>CM055845.1:11298581-13979523 GCA_029490765.1 Euthynnus affinis
CCATCAATATTTGTACTGTAAAGTAATACACCACTCGTCTATCTTCACTCACTTTAATCTTATGTTTCTATGACAGATCTGAGAAAGAGTAAATGAAAGATAAATTACATATAGGTTTCAAAATGTTTTTTTTCCCCTCATAAATAGATTTATCAGCATCATGTTGTTAAGAGTGTTTTTACTCAAACTTCCTGTATATTTTCTTCTTCTTTGCCACTGAAGCTGGAAGAAGGTTATGCTTTTCTGTTGTACATTTTTAACAAGCTATTTCAAAAAGTTGTAAGTGAATGTGGCTGAAATGTTGTGGACTGACAGACCTTGGACCAAAGAACATTTGACTACATTTTTTCAGGGATCCAGATGGGGGATTTCTTATACAAGTGAAGAATTACACTGCTTTTACATCATAGTGGTAAAGTCCATCCTCCAGGTCTTCCAAATCTAAACAGGAATCTATTTATTTAATAGTGCATTGGGAAATCAGAGAAAGAAGACAAATGATAAGCTGTTTGAGAATTTGCCCTTTTTATTTGTGCTTGGACAATAAAGAAAAAAACCTCTTGCCAGAGCCAAACATCTGCTGCACTGATTCTGAACCATGTAACATTTTTGAGGAAAGGACATTTTTCATTCTAAATCAGTCCCTGCAGGAGGTTATTCCACTGATTGCTTCTTTCTCTCTGGCTAAAGGTGTGCTGATCAGTGAAACCAGATGCTGCGGTGTTTGATTTGAATGAAACTGTGACTGCGCAGCACCTGTTTCATGTAATCTGCTGCACAGCATTGTTATGACACTGACACGCACACATGCACACACGGGCACACATGCACAGATACACTTTGGAACATAAAAGAAAAGATGAAACTTTAATGACTCACTCTCCTATGGGGGTAGTAAGGAAAATATAGCTGGGAATTAAGGAAAAGATGAATATTACAAGTATAAAAACAAACATAAAGATAGCACTAAACATTATAGTAAATAATACAAAACAAAAGTATACATATGTGACCTGCTGTGACCTATGACCTGTGGAAAATAAAAACAGTTGGACATGTCCTGGAATGACAATTCAGACGCTCTGGGCTCGCTGTCCATGAAGTGGCCTTCTGTGAACATCAAAGGAGTTTCTCCAAGTCCCTTAAAGATGCTCGGTCACAGTGCTACTCCACCCTAATTAATAACTATCCTGGCAACCCAAGCATATTTATTCTGACATGAATCATCTCCTGAAGCCACAATCATCTTCCCTTGTTGAGGCTAACAGAAGAGCAATGTAACAGCTTCATTGACTTTTTCAGAGCCAAGGTCAACAACATCTGCTCTCTGATGTCCAGCTCTTTGTCTCTGCCTCCTTCTGTCATCGACCCTCTGTCTGGGATCTTGCTGTCTCTACTCCATTTTACTGGCGTCAGGCAGAGCCACACTGAGGAAATCCTCAGGAAGATGAAACCCTGTACTTGTGCCACAGCTCTGTCCAAATCATATATCCCCATTTTCAGCCTCCTGATCACCCAAACTGTCAACCTCTCCCTTCAAACTGGTAGTGTTCCATCTGCCCTAAAGGTCACAGTCATTCATCTGCCCCTTCCTTCAGAAGGCCACCCTGGACCAGGAAGTTCTTGCCAGCTACAGACTTATCTCTAAAATCCCTTTCTCGTCCAATGTATTAGAGAAGGTAGTTGCTTCTGTGCTTCAGGACTGCCTTAATCACAACAACCTATATGCAATTTCAGCTGTGCTTTGATGGCCAGAACATCCCCCTGTCCTACAAATCTGGGTGTTAGGTTTGACACTCAGCTGACCTTTGATGATCATATAAGACATCTATGCAAAAGTTCTTTCTACCATCTCAAAAACATGTCTAAACTCTGCTCGTCTCTCTCTGTCAGATGCAGAGAAACTTGTCCATGCCTTTATCTCCTCAAGACTGGACTACTGCAAAGCACGCTTCACAGGGATCCCTGGCAGGAGCATCCAGGAGCTCCAACACATTCAGAACAGCACTGCCAGGATCCTGTTGAGCGCGCGACAACACAAACATATAACCAATACTGGATTCTTTGCACTGGCTCCCTGTCTCCTTCAGGATTGACTGCCAAATCATAGACACACTATATACCATGATACACTGATTTTCAATATGTAATGTATCAGTGTTTTCACAGCATGACATTTTTTGAAAAAATACATATAGTAGATGTGTACACCTTTGTATGGTATGTGATGCATGAGTCATTAGTTTGGAAACGATGTGCCATGAATGCGTCACATGTGAAATGTCTAATAAACACACATGCTCATTGCGACCTATTCACATGTAATATGCTGTTTTTTTTCTTAAGGGTATAAAAATGGTTTAAGAGAGGAATAATGACTTAATGTCCAAAAGACATTTTCTCTTTTTTTATCACTTTAAGGGATCCAATTACATTGTCTGCTTGTGAGCCACACTCATGGTGTTTCAGTGCCTCCCTTCTTTGGTACCCTACTTACCTGACAGACTCATCCTGTTTATGCCATTTTACAGGATAATCCCCTAAGCAATCTCATTTTCATAGTGCGTCATCGGAAGTTGAATGGGTCTGAAATAAAGCCTGAAGTAGTATTTTGGTAATTCCACTGCTGCAACTAATGCATGGTGATGAGATCAAGAAATGGAGAAATGCTAAAGGAATTGAATTGTTATTGGTCAGCTGAGGCCGCTTCCTCATCGTTTAACAGTCACGGGATCTATTCCTTTCTCTTCCACTCTGACACTGACTCACTGTGAGCTGACAGGCTGAAGGATGTTTCTTAATCTCTTTTCTCTCCCTCAGGGCTGATGGCTGCAGGTGAATCTCACACTTCTGTTCCTCTTTTCACCTGTTGTTCAAATCAGATTTTGGTCTCGCATATATTCCAAAAGCAGGAGATGTGGTGGCTCCACTTAGTTGATTATTTATGCATTCTATTTGTTTGTGTTGCATCTGATTTCCACAGATTGCTATTTTTTAGTGTAACGTAGGTAGTTTTTTTTATGCAGCTCAAACACATTTCGCTTCTCTCAGGAGCTTGGGTTGAGGCTGTTAGAGTCTCTGCTCAGCTCTCTCTCCAGGAGATGAATCAGAAACATGGATTTTCAAGGTTTGGTGCTAAGCCTGCTTTGCATTCCCCTCCTGTCCAAACACTGGCTTTCTTATATCATGCAATGCTTTGTTCAAATCCAGCATACATCTCTTTGTGTGCCTTTCACGCTCATGTCCATTTTCTTTGTGCTTGTCTGTGTATGTTTCAATCTGCAAGTGTGTGTTATGTCCCCTCATCATTACATTCAGCTCAGTGCTGTGGCCGGAGGGAAGAGAGGGGGTACCAAAGGGGGAGGGAGTCACAGCAGATAGCGAAGGACAAACTATAAGCAGTAGACCCTCCACTGTGCAATCCAAAAGGACAGGCTGTGTAGACCTGCGTCAGAGTCTTTGAGAGCTGCCAAGCAGGAATGTGTGAGAGAGGAGAGAAGTCTGTCAGGTACAGGGTTTTCTTCCTGCGTGACTCATCCTGTCTCACACTGTTTTGGATGACTGTGACGAACAGACAACCATTTTGGTCATGCTGCACCACACAGCACACCTGGCTCGTCGTTCTGGTTGACTCCAGAAAATGTCCAATACGACAACACTTTTCATCTTTCATGACAGTCTGATGGTTCATGGCCCAGCATGCCACCATGTGTTTTCAGTTATTCTGGCTGTTTAGAGATCAAACTAAACTCCACATAATAAAAGGAGTGACCATATGGCTGCCATGGAGTTTATAACCAATAGTAATGCTATAGGACATGTTGCTTGATTTTTGATTTTGATTTATATAATTATGTTTGTATTATGGACATATCTCAGCTGATTTCATGCTATGAACAATTTGGTGGCAATAACATGACAGAAACAATGTGCTAGAAAAACTAGCTAGCAAACATACATATAAACAGAGGAGCACAAAAAATGATTTCTTAATAAAGGCCTTCCTCATATTAAATGTGATTATTACACTGTGATCAGATCTCAATATGCAAATTAGTTATGCAGGGCTAATGAACAATTCTTTCTGTGTGCATTTATACCAGTGCTTCCCCTAAAACAGTACAGGCCTGGTGGACCGCCAGGACAATGAGAACCCCTGTCAGGCCAAAAATGTTTTTTTTTTAAATGCCAAAACGTAATGCCAAATACCCATTCAATAGTGTTCGGGAGACTCTGAGCAGTGTTGTTTCGAAACATGAGTCAACGTCTATGTTGTTGCCTGGGAAACTCCAGGTAGCGTAACTCGTTTTAAGGAATAGGGTAGTATGTAAGTGAGTGAGTGGTTAATGCAAGCGGAGTAGGGGAAAAGATTAGCAGTAAGCTGTCAATCTGGCAGTAAATGTACAGTACAGGTTACAGTGTGTCACTTAATAAATGCTGCAGCTTGTCAGGACCAAGAAAAGTTGCATCTGTTATTTCCCCAACTGCTGGAAAAGTGAAGGGGGTTAGCTCAGAAGTTAGCAACAATGGGTTAGCCTAACCTGAAGATGCAAAACAGAGAAGTAGAGAATAGAGAAATATGTGACTGCTAATCATCCCCTACCCACTTGCCAGGCCAAACCACACAACCTAAGGGAAACATGGTACACCTTGCATTAACATGCATTTTCCTTCATCCAGATAAGTTATCCAGACACAGATCACGTGTTAATATCAGGTATAAAATGGGTGTAAGGGCTATAGCTTTGCTAGTGGCTCTGCAAGGCAGTAATGTACATGTTCATTGTAAAGAACACCAAACAATTAGATAGTTAAACCAAAGTAATGTTACATTACGATATGTGCTCTGGACCATAAACATCTTTAACTCTAGACCGAAGTGGTGGACCAACTGGCTGACTAACATTTACATCCCAAGAGCCATGCCATTAGGCTTAAAAATGCCGCTTTTCACAGTGTGTTATGAGAAAGGAAATGCATTCAGCACCTTTGTTAGGCTTCAAGGATACAACAAATGCATTTTGCTGAGAAATGCTGAGTGTAAAAATAACTGTTAAGTTTGTGCAAGTGGCACTTGATACAGTAAATATGACATGTAATCTTATCAAAACAGCGCAGTCAGACTTATCATGGAGGATGAATTGCACTAAGATGTAGTAGAAATAGATAAAGGATGTAGGCAACTTAATGTTACAACACTGGCTTTCTGGGTGTAACCATCATTCAGGCTGGGTTTAAAATTAATCTCTGGAAAGCTTTTAAGTGTTGGCAAAGCCAGTACAATAGCTTTTCCATTTGTATTCAGTCATGATGAGCCATGTGAAAGTTACATGTTTACTAGACTTACCACACTGCCATGCTGCTGGCCTACATGTGGTGTTGTTTTTGTGTTTACTTGCTACACATTAAGCTGTCTATTCAGATAAACAGCACATGTCATTTTATATGTCAAATTTAATTGGAGAGGAAATCACACCTTGCCAGCACAAAATTGCATTTTGGTTCGAGTGTTGAAGTGCACCTTCTGATAAAGGTGTAAATTGTTCTGCCCACCAGGTGCAAAAAAAAACTAACATGAGAGGGAGGGGGTTGTCAATCAAACACCTGAGATGAGGTCAAATCAAGTAAACCGAGTGTATACACTTGTGTGGTTCAAGCATTTAATGTTCTTTTGCTTTGATCAGTTAGAGGAGACTAAAGATCAACGAGCTGCTATATTTTTGATATGCAGAGAGAGGGAGACGGTATATCTCCATCACTGCAATGTCTTACTTCTGTGTGTGTGTGTGTGTGTGTGTGTGTGTGTGTATGTGTGTGTGTCAGCAGATGTTATGGAGGGGAAGAGCGCCATTCTGCTGGGCATGAGTCAGTGGAACTCAAATGACCTGGTGGAGCAGATTGAAACTCTGGGACACATGGAGGACCAGTCGCATGGTACATACACACACACACACACACACACACACACACACACACACACACACACACACACACACACACACACACTCACACACACACACACATATATTCACACTCAGACACACAAAAACATTCAAAAAGAGATGTATTTTGCTTGCTCACACAGCCATTATGATGGTCCAAAATTGTCTGAAATGAGTCTTTCACAAAGTGATGATAATGACAACTAGACTGTAGATGGACTCTCTTAACTTCTATTTAAAGCTGCATTAAGACATTCTTGACCATTAGGGAGCAGAAAAAGTCCCCCAAAATCAACCCTGACGTCAGCTTGTGGGTATAAATAATTTTTTGCCTACTGCCAACTACAGAGTGCATTCAGGAATACACGTGCTCTGTCTATGTGTTGCTACAGGGAGCCAGTGCAGAGATGAAACACAAAGCAGGCAGTCCAGTTTGAAGGCCAATCAAACACAAAGACAGTTATTCTTCAGAAGGTTATCATGGTAGCAATATTTTAGATTCTTGCAAAGTAAACAATTATTTTAGCACAATGCAACAATTCTTCTGTCTGGTAATGACACTTTTATGTATAGATGAATCCCAACTGCCATTACTGCACAGAGTAGAACTGAAAATACTAACACTGCCTGTGGAAGCACAGAGTAAATGGCAAATGGTAAATAGACTGCACTTATATAGCACTTTTCTAAACTTATCGACCACTCAAAGTGCTCTACAATACATGCTAACATTCACCTATTTACAAACACATTCAAACATTGATGGTAGAGGCTGCCATGCAAGGTGCCAACCTGCTCATCAGGCGTGATATAGTGCTTCCCAAAGTACCCAAAAATGCCTCTATGCTCACCCATTCACACACAAACACTGCCATTTGGAGTTCATTATCTTGCCCAAGGGCACTTTGAGATGTGGACTGGAGGTGCTGGGGATTGAACCACTGATGTTCTGATTGGTGGATGACCTGCTCTACTTCCTGAGCCACAGCCACCTGCCGGGTTTGGGTTAATCATGGTGGACAGATGGAAGTAGTCTGTGTGAATGTGGAAGTTATTCAGTCTCAAAACACTAATCTGACATTGGTTGTGACACAGACTGGGGAAAATAACCATAACGTACTACTACTGTCCAAACTCAACGGTCTGGATGTTAATGTGCTGTGTGGAGTAGCTACAGTAATTAAATGCAACCAAATTTACTTGTTAGCTAATTTATGATTTAAATCATCAAACTCTTTTTGTACTGATTTGTACATGATACAGTGAAAGTACAAATTCATCCAGTAACATAGTACTAAGCTAGAAAGAGATGACGTTATGCAGAGCTGTGGCTCACCATTGGTTCATTTAAACAGATGATTTGGTCATTAGTGTTCCCTGATTGTCCTTTGTCGGCATCTCGCTCAGAACGGGATTGAAACATGGGGATTTAACTGAGATTTATGAAAGCTGAAACAGCACAGCCCAGAAATTTAAAGGCATTTGATGATTATGTTTTCAATATATAATCTGCACTACAGGAAAGATTTGCAAAGATTTCTTAGCAAAAGTACTTAAAAAGTGAAAATCCTCTACACACATTACACTGTTATTAGGTCTACAAGTAAGGTGCCACCACAGTAGTGGCAATTTGTCTACTTCTGCCTACAACTTGGTTTTGTCTATTTGTGTGGCCAACGCAGTGTGTTATCGATGACTCTTCATTGCACTGCCAAAAAAGTTGAGCTAGGATTTTTCTGCTGGATGAGGAGGCTTTGTTTTTTGATGTAGTGCTATTGTTGGCCTTAACATGGCATATCCAGTAGAAATGGGTCAGTCTATCTGTGAAAAATTATCTGGGAGATGTTTGACATTCTTAACCAGTCGCACGGTACACAGGTCCTGTATCAAGCCAAAACAATGAGCTAAAAAAGGCTGAAAGAGCACAGTGATTGGTGTTCTAGTTCTGGTGATATGAGTGACAATATTGATACCATTTTAATATCAAAAATGTGATTCCATGCATCCATAAACCCAATCTGATCCCCCAAGGTGTCCAGAAAATAATCTAAATGTGAAAAAAGGGGATGAACATTGTGCTATTGATGCTTTAGACCCGCATGAATAAATGACAGCACATAGTGAGCAGAAGATGAACATAAGGGTGGCTGTGATCTTACATGCAATGTGTTTCAAGCTCAGTGCTCTTTCTCTGTGCTCGGTGATGCCTGAGGAAGAGCACTGAGCTTGAAACTTGCGCTTGTCTCTGTGTTCCACTTCTGCACTTCAGTTTATTTATGCGCATCTAAAGCATCAGTTAAACCAAAAGTCACTATTTGCAAGAAAAGAGGTTCCAATTTCTTTCACTCCTATTTAAGGCTACCATCACAATTCAAACAAAACAAATGGGTTGAGCACAGATATGTGTGGATGCTCAGCTTTCCGTTGCTCTTTATTCATGTCCAATAATTCCTCAGATGAAGCCGAATTAATGAGGTGCTAGCAAATATGGGAATATTTTCTTTGCTACTCAATGAACACAGTTTTCCTTAATTTCAGAGATTACCCCTTTTCCCTTCTTTTCTGTTTGACTTTGTGTCTACCAGTCCTTGTTGCTTTCACTTCAAGGTCCTGAGGATTAACATGGAAACTGCTGTTCTTTATTTTTGCCTGAGCCCCAGATTGACAGACTTTTTTCTTGATCCTTTCTCAGACAATAAGATTCTCATATAATCCAGTAAGCATCTTACATCCGTTCTTTATGTATGTTGTCAGTAAAATCATTCGACACATCAAACTAGACAGATACTGTGCCTTTGTACAGCTGTAGAAAATGTTGCAAAACAGTACAGGCAGCAGGAATATCATTTCAGCAGGGTTTCATATTAGTCGTCAACGTAGGCTTTATATCAGGCAATCCTACTAATGAATTCTTCCTTTGAGAAAGTTATTTAATTTGATTCATTCATCAAAGTCTCTGGTGTTAATATCCAACCAGAGTGACTGAATTACATATTGCCCAGAGATTTGACGGCGCAGTATTTTTCAGACACAATAAAAAAAGTAAGTTTGTACCTTCAAAGATCATAAATCTATCCTGGGATTTATGCAGATCAGTGGTTTTTAATAGAATAGTCAAACTCTCACAGCAGGGGGTTTCATGTAAGAGTAATTCATTGACACACTGAACATGACAGCACATATAAATTACAAACAGTGAGGTGACTAAAGTGAGTTCTTGATTGGGTTGGACAGGAGTGTTAGGTAGCCGATTGGTTCTGCTGCTTCTGTTACTGTAAATCTAGAAGCTCCTGGCTCATGCATTGGAAGTCAGGTCATAAAAAAATGAGGACCTTCTTTGTGCACCATTTCTCCATTAATAACTGGTGATGTTGGAGCTGGTGCAGACATCAGCAGTGCTTGAGAAGTCAAGTACACTCAGTGCCCATTGGAAAAAAAAAATTGCTGCACAGTGGATGACTGGAGACGTATTGCCTTAAGTAGGAGTGTGTCTCTGGAGTCTAGAGTGGCATCTAGCCATAGTAGGAAAATCTGGGGATGTGGGGATACAGTATCTGTTCTATAAAACTGCATGTGCCTCCAATGGCTTATAAGACCATTTCTCATTTATCCTCTGTAATGTTTAAAAACATCCTGACTATGCTGGACAATCTTCTTTGTGAAATAGAAAGTCCTGCACAGATTAGATGTTCCTACTGTAATATTAACAATGTGAAGCTGCATCTCATACAGCAGGTGTTTTCCATTTCAATCAACCCACACGCCTGAAACTGCAATATGTGTGTGCAAACACTCATATAATATTGCATAAATTTGTGGTCCACAAAACCTATTATTATCAGGCCCTGAATTCAGCTCGGTCATATCCTGTTCCACCCAAGACCCTCTGAGATAGAAAATACTCAACTGCTGGTTTCAGAACACCTTTAAACTCAGAGATCACTTTTGAGAATTTACTATAAGAAACTTTGTTTATATAGCACTTTTCTTAATTATGTTCCAAAGTGCTTGTCTGTACAAAAAGACAAGCTGACAAAAAAGCTAAAAAGAAAGTAGAGACAAAATGAATAAGATGAGATAAATGAAAACATATATAGGAGAGAAAGCTAGCAAATTCATGTGTCTGATTTCAGCAGGCAGAGAGGTCCATAGTGCAGGAGCTCTAATAGCCAATGCAGGTCTAATAGCAAATGCCTGATCACGCTTAGTCACCAACCATGACCTGGGAGTAACCAGCAGGGCTTTATCCATCTTAATGACTGAGAGGGCACATACTAGGTCAATAAGTCAAAGATGTATTTGGGTGCAAGGCTGCTTAAGGCTTTAAAAGTGAGCAATAAGATTTAAAATCAATGCCAAATTTAACAGGGAGACAAAAAAGGGAGGTAAGCATGAGGGTAATGTGATCATGCTTCTTTGTTCAAGTAGCAATGTTTTGTACCAATTGGAGATGGTGGAAGGAGCCTTGGCTGATACCCGAGTAAAGTGCATTGCAATAATCAAGCTGAGACAAGATAAAAGCATGTACAACTTTTTGTATCAGCAACTGAAAGCTGAAAAGTGACCTAATTTTATAGAGAATCTTGAACTGGAAGAAACATGATTTGATAACATTTTTGACCTGATCATCAAAACAGAGGTTAGCATAAAATATTACCCCGAGATTCCTAGCAGCCTGTTTAATATTATTTGACAGATCACCCAGATTAGCAGCAAAAGAGCTGATGAAATTTGGGAGACTACTAAAATCTACTTTGACTGTCTAAGTATTGATAATTGCTTTTTCTTGCCCTCTCCCTGTCTCTCATCCTTCAGTTGAGAGACAACAAAGTCACACTCAACCAAAATAGAAACACTTCTCGACATGATGCTGCAGACAAATCTGAAGTTCTGCATTGTTTATTCATCTAAATCCCATACAAGTAGGGGCACAGGAATAATAAAGACAGAAATTGGTCATAGCAACAAAAAAATCTCAAAGCATCAGCTGTAGCTGCTGCAACAATAGTGGCTGAAGTCACAGTGTGCAAACCGATCGATCAAATGGTATATGAGATGATTTTAACTTGTCACAGCTAAATCAATATCTGTGTATATGTTGGCAACAGGCCTGTATCCCTAGGAATTATGATCATATTGGACTTGTGCTAACATTCAGTGACAAATCAGAAAGTATAGTGTATCCTTTATGCAGCAAAGCAAAGAGTAAGGATATGGTATTCATCTGCAATAAATGTTTGCTTTTCTATATTTTACATGGAACAACTCTCTGGAGACTGAAAACGTGATCACTGTTTTTACTCTTTGAAGCCATTTCTAAAAAAAAAAACTACCAAACTCTTCAGGGCAAAGGAACATGTCACCCAGTGCAGCAGTGTGGCTCATTGATGTGTTTTAAATAATTTAATAAAACATCAGAGATCTACAGCTCAGAGGAATACATATCAGACTTTGGGTACACACACAATACTTGTAAGAAGGATCAATTCATTGCTGGTTTGGTTCAGGACATGAGATTTTGTTGACAACAAGAAAAATATAGAATATTGCTGGCCATATAGTTAAACCACAATCCACCAGGGTAACCACAATGTTTTGCTAACCTTAACCAGATAATAGTTGCCAAACCCAGATATTGCAGGAAGAAATCATTTAAACACATGATCATTGAAAGTATTTTGCAAAATTGTCAAATATAACATCAATCCTTTTCTGCTGATTAGAAATAGGAAATTATAGTATAGACCTGCCAAAAGATACATTTGAGATAACTGACAATGACACCATTACCTAGTTTGGCCACTAGAGAGCACTGACAAGTATATTTTTCAACTGTAAAACTGCTTGCATATCTTGGTCACAAATCTTTAATCATCTTTAGTAGGGATTCTTAAAAAAAAGTCATTCTATTGTTTGTGTTATGTTTATTTTTATGTTATGCACATATTGATTGTAATATTGTAACCAGTTTTTAAACTCTCAAATATGTCGAGTTTAAAAAATCCAGTAGCACACAGGCTTTCTACAATAGTGTTTAAATTGTCTCGCAGTGTTATTGTAATCTTTAATTGCCATCTCTGTAAACTGTTAAATGAGTCACTGAGAACCATGGCAGCTACAGTACAAATACCCATTTGTTTAATCACCTCATTGCTCTTGATTGATTGTGAGTAGTTTATAATAAAAGGCGACACAAGAGTGGATCAGATTGTAGTGTTGCGCAGGTCAGAACAGTGGTTTCCCTGGGAAAGCTATCTGCAATTAAAATCGCCAGTCATCAGAAAACCTTCAAGGTGCATCTGAGCGACTCTCAGCCAGAGCCCGTTTACTGTAGCAGTTGAATGGTGACATCCACCACCTCTTTGATCTCCATCTATTTGTCGGTTCCTCAAAAAGCTTTGTCTCTCCCTCTGCTTTCGATTAATCCTTCATCTTCTCTTTTGTTCTCCTCAGCTTCTGTACCTATTCATTTCTTCCCAGCATCATCCCCCCCTTCAGTCCCTTCCCATGGCATCACCTCTTCATGTTCTTATATTTCCCCTCGCTCTAACTTCTTATATTTATTACTCCACAAGCCACTGGCGACTGTAAACACTTTCCCTCCCAATGGATGCAACTTACAGTGATGGAAACCTAGCTGACTGAGAGGAATGCCTGGAGCACAACTGCCCCTTATTTTCTACCATGCTCTTCATCTTCCACATTCGGCTCCTGTGATCTAACATCAGCTCCAACATCTTTTAGGCTCCCCATCTGTTCACTATGCAAACAGTCTTTATCTGTATATTTATGCTGCAGTCTTTTCATCACCATCACCCCCCCGCCCCTCCCCCCACTTCATTCACTGACTGATGCTGTATAATGAAGTTGAACCTGAAATAGCTGTCTTACATAACTGATCTTTTAACAAAATTATGGACTCCATGATAAAGAGACACTACTGACTTGGTGTGTGCTGCCAAGCTAAAATGGCTATGCCACTGGAAGCAGACAGTTCGCTGTAGATGTCTGAGTGATAAGCCTGGCAAAACTACACCCCAACACAAACTATTTTCAGGCATCATGATATATGATGAAAATACAACACCACATAGAGTGACCCGGAGAGAAATATATTAAATGGGAGAATGATTTTCCACAGTCCTTTTTTCTGCATGCACCCTGTAGCTCTGTTCAGAAACACACGCAGAGCAAGAGAGACAGAAAACATAAATTTAAGGTCTGAGACTCATATGTATTCTGCCCACCACCTCCCTCTGGCCAAGTCATTTTTAACACATGATGGGCGCAGAGACACAATCTCGCTCTAATTTTAATTGCCATTAAATTTTTTTCTCCTGTTTTTCTCTTTCTCTTCAAAACAGAAGACAGATAGGCCAGACAAAAGCCATTTCTCTGCAGAATGTATTAAAACGACAAACAAAAAAGGGGGGGGAGGTGACATAATGATAATAAGTGACTGGCCTTAAAGACTCAGCTCTCCATATCAGGGGTATCATTCTGCCTCATCTCTTATTTTACAGCCCCTTGTCCTCTGTTGAGAGAGGCTCTTTCTTCTGTGTGTCTATAGGTCTGTTGGTCTATTCATATGTGTGCATAGTGTGTGTTTACATGTGTGTGCGTGTGCATAATACACGTACGTTTTTTGTCTGGCAGGATATGAGGTAAGAAATGCTGTGTGATCACACATTGAGAACAAATAATAACACCCAAACAACACTGTCGCTGCCTGGAGCTCCAAAGGGAGGAAGAGGGGGTGGGGGGTTGGGGATGGGGGGACTGTATGAGATGAAAAGGAACGCCACGCCACTCAGCTCCACATAGATTTCTTCTACTGATGGTTAACACTTTCTTTGACCCATTAGAAATGATGATTAAGCGTTGCGTTCATGTGCTGCAGAAGTGGCATGTCACTACTATGGTGGTATGAGACATACCACATAATCTGTTAAACTCATTACAATGGCAATTCTATTTATTCATATTGCACTGCATGGTTTTTGGTGTAATCTTTATATATAACTCCTATTGGATGTTGTTGCTCTTCTTCAGGTTTCCTCCATTTTTTTCCCATTAAAGGGCTTTTTGTGTTGTTTTATTTATACAAATCAAAGGTTTAAAGATCCAGTGGTTGTATGTTTCACAGCTTGTGAAGCTCTCTGAAAGACATTTGTGATTTTGGCTTATATAAATAAATCTAACTCAAGTTGACATCTAGTTTTTTCCAAGACAGGTACCAAAACATTCAATATCTGGCTATACTGATCCAACGCTGACTTCCTCTGCTTACATCTACTGATTTAATTGGATGATTGGATCGTTCAAAGTGTGTGTGTGTTTTTGCGAATAAAGAGTGATTCAGAGCTGCAGTGAGATATGGAGCTGTAGAGGACTGTTGGCCTCCACCCACACAACCTCCCTGCATCGTGAGTAGTTATATCAGAAGGCAGAGGATGAAGTGGAAATTCATAAATTAGACCTTGGCCACATTCTTTGTAAGGGAAAAAAATCTTTATTGTTTTTTTATCCAAAACTCATGATATTGCTCTACTAGCTGCTATGTACCCACAAAGTATCGGTCAAGAGTGGATTAATATGATAGACAGGATTGGCTAGTCTCCCCAAATCTCATCTGAGTTAATAAATTCATGTATAAGCCCCTGAGTTTAAGATGAGTCACCAACAGAATTTTACCAATTTACCAGAGGAGAAAAGAGAGGCATTTTGATACAAAACACTCAAAAAAATTTTTTTATAGTGTTTTGTATCAAAATGGCTGAACCATTGTGTAATTTTAGGATAGCTTGCATGATAACAAAAAATACAAAGTTCTATTAGTGAATGAAATTAAATTCACATCACAACTTTGTTTTGCTGCTCTGTGGCAGTCATTTCAAACATAAATATTGATTAGGCACTGTGCAAGGATCTGTTCTTGAGTATTATTCCACAATTTTCGACATTATCATCTTTACTCTTCTGTTGCCTGAAGGGAGTTTCTTGTTCTTCTTCATTTATTCCAACAATGTTTATTGGTGAATTGTTTTGGTTCTGCTTCTTCAGACACACACATTGCCCACTTTTGCTATTGTCCTTTAAGCATAAAGTATCTCCATACCTGTCTCCAAGTATTTACATTTCATATCGACATTTCTTACTGACTATCACATCCCAAGTTACACATACTGAATAAGCCTCTGCTACCTCACTGCTGCCGTGTGTGTGTGTGTTTTTGTATGTGTGGGAGTGTTTGTTGCAGTACAGCAGCAGCAGCATATAGACAGGGAGCAGCTGGGATTGTTAGGGACAGACTGTATACTCGTGTGTCTGAATGTATATGTGTCTTTGAGCCGTTTAATGTGCTGCATTGCCTTATGGTGTGTGTTAGTATGTGTGTGTGTGTGTGTGTGGTCAGCAGGTTTGTCATGCTGTAGAGCTGGTGGCGTCTCCTGGGGTCTTTTCACAGTAGGGCAACACGATAGACCCTGATGCCAACAGCAGTGAACAGATGGCTGAGCGTGTTAGCATGCCTGCACTGAGCCAGAGGTCAGAGGGGGTTGTTCAACCAGTCAGGAGACAGCATTCCTCCAAATGAGCACCCTAACCTCTAATTATATTTCTTTACATAAACACAGCAAATGTAGTGGATAACTTTGTTTGGCATGTGTAGATACAGACATTTTGTGGTACAAATATCTCAGCCAAAATGATTAAAATTTGTTGCAGATATCACACCAGACCTCTTTTTCTTCAGAGTGAACAACATGTATCAAATCTAGTTACCTTACCTGGAATCTTGACCATTCATAAATTAGTCATCAGTTTTGATGAGTGATCCTGAAGAGGCTTGCTGTGAAATGCATCACTGGCTTAAGAAAAAAAAACTCTTAAGAATCTCATAAAAAGATAAAGTTTTAAAGTAAAAGTAAGTTTTAACAACTCTAAAACAGTCATTTGCAGCAGTTGGTCCGAGCCAGTTTCTAAGCTTTCTTTCTTATCTAAGGTTTTAGAAAAAGTTGTTTTCATCAGATTCTGTCCCTTTTAAACCTAAACAATATTTTCGACAAATTCTGGACCAATAGAGCCAATGACATTTTTAAACAGAGATGTTGGTAAGATGTCAAGGGGGCAAGAGGAAGTTTTCATACAGTTAGCCAAATTAGTAAGAACTAAGTTGTATTGGAGAAAACCTCCCCAGGACTGTAGGCTTAGAGGAGCACAAGGTAGGGGGAGAAGGTGAGGAGAAAGTGTTCAACCTGATGTCATTAATCTTGCCCACAAAGAAAGAAAGAAAATTGTTACATTTCTTAGTTGAAAAAAATGGAACAGCAGGAGATGCAGGACTAAAATTTTTCCAATAGTGTCGAATAAAATTGGATTGTGGATTGTGCCAATTATTGGCATCCTATGGCATCCTTTACCAGATTATTGAAAGAATTTATTTAAAATTTAAAATTTAAATTTAAAATTATTTTAAATAAAGATAGTGGACATGTAGTTGAGTGGATTTCCAAAGGTGTTCCTCTCTTCTACAGTCTCTCTTTAAAGAGTGAGTGTTTTCATTTATCCAAGGAGAGGAATCATCAAAGGAGCCAATATAGTTTTAATAGGGGCCACTATATCCAACGCTGAAAGACAGTGCTCATTAAGTGGCAGAAACCTTTGCAGCAAAAAGGTGGTTAAGGATGCAATAGCTAATGATACAGCGGTAAGGTAAGGAATCCAGATTAAACGACAAATCAAATCAAATAAAGTTGTGATCAATGATAAAAAGATCCTTGGAAAATAAAGAAGAAGAAGAGTAAAAGCAAAGTATGCCCTCTATTGTGTGTAGGGCTAGATACATATTGAGTGAGATTAAAAGACTCTGTGATATTAATAAAACTAGAGGCAAGACTGCCAGAATCATAATCAACATGAATGTTAAAATAGCTTAAAAAAATCAGTGAATTCAGTAAAAACAATTATCCATTCGGGCTAGGTGGACTGCACATTAAAATACAGTAAAAAGGATTAGTACATCCAACTTTAATTAATTGAAGTTTGAAAGAAGAGAATGACCCAGACCTCGCCAAGTGACATATGAAGTGGCCTCTGAACATTGCAGCAAGTCCTCCACCATGACCAGAGAGTCTGGGCGAGCTGATAAAAGAATAATCCTTCAGACAGAGCTCAATGAGAGGGCCAAGTTCCATATTCCTCTGCCAGGTTTCATTCAGGAGCAGAAAGTCTAATTTCTTAGACAAGACGGGATAATTTAGCACAAATGACTTGTTTGCCATGGTGAGAGCATTTAGCAGCACCATTCTGAGAGGTGTAGAGACGTGGCTGTCAACACGGGAATCCCGGAGTGCACCCCAGGGCAGAATGTGTAGATGATATAGATGACGGGGACTCTCCACCATGCAGAAAGATTCCACTCACTGGGGGGGAGCAATCATCTCTCCAGGAGAGTCGGGAAAGACAGGTTGCAGAAAGGAGAGTGTCATGGATAAGGAGCAGTCATTCCACGGAATAATAGGATACACCAAGCCGAAGCTCTCCAGAAGTGAATGGCGTTGTTTTCCGATGATACCTCAGAGCTGTCTTAGCTTCATTTGGACCCCAGCACTTCTCCCTCTCCTCCTCCCATATTTGCAAGAACTTTGGCACTACAAACCACTACGGGGAATGCTGGCCACTGGCACAAACAGGGCAACACACAGAGCAAGTAGGATACACTAGGTAACCTGGCAGCGGCAAAGCCAAACACTGGTGCCATCATACTCGGCAGAAGCAGGAAGTGATACATGGGCGGCAGGAAGGGATAATTGTCTATAAATCTCTCCATGGTTTCACCCCTACATATATCTCAGAACTTCTCTGCCCTTACAGCACCACCCCTGAGATCCTCCCTCCATGGTATGTTGGCTGTGCCTTGTTCATGGAAAAAAAAAGTCAGGGAACAAGGCTTTTCCTGTAGCAACTCCTCGGCTGTGGAATAGCCTGCCAGAGGCCATTAGACAGGTTGAGTCTGTAGATGCTTTTAAGCTGCACCTTAAGATCCACTTTTATTCTCTAGTTTTTGTTTAACCTGTTTTTACTGTAAGTACTATATAAATAGCAGTAACATTGTCTATACCCATGATTTGTCATTCACCCTGCTGGCACCCTATGGAAGAAATCTTTCAGTTGTTTGGGAGAAAATAAACACTTTATAATATCTAAAACATACTTTGGCCATTCCAACAACTAGTTTTTCAAGTACTAACAGCTTATTCAGAAAAAATGAAAACATGTAAGGTCACTTTAAAGCCTCACTAATATTTTTAACTTAACACTGGATTGAATGACTATGAGCAATGTGAAAGGAATAACTCATACAAACAAACCCACACATAATTATTACCTGACTGTGCAGTTCCCCTTAGGTCTATTGAGGTTATAAAGCATGTTTTAGCTTATTGTTGTGCTTCATCTTTGCTACTCCAGCAGCATCAGGCAGCTGCTCTCAGTGAAAAAGCTCTGATAAATCAATTGTACACTACCTGCCCAGCTCTAAATGGCAGGCAGACAGAGTAAGCTATGTGCTGATGAACAGTGGAGCCTTTAGCAGTTAAATCCCAAGATATACCCTCATGAATCAGTGGAAGGCAAAACATTAATAGTAGAGTAAATATTGGACTTGGATTCATCAGGTGACGGACACATTCATGTTAATGTCATCTTTTTAGGTGAGAATTGTCACATTCTCTGCAGCTAAAAGGGCCATAGGTCAAGCTATCTTTGACTTTACAATGTCATATGATTGGCAGAGAAGGCAAGAGGTGCTACACCTCATTGCTATGGCTGGTTATTGCAATAAAGATACTGCTTGTGATAATCCTACGAGCCTGTAGCAGCGTGATTGAATTAATTTTTTCTTTATAGCAATATCTCCTACAAATATAATCAGGGGCTTTGTTCTGCATTGCAGATTTCTTATTTTGCTCAACACTGTAACATGTCTTGTTGAATTAAACTAAACCTGCTATGATTGGATTTATTTATTTAAAATAATTTGCAGAAGAAGCCAACACTTCTGTACTCTGTGCACACCTACACAGGAAGACAGATAATTCAATGTGATACTGTAACTCTCTAACGACTTGATTCACACTCCAGCAGGCAGGAAACTTTTCCATTTCCATCATCCCTGGGAAGATATAAATCTGTAGTGTGGAAGCCAATCTTCTTGTTGATGAATGCGATCTTTTGCCTCTCACTCTCATCCTCCCTCTCTTGTCTTTTGCCCATCCGCTTAATTGAAGGTAATAAATGAGTGGCGGGGATACAAGTAGTGGAGACCTGAGAGGAAAAAGAGGCAGGCAAACAGAAAACAAAAACAATCAAGACAAAAAAAGAGACAAAACTGCAAACTAGGAAATCTTTCATTGAGTTTTATGGGAAAATGACTCTGTAAATCATAGTTACACAGACAGTTCGACACATGAGAAGGATCCAAGCATGGATCAATAGATCAATATTTCATGCTTCCTCGCTCAGCTCTAGTAGTACTCTCTGTAGAGCCCTTTCATTTTTGCTACCCTCCCTCTCTCTGGGGTCAGTTTTCTCTTTCTCTCCCTCTTTTAGATGAGTTGGGTAATATCTTAGACTGCAGTATGATAACAGATGCTCTGTGTGTACCTGCCGTGAGAGTGTGCCTGACTGGGCTTTAAGCCACTGGAAATGGCCATGGTGCTGCTGAACTATGGCACTGTCAACTTTCCACAGGGTGCTTTCTAGGTTAGGTCATTTGTTGAGATAGAATGAGCGCAGGGAAAGAGCCGCTAAATACCACTAGGCTTCATAAAGCACATATTGACTGGCAACCTCTGAGAGGAAACACAAGAAATGAAAACAGAAAAGCAGATGGATTGTTAGGATCCCCCTCCAGCAGCACAAATCTGCTGCAGGAGAAAAAAATTGGCTCCATAACCGCAGGAAGCCGGTTTATACCACTGTGCAGCGCCAACCGAAAGATGATTTTGTTAGTTTGCTCCAATACCAGATAAATGTCATACTTACTGTTGATTTCAGAAGCAGCCCAGCATGTGTGTGGCTCTCAGAAATGATGAGGTGAGTGAAGCTCTGCTATTTCCGTTCGCTGTCTTTCCTGCAATCTGCTGAATGCAGCTGTTTGTTGCAGACTGGCAGCCAGTATATATTCTAGTACCATGCTACAGTATGTGTGAGATGCAAGGTTGTTGTCATTATTGGGCTGTATTTGAATACTCTATTATAGTATTATTTACTTATTTTTATTGCACTTGATTAACAGAATTTCTTTAACGATAAGTGTACTACTCTTCTCGGAGTCCATATTCAAAGAATATGTTTGCACTCACATTACATACAACAAACAACATAATTATAACCCTACACCCAATTTAAATGGGTTGACTGGTGAAACAGAATAATAATAATAACATCATTTCAGTTGAACCAACAACAACAAAAAAACAAACAAAAAAAAATTAGAAAAGCTATTGTTGAAGAAATTATAATAGTTTTATATTCAAATGGACAAATAGGGGTCTGGTCTTTTCAATCCTCAAAGTATGAGGTTTATTAAGACAAGCGCTTGGAGAGACAGCATCTGTGTCTCAGCTGCCTCTCCAGAGTGCAGGGAGGATGTTGTAGTTAAGGGGTGAAGATCACAGAAAGGTCACACAAGCAGGAAAACAGAGAGATATAAAGCATGGCTGTTCCAGTGAAAGATGGCTCTTTATATTACTTTGTTTTCCAAGGAACTGGTCTTTGGTTGGGATAGCGTAATATGACCCCTCTACCCACTCCAGCCATATAAAACCCTCTTGCATTTGCTCTTTCTCTCACCAAACAACAGAGTGCTTGTCATGCTCCTCTTTTTTGTCAGTTCTTGACCAGATAACTAAGTACTAATCAAGATGAAACAATACAGCTTATATAAACCTGCATGGGGAGCATTATAAAAGACACTCCTCTCCCAATTTTTGTAACTGTTTTTTTTAAGTGACTAGTTGCTCAGCAGGGGTGACCCCCAAAGCCTCACTATTCTATGGAGGTGCCCTGATTCATAAACATGTTTTGTGGGGAGTCACCCACCTTAGTGACTCAGTAAGCTACAAACTACATTTGATGTAGCCTCAACAATTCCAGTCATCTAAACCAGAGAAATCATATTTTACTCAATCAGCCACAGGAATTATAGTCTGTGAAACGTATAGTGAAACCTATCTTTCTGCTTCAAGGCGTTGCTCTAACCCACCTAAAATAATTTCATGTTGTCTGGGTTTCAGGTGAGAAGTCGGTGGCTTTTGCTTGTGTGAAAATGGTCAAATAACAATTTCCTTGAAGACTGGTCCAACCCAGTGCTTCCCGCCAACTTAGAATAATGTTATACTGATGTTTAGTATCATTTGATGGCTTAAATATAGATATTATATAAATACTATGACAGTATAGTGTGGTAAATATAATGTATTGTCATATTTGTATAAATGTGGCATGAAAATGTAGAAATTTTTAAAATACTGAATATCAGTGCTCATCAAATATCAGATGACTGAACTCAAATAACGGTTGAGTTTCTTATCTGATGACTTTAGACTTCATTTGACACAAACATAAACACTTGAAACTTGAGTTTGACTTAAACCCCAATGACTCTTGACTTGTGACACAAATAAGTACAACCACCTTGTCATCAAACAAGGCAGAGTTTTTCTGCCTGCTGTCAAATCCCACAGTGTGTTTGTACACTAAAATACTTAACATTTTTAGAGGAACTTTCTGCCCTACCACCCTCTTTCAGGAAAAAAAAGAAAGAAAACCTCTCTCCATTGATTTCCTGTTACTTTGTGACCAAAATAGCGCAGTAAGTCCCTTGTGTGTGCTGGGCTGCACTAGACAAGCAGGCAGGCAGTGGGCTGCGATTGGAGTAGAAGGGAGCTGACAGCGCGTGAGTCTGTGATAGTCTCCCATGACAGTCGGTCCCAGACGAGGAGGCCAAATAAACAACGAGCGAGCATAGCACAGAGCCATGCCTTGAGCCTGGAGGGAGAAAATAGAAAGAGAGGCAGGAGAGGGCGAGAGAGAGGGACGAGCTCAGGAATAAGATGACACAGCGTGCAGAGGCTTCCGGAGAGGGTAATGAGTTTGGCCAGGTTCCCATGATATGCTGCACCGCACACAGAGAGGCAGAGATGAAAAAAAGTTTCCACCCTTTCATCTTTTGTTTCCATAAAGAAGTGCATTTTTTTTCTGCATCAGAGAAGCCAAAATCTGATTACATGTGATGGCTTTACTGAAGATGCTGCAGCAGAGAAACAACCACGCTCCTGCTGTTTACTGTCAGTATTGACCTCTGAATCTTATGGTTATGCCATTTGAGCCTCAGGGTACATAGACCCATCACCCACTTTGGAGTAGAAATGAAGAGAGATGAAGAGGCATTAGTAATATTGACCATATTCAGCGATCAATATCCATTTCTGCTTCTGTTATTGGTGCATCTAGGTGAAGTAGCTCTTGCAGTGACCCTTTTATCCTCTTTTCTCTCTGTTTTTATTGTCCCTCTTTTCTTCCCTTTATACAGGGGGTCTCTACCAGTTGGGAGGTCCACGCTGTGCCCCTCAGAGCAGCATCGAAGGACTGGAGGACATAGAGGTAGGATCATTAGGAGCAGCCTCTCAGGATATTCAGCAGCCAAGCAGCCAAGAAAATGTATTGTTGAAGTACCTGATTATTTGCTTTCACAAAATGCTGCTGCTATTATTTTCCACTTTTGGAGTCTTTCCTTATATGCGTCTCTTTTTCAACTCTGCTTGAATCCTTTTGCAGAGTAAATGTAAGACCCATGTGCTGCTGCTTGTGGTGCATGGGGGAAACATCTTGGACACAGCAGGCGGGGACCCCAGCACAAAGGCTGGTGATGTGGCCACCCTGGCGTCAGTGCTGGAGAAGGTGACGCGGGCGCATTTCCAGGCCGCCGCTGAACACGTGATGATCAAGCTGGTGCCATGTCCGGCCGTATGTGCTGAAGCCTTCTCTCTGGTGTCCAAGTGAGTGACTTTGCCAAGACAGAATGTCCAATTAGCCTCATTTACACTTGTCATTTCAAGTGTCTCATATCTGGATTATATCCAAATGGGACGTAATACACTTTTGTTTATATTTAGCCACATGCAGAAAGATGATTAATTAAAGGAAACAACTAAATGAGTGGAGAACCACAATGATTGCAGATGCATCCACACAAGGCTAATGTCCTTTAATTAACACAAAAACATAAAAATGCACAAATGGACTATGACAGTATGGAGTATGACATCATGACACTCCTGGTACTGTACATCCTCAAGACAACATATGTTTAAATTGCTGTCACAGCTTTCTGCCTCTTTGTCTTATGTAACAGAGAGTTGGCTAATGTCAGTTTAATTTCAGTGTCTCTCCAACTGCCATTATCAGCCCTAAGACCCGGCTATTTTCCACAGGCTAGCAAGTAGTTACTCTTGGGAGCAGTAAAGACTTTATATGTAGCTGGAGGGGATGTATGCATTTACACCTTTTTACCATCTGCCCAAAGTCAAATAGTCAAGTAATTGTCCATTTATAGATTTGGTGGAAAAAGCCTCGGCTTCTTTGAGGGAGCTCTCAAAGAATCTGAGGATTTTGATTGAGAATCGATCCTACATAATCATACATGAATATTACATTTTTATATCAACAGTATCAAAAATATAGTACATAAGGAGGAGGTTGGCAGTAGAGGAAACTGTGGCAGCAAACGGCATTAGCATGAGTGAATCAGCAGAGTAATAGTGAGAGCTGTTAGGTACGTTTATATGATTGGATTTTGACAGTCAGCTGAAGAATAGGCCAGTGATTGTGAGCCGTGAATGCAACAGCTGATGCCACTCAGCTAGTGTGTGCTCGACCAGTGCTGCCAATTTAGTGACTTTCTTACTGGATTTGGCGATTGTAAAGACTCCCTCAGTGACTTTTTCCCCAAAAAGCACCTAGCAACAAATCTAACAACTTTTTGGGCAGACCTTAGCTCCTCTCCTTGAAAGGAGTTGCCAATATTTCTCAGTGAATGAGTGCTATTGTGGCTGTTGCTCCCTGGACTGACTTTGTTTAGTGGGACAGAGTAGCAGCACCTTCAGTTGACTAATCAACAGCCAGACAGAGACGTAAATAAGGAACCTTCTTTGTTTTTAATCTGAATGATTTAACTTGTCTTGACTGTTAAAGTTGTTTTTTAGCACAGCGTTTTTTCTGCATTTTCTTCAGTTTGACTTAATTTTCTTTACTTTCCTTACGTTCATTTTTAAAAAATGAATGATGCATCATGATACATCATGATGTTGTTATATATTATTTTGACATGTCACAATATGGGAAACAGGCGAGAAGAAGCAGTGTTGTAAATAAAATCAACACTAATGATAATTCTATTTAGTTGCTCTGGTTTCAAGGTGCTAGTATTAGTACTGACTCACTGTCACACTATCATAGCTTACTGGGACACTTGGGTATAACTGAGACAACGTTAATGTAATAAGTAACACCTGTGCTTTTCCTACTATGACAAGTGACCTGTGAAAAAGGCCTGTTATGTGTGTCAGACAATTTGCTGAGGTGTTTTGAATGATCAGATTGGACCAGCTGGCAACGCTTTTTGGTTGCATTTATACTTGGCCCTTGGCATTTTTTTCATTTCAGATAGCTATTTGATCAAATCAAGATGCACCACTGGATGTTCGTAAAGTAGGTATTTGATTACAATTTCACTGAACCTGCTATTTAGGTGCCACCATGCTTTCATATAATAATTTTTAGATTGTTTTTCATGTTGCAGCTAAAAAAAAATTAAAAAATCCTGCTTCTCTCATTTTTTTATTCAACTGGCATTCACACTAGTTTGACAGACAGCCCTAATTACAATAATGCAGCAATGAATGGGCTACATAGGACTTCACTGTTCCAGGAGACATTTGAAGAATCTGCCCAGTTTGACTTCCTGTCTGCAGGAATTAGCACAGAGGCAAAGATGCCTGGTTGACTAAGGCGCTGAAGGTTAATTGAGGAAATATATTGACCAAAGACCCCTAAACAGGCAGTGCAATGTTAATTAGTATGCTGATGACATTTCTCAGCCCCTGCAAGCACGTGGCCATGTGGAATATTTAAGTGCTAACCTTTCTAGGCGCTTTTGTTTTTAAATTGTTAATTTTCCCATTTCGTCCTGCAGGCAGCTCCGTAGTAGACAAAGAATCAAAATGAAAACCTAAGTGATGTTATACAGAGATAATTTAGAGCCCTCTATAAGGAATGAGTGCAATACTTTGTTTGTCTAATTAGCTACTGTGACAGCCCTCTCTGGACAAACTCCTTGACGTCACCCTGCAGGAACCTGGTGGGTGGAGTTGGGTCGTCAGGGAGATTCTGTCTCTTTCCTCTGGCTTCTATCTTGTTTGGTTCTGGTTGTGTTTAGTTTAATTGATATTTTAGCTATGCTCAATAAATCTATGTTTTAGTTACAACTCATGTGTGATCTCTCCAAACCTTCAGCCAGGTTGTGACACTACTACTACGTTTTATTTGTTTCATCAGCTTCTGAGTGGAAGTTATGTCATAGTCGTGCTTCAGTGATGAACACCAGTCAGTGGATGAGTCTTTTATGATAAATTATACAATATTATCTCCATTGAATCTCACATGTCTTATTCTTTGCAATCATCTCTGTAAAGTATTCCTTGACTGGAAGATATTTTTGAAATAGAGGAGGTAAAAACATATCTGTGTTTGTGTATTTGCTTTTTTTTTTTTAGACTCGACAGCTGCTTAAGCGTAACTAATGATTTCATTCCACATTTAATGTCACATGTCCCAGTGGTCACCAGTTTTATCTTTGACAGCGTCACTTAGTTTTCACTGCCCTCCAATTACATGCTGAAGATGTTTTTGTCTGAATTGTCACTAATCACCGTGGCTGCGAGATGGGTTTGGCAGTCAAGTCGAGGCTCCTGTCTGGTTTTGTGATTGACGTTCTCAGGATTGAGGTAGTGACTGGAAGCAAGATGTGTGTAAAGAGATTTTAGTGCTGTTGCTACTCAGCAGCTTGACGTCCGCTCGGTTTTCATACATCAAGAGATAAAATATTAAAGACAACAACTTCCCATGGGTTATTGTGACATGGCTTGATTGCCTGTTCTTGCATGCATGTAGGCACATGAGGACACACATGAACACCCACATACACAGCGATACACATACAATTTACATTCAGACATGCATGAATGCATTTTTGTTAAAAAGAGCCCCATATTTAGCTGTATGTCATGGAAATAAATAAATTACTGAAATTATCAAAGAAATGTATAAATAGTTAAATGCACACTTATATTGAGAAACAAGTAATGCATAATAAATTGTTTCCACATTCCACTTAAACTGCCATGTTAGGATTTATTTTCCTGCAGGAGGCTGTATTTGTCCATTAGCACACTTTATTTTTCTTTAGCAGGATTACATTCTATCAGCAGGATTTTCATGGTGTATCCTATAACCTCATTTTAATTATTTTCTCTGCTCTAATCTTCAAAATAAGGTTTGGCCTAATTTAGATTTTCAACAATATGCAATTTAGAGTCAAGGTATATGCCTGATACTTTTGACTCTTCCCATGATTCAAATCTTAACATTTTCATGTAGAACAAGAGAAAACAAGTATTAGTATTGTATGATAAATAAATAAATAAATAAAATAAAGCTACACCTATAAGAACATTTCTGCTGACAAAACAACAAAACAAATATGCAAAAAAGTGACATTCATCTTGACTTGAAAGTGGAAAATGGAAAAAAATGTATCCGATTTAGTAGACATTCAAATATTTGTTTTCCTCTATGGCTTATTCTGTTATCTTTCAATTTATTCATTAATTCTTTCATAAATCCTTTTTGAGAATGGAAATGTCAGTTTGTCCATCCACCACTTTGGAAAGTGAAATATCACTGAGCACAACCAGCAGGTCAAAATTATATTGTACTTGTAAACTAATCATCATCATCACTAACATGCTAAATCAAGATTGATAACATGGTAAATACCTGCTAAACATTGTGAGCATATTAGCCTGCTCATGTTTAGCATATTATAGACTGTATATCATGATATATATAGATAAGATATATACGATTTTATGCAGTTTATGGCCTAAGGATAGCCTCAAAGTGCTACTAGCATGACCATAGACTCCTAGTTTTGTGTTCATATGTCCTAATATCATTGAAAATCTCGACAACAATGAGCAATGAATATGTGTTTTAGCTGTCCAGTGAAATTAGACAAAGCCTTCTTATGCCCAGATGGCTCCAGGTTGTTAACTTACTCTCACAGTCTCACAAACAAACACAACACTTATTCAACTACACTTTTGTCAGTGTTTGCTCTAATGACAGTGTTGGACTTGTGGGTGTGTGGAGCTTCATTTATTTGCGTGCCAACATAATCATCAGAGGAATAGGCAGCCACATGGGAAGGAATTGCTGCTGGGTGGGTAATTTACTCTCATTCTGGGTAACAGCTTGGCTGAAAATCACACCATGGAGTGGAGGTGACAAAACCTCTTAGGGCCTCAAGAAAAAGTTTCACATAAACAAATCACTTTGGATTTTGTGCTCGACAAGTCCTTATGTACTGTAGGATGTCCCCATAGAGAATTAACATGTTTTTCAGCTTGTGACGTCTTTCTTGGCATCTACATGGACAGCCTGCTGTGTTCTGAGAGGCTCTCAGTGCTCATTATTAGCTTTGGTTGCTAATGAAGGTACCTGGCAGTGCTTAGTAGGAACTGAGTGTCAAGACAACACACATGTGCAATCCGTAAACACACTTAAACAAATACATCCCACACAAAAACAATTGGAAAACTGACGTGCACCATAGCCTGTCCAATTAACAGCAACAGTGAAAAGGCTCCCAAATTGATTTCCTCTCACAGCCAACACACTGTGTCTGTCACTGTTTGAAGAAAAAGAAACATTTCAGCTATTAAAAACCTCATCTGAACAGTAGGAGAGAAGAATGAAATTGATTCCTATCTCAGTAAGTTCAGCGTCATTGTGCGGGATCAGTATTCAGGAAGAAGAGAGGAAGTCCACTTGTCAGTGTGCACAGCAAGTGACCTCTGTTCAGAGATAGGCAAGACCCTATCTCTGAGTAGGAGATAGAGAGATAGAGACTCATTATTCTGGCCATCGGCGGCTGGGGACGTGCCACTACTATTTCTGGTCCCTCTCCCTAATTAAGGGGACTCCGCGGAGGGCCATTGCGGTTCATGTTAATTGTGCAAATGTGCAGTGCTAAGCCAGCCATTAAGAATCAGGGAGAGCAATTAAGCAGAAATCTGACAGACTCCAGAGTTTTCTGGTTGACATTATATGGTGAGAGGCAAGAGCGTTGTAGGGCAGCATAATGGAATTTATCTCAAGGTTATGCTGCATGAGATGAGGCTGATTTGAGTTTTTTTTTTTCTTTTAATGCCTCTGCGCTGGCAACAGAGGCTTAAAAGTCAGAGACAGAGACATTATGTTTTTGGGTTATCTGTCCATCTGTGCCATTTTCTTGTGAACATGATATCTCCGGAATGCTTTTAGGGAATTTCTTCAAATTTGGCACAATCGTCCACTTGGACTCAAGGATGAACTGATTAGATTTTGGTGGTCACTGGTCAAGGTCACTGTGACCTTACATCCATCTTATTCTCTTGTGAATGTGATATCTCAGGAAGACCTGGAGGGAATTTCATTAGTTTGGTACAAATGGCCACTTAGACTTAAAGATGAACTGATTAGAATTTGGCGATCAAACATCAAAGTTACTGTGACCTCACAAAACACGATTTTGGCTGTTACTTAAGAATTCATTCAGACATTGTAAATGTCCAATAGGAGAAAATGATGAAGTAGCATAATGCCATTTTATATCCAAAAGGTCAAAGATCAACTTCACTGAGACATCATAATCTGCAAAAACACTTTTCTGGCCATTATTCAGCACCATAACTCAGGAACAGAAGGGGAGATTGTGACCATATTTCACATTTTTTCAGATATTTAATTGATGATACTAATCTTAGGTGCCCATCTTGAAACTGATTGAAACTGAGTGGTGTGATGTAGTGATTGTATAGATTTTCTGTGTTGCTGGTTGAAGATGTAATAGAAATACAACAAAACAAGAACAACAAAGCTGCAGCAAGGGGAAAGACAATGAATAACAAACTAGACAACAAAAGGAATGGTTTTACAAATACACTTGACTAGGAAAATTTGCATACCGTTGTAGTGATGAATAGGTAAAAAACCAGTGCTGAATTATTCACTGGAATTATGCATGTCCATATAGTGAAAACTTCCATTTCACCACAAAATACACAATAGTTTTTATTAAATTCCATAAAAGTTTTCACTACAAAAATGATATGGACAGACATGGAAGTAAACTCCAACCTGGTTGACAGAGGCATACAACCACAAGGTGGTATTTCTACTTTTTTTTTAATTAATTGGCTCACTCAGCCTTATCTTCTCCCCACCATTGTTAACAGATCTCTTCATCATCACATTTCCACAAAACCTTGAGGAAGACTTCTTTACATCTCTCTGTATAGTAGAGTGTAGGAACTGTCTTGCATTTAGGTATCATTGACCGAGTCTCTGACAGTGTTTCTAGTATAATTAACGTGTAATCACAGGAAAAGCAGTGAAACTGGAAAGCTCACTTGGTTCAAAGATGAAGGACAACCTCATCTGAAGTCAACTGCACCCCGTAACAAAGATGAAAATTAAGCTTTTTCTGTTATGTAAGTGTAGATTTGCACTTTAATGACACCTCAGTGTGACCTCAGCATATTCTCAGTTAATATCACTTGCATTTTACTAATGAGAGCAGAGAGATGTGAATGGGGCAAATGCTGCTACTCATGAATGACTCATATATTTCAATAACAGGGGCAGACTCATCATGACGACGTGAAGCACACTCTTCTGCCATTCATGGCTTTGTTGATGTCCCTCTTTTTAAAAGCAACAGCATCAGCCTCCCCAGCAGCATATTTGAATTATCTGCTGTCTGTGTGCTGATGTATTGATGTAACCATGTCAAGTAAATTTATCATTCCTGTAGCCTGTTAGACATGTGCTCCTATTTAAGGCTTTACATCTACCGCCATATACTATAAAATCCAGACTGTAGAGCACCATCTGTTGCTGACAGCAAATATACAACTTAATAGTTCTACTCTGTCAAGACTATACACCTGATACACAGCCACAGCAGTACTGATCAAGAGCATTTTAGAGGAAATTATAGTTAGGATTATTAACATTAATTATAGCCATTAAATTCAGATGAGATTTGGATTGTTTGGCAGAGCAGCTTTTTCAAATACACATGCATGTATAAACAAATATATTAATGATTGCCTCAAACTGCCCAAGCAGCAAGTTTCGGGCCTGAAAAGTGAAGCAAATGCAGAAGTGCCTTAAACCTTTCTAATGGCCAGCAGGGGATGACTCCACTGGTTTCAAAAATAAGTTAGATTGTATAGGAGACTATGAGAAAATGACCCTACTTCTCACTTGATTTATTGCCTAAGTAGCCACTTTCCTAATGAGTTTATGGTCCCTTAAAAAGTCTTTTTCATTACAGCGTGATGTTCATTTAGTAAATTATGGTCCCATTTGGAGTGAAATAGTGGATAAAGCAAGGTATGCGTTAAGTCATAGCCACCATTTGATTGACCTGTGAAGTCCCTACCATGGTGACAACGGAGATTACGTTACATATTGTAATCCCAGATTATAATAGGAGTATTGACATAGCTGTTGCTATTTCACAGTGTGTTTTCAGTTCATGACAGTTAATTTTGACATCTTGGCCTATGGCTGCAGACTGCCTGCTGCTCACTTGGTCCAGCTTGACACTCACTGCTACCACTATTATTATTAGTCAGATTTCTATTATTATTATTATTCATGTTATTATACTTCTTGTGTTTCTCTCTCTCCCTCTCTCTTCTCAACCCAACCACTCAAGACAGATGGCTACCCACCAAGAGCACAGCACTGCTTGAGGTTTCTTCCTGTTAAAGGGGAATTTTTCCTTGCTGCTGTCGCCAAGTGCTTGCTCATGGGGGAATGCTGGGTCTCTGGAAAGAGTTTGGTCTAGACCTGCTCTGTGTGCCCTGAGATAACTTCTGTTGTGATTTGGTGCTATATAAATAAAATGAACTTGACTTGAAATTAATGAGAAAATTGATTCTGAACAGAGAATAACCTGCAGTCCTTTAGGGCACTACATCTTCAGACTGCCTTGGCAAATAAACTGAGAACAGTTTGGCTCATGCACACACACACACAAGGAAACAAATAATTTAGGTGAACTCTTTTGAATGTAAAATAGTGGCTGCTCCATGGTAATAATGCTAACAAGCACTTGCATAATCAAGTAATTATGCAATGTAAATAATGAGTGTCTCACCTGACATTTGTTGAACAGTGCAGCAGGTGTTGAACCTCTGTTCCTGTCCTGTGACTTGTGAACCCTGTATAGAGGTAGAGCTGTCTGGAATATTTATTGGAGCTTTGTTTTGCATACCCAGTGACAGAGTGTGTTTGCAACAGTTGTTAACAAGACTCAAATAAGATCAAAGCGAAGATTGCAAAGATTGGACCAAACCCTCCTTGACGCTATGCTGGGATGTTGGGATTTCCTGTTTCAGCTTCAAAACTCAATAAACAGCCAGCTCATAAACAAATCATCTTGATTTAAATAATGAGGTCACTTGATGGTGTTTCGTTGCATGCTAACCTTTATGTTGCCTTTCCTGTACTTGACTTCCCTGAGCTGAATTTTTCACACAGCAGCTTCTTTAGAAGGAGTGACAATGTTGTTATGCAAATAACTGTGTGCAGCATCGTTCCAGTGTCATAGAATATATAAGAAAGGTTTCCCTTTTTACCTGTTTTCTTACAAATCTGCGTGCAAGCTACTCAAAGTGGAGAATCTGTCTCAAAATGCTACCCTCAAGATAAGGGCTCGCACATCACACAGTTGATACTGCAGAGGCAAACAACCTCTCAAGAGGCTTCAGATGCTGTCCTCAAACTGTCTTTCTGACAGCTACACATCAGAGTTAATGCTGGGGTGTGACTCCCCTCACTGCTGCTTGTTATTAGCAGCTAGTCCACAGAGAGTCAGTCTTTTGAGTGAAGCTGCTACAGATGAAACTATATGCAGACTATATGGATGGAGACTATCCAGCAGGCAAAACACACTGTTATAATACAAATATTCATGGAGCGTCTAGTGTACAAACCTTAGAATTATACTAAAACCTTATTCCACACCCAAATACTATAGGACCCCAATACAGTTTGAACTAGAGCAGACTAAAAGTAGTAACCCTGCTTTTGCAAGCTAAAAGTTTTTATTAGTTATAATCCAATCAATTTCTGCCGCCATTTAGTAATTTTGTGACTCACCATGAAATTAGCAAAGGCATTGTGCCTACTGTATGTGCACGTTTCTAAAAAAATGAAAAAACCTCTTTCCTCTAAGTTAATGTTTACTTTTTTCCCTCTTACATTTACATGTTCATCAAATTAAAACAATATAATTATAATTTGATTAAGTCACAATACCGCATACGCATGTAATATTATCTTACTGCTTTGTTATAATTATTCCTGTCATGGGAGTACTGTCACAATATTGAGATTATAACTGATGCTTGTTTTTTTGAACTGTGGTCAAGTTACACAGTTGATATCCATCATATGGTATTATATACAGGTAGAGGTGAAATGTAGTGTGGGCTATTTTTCATTTCTATCCAGAGTCAGACAAGCTTGTGGGTGTTCTCTTTTACTTCTCTATTTCTCTAGTTGTAGAGATCAATTGCTTGATATCACACAGCAGCTTCTCTCAAAGGCAGGGGAATATAATGTTTATGGTGTCATTTGGTGCTAATTTAGCCACTTGTGCTTACTAAATGCTTTCTAATTCACATGCAAAATAAGAACTTCTTTTACTGAAATGCATATTTTCATTCATTTGCCATAGCTGTGTGCATCTCAATAGGAAGTTGACTGAAAGTTTAACCTCATTTCTTGATGATAATGATAAAAATAGCACCTTTAAAAACATGAAAATTACAATACATATATTAAATTTGGAGAGTTTAAAGCAGGCATTTCCTCTTTTTTGAGAGGCAGTGCTACTTTATCACATAGACTTGCAGGGATTAAGCTAGGTTAAGCTCACTACTCAACATTATCTTCAGACTGCATATAGACATAAAAAATGGAATAGGGATCCACTATCCCTCTAAGGGGTCATACCGCAGGATTTGTTTTTGCAACACCTCCTGGAACATGGCAGGTCTGGCCAGCGAGATGGCATTTTCCATGGTCTCACATACTTTCCTTACTGCTTGCTGGGAACTCGACTCTACACAACTTAAAGACTAGGCACAGTAGTGGGCGTATGAGCAATCAAGAGCACAGCGCAACATCGGTGTCAAGTGTTGCTGGTATTTCTGCTTGCAGCATTCACCTGGGTCAGAGCAGGTGAAAGGTGCAAACCACAGTTGTGTTATTTGCTTTTTTATGTCTTTTCCAAGCAAAACATGAAAACAGAACCTGTTCAGAGGCTTACCAAGCGTTTTGTAGATAAGTTTGCCAGTTTGATTTTCATATATGTCACAAGCAGAAAAGACTGCCTGACAATGACTTTTTCAAATGATTGCCTCCAATACAGATATGTGAATGTGTGCTACGATGAGGATTGTGGAGGCGGCTTTATCCACTGCAGATGTCAGAGACTGGCTGGTGAACTTTGTGTTGCTGGGAGCACAACAATCACATCTATTTTCTTGTCTCTTTTCTTCCCAACAGGTCTCCTAAAGCCTGAGGCATGGTATTTTGTAATTGCAAACAGAAATTGGCCAGGGCTGCAATAAACATGAGCATGGAATCATACAGTGTACTGAAATTGATGATAAAGAAGAAATATGATTTTTGCAGAGAAAATCTCAAATTTGCATCTGTATATATAAGCACTTAAGTCATGAGAACAGGAATATAATGAGGACTTTACACAATCATGCAGTCACTTTCAGCAATCAAGTAAATCTGACTAATATACAACGGGACACTGACAATCAGTGATAGAACATTACGTGGCTCTGGCACAATTGTTCCTAGACTGTGGGTAATATTCTCTTGCATAGATGTTACAGTCTCCATTTTCTCTTTTCTGGGGTATTACAACCATGGCAACATGCTGTTTGGCTCTAATTAAACAGTTCATAAAGCCCCTGAGTCACCATAGAATCGCTTGATGTTAGTGGACATAAAAAAATACTAACCAATAAATTATACTAGTCCAATTACCAGAACAAGAACATTTCCCACAATTTGGGGAATATGCTTATTTATTTTCCTAGTAAAATTAGATTAGAAGATTGATATCAATTTAATCTCTGTGCATTCAGTAGAGGATGTGAATCAGGATATGTTTAGATGAGCTTAGCAAAAAGACTGGTAGTGAGAGAAAACAATGAGTCTCTATCAAAAGATAAAAATACACTTTCCAACAAATCTAAAACAATTTTATTTCTATGTTGTATCTTGTTAGCTATCATACATTCAATAATTACCTGGGGTATATTCAGTGAGAAGTGTGCAAAGCTTGTATAGTGACTGGGCCCAGGTGTTGGTCATTAGCCAATTAGCTCCAATATGTAAACGAACTGATGGTTAAATACTTATTTGTGTTAAAGGAAAAAACTGGTGATATTCTGTGTTTTTCTTACTGTCGACAAATCCCACAAAAAGGCAAAAATCCTACTAACAACTTTTGCCTGATATATCTTTGTCTTACAGAGCTTCATTGTTTTCCAATAACTGTGTGACAATTAATGTGGGACTTTTATTTTGAGTCCACCACTCAAACAATATCCTGGTGCCTGCAATATTAACAAACATGTATTGATCAGAAATTGATAGTCCCCAACAAATGTTCTATTTACTCCTGTTTGAGTAATATTTTCTTAAAACAACAGTGCTTTCTTAGAAAACTACTTTCCTTTTTTTAAAAACATGAAACTATATGAGGGGGCACCCAAAAATTCCATCCACAGAAGCCATCAATAGCAGTAGTTATTGGATTTGCTGCTAAGTAGGCTTGTTGAAACTAAAACTGTGACCGATAGAGAGAAGATGTGGAAGAAATCCATGAAAACTGGACACAGGGACAAAAGATGACTACAGAAATGCTTCCAGGAACGGGAGAAGCACTGGGACATGTGTATAGCATCTCAAGGAGATTAGTTTGAAGGGGATTAGATTTACATCTCTAGTTTGTGACTTCTTTCCTTATCCAAATTTGAGTGTCTAAGAATAGATGGTGTTGTATGTCTAATTTGTGAGTTTAGGCTAAACAAATAAAACTAACTTAACTTGACCTGAATAGTTAATGGGCTTTGGGCTGAGTGCCACTGACAGAGAGTATAAAGAGACAGATTTCAAATAGTTGTCTTTTCATAGGATTGGTTGACTATAAGATGAAATGTTGAATAACACTATTTTCTAACAGTTTTGAAGTTGTTGGATGGCAGACTAGCCCTTTCCCCTTCTTGCTGCCATTTTTTGTGTTAAGCCAAGCAAATCATGTCACAAAGCTATCTCTGTATTGAATAGATTGAACAGAGGTGGAATTAATATCGATAAGAAGTCAACTACCCGTGTTTGAGTACAAACGTTTTTGTATCAATGCTACTTGGAAATGTCTTTTTCTGTCAGGCCTCTTATACTTCAGAGGTTGTGCCCCTCAGTGTAGTGACGTGTCCATGGTTGCAGATATATTTCAGCCTTGGTGTGGCATCGCTGCTTCTTCCTGTAATCAGAGCATCTGATGGATGATGACAAGGTTGGCACCTCCGCTCAAGGAGAGTGTGCAGGGCAACGCCATCTTTTATTGTTTCCCCACACTGACACATGAAGTGTCTTGCTTTGATCTGTGTGTGCACACACACAAGCAAACACACACACATACACACATACACACATACACACACACACACACACACACACACACACACACACACACACACACATCCATTAAAGACTACACAGCAGTAAAGACACAAACACTCTGCTTTCATTGGTACCTGCATAGGTTTGCTTGTGTGTTATTCCTTGAGATAACATCCTTCTTCTTCTTATCTTGCTTGTGCAGACACACACTCCAACACACACCTTGCCATTGTGGAAAAGCATTGCATTCAAATCAGATAGAGTGCATCATGAACAGATTGGATGAGATATGAGTAAATGTAGGATAGCTAAGGGGAAGCATACCACAAAAGAAACTTTATCCAGAACTTTCTCTAACCTTCATTTGTTTTGACATTACAAACTTATGATTTGTGTTTTACAAGTTCTGAGGAAACACCAACACAGGGCTCTCTCAAAACATAAAGTGATTATATAATCTGTTGTGTTTCCTCATATCTTCCCTCTTTTCATCCACTCATCCCTACTTCCCTCCTTCCTACCTGTCATCTTTCTGCTCCAGCTTGAACCCCTACAGCTACGACGAGAGCTGTGTGTCCAGCAGCGTCGACCATCTGCCCCTGGCTGCCCTCCCACTCCTCGCTATTGTCTCACCGCGCTACCAGGATGCCGTGGCCACCGTCATTGCCCGGGCCAACCAGGTGTACCGCAGCTTCCTGCAGTCAGAAGATGGCCAGGGTTTCACGGGTCAGGTCTGTCTCACTTTTTTCTGTTTGGAGAGGAGAGGAGAGCTTCTACACTCTACTCTCTCATCATTGAGTAATGAGCTGTAGGCACTTTAATAGAAGTCAATGGTTGTCTAAGGAAGTAAGGATTGCTTTTGAGTGGGCTGCGTAATCTGTGCAAACTGTGGGAGCTCAGGCCCTCAGAGGGCTCCAGATCTTTACTGTTTAATACTCTCTTGCACATCAACAACTACTAGGCTCTTGATAAATGCAACTTCTCTCTGCTCAGCTGAAATCATACTAAGTATTGTAAATGTCATGGTCAATGAGTGTAATGGCAGTCTGTCTGACAAATAATTGAAAAAAAGATGTTGTTTTTCTGCAGTTTTTTTTCTTTAAAGAAGCATTCTCTGCTGTAGTTTAGCAGTTTGTGTTACATGAACAACTGATTTTCAGGCCTTCATGGCACATGATTGAGTGGTCAATACAATCTTGATTACCCAATAAACAACAGGAAAAGACGTACAATCAAGAGGTACAACATCCCCAGAGGTGATTACAATAAAGGTAATTACAACCACACCAACGTCCATTATTCTTCATTAGTTCTTGCCATTGTGGATAGATAGTGTAAATTGTGATAGGTTGAAACTTTATATAATCTGACATGGGCTTTAGAGACTAGTATATGATGTTGATACCTGTGTTTCTATCTCCCTCTCCCACTTTATTTCCACAATGTGGTTTGGTTGTAAAAATGATCAATTCATATTACAGTTTGTCCTTTGCTCTGCAGTTTTTTTTTCTAACGTTTTTTCAGTAGATTATTTCCTGGTGATCCTCATCTTGATGGAAACAGGAATCACCATTTAACTTAAAACCAGGAGCTGTGTCCCAGTTCTATACTTCTGCATACTGATGCTAATGAAAAGGAAAGTCTTCTGTGTGAACATTCGCAAGTTGGACAAACTTTATTTCAAGATGGTTACTCCCACTGCTAGCCTTGTTGTTACACCAGATGTATATTCTAAATGAGCTACTTCGGTTCTGTTATATATTTAACAAGAGAAACAAGATCAAAACACACTGTGTAAGCATATTTTTAACGATCCCCTCCAGACATATTTTAACACATGTATATAAATATTCTGCTTTGAATAATAATTTGTGCCTGATATTCCACAAATTAACTAGTTACATTTTTTTTAAAAAGACATCTTTGAGACTTCATTGTAAAGTCCATTCTCTGTGTATGTGCACTGGAGGCTTCAAGTTGCCATATCACACTCCAAATTAGTCGTGATTTCACAAATCATAATTGTACATACACACCTTCAACTCAGATTTTTTGTAAACACAGAAACTTTCCCTCTTCAGCAGGTGAATGTGAAAACAGCCTTCCACTGTCAAACTCTGCCGACTACTGATTGGGTGCACCATATGTGGAAGGAGTCTAAATCGTACATTTTCCGAGCAGGTATGCCTGATGGGCGACTGTGTGGGAGGTGTGCTGTGCTTTGATGCTTTGTGCTTCAGCAACCACCAGAGACCTGACAGCCCCAACAATAGCAGCAGGAACAACAGCACTGAGAGCCTGAAGGTGGGAGCTCAGTCTTACAGTCATGACATGATGATGATACACAGGACTGTACAGGACACTGCTGGTGAAAAGAGAATTTTACTGGAGATAAATGATTAAGAGATCACAGCAAATTATCAAGATTACACACCTGTGTTATACCTTGTCTTCATCAGTGGAGTTAATTACAACAAGCAAGCACGTGTACACCAGTGGCAATGTCCTTTTGGTCCTCTTTAGTAAGAGACTCCATCTCAAAAATCTCCTTATTTCAGTCAGTTTTTCAGTCCAACAGCTCTATCAAGACTCTCTATCAAGACATGCCTTCTACAAATGTCTTGTACCATTCTTGCACAGCAGCAATGTCCTTGGCAGCATGTCTTTGGTCTTTCTAAAATCCTTAATATAATATAAATGTAAATGCTGTAAATACAAGACACATTTGAGATTAATTTTTTACACTCCCATCTAATAGATTCACTCTTGCAGTGGCACACACGTTTTTTCCTCCCACGTTTAATGGTTCACTTCGGAAAAATGTATCAGCTCCCATCTGATTATGAATAATTTCCTGTCGCAATGTAAGACATTTTTTTGTTACATATTCTCCTTCTTCCACTTAGGACAACTCGGGCCTCCTCGGGGAGTCCAGCCCGGGTTTGAGTTCTAGTAAGAGGCTGAGTAAGAGCAACATTGACATCTCCGCCCCCAATGAAGGACCGCAGGGCGGGCCGCCGCTCAGCCGGAAGCAGAGTGATTCATATGATGGAGACACCTCATCCACGGGCCAACACAGCTTTTTTCCCAGGTAGAGCAGCACACATGAACACACATACACACAAGAGTGGGTGATATGATGATATGGACCATGATGATTATTTTTACACACACAGAGTACATACATATAACGACAGCCAACTATATAAATAAAGTCTTACTAATAAACATGCACAAACAGATGACAAAAAATATGATTTTTACAGATTCTAATATCACCATACGTATCCATATTGTGATATAAAATTATATATTTTACCCATATCGCCCTTACCCATAAACATACATACTATCAGTGTCTGTATGAATAATTAAACCTCTGAATCCAACCTTGCTGCTCTCCACTGCCTGACTGTAACCATTATAACCTAAAACCGATCCCGATTCAGACCTTACCCAAACAATGAACTCCTAAACCTGAAATAACCTCTAATACTGCAAACTATTCCTCATCATTCTATCCTTGTCATAGTATGCTGTATACACATAAATGTTAACAAGTACATCCTCACTGCCATATTTAAGAAAAAGCCTCACTTATCTCCTTATAATGTTGGTCTTGGATTGAATAACTTTGATTGCAAAGCAAAGAAAAATCAACCAAATTTCAAACAGCATTTGAAGGCAAAAGTCATGAGTTGAATTTTATTCATTCTCTTCAGAGAAAAAGTGACCTTATCTGACTTCAGTGGAAAACCAACAGTCTTATTTTCCATGGTTAGGTGCACACACCCATACATACATTTATAAAAACACACTTTCACAATGGTCGAAAGCATGTAATCTTAATCAGACTGCTTCTACTTCACAACAATAGCTGTATAAGGAGGAGAGGGGACAAACTTGGCCCCGAACAGTGTATTTTCTTTTTGAAATAATGATAACAATTATATAAATTGATACATTGTTATCTGTATATTTCAAAAGGCAAGGCAAGTTTATTTGTATAGCACATTTCAACAACAAGGCAATTCAAAGTGCTTTACATTGATCATAAAAAGCATTAAACAGAATTTAAAAGTAAGACATGTAAAAAGACATAAAAACAATTAAAAAGAAAAGGAAATAAGAATAAAATAAGAATAAAAGATAAGAATAAGAATAAAAGTAACAGTGCAGTGTAAAATAACCCATAATGTTGTTTAATGGAAGGCAGTGGCAAACAGAAAAGTCTTGAGCTGCGATTTAAAAGAACTGAGAGTCGCAGCAGACCTACAGTTTTCTGGGAGTTTGTTCCAGATATGTGGTGCGTAGAAACTGAAAGCTGCTTCTCCATGTTTGGTTCTAACTCTGGGGACAGAAAGCAGACCTGATCCAGATGACCTGAGAGGTCTAGATGGTTCATAAAGTGACAGCAGATCAGAAATGTATTTTGGCCCTAAACCACTCAGTGCTTTGTAAACCAGCAGCAGTATCTTAAAGTCAATTCTTTGACAAACAGGAAGCCAGTGCAAAGATCTGAGAACTGGAGTGATATGATCCACTTTCTTGGTCTTAGTGAGGACTCGAGCAGCAGCGTTCTGAATCAGCTGCAGCTGTCTAAAGTAACATTTGAGTAATTGCATGATAAATTGACACCAACAGCACCTACAACTTGGCGAAAAGAGCAAATCACTATATTGTGAGTAGTGTTAAAATTTCGGCCACCCGTTTCAGACCATACAGAATTTGTCAGCTCGTTAGGGCTTCATATATTGCACACTGGCTCTCATCCAGGTTTTCCTTGAATGTGTTACCCTGTCTTGCTCCTGCTCTTTATCAAAATTTGCAGCTTGACTCCCGTGCCTGCCTACCTGCCTCAGCTGGGCTATAAATAGCCTGTCTGTGCCGTTGCCAGCCAGTTTGAGTGGAAGACTGAGTGCTGCAGGTGAATTTAGCTGGGTCGGCATGGCTGGAGGGGGTACGACTGCCATGTTGACTCACTTCAAGCAACCAGTGTTCCCATTCAAAATCACATGCTCCACTGGGCTTACACCATCACAGCCACACACACACACTGGTAATACAGTCACTTTAGACTAGGATCCCATCAATTCACAGCTATGCCACATTGTGTTCATGGCAGAGCACCTCTCACCTTTCACATCTTGTTACACTCCTGATTAAGCCACAGCTCGACTGTGTGGAGTGTAACCTCTGCTCTTGAGTGTTCTCTTTTACCCTGCATGTCCCTCTGGACATTCCCAGTCACCAGGAGGCTTTATTAAATCTCCTTTCCCCCCCTATTATCCCTCCTATCAGAATGGCACCTCAGATGCCTGTCTACCTCTGGTTCACTCAATTTCAGATGTTTCCATGTGCTCCTTGCTCTACTTTGGCCCCGACTGTAACTTGCCTGTGAGATCATGAGCAAATACAGTCATACAGTAACTCGTGTGCTCTTATGAAAACCCAGGAAAGTGCACTCATTGGCTGCCATTTCTCAGAACGTCTCAATGTAAGGAATGTGTGTTCTGACTAATTTCACCATTGTTTAAAGAGATACTGATAAAAATAACAAGAAAAACATCTCAGTCACCTAAATGTACATAATCAACAGCATTTAGAAATCAATTGAGTCTGAAGTGCTCAGAAAAAAAGATTATGTTCAGTTAAAGGCTTGGTCTATGCTGGATGCCCATAAGGAAATCTATTAGCCATGCTTAAGCTTAATAGGGAGGCATCAACGTCAGATCTATTTGCTGCTGCTGAAAGGCTGGGCATTTTGAGACACGCTGTGTGCTCATTGCTCATTATTGCTCATAAAAACATGTCAACCATTCACTTAATAACAGTTAGCTAATGCAATATTTGTCATGTTTATTTAACATATTGGTAACTTTCTGCAGTTAAGTGAGAAGTGGTTATAGCTACAAAAAGGGAAATTTATTGAATTCTGCAAAAGCCCATCCAGACACAAAATATCAAAACACTTCACTCAGTGCAGCTACAGGCTAAAATAACTGACTGGAGGTACTGTAGACTGCAATTCAGTTTTTATGTGCCTGTGAATGAGAAGGACCACTTACTCAGAGCATGGATTTTTGTTGAATTATATTTAACATGTCAGTATGGGACATGAGTGTCTTTGCAGAAGTAGCATGTAGTTCAGTCATATAAATGTAATAAATACATTTTCGGTGTCAGACAGGAAAACAAACAGATCAACTGACAGTTTCCCAGCTGCTTGGTATGAAGAAGTGAAGGAGTGAGCACATTACGAGAAACAAGACAAAAACCAAAATAGAAGCTGAAGGCAATCAAAACACTATTGATTTGGCTTTTAAAGATGGCTGGAGACTGATGGCTAATCCTTTTTCCCCCATGCAGGACTTAATGAGGAAATGTTGGCTCGCTAGAGAGCAGAGCAATCTCGTCAAACAGCAGAGGGTCATGGCTGAGAACGGCTAGGCTGTTCAAACAGCCGTAAGCATGAAGCAGCCTGTGAAGGCTGAGTGAAGAGCTGCTCAGGCTGAGTCATAAAAGGCCCAGTGCCGACAACGACCCCAGAATGTTAAAACAAGCCAGCCTATGATTGAATCAGGACAAAGCAAAAGCGTCACTGACTCATCTGTGTAAAGACCTACATTTACCTTCCCAGTTTCAGCATGCACAGTAATGACATTTAAAATGTCTGATTACCCCTACATTTCTCTTGGAATAAAAACAAAGCTGTTCAGTTTTATTGTGCACTAATCATGTCAGTCTATAGGTTCATCCATTTCTTGTCATCAAGTGAAATATTCTTTAATATTGATGCTGAAACAAGAACGTGGGTAAAATTCTTCACCAAAATGTGTCTGTCAGAGCAAGTGTCAAGACTGAGTTCTAAACTCTCACTCTTGGCTTATGGCAGCAGTCAGTCAGCACTGTCATATTTGCCATTAAGATAACATTCCAGATTTTATGTCCACATCTATTCCCCAGTTTGACGAAAGAGAGTACAGAGGTACGCGGCAACAGTAGCACCAGTCTGGTGTTGAACCCAGGTCGATTTGACTTTGAGGTGTCAGACTGCTTCCTGCTGGGCTGTCCGCTGGGTCTGGTGCTGGCCATGAGACGCACTGTGCTGCCTGCCGTCCAGGGTAAGACTCATAAACACATGCACAAGATATGAAAGATATGCTATTCTTCATGTACATGTGTACATGCACAAACATCAGTCACCTGTAATAACCAAACTGCACTGACATGTATGAAGGGTTCGATTGATTGATTGAAATGTGAGTGAAATATAACATAGATGCATGGATCATTTTCATTTTTTTTTTCACTGATTTTTTTGTGAATCAGTTTAAATTAATTTTTTTAATGATTTTATCTGTCCACTCATTCCACAGTTGTTGCTCCAAGGGAAAAAAGTATCTTCCTGCTCAACAGTTCATTATAGTTTACTAAAAACGAGGACGTCTGATGGAGAGCATAGCTTAGAAAATGTTTCCACTCATTGAAGTGATGAGAAAATGTAAATTCATAGTTATAATACAATGCAATAAATATTTGTGTCTATGTTTCACTTGGATTTTAAACCAAAAAATAATGAGCCCTAGTTGCCCTATGTTATCCAAAAATTGTTCTTCTTGTAAGACAGCTACACTGAAATCATACACGCTTTTCCTAAATAGCTATGCCTCTCCATTGTGTTTTCTGACCCCCAGTGAGCCAGCTTCATCCGGCCTGCTCTCAGATTTTCAACCTGTTCTTCCCCTCGGACCCTTCAGCCTCTCGACTGGAGCCACTGCTGCAGCCTCTCTTCCACAAGTTGCCACCATTTGCTGTGCCGCGCTACCAGCGCTATCCTCTAGGAGATGGACGTTCAATGCTCATAGGTAAGAAAGGAAATCAATTTATAAGTGTGTGGAGATGTGAGAGTAGCTCCTGCTGAATATTTCATTGGTTAATCTATTTTCTGGTATAATTGCATTGCCCTATTAATAACCTTTTGGATTTTGCATTTCAAAGCTGGTGTGAAACCTTTGAGGAATTCTGTTGCTGAGACTAGATTACAGCAGCGGAGAGATTCTGTGACTCAGTAATGTGAATTTTCATGGGTGCAAATGTATGTACATAGAGCCTCAATACACAGAGCCTTGATCCCATCTGTTTGACATTGCCCTGGAAAAGCAGAGTCAAATCCTGCCCCCAAAGCCTGAAGTTTGAAGTAATTATACTTCATCTTCTTGTGGTGCAGTACCTTTAGCCTGCCACCGCTCTCTGAGGATCAGGCACAGTATGTGAGATATTAGTCTGCTAGATGTGGCACAGTACTGCTGTAATCCCCCTGGAGGGCTTGGTTGAAGAGACTGAGTCCTTAATGAGTCACTGATTTATTTGAAGCATGTTTTAGCCCACTTTTGGGACAGAGACTCACTCTAAACAGCAGTTATGACGCATCGCCTCGTTCCCCTGCCTCTCTATCCACCTACCTTACTGAGAGAAAGTAGGACAGATCATTTGTGCTAACAGCCTGCAAGCATGAACCCAAATGAGAAGATAAGGCGTTGTGGTTTGGTGCAAGGCTTTAAAAAATTAAACCCTTTTACTCAACATGTAATCATTAGCAATATGTAACTCAAAGCGGTTTTGTCTGTGCCATCTAACTGATATAGAAAATTAGTTTCATTTTGTTTTCAATTATAGTGAGAACAGTCTGATATATTGTTAGTAAGACAAAAACAGACAAACACTTTTTAAAATATGGATAATGCTCATAAAGTATTGGCTATCTACCTACAGTATGTTATCTAGATGTATGGAGAAAGGTTGGAAGATGAATGAAAAAATACTTTATCAGGATAAAATTTAGGCTTGTAGCAAAAGTGGTTTCTTTGTTCATATTTCTGTTATTTGGTGCACTATTTATTTGAAGTTTTGTACATGAACATAGGTTACCTGAAGTAACGTAGATAAATGATTATCCAGCTGGTGCATATTAAGCATTATAGGATTGACCTAATGTTTTAAATAAAAATTAACAAACTGATTTAATCTCCTGTTCATTTACATCATGCACCTTATTATGTAAATATGGTGGCTGTTTTACATGTGGATCTCATCTCTGATTAAGCATCCAAGTCACTTTTCCATAAAAGTCATGATGACACTAACTTGATCTAACTAGATCAAACCCGGCCTTGTTGCCAGATGCCAAAAAAACAAATATCTGAACAAAAACTTCAGAATTATCATATTTCATCAACCATGCCAAACAAAACTTTAAGATAACCACACCGTACCAAATAGAACAGTTTGACTCTAAAACCAAACAGAAGTTTTACAATACAGTCACACAGAGTTAATAAGAAGTTGTAAGTGGGGATGGCTGTTTCCAAAGAAGCTTCATATTTTTTACTAACAAGGGAAAAAAGAAACTATGACATGTCAAAATTGTTGTACATTTTTGCAAAATTTATTGTAGAAACACAATAATTATTGTACAAATTGTAACATTTGTAAAACTTAACACATAGCACAAGTTGAACGCAGTCACAAATGCAAGTGTTCGCCTTCTTAAGATCACTCAAAAAATGTATCAATTAATTATCCTCTCTTATGAATAAAGTAAATAAAAAAAAAACAACACTAAGCGCTATGAATTAACAATTTTAAGTTGCAGACGAAATTCCTCTCATGTCAGATCAATCTAAAAAAAACTTGTACAACCAAGCTAACTATTAGAACATCTATATCCCTCCCTAAATTTTGAAAAATTTCATCCATGCTGCTACAGAGTCCCTGGTCTAATTATTTGTTAATTTTTCTCATTTTGTGCTTGGGCTCTGTTGGATTTCTCTATTACGGATGTGCAGAGGGCCCAGTATGTGTATCTGTGTCTCTATTTGTTGAGGCAGAAAAATTAGTTGTATTTATTTAGTGGAAAGAGGTTTAAAATTTCTGTTTTTGTTTTTATTATGCTTTTATTTTATTACAATTACAAGTGTAGAGAATTACAGTCACAATAAGTGTTCATGAAGTGTTCCCTTGGAAGCACTTCGCTTGTGTCAGTAGCTCAGCTTTATCTTTGGGGAACACCCCAAACTCCGGCAATGATGTTCAAGTACATCATGTAGCAGGTGGATGTAACTCCCTTCGTTGAGACCTGCTGATAGACGTAACAGCAGAGCAGAGGAGAGAGACTGAGATAGCGATGTAACTGACCTATGCACTGATATTTGACTTTTGAAACAAATATTTGCAAAAAAAAAAAGAACACTATTTGTGATTTGCTGAATAACACATTTGTATTCAGGCAAACCCCTATTCTCTATTTAATTCATTAACCTAGACCACACCTTTACTTGGAAAGATGTTTATGGTAAATTGTGTAGGAAGGGGTGAAGGAAGCGGGGTGAAAAGGGGGAAGGATAGCAAAGAGGGATGTTGGGAGAGGGAAGGATGGATGGGGGAGAGGATGAGGGTCGGGGATGTGAGGATGCAGGGGTGAGGGTCGAGGTAGAAGGATGAGGGATGCGGGGGTTAGGTTCGAGGGGAAAAGGGGGAGGGATGGGGAGAAAGAAGGTTAGGTTAGAGGGAGGGAAAGGAGGGAGAGGATAGGAGAGGAATAGCGCAGAGAGGGTAAATAGCGTTGTGGAGGATTGAGACTGTGGGTGGGGTCGCTGTCTCGATCAGGCCTCAGCAAGAAGCCCCCAAAGAGACTTCAGCGGAGAGGAGATGATGGGTTTTCTTCATGGATTCGGGATCATGGCGGATGTATGAGAGGTAGGCAGGTGAATTCCAGCGGCCGAGGATTTTTATGGTGTTGTCGGGGATGCCCTGTTTTGCTGCAGTGGAAGCAGCTCCTATCCGGAAGGAATGTCCTGAGAAAAGGTTGTGCGGAATCCCGGATCTGGAGAGCACTATGCGTAAGTGATGGTGAAACCACGAATGCGTGGCCACCTTGCCGGTTTCGGTAGTGAACAGGGGATCTTGTAGGGATGCTTGGCAGGATAATCTTGAGTGTATATAATCGTGGATGGGTTCGTAGGGGCTCAAGAATGAGTTAAGGCGAAATAGGAGGATGGCTTTTGGATGTCCTGCCTGGTTGGTTTGCGTTTGAGGTGGTAGGTGAGACTGTCGGGGGAATTGAAAGTGATGTCGGATAGTGTGGCGTGTCGAGACGGGTCAAAAGATTGAGAAGGTGTTGTGAACTCGGCGCAGCGTAGGAAACCGAAGAAGGCCAGCAAGAACATGGATTCAAGTGTTTTATCTACATGAGGGTTGAAGTAGCCTGTGTGTAGCGTGTGGATGCATCGAGCCAGTAGATCCGAAGTGAGAGGTGAACGTTTTGGACTGGGAGGTGGTTCGGACTTGCGTAAGTCCTTTCATCATCATGTGAATGTGGGGATGGGATATGGCTGGACACGCTGCTCCGGAGATCAATTTTGCGAAAAAATTGATACCACTGAGGTAAGAGTGGATGGTGGAAGTCTTGATGCGGAGTTGAGTGTTAGAGTGTGTGATGAAGCAGGAGAGGGTGAGGACGTCTAGGGAAGGAAACGGGAGTCCGTGAGAGATGTGGAAGGTTTTGAAGGATTTCCATCCTGACAGGTAAGTGGAGAGTGTTCTGGGTGCGATGCTGTCGATGATGGTGTCACGTGAGATGTTGGCCAGGTGTTCCAGTCGAGGGTTTAGTTGTGGATTGTGGTTGAAAACGGTGGGGTCGGGCGAGGGTCGGAGGCTGGAGCTAGTTGCTTGAATTTCTGAAACGAGAAACGAGAGAGAGAGTCAGCTATTGCATTTTTGTGGCCTGGGACATGGAGGGCGCGGATTATGAATTGGTGCTGAGCTGAGACCAGGGTGAGTTTGCGGACGAATTTCATGATATCAAGGTTGCGAGAGCGGCCTTTGTTAAGGATGTCGACGACAGCCTGGTTGTCCGAATGCATGGCGATTGTCTTTTTAGACCATTCGTGCCCCCAAAGGATGGCTGCGATGATGATGGGGTACATTTCTGAGATGGCTGAGGAGGGGGCAAGGGAAGAGAATTCGGGTGGCCATGTTGCAGAGAACCATTGACCGCGATAGTAACCGCTGAAGCTGACTGAGGGGGCGGTGTCGGTGAACAGTTGAATGTCCTTGGCATCTGAGACATGGGCGCCGGGACCCGAGGTTGGCGGTGCCTGCTGTGCGTAAGCTGTGGGAGGTGCGGATGGAGCGGCAGAAAAAAGGGGGACGTTTGTTACCGGAGCCTGAGGTGGGATATGGAGGCTGGGGTCAAGTGGTATGGATGTACTGGAAGTGGGATTGGCTGGAGGAAAAACAGGAGGCAAGACTGGGGAAGAATTGGGGTGAACCTGCAGCTGATCGGGGGCTGCCTGTGCGTGAGAGGCTGAGGTAGTGGAGGAGGGTGTACGCGCGGCGGAACGACGTACGATGACGTTACGAGCGTCACTGCGCGTGCGGCGCTGGGAACCCGGAAGTTCGCTGGGAGTTGAACAGGTGTGGGAGAAGTTTTGCAGGGAGTTGGAAAATAATTGGAACAATCTTGCCTTGTTGTCAGTGCGGTGGAAAGGGATGTTGTGTTGCTTTAGGATGTGCTTTAAGCGGGCTACAGTCCAGTCGGAAATATTCGGGGCTGAGGAGCGGAAGACGTGCTGGTGGTGGGGAGAGCGCTCTGTTCGCCGGCTGCGCCGTCCGGGCGAACTCCGGGAGCCGTAGCGACGCTGAGGCGAACCCGGGGGGCCGGAGCGACGCTCGGGCGAACCCTGGGGGCCGGAGCGACGCTGGGGCGAACCCCGGGGGCCGGAGCGAAGAGGAGGCGAACGCCGGGAATGAGCTACTTCACTCGGATGGTCGTTGTCGAGGCACCCGAAAGGATCGGATGCTTGGGGAAGTCTCTGGGACTTCGAACGTCTCGTCGTCCGAAGCGTGGAGGAGAAGATCGAGATCCATGGTAAAGGTTAGTGTGGTACGTGTGTTCTTCGCAGTGCGAATTACGTTCTGAGACGGAAAGGGAGAGTGATGAATGTGGCGTGGTTAAGTACTCTGTGGTGCAGAGATTGGGGTGTGCTTAAGGCGTGGTCTTTGGTTCCCGAACTTAGTTTATAAGTCTATAAACCACATTGAGAAAATTTAGAAAAAAAAATATTAGTGGATACACTGTGAGGGCAAGTGTCCTTCACATTTACAATGGTCACAATTCAGGCTGTCACAAATTTACTCAGAGTCTGTGACAAAAAAGGGAATCACATGAATAAAGTTGACCTTAGCTTAAATAATAAAATAATAATAATGTTAGTCAGCTCAGTAATGAATGCAGTGTGTGAATGAGTTAAAATACAAAACCCTAACCAAACTGCCTGGTGGAGGCCTAGGAGGAAGAGAAGAGAGATGTCAGATATTAAGCCACTTAAATAGGCTGAGGCCCAATTTATTCAAGTGTAGGCAGTTTCCTGATATCCTCTCCAATTGTCTATTGGCTCCTGAGCCAGGAAGCCAAATCAACCACACAAGCAGCAGGCAACAAGAAGGGAGGCCAAACACACAAACATATCAGTCAAAAAGTAATTTATTTAACTCAAAGAACTAAACATATTAACTAACTAGAGAGACATCAGTTGTATGAGCAGTCTGTGGATGAATGAAAACATGACATAAAGTGTGTTGGTCTGTGTAACAAACCAAACAAAGGAAGAAGACTGAGGGTGTAGTAGGTTCGGCTAAGAGAGTGAGACTCCCAGAAGGGCAGTTCTTTTGCGTCTTCTTGGAAGCCCAGCCCAGTTGGGCAGATACGAGCAGGCGACCCTCCCAGATCCACCTGCCAGCTAACTCCCAGTATCTGCAAAAGAGTCAGCAGAGCAAGACAAACAAACAGGCAGAGTGGGTTGGGTCGTCACAATGCCAATTATTGCATATGTGTTGTGGTTTTCTCTATGAATGTCCTGTCATGTTTGAATAAAGCCATAACAGAACAGTTATATAACAGAAAAATATGTTTCAATGCCAAAAAGGATATTAATTTTGCAGATAGATGAAGCCAACATTATATTTTATCAACATAACATTTAATCAAATTAGCTTCTTTGACTTTATCTGTTTGCTGTTTAAACAGGGAGTCCACGAGCAATTCCTCTTTTATTCATGTGTCCTGTGTACAAAAAACATATGACACATGATAGTAAATAACAGGGATTTCATCCTCGTAAACTTGATGCCCAAGCTGTGATTTATTAATTTAATCATGTTCAGCAAGTCACAAAGTGGGATGCTTGACGCCTCTCAAAGCCAGTAGTGCTGATAAAGGTGATGAAGTGTAAAGCAGACACACAGCGTAGGCTTGCAGCTATACTGGGTTTTAATTATGGGTCTGCATCCCTGTTCCATTGATCGAGCTTGGATGCTGTCAAATTATGTGTTAAATTAAAAACCATAGACAGGTGCACAGGGGCAGAAACAGACATACAAACACGCACAGACTCATAGAAGAAACAGCGGCACACATCACCCATTTCCTGCTCTGTAATATGGTAATTATTTGTTATGAAGGCATGGAGAGCCAATCAAATCAGGCTCCTTTGGGTATGACTTTGACATCAACACCCGTCAACAGTGGACCTTTTATTATGATGAATGCTGCTAATATAGAGAGAATGCGCCTTCTTCATATTGATTTCCAGCTATGGTCCGAAGGGAAAATATGATCATCCAAGACAGCAAGTGCACATGGAATTAGTCATTTTTATCAGTATTGATCACATGGATAATGGTGCTTTAATGTAAATATGGTGTTGTAGTTCTTTCTTGCTCGCCATGAAATTATTTCCTAATAGGATGCTGCTGCGTGTCGAAGCTGAGAGCATGGCGAGGACCAAAGGGGAGGGCGCCTAGTTGAAAGTCTCTTTCCATCTCTTTTTCTTTCAAAGACATTTCAAGGGCACAGTGCAATCATTCTCCCTCACCTTATGAATTCTCTGCTTGTCCTTCCTCCTTTTACCACTGTCATCAGCTGTTTCACTCTCCGCTGGATCCTGCTTGAATCATAATCATTATGTTTCCATACTGGTTATTGAATGTTACTGTAATTATTTTAACAGCTTTTCTTCTTCTTTTGTCATTCAAAAAACACACAGGCTCTCTTTTCTCACCCTCATTCATTGTCACCATGTAGCCCCACCTTTTTCTGCTAGCCTTTGCAGGTTTTTTTGATGCTCATCTTTCTGTTTTTTGTGTATGTGTGTGTGTCTGTGTGTCGATGAATGTGTCAGAGTCAGTGGCCCTTTCTCTCTCCTCTCTCACTCTGAATAATCTCTCTCTGCCTCTCTGTGCTCATTGTGCTGTGAAGGAAAGACAGAACCTTGCTAATGTTCCAGAGGCTGGAAGAGGCTCTGAGGGGTGTGGGGCAGGCCTTGTTAATGATAACAGATTGTATGGTGTGTTTATGTGTTTGTGTATGTGTGTTAGTGTTAGTAAAATTGGTGAAATCACCGAAAACAATATATACTGTATGGCATATGCAATAATCCTGGATTCAGTTATAAACAAAATTTAGATTTGGGAATATGTGGTAGGATTTGTGTGGTATTTTATTATCATCATAACAGTCCAAACTACATATTTTGATGTGATCCTATCCAATGCCAGAGAGAGCAACCTTTCATTTGTATTCTACTGTGGATGCTGTAAATAAAAAAAATCAAAGATTTGACCACTGCACTTCAGCATGGGATTACTACTGAAGAGTCTGCAGTAGTAGCACAACTCATCTCTCTCTGTCCAACGAATCCATAATCAAAGGGGTCTCTAAAACTTAACCACAACATTATCTGCTAATCATATCTTACTGTGAGTATCACATTTCAGCATTACAGTCATATTTCAGTGTGCTGTGGGTTGCAACTACCAATTATTTTCAAACAAACAATTACTGTGGTGCTTAATTGCTTACAGTAATTTTTCATAAAATATGAGAAAATGGTGAGAAATGCACAGTATCCCAATTTCCCATTCAAACTGAGGAAAGCAGCAAATCCTCAGATTTGAGAAAAGAAGTTATTCTCTTTCTCACTCAAATACACACATGCATACAAGCTGCAGATATTTTCATGCATGCACACACAACATCGATTGAGCCTAAACCTATTGTATGAATAAAGATTGAACCCATTTCCTTTGACTCAGCACACTAGTAAGTCAGAGAGGATGTAGTGTTATCTGCGTATGTAATACCGAATGCAAAAGTCATATATTTAAAATTATTCAAATGAATTTAAACCAGCCTCAACAATCCTTAACCAGCAGGATTTATCTTTCTTCCCTACATGATCAAAACAGATGGAAAGCTATCCAATCTGGTGACACTGCCAAAATCACAGATTCAGATTCCATCACCGTCATCATTATAAGATATCGAAATGCTGATTGGTCTTTGCCTTGACTGCGGGGATTGATTCCTTCTCACGTCCAAGAGAGCTGCTGTTAATCTGTATTCTACTGCAGATGCTTATACTTCACAGACACAAACACACAACATGTAGCTGCATCTGACAGTTTATTACCATTTGGGCGAGGGGCAGAGAAAGGGTTAATCTGTCATTAACTGGCTGTTTTCGAAGCAAAACTCAATATTCTGGGTGATAATTTGATACATGCACATACAAACTGATCCCCAGTTACACTTATTGAATGCAGGCAAGCACATACACCGTCTACGAGTGGAGGTAGCGCCTGTAATGCTAATGGTTGTATTTAGTCTGAGTGGAAGTCATGTAAACACAGAAAAATTGTGTCAGGTGAAACTGTTAGGAGAATTTGTTCTGTTACAGAGATGCAGTATAATCATGCCCCATAAAAGACCAACCAAGACACAATGTGCTCTGGTTAACATTTGCAGGCAAGCAGGAAACACTTGCTCTCATTTTGTACCAGCTGCCTTCAGCCGTGCTACTGCCTTTTCTAGCCACATACCTTATATCCTGTCCATCACATAAAAAGGCATCCCACTGGATTGACACATATCACAGTAAATAAAAGAAAGTAAATGACATTATACCCCATAGGTGGGGTCATCTGTGCAGTGAGTCTTGGCCTGATTGTGACACTAGTGCAGTGTCCGTTCAAAATGTGCTTGTTGCCAACAGGCTGATTGCTTGGCCTCTGGTATTAATGCTTCAGTGCATATAAAAATCAAAATTGTTGATGTGAAGTGTGAATGAGTATATACACCAACGACATGAAAGAAACTAACATTCTATTATACACAGATGTTAAGGACTGTAATAGTGAATCTTTTGTCATTTCAAGTATACTGAGGGCTGCATTTAAAAATAAAACACATAACAGAGACTTTTGAAAAAATGAGCATCCTAAAATAAAGTGGATCAAACATCATTTATTTTCTGGGGCTTCAGTTCAGATAATTTGAGTGGGTATATTTTCTCAAAAGATTTGCATTTACATGAGACATACTGGTTTTAAACTTCACATAATATATATATATATATATATATATATATATATATATATATATATATATATATATATATATATCCTATGTATGTAAATTACAAAGTTGAACTTGTTAAAGTAAATGTTCCTCATCTCATTGAATGTTTTACATTGTAGTGAGTAGTGGGAGTCTCTCTACCTCTCACGTACGCGCTGCCATGCTTGAAGCACAGCATTGACACAAGGAAAATACAACAAAAATTTGTCCTGCTGTTCTTTACATTTGCTGCTGCATTAGTTGGATGTAATTAATGGTTGAAAAGGAGAAGTAAAGAGGAGGAAAATGAAACAGAAACTACAAGCGTCTGTCTCCACAGTAAACCACCTACTGAGTGTTTGATGGTTGCTTATTTGTGCTTTAGAACATAACTGCTGTGAAACAATCAGAAGTAACATTGTACTTCTGTCAGTCATGGGTTTTCTCTCTCTCAGAGAAAGCTTTCCACCACTGTCTCTGTCACTTGATTGTGATCTCAGCTCCCACTCCCTCTCTCTCTCTCTCTCTTTCTCCTGTTTTTTTTTTTTAAATGAGTCAGGAAGACAACAAATCCTAACCCATCGTATCTCTCATGGCAGAGTTGTACAGCTCTGATCATGACATGCAGTCACAGAGCCCAGAAGCCCTGCCCCACTACTGCAGAGCAGAGGGGCTTGCCGGCCACTTGTTTATTCAAAGTTTATTAATATTGATCATGTCACAAATTGCACCACATTTGACACTGCACTTCCTTGGGTCCCCAGCAATACACCTACCAAGTGTGAAGTTGTTTGGACGAACCGTTCTCGACATACATGAAGGACATACATACCCTTTAGTACAGAGATACTTTACATACATAAAAATTTGGACACATTTTCTCATTCAAATGAAGGGTTGTCCAAACTTTTGACAGGTGATGTACAAATACATAGATTACAACCCAATGAGTCGTTTGAATGTTAAGATTGGTTTACAGGACGTCACTTAGGTCATTAATCTGTGGTGCACTATGTTGCGCTGTGGTGTAGCAGAGGCTCATTTAGACATGGGTCAAGCCATATACACTGTCATAAAAAGTTTCAGAATACAGGTAAAAGAGGGAAACTGAAGGAGAGCTCTCCGATGGATCTCAAAGAAAGAAACAGGCTTTACACTGTGTTGTTCAGCTTCTTGTTGTTCAGCTATGTCAGACATTAGATGGAAGTTGCATTACTTTCACTGTGTCTTCTTTTGTCCTCGGGCTGTATTATAGTGTTTAAAATAAATGTGTTATTGAACCGATGTTGGTAGATCCTTGGTGTCTGGTGAAACCGTGTCTCCAGGGAAAATTCTCATTTTCTCATTATATAGTATTATCACACAACAAATAGGAGAGAGCCACACAGAGACGTGCTGGTGGGAGAGAAGAACCCAACATGATAAATTATTTTACTTGTCAGCTGCAGCCGAGAGCAAGAGGCTTCGTGGGACTTCCAATACAGTTGGATTTAACACCATGAAGAGAAGAAGCCGTCTCCGTCATTGTACTGTTGCTTGTCTTTGGATTTCCTTGATGAAGCACAAAGCAAGTCGATACGCAGCAAGAGGCTATCCTATTAGGCAAAATAACAGCATTGATTTAAAGATTGTGGTCAGTCAATTGCTGTGTGATCAAAGCATTTCTCTCCTCTCTGTTTGTCCTTCTCTTTCCTTCCTCTTCTCACCCTCCCCAGCTGAGAGTATTCAAGGCCATCCGAATGTGTTTTTTGAAGGTGAGCAAACTCCTGGGGGTCCAGCTTCACAGCCCTCCTCTGAAATGAAGACCGAAGGAGGAGGAGGAGGGGGAGGAGGAGGAGGAGGAGAAGAGGGTGGTCGCAGAGCCAGTGTGACCAGTGTAGAAAGTGAAATGTCGATTTGCTCCATAGGCCAACTGGGCAACACCATCGCTAACAGTGAGTGGGAGGGAAGAATTGAGGTTGATGAGGTTTCACAGCTTTTTGTTTGACCTCAGTTTTACCAATGTATCTGCAAATGTATATATGTATATGTTTCAGTTTCCAGTAGCTGGTGGGGCTCCAAGAGGCTGGACTATGCTCTGTACTGCCCTGATGTTCTGACTGCGTTCCCAACAGTGGCTCTGCCTCACCTTTTTCATGCTTCCTACTGGGAATCCACTGATGTAGCAGCTTTTGTTCTCCGACAGGTAGGAGAGTGTTAATGACATAATTATTATTTCCTCCCCCTGCAAGTTGCATAAGTATTATCCAAATAAATTCTACAAATTTATTTTATTTTTAGATTTTTTTGCAATGGAAGATACTGTATATGAATGTATGTATTGCTTTATGGTAAGTATATTTTACTCCAAGCAAGTCAGCTAGCATAATCTGAAGGTCCTTTCAGAGCAACATAAAATTGTTTGCAGAGAATTTGAAAGTTTAAACACTGAGAATGAATGTGTCAAAGTCAAAGATGGAGAGGTTTTGTAAACAAGTTGCTCTGGGAATAAATGAAACAAAATTACAAAAGATGTTGTGTGTGCACAGTCCCTTGTTCAGAACGTAAGTTTGCATATGAACCCTGTCTTCACTTTTGTAACAACTGTGGTTATTTTCCAAACAGACAGCCTCCAGGTTTGTTTGCATCTTTCACATGTTATACCCAAATGAGAACAGCAGGAAGCCAAGCACTTTCAATGCATCATCTATTTTTCTCAGTAAGAGATGTAAATGGTATATGGAAAATGGACTGCATTTATATAGCACCTTTCTAGTCTTCCGACCACTCAAAGTGCTTTACAATACATGTCAACATTCACCTATTCACACACACATTCATACATTGAAGGCAGAGGCTGCCATGCAAGGTGCCAACCTGCTCATCAGAATCTAATCTAATGCACTTTCACACAACACTCAGATGGCACAGCCATTGGGAGCAATTTGGGCTTCAGTATCTTGCCCAAGGACACTTCAACATGCAGACTGAAGAAGCCGGGGATTGAACTGCCGATCTTCCAATTAGTGGATGACCAGTTCCACCTCCTGAGCCACAGCTGCTCTTGTAAACTTATGTAAAATAATGTGTTCAGTTTACATTAGTTAACATTACGTGTTAGTTACATTACTAATGTAGACCAATATGTTTCAAACTGTAACAAAGCTATCAACAAGACCCTGGATGGACGCATTCTGTTAGAAACAGTGCATAGTCTCTAGTTTGTTACCTCATTGACATTCCTTGCAAGGTACTCTGATCAGCCACAACATTAAAACCACAAGTCTTATATTGTGTAGGTCCCCCTCGTACTGCCAAAACAGCTCTGGCCTGTGGAGACATGGCCTTCACAAGATGTCTCTGGACACCCTAAGGGTGTCCTCTGGTGTCTTGCCCCAAGATGTTAGCAGCAGGTTGGGCCCCCATTGATCAGATATGTTGTTCCAGTACATCCGAGAGATGCTCGATTAGATCAAGATCTGAAGAATTTGGAAACCTGGGCAACACCTTGAACTCTTTGTCATGTGTCATGGAAAAATTATTTATCACTCAAGAAACACATGGACACAAAGAGCATTGACTGTTTGAAGTAGTGTAATCAAAAAACAATACATTACATTTTTGAGGGAGAACATACCAGTGACTCTGAAAAGCTTGCCGTGTCTCTTGCAAGTGAGACACCTTTAAGCCTTTAATACTTTTCCAGACATGCAAGGTTATTTGCAGTCAGCCCCAAAAGTGACACTATGCAGAGTAAACTAGGTCAAATTCTCACTCAAGGGTCAAAGTTCAGGTAGTCACATAGTTGTCTATTTTAAAACTCAGAAATAGACACAGGTCCCCATTCAAGAATACCCACCTACATGTGTCCAAACAATTTCTAAGGTATGTCAAATTAACACAGTAACAGGGATATACAGTAATAATAGAAATATAAAGTAAATAAATCATAAATCTGAATGTTTCATGTAGGTTTACTTTTACAGAAGTTCCTCAAACCATTCCTGAACAATTTTTGCAGTGTGGCAGGGTGCATGATCCTGCTTGTCTTCTTCCCATAGTCCATCCTGGTGCCATCTCTTCTCCAGGTGAACGGCACACAGGGATCTGGCCATCCACATGATGTAAAAGAAAATTGATTCATCAAATCAGACCACCTTCTTCCATTCCTCCATGGTCCAGTTCTGACGCCGGCATGCCTGTCGTAGGTGTTTTCAGTGGTGGACAGTGGTCAGCATGGGCACTCTGACCAGTCTGCATCTATGCAGCCCCATACACAGCAAGCTGCTGTGTGTTCAGTACCTGTCCATGATAGCCAGCATTAACTTTTTAAGCAATTTGTGCTACAGTAGCACTTCTGTGGAATCAGACCAGACAGGCTAGCCTTCGCTTCCCACTCATATCAATGAGCCTTGGGCGCCCACAACCCTTTTGGCAGGCACTGACCACTGCATACTGGGAACACCCCACAAGACCTGCCATTTTGGAGATGCTCTGAACCAGCTGTCTAGCCATCACAATTTGGCTCATGTTGAAATAGCTCAGAACCTTATGCTTGCCCATTTTTCCTTACTTTAAGAACAGACTGTTTGCTTGTTGCCTAATATATCCCATCCCTTGACAGGTGCCATTGTAATGAGATAGTTAATGTTATTCACATCACCTGTCAGTGGTTTTATGTTGTGGCTGATCAGTGTAGTTGTCAAAATCAGCAGACCTATTGTGAGTCAGTACAGGAAGAATACAAACTTTTTTATTCTACAGAGCAAGAAAAGACACATTTATATGTATAGCACATTTGATACACAGGGTATTTGAAAGTTCTTCAAATAGGACACAGAGACAACAAATACTGACTAAAATAAATAGAGGAGAAAATTGATATAATTAAATAGTTTAAAAGCTGATAGAATAAAAAAGTGATTGTGCAGACATGCCATGTTTTAGATTCTGTGTCAAGGTACTGAAATGTAACATTTTATATTCTACTCTCAAATGATATTGATGATAACTTGTAGAACAACAGTTACCAATTGATTATACTCTTGCTCCACAATACACTGATGGTCAAGATTTTGCAGCAGTCTGCAAAAAAAAGGGAAGGTCATCATTGACAGCTGCACATTTTATCTTGTGTGAAGATGTTTAGGATTAATCTCACGCCTCACATCACTTCAGCCTGAGGCCAGCGGGAAGCATCACAACTATGTCAAACATGTTTGATTTTATGACTGGGATCTGAACAAATCTGACCAGGATTGGGCGGGCTATGAATAAATGTAAAAGGGCATGACTGTAAGCTGCAAAGGTCAGCCTTTAAATGTGTGGTGGCAAGTCTTTTTATATTTGTGTAGGATTTTAAAGGCCTGCAAATATGTGCTCAATTTAAGTCCCCTCTCATTTCCATATTTCTGCCATCAACTTTCTTAAGCCATAAGGACCACCTTAGCTGAAAAGAGCTTTATTAGTGCCACAAGTGTATATATTTATAGTACTAAGAGGGAATTAAACCTTATTCTACCTCCTTCTACTAACCAAGCTGCCCATGAAAATACCACATCTTTAACAGTAATTACGTTCATGTGTATTTATGAGTCTGTGATGATCATTTGTTCACCAAATCCTCAGACACCAGACAAAAAAACAGGACCAAAAAAAAGTATATTACATCATGTCCTATTAAAAAGCACTGGAACCACTGGAGGTCTTTGAACTTGATCATTAGAAAGCAGAGCTCCAGGGGTAGGAGAAAAGAACACATTTTCCGCCCAGCTGAGTACACAGGAAATAAAAAGTGCTATCGACGCCATCAGGAAGAACTGACTGACTTGAAACACAAGGCGCAAACAATAACAGATGCAAATACTGGGATACATTGACCATGAACTGACAAAGAGCTCAAAGAAGAGACAGGTATAAATACACAAGGAGCTAATCACAGAACAAGACACAACTGGAGTGGGGCAGGCATTAGAAAAGGAGGGGAAAACAAGGATTGCTTAACAATTAGGACAATGAGGGTGTGGCAGGCAACAAACAGAGTAAGTGGGAACAGGTGTGCAGGGGAAAACAGCCTGAGCAGGACTACAGCAACGCATGAGAAACACAAGGTTACAAACTGTTAAGAATAAAACCAAAGCAAGGCAGAGATAAAACTAAAGAAAACAAGAGCACTAGACTCAAAGGAATAACAATACCAAGCTCAAGCACTACACAAAAAAACACAAATGGCAAATGTGGTTATCACAAACAATTTGTAATCCATGGCACACTCAAAAAACGCACAACACCAAAAAAAACACAAAACATAAAAAAAAATCCAGAAACAGAGTCCATGACATTAGGTTCAAGCCACCCAGTGATTGAGTGAGGAATGATATGCATGACTTCTTTCAAGGAGTGAGTGGTAATTTTCTTTGAGCTCTCCATATCATCCCTTAGCCCCTAATCTGTGTCAGTGCTCCTCTTGTCACAAAAGCTTTCCACTAGGATTGTGATTTATGATCCTTAAACATAACAGCAGATTTAATTTCAATGCTTCGGATGGTAAACCTTCCACGTTATTATTGTCTATCCTTCAATGCATCAGTGTGCAGAAAGTCCTCAGGTGAGACTAGAGGCATTACTGATAGACAAACGTGTCCTGTCTGCTTAATGGAAGGATGTGGTTTTCACTGTGTGTTTGCTTGTGTGTATATGTCTGCTCTTATATTATATATTTGTTCACAGCTCATGCGATGTGACTGTTTGAAGACCCAGGAAGCGGACAATTTGGATTCGGCTCCGTTCTCTCCCTCGAGCCCACGAGAAAAATGGCTCAGAAGGAGGACACATGTCAAGCTAAGGGTAATAAATTATTAGATGGTATATTTGTGTCCTAGTTTGCTCTGTAGGCTAACAGAAATGTGAATTTAATTTCAAATATTCTGTGGACACATTCATGGATATTTTTATTTTATGTACAAAATATTATATAACCTGGAATATTTTCCCTGCATTTCATTCTCATAAATACACCCACATTTGAAAACACACACACACACACACAGCAGAAATTGTTTTTCAAACTGCACCTGTCACAACGGCTTTCATGGCATCCATTCAAACTAAAAATACAGTTGTCATTAACTGCTGAGATTGTAGCACTTTAGCGTTGTGGTCTGCATGAATGGTTTGTGGCCTGAGTTTCTTAAAATACTCCCACACTTTCACCTTGAAGCACTGAAGCATGCACACACACATACAATTACTTGATGCTTCTGAGCCCTGTAGATTTGGACAATCAAGGTCACTTTGCTATCTGCTGAATGCGCCTTTTATCTGCCATTTTCTAAAGACAAGAATTTAGTGACTGCTTGCTTTTCATGAGAGCTATGAATAGAGCTGTGTAACCAGAATACCATGGAAACATACTGTATATCTATATTTGAGTCTGTGAGGTTTTTTTTCTCAGTGTCATCTTCTTCATGCCTCACCTTGGCCAAGTGATGTATCTCTGAGATAAGTGCTTAAAGAAAAGCAGCTCTGAAAAGTTGCCCCTGTCCTGAATACCATTCAATATGTGGAGATTTAGAGCTGCTCCGTGCAGATCCAATCTGGGCACAGCCAGCTCATCTGCTGCAGAGTGATACTATTCAGAGAGGCTTGGCATCTATTTCTGATCTTCCTCTTCTTGGTAAGAGGTCTTTGTCACAGCTGGAGAGGACCACTAGTGTGGCTGTTTTTTCTTGTACGTGCTGCTCCTTCTCAGTCAGGGGTCTGACTGTCTCCAATTCATTTTGTCCACACTTTGTAAGTGGATGGTGAGATACATGTTGTTTTTCTGTTTTCAGATATGATTGCGCAGAGAGTTCCAAGTGAACTGTGTCAAGGAAATCTAGCTAGATATTAAACACTGTCAGACCTCCTCAAGCCTCATAACAACAGACTGTAGCGCTGTATGTACTGTTTTTGCATGTGTGCATGGGCAGGTATGCATATACATATATATTGCTTACTCTTCATGCTTGCCATCACTGGATCAGTAAGTGAAACCTCATGCTGGCAAATAATTAATTGTTGACAAAGCTAACGCAGGATAACAGCTGGAAATGTTGAACTTCCTTGTTAGATGTCACATCCTTTAAATCAATTATCATTAGTCTGTGTGGTGAAACAGTAAAATGTAACTGCAACACAAATCACATCAGCACTTAGCAATATTTGTTATGTGCAGATGCTCCATTATCTTTCAGTAAGTGCAGTCAACAAACAGCAGAGCAGAGTATTTTCAGGTATATAAAATGCCATTGCAGCCTCTTCCTCGTGATGAAATCAACAAATAAAGGTGCAAATAACAATTACATTTATTATTGTTGCGGTACTTGAGTCGAAATAATACCTTTTGTTATAATAGCGTTTTTTACTTTATTATTTTTAATTTTACTTTATTTTATATATATGTTACTTTAAATATTTTGTTCAATTGAAAAATACAAATTGCTTTAAGCTTGTAGCACATGATGGTCTTTATCATACAATCTACAGAGTAACAACCACATTTCAAGGAAAAACACTGGGTGTTGAAAAAGAACATGTGTGCTGAGCAACATCTCCCTGGATAAAGTAAAGGTTACAGAAATGGTGGAGAAGCTGGTAGGAAAATTAAGGTTTCTTTAATATTGGCTAACAGCAGAGTCTGAGAATTGTACAGTAGGCTGCTGGTAATATGCCATTAAAATCCAACCATGTCCGTAAGAAGAGATTTAGGGATTAGTGTTTCTCTGTTGGCTCACTCAGAGGTGCTCACTGAATGGTGCAATAAGGAGAAAAGAACAACACAAGGAAGCTAAATAAAGACTTAAAACTCTTTTCTGTAAGGTTCCCCAGTGCATACACTAGAAACATTTTGCTAGGCAGTGAAATTTGGAAATGCAACACATAAAAGCAGGTAAAGCTTCAGCCACCATCCCTCCTGTTGTTTAGTAATGCATGTTCTAAAGACTGGTAAATATTGGTCATGCAAGGACACCCGTGGTGATTTTTAATAGAGTCTCAGTAGTTCAGGCAGATATGCAAATCCTTTTTGTAATCACATGTTCTACATATATCTAATGTCCACATTTGTGATGGTCCAACATTTGGTGCTCACTTTATCTTCTGCATCCTCATTGCTACTGTACACCACTGCCTGCTTTTAGCCTGTTAACTCCCAATATATCCCCAGCCTCCTCCTGTGTTTACATTTACATTACTCCTGAGAAAAATATCTGGCTCTTTAGCTGCTAAATGTTCTATTATGTTCATTAGCTGGTGGCTTATTTTGTCATTGTCACTTTGTCATCATGGCTGCCTGCTGCATCTGGACCATCTGCAACCCTTTAACATTACAATTTGATTCATAGTTGGCAGATTTAAATCTGTCTACATATTTGTCAAATATTGTGTATCTCAGGCTCTGTTGAGAGCTCATGGACTGTCTGTCAAACTAGCTCTGATTCTAGCATGCAGTTTAATACTTGACCTGATCATTATGTGTGACAAAATGGTCTAAACTCAAAGTCCAGCTTCCTCCCACATCCCAAGGTCTTCATCAATGACTGCTAAGAGCTACCATCACACTTGAGCAGCAATAAAAGGTGTCTGACTAAACTCTACTTCATGCTCCTTTTTGTCACATATGCTAGAACGTCACTGGCAACCACAGGGTGAATGATGTCATTGCCACTGAGGATGGACCGCAGACTCTGGTTGGTCGCTTCATGTACGGCCCCTTGGACATGGTGACACTAACTGGAGAAAAGGTGAAAAGCAACAACACCATTGCTTATTGTTCTCACTCTAAGCTATTAGTATACTATATGTCTGTCTATCAAAGACTTACAGTACATTTATCTCTGTCTGTTGACCTGTCCTAGGTGGACATCATGCTGATGACACAACCCCAGTCTGGCCGCTGGGTGCACTTTGACACAGAGGTGACCAACAGCAGCGGCAGAGTTGCGTATACCATACCCAAGAGCAAGAAGCTGGGCCTGGGAGTCTATCCAATTAAAATGGTGGTCAAGTAAGGATCCATGTAGCGTGCCCTTCGAAGAGTGCATTATCAAATAAGATGTAGCAATACATAGAAAATGAAGAGAATTATTGAATTATATCCATGGTCTTCCTACTTGAGCTTCTAGCTAGAGAGTGCAGTATAAAGGGCAGCCTTTTAAGGAGTAACAACCATGTGTAGCAACAGCAGTTTCTCATGATATCTTTCTCTCGTTCTATCTGTCCTCCCTCACTCTATTTATCCCAAGGGGGGATCAAACAAGTGCAGAGGCCTACCTGACCGTGTTGCCGCGAGGCATGGAGTGTGTGGTCTTCAGCATCGACGGCTCTTTTGCTGCCAGTGTGTCAATCATGGGCAGTGACCCAAAGGTCCGCCCCGGAGCTGTTGATGTCGTCAGGTCAGTCTCTGAATGTGTGTGTGTGTGTGTGTGTGCGTGTCTGTAAATGAAATTCACGTCTTGAGGGATTAAAAAAAAAGATTCAGGAGGAATCAGAAGATAGTGTTTCAGCTTATGTGCTCACCAGATTTTTTAAGCATTTAAGCGTGTCCTTTCTGTGATATTGCCTCAACTGACAAAAGAATAACTTTGAGACGTGTTTGATGTTGTGTTTCTGCATGCAGGCACTGGCAAGACTTGGGATATCTGATCATCTACATCACAGGCCGTCCAGATATGCAGAAGCAGCGTGTGGTATCTTGGCTGTCACAGCACAATTTTCCTCATGGGATGATCTTCTTTTCTGAAGGCCTGGTACATGATCCTCTGAGACAAAAGACCATCTTCCTCAGGAACCTCATACAGGAGGTACACTTCTCAGACATACCATCTGACATTAACTGGGCAGTTAATCTGTCTTATAAAGCACGTGAAACATTTTGTTCTCCACCCTGCAGTGTTCTCTCCACTTGTTTCCTCTGCGTCACTCTCTTGCAAGCTCGCAGTGTTGTAGCCTTGGGTTGTGCTGCATCGAAATGCCACTCACATTTCCAACCGATTATGTCCTTTCTCACCAGTGTCACATTAAGATCAACTCTGCTTATGGCTCCATGAAGGACATCTCTGTTTACAACATGCTTGGCCTCAGCCCCTCACAAATTTATATTGTTGGCAGACCTTCGAAGAAGTACCAAAGCCAGTGCCAGGTAGGTTTTATTCATGTCTTTCATCTCTTCCTTTAGCTTTTCATTGTGTTTCTGTCTTTTTACTTCAGTTTAAGGGTTTCAGTTTTCCTCTTGGTTGTTCATACTTACCTTAATCTTTTTACTCCATCCTTTTCTCTGTGTGGTACGTGTAGTTTCTGAGCGAGGGATATGCAGCACACCTCTCAACCCTTCAATTTGGGCACAGAGCCAGACCCAAGAAATCCCCGTCAGTTCGTATGGTCTTAAGGAAAGGCTCGTTTGGTCTCTCAGCGAAGCCTGACTTCCTGTGTAAGCGCACCCACTTGCGGAGGACCATGTCTGTCCAACAACCTGACCCGCCATGCACTCCGAACCCCAAGCCTGAGCGAGCCCAGAGCCAGCCGGAGTCAGATAAAGACCACGGGGGAGGAGGAGGTGGAGGAGGAGGTGGACAAGGCGTGTGGGGACGGGCCTCCATACATCGTGGAGACACCACTCCCTGACGTCGAAAAAATGATGGAAAGATTGCAGGAGGACAAAAGAGAACAAAGGGGTCTTAGTATCCAGGGCCAAGGTTAGATCACTTACACTTTCATAAAGGAATTTTAAAGGATTATTCCTTTTTCTTTTTTTGTCTTATTTTTGTAGGTTTGCTGATTGTTGTTAGTTGTACTCCCTAAATTAAATGTTGAAACATGAGAATGCAGCAACATTGCTAAAATAATTCAGAAAAGGCAAAAACACAAGAAGCAATCAGACTAATATAGAAGCTCCTGGTTGAATAAATAAAGCTGAATGGTAAAATTATCACCTAAACTGTCCATAGTAAACACCATCACAGTTCACAGAGCAAGTTCCTGAGAATACACTTCACTTTAGTTTTACCACCAAATAATGTGGTTTAATCTTGCTGAGCAGTTCATTTGTTGACAACCTGCTGTTGGTGAGTACAACATTATTATAAATGATGACCAAAAACACAAAGTTAAGACCCAAGTTGTAAGTTTGAATTAACCTTTGTGCACCATATTTGACGTCACTACTTCTGTTGCTAATACCATTTTTTGATAGGACACAACAGTGAAAGGCTAAAACCAAATGCTGAAATGACCCAATGAAGCACATTATTTGGATTTGTATAAACCTGATTAATGGTTTGCCAGATGGTGTTCATTATATACAGAGGGATAAAAAACACTGTAGATGCACATGTTAAAAAATGAAAATGCCAGAACAGAAATACTGTCAAAACCCTACATTTAGTTTCTTGATTTATACCGGGGGGGACCAACATAGGGATGAAATGAGCAAACATCAATGAAGTGATGATATTTCAGTGTGCTCCAGACATTTTTTGCACAAAGGGGGAAAAAAGCACAAAAAAGGACCTATGTTGTGCAAGGCAAACACCTGTACCTCCTGTTTTGATTGTGCAGCAGCTTCCTCAGACAGCCTCTGATCAGACACTAGTAAAGATGATAAAAATGCTTAAGAATGTCACAATACACCCTTCACATTGCAGATAAAGTTTTATTGTTTCCCACACTGTCGCATTAATGACAGCAAACAGTAATGCACTATTAATAAATCCTTGTTGAATAATGTAGCCTGTTCACCTTTAACTTCACTGCATTGTCTGTTAAACCAGTAAGAGCTTGAGGCTCCGCAAAGCATTGACGCAAACACAGATTGATTTTGCTCGCTACTGTTCAGTTCCGGCAAAGTCAATAAATGTCTAACCTGATTAGATTTTTTTTTCTTTGGTGTACCTGATACATTAGGGGCTCCATACTTTCACTTACATTATTATTTTTTATAAATAAGATGAAATAAAGATAAGAATGATGAAAATAAGATGGAAAGGAACAATGAGAAAAGCAAAGAAGGAAGGTGAGAAAAAAAGGAAAGACAAACAAACAATGAGTGATCTTTCTCAATGCTGACAAGAATATTTTCTTGTGGCGATCTGAGTGGAAAATTGTATTACTTCAGCAGCTCCCTAGGACAACAGAATGTAAATTCATCCATGATTATGATTACACCAGTACTGATGTTTGAAGTCCACTAATTTCTAGATTTGGAAATATTGTCTGTTTATGGAGATTGAATCTATGTCATTCCGAGAGCCTGTAGGAACACATATGCTGATACAGAACACACAAACACTAATCAGTGTGTTAACATTGTCTCTAATGTGGTAGACTTCATTAATTTTCCTCTCTCATATTTACAGTGTCATCTCTATCTACTGTACATGCACATCGGATCCTCAGCTGGTGTCCCTCCCAGCTCAGCTTTACCTCCTGCTTGGCCCTCTACACTTTACCCGTTCAGCCCTTTTTCACGACCTGCCCAGCGGATAACGCCCCTTAGTCTTTGTGCCTGAAATTTTAAGCCGGGGGATGGCAATGATTTTTGCAAATGTCTGTGTCAAGCTCAAATTGTGTCTAATTGTAAAATCAGAAGAATGTACTTCATATAGTAAATACACATATATTCATGCACACACACACACACACACACATACACATACACACATGCTTCAAAGGATAAAAATGTAGCGACAGTGTGGTGACCTGTTGAGACTTTATCCCAGCCCAAGCAACAGATTGCCAGATGCTGCACCACACACACTCTGGCCCTGTACAGACAACTGTGCTGACAGGTGGTCATGTTGACTGACTCCTGTGATAAACCTCCAACATTGTAAATACCCTACACACACATCATCATCCCAGTTGTGGGCCTCTGGACACAGAAGCACTGTGACATTTAGGTTCAGTCTGTACACGAGCTTTGCAATGTGGGGCCCGGTCAGCCGACCTCGCCCAACACCCGTGTCTGCCCCTTCATTTCACTCCCACTGTTAGATGTCTCCCTGACATTGTGGCTGGCTTGCTATGCCTCCCCCTGCCTCCCCTCAGCCAGTCAGGCAGAACATGCCTCATAACAGTCACCTCAGACTGGGTCCACAACTACTGAAGCACCATGGTGTGCACAGCTCAACCCCTGAGGTCACATTTGCACTATCGAGGTACATTGAAGTGACTCTCGATTCAGTTGCATTTGTATTTTGTTGTATTTGTAGAATTTGTTTTTTTTTCCCTGCAGATTGTGTGCTGTTGCTGCCTGTTGGGTACTGTGACTACTCAAGGATTAAAATCAAATTTGTAGGACAGTGTTGATACGACTGGAAAAAATGTTTACAGATTGATAGACACAGTTGTAAAATGTAATCAGAACTACATAATTGAAATGACAGTTTCATTACTATGGAAAATGGTAGCTTAGTTGCTTGGTAGTTGCAGTGGCTTGCAGGATATTGTACACTGGACCCCATGCCAGTTGAAATTCCACTAAGGTGCCCTTGCATCCATTTATTACAGCTGTACTGGAACCAATAGATTTGTGATGAAATCTGATACCGTCTTGTGCACTTGAGGTTGAATTGAGTCTTACTGTGGCCATGTTTAAACTCTGTGCAAGTCAAACATATTTTTCTATGAGGAAATACTGTAAATAGAAATATTTTCAATGTATGTTTTTCAACTTGTTGTTTGACTCGTTGAACGGTTGATTTTTGCCTTAAATTGTATTTGATGTTGTGTAGAGATACAAAATTATTTTATTTGTTTAACCAAAGCATATGAGTTTTACTGTTCTTCACAACAAAGTGCATTTTATAGTTAATATTTTGCTTTGACATGTTTTAGATACTGTATGTGTGTGTGTGTGTGTATGTGTGCGCCTGTGAGTGTCTTGGTGTTTGTTGTGGAGTTGTATTTCCTGTGAACATGAAGATAGCAGAGGACACAGTGAGGCTGGTGTTAATATACCTGCGTGTTCTCACTGCAGCTCAACTACTGCCGGCTTTTCAAACTGAACATATGTTTTTATAGGTTTGGATTGAAACAATGTGTTGGAGGATTACTTAGTCAAAGTTTTTATAACTGCTATGAAAGAAGAGGGACTTATGAGTTCTTAGGGTGTATTGATTTCACTGAAAACCCGCATAGAGGAGTGGAATGTGCAAGCCAGGAGGGAGCTATCTTTAACTCTTTTTCTTTCCCCTCCTGTACGCCATAGGTGTTCCAGTAATTAGCTAGTTGATTACTACCATGTATGACTCCCTGTAGTGCCGCCCCTGTAATTGCAGTGCACCAATTAGCATTCCTTGGTAATTGTATACTATTGTAAACACAATATTAAAATACTTAACTTGATTTTTGTTCTGCATTTAGATTGTTAATACTGAAACATGCAACAAGATGATCATTCCCATCAGTGTAAACACAATAATCAAAGTGACTCCATCAGTCTGTATAATACATAGTGATATTTTTCTGCCATGATGATGCACTGGAAAAGTGAACTATTTAAACTGGGCAGCATTTCATTACCACAATGTTATTAAATGGCAAATAATTATCTAATGGTTAAATGGTGATTGTTCTGGGCATGTTAATTATTTGATATTGTCAAGTTATGACTATCAAATGTTTGTGGTACACTTAACGAACGATAGAATAGTTATTTGTTAACAAGTGGTGAATATTAATTCATGGACATGAAGTCGACTACAACATGTTGCGTAAAATCGGAATCAGTACTCAGATTTTATGCTAAAAATGTGTTTTTCTAGATTAAAAATACTCTCCTCTCTTACTTTTATTTCCTTTTGTGGGATTAATGGAAACTGACAAAGCATATAAATTTCATTTTAGTCTGAGAACACCATGATATATTAATTCATGTATAAATCTATTGTATTTACTGAGAGATTGAAGTGTGTTGTCTTGTTGCCTTCAATTAAATATAATTAACCACTGAATAAATAAGAATTAATCTTTCCAAATGATTAGTATTCACCAAATCATGATTTAACTATTGGGTATAACCTAATTTGCCACTTATTAACACTTCTTACGACTTAAAATGATCTTATAATGTAAGCTTTATAACATGGTGTGACCGTTTGTTTGTTTTTAAAAATTGTTTATTTGTTTTTATTTTTGTGGTCTTATGAGTATTTGACAATGGCCTTTTGACCAATGAGGAAACGACACAGAGTTTCCCTGCAAATATAATTGTTTTGTACAGAATTCCTGTGATGATGAACATGTTATTGTGTTTATTGGACTCAGTCCGTCTTTCATTGCATAAATAAAGATATTTCACAGTTGAAGAAAAAAATTTAGTTTTGCTCCAGGAGCATCTTATTATTCTGACCCACATGCTCATCATCTGCAGAGACGGACGCTGAATCACCTGTGATAAGTTTTCTTTTTTTACTTAAAGGACAGGGTTTTTACTGTAGGGCATCAGACTTGACTGCGATATCCTCTTATTTATATTTTTATGGCTTACTGGATTGTAAAGTCAAACTTAGAAACTTCACTCCAACTTTCTTTTCCCTTTCTTTCATTCACTTACTAAACGAGCTGACCTATAAATCAGCTGGTTTGACTTTACACTGATAGGTTATAGACATTGTGGAGACTGTGCTGTTGCAGCCACAGCTGGCCTTATTCTACCTCACACAATCATCATAGCAGCACTTCTGCGTTGCCAACAGGTTGCAAATCAGTGCTGAAAACACATCATCCATTCATGGCTCAGTGCTACACCAGACTACAAAATGTAAAAGAGACATAATTTTCAGGCATGCACAAATCTAGGTTGCTGTAAAATATTAATTAGTATTGGTGAGATAATTTGGTCAACTGCTGTTTGCAGTGACAAGAATGAACTTGTGTTCAGAAACAAGACTAGTCTACAGCTATGCCAGCTCTGTGTGGCTTTGCGTAGGCACAGTGGTGCTTTGACTGAAATGCTAATGTCAGCATGCTAACAAGCTCACAATGACAGTGTTAACATGCTGATGTTGGCAGGTATAATGTTAACCACGTTCACCGTCTTAGTTTTGCGTGTTAGCAGTCTGACATTTGCTGATTAGCACTAACCTCCATGTACAGCAGAGGCTGATGGGAATGCCAGTTTTGCAGGTATTTGTAGGTAAACCAAAGCACTGACATTTGGTTTAAGTTGAAGGATCACCAAAGTTATTACAATTCATCCTAAAGGGAGACATGGGTGTGTGTACCCAATTTCATGACAATCCATCCAATAATGGTTGAGACATTTTACTCAAAATGTCAACACAAAGTCAGAGGATCACAAAAGTCAGTATGATTCTTTTTCTGGAAACCATGAATGACTGTACAAAATTTATTGTGCTTTAGATATTTCGATCTGAACCAAAGGGCCAACTAAGAGGCTGACATTTGCTATCCTGACACAACCACTAGTTTGACTAAAAGTAAAAATATGAACATATATACTTTCATAACAACTGAGCAAACTCCATCTGCTGATGATGAAGATCATGCAATATGATAAAAACTCCAGAACAGCTACTAAATGGACTTTGTGGTTAGATTATGGTTGGTGATTATAATGTAAGAATATGACAACAACCTTTTAGCTGCCCAGTCAAAAGTATGCAGTGGTTAAGTTGAGGTAGATTATTATATAAAATACAGAAGTGTCAGTAAAATAGAGTTTATTCAACTGTTGAACATGTAGCTGTTTAAATCATCCACATTTTTCAAGAAATATGCCATTTAACAGATCACTGAGCAGATCCTTAAAATAGAACACATTTTGTCAAATTGATAAATCACTTTGTTCTCAGTGGAGGTGACGAGGACAATGACCTCTGTCTTGGATCTGTATAAAGTGTTTTATCTCACCCCAGGCAACTGCTGTAATGAGCCGGAGCTGTGATTCTCTAAGCCACATTTAAACATCATTACCAACATAGGGTCTGGGAAAACAAGCAATAAATTGCTCCCCTGAAAAAGGACAGGCTGCTGCGTGGTTTCTTATACTGCAAGCTTCATGATTCATATGAATGATAGTCAAAGTCAGCCATAATGAAAGCCTTGACTCAAATAATTAAAACTTAGCAATTGTTCTTGGCTCACAGTGCTCTTAATTTGTGTCTCTGTTCTTGCTGTTGTTGTAACAGTTTAAATGCACTTTCTTTCTTTCTTCTCTAGTAATTTGTTTTTTCCCAAAAGTCACTTCAGCTGATCAATACCTTGAATCAAGGTAATTTTCCTTTGAGACTCTTTAGTAAGAGTGCAATACTGCTACTTCACTAATCAGCTAGGTGCTCAAGTAATGAGAGCCAGAGAACCAGAACATGAAAAAGACTAGCTTTATTCAACCAATGCTTTTTTTCATTATTTATCACTTGTGTTGATAACAAAGGCAAATAAATATCTCACACTTCACAAAACAGACTCTGAGGCCAGAATATCATTTGGTTTAAGTTCAAAACATCAGTTTAGTAGCTGTTTTGGCACTTTTGATCATATCACACTATCCACATCAGCAGCAGAAGTTTAAAAGGTCCTTAAAGTGCTCAGAAAAAACTAAAAATTTAATTCTGTGACAACATGGGCAAACTCCCAAGCTTGCTGATGGAAACCATGTGATATAATCGAAAGCAGAAATAAGCTTCTGAATTGAGCTCACGGTGAGATTGATTTCTCAATTGATCTTTGTTTTTTTGGATCACTGCATTGTCACTAATAATTTAACATTTCCCGATTCTGATCCCTAAAAGGCTCTGATTCAATACTTGACACATGGTGAGAAATATGGCAATGTTATGTACCAGGGATTACTGTGGCACTAAAAGTTTAGTTTAGTTTAGAGTGAAAGAAGTTACAATTTGGAGCAGAAACACTATATTTTTTTATAATGACACTGATTAATAAATTGTATTTAATGTGGATCAGTCACATCAGCACAATTTAAACTTCATAAAACATGTTAATGTCACATACACAATCATAATATGCATACACACATACACACAGTCTGTTGTTTTTATGCTGAATCTATTATTTGTTTGTTTAGTCATTTTAACCTGAATTTTAAAGCCAACCTAATTAGTTTAAGCTAGACACAGTATACAGTTTACACCGTACACTCTATACAGTACATCTGTTGCATTGCCTCTCCTTATTTAACAATGTTTATCTGTCAATAAACACTTAAACTAATCAGTTAATAAGGTCAGTATCGGTTTTAATAGTGATTCCAGTGATTGGATCAGTGGCTCATGCGTGATTGTCATACTTGCTTTTATAAAATCATTATCTTCTGAATATATGAGGCTCCTTTTCAGGTCCTATGGCCTGTCTATAGATAGATTGATGGGCTTAAATTGGGAATCAGTTTTTGCTTTTGATGCAGGGATTTAGGATTCAGCTGATGTGTTTAAAACATGCCACTTGAGAGGCTTTGTCAGCGTTAGTACCGCATTCTGCATTCTGAGGATCACTGATAAACCTTTGTTCACAAGACATGCTACAGTATACTAATATGCCCATGTTAATGAGCGTATTTAACATAACATACGTAGAATATGGAACACTGTTCAAACAGTACAACATAATGCTTACATAAGACAGAAACTGTCATCCTCACGTACCTTGTTTCATGTAGTTTATGCTCTGCAATACAAAACAAGTCTGTTACCTAGCAGCAACTTAACACTTACCATGACCTCCAGCTCCGCTCGACAGCAGCGCCACTGAATCAGCCTTATTGTTATTCCAAAACAGTAGACCGAGCTTTAATTTGTCCTGCGATCTGGCAGGTGATTTCTGGATGCCAGGGCAGTGATGAAGAATGCATTCAAATCTGAATAGATCAGCGGTTCAGAACAGCCCAGAGACAGTGAGGAAAAGATACAGAGAGAGATATTTGTTGGAGCCATCCTCGTTTCTGCACAACAGGAATATCCTCAGATAGTGTAAATAAAACAAGCATGCATTCTTTACCAAAACACATTCCTGAGCAAGAAGAGACAGAGATAAACTTTTGCTCCTCTTGCAAGCTGGCATCAAGCACTTGTACTGTTGAGCTCATACCAGGTTGATCATAATCAAACTATATAAAAATCTGTGTTTTCAAATCTTTTAAAATTGTAGTAGTTGCTGATTTATTATAGTAATAGTAATCATATAGTTTATTGTTTTCATGATCCCAGATTGCTCTTTGACCTTAGTTGTCTGCAGCCAGGGTGCCACTGCAATAAATAGTTTAGCTGTCTGGTGAAAGTCAAGGAAATGACCTAAAGATCCACTGCAAAATTAAAAATAGGTCTTAAAATTATTCTGCACAGTATTGGCTAGAGGCTTGGTGGCACGGATGCGTAAAAAATCCTGTTATGTTAGCCTGCACACAGCTTCTGAATTCAGTTCTGGTCACAAGAAATAATAAAGAATTTTGAAACCTGCTGTATTAGAATATTTTCAGGGATTAAAAAACAAACAAACAAAGAAAAATAGACAAAAAAGAAAATCTGTTGAGAAAACAATTATCTGAAATGCCCCGAGGAAGAGATGATCAGATGCTTGAGCCACATATCACTGATCACAGTGGCATCAGATGTGACAGGCTGTGTAAGTAAGTAAGTAAGTAAGTAAAACTTTTTTATATAGTACCTTTTTAACACAGGTTACAACCAGCTTTACATCAACATTGTCACAGAAAGAAAAAGAGAACACAAACACAAAACACATACAATATATACACAAATAAAACAAATATGAACACAGAAAGCATACAGCCACCAGTCACCACCCAGAGCATACACTTGAAGTTATCAAATGTCACCCCCACTCAAAAGCAGCAAAAGTGCAGTTGCCTTTGGTTTTTAGTTTGGCACACAGTATGGCCAACAGGTTTGGTTGGATGACCTAAGTGATTAAAAAAAAAAAAAAAATTGATCCTGAACTCCGCTGGCAGCCAAAGCAGTGAGGCTTAAATCAGAGTGATGTGAGACCTATAGCCAGTTCTTGTTAATAGCCTGCTGCATTTTGTAAGAGCTGCAGATGTGCCAGGACAGCTTGACTAAGGCAGGAGAAAAGCAGTAGTTGAGACAGGAAAAAATTGAAGGAATGAATGATACATTGTAAATCAGGGGCCAATAACTATGGTATGATTTTTGCAATGTTCCTGTGTTGAAAAATGCTATTTGTAGTATTTTTAGGGCCAATAATGAGAAGCTCAGTTTTGTCAGAATTTAGGTGAAGAGAGTTGAGAGAAATCCAGTCCTTTATCTCAGCTCAACAGTTGTGGAGAGTGTCTAGGTTGCTAATCATCTAGTTTTACTGAAAAATATAGTTGAGTGTCATCTGCAAAACAATGATAGGCTGTACAACAAAAGCGACTGATTATCTGGCCCAAGGGAGGCATATAGGATATAGGATTGACTCCTGAGGCACCCCATATAACAGCAGAGCGGATGAGGACACATAGTTACTCATTGAGAATGGAAGTTGTCTATTTGACAAATATGACACAAATCACTCTAGAGATTTCCCTGAGATACCATTAAGTTTTTGACATTTTTAGAAGGGGCTGGACACTAAACTGTCATAAATTGATCAGGGGTATAACCAGAGGTGAGGGACAGGTTTATAATAATGAGTACAGCAGGGCCAATGACAAGTAGAACCTCTTTTAAGAATTTGGAGAGTAAGATATCAAGGTGACCGGAAGACAGACACAGATGAGAAATCGTCTCCATGAGTTTGTGCATGGCAATGTGGGCAAAATGGGTTAGTAAATCTAAAATACTACTAGGTGGATCAGAAGCGGAGGATGGGGCAGTGGGAGCAGGTTGTATGAACAGAACTCAGGGATTGTGTTTATTAGTAGCAATTAAGTCTGAGAGGTAAGCTGTTCTTGCATCCTCGATTTTTTTGATTGAGGACGGTCAAAATATCTTTCATGTGTAGAAAATGAACATTGAGTTTTGTCTTCTCCCATCTGCACTCAGTCTTCCTGCTGTCCTGCTTATAGCTACAGATAGCATCATTTATCCACGGAGATGATTTGGTGGCTACTGCTGACCTGGTCGTAATAGTTGCAATGGCATCTAACACAAAGGAACACAGGTTATTGAAATTATTGACCAGATTGTTAATGTTTAGAGGGTTGAGTAGGGATGTTATATAAATCAGAGAAAATAGATGGGCTCTTTGAGGCAGACTGGTTATTAAACATGCAGGAACATCCTGTTTGCTTCTGAATTAGAGAAGTTGCCTGGATGTAGGAGTCAAATAGAATACATTTATGATTGGAGACAAGGTCTGTCAATGAGAGATCGTATATAGTCAGGCCCAGGATGTGTTCCTTCATAGCAGAGCTGACATCTTTCACTGTCATCATTAACCAAAGTCATCAATTTTTAACTAAACGTAATGGTATGGCTGCTCTGGGAAGAGGTGGTTCGGGGCCTTTCCTGCTCCTTTAGGGGTTATATGTGACTTAACTGCAAGAAAAGATTTAACTTATTTGACACAGGATATTATTCAATGTTTTATCTGATTTGTTTTGCCGGTGTTTGCACTTCATTTTAAATTCACAGTGGTGAATCGAGAAATCTTTTATTTACTTTAGTAGCTACATAAGATCTACACAAGATTTGTTTTACTTGAGGTATTGTGAAAGACAAAATGGGAGTGAATAATTGAAGGAGAACCAAATGAATAAACACCACAAGCCCCCTGAGGGGTATAAGTCTTTTAAATATGTATCATCAATAGAATAATTCATTCCACTAGACAAAATATTTAAGTTTTGATCATTTTATCCACCTGGAAAGTAAAACAGCTTTTTTTGGTAGCTTTTTTAGGAACTAGGAGGAGGATTAAATTGAGATACTGTTACTCAAATAATGTTCAGCCAAGATAAGCCTGGAAACTTGGAAAATTAATTTTTAACTTTGAAATGAGTTGGTTGAGTTTAGGAAGCATCTTTTGTTTTAGACTGTGAAACTTTGTCAGTGATTAGGAGCTGGAATATCATGGATCTAACAGAATGCCAAATTACTTTGATTACTAATTGCTGTGCAGATGACCCAAATAAGTATAAAGATCTGTATGTTGACAGAAGGTGTACAGTGTGCCCAGAGTCAGCAGTATGTCCTGCAGGCTGTGGTTTTTCTATCTATGGATTTGCATACACAGGGCATGACAGCACAACCTCCAACCAAACTATTAATGTGTATCAATGAAAAAATTTGACACGGTCTTCAACAAAGCTCTGCTATATTATACAGTTCAGTACAGCTCATCAGTCAATGTTGCACTATAAACACTATACCTACGCACTATATCTATTTCATTTTCACTCAAAATAAAGTAAAAGTACAAACCTCAAAATTGAAATAAATAAAGGTCGGGTCGGTTGAAAATGCTTCTCACACAAAACATCAGCATCTGAACCAGATTACTTTGACCTCCTTACAGTAATTACATTTATCGTTTATCTCAAAAGATGGATGCTCAGCTTGGTGAGCTTTGGCTTAAACAGAAAATGCATGAACAAAGAACTGAAAATTTTCACTACCGTTTTTAAGTGCCATAGGTTCTGCAAGATGATTGGTAAAAAGAATACACATCGATTCAAATCATGGTCCATGTTCTGAAAAAAGAAAAGCTGACAAACGCTGCTGATGTTTTGCATGTTCTCTGGGCCAAAGCTAACCTGTGACCTTTACGCTGCTTTGTGTTTTCACCATTATCTTAAATGACTATTCAGACACATTTTTAAAAAACAGAAGCAGGACACCAAAACATTGATTCTGCAATTCTGTATCTGACAAATGATAGTCTTCTTTTGTAAGTGCTCAATTCATTTTGAGTAATTCTTTCTATTTTTTTTTTAACTGTGTCACACTGCATAGCATTTAGGCAGCATTTTGGAAGAAAGACAAAACTAACCCTTTTTCTAACTCTTTGTTGTGTGTACTTACATAATCATCTATTGAAGATTGAGTAGAGAGAGAGAGACAGAGAGAGAAGGAGGAAAGGGGGCATGGAGGAAGATACAAACCAGGAATATAGAGAGATAGGGGAAGCAGTGATATGAGGTGCCATCCAATGGACTGAGCAAACATAAAAGCAAGAGCAGTGTTAGGGAAAATAACAAGTGACAGATAGAAATCAGTGGCAGTGCTGCACATGGTGTCCGTGGCACTCATTCCAACAGGCTGATTGATTTAGCCAACATAAAGCCTAGAGGGCTTTGGGTTGTCACACTAAGGGGGGCTCATTGCCTCTCAAACGTAAACTGAAAGCCTACAAGAAAGAGGACATGCAGAATGAACAGAAATGTCACGTATGGCTCACTCTTGTCTGTTATCAGAGAAGGCTAGTTTCATTCAAACAAGGTGTTTTCAAGCCACTTCTTCTCCGTTTCCTTCTGGTCTGTGTTTTAAAAAGAAATTTGTTCTTTTAATATAGTTTTAAATATAGTATGAGAAGAATAATGCATGGCCCAGTATTTGAGTTCACTCAATTTTATGTACATAAAATAACATTTTATTGCACTGTCTCACACAATATTTCTATAGCCACATTATGCATTACACCCTAATTTTAGAGTGTGTGTGTTCTTTTGTTTGTTTTTGCAATACCATGAAGTGTTCTTTGTCATTATTTCTTATTGTTATTTTTAAATGTACATTACCTGCTTCAGCTTATTGAACAGTTTTGGCAGTTTATTGTCTATTAGGAGGATAAAACTCCCATGCATACTTATGGATTATTCACAATACCTGTAACATTCGATTTGCATGTCTTTGCGCTAATCATGGGAGGAAACATGAAATATCTGGGATAAAACTGTGAAGACTGTGGATCTACTATAAATCCTGGCCTTTCTAATTGTGCTAAACATGACACCCATCATTCACACATGTTGTTATTCTGTAAAACATATTGTTATGTTAAAAGACAGGTTCCAAATTTTTCATGTCTGCCCAAAAACAATAGTCAGGTGACCAAATAAACACTGACACATGTTTTTGCCATGATAATTCCTCCTGTTCACACTGGCCATTAGAAGATCCCTTCATAGCGCATTTACATTGTAAGTGATAAGGGACACAATCCAGAGATCATGTTTGAGGCAGCACAAAAATCTTTAAATCAACAGAAACCTTAGTGCATAATTTTACTCCTGCACAAATGTACATTCAAGCATCTGAAGCACCACTGCAGGTCTTATGTGGGAATATGTTTTCTATCCATTAAACTGGAAGTGTACTTGCACTGATATATGCTATCACTCTGCTACAGATGGTTAGCTGAATGGGTTTTCTGCCTGATAGCAGCAGAAGGCTGCATCTCATTTTGGATGTTGCCAGAGTACTGGCTGGTTAACCTTTACTGCTTTCCAGTAGGACACTGAACCATATGACATGTTAATGTTTCATACTCCCAAACACTTTAATTAATGTCTGCCTGAATTGATGGAGACTGATCGGGCTCAGCTCACTTCTTCAAAGGAAACTTTGACAGTCATTAAAATGCAGATGTTCATAAATAATTATAACTTCATACCGTCTGTCAGTTCACATATCATATCTGAGGTAGACACAGAAGTAAACAGAGGTAGAATGAGGGCAGATTATGGTTATTTAGTATGCCTCCAACACTGGCAGCAACCATTGCCCATATAATCATTCACTCATTCAAAAATAAATTTTAACTGTGAATGAATTTGGAATGAAATTGTAAATGTAGTCTATATGCACTTCTAATAGCCACCTGGAAGGCAGATTTCATAAGAATGAAATCTGCACCATGTTAAAAATGCTGTGTAACATAGTTGGTTAACATCATGAGAAATTGTCTCAACGTTTTGGCCACAGTGTTAATGCAATTTGCGAAACTAACCTCAAGAGAATTAATTAGTAACCTTTAAACGTGTTGAAATACTTAACATAACAGAGGTGAATTTGTCCCAGAGACCATCAAAGATATGTACATGACTGAAGGGACAGACACTTCAGTGGAAAGACCTGACCCTGCAGACATGGAGGGGTCTAGTGACAAGTTCTTCTGCTGCAAGTGGGTTCGTCAAAGGGTTCCACTGGCCCACAGAGAGGAACTGTACCATATCCTGAGGATGACAGGTCCCCTGGTAAGGTTTGACATGTTTACTTCCCCCTCTACATGCGTGAGAAATTGGGTACTAGATCAAGGTTGTCTTTGATAATAAGCTCATTTTTGCAATGGAAGACTGATGAAAGCATTTTTCCCCAAAGATATTTTTTTAGACTGTCAACAAAAAAAAATGGACTTTGTGTTTTAGAAGCAGGAATCAGTCAACCGAAAGCAGGGTTTGGCAGGTTTCAAACATTGACAGAGCAGTGTTTGCAAGCTGCCAAAGTGATGACAGTGTGACAGCTCATTTGCTAAGCTGTAGTGTGAAGGCCGTGATTTATAACTGCAGATTGTGTTTACTGAAATTTTACAATGTATTACCTGTGAGCTACTAGTTGTACCAACTACACCATTGTTGATGTTTTGCTTTCTAGCTGTTCTCTCGAATCCTTCAATACCTGCTTCCATTTGTGGTTACAATGTTCTGTGGGCGTCTGGGAAATGAAGTGATGGCTGGCTATGGATTAGCTACTGCTGTAAGTGGTCATCTGTATACTCCACCGAATTGTGGAGGTGGAGACATAATTTCAAGGGAGCTGGTGGAGGGAAAATGAAATATCGCAACTATGAACTCACCTTCCCTGGGTAGCTTTTATAACTCTCCCACAAACCTGATGATTTAATCAATATATAGTACATTTACTGTTATGAGTCATAGAAATATTTCTTACATCACAGTCCTAAAGTGTATTGGACCAATTCAAGTATGTTTTTCATATTAATTTCAGACCATTAATGTCAGTGCGACAGCAACAGGATATGGTCTGGGGCTGGCATGTAATACTTTGGTGTCTCAGGTCTGGAAATTCTGACGCAATGATACATCACATTGACCCTCAATGCCAACTTATTCTCACTTCCCTACTTCCTAAAATTATTAACATTGTCACTATGCTGTTGTGCAGACATTTGGTAGTAAGAATCTGCTGCGGGTGGGAATGATCCTTCAGCGAGGCATCATCATTCTGCTGCTATTTTGTTTGCCCTGCTGGAGTCTGCTCATTAACTCCCAGGCCATCCTGTTGTGTCTGGGTCAGGACCCTGAAGTGGCCAGGTAACAACAAATTAGTTTCTATTGTACAGTGAAAGTTTCTTCCCATAACTGAGGTTTTGAGTGGCAGTGTACTGTATATCACCTTAAAAAGATGACTGTCACGTTTGATTTCAGAGTAGCTCAGCTGTATATTACAGCATACCTTCCAGCAGTACCAGTAAGTTTTGACTTATCTTTCATGTACCACTACTTCCCCTCATACCCTGAATGTCAAGATAATTTTTTTTTTGTCTTTTAGGCAGTTTTTCTGCATAACCTGCAAGTGTTTTATCTGCAGAACCAGGTGTGCGACTGCCCTGTACACATATTTTGGCCTCTTATTTCAGAGAATCAAAATATGTTGTCTTAATTAATGTAATTACATTTCCGAGGGGAAAGGCATAAGCGGTACTCATCACATCTTCTGCTGTTTGTGTTTTTAGGGCATAATATTACCACAAATGTACACTGCTGCCATGGCAAACATAGCAAATGTGGTGACTAACTATGTATTACTTCACTGGCTGGATCTAGGGGTTAGGTATGTATAAACACACATATGCCAGCATAAAACGTACATTTTATTAAAACTGTCATACACTAATATGTATTGTTTTGCGTGCATGCGTCTGCCTTACAGTGGATCTGCAGCAGCCAATACCCTGTCTCAGATTTACATCTGTGTGTTTCTGTTTGCTTACATTTGGTGGAAGAAGCTCCATGTAACAACATGGGGAGGTGAGGGATCTGATACTTGTAATCCCTCTCTGCTTACATGCATCACTCTGTTCATCCTCCATCTTTTTCAGATGTCATAATTAAGTGTCTCTCTCCCCCTGCAGGCTGGTCTGTAGAATCACTGCAAGAGTGGGGCTCCTACATGAAACTGGCCATTCCCAGCATACTAATGACATGTTTTGAGTGGTGGATTTATGAGTTTGGGGGATTTTTTGCAGGTAATTCAAATATATTTTTATAGATGTTAACCATCTACAATAGAAGGTGCAATTTTATTTGATTTAAGCCTATCTCAAAGCTCAGTGATTTGATTCAAACAAGTGTGATTCAAACTTTGAGTCATGACTTTGATGTCTTCTTTTTCTCTAATAATCAGGGATGCTGAGTGAAGATGAGCTGGCAGCCCAACATGTTGCGATGTTGGTGTCATTCATAACCTACATGGTATTGACTGTGTATTGACTGTGTGTCAGAGTGTCACATTCTCACTCTTCTTCACACACATCTCAGTCTCTTTTCACAAGTTATAGATGTAGTTTAGCTTCTGAACCCTCTTAGAAGCAGCTGTTTTGTGCATTCTTGACTGTATTACTTTTACTTTTTCCAAAATTATGAATCAATAGTTCCCGCTTGGTATTCAAGCTGCAACGTGTGCCCGAGTGGGTAATGCTCTTGGTGCAGGAGACACTGCCGGCGCGATCCTCACCAGCAAAGTATCCCTCTGTCTCGCAGGTCAGTTAGAAACATATTCAGCTGTTGTATCTTATAAATAATAAACCAGCAATTAATGTTTTAATGCCTTGTTTGATGGCTCTTTTTTTCCAGCTACCATTAATGTTGGTTTAGGTATTGTGCTCGCGTCTACTAAAACAGTGCTTGGCTATATTTTCACCTCTGATGAGTGAGTCTTCACAGCTGCATACACATTTAAATAATTGTAATACTTAATGTGATTGTTAGAGCACATTTAATACCTGCAGAATCTTATTATAAAACTCAATTTCAGGAAGATCATAGGCCTGGTCTCTCACTTGATCAGTGCTTACTGTTTCCTTCAGTTCTTTGATGGTCTTGTGGTGAGTCTCCCCAACTGTTCTTCTGTTAAGACCAAATATATTTGTATCATCCAATAAAGTTAGAGCACAAAATAATTAGATGTGTCTTTTTTGCATCCTAGTGTGTGTGCACAGGCATATTCTTGGGCACCGGCAAACAGAAGATACCAGCTGTGGCTAATCTCATTGGATACTACTGCGTAGGACTTACACTGGGTGTTACACTCATGTTTGTCACAAAACTGAGAATTATGGGTGATTACTTGAGGACATCATTTTCTGTTGTTGTCAAAGGCATTCAAGACAAAATAATAGCTGCATAGGAAGGGCAGGTTGTTTTAAGTGAAGCTTGCTGTGTCCTTGACAGAATAATCTATCTTTTTCTCCACAGGTTTTTGGCTGGGACTGCTCACTTGTGTAATTTTACAGTCCACCTTCTACATCATTGTCATCTTCTTCAAGCTGAACTGGAAGAGAATCACAGAGGAGGTACGCAAGTGGCTAATCTAATGACCAGGGATCTGCAGGGCCTTGGCTGTCTGGACATGATGACAGAATTTGTTTTGTTTTTACAACATTTGAGATAGTTCATCATCAGCTTTTGATAGTTGTGTGTTACATGTAGAATAAGGAAGGACACTGGCAGTTGAGTTTCTGTATCTGTTTGTAGGCTGTGAAACGAGGTCAGAAGAAGACAAATGATGAGGCATTATTAAACACAACTGCCCCATCAGACGCTGTGGGTGCCAACACTGCTGGCCAAACAGCAAATCATGGGAATGTAAGTGATCTGTCAAACTTAACACTAACAACTTAAATGCCTTTTCACAGCTTGTTCCACACTTCATCAATTGACAATATACTTTTTTTTCTTGTTTTAACTCATATATATTGAATTTATTTAAGTCCATGACTTAAGTCAAAGATACCAAATATCGAATAACTATAATTTGACAGTGTTTGCTCTCCAATATGAGTTAACTAAATGAAGTAACAGGAAATGTAATACTGTCTCCCAAGTCAGTGGCTGGCTACATGTCTGTGAGTACCGAGCACCATGATGAGGACAAGGAGACACAGTGTGGACATGTGATCCAGCAGGCGAATGCTAGCCATCTCTCCATTACCCAGCTGATCCTCAGACGAGGCCTCATTTTGTTTGTGGCTGTTGCTCTTCTGGCTGTGGGAGCATGTGTGCACTTCCTTGTGCCTTTGCCAGAGATTCTGACTTCAGAGGCCAACTTTACAATGGACTGGATCAATACTACGTATACTCCTGATCAAATACTCACTACTGTGCTGGACTCCTGAGGAATCAGGACAACCTTGAGAGCATTGATCATAAAATCATTGTTCCTGCTCAATGTCATAAAAAAATAAAGTGTTATGCTCTCTTGGACTCATCATCTTTGACAGTAAGTGGCTGAGTGCAGAACAGTGACAGATATGCTGAAAATGAATGAATGATTTGTTAAAGAATATTTTGCAGTAAGAGATTATTTCATTGTTTGATCATAGATAATTTCACTTTCTAGGGTTTCTAGGGTTTCTCAGCATATGAGAGATACTGTATTTTCTATGAACAGATCACATTGGAAGCATGTGTAATGCGAATAAAATAGGACCTAAAATAGAACCTTGGGGCACACCACTACAAATAGCAGCAGAAGAAGATGAAAAATAATTGATCATAACTGAAACTATATTGCAGAGGAGAAGCAAACTAGTGTAAGGGCTTACCCTGAATGCCTACTACACCTCTGAGGTGGTCAAAGAATATAGGATGTTTGACTGTATCAAACAGGGCCAAATAGCCCAACAAAATTAAAATGACATGGAGTCTCAAGATAGTTTAAGACATTTGTTACTTTAAGAAAGCCAATTCAGTATTGTGAACTGTGTACTGAATTTGTCAAAAATGTTGTTGTGTTGTATAAAAGGGACAGATTGTGAGAAAGATAAAAGAAATTACCCAGAAATTATTAAGTATGGTTGGAGCTAAATGACTAGGAAGATATTTATTGTGGATAAAAGATTATATCAAATACTTCCTTAACAAGGCTAAGTGGAATTATATCCACTGTGCAAATAGTGAGTGTGAAATGATAATGGACAACTAAGATAATAGATTCAAATTAATACTAATAATAATTAATAATAACTATAACATTAATAACTAGAAAATTTCTGCAGCAGAAATTTTGAAAGTGACACAGGCCGGTGCCAGTGTGTCATGTGTGAGGGAGCCCCAGCAGCTTATGGGGAACGCTCATCTGGGACAGATGAACAGATGGGAACAGATGTTATTTGTGTCATGAATAGCTCTGTTATGATTTCAGGTAGCGGTATGGCCGTTAATTATTAGTGGTGATCATTACACTTTGTGTGTTTTTCTGTATCATGTACACAAAACATAAAAATATATAAACATATATATAATTCTGATCATACTATATATTACATGGACTTTTAAGTCATGATGTGGAGTCACAACATGTACATAATAAATATAATTTACGGGTTTTCTACATCATCAGGAGCACACCTGTACATTATGAATACATTACTTCATACATTCATACATTTCAATTATTGAAAGAACACCTTAGATGAACAGTGATTTTTCATGTGTTTATTTATATGACAATCTCTGCCTTTTCACCCTCAAATGTGTTAAGAGAAAACACACATGCACGCCCACAGGCACGCCCACACGCAAACCCACACACATACACAAAGATGTATTCTGCTCCTCATGGCAACCGGTGCGTGACCGTGCGAGTGTACGTGCGTGTGCCTGTTAGTGTGTAAATTTGACAAAGCAAGAGTGAAAATGTGAGCTCTGTGAGCCTGTCAAAAAAGACATTTTTGTGAAGGAACCGTAAGTCCTATCAGAAATCTGAGACCAGACCAGGACCACCGCAAGATCTTTCTACACAATATTGGTAATCTTCAAGTCCCCTAGACCCAAAAATGTGGACGGGAGAGCAAGAGAAAAAAGGGTGTCGATTCAGCTCTCCTCCTGAAATCTCCTCCTTAGTTAATATGGGAGTCTATGGGACAGTTGGTCGGTAACCCCTTCACAAAAGGGCTGGTAGTTCAAATTTTGTTAGTGTCTGGCACAAGTATGCTTACTGTGGAAAAAATTATTTGCGTAGATCAAAATATGTGCCTGAAAGCACGATTTATCCAGAAATTTTTCAGAAATATTTAAACAGCCTCTTCCACTCTAGCGATGATGTCACTCACTCTAGCTCTGAACATTCCAGCAATACACTAAAAGTCACAGATCAAAAAGTATAAAAGATATCAAAAAGTTGATGTAGCTGACAACTTTGTGAACATTTTAAAGTTTGAATGAAGTCTGTAGCTCAAAGTATGGCGAAGTACTTGAAGCTTGAAATTGCCCCTAAAATGTTGACGTTTTTTGACCCCTCCCCATTCATTCCTATGGGAAATTGTTTGCAGTTTTTTGTGACTTGAAAACATTTCAATATCTTTACCAAAAGTCATAGCACACCATTCCTGAACGAGCTGCACATTTTGATGTATAATTCACATGGGTTTTCTCAAAGCTGTGGGACTAGGTACACGCCGAAATTTTGTACGGAATAATAAGAAGTGGAAGAAACATGACGATTAGAGCACTGCACGAGTCACTATGCTCCATTGCTATGCAATAGCAATGGAGCATAGCAATGTCACTACGCTCCATACCTATGCAATAGCAATGGTAGTGACTCGTGCAGTGCCGTGTCACTAATAATAAATTGTTGCTGTTGGGGTTAACTCAGAGTCTCAAAGAGAACGTCAATCTCTCCATATCTTTCCTTTAAAAGAGATATCCACACTATTTTTATTGGAGGCTCTCTGATCATCCATTTCTTACTTGTTGCTTTTTTACACATTTGTCTTGATGCTTTAAGTTTAATCAGTATATTACCTAAATCTATTGTACCAAAATTCAACCTCTAAAGCCAGATTTTATTTCTGTTTCTATTTCTAGCCAATATGTTTAGTTTAATGGACAATTCCAAAATATGTGAAAGGCTCCAAAGAGTTAAATGATCACATTGTCTCCAACAATGCCCATTGTCCATTCTGTACATTTTTTATCTTTGAAGTAATGAAAAACCTGATAACGTTCTTCCAGGACAATTCTCTGCATTGACCAGAACTAGAGGTAATGGGTTGAGGTTCACATGTTTAACCACTCAAGATGAAAACATTCTTGCTTTCAAGTCCTCTATCTTAGTCTTTGTTGTGATTGCAGGCATTTTTTTGTCTTTCTCTCACAATCTACGTTGTTTCAGCTGGCCTTGGCTTATTTCCAGGTCAGCTGTTACCACAACAAGATTTCCTTCCTTTCCAACATCCTGGAGAGCTTAGATAAGTTCATGAGAGAAAGGACAGACACTTCAGCAGAAGGACCTGCATTGGCATCTTATGTTATAGATATGGAGGGGCCCAGTTACAAGCTTTTCTGCTGCAGGTGGGTGCGCCTCAGGGTTCCCTTGGCCCACAGAGAGGAACTGTACCACATCCTGAGGATGACAGGGCCTCTGGTAAGGATTGGCACTGTTTATATAACTTGCACTGTCTGTAAGGAGCTGTGTGGATTGAGGAGGTCCTTGCTGAATTGGTGATTTATACAACAGAAGATTGATAAGTGTTTCTTTGCTAAAGAAAAGGTTAAGATGACTTTCTTGTCTGAGACTCAGAAGCAGAAATCAATTGACGTAAAGCAGTGTTTGGCAGGTTACAAACTTTGGCTGAACAGTGGTTGCAACCTGCCAAAGTGACAACAATGTGACAGCTCATTTGCAAAGAGTTACAGTTGTCTGGGGCCATAATTGATAATGGATTGCAGATTTTGTTAATTTACCATGTATCACCTGTGAGCTGCTAGTTGTATAAACTGCATCATTGTTGATGTTTGTCATTCTAGCTGCTCTCCCGAATCCTCAATTGCCTACTTCCATTTGTCGTTACAATGTTCTGTGGTCGTTTGGGAACTGAAGTGATGGCTGGCTATGGATTAGCTTCTGCTGTAAGTGGTCATCTGTATGCTCCAGAGTTGTGGAAGCTAACAAGGGGAAATTACAGGTGGAGATGTAATTTCAAAATTAACATTACATCTGTGAACTAGATAGGTTTTACATTTATCTGATAAGCATTAAATCAATATAGTCCTTAAGTTTACATCAGACTTATCAGTTATGTTTTTCATATTAATTTCAGACCATTAATGTCACCACCGCAGCAACAGGATATGGTCTGGGGCTGGCATGTGATACTTTGGTGTCTCAGGTCTGGAGAACCTTTTTCATATGACTATATAAGAGACTGATATCTTATACTGACCCGTTGATCTCAACAATTAATTTCTGCCCTCTTTTCTAAAATGTTTATGATGTTTGTTGTGCAGACATTTGGTGGCAATAACCTGCTGCGGGTGGGAGTGATCCTTCAGCGAGGCATCATCATCCTGCTGTTGTTTTGTTTGCCCTGCTGGGGTCTGCTCATTAACACCCAGGCCATCCTGTTGTGTCTGGGTCAGGACCCTGACGTGGCCAGGTAATTAACAGCACCAAACCTTCAGTAATACTGTAGCTACCACTACAACTAATGTGCGAAAGTTTGAAAGCTAATCAGTCAGAACTAAACAAATACCATCTCAGCATTAAAGTCAAATCCAGTCCACACAGATTTATTGAATCCAATCAGCATTTTGGGTTTAACTAAGCGTACACAGCTGCCTGATAATGCTGTAAATTGAGTCTTAACATCAGCTAAAAAATCACCTGTACAATAAAAGTGCATGAGCTAAACAATGAGAACCAGAACAATGAGCTAAAAATATAACAGAGGCAGAGTTGAAGACAGAATTGTTATTGAGTTCATTATACATACATAAGAAGTCAATGTTAATTAAAAATATTTCTTCATACATATGTCAATCATAGTTTCTCCCAAAATAAGATTTTTCTCTTGCTTTCCTATAACTAATATTACATTTACTAACTTCTCATTCAAGGGAATGGGAAGGTGTGTCCAAACTTTTGATTGGAATTGTACTTAGAATAATTTATTCCCATAATTTAATTTCTGATTTGGGGTGAAATAAATTAGGTTGAGTTGACATTGAACAGTGTATATGACTTTAAATTGACAACTGTTTGTCTTAAATTGGAATTGATTCATCTTGATTCATCTCAATTGAACATCTTCTTGATTTCAGAATAGCCCAGCTATATATTACAGCCTTCCTCCCAGCAGTGCCAGTGAGTAGTAACTTTTCTACCACCTTCTTGTACAGTACATTTTCAGTAATCATTGTTTGGTGCTCTGCACAACAGGCATATCATTAACCTATTAACCTTTCTCATATTAAATCTATCTCTGTCTTAGGCAATGTTTCTACATCATCTTCAGGTGTCCTACTTGCAGAACCAGGTGCTCACTCTCTATCCATCCCGATGATCCTGTATTATCTTATTTCAGAGACTCAAAACATTATGTACTATTTAATCTTATAGAATTTCTGGAGGAAACATAAATGGCACTTATCACATTGCCTGGTGTTTGTGTTTTTAGGGTATAATACTGCCCCAAATGTACACTGCTGCCATGGCAAATGTAGCCAATTTGATGACAAACTACATATTTCTTTACTGGATGGATCTTGGGGTCAGGTAGATGTTTTCACACATAAAACACAAAATTCAAAATATGAATCAAACTATTACATTCACTAATATGTATTTCTCTGTGTGCATGCCCCTGCCTTACAGCGGATCTGCAGTAGCCAATACTCTGTCTCAGATTTACATCTGTGCTTTTCTATTTCTTTATATTTGGTGGAAGAAACTCCATATAACAACATGGGGAGGTGAGGGATCTGATATTTGTAATCCCCCTCTGCATACATGCTTTCATACACTGTACATCCTCCATCTTTTTCAGATGACATTATTAAGTGTCTCTCTCCCCCTGCAGGCTGGTCTGTAGAATCACTGCAGGAGTGGGGCTCCTACATGAAACTGGCCATTCCCAGCACACTAATGAAGTGCTTTGAGTGGTGGATTTATGAATTTGGGGGATTTTTTGCAGGTAATCCACACCCGCAAATATTATTGTAAGGCTATTTGTAAGCCTTAGAGAGCTTAAAGTAATCACTGTTTATGTGTACTTTGTCTCATTTGATCAGGAATGCTGAGTGAAGATGAGCTGGCAGCCCAACATGCTGTGATAATGGTGGCATTCATAACCTACATGGTATTGTGTGTTGACTGTGTGTCAGAGCGTCCCATTCTCACTCTTCTTCACACACATCAAGATATAGTTGTAGTTTAGCTTCTGAACACTCTTAGAAGCAGCTGTTTTGTGCAACAGTGTTTGTACTTTATGCTTCTCGTATGCATTAATTTAACTGTTTTTCAAAATTATGAATCAATAGTTCCCACTTGGTATTCAAGCTGCAGCATGTGCCCGAGTGGGTAATGCTCTCGGTGCAGGAGACACTGCCAGGGCGATCCTCACCAGCAAAGTATCCCTCTGTCTCGCAGGTCAGTTAGAAACATATTCAGCTGTTGTATCTTATAAATAATAAACTAGCAATTAATGTTTTAATGCCTTGTTTGACAGCTCCTTTTTTCCAGGTACCTTTGCTGTTGTTGAAGGTCTTGTGCTCGCGTCTACTAAAACAGTGATTGGCTATATTTTCACCTCTGATGAGTGAGTCTTCACAGCTGCATACACATTTAAATAATTGTAATACTTAATGTGATTGTTAGAGCACATTTAATACCTGCAGGATCTTAATTATAAAACTCCTATTTCAGGAAGATCATAGGTCTGGTCTCTCACTTGATGAATGCTTACTGTTTCCTTCAGTTCTTTGATGGTCTTGTGGTGAGTCTCCCCAGCTGTTCTGTTTAGACCAAATATATTTGTATCATCCAATAAAGTTAGAGCACAAAATAATTAGACGTGTTTTCTTTGTGTCCTAGTGTGTGTGCACAGGCATATTCTTGGGCACCGGCAAACAGAAGATACCAGCTGTGGCTAATCTCATCGGATACTACTGCATAGGACTTACACTGAGCATTACGTTCATGTTTGTAGCAAAACTGAGAGTATTAGGTGACCATTTTTTGTCATTTACACATAAGGTCAAGGAAAAAATAGATGCCACTATACATAGGAAGGGCAGGTTGTTTTAAATGAAGCTTGCTGTGTCCTTGACAGAATAATCTATCTTTTTCTCCACAGGCTTTTGGCTGGGACTGCTCATTTGTGTCATTTTACAGTCCACCTTCTACATCATTGTCATCTTCAAGCTGAACTGGAAGAAAATGACAGAGGAGGTATGCAAGTGGCTAATCTAACAATCTGGATCATGCAGTGATCGAAGACAAAGACAAATTTCAATAGCTATTTGTTTCATAATCCATAAGAATACAGAGAGATTGGCAATTCAATTTTTGTATCTTCTTGTTTGTAGGCTGTGACACGAGCTCAGAACACACACGTGACATTAATAACCACAGCTGCTCTGTCAGACTCTGCAGGTACCAACACTGCTGACCTTATATCACATAATGGAAGTGTAAGTATATTTAACACTGACAAAATTTAAATTAAGTTTTATACTGTGAGCACTTGACATTTCTATTTTGTCTCCATTGTCTTTGACATATGAATAAAAATGTCATATTTCCACCCAAGTCACTGGATGGCTACGTGTCTGTGAGTACTGAGTGCCACGACGGGGACACAGAGACACAGCATGGACATGTGGTCCAGAAGGCTGACCGTCTCTCCATTACCCAGCTGATCCTCAGGCGAGGCCTCACTATGTTTGCAGCTGTTGTTCTTCTGGCTGTGGGAACATGTGTGCACTTCCTTGTGCCCTTGCCAGAGACCCTGTCTTCAGAGGCCAACTTTACAATGGATTGGATCAATACTACATATACTCCTGATCAAATTCTCTCTACTGCCCTGGTCCCCAAATGAAGAGCCAGATTAACCTTGAGAGTCCAAGTCCAATGCTTCTGTAATTTAATGTAATGTTATCAATACAGTACAAAGGTTGTCAAACTCTTCATAGTTTAACTCATTCCCTTTAAGAGAATGTGGGTTTGTACAAAAGAAAAAGTAGTTGATTTACTGTGAAATCTTGTGAACAAATGATTTAAGTATTAACTTGGTGATAATAGACCATTTCTTTTTGTGTGTGCTCCATCTGCTTTCTGCTTATTTTTTACCTGTGCTTGTCAACTGCATGTCCTGCTTTGACATCATGTGATGCAAACATCTGCATCATATCCTGCACTGGTGGCTTACTACAAAAGTTACTCCACTGAATACAATAGACTTTGCTCATGTTCATGTAACCAAGTTAGTTATTAGTAGGTTAATTGTGATTCCAGCAGCCAGGATGAGCAGCATCACAGCCAGAGCCACACCCCTACGCAGAAGCAGAGTCCTATAAGAGAGCTGCACTTCCACTGCTGGTCCCTCCTCAGAATCAATCAGCTCCATCACATCTGTTTGGCTCCCTGAGTTTTCTGGATCTTCAGATTGGAAGTCTGGACATACATATGCAAATGTGACTGTCAAATCTTCTCAGTGAAACATTGTGACCCTTGAATTCAAAGGTTGTAACAGGCATTTTTATCAAAAATTAGTTATGAATATTTTTTTTTGATTTATTGTTGATTGTATGCATTAATTATCATATCATTTGAAAAAATAAAAGGTTTTATCTCACAAGTAATCCTAAAAGTTTTATAAGGTTCTAACTACACAGCCAATCAATCACTGCTCAGAATGAACGCAGAAGGACCAATCAAGTTCAATCTTTTCAAAGCATTGACGAAGCATCGAAGCATCTAATGCATTTGAATTCATTCAAATTAAAATTTCAGATTGATTAATTAATAAAGCCATTAATCAATACTTCTAAACTCTTTATATAGGGTGACTTATCAGCCAGTGGTACCATTTCAGACACTGAGCACAAGCTTTAAAGTTGCAACATATAATTTTTTAGCAATATCAGTCTATCATCATTACATTATCTATTATTTTCCTACTGTATATGATAAATGTTTTATTTTCTCTAGCAGTATAAAATGCTTTAGTTGCTGCAAAATCTTTCTTACCTGTGTCGGTAGTTCTTCCACTCACTCCAGCTCTGACCTGAGCCTGGAATAAAAACAATGCACAAACTTTTTATTCATAAAGAATTTGCCTTGGGAAATATACAGTACTTCTGAATACTAACCTCAACTGTTGCCTTTTTCCAATCCATTTTCACCAAGTAGAACATCATGAATAAGCATTGCAGAGACGAACATGTAAACATGCCTATCCACAGACCTAGAGGGGAAAAACGCAATTTTTACATCCTGCTTAAGGAGTAGCAAGCAGATGTTGATGTTGTGGTGAATCTTTTGTGAAAAAAAGTTAGGCAACAATGTGGCACAAAACAGCTGAAGGATGAAAATATCTCTCCTGTAAATCTTACCTTTAATTCCTAATTTGGCTGCAAACATCAGTGACACTCCAATAGGAAAACCAATACCATAGTAACCCAAAAGATTGCAAACAGCCCCAACTTTCTGTTTACCTGTTCCTCTTATAATGCCCCCTGAGGCCACCTAGACACACAAACAGAAAAAGGACATGGTTAGAAGTGCCCAAAAGTTCATGAGATCTTCCTCGGACATAATGGAAGACATACTTACTGATAATGCTTCTAGGAGGAGACATGGAGCATAAAAAGCTATAACATCCGCAACAAGCTCTCTGATTTGTCTGTTGGCAAAGAAAAGAGACTCAAAATTTACAGTTTGACAGTATAAGGTGAAAAATATAATAAAAAGAATATTAGATTTTTGTGTGTTACATTTGATACATCTGTGCCATATTATATTATATTAGTATCTTTGTATTGCCATCTATCTCAATTTAATGATGTTACACAGCATAACTGAGCACACTCATCAAGAGCATTAACCTCAGGTTAATATGTAAAAGAATATGTAAGCAAAGGTCACTGTTCTCTGTGACTCATGATGGTGAAAGGTCATTGAAGAGACCTGTTATCTCTCCTAGACCTGGCTGATTCTATATTAGTCAATACAGCTGACTGTGAGTGGGCAAGATAATAAATACAGTTGTGGTCACAAAAATGCATAATATAGGTATACATGACATACTCACTCATCATATGTAAAGACATAAGAGATATGGTCCTTCAAGCTCCCAATCAGAGTTGACAAACATATAGAGACTGACCCTGTGGTAAAGGGTTATACACTTAATTATCCACCAGTGGCATCATTCAAAATATGAACTGCTTTATTTCCTTCAAACCCCTCCCTTATATTTACACAAATGACAACCACAGTTTTCTTCTGCTGGCCAATGAGTAGTTCTGCACCTAAGTAACAACCTTTCTTTAACCTTCAAGCTCATGCACTAATTTCTTGAGTGAAATAAGAATAATGTAACAATAATTACAGTATTATCTTGAGTTGAAATACCTACCAGATGTTAAGACATGACAGAAATATTGCTTAAGAGCTTACCAACCTGCACAGAATATTGCCAGTTTAGCAGACAGTTTGGCCTGCTCTGTTTCTCCAGCTCCCAAGGCATTTCCAACTCTCACATTGCCTGCCACACTGAAACCTAAAGGAAACTAATAACAAAAATGAACCTGCTGTTACACTACATGCATTAACATATGATTCATTTCACCCAATAAGAATTCACTGTATATTCAGCAATACACAATTCAGCAATCACCATGTATGCAATATTTGCTAGTTGGTATACAATTGACTGAGCTCCGAGTTCCACCTCACTTATTAGACCTGTCAATTAAAAAAACAAACAAAAAAACAAAACAGCAGTTAGATTTCAGATCCACTTTAGTTCACAAATGCTTTAAAATCAAAAAGTCACCTGTGATGTCACATTACCTGCCAGAAAACCTCCAATCTCATACGTCCACCACTCAACACACATCATGACCATGCCAGGGATGGCCAAGTAGATGAATGAGCCCCAGTCCTGCAGGCACTCTTTAGACCAGCCTGGGTAATCAAAGAATGAATGAATCATTCAATAAATCAAATCAAAAGTTTGGCAATTAATATGTCTATGAATGAATATATCTATATAGAATGTAAATGAGCTTAATTGAATCATAAAAAATGTTTTACATCACTAAGAATGCAAGACAAACTGGAATAAAGCAGAAAAAATATTGCTTTATTGCATACTTGCATTAGATTAGGTCAGTGTCCACTAGACAAGACTGCTGCTTGCACGAAGGGGTGTAAAACTGGAACATTATTTATGCCCTCAGGATATTAAATACATGGCCATATGGAACACATTTTAAATTGTTGAAGAAGAAGAAGTGATGGAGAAGTTGCCTCTCACCTGGTCACATCAATCACAACTTTATCCAAAGCTCACATGTTCACTTATAACTTTCTGCACAAGTTAAAATACCCAACCACACAAAACGTTTACTGTACTGTGTTAACACAACTAATTACATGTTTGTTTTCTAACCACATGGCTTGTGGCAATAATATTAGAAAACACTACAGTATATAGACATACTCTGGGGGGCAAATACATATTGGATTACAATATTCATGCATTCACTAATATAAATACTTTATATAATCTTTTCCAAAAAGTAGTTTCTTGACTGCTGAGCTACAACTTTATTAAACTGTCAAACCACAATTCTCTCACTCTGAGTTTTATTCAGTGCTGTAATAACTCATTATGACACAGGCTTAGAGAAACATTGGAGCCTCAAATGATATGCAGGATCACTATCCTCCAATGCAAATGTTGTACTCACCTCCCCAGGTGGCCTTGTGAAGACCTTTCCACATCACATAAGCATAGAGAATGATAGCCAGGGCGAACTGAGAAAGTGTGTTGGCAACAGCAGAACCTCTGTACAGAGTATTTCAGTGTGTGATAATGGTCATGTGATAAAAGCAAGAATGCTGATACTCTAGGAGCCATGTGCAGCTCAATAGGCAATACTTACGCTACTCCCATATTTAATGGGAAGAGAACTATGTAGTTGACGAGAGCATTAAGGATATTGACCACAAAGCCTGTGATCACCTGTGGCCATATGATGCCCTGAAAGAGGAGTGCCAGATATTATTGTGATTAGATGGGACATTGCCAAAGTGAGAATCAAAAAAGGAGGCCTGACTTCATTTTCATGTCACATTAATATGCATCCTTGAGCTATACTGTGGTGAAATGAATAGAAAGCAGACAAAAAGTGTTTCAGTATATTATTTTAATGTTATCCATTTGTTGATAAAAGGAAGCAAATCACAGGCTATATGAGCTCTCAGTCATGTTAATCAATGTTTTTTATTTCAGTTTATGAGGGAGTTTATTAATTTTCACTGATTATGGACTTACCTGGTTTTGTAGATATCTTGTTTCCAGTGAATACATGAATGTAGCCTAGTAATGACAGAACAACAAAGAAAGAAAACACAACAACAAATCTCTGAGTTTCATTTACTGTATTTGGACACAACAGGCTTTTGTATTCTAATTTTAAGAGCTGCTTAGGATCAATTGAAGCATCCCATCCCAGCTGGGCAAAGTGTAGGGACACATCCTGTATGGGTTAACACACAAACACACATTCAGAACTATATCTACAGTATGGGCATTTTAGACCTCCCTTTCACCTGAATTGCATGCAGGCTATTGGGAGGAAACCTACACAAACACATGGAGAGCATGAGAGGTATGAAATACTCACAGGAAGTGCTGGCATAAATATCTTCACATACATCTGAGAAGTGCTGGAGAAAGATTCACCAACATAATTAACAATTCATACAAACACAAAAGAAAGAATGATAATGAAAAACAACTAACTAGAACAGTAGGAGACGAGTAAATTTTGAGACAGCTGACCTGGCAACCTCTGGCTCCTGTTTGATGGCCAACAGAATGGGCTCTGTGTTGATGAGGATCGCCCAGCAGGGGAAACACGCCAGTAATAAAATGAGGATCCCCCGCTGTAAAATGACCCCAACTCTCAGGAAATTACGGCTCCCATAGGTCTACAAGAAGAAAATATATTCTTGTTTTAATACTATTAATACATATTTTTTCTTTAATTACAAGATTCTGAAAACCTGATGAAAAAATGTGTGACAGGCTCATACCTGAGAAATCAGCGTATCACATGCTGATGCCAAACCAGCGCCAATAGATATACCTGTAACATTAATAACCTGAGGGTATAACACACATTGCTGGATTATGCTTTGTTGCTCAACTGGTTTAATTTGACAATGTCACAGAAAGAGTAATACTATACTTACTGCTATGGCCAAAGACACTCCTGCCAGCTCTATCCTTCCTAGATGGCCACAGAAAATAGTACTGACAAGACCCACTGCGAAAACCATAAACTGGGCGATAATCTGATGAGAAAAGTAAAGATGAATGAAAATCAGCTGACTATATAGAGATCAATAGGCTGTGATTGTTGGTTTGTACATTAAATAGTATAGTTTAATCGATTAAAGCAGCCCATGTGTGGCATAAGTAGTTAAAATGATAGTTTATGGTGTTTCTTTTTTTTATTATTGATCAGTATACTGAATGGACAATGAAATATAGGCTATACTTACCACTGGAGCTGCCAGTTTAGCCAACTCTCTGATTTCTGTTTTGAAACCAACAGGGATCAACATGCGGACACGCTTTAACACAAAACATTCACTCCATGAAGAAACAGGTGAGCTCTGTGTGGTGCTCTCCATGATTCTACTGTTGCTCTATTCACAGCTGTGTGTTGCTAAATCAGAGTCCTTTTCCTTCAACTCAGTCGAGGATCACTGTCGGTGTGTGTGATGATGAAAGTCGTGGTAATTCCTGCATTCATGTGACACAAGTGAGATCACAGGAAGTCTGTTACTTCCTGTGAGTCAGTCGGTGGGGACAAAGGTCACACTATAATGGGAAATGAAAACAGGAATTTTGAACAGACAAAGTCTGAGCTCTAAACTGATATCAAATTATTAATATTAGTATAAGTAATATAGGTATTCATATTCAGCTCTACCAGGACTGAAAACATTATTAAATTGGGCCAATAATTGAAAGAACATAGGTCCACTTGGAGTAACTGTCTAGGCTGTAGGTCAAGGACACCTTTTGAAGTGAAAGAAGAAAAAACCTTTACCAGATGAAACAACAATGATATAAAAATTCTACCTCCAAGTTAAAGTAGATGATAAATTCTTTATTCACTAACATCTACAAATGTTTTGATGCTACTGTTTACCAACAGATGGAGCTATTTCCCCATTTATACATTCTGAACATGTTCTGTGCCTCACATAAAAGTATCAAGTGTTGTGCATTGTGCAGGTTGTCTGGATAATATCACAAATGAAATAAAATGAATTATTAGCACAAAGACATTAAATGTCATCAATTTCCCCACTGTATCATATTTACCATATTAGTCATTACAAATACCAAGCCTATAAAACCTTTTCATGATTTACTGGGATACTTTTTTATTAATGTGAAAAGACTATTAGATTAAGTTCCATTAAATGAACCATACATAATTATCTAATAATGTATTCAATTTCACAATTACCAGTACTAAATTTCTTTTTGCAAATTTCGGATAATCAACCTTTTTGCTATATTGACAAAGAACACAAAATTCATTAAACTGAGAAATAAGAGGCATTGAGATTAAGGTTGTTTTAAGGGGAAGTTCCTGCCTCGATGAAAAGTTGAATTATAGTAAAAAGTGGTCAAAAACATTCAAGTTTTTTTCTTAAAGGGTGTTTTAAGAAACATATAATTTAATGTTTTCTCTTATGCCATCAAAAAAATTTAAGCTAAAGCTAATGTCAAAAGGTTTAAATGTAAATATAAGATTGTTTAAAGAGATAATGACGTTAGTTCTGTAAGCCTGAGTTCTGTCAGAGGACATGCCCAAGTCTACCATTAATTCTCCAATTTTCTGTCCAGGAAAGGTCAACTGAGGAAAAGTCCATTAAAAGTAAGCAGTTTCACACTGGTTTGACCCCTAAATACTGTAACTTCGCCACTAAGTCATGTGCTGGCTAGACTCAGGTGTCATTTATTCTGGCTACCGGGACATAAAAACAATCAAAGATCTCTTTCACAAGAGCCTCAAAGAAGAAGAACTACTCAATGTGTTTGTTTCATTGACCAACCTCAACATCAAGTGACGCTGTCCTGTAGGTCTGTGGGAAAGACGTCATTATACTGGGGCAATTTGGAATAGACAAGCTCTTTGACCGCCAAAGTGTCTGTGCTTTGTTTTGACATGCACAGGAAAAACAAACAGGCCACTTTGAATCACCTGACTGCAAATGTCAAGGCTCAATCGACTAGGCAGTTTCATCCAGACAGTGTATTGAGAACGTCAGAGAGAGGGACACAATAGTAGGGTTGCAGTGCTTCAACCTCTTATTACACCTAAAAACGCCAATTTTGCAAGCGAAGCAGTGCAAAGAACACATGAACTGTGGTCATACAGGCAGATGAGTCATCCTTCACCCAGTTATTGAGCACATGTGTGGCACACATGTCTAAAAGGGGAATGCTTTGTAAGGTGAAGGGTTCTGGGAACTTTTCCTGGCAAGAGGTACTACTGGACACACAGTAAACAGCAGTAAACACAAAGTGTTTGTAAGACACTGAGTAAGATTCTGTAATGCATCATCTCTGTTGGGATGGGAGTGCATTCTTTCAGGATGACTGCTCCGTTTCGATTTGTCACTGAATGAAAAAACAGAGCATCTGGGCTACTGTTAAGCTCAAATGCCTCCTTTCTGTTCAAGCTGTAAGGTGAGGTGGAATATTACATTCACACAAGTTTGTTGTGAGGTAACTAAAACCAAAAATATTTAGAAATATGCAGCAAAAAACAAAACAAAACATAATATCAACTAAATAGTCAAACTCCATTTTACCACAGGGGCACAAGATTCACATTAGGCAGTTATCATGTCAGTAGATCATGTACTCAGTGGTACATCTTCCCATATTCCAAATACAATTACAGTTAATCAAAATGCTAAAAAAAATAGCTGACCACCAAGTTCAACTGAGACTTCTGGAGGCCTATGAGGCCTTTTATATATGTTACTACAAAACTGACCTACCCTCTCGGCTTTAGAGGTCTCTTTAAGGAATATGTTGACATTTTGGGAAATATGCTTATTTGCTTTTTTTCATTTAAATGGAATGATCAACACTCTCATGTCTGCGCACCAACTCTGACGCTTCACCCAGCAACCAATTAGCTTAGCATAGAGACTGGAAGCAGGTGGTAACAGCTACCCGGTCTTGGACCTGTGATTTAAAAAGAAAAAAAAATCTGTCTATCAGCACCATGTATTCATTCATGAGCTTTAGAGGTGTTGGTAGGTGGATTTTCTTTTTCTCTTTTGGACAGAGCCAAGCTAGCTATTTCTAGTCTTTATGCTCAGGTATGCTGACTGCTGCTGGCTTTGTGTGTTCATGTTCTATGCAAATCTGATACAATGTGATACAGAAAATATTCTTGGTCACTTTTAGGTAATGAAGGTGTAATGACTTACATACTTGCATGATCCCACCAAGGAAATGATTGTAAGGCCAGTTTTAGTTTTGGCTTGTCTGTATGAATGTACCTCAGCCTTAAGAATGCAATGAAAAGCCCTCTGTCCTCTTTTGGCTCTTAGCTTTTGGCCTGACTCTTGTCCACAGTTTAATTGGATACTCAAATTGCTAACTGAAACCATCTCTACACACAGTGCCAGGAGGGACTGATTGTATCAGACAGGCAACATATTGTCCTTATGTGGAACTGATACAGAGGTAGAGGGCCAATGCTTGCTTTAAAAGCCTGCTCATCCACAAAGTACTCTAAGATGCAACAGGTGGACTAGACACAAAATGTGCCTGTGACCTGTGTGCCTTGTTTTTCTTGAATCCCAAATGATGGCATATTTGTCTGTAAGTCACTTATTAAGCTTGCTACTTGCTTACTCTGCAAACAGAAGGCCTATAATGAGTTAATAGAAATGTGTTTCTGGGTTCACCAGAGGTCTTTGTGTGAGCAGTCAATTGCATGAAACCCCAACAAAGACACTGGCTTGCAGGTTCAGTTTCATACGGAAGCCTTACGTGTATATATAGCCAATAATGGAAGCTATGATACATGAGGATGTGTCTCAATTGGATAATGAGTGGGTGGCTGAGAGGCAGCAAAGGGAGAGAAAGGCACTGTAATTACATAAGCTTTTTTTCCTCAGTGGGACCTGAGATCATAGTGATCTGAACTGCTCTATGCACCCAACCGCTTGTTAACCACTTTTAAACCGTCTAACATTTTAATTGTCCAACAGAAGAACTGAGGTCAGACTTTTGATGTGATCCTTTCATTTCCCCGCTAGCTTTGCTGCAGTGTTAAATGTTTTCCTCTGCTGCACGACACCACCAACATGTCTTTGGTGCAGTTTATTGCCATGGATAAGCTGTCTTATGATTAACTATTTGAAGCGTCTGCCAATCTTATGTCTTGCCTATAAAAAAAAATCATTCTCTTCATGGTAATAGATTGGGCTATAAGGGATGTCTTGATAAACGTCTCCTTTGAACTTGCAGTGTTTATGATGCAAGGCAGCACTGGACAATATAACTGCCTTGACCCTTGGCTCACTCAATGTCTCGGCAAGAGGACAATGAGACAGAGCTCTTGCTTGCATACATTAGGTGTGGCCTTTCAGTCCAGGATTACTGTGGTTTACCACACTGTGTTTATGTAATTATATCAGCTTTATGCATGAGACAAGAGGTCACTAAGCAAGAAGCACTAGAAGTACCTGTGCACTTTAAAATGCACAAAGTAAAAATAAAAGTAGAAATGAACTGTCATTTATCGATTTCTGCAAAATTGATTGCTGTGAATATTTTTTACTGTATAGTACTGTGTATTAGGCCTAAAAACACAGCAATCAACACACAACTATAGAAAATTACAGTAAACAGTATGCTATTGCAGAAAATCACAGTAACCATTATATTACTGTCAAAAATCATAGTTGGGGAGAACAGGCTAAATAGAGCCAGTGGGTAAAATGAGCCACCCCCTCCATCTAGGTAACCATAAGCAAAAGAAATCACATGATCACAAATTAAGAAAGTATAGTTAACATTAATCAATTCATCTTGGCACATGAAGAGAGTGGTAAGAAAAAAAGCAAAAAAATGATGCCAATCATGCCAAGTGAATTCAGGTCATATACTTAGCATAACTGTGGATCTGAGCCACTGTGTGTACAGTTTTGTCAAAGTTGAATTAATGGCTCAATTTACAATCCCAAAATGATTTTCTGATATTCTAGAGACTAGAGACACTGTTCATGTTTGATCCTTGTTACAAGTATTACAATGTTGATGTAATACGCTGTCTAACACATCGGTTCAAAATCTCCAATAGGTGTTCGAATAGGTTCAGATCTTCACTGTGGCCATAATATATGATTTACATCATTTTCATGCTCATCAAACCATTCAGTGACCCTCGTATCCTGTGAATGTGGTACTGTCATTGAAATGGAAACATATACACTTGTTATTGTCTTAAGATTATGTTACACTGCCATGTAGTCAAAAGCTCATTGTAAGACTTTATGATCTCTGCTTCCCATGTGAAAATGTTCCTAACAGGTACTATCAAAGACGAGGTGTGGGAGGCCTTCAACTCTTAATTCTCAGCAGTGACCAAAAGAAACTCTCTAGAGATATGATGAATTAATTAAAAATAACTGTCAGTGTGATGAATATGGGATGATTGCAATGCATGTGGCTGTATATGCAAGTACCATCACTGAACGTCATTCAGTATCTCTGCAGCCAAGCAAACTGGGAGATTTGGACTTTCAAATATGTATTCTGGATATTGCAATAAAACTCTGAAAGACAGCTTGCTCTCTGTGAATTCATCTTAAATTTCCAATATAGTCGTCCTGGAAGAAACAGCTCCCATCAAGGTAGAAATGTGTCATCATGGGATAAAGGTGATCACTCAGAACAACTTTGTATTGATTCAATGACCCTTACCTCTAAGGGGACAAGTGGACCCAAACTATGCTAGCAAACGGCCCCCAAAGCATAACAGAGGCACCAGATCTCCTCAGTGCAGGGGTCCAGCATTCAGAACTGTAGCAGTTTTTCCTTTAATTTGTCACCTGTCTGTATGCACAAAAACACATTTACACACATATTCTTTCTGTAGCTAAAACACAAAGATCACAGTTTAATCTTTACTGAAAATGTTTAGGTCACATGTTGAACAATAAGACACAAACATATAATTTTACTTAAAAGTATGAATTTTTGCCTTTGTTAAATTGATGACATTAATAACGTTCAAAATTATCTCAAATTTGTTCACACTATTTTGTAACACTATTTACCCATAGAGTGCTCAATTTACCCCATCCCCATGTTCATTTTACGGGCTGTAGTCAACCAAAGAAACTCTTGTCCATAATCTTCTACTAATGGATTAGTTGCGGGGGAGGAGGGGGATAATGGGACTCACATTGGACTCAGTAGCTACACATTTCTCTGTTCTGTATTTCTCTGTTTTGCGTCTTCAGTTTAGGCTAACCCATTGTTGCTAACTTTGGAGCTAACTCCCTTCACTTTTCCAGCACTTGAAGAAACAACATATGTGACTTTTTAGCATTTAATTGACACACTGTAGTCTGTACTGTACATTAACTGCCAGACAATTTACCGCTAACCTTTTCCTCTGCTCCACTCCTATCCACGTCACTTTCGCGGTGTCCAACTTGCTACGCAAACATCCTACGTAATGCCGTATAACTTAAAGTTATGCTCTTTCCCAGGCAACGACACAGAGGTTCACTCCGTTCACTCACGTCCTGAATAGTGCTGCACAGGCTCCCAAATGCTAAATATTTTCGAATGAGTGGATATTTGGCGTCATCATAGATGGATAATGTAATTTAGCTTACATTATTTTTGTTAGCTAGTGATCGGTAAGCTAAAAGAAATTCATAGTTAAACCTGACTGCATTGTGGTAAACTGAAACAGCTTCATGTTACAATTGTAACTTGTCAGCGTGCCTTAACGTTTAAGATGTTAGCTTTGTATCTTCTGTGTTCAAAGCATTGACTGCATGGATGTCTCTTGATCGCCCCCTGGTGGCTGGCTGCAGTATAGGTCATAAATCTTGCCCCCTCCATGTTAGCGGATAGGACCATGTGACATCATGATTGACAGCTATGACAGCTGCTCTCAAACCTGTCAGGCAGGTTACAGCTGAGGGGGGCGTGTCATACAGACCGTCATCCTGCTGCCCGATTCTGCTGCGCAGACTCTGGCTCCAAATAAAATCACAAAAGCAAGATTGAAAAAAGATTTTTTCAGCCACCTCATTTCTGTTTTACAAAGCTTTTATGCTTTTCAATACAATACAATACAATTAAACAGCAAGGGAAAGAGATGCTTGTTGATTATATTACAGTGTTTCATTTTATAGGTATGATTTCCTTATTGTGATTTTAAATACAGTATAATTAAATTACTGGGTTTCAGCTCATGTTTATAACTGTCACGGTTTGAGTTCAGGGAGAGACAGAACCCAGATGTAGAGTGAATTTAATTACTCTATTACCATGAAAACAAAAACAAAACAGTCCATAGGCCATGACAACAACATTGTTACTGTAAATATGAACACAAGAAACTTACTGTAAAACAAATTACAGTAAGTCTAATTTTATTGCTAAGTTAAAATCTTACTGCTACTTAAATTTTAAGTATTAAGTATTTTAAAAGCATGCAGGCCATGACTGTACCATATCTGCTTCATTATACGATGTGTTTTTCCAGTGTTGGCAATGTAATAAAAAAGAAACATAAAACTCACTTATGTTTAAAAAAGTGTTTTATTTTTCATGTAGGCCAACAAGAGACTTTATTCATTATTTTCCCAATTTAACATGTGCAAAAGTCTAGTAATTGAAGATAAAAAATATATACAATGATTCTTAAATACAACTTTATTGCAACTGCAGACAGAACTCATTATTGCAGTGAGACACTGCACAATGTCAGCACATACTGTATTGATTTAAATATTGAAAATGGGTTTACAGTACAGTACAATAAGTCAGTATGTTTGAACAAGGCACATACAGGTTTCTTGCTCAGTGATGATACATTTCAAAGTTCAAGTGATGCTGGAAGCACTGTATCCTCTCATATGTAGGTCAAAGCTGGGCTCAATTTGGATGCATAGGGGCAAAAGTACATGTTTACTTGTAGTAATTTCTCTGCTGCACTGTACAAATTAGCCCTTTCTCTTTAAGTGTGAAAACAGCTGACCCAACTAACAGAATCTATTTTGACAGATGTGCATACAAAACATCAGGTGTTTTACTTATGTAGAAGTAGCAAAACCACAATTTAAAAATACTTGCAAGTAAAAGTCTTGCACCAAAGTAGTGAAAGTACAGAAATATTGACATAAAAATGTGTCAAAAGCCAAAGCACAGTATTATAATCAGAATTATATATTAATTAATTAATATATTTATTGAGTTGTTATTATTATTGAAGTATTAATATGTAAGTTGTATTTGGTTGAGGTGGGGATTATTTTAACAGCTTTAGATACTGTTGGGTAGTTTAATCTACAACAATGCATCATATTTTACAACCTCATCATTGTATTTCTATGTAAATTCTAACTCTTAAATGCAACTAATAACTACAGCTGTCAAATAAATGCAGTAAAGTAAAAAGAACAACATTTTTCTCTGAAATGTAATGGATAAAAAGTTTAATGTAGCATAAATTAAATTATTCAAGTAAATCACAAGTACCTAAAAATGCCCTAACGTACATGACTTGAATAGTTATGTTATATAACTGCTTAATAGTGTTATATTATACAGTGTGGCTTATTTCTTATTTAAATGAGAGGACCTGTGACAATGCATAATGCTTGTCTCTTTTTTAATCAAGGGCATGAATATTGCCAGCATGTGATTTCTGATATATTGCTTTATGGCCATGAGGGTTTTTTTCGACATCATTATGGTACAATGTAAATAGAAAGTAAGTAATTTCACCCTCCAACCATTTCTTCTATTCCCAGTCATATTCATCACCACTTTCTGTCACAAGCATAAGACTCAGTTGTCAATGAAAACAAGCCTTGTGAGACTTGCATCCTAGCAGCACTTGTACACAGGCGGTCTATTGTGTCATCCTGTGTTGTCACTCTGACCAGAGGTCTTTGACTGACACCTGTGGAGAGGGAGGGCAGGGTGTGCATGGATCACCTCTTAAGGCAGAACCAGGCTCAAACCCCAGTGACGTTGGCCCAGGCAGGGAAGGAGTCCAGGTCAAACATGGCCTTACCCCAGCTGTTGATGGCCAGTGTGATGCAAAGGATGCCAATGATGTTCATGACGATTCCTGTACTGGCCTGGTGGAGAAGAGAAGTAGCAGTGATCTTGAAGCAGTATTTCAATATTTTGGGAAACATTAGGTTTCCCAGAATATAGAACTACTGTGTTGTAATACTGTATTCAGTGTTTCAACATTTTGGGAAACATTAAATGTTGAAATACTGAAATAAAGACTGGATACAGGGGTAAACAGCTAACCTGGCTGCCCAAAGGTCAGAAAATCCTCCTACCAGCACCTCTAAAGTTATGTTATATCTCGTTTGTTTAATCAATACAAAAAATGTGTGTAGAAGTGTAGAAATAAGTTGTGGTTTAACAGGGTGGTTTCTACACTTTGCTTTTTTGGTGCTAGTACATGGATTTTGTTACCTTTGACAGAGCCAGGGTAGCTATTTTTCTTTATGCTAAGCTAAGCTAATTGGCTGCTTTTGGGAGCTTCACATTTACCATACAAACATGAGAGTGCTATCAATCTTATCATCTTCTTCTCATCTAACACTCAGCAGCATTAGGTGTATTTCTCAAAACTATTCCTTTAACAGTTTCAGGTCTCAACCACAAACGAATGTGAACACATGAATTTAGCTGTCTAATAGTGGTCATAAAGTAACAGCTTTGCATGTTCAACATATAATTTACTGAATAAACACAGGAAGCCACTGCCATACTCACCATGTCAGCAACCTTGAGGTATCCATAAGAGAAGACTATGGCATTTGGAGGCGTAGCAACAGGCAACATGAAGGCGAAAGAAGCACTCAGAGTACAAGGCACCATGACGTATAATGGATTGATTCCAATGGACTGGGACTGGAAGAATCACATATAGAGTATCAACAATCTGAGACAGGGATGAGCACACCCTTGATGACAAAATCCTCAACTCCTTCATCTGGCTATTTTTCTGCAACCGTAATCACCGACTCATAACTCAGAGTGAAATGTGTGCAATTCCGGGTGGAGTGAAAACTCTCATTAGGTGGGTGTAATTAAGACACAATTTCTGCAAGCTTGGGGCTGAGTCATGATATCTAAAATAGAAAAGTACTACATGTGTAATGATAATGGCAGACTACTAAGATGCAGAAAGTATTACTCTGTGGAGTTTCTGTCTGAATTACATATCCCACAGCACAGTATCTTACAAGTGCACAGTAATTTTTGGTTCTCAAAATAAACAAAGGGTGAAAAGACTGGAACTTTATACATAGTTTTATTTAAACTGTTGGCTGTATATCAGGTTACTATGGTGACAGTGCTTTCTATTTGATGTTTTATATTAGCGATTCAACGACTGACAGAATGACACATGAAGTGACATGCCACAAGCTATGATTGCCACAAGTGTCATGTCCCCACTCTCACCTGCATGTAACTGATCAGATGCTCTTTTCTGACTCTCCCTTCTCTTTCTATACTGTTTTCAAATGAGAATTGGACGCCCTTGTGTGCCACTTGGAATCGCCCTTAATAAATATCTGTCTGAATACCCGAGCTTGGCACAGTCTTTCACAACCCAGCTCTGGTGTTCTCTTGAGTGCTATACCAGTATGCACAGTAATTCCATTCTTCAGCTGCAGTGGGGTGGGCAGCATTACAAGGCACTGTGCTGAATTGGTGTGTTTGGCAGGTTACTAATGGGAGGAGGGGCCCGGGGAAGGGGACCAACATATTCAGCCTGAATGACCAACTAGATGGGTAACCAAACAAGGGAAAATGGGCCGGCTTCCACTGGGAGTAGTTTCAATGCTGGACTCCAATTGGGGAGATCTGTTCAAAAGAAATTACCGTATTTCCTCAAATAGTGGCCGGAGCCTTTATTTACTTCAACTGTAGAGGGTACCAGGGTTTTACTGGAGGCTTATATTAGAGATAGGCCTTGATTTCTAATTCCCTCAGTTTGAAAAGTATATTTTCTATTTGTTACTTTAGTACAAAACGTCCTTGTTTTCTGATCTGCTTCCATTTGCTCAGTTAAATTTTTGTTACAACATTACCATTAATCCACTTACACTGATGTGCAAAACAATAATTCTAGCACTTGAGTTCCACCTGGAACGTGTTGGCAGTGCACCACTTAGCTGTAACATGCAGGTAGCATGCTCATGGATGTATGCTCATTAGCTTAGCCAAGTCGCCCTGGTTAACCTGGTTACCCATGCTCATCTGCTGTCGCTGCCATCATTGTTTTTAAAATATGCACCGTTGTCCCCATATTTTGACAATAGCGTACCACCTTCGTCTCCCTCCCCTCTCTGTGATGGTCAGCTAGTGGGTTACACATGTGCTCATAGAACTGGAGTTACATTCAGGTGACTACTATTATTACTTAACTGGCATGCACATTGTATATCATCCACCATTGTTTATTCCCTGGCCTGTTTTTGGTGCCAGCCTTTCTTTGTTCGTGAGGAACGCGTATCCAGGCATTATCAGAGACCTGGCTTTTAATTGACTGCTATTTGTAATTTGAGGAAATACGGTACACTAGGAGGCACTTCACCTCACTGAACCACAGCTGCGAAACATGATTGTCTGTCACCTGACATGCTACTTCTTTCTTTCATCAAACACATTTCACTTTCTCTCTGAGAACTCTTACCATTGAGGCTAAGACCGGTAGGAAGAGCGTTGCAGTGGCGACATTACTAGTGCACTCTGTGAAGGTAGCAATCAGCAGGCATAAGACGATAGCAATTGCCCAGGGAGGGATGCTTTGTAGGGGTGTCATTTGATCTCCCATCCACTTCGAAAGTCCTGATTCCTAAAGAGATATATATAACATAAACATATACACTATGCAGTCTTTATATGTACAGCTGAGTTAACTCATTTACCATGATTATACAGTATAACTCAGTGGTATTTAAAGCATAAAATTCAGAGTAGAATAATTTGAACTAGCAGCAATAGGAAAAGTTTGGTTTACATTAGCAATAACTTAACACAGCTCTGATTTAGTGTTAGAAGAGGAAACAGAAAACAGTGAAGTTAATATCAGTAAAATAAAATTTTAAAAAAAGTAGCTTTGGATTACATATGCTCATCATTACATGTGAATCCCTTGTATATAGGATTTGAATCAAGTGCAGGAATGGCAGACTCCACCACTAACAACTATAATACAGAGAGGTAGTTACAGGATGTAAATACATTTAATGGCTATTGCAGAAAAAAATGTTCATAATAAATAGTAACAAAAGTAGAGTTTGATTTCATGAAAAGATTTAAACACACCCAACCGTGAAGCCACCACCACACTCCACACTCCACAGACATTAGCATTCATACCACATTATGTGTAAGCTCTTGGCCCAGTTGTAATGTCGCACTAACATTATGACTGTCACTGCCACTTACTTCACTGCCCTTGGCCAGGGCAAAACCTCCTCCAAGAAGAAGCACAATGCCCCATGGCAACTTCTTCTGGGCAACTTTCCAGGTGAGCAGAGGTGGAGTTGGGCCAGCAGTTTGATGGGGTGCTATGATCCAATAAATTCAATATCAGTTTTGAATAAATGAACAGTCTACTCCCAAAACTCTGATATAACGGTATGAAATGCAGAATGATGGCTCACCTGTGTCAAAGCTTTGAGTCCTCCATGAACAGAAACGTGGGGGTTTTGAGGGCAGAACAAAGAGGAGGACAGCAATGAAGATTGCCACGGTGGCATCTGTCACGTACCTAAGAGGTGAAGCGGTGAGAGAGTGAATAAGCACACTTATATGAAAGTTTCTTCAAAGCAAATCATTCACAAGAGATTAATAGGTTTATTTGAGTGGATATCAGATGTAGTTTTGTGTACAAACTCTGCTTTGGAGTTAAAGATATCTGTTGCCCAGCCGTCCACAAAGCCTGGATCCCTTGTGAACCACAATACCACCAGCAGAGTGAAGAGACCCAAGACGCTGATCTCGCCAAAGGACATGGGCCCCAGCAGACGATGCTGCTCACGGATCACATTATAGGCAGCAATCTCCTTCTCTGTCTTCACTGCTCCACAGCCCCACGTCTTCTTAAAACTAAAGGTATCACATGGGAAACAAAATCTTTGTGTCACCTCTACACTCAATCACATTCTTGATGCGGTAAAAGTTTCTTGATGTCGATTCAAGTCTCTGTCACTATAATTAGGCTTTAACCATCACCAAACTTACTTGAATCCCACAAAGACAAACTGAAGCCAAAGCCAGGCCAATGTGAGCATTAGGATCATGTTAGGAAATGCGAAGCCAAACCAGGAGGCGAAGTTAATCACATCTCCGTTTTGAGGAAAGAGTCTAAGGAAAACAACAAAAGGGAATAAAATGTTTTGATGAACAAGATATAAAAAAAATGGAATACTACTAAAAAACAAAACACTCACTGGCTCATCTGGCCCTTGAGCACCAGATTGGGACCAGTCCCTGTCAGTGTGGCAGTGCCTCCGATGCTGGCAGCATAACAAACACAAAGGGTCATCCCTTTACACATTCTCCGTCTTTCAGCTGCCTCCTTATGCCTTGTAGCCTCCACTGCTGCATCCAAGAAAGTCACCACCACTGGACCTTTAAACAGAGACAGGAATGAGAGGATCTACAAGCCACATAGTTTTTTAATTCTCTGAATCATACAAAAATCTTTCTCTGAAAGATGGTCACGGCTCACCTTGCCCCTCATTCTGTTTCTCTGTCTGGGAAGGCAATTTGCTGTCAGTCTCCGATGTCTGAACCTGCTCCTCTGAGCTGAGGATCTGAGGTAGCTCTGCGTCACTGTTGTTGAGCTGTTCCAGCACTGCTTGGACAATAGGCACCATCATGGCAGTGGTAGCTGTGTTACTGATCCACATGGACAAGAAGGCTGTCACTCCCATGAAACCCAACATCAACCTGCCAGGAAGATTTAAAAAACAAAAACACACATATACTGTTAGTGGCCCTCGGTTCAAAGAGGGAGCCTTCTATCAACAGAAAAAGAGGGAAAGACTTTTATGATGGCAATTAAAAACTTGATAATAGTTTCCTTATCTATAGCTGTTTTTGAAATCACCGCTGATTAGATATGGTACAGACATGTAGGTCTTAAAAAATGACAAGCCAATCAGAGAATCAGCTGGGGAGGTGTGCAACTGAGCCACTCACAGCGCTGGACGCACACCAACAAACAGCAGCACCCTCAGAGCAATGCGCTTGTGCAGATTCCAGTGTTCCACAGCTACTGCGACCATCAGTCCCCCCACAAACAACAAGTTTGTGTCCTTTAGGTACTGCATGCACACCTGGAACAGCAGGGTCATAGTTCACACAAGGTAAGACTGAATGTGTAACTGATAAAGTTAAGTAAGTTTTACACACTGCTGCTTACATGTTTGGACTGCATGATGCCAAACAAGGGGAAAAGGAGGGCTGGGAGCAGAGCTGTTATAGCCAGTGGTAGGACCTCTGTGCACCAGTACACCGCCATCAGGATGATCACATAGGCACATTCTGCCTCCTGCATGAAAATATGGAAAAACATGCAAAAAAATGCACACAAAGACTTTCTTTTATGGTTCAAGATACCTTATGGAAAGATCTCAAATATGGTGTGAAAAAAATGCACAACAGCCTCAAGATTCAATAACTGTTATATAATTTTTAATGGGATGTTACAGTGGTTCAAAGGGTAAAGTGTTTTCACTTTTTTCATGATTTATTGCCCTGCAGCCTGTGTAATAATGACTTGTGAAAACTTTAAAGAGAAAGCCTTGGTTACTTTTAAATCAAGATTTCAAAAATAACCCTTTTTCTCTGTTTTTTGCAACGCAAGCAAAGAATCCTAAACTTAATCATCTATCACTCTGAGTCCTCTTCTCTCCAAAGAGCACCTCTGTTCATAGTAGGCACAGGATACCTCTATCCTATGTCCTTGTTCATGGCTGCTTTACATTGAGGTCTTTGCTTATCATAACATGTGTGTTGCCTGTGTGCATGTCTCTATGTCACATGTAGCTGGTGGCAACGTGGACAGAGCCCTTTGACTCTGTGTTCCCACGCTGGACATGACCCTTCATGTTAACAACAAGGAGTTAAAATAACAGAAATCCACCAGCCTCAGGCAACACTGGACAGTTCTCATGCATTTTTCTCCAAGGGCGCTGTGCAGTTGTGAGCCGCATCAACAGGTGCAATAGAGATCCAGCGCAAATCACACTCATTTAAAATTTTCTGGCAAAAATGATCATCCGGCGCATAGAATCTCCGGATGAATTTATTGAAATTCAATTTTTTATGTTAAAAATGCATTCAAAAAAAGTGAAATGTATCCCTGATTAGAATAACTTAACCATAGCTAATTAAATACGTTTTGAGTGGTACAGACTATTACTAAAAACAAACAAACAACAACAAAAAAAAAAACATTCAACACTTCAACTGTCTGGTGTTAAAATCACCAAGAGTTCCAAAATTTCGTCACTCTGATGGCAAAATTGAACTCAAATGAATCTATTATTTCATCCAAAGCTGGTACATACCGGTGTCGCGATCACCAAAGGCAATGGAAGAAGGAGAAAAGGAGACGAGAAGAGAATAAGCTCATTCTTAACAGAGCGCAGATATTTGAAGAATGCCATCCTAAAGGAAAACGGAGAAAAGGAAGCGTCTGCACCATGGATCGCGCTTTTGAGGAGCAATTCAGAGGGGGAGGAGGAGGGTGGGGGAGGAGGGGAGTCCCACAGCAAATAAAGGAGAGAGAGAGCGACAGAGAGAGAGGGAGGCACAAATCACAATGAAGAGAGAAAGAGGGAGAGAGAGAGAGTCACAAATCACAATGAAGAGAGAAAGCAGTATAAAGCTATATATATATATATATATATATATATATATGTGTGTGTGTGTGTGTGTGTGTGTGTGTGTGTGTGTGTGTGTATGTATATATGTATATAAAGTTCTAAGCCATTGAAATATTCTATGGCTTACAGCAAAAACAGCTTATTGATTGATTATTCTAAGAAACAACAACAAAAGTTCTTCCACACAATCCACAAACCTCCCAAGTAAAAATTTCTGGCCCACCAAAGTAATACTGCACTATTGCACAGGGTGAGAAGATAATAAATAGCTGAGGAATTTGATGTTTAACCTGCATTTGCCAAGTCATATTGACAGTTGTTGATCAGCTGAAGATATTAAACCAATAAGCTAAGATATCACAGCAAATTTCAAAACAGATGTCATTTGGTAAACTGACCACATACAGGGATCCTAAATGGTTACTTTCTCACCTGAAAAAATATTAAAACTTATTAAAGTGACATATTAACAGTCCAGAAAAAAATACATCAGTGTTAAGCTTGGCTCATCTCCGCAATTTTGCTTCTGAAGAGATGCAGTGCTTTGTGTGACAGTTGAATATGTCTAGTAAACCATGGATGTATATAAAACAAGTCCCCAGGAACAGCGCTGGGCTTTGAAGCCAATTTGACATAGTGGCCAAACTGTGTAATTACGTCACATGATGCAATTGGGACTTGGGACTTATTGGGACTTACATTGTGAATAGACATTGGCAGATACATATTTTTGAGCGTCACAACCCCAACAAAATGACTCATTTCACTAACAGAATTTTATCCATTTGGTCTGATAACATTTGGAAAGTCTAGAAGAGCCTCACAATTGAATTGTTTTATCCTGATTGAAGTTAGCTGCAGAAGTAGCCAGCTCAGCCAGCAGAAGTCACCAGTGTATTTGCTGTATGGGCCCCACAGATGCGGAAGCTATGCCAAAAGAATGAATGGGGCCCCGTCTCCAACACTGTATCCAGTTCTTTTTATACATCTATGATATAAAAGAGAACTGGATAAAAGTCAACTCAAGATGGTGGCCTGACTAAGTGTACTTTGAGGCATTCAAGGAAAAATGTAGGAATTACAAAATCTTCCTATTTGTTGCCAGAAGACATGAATAAATATATATGAAGAAACAAATGGACCTTTCCCACTAAATAACTTACCTAGCATTAAGCTAATAGCAAGTGCCAACAATGGAAAACTTAAAAGGTGAAGATGAGTTCCCTCAACTTGAATGGAGTTATATGGAGAGATATGGAGGTTATAGTTATTAAAGAAAAACAAAACATATAAGAGAGTCACTCTTATGCTGTGAAACATCAAACTAAAAAGGTTAGTTGACCGAAAAGAGAAAACACATCCCTGCAAAACCTCAAACAATGAAACGTGGCTCACTGAGTTAAAAAAAACATCATCATGACAGCTGTCATTGAGAAGATAAATGAAAGAGCAGACCAAACGATAAGGTTGTCCACTACGACACAGTTCAAACAGACAGTCTAAAAAAGTCACTGGATTACTGTCATCAAGAAGTGGTGGAGAAAAACAAACATGGCTCTAAAAGACAATTGTGAGCAGCTTCAGAAAAAACTCACTGTGATGAAACAAAAAGTCAATAAGGTTGATCGTTACAGCCAACAACATAACCTCCTCCTATAAGGAGTTCCTGAAAAAGAAGATAACATCAAATCAAGAGTCCAGGACATCTGTCGAGCAGTGCTAACTGTCACTTAGTCTGAGACGGTTTTAATGAGAAGGTAGTGGCTGTGGCCTGCAGGAAGGCGGAGTTGGACATTGGTCCAGCTCCACCCTAAAGGTCCAGCCCTGACCATGGATAGACCTACGTAATTCATTTGTCCTTTTCCCTTTTGCGGTTCTGTTAGGGAGGAGGAAGTGATTCCCGCACATGGAAGGTGAAAACTCATGAGGAGTCAAATAAGTTTTATTTCAATTAATTGTTGTCTTAATATTATGTTAGGATATGTAGTTAGTGGTTAAAACATTTAACGTGCGTGTGGTAGCTATCCTATTCAATGTTAGCTAACTAGCTAATGTTAGCTACATAACAGGAGATGTTGAAATTGGAGTTGGAATGAATTACTGGCAGTAGAGCTGTGAAGTTAATGGTAAAAAAGCAAACCTTCTGTTAAGGAAAATTGATTTGAACTGTGTTGATTTATAAGCTAAATAGGCAGGGGTACTGAAAACGTTCTTGCAGCTAAATTCTCTCCAAGGTGGAGAGCTTGTTGTTTTTCACTGTTGTCTAAATAACTTTTCCGAATTCTGTTGTGTGATTATCAGATTATCATCTGTTTTACAGCTTATTTTAACTTTGAATATATTGTCTTAAATTGCTGAGGGCTAAAGTATAGGTCTTGAACTAATAACCCATGGGTTATTGTTATCTAAGAGCTGGTTGGATAGTGTATAATACCAATTAATGCAATCATTGCATTAATTGGTATTCCATTTCCCATCACTTGCTCAATTTCGTTCCATCTATAGCTTTATATTTAGGTGGTGAACTGGAATAGCTAACATGTGTGATGACATCTGCTGTTACTATGCAGCAGTGTCTTTGTATTTCCATGCCTTGAAATTTCACTGTTGGGCAGTATTTTGATTAGTACCTCCTGTGAACACCTGGGCCTGGTGTTCTCAGCCTATAAGAGTAAGGTCCTGTTACTCCTGTCCTGTCCTTGCTTTTTGTGGTTTTGTTTCTCCCTCTTTCCCCTTCTTCTCTCGTGCGGGCACAACTCAAGTCATGTGAAGATGGCAGCAGTTCCTCAGTTCATGTCCTTAATGCACCTTTCAACATCCACACATTCATCTCAACCCTCATGCACACCTTACACTACTGATTCCACTGATATCCACTCTCCACACCTTGTTTTTGTTAAATAAATCACTTTTCTCACATAAACCACATTGATGAAAGAAAACTCAAAAAACCTGGTATTTTAATTTACTGACAAAACAGTATACTGAAGAAAAAAAACCCACTTTATTTCTAAGAATCAAATGAGAAATAATTAAAACCGAATGCAATATCATTAACCTATCGTGGTGTTGAATTATCAAGGACACTTTCGTCTTTTTGTGTTGAGAAATTATGTAATCATTAAAAGAAAACCTTAAAATGATAGTTTGATTTGAATTGATAGTGAGCAAAATACTTCCGGGCAGCGGGCTGTCCACTGACTGAACTCAAAGGGTCTTACAGCGCTGCAGGCGGGTTGATATTGAAGTGGATGGACGGCCAAAGCTATTGCTCTGAGTGTCTACTTCTGACACGGATAGGTTTACATTAGTTGAAAGCGCGGTGCGCCTCATACAGACGCTAAAGGGTGTCTTGTGCGTCAGCGTGAGACGCCGAGGGGCGTGCCAAAGCGTCGGTATTTGACGCACTGGGAATGAGATAGCTGCAATAGATGTTGTCTACAGAATCGGTAAACCTAAAGACGGATGATCCAACCTGTCAGTGCGACCAATAACCAGGTTCCTGTCCAGAACAGCTAGAGACATGTTATGGAGAGGATCCAAGAAGAGTAACTACCTAAAGAACAACAGGCTCCAATACAAAGAGGATTTCAGCTGACGGATCACAGTCTTCTGGCTGCAAGGAGGAAAGGAGAGAAGGCCTATAGTAGGATACTTCATGGGGAATAAGGCATTTATGAACGAGAAAGAAGTTAAAATAGACTGAAAGAAGAGCTGCAAAGTGAACAGAGATAAGTGTATTATTATCCTAGGTAAGATGGACTATTCTGTTTAAGATCTGACCTTTAACTTTAGGATGTACTCAGTATATTGATAAGGCAACCAACTATTCAACACTTGTGCAGTGATGCCTGCAATTACCAGGAGAGTTTTAAGAGTTTAGAGCAAACAGTTCTCTACTTTTTGTCTGTTCTTTAATGTCAATTTCTGTTCTGGTATCTGTAAATGAGAAAAGTTCATTCTTGTATTGCCAAAGCAACTGGGCTGATTGTTATTTTATCCAAGAGACTCATGCTTTAGAAACAGATGTGCAATTTGGAATGAGTCAGTGGGGAAAAGATGTGTGGTTTTCCTTTGGTAGTTAATAGGTCATCAGGTGTGGTTATACAGGGAAAGGTCATATTATCAATCACCTAACAGATACAAATCAGTTATAAATATCTGTCTCCAATAATAAACAAAACAATGCAATCATATTTTCAACAAAAGAGAGTTAAATTAACGAACTGTTATTAACATTCCCTTCAGCCAGAGTTTTATTGGGAGGAGATTTTAATACAGTGATGGATTAAAACATAGATAGATGGCCTCCCAAGGATAGAGTATCAAGTGAATTAGAAAATATATGTAGTAGAATGGACCTCACTGACATCTGGAGACACTTAAACCAATGAATATATACTTTGAGTAATAAGGATGGATCTCAGCAATCCCATATAGACGTCCGGTTGGTCTCCTCAGACATAGAAGATAAGGTAGATTTGGTGCTAATCGAACTCACAGTTTTTACAGATCGTAAGGCTGTTACAATTAAGGTCAATATGGGATCAATTAGACATAACTTTAATAGCGATTACTCAAAATTAAATAAAGCACTATTACAAAGTAACAAATTTAAAAATGAAACTCAAAAGATAATTGACAAATATTGGAGACAAGTACATTTACTAAACAATTATGGAAAATGTTGGGAATGAATGAAATATGATATTAGAAATGTAGCTATCATTTGGAGAAAGGATTGCTAATGCAAACAGAGAGAGAGAATCTCAAATAATTACAAAACTGATAAGACTATTGGAGAAAGTAAGTCTGGAGAAGAACTGAATTGGACAAAATATATGAGGAAAAGGCCAGAGGTGCCTTTGTCAAGTCTAGGAAAAAGTGGTTTTAGAAAAGAGAAACTATGAGCTATCTTTGTTCTGTAAACTTAAAATCAATTATCTAGTATTCGAAGACGAAAAAGACGAAACATTCCACAATATGTAGCTAATTTCTATCAGAAGCTGTATACTAACAATTCTTGTTTTTTAAAGATATAGAAAAGGACATCAAAAGCATTGATGACAGTTTTAAATCAGTTTGTGACCAGAAATTAGTTTTATAGAGGTACAACAATGCATTGGCTTCTCCTAGGAATGATGGGTTGATAAGTGAGTTTTATAAAGTCTTTATTAAAATATTAGTCCCGATTTTAGTGTTCATGTTTGAAAAAGCCATACAAAGTCTTATTAAATTGATCCCTAAACTGAAAAAGATAATAATTAATTAGTCTGTTAAATAATGATGCCAATATTTGCATTGGTCTTTGCTAAAAGGTTAAAATTAGGTTAAAATTGGTTGATATTATCGACGAAGAACAATCTGGATTTATGGCATAAAGAAATATATGTAATAACATACGATTAATATTGGATATGATTAATTAAAATGAATATATGTATTGGACAATAGTTTTATTTCATTTGTTATTTTTTAAAAAGCATTTGACACAATAAGCCACCAATTTTTTGTTTTAAGTTATTAATTGTTTTGGATTTGGGAACCAATTTTTGAAAGCTGTCAAACATTATATAAATGATGCAACAACTCAGTCAAGCCAGCAAATGGTGACTCCTAGGTTTGATAGTTGTCATAGGATAAGACAAGGTTGTCCACTTAGCCCTTTTGTATTCCTTCTTGTTATACAAATTTGTGTTACACAAAAAGGTCAGTTGGTCAGGTAAAATGACTTTAGATAGAGAATTTAAATTATCCCAACTGACAGATGATACGACAATATTTCTATCTAATAGTGCATGTTAGTGCATGTGAGTCCTTCTGTATCCTCCATGTCCATTTCCAAGATAGTGGCCACGTCACAAACTTTCTCAAATTACAGCTAAACAGTACACTAAAACATATTTCTGAAAACATTTGAGATGAGAAATAGGTAATGCAGTAACAGAGTCTTGATCCATATTTGATCAGTACTGCCTAGTTTGATATGAGTTGTTGGCTTTCTTTTTTTCTCAACTTTGTAGTAAACAACATACATTTGTTTCAGACTGAGCATGGATGTATAAAGAGAACTGGGTACAGCGTCAGAAGGGGAGCCCTGTTCCTTCCTATGAAAGTTGCTCAGTGGCGCATGAAGCCAAAAAAGTTGTATATAAGCATAAAATTACCTGGATCTTCCAGGATCATTGGGCCCATAGAGCAAGTGTACTAGTGACTTTCGCTGTCACATTTGGCTACTTCTGGTTTAGCCCTCCAGCTAACTTGAATGGGGATAAAACAATTCAAATGTGTGTTTTTTTTAAGGCTTTCAAAATGAGATCAGACTGAATGGATCAAATTCTGATCGTAAGATGAGTCATTTTGCAGGGGTTGTGATGCTCAAAAATGTTCATTCATTGATTTACAGACGTTTCTTTCACAATGTAAGTCTTAATGAAAAAGTCTTTTTGGGCCCAATAGCGTCGCATGACATTGTAATTACACAGTTTGGCCACTATGTCAAATTGGCTTCACAGCCCAGCACTGTTCCTGGGGGCTTGAGACTGAGATGTTGGTGCTATAGTGCGACATCTAGTGGTTGAATGTCATGTATTGCAACTTTAAACAATACTTACCAAGTGAAATGGTTAACTAATTTGACTAAAGAAAAAGAACATTTGGAATACCTTCCCTAAATATGTTTAATGGGTGGAGTTAAATTTCTGCTTAAACGTGATTACAAAATTGATAACTTACCTGTAAAGTTATCAAATTTTCATAAACAAGCTCTGCTGGCTTAGAAACTGATTTCCAAATACTTTTTCACCAACAAAGTACTACAATTGGTATAACAATAATATTCAATATAAAAATAAATTACTATATTATGAAATATAGGGGTATATGGGTTGACAATAGTATTGTATTGGTTAAACAACTTGTTCATGCTGATGGGCAGTTACTAAACTATAATGAATTCCTCTGCGTGCGCTGCAGATTTCAATGATGGGTCCATTCAATAATGGTATATTCCTTGGAGAAGTTGACATTATCAAAAATAAATGCTCAAATAAATTGAATTTTGAGTTTATTAATAGGATAGCCACTTGAGACATTGCATCTCATTTTCAAGGGGGTCCTAAGAACACAAAATACAGAACATAACACATACTTACAACGACAACGTTACATAACAAACATAGACTACAAGTACACAGATACAGACAGCTCTCTCACCATCTCCCACCCACAACCCTACCCTCAGCAGTTATACAAGAAGCTAGATATAAGAAATGAGAAAATACCTATAAACAACAGATCAGTTTCATCATTACAGAGAGCACTTGAAACAGTTCATCTTCTGATTGCAAATACACACAAATTAAAAGCATGAACAGATTGTTTTAAGATGACACAATAAAGAAGTCCTGAAACAGCAAAAAGAGTTAATAGATCTAAGAGAAAGAGGAAGATTATTCCAGTCAGCTGGAGCTTTGTACTGAAAGGATCTGTGGCCAACTTCTTTAAAAATTCTGGGGACAGAAAGGAAGGGATATTGTATATGTCTGAGTCAATAAGAAGATCTAAATGGAACCAGGACAATTAAAATAAACACATTTAAAGATTAACTGAACCCAGTGAAACTGTCTTCTAGCTTTAGGCTGCAACCAATTAAGTGATTCATACATAAAGCAATGATGAGTTCTATATGGGCACCTCAAAATAAATCTACACAGAGACTTATACAATACATATAGCGGTCTAAGTATCAGAGGTGTTCAGATAGACAATGTCAGCATAATCAATTATAGGTAAAAATTTACCAAGAGATTATTCTTTTTCTGACATGGCAAGAAAAACAATTATTTGAGCAATAGAGTGAGCACCAAATGAACCAAATATTCCTTTCATATTAAAATCAATGTGGGGCTTAAAGCAGAGTTCAGGGTCAGTCTGAAATCCAAGATATTTGAAGGAGTCAACTCTCTCAAGGGGAGATCCATCATCATAATTTAATATGAAAGCCACAGGGATGTGAGCATCTATGTCACATGTCACATGTTGCAAGACTTCTTCTTATTCAATATGAGTCAGTTATTATGAAGCTATTTTGAACCAAATTAAAGTCAAATTGTAAAGAGTTTTGGATCTGTAAAATATCAGAGTTAGAGGTATATATAACAGTATCATCGGCATATAGATGAACAAGACAATTTGAGTATATTTGTGGTAAATCATTAATAAAGACAGAGAAAAGAAGTGGCCCAAGAATAGAGCCTTGTGGAACGCCCTTATTAACAGATAAATAATCAGACTGAGAACCTTGAAAGATAACACACTGGCGTCTATCATGACGATAGGCATAAAACCAGAGGAAAGCATTTTGAGATAGACCAGTAGAATAGAGCTTATCAAGGAGGAGGTAGTGATCAACCAAATCAAAAGCTTTGGAAAGATGAATAAAAATTGTACTGGTAAGTAGGCCTTTATCAAAGGAGGAGAACACATCATTTGTGAATTTTAGAAGGGCTGTTGTGGTGGAGAAATTAAGTCTGAAGCCAGATTGAGTTGGGGATAGAATATTTTACAGATTAATGTACTGATATAATTGATTAAAAATAAGTTTCTCAAAAATTTTGGCAATGGTACAGATAATGGAGATTGGTCTGTAGTTATTCACATCTAGTGGATCTCCTCCTTTGAAAAGAGGGGTAACTCTAGCACATTTTCATATGGGGGGAATTGCTAAGTAGATATAGACATTAAATAAATCAGCAAGGGGATACATTAGAACATGAGCTGCAAGTTAAATAAATTTAGCTTCCAAACCACCTGGACCAGCACTACTATTTTCTTATAACAACATTCATAAGACATTCAACATTCACAAGAAGAGATCTGACATTTTTATCAAGAGCTGCATCAATATGGCACCACAATAAGAGGCCCACAGAATAAGAAGGCAATTAAAACTTACTGTGTTTTCTATCAATTTCTCATGGATCGATGATATGTTATTTTGAATTTGTATTACTTTTTCTTAATATTTTTGTTTGTTTGTTTTTTTCTTGTTACTTTGTATATGTACCCCTGATATGGACAGTTTCTGTGTACATGCTGTTAATGTACATGTGTTCTCTAAAATAAAAAGAACTGGATACAGCATCAGACCTCATTCATTCCTTTGAAAATTGCTCAGTGACGCCAAAAAAGCCACTTCCCACTAGAAAGGAAGAATCCTGATGAAAACATACTGTACATGCTCTATGGGCCCCATACACCCATAGAGAATGCACAATAGAGACTGAGATGATTAACTTCTGGTTTAGCCCTCTGGCTAACTTGAATGGGCATAAAATAATTAAATCATGTGGTTCTTCTAGACTTTTGAAATTTTATCAGGCCGAGTGGCTAAAATTCTGATAGTCATTTTGTAGGCGTTTTGTTGCTCAAAAAATTTATCTACTGTTGTACAGCTGCTCCTTTTCCCATGATTGCCTGAAAGGCTTTTTAGGCTCTTGTTGGGCCTGGAAATTGTAATTCCTTTGTTCGGCCTCTATGTCAAATTGGCTCCGAAGTGTGGTGCTGTTCCTGAGGGCTTGCAGTAAACCCACGCCGCATACTCAGAAATTCTTGCTAATCGAATATATTCTGATATTTCTTGCACACACAGAATCCACATACTACTGTATGCAGTTGGAACATACTACATGCTCAAATTGATGGCACTGGTATTGATTGTGCAAGATCATGTGATCAAATTCAAATTGTTTCATTCAACACCATTGGTTAGATTTAGGCACAAAAACTACTTAGTTAGGGTAAGGGAAAGATGATGGTTTGAGTTAAAACAGCTAAATGGGTCTATGGGTAATGTCTGGTTTAACGGTAGTAAAATTCCTGATGCAAACAACATGTCTGGTTAAAATATCTTGTATCCATTTATAAAACTGGATACAAGATATTATGAAATATTATATTTGACAAGTGAATAGGTTTGTTATTGATATTACAAGTACGATAAAGACTATAAGCTACAAACTCTATAAACTCTTCATTCACTAATATCTACAAATGTTTTGATGCTCATGTTTACCAACAGATGTAGTTATTTCCCCAATTATACATTCTGAACTCGTTCCTGTTCTTCACAAAAAAAAGTATAAACTGATGTGAATTATAGGTGGTCTATATAATATATTATACATATATATATTACCAGTACTGAATTTCTTTTTGCAAATTTCAGATAATCAAATACTTTTTTGTGTTATTGACAAAGACCACAAGGTTAGCTTCATATACTCTTAATATATAATTGAGAAATTTTTCTGTCCACTAAAGGTCAACTGAGGAAGCAAAGTACATTAAAAGTAAGCAGTTTCATACTGGTTGACCCTTAAATACTGTAACTTTGCCACTAAATCAAATGCTGGCTAGACTCAGGTGTCATTTATTCTGGCTACCAGGGCATAAAAACAATCAAAGATCTCTTTCGCAAGAGGCTCAAAGAAGCAATACTGCTCCATGTTTGTTAAATTGACCAACCTTAACATCAGGTGACACTGTCCTGTAGGTCTGTGGGAAAGATGTCATTATACTGAGGCAAATTGGGATGGACAAGCTCTTTGACTGACAAAGTGTCTGTGCTTTGTTTTGGCATGCAAGGGAAAAACAGACGGGCCACATTGAATCATCTGAACGTGATTGTCAAGGCTCAATCAACCAGGCAGTTTCATCCAGACAGTGTATTGAGTTGCAGTGCTTCAACTTCTTATTACACCTAAATATAGGCAAGTGAAGTGGTGCAAAGAACACATGAATTGTGGTCATACAGGCAGATGAGTCATCCTTTACCCAGTTTTTGAGCACATGTGTGGCACATGCAACATGTGTCTAAAAGGGGAATGCTCCCTAAGATGAAGGGTTCTGGACACACTAAGTGTTTGTAAGCAGTGTTGGGGAAACTACTTTAAAACTGTAGTTTATCAAACAAGTAGCTACTTCACAATGAAAAGTAGTTAAACTCAATTTTAACTACTCTCAAAAAATGTAGCTTGTTCAAAAAGTAGTTCAACTACATCCAGACGACATCATGGGGAATTATCACAATCTGAGTCTGGAATCTCATGTTACACGGAGGTACAACTGAACCGACATTGAGTAAAGTGTAGGGGTGTTTGCTTCAGAGACTACAGTATATACAAGGCCTCTTAGACCTACAAAACCCACAGTTTAACTTAGTGGTTAGTTATTTTTGTCAGTGGATCACATGCTTAGTAGTACATCTTCACATATTTCCAAATAAAGTTACAGTTAATCAAAATACTAAAAAAATAACCAACCACCAAGTTAAACTGAAGCTTTTGGAAGCCTCGTACATTGTACAAATCTAAGCTACCCTCTCTGCTTAAGGGGTTTCTTGAAGGAATTTGTCAACACTTTGGGAAATATGCTTATTTGCTTTTTTCCCTAAGAGCTAAACAAAGAGATCAACACCACTCTCATGTCTGTGTACCAAATACGATGCTTCAGCCAGCAACCAATTAGTTTAGTACAGAGACTGGGAGCAGGTGGAAACAGCTAAGTTGAGTTGCAGGTGAGGAATGGCCGGCGTAGGCCAGGTAACTGCAGGACTGATGAGAAATGGGAACAGGTGTGTTGAAGGAAAGGAGGGAAAGTCCAAGGGCATTTGGTGGACAGCGTGAGAATGGCAGGCCTGGAGTGTAGGAAGAAAGAACATAGCCAGGGAGAAGAAATGCTGAAATCTGGGCATGAGAGTGTGGCTGCAAAGAGGGACTGAGGAGTAGACTGCTCTTAGCTTTTGATCTGAGCTTAATTGGATACTCAAATTGCTAACTGAAACCATCTCTACAGACAGTGCCAGGAGGGACTGATTGTATCAGACAGACAACATATTGTCCTTATGTGGAACTGATACAGAGAAGGTGGAAGGCCAATATTTGCTTCAAAAGCCTTTTCATCCACAAAATACTCTAAGATGCAACAGGTGGACTAGACACAAAATGTGCCTGTGACCTGTGTGCCTTGTTTTTCTTGAATCCCAAATGATGGTATATTTGTCTGTAAGTCACTTATTAAGCTTGCTACTTGCTTACTCTGCAAACAGAAGGCCTATAATGAGTTAATAGAAATGTGTTTCTGGGTTCACCAGAGGTCTTTGTGTGAGCAGTCAATTGCATGAAACCCCAACAAAGACACTGGCTTGCAGGTTCAGTTTCATATGGTTCACGGAACAGTTTCATTCATTCTTACATGTATATATAGCCAGTAATAGAAGCTCTGATACATGAGGATGTGTTTCAGTTGGATAATGAGTGGGTGTCTGAGAGGCAGCAAAGGGAGAGAAAGGCACTGTAATTACATAAACTTTTTTCCTCAGTGGGACCTGAGATCATAGTGATCTGAACTACTCTATGCACCCAACCGCTTGTTAACCACTTTTAAATCGTCGTTTAACATTTTAATTGTCCAACAGAAGAACTGAGGTCAGACTTTTAATTGATAATTGCATTTCCCTGCTAGCTTTGCTGCAGTGTGACATGTTTTCCTCTGTTGCACGACACCACCAACATGTCTTTGGTGCAGTTTATTGCCATGGATAAGCTGTCTTATGATTAACTGCTTTGAGTGTAAAAAAAATCATTCTCTTCATGGTAATAGAGACTTTTTGGACTGTAAGGGATGTCTTGATAAATGTCTCCTTTGAGCTCATATTGTTTATGATGCAAGGCAGCACTGGACAATATAACTGCCTTGACCCTTGGCTCACGCAATGTCTCGGCAAGAGGACAATGAGACAGAGCTTTTGCTTGCATATATTTGGTGTGGCCTTTCAGTCCAGGATTATCGTGGCTTTGCACACTGTGTTTATGTGATTATATCAGCTTTATGTGTGAGACCAGAGGTCTTTAAGCAAGAAGCAGAAAAGCATGTGTGCACATTAAAATGCAGGTTATAGCCATATGAAGTTGAGAGAGAGCCGACTGGTGATGAAAGTGGGATCACTTTGTTTTGGATGACAGTGGGGGATGACAATGCTATTTCAACAGCTAAGACTGAGCTTTTTATCTGTCTGCTTTGTTAAAGCTTCTTCATTGTTTAAAAGCCTATACTAGGTTATAAGGGTAAACAGTTCAAATCTTACTGTGGAATCAGTAGCTTAAATCTAAGATACTTAAGCAAATTTAGAAATATTGTGTAAATGATTCAAGCTGACAAAGTATTTTTGTCAAAGCATGCAGGCCATGACTATACCATATCTGGTTCATTATATGATGCTTTTCCATTGTTAGTAAACTATTGTATGCAGAGGCAATGTAATAAAAAAAGAAATATTAAAAGTCACTTATGTTAAGAGTCTTTTTTTCATGTAGGCCAACAAGGGACTTTATTAATTATTTTGGCAATTTCACATGAGCAAAAGTCTTGTAATTGAAGATAAAAAATATATACATTGATTCTTAAATACAACTTTATTGCAGTTGCAGACAGAATTCATTATTGCAGCGAGACACACTGCACAATATCAGCACATACTGTATTGATTTAAATATTGTAAATGAGTTTACAGTACAATAAGTCAGTATGTTTGAACAAGGCACATACAGGTTTCTTACTCTGTGACGATACATTTCAAAGTTCAAGTGATGCTGGAAACACCGTATCCCCTCATATGTAGCAGAGCTCAATTTGGATGCATGGGGGCAAAAGTGCATGTTTACTTGTAGTCATTTCTGTGCTGTACTGTGCAAGTTAGCCCTTTATCTTTAAGTGTGAAAATAGCTGACTGAACTAACAGAATCTATTTTGACAGTGTATACAAAACATTCAGCAGTCTAACAATGGTTAATAAAACAATCAGGTGTTTTACTTGCACTTGCACTGAATTAGTAAAAATACTGAAATATTGACATAAAAATGTATCAAAAGTAAAAATACACTAGGCAACAGGATCGCCCTTGTCAGTATTATATTATATGCAATGTTTTAATTGGATTACTATCATTAAAGTAAATGTAAGTGGTATATATATATATATATATATATATATATATATATATATATATATATATATATATATATATATATATATATATATATATATATATATATATATATATATATATATATATATATATATATATATATATATATATATATATATCTGGGCTTTATATACTGCTGGGCAAAGTATAAATATCTAAAAATGCTGTAACATATACATGACTTGAGTAGTTATGTTCCACAACTGCTTTATACAGTGTGGCTTATTGCTGTTTATAAAATGGGTAGTTAAATTCTCACAATCTGATTGGTTGATAGCTGTGGTATAAGGAGTGTATATTGCAGCTATGTTTAATGTCCTTTTATAGTTCTATTTTTATTATTTATTCATATTAATTGAAATTAATGTGAATAAAGAACTGCATAGATCACTGACTAGCTGGAATGTGAGTTTAGCAGTTTACTAACATTGCATAGCAACTGCAGGCAGCTGGGAAATACTGTCTTGTAAATGACTGTAATGTAAAATTATAATGTAATTGTTATTTAATAAAACTGTTTTTATTGGATTGTGTCTATAATTTCTATATTGTAATATTTGGTCACCATTTCATAAAAGCAATATCTCACTCCTGGCAGGGTACTGTCAGCCCTCTGCTGCACATTGCGCTGAACAGTGCCCCTTGGCTGTGATATAATCACAATATATCATGGCCAGTATTGCCAGACAGCTGCAGTGAGGTGCACAGATATTGCTTAATTTAATATGGCTACATGTGACAATGCATGATGCTTCTAATTACTTTGATCTTATCAATAGCTCTTCCTTTGATTTATTTTCATGATGAGTCCTGATTTGAATGTTTTTTCTAGATATTTTAGGACATTAATACTGCCAGTATGTGATTTCTGTCATATTGCTTTATGGTCATGAGGGGTCTTTTTCAACATCATTATGGTACAATGTAAATACAAAGTAAGCAATTTCACCCTCCAACCATTTATTCCATTCCCAGTCATATGCATAACCACCTTCTATCACAAGCATAAGACTCAGTTGTCAACTAAAACAAGCCTTGTGAGACTTGCATCCTAGCAGCACTTGTACACAGGCGGTCCATCATGTCATCTTGTGTTGTCACTCTGACCAGAGGTCTTTGATTGACACCTATGGAGAGGGAGGGCAGGGTTTGCATGGATCATCTCTTAAGGCAGAACCAGGCTCAAACCCCGGTGACATTGGCCCAGGCAGGGAAGGAGTCCAAGTCAAATATGACCTTACCCCAACTGTTGATGGCCAGTGTGATGCAAAGGATGCCAATGATGTTCATGATGATTCCTGTACTGGCCTGGTGGAGAAAAGTAGTAGCAGTGATCTTGAAGCAGTATTTCAACATTTTGGGAAACATGCTTAAAATTGAGGGTTCATATGAATAAATAAATGATTATAGATATTAATGCTTAATTGTCACATAAATAAATACATCACAAATTCAATGACACATTAAATATATAAATGTATTTGTGTATGTATAAATGTATTCATATATATTTGTATATTTACATATAAATAGATAAATACATGTGTGAATAAATTAATAAGTAAATGTATTTATGAATATACAAATGTATAAATATATAATTGAATAAATAAATACACAAATATTTTGTATATATTTGTATTACATTTTTATATTTAATGCCTGATTTATTTGATTGTTGATTTATTTATTTATGGTGACAAGCATTCAATTATATAATTATATATATTATATATATATATATATATATATTATATATATTAAGTGTTGATTTATTAATTTGTTTAAGAATTTAATTGTGTAATTATTTATGTATTTATACATTTAGTTTCAGCCCTTAAAACCCTCCACTTGGACTTCACTAATTAACCATTATATCCAAGCAACGACCTCAGGGGCTGAAAAATGAAACCAATGCTGAAGTGCAAAAAACTGCAGTTCCTTCAATGGCCATTTGATGATGGCTTCAAAAGTGAGTCAGTTCCCAATAGACCCCCATGTTAAAATGCCCAACAGAAATAAACATTTTTACAGTCTGGTACAAAAACAGTTTTGGTCTCTGTTGCTAATTTCCCCTTTCAAGACAACTGACAACTTTTTATTATAACTCACACAATTAAACTTTATTGAGGTTTAAAGTAATGCATTATTTATGGCATGGCTGCTTTTAATGACAAGTCGCTAGCCACTAGGTGGCTCGTTTTGGCTTCATTCGGCTCGCCTCAGTTCCTCCCCAGCTCCACACTCTCATCCAAATATGGTCACTTATCACAACTTCTGGCTCCAAAAAATCGGCAAAGATGCCGACGGTCACAATGCCAAACTCAAGACTTCAAAACAGAAATCCATAAACCAGTTGGTGACGTGCGGGGGCTATCCATTATTTTTATACAGTTTATGGTTATATGAGTTATATAAGTGTAAAAATAACAAGTTGTTGTTTTACAGGGCAGTTTCTACACTTTTCTTTTTTGGTGCTAATGTGTGGATTTTGTTACATTTTACAGAGCAGGACTAGCTGTTTTCTTTATGCTAAGCTAAGCTAAGCTAAACATGAGAGTGTTATCAATCTTCTCATTTAACACTTCGAAGCAATAGGTGTATTTCTCAAAACTACTCCTTTAACAGCTTCAGGTCACAACTACAAGCGACTATGACACATGAATTCAGCACATTGTGTAATTGTAGCCCTGAAGTAACAGCTCTGCATATTCAATGTATAATTTACTGAATAAACACAGGAAGCCACTGTCATACTCACCATGTCAGCAACCCTGAGGTATCCGTAAGAGAAGACTATGGCATTTGGAGGCGTAGCAACAGGCAACATGAAGGCGAAAGAAGCACTCAGGCTACAGGGCACCATGACGTATAATGGATTGATTCCAATGGACTGGGACTGGAAGAATCACACATAGAGTATCAACAGTCTGAGACAGGGATGAGCACACCCTTGAGGACAAAATCCTCAACTCCTTTATCTGGCTATTTTTCTGCAACCGAAATCATTGACTCATATCTCAGTGAAATGTGTGTAAGTCTGTGCGGAGTGATAACTCTCATTAGATGGGTGTAATTAAGATGAAATTTATGCAAGCTTGGGGCTGAGTCATGATATCTAAAATAGAAAAGTACTACATATATGAATGTTCTTTTGTTCAAAAGTGGTTTTAAATAACAATCTCATATTAAACAAGCAGAAGTCTTGTAGCATGTTATTTGGTATTAGTTATAATTTTAATTATTCACCTTCTTGGGTGGGTTACTGATGGGTCTCCAGTTAATAAACTAGGGTCTTTGGATTGATTTTTCTTTTAGGTCCTATATTGATTTTATTAGAAATCAGATAAATTCTAGTCTAGAATACTGTATCAGTCATTAATTGTTTCACTCTCCAAATAAGAAAACTAATTGTCCAATAGCTTTTATTTCCCATTTATTGATAATGGTGATATCATATACCAGAACACCGCTGAAACACATCCTCAGTATTTAAATGTAGTTTACAATAATATTTGTAGATTTTTCCTGAGCTGTACTTACCACATGCATCATTGTTTGATGTATGACACACTTAACTGGCTACCATTTCATTTTCTTCTTTCTGACTGTATGCACCTTCATTTTTGTTCATAAGTAGACTTTATACTTTGACATAATTTTATTTGATCTATTCATGTATTTTCTAGTTCATCCTTTGTACAGATGACTCATGTAACAGATGTAGCAGGTGGGGCTTGGGATGGTGGGAGATGTTGATGTTATCATGTTAATTGTTTTGTGTTATTGTATTGTTTAATTTATTATTTAATGTATTTTGTTTAAAGGTTGTAATTTTTCTTTTCTTTGCCTGAGGAACCCCTCAAAAATGAGATGGTGCATCTAAAGGGGCTTATCCTGTATTTGAAATGCTAAAAATGAATAAGTAAAATATATATGTACAATAATGGCCACTATGATGCAGAAAACATTACTCTGTGGAGTTTCTGTCTGAATTATATATCCCACAGCACAGTATCTTGCAACTGCACAGTAATTTCTGGTTCTCAAAATAAACAAAGGTTGAAAAAGCTGAAACTTTATACTTGGTTTTATTTAAACTGTTGTCTGTATATCAGGTTACCATGGTGACAGTGCTTTCTATTATCTATTTTTGTTTAAATTTAACGACTGACAGACAGACATGACACATGAAGTGACATGCCACAAGCTATGATTGCCACAAGTGTCATGTCCCCACTCTCAGCTCCAAGTAACTGATCAGATGCTCTTTTCTGTCTCTCTTCTCTTTCTATCCCATTTCCAAACAAGCGTTGGACGCACTTGTGTGCTCACTTGGAATCTCCCTTAATAAATATCTTTCCGAATACCCAAGCTTGGCACAGTCTTTCACAACCCAGCTCTGGTGTTCTTTTGAGTGCTATGCCAGTATGCACAGTAATGCCATTCTTCAGCTGCAGTGGGGTGGGCAGCATTACAAGGCACTGTGCTGAAGTGTGTTTGGCAGGTTACTGATGGGAGGAGGGGCCCATGGAAGCAGACCAACATATTCAGCCTTAATGACCAACTAAATGGTAACCAAACAAGGGAAAATAGGCTGGCTCCCACTGGGAGTAGTTTCAATGCTGGACTCCAATTGGGGAAATCAGTTCAAAAGAAATGACACTAGAAAATTACACTTGACCTCACTGAACCACAGCGGCCAAACATGATTGTCTGTCACCTGACATGCTACTTCTTTCTTTCATCAAACACATTTCACTTTCTCTCTGAGAACTCTTACCATTGAGGCTAAGACCGGTAGGAAGAGCGTCGCAGTGGCGACATTACTAGTGCACTCTGTGAAGGTAGCAATCAGCAGGCATAAGACGATAGCAATGGCCCAGGGAGGGATGCTTTGTAGGGGTGTCATTTGAGTTCCCATCCACTTTGAGAGTCCTGATTCCTAAAGAGATATATATAACAAAATTTTTTTCCGGAAATGTATGCAGTCTTTATCTGTACAGCTGAGTTAACATTTCCTCATTTACCATAGTTATAAAGTGTAACTCAGTGGTATTTGCAGCATAAAATTCAGAATAGAATAATTTAAACTAACAGCAATAGGAAATGTTTGGTTTGCATTAGCAATAACTTAACACACTCTCTGATTTGGCGTTAATAAATTAAACAGAAAACAGTGAAGCTTATATCAGTAAGTATGGATTACATATACGCATCATTGTATGCAAATCCCTTGTATATAGGATTTGAATTAAGTGCGGGAATAGCAGACACCGCCACTAACAACTATAATACAGAGAGTAAATAAATTTGATGGCTATTGCAGAAAAAGATTTAAACACACCCAACCATGAAGCCACCACCACACTCCACACTCCACAGACATTAGCATTTATACCACATTATGTGTAAGCACTTGGCCCAGTTGTAATGTCGCACTAACATTATGACTGTCACTGCCACTTACTTCACTGCCCTTGGCCAGGGCAAAACCTCCTCCAAGAAGAAGTACAATGTCCCATGGTAACTTCTTCTGGGCAACTTTCCAGGTGAGCAGAGGTGGAGTTGGGCCAGCAGTTTGATGGGGCACTACAGATCCAATAAATTCAGTATCACGGTTAAATCATTGTCTGCTTTCAAAACTCTGATATAACTGTATGAAATTTAATATATATTCATACAGAATGATAGCTCACCCGTGTCAAAGCTTTGAGTCCTCCATGAACAGAAACATGGGGGTTTTGAGGGCAGAACAAAGAGGAGGACAGCAATGAAGATTGCCACGGTGGCATCTGTCACGTACCTAAGAGGTGAAGCGGTGAGAGAGTGAATAAGCACACTTATATGAAAGTTTCTTCAAAGCAAATCATTCACAAGAGATTAATAGGTTTATTTGAGTGGATATCAGATGTAGTTTTGTGTACAAACTCTGCTTTGGAGTTAAAGATATCTGTTGCCCAGCCGTCCACAAAGCCTGGATCCCTTGTGAACCACAATACCACCAGCAGAGTGAAGAGACCCAAGACGCTGATCTCGCCAAAGGACATGGGCCCCAGCAGACGATGCTGATCACGGATCACATTATAGGCAGCAATCTCCTTCTCTGTCTTCACTGCTCCACAGCCCCACGTCTTCTTAAAACTAAAGGTATCACATGGGAAACAAAATCTTTGTGTCACCTCTACACTCAATCACATTCTTGATGCGGTAAAAGTTTCTTGATTCAAGTCTCTGTCACTATAATTAGGCTTTAACCATCACCAAACTTACTTGAATCCCACAAAGACAAACTGAAGCCAAAGCCAGGCCAATGTGAGCATTAGGATCATGTTAGGAAATGCGAAGCCAAACCAGGAGGCAAAGTTAATCACATCTCCGTTTTGAGGAAAGAGTCTAAGGAAAACAACAAAAGGGAATAAAATGTTTTGATGAACAAGATATAAAAAAAAATGGAATACTACTAAAAAACAAAACACTCACTGGCTCATCTGGCCCTTGAGCACCAGATTGGGTAATGTTCCTGTCAGTGTGGCAGTGCCTCCGATGCTGGCAGCATAACAAACACAAAGGGTCATCCCTTTACACATTCTCCGTCTTTCAGCTGCCTCCTTATGCCTTGTAGCCTCCACTGCAGCATCCAAGAAAGTCACCACCACTGGGCCTTTAAACAGAGACAGGAATGAGAGTATCTACGAGCAACATAGTTTTTAATGCTATGCATCATACTAGTCTCATACTAGTCTGTGGACGCTGTGCGCTGTCAGTTTCCGATGTCTGAACCTGCTCCTCTGAGCTGAGGATCTGAGGTAGCTCTGCGTCAGTGTTGTTGAGCTGTTCCAGCACTGCTTGGACAATAGGCACCATCATGGCAGTGGTAGCTGTGTTACTGATCCACATGGACAAGAAGGCTGTCACTCCCATGAAACCCAACATCAACCTGCCAGGAAGATTTAAAAAACAAAGACAAACATATACTGTTAGTGGCCCTCGGTTCGAAGAGGGAACCTTCTATCAACAGAAAAAGAGGGAAAGACTTTTAGGATGGCAATTAAAAACTTGATAATAGTTTCCTTATCTATAGCTGTTTTTGAAATCACTGCTGATTAGATATGGTACAGACATGTAGGTCTTAAAAAATGACAAGCCAATCAGAGAATCAGCTGGGGAGGTGTGCAACTGAGCCACTCACAGTGCTGGACGCACACCAACAAACAGCAGCACCCTCAGAGCAATGCGCTTGTGCAGATTCCAGTATTCCATGGCTACTGCGAACATCAGTCCCCCCACAAACAACAAATTTGTATCCTTTAGGTACTGCATGCACACCTGGAACAGCAGGGTCATAGTTCACACAAGGTAAGACTGAATGTGTAACTGATAAAGTTGAGTAAGTTTTACACACTCCTGCTTACGTCTTTGGACTGCATGATGCCAAACAAGGGGAAAAGGAGGGCTGGGAGCAGAGCTGTTACAGCCAGTGGTAGGACCTCTGTGCACCAGTACACCGCCATCAGGATTATCACATAGGCACATTCTGCCTCCTGCATGAAAATATGGAAAAATATGAAAAAAAAATACACACAAAGACTTTCTTTTATAGTTCAAGGTCCCTTATGGAAAGATCCCACATATGCATGTGGTGTGAAAAAAAGCAGCCTCAAGATTCAAGAACTGTTATATAATTTTTAATGGGATGTTATGATGGATCAAAGGGTAAAGTGTACTTCTTGTTCTATTGCTTCTGGTGACCTGATTGTACATTTGCAAGATCTAGAAGCTCTATCTAAGCTCTATAAATATCAATCTCAAATTATTATTGTATTATTAATTTTTCATGATTCATTGCCCTGCAGTCTGTGTATCACAGACTTTTAAAACCTTTATAGAGAAAGCCTTGGTCGCTTTCAAATCAAGACTTTTCAAAGATTCCTTTGTCTTCAGTTTTTGCAAGTCAGCAAAGAATCCTAAACTTAATCTACAACAGTTTGAATCTTTCTGTGGAGCACCTCTGTTCATAAATACAGGCTACCTTTACCCTATGCCTGGGTACATATCCTGAGGGGGTTGGAGGGGATGAGTCCCCCAAGTTCTCAAAAATGTGAAGTTGCCCTCCAATAGCTTATTTCTAAATAAATTATTAAACTGTGTTTGTTTGTATGTATACTGCTCAGTAGTCTGAACCATTAGTAAACTGAGTGGGAATTAGGGAGATGAAGATAACGGTGTACTTCATCCTGATGCTAGTCTGATACCTTTGCTTCCTTTGCTTGCTAATGCACATCATAGGGTGCAAGGTTGAAGTAAAGTATATTGATTCCTTCCATAATTAACTTCGGTCCTGTATGTGTGTATGTGTGAGCCAGGTCACTGTTAACCAAAACATGGCAGAAAAATTGAAAAAGATGGACATCAGGACTCAAAATGCCACTATGTAAGTGAGAAGACCCCTCGTTGATAAAATTCTTAGTAGAAAATGAATGAAGGGCTAATACTAATGTTCAGAGGGACAGAGACAGGGAGTCTCAAGTAAGGTTTCACAGTTGTAGTGAGACACTTGTGTGAGAGGTTCTGTCATTTTGAGCAAACAAGCTGCAGAAAAAGAGAAAAAGGACATGGATGCCTACTACGAACATTACCTTTTAAGTGAAGCTGATAGTCTAACTGTGCTGTACCTGGATGTGTGGCTCTGTGAAATAGGTAAATACTGTATGTATTGTGATGGCCTAAAAGTTAATCATTAATATATATTTTAAACTAATATGAATGGCTGTGCCTGTTACAGCATGTAATTTAATATATGTTGGTGATATTATTGATTCCCCTCCTGAAAATACTCTTGAGAAAGTTCCATGTTTGTGATCCCCCACTAAGTTGTATTGAGATCTGTGTCCTTGACCCTATGACCCTTGCTCATGGCTGCTTTACACTGGAGTCTCTGCTTATCATAACATGTGTGTTGCCTGTGTGCATGTCTCTATGTGACGTGTAGTGATGGCAATGTGGACAGAGCCCTTTGACTCTGTGTTCCCACGCTGGACATAACCCTTCATGTTAACAACAAGGAGTTAAAGTAACAATGCAATAGAGAACCAGCACAAATCACACTCATTTTCAATTCATTTGTCTTCCAGTGTACAGAATTGGCAGATGAATTTAGTTAATTTATATGTTAAAACTGCATGCACATGAAATGAATGTTACCCTAATTAAACTATTTAATCATAATTGAAGAAGTTCTGAGTGGTGCAGACTATATGTTGCCATTCAGCACTTCAACTGTCTTGTGCTAAAATCACCAGAGTTGCAAAATTTCACCACTCTAATTGCAAAGTTTAATCCAAATAAATCTATTGTTTCATCCAAATCTGTTACATACCGCCGTCCTGATTCCCAAAGGCAATGGAAGAAGGAGAAATGGAGATAAGAGGAGGATAAGCTCATTCTTAACAGAGTGCAGATATTTGAAGAATGCCATCCTGAAGAAAAACTGAGAAAAGGAAGCTTTTGCACTATTGCAAAAGCTTGCACTTTTGAGGCGAAGTGAATAGGGGGATGAGGAGGGTGTGGGTGGTGGAAATAAGGAAATAAAGGAGAATTGTGAAACTTGATGTTTAGCTTGCTGTTGCAAAATAATATTAACATTTGTTGATCAACTGAAGATATTTCTTCATTAACTTCATTAGTGTATTTTTTTTTGTTAGTAATGAGGATATACAATGCAAACTGGGAAATAAACTAACAGTGTCTCCCCATTAAGCTGGATGTTGTTGCCTGAGCAAGCGCACCATATAAATAAATGACTTTACCAGCAGTCTTCATGTTTCAACATGATTTGACAATGTTGACGTTCCTAAGTTACACAACTGTTTTACGTATGTTCCGAAGTTTTTATGGTGAAATAGTTATAGTCATACCAGTAGTGTCCTCCCAGCTTACAGTGACTTGAATATACTGACATTTTAAAACAACAGCTAAATCCAGGAAATGTTGTGCTTTTCATAAGGATTAACAATTTAAGCCCAATGAGTGACCTTGGTAAACACAGCAATCAGTGTTTTGTCATAGTGGCCATGCCTACAAGAATCTGGAAGTTATTGGAAACCTAGTTTGAGGTCATCTAAATGTTTTATGTACTATATGTGAATATTTTACTATATTGATGTAAGAGGAGGAGGAAAATTCTAAGTGAATATAAATTAATGAATAAAAAATCCTGAAGCCCAAATTTTTCATCTGCACCACCTATCAGAAAGCAATATTATATATTTATATAGCATTTATATAGCACCTTTCACAAACACCAGTTACAAAGTCAACAAAATGAAATAAAATGAAATAAAATAGAATAAAATAAAATAAAATCAGAATAAATAAAAAACAAAGACACCAGATAAAATATATACGAGGAGAGTGCATAAAATGGGCAAATTAAGATAAAATAGCACATACTACCTAAATGCCTGCCTGAACAAATGGGTTTTTAGCTGCTTTTTAAAAGACATCATCCAAGGACCTTAAGCTTATTGGAAGACTATTTCAAAGCTTAGAGGCTGCCAACTGGAAAGCATGATTCCTTGGGTCTTAAAATGTGTATGAGGTGTACTTAGAGAGCCCTGGGTAGAGGATCTAAGAGCTCGACTAGTGGTGTAGGGATGCAGAAGCTCCGTAATGTACTGTGGAGCCTGGCCATGTCAGGCTCTATAAGTGAGCACCAAAATTTTAAAATGAATTCTAAAATTTACTGGAAGTCAGTGCAATGAGATTAAAATAGGAGTAATATGTAACCATCTGTTGGATTGTGTTAAAAGTCTAGCAGCAGCTTTTTGGACAGTTTGTAAAGCCTGAAACATAGACTTTAAAAAATATGGATGTAGCCACCATGACATCACTCATTGGTTTCTGAAGAGCGGTTTTGAAGCTTAAAGTGAGTGACTCCAGCCATCGCCAGCTTGGCATTGTCTGACTCCACCCAACTCCTGGCTAATCCCAAATGGGAGATGGAGGTGAAAAAAGAGGTGGAGCTGAGATGGGTCAAATGAAGCCTGGTTGCTAAAATAAGCCACCTAGGGGCTAGCTATCTGTCATTCAAAGCGGCCATGTCCTTAATTATGCATAACTTCACGGCTTAATAAAATTTAAATGGGTGAGTTATTAAACCCCCCCCACATACAGTTGTCATGAATGGGGAAATTGGCTATAGAGACCAAAACCATTTTTTGTACCAGGCTGTAAACATGTTTATTTCTGCCGTGAAGCTCTGTATTTTAACATCAGGGTCTCTGGGGACTGACTGACTTTTGGAGCCAGCCTCCAAAGGCTATTCGAGGAACTGCAGTTTTTGGCACTTTCACATTGGCTTAATTTTTCAGCCCCAGAGGTTGGCGCTTAGTCTGAAAACATAAAATGATGAATAAATTGCCACATGATGGTGCTACCTGTACCAAAAATGAATTCCTTCTTCCCTTGTGTCATGACTTTACAATCCACCAAATTTAGTTAAATCACCTGTAATAGATATCCTGCAAATTAATACAATAAACAGCTGAATGAAAATAAAAACATAATGCTATTGGGATATGTAATAATGCCAGAGGAAACATCTTTTATCTCTCTGGATTTAGGCAATGTACTTACGTACTTATAAAGTTTTCACCTTTAACAATTATTTTCATTCTGTCTTTGAAAAACATTTGTAGTTTCGGCTTAGATTTGTGAGATTTCCATGTTGTAAACGGTGTCAAAGGTCACCGTAGGCTATTTTCTCAGCCTATAGAGAACCACGTACCACTTTTAGTGAATTTATAAAATGAGAATCACATTATTTTGAGCAATGAGACACAATGCCAGAGTACAAACGTGCATTGGAACATATTGTATAGTATGCACCATTGTGTCCACCACATTTTTATAGGCTGTAAGTTCAGGACATTGGCAGTGAATTAAATACTTTAAACCAAAACCAACAATGTGCTTTGGGACATCATACACAGTTTGTCCTGCAGTCAACTACTAAGAGAAGAAGACGATATGCTGAGCCAAGGAATGCCATGTTCTTTGGCTATAGCTTTCTGTAAAAAGTGCTGACTGTAATTATGCTGCATTGGTGGTATGCTGAGATGAAAGAAGCTTTTAATTTGTGTCCCTGTAATTGTGAGTCTACAATCCAGCATGAGTTTTCAACATTCATGCCCATAGACAAATTTTTACTTATTTTGAAGACACGCAATATCTTACATAATCTGGACAGTTCATTTGTTGATCATTGCCTTGAGTTAAAAAGATTGGCCTATTGTGCACTCAAAGAAAGAAATCCTTATAGGAAAAGATGAATACTTAATAAACATATTCAACATATTCATTTGTTTTTAATGCCGTCCATATAATGCTAACAACTAAACTACCTGCAGAGTATAAACCAATTTAAACATATATTATAGTTCCACATAAATCTCTTTATAAAACACACTTAAATTAGCATTCGTTTAAATCCAGTTCCTCCCAAATCACATATTTTGTGGTGTACCACTTTCCTGTATCTGTAAATACTGCAGTTGACCAACTCTGTGCTTTTATTTATGGACATGTTTTATGTGGATACTTGTGTGACATAACTTTCTTGAAGTTTATATCAACATCAACATGAAATTTTATGTATAAATAAGACCTTATTTATATATAGCATTTCATGTAAGACACTGTAGTTTGACAGATGGGCCACAGAAAGACTTCAGATTTCTATGATGAAGCCTGTTTTCACATAATTATGTCTAATAAAGTTTCTAAATCCATTTCACTACAAATTGCCAAATTTGGAATGAGTTTGAGAATAAGTAACCCAATATCCTGAAGAAGCCAGACATGCACATTACATGAGATGAATACAAGTCAAACAGTGATTACATTCGGCTACAAGACATCAGTTGTACCTACTTGACAGCAACATATTGAATCATAATACCACAGAGGTGAACTTGATGCAGTTATACTCAAAAAGCATGCTACAACATTTAAGGCAATAAACAGAGACTAAATCATAAGGAGAAGAACATCAAATCACTGCATATAGCAAATGTCTTACTTTCAGGATCACTACTAGATGACCTGAGTTGTTGATCAGCTGAAGACATTTTTTTTATTAACTTCATTAGTGTATTTTTCTATCAATAATGAGGATTTGGTGTCTGAGAACATTTTCAGTGGAAACAAACTACATGATCAACAGTGAGTGTATTCATAATTGTCAAATCTCCTTTGAATGAGACAAGATGAAAACTTATAGCCATAATATCTAACCAGACTATGTCATGAAGGTCTGTGATGCACCATGATATGAGCTAACATTTAATCTTAAAACTAAAAAAAATATGCAGAAGTGTTTTAAGGTGTAGTGCCCAGTCAGTGAAAACCTCTTCTTCTCCCACATGTTTTTTGACAGAACAACTGATGCAATAGTGCTGCGCATAAAGGTCACACATATAACATTCATTCAAAGCATTGCTGCTCCACCTTATTTTTTTTGGAGAAGCAGAAATTGATCTTTGAACTGAAGTGTTCTTTATCACAGGTAGCAGTAGGGCAGTAGGTAGGATTTTAAAAATGCTGAGGTCATGAGTCCAAATTCCCATAGTCCAACCTCACCCATTTAGCCATCAGAAATATCATTTTCTGCAAAATGCCCCAGATGACAACACAGCCAGGTTATAACACTGTTGAGGAAATACTACATCTCTCTTTAATTTGATTATTTTTGCATAAATATGGTTTAATTTTAAAGATGGTTTGTTTAAGAATGTCAAAATGAGCTTTCAAAACCCACTATGAGTATTTTATAGGTAAATACAGAATGTGAAATCTGTGGTTATAATGGTATTTGTGGCCCTGTGGATAACCTACAACTATACTCCACCATGTAACATGAACAGAAATACAATGCATACGGGGAAATAAACTAACAGTGTCTCCCCACTAAGCTGCATGTTGCTGCCTGAGCAAACGCACCAACATTAAAATGTGTTGCAACTGAGTAGTTGCCATTCCAAGACTTTTGTGTAGTTTCTGCCTCTAATTGCTTGTATTTTGTGCCCAATTAAGTACATTTAGTTTCCCAATCATTTCAGTAAATGATTTTCCTTCTTTCTCCTTCTGTATCTGTTTCTGCTGACCTATTTGCATAAGAATACTTCAATACCTCTCAAAAGCTTGAATCTCCCAGGATACAAAAACCATCATTGTGTGTTTGTCAGTTTCAGAATAGGTCACTAAACTGGAAATTGGATTTTCAAAAATACTTGCTCAAAAATATTGTGTCTCAGCAAATTAGACAACATTACACAACTATATATTAAAAGTAAAACTTCCTGTTGGTTAAGATGTTTTTTATGTAAGTTTTATGTAAGTATTTCTGGTGAAATAGTAAAATCATTTTTCATATCAGTAGTGTCATCCCAGTTTACCTTATTCAGATATACCCAATTTTAAAAGAATGACTAAATCCAGGAAATATTGTGCAAACAGTTTTTTGTCATAGTGGCTAAAGGTCAAAGGTCACCGTAGGCTATTCTCTCAGCCTATAGAGAATCATGTGACCCTTCTAGTGAATTTATAAGATGAGAAGAGAATCACATTATTTTGAGTGATGAGACACAATGCCAGAGTACAAATGTGCATTGGAACATATTGTATAGTATGCATCATTGTGTCCACCACATTTTTATAGGCTGTAAGTTCAGGACATTGGCAGTGAATTGAATACTTTAAACCAAAACCAACAATGTGCTTTGGGACATCATATACAGTTTGTCCTACAGTCAACTACTAAGAGAAGAAGACGATATGCTGAGCCAAGGAATGCCATGTTCTTTGGCTATAGCTTTCTGTAAAGACTGCTGGCTGACAGTAATTATGCTGTATTGGTGGTATGCTGAGATGAGAGAAGCTTTTAATTTGTGTCCCTGTAATTGTGAGTGTACAATCCAGCATGGGTTTTCAACATTCATGCCCATAGACAAATTTTTACCTATTTTGAAGTCATGCAAAGTCTTACATAATCTGGACAGTCCATTTGTTGACAATAATTGCACCAATCCTGGCACCATACTAAATACCAGTCTTGTTTGGTATTTTTCATTTTCTTGAGTTACAACAAGTTGCCTATTGTGCATTGTGAAAAAGCAAAAAGAAATCCTGACAGGAAAAGGTGAATGCTTAACAGACATATTAAAAAAAAAAAAAAATCTTTTTTAACGTCACCCATACAATGTTGCAGAGTACAACCAAACTTAAAGCTTATCCTCATATATTATAGTCCCACATAAATCTCTTTAGAAAACACACTCAAATTAGCATTCATTTAAATCCGGTTCCTCTCAAATCACATATTTTTGTGGTGTACCACTGACGCTTTTCCTGTATCTGTAAGTACTGTGGTTGACAGGCTCCATGCTTTGATTTATGGACATGTTTTATGTGGATCCTTTTGTGACATATAACTCTCCTTAAGTTGATATCAAATATCAATATGAAACGTTATGTTTAAATAAGACGTTATGTATATATGCCATTTTGTGTATGACACTGTAGTTTGACAGATGGGCCAGAGAAAGACTTCAATTTTCTATGATGAAGCCTGTTTTCACATATTTATGTCTAATAAAGTTTCTTAACCCAAATTGCTACAAATTGCCAAATTTGTAATGAGTGAAACAGTGATTGTATTTTGCTACAAACCATCAGTTGTGCCCACATGATAATAATATATTGAACTGGAATACCACAGAGGTGAACAGAGTACTTGATGAAATTATTCTCAAAAAGCATGCTACAGTATTTAAGGCAATAAAGAGAGACTAAATCAAAAGGAGAAGAACATTAAATCATAGTCTTTGTTTTACTTACAGGATCACTGCTACATGACCAGTTTGTGATATACACACATAATGCCACCTTGTGGAGACTATTCTCACTACATCTCACTCACTAGTATTAGCAGTACATACTGTATTTACTCAACACAGCAAAGACTTGCAGTGTACTTGACTTAGAGGTAAATGAGGGATCTAAACTGCAGCGGTGGAATGTAACAAATTTTATTTACTAAAGCATTGGACTTACAGTTTTAAGGTACTTTACTTGATTACTTATTACTACTCCACTAAATTCAACTCTTGTACTTTTTAGTCCACTGCATTTATTTGACAGCTGCAGATTAATATAATATAATATAATAATATATCATATCATATAAATGTATTATTTTACATATAATCATTTTTTGCTTTGATTCAAGTTTTTGCAGGACTTTGTGCCAGCAAAATGTGAAATAATGACTATTCTCCAGATCAAGCAATGTGTGTGTGTGAGCAATGACATACAATAATTTGTTAACATCTCTATTTTTAAACTGTGGCTACCAATACGTAGTACAGTTGACTATCTACTGCTCTATCAAATAACCACAAAAAATACCCTTGCTGGTGGTGAATCCAGTGTTATTTGTAGGTTATTGAGGAAGCAGCCTTGTCTTGCAGCTGCTGGGCAACAGCAGTAATCACATGAGATGGGGCTGGTGTTGTGTCACGTGAGATGTCGCTTCTAAAACATGGCTCCAACTAGCACTGAACAAAACACCCTCGGCTGACTGACTGTCGTCTGTCTGCTGACACGCTTCTTCAAACCTCGGAAATGGAGCGAGTACACGTCGCATCGCAGTATGTCCTCATTTTTCATGGTTAATATTGTACAAAGGTCACAATGCTTGAAACCGGCTGTGCACCGTTAGCATAACAGCTAGCTAGCTGTCAGCTGCTACAAGTGGTGAGATGTGAGCTAAACATAAAATATTAAGTGCTGCTGTTGGTGGCTGTTGTTCTGTAATTACAGTGGAGTTACATGTAATCAGTAATCACCACTGTGTTAATGATGGCAGTAGCTGTAAGAGGGCCTTTTGCTTGCTTTAGTTAGGTATTGTAATGTCAGCCAGTTTAGCTAACTGTTAGCGTTAACTTGACGTTACTTCCCTAATTGTCAGAAAACCTCTTAAAGCGCCCACCTCACTATCACTATTATACATTTATGTCGTTAAAGAGGTTTGCAATAGCTAAATTAGATGCATGCACTTTTTGTTTGAAGCCTACAGTATTTTATAGTTTTGCTTTAGGTTTCCATGTTTCTGTCAGGGATTGTGTCCCTGACAGCCGGCTAATGTTAGCTACCTAACCAGACGAAATTAATTCAAACTTTTAACCACTGACCGTTTTGGGTCTTTGTGGTAAAATACGTTTTCAGTTTAGTATGAAGTACTGAGTAAGTGGTGTGTTCATTTGTATGCAAGTCTAAGGTGAAATTATATCAACCCGCTGGCTTTTTTTTGCAACGTATCCCCCCGTGTATCTCTGGGGAAGAGACAGCTCAGTCATGTGAGCTGAGCTCAAACTTCAGGGACCCGGAGAGGAAGAAGTAGTCATGTGCAATTGCCATTATCACATCGCTCTTTCATTACAGCAACATACTTTTCTTTTCTGTAGAAAATTAATGTCTCATTACAGCAGTTTTGTTTATTATTATTACAAAATAGATTGTTGTCCACTTCTGCTTTCCCATGACTTTCTCAGAGGGACAGGCTGGAGAAGAGATTAAGTCTGACCTTGGTGTTCAGGACTCCTTCGTCCATGGATGTGTGAAAATCATCCTCAGTGGAAGACTGCAAGGTGAATGCAACCAGACAGTGTGTGCCTCTGAACAAACATTGGATACTCACCATGGATTGGCTGATGCGTGCAGTAGAGAGAGACTTGGGGGTCGACCGACGGCAGCAAGGCCCAGGACCTCGTCCCCGAGAGCTTGTAGCCCTTGTTCCTACTCGCTGGGTTATGGGCCTTAGGGAGAGGAGGGTGATGCGCTGCGCCCGCTTTGACAGCATCAGCGAAGCAGAAATCCGCACATACCTTCAATGTTCCCAAGCAAAGTTGCCTCCTGGTTGGACACGAGTGTGCATACAAGGTCTGAGGAAAAGCAAGCTAAGCTACAGATTGGCCAGAGACCCATGCCATCAACAAATGGCATTAACGTCCAAGGATTCTTATAACAGAACCATGCAGCATGTGTCACAACACAATGTCAGGTACTGTACATACTTTAATTTCTGACTGCAAAATGTGACTCTTCTAGTTATCTTACATTTGTTGTAGAGCTTTGTTTGAAGTCATCCCAGAGAGTTACTATATCATTATTTATATTTAAAATGTTATATGTTGCTTTTGAGGTACCTGGGGGAAATAACCACAAAGTTTCTGTTAGTTTTTACCTGCTAGAGTTAGGGAAGTGTTTCTCATTCACTCTTAGTGGGGTTGCATAATCATGTACTCTTGATAACATTTGGATTCTAACTCTTGCTTGTGGAAGGTTTCTATATTCAAAAAAATCAGACTTATTGCTTTGTTAGAAAATTGAATTCTAAGGGTAGATGTCACTTTAACATCTTGTATACAAGTTAGATTTATAGTTTAAAATACCCCAAATAGAGGAAAATAGATGAAATTATTGGGTAAAATGTGGTTGAAATACTGATGTATCAGCTTTTTGTCATTTTCTATTTTTCAGGAATCTGTGGCGTGAAGCTCATCACAAACTTGTGCAGCCATATGCAGGAGCCAATGAGCAGATGCATGTTGCAGCTGTAGATGCAGTGCGTCATGCGCTACAGAAGCTCTTCAATTCCACATTCATCTCATCTGACCGAGTGTCACCATCCCTTTCTCCAGCCAGAGAGAAGGAGAAAGAAAACTACTTGCCAACCAGTTCATCTTGCTTTTCCAAGTCTCATTCAGACCATCTATGTCCAAATGTTCTCTCTGCAGAATGTCTGCTGGAGACAGCAGAGATGCTCTATGTGGTTCTACCTTACACACAGTATTCACTCCATGATATTGTCTCCTTCAGCCCGGCCAAGCTTGCTAACAGCCATGCCAAAGTGTTGTTCATTCTCTACCAGTTACTAACAGCTCTAGAGGCTTGTCATGCAGCAGGTCTGTCTTGTGGAGAGCTCTCCCTGCTGGACATAGCAGTAGATGAGCAGCTCTGCAGCCGTCTCAAGCTCAATCTAGCCCATTATGAGGAACTAGGGACAGAAGGGGATGCAAACAATGACGTTACTGGCAGACAAGTGCCAAAAAGTGTCCTGCCAAGGGAAAATGCATGTGCGAGCCAAGAGAACAAAAGACTTTGCAAAGACTGTTTTGATGAGCTCAAGACATTGGTCCTGGACTGGGTCCATGGACGAGTCAGTAACTTTCGCTACTTGATGGAACTCAACAGGTTAGCAGGTCGACGAGAAGGAGACCATAATTATCACCCAGTGCTGCCATGGGTGGTGGATTTCACTGTGCCATTTGGAAAATTCCGAGACCTCAGAAGGTCAAAGTTCAGGCTCAACAAGGGAGATAAACAGCTGGACTTCACATATGAAATGACCAAAGAGGCTTTGGCAGCTGCAGTGGGCAATGGGGTAGGAGGAGGAGGTGTAGGTGGAGATCTCAGTGGCTCTGTAGGTGCTGGCGGTGCTGGTCAGTCTGACCACCTTCATGTACCTCATCACATATCTGATGTGCTCTCAGACATTACATACTATGTCTACAAAGCACGGCAGACACCCAAATCAGTGTTGTGCAGCCATGTTAGATCCCAGTGGGAGCCTAATGAGTACCCAGCCAGTATGGAGCGCATGCAGAGCTGGACTCCTGATGAGTGCATTCCTGAGTTCTACACAGATCCATCCATTTTCCGTTCAATCCACCCTGACATGCCAGACCTGGATGTGCCTTCCTGGTGCAAGTCCTGTGAAGAGTTTATTGAAGTCCATCGGCGCCTCCTGGAGAGCAGAGAGGTGTCCCAGCATTTGCATCACTGGATAGACCTCACATTTGGCTACAAGCTGTCAGGTAAAGAAGCTGTCAAGGCCAAGAATGTGTGCTTGCACCTAGTGGACAACCACACCAATCTGACTACCTATGGAGTGGTTCAGCTGTTTGACCAGCCTCACCCGCCCCGCTTATCACCTTCTCAGTATGCCCCAGCAGAACCCCCTCTCCTCGGTCTTGCTGCTCTTAATGTGCCTTCTCTACATATCCCACAAGTCGACAGACTGGCTGACACTGTGGATGGAATGGTACCAGAGTCCACAGGGTGCGAATCCAGTGGCTGGACCATGGTAGACAGAGATGAAGAGCTTGAACAAGGTACAGAGGCTCTGGACTCATTAGCGTCCACTGGCTCATCCAGTTCTGCGTCCTGCTCTGTGCCACTGCCAAACATCAGTACAGCGGGAGGAAAGATGGGAGGAGACCACACAGCACTTATTGTGTCACAGTCCCCAAGTTCATTCCCTGGTGATTTCACAAGCGGCTTGGGTCCTGGTTTACGCAATGCTATGTTACAGAGAGGTGGGCCATTGAACAAAAAACATGGGGAGGGGAATGCGACCACCACCAATGCAGAGGAAATCAAGATCATCCTTCCTGAGGGCTTCAACCCATTGCAGCCTTTGGAAGAGCTGGAGAAGTTGAACAATTTTCTGGTAAAGAGTCTGCACGCTGAAGTATGGCATCCTGCAGGATCTAGTGAATGCACAAGAGAGGGTGTGATGAATGAGTCTCTACCCTCTCTTACGCAGCTGTACCAAAGAGATATGCAGGCTCTTGGTGTTCTCATCGCTGAGATATTCTACTCCTCCAAACTGAGAGGACTGAAACCAGGTGCCCCCCTCAGACAGCGTTTCCAAGCTGTTATGAAGCTATGCTCTGCCAGCCTCCGTGATGTGCCACTGTCTTTGCATCATGCTCTTGAGACGCTGCTGCTAATAGAGAAGCACTCTGGAATAGCACATAGAGAAGTACCAGATTGCCCACGTCCACTCCTTTTCAAGTACGACCCCATCTGTGATGGCCTCCCTCCCCCAAACCCCTGCCAATTATTGAACTCAATCATCACCCCTTTACCTTTCCCTTCCTATTTTCCAGCACTTCATCGTTTTATCTTTTCTTACCATGCCAAGATGGAGACTACATGTAGCATTCAAGGAAGAGATGTGGTCTTTCACCTGTGGCAGCAGTTGGAGACACTTTTGCGAGGTAACATCACAGCCGAGGGTCTTGAGATTCTCTTGCCATTCATTCTAGCCCTCATGCTTGAGGAATCCACTGCTGTATATGCCGCTTGGTACCTATTTGAGCCCATCTCTAGAGTACTGGGTCCCAGAAATGCAAGCAAGTACCTGTTGAAGCCATTGATCAATGTATATGAAAATCCTCACTGCCTGCGAGGACGTTTCTATCTCTACACCGATTGTTTCATTCTGCAACTGATTGTGAGGCTCGGCCTGCAGGCCTTTCTGTCCAGTCTGCTCCCCCATGTGCTACAGGTCATCACTGGCTTTGAAAGCTGCATCTCAGGCTCTGGCGGGGAAGCTTGTAAAGGATTGAGGAGTGGCACGTGTAACCTAGGAGAGGAAGAAGAAGAAGACTTTCAGTGTGGTGAGGTGCGGCCATCGTCAGGGTCTGTTAGTAGGGACATGGGAGGTAGCACTGGAGCTAGTGGGGGAGTTGGGGTGGTGGGAGACGCAGGGCTGGTTGACTACTCCTCTGGTATCAGTCTCAATGACCAGGTGTTCCTTACAGAGGCAGAGGACTTTCAGAATGGCTTCTATGTCAACAGTGGAGCAGGAAAACAGCAGAACCAGAACTCTGTAGCCAAGGATCAAGACCAAGAGTCTCTGAGTGTGGGGAAGTTAAGTGACAAAAGCAGCACAAGTGAACTCTCACTGGGCGATGGAGATTCGATGCGGGACCGAGCCAGTCTCAAATCAGCTGACAGCACCCAGGATCTGAAACAGGCCAGTGAGGGAGAGGAGGGAGGAGAGCTGGAGGAAGAAGAGGTGACTGAAGGTAAAGAAGGAACAGATGACCCCACTGTGCCAAACCCAGAGCTCACTCTCTCTGGTTGCACAGAAGCTTCAGGAGCCACGGTTGCCACTCTGGAGGGCGAATTTGTGAATGGAATGGCACTGGAAGAGACAGAGAAAGGCCTTGTGGGAGAGCAGGAGGAGGAAGATGACCATGATCCATCAGAGGAATCTGAGGAGAAAGAGCAGAAGATTCTTCTAGGTAAGTAAATGATGGTGGTTAGGCTATTTTAAAGCATTTGTTTGTTTTGACTGATAGTATTTAATGTGTTTAACCACGTCTCCATACACAGATACAGTCTGCAAAACAGTTCGATGGCTATCAGCAAAGCTTGGACCAACAGTGACGTCTCGATACGTGGCCAGAAATTTGCTGCGATTGCTCACTAATTGCTACATTGGTGCGTAAACTAACATAAAAATTTAAATATCCCTATTATGTATTAGCATAGTATTCCATCACCTGAGATGTTTGGCAATTTTCCAAACTTTTCCATGTATTAACTGTTTTTGTCAACACTTCCATTCTCTCTTTTTCCACCTGAAGGGCTTGAGAACCACCAGTTTGTGACCCCTGCATCTGAAGAAAGCAGTTTGGAGGGTGTGGGAATGGGCAGTGTGTATGAGAAGAAACCAGTGGTGGGTGACCAGACAGCAGGGCCTGTACTGGACTGTCTCATCTACATAGCCCAACTTTATGGAGAACCTGTGCTCACCTACCAGTACCTACCTTATATAGGATATCTGGTAAGACCTGGTGACCATACAAATTAGAATGTACACTTGCAAGCACATAAAATGCCCCTTGCCTTAGTAAGGGGAAAGGAATTGTCTTAACTACTACTGTATCAAGTATTTGTTTGTTTATGAATATTACAAAAAATGCCAAAAAATGTTTTTTTCAAATGTATATGTTTCCAGGTGTCTCCGCCTTCATCGCAGCGTCTCAACACACGTAAGGAGGCAAGTCTGCTTGGAGCTGTTGCACTTACGCAGAAGATCATTGTCTTTCTCTCTGATACCACTCTGATGGACATGCTTATGAAGATTAACCAGGATGTGCTTCTGCCACTACTGGACCTGCTCACCACCCCCCGTATGGGGTAAATAACATACAACCACACACTACACACATTTATATTGACATAAAAATATGAAATGTTGGACTTTGTTTTGCATTTTTCACATTTGGAGCTATCCATATTTCCTTGTCCATATTTTTATGTTTAAAGAAATTATTTTTTTCATTTTTGGAATATTGAAATAAAATATAATCAGAAAACCTGGTGCAATAGATCTGTCATTCATCCTCTGCTTGGTTTTGCCCCTTCTGCTGTACTCAGCTTCCCCAGCGGGGTGCAGACACGCACTGCCGTCTGTGTCAAGACACTCAGCTTGATGGCTCTCATCTGTCTACGCATCGGGAGGGAGATGGTGCAACAGCATATGGCTGACACTCTGCGCCGTTTCTTTGCTGTTTTTTCTCTGCTGCATTGTCTGCAGCCCCAGGTATACACACACACACACACAACACATAACAGAGATCCAAACTCCTCACTTTTCAGCAAAATTCACCATTTTGAGATCATAATAGGTCATCCAACATAAGATTCGTGTAGAACTGAGGTGAATTGGTTCACTTTAACTGCAGCAATATAAATCCTTGGCTTGGAGCACAGAATTCCAATTATCTAGTTTTGAGCCTTCTACTCATGTAAACCCTGAGAACCTCTCTTGTACATCTTGAAGGGCATCTCATGTGTGACCATGACAACAGCAAAACAACAAACAACACCAAAATGACAAATGGTCTACTTTATACAAGTGCTAAGTCAGTGGTTTTCATCCCAGCTTATCCATTTACCTCAAACCTCACCTCAGAATAAGGGTAAGATGAAGTGTTCTGCAGCAATAATGGACATCTTAATTTATTTGATACAGTATTATGGTAATACTAATGCTGTTGTTTCCTTCTTCGTAATAGCATTATTTTTTCATAGCTTTATTGTAGTTTTATTATAGTAAAAGAAGAATTCATGTTTGCATTTATGTTAATTTCCATATGTAATTATGCATATAGTCTAGATGTAAGCTTTTTATGAATATTTACCAATTACATGTCTGATAGTGGAAGAGTGTTGATAAAAAAACTACAATAAGCAGATTTCCAGCATACTTTTTTTTATCATCTTGTTGTTTTCTTGTTTTTCTCTTTTTGATGTATTCAACTCCCATATATGTTGATTCCTTTTATGTTTTATGTAGGGTTGTTTTAACCCATAATAGCTATTAGAATTAGTTTTCAGACAGAGGCAAATATACTTAAAAGTAACTTGAAATGTGCATGTAAAGTGAAATATGTTTCAAAATTTCCTCTTGGGGGAGCATACCCCCGTATTCCCTTAGATTTTCTCTATCCAGGCAATGTTCTCACCTTTTTTATCCCTTGCCTGTTTGCATCCCTGGAATAAAGACTGACAAGTGTCACATTTATTTCTAGAACACTTCCAACAAGCAGATCTGTCACAAAGAGTTTTATGAAAACAAATAACATAAAAGCAGATGACAATATGGATAAAAATAAAACAAGAGACAGAAACTTGGAATATGAACTGTCTGACTGACAAAGAGAGTACATGCATTTGTGAACATGGCAGAATGGTTGTTCTTGTTGCATCAGATCATTTAAAAGTTTATCCATGTAGTTTCACTTATGTATTTTGGAAATGAAATTGGAAATGCACAGATGTAGTGACTGATTCTTTTATACTGTAGCTGGACAGCGCCCCTCGCAGAGTTGTGGGAGAGGTCACAGTGGTGGACATTTGCACACTTGAAGGGACGAATGTGACATATGAGTTGGGGGTATTGGAAGAACTGCAAACTGTATTTAACCCTGAGATGGCCCATGCCTCCTACATCCCTTTTTACTGCCTCATAGGTAAGAAACACCTCATCTTGTGTCAAAATGTCCTGTCTAGCAGAAAGAGGACAGTAAACTCTTCTGTAAAATCAAATATATTTTACACTCAGTGGTATAGATTAGTATTTTATTGTATTTTCTGTAGGTGACATGGCAATTCGGAAACTGGTTCCCAACCACGAGCTGGTCTGGCAGTTGGCCCAGTCCTACCATCAGAGTTTGAGCCGGGGGAGCCCAGAGGCGAATGTCACAGCAGCATCCAGGGTGGAGCTTCCTCCATCCTCCATGGGTCTCTCTCCTGGTTTCAGTAGACGTATGGGGTGCAGCCCCTTCCCTGCACCTTCAACTAGCTCCACCCCATTGGGAGACTCCCTCCCTGAGTCGGGCACATTCGGGAGCCACCTGGTAGGAAACCGTATCCAAGTGTCCCGGGACACTGATTATAGTAGTAGTCCCAACATGGGTTTGGCCAACTCTTGGGGACGCTCTAGCCATAACGCCCCCATTATCACTGCTGCCTCCACCTTCACCACTCCATCTGTTGGCACAGCTTCCTTTTCCTCTGCCTGGGTGACAGGCCCCACCCCAGAGGACAGTGCTCTGAAACAGGAGCTCCCTCGCAGTGGCCGCTCCCTGCAGGGCAACTGGCTGGCTTACTGGCAGTACGAGATTGGCCTCAACCAGCAGGATCCACATTTCCACTTCCACCAGATCCGTCTGCAGAGCTTCCTGGGTCACTCGGGCACCACAAAGTGTTTGGCACCACTGGCAGGGGAGGATTATTTCCTGTCTGGTAGTAAAGACAAGACTGTGAAGCTTTGGCCCCTCTATAACCACGGTGATGGAACACAGGAAGTGGAGCCCAGGCTGACGTATAACGAGCATAGAAAGTCAGTTTTCTATGTTGGACAGCTAGAGGCTTTACAGGAGGTAGTCAGCTGTGATGGTACTGTACACCTGTGGGACCAATATACAGGTTAGGGAGCATTTCTACAATACAATAGCTTATAATGTCAGTGTGCTATGGGTCAATGTCAGTAACTATACACTGTTTTCTGTTGTCTTTAGGTAAGCAAATCCGCTCCTATGAAGCTGTGGATGGGAAGAATCCTATTACAGCTGTCACCACTATGCCAGCTCCACACTGCAGTGTTGTGTATGGCAGTGCAGATTCTGTTCTCCGCTTCATTGATCCTCGCAAACCAGGATTGCAGGTAGTAATTTCACTTAGCAAGCTCTAGAGATTGATAAGTGACCTCCATCATAAAGCATCCACAAATTATTATTACTTTACATTACAGAATGTTTGCACTTTTTGCATAGAGTTATTTAGAGTTATAGAGTTATTTCAGACTTGACAGTGACAAATGTTACCTTGTGTCCCCAGCATGAATTCCGTTTGGCATATAACAATGTGAGTGCTGGGCTCATCCGCTACCTGGCTGTGAGTCCTTCAGGGCGCACTGTGGCTGCAGGTTTCTCATCTGGCTTCATTGTTCTGCTAGACGCACGCACAGGACTTGTTCTGAGGGGCTGGCCAGCTCATGAGGGAGATATCCTCCAAATGAAGGTATACGTGTGTGTGTGTGTGTGTGTGTGTGTATGTGTATGTGTGTGGTATTTTTTTTAACCTTATGTCTGTATGATTAAATAGGATTAGTCATTGCTTTTTGAATTATCAGTGACAAAACAGATTCCATGAAGGTGTGGCTGTTGACAACCATAGTGTTGGAGCCAATGAAAAAAGTGCATTTCATATCACGGTATTGTTTTGAAATAGATACTGGTTAGGCTGTTTTTAAAATGATAATTAGATGCCCTACAGTCTTCAAAGAGGAAAAGAAGGAAAACAACACAGACATTTGAATGTTTTGAAAAGAATAAATATGAATGTAATTCTTACAGTATGAATGTTGCCATTTGGCAGGCCACACTTAAATTTTGGAATGTCTCTAAACACACCAACAACCATTCAGTTTTGTAAAAATGAAAGTATGAAAACTTCTAAGTGGGTGAAAACTGAATATTTCTCATAGGCTTTGTATGTGAGCGAGGCCTCAATATGAAACAAGAAAATGTATCAACAGTTGTTTCCTCAATCAAATGTTAGGCTGACACTAACTCAAATAGTCATTACACTTATGCATATTCAATGTGTATTTCCCACCACTGGGCTGACATGTGTGCAACTAGACTAAATACCAGCCAAGCTGTTGACACAAGACAAGGACCCGAGGCAGGGGGACTTGATTCATGCAGTGTCCCATAAATGGGTGGATGCTGGCTTTACTGCAGCCAAACTTCATATTCTGACAGATAAACATTTAGCCTGAAATAGTGGATAATTTACCAAAATGACTTTATTACTTGCTCAGTTGAGGGGTGCTATTGGCATGCCTTCAGATAAAGTACAACAGGGCTATAGGCTGTGACACTTGGAATGTTAGCAAAATCATTTCTTTCTGAGGAACATATAAAGCAAATTAAACCAGTACAAGTGTTAATTGTGTTTTTTAAAAAAACCTCTTGTGTATATTATTTGGTGGATAATGTAGCCCAAGTAATTATCCTAATTATGAGCTGTATTACCTTAAATGTTTCAACTTTACAGCAGCTGGATGGGAGGGTCAGGGAGAATATAGAATGGGAGAATATTTATATAATCCTCCTTTTGTAAGTTTTGGTGCATCAACTAGCAAAGTCTGATGGGAAGAAAATCATGAATGGCTTTCCGTTAAACAGTGAAAACCTTTGGATGACCGCAACCATGTAAATCACCACCCACTCTGTGCACGTCAGCCAGTTAATCACTTGTCACTTGTGTCACTTTTGTCATTTGTGTTGACTCTTTTTCACAGAGCGACCCACATTACATGCACATGTCTGACCCTGACTTTTTGGTGGGTTGTCTACATGGGTTATTGGATAATATTATGCTGGTGCTTGACCTGTTTATGATGCAAATTGTGAGCTTGGTATCACAGAGAGTGCAGAATCCACATTGTCTGCCCCTGATAAAAAATGAAAACAGGCGTGTTATTAAATGCTTTGTGTTTGCTGTTGTCAGGAAGAGGAATACTGCTGTTGTGATGCTGTGCATTCATTAAATTATATTTATGAATGAGTGTTTTTTTAACTTTAGTCATAGCATAGTATCATATATGTAAAAACTTGTTGCATGACATCAGTATTATAAGAGCCTGTTAATGTATTCCTGGTTCATATCACATACTCAAACCAGAAGGTGTGGCTATAGTTTTCAGTAGTCATGTGAGAAATGTTCAAGAAGATCAGCTAAGTGGCTTTTTTTTTTTTATGACATTCCCCAGAGGCGGTGGCGTAGACACTATAGCGGATGGTGAAAGTTGTACCCAGCACATCTGTTGTCAACAGAGCGCAAGGGATGAGCAAACTTTATTTAACCCCAAATTAGGTCAAGGATTGTATCTCTAGTTTTAAAAGCACAAGTTTAGGCAAATATGGACACAGGTTACTCATTAGAAAGAGCACAGTGGTTCTCATTGGCACATTCATATTACTCAGACTTCCTCTCAGTTCCTGCGCTTATATAATTACAACCAGCGGCTGTTTCATTTTAAGTCAGAAAATAAAAAAACAAATTAGCTCTGTTCATTATCTTATGTTATTTGGAATTCATTTTGAAATAAATAAACATTATCAAACAAACTGAGTTCACTCACAAGTAAAGGTTCCAAGTTTCTGGGTACAAAAGCACTGCAAGTAAAATATTAAAATGAAAAAGTAAATAAGTAGAATATGAAATCTCAAGAAATGTGCTTGAGTCAGTCAGAAACTGTCGACAATGTGAGTGAGAAATGGGTACAAGCTGAATATGTGAGCCACATTAAAATGAAATAATCATTAGAATAATTTCAGTTTTTTATAAGTATCTTGGTATTTTATAAATGTAAGTTTGTAATTATAAGTGAATCGCAAAATGCTTGACTTTCTTTTTTATTGTAAATACATTTCACAATGTGTACTATCTGCAGTAACTCTTTGGATTACATTTCCTCTCAGTTTCATCATTTGATGATCTAAGCCACTGAGCTCAAAGATTATTCCAGTTTTTTTTTTGGCTGTCTGTCTGTATAGTAGCATAACAAAAAGGATTTTGACTTTTTATTGTTGTGTGCTGACATTTGTCTCTTGTCATGAATGCTTAGTGGCTCAAAGTGTTCCAATCAAAAATCTCTGGTTTTCATCACTATTAAAGGCATGTGCACTGGAAAGCTTAACTAGTGAAGCCTACCATATACACATCATGTTAAAAAATACATAGTACCAGCAAAACCAATGTGTGATGTCTACAGCAGATGTGGTTAAGAGTGATCAAGGTTATTTCCAATTTCTAACAAAATAAAGAGTGATTCATTTTTCTCAGTTCACCTATTCCTTTCTTATAATATTTTCAAGTATCATGGTATATACAAAGGAATGGCATTGCTATATTAATAGACATTTACTAATGACATCAGCAGTTGGTAACTTTCTTTCTTGTGTTTTACTTCTCAGGCTGCAGAAGGGAACTTGGTCATCAGCTCCTCCACGGACTACACACTCGCTGTGTGGAAAGATTTAGAACACAAGCCTCTTCGCCAGTACAAGTCGCAGTCTGACCCCATCCATGCCTTTGATCTTTATGGTTCAGAGATTGTAAGCGGAACAGTGGCTAACAAGATCGGGGTGTACTCAATGGCAGATATCTCCCTGAGCCCTGTTAGCAGCACAAAGCTGAGCTCAGAGAACTTCCGTGGAACTCTGACCAGCCTGGCAGTCCTTCCCACCAAGAGGCTTCTGCTGCTGGGCTCTGAGAACGGCGCCATCCGGTTACTAGCTTAAATCAGTGGTTCCCAGCTACACCTAACACTGTTACCACTGGCCTTGTAAGTGTCTTATTCGTGAAGACACCAAGTGTCTGAGCTCTCTCTGTCCCTCTCATGTGATTGAGATCAGTTGTACTGGTAGGGAAGGTTGTCAGTCCCTCTAAATTGCTTTTTGAATGAGGCAGCACAAGTACAGGCATTGTATATGCTTCATGTCTACTGACTCTTGCCACTCTGGCTGTTGGCACTGACCAAATTTGATGGACGGGAAAAGTGTGCCACTTTTGACATTCATCATGTACAGTAAATCCTGTGATTTTTTTTTTTTTTTTTTAAAGGATTTTTGCCTATAGATGTATAGATAGTATAATTCTTATCTTGACAAGATCATTTATTCTTTTGACTAGGTCAATTATTCTGTTCAAAAGAATTAATCAGAAGACGTGCTCAGGAAGGTGGAACCAAACATGGTTCTTATGTAGTGTTTACACTTTCCAAATAGATGCATACCAACACCAAAAATACATCGACCTCACCTCTCATGTCCCTTGTTGTTAAAATACATGCGTATCCAATGCACTGATTAAACTATGCAGTATTTGTAGATCAAATCATTTGTTTGTGTTAGCATTACTCCGCATTTCATGAGAGTTGTTTCACAATAGATTGTTTATACATCCTCAACAATAAAAGTACACTGTTCTGTTGACAGTCTTGGTGCATCTTCTCAGAGTGGAGACACTTCAATTGACGTTGCATACTAAAGTAAATTACTGATGTACAGCCTTTATTCTCCTGCACAAGAATGGCCTGAATTGTAACATTAAGATTCTCACTCAGATTTTAAAGACTGAATGTTTTTATCCACTAATAAATTACTTGAAGTTTCTTTGGAGTTTTCTAAACCGTGTTTAGAAGATCTTGCTTTAGAAATCAGAACCTGTAGCAGCATTTTACTGGGGCTGGGAATGAGTCCAAGCAGATGCCACTTTAACTGTGTTTGCCAGTTGTTAGACTTACTACTTTCTCATTTCTGACTACAAAAGCTAACATAACAGTCAATGCCAAGACAAACAATTTTGTATTTAAACATTTATATATAATGGAATATGAATATGTTGAGAAAATACCAACAAAATATAAATCAATAAATGGCTTACAGTGAAATGCAAATGCTTAAACAGTAGAGAGATTTGTATTCCTCAAACCCAGCCCAGTTTTCATGAAAACATTCAACAATCAAAGCTCTGACCTTTGTATGATTTTATCACTGTCATGTTGTAAAACACAGTTTGCCTACTTTTCTAATTATTTGCCCAATGCTCAAAATGCTCTGACAAGTGTGCTACACTTTTTTGATATTTTGTGTTAGTTGTAAAACTGGAGTAAAAGCTCCATAATCATAAAATGACCAACTTTGTTTCAAAACAAAATTTGTAGTTGCACATCAATAATTGGTTACAAATGATCCAGTGTGTCTTTGAACACTTTAAGAGAAGTCCATGAAAATGCTTATTTATTAATTGGATTAATAAAGATCGCTTCCATGTTCTTTGTGTGTCCCAGTTTTTATATGTGATTCACCTGGATTCATCACGACTCCCAGCCTTGCCTTCTGATCTTGGCTGACTCACTACAGCTCACATTGTACAAAGTCCTTTCTTGTGTTTGCAGATGAGTTTGTCAGCTGCTGTCATGTGATCCAGAGGATACCACTTTTGCTTAGTGGTGAAATGTTACCAAACCAGCTGAATCAATATTTTTTTTTATTATTTCTTTGATTCTCATGAGTAATTATTGATCATACATTATCACCACTATTTCTCGATAAAAGTGAAGTGTGACTGTCTGTTCTGTTAATGTGGTGATATATCAGAGCCAGGGGTTTCTGGGAAATGTTTTCTGATCCTGTCATCATCAAATGCGTAACCGCTGTCAGTCACTATTTGTTTACCCAGAGATGGATTAACCATACTTTTGAAATTAAGCTGTCATGTTTCCTGTCAAAGATTTAGTTGTGTCATGATATTATCACCTACTCACTGTCATGCATAACAGCAAAGTCTGTCAGGCTTCAATATTTAACCCCGAATGAGTCTCGGTAGCCACATTTACAAACAAATAGTGGCTTAAATGAGGCCCCAATCAATGTAAGTTGATCTTTAACTGTTTGCTGAGCAAGTGCCAATCTTTTACTCCCAGGAATTCTGCCATACACAGTCACTTAGTCGCTCCTTTTTTGGACAAGACAGCAGTTTTTTTTCTAATTTAAATTTAAGGTAAGATCAAATATTTTTTAATAAACCTATTGGGACACTATTGTATATTTGACCAATTTGAATACATATCGGAATATACTAGATATTACTCAGTTATTCATGGATTTTCTGCCTTGTGTTAGGTCTGTAAAGGAAGCTATAGCAGTTCATACTTTTGACATACAACTACTTATTTGTGATTTTCTTCTTGTTTTACATGTGGACATTTTATGTTGACTTGAATACAGAACATTTGTAGACACCACAATGCTCTGGTACTCAAAAAAGTTACTGCTAAGTCAAGTTGGTTTTGATTCCTACTAAGTGCATAGCCTGAAACAATGTTTTATTGAACAATAAATCTGGAATATTAGGATGTGCTTCGAGACATCCTGAAAGTACACATTTTGCAGTTACTGTGTGGAAATTTAGGTGCACAGTCTACAAAATCTTTTGTGACTCCTACGTTTTAGGCACATTTCCAGATGATCTGTGTTCCTTCAAAAGGGAGCGTGACTAAGTAGAGAGTGTTTGAGACCTGCAGACAGTACAGCAAAGACACTATAAACAAAGGTGAGAATGTTATGTTTAATGATTTTTATACGAGCTTGTAACCGGAGGGGTTAAAATGAGATATTGATGTATTGCGCAATATACTGAGCGGGTTTGAAGAAGAAAGGTATATTTATTGTTTCATAAAAGAGAATGGGCCACACATTTTCTTCTGGCAACATAATTTCTCTCTTTTACAGCTACGTTGTAAGGACATGGACCTTCGTCTGACACTCCTGGTGATATGTCTCTGCAGCCAAGGAGTGACTGTAAACCATTGATATTACCTTTAAATCACTATTAACATCATGCTAGATAATTATAAATGTGTGCTGATTATATAATGCTCATATAGTATCAATATCTTACATCATCTTTGTGCTTAACAGAATGCTGAGGTGGCAGAAGATGAGTCAATCCCATTGGTGCCACTTATCCCTTTGATGCCCAGCCTCCCCAGACAGGTTAGGCGCCTGAAGTTTTGAAGGTTTTTCGTCATTGTGCTTCTTGTGTCATAGCTGTGTTCTGGACATCTAACTTCACAGCAAGGAAAAAGAGGAAAACTCTCATTGTACTTAAAATGTCTCCTTTCTTCTGCCTTTAGAGAGTAGAAAATGAAAGTACCACAGATGTACCAACAACTGTACCTAGTAGGCCCAGTGGGGGCTCATCAGAGGAAGAGCAAGATGAGAGCTGTCTCTCTGTCGGCCGAAGCCCACAGTCCAGGGAAGCTATCGCTGCCTCCATACAGAAACTGGGCATACAGCTGCTGCAGAACCTGGAGACAACACCAGAGCAACCGAATGTCATCATATCTCCTTTCAGCATATCATTAGCGCTCTCCCAACTCGCTCTAGGTAAGCATGTCATGTTGCAGCTTTTACATGTTGACACATTGCACCTAAGCAGCTTGCTTTCCACACACATTTCAGCACCACGTTTGATGAATTTGTGTCAGCAACTTGCCCTAGTTTATAGTAGTCTGGAGACCTGGAGACTGTCACTGCTCTCATCCAATTATTGCACCCCTCTTCTTTACAGGTGCAGTTAATGAGACAGAGGAGCTGCTGATGCATCATCTCCACGAAAACACTCTCGACTGCTACCACGAGTCTCTGCATAATGTCTTAGAGAAGCTCAGAAACACTGACCTGCAAATTGCCACACGCATTTTCCTGCGCCAAGGTTACCGCCTAGCATAATAAGGCTTTAAAGTGTTTTTTTACTATACTAGAAGTTGACGCTAGGTCAGGTTCTGCTTGCAGAGACATTCATTTTCTTGTTTCTTGTTAATTATAACAGCTGACCTAAAGACCAGGTTTAAGAAAAATATTCTGAGAGAATGCGTTTATACGTTGCAGAGTTTGAGCTGAAGCAAGACTTTGTCCATGAGTCCCAGCGGTTGTATGACTCAGAACCAACAGTCTTGGAGAGTCTGCAACAGATAAATGACTGGGTAGAGAAGGCAACAAACGGAAAGATGACTGAATTTCTATCTGCTTTACCACCTGATTTGCTCCTAATGCTCATTAATGCAGTCCATTTCAAAGGTAAATGAAAAATGTCATCATATTTATTTAATTCAGCATCTTTTCAAGCATATCATGTTTACTGATTTCCCAAGATTCTAGTGGAAATAACTTCTGAAATGACCCACGTTTATAAGTTTTCTTTTTTATATAAGCTGAGTGACTCTTAATAAAACTGAGACTCTATTTCCATGTTTCCCACAGGAGAATGGAAGGCTCGATTTGACCCGCGCTTCACCTCCAGAGGTGTGTTCTACCTTGATGACAAACACATGGTTGATGTTGAGGTGATGGAAGATGCTAAACATCCCTTGAGTTTATTTATTGATCATGAACTGGATGCTCAAGTAAGTTATCTCTCAAAATACTATACATCTCCCTTTCATCAAACACATAGTATGGAGTTAAATCCTAAATTTCTCCTCTGTTCACCATATTTACATCTTTATCTGAATGTCGTTTCTTCTTCCTGTGCAGGTAGCGAGCTTCCCATTCCAGAAGTCCATGAGCTTGTTAGTGGTCATGCCTATGTCCGGCCAGCTGAACGTGTCTTCACTAGCTGAAAAGCTGAATATCTCCGACCTTTATAGTCGTTTGCCAAAGGAAAGGGCCGTTCAAGTTAAAGTCCCCAAATTCAAACTGGAGTATGCTCAAGAGCTACAGGATGTTTTTACCAAATTGGGTAAGAAATCATTATTGATGTTGAAAATCTGCCATGAGGACAAGGAAGGAAAGGAGGATATTCTAGTTACTTGAAATGAAATGTTGAAATGTTGAAATGTTTGTCTCTTGATTGACCCAATACTCGCTTTTCTGTTAGGCCTTGGAGATATGTTTTCCAATCCCAAGTTGGCCAACATGGCAGACGGGCCCCTGCTGGTGTCCAGTGTGTTGCATAAATCCTGCATGGAGCTAAATGAGGAGGGTGCAGAGGCTGCTGCAGCCACATCTGTGGTCATCTCACGGGCATCCAACCCTATTTTCCACCTCATCCAACCCTTCCTCTTTGCTCTTATGGATGATATGACTCAAGTACCAGTCTTCATGGGTGTCATCAACAACCCGAATCCCGGCGCTCCTATCATGCAGAGAGGAGAATTTGGAGACAAAGATAAAGTGGGATTCCCAATTGACAAGAATTACGTAGGCTCATTTGGACACCCACCTAAGTAGGGACTAATACCTGCAAAACCTTCCCAGGGAAAACCCAGACCAAGACCTTTATGATTGTACAAATTAAGTGTACAATATCACTTAGCTGGATCAAAAATGTGTGTGACAACAGATGCTTCATTTGTTTCCCTGTTTCATTATAGAATGTACAGGAGCCCAGAATCCCCTGAACAAGCTGAATATTCCTTTTTAAAAAATACAGTTTTGCTGGTTTAGATGACAAGCAACTTTTTTTAAAACCTTCTAAAAATTACACATGTCTATAGGAAGTTGTTTATCCCTAAAAAATTATTTGATTACACCTGAAACTTTCAATATGTCAAAATGTATGACCAAACAAATCTGATATGCCACAGCCTTTCTGCATCAATGTGTATTTAATGGAATTTTTAAAAGGTTTTATCTAAGAAATAAATTTGATTTGAATCACGTCACGTTTATGAGTTTTGCTTTAACATGTTGTGAATAAAAAAACATTTCACTGTATTCCTTCTGCAAACCAATTCATTTCAGAGGATGTGGAAAATGTAACATACTGGCAAAGTGTTGCAGTCATTTAATTTCTCTCTGTAAATAAGGTTTGTTTTATTGACTATTATTCTTTTTTATTACTAATTATGATAAACTCAGTGTTCAAAATGTCCAGTATATATAGTTTTCATTGAGGTGAAATAATTTAGTTAGTTAGTTTACTTTGTTAAAGATGGCTGATTAACTGAGAAAAAGAACTCCATTGTAACGAAGTTTTGAAAGTACGCCCAATCAATCTTAACCCAAGGCTTTGTTTTCATGTTTTCAAAAAAATCATTTGTTACGTCGGTGTCTGAAATCACCAATTTTTTCTACGTATCCTGAATGCATCGAAGTACGCGCGTGACGTCACCCTACCTTTGGCGCTGTTTTTTCATGCAGCTGGTCTCAGGTCAGTTTTGCAGAGATTATCAGGCCTGAAGATCAGCGGGCTGCACAGACAGCAAACTGACGTCAGATCAGTGACAGGAAACGGAAACCAGAGTAGTAAATACGTCGTTTGGCGGGTTTGTCCAAGCAGTTGGCGCCAGCGGGACAGTTCACTGTGTACTGTCAGTGGTAGGAGCAAAGAGTTGACTGTGGAGCTATATCAGTATTTTTTCTCTTTTTCTAGCTAAATAACCGCTCAACAGACATGACGAAACTGTCAGAGGGTGCGATAGAGGTAAGGTTTAATCTTTACATTGTAATTGAATTAACCAAAACATTATTTTCATTACGAAAAACAGCCGAAGTTGAAGATGGTTTGGTGCAGTTTGTAGTAACTTACAGTCTTTGTTCAGGTGGGGAAACTAGCAGTTATTTACTTGCATTGCCATTTTCTGTAATTTGGAGACAAAAAACACGAAGGTTAACGCTTGTTTAGCTTAAATGCCTAAATGTAACATTAGCAAACGTTTGTTACCTAAAAAAAACATTTTCCCTTTGTCATTAGTGTCGGTCAAAATGTAATGTCCAGACCAGACATTGTTACAAATATGAACTTAACTACAAGTGACCAAACAGTTGAAGCATTATGGCTTGTATTTACAGGCTCTGTCAAGTGGTAATGGTGGAAACGACGCAGTGCTTCAGTTGGTGGTGAGTAAAAGTATCCTACAATCTTTTTTATAATTTGCTGCCACATTAATGCCAATGTAGAATTGACCAGAATTGGCGAGTGTTTCAACAAAACTGACACCCCATTTAGAGAAAACCTTTTTATTGTTTGCCTCCTCTTAAATTTGCTCAACAGTCACAACTGTTTTGATCACATTAAGGAGGCAACCAGCAAGATGGACTCTACTCCTCTGGAGGGAAAAAGGCTCTGAACTCATATTTTACATCATGACTCATAATTAGAAATGCTTAATTAGTAGTTGATCAAGGCTTGATGACATAGATGTAGATATAGACATTTATTTACAAAATAAACTTTTTGTATACTTGTTTTTCTTGTTTTTTTTGTTTTGTTTTTCTTTTGGAAACATACACCAAAACAATAATGAATACTGTCTGATGAAGCTGAATAACATAATTAGTCAAACCCAATATTTGATAAACCTTCTTCCTTGAATATATTGAACATTTGCTTTCACCTTTCAGAACATTCGCAAGATCGATGGAGGAAATGGTCCGGCTCGCTTCCGGGTGATGATGAGTGATGGACAGCACACCCTGTCCTGTAAGTTTTGTTTGTTGTTCTTATTATTATTATTTTTTTTTATTTACACACATTTATTAGTTGTTTGACTTCCCCTCATGTTACCTGACCAAATTCTCCAATCCTCTCTAAATATTTAAAACATCTTTAATCATATGCCTGACACTTGCAAATGTTGTTTCTCTTAAAACAACCATCATATTCATAAAGAAAAGCAGATTTGGATCCATAACAGACAATTTGATACGTGAAACATAGTTTTGGCGAGAGAAACTGCAGTCCATACTATAAATCTTTTATGATGGTTTATGACCTAATATTACTTTGATTGCCAACATTGAGTAGGTAAACCATAATGACAAGCTGTTCAGGACTATTAAATACAATGAGGTGTGATAGCGTTATATAAATTATTGGCTTTTCATTGGCTTTTTATAGAATTTGTCTTAATTTGTCTTCATTAGAGAGTGAAGGTAGGATTGCGTGTTAGGTTGAGCACTGTTTGTAGACAACAATAGAATAATTTAAAGTAAAACAAAAGAGAGATAAATTATGTTTCTGATTCTGCATAAACTTGAGCTTCCTCTGCATGATTCAGAACTCCTGTCTCACCTTTCTACACCTTTGCAGCCTTCATGCTCTCCACCCAGTTGAACTTCATGGCAGAGGAGAACAAACTGGCCCCGAACTGCATCTGCATTCTCAAGAGGCATGTGACCAATATACTGAAAGATGGACGGTACGTTTTTTTTTTTTTTTTTCTGTATATTTTTTATTTTTATAGAGAAGCAGCGACAATCAGTTTGTCATAATAAAGAATTGGGTTTTTCTCAACTGTCTGCATAGTTATAAACATATCAATCAACTCTATTTTCAAAACAAACCCCAGTTTTCAAAGTTAATTGAACTTATTAGACCTTTCCAAGTATATCAGTTGTTTTCCACATTTTAGTGCCCCACATAAAATGTGTACTGCTTGAAAAAAAATCCTCCTCTGTGGTTAAACTGAGTCCTGATGACGACAAAATTAAGGGTTTTTTCTAATTTCTCGAACTAGAAGAGATTTTTAAGTGACAAAGGATCTCTTATTGCAGACGCGTGGTAATCATTTTGGAAATTGATGTCATCAAGCCTGCTGAGGATGTTGCTGGGAGAATCGGAGACCCCACACCTTACACTGAAGGTAAGACTTCAAAACGCATTTCATATTAATAATATACACGTGCCGAATAATTTCATCAATCTTTTATTCAAAGCAGTACACACAGTGAGTGTTTATGATGTGAGATTGAAATTTAGGTCACTCATGTGGTTTTAGTGACACAGTTGTGTGTCAAATCTTTCTTACAGGTCAGACTAAAGGCCCGAAGGCAGCCCCAGCCCCAGCCCCTATAAGCCGCCCTCCGCTGCAGACACAAAATGGAAATGAAGGTGAATGCAAGTTTTTATTTGAACTCTGTGAATGTTCATAAAAATAGGTGGGATTTTTTTTTTTTTTTTTTTTTTTTTTTTTTTTTTTTTTTGAGAAATCAGATTCTGTGGAAAAACACTGCATACATGTAGTTAATAGTAACCACCAGATGGCAGCATTTCTCTACTGCCTTCACAATTTAGGTGACCCACAGATTTGCAGGACACATGTAATTTTTACAGCCCTTTTGAGGAAGAAAAATCCATTTTTAGCTTTCTCAGCCCTTTCTCAAGAGTTTTGTTCAGTGTTATTGACACTCAAATTTCTCCAGAACTTATTTACTAAAGTTTAAAAACTATGACTGTGTTGAAGGGTAGCAGTCTCCGCTTGCGCATCTCAGTCATTGTCTTTATTGTTCTTTCGTTTAACAGTAGAAACCATAAAAGAACAAATGCGTTGCAACACAGACTACCAGGGGAGTGAATATTAACCCCATAAACATACATGTTCATGTCAAAGATAAGCACCGGATCACAGCATAGCACATAACTTGGACCAGGAGAGATGTGCAATCCGGCTGTCAGAAGGGTTTTGCCATCTTCTTGTGTGTGTCATAGCAGGTATTCATCCCTCTAATCTGCCGTGTGGGAATTGAGGTTGTGGCAAACACCCTCCTCATCAGCACAGTCATTGTTCATTTCTCTGTGTGTGCTGCTTGATCTGGGGGCTTAATTACCAGAAGTGCAGTGGTTGGCAAAGTGGGAGGACTTAAGTGGACACTTTGAACTCTAATCCTCCGCGTGAGACGCACACAAATCAAATGTGCAGCGCTTGTTCAAACGGAAAATCTCAAAGTCAGGCAGCAGCGCTCTTCGGGGGGAAGAGCAGCTCCAGTTTGTTATAGCATTTCACACTCTGCCCTGATTCTGTGAAATGTGAATCATCCTTCTCACCAAAATGCTGGATCACACATCTTCAGCAACTTGGTTTGACAATATTCTTGTTTCCCATTCGAGTCCTTGCTTTTGCTAGACTTGTGAATCTACAGTGGTAAATTTACTTTAAATCATTAGGTTTTTTTTTTCTTTGATGAAACTTCCCTCATGAAGTGAGATAATTACAGTGATCAAGCAGTTGCAATCCAAAGAAATTGGATTTTTGTAATTTGTCTCTGATGAATAATGTATATGCCTCTCTCTTGACTCCTCTCCATCACTGCTCTTCATGGATCATTTATTTCTCTCTTCATTCCTCCTCCAACAGGGAACAGAGGATTCAATAGAGATTTTGGGAAGAAGGCCCCGTCAGCTATGCCCAGTACTCCAGGGGGTGGCTCCAAAGTTGTGCCCATTGCCAGCCTCAACCCCTACCAGTCCAAGTGAGTGTTATCTAGTTAGTAGTCAGGAGAGATGGGTAAGGTTCCCAAAAGGTCATACACTCAACACATCACAGCAGACATTTATAATTTAAAAGATAAAAAAAACCCCAAACATGTAAGCACCAGAAAATGTTGCACGTCAAAGCCTGATGTTAAACAGTTGTTAAGCACAAAATCGTGACCTTTTATATAAATTAAGTTCTATAAAATATCCCTGCCACAGGTACAACCTATGTGAAGCTTTTAATGTCCTGTTGAGACTGTTGGAAAGCTGCTTAATCAACACTGGCCATTTGAAATCTTTAGTTTGTTTTACTGGATTCTATTATATTGTAAAATATAAATATTTTGTGCCAGTCCTGTATAGAGCTTTAGACATCAGAAGGATGATATTATCTAGCTTATAGCAGTAAGGAACTTATCTTTCATTGTCAGTCTGTGCTGTCATACAGACTGCTAGAAAGCAGAATCTTTTTGCAGTAATTCAAGCTAGAAGTGGTGATAAGAGCCTATTGAACGGCTTAATCAAAACTGCGATACTCTTTCAGAATATGGCCATACGTAAATATCAATAGCTAAGCCTGGGGATAGCCTTTTGAGCTTGCTGTATATTAGAGTTGGGCCAATAAATCGACCAGGCTGATGTAGTAAGACATGAAGAAGTAATTTTCAGAACAAAAGTGCAAATTTGTGTTTGATGGCATTTAGAAAGTGTCTCATTTGCATTGTTTGCCCACCAGAGAGCACTGGGAAGTTTTATTTTCAACTACAATATGTGCTGCACAGTACAGTCAAAATTTATTAAGAAAAACAACAAAAAAATATACTAATTTTTTTTAGCACCCTTACCAAACATGTGTTTATGTAAAAGAAGAAAACAAACGTCATTTGAGGTCGATACCAATACATGGTATCGACCTCAAAAATCCAGTATCAGCTGGACTGTTTGTACATTGACAAACGGATTGTAGCTATTGTGTATAACACAAATGTTCTGGAGGAGTATTTGGAAGGTGATACTCAGCCTTTTTAAATGGAGTATCTCTAAGTGTGAAAGCCTAGTTCAACAGTTTTGGCCTTTCTCACGGAGGACGTGCTGATTAACTGAACACAGGTGTTACTGATAACATTAATCTAACTATGTTCTGTTGAGGAATGCCAGTACAATGCTGGCACACCTAAACATCATGGAGCCATCGTTCATGTCATTAGTAACACCTGTGTTTTCTGCTGTGAGTAGTCAAAATGTCCCTGAAAAGCCTCTTAAGGAGAGTAGGAAGTGAATGATGCAGGTTCAGTTTTGTCTTACCGTGTTGCCATTCCCAATGGGCACTAGGGGGCAGAGTGGCAAAGGGGTGTGTAAGTGATTTTAATTAATAAATAAATGTATATCTGAGTGAGGTACACTCTGAGTACATGAGGTGCTAAAAATTAACAACACTGACAGGAATAATCTCAAATCTGTCTTCGTCCTGTAGATGGACAGTTCGTGCTCGTGTAACCAACAAGAGCAGTATCCGTACATGGAGCAACTCTCGCGGTGATGGAAAACTTTTCTCAATGGAGATTGTGGATGAGAGCGTAAGTGTTCGTTTTATTTTCATGTAAACAAGCTACAGTATACAATATTGTATCTTTATGTTGGAAGTCCTGCACTATGCTTGACCCGCTTTAATGTAAACCACATTTTGCATTTCGTTAAAGGGAGAAATAAGAGTGACGGGATTCAACCAAGAGGTGGACAAGTTCTTCAGCCTCATTGAGGTTGGCAAGGTGAGACCTTCCTCCAGATAATGAATCAGTATGTCCTAATTATCTGCCAAAACTGTCTTTCGCTGTGCTGTTAAAGACAGATTTGGCTGCAGACTTTTCTAACAACAGCTGCCAGTACTTTTTGAGTTGAAACCACAGAGACTATGAATGAGTCATCTGGCTGCACTGTACCCATACAATAAGCGGCTTATGATCATCTGCCAGCCTTTGTTGATCCCCCTGACTGTCTGAAGTCGTATCTTGTTTGCACCATTCAGTCAGGTGAAATGCTCCCCAGATCACTGATTAACACGTGGTTCATCTATCTGTATGGGCCAGGTCTACTATGTGTCTAAGGGCTCCCTAAAGATCGCCAACAAGCAGTACACATCAGTGAAGAATGACTATGAGATGACACTCAACGGAGAATCCACCGTCATCCCCTGTGAAGACAGCTGCGATGTTCCCATGGTGCAGTGTGACTTTGTCTCAATCAGCGACCTGGAGAGCAGAGACAAAGATGCCATCGTGGGTAAGGAGCACAAGTTATGATCCGCACAGGCATTTCTCAACTCAACCCATGTCATCAAGTTTCCAGACACCTGTAATTTATCAGTTTTCTTCCCCAGACTGTATTTTGAGCCAAAAATGCTGAACCTGAGCCTGCAGCCCCAACTATATACACCGAGTGTTGTCAAAAAAAACCCCGTAAAGCCTGAAAATTTAATCGATTTGATCAGCCAGAAAAATCTACTGAGCCCAGCTCAAGCTCGATGTCTTTATTGGATCTGCTGACAGTTTAAGTTCTGTTGGGTCGGCAAACCTCTAGGTTTGTGGCTGCTTTAAGAGCAAAAATAGTTCTTAAACAGTGGGCGGAATAAATGAGTTGAAACTATTCACTTTTAAACCCTCCAAGTACAATGCTAAGCAAAAATATAGTGATTCATTGTTTTTCCTCATAGACATGTAAGCATAATTTGCATCACCTGAGAGTCCGATTTAGACTTTTTCTGTTTAGAAACTTGTCCTACTACATAGTATCCAATGTCAATTAATCAGAATCAGGGCATGTGAACACTTTGATGGCAGAACTTCAGGCTTAGTTTGTTCCTATGCCTCATTGCTGTAGCTCAGGGTTCCTGTGGATCCTTAAATAAGATTTATTTATTTCAAGATTTAATTTTGATATGGCGCTTAGTTGCATGAAAGATATCCACCAAACAGGATTAGGTGTTTTGTCGCGACTCAGTCCAGCTCTTTCTTTTCTTTTTCTGGTAATGTTTCGATTGGTTCTCCACAGGCCACCTGCTCTCACGAAGGTAACAGGATTAAAGAAGTACACAAAGCAGTACAGATGATGCTCGGCTAAAGATAGTTGGCTAGGGGGGTTCAGAGGAGACACAAAGCCCTCTTTTATTTCTGATAGTTGCTATAATCTGGATAATAATGTTTGTACTGTGGAGCCACAACGGCCAACATGAAGGAGAGGAGCAGACTTTTCATTTGGTGGCTGCTTAGCTGTTTTGTTTTTTTTTCTTTTTTTTAATTTAGTGGACTGTTGAAGTGGATCAGACGTAGATATACTGTATGTTCTGAGCGAGTATGTTTTAACCTTTAACAATTACAAACAAATGTAAATTAAAATTTTAAATTAAAATCCTTTTTTTTTTTTTTTAATCTAATGTAAAATGTAATGGTGGGACACCGTTCATTGCATTTGCCATTAATTTAATTACTTTTTGTGATTTTTACACGATTGTTATATGGAGATAGAAAAATATCCCTATTAATACGGTTGAATTGAGTTCAAACATAAAGCTCAGCCCTAATGTGCTACTGTGCTCGTTTTTCTGTGGAAAGGATATTAAATTTTCTCTGTCGAGGTCTTAAGAAGATCTTAAAAAGCATTAAATTTGATTTCAAAAAGTGTTCAGCAGCCCTGTATAGTGGGACAATGTTTCTAATATAAGCTGTTTGAATGGTGGCCACATTTACCAGTCCATCTGCTGATTTGTTTTAATTGTCATATATATCCTGTGCTCTTTACAAATGTACAGAGAGCGGAGTTATGTAACAGTGCAAAGGACAGTGATAATGTCATAGCTAATCGATGAATGTACTGTGAACCAAACTACAGGTGGCTTATGTTTATGTTTTCTCTTCTTCCCTGGTGTATAAACTTCATTGTTTTCCTCATGGAGGACTTGGCCTTTGTGAGGCTTAAAGGCATCATAATTCTCTTAAACAATCTTCTTAACGAAAAGAAGAAACCAACCAAAACTCAAAGCCCAACTCCTACTGAGGTGTTCCCAAACACCCAATAATAAGCCTTCATAAGCAGAGGATAGAGTATGTAGCAGGAAGTGGAGGCAGATATGCTGGGAGGTTGAGGTAATTACAGTATACGAGCAGAGAGATAAAAGTGGTATTAATAATACTGATGACAGTAATGGCCTGTAGTGCAGATTGACTTTGGGCCCTATGGCACAGCCGATGAGAAAATGAGAACGTGCTGTCACAGGTAAAATGAAGTAATGAGCCCACTTGTAATTCCTTTAATGAAGACCGCAGCTTATACTGGAGTTTGAGTAAATTCTCTCCTGCATACCAGTCGGCATCAAATGTCAAAAGTTTTGTTCATCATGGTTAAAATGCAGTAATTTAAATTACCTTCAGTGGGGTGTTGGGGTAACAGCGATGTTGGTGATGCCCCTCTTGCACTTTGGAAAACGACAGTTCATCTTTTATTGTGCTTTATGGCACTTGATGAAGTGCATTTATAGAAACGGTTAATTATTTTAACTATTATACAGCTTCTCTCCTACATTATGGATGCAAGTGCCTGTTATACAGGCCAGTGACCTCATACCTGACTAGAAATGAGTGAATCGCTTATTTCCCAAGAGCCAATTTGTGCTGGAAAACCATGAGACCCAGAGTGACCTTGTCTATAAACACCACAATCAATATTTATAATATGTATATGTGGGTAAATCTGTTTGTCTGGAAAATTAAACCATACGTGGTCATGGTTTAAAGTATGTCATATAGTACATGATATTCTCTAGATGCCTCAACTTCACACTAAATCAAAGTGGGGATAGAAAAATAGATCTAGCAGCTTCTGCTAATGTTCAACACTGATTGATTTTTACAGATGTGATTGGAGTGTGCAAGACTGTGGACGAGGTGACCCGACTCACTACCAAGGCAAACCGCGAGGTTTCCAAGAGGACGCTCAGTCTGATGGACATGTCTGGGAAGGTGGTGTCTGTCACGCTGTGGGGAGAGGAAGTGAGTATAGACGTTAAATGGAGAGTAAAATGTGTAATGGGAAAGAGATGCTGTGTCTGGAGCTTGTTAAATGCGTGGTGAAAATCAAACTAGTCTTATAATGCACGGATATGCTCATAACGGTTGAGCTTTCTTCCCAGAACACGTCTTCACAAATGGTAATCATCATCTGAGTACAACTGTGTTTGATTACGGAGAATTTCGAACAGAACGAAGCAGAACTAAAGCTAGCGAACACGATGTCACGAGCACCTGTATAATATGTAAAGCCTGCTATGAAGGTTACATTTTGTGAGGTTTATAATCTTCAGGTTTAGGTGAGAATGTCAGAAAGGTGTTTTTAATTAAAAAGCTTGCTCTGCACATTTGGAGATCACTGTTGCCGTTTGAGAACCTGAGACCTTTAAACAATGTGTGCAGTGTTCAATGGAGTAAGATGTGGTTGACTAAATATCCTGTCAGGGGGTGATGAAGTAACTGTGCTCCTGCTGTTGATTTTTACCTGTGGCTCAGAGGGACTATGCTGAGTTCGCCAACATTTTTTCCTCCTGACAAGAAGCGCAATGTTCCCTGTTTGTTTGTTCGACAGATACCCCTTTTCTCAAGGGACTTGCTGAGGTACACAAGATGTATAGTTTATGAAGAACAATGGCAATGCCAAACAGCAAGTGTTGGAGACATTTTCCCATATCTCTGAAGGCTATACTTGCCCCCTTCCACCTCATGCCTTCGTTTTTTTTTTTGTTTTGTTTTGTCTTGGTTTTTTTCCAGATGGTGTCCTCAGGTTGTTATAATAACACTGAATACTACATTTGAGCTATTGAAATTCATGGAAAACAAATTATATTTTGAAAACAATTCAATGGTAGTTTTGGAACAGAACTACCAAGAAAACATACCAGTTTTGTCTGTGGTAAAAAGGAAAAATAGTGAAAGTGTGACATCTGTTTTTTTTTTTTTGTTGTTTTGTTTTGTTTTTTAAAGTTGTAGAGATGGAAATGTCTGTCTTCCTTTCAGACAATCAATCAGTACACCACTTTGTGTCCAGACTGCTATTGGATGGATTAAGAGGAAAACTTAGAAGCAATCCTTCTGACTTTATTTATCTCAGACTCTTCTTCTAGTGCCACCAGTGGGTCAAAAATGTCATATCTAGTGAGATATTATCCAGATAGAGAGGCACAAAAGCTTGTACAGATGTTCATGGTTCCCAGATGATGAATACAACTGACTTTTGTAATTTGCTGACTTTTCCTCAAACACCACCATGAGGTTGACATTTGGGGTTTGGATAGATGGCCATGAAATTTGGTCCAGACATTAATCTTCCCCTCATAACTTTGGTGATCCACTGACTCATTTAGCGCCATCATGTGGCCAGCTAATGACATTCTGATCAGCACCAGCTGTACTTTGTGTTTCTTTCTAATTAGTTTTGCTAATCAGTTTCTTGCTAATGTTAGCATTACCAACACAAAACTAAGATTGTCAACATACTAAACATAACACCTGCTCAACATGAGTATGTTAACTCTTTGATTTACGTGTTAAGCTCACAGAGGCGCAAGCAATGCTGTAGTCTCATGTGTTTTGTTACTTTAACAAGACTAACCTGATAAACTTAAAAGACAGAAGAAATTAAATCCAGACAATAAAAGTAACAAAGTAATTGAGTGTCTGAACTTTGTCTGTTTCTCTTGTGTTGTGTAGGCAGAAAAGTTTGATGGCTCTGGACAGCCTATTTTAGCCATTAAGGGGGCGAAGCTTTCAGACTTTGGAGGCCGTTCCCTCTCCGCATCCTTCAGCAGCACCCTGATGATCAACCCAGACATCCCTGAGGCATATAAGCTCAGAGGCTGGTAAGTGAGCCTGAGGTTCATAGATAATGCAGTGCAGAAAATTGCTTGTATGTTTCAGCAATTGTATACTCAAGACAAAGTGTTTTTACAGGAGGTATGAAACATGCTATACATTTTACGCCAGAGGGCTTTTTCTTTCTATATGTCACCCTCTGGAAACTTCTCTCATACAAGTATCGCTGTTGAAATTGAAGAACTCTGAAGGATTTAAATGGGGAGTTTCCATTTCCCAAGTTGGGGTAGTGCATGCTCTGATTCTCATTATCAAGATTAGCTTTCCCCCATTAGCTACAGTGTGGGGGGTGCTTCAGCGAAGCATTACATATAAATGGAAATCATACTTAATCTGTGAAAATGTGTTTTTTACCCCCCTAATCGCCTTTCCAGATGAAATGAAATCCAGACTCATTTCTCTGTGATTATGTTGATTGTACCATTTCTTTTCTGTTTGTGTGTAAAGTGTGTGTGTTTGGTATAGTGTGTGTGTATTATGTTCTTTCATGTTTGCTTTCACTTTAATACATAGGATTATGTGAAAATTAGCCAAGATATCTTTGTCTTTCAAATTAGTGGTTATTTGTGTGCACATAGTCATGCGTATTTCACCATACTTAAATTAGAAGTAACACAGCCAAACGCATGCAAATTAGTTTTAAGATAGAACAAGTAATGTGACTGTATTCCTTTAAGATTTTGTATTCTTTGGTGCATTTCTTTGCAAAGGAACAGAGAATCATTTAAAACTCAAGCTTTCATCTTTTGTTCAGGCTCGTGTGCCAATTCCTCGATTCTTCACTTCCTAAATTATTGCTTCTCCCTGGTGTATATCATGACCAGAAATAAGCATGCACTGTATGCAGGGCTGCAACTAACTTCTCTCAATTAATAATTTTGCCTATAAAATGTTTCAAAGTAGTGAAAAATGCCTGTTTTTATAATGGTTGACATCTTCAAATCTTCATATTTGTTTGACCGGCAGTCCACAACCCAAAGATATTCAGTCTACTATTGTGTATGACAAAGAAAACGCATCAAATCCTCACATTGAGAACCTGAACCAGCAAGTTTTACTTTTTTTTTTTTTTCATAAAAAAAATTAAGATTATCCGATTATCAAAATTGTTGCTGATTATTTTCTGGCCTTTTATATGCTTTCCTTTTTGCCAAAAGCATGGATGCCTTTTAGTTGTTTTTGTTATCCACTTCTAAACAAAGACATCACCTGGTCAGTGAGTGTGATGTCAAGGCTTATAAGGACACGTTGTGAGATGGCTGTATGAAGTGCTGCTTGTTGGCACATGATTGATAGATGAGGCTGTGTTCACATAGACTGAGCGGGGGCGTGGGTGGCTGATAGTTAACCTCACTCCACGCTGAGACACGCTGATTGATCTGTCCTCTTTTATAGATCCTACTTAAACAGTCCTGGTCTGCCCCTCCTCTCTGACATGAAGGCAAATGTCTGTATTTGTGAGTGCAGATCCAATCGATTCCATCCAGAGTTTCATTTATTTACCGCCCAATACCAGTACCTGTTCTGCACAGAAAAATAAAGTGAAAGACAGTAAGCCACTCGAATTTATTTTGTGACAAGACCAGTTCAGTTTCTTATTCTGCCTTGACAAAAGTGGCTGAGAGTATTTATACTTGATCAGAAGACCTTATCTGCATAATCAGTGCAGTGAAATGTGACTCTACTTTGCAGGTGAGAAGGAGGCAAATCACAAATTATACTCAAAAGTGCCTCTTTAATCAGATGTCTTGTCTTGGCTCATGGTAATTTCTTGAAGATAGTTTAAGCACATGCCCCGAGCTTCTCTCTGAATATTTTAATTTATTTCATCGCTAAGAATGTCAGCGACTGTGAACTGCCATTAAGTTTGTTTTGTAATGGGATTATTTTATCTTTGCATAGTGATAGAAAATGCTTTATTATCCCGACCATTCCTGGTTCTTCTGCTTTCGTTTACCTGAACACCATTTAAGTCCTGAATCATGTTTCCACATCTCTGTAGCATTGGCTTTTTACACTTCCTGTGCTCTCTCCTACTTAATGACAGAAGGTTGTGCCCCACTTTCTCCAGTCACTTCTCACATGGACAGCCAGAGATAATGATGCTTAAATCCTTGTATTGGTTTATCCACTGCAGAAAAGGGGTTGGCCCATGCAGGTCTCCTTGGACAATGGGTTCCTGCAGGTTCGCAGACATTCACTAATGAACAGTTTAAAAGTCACAGATGGAAGGAAGCTAGACCTGACTCATTACTTTCTATCCAAGTCAACCCAAGTGAGAACCACAGTGAAGACAAGATTGTTATGCAGCATGGCTGAGAGCCGTAGCAGCCGCCACCATGCTGTGAAGAGGATGGAGAGAATAGCCTACTTGGTTATGTGTCTATATTTTAAGGCTGCATCACAGAGATGATATCTAGTGATGAGAACTAAGTTGTTAGCTTGTGTTTTCACTGGAAGAATGCGAGCTGTTGAATACATAATTTATGTTTTGTTGTAATGGTGATGATGATGATGATGAGGGCTCGAAGTGAACTTTTTTCCTCAGTGTCCCGCAGCTGCCCCAAATTCTGCTTTCAACCATCCCAGACTTAACAACCATTGTCCCCAATTGCTAATTTTTTTTTTTATTCTTAATTGCTGTTCATTAAACCTTTCCTTAACCACAAGTACAATAGGTTGTACACAGTTATATTAATTTAACAGCCAGTGCAGTTATTATTTAGACACTTTCCACCACGCGTTAGATGACATTTAAGAGACCAGATGTATTGACAATGACCAATATGGTGCATCTCAATTAGCATATGCAACTTTTCTGGCACAGATGTATTATGACGAAGCAACCTTTTAATAACACTGCATATTAACATCTTTTACAGTGTTCAATTTCATGACTATTTATACACAGAGCCAAATGTTACATAACCTCACTCTGCTTACCGAGGATGCAACATGTGGGGAAAAGACAGACTCGGCTGCCCTCGGGTCTAGTGCTGCTAGCTTGATGGATGCACCTTCTCCGAGCTAAAAATAACACAAAGATGCAACGAAACATAACTCTGCTTAAGTTTCAAAAGGTTACCACAAGTGCAAACATATACACATGCATAGTTAATGAGTAATGTTACATTTCTACATGGTATGATGTTAACTGACATGTTACACTGGTGTTTTGTGGGGTGAGAATTGAGTCCGATGTTTGGCTGTACAGGTTCCTGGGCACACGTCAAAACAATACACCTACATGAGTGAATGACCTTGAATGATTGGAAAAACAAAGTCATTCACATTTGCTATAGAACTGTTAATATGTCACTTAATCAAGTTTGTTTCAGACAAGAAAGTAACCATTTAGATTCCCAGTAAACTGTGGCCAGTTTGTCCAAATATCGTCTCTTTGGAAACTTGCTCTGACATTTTTGTAATAAGCATCTCTGCTATCTCAGAATTGTCCCAGACACCTTATCTTTGTGTCCCAGGTGCTATATTTATTGTTCCCGGAACAGCCTTAATTTCAAGGGCAGATCTCAGGTTGGTAGCCGTCCACAACATGTCCCTTAATGATTGTTCTGTGAGCCAAGATGTAAATTATGGAAAACGGAGCAAGGAAGCAAATTAATCTTCTCCTGATTATCTTTGATTCTTGCTCAAAAGAAGCCCAAATTTTTTCCCTTCCAGCTGAACAAAGAAATGCCTTTACTGTACAGCTAAGGCTGCTGAAACATTGTTTTAATCATGCAGAGGTGTCTTAATTTGATTGTGTTTAGGCGCAGATCTATGGGACTTCCTTAAATTAATTGTCTATCCTTGGTGAGTTGTTGACTCAAACACATGTAGAGTATTAGTGCTGCCGCTCAGCACTTTCCAGTATGCTTATATGGAAAGCTGAGTTGTATCCTTTACAACATGTCACACTAATTAATGTTGCAGTGATGATAGCTTTAATTTCCTCAAATAAGAATGCTGCACTATGCACTAATTATCTTGATCTTAGGTTAATCTGGGGTCTTAGTGTATTATGAGGATGCATGTGCAGTATGCCCTCACTGTCTATGTGAGATTACTTTACATAGATTTTCAATTTGATGTACAGTATGTTTTTTTTGTGTGAAAATTATTAATGTAAAAAAAAAAAAAAAAAACACTTCAACATCTGACTTTCCTCCACCTAACTGTGCAGATGCAGTTGTCCATTAGGTGGCAACAGCACATTTAGAGACGGTCACGCTGCCTTTTTCCCTACTACCAGGCAGGGCAGTCACTTTTCTGTTAGCTGCACTTTGTCGTGTTTATTTTCATGTCTTCATGCCGTCAAACTCAGACATTCACCACAGACTCATTTAGTCACACAAGTCCAAGCCGACATTTCCTCTCTCTGTCTTATCATGACTCCAGTATTTCCACTTGTACAGGCCCCACACAGCACGTACTGTAGTTGGATGCAGTAATTATGACAGCCCAGAAGCAAACAAGCTTGAACGCAGTAGCCTAGTGAAAAATATGCCTTATTATTCTACCCAAATGTTTCACTGTGGTATAATGATTGAAAGAAAAATGATGTGGAATCATTACTAGCTGAGTTATTAACTGAATTGAATTAGTAACTAGCTTGAAACCAGATTTGTTAACAGAGGTGTCTGTGTAAGGAGGGCGGAATTCATCCTTTGGTAAAAAATAGGTGGCTGTTGGCCTCCTTTCAGCCACCACTGTCAAAGTGCCCTTCAGCCAAAGCACTCGACACCCTGCTGCCTCATTGGATCTGCTCAGTGGCACAAAGAGCTGTCATTGGCTATACAGAGTATATTGTGCTATGTGTGAACCGATCATGCATAATGTTGAAACTTAAAAATAAACAACTGAATCTAGGTTTTTAACCAGATAAAATAAAAATACATTAATGCCAGCAGCATACTAGGTTGGGGAACTTTCAGAAGTCCACTTAGTCAGTACAAAAATATAAGAAAAAGAACCATTAATACCTCGTCGAATATAATTTTCTTTATTTATACTAATTAAGCTGAAGTGATTTAGTCAATTGATTTGAAAAATAATTGGCTGCTATTTAGATTTTATAGTTCCAGCTTCTCAGTTGCAAGGATTTACTGCTTTTGTCTGTATCATCCTTTTTTATTTTTTAGATTTATGAACCTTGATCATACAAAACAATGAAACTGAAACATTATTCAATGAGTTGATTGACAGAAACTGCATCTGAAACACTGATGAAGCTTTTTTTTTTTTTTTTTAGTTTTTTTTTATATTATTGTAAACTGAATACCTTTGGATTTCAGACTGTTGGTCAGACAAAAGAAGACATTTTGTAGACGTCACCTTGGGTTCTGAGGACACTGAACATTTTTCTTTATTTTGTTATTTTACAGTGAAAATAACTTATTGATTAAATGAGAGACATAATAATGAGCTGCAGCCCTACAAAACAAGCAATTTCAAGACACCACCTTAGGCATTAGGATTTGACATCTGACATTTTATAGACTATATTATAAATCAATTAATTTTGAAATAATTGGAAGATAATGAATATAATTGTTAGCTGCAGCCTTATACTGGTATGATCACATTTATTCAGAACAAATCAAATTGACAAGGGAGTGGAGAATTTGCCTTTATTCCATCTGTCCATTTTTTTTTTTTTTTATACTGCTTATCCTCTAGAGGGTCAGGGGGGAACATGGAGCCAATCTCAGCTGACAGTGCGTGAGAGGTGGGGTACACCCTGGACAGGTCGCCTGTCAATCACAGGGTTAACATATAGTATAGAGACAGACAACCATTCAGTCGCATTCATACCTACAGGCAATTTAGAGCCACCAGTTAACCTAAGCTGCATATTTTTGGTCAGTGGGAGGACTCTGGAGTACCCGGAGAGAACCCAGAAGCCTCTTGCTGTGAGGCGACAGTGCTAGTTTGCCTTTTATTGTACAATTTTTAAATCCCTTTTTACTGGAAAAAGTAATGTAGTGAATCAGCAACCTCAACAATCCTCTTATTCCCGTGTCACACTTGGTAGAGCTCTTTATAGGACAAACTCATCAAAATTCAACTACAGTGGAAAATGCCTATAGTGATCACGGTTACAGTGATCAACTGCTTTATGGATCAAAAAGCTCGGGACAGAATCATTCCTTTACAAATGCTGTTTAAATAATTTGCTAATAGTAATCAAGTAGTCTGCTTACAGTAGATAGTACATATAGGGAGAAAAATTCAATTATGGTAATTCTCTTTATTTAATTTTTCACTTTATTCCCATGATACATGTATGATATGCACTTAGCAGCTGCAGCACCATAATTGTCTCACGGTAACCCGTCTACTAATGGCTGGTTCTTTGAGGCTGGTGCTGCATGCACATTGAAATCATGACTGGAAAGGAAAGTCATTTTCTCTCAATGAAAAGCGTACTCTCCTTGAAGCTTATGACAAACCTCCAAAAACGAGCCACTGAGATGTAGCAGCGAAACAAGGAGCTTTTTTAAACAGCAGTACAGTATTTTAAAACGATCAGTAAAATTCAGTAACTTGACCCGGATGGACGTGATCATTAGAAGCCATTTCCACTGTATTGTGACACTGAGGAGAGTGTACTGATGCATACAGAACTGTCCTAAGGTGGAGCAATGTCATGTAGATGTGGCTGTACTTGTGCACCTTTTTATTCTACAATGTTACTCCTACACAGACAGTCTTATATTGGTGATTTTCCAATTACAGCCTGTGTAGTCCATTTATGAGGAAGAATAAACACTTTGCTGTAACTCTGCCAAAATGAAAATGTAGGAATGCTTGCTCGACAGTGTTTACGTTTAAATAAGCTACCACTATGGCTTTTAAGTTCTTGTTAGCTCAATGTTTGACCACGTCAGTCACCAGAGATGGAGTAGCTAACACCGTGTCACACACAACATGGAGTAATCGTGTTTATGGTGTGTTTGCCACTTCCAGCCGAAGCATTAGTCTTAGCTCGGAGCTGAGAACACTGCTTACTGAGAGTTTCCCATCATCCCTTCATGCCTCTCCCTCTGACACATCTCACTTCCTGTCCTGTCCTTCTTCATTGACACCCTGACGTTTGACATGTCTATGCCATGCACATGCATGTCTGTCAGCCTGCACTCATCTATCTTGGTGTTCCTGTAGTTAGTTTATCTTTAAGCTGGGATCTCTCTGCTCTCACTTGACTGTTGCACATTTTCTGCCAGATCTAATTTGTCCTCTTTTTGTCTCCTTCATCACAATCACTGTCTGCCATGCCATTTCTTTTTCCTGTGGTCCTCGCTGTCTGTATGGTTTAAAAAAAAAAAAAAAAAAAAAAAGAAAAGAAACAGCAGCAGTTTTTAGACAGAATGCTGTCACGGTGGTATCTTGTCGAGTGTTTTACAGTCCTTTTGGGTATCTGTCAAATCAGATGTCCAGAGTAGTCATGAAACACTGAAGCCCTACTAGTCCTGCAGTCTTACCTTTAAAATGTGATGCATTTTTAATAATTTCAACTATGTTGTCAGTACATTTTTCTCCTCTGTAGAACATCTATCTTAGAGATGTTAAACTATGACAGAAAATGGTATCTCCATTGTGTCTGATTTGATTTGTCAGGACATCTTTGTTCAAGCTCCATACTGACTGCAGGCACAATTAAAGCAAAACTGTGCAGGTACACTCATGAGGAAATTGGTGCCACCATAAAGAATTGCTCACATTTGTCAGTAGGAGTGGGTAATCTGTGCGTTGCTCAGGCCACAGTCTGAACCGTTAATGGGAATATTTTCAATTAGTCATGCCTCCAGGAGCAAGGCATGCTCTTCCTGTATTTACAACCTTACCTCCCCATTGTGTGCCACTCTGCCTTGTGTCCAACAGATAAACACATAAACAAAAGGCTTTAAGTAATTAACCCAGTCTATAATACATGAGGGCTATTAGTAGATCTTCCTGCTGGAGGACTCTCTTAGTAGTCTGTACTGCTCTCTCCGTGTCGGTTTCCCTGAGGATTTTGAGGACTAGATGTGATATGTTTGAAGTCTTAACTGTCCTGCCAGCTCCTGGAATTCTCCACTGGAAAACTAGGGTCCAGTGCAACTAGCAAAGGTTACCTTCAGTCTCTGAATAACCTGAGCATCTGAATCTTGAATAGTAATCTGATTTTTACTAGGTAGCTGTGGATGGATGATCAGGCAGTGGCATGGAGAAGAGAGGTTCCTTTTGTTGAGCCCACCTCTGTTGCTGACATGTTTGGCATGACATTACAGTGTCTTTGAGCTCTGTAGAGAGTCCAGGCCACCATACTACTGAATTGTTAGCCCTTGGTGTCCATCATGTAGTTTTTGTAGAATGTCAGCTCTCATTGGCCTCAGCACAACAATTCTGCTTCCTCTTATGATCAAGCTATCATATTCTGACAGCTCATTTTTCACTTTCAAGTACTCCCCAGCATTCATTGGGATGTTACTTGTATATTCAGGCCATCCTGTTCTTAGGAGTTTTATTACAGACTGTAGCTCTCTGTCGGTTGCAGCAGCCCTTCTGATGTGGTCCGTTTTTGGAATCCCTTGCATCACTGTGGCAACATAACATGCCACATGACGTGGGTATTGGTCTTCCCTTGTATGGGTGTTTGGACTTCGGGACAGGGTATCAGCAATGACAAGAGTTTTCCCTGGTACATACTGCGCCCCAGGTTTGTATCTCATGAGCCTCATGAGATGACGCTGTCATTACAAGGGGATGTTGTCTAGGCGTTGATTGCTGAGAGGTAGCACTAATGGCTCTAGCTTGAACAGATCCAAGCCATGGAGATATTTGTTAAACTTCTCACAAGCCAGCCAGGCACTCCTTTTTTTATATGTTAGCACCATGTGTTTTCAGCTTCTGTGAGATGTCTGGAACAGTACGCTACTGGCTTACATTCTTTATCTTGGAGCTGGAAGACCACACCTCCCCAGTCCATAACTGTTGGCGTCAGCTGAGGCAGCAGAATGGAATTCGCCATAAGCCACTGATGGTGGTGTTCTTGAGAACTGGCACCATTGGCACACACCAGTCAGTGAGCTGTTTCACCCGCTCAATGACACTATTGTTCTCCAGTCTTCAGTTCTTCCAGTTCATCTTTAACTTTCTGCAGCATTGGGAGAGGCATATGGCGTACTGTGTGTACGACATACATCTGAGCATCGTCCATTAGTTGTATTTTCACAGGTTCAGTTTTTAGTGTCCCATGCTCACCATTGCCCTGGTGTGGTGTGTCACTTCAACTCCCCTGACCAAATCACTGTTGATTTTTAACTGTGTGCACGGACTACTAAGCTTTGAATGGGTAAGACTTTTTCTTGTCGTTAACAGCGGCTTTGAACATGCCGAGACACAGTAGCTCAACTCCTGGGCTGTCCAGTGGAATGTGTGCTGGTTCCAGTGTTCTCTCTGGAGTCAGCGTGTGGAATGTGTCCTCACAGATGATACTGACATCTGCCCCTGGCAATTTTAAATTCCTCTGGAGTGGAATCCACAAGCACCTGCACAGTCCACTGTTCACTTGTCTTGTCTGTATTACACGCTGAGCATAGGAAATAGGATGGTTGGTCTGCCTGCTCTGTGACCTCATTTACTAATTTGCTGTTGTGGCACACTCTGGCCCAATTTCCCATTTTATGACAGATATGGCATGTTGCTTTCCCTGCAGGGCATTTTTCATCTTTTCTGTGTTGTGCTTTTCTGCATGTACCAATTTCTTTCTTTTTTTTTTTTGTAATAAAGATCTTGTATTGAAAAAATTACATATACAACACGTCAAGCAATAAAATACAACCAGTGCCAAAGTACAAACATTTCCCTTTCCTTCTCTGACATTTTTTTTAAACAAAGTTCACAATTTACAAAACAACCACATCCATAAGTCACAAATACAATGAACAGAAAGTGCGTAGTGAATAAAGGGCAGAGAGTTCAGTGACTATTCAGTTCGGAAAGTGCCTCATGAGTCAAGTAGGTCCATCAGATCAAAGATCCAGCACGTGGGTTTTGACCCTTATTCAAAGCTCTTCTCCTTCTGAGGTCAGTAAGCCTGTGTTTAATGAACATATCACTATCAACAGCAGTGTGTTTGACCATGGCATCTGGTTTTCCACATTTTGACACACACTGTACTGAGAAGTTTGCTTTTTGTTTGGAGGGCATATTTTTTTCCAGCAGACCATACATGACAGATATGTAGTTGAAACTAAAAACCAGTGCTTTCTATTTTATTTTTTAATTTTTATCACCTCTGTGCCAATTTATGTTGCTTTCCTTGCAGCGCATTTTTATCTTTTCTGTGTTGTGCTTTTCCACATTTACCACATTTTCTTTCATTTATCCCCATGTCTGTGTTTTAGCTTGCCTTGTGGTTTCCAATTTTTATTGCATTTGTATGCAACCTCTTGCACTGTTCCCACTGTCTCGACCTGCATGCATAGTTTTGTGGCAACCACAATGTCCGTTCTTGGCAAACATGAATGATTTAAAGATGTGTTCTGTCTTGCTTCCAATGGCATAAATAAGGCAGCTCACCAATACTGTCCCAGCTTTTTGTCCAGCTTAGTGGTGACTATGAATCGCTGAAAGCGCTGCTCCCAGTCCAGCCATTCTGTTGGCTTATCAAAAGCAAAGTTCATGGATGGATTCAACTTTCCACCATTAACCTCTTCCTTTTTATATCCATGTTTCCTAAATCTGTAGGCCACTCTTGACACCATGTAGAAAAGGCTGAGGGTCAAGGTACTTAATCAACTTGGCTTTATTGTAATTCAGGACCCATTTACATTGAGACTCCTTCACTTTGCATGTGTCTCCATATTTTCCGTAAACCCCCTTGCTGTAAAGCATTACTCTGGAACCCTGGCCAGGGATGAACATAATTCTTTAAAAAGGTATTCCCTCATTTGGTGTTTTGATAATGATGGTACACAGTTCTGTCTAACATTTTGGTCCAGAATCTCCCATAGGTGTTCAATTTGGTTAAGATCTGGTGGCTGCGAAGGCCATACCATATTATTCACATCATTTTCATACTCATCAAGCCGTTCAGTGACCCCTCATGTCCTATGGATGGGGGCATTGTCATCCTAGAAGAGACCTCTCCCATCAGAATAGAGATGTTTTATCACAGGAGATCACTCAGAATAACTTCATATTGAGTTTCAGTGACCCTTTCTTCTAGGGGCCAAGTGGACCCCTTCACTGTAGGGATCAAGCATTCAGACAGGCACGCGTTTAAAAGCAAGAACATACAAAAAAAAAAACACATGGTGCCTATGCACTGTATAGTGACAAACTTGAATAATTTCCTCTGAGCCAAGCCATCATGCCAGATATTTTATTACATGACTATTTTGGTACAAACATTTTCCCACCAGTGTAATGGATAGCCTTCTGAGATTTACTCGCCAAATGAAAATTCTACCCACATTTGGTGCTTGGCGGGTGTTAATTTTGGACCCTGGAAACCACTCATCTTTCTTCTTCCCCTGCCTTCTCTTCTCCTTCTTCCTATTGTCTTCCCTGAATTACCAGGAACATTGGGTGAAAATAGGTTTCTGATATCACTGTAACAGCCCTGACCCTGGCCAGCTCATCTGTCCCTCTGCTGTTGATTCATTTCACAAGCCTCTCAGCTTGCCTTGCTCTCAGCTGAGCCATCCTTGCTTTGACAAACACAAATGGATGCTCTGCCTAGAACAAGATTTTTTTTATTTATTTATTTACTTATTTTAAACCTAACTGTTAAATGGACAGCCTGCAACTTGTTGACAGATGTGTGAACTGCAGTGTTTTGGGTCTTCTGCTTTGGTTCTGATGTATTAAAACGAATAAGGCAAGACGAGAAGACCTTGATAAACCAATGCTATAACTCTCTAAAGTATAAATACAGCATTCTGAAATTGATTTAGGTAAACGTGGAAAAAGTGATTTGAAATCTTATTTACCAAAACTATGCTTTGTTTGCTATGAGGGAGGATGAAACAGCATTGACTGGTGTTTGTTTTTTTTCCACTTAGGTATGACAAAGAGGGTCATGCCATGGATGGACAGTCTCTGACGGAGATGAAAGGTGGCAGCGGTGGAGGAAACACCAACTGGAAGGCTATATCTGATGTTAAAAACGAGCACCTGGGACATGGAGACAAGGTACACACACGCATGTTCAGCTTCTCCCTGACACACTCGAACATTCAAGATAAGGTAACCCCAGACATAATCTTATTCGGGGATGATTCTTTGAAGATATTCAAGGACAAACTGAAAGACTAGTGTTGAATCCCAAACAACAAATATGAAATTGCTCACAGTCAAGCTGCATTTGTTATTAAAATCCCTTGGTACACATTGTAGGTCTATGTAGTCTTGCTGCATTGTAACCTTGTCCCTGGCAGCTCTGCATCACAAATGTTCTTTTAGCTTACTGTCAGTGTGATGAGTCTTCATAATCATTGACTCATAACATGAATGTACCACCAGTACGCTTAAAATCATATCACACTAAGGTTCCTGATCTCCTACTGCTCATCAATCCCCTACCTTGAGTGTCCTCTCACAGTCTGAGTATATGTTCCTGGTGAAAGTCACATGTATCTCTGGTATTGATTATGAAGATTACATAGGCTACATTTTTTGCCCTCTGTAATGAAGTTACTGCCCTCAGATAAGTAAAGTAATGCGTTCTTTAATTTTCCTCTTTTTATTGATACTATTGAGAGAAATGGTGCTCACAGAAGTGTATAAATTGTCTAGAGCGTATAATGGTGACCTGTGCAGAGATATTAACTTGTGTAATGTAACCTAATTTAACATGCTCTGCACATTAGTAATCATCACAGTGTGATGAAAAAAAAATCACATTAAGATGGAGACAATTAATAGATGCGAGCAATTATGATAGGGCACCAAGAGACACGAGAGCAGCAGTTTTACTCTGGCTGTAAAAGACAATTGTAAGAAGCTGCGGTCGGCTATTTGGAAGCTCAAAGAACACTTGAGCGCTCATCATTCCTTAGAAAACAAAGAGAAATGCTAAAGTACATGGATTAAACAGGAGCAGCCGTTATCTGTAAGCCCCAATTAAGGGAAAATATGTTATGGTGAATGAGTAATTTCAAGTTTTTCATCCACTTGTGTAACTATGTGCCTGTCTGCTACCCGAGGCTGTGAGTGACCCTCTCCTTCTTCTGGTGCTCTCATAATTCTCTCTCCTATGGCCAGAACCGCAGGATTCCCATTCACAGATAGTAAATGGTATAATGCTCCTCCTTATGCCTCTTTTAGTGTGACCGCTTCAGCTATTCTATCATCTGGAGGCACACAATGCACCTTAAGCAGTCCCATCTATTTCTTTTCTCTTCAGTTTCATACCCCAAATCCTTGCTGTAACCATTAGCCCCCTGTCAGGTGAAGAGCTTCTCCTGGCATTAGCTCCCTGCTGCTGAGGAGGAAAGGTTTGACCCTGGGCTACGGAGGCTCTTGCTCCTCCTCAGCATGATGTTTGAGTCTCGGTACTGACAAAGGAGCTGAGCCGAGGCTGTCCTCAACCCCTCTGAAACATCCCATATACAGGGGCATGGGGGGTCAGGCCTCTCAAGAATCCCCTCCCCACCAACCAAAGTCTGTTGCAATTAATTATCCCTGTCACAAAGTCTTTGTGTCACAATCTCAAGTTTCCACATTGCTCCCTTGCCCTCTCTGACAGTAAGTGGCCACCTTCCTCTTGTTGGCTTGACACTGCATTTGTAAAGGCCTATGACAGAGGCTAGAAACAAGTTCTTCTGTCCTCTTCCCACTGTAGCAGCCCTGGTCAGTCACACACTAATTGAAGAGGTATTTGCTTGATTAATTGGGCCTCTTTCGGAAAATCAGCAGAGGCTGATGTCTGGGTTGTTTTTGGTAAAACAAAACGGTCATTAAAAAAAGGTTAGCCGCCAGCTTGTTGTTGAAACAGAATGATTTTCTCATATTTTGGCGCTGTCATTTTCCACTCTCTTAAGGGCTTTTTAATTACCCAAAGTGACATGTAATACCAATTGTCCTGTGCTGGAAGTTAATTGGGGTTGGATGTCTTTTGCATACTAACACAATGGTCAGAAAATGGAAAAGAGAGGGGAAATAATTGATTTTCATTATACTTCAGTGAGATGGTCTATGGAGTTTGTTTGAGAGTAGCTGAGAGACGCTGCAGCCGCATCAGATTCACAGATTATTTTATTTCATATCTACACCATAACAACTCACCTCTCACCTAGATGTCTCTGTTGCATCAAACTAATCCAGCAAATCATGAAGTTTCAAAACCAGGTTACTCACACACTTGATAGAATAAAGGATGGTGGTGGAAAAGACTCTCATGGATGGGAAACACACTTGGGGATGCAGCCTTTCTGCTTCAGTTCCACTCAGTCTTGGTGATTCCCAGAGATCCATGGGTTAGGCTCAGTACTAAGCCAAGATCACAAGCCTGCTCAACACCACGTGCCACATAACAGTGGGCCACTCTGTGGCACGTAGAGGACTGGATGTCCTCCTTTACAGCCTACCAATCAAGTGAGGCTCCAGCTGTCAAACAAATTCTCAGTCCTTGAAAATCTCTGGGAGATATATCATCTGGCATACTCACAATCCCTCACTCTGGCATCAGTACGTCAAAGCAGGCCGATAACTCCAAACTGCTCCGCTCTAGCACCAGTGAATTAACAGCTTGCAGTCTCGTGAGACCGTCTAACTGCTCATCCTTCCCCGGTGAGCTTTCAGTTGGGCAGTTGTGTGCTGCACCAGTGGAAGTCACATAGGCCTATGCAACAATCGGTGATGAGGCCCAGGCAAATTCACTAGCAGTGTCTAACCCAAAAGCACTGGTTGTGAGACTAGGTGAGAACCTGAAGGCACCCTGGAGCTTTAGTGTCCAATATTGATGCCAAGATTCCTGATGTTCTACGGAAGTATCCTTGTCCATGTTGGTGCGAATGAGTTCAACCTCCAAACCTCTGAGAAGCCAAACATGCTTTAAAAACCCTAGATTACTGGACTCCTACAAGCATTGTATTATATCTGGTCCACTGCCCTCACCTTGCTTTGGAGATGTAAAGTTTATCCGTGTTCGACAACTTCACATCTGGCTAGAGGGCTACTGCTGTGCACTGGGAATTCTATATGTGTACAACTTTACAACTTTCTGGAATAGGGCTTTCTTCAGACGTGATGGATTTCATCCAAATCGGCTTGGATCTAATCTGATGGCACTGAACGTGCAACTCACAAAGTCTTGAAAAACAATTTACGCTTGGCTGAGTCTGTCCTTTCCTAGCACTGTTTCATAAAGTTTTGATATCCTTGAAGTCAGTGCATAGGTCTGTCAACCGAAACGTGCACATCCCACACAGAAATATTAACATTCTATTAAAGATTGAGACGAATGTATCAACCTCTGCTCCCAGCACAAATAACCTAAAACGAACATAAACAGCTTTTAAAATGGCACTCTTCAATGTTATTAAACTGAATACTCCATAGTATGATTGTTTCAACCAAACCAGGGTCAGTGGTCATGTGGTAGTGAATGTTTACAGGAAGAGCTTAAAATGTTATGAAGTACCTTGTGATGAATTTACTTTTTGAAGTTCTCACTTTTAAACTCAGTGGTCTTGATCCGATCATGTTTTCTGTCTTTTTTTTTTTTTTTTTTTTGCCCCCCACCCCTCTCCCCAAAACCAACTGGCAGCTTTTTTTGCAGAATTCCCTGAATTTTTATCCACTCTTGTTTTAAATTATACGAGTTTTTCTTTGTGGTGATTTTAATATCCATGTTGATGACTCCACTAATGTTCATGCTGCTGATTCTTTTGAAACATCACCTGTTCTTTTAATTTTAAAGTATGTGTGCAGACAGTCACATAACTGTGGTCATGTATTTAACCTAGGTGTAAAAATATCCTCTGTGGAATTACTGGATATGAATATCTAATCACAAATGTATAGTTTTTAACTGTGAATCACCAGTTATTAATAATACTTCACCTCGCTGCTCGCATCTTTGTACTCACATCCTTAACAAGCAAAGTGTCTTAAAGTTCTGCACACTGTTTGATAATCAAAGCCTACACCTGTCTAAATACTCCCACACCATTAAACTGGCTGACATTTTAATTCAATGTGCTTGTCTTCACTAAATATTATCTCACCTCTTAAGGTTAGATCTAATTTCTCAGAAAGAAAATGGCCTTGGATAAACAACAGTATTTGCACTCGTAAAAGGGAATGTAGTAAAGCAGAACACAGATGGAAAAAATCCAGTCTCCAAGTACATTAAATTATTATGGAGTTATTATACTACAGCAATATGATTAAAGATGTTAGAACACACTATTCTTATTAACTTGTTCTGACTATCAGCACAACCCTAGATTTTTATTTAAGACTGATCAGCTGGTAAATCCAGCCACTCCATGTGCCCTAGTTGAAAGTGATGTTCACTGTGAAATGTTTGTTTTTTTTACTGATAGTAAATTTTTTTTACTGGAGTCAATTAGAGCCTCTATTACCCCGATGCTTTTACTCTAAAGGCCCTCACCCACAAGATAGTTTGAACCAGTTTAATCCCATTGCCGTGTCTGAACTTTTAGAAACAATATCATATGAGTGTCTTCCAGGCCTCTTGATGTAATACTAACAAAGTTTTGAATGAAAGTAATTTGTCAGGCCCTGTTTGCTTTGGTAATAGTTCCTTGTCTAACAGTTGTTTTCCTGATTGTTTTAAAAGTGCTTGTGTGAACCCACTGTTGATAAAACCTGGGCTGGATCTCTCCCTCCCTCAAAACTATAGACCAATCTCCAAGTTCCCCTTTTATATAAAAAATTTTAGGAAAAAAAAGTGTCCAAGCAATTTCTCTTGGCAATGGAAAATGAAATGGAAGTATCACAGCACTGAGACTGCCCTGCTCAAGGTTACCAACAACCGTTTTAATGGCTTCTGATAATGGGATGTGCTCAGCCCTTGCACTCCTGGACATTACCACAGCCTTTGACACGATTGATCACAGCATCCTGCTAGACAGACTGAGGAATTGGGTGGGGGTATCTGATACAACTTTAGAATGGTTTTCATCCTACCTCAAATAGGGGTCAAATAAGAGGTCCTATGTCTCTGTGAACAACTTTGTCTTTTTTTTTTCTTCCATTAAGTATGGTGAGCCTCAGGGGTCGGTTTTGGGACCAGTTTTATTTTCTTTATAAATGCTTCCTCTTCGGAACATTATTCATAGACATGGTTTCCCTTTCCATTTTATGCTGATGATACCCCAATGTGCCTGCCCCTTAGATCCACAGACCCTGGAATTCACTTAACGACTGCCTTTGTGACATCAAAAAACTGGATGTGAAAAACTTTTCTTCAGCTGAACTCCAACAAAATTGAGATCCTTGTCATCAGGTCCCAGCACATGGCAAAACAAACCCTGCCATCTGCTGGTTCCCTAGTGGAGCCTATCAAGCCTGCAAGGAATTTTGGCTTCTGGTTTGATAGTAATTTAAGTTTTGAGCGGCACATCACAAAGCTTGTGCAATTCTGTTTTTATCATCTTGGAAATATTTTTTAAAATATGATCTATTTTAACTTTTAAAGATGCAGAGACCATTTTACATGTCTTCATCTCTTCGTGTCTGTGAACCAAAAATCTATTGATCAGCACTACACTGTACAAAACTCTGCTGCCAGGCTTTAAGGCTCTTCATGGCCTCTCTCCTTGCTTCTCACCTCTTATTACAATATGCACTGGCACATACTTTGAGGTCCCCGGGCAGAGGTCTTTTGTCTGTTCCAGAGTCCCAGCTGAAAACTAGAGGGGACAGAGCGTTGGCAGTCAGGGCCCTGAGGCTCTGGAACAATCTGCCTGAGGAAATCAGGTCGGCTGACTCAGTGATTTCTTTTAAATCCATTCTTAAAACTTTTTTTTTTTTTTTTTATCGGAGAACCTTTCCTGATTTTACTTCTGTACTTCTAGTCTGTTCTTGCTTTTTCTACACTGATTCGTTTTTTATAAACTAAATTCTTTTGTAATGTTTTCTTTTTAAAACATGATTATTTAATTACTTGTCTGTTTTATTTTGCTGCCTTATGAAGCACTTTATAACTTAAATTTTTAAAAGTGCTCTATACATAAAGATTTTTTTCGTAAAATCCAATAATACAAAGGAACATGGACTCAGAATCCAATCAGAAAGGTGTCTCTTAACTTTTTATTTTCAAAGCCTCTCTTTACATTAAAAGAATCAAGATTGCTAGATCACTGAAATAATTAAAACTCCAGTTAATCTGCTAACATAATTGCATTTACATGTTATCGATAATGATTGGTTGGCATCCCTGTTGCTTAGTTCCCTGACCGTAAACAGGTGCCTTTGACCTTCATCTAAGCATGCAGGGACCTAGTCCCCCCTCTGTTCTCATGGCCGATCCTCATGTTAGTAGGCGGAGAAGACAATGTCCAAAGCAATCAGCTATTAGCATGCAAACAGCCATCTGTGGTGTGCATTAGGGCCTCTGCTGCACGAGGACACCCTACCAGAGGAGGAGAGGTGATGTGACTCATCTGCAACCTAGTTAAAAGTTTTCATCTGTTCATTACAGCACATCCAGAACCCCTTTTTGTATGCATCTATTTCACAGTCAATGTGGAATTCATGTCACTTGCTTGGGTATCTTCCATGCCGACTAGGAATGTTTCCTAAAAGCTGTTTATGTGCAGCCGGTTACTAAGGTTTGCCTCCACACCGCAGAAGTAGCAGCTACCTCACTAGTTTGCTTTTGTGTCTGTGTCATTAGGATTCTGGTGGGGAGTGTGCATCTGCTGCACAAATGTTGCTTTCTGACTGTTTGCATACTCCATTAGGTTCTCCTGAAAATGTCATTAATGTCTTTTTCGTGCTGTTTTATTTTTGGTATGTGCTTGTAAACATATTTAACATACACAGTATAAAGGTTGTGATGGAGCGAAGACTGCATCTACCAGTACATGCAAAACAAAATGTGTTTCAAGAACATTATTTGGTAATTAACTTTTGTTTATATGAATTTTTGTTTATTCCTTTTTAGGCAGACTACTACACCTGCATAGCAACTATAGTGTACCTGCGCAAGGAAAACTGCCTTTACCAGGCGTGCCCAAGCCAAGACTGCAACAAAAAAGTGGTAGACCAGCAGAATGGCATGTTCCGCTGTGAAAAGTGTGACAAAGAGTTTCCCAACTTCAAGTACCGCCTCATCCTTTCCGTAAGTGACTCAGCACTAGGTTCCCTAAAACTTCTACCTGGCTCATGCATTTACACAACCATATATGCAAATGCACAGATCTTAGATGCCTGTTCTTCCTGTTTAGTGGAGATGCTTCTGCTGAAGCGACGGGTGCCATCATTCTAGTGATTTGTGCTTCTCATTACCCGCTTTGTCTTTTATGTTCTCCCAACTCTGTTTACTTATTCATCTTTCTGTCTCCGGCCACTTTCTCTCCTTATGACCCACTCCCTGTAGTTCAATATTGCCACAATTTGCTCTTTGTAGTTAAATTCAGAGACATTTAAAGCCAATTCTGCTGCAACACAGACTGACAAGGACTAATTTTAAATTGTCTTTACACTTGTGTTTAAAAAAAAAAAAAAAAAAAAAAATCATACTGCTCTGTATTCTGCACATACGGGCCCCCTTTCTCTGCTCATTTGCAAACAAACATTATTTAAAAAAATAAAATCATTGAATACAAAAACTTACTTCGTCAGCAACAGAGCAATTGCAGCCTGGCATCTGAAATGAGCTGCTTTTGTTTTGTACAACTCACCAGGACATATTGTTATTCTTCACAAGCTTTAACTTAAGCTGTGAATTTGTTACCACCATATGTATCACAAGTGCACAGTGATTGTGTGTTTTGCCAGCACGATATAGGCTAATTGGAAGATGAGGTGTGTGTTTAGTTAACAACATACCATATTCAAGCATCTGCAAACTATCACAACAAACACATCAAGACAAAATTTTAAACATGAATGCATTCATCTGTGCTTGTGCATGATTCGAAGTACTCTTCACTCTTGCCTTTTTGTTTTCTGTATCTGTCAGGCCAACATTTCAGATTATGGAGACAACCAGTGGGTGACTTGCTTCCAGGAGAGTGCAGAGGCCATTCTGGGTCAGAATGCAGCTTACCTGGGACAGCTCAAGGACTCGGTGAGCCTCCCCTTCTTGAATGTAATACTGACCTAAAGGAAACGGTCATTGCGAGTGCTAAACCTCAGGCTTTGTTACTGTCAGACATACACACTCACACACACTCCTTCATAGGCAAATGCGTATTAAAGCCACCTACCGTGCTTGGTTTTCTTTCAGGCATAATTACTTAAAAACCCTTTTTCGGTGTTGAATTCAGGAAAAACTCACTTACATCCATTTTTTTCCCCCTTCAATTTCAGAATGAAGCTGCTTTTGATGAGATCTTCCAACAAGCCAACTTCAACACGTTTGTCTTCCGCAACAGAGTGAAGCTAGAAACATATAACGTAAGTAAAGCAGGACCGGTGAGGTGGAGGGGGGGGGGAATAGGGATAGTCAAATCCCACACCTCTGTTCTTTGTTTTCTTTGATAGTTTTCCCAGTCATTAACAAAACTACCCTGCTTTCATTTTTGACTGACAGCGCAATCTAAACAAAACAAAACAAAACCTGAGTGTTTGTCTAGAATGCTGCTCATTTTCAGTGGCTTTGTGAAGGGTGCGCACACAGATTAGTCGCGGTCACTATTTCCTGTAGGCCACACAGATAGAGGTTTGTTTTGAGGGAAGCGCATAAAAGAATTGATTGGACTGGGGCTCTGAGCAGGAAGTCTGGAGCCGAGCCAGAGGCTGCATCCGCCTTCGACGCACAGAAGAGGCTACTGTGTCTGTCACATTCAGCTCAGCATCCTAACTGCCAATGGCACTGCTACAAGCATGTATTGGCTGCTGCCTCCAAACCACATATTCCTTCAACAGAGACACCTGCAACCCCTCTTTCAGTTTATTTTCTCTTTCTCAAGACGACAAGCCAGCCATTGTGCTGTCACATGTTGTCATGTCTACAATGTTGTATAGGCTTGAGGTGGGACAAAGCAGTAACAGTTAATGACACCCATCCATCCTGTTGCATCACAGTGATGGGGAAGTTTTGACAGAACTCTCTAACAAGGTTTATTATTTATAATTCAGTCAAGGCCTTGCAACAGTCACATGAGTGTGATGTAATTATCACCTGTAATATCATTAAAACACTAACACACTTTCTCAGCACAATTAAAGGTCACCCTGACTGTACCTGAGGGTAGGAAGGTAAACATAAGATTTGTAGCCATATGCAATATTAAAGCTGAAACAATAAATTGATTTGTCAATCGGGGGAAAAATAATCAGAAACAATTTTGATAGTTTAATTCATTTTTAAGCAAAATTCACCTGGTTTAAGCTTCTCAAATGTGATAATTTGCTGCATTTGTCTGTTGTAAATTAAATATCTGGGTTTTGAAGATGTCACCTTTATACTGCGGGAAAATGTGGAGGTCATTTTAAAGGCTTTCTAATATTTTACTGACTTAACAAGTAACTGATGAATAAAAATCGATCATAAAATTAATTGTCAATTGCAGCCTTATGCAGGTAAATATTGCTGTCAACTCAGTTACTATAATTGTATTGCATGAAATATAATAGAGCTCCAATTATTTATCAATAAATCTCTTATAATTCATTATATAATTTCTCACAGTCAGAGGTGTGACATCTTCAGATGTCCTGTTTTGTCTGACCAGCAGTCCAAAACTCCAGAATATACAGTTTGCTATCATGTATGACACACAAAAGCATAAAATTTTGGGCATTTTTGCTTAACAAGACTTATATGGTTATTTGATTATTAAAATACTGCTATTTAATATTCTGTTGATCGATTAGTTGACTAATCGTTACAGCTCTATAAGATAATGATGTGTTTTGACTCTGCATGTGCTGCTCCACATCACACTGAACCAAAGTTCAGATCAGCACATCAGTCGATGTCCGATCTTAATATATGTGATATATTTGGTTCATGTGGGTGTGATGTGTAATGATTTTCAGACAAATCAAAGTTGTATTTTGAGATTCAAAATATTGATATTATTTTAATATTAAGCGTAACACATAGAGGTGATTGTGTTGCAACTCTCAACATGTTAGTAGTTGGGTGACTTTATTACTATAAACAGTGTTATAATCAAAACATAAGTTAAAAAAAATAATACTGCTCAGTGCTCGACTCCTCGACAGCTTTAACTCTTTAACTCACCTGAATGCTTGCGGCTGTGACGTACTATTCCGCTGTTAAGGTCTCATTGACCCTGCGGGCTCCGTCTCAACATTGTAACTGATTTAAGTGTCTCAAAACGATGTCACTGCTGGGGAGGGCGGGGGGGGGGGAGAGACAGAACATAAAACCGTTGAAGGCTTTTCATTGCAGCACAGCCCTATTATCGACCACTGCAGGCCCAGTTTTAAACACAAATCCTGCCTGACAAGAGTGAACATCGCTAATTACATGATGAAGTCTTTTACTGTTCTGAGGCTAAAGGGCAGGGCAGAGGTGTGCGTGTAGAGGACTGAAGTGGTTCCCAACACTGGTCCTCCTTAGTGCAGTCGGTTCTCTGTTACACCAAAGATCAATTGCACTTAACCGGTTTTCCAGGGCTAGATAAGAACCGCTGGTGTAGCATTGTGTGCAAGTGTAGTTTAGAATTTAAAGTGAAGATTTGACAGATTTTAAAGTTTCTCATTAGATGCTGGTGTATGACTGTCTGTGGCAATTTTCAGTCAACTCGTCCTCTCTGCGGCTCTCTTTTAAAGGCCGTGTAGGAGATGTAAAAAAAAAAAAAAAGTGTCTTGTCTTGTATGTCTGTAGTTTCTTTGGCTATCTTTTGCTGTAAGCGTTTTTGGCAAGTTTAAAGCTGTTAGAAAAAGGTCACAGTGGAACAAATTTCTGTGTTTTTCCACTTGTGCTCATGTGTACACACACTTGCAGTGATGGCTGTAGGAGGGGTGTAGCACAGCTTGTCCAAATGTGGCTCAACACCCAGCTTGGCTGTGTGGTGTTGGCTGCTCACAGATTCACTCACACATACACACACACACACACACACACACACACACACCTAGGTCTTACTCACCCACCCATCAACTGCCACCACAGTTAACTTCACTGTCAGTGTAGGAAGAAGAAAATACTGTTCATCTTATTCAAGATTAAAAATCTTTTAATCTTTAATCTGTTAAGAAAATTTCTAAACAATTGAAATGCCTTCATGTTGCAGTGACATTTGTGGTATTTAATAGTTACATATGGATTGTGATTTGAAATTTTCAGGAGCTGTTTTATTTCCAGAGTGCATATATTTAATTTCGAGGCTTCTACAACATCGGTCAGAGGGGAAAATAAACATGTTTTTGAAGAGCGCTGTGCATATTGAATGAAACAAAATCAAGGACTAGATATTCATATTTTGAATATAATATATATACAATATAATATAATAATAATAATTCACCCTTAAAGTTATTACATTTGAGACTTCTGCATGGTTGATTACATTCATGTCACAGAGCTAAACATCTCTTTTTCTGAGAGATAAGTCCCTGGCAACCTTTTTAAAAACCCAGACGGTCGTTTGATAACACTTGAAGGTACCCTGTGGAGTTTATTGTAAACATTTACATTCAGTGTTACTCACCAAACACATTGTGTGCAACCTTGAAGCATGATAAACATGTTGAATACATTTCCTTCCTCTATAAAACATCTGCAAAGCAGATAAATTAAAAAAAAACATTATACCTGCAGTGTTTCTATCCATGTTTAACCATCAAGTAACCTCTTATTCTTTGCCTTTGGCACATTATTATATTTCTTGCCACGTTACTGCGGTCAACTGTTGATCAGTAGAAATCTGTGGCAAGAATGTGTATGATATTGCACACATGCATGTTAGTACTCTTGTGTGCACAATACAAACAAGATGGGACTACTCATAAAAACATTGCTGCATAATACCTTTTAAGCACTGCTGTTAAAGTATCTCCAGAGTCTTTTCCACTTTGCAACTATTTCTTAACATACTCCAAAATAGTAGCCAGAAGTCACATATATTCATTTTTATCAATGTATTATCAAAATTCAAAGTTTTAGTGTCAGGATCATTTATCTATATTTATGTATAGCATGAATATGATTGATTCCACTGAAGGCCAAAGTTCATTCTATTGTATTTCCAACTAATTTTCAGTAATTTTCAGTTTTATATAATAATAATGTAACTCTCTAACATCATAAAAAACAAGCAGAGATTTAGAGGTGCTATTCTTGAAGATTGTGGGCACCAAACCAAAGAAATATGATTTACATTTCACCCACTTCAGCAGCAGAGGATTAATGGAGACAAAATGAGTGTAACCTCTGTTTAAATGCAGAGAATAATAATAGCAGTGGTAGAAATGACCTTCCCCTGTCTAGACAGCTGTGGAGGTGGTTATGGCTTTGAAAGCTGCTTTTTTTTGTGTGAAACCATAAGTAGAATGCCAACACAATAGAGTCCAAATGTCTCGCATTAACCCACTTTGTCATGTGGAAAAGGAAGATGCCTGTATACGTGGCAGTAGGCAATGAATGTATTGCATATATGGTTGTTTTGCATGTGCATTTTAATATTTTATGATTTTTGGTATAGAGGGCTGAATGGGTTTTGAAGGATTTGTTTTGACATAATGTGTTGATGTGGCAGCAGACCTCGGTGCTGGTGGATGTGTAAACATGATGAAATTGTGTCTGTCCCTTGACCCTGGATTTCACTGTGAAGAAAGTGTGCATATGTCATATGAATTGGTTTTACTATTGTTTCTTTGACAGGATGAATCCAGGATCAAGGCTACAGTGTTGGATGTGAAGCCCGTTGACCATAAGGACTACAGCAAGAGGTTGATCATGAACATAAGGAAACTGGCTGCCCAGTAGGAAGCTGTGATCCAGGCCAAGTGTTCTGGTTTTGCTTGCTTTTGTAAGTTTCCTTTGTTTCTGTACAGCCAACAAACAGCTCTAAATGTATGACAATATTTTCCTTACAAAACAAATTGTGTGTAGTTTTTTTTTGTTTATTTCTTCTTTTGAATGAGTAATCCTCAAAGTACTTATTGAATACTAGTGGAGTGACAGCTCACCTTTCCTTTGTGAAATAATGATCAGTGACCTGGTTCTGGAAACTGCTTTTTTGTTGGTGAACGTAACAGACAAGGAGTTTTTTTTCTTTTTGCTATTTGGGGAAATGAGCAGAGAGTGGGTCAGTAAGCCACAAAAGAAATCAGCACTGTGTCTGTCTTAAGTCAGCCAGTTGTTAGCGCATGCACTGTGGTCATGTGGGGGTGGTGGCTGCTTTATGCAGAACACCAGCACAGTAGCGAGCACTCTTTTCACCCTCTGACGCGCACTCAAAATGGCTGGGCTGGACCTGCACACCCCTGATAAGACCGTTCATTCTCCCACTCTCTCTCTTCTTTTTTTTTTTTTGCTCTCTCTCACATACTTGCAAACATAAGCACATATACACATGCACAGTGGAGACCTGATGGGGAAATGTACTGCATTCTATTTAAGTAGATACAAGGTGTTGTCCATGTTTTCAATGCCTGTAACTGTTTTCTGACTTCTGTAGTTCAGTCTTTTTGTTGTTGTTGTATTTTTTGTGATAATAAATTGAGAATAAAGATATTTGTAATTGTCATTGTTTGTGTCTCAGTGGATACTTGTCTCTCTGTCAGAGGTGTTTTTGTATTATTCCAAGTATAGTATTAACACATATGTATGTAAATCTTTTGAGCTGACACAAGAATCGCTTACAGCACCAGATTTTGATCTGTACCTGCTGAAGGCAAGTGAAAACATGTAGACTTTTATTATTTTTGGGAGTTGCACTATGTTTAGGAGATTTATTCAAGGGCTGGCACACAATGCCCTCTATCTCCTCAGGTTTCGCTCAGATGTGCAACAGATTCCCCTGCAAACTTGACTTTCATGTTGTATTAAAGCAGAACATCAGTGAGGCTGCACCTCCCCGTTTTTCCTCTGATAACGTCTCGTTTCTGCTGAGCGTTGCATCTGTTACCTGTAGTGTGCGGAGATGGATTAAACCTGTCTTTAAATGCTAAGGAAAGGTAACTTATTTTGCCAGCCGTGCTTGGAGATATTGATTTGAGTTTCACTGCTGACACTGTTTGCTTATTTTAACTAATGTGCTTCCTGTATGACTTCTTAGATGTTGCAATATATCTATATATCTTTTATAACTCTATGAGTCAGATATTGTGGTAGGTAGTGCCAAAAGTTGTCAGATATTCCTCAGCCCATCCTCGTGTCAGACCCCCAGTTAATCATACAGCAACTACAGATGGGGCCTGATAGGACCTGGTGGCTCTTTAGCTATCTGAACTGAAACATTTTATTCAGTGATGTGCATAGCGCTGCTGAGGAAAAAAAGGTTTGTACTTCTGCCAGTGTAAATCTAGCACTCTCCCCTGGGATTCAGGTCTAGCAAGTTATTTTCTGCCCTTATTTACATCTGGCATCCCATAAGCTTTCATTTAAAACAGGAAAACTGTAGCTATTGTTCAAGCCTCTACTTACATAAAGTCACTTGATAATTCAGCTCTCAGATGTGTTTTTTTTTTCTGATTTTGATTAAGCTGATTACACGGGTTTAGTTAAGTAAAAATTACATTCTAATGCATTTCTAATTGATTTTGTGATTAGTAGATTTACATTTGTTACTCAGGAATAGTTTTCTCTTTGCTGTCTTATTAGCAGTTGATGAGCATGTCTAAATACAATTATCAGACAACACAGTCAAAATTAAAGTTTTGATTATAATTTGAGAGACAGCACTCTTGCTGAGGTCATGGGTTGGCTTCTGTATCGTCACCATCCACAGTATACTTAAAATGGAAACTCCTATCTATTAAGCGCACTTCACATAAACTATTTCATTTTATGCTTGTTAAATTACAAAAAGACCTGTGTTGAGTATCAACAATTACTGGTAATCAAAGTCATATCGTCACCATAACATTTTCCTATTATGTTTGACAGTAGAAAATGCAGCTCAAATTGGCATATAAGAAATTTAAAATAGCCTCACTATTCAGTACATGGAAGTCAGAATGCACTCAAATCATACAGTTATGAAAACGTTTTACATACAGTTAAATGATTTAATGTACAACTGGCTGAGAGATCCCTGCTGAGAGAGTTGTCCCTTGCATTTTGGAGACCCTGCAGCCAGTGCTGAACAGTGGTATTAATGCTAAATTAAACCTTATTTCTGTTATGATGTAACTCAAGTAGAATAATTAACATTCATGGCATTCGAGCTCAGTATGACACTTTGTGTTTGCACCTTTTGTGATGGGTAGGTAGTTTTATTTGGACATCACACTGTTTGCTTGTCATAAATTACTTAATGATGACTCACAATTTGACGACCCTGTAATTGGCTGGACTCATTCATCAACAATTAAGTAATAGCAGTGTCGGTGGTATGCTAAGTACTTGTGCAGTACATCTATTTATGCAACACATTTGCAGTCTTACACGCTGTTTATTCAGCCTAATTCACAAGATTTTGTTTTACCTTTAACCAATTTTGGATTTTCCCTTCAGATAATTGTACTGTGGTTGCGGGTGTCAACCCTGGGGGCTGTATTGTTGGGAACAATCCCTACTGATAGAGTCTCCGAAGGCAAATTAATATCAGGTGTAGAGAGTGTATCAAGGACCTCTGTGGGTCCATGAAACAAACGTGCTGTGTCAACATGTAAGACCTTATTTTAGTTTATACTGGGCCCCACATGATGAAAAATAAAGTGGTGTTTCATCAAATTCCCTCAAACCTGTCACACAGAAAACTTTAATCTGACATCGTAGCAATACGTTATTTTTGGGTCTGTGTGTGTGCACATGGAAGTACAGTAAGAGGTGACAGGGTACATACACAAAGCACCATGGATCATGATGCAGTTATAATGAGATAAAATAGGATTCCATTGACTGCAATTAAGGTTAATTCAAGAAGGATATTGTACATTACTGTGGCTGTTTGTTTATATGTGGTTAAAAAAAACTTCTGAAATTTGACTAATTTGAATGAAATCTGGCTTCTGCTACACCAGAGTATTCAAATGATTCACATAGCATGTACCAAGTGTGAGCAGGCTGAGTTTTAAAGTTACTTGCAGGTAATTGCAGGTATTGCAGCTGTGATATCAACAGATGCCACGCTGTTCAAACATTGATTGCTGTGTTGGTTGTGCTCATCTGTTTTACTGAGGTGTTTGGCATTTCTGTCTCAGCGGGGGAAAATATCATTTGTAAGTTTACACGTCCACCAGAATTACATCAATTTTATTTAAATGCAATTGCCCATAAGATCGAGCACCTACGCTGCATCGTACTTCTTGATGGGTCCTGCTCTGAATCCATGTTTGGCTTTATATTCCTCTTTAGCTGTCTTGATGTTCAGCTTTGGCAGCATCCTTTCAGTGATTAGATGCTGCCTTATCTAAATGGTTTTCAGTTACACTAAGAAACACCCAGCATCAATGTAGGCATTCAATACTTCCTAAAATAACAGGTGTGTATACCTTTTAAAACTTGACTTAAAACATATCATTAGCAAGAGATTAAGATATTAAGATAATAATAATAAAAAAATTCTATATATTTAGGAATGACTGTTTTTGTGAACGTGCCAATTGTTTCCCAAGGAACCAAATGTGTGTGTACATGTACATTTACAGTAGTTCCTATTTGACAGCATGAGGAAATTCTTATGATCTGTGTCACTTTCTTTGCATGTGCTATAAACACAAACTCAGTAATTTGAAAATTAAACATTTAATCCTATACAACAAAATTACATACACTCATCGGCCATTTCATTAGGAACACCTGTACAATTTTGTTTTTGTTGACATTGTCAAAAAGTTGATAATTCTATTTTATGTTTATTATTGTGGTCATAGTGGTGGTGTTGGTGTGCTGTGTGTGTTGTGTTTCTAATATTTTGTCCACTCCATTAACTTACTTGAGAGGTGCAAAATATTAGGAACACTTTTCAATATAATACACTCCAGTGCACCACCACCCACTACGCCCTCAATAATAAGCATAAAGTAAAATTATCACCTTTCTGAAAATGTCAACAAAAACTCAAAATGTATAAGCTTCATTAAAGTAGAATTTATGGCCGGGCTGTTATATTTGATTGCATTAGATTGCACAGGTGTTCCAAATGAAGTGGCTGATGAGTGTATATCGATGGAAAATGCCGTGTAATGGTGTCTCTGTATCGCAGCTTTTCGAATGTGTAACTTGACTAGTGTAACAGAGCACTCAAAATAATCACCTAATCTCAAACGTTGATTGCCTCCTTATGGACACTGACAATGCATTCACAGACAACAGGAACTTTTTAAGGGAGTATATATGTAAATCATGATGAGTTCTTGTGGTCACAGTCATCAACAGTGCCTTAACTGTGGCATTGCCCAGGCTGCTGGTTGTCTAGTTATATTGCTCCTTTGGACATGTGGACCCCAGCAGGTTGAGGTGCTGTTATAGAAAAACCTGTTGCCCTGACACCATGAAGATAAATGGGCAGGAGGAGGACTCCTGGGTTTCTGCTGTAATGAATGGGAGTAAGCAGTGTGTGTGTGTATTTCTCAAGATTCATGTGCTGCCTTCTCAGACCAGGGTATTTGCTCGTGTAAGAAGGGACAGGTGCAAGACTTTGTGTGTGTGTGTTTGAACATGCAGCAACCAAGTCCAGTCTGGGGACCTGTTGATCAAACAGTGGTCCCGTGGACGCAGTACAGCTTCTTCTTCTTCTTTTCCAGACTGGTCTGGCCAATAGCTGTGTTGGTGAGAAAGAGAGAGAATAAGAGTTTCTTGCAGGATGTGTGCTGCGTCTTCAAATAGCTGCGGAAAATTGCACTGACAGTCAAAATGTCTGGCAGGTGGAAAGCTGATTGTTACAATAATTGTTGCAATCAAATAAAGTAATAATCCATTGTTGCTTCTGAAAAGCATTGCAGATTGAATCTGTAGATACAAATGTGTCTCGAGCACCTATCCTGTTTCCACTTTAATTGGATTTGGATATAGATAAAGTTCTGTTTGTCTTCTCAAGCACTAGATTATAAGGCCATGTAGTGAATTTGTATTGTAATTTTCTCTGCAGTGTCCCCTTGTCATTGCCAGGGCTAGAAGTCCTGAAATACACACTTAGTTTGGTTCAATTTCAATGAATGTTTTCAGATATGTGTTTTGTTTGTCTCCTGCAACAACATGCTAGGCTGAGGATAGAGTTACTTTTGAATAATTCTCTTAGTAAGCATTGTAGCAATCTCTTGTCCAAAGATTACATACTGTTAGTCACAGCACTTTTCTGCATTACACTAAACAGTTCAGATAATGGCATATGAAGCAGACAATGTGTAATGGTTTTATTTTAGGGCCGGGAAAGTGGCAGATTAGAAGTGGCAGACTGTCTCTAATAACTGTTGTATTGTTAGATTTTAAACCAGATGGATTCTTTTGTCTTTTTTTATGCCCTCAGCCCTCCAGCAAAAGAGCTTTTTCTGTTTATTTATCCCCTTGTTGAAATTGTTCTCCTGTAATTCAGCATTCAGCAACCTTTTATCTCAAGGGTGTGAGTGAGTACTCAGACCTAAGTGATATGAATGTAGTTCTCAGTCTGGTTTACCTCAAATATTACTACATGAAAGAATGGGATTAAATGTTGCAACAATTATAACTCATTATTAAAATGTCTCATTTACATCCAGAGTATACAGCCCGATTGGGAAAATGTTGTACAACTTTTCTTTTCCTTTTAGTCCGAAGAGGGCTTTACCATCAAGAAGACAATGTTTCTTTTTATTCATATATTTTATTCATCTCCATTATGAAATCTCTGTAGCCTCATAATTAGACTGAATTACCATTTCATTTTTGCTTCTTTATTTGATTTCATCTTTACTTTTTCATTCACTGAAAAAGTCTGAGATGTGAGCCGTAGCTTTGAGGTATAGAGTATAAACCTCTAAAGATGGGACCATTTCTGCTTTTATTGAATGGAAAATTCTAGCATTTTACAGCCTTTATGCCCTTTAAAACTTTACCTGTAAATTAGGATGACATTGTACTCACCAGCTTCCGAGTAGAAACTGTGAGCAAAAGCACTTACATGAGAATCTAATTTGGCTAAAGAAATGTGAGCCTTTAAACTGGTTATTTAACAACAGAAAAAACCTGGATTTGACTTCTCATTAAGTTTGACTTCTCAGTTGCACTGGCCTCATGACATCCCACATCCTATAAAACAAAACAGTGTTATGCTTCCAGGTCTACCTGCAGGTTGAAGTAGCTCTGCAATGTGAAAGGCAGTTGTAATAAACTAACAACTTTGTAATGTTCACCTTCTTTTACAGCACCCAAACACAGTTTTTGACAGTTATGAGTACTTTTATAAAGCCCACTGAAGGTCCTTCTTTTTTGGCCTCTCTGGCCTTTCTTGTAAAGCTCTTTTCAGAGAATTGCTTGTGTGCACTATCTATACATCATCAGTCTAGAGTACATTTGTCAGCCAAAAATGTGTCAATAAGGAACATCTGTCTTGTTTGTGTTTATATATATATATATATATATATATGTATATATATATATATATATATATATATATATATATATATATATATATATATATATATATATATATATATATATATATATATACACACACACACACTTTTCATTAAATCTCTGTGTAAATCTGTCCATCGTATACTCTCTTGCCAATGAGTGAAACGACTTCCTTGGCTGGTCTTGAAGGCTCCTGTTTGTGTTGAGTATGCAGTCTCTTGGCATAATTACTGTACATAATATCTTCTCAGCAAAATTAAAGTGCAACACCTCTTGGGAACATGTGTCTAAAGCAGTAACGTTTTAATATAATTCAAATGCAATTAGATTTGCTAGAAGCTGAGCCTTTCGGTAAACTTGCCACAGGGGCTAGAGTGCTCTAGCTGCTAGCACATCTTGCCCCTTAACTATCATTTGTGTGTGCAGCTGCAGGTCCGATGATCTTTTTTGTGTCTTTCTATTTTTTTTCTTGCTCTGCATGATTTCCATATGTATTAGGAACGACGGTGGCGGGGGCTTGTCCTGCAGCTGTCAGCTTTTTTTTTTTCTTCTTTTTTTTAAGAGGACCAGAATCAGCACCACAGGGGCATTTTGAATGGCGCTGGTAGAATATTTTTCAGATACTCATTACATTGAAGAGAAGAAAAAAAATAAAAGGAGAAACATCAAAGGTTCAGCGCGTCACCGAAATTACTATTCCTAGAATGGTTTCCAATATCAAAATAACTTTGAAGTTTCATGTTGCTCTTTTGTAAACCTCACAAAGGAACTGACACTGCATGCTTTGAGATCCGCTGGTCTTCATTCTGTATGTACAGGTGCGGATGACCTTGTCTAGGTTCTCTTTAATTGGATGACCCGTTGCTTTGAATAAGGGCTGCTCATCAGTGAATACTGAGGAGTGGTATCATCTCGGAGTTCATTGAAGTGTCAAGATAACAAGTGATTAGACAGTGCAAGGAGACATGGTACGAGACTGTCAGAGCTCATCGCCATACAGAAAATATGTCTCCCTCCCCCCCCCCCCCCCCCCTGTCTCCCCGAATGAACTGAGCATGCATCATAAACAGTAATTTATGATGATGCTGATACTGTAAGCATACAGTTAAGTCCTTGGGTTTTTGTGCATCATCACTATATCCAGTTCTTTCCCTCCTTCTCTGCCTGTCTGTCCATTTCACATTTAACACCACTCTGCTTTGCTCTCCTTTCCAGCCTCTATACAGAGACATTTTTAATGGTCCCTGTGGTGTGGGAGTTGGACAGGCATTTTAGTTATGTAACTGGGTCCTGTTTGTGACGCTTCTGTGCCTCCTTTCCTTGTTTTTTTCTCTCCTGTCTTCAATTTTTTCATGCACTGGGACTTTAATTGTTCAGAGATGGTGGTGGAGCTCCCCACACGCCTCAGTGTGTGACCTGTGATACGTCTGTTTGTGTACTTGTGCACGTGCCTGCAGGACATTACAGCTGTAGAAAGGCAGTTCTACGCTAGTTCAGACTCACTCACTGTCATCTTCCATGCCTCTTTCTCCCTTTAGTATTTCTTGGTGTGGAGATTCACTTTTTTCCCTTTTACATTACCCTATGTTACCACAATATATATCTTCAGTGTTCGCCTGCACATTATCTCCTCAGTGCAATGGGAGTCCAACTAGAACTCATGCATTCTCATGTGTGCTTGAATATACGCCAAGGTCTTGTTGGGAAAACAAAATTTGCTCACTCCTCTGTCTCTCCCCAGGATACAGATTATATCTCCATGACAAGTAGGCCAGGCCGGGGGAAGAGTCACCTCCTGAGGGGAGGCCATAGCCTCAGGCCCTGCTGCAATACGTCTCAGTAGTCCAGCCCTCTTGATCTCTGGGAGATGCACAGCGGTGACAGAGTAAATTTTTCCTGCATCGGCACAGTGCTCCATTTACACAAGCCCTGAAGAGTGGCCCCCTCTTTTGCCAAAGTGAAAAGCAATTGGCTTATTTACTTACTGTCAGTGGAACCTTTCCCTGTTTCTGGAACAAGATGAAAAAAAGGGGAAGTCAGGGAGAGCGACTGCACTGTCTCAGGAGCTGACAGAGCGCCTGCACAGGCGGCTTTACACACTTCCTGCTGGAGATGATATTTTGACATCTTTCTACAGACCCTTAAAGACAAGGCTGAATCTGGAGAAAGCCTTTAGTCATTCATGTGGATGCATTGGAAGAGGAAAAGCAAAGCTGCCAAAGACTGAACGCCAAACTTAAATGAAAAAGAAAAATCCTCTTGAAACTATTTTTGGCGTTTTTGTTCCGGTTCTTCAAATGCATTCCTCCATTCTTATCATCAGTGTCTCATTTAAAGCATTTCCACAGAAATGTGTTGTTTTGAGCTTATTACTGAGAAGACCCACGTATTTGCAGTTACTGAAGTGAAACCCTGGACCATATACTCCAGACTATAAAAATTAGAGCTGTACAAAGAGATACTTGAAAACAAGGGTTTAGTGTGTGAAACTGTCAGATCTGACTGTCACTCAAACAATCAAGTTGAAGAACACAATGGAGAAGCACTTCTGTATCATTTGCGAGGCTGTCAGCTCTTTGGTCAAAGGCTTAGTGTGTCAGTTTAAGATCAATAATTTCTTCAAACCAACACGACAAGCAGTACTGCGGAGGTCTTGGGAACACCAGTGACTTGTGCTTGTTTCTTTTTCTGGTGTGGGACTTCAAATTATAGATTCTCCTTTCTCCAACTGACTCTCACATTATCATCCTGGAAAAAGAGAAGATACTGTACCGCAGACAACCTATCCAGCTGTCAAGGTGCGTCAGCTTCTGCCCTGCCAACTCCATGGCTTTAATTCAGCAGATGCCTTGGAGCTATCATTTCACATCATTACTTACAAGACATTGTGCCCTGTGTTTGACTAATAAAATCAACAAACTGAAAAAAAGGGATAGAGGGAGAAGCCGAGGGATCCTTTATGACAATAATTAATGAGGGAAAATTAAGGTAATGTGCGGCATTACTCTGAAGAGCTATAATTAAACAAAAATGTCCAATGCCAACTGTGTGTCTTCTGAGGAGCTCCAGGCGATGAATGCATGTCTGTAGTGAGAGAGATAATGCCGCCGCGTGGGTGGGAATGTTTCCTCAAGCCAGTAGTAGCCTGAACTAGCACCCATTGTTTTTGCCTAATTGAAGTCATGATTTGGCCGAGTGGTGACCTATGTGTGTGTCGTGGCCAGCGCTTGAAGTTTTGGTGGTGAGGTATCCGCAGGGGGGAATTTAATGGTCTGTTTGGAAAGCATTCAGACTGTTTATCCCATCAGCAGCTGCACCGTTGAACCATACAGTAAAATAGTAACAAAAGTGGATGAGCGCATAGAAAATATGTCACATTTGACCCCCAGGATATGTCTTTGACTGGGAGCTTTGCAGCAGAAAGCAAGGTGGTGGGACAGTATGATATCAGGCCTTACTCTCAGGCTTCAAAGCCAGGTGGGGAGATGTTTTGGTCAACATCTAAATCCCTTCTTTCATGCCTGTCAGTTTTAGAATCAACAACAACCCCTTAAGACTGGGGTTTACACTGCATATAAAGACAGATGGCCTGCTATTGTCCCCTGCCATGTTGTATACGCTGAGTTATCCTGATAAAGAAATAAGCTCTGGATCTGGTGTCACCAGAAGCAGTACTTCAATCACTGAGGATTCAGGGTTTTATTTCTGCTATGAATAAACTGTTTAGTATTAGAGTTTATTCTGAGGAAATGGAAGAAGAAAACACAATTTCTCTGAGAGAGACATGATTATTTTCAGACATTGTTTTTTAAAATCATTATAAGTAATGTGTACATGACATTTAAAGTGAGATTATTTCACTTTTGCTAAACAGTGGTTACTGTGGCCATAAGTGGTAATTATAGTAGGAGCAGCTGCCGGTTGTATAAATTTCCTAATTCTGTATCCCCATTTGAAGTTTTTCTTTTAACAACATCCTCTGTGTATCTTAACATAAACACTCAGGAGTCTACAGGATAATGCAATGACTATATAGGTCATTGTGAACAAGAGTATGTTTAGTACTCATGAATTCAAGGAAGAGTGTTATATAGTCTCACTTTCAGGAAAGTTTATGAAAGTACAAGGTTTTATTGCATTTTGGAGAATTTAATAGAGATTATCTTTAAAGAGAAAATAGAATAAAAACAGTTCACAGCGCGGTCTGTGGATTAGCCGTGTAACACTCACAATATTTTTGGAAAGACATCTAGCTGCTGAGTTTTCTAAATTTCATTTTCAATTGTTTGAAACAGTAGAGCATCTTAAAATCTCAGCAAATAAAAGAAGAGCTGGATACCAGATGGGGTAAGTGGAAATAATAACTTGACCATTTAAAAGCTGGTTAATACATGAACAGAGATGAAAAGAGGGGAAAAAACAGAAACTATGGAGGTATTTTTAATGTTTTGTTCACCTCTATTTATATACATGGAAAAACATTAGAGACATCTTTTACATACAATCCAGTTTTCCACCTTTTTTTAAAAAAAGATTAACATCAGGGATGACTTGCATTACATTGCACATATGTACCTAATAAGACAGTTACCCAGTCTATGTAGTCTTGAACTCTGTTTCAGACAACCAGTCACCTGGAGTAAAAATAAACAGAGTCACATTTGACAAATCAGTAGTTGCATCTTTCAGTGGTAAACAGCTGTCACTGTAGACTTGTCTTTTGGGGCTGATATCACCTTTTTCAGGATAAATGGGAACCCCACATGCCGTTGAGGATGGCCTTACAAATATTGACACAACTGTCAGCCTGTGTAATCCTTAATGATGGCTTTCTGAGCCTTCGGGGATGTCGATTCTTCACCTAACCGCATGTTGAGGAAAATGCAGCTAAAGGGAGCTAGTGGGGTGTGGATTCGACAATATTTTGTGACAAATTTTATTTGCTGGTTCAGGCAAGCAGTGCTAATGATATCAATGGGCAACAACTTGCTCTAACCACACTGAGGCTTTCTCATAAACAGCTCTGCTGCAACTGTTGTGCCATCCACAGTGCTAGAAATTTGCTTGTATTGTCCTATTTTTGTATGTATTTTACTTTGAAAAACAGCTTGCTAGCCAGCCAGTATGTCGCATGCTGTATTTATTGCAATCTTATATCCATTATCACGCTGGGTATTTGAGACTTTTGGCTAAACAACATGAGGGATTCTTTTATGGTTGGAGATGAAGTAATGTTTGTGTCCTGGTGTCTAGAGAAACCACCAGAGGCTGTGTGCATTGTGTACATACTGTATCTTATAAAACGAGTATGAGATTGGTTCTTCCGCTTCTAGAAGGTTTATGCATATGGAAGCAAAAGCAATTATTTCTGTGAAACATTTGCAGCCTCCATTAACTCATACATCATACTGGCCAAAACCCACATTATCTGTCACTGAAATACTGCAGTGGTAAATATGATAAACAAACACCCTTCCTGCAAATATCAAAACTGTTTAACGACACAATTTCAATTATCTTCAGCTGCTTTCCCCGCCTGCCAGTCAGAGTATCAGAAACAAATGAAACGAGAAGCCAACCCTCTAGCTGTAAGGCTACACTGCTCAATAAGAGTGAAAAGCAAATATATTTTGTATCTGCCAGGGTAATGTGGCCGTAACAACAAATGTCAACATGTGTAGCTGTGATTAAATCATTTTAAATCACTGTTTTTTTTCTGTCAGTTTGCAAGGAATGTTGATTTTAGATAAGAGTATCTTGTGTGCAGTGGAGCTGTGAAGAGAGAGTTAATAAAAAGCAAGCAGCGTTGAAGGTGGTATGTAATTAAAATCAGCATGTTGAGAGAGAATTTTGCCATGAAAGACTGATATGGCAGAGCACCGTACTGGTATAATTGTGCATGCACATGTGTGTGTACTTGTTGACTAGATAACACCAAGCAGCAAACAATAGAGCTAAGCCAGATAACAGACAACAGAGACAGAAAGAGCAAACTGTCTGAGTGACAGCTCAGTGAGAGCGTAACCCCTATGTTCTCTCTTCTACCAGCAGTTATTGATTTAGGCAAAATTGATTATGACTTGAAATGGCTTTTCAGTGGACTATGGGCTAAGTGGAAATGGAGTGATTGGGTTAACATGTATTATGGGTCATTGGGTTTGGATAAAGAGATGTCAGCAAGTCAGTAGAGGCTTCTCTCACTGTCCTGAGTAACGGTTGAATGACGAGGGCAAAACAAAACCTGACAGAGATTGCTCTTCACAAACACAGTTCAGCACAGGTCAGTGAAGAGAGTCTCTTTTCAAACAGTGAATCTGCACAAAAGAAATCCATATTAGCATTTCATTTTCCATACTGTCATAAAGCTCAGCACCTCTAACTGTATTAATTCTGCAAGGGGGCTTTTCTAATCACCTTCTACTCTGCTGTTACTTTTATGACAGAGAAGCCAATATGCATCTCTGACAGAGTGACCCTGACCAACCCTGCTGATCGTTAGGGAACTGGGTGCCAGGCTGTGTTTATTGGCAGCCACTGGGTGCCTGGATTGGGTTGGCTGCATCTGCATTGTTACTGTAAATATACCCTCATTAACCAAAATCATTTATGTGCAGGATTAGAAAAGCTCAGCCAAAGCTTAATTATTGCAACCATTGATTACTTTGTGGCATTCCTCTGCAGTTTTTGTTCTTTCATGTGTGTACTTTTAGGCATGTGGTGTACATGTGTATTATGTGGATTGTTCTTGCCTGTGTTACTCTAATGCCTTGTTCTTGAGGTCAAAGTCTCCAAAAGCCGAAAGAACAAAAGACCATTGAAAGTGTCTTAAGTCTTGAGTGTTGTATTCTAGTTGAGTTTAACTATGCCAAATCAAATGCTACAATGAACGTTTATGTAGTCTTGTTGCATCAGTAAAACCTCAGATCATTTAAAGATGCAATATGCAAGATTTGACCACCTGCACCGAACAAAGAGGGGGCAGCTTACTTTCAGCTAAAGCTTACAGTTTACAGTGAATCTGTGCTATGGTGTTGTCAAGATATCAAAATACCATGGAGACATTACAGCCAATGGTAAATTACCAAAGAGCTGCACAGATCAGTTCATGACCAGCTGATTCCCCTAGCTAGCAGCTGCAGCAGTATCATTTCAAACCACATATTGGGAATCTAAATGGTTACTTTTTCACCTGTAAGAAGATGGGCTAAATAGAAATGGAGCGATTGGGTTAAGATGTATTATGGGTCATTGGGTTTGAATAAGAGATGTCAGCAAGTGAGCAGAGGCCACTCTGACTGTCTTGAGTAACGGTTGAATGACGAGGGCAAGACAAAACCTGACAGAGATTGCTTTTTACAAACACAGTTGAGCATAGGTCAGTAAAGAGAGTCAAGTCAATTTTATTTATATAGTGCTAAATCACAGCAGAAGTTATCTCAGGGCATTTTTTCATATAGAAGTGGTCTATGTGTGTGGCTGTTTGAGTTGCATGTGTGGCTCCTCTACATTTGTGCTCATGGATCTCATTTGCACTGTTGGTTTTTGGCAGAGATGCTGTCATACATAACCACAAACTAAGCACTCCTGAATATTAGAAATGTGGACAAATAAATCAGCTGAAATGGAGAGCAGGAGGCTTAAAAAATATATCAGACGCTTTGTTTTCTGTCACAGGAAACTGAGCAGAGAATGTGTTTTTGTTTATTTTTTATTTCAGTTCCCACTTGCTTTGGAAAAAAAATAATCCCAGTATTTCTGATGTCAAGAGTCCATGAAATAGGTAGAGGAGGGGTGGGTGCCTCTGAAGTCTGTGCAAACTGTCATCATGCTGATAGTATTTTTCTGAGAGGCCCATGATGGGAACTGAGGACTCTACTTTTGTACTGTGGGAATACAGGAGAGCTCAGTGTTTACATGAGAGAGGAATAATGAGTAAGATATACAGCTCACGACTGGGAATATAATACAACTTGATTCATTAGCCCTGTATCATTATTTCAAGTGGTGAGTGATTAAAATTAGCGTCATGGTTAAGGCATATTACGCCCTCTGACCCTGCACACCCTTAAAGAGGGCACATTTGGAATTATGAGTGGCAGATAGTACACCTTTCACCTCTGGGTGGGAGGCCTCTGTCATGTTGAATGTATGTATTTGTGACACATGCTGACAAAATGCTTAGTGCTACGTGAGGATGCAGAGAGACATTTGACCTGATCTCTGTCGGTAGCGTGCTGATTATAGCTGGAAAGCATTTTGTCCCCCCAGGTGATTCAATGTGTCCTGTGTAGAGGTGTATGAGCTGTGAGAGTGCATGAAGATAACCAGAACCCACAACCGTCCAAGTTTTTAAAATGATGCACATACAGGTGAAACTTCTCTTTTGATTATATATGTCTCAGGTTTGTGAGGATCATTGTCTGGTGATTAGTGGGAAATGCATATTCACTTTATTAATTCATTGATCTAAGAGAGCAACATCATTAATATAAACATGTTTCTTTTGCAAGTGTCTTTTGCATTTTTATCTTCAAATTCTGGCTTCCTAAAAACAGCAATCATTTTCCTCAGTCATTCAGGACAGCTTTTAGCAGTTCTTAAAGCTATCAGTTGTTTACCTCTTAAAAATGCTGCAACATTTAATTTGCTAATTTAATAAAGCCGAGGGGAGAGAGTGAGAGTGTGAGAGTGCTGCTGCCCTTGTTCGATTACAAGTCAAAGAATTTGATATAACAGAAACACGGCAGATATCAAAAGTTTCTTTGGCAGAAACATTTTAAGCAATCATGCTTTTATTAAACTTCTTACAGTCCACTGTCTGGCAGACTTGTCAAGATAACAGATGAATCATTATGTACAACAATTAAGAGTTCGTAAGATTTTCATTTCACTGCTGTCACTGCTGTTTTATTCCCTTGGTTACAGTCAGAAATCACTCTCAGTAGAGATGGCCTTGACAGTTTTCAAAGGTGCCGAGCTTCTAAAGTAAAAGAGAACAGGCTGATCTGTGCTCAGGTAAAATCAGAGTCATTCGCACACTGTGGTGCTTGAAGAGAACAGAATCATAATGGACAACAAAAAACATTGAGTATTAACAGAAAAACACAAGTTATGTCTCAGTACCATGAGGGTTTCATTTTAATGCTGTAAAGTGCATTAAGGAAGTGAAACAATTGTATGGTGTTTCTAATTATTCTGACCTTCCTCTGACCTTCCCTGAGGAAGCACCTCTGTGTGTTCTGTATTCCTCTGCAAGAATGTACAAGGCCTAACAATATTACAAGTTAATGGATACAAATCTTTAATCAGCTGTTTATTCTGCAGCTTTAAAAATCCACCTATACGTTTTTATAGATAATTTCAATAATGGAAAATCATACAAATTAATGTTAATAAAGGTTAACTAAGTACGGAAGATGAGAACTGCCGTGTTTGCAATTTTTTTTTTTAATACCGTTATCTTGAGGTCACGAGTTAATTATTTTGTTATCTCGAGAAACAAGCTTTGCTATCTCGAGATAACAAGATAATAAACCCATTATCACAAGAAAACAAAAGGCTGTTTCCTCTTATTACTCAGGCTATAATGTTTATCAGAGATCAGGAGTGCCACCTATTATTATTTATTCTATTCTATTTTATTCAAATAAATTTATTGGTATGAACAAACACATATTGCTAAATCAGTTTAAAGAAGATTGTATATATATACACATATATATATTACATATATAGTACATTATTACAACACAGGCATCACATATGCAGGTTCCTTATTATACTGATACAGTCCTTTCTTTGATTAATATAGAATTCAATACAATAATGTGATAAATTAACCCATTATCACTTGAAAACAAGCTTTGTTATCTTGAGATAACTGATTAACTTGTGATGTCGAGATATCACCATTTAAAAGAATAATTGCAAGCACAGCTTCTCGGCTTCCATAATTATATATGAAAAGATGGTTAAGGGTTTAAAATATGTTCATTTTCATGGGTTCCATATGCATATTCATTTATTAGTGATGTTGGATTGTAAATATATTATTACATGTGTGCCACTGGTTAAGTCTGTAATCTACATACAGATGGTTTGAATGTGTCATTTACAGTTGTTTTCACTATTTTTCCTCTTTATTTATTGTTTAAATTTTGAATTTGCTAATCTTTTTGTTTACGTTCAAGTATTGTATCCACCCTCCACTAATACTGCGACAATATCTATTCTCAAAAGCTGTAGATAAATGAAACAGAATAGGTTTACCGCAGGTGAAATTCTTTGCATTCAGATTCTCAAAAGTAGTAGTCATGTCAATTTAGCCCCAAATCGCAAATCTGTCTCAGAGGAGTGTAAAATCAGTACAACATGTACTCAGTTATTATACTCTTGATTTGGATAAGGAAAAACTCAAAAACAAAACAAACAAAAAACAAAAATCCAACCATAAAATGAAATAAATTGAATTCAAATAAAATGGAATAAAACATTGAACAGGGTAAAAAGGAAGAAATCTCAAGAAAAACATACGAGGGATCCAGCTTTCAGGATAGATAGACATGCAATAGATGGCATATACATATGACAGAAATAACGGTATTAAAATTACAATATGGACACACAATGACATGAAGTAAATGAATTACATAACAATAAGTTTGTGTAATAAATTCAGAGAGCTGTAAGATAAGACATTGATAACTCCCAGGTGCCATCGAATGGTTGGTAGGACCTCACAAAAAATCTCCTCTGTACTATGGAGACTTGCAAAGAGGACAAATGTCAATTTCCTATAACACTTGCTCTCACACATCTGAAACAAGCTTGCATCAAAATAGCTGACTTTTAACATTAAAAACATCAGTATGTTCCTGTCTTTGTAGCATGGGACTGTGTGTGGACATTGTGTTCTTGCACTTGTGGGTAGGTGTATTGTGTGTATGTGCATGTGTGTGTGTTGCACATGGCTGAGCCATGTCCAGAGCATATAAAAGCAGATCAAAGGCTTCCACAGAGCATGTTGTTAATTGAGTGCACTGGACAATGTGCATGTGCGTCACAGCATCTCTGGGCAGAACCGATGCCTGTCCGCAAATGTCAGCTTTCTTCTCCTCACCATGAATTAAAGGCAACTCCTTTATTCCTTGTGTCCTTGTGGGGGGTTGTTATGTGTGTGTGCAAGAGTGGGAAAGGCAGAGTAAGCCTGTTTGATCTGACAAGCTTGAATTTAATTGACTGTGATGGGGGTACAGAGGACACATGAGAAGAAGGACAGACAAGAAGCAGAGGTGGTTTCCATTTTTGCTTGGTTCTCTTGCAGTGTTGATGGAGAGGAATGCAAAGACTGGGATGGTACTTGCCACTTTGAACCAGAGCAACAGCTTTCCAGACTTAAAGTATGGCTTCTAAAAGTTTGGTAAAGAGATGAAATGAAGTTTATCTGTGACCACAGAGCCCTGAAATGGCTGGGCCTGAAAATGTTTTTCTGTTTGCTACCAAGAGGAGCTGAAGCTGTTCCCCCCCCCACCACCACCTGTATTCACAGCAATATCTCCATATTTTTTTGGTTTGGGTTTACAAATTCATAGCATCACAGCTTTCCTGAAATATTTTGAATTCTTTGATCAGATCAACCTACCTTCATAAAAAGACCTTGAAAAGATGTAGCTTCTGCACACCACCTTGCACCGCTGACTTATGTGAAGTTCTACAGAGGTAATAATCTCAATGCGTTACATAGTTTTTTTTTATATTCTGACAGTTCCCTCCCCAGTGTTTGTGGTATAGGAGTTGCACAGAAGCTGATGGGATAGATGGAATCTTTTAGAGTTTCCCCGTTGAGACGACTTACCAAACGGAGTGAGATGGGAGGCAGGTTTTCGAAGGCTTTAACATCTTATTTTTAGCGGTGAGGAGAGAACGGCACGCTGACATGAGTAGCGGTACCACTGGTCCCCTGTGATGGAGTGGCACTCACAGTGCTGCCTCATCGTTTGCTGTCAATGCTGTGGGGATGTGATGTGGGAGCTTGATTCTCCAGCTCAAACCCCCAGGGAGATGGCAAAGGACACTGTTGGGTACATTTTTACATTTTTATAGCGCACTCCGAAAACGTTATTACAAAAGATGGCAGGCCATTTTTTGCCATTAAATTAAAATGAGAAAGAAAATCCTTACCATTTTTCATTTTCGTTGTGCTCTGTTTATCTATTCATCTATCTTCCCATATATTACACCTGTCACTAAAGCTTCCCTCACCTCACTTTTTTTAATATGTTTTGCATGTACCCAGTTAACCACCTGCCTCCAGTCAAAAAATCACATGCCAACTAAAATTTCCTTACTGTGGTTAATAGATTGGCTCTCCACCAGAGTCCGGTAAAATAATCTTCACTTAACTGTCATTAAGAGAAACAGAAAAGCATGTTGTTTGAAGCCAATTTCAATTAAAAACAAACATAATGTATCCCTTTATTCGTGCATCTTTTATCCAATCCAGTACAGGAACAGTACAAACTCTGGTCTAAATCAATTCTCTGACACGGGCTCAAATATAAAACATCCTTTATGTTTCATGAAGGCAGTATTTATTTTACTATGCATTTATCTTCTATCTACATAATAGAAGATTGATGGAGGTGTAGGAGTCAGCATACCAGGTGTGTTAGAAATCCTGTGCACGTTGGTATTCAACTCCTGTTCTAATATCACTTACCGCATTAGTTATTGGACATTAGGGAGCTAGAAGGACTCCCTCACATGCTGGATGCACATCTGTGCAGAACAGCTGTGCTTTTCCGAAGCCAAAGGAAACATGGTGGGCAAAATCAGCAGGGGTTGAACTATGCAAGGAGAGGCTACTGTCCAACTTGAAGAGGAGACTCAAGTGTGTCAATTGAGGAGGAGACTCCAGATCAAACCCCAAGATGACATCAGGGGTCATTTTGGGATTTAATTTGATTTAATAAACTTATCTTTAATTGAAGCTTTAACGTGGTGTATCCCTTTTGTTGTAGCCACCTGAGCCACATCATAACAAAGGTGCCTTGTGGAGTTTTGAAGCTGCAAGCTGAAAACCTGACTCTGCAGCTCTGCAGCCCCTTCAGCTCTACAGAGATTTATGGCGTCTTTCAGCTTATTGTTGTAGTTTTCCAGCCCCCAAATTACCTGTTTTGGATCACTCTGACAAGTCCTCCTGCTCTCATATTTGTTGTTCCCAGCCACAACAGGCAGCTGCTGTCAGGGAAGAAGCTCCAAAAACCGACTATACACTACTTGCCTTGTACCAAATAGCAGAGAAAGTCAGAAACTAGTATGTGAACATAGCAGAGCATTTAGCAGCTAAAAACTCTGAAATTTTCCTCAGGAGTCAGTGGAGACCAAAAACAGTACTACTGCAAAAGAAAAATATTTGACATGGTGACCAGGAGGAGGAAGGATGTGACATGCATTTGGAAGCTCTGGTAAAAATTCAAACTCCTGTTTCCAAGGTCAAGTACCCACCTGCAGCAGAAGAACTTGTCACTGGAATGAATTTTTACACTCATCCACAGGCTACTTTTACCGTTTGTGTTAAATATGTATTCATAATCCGCTCACTGTCTCTGTTCAGTGCCTATAGCAGAATAAATAACCTACCTAAAGATCAATCCTTCCACATCACCTGGCTCACTATCACTCACAGCAACCTACTGCTAACACTGACAAGGATGTTTTTCTGACTCCATGCATCAGCTTTTGACCAAACCACTTGCCTCCCAGGACAATACTGGCATTACAATGTTGTAACAGCAGAGATGCATCAGTAATAAAACAGGTCCTCTGCCACCAAACTGGAGCAAATATTCTGTGCAGAGCTGCAGATTTATGGCCATAAAACCAAGCAGAAATGGCGGAGTATCACACTGGTCTGGTCCCAGCAGCATGTCTTGAGCTGTCATGGCCTTGTGCAATTAGCTTGGAGGACAAATGCACATATCCAATTAAAGCACAGCCCGATTCACTTGTCACAAAATCAATGCAGATCTGTCCCCTAATGCGAGAGGCAGCAGTGCCTGAGATAGTGCGAAAAAAGTGACGTCTTTCCAGGTTTTACCATCATTTTCCTTTCCTTTGCCCACTGAATGTGATATATTCAGCCTCATAGTATTGAAGTACTGTCAGGGAGCAGCACATTAATTGTTATTGTGTGGATCACACAGAAGTATTTTGTTTTCTCTTTCCTTTGTTGTGTCTGTCGAGATGAGTATATTTAACGGTCCGACAGCCCGCAGGGCGGCTGTCACACTGTTAAGTACACAACTATGCTATGTGCACAATTCCTGTCTTTAAGTGGGTACCCAAGCGACACATCTTTGGAAAGCTAAGATTACTGTTGATTGATGCAAACCATTTCTAGATACAATCACAACAGCAGGTACAATCCACACTTCTGTCAGACCACCGACAAACAAACAAACAATTACAAAATTTACACTACTCACCTATGAAGCCTCATATTACTCCACTAACTGACACAACTCTGATAAAAAACAGTCTTGTTTACATTGTCAAAGGCCCAGTTGATCCAATCCAGTAAAATATTACTATTACTATTACTTTTATTTCAAATTAGCCGGCAGATGTCCTGATTATCCGTGTATTTTCCTTCATAGCTCAAATTAGCACATAAACATTAGCCTCATCTTGGTATCAAAATGGCAGCTGGACTCTGACCTTACAGTTGACACCTTATTAAACCCAATAGGAACTTCCATGACCTATTGTGTTGAAAGTAAATACCTGCCCCTCTTCTTTTATATAAAGACCAAAACCAACAGGAACAGATTCTGCTGATGACTGGAGCTTTGAATAGTTGATGAAATTCCAAAAATGACAATATGCACCTTTAGTGGTTTCTATAAATCCACAACATATTTTATGTTCACATGTAAATTTAAATTGTTTGCTATATGTTATTTTTTATATAAGCTGCTTTTCTACCATAGCATTTGTTTTGACTCGTTTATATGCACAAAGTTTAGTTTCAAGAAGGGAACAAAACACTTTAATGTGTTTATGCTTCAGTTATTCTGAAGCAGGGGTCATTTGGTTTCTCTAAATGACCTTTTTCTGCAAGATGCCTAGACATACCTGTAGAAAAACATGTGTAAAATATTCATTTTCTGTATTGTTATTAAATTTGAACTTTGCCTAGGTAAGGCTCCATGCTGTGGTCCCATTGTGTTTTTCAGCTAATAAGTCCCAGCTATAGGTCATCTACAGGCATCTGTTTGCAAAAAATATTCAGGCGGAAATAACCTTCTACTTCAGTATGTTCAAACTTCTATTACTCAATGCCAGTAGCACTACTTGTCAGTAGCAGTGATTCTCACTGTTGGAGAAAAAACTTCAGAGTGTTACCTTTCAAAAGTGACCAGGACCATGCATGCACTCCTAATGGTTAAAGAACCGCTTTCAGTTTATTGTAGGTATGCCTTGGATTGGCATTTTAGGCTAATGTTACATGAATTTAAAGGATTGTTAAAGGGTTAAGAAAAGGTACTTTATTGATCTCCATGGGGAAGTTGATAATCTGCATTTGACCCATCCTATACACACACTAGGAGCAGTGAGCAACCACTGTCCGGGGACCAACTCCATTTCTTTTGCCATGCCTTGGTCAGGAGCACTGACAGGAATATTAACCCTGACATATATGTCCTCTGATGGTGAGAGCAAACTGGAGCTTGTGGTGGCACAGAGAGGACACAGAAAGGACCTGAGATGGCCAGGGTTTGAACCCAGGACCTTTCTACTGTGAGGCAACAGTACTGACAACTGAGCCACCATGCTGCTAGTGCTTTACCCCCCTCCCCTCCTCTAAAAAAAGAAAGCAGCTTTTGAATATTCTCGTCTTCATACTATCTGCCATCTCCACTACTGTACAAGTCTGGCATATTTCAAGACTAATGAAAGAAACTGACAAGCATCTCAAAGGAATATTTCCCTTTGATATAACATTTTGTTTTAACTGGATAGTTACTCAACTTTTGACATTAGTTGCCCTGTAAGCTTATTCAATTTTCTTAAGAAGTCGCTTTATTGATAATAAACCAAATATAGTATCGTCCCTAAAGCAAAATTAAGTTGTTTCATTACACATCAACACATCTTAACACATTAAAAAATATTTTGTGATACATCAATTGACTTGTTTCCTCACAACCTGTTTTCTACCAATTAGATTTTGACCATGACAATAATTGTCTCCTAACCTTAACCTCTTACAAGGCAACCCCATTGTTGTGAACTATTCTGTACCCAAAATATAAAGGTTACTGTTTATAATTCGGGTCTCATTTGAAAAGTATTTCTTTAAATCAGAGTAGATTTTGTACCTAAACCCCAACAAACATTAACTGCAGTTTTTCAGTCGTATGTACCAGTTTTGGAGTTGCATTCTACCCATAGGAACATCAGCCCAATAGTGGCAGGACTGCAACAAAAGATTTAGTATGTGGCTTCTTTGAAAATAGCACAACTAAATATTCTTTAAAGCAAGCATATGTAAATTATGAATGAAAACATAATTCTGAAAACAATGAAAATTTAAATTAAATTGATCAGAAGTTAAACATCCATCTTCCAGGGTTTGTATTGTACATTTGTACTTAGTCAAGTCATGTGACCTGCAAGTCTGACTGTGGCCACTACAACAAAATCAATGTACAGCCTGGGGTTGTTCCTGCTTTGCTTTGAACCTGTTTGACTTGACATCATTAAAATAACTGACTCAAGACAATCTTGGGGATTGTAGGGAAATTCAGTCTACCAAATTATTATTCTACTTTGTAATTAATATATAATAAACAACACTTGTGGATACAGGTGTTGCAAATACGACAAGGGTACGCTTAAAAATGCCAACTTACAAATTAAAACTGCTCAGTTTTTAGGTTTTATAGGTTTTTAGGAGTTATACACTATTTTCTAATAGTGTGGTGTGTCACAGAAATCTAAGCATATAAGATACTTTTCTGTTCCAGAGTCAAAGATCCACATGACATTTGTAAATGTACCCTTTGCTGCTGTCACATAAAGGCACAGCATATTTATTTCTTGCACATGAACCTCAGTGCTAGTTAGTATGCAAGATCACATAGTTTATATATACTGTAGCATGTCTGGCATTTGGCCACAGTCTCTGAGTTCATCTGCAGGGTTTGTTTTCTATAAACACAGCTGGGGTCTGTTACTTGCGTGGGTGGTACAAACCAACTTGGAAGCCATTCAGGCGCACTGATACACCCATGTACATAGAGAAAAGGCAGATGAGTATCACATGTAAAAATGCGTGCTTATAACTGCATGTTTGTGTTAGTATTGTTATGTGCAACGCTGTGTGTCAGTGTGGGTGTGTGTTTATCTGAGTGATGCCTGTGCCGCGGGGCAGGAACACGGAGTGAGGGAGTGAGACAAGCTTGAACTCAACCTCAGACACCCTGCAGCTTCCCACTGAGTGGGAGCTTGTGGATGTGAGGGGACACACTTGTGGTGTCTTCATTTGCTGGAGTAGCAAAACTTTTAGCAACAGTGTTATCTGGAAATGGCAGCAGGAAAGCCTCTTCAGACCCCCTGTACTTCCTCTGTTACAGTAATATTTTGAAAATGAGGCTTAGCTGATACACAGGAGGTTGTTTGATTTGTTTATCTGTTGTCTTTGTTAGTGTTGATTGTGTTGATGTTGTGCTGTAATCCTCGAAACAGTGTGAACTGCAATGTTGTTTTTAAAGACAAAGAGATAAAGAAACAAAACCGTCTTTGATTATTAAACTCCATTTTATTGTCCTGTATAATCAGCACACGGCTTCAAAGTACTGGCATTGGGAACGTTGCCAGTGTGGTGTTGAAATGTGTGGTGAATATGACAGGATAATTAGACACTGCTGGCCAAGTGATGAAGCCCATCAGCTGCAACTGACACCCTTCATTGCATTTCAAACAGCGCTGTGCTGAAGCACAGGAGAGCGTCTGGACTGCTGTGCGAAATCTGTCTTATTTCTCTGTACTTAGAGAGTCAGAAAGAATAAAATGTGTTTGGGAGGGTCTGTCAGTGGCTCGTCTCAAGGTGAATGACAAAATCACTACAACATTAGCGTATTTCATTCTCTTTGTACCCAGCGGTAGGAGATTCAGAGAGCCACTTTGTCAGTAGATCAGAACAGTTTTATTCAGATCAAAAACCAGGAGATATCTGGGCAGGGCCTCCCAAAATGTAATCTGAAAAAAAATCTGATCAGTCTCAATTCTGTGCGAGAATATAATATAAAGATAAGAAAGATATAAATGGATCAAAATAAAATGCAAGTCATTAAATGGTTCAGTCGGCCAAGTCATGTGGATAGATTATTATTTAAATGTAGAATATGTACAGCACTAGTGTTTGGTGTCTAGGCTCTGACCTCATTGCTCCCCACGAGGAAACACTGATCGCACACAGCAGGGAGTGAGGAGCGACAACACTAACTACCCCCCTAGGTGAGGATAGACTCAGAGCCAACAGTTGGTTGCAGGAGCGGAGGTGAGGCTTTTGAAATGCTCTATGAATGGCATCAGCAGCAGCAGTAAGAGCAATGGCAGCAAACGTGTGAGCAGTGTGGCAGCCGTCATGCAGCAAACTGTGAGCACTGACAGGCTAAATACACCTCCATGATTATAAGGGTGAAAGGGTGCATTGGATGTATGTTACAGTGATGAGAATATGGCGGGCGTTGCTTTATTTCTGACCATTACAGTAAGGTTTTATTTTATGGGTCTATATGAAATAATTTTCTAGCAAGTTTCCTGGAGAGAACTGTGTAATTTGGTACTAATTATAGAGAAAGATAGAGACAGAGTTCATTGAAAGGTGAATTTATATAGTTTGTGTTGAGTTATATGCAGTTTTTTTCCAGAGGAATTTCCTTGAAAGAACTGCTCAAATTATAGAGCTCTTTTCAGCAACATTCCTATGAATTTGCAGTCAAATATCAATTCCTTCTACTACTACTTAAAAGTAAAGTTGAGGTCCCTAGTGCACATAAAGTTACCTCCTCATTCCTTAACCTCATCTTCTTTTCTTGGTCTTAATATTTGTTCTAGTGGTGGTATCCAATATGGTATTGTACTGCTACTGTGGGTATTTTATTGATACAAAGTATCATCCATTCATTCTTCAAAACTTACCCAGGACGAGGTTTGCGGTGGCATCAGACTGACATCCATTACCATGGCAACATCCTCCAGCTCCTCCTGGGGGATCTCAAGATGTTCCCAGGCTAGAAGATATACATGTAGGGCAGGAGATATACATGTATGTAATCCTCCCAGTGTGTTCTGGGTCTGCCCCAGAACACAATGTGAGGATGTTCCCGGAACACCTCAGAGGGACAGTACAATATATATAATGTAAATAATTACATATGTAACATACAGGCTTTAATCTATAATGTTACTGCAACATGCTTCTCTCTGTTTTCCAGCTGCAGTAGACAAATGCTTACACAAATGTCACCTTGTAGTGTGAAGCTCAAACTTCACCATAAAGATAAAGTAGCAGCCACTTTTATTATTTAGATGGGTGTTTCTAACTTTAGAATTAGCACAAACGAAAGTTGATACATTTCATCTTTTGTCTACTTTATCTTTTAAAGTGTTTAATCTAGGAGATTACAGAGGTCATTGGATCTATTTGAAGATGTGTCATCAGTATATCTTCATTTCTATTCTGATCTTTTGTGATCACAAGATTGTCAGAATATGTTTGCAAGCAAAAAGCATGCTCACAAAAGGCTATTTCTATTAAATGTGTATGGGCCTTTGAATGAAATAAGAGTAAGGCATAGTTCATATCCCCATTAAAATTGATATCTGATCTGATCCAAATGTTATTTTGGGGGAAAGTTCACTATCTGCTGTAGACTGATTTACTCACTTGCTAGAAATAGTGTAACATGGTTCATCAAGGATATTAAGTAACCTGCATCCTTTAAATTCTATTTTAAACTGAATTACATACTGTACATATTGCCATTTTACTTAACACTGTTGGCTCTTTGCTATAATTCTAATAACTGAAACTGCATGTATGCAGTGCAACACACACAAAATCACATCTCATCAGCAGCGCCGAAGGAAATACTGTTGTGAAGAGGGATTCTTCTTCTGTCAGATCCGCCGGGGGAGTGATTAGAGAAAAGAGCTGTGTGTGTCATTAGCCTCTTGACTGGAGCGTGGACCCCTCCAGGAGTGATGGGCTCCACAGCTGCTTCACACTCGAAGGACGCACCTCTGTTCCTCAGGCCTCCTCGACTGATTGAGTGTGTTAATTGTAGTCATTGATCAGAACAAAAGCAGACCAAAGAGGCTTTTTCAATTTTATACGAACAAAGTTTTATGCAAACTGGGATTTATTTATTGAAATAAAATATTTTGGCTATTGTTTCTGTCTGTAACATTGTACTCACCAAGTTAATTACTTAGATGTGAGAACACATTGAATCAAGCATTATTCAAGTTTTAAAGAGAGCTTCAGGTTATCCGAACTCATATGAACGAGAAAATAAAGGAAAATGGTAAAATTATTACCAAAATTCTTTGCTGTAACATCCATCCAAGTTTACAGACCGACAACTAACTTGCCATAATTGTATGTCTGTAGACACAGTTTTCCTCTTCAGTGATGAATTATTTTTGACACTTCAGGTGCATTTATGCCTAATCTCCGCCGAGGGCGGCTGTGTCATGTCCTGGTGCGGCTGCCAAAAAATGATTCACTGCCATTCCTGCCATTGTGCCGTTGTCCACTGGACGGATGTGTGACTATCTCTTTTCTACATTCTGCTTTCTTTAAGTGCTGGGTCTGTTTTTGGTAGACCAGCTTGTGTCTCTGAAGTGTGAAATTCACTTTTGAATGTATATAATAAAAAACACCTGTCTCAAGGATTAAATGTCCTTTATGGGTTGAAAAAAATAGCATTGGAGCATCTGCAAATGCACTGTCACAAAGCTGAAAACAAGGCTGTTTACATGGTTTTCATGGGATATTGATGCTATATTTATACTAAATTGACAAATGGCATGGATTTAATATTTAAAGATCCCCTATAGACATGTTTTAAGACGTTTGATTGTTTGATGTCTATGTCTCGTTTTCATGTGAAAAGTTTAACTGCTGGACAAAACATCTCCTATTTAACTGTATTGTAAATTTTCTTCCTTTAGCAGATGAATGTGACTTTGTCTGTCTGTACCTACTGAAAAACTGTTTATATCACTTCCCTGACAATGTACTGTACATGAAGCAGGAGAATGAATGCTGACTACACTATTCACAACATGAGGATAAGATGAAGTAGCTTGTAAAGCACAAAAAATGTGGGCAAAATAACTAAAATATATTGGAAATGTGAACAGACTTCTTAAAGATGGTCCACTTCTTAAATGCTTTGAGTGGACATTTCAACCGACACTACGATGTGACAGAATAACGCTGCAGTGTTCCCATATCTCAACATTCACTTTGGTGAGTGCAGTGTTATCATAACAAAAATAGATATAATGGCAAAAAAGTTCCAAACTGTTGTAAACCAGACTTTTTCTCTAAAAAAAGCTCTTTTTTTCTGGTAAGTCAGCTCGAGCCACGGGCACAAGAGTGCACATAAGTCAGCATTCAGCACTTTAAAATCCGCAACAGAGAAATTTGATTCATGAAAAGTAACGCTGGGCTAACCAGCCCCTCCTTTCCTCCAACTACCAACAAAAAAAATCATTTAACCTAGATGTATTGTTATGGTGAAACATGCCACGCTGACTTTCAGTAATTTTTCTGCATATTCTGTCTGACTTGAGGTCAAACACGAGAGGATTAGCGGGCGTCTAATCCATGCAGGTGGCGGTGTGGCCCTGGGCTGCTCAATCCTCTCAGTTTAGTATGCAGGCGGGCTGGTTTGCAGAATTGGAGCACACCATGGCTCTTGGGGGATTTTAAGCTAAATAAATAGACACAATAAAAGAGCTGGAATAAGAAAGGGTTTTATGGAGAAAGAGGTGATATTAACTTTGTGATTGAGTGGGGAGAGTGGGACTCGGAGAAGGAGAGGGAACGGAGAGTCGCACTAGGTGCAAGTGTTGTGGCATTTTGTGGTGTTTCTGCTCTTAATTATCACGTCCCCCTGTGCACCGTCTCCCTTCCCAGCTCACCCATTTTCTTCATCTCCTTTTCAATTTTATAATTGCTTGGTTTTAATTAAAGCCACACAGCAGTGACAGTAAGTCAATTAAAAGCCAATAAATGGGTACAGATAGTCAAAGGCTGTATTTTTTGGGGTGGGGGTATTTCTGTCAGGAGTGTTGTATCCACACGCCTTAGGATGAATCAAGAAGCAGCCTCTCTCCCGCATGAATAAGTGATGTGAAATTTCACATGCTGATTCTATATTGGGAGGCCCGTAGTGTGTTGTCGTGATGTGTAATAAGGGCTTTGTGGTGCTTATGTTTGACTATGTTTGTATCTACATACACGGTGTATTTATAGGAAGAAGACTCCTGGAGTGTTGTGAAGTAGCACAAACCTCTTTTATTCATTTCCTCACCATTCCTTTGCTTATTTTCTCTCTTGTTTTCTTCTCGGTTTCATTACTGTGATGTCTCATGTCTGGTTGTGTTCCCTTTGTGTGTCATTTCCTCCCCCATGAATCCCAGCCAAATTCCCCTCCCTCTAACCGCTCAATTACTGATGTACTGTAGCCTTGCGCTCTCTCCCTCAGCTTCACTCGTTTTCTTAATGATACTGCATTCCACATTTTAGAACTTATTTCTCCTCATCCTGTCTTTTAATTATGCAGCAGTATTTTGGCTCCGGCTTCTAACGATACACTCAGTGTCCTACCTGTTTTTACACAGAGGACATTCCAGCTGAACTGGGTTCTGACTGTATGCTGATCACTCCTAGATTTCCTCTGCAATGAGACAATTACAATTACGCCCCTGCCTTTGATGTGCTTTCAAATAAGTGGGTCAAGTCAGATGAGAGTATCTGTGAGTCAGATACTAATTTACCTCAAAGTTACACAGAAAATCAAACAATTCTGTGTAAAACTCTTCGCTGACAAGATAACGCTGGCTGGAAATGATCACCATAATACTTGAGTGCCTGAGTTTCAAGTGCCATTTATTTTCAGGTTATTATCTGCACTTAATTAGTTATTATCTGCAATTAATTAATGCTGCAGTAAATTTTAGTTTCAGGTGTTCCACTTGTTTTGGAAAAGCTGGCTGAACTTAATGTTTAATGTTAGGAGTTATTACTTTATTGAAGCAGATTGTAAAATTTGCCTGTTCTGCTCTTAATGAGTCTGCAGAATTTGCAGAGTAGTCGAACATCAAGTTTAAAATTTGACCTTGAGGTTAGATTTAGTTCTCAAAATATGAACAGATAGTGATAGATAGATAGATAGATAGATAGATAGATAGATAGATAGATAGATAGATAGATAGATAGATAGATACTTTATTAATCCCCGAAGGGAAATTTAAAAATGTCATAGCTCAATAAAAAACAAAAAAGAAGTCCAAGTCAATTCCAATTCAAATTAAAGAGTCTGATTGCAGTGGGGATAAAGGACCTCCTAATTCTCTCTGTCCTGCAGGACAGGAGGAGCCGACTGCTGCAACTACTCCTCTGTTGTTCCAGGAGACTGTGGAGTTTCTTCACTGTGCCTCTCTCCACCACCGATCTTAGAGGGTCCAGTCTCCTGCCCAGCACTGAGCCTGCTTTTTTCATATTTGCAATCAGTTGAATAACATAATCTCTACTAAACCAGTTTTAATTTTGTTAATGAAAACTAAATTTTAGCCTTTGAAAATGAGAGCAATGACAAAATGTAATGTAATGCATTTTTCATCACTGAATAAAAACTGATAATTTGAAAGATGGACGAGTGGATAATGATCTCATAACTATTTAAAGCAAGTTCTTATTCAGCAGCCTGCATGTAGCATGTAACTGTAAAAACACAACATATCTTCCTCTGCCATCCCAGAAAATCCTTTTTCTTGACCCATTGCACTCATAATCGGCATCTTGCGTTTCAGTAATGTTCTGCCAGTAATGTAAATTAACGTCACCAGTTCTTGGAAGGATAAGACTGACAGATTAATGGACTAAATTTGTTTATAATCTCACTGAGAAAGTAGCAACACAACAGCAAATGAAGAAACATGCAGAACAGCATGCTGACAAATATGAAAAGGTAAGCTAATGTAATGAACATTAACATTACGTGATTTTAGAAGGACTTATATTGTTCGGAGTTTGGCGTATTGATGCTTCCCATTTATCAAAAAAAAAAAAAAAAATTCAAAGTCAATATTAAAAGCCACTTTTAATATGTATTTGGACTGCCTGAAACTTAGAACTGTGAGGCCATAAAATCTGAATCTGTATGAGTTAAACCCAACACTTTTTTTTTCTTTTTGTGATGATTAGTTAGTTTTTATCTCGTTTTCGCTGTATCTTTGTTATAAATTCAGTTTTGTCAATAAATGTACTATATTAATAAAAAAAGACAGAAATAAGACTAAAATGTCTTTAGTTTTTTGTAGTAGAAAAACAAACAAAAAAATCATTCGACTAAAACTAATATACATTTTCAGATATTTCAAATCCAAGACTAAATCAATATCTGGTGCCAAAATGAACACTGAACTCAATATCCACTTACAAGCTTTTGCAGCAGTTTCAGCCACATCTCATGGTCTATTCAAATGAAATCTATTCTAAAATATTTCTTAAAAGATCAGCTTCCATATAAAATGAACACTTAAAGCTAAATTTAATATATAATATAAACCGTTTAGGCCCAACATTCATTTGCAAACACGTAAAATAAACACATTTATTCTCATATTTATGAAATTCTGCTCACACTATTTTAGTAAGTGCATGTTTCCTTTTTTCCCCCTAAATTACAGTGATGGATGTTTATGTGCATGTGAACACGCTTATTAGAGAATCCACACCCCATCAGCTCCTGCAAATAGTTACAAATGGATGCAGGGATGCTTCATGTTTTTCCCAGTTTATCATTTAACATCTCATTCAGCTCACTCAAACATGAACACTGAAAAAAGAAAATCACCTTTTGCTGACTTCGGAGTTGATCATTATGGATTGTATTGAATTGGAGTCTAGAAAATTCTACATATATACATTATTTATTTGAAAGCATTTGGTAATATTAAAACTAAAAGATGTTTTGCTGAAAAGTGTCTTAACTGTACACATCATCATTAAAACCACAAAATTGGTAACATTTTGAAAGTGGCTTCAGGCCACAACATATGGGATAAAATGAACCTAGCTCTAATAAGTCCAGTTAAATGTTCTTTAAAGGTTTAATCATGCAGTCTTGTTGATATGTTGCAACCAAATATAGGGATTTCAGTGAGTTACGTGAAAAGAAAAAAAATTAGCTAAAGGAGATGCAGAATAAGACCAGTTATGAGGCGGGTGTTCAAAAAAGCTGGGAGGGGGTGATAGCTGTTGAGTAGATGAGCATCAACACCAGATGCCAGACCTACTATCAATTTAAATATAATTACACAGCAACCTCATCCATGCATATAACCACTCCTTCTGTGCTCATTTATCATTTAACAGAATATGGAAAAAAAAATTAAATTGAACACTTACTTGTGGATCAATTTCTATCACGGTGAGAGGACTTTAGAGAAGAGGAAATAGAATTTATGTTCTAAAGGCCCATTAATAATAATAATAGCCTGGAATATCTACAGATTCCATGTGACACTTTCATTAATATCCTTAGTGCTTTTAAATGATTTATTGAACTGCACTATATCACGCCACAGTCTCCATGTCGTCTTTGAATTTTCATTTTTCTGTTGGCCGGGAACTTACTTCAACTTCTGTATTTTATCAATAAAATGGGCTTTGTCTAGCAGTCAAAAATTCCATTAATATTTATATTGCACTGAGTATACTCTATAAATCCCAGATGTGCACAGGAAGAGTATCTGTTTGTAGGATGCAACTATAGTTTAGCCAGCAGGGTTTTGATCAGGGGAGACAGATTGCAAACTAGAGCAAAGATAGAGGGGGAAATGGGGTGGAAAAATGCTAAATTTGCTGACAAAATCGATTTCTTTTTTTAAATGAATTAAAAAGAAAGAAAGGCAAGAAGAGGAGATTGAGCTTGCATTTAGCTTTAGCAGTAAAACGTGAGTGCAGGAATAAACAGACTCAGACTGCAATGGTAGACATAAGAAGATATAGATTTTAATATCTTTATAAACATTTTTGTACTGTTGTTCTTTGATGATAACTTACTGAACAATTGAATAATGGTAAAGAAAGAAGATGAATAGGCATACAGTAGAACAAGAAAGAGGGAGGTGATAAAGTGTGCATTAAGAAATAAAGGTTCTAAAAATATAACATGAAAAATATGTAAATAAACAAATCACCAGAAAAAACAAAAAAAAACAAAAACAAAAATGAAAGCCTCCTCCTGACAGGAGGAGCGAAAAACCCTGTTATCATCATTGATGTCACTGATATTGTTTTTCTCATAGTAATACAGTAAATGATTAATATCAGCACTGCAAGAAGTCCTCTCGTCTCCATTGTTACAGTTCACATCATTGATACAAACACCATCTTATCAGTAGAGAGGGAGTCACAAAAGCTCCAGAAGTACAGCAAGATGTCCTGTAATTGTCAGTTGATCTGTATAGTACCGCATCCCCTTGTTACTTCGGAAGCGATTGTCTTGGTCTTGGATCCCCACATCCACGAACAATCACAATCAGTTAATAAAGAGACATAATGCTCTCTGCATGATCCCTGTTTTGCCATGCTCCATTGAAAATGTTTTTTTTTTTTTAATCTTTTATTGATCACATGAGCCATTTAAGGTACGCACACACATTTTTTTTCTTGAGTCTTGTTCTTGTATTCCTTTGAAGTTAAGTGATTAAGAAAAAAAATGTGTTCCTCATATTCTCAATGAGGGAGGGATGTCCTCACTGATGAGGGATCAGTTCAGCACAACCTCAATGGGAAACTGAGAAAGCCCCATTTGACCCTCGACCTCTAAGGCTCCTGTTGGCCCCGCAGCAGGGATCAGTAGGTCCATTTTGTGTCTTAGAAAAATCAAATGAACAACAGCTGACACAAGATATAGACAGACTCTTCAATATTCACAGCTTGATCTCCCAGAGACACACATTGTTTTCCAAGCAAATGAAAATAGCGCATGGCAGTCCTTGTCATCTCGAAACAATTAGCAGCTTAATATTCGGTCGCACAGAAGGAGAGAAATGGTGTAAATGAAGATGGAAGAAGAGTTGTGTTTGTAGAAAATAATACCAGTGTGAAATACTGTTAAATAGGCAGAAGGTTGGTACAGTACCTGAAAAAGACAGCATTATTTAGTTAGTAGTAGTTATTACAATTTGTTATGGTGTGTGAGCTAACAGGTTACTCTGCTTATGGCCTTAAAACATCTGTGGCTATAGACTTCCACTCTGTAGAAAGAATGGCACATTCCTATGTCTGATACTGACTGACAATTTATTGCCATGCTCACACCTGATCTCTTTCTTCATAAGAAACACTTACGCACAGTTTTGGACCTGCTGTTAGCAAAGGATGCAACAGAAAAATACATTTGGCAAAAAGGATGAGAGCAAGATAAGGTGGACAACTCTTTATAGGGTCAGTCATCGACTTTCCATTTGTGCCTTCTTGGTAACAATTTACAAACGGTGAACTGAAAGCTAAAGCTGGATGGAACACTAGATAGTAGATCGCTAGTAGAACACTAATAGATCGAGTTTACCTGTCTCAGAGCTAACTAGCGAGTTTTACCTCGCTGCCCTGTTCTCTCCTTCTTCCTTGCTCTCTTCTCACCAAATTTTGGTTATTTGAGCTCCAGTTGAGTGAAAAACAGACCTAAAAAATGTATATAAGATACCAAGACATATGAAGATGAAATCATACTGGCATAAGTGGCAGTGCAAGCTTTGTCTGCATTAACCTTTTATCATTCTTTGACTCGCAGTCCCTCCAATTTTTGTGCCATGAGTCTTTCTGTTGTACTGTAGATGTTTGATGCTTTGATGCCTGTTTCTTGTCTGAACAGTAAAGCTCCCTACACAACATTTACACATATAATCACACTCACACACATACATAAAAGACACAGGCCTTGTAGTGCAGGAGCAAGAGAGGGTCTGAGGGCTGTGTTTTTTGTGATTAGCGTTTGCCAAACCCTCTGTAGGTCAACGGAGAATGAAGTCAATATTTGTCGTTATCAAGGCCACCAAGAGGGCGTAGACATGTAGTAAAGACTGGGATAAGGTTGCCCTATTGTTGGCTTGCTGAACCCCACTAGGGGGGCGTACAGTGGTCCGGGGAGTGCACTTGTGCTTCCTCCGTGTGACGGTGCCGTCCGGGGAAGTGTGGTCATGTTTCCCCCCATCTGTGAAATCCGGGGAGGAATCCTCCTTGTCTACCATGACCTCCTTTGAGTGGTGAACCTCATTGTCACCTTTTCCCTTGCTCCCCCTACCACGAGGCTTTGTGCAGTTCCGAGGACGACCAGGCCTCGAGGGGTGCACTATGTGGGTTTGCCCCCCAGAGCCCACTGCTACGCCGCGATTCATAGATGGGTTCACTGTGCCAGATAAATTGTTAGTCTGTGCTCTGGAATTAGGGACAGTTGGTGAGCAGTTGGGGAAGTCCTCCTTGCGAAGCTCCTTGAGGTTTTTCCCAACCATATCAGCCGGTGCCTGACAACCCACAGAAGATGTCGAACCTCGGAAACGTTTCAACCATTCCCATAGCGCCAGGGCCTTGCAGTCACATGACCAGGGGTTGTCGTTGAGACGCAGGTACTCCAGGGCAGGGAGGGTTTCCAGGCACTGCCCAGACAGCTGTATCAGGGAGTTGTTGAACAGGTAGAGGGTGGTGAGACGTTTCAGGTCATGGAAAGCCAGGCGATCAACCCATTCAATCTGATTTTGGTGCAGAAGCAGACGGTCCAAAGCCCGAAGGCCTCTGAAGGTGTTCTGGTTGAGTCTCCACAGACGATTTCCATGCAGAAATAGGTGGCTCAGGTTGTGGAGGTCTGCAAAGGTGTCATCCTGCAGGAACTTCAGATGATTATCCTGAAGAGACACAGAGAAGAAACAATCACAAAATGAAATCTTATACTTATGTTTTTAGTCAAACATTGTTTTAGTTTACTGCAAGCTAAAATGTGTCTACATGGTACTAATACATTTTGTGAATCATTGTGTTATGCATAGAGTTTAGGGTTGTCACTTTTTATATAAATTCAAACTACTGTTCAAATGTGGATTTTTAATTTTTTTTCAGAATTTATTCCATCTGCAATCATCTGTTCTAATTCAAAATTCAAAACAGGTTTTACTGTGTACTCCAGCAGAAGTGGCCACAGTAAACTAGGCTATTCTTGTATAGTTGTAACACTGGCAAACTGTGCTGGATGGATAATCATGACACCAAACTATCAGAGTAGAGAAACTTGTGGCAACATAGGTGAAAAGATGGAAAAAACCATGGATGGAAAATTTTTGTTTCTGGAAGCTGTAAAATGCCCCACAGCTGTATTAGCATGTTATTCAAGTGATGCAGCAGAAGCACAGCAAATGAAAAGAACAACATAGTGATCTAAAACATAGTTTGGGATTAGGCTACAAGGTTTGCATTTGAATTAATTCAAATTAAATATGTGTTCATTCAAATTTGTTCAAACTTCATTTTGTAAAAAAAAGTCTTGGTAAAATGAACAAGAAGCAAATTGCCAGGTATACCTGCAAGTAGAGATACTGCAGGTTTCTGAGTCCTTGGAAGATGTTATTAGGAAGTGAACTGAGTCCACAACGGTACAGGTGTAGCGCATTGAGGCGATTCAGCCCATGAAAGGTGTCTTCTGCCAAGGTGCGCAGATGGCGGTTGTCTCCCAGATCCAGCTCCTCGAGCAGCGTAAAGCCGTGGAAAGTGGAGGGCTCAATGTATGTGATGTTGTTGGAGTATATCCAAAGAGTGACCGTGTTGGAGCTGAAGTGACCCCGAAGTAAGCGGTGGATCTTATTGTTCTGTAAGAAGATGCGCTCACTGTCAGGAGGAATGCCTTCAGGGACTGACAGGAAGTTGTGGGCTTGGCAGGAGACGGTGCTGGGTGCAGTGTAGCAGATACAGTGACGGGGGCAGGACCAGGAAAGCTCGAGCCCACAGAGAATCAGCAGGAACTCCAGCCCACAGCCTGCAGAGAACACACACACATACACACAAAGAAAGACAGGAAAGAAAAAGAAACAAGAGCTCATTTTAACTTAAAATTTAGTCTTAGTGCTTTCTTGTTTAGTTCAAGAAATGAAAAGGAGAAAAATACATAAAAATACTGACACAGTGGAGCACAACACTTCTCAGAAAACAAGAACACTAAACAGAATTCAAGAGGGATTGAGTCATGATTTGTAAATGAACTTGGACCTGTTTTTGTGCCAAATGGGGGCATGTGTTCTCCGTCATAGGTCCGGTGTGGTTTTGCCACTCAACGGGCAATACATATGGACCTCCTCTGTCACAGTTTATAGCCCCAATCCACTGAGAGTGTTTAAGCCCACAATGAGGAGACTGTAGAAGAGAACGAACAATAACACCTGCTCCAGTGAGTCACAAGACATCTCAGTGAAGCTGACTGGATCCCGGGTGAAACACTCTTGTCTGATTTGACACATATGCAGCTATTTCAGAAATTCTCCTTTCTAATATTCTGCCACCTTAGGGATATGCACTATTACAGTTTTTTTTCTCTCAACTGCTAAGACAAATTCTTGAAAATATTCACCATTTCCCAGAAACACTTAACACAAATGTTTAACTGCACACTCAACTTCATAATCTTCAGACTTCGATGTCAAAGCCAAACTCTTAAAATCATGTCATCATCATACATCTAAACCAAACTGCCTTCAGGCATCATAAAAAGCCATCAAATACGCACACATTACAAAAATCACACACACTGGTGAGGTCGATACAACAACTGTTGTAAAAATCTGTTACTGCAATCAATAATGGTGCTTATGATTTTCCCTCCAGAACAACCTCTTTACATGATGAACACAATATAAAGACATATGTATATATTTTCAAAATTTCTAATTTCTTAACGTACTGTAGTAAAATAAACTGAAATTTAGTAAATGCACTGTAAATATACACAACTGATAAAGAATATAGAATACAGTAAAATAACTTCCATGTATTTGCAAGTATAAACCAATAAGAAAAAAACTGTTTGTACAGTTTGTTTTCTGCCTCAGGTCTTTGTGGATCCATCGTTCCAAAAGAAGTAAACTGACCCATGGCTCTTTTATCTATCTATTCTGTGATTCTCATTGGTGTGTGAACAATTTTGACTCTTAGTGTTTCCACCTGGGGAATAGTGCGTTAATTGGGTTCCAGCTGTGATGGCTTGAGTTAATGATATTGAATGCCACTGCTTTCTAAATGACCACATGAGTGAAAACAGGGGACTAGTGTTTATAATTTTGGGAAATGGCTTTGTGTTTTGGTAGATGGTATCATAGTTTGGGATGTTTAGTTAATAGGCCCAGTTATAGTGTGTAAGTGATTGAGAAAAACTGTCCAGTCCCTTTCCTGAGTCCACTGGCACTACTTTGCAGTGAGCATAGGGTGTGATCAGTCCGTTTGTGTTGTTAAATGGGGCATGGAATGCTTTTTTTTAAACTTGTAGTAAGCTGCTCTGAGGCGCTTTCTGATCGGTGACATGATTCCCCAGATCCTGAGGACAGGAGGTGTGACTTATCCACAATCTCATCTTAAATGAGCACAACTCACAGCCCATCATGAAAGTTCCATCAGACAACCCCTGGCTGTCTTCTCCTCAATTTATTATTCACAGCAGAGCGGAGGCCTGATTCACTGCCTCTAATCGATATGCCTCTGTTTCCTTTTAACTCGCCCTGTAATCCTGGGTCTTTTATGCAGGAATTCAGGAGCTGCAGAATTACTCTCCACCAAGGGATAGGCATATTTATCTGAATGTATTTTCTCGTCATACTGTGGCTAAGCTGTGACATTCAGTGTCTGACTCCACTGACCTTTAAAAGTAATTCTCTATGTCTAGTTGCACTGCTGGAGCACAGTGCTGTGTGTCACCTGAACAGGAGTGTGCTCTCTTGGGCATGGCTCTAATCCTATTTGTTAAGCCCAGCCACTGGGCAACAATGGAAATGCATGCATCCTCCTAAACCAGAAATGTGCCCACTAAATGAGGTGATTCTTCATGGTTGAAAACTGTCAAAAAGGTTGAATGTGAGTGTGTGTTCTCGTGTGCAAGCATGCAGGTGCATCTTGTGCTGAAGAGACCAATGATATGCCATGAGAGCCAGGCCTCGGCTTTACTTAGACTTTGACTAAAATATCATGACCTGTATCAGGACATGGACTCAGTATATTACTGGCTAAATCCTGATTTGTCACACTGTCAGGACCAAACAAGAAAGCTGTTTCTCCCTTTTGTCATTCTGCAGCTCTTCTATCTCAATCTTTCTCTCTCCTCTGCTCGCCATTTTCATGAAGATGTATCAAGCATGGCACCTACTGACTGAGTGAATAGGTGAAAATGTTTTGCATCGCTCTTGGGAAATAAAGGTTTACTTTATTTATCAGACAAAGAAGCGAGACAAGACACAATAAATTTTCCAGCTGCTGTTTGAGGAACATTTGCATTACACAGCAGCCACAAGGTGCTTGAGGTACAGCTTTCTTGTCTTTACATTTGAAATTGGTTCACATTTCATTAGAATACTGACCCTCACGGAAGAAGCATTATTATACACGTAAAAAAACATGAAATACACCTAATCTGTTTTTTGCTTTTACATTAAAATGATACAATAAAATGATAATCGCTTCAATCACCTGCTTAGAAGGAATTGATCCAAGAGATTCCATAATTTAACTGATCTTCTTCTCACTGGTGATTATATTTTTAAAAACTACTTCCATTAACACTTTACTTCATGCATGTCTTCAATAGAATTAGGTTCCAGATTTCTAACAGGAAAATGATCTGAGCAGGCGAGAGACAGACAGTGATAAGCGTGATACGAAGGAAAAGCGAGGGAACGAGAATGTAGATGCTGCCTAGATAGTGAGACAATTTGAATCAGTGATCTGCTAATCATGTTGGACACCTAAGGATGTGCCTCCTCTCCTCTCGCTCCCCTCAGCTTGTCAGGATAAAGTAATAGATTCTTTACCTTGCTTAATCTGTTCCTCTAAAACAGCAGGTTAGGGTTAGGGTTTTTAGGGTTTTTTTCTTACTGCTTTGCAAAATGCCTACATCTGGAGGGAAAATCATTAAGAAACATGGTATATATGGAGAAGAAAATCTCCCTTTCTTCCTTTCTCGTACAGTGCTTTTTTTTTTTAGCTTCATCCCTGATGAGGCTTTAAAAGATGTAAACTAACAATGTGGGTGCTCAAAGTATTTTGTAAGTGTCTATCCTCTGCATGTAGATGTAGTGACATGGGAGATGTATTCACACCATTTCCCCTGTTTTCAGCCATGCTGTTTTCTCTTATGCATCTGGCATAAGCTAGACCGCCACTGGAGACCGTAACACCTGCCAAACACTTCTTTAAATGCATACATAAACCTAAGCATACACACTAGTTAGTGTATGCGTTGTGTATGATATGCATAAACTATATATAGATGCACATGAGACATATTTTCAATATTATTTTCAAGCATAGACACATGCATCAGGTTTAGGAATGAATGAGGCAGATCATGTCACTGTGACAAGCATAAAAGACTGAATGACGCTTGCTTACAGAGCTCTGAATAGAGACTGGTTTTCAGCACAGAGGGGAAAAAATAAGTATTATGTGGGAAAGCTGTCCTTAAATGAAAATGTAAGAAATTAATGTGTGTCATAACTGCATTGTGTGCTCACACAATGAGCCACTCAGCTCAAATTGTATTGAATAAATAGCTTTGGACATGACAGAGCATATATAATATACACCAATAGTACCCCTTGGAATTTGGCAGAATAAAGGACAGGCTTTGAAAGAGAGATAGTGTGTTTTTGGAAAGGAAAAGGCACAGCTATTTCTGGTGCGAATCTGGGCTGTGTATTAACACTCTCGTCACAAGTCTTTCACCTCCTAGTCTCCCCCCATGCAGCTTCTCCTCACCCTGTTTTCTTCCCAACTGGTTACTGAAGACAGATGCTATTGATAGTTCTTTGCAGGGAGGATCACGTTTGGCCCCGTGACCCCATCATCACTGAGTTCCCTTTTTTCTTTGGGGGGTGTAGAAACGGAAATAGATAAATAAATGAATAAAACAGAATGGCTCTGGTCCCTTGACAGGCAATGAGAAGTGACTGTGTGGAATATCAATGAAACATAGTTCACACTAGATTTGCCCTCATGAATAACACATCTCTGCTAATAGGAGGGAAATGGTACGTCTGTAGAGCTGCGTGACTCTTCCCATCATTAGACTGGACAAACTCAATTTCCTGTGTCTCTCCAAAGACCCTGATAAGCACCCCGGTGTTTTCGTTGCTGCTATTGACTGGTTCTAAATAATGTCTCGATTCACTCCGCACTCAAAAGGTGTTTTCAGTAATTTTCATGCACACAATGGTTAATAATACTAAAGCGGTATATTAGATTATTGATTAAATGGGTCCACTCTTCTGAGGAGCGTGTCTTAAAACCTTGAGGAAATACATGCAGTGTCTTTATTACTCTGTGGAGTTCAATAAGGTTTTACTATATACTATAGTAAATACTATGTAATATTATATTCATGTTACAGATGTATAATGCAATGTATCTGTATAGTTAAGCTACTATCAAAATGACATAGTATGACATAATATGTTTACCATGCACATAAATAATAAGGAAAAAAAACATAACACTGATTACTACACTAGGAAGCAACATATATAAATCACAGGTTTTAAATAAAATAATTTTCTCTGTATATTAGTTTGCATACGCCTCGGTTTCAGAGCAGGGAAAACAATGCTCTGAATAGAACATTAGCTTCTGACATTTCTAGTGCGGGTCAATGATTGCATATTTATTTTGATTAGAAAGGTTGAAACCCCCCCCCCCCACAAAAGCAGGTATTTATTCTTAAAGGATAAAAAAGAAAAAAGCACTGATTACTGCCATTATTTTCTGACTGAACATCAAATTCTCACATGAACACTCTTGCCAACAGCTGTGACCGGCGACACTTCTGTGCAGGCATATTTCTTTTTTTTACAGCCTACTGCAGAACGTTATAGATTTTGTCTCATTTGTTATTTCCTGGTCCCACTGCAGGCGATATTGCCTCATAGGGTTGCCTGACTATTCTTCTAGTGAATGAAAGCAAAATAGGAGAGAAACAATGACAACTGTGAGTTCTCTGAGAAATGCAGCAGAAGAGAAATATCTCAGAAATATAGTGCATCGCTGTGATATTCTTTTGGTGCAGAGGCATCAGCGAACTGAGTGATTGCTTTCAAGCAAATGTGTGTGTTTTTGTCTGTACTGGGGAAGCATTATAACTGATCTCATCTCTTATCTTCTGCTTGCACACTACAAATTAGGTCACACTGAGCAGCTAAACTAATTAGTATATACCATGAATTTACAAAATATTAAGGATATCTTTATCATAATGGATGGATGCCCCTTTGGAAAAATCCTCATTTAAGTTGCCAAAACATTACTCAACCTCATCTTTTTCTTTTTCTCCATCTTCTCTCTTGTGATTGATATAGATTTTAGGAGAGAGATGAATCAGCTTTCATTTCATCACTGCACTCCATAAAATACTTATTAATATTTTGGACATTTAATGTATGTCCAGGATATTATAACAGTGTTCAGAGGCCCATATTGTGATGCACAAGCTGCTCCCAGAACAGCAGGGCTTGTGCAATTGATTTACATTTCTGTTCTATATTTGATTTGTTTGATCGTGCCGTGTGTGTCGGCACAGAATGTGCTGTGAAACTGTAAATTGTCAACGCTCTTCTACGGTGGCACCATTTCCTGTACATTAATTATGGTTTGATCATTTTTCTGTCAGGTCAGGTTTACCTCAGGGGACCCAAGTGCCTCATGTTTTTTGATTGCATCCCTGCCGAGACAGAAGGATGGTTAAAGTTAAAAGAGAGGCTGAGACCTGGCACCCAGTAACATAGTAAGTTGTCATTCAGAGTGCCAAGTTATGTCAGGGTTAAATGGACCAGCATGCCTCCCATGATATTTATCTCCGCTAAGTGCTATTTTATGGCCGTTTGATATTGTGAATAGCAGTGACCGGTCAATGAGGCAGCCCTGTTAGTAAATCTCTTTAGATTCACAATTTGGAATAGACCAAGTGAAAGTTTGGCTCAGCGAGGAACGTGAAAAAGATATGTATATAAAACTGCAGATTGAGAAAGAATATTAAGTTTGTGTAAAAAACTATGACAGAGATCTCTCTCATCTGAACAGACAGTTTTATCTGCAGGGAGACGAGGATCTCATTGGTTAAAGCGCTTCTCAACACACAAACACATATAAAAGTAAGCAAGTAAACCAGAGGGAAGCCGAATATAAAAAAGGCAGAGATGTTGTGAGTGACAGCAGTGTTTCTCAGGTTGAGGAATCAGAGTACCTAAAAATAACTCTTCCAAACAAGCGGCACCATATGGAGCATGTACAGAATAAAGGGGGAGATTTGTGGAGAGTGTGCAGGTAAATAAAGCTCATTTATTTCAAAGATGGAACTTGAAGATGCTGAGAAACCAGGCAGAGAGGCGGATGGCTGGTGGCTCAGCTATGCACAGATGTTTAATATCTACATTTTAATTAAGAGACTTAATGGATGTTTAGTAGCTGTTAATTCCACTTGCTTACATTCGCAGGCGCATCTGTACCCGCTGGTCTTTCACTCTTCACGCCCTCACAGCATTCTGTTGTATGTTGATAGATGCCATATGGCGCGCACACGCGGATGAAAATACACACACACACACACAGAAATGTACACAGGCACACTAGTCAAGTCACCACTGTTGGGGGGCAACACTATCAGCCACCAACTACATTCATTCATCATGACAGCGCAAAGCCAAATGATTCAAATATATTGCACTCCCTGTGGCGTTATTGCACTACACTGGCCAAACTGAAGTGGTAAATGGTTCTGCCAAACCTATATAAATCATCCAAAGTGTATCCATATGTATTTCATATACTGTAGTTCCATTAAAGTGATAGAGAGCATTTTTAATGCAACTCCCGTCGGTAGAGTGGTTAATAATTATCTTTCATGCTTGATGGTCTGTGGCTCTCAGAGGTGTTTGATATAATGTAGGAGCTTTTACTCTTCAAATGTGGAGAAATCTTAACACCGTTTTGTTAAAAACATACAGACAAGTCCTTGACTTAAAGAACATCTTACATGCAAGTGGTGAGTATGTATTATACGCAAACTATAATTAACATTTTATCCTGAATTAGTGGATAAATGCATAAGTGTCAGATTGTTAACTTGCCTTGGTGTGCCCATTCAGGGGAAGGTTATGTTATGTCTTGTAGATTTGTCACCTGCTCCATGTAAAAGTGCCCTGAGATGACTTTGTGTTGTGATTTGGTGCTATATAAATAAATTGAATTGAATTATTCAATCACAGTATTCTTTTTTTTTTTGGCCACTTTGCCTGAGACCAGCTTACCTTAAGTGTCACTAAAGGGAGTCAAGCAACATTGCTGTTGGGGTCACTGAGGCAACAAAACACTCCATCATGATAGCTTTGTGAATAGAAACCATCCAATTAGGATTGTTTACCATTATTTTTTTTTATCACACAAGTGGATGCAGTGTCTTTGTACCACTTGTACATGCAGCTCTGACAACCTTGGACAAGATTACAGTTCGGTTTCAATTTTCTTATTAATGGATAAAAATACAGTGGTACAGTGGAGTGCAGGTTTGAACTATTGAACTATTTATCAAGATGGCACAAAAGTGATAAACTACTGATAAACTCTAAAATGATACTTACTGCCAAAATATTTTGAGTACATACAGTGAAACTACTCTTTGAGTAGAAGTGCAGCTATTTATTTCCCCACTGAATTGCTGAACGCCTCCAGAATGAATATGTTTTATTTAGACAAAGGCAAGGCTATTACATTAGGCTTTTTTGACACCATCATTTTTCCAAAACACCAGCTACATTTTAAATGACTGACTATTAAACTCTGACTGGTCTGCTACTTATAAATATGAATGTTACAGAAATGAACTGAATTAGAAGGAGAAAAAATGAATTAAATTATGAATAAACTCTGATTTTGTTTTTAATGAAATAAATATGTATATAAATTAATGCTTGACTGTTAATTAAATTGTCTTTTTGTAGTTGGATCAAACCCATCTAAGGCTGCCATACACACAAAGGACTCTAATCACACACACATTAGCTTAGCATTCTGCCTCTTACCTCACAGACTTGAGTTATATTCTGCTGTTATTCTGTTAGGCAGAGTTTGAGTGCAGTTTATAGCACTCAGCAGCAGACTGGATTGTTGTCAGTCTGCCTGGCTCATCGGGTTGCTGCATCTTGTTCAATCCTGCACATGTATGTCAATGACAGAATGCAACAGCCAATCATGGTGTGTCTCTGTCAGGATGACAGCTGAGTTGGGGCGATGCTATGACAGCGAGCACACAGGAAGATAGAAAAGTAGTGAATGACAAATAAACTTTTTGTCCAGAAATAGGTTTTTACTGTTGAAAAAACCTGACTCAATTCATGAGTAAAGGGAGGAAGAGGTGATGATCAGTTCATTGTACACTTGGGGGTACATGCATGCAGCACTGGTACTGTGGTTAGTCCATGAACCACAGGACCTGTTTTTAAGCCTCATGTCAGTGAGCATCTCCTTTATGAAGAATCTGAGCAAGCTATTGAATCATTACCAGCTTCAGGGCTGCTGCTCTTAAAGTGACCCTGTGCTTTGATGTTTCTGTGTAAGGGGCCAAACAAATTGTGAAATTCCCCTGTGGAGTTAATAAATTAACACTGTGTTTAGAAAAGCGGGGTGAAATGACCAAAGCAAGGCTACATGCAACACGTATCTTTTTGAGCTCCATGCAGTGACACAAAAACATAATATATTACATAATGTTCTAATCAGTGCAATAGCACACTGATATACCCCTCAACTTGTCTCAATCTGCTCTGTATTTTTATCTCAGTGTCCTTCATTTCAGATACTTGTCAACTCAAACACTATAATCCTTCTCCCCAGTTTCACAGCAGGTCATGAAATACTCACAAAATTTAATCTATAGTTTCATGTACATGGACATGAATATTTTCCATTTTTTCATTACACTCAGCACAAAATTCAGACTAATGTATTTCAATTTGAGGTATCTTTCCTGCCTACACAAAATATTTCTCAGGAGGACAGATGCTGTATTGTTTTTTTTTTCTCATTTGCTATTCATTTCTTTAAACTACTACCACTACATTATTCAACATTTAATCACAAGATTTTATCATGATGTTTTTGTTTCTTTATTTTAATTTTATCAGTCTGGAGGCGGACCGGAGGACCTGCTGCCAGGAAGTATTTTCCTCACTGTCAATTCCCATGTTAAGGTTTTCTTTTAATGATATCCTCAACCAGAGGCCCTAGATTCATTTTAGAAGTGCGGGGGCCAAAAAGTGTGTGTGTTAGCATGTGTGTTTGTGTGTATGTGCAATTTGTATGAGATAGAAGGAAATCCTCCTGCTCTGTTCCTTCTGCCTGTCTGTCATGTTATGTTCTGCTACCCAAACAGAGAATGCACTTTTCATAGGTCGTGAGTGACAGCGCTGCTACGATACAATGCTCAACCAATCAGTGCCAATTTGGTGGCACGTGCAGAGTAAACACGTCATGCATCCAATGAACTGCTCTGCAAAGTTGAGAATGTTGTGGTAAACTTCAAATCTAAACTGCCCGAAAACCAACAATGTGGTCAAAATGACAAACTGTTAAAAATTAAACTAATTAAAGCTAACGTTAGGGTGGCACTTCAAGTGGAGAGTAACCAGTTGCAGGCTAATTGCTGAAGTGCTGAAGGACTCAGAACTGCCACAGACAAATAGAGTAAAATTTGAAAAGGGGAGGATAGATAGGAGGATATGGCTATTGTGTGGACTATTTTGGAAAATTATAGAAAGTAAGTATGAGTTTTGTTTGTAAATGTGCCAAATCTGAATAAGTATTTGCATAGATAACTGCAAAACAGAAATTCTTTGCAGACCTATGAGTTGCTCAGTTAAATATGTAGTTAATTGCACATGTTGTGTTGAGTATCTAAAAATAATTGTTAATTGTTTGATATGCAGGGCTGTGAGCCTCACAGCTATGTGGGCATTCCAAAACCAGCACAGTTCAGCTGAGTGTGTGCATTTAGGCCAAAATCTAGCTGCAAGGCTGGGACATGTTTCATTGCTGTCATTTCATTTGCTTATTATTCGCTGATGTGACTGGTCATTGTAGAGCCAGAATTGGTCTGGTAAATGGTTGAAGTCATTGCAGTTTCCTTGATGTGATTATGTATGGTGTGGATAGGACTTCTCACATCCAAGAATGTGAGCATGTTTATGTTATATCTTTAGATAAGTTCACCACTGAGGGGTAATGCAGTTGTAAGACCTGTCATTTTGGAGAAAATGAGCATCATGCAAAAGTCATAGGTCATATATAGTTGATGATCCAAGGGGGTGTTGACCTGCTGTGCTGCTGGATGGCTTAACTGTTGCACTACCTTGTTTTAAGAACAATTATATTATTGACTATATTAAGAATATTAAATGTGTATTCAATGTCCTCAGCAACATATTCTTGGAAATATACAATTAAATGAGCAACTTGTGCCAGAGCTAGTCTGTCTATCTATCTATGTATCTAATCAAAATCCTTAATCAAATCATGCATAATAAATTACATTTATATAGCACTTTGTCTTCTCATACCCAATGTGTAGCACCCACTTGGGTGATGCACGGCAGCCATTTTGAGCCAGAACACTCACCACACATCAGTTTCAGGCGGAGAGGGAAGGAATCATTGAGCCAGTTAAACATGGGGATGATTAGGTGGCCAAGTGGAGAGAGCCAGGTTGGGAATGTTGCCAGGACACTGGGGAACCCCCTACTCTTTGCAATAAGTGCCATGGGATGAGTGAGTCAAGACCTCGGATTAATGTCTCATCCAAAGGACAGCATCTCCTACAGCACAGTGTCCCCGTCACTGCACTGGGGCTTTGGGATTTATTAGGACCAGAGGCTAGACTGCCCCCTACTGATCCACCAACACCAGTCCCAGCAGCAACTTAGGTTTTCCCAAGAGGTCTCCCATCCAATTACTAGCTAAGCCAATGCCTTCTCAGCAGAAACAGGGTACATGTTGGTATGGCTGCTGACTTGTATTCTATATTAATTTACATGGAAATAATAATAATAGTCAATTAAAATAATGACAATAATAACGTTTAGTATGCAATATGTACACAATAACCAAACCTTTTCTGGTTTTGTCAAGATACTGCATGCTTGGAAGGCCCTTTAAGCCTCTGGCTCAGGTGTCTTCACAGAGCACACAGGGTATAAACAACAAATTAAAAACAACTTAACTAGCTGTCATCACTTGATTTGCTGAGGAGCTTCAGTTGCAGGACTACAGTTTTGTAAACATCTGGAACACAATATATGCAATGAAGATACTTCCTACATCTTAGCAATATACTGCATTTATCTGTAACCTTGCAATACGAGGATCCACAGGCGTTATATTCATAAATGATTTGTCTCTTTGTGTAACTGATAAATTGTGTGCAAATAAAGAAAAGCAAGCAGTGTGACTGAATGATTTGTGCATGAACTTTACTTTTATTATTTATTATTATGAACTTTATTAATCTGCTTTGCCGATATCATGGCCACTTGTCAACAAAAAATGCAACACAGAAGAATAAAAAAGTACAAAAGTAAGGAAATAATAATAATAATAATAATAATAATAATAATAATGAAACAAAGTAATATTGAAATACATTTAAATTATAAAATTATAAATTTATTTATTCATATAGAATGGAATAGTAATAGCTTTGAAATGGGATATAAAGCTGGAAATGAAATATATATATTATATAAATATAATATTGAAGGTGACAAAAGCAACAATTAAATGTGATATATGCATAAATAATTAAATTATGTAACAGTGGGGTTTGATTAAATATACAAACGTGACAAATACAGGGATTAAATGAGGGATGTGAAATGTAAAGTTCAGTTTGATAACCTGTCTTCATCCTGTTTATGTGGCCATGGTACAAGATATGATGCAATTTAGTGCAAAGGCAGGTTAGGGTTAAACAAGGACATTGTGTTGTGGGTGGACTTGGTGCATTCGAATACTGTTTTGGGTTGTCTGCTGTGGGTGGGTTTCATTCCCTTTCAGATTGCCACGGGTCAGCTGCAATCACAACTATCAGAATCAAAACGTCACAATCTCTGTTGTGTTTGAAGTGGGGGACTTCATTAACACACACAAAATCTTAATCAGTTTGGAATAAATTCAGTAATTAAAAGTAAATAGTAGACATAATAGTAAATAAAAGTTTTGTAACCAGTAACAAACCTCCATAGCAACGCTGACTGAGCATCATGGGTATAGCCTTCCATTATCCAAAACTGACAAAAAAAAAACTTGAAAATGAACCTGTCATACCGTTGAGTTATCAAGGACATGTTCATGTTTTTGTGTTCAGAAATGGGGGGGATGTCATTAAAAGAAAACCTTTGACAATGATGAAAATACAAACTTCACAAACTGCCATAATACCGGGTTGAATCCTTGTGAGAATGGCCAGAGAACAGTTAAATGCATGACTTAACAATGCCCATGTGCTAACATGAATAATTTCATGTCATTCACCAGAAAAATATTAAATTTGTTGTAGTTCCTGAACTGTTATTATGTTGCTGCTTGTTTATCTAGAGGAGTAAATTGTGTGGCTGAGTGTTTTGTTAAACCCAAGACATATTTTCACTACAGTCAACAACCTTTGTTCCACTGTCTGCTCTTCAAATTTCCTTTAGTTTAGTTGAAAAAAAATATTATACATTGTTACGGTTCAAGGTCATAATCTGAGTTCTTGAAACTGCTAATTAAAAAATACATCCTGTTAACATGTGTAAATACGACATTCACTAGCCCAGGAGACACACACACACAGAGCACATCCAGGACTCCAGTACATGTCACTAAAAGCTTTTTTAGTGTAATGATTGGTTCCAAAGCTCTCCTTTGGAAGCATCAGGTCAGTATAGACCTATACCTGTGCTGAAAGGGGGTATTTTCCAGTTCATCGGCCTCTACCTCCTGGTGTTTCTCTTAAAACAAACTGTAAGGTACTTTCCTGCTGCAGCAGCTGCCTCCTTGCATACAAACCTCATGTGCCCTAGATTCAAACAGATCAATTATTCATAGCAGGTGAGAGTTGGATGCTTCATGTACGTTAAGGCACACACACTCACAGTCACACGCACAAACACACAGTTTCAACGGTCTCAACTAATGGCTTCAAAGAGGCAAGAAGAAATGTGAAATCAAGCAGAAAAGTGTGTGTGGGAACAGCAATGCATTGTGGCTCATTAGTTCAAGAGACAGTAGGCTGACCAAGAAACAAAGAGGACTGGCTAGGTGGAAGTCAGAGCTGAAAGACTGCCTCGAGGGGAGCACAAAGCACCCAAACACATGGGCATATACAGAAGTGTGTGATATGCATCAACCCACACACTGTACACAAGCATATACAATACTTGTGAACACTTAAAACCACATTCAGTTAACAGTATGCTGCAGGTCAACTTTATTAATATGTACACATAAGCAGATTAAGCCTCAAAGTGCATCAAATTCCGACAAATTAACAAAGTGTGTGTATACATAAATACATATTACCAGGGATGTTTTGGAGCAAATCCAAGGCAAATGTTAAGGCTTCATAAGGTAATTGCAAACCTTTCAGGTTTAATGCAGTGATACAAGGCCTGCCCATTGCAGTGTTTCTTAATTGCTTCTTGTTCTGATATTTCACCATCTCAAACGCTAAATGTTTTTGCTTTCAAGTCTCAAGTCAGTAAGTCTTCAGGGATGTCTCAGGTAGGTCAAGTCTCACAATAATCAGGTCTAAAGGGGTATATATGCACCAAACAAAGTGCTTGTCGGATTGCCAGTGTCTTATTCAAGCATACCCCAACATGAAGACTAGAGTCAAGTCTATCTTTATAGTTTTTTTTTTTTTTTTTAGATTGGGGATAATTTGTGAAATTGTGGACAAAATTGTAATGTATGTGTGTGTATGTTTTCTTCAGAGAGGGTGGGGAAGTTGAAAGAAAAAACAACAGAATACAAAAAAGCAAAAAAAAAAAGAACATAGGGAAAAAGGGAAGTGGAAGACCTTGATCTTAAGAGAGTAATCCCTTTTCGTTAAGTGTAGTTTTTAAGACCCTGAGAGCTTCACCATTGATTCTGGTGTAATGTCAATTCATTAATGTACTTGGCCTCTACAGGGCTTATCACCTTGGAGGCCTGCAACACTCTCTCTCCCAAACAAACAGGCTCAGCATGAACTTTTTCTCACAATGAGGGGGAAAAAAAACAAGACTACTGTACATTCAATTCTCATCACATCGAATTTAGATCTGTTTTGCTCCCAATTGGATTCCATCTTGGTCTTTCCACTTTTTTTTAGCCCCACTGTTCTGTCTTCATTCAGTCCATCTTTGGTTTCATATAGTCTAGCTCCAGCGGAGGATGATAACTTATCATCATTTCATTCGCTCAATTCCCTGCAGTGTATTAGAGTTGCCCTTGAGTCACTGTTGTGTCTCCATCTAGCAAATGCACACATACCTGCGTCTGCTTATTGAGTCTACACTCTTGAGAAATTTACCAGCTTCCATTGTGAAATCTCTTCATTTTACAGTCTGAACATCGATAGTTCATGAATGTTACCCGTTGCATTTCTGTAATGGATACGGTTAATGTCTCTCTTCCCATGACTGTTCCTCTGTATGACCTGTCTCTGCCATTATTTACTCCTCTCCTTCCTCATGCCATGTCCCCCTTGCTGTTTAATTGATTCCGTTGTTGTTTCCCAAAACTACAAAGCAGGAGGCTTCGCTGGATAAAAAACAGTCACTGTCTAGTTGTGATTAAAGAAAACCCGGTCTGGCCGTTAGAGATACTATAGCAGCTTATGGGATTTAGTGAGTCACTGAAAAGCACAACACCAAACCAAGGACTCACTTCAAAGTGTTCCATCACCAAAACCTTCAAACATCCAACCCAATAATGAATTTCTTACTCTTATTACTTCATCCATTTGCCTGTGTTTTATCCATGAAGGCAAATTTGAGGATCATGACAAATCACTTGATCTTTTCACAAGACATCCTTGTATTTTATTATGTTGTGAGGGCTGTTGCTTTTGCTACAGCTCTGCCATTTTGAAGTTTCTATTTTGCTTTCCTCCCCTCCATTGTAAACCTGAACCCTCTGGAGGTGAACCACACAAACTACTCAGCTTTTGTGAGTGTTTCCCCCTCCCTCTCAGACGCTTGTCTACATGCAACTACCACTCACTAGTGAGTGCTCCCAATCCCCTCTCTCCTTATAAAGCCAAGTGCCTTGCTGCAGACGTTCCACAGATAAGTGGTTTATTTTTTTTCCCTCTACAGTGATGGCCTGAGACTAATTTTCGTTGCATGTAATGACTTGGTCCCTTGAACTTTTTTGACGTATGACCAAAAAGAGAGCCTTCCACTGAATATTGCACCAAGTCATAAACAACAATGATATTCAGACAAGCAGCTGCAAAAGGAGATGTCAGGCACCATCTCAGTTCATATGGCTGGATGATGAAACATGATTCCCTCTAGTCACTCCCCCCCACCCCCCTCTCTCCTTGAAGATGGATAACGAGACGTAAAGTCAAGGACAGAGAGAGAGTGAGAGAGAGAGAGAGAGAGAGAGCCAGTAAGGAGTTTGTTTACACAAGAAATTGTGAGTGTGGTATTTCAAAAGGCAGGAGAAGAGGCAGAAAAAGAGGAGAGAGGGAGGGAGGATAGAGAGATAGAGAGGGGGAGTTAAAGTGGAGGGGAGATGTAGAAAGGGATTTACCTTGCAAGGTTGCTGGATTCTCGAGATCACAAGATCATGCAAGAATCCATCTCATCAGGCTTGTGTCTGAACTACAAGTGGTTCAGACCAATCAGTGTCCTATGAGGATTCTCGCGTGATCTTGTTAATCCAGCTGCTTTGCAAGGTAAGACAGTGATAGACAGATGGTTCATCCAATAACCTGCCAAATAGTTTTTGTAAAGTGCCTGACCTTTTCCAAACTGTTTCTAAGGATGGCTTCTCATATGATTGTGTACAACAAACCATCTGGCATGTCAAGTTAGAAAGATATGGAGAAAGAGAAGAGAGACTAACAGTGGATGGTAAGCTAAATTAAATGAAAACTGAAAAGAGCAATAAAATTTGATAACGCTTTAATGTTGCTGCATTCATTTTCTGGTCCTATTAATGGTGTTTGAAATTGACAGGAACAAAAACGTACATGTACATACTTTTCATACTTTGTCTGTATGCTCAAAATGTATGTTCAAAAGTAACATTTTCTGGAACAATTAAAGTGTCATTTTTTGTGGTAAGGTACACATGTCTTCTCTGAATGTGAGGTGTTACCCTTCAATGAGAAAGATTAGTCTCTTCTGGAGCTTTCTAAGAGATCAAATCTACCAACCTGATGGCAATAATTTCGTATTCTTTACAAATAATGAGGACACAGAGTTTCGTAAGGAAGAACCAATTTTTAATTTAGTTTTCCTTTTAGTAAAAATGTAGAACTGGACAAACTCCACATAGAGGTTAAAGCCTATGCTCCCACCAAAGCTTTGTGTTGCCAAGTGGAGTCCTGGAGGCCAAAATTCCCGTCAGTGAGATGGCTATAAGCCTCAGTTCGGCTTCAACATGGCCCTCACACAATCTGGACCTAAAGACATTAAGTAAACACTGACTGAGTGTCCACATTCTGGCCATTGACACAAACCTGCCTACCCAGAGATAACAGACTGTGTCAATTCTGCAATTAACAAAAGGCACAACAAAATTCTTCCTGCTACACTGCAGCCTGCATAAAGACATAAGTTCTTTACCGAAAGAAAATTCAAATTTGACACAGTCTCAGACCAAAACAAAATTCAATATTTGCTTGAGGAAAAGAAATGACACTGACACAGAAACAGCAGCATGTTGTCAGAGGTCACAGTCTGAAGGAAAACCCACAGAGCAACATGCGAAACTGTACTGTGCTGTTTCCTCTTTGTGCTCTTTGTGCTAAGTACATGTCATCTTATACATCTCATCTTTTATTATTTATAAGCTCTTCCTTTTTTCTTATTCTTTTTCATTGTATGATACATTACATAGTATATTAATTCAGTTTTTTATGGTTCACATTTGCACAGACATACACTTATATATGCATGTAATACTCATATAAATGAGCTATAGGTATATACACTGTGGGTTGCATTTGCAAAGACAACAAAGACACAAAACAAAGGTAAAGACAAGAAGAGAAAAGGATGAATCAGTAAGAATGATCAAATAAAACAGCAGTGTTTTATCTTATGGTAATGTAGCTGTATCATGTACATTATGTTGTAATTTGCAAATCATTTGTTGTCTTTTTCATACATTGTGAATTACTATACTTGCATTGTGAACCTCATACAACATGATTTGGCCATATGGTACTTAATTATAGTCATGAAATTAAAGCAAATTTTAGATGGGAGAAGAGAGATAACAAAAGTTTATGAGAGAAAAGAGGAGAGAGAAAAAGAGAGATCCAAAGCCACTGAATATAAAAAAAACTGAATAAGTTGAAGATTACTCTTTCAGTTTCTGTGTGCAAAGTAGGACTCCTTCACACCAGACTGACCAAGCCTCATAAAGCACCCCTGCCTTGCATATCTCCCCATTGGGGCTATTATCTTCACACCTCTCTGCCCTCACCACCACAAATGTTACCTCCTCACCATGTCACCCTCTTTCAACCTCCCATTTGGCTCTACCCTCAGGCAGCATTGTTGGTTGGGCCGTTTCAGAGGTTAAACTGGGCCCCAGTCAACCATGGGGAGGCTGTAATGGCGAAAGCCCAAACTCAAACATATCAAGTTTGCTAAAGTGATTCTTTCAGTTGAACTCACTCTGTTGACAAAATAACAAACTTGATGTGTGTGTATAGTGCTTTTAAAGAGGATAAAATGTACTTTGTGGCAAATAAATAACAGAGAGGAACAAAATCATTAAGATAAATAATAAAAATGTCTTGGCGCTGATCAAACACAAGGTTACAGTACAAAAGTACAAAAATCTAATTAAATAACATCATTTTATCTAAATGTCATGATAGGTCACTTGTCAGTGTCTTCCAAAATAACCCATATGACATTTTCTGATCTACCATAATGGTTATGGCTGGGTTAAGATTAAGTTTGGCAACTGAAATTACTTTGGATAAAGGATAAGGCAATATTATATATCGTTCTTATTGTCAACAAATCCCATGAGAAGGACAAAATCAACAATAAATGTATTCAACTAACAAGTATTAGCTTTGTATTCAAAGCCTGATATAGCTTGTAACACAGTGCCATAGACCAACCAAATATGTATTAATCCACAGCTAAAATAGTCCCTCAAAATGACAATATTTACTCAATGTTTAAAATTTGAAAGGTTTACAGCATCAGTAACAAATGGGCTGCAGACAGGTTATGTGCACCAGAAAGTATTGTTAGATGGACTAACACAGTTTTGGTTCATTCATGGGAAATTGTTGACAATAGGATACATGTAAAAAAAGGTTAGTGGAGGGTATATGTCTTAATGTCTTTATGCTTGTATGTGTATACATACGCCTATCTTTGTGAAGCACTTTGGTGCAAAACCTGATCGCTTTTAAAGTGCGATATAAATAAAATAAACTTGAAACTAGTGGAAGAACATGTTTATTACTACATGAAAACATGTAGTATGATGATGTCTGATAGTATGAAACAGACGTTGAACTGCAGAGTTTCATGTCAAAATCAGACAAAAGATATTCACACTGCACAGACATCTTCAAATATCTGTATTATGTGTGGATATTTTGTCTGATCTCTGCATTCAGTTTGTTTTTGTCAAACACCTGAAGTTTTTTTGGTATGTGTGCTATGACCCAACCATCCACCTTGGTATTTGGCAAAAAACATCATAGAGACTACAATTTTCATTAAAAGAAGCAAATGAACACCCGCCTACTGTCTATAAAAAAATGTTTTTCTTTTTACATGGTGAACAAAAAAGAACAAGCGAGACTGTCAGACATAAAGGAGATGGAGTTCAGTTATTAAAACCTCTCAGGGCCATGAAATGGCATGAAACAAAGTTATGTAGCAAATCAGCCAATACTTGATGTTCTTGGAGCTGATTCTGGATGTTCTTCTTTCTACTTCCCTTGTGGAAATACCCACAATTCTTTATAGAGAATTTTCTTGAGTGAAAAAAGCAACATTTGGCTGCATTGAAGATGGGATGTGTGGGTGGGTGCGTAGGCGGGTTGGGGGTAGAGAGGTGGGGGGTCTGTACAGTAGTTTTGCCTAAAGTGATGGTGGGGCTGATTAGTATGCAGTATGTGGTTATCTTGTCTAGAGAAACAGAGATTAGTATAGTGTTAAAGATAATTAGAGGTAAAAGAATGGGAACATTTCATGGTATGATAATCTTATGGGAATACAGGACAAAATGCACATTTTGGGCTCCATGTTGAATATGACTGGCATTCCCTCACAATCAAGGCTTGAGATGAAGTTTCATTGCTATTTAAATATACTATTTATGATGTGTTGACTGCTTTCAAATACCAATGGAACAATAGTTAAAGCAGTAACATCGCAGTATTGTGATATGTATGTGAAGAAAGAGAGTTAACAAACAGTGAGTAAATAAGTAGTTCATTTTGCTCTGTAAATTGCGTACACCAGCACAGTGTGTCATACTTCTTATAGACAAAATTAGAATAAAACTTGATATATGTTATATTAATGGCTATCAATTTCAGCATTTAATACTTTATATCTACTGTATTAATTCTAATTCCTCATTATTTGAAATCTATCATACTGCCCTCGTATTTTGACTGTTGCAATGAATGTAATGAATCTTACTTCCACAGATCATAATGTGATCTTCCTTCTCTGCTTTCTCTGCTACAGACACTCATAAAGAATTTATTAGACACCTCTATTTAGCACTAGGTGGTTGTCTGCTGCTAACCCATGTGTGACAAGTTCCAGTAAAATCAGTGTACTGAGATAATAACAGTTTTTTGAGAGGTATTATTTATTGAGAGTTAAAAAATCAAGAACTCAAAAACCACCAACAACACAGGAAGAAATTCTACCATATTTGATGGGAAGTTTGTCTTCATGTAGGAACCAATGATAAGGTGATTGAAAAAAATCGTTTTTCAGGGCATTTAAAGGGGCATAAAGTGCTTTTTGTGATTATAATGTCAGATATATACGTTAAACATTTCCAAAATTTTAGGTAAATGTATGTAAGAATGCTCCCTGAAAGTCAAAAGCACAGGCTTCAACCTGGTCTGAATGCTCCGATTGCAAAGTTGGCTTTACTTCTCCATTGAACTGACTTCATATTGTTCACAGTTGCCCATAAATGGTGCCCCATTGTGTAGTCTATAAGGTTGTTGTCTACAAGTCTGTCCACTTCTGTCCACTGTCCACTTGCATATTTTATTAGGAAGTTGACATTTTGAGTAAAAACGAGAAAAATAAGTGAAATCCTGCTACTACTGTTTATATAGCCTCCTGAGCTGGCAGAAGTCCACGGAGGGGAAGCGTCTGGGAGCTGGCCAATCGGAACAGAACTGGTTCCTTGAGAAGGGAGCCTTAAAGAGACAGGAGCTAAAACAGCCTGTTTCAGAAAGAACTTGAACGGAAGGGCTGCATAAAAGGGCCAGTATTAGATAAATAAGGAGTTCTTTGAACTGTAAATCATGCAAAAATATTCCATTAGAGCCCCAGAATAAAAAAAATATAGACCTGGAAATGTGCATGATCCCTTTAAGGTGTGATTTAGTGGTCAGTTCTTTCAGTCCAAGTCCAAAGCAAATTAACATTCCATAAAACAAAGAAAATAAACTTTCACATCAAGTCTTCTTCTTCTTCTCCTTTTTTTTTTTTTTACATAGCAAGTTAACTGTGACAAACTGGCGCTGATCTTGGAGCCATGTGTGTATGTGACAGACCCAAATCACAGTTGGTCATCTGGTGCCAGAACATAACTGACACTCAGCCACATTCAGCCCAACTTGACTGGCTTGAAGCACTGGAATCTCTCTATTTCTGCCTGCCTGCTTGATCTCAAAAAGCATAGCAGATGATTATCTACAGGAGAATGTGATCAGTTTAAATAAGGTAACATAACTTGTACACTGCTCGCCTCTCCCCTCTTAGTTTGCAACTGCCTTCAAGTCATTTGCATATGACACATTTTTATTTCATTTTCAAGTTCTGGAGTTCAAAATTTTTGCAGCGTTCCCTCCAACATCTCAAGATTTTTTGTGTGCTGTTGAAGCACATCCATAAGAGCCAGGCTGTGCGATTTCAAGTATAAGTGTGTATGCGTCTGTTTCTTCATGTGTGAAGCTTTTTAAGATGCAGGCTTCTTAAAGGTGTAACAGTGAGCCCCTTCTTAAGAGAAATTCAGTGTGTGCAATCATAAACCAGGCTGTATGTGTTACCAACAGGTGAGGTTTTTAAAGACAACATGCTATAGTTTCACTTATTTCAGTTTAATGTGTTAATGCAGCTGTGAGCAAGAAATGGTTTGAAAACCCCTCCTTGTACACTTCAGTACCGATAGAAAACTAAACAATGTGACACTTGAGAGTTGGCTAGAAGACAAGCAAGAAGTCTGAATATAAATTATCCTTCGAGTAGCAACCATTGTTTGTCCTCCAGGTATGATTTTCCCGAAAACAGCTTGTGAATGTGATTATTTTCAGCAACTTACTGTCGAATATCGGAAGTCAGAGCTTCCTTGAACACACCAACATGTTTTCAAAGGTGCATTACAATGAGATGAAATTGTATGCATTAACAGAGAAATTCTATGCTTCAGAAAATCGTCAGAAGTAAAGTACACATCATTTTTTGTTAATGGAGGAGGTAATATAAATTTAAAAAATGATATTCCAAAAAATGTATTGTTATTGTGATGCTGCCACTGTGAGATGACAAAGTAATCATGGCATAAGATGCCAATGTGAAATTGTGCATGGGTCAAGTGTTTTGCAATCATCATGAATCAAAAGAATGCAGCATGTAGTATGAACTTGGTATACTAATTACATGATCATCGCTACCACACAAAGGGATCAAGTGAGTGAGGGCAAGAGTGAGTGAGAGACAAATGGGATTACTTTCATTACATTTCACCACCCTGGCGTCTTTATCCCCAGGCTGCTCCTCCGCAAATGACAGCCTACATGTTTGAAAGTGTAAATCTGCGGTGAGATAATGCCCTGCACCCTGTACTTGGAGGAAAAGAGAAAATGAACTTTTTTTAATCTCACCAGAGACCAGTGACACCAGGGGAAGTTGAGAAATAGTGATAGTGAAAAAAAATCGTGCAACGAATGCTTCTCAGTCGAGAAGAATTATTTCCTGTTAAGTGTGGGAGATTTTTTCTGTCCTTTCCCCTATTCTACCTGCCTCTCTCTTTCTGACATGTACTTTGGTACTCCGGGAATTCATTCAGTGGATTGCTCCCGTTCGAAATGACAAAACAGAAATTGGAAGCATATTTCTCTTACAGAAATAACTGAGCTGGGGGCTTCGGAGTGAGAGGAATGCCGCTGATGCATTGAAGGATGGAGAGTGAGGTACTGTATGGCGTTAAGAGCATTTCAGATTTTTATAGTCCACCTGCCCCACAGACATTATATTGGCAATAATGTTTGTGAGACTGATGAACTCATTCATATTAAATGCTGTAAAAGCAGTAGTACCTCCTTTCGAGATCCCACTAGCTGCAGGAATAGAATCTGTTATGGACTATTTTGCAGATTTGGAATCATGAACTTGACATAGCTTGCTGCTTGTGTGTTTGTGAAGCACAAACTGCACATTTTCTGTCAATTCAAAATTCTGAAGCATCATTGGCCCCTTTTATAAGGAGATCCCGCAATATTGCCATAAAGAAGACCCGTCATTATGCCGGTTTTGCTTTTTTACTCTGAACCAAACAAAGCCGGCTTAGTGCTGCCCCTGTGTATGATTTTACACAGTGCTTTTCGGAATCAAAGGAATGGCATGTAACATAACAGCGTTGGTGTCTAGTGTGTGTAATCCTGCCATGCCAGCTGTCCATTTTACACTGACATCGATCCAGCAAAGTGACTACCTATACTGTCGTCTTAATGGTAGAACAACAATGTCCCCCATTCCATGTTCATACCTTTTATACAGAATGGCGAGGCGGAATAACATTCCCGCCTTGAACAAAGTGTCTAAAAGGGGCTAATAAGACCAGTTGGTAGACAACACTTCTGGATGTGCAGCTAGAGCAATTTCAATTCTAAATCAACATGAGCTATAAAGCTATGACAATGGAGAGTGGTATCAAATTTCTTATCCAACTGTCAGCAAGAAAGAGAACAAGCATATCTAAAATGCTACACTGTTCCTTAAAGTCTTGCATTATTACTTGGCTTGTCTTGAGGGGCCTTATTTCAAAATCTACAAGGTGCAAATTCCTAAATACATCGACCACAACACATAGTTGATGGAGGTCCTGCATCTCATTTATGCACCAGGGCCCCTTGCAAGTTAATCTGAGTGTGCATGGTGATGTATAGTATAAGTGTGTTGGAGCGATAGTACAATGTGCAGCAGGAAACTATGACAGTGTGTATGTATAATAAAAGGGTACAGTTGTGTGTGTTTGACAGCATTACAGTGTTTGTGTAAGATTATGATGCTGTTGGTAGAGCAAATAACATGTAAGATCTCTCATATAAGCCTGGTATTCATTGGTCTCTCGACAAATCTTTCCACATCTGTGAAGCCAACTGTTTTTTCTGCTTATTGTTCAGCTAGCATACATGGTTATTTTCTATATGCCTCTTCCCTCCATGGTATGTAATAAAATTATGTTAACTGATAACACTGTACAAGCCTATTTTACAAACTGCCTCTCTCTTGTACGTATAACACTACCTCCCTTCTGCAGTGTTAGTGTATACAGAAGTCTGTCTTGTTTACCTTCATAAATGCTTCGTTTTGCAGCTGCCCACTGCTGCTTTGTACTGTTGTGACTTGCCAAGGTGCTGCTTTCCAGCCTGAGAAACCAGTCGATGACTATGTTGCCATCTGTCCCACCTCTCTGTCTTTGGTGACTGCTATTTTCTCTGCTACATCACTCGCATTTTGTCTGCTGTATGCATCGCCTCAGACTCACACCCAGTCTTCTGCTTATCCACAGTATTTGTGCAGAATAGATTATTCATGTGGCTGGTAGGAGTTCAGGTTCATTTATCCTTTCTAAATATCACACTGACATCTGATCCAGTGCGTTTAAAGTTCAACAACTTATTCAAAATGTCATTTTTTAAAAACTTTCACTGACATTTGCTTTTTGTTGACATTTTAAATTGATGTGATGAATAAATTGCACATTTATAAGGAACCTGGTTTCCATGCAAGAGCTTAAACCCTGAAAAAAAGCCAAATTTGTTAACTTTAATGAATACGTGATGTCTTAACTTAGTGTGTTAAAAGTTACATGTCACACTAAGGTTTGCATTCCCTTTCCATCACATCTCATCCTCACAAAATGACTTTTATTGACTTGTCACTGTGCAGAGAAGAGGGCCACCAAACTCCACATAATTATAAATATTTATATTACAAGCACATTCTTCCTCCACTGAGACATTACTGAATTGATCCTGAGCCTCAAACTCAAAAGCACCAACACAGCATTATCATACATTATAGTTACATTAGAGCTTACTCTCCATGGTAGTTTACATTCAAGTTGCTCAATCTTTTAGCACTTACATTCTGTATAGCTGGCATAACCACTGTCGACAACAACACAACACTTACTGTCAGTGTTAACAGCATGACCTGACATATGGACTCAAAATTGGCTGTTCACAGATGAAATCACAGATAAGCTGGCCAGTCACCTCTTTGGACATAAAAATGATCCCCTGTGAACTATTCTGCAAGTAATAATTTCAGAAGAATTTGAAAGTAGTGCCATGTGCCCTGCTCTTAAAACATGGCACGACTAGAAAGTGACTTCCCCCCGAGTGGCGTCATTATGTTCTGACTGATCTGCCCTGAACCCTGTAGCAGCTCTAAACATCCTGTATCTGTTACTTTTAAGCATTTATGAGTCTCCTCCAGAAGGGCCTCTCCTTTGTAGTATTTATTTTTCACATTTCCTCTTCTCTTCCCACGACTGTCCATTTTCATTCACTCTGGTGGTGTCACCTGTTGCAGAAAAATCAGCAACACTTCCACTAGCAAAACTAACAAGCTGCTCTTGTCACACTAGACACCGATTGATGGCATTTTCACCAATTTCCCACTCACAATTCATGACAGGCAAAACTATGTAAAATGTAGGGGAGACTAATTAAATCCCAAAGATTATACCTGCTCAACTGTGCGAACCGATAGCCGATTTCTCTGTTTAGTTCAACTGGCCACTTGGTTTCTTTACTGTGATTTGATCACAGGCTACAGCTGCTGGTCACATCAATAATCAGACTGGTGGGCTATAGGAAGTTGTTCCAGACCTTCCACTGGTTACACTGGGGTTTGTTTCTTACTTACTGAATGCCATGGAAGTTTTGAGAAGGCAATGCCTTTATAAAACATTCCCATAGATTAAAGTTAATAGACATACTTTTGATAAATCTGTTTTCTTCATTAAAACTTCAGTCAAGGAAATATATGTTTTATCCTTGCAGAAACTATATCAAGCACACACTTTAAAATACATGGGTTCATTTTACAAACTCTCAGATTAATTATTAAAATTATAAAGCTTAAAATAAAACTAGAAGAATCTGAAAATAAAATTTTCAGAACAACATTTCCAGATCCACTTTGTTCCCTTTGTGTTTTATTTATTCTCCTACTTAAGTGGCCAAAAGTAGATGACATGCAATGTTTTCAGCCATCTTAAACCTCAATGACCACCAATGATTTCAGAGCTTGACAGCAGAATATTTATGTTGCTAAAGATTTTGGTGTCAGCCTCACAGAGTCAAACAACAAATTATCCTCTCTAGACTCACCATTTGCATTGATGTTCAGTGTTCATACAGAGAGAAATGTGTCATACAACTGGCAGAGATGCCAATTTGCTCACAGCAGCAGCCTAAAAAAACAAACAAAAAAAAAAAAGCAGTGCAGCCACAAAACACGTCACCTTTGGAGTTACAGGTGTGACGCTCACTTCTTCTCAGCTGGAAAAATTCTCACATAATGGTTGCTATTGATGTTGGGGCACATAACTGGACTGAATGAATCACTTTTTCTGTCTCTGAGGGTTGTTGAAAGACATTTCAGGAATCAGTAATTGAAGAGGGAGCAGACAGGTCAGTTTGAGAGTAAGTTAAAGGGAAACTTTGCTGTTTTTCAACCAGCATTTTATTCATTATAATGTGGGCAGTATATACAAATGAACAATGTTCAACTTCAATGATTGTTTTCCAAACCAAGCTGAAATGTAGAAGGCAGACTCAGAGGTTTCTGACTGTCCACTGTCACTGGCAGCGCCGGTACATATATCCAGACTTGATGAGTAAAGACGTTTGGTAAATGAAAATAGTAAAGAGATATAATGTTGCTCTCTGAAACTTTGTCTCTGAAACTTTGTCTCCAAAACTTTGTCTCTGTGCTTGCCAGCTGTGTCATATAAACACACAGTGACTAGCTGATTGGACGAGACTGTGTGCAATGCATTCTGGTTGTTGTAGGATTCCCCTTTAAGAGCTGTATGGGGAATCTCAATCTTTTTTCACAGTGTTCTCTAGTCACGGGGCACAAATTTTAAAAAAATAATTGAACATTTCCTACTGCATAAGTGACCTAGTTTTAAGAAACCATCATATTCACAGCAGTGATTTTTTTTCCTTTATGTAACAGTTGAACACACTGAACATCTGAGATATTGTTTCTTATTTGAGGTATTATGAGCATTTTCATTTTCAAATATTCAAGACATGGTGTGGATGGCAGGGGCTGAATAAACTTAATGAAGTCAGCCAATTACACTTGATAAACCGGTGAACTTTGCCACAATTAGAAAAGAAATGGAGCCAGAGGAGGAAGTATACTGTCACTCTGAGGAGAGAACACCCTGCATGACATTGAGGTAATGAACTCATAACATGTATTAAATGTACCATCTGTTGCAATGTCATGCATGAGTAAGTGCAGGTATTTTTGATGGATTTTTCTCTCTCTCTCTTTTTTTTTTTTTTACCAATATTTCTCTCCATCATGGAGTGGTCTATTTTCTGAGCCTGTTACAAAGACTCACTTGGTGATGCAGGGCTATATTTTGAACTAGCCACCAATCAGAGAGTACTAAGGGAGGGACTGTCTACCCATGTTTGATTGAGAGTCTGTTATTGAGTGACATTCTGCTCTAGAAGCCATTTCAGAAAAAAAAAGAATTTGCATAATTGCTGCCCTAAAATGTGACAGGCTATCATTATCTCTGGACAGCAGCTCTCTTTGAGCCAGGCTCATTCTTTTTTAGAATATGATGTGGTCAAAATTGAGTGGACACAAAGCCCATATTCTGTTTCAACCCGGGTGCCTCTCACATCCCCCAAAACACTTAAAAGCTACACTGCTGCAGTAATTACAGTCTCATAGCTATGATCATTTGCCAGAAGTTGGATGTTTAATCTTATCAGAAGCAATCAACACTAGGAACAGCTTCCACATGCCCAATGAAAGACTGTAAATGCAATGTCCCTTGATGTTTTTTTTTCATTTTTATTCTGCAAACCATTATATTTGTATTTCTTTTTATAAATTACACTGTCTGAGCTGAGAAACTGCCAGTGGCTCTGCCATGGTCCATTACAGCTAAGCATACTAGACAATGGCTTTTTCAGCTCATCTTTAAAATTGCTATTATCACACAATCATACACACACAAACATTTAGATACTTTTATTTTTGTTTGCAACTGAACACTAGTACACAAACTCTGGCTGAGCATTTTGTCATGTTTACAATATCACAATACCATAATAGCGCTAATTAAAGGTCCCCTGTGGAGTTTCTGACCTCTAGTAGCAATATGGGCAGTTTTTTTTTCAAGTGGGTCCCCGTTTTGTTTGTCTCGTGTGCAAGTGGGTGACTTGAGAAACAGTCCTGCCAATGGTTTCGCACTTTTCCAATGGGTGGCTGTGGTCTGCCAAGAAATGCAGCAATGCGCCAGAAAAGGCATGGAGGAAGAAGACTGCATGCTAGAACGCTGATGTAAACAGTGCAGAATTTACAATACTTTTAAAAATCAGCTTTGCAAATGTTTTATGAGGAAGGAAACGTGTTCAGTCCTTTTGTTAGATGTCAAGGATACGCACAACAACATAAGTTTTGTTTGTTTACAAAATAAACTCCATTCCCTTTTCAAAAAAGCTAAGAAACAAATGATACATTAGCCATTTCTTATGCATCCCTGACATCTGCAGACCTCTCACCACCGATCTATGGGCACTACTGACAGAGCTAAATACGACCATATGCTTCCTGCATTCAAAACCAAGCTCACAGACAGCATCAGCGTCTTTATAACCTTAATGACCAATGCCACCCCCAAATTACTGTCAAAAGTACAGCCCACCCACAAGACAAACATTTGTCTACAACTAACACAAAATTTCCAACTACATAATGCTGCAACAAATTGGTTTTTGAATACACTTGTGATACTTGTGTATCACAAGTGTGCAGAACTTTAAAAAAAATGGCTGCTGACTGTTTTATGCACTAATTGTTCTGTGTCAAAATTAATACACAGGAATTGCAAGCTATCACCCTATGATGTAGCGTCCTATCAAACCTCCTATCACCTAACTAAACAGGACATAGTGATTTATACACAATATGTTCTGGTGCCTGGCTCAGGTAAAGCCTCTGTCACATATCACAAAGGTGATTTATGTCAAATGTGAGCGATGTCTGCTTAATTCTTCTCTGATGAGTCAAGGTAAACGTTTGAGCCTGGCTTCTAATAGTTGAGTCAGGCAGCCAGAGGCTCTAACCTCATCCTGTTCAGGGAGGAACATGTGAAACACGGAAGCAGGCAGTGTAATCACCACATGGCATGCAACTCCACTGCCAGACATTAAGGCGGATTAGGGTCCTTCATGCCAGTTTAATAGCATCTTCATGGTACTGTTGGGAAATTTTGAGTCGTTTTGTGGTATCAAAAAAGCACTTTTTTCATATTCTTTATGGACAGATTTGTCAGTAGATTAATATTTGATAATGACCCAGGGAGTTTCAACTCAGAACTCTACAGCATATACAACACTAACTTTCTTGGCATAGCTACAGTGACAAAATCTTATTTATCTAAGCTCTTGCGATCTGCAGTTTCCTCTTCAGTACTGGAGGTTGATTGACTTTGCTGTGGTAGAATCCCGCTCTGTGATTACCCGTAATTACATGTTTCTCCTTGCATGCCAGTGTTTACATGTGTTGTGTTTAATTTTAGATCGCACCATTAAACGATTCCCAACTCTCACTTATTTGTGAGAGCAGCAATAATTATGGTGATTGTCAGCGTTGGGTAAAAGCAGGGAAGAGGCTCTCAGTATTATGTGTATGAGAGGCTGTATTTCCTGTTTTACTGCTGCTTCTGATAGCAGATGAGGGGTTGGGAGCTGAATGAGGTGGCAGACTGACAGCTTTAGTCGAGAACAGTAATGTTAGCTTGTCTGTCTGTCTGTCTGTCTGTCTGTCTGTCTGTCTATCTATCTATCTATCTATCTATGTATCTATCTCTGTAGTCTCCTCTGGTAGTTGGCAGGTGAGAAGCCCACAGAGGAAGGGGACTGTGTCTTCCCAAATGTGGACAAACACCTGTCTCCCCAGCCTGAGGATTGTTGTTTTTAACAAACTCCAATTATATTCCCTTAATGAGCTCCCGTAGTGGTAGATGTGCTCCCCCATCATCATTACTGTAGGGACAGGGGTTGCAGTGCTGGGTCTGACTGGCAGTTTACATGGACCTGTTCCCCCTGAATGACTGCAGGCTGCACTCCCTGACAGCTGGAAGCTGGCCTCCTGGAGCACGGTGTGCAGAAAAAAACACAAGCACACAGATGCATGGACAGAATTGTGTGTCCACACAGAGTGGATACTGGCAATGATAGGACTGTGCTTCAATGTCAAGATTACTTTTAATATCTACAAAATCTATAAAAGGTGCACACCAGACAAGAGCAAAATGTCACAATTTGCTTTACTTTAACCCCTTGACACACAGTTGTCCTCTTTTATTTCTCCTTTAAAGTTGAAATCTTATTTCACATTATCTTTTCACATGATTTTGTTCATCACCTTCATCAGCTTCTTCATTGAAACTATTTAAACTAAATGAAATATCCACATCAAGACTCTATTTTTTCTGGCTGCACCATTATCAAATATCATATCAAAAGCAAATATTCTATGTCTTGTACATAATTTAATAAACATCTCACAAAATTCTGTTTGACATATTTGGCATTTCTGGAACCTTTGGGACCTCCAATATAATTTACAGTAAAATAACGTTCTGTGACTGCAACAATGTTTGACTGGATATCACCGCAAAGGCATCATCACAATACTGTAACTTAACCTAAATTAGACACATTTTCAGCTCCACAATTTGTACAAATGATAAAATACTACATAAACGGTGTGATTAATGTTCCATATTTGGCTTCAGAATTAGTTTAAATTTGCATCAATGTTTACAATCTGTTTCTCTTCCAGTCTTACTTCTTCATTATTTTTTTTTTACTGTTCACACCCATGTGTCTGCCACACACAAACTCTCTAAAGATGATGTTGACAATGATTTTCTGCTCACAGAAGCTTTAGCTTCCATGTTTGATGTAAGTATTGAACATTCACCAAATGAAATATCAAATTCAATCATTCAAATTCTGTCCAATTCAATCTTCCAACAGAAAATAAGGATTGCACTCATTTGTGATTGCATTACTACGCAGAGGAGTCCGGAGGTCAGCAGGAATATAAAAAGCAGCAGCCTCCGCAGGCCCACACAAGACTGCTATTAACCTGCCATTATGTTCCTGGTCTCAGTGTTTGATTTAAGCAGTTACATAAATACAATAGTGAATGTTCTTCCTTCTTTTATGTGAGTTTCTGAGAGACTATGGTTCAAACTCTCCAAAGTGCAATTGCTCTTTCCATAATGTGTCATTCTGATGATTAATATAACATGCATGACTTCACAAAAGCTTTCACATCACATTTCACAGTATTGACTCTGCCTGCTGGCATCGCACACAGAGAGGCCTATAAGAACCCAAGAGCTTGAAACAGAGGCTGAAAAAGGAGCTATTGCACTGCAACGTGTGTTTACAAACACTTTTATCTGACAAGATGAAAGATGTTAATGCAACATGTAACATGCTGTATCTGTAGAATATTCCTTGAATCAACTTCCACAATGCTTGTGTGCAAAAGAAACCAGTTGGGTTCGGCATGGGGTCTGGGTGGGGGTGCGAGAATGATATTTCACCCACACACACTAACATCAAGGTAAACGAGGAGGTACTTTATTTCAGCAGACTGTAAACATAGTGTAGGGTTTTTAGCAGGTACTGCAGTTTGCTTTGGTTGCTATTTGGATAGATTAAACTATTAAGGACAAAATATTTATAGGGCACACCACAATACCTCTATGCTGGAGCAATATCTTACTTCAGGTTCTCTCTTTGTCAGTTAGTTTATGATAATTTAAACACAAATTAATTTAGTATTATGTAACATGTGAGCACATTATAAAGTACATTCTAAATAAGATAAAACTATATTTTGACCTGGGGCCCTTATACAAGACAGGGCCACAAGATTAAGTAATGCAAAACCAGATTCTCAAACAAAATTGCAATTAATTCATTTACTAATGGCATGCAGTGCATCAGGATGTTTTGGGGCCCCTGGTGGTCTGTGGCCCCAGGGCTTCTTGGATCTTCCTCTAGACTGGGAAAATGTAGCATACTTTGGTGCTGTGTTAGCAAAATATTCTGTGCTTTGTATATTGTATATGCATAATGACATAACCAACCTGCTACGCTTCAATATATCAGCATGGATTTTGCATATTTCATTAACTCATCTATAGTTCCTGCAAATTTGTCTTACTGTAATGTCTTATAATGTAATAATTTAGCATCTTAAAAGCAGCATTTTCTTACGCTTCATTTCATTCAGTTTACCCACTAATCCCCAGTTTTATCTGAGGGAAAATCGCTGCTAAATTATAAACTGGAATGTTTATTCATAGTTTTTCTCACAATAACAGATAATTAACAGATTATTTTCTGCCTTTTAATATGTAAAATGAATTGCGGTTTCTGTGGTGACTTAACAATATGAAGAAAAATTTGTTCATTTTTGCTAGAGCTTGTATACAACCCTAAAAAACACATTAAAACATGTACATCAAATTTAAATTAAGGTCTATTCTTATACTCCACTTTTTTTTTTAGAATATCCTTTCACCTATATGTGGGAAAAATATAACACAAAAATCTTCCAACCAGTGGTGGATGAAGTATTCACATCCTTAATTAAGTACTGAATACGTAGCATTACAGCTATTCAAAATTCCTCAATTACAAATGAAAAGCCTTGCATTAAACATGTCACTGTTAGAAATATTATTGGATCACTATTACTGATGCAAAAAGTGGAGCTCATTTTAATTACTTTATGATTACTTTGTAAACAGGTGGGTAGTTTGATCTATTTGATTTGATCTAAAGTATTTAGTGACTAACTAGCAACTAAAATAAGTGGAGTAAAACATGCAGTATTTCCCTCTCAAATGTAGTGGAGTAGGAGTATAGACTAGCATTAAATAAAGTACAAGTATCTCAAAATTGTAATCAAGTAAAATAGTTGTGCAAATGTACTTAGTTATCTTACACCACTATTGTCAACATAATACAATACAAATGACTTTGTAATAATTTCTCTCTGACACAGACTTTCAAACAGACTTTTTATCATTATTTATCTGTATATTACATTAAAATGTACAGGGATTTCTATCTTGCTGCACATTGACAGCATAATCATAATATAATGGACATGTTTTAAAATTATTATACACGACAATGGTATCTGGTGTTTCGAAAAACACTGCTGCACATCTTGCAATATGCAGTGAGACTGGATGAATTATCTTTGCAACAGAAATATTTACACTGGGGGTTACCAACATTAAACAGCCACCACAGGTCCTAGTGCCACCTTTGTTGGCCACCTGACTATCTGCCAAATGGGGCCGACTGTGATCAGTGGACCTGTGCACTGCCAGCAACACAGTGACCTTGATAGCCGAGTGGGAAAAGAATGAAGATTGACAGAAATGTAATGAACTGTTTGAGAATATTAAGTGCCATTCTCACTGACATTGGATTGCAGTTTAGAGGGGATATAATTCCAAAATTGCCCACTTCAACTGTAGAATGTCTATCCAGGACTCAAAGTCACCCCATAAATGACATAAAGGCTAAAGTAAAGAAAACAAATGATTTGAGGTGATATTGCAACCTGTGATGAAAAGCAGCCAATTCCCTGCTTTGTTTTGATTTAATAGAGTGGCGATACTGTTGCTGGCTATCAAATAAGACTTTAATTTCATCACTGGCAGAAGTGAAGCAGTGTAGCTGTATAATTGCCCAAGAGGTGAAAGGCATTTGACTCTACACATTGTATACAAGCAGACAACACAGTGTTTGTCTGCTTCCCCAGACAACTATTTGCCACCAACCCATTTTTCTGTGGCCTAGATCCCCACTCCATCAAGCCAAGATTGCTTCTTGATAACACTGTTCGCACTCTTCAATCCCCACAACTCACAACTGCAAACACTTTGACAAGATTCAGAATGGATAGAAAGAAAAATAGTGGCAACGTGACAAGGCGAATTGCACATGTCTGAAGAAGGAGAGTAAGTTTTTTTTGATGCACTTTCATACTCCAGGTTTGCATCATCTATTCCAACAGTGATGTCAGATTTCATGGATTTGAGGGAGATTTCCCATCAATGCTTTGTGATATGCCGACATACACTATCCCAGTGCAAATTACCGAGGATCATATCCTAAATGTCACAGGCTTTTTAGAGTATTCCTGACAGTAAAGGTATCAACATGAACTACTTCAGACTAAAACTAAATTGAACCTTGCTAACATTAACTTTGGTTTTTGCTTAGTCTGTAGAACTGAAGTAATGAAGGATATACATTTCATATATTCTTTGAAGCATGCATTTCAAATGCATTTCATCAAACTAGGCACTTTAAAAGAGATGGCACTACTTTCACTACTTTCATTTAGTCCCCTTTACTTTAATACATTTCAATCATCTGAAGGCCTTTATCTTTAAGAATATAGAGTAAACCTCCTCATACAAAGTAACCAGAACAATTGCATGAACATGTTACATGTTTAACAAGAAGGTACGAGGAGGTGCATATCATCCTATACAACATAATCATAACATTTACTTTACATCCCAAACGTTCCGTTGCATTGCATTCCCCTGGTGTACCAAATCTGGCCCCCTCCAGCCCCACAGCCTTTCCTTCACTAAACTGTGTTGATGACAAAACCACTGACAAAGCTATTGTGTGATGGATGATTCTGGCATGGTGGGTGGATTGTTTTTGATGCTCCTTCAGGAAATTTGCACCATCAGAGCCACAAGCTGAAGGCGCTGCAAGACTCCCTCAAAAACTCCATACAAAGGAAATTAGAACAAAGTTGCATCAAAAACAACAACAATAAGAAGAGTTTTCATTCTGTGTCTGAGAATGCAAAATCATTTCAGAGAAACTCCACAAAATAACAACGGTTCATCAGCAGTGACCTGTGATAGTTTATCTATTACTTCCATGGTAATATCTGTTCTTTTTCCTCGCCCTTAGTTTATTTTTTATGTTTTTTGACCCCTAAAATTTATGCAAATGCCTGCTTGCAACCCCTCATCACATCATCAGTGCAAGCAATCTGTGTAGGCGTTTTTAGCATCATGTTGCAATACATGAATACAGCAATTACAGAAAAAAAAACAATGATTAGAAGAAATTCAGAAAAAAACAAACACCATTTGATGATGTTCTTTTTTTGTAAAGATTTATCTTGCTGCCTCCTGAGAATGTCTCGACCCCTCCTGTTGGACACCTCTCACCAAAATAGATTGTGTTTTCTTGCTTCAGGCCCTGGGTTGACCATGAGAGCAGTAGTTGAGGTTTACGCTGGAGCCACCTGTGTGCTTACTCCACTTGCGTCAACTGTTTTGTTTTCTGTCTCAAAGATTTGTGCAGTGGCTAGGTACACCCCTCCAAATTGATTTGTTGGGATTTAAATAGGAGATATCACTGAGCCTCGCTCAATGTGTGGGACATGAATAAGATACAGGCTTCTCAGGAAACTAGTCGAAGACAAGCAAGGCATTTTGTCCCATAATGAGATTGTGACTGATTTAAGTAGAAGATAATTATAGATTAAACATGTAATCCTAATGCTCCAAGGGCAAAGAAAGATATTTTGCAAGATTAGTTTTTCAGTAGAACAAGGATTTGGGACTTTGCAGGTGATAATAAGGTTGTGAGACAGAGACCTGCAGTGCCCTGATATGCCTTCAAGACAGGATTGGACTCAGGGGGACCCCCATGAGAAGATGTGTCCCATAGTGACATCTTCTTAAGTGAAAATGGGTTGCATAACTTGAAATTATCCTCTACAGTGGCATTCAGGAACAGCCACCTCTTTCATCCCTATCTCTAATTCAGCTTCATCACAATTACTGTCAGTGACACGGCCCACTTCAACAGTAGCACAACACACACCGACACACAATTTATTTTATTCAGCCTGCATACAAGTCCATACAAGCCAGTTTCCAATTTCCTAATTACTTCACCTTATAAAAATTCTCTGTGCTCGTTCTTTCCACTCAACCTGACACACTGTAGAGATAGTTTAACTGGCAAGAGTTCAGTGAGTGAGAATAACACTCACCTACCTTCATCTCCATTTATCTATTCCTAATACATTTTGCATTAATGCTAATATTTGTAAATGGCTTGCTGAAATGCAGCCCGGTATTGTTTGCTGAAATGGCTCAGTGTTTGTGGATACATTGAGTATAATTCAAGGTTGAGATAGCTTGAGGAGATAATGGAAAGGAGTGAGTGAGGTGAGGGGAAAGGAGGAAATAAAACTGAAACTAACTGGCATCGATATGGACTGGATGGATAGGCCTGGCTGATGTAGTTACACTTTAGCTGAGGTCAGGAAGAGTGAGAGGTGGTAATGCAGGCATTCATGTCACCTTGAAAAACTAGAATGGTATGTCGGCATCATCAGTACAGTACATAGAAAGTGGTCACTTTTAATAGTTACTGCAAATACTATGACAAAATACACATTAACAGCTGTATTTTCATCATAGCTATGTGATAAACGGATATGTTGAACTGCAGGATACCAGGCAACAGAAACTTTGGGACTAAAGTTGTTATATCTGGTGATGGTGGTCACAGTGGGACTTTTGCATTTTACCTCCTAATATTTGTTGCTTTTTCTTCCATGTTTCCAGACAGTGACACCAGAATGAGTGAGCGCTTTGCTCTGGCTTGCCATACATGGCTGCAGGTCAGGCACTAAAACACTACTTATAGCTATGGCTATGGCTAAGTGATGGCTAGGCCTGTATTTGTGTCGATGGTTACTATGGTCATGGCAGGTGACTGTGACTGGGTAGAAACTCTTTACAGCGTGCAAAATAGAGTAATTGCTTGTAAATCTTGTAAATCCAGGCTCTTGTGCTGAACATTGTGAGGGAATGCAAAAGTAGTTCAGGAAAAGGTTCCCACTATGACCTTTTGGGGTGCAGTAGGAAGGTATAAGCTAGGGATATAAATACATTATTCAGTGATATGATACATACGTATATTCATGCTACCCTGAGGATAAACAGCTTATATTTTGAACATGCCTTGAGCTAAAATTTAAACTTCGCAGACAAGAAATCTCATAATATAATGAATTGATTATTATGTGATTTGTTGAGGACTCATGCTCTTAAGGAGGTAAAACCATTTCAGTTTAATGATCTTGTGGTCTTTCCTCTTGCGCCACCCCCAGGGAAAACTTGTAGCACCACTTCTATCCTCAGTACTAGTATAGTTTTTAAGGTAGCAACAATTCCAATGTCTTGTCCAGTCACACACCTCTGTATTGTGAGATACCAAATATTGCAGCCCTCAGAGGACACTAATGTGACTGCAATAACAGTCCTCAAATCTACAGTGCAGTGTCTTTTAAAGTGTCAAACACTGTTTTGGTACTTTTTTTGCTAAAAAGGGTAGTCACCATTGTAATCAACAAAAATTCAGCTGATCACAGCCTCTGCTCTTCCCGAAGAAGGGCACTACAACATTTTCACATCAACAATCAAAGCCTGCAGTGGGTGTTTGATACTCAAAGATATATTTTTGATGAAGTGCCACATTTGTTCACAGTTCTTGCACTCCACAGAATCACTGAACTGTATGAATTAATTCCATTTAATGCACTGATTTCTTTTCAGTGTGTGAGTGGTGATAACACGGAGTCTCTGTGCTCATTCAGGACGTGTCATTTTTGTGCAGTTATAACATGCACAATTAACATGGGAACAGCACTAGGAGTGTGGATAATTGTGAATTTCCCAGTCTTGATGGTTTGCTGTTTTCCGGCATATTTGAATTCTGTGAGGACAGCTGATTAGTCTGAGACAAGTATTCCTCCAAGACCTCTTCTGTCTTGTGTTGTGGTTTGCTTATGTACATGTGTGTGTGTGTGTAAATGAGCGCCTGTGTGTGTGTGTGTGTGTGTTTGTATTTGTGTCAGTCTGCTCTTGTAATCAACCTCTTTTATTAGAGAGCTGTGCAGTGCATAGTTTTTTTGTATTCTTGTGGGAGCAGGTGGTTTGTCATTTTGCCTGATCAATATTTAGGGCCCGAGCACGAAAGTGCCAGGGCCCAATGGCCCCTGGCACTGAAAGTGTGAGGAACCTAATGTTTTAGTAAAGATTATTATTATTCCCCTATGCCACTGCATTTTTGAAAGGACTGGGATGCTTGGGTTAAAATGCACAGAAATTGGCACGCACATCAGAACTGGTGAAAATTGCAAAATTCTGTAGTGACTGGGCTAGGGCCTGACCAGCAGTCCCCATAGTCCATAGATGTCAGCCCTATGTGAAAAACATCATCTGATTTACTTAAAATTCACATGGTGTGGTCCACACATGATGTATAGCAACATGATGTATCATTAGTGGGTGTCTGATTGTTATCTCCTACATGCAATGTCCAATATTCATGAAAATGTATATCTATGCCAGTTACCATCGCCCATGGGCAATAGGAAGTGAAGCCTAAATGACACATAGTTCCTCAAATGTGTACATAATTTCCAATATATCATCTCTAGCTGCACACAGGAAATAATATTTTACCAATTTACACAGTGTCTGAAAATTCAGAACCGTGCCAACCGACCTCCAGTAGTGATACCATGACTGCCGCTCCCTCAGACATGCAGGAGGTGCCAGGGCCCATTCATCACTGCATGCAGCTTCAATTATCTTTTTGTTTGTTGCATGGTGACACAATAAAAGCAGGAGGAGGCAAAATAACAGGGTGCTTCTATGGGGCACCAGGTTGCCCCCAAGGCAGACAAAAAAGCCCTTTGAACTTCTCCCCAGGAGGGAGCATGCAGTTGTTGGTGACAGACCATGAGGATGAAAGGAGAAACAAATCACAGGGCAGGAAAGGTTTGTCAGAAGAGATGCTAACATGTTTAAGTCAGAAAAATACACAAAATGTTGCTCTGTGGAGTTGCCATGTGAAAGCCTTCCCTCTGCTGATGAATGTGCTTTTTTCAGTCTATCTTTAATGAGTATTTTTCAGATTTTTCACTGGGCCTCTCCTCTTTCTGATGCATGTGTTTGGTATTTGGCAAATCCCTGGAGGACAGAGCCCTTTAGAAAACTGACTGCAGCACTGCCCTACATCAACCATGGAACTGCACTAATATGAAGAATTGACTACTTTCACACTGGCTTGCAGAGAGCCAACTTGTTCATTAATTGCTTATTTTAAAATATCAGGGATAACTTGTCTGCGGGCTCTCTCTTCTCTTGCTCTCTCAAAATGCATCAAACCGAAAATGTGCATCACAGCAACCAAGAAAATGACACCGGCGAACATATACATAACAATTTTGCTGTCTGCAAGATTGGAAAAGTAATTTAGGAATAAATAATGTCTGCCTTCTACTTCTGGGCCATTAAGTGGTGTTTATGCAGGCAGATTGCTGCTCAATGTAAATATTTATTTGTAGTCATGCTTCCCTTGATTGATTTTCTGGCAACTCCTCTCTCCGGAAAAACAGCAGAGGGCTTGTGCAGCATTGTTAAACACAATCCTCCTGAATAGCTTCTAAATACAGCCACAATCCTAAACAAATCCATGATGACACAGGAGTCTATCTATTTAATTTTTTACATGCTGCCTCCATTGTCCTCAAAATACAGCAAAAGCCAGCGTGAAATTGCAGATGCATTACTCTGGCTAAATTACAGCTCGCGGGCTCAACTGCTGCCTCCTAAAATAGATGAGAGACAAGGGGTCAGTTACACTCTTGTCATCCGCTGATAGGAACTGTTCATTCGAAGTCTGTTCCACCTACTTATGTCACCGGAGATGAGCATGTGTGATGGGCAAGAGCGATGTCGCTTTGATTAATGGGACAATAACATTTACAGCCACCATCCAGTTTATTGTCCCTCAAATGTGTCCCCGTGAACTCTCTCCCATCTTACCCACACATAATTTACTTTTGTGTCTTTGTTGGTGTGAGAGGAGGATGATATGATGAAAGCAGTACAGGAAATTCACTTGCCAGACTCTTTATCTTTTTCGCTTAAGACTGGCCCTGCACATAGACTTAATGTAGGGTTCTATGAAGGATGAGAAGGCACTGTGAATGTGTGAGGGGGTTGAAAGTCGGAAAATGAAGAAAGAAATGGGCTCTATGTGACGCCTTTATATTCAGTCTCCTTTAGGATGTTATCAGCTGGGAGCAAAAATCTACTGAATTCACTAATAAGTAGGGCAAGTAAATGCACTTTTCTATATTTGAAGATTCTACACCTCACGATTTGTATCAAATGCTAATGCTTAAGAACAAAGTAAGGTTGTGGAGGACAGGGTGCTGGATGGGTGGTGTACAGCATCAGACTTTCATGCAGGAGATATTAACTGCAATTTTTCCTGAACTGTAACCAGCTTTTTTTTCTCCAAACCCTATCTGCCCTTAATCATAATATATTTTCTAAAGCCATGATATTTCCATAACTTTTACCATATTGTAGCTGCCATGTGTAGAAAGTGAGAATTTGAAAATTGTCTAGGGCTGATTTTCTTTTCGTTAAATCAATAACAACAGTCCATGTTTACATATTACACTGGGTCTGCCTTCTCTACAGCATTGGGTTTCTGGTATCAATGGTTAGATTGACCTCAGCTCCACCCCACAATGATCACTCAGCATCATCATAATTTCTGAAATTTGATTCTGATTTGAATCTGATTTATTCAAGTTTTAATTCCAGAAATAAGGTAGTAAAAAATGTATTAAAAAGTGCAGCAATAATATTCAAATGATAATCGCGTCATCAAACTCTGCAGAAGCCTGATAACAACCCATTCATTTGAATCAGGTGTTTTGGAAGAGAGAAACATCTAAGACATGCAGGGCAGGGCTGCCCCAGGACCAGGATTGAAAAACACTGCAATAAACAGTTCTCATGAACAGCATTGCAAAACTCATATGGCTGGAAAAACAAAGCCAGCATTAGTAAACAAGCCACAATACATTTAAGCCCACAGCAACCTGATTTAATAATTTATCCGTTTTGCATAAAACAAACCTGAAGTGAAAATAAAATACCGGATTTCAGTCACTGCACAGCTCCAGGAATCTCCGATAAATATGACCTATCGCTCACTGACTTAGAAAACACCATTAATCTCATGTTGCCTTAGACATCAGGTGCCAGCTACTCTGCTGAGTTGGAACAGTCGGGTAATGTTAGAAACTGGAGATTTGAGACTGGAGTTTAGGGGTTTTTTTCTGTTCAGGTGCCAAGGGACAGGACAGGCGCCCAAACAAACCAATAAAGTCCAGACCCTTCTCAAATGAGCTCCTTTGATTGGCCAAAAAGGTTCTCTGATCTCTGAACAGTGCCTGCCCTAGGCTCTTCAGGTGCATAAATCACTTCTGCTCCACATTTAACTGAGATATGTAATGCAAAAGTGAGAGTTCACGGAACTTGTCATTTGTGAGCCAGAAAGCAGCATTTGAGATTCATAATGGCAGATTCAAGCAGTTGTAGTTATTTAATTGTGTTTGTTCTAAGAAAATATCGAGGAAAAATGTATTTGTGAGAAAATATTCTACAGGTGAGCAGCTCTCATTGCAGTACACATATTGATTTACGGATGTGCAAATTTTGTCCATGACTTCACATTATTTGATATGGGTGTGTGAATATGTTTTGCACCACATTCACTGCAGCAACTGTAGCAAAAATGCGAGTATATTCATTCCTTAATTTGTGATTCGTAGAAAAGGATTTGTGCACTTGCAATGAAGAATTTGAGAGGTGTAACTGTTGTGTTTGTGGGAGAGAAAAAAAATCTACAAGGATGCAACTCCTAAAGCATTTTGTCTCTGTGACTTCAAATTTACTGATACATGTGTGTGACCATTTTCTACAACTACAAATTCGATTGTCACAGGCGCTCAGTTGTTTTATTCCAATACCTTCATAAAGTAATACTTAATGACATGGTAATTACATTGTACTAAATTAAAGTGTACTTTTGTGATCTAAGGATCCTAAAATAAACGTGATAATACAATGTAACAGTATGTACTAACACAAAGCTTAAATTGTTGTTACTATGTAAATATATATTATATACTATGTAGTACTTGTATTCAACTTAGGCTATGATGCTTTGTTTACCTGTGCTCTGAAGATCAAATATTAAAAGATGGAGTGGTTAACGAAACTGTTGGCAGGTTTATTACAGTGTATTCAACATTTTCTCCTACTGTTTACTGAAAATGAAAAAAAAAACACAATTAAAAAAGCTCCAAGAATAAAGTGAAATAAAATAAAATGTCCTTAGTGTCTCTCTTTTTTTCCCCTTAAATGTCTCTCTATCCGGGTAGGATAAATTGCTGTGTGATGATCATTCCTTATATCGCAATTTTCTGCAAATCCCTTGTGTCAATCCTGTAGAATGGGATCTGAAGCAGCTGTAAACCGCTTCCAGGTTTCACTCTGAACGTTTCACCCATGGGCCTGGCTCGCCATCACGTTCCAGCAAGTTACAAATCCAGGGTCATCAAAAAACCAATCTGCATGAATAGAATAGCAGATAACTCATTTAAATCATCATACAGTCTACTTTCAAATTAGATTTCATCCACTTCCTCAAAACTCAATTTCACAACCCTATTGTCTAGGGACTTAATTTTATAGTATTCCACCAAAAATTAACTTCATCTGGTACCAGTTAAGCAAGGCATTGCTCATGCTGTATAAATGAAATATTTCCCACATCTTTCACTTGACATGAAGTTATAATTGCTTTAAATAGAATCTGACAAAACAATAACTGGCAGAAATTAGACTAACGTTAGCATAGCTACATTCAAATATTTGCATTCATCATGAATATAACCAATAAAACTACATTTGGACACACTGTATACATCAAAACACTTTGTAGTACTGTTCAAAATACTCCAGTTGGTTTTAGTTTAATTTAACCAAATTAACTGAATTGCTCATATTCTCTTAAGCTAGAAAAGCTAATTGTGCTATTATCTATGCCAACAGTGCAGGCATTCAACTTACTCGAACTTCCAGAGTAAGAAAAAACCCCTCCTTGGTATACATAACAAAACAGTTTTAAACATTCAAGAAACAAGACTGATTGTCTAGCTGAGCTTTATAACTCGTTTCTCCACTTGGGCTTATTTATCAAACAGAGTTTTTAGCAGTTTCACTTGCTTCCCTCTCTCTCTTTTTTGGTGGAATCTGGCGCTAACAGGGGCACACTCTCTGGGTGAGCTGACAGGATGTACTGAAGGTCAACACAGCCTGGCTTGTGAGGAATTTACCCGTTAGTGCCCATATACTTTTATGTACTTTATGTTGAGAAGCTGTCTCATGAGGCAATGAAGCCCTCAAAACTGCTTTGGCAAATTGAGTCCAAGCACCCTGCACTTACAGACGAACCTGAGTTTTTTGAGCGAAAAAAGCACGAGCAGGCAGGTTAGAAGCAAGTAGGAACCACCACCTCTACAAATGCTGCTGCTCTGAGAGTGTCAGAAGAATTGATTCTGCCTGCTGTGAAGGACGTGTGCCATGAACTGTTGGGGGAAGCTGCAGCTAACAAGAGGGCACAGGTTCATCTTACCGCTACCACAGTTTCAAGGGGAATAGATGAAATAGTGGAGGACATTGAAGCACAGTTGTTGGAGCAGCTTAATGACTCACCATAGTTTGCTATCCAGGTTGATGAATCTACCAATGTCAAAAACAAGGCAATACTGCTGGTTTATGTGCAATATATATTTCAAGATGATGTGCATGAAGATATATTGTGTGCACTGTCGCTGCCAACTAATATAACTGAGGCAGAACTATTCAAGTCTTTGAATGACTACATGTCAGGTCATTCTGTGTGGGAATATGCACAGAGTGGGCTGCAGCTATCACCTGATGGCTGTCTGCTTTCACTGCCCATGTCAAAGAGGTTGCTGCCTGAATACAGTCTGCACACTGTGTAATACACAAAGGAGTACTGGCTAGCTGAAAAATGTCACCTGATCTGAATTAAAATGACATTATTAAGGTTATCAAACACATCAAAGTATATGCCCTTAACTCATGTCTGAGCAGTTGTGTGAGGAAATGGACACAGAGCACAAATGCCTTCTCTTACACATCGAGTCATGTGGCTATCAAGGGGGAGATCCCTGGCCAGGGTTTCTGAGCCACTACAGTGATAGATGTACTCTATTTATCATGTCGGGGGAGAATGACAACTGTCTTCAAGTTGGCAGATTGGTGTCTGCATTCAAAGCCAAGCTGGAACTGTGGGGACGGCCAGTGCATATGCACAGGGGCATATTTGTTGGGAACATGTCACAACTTATCTCAGCTGGTGTGCAGTAACCTCACTTTGCTTTCGACAGAATTTGACCATTACTTCTCAACTGCAGATGACCCAAGAAATGCAAAGGAATGGATCCCAGACCCTTTTGTGAATGTCCCTGGTAAATTGTCCATGTCAGTGTGGGAAAAAGATCAACTCCATCTCCAACTCTGCAAATGAAAGTGGGCTGAAAAGTATTTTTGACATAACATCTCTACTGGCATTCTGGATCAAAGTCAAAGCTGAATATCCTGAGATAGCCATGAAATCACTGAAAAAGTTATTTCCATTTACAACATCATATCTCTGGAAGGAACACACTTCAGGTGTCGCTGTCTCCCATCACCCCTCTTGATGCAGGGAAACAGCGGGGAGCCCAGGGCTCCCACTGATTCAGTAATACTGGGGAGTTGCAATGTTTTTATATGTTCATGCAAGGAAAATATTCGCTGTGTGTTTAATATCATATATATATATATGTGTGTGTGTGTGTGTGCATACATATGGGTGACATGTTGAAGGAAAAACCAGCATAAAGTGACTTAGTAAGGTGTTTGCCGCCAGAACAGTTTCAATGCTACTGACTCTACAAGTCTCTGTAACTCTATGGTGGGATGAACACCATATTTCAAAAAGATATTCCCTCATTTGGTGTTTTGATAGTGATGGTGGTGGAGAGCACTATATAACATGTTGGTCCAAAATCGCCTATAAATGTTCAGTTAGCCAAAACTGGCCCTGCTCAACGTTTTTATACATGCCACAGTGCATGATTGTTAATTGCTTTATTGTACCACGCAGAGCACCTGTGTGGACACATCTGCATTCGTTATGTTTCTCCATTTCTTCATTTATTCAGATTTTTCTTTAATTTGTCACCCGTCTGGATATACACATACATATACATACATATATACATACAGAAGCCAGTGAGCCAGCTGTCTCCAGATTCCATTCTACAGGATTGACACAACGGATTTGTAGAAAATTGGCAGATAAAGAATAATCATCACACACCAATTTATCCTATCCAGATAGAGAGACATTTAAGGAAAAAAAAACAAGAGAGACACTAAAGACATTTTATTTTATTTCATTTTACAAGAGCTTTTTTCATTGTGAGTTTTTTTCAATTTTAGTGAATTGTAAGATTAACGTTGAATGCTCTGTAATAAACCTTCCAACTGTTTCATTAACCACTCAGTCTTTTAATATTTACTCCTCAGAGTCCAGGTAAACAAAATAGCATCACAGCCTACATTACTACATTAGGGAGTTGTCTCTTTGAACCAAGTTTCTATTAAGTGTATAATAGTTATATATTTGCATGGTAACAACATTGTATTGTCACACAATGTTGCTTTCTTTGACAGTTCTCCTGTTTCAGTGTACTTATTCATTATAATGTCATGTTTTAGTTAGTAACACTATGGAATATATGGTACAAGTTTATCTACATTGCATGGGAAAGGAAACCATCCAATTTGAAGAAAGGATGCGGTAAAGACTTTGTAACACCATGAGATTAAACATTGCTTTCTTTTACAGTAGTTTCTGTTTACTTACTCTGTAAATTGTAATTTCTTACTTTCAGAGTTTCAGAGATCCCCTCCACTCAAATTTGATTTGATTGATTTCAGAGATCCCCTCCACTCAAAAAGTTTTCTCTTCAATTTTAGTTGAAAATTTAGTTTGCAAAATAACATGCAAGTGGCATGTCTGTGAGAAAAACATTTTTGTTGTTATTTTCATTGAACAGTGAAATTGCTAAATCACTTTTTCATTATTCCTTTCTAAGAGTGCTAAAATTGTCTACATGAAATAATTGTATTTTCTTTTTACATGTAGTAAAGAGTCTTCATCTTTTTAAATTTGGAATGACTCATGTTGGTAACAGATTGTTGTCATGATGAACTGATTTCCAGTTGGAAATGTTTCACTAAAGTTTAATAGCTGTGTGATTGTTTCAAAATTTCAAAGGTCACAAAGAGCATTAATAAATGGTTAATTATGGTTAAGTAATGATTTTTCAGCACTCATGCATATATGAAGTGTTACTCAAGGGATACATGTTTCAACTTTACACTAAGAATCACAAGGAGCATTCATTAATGGCCAATTATGCTTAAATAATGCTTATATAATATAAAATGCAAAATAATTCATAAGTTAGGCGATAAAATAAGGACTGTCTACATGAAGATAAAGGAACAAGCGAACCTCTACATGAAGACCTTGGAGTGTGTCCACCACCAAAAATAAGTGGACAATCAGTACCCTTAAATAAACATTTTATTTAAACAGTTTTCACATGTTAATTAACATTTTAATAAAATATTTACTAATATTAGTTAATACCTCCATTAACATGTAAACCCTAAATAAATGTTAAATGTGTTAAATGTTAGCCTGCTTGTGTGTGTTTGTGTGTGTGTGTTTGTTTGTGTGTGTGTGTGTGTGTGAGAGAGAGATAGAGAGAGAGAGAGAGAGAGAGTAGCAGTAGTAGTAGTCATAATAGTAGGGAGGGGAGTAACATGTGAGCCTTGGCGCCCATGTATATGTGTGTGTTTGACTTACATGTTTGATGTGAGTATGTGCATGTGTGTAGTGGACTGTCAGGCTGAAAGCAGGGCAGTGACAGGTCCTGACTGTGAGATTGACAGGCCTCCTGGGAGTTGGACAAGAGATGGATTTGGCTCCACTAATTGAACTATAAGAGCACTGAAGCTTTCAAAGGAGCCAGACTGAGCACTATTTTCACTTAGAATATGTTAAGGCGCCTGTGTGTGTGTGTGTGTGTGTTTGTACCCTGCATACGTGTTTGTGCATTTGTATCTTTATTAATGACTCTGCATTCTGTCAGGGTTGATGACAAAGCATGGATGTAGTTTGTGTTTGCCATAAAGAAAGAATGCCTTGATTGAGATTTTTCTTTGTTGCTGTGAATTGTTTTTGACAGGCTGTTCTGAGGCCCCATGCCTCACCATTGACAGCTCTAGTTTTAATCAATATTATGTTACATTTGCTATTTATCAGCAGGCCAAAAAGCTGAAAAAGCTGACTTTATTAAGCTTATGTCAATTTGAGACTTAGAGAGGAACTTGTTTTTATGGAACGAACGCTGGGATATCTATGTTGTAGTTCTGCAATGTTTAACACCAAAGGACACACTTTGCAGGTCACTATGCAAGGTTGCGTTCACACACATACAAATGCACGCACACACTATAGCCTTCTTCTATGACAGGTTGATAAATCTTTTATATGTTTATCCATTTTAACTCCATGGCTGGTGTATTATTAAAGTGCTGGTGCACAGCTTACATTAACCCTCTCAGACAGGGCAGAGACAGGCTAGGACAGGGCAAGCACTCCCTCTCTTGTATCTTGCTGTCTGTCATCTATCATCATCTGTTCATCTGTCTCTGTCTGTTTACTAGCCTTGTCTCTCTCCTGCCACTCATCTTCCATCGCAGCTGTCCTCTTGCTCCTCTGCAACGTCCTTCTCATAGTCACCCCCAACTTAGATCTTCAACATGTGTATATATGTTGTCATAAAGTCCATATGCTTTATCTCTTTCTCTCAGGATCTATCAAGATGAGCTCGTTCTGTGTCTGTCTGTCTGTCTGTCTTTTTCTCTCTGTGTATGTGGGCCTGAGCCAAGAGACCCAGTCCTCCACATGGACAGCCTTATGAGTCTGACTGTGCTTTGGCCATGGAGCTCTGACAGAAACTTTAGAGGTCCTGTCTGAAACAAGACAGTGAGGGGAAATTGAGAGGGCATTGAAGAGGTTATGAATCCCTGTACCAAGTCCTCTGCTGACAGGCAGCTCATCCCTCCTGGCTCCCAGTCAGAGGCTGAGATGGATGGGAAGGATTGTCGGGATGGATGGGTCCCAGCTGGAGAGATGGGTACAAGTGGTGACAGTGGTGAAACAACACTGACAAGGGATGAACCGAGTGATGAAAGAGTTAGGACGACAGTATGAGCATGAGCGGGCATATGCTTGTGTACAGCTGCATATTTTCAGTAGTGCAGGGGAGGAAACCAGAAAAGATGGGACTAGCAATGAAGCACTGCAGAAAGCACGGCAGATTATGCCTGAAAATCCCTACATACATGTGTCAGCATTATGGGTGTGTGGTCTGTGAGAGAGAGAGTAAATGCAAGACTGGCCATATCGGGCCATGCTGTTTCAGTAAGCTGTGACTCAGTACGGCCTTGGTTTCTGTTGTGCTTCTTTCCCAACCTGCCTATTGTAATCCACCCTGCCTGGCACAGCATTTTGGTTATGGCTCTGCTTGTCCCACCTGGGCAGTGGGAGGAACACAGTATTCCCTCCACAGACAAGGCCTATTGATTGCCGTGTCAGAGGCCATATTATACCATGCCCTCATTGGACTGGCAGAAATTTTATTCAGTCTGTCGCGGGCTGTGTGTACAGCCAACAGATGACATTTAAACTAAGGCTGGTGCAGGCCTGCTGGACTGGAGCTGACAGCCTTACTAATGGCTACTTTACAGATGGCATTTCACTCTCGGCTTATTAACACTATTAAAACACAGCTTGCTCACACGAGGTGAAGGCCAGTCACATTTCTAGACAGATATAGTCTCAAGCTAAAGGGGGTCAATATTACTCATTAGAAGAAGCTTTTCAAAGGCCTCATAAAATAACAAACAGGACTTTCCTTTCTTTCTGACCTAAAGACGATGCTACAGCAGCAGAGAAAGGGGAATCATGGGATATATAGACATGCATGTAATTCACTTGATTTACAGTACTGGTTAAATTCCTTTTACAGTGAACATAAAGGTCACAGTAGTGTTCAGTAATGCATGCAAAGCCCCAGAGGACCACCACAGTCAAAAAGTTTTACAGCTGGTCCCTAGACACCAGGAGCTACAGTACCTATCAGCCGCCAACCTGCTCTTTTCTCCTCAGCAGATCAGTCAAGCACACCAGCTCATTTAGATCTCGTTTAGAAAGAAATCAGTCCTTATTGTCACGGTATTAACCACCTTGATGCACATTGAAGCTCAAAGACATGTCAAAATTGGTTTAACATACATTTGGATCCCTCTATGTATAGCTCCTGGGGGTAATTGGTGCTCTGCTCACGTCCACAGGCAGATGATATGGCTATATGTGGGAAGAAGCGATTGTCTTTGATTATAATGGAAACCTGATTATTGAATATAAATGGGGAAGAAATGACCATGGACAAATGCACATGGTTACAGGACACAGCCATTTAAATTATTTTTACGCTGTGCTATTCAAGACGTTCTTGGACACACTGTCTTGTCAGATGGCAATGTCTTGTTTGTAAAGCACGATTTATATGTAGAGCATGTGCCATAAAGTAAAAAATGGTAATAACATCTTATAATTGGCTATGCAGGCGGATTGATATTCAAATGATGTCCTTCAAGGGACTCGAAATACCAACCTTGATATACACTAAAAGGTGCTACCTGGAAGAAAATACATTTATTACAATGAATGAATTATCAATAAAAATCCCAGGTGGGATTTTGCAATCTCTAAAATGGCAGATGTCTCTCAAAGGCAATAATGTATTAAAAGCATAATTGAATAAATACATAATGGGAGATTTTAATAATGCAAATGGTTTGTGAAAAATGCTTTTAATTCTCTTAATTATTTGCCCCAAATCAGTCCATAGCATAAATTAATTAACATTTACTGGCTGCATTTAAATCAGTTTTCTATTTCCCAATGTCTCTCACATAACTTTATCATATTACCTTTGTCTCAGTCTTTGGGATAACAAGAGGAGCCTGTCTGTCTAAAATGCATAGGCAGTTATAGGTCATGTGTAAAGTAGTGTGTTGTCATTATGAGGTTTGTTTCCTGCTTTATCCAAAACACAGGAGACTTGCTGTTTTCTGAACCATTACCCTTTACAGTACTTCAGAAATGTAATATTTCCAGCGGATCTGTTGGAGGAAGATGCACCAAAAAAAGTCCAAATATAGATTTACACTTTCTTAGTTTTCTCAAGCAATGAGTAAGCCATCAGTAGCTAAGCTCAGTAGTTGCAGATGTGTCACAGTAAAAGCTTTCCAGCAGTTTGTGGGGCATTATCATTTGCCAAAACAGCTTTTTGGTTGCTTCACTGCTGCATAAATCAAGCTTATTGCTAATACTGCCCAGGCATTTTAGACCTGCCTCACTTGTTAGTTGTATGATAAGAAATTGTGAAATGTTGCATGGGGAAAAAGTCACATAAATAAATGGATGAGTTCTAAGAAATTATGGAACGCTGAGCATTAAGAGAAGTAAAAAATATCTGTAAGTACTACATGCAAAAGTTAAACAGATTATTTTTAAAGGGGAGATATCATGAACATTTCCAGGTCTATATTTATGTTCCGGGGCTCAAGTGGAATATCTCTGGATGATTTACAGTTCAAAAAGTTCCTATTTATCTTATACTGGCTCTTTATGCAGCCCCTTAGTTCAATCTCTATGTGAAACAGGCCACTTTTAGCTACTGTCCCTTTAAGGCCTGCCTACCAATGAGCCAACTTTATTCCGATTGTGAGTGGACAACGTGAACAACCTTAGCAACAAACCTTAGCACTGATGTCGTCTTGAGGAGGAGGCAGTGGTAGCATTGCAAAAAAAGCATTCAGTGCAGACTGAAACCCTGGCTTTTGACTTGCAGGGAGGATTTTTACTTATGTTCACCTCTAGTTTTGGACCATGTTTAACAAAGACATCCAACATCGTTATAGTTTAAAAAAACAAACACACAAAAAAAGTGTGTGTCCCTTTAATTTTTTTGTTGAGCGATTGAAGGCATAAAAGCTTTTTTTTTTGTCTATTTGAATTATTTAACTCACTCCATTATTTATTTATGTATGTGATTAAACTTTTGATTAATCAGAGAAGCCTGTTTGTGATGTTTGTCATCTTTGGGGTTTCATGGAGACTCTGTGCTCCTTTCACACATTCAGTCTGCGCTAACACCTCTCAGAAGGTGTAGTATTTTCCCTCTGCAACACCTTTGAAGAACAACCACTGTGTGACATTTTCATTCACATAATTAAGAAGGTATAGACAGGGACTCAGTAAACAAATGCAGTTTAATGTCAGCGCTAATAAGGTGATGAATAGTTATGGGCGCTGTCCTGTCACAGCAGAGGCAAATAGGTGTCCGTAGGGACGTTGGGGTTGGGGCGAGAACCGGAAAAAACTCACCTGCACCAGTGGGGGAAGAGAAAAAACATGGGGAGTGACAGAGGACAGAGGTGTGGAGGAGAGACAAGGGGGATAGTGGAAGGAGACATCAAATGGGAGAGAGAGAAGTGGGATGCTTTCATTACCCCTGAGTGGACAGGTGTGGACTACGATTAAGACTGAGTTTCACTGGCAGCCATCTGGAAACAGTCCTCACATCACCCGCAAGGGACGGGACATTTGCAAGCATCCACAGCCGTGTGCACACGTGAGGCCACACACACATAACCACACACACACAGCAACATCTTTATGAGTGTGCTGCTGGAGTGAAACAAACATACTATGCAGTGATGCTGCAGTTGAATTTGAGGCTAGAGGGACGCTTGAAATGAATTATGAATACAAAAATATTTCCCTCCATTTTAGATCTTCCTGTTCTAGCTCAGCCTCAAACACAGACACAACCCCTGCTATAGGTCTCAGTCTGCCTGTCCTTACTACTCTGCTGGCTCAAGCCAAATCATTTCCCTTCCTTTCTGAGCTGCAGGGTAATAAGGGAACAGGAAAAGGGAGGGAGAGAAAGAGGTAGAGTCTAAATGAAAAAACAGCCTCGGTTTAACATCTTCTCTTTCTGGGGCACGGCTAAGCTTTATTGGATTTTTTTTTTCTTCCTACTTTCGTCAAATCAGAAAGAATTTTCTCATAACCTTTGGCACATGTGCAATGTCAAATTTAATCACTTTCCTTGTCGAAATACATTATACATGAAATTAAAATGCAAAGACAGGGACAAATAATAATTTAGTGTCTGACAAGTATTGCATATTATCCGGTCCCTCCACCCTTTCCTCTTTTTAGACAGAGTGATACTGAAGTCTGTGCGCTGCATCTTCACACTACTTTAATCAGAAAGTATATGAGATGCAGGAATCTCATGAACCCACTTAATACCTAGCCTCATTGTTGTTACACAGTACAATAATTCAAAGATAATCCTCAAACTGCACCAGAGACACTGAACTAGTATAGTCAGTTCCAGGCTGTATAGTATGAGGGTCAAGAGTCTGGATAGAGCGTAATAGCATGACGTACGTCCGTGGAAGGCAGCTCTTAACAGCATGTATCACAAAGGCAATATTTTTGGTGTGTGACGTGAGGAAAAAGGAGTACAAGGAAATCTTCCAGCTGAGTGACAGTCAGTTCGATTTCTCTTATACTTGTTTAAAGGCCGCTCATATTTGTTTAAAGAAACATGGAAAACAACAATGCATTACACCCACCCACCTATTTGTCCATCCATTCATCCATCCATCAGTAATGCAGTAATATAATTTGTTGATGAGGAGATATAATATGTTAAAGGCTGGTCATAATTGCCTCTAATGGCCCGTAGGTTGCCACACATTCCATACCAAAGTGTTGCCCTGTTTATATTTACTGCAGTGTCTGTCTCATTAATTCTAGTCTAATTTTTGAGATGACTCCACATGTGAGTGTTTTAGTGAGAGCAATAACGTGTTAAGATGTGAAACAGCAATTCAATTCAATTCATGCCATTTATTAATTTTATCCATTAAGATTTCTAGTTGTCTATTCACTGTTATTATTTCTGAATCTGAATAAATTGTCACAATATTCCAGCAGTTTTCATAGGCAAAAACATAAAATTGAAAGCTAATTTAAAAGCTCAAGTGATTCAGTTACATTAGTGATTATAATATTAAGAATGTAGTGCATAATTTGTTGTCCAGACTGCATTTCAGTGTTCGACGTTTGAACCCACACTCTGAAGCCAGATTGCTCTCAATAAATAAATAATTGATGACAATAACAGTGTCAATAAAAGACATTAAACAGCCTGTCCAGTGCATTAACTGCTAAGCTTCATTTGAATCTGGTTTATATTAAGGCTCATTTCCTGCTTGCTGACCTCCTATTAATGGATAGTTCATCATCATCAGCTCAGAGCCCTTTCTGTCCAAAAAGGTGCTTGTGCAAGTCACTGGGATGGAAAAACAATTCATTAAAAACTAATATAGTGCATATCTGAATGGCTTTTATGAAGTAAAGGGATGTTTAGGCAGGGTGGTGCAGAGAGTATGAACCAATAACTGTTACTTCTGAATATTAAAGGCAATGCAATGTGCAAGATGCAGTTCTTCATCTGAAGGGTCCTAAAGTCTGGCTCCATCATGTTTTTTAATGTTTCTGAGTTGGTAAATGTAGTAAATATGGATCACTATACATAAAATAAACAAATACAAGGTTCTGACATGCAACTGATTACTGTAAATTGGGTGAAGTCCATACACCAGTTTTAGACAAAAATTTCACTTGCTGTTTTTGGATTTGTTTTCTCTCAGTAATGAAAATAGAAAATACAGAATTGGGAAGAAAACTAACCTCAATCATGCATGAACTCAGCAGGGGGGGGAGAGGTGGAACCCTGAAACCCACACTTACTAACAGTTGCCCCCGTGGAGAGACTTCATTTGGATGCAGTTGATAGAACCCACTTATCAAACTGTGCACAGTTTGTAAAGTATGTTTTTTCTCTGATAAATATTATTCTTAGTTCATAGATTTGCTCACATGGGTTAGTTTGCTGGTGTAAAGATAAGCTATATGTTGTACACATTTCTTTTTTACAATATTTATAAAGTTGTGCCATCCTGTGCTCGAAATACAACTAGTAATTCTACTCCCCTCCTGCAAGTCCTACTGGTACACATACAGTGAACAAAACCTTTGTTCTCTCAGCAATTACACACTTTTCTCACCATAAAATACACGTAGGAATCTCAACTATGAGAGAGCATTATTTTTCTCACCTATTACATTTTCTGTTATGCTTCACAGGGAGTCTGTCTGAGATAATCACACTCAGCACACATCATGCAGATCCCTGTGGTCTGTGCTGCCCCTGAAGAAGAGTTTGTGACTATAGACACTATATCGGAGGGCAAAGAAAGTACTCAGATGAGGGGACTACAAATCCCACCAAATAGCAACCTTGTTAAAATGTAAATGTTCTTTAGTAAGTGTTACTGTATGAGCAATTACTAAAAGGTCCACATCAATATTTTCTCAGTGAGTGGCTAATATAAAAGTATGATGATATATAGCTGTAATATTTTACCAAAACTGGTTGAAAATATTGAATGTTTTGAGGAATAAGGGAGTCAAACCTATTAAAATACTTTCTTTTATGTTAAAAAGAATGGTACATGTAAAAAGTCTCTCTGGTTATCACTTTGTCAATCCACCTTCCTCAGCTCCATCTAGACTTGATCATTGAGCAAAAGTTTGAGATCACTGACAAAGTGAGAGAAAAAGAGCATGACTCCAAAGGACAAGACCTCTAGGTGAGATCACAGACATTGTGTACCTGTTTTCCTTCAGTTTTTCAGTTCAAGCCCATCTGTAAGACAGTAGCTGCCCTGTCAAAGTGACCTTGAGCAATAGGCTGACTTTCTACCACCTCCACAGGCACTGCTCTATTTCTAACTTTCACAATGCAGATCAATAAAGTATCATTTATTAAATTACAATGACAATTATTATGATTTATGTAAACTAGAAGTGCCACAGAGGGTAAAAGCCAATTCCTTCATGATATCTTTATCTCCTGCCCATGTAAAACTAATTATCTTTCATTGCTCACAACTGTATTTCTACAGCATACAGTACCTTGTTTAGGCTAAGAACCTCTCCACCAGCGTTTAGCCTCAACCAGCCAGTAGCCTGCACCAGGTAGCCAGCTAATGGGCCGGTGTGGCACACGTCAGGAGCAGTCCTTCCTAATGACCCATAACTGAGCAGCACTGGGCTGTACAGCAAGAGCACTCAGGAGCCTTGTGAAATCTAACCCCAATCTCATTTTATAACAGCATGCTCTTCCTCTGTAACATGGCATCACTGATGTGAGTGAATAACAGAGGAGTGAGCATGTGGTCCTCTCCCTCCACACTAACAGTTTTACTACATTTGCTACAGTATCTCCCATGTCTGCTGTTGACCCACTAGCATTGTTGACCAGCTAATAAAAATCTGCTTTGGCTCTGAGATTTTCATCCTAACCCACATTTATTCAAGTCTATTTCAGCCACAGCAGCTTCCCTAAAGTCATTCCTACATGCATGCAAATGGACTGAGCTGGACTATTGTTGAGAGAGGAAGGGAGAGAGACAGAGACTGTGGGGCTTCGCAGCCCCTAATCCTATTGGAAGTTAGGCCTGCTGTTTGTTTCCCTGTGTTGGCCCTATCAGTCACACTTAAATGAAGCCTGAGGGGAAGTAATATGGGTAGATTGGGCCTGAGTGGCACAGAGAAGTTGCCATGGCAGATGGGGGACTGTGGAGTAATACTCTGTGAAGTACCACAGCCAGGGGTTCAGCTCACTGTGGATGGATATGTAATGGTAATGAAGAGAGATGAGATGAATCTGAGGGAAATGTCACACACACACACACACTTACGCACACACACACACACACATACACTCACACAATACACTCAAGAATGGCCCTATGGATTATGCACTGAAACGCTTGCTCGTGATAAACATCATTCGGCACGGAGCTATTTCTGCAGTGTCTCCACTTTTAAATGTTTCAAGAGAGATAGAGTGAAACTTAGAAGAATAGTATTCACTGATATACAGTATGAAGGGAATGTGCTGACATAATACATCGTCAGTTCTCAAATCATGGATGCCTTGAAATAATTTCTGTGATAGGCTACACATCCTCACGCTGTATCAGTGGGTAATCGACTTCCTCTGGTGCACATTGAATAAGGACTCTGAAAGATGGAAAAGGAGATAGGCTGGCATTTTAGAATGTCTACACCCGATCCAGGCTCTATCTAGCTTGGTGGGACAACAGTGTCAATGGGATGATTCAGTGTGCCTATTTTTAAGCATCTACCAGACACTTTTAATGCACGGCCAACTCATTTCTTTCAGAATGTGCTATGACTTTTAAAATATGCAGTGATGGATGTCACATTCAGTTAGTGAGTGCATTTCTTTCTCATTGCAAATAAATAAAATATACATGTGATCTATTTTTATAGCATTTTACCCGAGTGCCTAAATATGCTGTAATAATATCAATAAGTGGACCTTTGACAATGCTTGTTATCTTATTAAGAGCTAAGTAAATACATCCAGTGCTTTTTTTTTTCAAAACAGTTCTTCTAAAGCCCAGTGAGCTACATAATGAGAAATGAGAGAAAAATGAGAAATTATTTGGAGTCTGTTTTCCTACCCTAGTCTGGTAGCTAATGAGCTCTGAGTGTCTAACAATGTCTAGGAGAGAAATGAATGGGGGGGGTGGAGTTGCATTTTTATTTAAATTAGGGTAAAAGCCATCAATAATACTCTTTATTTGGTTCCAAGGTGCAGATTAGTGCTTGCACCATGACTTAAGACCTACCCTTCTACATAACAAAACAGCTCTAAAGAATCAGAAAATATATTTTCTTTTTCTCTTATTTTTACCCACTAATGAAGATTTATGGCTGGCAGTGTCAAATCATAGATGATTTACATAATGCAACGTGTAGCCTGCCACCAGTGGAAGGAGAGTGAGGAGGGAGGGCTACTAAGAGCTTTGAGGTTCTTCAGCAGGCATGACGCCCCATTAATATGCACACATATGTGCCTGTGTGAAATAATTTTGGGCAGATGATTATAACTGTCAGATTCATGAAGCACATCAAGTGCAAACATCGCACATGATATAATGGTGATTAATACACCAATACCCAGTGCTTGCAAATACATAAATAAGTGTCAGATACAGTCGCAGTTTTAAAAATGCCAAACAAGACTATTTGTTTCTAAACCTAACCTTAGCCTATATTAGCAATGGATCACATGACTATTAGTGTGAAAAAGACGACTCTACAGTTCCCCTCAGCTCTATGGAGTTGTATAGCATCTTATGCCACTTTTTTTTAATGATGCTGATAATATATGTGTTGCATTTATAGCTTGCTTCTGCTGCCCCAAGTGGCCAAAAAATCAGTTGATGCAGTTTTAAATAAAAGATTAGTGCATACTAAGTGTTTTTATAGTCAGTCCAGAGAAGGGCCAAGTGCAACTTGTCTATGACTTATCATAAATATTAAAAAAGACAGTGAAAAGAGTGTAGTCCCTCTCTTTTATACTGGTCAAGACAAGAATGATAGTCATCAAAATCTCATTTTCACTTTGCCTTTAAAGCACCCAAGAAGCAGGTGGACATTCCAGAGCCTGAAGCTTGGAAAATCAATCAGGAACGTAAGCGTGAGTTCCACAAGGTTCTCTTGTATGGCTGTCTTGCTATGCCCAGGTTAGCTTTAATCATCACTGATCCCCTCGCTACTATTCAGGAGCTCACAGCTCCTTCTCCTACCCTGAAAGCCTTTGATATGGATAGGTGTGAAACCGGCTCTCATTGCTGATCCCTACCACCACTAGGCTCACCATTCCAATAATTCAGTTTGCAGTCTCCGGTTTGTGAATTGATTTCTTTGCTTTCCCTCTTTAAATTGGTGTCTGGAGAGTGGATCTTTCTCTCTTCTCAAAAAAAGCTCCCATCAAATCAAATGGGAATCTAATATAGGAGGGTAATGGGAATGGATGGTGGGTGACCTATGGTTCAGAATGATGTGTGCGGGTGATGATTTGACATTTACAGAGATGAGTCCATAGATGGGTGCATCCCACTCGTCCTCTGGTGGGCTAGTCAGGGTCTTAAACAAGCCTAGCACTCTCCAGGCCAGCAAGACTGCCTGGAGGGTAAGAGCAGTGTGATACAGGTCCTAGGTCAGATTTCTAAAGCACATAACAGCCATGTTCCTTATGGGGCAAATAATTACAAAAAAACCTCCTTTGATTCTGACAGCTCTCCTCTCCTCTGACTCCCTTTTTCCCCTCCCTATCTTGTATCCAGCAGATCAGCACTCCACCGCAGACGTTGGTGCACTCTGTGATCGTGTGTTGAGATTACATGTTTCATAGTTTGCTAGTACTCAGGATTTCACCAGTGCAGCAGGACGTTGTGTGAGAAAAGGGCCACACAGTGGGAGGTGAGGAACTGCAGTGATTGTGAATAATTACGTAGGCATGTGTCAGTCAGCCTGTCTGTCTAAGTAATGCACATAGAGTTGACATGTGGAGTGTCTAGACTCACCTTAAGCACCACACTTTGCTGTGTTGCCCTTTTGCACATTCGTCACCTCTCCTCAATCTTATTTCTTTAATCTGTCTATCTCTGTATTCTTCACCACCCTGCCATGTCTAGACAGTCACCGGTGAGGCAGACTTTGCCATATCACTGATCGATGAATCACTCGGGGTAACACACGCTGCACAGCTGGGCAGGTTCATTTTTCTAGAAGCCACAAGCAAAAATAAACACACATACTGTACATACACAGCCCCTGACTGAGCCTACATATACTGTAATAGATTAATGTCATCCCTGCAGCATCCCTGCTTATCAATCAATGCACCACATGGAAAAAATCCTGCTGCAATGTTACTGTTGTATGTGAAGAATGGCAGGATGGTAGGATGGACTTTCAAGAAAAAGGGCATCTGAAGGGCAACTTTATCCCAGTAGGCTAAAACACAACCTATGAATTTCTTATGGTGTTGTTGCAACTGGCATGCCCACACTCAACATTCTCATTCTTAACCCATCCTTTCCCGTTCTCTACTGGGTATTGCAAAACACCACTGACCCCAGACAGACTGCAGCCTTCCTTCCTAACCCTACAGACCAGTTTGAGTCTGCGTGGGGGACGTGTTGACATGCAATTAAATAGGAACAGAAATGTTCTCTAAATATTTCATCAGCCAAGTGAAAGAAAGGCAGAGGACAGTGTCAGTTTTAGAGCATGGGCACAATTTTTTGAGAGCCAAGACATGCTTTTTTGTGCGTGAAGGAGTGAATGAAGAATGTAAGAGCAAAGGGGAGAGACAGATAGATGGAGAGGCAAAATGTGACAAGACAATGGAACATGGGAAAACTGAGTGAGAGGGAAAAGAGTGTAAGAACAAGTCAATATTTTTCGTTTCCTGTCTCAGAAAGAATGACCCAAGGGTACAAAGATGTCTTAGCTCAACCATACCTTAGGAAATTAGGCCTATTTAATAAGGAGGCATGGGCCGATATACTGTGCAGTGCATTTACTCAGTGAATATGTGGCAGCCATAATCATGTCCCCCTTGAAAAATTTAAGCAGGATGTGCAGTGGAGCAATTTCACTGAGGGAAAGAAAATACATCGAAGATCAAGGACTTGCTCAAGGTCATTCCTTTTTTCTTTTCTCCTCTCCTCTCACGACAGCCCTTTCAGAGCATCACCACTTTGTATCATACAGTCTTGAATCATAGTTATATTCCTCACACGTTTGTAGGGGTTATACAAGCAGCAGATGATCTGCTGTTTCTAAGGAGTTGGCATGATTTTCAGCAAATGAGACATCCATTTATCAGATTTCCATTAAAGTGAGACAATGGCACTGATGTACTTTGGATGGAGAAACATATATTGTCCTGTTTATTGTATTGTGTAGTCAGGTAGTTTGCTATGTAGGCTATTATATACAAAGTGAGTATAACTAGCTTAGAGACAGTAAAACAGGAATAATACCAACTTTATCTAAATACTGTATCTGAATATATCTTCCTTACTAACTGTTCTTTACATTACATTTTATTTTTTGATTAGTATATCAGTTCAAACTGAGAACAAAACTGCCTTATTCAGATCATGGTTATAATCTATGTTAATGACATTGGGGATATGTCCCTACAAATTTTCTGATTACCTTAAATTGCCTCCACCACTAATTTGATATTAATTGCATATCATAATTGCAAATCAAATATAATTTCCATCAGCTCCATAAAGGGTTAACACCCTGTTGTTTCTTGGGATGAGAAATAGAATTTCTATTGGTGTTTGTTCACTTTGTTCCCGCCTCCTTTACATGCAGCGATGTGATTACTGGAGTACATTTTGGATGAATCACAAACAGCACAGTTTACTTCGTCAGAGGAGAGAGCTTGAGGCTAGAGCACAAGATAATCCAGGCTGTCGTGTCGCAGGTGCTTTGCCTTCTGTGATCATAACATTATTGTACTGGTATCAAATTAAACAGGTTGATTGTTCAGTGATATGAAAGACACAGCTGTCCTGGGCTGGCTAACGCACTACAGACCAGGAATTGTAATAGTCTTGCTAAGGTTAGTACCGTACAAAAAAAGAAAATAGTTAGGCATATTAACATTATACTTAAAGCTAGTATATTTAGCTAACATTAACAGATAGCATCATTAGCAAGCAAACTAATTGTTGTGACAGGGTGTGCTGTAGGGTGATTTTGTGCTATATATACTTTTGACTTGACTAATATTAAAAATTCTATATGTAGGAATCAGAAATTTCTACTCATAAGCCCCTCTGTTAGCCCTTAAGTGAGCTACAGTCAGGCTGTTGCTTGCACTTGTGCAGGTGCTCGCTCAGGAGTGAGCAGCAGTGCAAGACTATTGCAGATAATTTTGCACAAACACACACACCTGTTGCGTTGTGGCTGCTGGCCAATGAGAGCCAACCCACACCACCCAACCTGCAAAAATTTGTGTTAATCAACCACCCAAACCCCATCGACCTGCAAACTGCCAACTTTTTTTTTTTTTTTAACTAAACACCGGTAGGCTGAGTGAGCTGTGGCCAGGGTTCAACACACTGTTGTTTTGTTGTGAAATGTGTGCTTATTACCACCTCTGGACTACCAACAGGAAAAAACAAATGGGGTAAGCTATGTTCTGCTATTGTTCTGGAGCTTGTTTTCTGCTCCTTTGTTGAAGAAATAATGTTTTAGCTGTTTGTGCTCAGGAGTGGGTGACTTGTCATTGCAGGGGTGTTTTGTTGTGAGATGCGTAGTGGTTGACAGAGGCAGCTAGCTGTCTCATTAGCTGGAAAGCTAATATCTGCAGGGTGTTTCTACTCAGATACCATTGTTTTTGTTGTGCTAGATGCTGGTCATTTGTTCGCGTTAGCTTTAAAGAGGCACTCAGGAGTGCAAAAAAACGTTATCTCTGTTGGAAATTTACGGAAAATCCAGCTCGGGTCCATCACATAGAAATTAGACCACAGGCTGATATAACCAACCGGCAAAGGGGAAGGTCTCATTTTTTATGTTACGTTACAACCGGTTCCCTCATTGGCAATAAAAATAATCAATAAATGTAATTTGCTTCATAAATTCTTACAAATAGTACCTTTAATTGTTCTTGTTCTTCTCATGTTGGCATTATATTCGTTAAGCAAATAAAGGAGCATTAATAATTCTTCCAGGATTGCTCATTTTGGTATTGTCTACCCCAGTTTCAAAACCCATCTTTGTGGCTCCACGGTTACAGTAGTTAACATTATAGTTAATTATTTTCTGATGACTGGGTGAACCTCCTGCAATATTTCCTCTTAATTTAGCAGCCTGGATTAGCATCATGGATGTCAAGAAAAAAGTCTTCTTAGCTTTGTTGTCAATACCAACATCAGAGAGACAGAAAAAGAAAGAGAGAAAGCCCAGGCCAGACAGAGACAGAAAAGAGGACTGAACAGGTAAGAATTTGCACTATGAGCTGTAATGTTACAACAAAGAGCACATCCTTCTAATTTGAGCATTGTTTTAAACTGATTTCCTCCATCGCACATTCTGAGTGCATGAACAGAATGAGCTTTTTTTGTTTTTTTTAACTTAGGGTCTGTCACTTGGTTCGGCGGTTGTCAATACAGGTATCAGAGAGAACTGTGTGCTGAAATGTTATCTTAATGAGCACATCCTTCTGATCTAATTGTTTAAAAACTATTTATCCCATGTGGAAGGGTTAGGGTGTCAGTGACTGTGTCAGTGACAGTGTATCACATAGTGGTTGTTCATACAGGCATCAGAGAAAGATAGAGGCAGACATAGAGAGAGAGTGACAGAGCCCAGTCCAGGCAGAGAAAGGAGAAAGAGGTGACCAGGTAAGCATTTCAACTGTGAGCTGTAATGTTATCTTGTAGAGCCACAATATGGTTGTCAGTGACAGTGTATTACATAGTGGTTGTCCGTAGAGGCATCGGAGAGAGATAGAGACAGACAGAGACAGAGAGAGTGACAGAGCTCAGGCCAGGCAGAGAATTGCAGGAAATTGCAGGCAATGAAAAATTCCTACATTTTCTGAGGGAGGACCCCCTGTCAAATGTATGTCCCCACCACTTTCTAAATCAAACCTACAACCTTGATTCAAATAAAGTTCACTACAGACCTTCAGTCCTCTTCACTAGCGCTATATGAACATATTTTTCTTAGTACTTCTTCCAAGAGAAAAGGCCATAATTAATAATTTCGTCAACTCTCAGTTTTGAAAAGCCCTTGAGAATGGCGAGGCAACGGTGGTGCAAGCAGAGCTTTGCATCTCTCGTTCTGTGTGCAGCCTAGATTTCCTCCTCCTGAGATTGGTGTCTCCCCGGCGACTGTCTGGTCCAATTCAACCCAGTGCTGATGGCCTGTAAAATCCCAGTTCCTGGAGCGCCAGCTTTTAAAACATTCATCATTCCCTCGCTTCCCTCTAGGTGCAAGCTCAGCCTATATCAGAGGATTTGACGGGGGCTTTTTCTTCAGCCCTATTGGAAGATTTAACAGAGTCCACATCCGCCCCTTTCCTCAAAGAGCCGGGTCAGGTAATGGAGAGCTTTCTAATCACAGTTCTATTCTTCTCAGTGGTCAATAGGCCAGCTTGGTCAAGAGCAATGTGCTTGCTGTGTCCAAAACCCAGTTTATGCCAACTCACTTGGCATGCCTCTAGACAGTGCTATTGGTTACCTTGGATAATGCAGCTGTGTCATAGCATCGGGACAAGCTATTTCTACAAGATCCTTGAACAAGTCTGAAAGATGATTATTCATAGCTAACACTGTGGAAATGTTAAACTGCTTTCTTTTACAGTTCACTCCAACAGCACTTAAACTGCAGTATAATAGACATGGCTGCCAGGACAGCAGCCAATATTCTGCTCTCAGTACTTGAATAAACATATCCCAGCCTGTTAGTGTGCATGACTGGCTTCAGATGAGGTGATGGAGGGTCATTTTCTAGCTTTGATTGACCACTGTAAAAGTCAGAGCTCACAATTATTTGTTGCCACTCAACACCAAACCGCTCTGTTGCTTTACCTACACAGAATGAAATTAGTTGTTGCTTTAAATCAGCCAACAGTGACGAATGTGCAGTTTTCCACAGTCTTTGCCATGCCTCTTCACAGCCACAGGGCTATTTGTTGCTAAATAAAGATCAATACAGAACAAGAGATCCATGCAGATACAAGTACTCAGGGACATTTACTCATTGGTTCTGCACATTTGTGTTTGAAACAGATGTGGCCTTTGTACACAAGAAAAGATTCTGCAGTTATAGTCAAAGAGGAGAGGGAGAGCAAACAGGGAAATGAAATGACATTGGATTTATTAAGTAAATGAAGGAAAAATAAAAAGAGGATAGTAAATAAAACTGTGACTTTGTGCCAAGATGTTTTGCAATCGAAGTTTAGCTTTTTACTTAAAGCAAAGAATTGTGTGACAAAGATGTGGCCTCAACTAACTCACCCTCACCCAGTAGGTACAGGAAACTGTATACAGTGACCACTCTTTGTGCTATTGTTGTTACTTTGATCCAAGCAAATGGAACACGTCCTTCAGAGCTATCACTCTCCACCTGCATTGTAGCATGCAGGCCTTTATCATCTTGTCTAAATTTGAAAGAAAAACCTAATGATTGATTTTTCACTTGAAAGTGTCTGTCTTGCTTGATGCTATTTAAAAAACAACAGTTAAGTTCAGAGGCCTTGGACAATGTGGAGCCTGTCTCCTCTCTCTTTCTGCTGATGTTGTCTGTTGACACAACTGTAAGCATTCAGCTTTATCACTACTCCACTGGGAAAGTACAGCTAATAGAATTAATTTATTTCACGTTCTGTTTGCATTTTCAGTTGCTCTGCATGTGTTCTTATGCACTCTGTTAATTCCTCCCTGTGATTGTCTTTATCAAGTTAATCCCAATATTTAAAAGGCCCGCCTCTCCAGTCATCCATTTGCACTTTGTTTCTTTCTGTGATTGTGACCTCTGCTGCATCCATCCATGAACACAAACCTCCTACTGATAACAGGGGAAAAAACAGCTAAGGCTTTGCATCTAAAAGTCTCTCTGCTGTTTTTCTTTATGACAGCCTTTAGTCAGCGCAGCCAGCCAGTACAAGGCACATCAGCTCTTTGGGTAGGAAGTCTGACTTGAACAGTTACTGGTGCGTCCTTGGCACTGGTAGTGCCCAACATAACTGCAGCAAGGGCACCTCAAAACCATGTTAAGTATGTGTGCTGATGTCCTCCAAGGTCTGCTAGTGGATACTGTCAGAGTAAAAATAAATTACACACACTGTCTTACACTGATGGTATAGCCACTATTTCCTCTGAATATAAAACAATTTACAATCTTGTCCTTGGTGAAAATTCAGGGGACTATCTCTTATCTTGTCTTGTGTTTTTCCATTAAAAACTGGCCAGTGTGACATGGAGCTAGAGGCTAAGCTAAAAGCCTTCTCTGTGTGCAGCAGCTGTGTACGTGTGTGTGTGCATGAGAATTTGTGAGATATTAGAATTAAGGAGTGGCTTGGTTAATCACCCTTTATCAACTGCTCCCTTTGGCTCCTTTGCAGTCCCCTTCACCGATCAGGCTGACACAGCCACTGAGATGCACTAATAACATTGCTCATCCAAACAGAATTAAACCTGAAAGGCCTCAGCCATTGGAAGGATCCCTTAGGAACTGCAGCTAAAAAGTCTGGAACCAGACATCGTACAGGGACAGTCAAAACTGATTTAATGCATTCCTACTGAGCAACAGACAAGAACGTGCACACAGAGACAAAGCAATATTCAGCATTAAAACGACTGTTTTAGAAGTTATCCGATTACATGAGTAATAATGCAGCCACATTGGAATTTGAATCCCAAAATGTCCATAATGTCTAAGCTCTTTGGTCCTCATAACTGCATTGTAGTTTGAACAAAATGACTGCTACATTCAGCTATTGTGTAAGTCAAAGCCTATTTGAAAGGGATAAAGGGCTTTCTTATGAAGTTCATGGGGGAGTCAAGTTCATTAGTGGTTTTGATAGAGTAGGAGGTGTGAATCAAACCTGAGTCAGTGAGAGAAAGAGGGAGACAGAGAGAAAGAGATGATAAGAACCGTTGAGGCTTTCACTTAGAGCTGAGCAAACCACAAACAGGCTCCAAAGGGACAAGTCTTCAGTCCCTCTGTCAATAGTGGGTCACACACACAAAAGTAGGTGTGCCACACACATATAAGCAGTTAAAGTTACATTGATCACTATTTTCCTATCACTCCTATAATCTGTTGCATTGCTTTTCATAAAACAGCCACCCACTTTCTCTCTAATTACTCTGTGCGCCAATTAGTGTGGTTGTGGAAGTTTACAGTAATGTAGTATATGTTGCTATGTAGCTAAGTGGGAGCTGACAGAATTAGGTCACATCAATGCAACACAATACAGTTACTTCTCACTCTAATCTAGAGAAATCTAGATCGTTCTGATAAGGTTGTTATACTCTTTCAATTCAGATATGGTAGGAATGTGATAGTGTCTACGTTCCACACACTTTTTTGGTTCCCAAAAGACATATTGACAGTGGATATGTGCACTTGCCAGCTCATAGTCACAGTTGCCTCAGTTCTGAAAGGTATTTCACCATTCACTTTTAAGTTTCATCATGAACAGGACACGATGCATTCATTTGACACTGAAATCAAGTGGGTGACACAAGTGGCTAAATGATGCTAAATAGTGTTAAAAATCAGTTAAAGCTGCACATCTGTTTATAAATGTTTGACACTGTATGTACAGTAAGAACCTACTCTGAGTTGGAAGTGAGATAATATGGCCATTCTGCATGGATTCACAAATGATTTGCTTTCTCAGCTGAAGACTAGCGTTGATATATTTACATGATTTATCTACAAAATAAGCACACGCAAAGCTAACTGCTAAGCAACCTCTCTTTTCTTCTATTTGATAGTTTCTCAAATATGACAAATGAAACTGTTATACTGATAGATATAAATGAGCTGTCTTGGAAATGAAGGCTCATAGCAACTAAGCAATAAAATTACTTTTCAACATGTAGGCTTCCACTCATGAGCAGTGGGGAATAGAGCTTCCAAGCAGGCCCATTAGGTTCAATAAAATAAACAAGACTGGAAGCCACTTGATGAAACTGTGACAGTTTTATTTGCTGACAGGCACCATAAATCAGTTAAGAACAAAACAAAACACAAAACGCAACTATCACATGGAGCAAAAGCAACATGCTTCAGCCTTAGAGCTGTTCTTCCTCAGGTACCATCAATCAATAGGTTAAGTTGAACCTTAGAAATAGAGGAACACATCAGGTCACTTGTTAAAATGTCCAGAAAAATGCATAGTCACATGCACAATTTTTTCATCATGCAGCCTCCAGTGTCTTTTATTGCATTACACAGGCAGGAAATTAAAAATATAAAATACTTCCAAGATATGCTGCCTTGGTAAGTCAAGCAGAACCGCTGCGCTGCACGACCTCAGTACTGACATTCAATCAGTTCTGAGTGGGCGTTTGGGTGAGAATAAGCCGCCTGACTGACAGTGCTAAAAGGGGTCAGTAAGTCCAAGGCTATTGATCAATAAATGTGAGCAAGTATACAAGGGATACATGCCCGACATTACACATACACACACTCTTCCATACGTCTTTCTCACCACAGGAAATATACCTTGACTGTTCATTAGAAATCACTATACCGTCTACCATCTTCAGTCCCTCCCACACTCATTCCATAAAAGAGCGCATAATAATAGAGGGAAGACACTTACCCTTTTGAACACAATCTACACATCTCCTTATTGTGTATTTACTACATCAAACCTATGATTGGGTTTATGTATCTCCCTGAAGCTGCTGCAAAGCATTTAGCCTTCCTCCTCTCTACATTATTAAATGTTCCTGTCATTATTTTTGATGACTTCTCTCAGGCATTCCTCTGAAAATAGAACTCCCTTGTTCAGTGGCTGCCAGGCGAGAAAAGGCAGACAGAAGAGAGCATGGTTGTGCTGGTAATGCTGGAGAAATATGGGTGAGAACATGTGTAGTGGTGAGAGGGGAAATCTGATCAAATGAGCCAATCCCCATGTTTGGAGCTAATGATGAGCCTAGAGGAGAAGCCTCTATCCTCTCACCAGATGTATGTAAGACGGTAGCTAGGGTGATAAAGAGATGAAGAGAGCATGGCCCATTATCGGTAACTGCCTCTACTCAAAGTTTAAAGTGATGCACAGAAGAAGCATTATATTACCGTGAACAAGTTACAAAGAATACCATAGATTTCCTGACTGATTTCCTACCTTCCAGGCAGCACTCTGGTTTATTCCAAAGAGCTATTAAAATCAGTGTGAACAGACATGATACTTGAGATCTAGCACATCTTCAGCTTGAGAGTCATCACTGTGATCAACTCCCCTCCATTACTGTTTAGTTAAAGTTGTGTTTGTGTTGTGTGACTTTACAGGTGCCAGGTGCAATTTTAGGAATTTACTATGAAAGCCGACATTGGAGTCATCTCACAAAAAGAATTGATTGCAAAAAGTGCTGTGTCACTATGTCAAATTGGCATGGCACATTAGCTTTTATTTGGAGTGGTTTCTGAATGTATGTCCAATATTAACTATTTTATCTCTGTTCTGGTCTCTACTACCTTCTAGGGAAAATATCTTGCTCTTTAGCTGCTAAATGCTTCACTATGTTCACTAGTTAGTTGCCAACTTTGATTATAGCAGCTTTAAGTCACTCATGCCATTATGTCAAAAATTATTCTTTACTAATAAACTCTGTCGCATCATTTGGGTGCATATACTGCATACTGCATTCAGTGTCACCTTCGACCAATGATTAACTGATGTTCATATGATCAGGACCTCATATCATTAATTTATATGTGTTTCACAGGATACCAGCAAAGAATGTGTCAAAGAGGACTACACTGAGCATGTCATGAAGATTAGCATCCACCACAGATGTGTGACACAAGAAGGCCCTGCTCTTGCCGCTGTATCCAACATAACTGAGTGAACAGGGCTCTTGATGATTCTAGAGGTGTGGTAAACATTTGCCTTCTGTTCATGTGTCTGAACCATTTTGTTTTACTGACAGCTCCAAGGAAATACTCAGTAACTACAACGGGTAGCTATTAAAAACTCATCTTAGACCAAACTTAACATCTACATGTTTGTATATGTTGTCATGCTTGTGGTTTTCAAATGGGGTTGTCTAAGCACTAGGGCCTCGCTGATTTGATGTTTAGTAAAAGCTAAGTTGGTGTGAACCAGTGCTCTCAACACCTTAAGGACTTTCATGATGAAAAACTCAATATGGACCCCTTTTTTCCTGTCAAGCAATCTTGCACAGTGGACATTTTATGCAACCTGAATTGAAGTCGATTTTTTCAGAACTGATACAAGGCAGATAATCAAACTGTCATTTGTATAATATGTGGATTCATTCTCACAGACTGAGACCTCAAAAAATGTCACTGTAAAAATAATTTTGCACTTGATTTTATTATGTTGGTAACAAAGGCTGATTAATGTGCAATATCTTATCTGTTAATGCACTTGATTCATTATGTTACAAATACTGGAAGCAATTTCATTTCAGAACTCTTGCACCAATAATGGAGAACATTTAATAAAAAGCTGCTGTTTATAAAGTGTCTGTTATATCATGTGTACTATCTCTATATTAGGACAGTTTTGTTGGCAAAAAAGCGAAATATTAATACTGCACAAATTAAAAGTAAAGCCATTGCTGTAAAAGGTAGTTTGAATAATATGTAAATGTAACTCAAATAATGCAAAAACAAAAATTAGGTCCAGCTAGTTAAAAGCTTTTTGTTGTAAATGCAGTGGTAGTCTGAGTAAAATTTACTGAATAATGAGTAAAATTACTTATGAAAACAGAACGTTGCTAGTATTTATTTCAACTAGAGTATTTATTGGATAAACTTAATGCTTATTGGTATGCATACTTTACTGAGAATATTCTTTTATTATTGTTCTAAATATGTCTTAATATGTAAAACCACTGATGTGGTACATAAAAAGTATCATTTCCAATTGGGGACCTGTTTCTAAATTTAATAAGTTTGCCTGCAAATAACTACGGTAACTTTCTTTGGGCCCAATTACCATCTATTTATTGAACAATGCATTCCTGATTGATGTGTGTTCACAGTGGGCAATCTATGATTCATAGCTAGTCTTTCTTTGAATATCATCAAATAGACTCCACATGTATATTAGTGAGTCATGGCTGTAATTAGAACAATGAATATTGTATATAATACATTAGTATTCAAAAATGTATGCCTATACATGATACATGCATCAAGCACATGAGATGGAGTGTGTCTTTATGCACCATTTGGATTACAATGGCACGATGAAAGGATGTAATGAGGGCTGATTGTCAATGCTTTAGCCTGGTTTTCTTTTCAAATGGGGCCAAATAGCCAGCAATTTCTGGTTTGCTTTAGAGGAAAAAGTTATTCTTGTTGCATGTTAATAATAATAATACAAATTCCTTGACATGTGACTATTTAATAGTTTACTTGGCCCAGGCTACAGCAGTCTACAACCTCAGTAGTTGTAGAATGCAAATCCTCCCTTAACTCTAATTTTCAGTCTCATTGTTTTAATGTAACTGGTTACTTATCGTAACCTTTGAGCAGTCTAATTCCTATCAAATCCATAATCTCTGGCTGTGTTTTAAGGGCATAAGATTCAGACATCTGCAACATGGTGAAACTCCCTTGAGCAGACAGTCAGGGGAGTCAGAGCACTGAATACATCCTGGTCCCAGCATTACCTCTAGCTGTTTACATTACTGATGGATATCATTCTATTTTTTTTACTCATTCTGCTTCTCTCTCCTTCCTGGGAGGTGCTCACCTAAGTGTCAATTCCTGAAGGAGTCCTGTGGCGTGATTCAATAGGATAGGTCTACTCTAACAGCAATCCACACACTTTCTCTTGAGACTTGCTCATAAACAGGAATACACACATGCACATTCAGGAACACAGGACCAAGCACACAACCACACACATGCACAAACGCTCTACCTCTACCCTGTTCAAGCACAGGGACCGGCACCATTTCTGTCTCATCTCTACCCCACTCTGCCCTTTGCTCCTCTCATTTTCCACCTGTCTCTGATCCTCTGCCTCTTTTACATTTCAATCCTCTGCCTGTTCTTCCTCGTCCTGACAGGGGAGTGAGCAGAGAGAGAGAGAGCAGGAAAGAGGGAGTTGTCCCCTTTGGGTAGCTAAGCGATTACCGTTTGAAAGATCCAATTCCTTGCATCATACCTCTCACTACCTCCTCTGCTCTCACATTACTCTGTGGGAACCCGTTTCTGCCTCCTCTGCACGTCTGGCGCCTCCACTCCTCTTTTCTTCATTCCTCCTTATCCCTGTATTCTTACTTCATTTATGACTCCACTTGTTGTCTCTAATCCCACCCACAAGTAAGCCATTTAATGCACGCTTATGAATGTCTGTGTTTGCATCGTCATTATTCCTTGTGCATCTCGGCGCCACACTGAAATACAATGTAAACTGTAATCAGGTATTTAAAATTCAAGAGTAATAGAAAACAGCTAGTGTTACACTGCTTTTTTGAGAATGCATGGCATGTTGCAAATAACAAAACATTTGTGCATGCTTGTATCTATGCATGTGCAAGTTTTTGCCTACATGTGTGTGTTTATAAGAGTGTATCTCAGTATGTGTATTAGCATATGCTGTGAGCTGCTTCAGGAGCCATTTCTGCCAGCCTTATCTGGGTGAGTGGAGTGTTGGCTGCTCCAGCAGCAGAGCCAGAGCCCACTGCCCACTGCTTAAGTGGAAGATGACTAATCCCTCTTCTCAAAGCCCACTCTAGTAAACACCACTTCTCCAAAGCCACCCATGCACACCCCAGTCTGTCCAGTCCAGCCACGGTCCCCAATACTCTATGCAGGTTATATGCAGCCTGTGGTCCCTTCATGAAGGAGGAAATTATTGTGGGAGCCTGATCTCATATCAAATAATAACCAGCACCATGTTTCATTACGAGTTGAGGGGAAAGAGCTTTTGCACATGCCAGCACTCGACAGTTATTTGTCCCTTGAATACTCCATCAAGGCAGATCATGCCGATGTGCATTTTCCTGAATCAATATACAAATATGCCACATTCATTACCCTTTATCTCTATGATAAAGGGAAGAAATATTGTTATAAAAATGTAGCAGCTGGAAAAAGAATCTCAGAAATCTGAAGACATCTAACAGCTGGAAAAAGGAACAAAACTGCCAGTGAAATGTTCCTAAATGGGTTTTCATTTAAATCTAGCAGGGTTCATTTCCCAGCTTTTTTTTTCAATTGGGGAAATGATCTCCTCCTAGCTAGGTGTCTTCAGGGTACGATTTATTCTAATGGAAAAAGATTACATCTTGAATTAAAAAGTGCTCAGCACTGACCAATACACCAGACAGGAATCAGCTCTGAGACAATCAAAAGATCCCCATTTCCTGCTACAGCTTTTAATAACTTACTCCTGACTACAATATCTGTTTGAATACGCATCTCATTCCAACCCCTATATCGTTACAATTGCAATTACAATGGTTAATAGCTTACAGCAAGGAACATCAGTGGTGTAACACACATCACAGGACAAGGACACAAAACAGTTTGGCTTATAGAATGTTGGGGTTGTTCACAACCCAAGTTTTAAGAATGAGAAGAGTTCATACTAATGCCTCATGCTGTCTCTAGGCAGCATTCACTGATTAAAGAGATAGCCCTTTCCAATCAACCAAGTATGCACTTGGCCATGACAGGCTATGATTGGGCCTACATCACTGAGCCCGTCCAGCAGTACATAAACTACAGGCAGTTGACAAGTAAAGGAAAAACCAACATAAAGTGTGTTAGTAAGGTGTTGGTGCCACCAGAACAGCTTCAATACACCATGTCATGGATACACCATTATTCAAAAAGATGTAAAAAACAACTTCCTCTAGTGCCCAAAATTCAGCTCCTGAATGGGTGTTAGCGAGGCCTGATTATATGACTTCCCACCCTTATTCATAAAACCAGTATTGCAACACAACCCCAACATTTTACTTAATTTCAATCTCAGGTTCTTACTAATGTTGTATGTATACTCCCAACCCCTGCTGACACAAAAAGGTCAGGACTCCTGCAGAAATGTGAAGGCCTGAAAGCAGTGCATCTCTGCTCATAAACCCCTATCACTAAATAGACTTTACATGGCCAGACCTTAGTAAATAATGAAAAAACACCTATATGGCTTACTCAATACTACACCATTAATAATTGAAATATAGCAAATCATAGTAACGAAAGTCTGGCAGTTTTCAAAACTGAATGAGCTACTGAAGACTCTGTCATATCAAGGATATAAAACCTAACAGAGGTGTGCGGGGTGGCCCGAGAGGCAGCAGCACACACATCCTCCACTGTGACGATTTGTAACAATGCCCAGGAAATAGCCATACTCCAAGTAGAGTGTGCCCTCAGGCCCTCCAGGGACACCTGTCCTGTGACAGAGTAAGTCAAGGTGATAGCCTCCACTATCCAGTTTGACAAACACTCTTTAGACAGGGCTTTGCCTGTTGTCTGGGATCCATAACAAACAAATAATTGATTAGGGCACCATAACACCATGGTGCAAATGGGAGAACACAAAACTTGTATCCCCACCCTGAAAGGCAAATCTCAAATATTTCCTGTGCCTCTGCACTAATGGAATGTGAAAGTAAGCATCTCTCAAATCCACTGATTTGAACCAGTCTCCTTTCTGTAAAGACCTGAACAGGCAGCGATGTGTTAACGTTCAAAGTGGAAGTTTCCGTAATATTTTGTTCACTGCCCTCTGATCCAGTATTGGATGTAGAGAGTGGTAATTCGTAAATGGACTGCATTTACATAACACCTTTCCAGTTTTCTGACCACTCAAAGCACTTTACACTACATGCTACATTCACCAATTCATGCACACATTCATACACTGATGGCAGAGGCTGCCATACAAGGAGCCAAACTGCTTGTCTGGAGGAGCTTCTAATCATTCATGTACACAGTCACACACTGATGGCACAGCTTTCAGGAACAATTTGGGGCTCAGTATCTTGCCCAAAACACTTCAACATGTGGACTAGAGGAGCTGGGGATTGAACCACCAATCTTCCAATTAGTGGATGACCAACTCTACGTCCTGAGCCACAGTGGTCCCAACAGCTGTCTTTTTTTTGGGAGCAAGGAAATACCTAGAATAAAAGTTGCAATTCATCTCCCTGTCCACCACCTGGCAGATGGTGCCCTTCTCCAACAGAGAAAGGATCTCCTGACTGAGAGTTGGCACTTAATGGTCTGAAGCTATTATTTGTGTGACACCACCAAACCCTGGTGGTGGCCAGTTGAACTGCAATGCATAACCCTTTTTCAAGGTCCGTTCTAGCCAGAGGGATAGTGGCTTTGTAGAGGTCCACATACGGGATGGCATTTTCCTCTAGCTCATGGAGGAGGTTAGCCTAGTAGGCTTACAGGAGGTGTATATTATTCAAAAGTGCAGCAGCCTTGTATGATTTGTTGGCTAAGCTAGCCGTTAGCCTGCTACCAGACACTCATCAGGTACGCTCTCATCCCCACAGTCTTGAACCCCACTGAGTTGCATGAAGGTCCCGCAGTTCCCCGCGGTGGGCATATACTAACTCCTCCCGCTCTCCATGGTATGAAAGCTGAGAGTGAGATGGGGAAACTTGGTGAGGGGTAGGGGTTGCTGACGGGAAGATGGCGGCTCTCTCCTCACCTGTAACATCCTCACCATTTGCAGGATTCTCAGCAGTACAAGAAGGTATTCAGTGGATGCTTCCTGGAAACAGCATAAGACATTAGTACAAACTTGAGTTTGAAGGAGGTGAAACCATTTTCTTTTGGCTTGAGGTTTTGTTTTTTGCTGCTCTTCTTTGCATTTTATTGTGTGCTGCAGGAAGAGTTTGATAAAACAGCAGTTACAACACATTTTCATAATTAAATGGCCACATAGGTTGATTGTACCATGTACTCCAGAATGACCAATAGGAGTGTTTTCTAATATGCCACCTCTATTAGTGCTTTACAAAACTGTTACAAATCACTGTTAAAAATAATATTAAAAAAAAATAAACATTAGGGTTAGGGAAAGATCAAGGTTTGGGTAAAAATGATCGCTTCAAACATTGTGTGGGTTAAAGTTACTAGTTCATTAAAGCTAGGCAACTTTTGTCAACAGTAAACCTCACAATAATCATTGTTATAGTTTTTTTTTTTTTAAAAAAACTGTCTCAACCATTGGAAACATGACTCTTGCAGCTGGAAAAAGGAAGTGAACGGCAGTGTCCTGCAGCTAAGTCCACTTTTTGCTATCTATCTATCTATCTATCCATCCACCCAACCTTCCATCTCCAAATATAGAAATTTGTCACCTCATATACACATCATCTGAATTGCGTCACTTCTCTGGGTCATAATTACTACAGTTGCTAGTTGGCGTCTGTCACTCAAACATAACTATAGGTTGTTTTTGATGACTGAATTAATGACGCTACTGTTTTTTTTCTTGTGATGACTGGCTGGTTTATAAGACCTTCCTTGCCCCAGCAGCAATACCGAAGGCTGTTTTCCGCTTACCTTGATGCCATGAAACAAGGTATTTAACAGGAGAAGGTCAGATGCAAAATGGAGATCTGCCATATGGCGTGACAAGTCTTTGATGAGGAAATTCATCAAAATCATTGCCATATCTGGCAGTCTTGTGATTTCTCTCCGTAACACTTACTTTAGCCATTTTGGCTACATTTTTAAGGAGGGTGGGTGGTTGAAGGAACAGGGTGGCAGATTGAAATTCATTAAAGTGAGCCTTGCATACACGCTGCACTCTGCATGGATGGTTGGCTCTCTACTCAATCAAGTCTGGTAAAAATTGACCCACATCATCCATTCCTCTGTGAGTCAGGAACAGTGTGTAATGTGGCATGCTTTTTCCATTATTTCAGGGTGGCCTTGATTTTGATAGCTTTTTAGTTGTAGAGCAATTATACTATCATCAGAAAGCATGAAAATGTAGTCCTCTTTGGTACTGTTGGACATTATCTGGATATCCACATACCATTACATGCAAAAATGTCTAAAACAAGTGTCACATCTGGATATTAATTATTTTTTTCCTATTACAAAATGGTGCAAACATGTGCAGATTCAATTACATATTAAAAGAAGAGTGATACTACTACCCTTCAAATAAGTGTCAGTTTGTTTGGATATTTAGCTTGAAAACATGCGTGTACAAACAAGATGCACTATAAGTCTAAAAGCCATGAAAGCCTATATAAGGCAAACAAAATAACCTAACTAGCCTTATTTATTCCCCATGTCAACAATTAAGCTGAGAAATCACAAACAAGTTTTAATAAATGCATTTATTCAAGCTGACTGACATATTGCGCATCCTCCTCAGTGACCTTTTGTGGTTGAATTAGGGTTAATCAAAGTTCAAGTCTGTTCAAATCCCTAAAGAGGACACAAGGGAAACTGTGGATCGAAGTTAGAATAATCGTTATGAAACACATGCTGACAAGGTAGGGCATCACATTTCACAGCATTCAGAGTGGATGAGGAGGAAAAGAGGAAAAATTCGAAGATTGAATGATATCGGAACCGGATCTGTTGAGTCAGGACGACACTGGTCTAGTTGGTATGTGTCTGGGGGTTCCATTAGTGGTTCCCTGCACCTGTGAGACTGCTCCACACTCTGGCTGCTCATCAATCTTTCAGGCCTGTGGCTCAGGAAGGTGGCTCTGGAGCTGGGTCACCGCCAGATGTAGCACTGCCAGATTCTGAGCTGGTCCAAACAAGCACAGACAAGCTGCATCAACCGGCTAGGCTTGGCTGTTTCGTTCCAGTCTGGTGGATGGGCACACCAGAGGAACTCAGCCTGTTTGTCTGTCTGCACAGTAACAAAACAGTCCGGCCCAGCACAGTCAGCGCCGACATTTTGGCCACAGTCAATGCGTGCATGTGTGTTGGATGCTTCAGTAACAAGAGGGAATGTGGAGAGTTAAGAAGACTCTGAGAACACCAACCATACTGGGTGAAGTGCGTTTCTTTCTACCAGTGAAACCACATAACACTTTGATTCTTTTTTACTCATCTACCCCAATACACACAAACACTGAGGCTATCTCAGACTGTCTGTCAACTGTCAGAGAATACACTTCAACTGAGTGCTGTCTTTTTTTCTTTTACAAGGCCCGTCACCCCACAAAAGCAGTAAAGTTATTTCCTGTCAAAAATCTGATATAGGTGTAACCCTTCAATGTTAATGTCAGGAGAAAAAAAACTAACTAATGAGCATCAGTTCTCATTCATCACTTTTCACAACACATACACACACATCAAGTCTTCAGCTCCCCCAGCCGAGGACATAATCTACTACACAGCAGGAGCAGACACACTGATTCTGTTTGTTTCTCCTGTTTGATGAAGTTGAGTGTCCCTAGGGCACAGTCAGAATATTGTGGGCAGCCACAGAGCATAAATGATCTGAGGCTTGCTTTTTAGGTTGTGCTCACCATCAAAAAAAGAAAAGAGCATTTGTTTTTTTTTTATAGAGAAGTCTAGCCTGTACAAAACATGGCTCTACTCATATGTAGATTATAAGAATAACACAGCAACATTTAACTGGTTGTGTTTTGTTTCAGAAACCATTATGCTGTGTTGTATGTCCTGATAATAATGCTCTCTGCATTAATATGTTGATTTTTACAAAGTTAAATGGGGATTGCATCCTGGAGTGCTATTAAGCCTTTGCATTTCAGAGTGGCTTCAATTAACCTTTTTAGTGATTGCACTCAAAGACACATTGGAATCCATTGTTAATCCAATAATTATTGTCTGGTGAATGTACTTGACTTCGCCCTGTCAGGCCACTAATTCACTTCATGTATTTGTTTGCCGGAGTCAATAATTCTTCTGATTAGAATTGGATTTGCTGTTTAAAAGGGGAGATGTTTATCAAGTTTTTCTCCACACTCCAGTTAACATGCCAACAACACAGGTTCATGTAGTTTACCTGTGAAATACCAAAATGGTAAAACAAAATGTGTGTCTATTTAAATCTAGGAGTCTTTTTTGTATGATGGGTTTAATATGATCTGCTTATTTAAGATTATGTAAAATAATTTAAATGATTCATGATAAATATACTGTGATGCTAAATGTATGTGACTAAAAATGAACTCTCATGTTTTGTTTACATCGGCTTTACTTCCTCATTGTTTTGGGTCTCATAGAGCCCAGTGCTGTATGCATCTAATAATTACTGCCAAATCAACCATTTAATACTTAATACTAAATATATTTAATATTTAATACTAAATATTTTTTTTCTCTTCTGATCCCCTAAAAATGCAGTATGTTTAAAGTATTTAAGTGCTAATGCTTCCCTTTGCCATAAACTGAGCTTGCACATTTGACGAAGGTGACAAAGGAAATATTTCAGGTTTTATAAGTTATATGGGCTATCCATGAATACATTTATATATTCCTTTTGAGAAAAGTCAGTCACAGACAAAGAAATGTACTGGATGTTTTCATTCATTCCTACTTGAGGTCAGTTAATCCAGAAAGGTTGGACTCCCTGTTAAGCCTCTTACAAATTCCAATTAGAGAAATATTCAAATAGATACAGCTAGGGTTCAAAATGAGGCCTATAAGCAATGATCATAAAATCAGTCATGAAGTAAAGTTGTGAAGTATCAATGTGATAAAACATTGAGTGTTTCTTGAGCTTTTAAAAAGGCTCCAGGGTTCTCCAGGACCTCAAACATAACATTAAGGTTACAAATAATAATAAGATGAATCCATTTCTCCTTTGCCTTAGGGCGAAGCTATGATTGCCTTAAACATGGAAAAAAGAAACTCCACTTTTCTTGAATCAACTTGAATTTTCTTACTGAATTGGTTTCATAGATGAGCTCCAAACCACCATCAACTGTCTGAAGTGCTCCACAGCATCATAAGAGCACTTGCCATCATAAGAGCCCCATTGCCTGTCAGCTGCAGTACAGTCAGTGAGACAACAACTTGAGCTGTACTGTCCATCTCAGAGCCACTAATTACTGGGTAAAAATGATGCCCTGTTGGCCCTACAGCACTGATGGTTTGTTGGCTATAGGTTTATGAAAAACTTTCATGTATCAGGAGAGGCGAATTATTCCTTCCACTGCAGAAGCTCAGTGATAACAGGCAGCCACTCATCCCTGTCCTCCTCTCATCATGCTATCCCCTTCTCCAAAAGACCCATCTGTTGTTAGAAATCTATTTATTGATAACTATTTGCTTCTCCTGGTTTGCTATTGTGCCTCAATTTAGCCCCTGAGTCATTCCAGCATTTCAATGACTCGGGTACTCCGAAGTGTGTGGCTTCCAATTCAAATGGCCTTGTACAAAACATCATGGTGTACCCACAGTGTGCTTGGGAATGTGGAGGTCTGGTTAATATTCCAACCAGCAACAGCAGAGCGAAATTTGAAAGCAGAGTCTTTTTAAAGCGGTTCATTTATCTTGTGTGAGGAAAGCCAGCCCACACTCCGACATAGAGAAAAGACTTACAAGGAAAATCCAAATCAAGCGAAAGAAACACATTCAAAGGCTTTGTATGGTCATTTGCTAAAAACAAATTTGTCTCAATTCCTGAACACTTTGTCCTGTGGAAACAAATGAAAATGTCTCAAGAGGTGATGGTAATTGTCACGACAGAAGGTGTCTTAACCAGAAAAGTACAGTGCCTGCCTGGTCTCATCATCTCAAATTCAAGCTACAAGCCAGTGAAAGGTTAGACTCTGATCCAAAAGAGAGGAGAGAATGCTGTTCATGAGATGGAACTGCAGCAGTTTTTATGGATGACAGTAAAGGTTGAAATGAACAATGTTGAGACATGCTGAGAAAATGAACGTGAAATTCTCTACCAGTGCAAAATGGCTCTAATGAAGCGAGACAATATCAATTAATGAGAGAGGGAGGAGGGGTGGAGAGGAGCAGAGGAGTGTACGTGAGAGGTGAGGAAGGATCAGCAGCAAGAGATAAGAAATTATGATGTAGCTCTTGGTAAAGAAGAATGGTTTGAATTGAGAATATAATGTAAGTTTACTTTCCATTGCAAGGCTAAGAAGGTCAATTCGAGCATGGCAGCAAACCACTGTGTTTAATGATTTATCTGGCTAATCTGACGCAGATCATTAGGCGGAAGCCCCTGTACAACCAAAAACAAGGCAAGCATAAAAACATCAGTTTTCTTTAACAAAGCAAAACAATTATCTCATCCACAGCCCTCGCTAAGTATGTTTGGCAGACTATTTGGATGCATAATGTAGGGAATGGATCCAAGAAGTATATATAGTGTATATATATATATATATATATATATATATATATATATATATATATATATATATATATATATAATTATTATTATTTGCCAATTGTTTTAAGGACTGTACATGCCAACCTGTTCCCTTCTCTTTACTTCATCCCTTTTTGCAGATAGTGGGAAATGGGGGGCTATGCCATGTGTGAAAAGCTGGTGAATGAATTTTCCTATTAACAGTGACTGATCAGGATGGGTATGTGGCAGCAGGCGGCCAGCTTTGAGGGAGAACCAGCCCAGCTGAGACACAGCCTAACTGCTGGGAAGTCACCAGCAGGACAGACAAACATATGGAGGAATGCATGCTTTCCTGTGGTGTGGAATGTTTGTGCGTGTGTGTGTGTGTGGACAGTGGAGTGTGCCTGTCACATAGTCTCCATTATAAATGAGCATGGCTCACTGGGGCAGCTGGACCAGGCATGGGGCAGGTGGGCAATTTGGAAAGTTGTGGAGTTGTTTGTTGACCCAGCTGTGTTAGCTGAGGTGGTAAAATGGGTCTGGGTCGCATGATAGAATGTGTGTCCATACATATATGTCCACTGCTGTGCATGTTTGTGCATGCTTCTGCGAAGGACGGAAGCACCGAGGGCAGCTCATCTCAAATCATTGATGTAGACAGGGGGAATAAACAGGCCTGGAACTGAAATGACACTTCACTGAAATATTGATCATCCTCCGCAGCACAGGGAGAATGCACAGAGTACGGAAAGACACAAAGATAGATAGATGAACTACAGAGTAATGCAGATATGAGACAATAGGTTTCTTCTTCTGGCAGAGCGCAGAATTACATAAACATGTTTTCTTTCCCATACTTTGAACCCTACGCTGATAATTTGCTGGCATGTCAATATAACTGCTGCATAATTTATTCTGATCAATTCAGTGTTGACAACTCATATATGGAGGGTCCTGATATGTAGTATAACTTTAAATAAATAAACAGATAGGCAAACCACTGTGCTTTAAAAGGGAAATGTAGCAGCTAGTCCAGCTACTCCAAACAAATAAATTATTCAGCTTACAATCAACTCACAATCTCTGCAACAATGCACATACACTGCAGGTAGGAACAAAGATGGAGGACATGCTGTGCCGTTTGGGCCTCAGATCATTTGACAAAATAAAACTCTGTCTTGTGACAGAAAAGTCCTTAAAATACCATGAGAAAGCGAGTTGCTTTCTCAACAAATGAATTAGCACTATCTCTGCGTGATCCAGCTGACTGAGGAGTGAGAGGGAGGTGAGAGAAACTACAGGCGCTAGAAGGAGGGAGAGGACATGTGGAGGGAGGTAAAAAAGGAGAGGCCTTTGTTTTTCTTTCTCTCTGCCTCACTCTAATTAGACAGGCCAGTGTGAGCAGAATCCCAATGGCAGGATGCAGGGAGTAACAGATGTAGAGAGGAGGAATGAAAAAGCAGAGAGGGGGGTACACCATGACACTAACCTGAGCCTTCAAAATGATGAAACATAGAAAGGTAAATATGGTTTTGTGCTGCAAGATGGGATGATAAACAGTAGATATATGTAAAACAGACAGATGGGGAGGTTGGGATTTGGTAGGTAGAAAGAAAAAGAAAATTGTCCAAACTCTGTGTCTGACTGCAAACAAAAGATAATTTAGGAGAGATGCTACAGAGTACAGTAGCAGCTCCCCACCCTGTTGAGCCATGAAAGGCATTGGTATTCTTTCTGAGTGACAGGCTCTTTCAAAGTACAGCTGTTTATCATAAGACTTATATTCATCTGTAACTATTTGCCATAAGCTAAATACAAATACATTTTGGGGAAAATGTAAGGATTTGGCTGGCGATTTTCCAAAATGTTCTTATTGTCAACAAATCTCGCCAACAATTAACTCATCCTACTCACAAGTTTCGTGTTCATCCAGTGTCTGATATATTATATTCCTCTGTGCCGTAGACCTCCATTGTTGTCCAAAAACTATTCAAAAGAAGTCAGTGAGCCACATGGCTGCACTGGGTGACTTTCGTTCCTGAAGACGGTGGCTACTATAGCTGGTTTAGAAATGGCTCCAAATTGTATAAATAGCAATAAAATAGTAACCCGCCACTGCGCATGTGTGGAAACGCATGCTTTTCCATTACCAGAGCTCCACTAGCTTGTTGTGCTACATAAAACCTATTCCTCAACTTGATTTTGTACTGAAGTTCTTTGAGAAATTTATAATGCAGTCAAAAGCTTTGAAATTTAATGTAATTTTCAATTGCAAGTGAGTTACATGAGAATGTAATTAATGGCAGACAGGTTGCAACTAAGGTGTCTTTACACATCGTTCCTTTTAAGATCAGAAAGGACAATATCATAGAATGACTGTCAATATACTCCCTTTTGAAGCTGTGTGAGTGAGAGTCTGTTTTAGAGAAGCCGGAGGGCAGGAAGACTTACAAAGCTAGGCCAGTAATTAAATAACCCTGGATCAAATAAAGCCAATAACACTGATAATGATGTAGACAATATTAACACTGAAATATCTCATGTTTTAATTATCTCATGTTATAATTACAATAATTATAATAACTTCAATTATAATGACATCAGTGTTATTCAGTTCTATTTATTGTCGAATAAGAAAAATCTTAGATAATAGTATAAGACATCAAATTGAACTCTGCTACTATTGAAAATGACATCAGTTTCATCAGATACAAGGTGATTACAGTTGAAGATACAGTATCAGTGCTATCTTCAGAATCATGTCAAATAAACCTTTGAATCCTCCAACACCTGGAACTTTTTAAATAAGTGACAACGCTCTCTGTTCTTCAGCACCAACCTTGTAAATGTTGCAGTCAGCTGTGTCAAGTCAAGTGTCAGCAAAACTATGAGACAGCATCTTTACAGAATATTTGGGGAATAAATGGATTATATACCTCAAGCTTAGCCTCATCGTCATAGGTCAGATTTTTCATTCTGCAGGATTTGAAGTGTCTTCTTTCAAGCTCAAGCATCAAGCTTGATGGCTAAGCCTGTCAATGAGTCAACACAAGGCGAATTCCTGAGCTCTGAGAAGAGGATTTACGAACTGATTAATTAAAGTGAACCTGACTTCAGTTTCTTATCAAAGCATTCACTTACTTGACACACACTGAAAAAGATGTACATCATAACATCGCAAAAGATATTAAGTATTAAATAAGATCAGTTAAATGGTTGTTTTAGTGTTTGTAGGACTTGTCTTATCGCTCCACTAAAGGAAGGAATCTCTGTCTGTATATATGTGTGTCCTTTGACAACCATTCATCCAATCAACTTCACACTTGGAGGTTGTATTGCTGAGGATTCAAGGATGTGCAGTGTTGAGTATGAAGTTGTTTGGATGACCAGTTCCTGAGAAATATATAAAAATACCTAATAGACAACATTGATTTTGCTTCTTCTTCTCATGGAGTCAACAAATGGAAATACAGACAGCACTACTCTGCCATTGCAAACAACATTGTGTTTGGAGGTGGGATTACATCCATAGTGTTAATGACTTGAAAAAAGTTTAAGAGAATTAAGCTCTACTTTTGAACTGTGTACTGTGAACGAAACTTGGCATGTACGTTCAACACTCACAGCAGATTGCCTCAGACACGTTTTGAACAGGCACTACAGTAACTAAAATGCAAGGAATCTCTGTCTGTATATCTATATGAATGTCCTTTGCATATCTTGAGAACCCATTCATCTGATCAACACTTGGCAGGTGTATTGCTGTGGACGCAGGGACACGCAGTTTTGGTGCAATTTGGACATGCGTTCAATATTAATGAACTTTGAATAAACTACAGAATAGTGAGGAGAAACAGCAGTGGAGAAAATTAAAGCCCTTGAATGACAGTTATTTTCTGATTATTTCACAACGGCTATGTTCTAAAGTATGAATAAATAATCATCAAACACTCAACAGATGATTTACTGTGGAGACAGATGCTCTTGGTTTCTGTTTCATTTTCCTCAGTAAATACAAAGAATAGGACAAATCTGTTTTTTCCTCATGTGTGAATGCTGTGTTTCAAGCAATGCAGGAGAGGAGCACACACTCAATAGAGAGAGAGAGAGAGAGAGAGAGAGAGAGAGAGAGAGAGAGAGTGGCAGAGTGAGGAGAAGGAGCAATGGAAAGCTTTCTCTGCGACAGAAAGCCTGTGAATGAGATAAATGTTTTCACGTCACCTTTAAGTATCAGCTCAGCTTAAGAAAAGATTTTTCACATGGTGTACTCTAAAAAGAGAAAAGTAGACAGCAAAAACACAGGTTTTAATCAAGAATGGACAGACTCTTAGGCTACTTCCCACGAGCAGGTAAAAACCATAACGTTTCATGTAGCACAGATCTTTTATTGTTATGTATTTCATTTTTAAAGGCAGCCCTCATTATACTTGAAATGAGAAATGATTCACTATTATGGTACTTAACATCTGTGTATAATATAATGTTAGTTTCTTTCATTTTGTTGGTACATATACTCATGCACACCTCACTTCAACAGTATTAATTTTTCTAAGCGTTGAAGCAACAACACCGGAGGCCAAGCGATCGGCCCGTTCTGAACAGGCACGTTATGAACGGGCACTGCACTAGTATTTATAATGACAGACCAGAATCTCACACAGATTGTGCAGCTTAGTACAATGGGTGCTTACCGAGATCTAAGGTGGCTTCATCAAACATTGAGCAGCATTTCAAACGGAACTGTCAGACTGTGATTGTGAATAGCCGACTTGAAAGTGAGATAATCCATCAACACATTTGAACCTGCAAACACTGATGACCCATTTCTTTTTGACACCTGTTTCAACACTTCAGTTGAATGATGCATTATTAACAACATTTATCTCCCACTTCCTGGGCGTGTGGGTGCATGTGTCGAAACTTGTGTGACCAGTGTTCGTGTAACAAAAATAAAAAGCTACTGAAAATCTAAAAACTGAACTAAATGACCTTAAACAAAGAGATAATATAGCTCTCTTTTGACACTTGTTTGTATCATAGAAGCGATGTGATGAGACAATTTAACCTTTTAGCTTTTCCACGGTTCATGTCCATAGCTGACATATATTTAAGATTTCCATTAATAAAATATAAACTTTATAAAAGTTTATTTAGGTGTATCAGCGGGCTCCTATTTTAGCTCTTTGAACTGATATACAGTGCTCAGATTTTAGAAAAGCTATTTTATTTTTTATTTTTTTAAGTTACCACATTTGACTGACGAATGACTGTGATTCCACTACTGTAGACTGTATTCTGTTTTCCACTACTGCATTAAATGGACTTGTTTAATGGTGCGTTTTTGTCTAAATCATGTCACTAAATGGAAGCTAGCAAGCCTTAACAGTGTTCTGGAAATTTCCTGGAAGCCCCCCACCCTGAAACAAAGCTTCATGGCCACTGTGGATAATCCATCTGATTCAAGTTTTTTCAGGAGCTGTAATTAAATTTCCTAACGATCGAGGCACTATAATGGAGGGGGATTGGACACTGAATGGAATTGAAGTTCAGAGGAGCGAGACCTCTATAATGAAGCTTATTCATTTAAACCATATAGCTTGCCACCAAGCAGTGCTATCTCACTTTCACCATGTAGTTGCCAAATGACCTGACAAAAAAAAATGATATACTGTACTGTATGTGGCAGGAGCAATAATCCAGTTTAATATGAAACCTGGTGCAGATCACAAAGACGCAACACATGTTTTTTAATGAGGGAGGCAATTAGGCTGTGATTCTGAGAGTCCATGTGTATGAGATTGTTAATTTCAATTACAGGATACATCAGTATCCACCTCAGCACTCACTTTCCTCTGTGGGGAAATCTTAGAAGCTCCACTATATTAGGGAGCATAACTGTGTTAAGAATAGCTAGGTGATCCTGCAATCGAGATCAGCAGTGCGCAGTTATACCAATTAAAGCAAGAGAAGATGGAAAACTTTCACTTTGAAAAGAAAGAAAAAGAACTTCTGCAAAATGACTTTTGGATTTTGGGAGCAGTGCCTTTGGCCTACAGACAGTGCTGATTGTCCCAATTTTTATATAAAGGAGACCAAGAGAATATCATGTTCATGAATGAGGGTAAAATGAAGTATTTGATAAACAAAGTTGGAGGAATGGTGCAGCAACTGCAGACATGAAGACAATGTAACAAGTTTGTAGTAAAAAAGGCCTGAAGGCAAAGCTCTCAATTCACCAGGTAATCTATATTCCACCCCTTACCTTTTGCCACAAGCTCTGGTTAGTGACTGAAAGGACAAGATTGATCCTCAGGGAGAGGAGCTCAGAGTAGAACCGCTGCTCCTTAGCATTAAAAAAGCGCCAATTGAGGTGGTTCAGGCATCTGATTAGAAATCCTCACAGATACCTCTGTTTAGAGGGCATGTCTGACTGTTAGGAGACCCAAGGACTGAGGCTCAGCTTTTACTGCATCCTTCTTTTGGAAAATGGAAGAGTCATGAGAATGTGCTTGCAATCTGACTTCATGCAATTTGTGGATTTTTTAAAAGTCAAAATCCTTCTGGATTTGCTTAGATTGATGCAGGGAGTAATGTGGTTTGTGATACTCTTGGACCTGTTGTCCTGTTCTGTGACAGTGTTCACTGGAGTTGATCTTTGCTGATGATGCCATCCTTCATGGGTATAAGTAAGGATGAGCAACTATAGTGAAAAGTGTGAGTTTTTCTGGTTTCTCCATCCACATGAGAGGGGATAACATGTCTTCAAAGACTTATAAATGCATGACAGTAAGAAGGATCATGAGATTAATGGGAAGCGCTGGCTGCAGTTATTGCAGGTGTTACTGTATGTTGGGATATAGTGATGAAAGAAAAGTGTGGATGACAGATGAAGCCTCTTAATTTACTGCCTTTGGTTGGCATTGGTCATGTGATCGTGAGATTTAGGTAAAAAGAATCATACAGTGATAAGGTTTCTCTGCACGCTGACTGGCCTCACTCTGCATGATAAGATGAGGACATCAGCTAAAAGAACCATGGTAAGAAATAAGAAAGTTCCTGTAGCAAAGAACATCCTAGCAATACAACCCTGGACCAGATAAATAGGTAGAAGATGAATGGATTAATGGTTACAAGAATGTAGAATGGAAAAAATAGCTGGAAACATCCACACAACCACTTCCACAACTGCAACAGCAAGACTGAAAAATGTCAACATGAAGACTCTGAAATGGCAACAAATGGCTCAACTCCCTAATCTTTAGTGTAATGCTATTATTATTGGTGACATGGTGTCAGCTCAAAAGCCATGATATGGTGAATCAGAGTCATTTTGTGTTCATATTTCACAATTGGATGGGGAGAGAGCGGCATGCTTGAAAAAAGGAAAAACAAAATTAATCTAACGAGCTTTTGCTTGTTAAGTATGTGCTGTGTCTCCAGCTGAATGACAATGGCGAGGCATCCGCTTACCACGATACACATTCCATTGTGAATAAATGAATATGTGAGCACGCTGCAAAACAAAAGGCAAATGGAGGAATTAATTCAATGAAATGAAAAGCCTGCATGGCCAGATAAGCCATAAGGCTTCACTGCTGAGGTATGAAATATGACAGCGTTTGTTGAGCCGTATGGATATGGTGGCTTGGTCTACATGTCACAATCTGTCCATGCCGTGTCCACTGTGGTAGGCTTGTGGCTCCGGCCAAAGTTTCTTGCATCATTAATTCAGCATTTCCCTGGCGCAGTGTTTTTGGCGGCTTTCTCTGCATATGGGCAAAGTAAATGCCAAGACAAACATAGGTCAGAGAGCAACAGAAAGAAAAACTTCCCCAAGAAATGTAGCCTGCTCTCACAACATTTACACACATTCATTCATTGCCTTACAGAAAAAGAGTTTTTGCCAAAGGGATGAGCAAAGTGAGCCCGTGTGAGTGTGATGTTTGCAAGCCGTGCTCTGTTTTGAAAAGTTTGGCCGAGGCTAGGAGCTTAAGAATAAATATGTACTTATGTGTGTCTGCTCCCAACTACAGTAAGAAAGATCAGAGAGGGAATCCAGACCAAGATCCACATTCAGCCAGACCAACAGCAGTGCATCAGAGCCAGCAGCTACCCAGGGGGTGGGAGGCTGCACGTCCAGCTTCAGCAAGGCCACTCGGCTATCAGGACAGCTAAAACAGGCACAGCGCTTGGCACCGAGCTACAAAGAGCCTGAGCCTGCAGGGGGAGTCCTGTTTGATGGGGAGGTGATAAAGATGGATGGTCACCCTGCCAACTACCTCTGAATCATAAAGCAGGGACGAGTGGTGGGGGTGGTAAAAAAAAAAAAAAAAAGCAACAAGATAGTACAAACTGGATGGTTTGAATTTAAGCTGCCTTGAGTAGCTCTGAATGCTGGGTAATTACAATGGGCGAGCCCTTGATGAGAGCAAGAGGATGCTGCTCATAGCTAAGCAAGACATTTTCCACTGCCACACATTATATTTCCTACTGTAACTATCCAAGACTGCTGACGGAGCCTTTGACTGAAACTGTTACAGAGTGCTGCAGTGAGGGCAGTAGGGCAGCATTCAGAGGTTAGTAGAGCTCTTATTCTGTAGAGATAATGAGAAAGTGGAGAGGACACGAGATTCCAGTATGTGACTGGACAATCCATGGCAACATCCTCACAGTATGTTGTTTTGCCTGAATGAGCTCATATGGTGAACAAGTCCTTATCAGCGTAAACAAGAGATGTGTATAATCTCCAGGGGAAAAGAAAGACATTTCATGAACAAATTAAAGTGACTGAGGTTAACAGCATGACCTTGCCATTTTGAAACCAACACAAATGCAGACGCATTCCACTTTGGTCCTAAGAGATTCCTAGGACCAAAGTGAAGAAAAATTATTAATGAGCCGACTGGGCATCTGTAGTGTAACTGTAGGCTAACAGCAGCTTAAGTGCACAAGCTGTCAGCTGCAATTTGAAGAAGATAAACATGAGAACTTAGGGTTATAATTGATTTTTTTTGTACAAATGATTTTCTTAACACACTTAATATATATATTTATATAAAGTATGAAGAGGCAAGAAATCAAATGGTATGAGGCCACATTCAAATGCAGCTCAGCAAATAGGCATTATTTTTACACTCATACATTCAAAGAGGAAGAAAAAAGTCTGCATTATATGAGGGTAACACTTCAGATTAGTGGACTGAAAAGGAAAAAAAACAGTGAATTTGATTGTATTCCATCTATGGCTCTCTGTTCTTCCCTCTGAAGTGTTTCCAGAATGAAGAGAAGGTACATGGAAAAGGTATTTAAGCATGACAGTGGAGCTGGAATTAGTTAAAGCTACAAAATACTGCTGTCAGAATCCCTTCTGCTCAGTCACACAGCTTTTGCTGGGCCTGCAAGTGACCTTGAATACATACATAAATGTATGAACACATGGAGAGGACATTGAAATATTTACATTTAGATACACTGGTGGTCCACTCTGGCTTATTCTCATATCCCATGTCTCAAGTTGACACAACTTCAACATTTCATTTCACAAGTATCAAATGGGAACACCCTGCCTAGTTATCAGTTATGATTACCTGAGCCATAAATAAGAGATTTTTCTATCAAAGGTTTAAAAATTGTACAGTGAGATGTTCAGGAAAACATGGTCAGATCATAATTCCACAGGGTGATAACAAATATCTAGAGAATCTCTAGGTCTGAAATTGAGCTGTTTAACACTTGTATGCATAAAAGGGATTTAAAACATGCTTTATACAATATATTTTCAATGCAATTACCGTGTATAGTTTCATATTTCAAGAATCAAAGATGCACCATTTTTTTGTTGCCTACATAATTTATATATAATCCTAAAGATTTACATAAAATCAAACACTCTCTTTGACACGATTTACTGTATTGTCTGCATTTTTTGATGTATTTACATTCTGTAATTGCCTCTCTATACAGTAGTTTTCATTGTTACTGGTAGGGTCCGCCATTCCCATGCTAGATTTAAATTTCCTTCACACACACAAGGGATTCACATGAAAAAAAAAATCATGTGGTGTGTGTAATCCTGCCTTACTGTAATCACTATCAGCCTCACTGTTTACTTGCACTCACCTAAGTCTGTTTAAGAGCTGTATTAAGTTGCTGTTGATGCAAATGGGACATTTCTTACTGCTGCTGCGTCACATTAAAAGCATTCAACTGGCAAATAACAATACATGCAATTTATTTGTTTGTGCTGTATCAATGTATTTGTTGTTCATTGAAAAAGCATCTCAAAAATAAGGTCAACGGTCATTTTTGGCATTTTTTCTCCAACATATCATTTAAATTTTTTTCAATGGAGTAATGGAATAAGAAGGAGCAGCCAGTGTAGTGAGCTGTTAGATGAAGAGCTGTAGGCGACAACTGTGCCTGCTGTTGTGTAGAAAACTACTGTGCAGCATGAAATCAAATTGTGTTTGCATGATGGAAAAGGCTTTTTATCGACTTACTTCTTTATTAAAGTAGCGTTTGTTTGGCTGCACCACAAACTGATACACTGGTTGCTCTTCCTGTTGTATTTCTGACAAAGCAGCAAGGAAATCTCAAAGGATTTAGCTGGCGATTTTCTATATTTTTCTTATTCTCAACAAATCTCATGTGCAGAGCCAAACCAACAATGAACTCATCCTACTTACAAATACTGCGCGTGTATCAAAAGCCTGATATATGGTATTCCTCTCAGCCATAGAGATCCACTGTTGTCCAAAAACGATTAAAAACATGTCAATGAGCCACACCGCTGCACTTGGTGAACTCATGTTTCTTCATCCATGAAGACAGTGGTTTCTATAGCTTGTTCAGAAATGGCTCCAAAGAGTGAAAATAGCAAGTTAAGACTTTTTTTTTTTATCAAACCTGATAAAAAAATTTTTGTTGTCAATCTTTTTTTTTTTTCCAAAGATGCAGAGTTATCCTCGTTTTCATAAAATTATAAATTATAAATACATTACTCTGTGACTGATTCATAATGTCACATTAAAACATTTGGACAATTTTCAAAAATTTTAACAATGTTTTCCTTTATTATTTGAAATATACATATACTTATACATACAGTCAATGTCTGTGTCACTTGTGGTTATTTTCGTAGACTGTAGGTTTGAGTTATATGTGAATTTAAGTTTAATTTTCAACACTGCCTCTTTACAAGGTGATCCAGCGTATTATTTGGAGCTGTAGGCATGGATGTGCTCCATTTCTTTGTTGCTCTTACTGTACCTCCTGCCATCTTTAAACATTTATTTACCACAGAGAGAGTTGACTGAGCCTGCCTGCCCTTTCTCTACACTGCCCTGCTAAGCAGTCACGGAGCTACACATATTTACACCTGGGACCTGCACAGTACAACAACAGACCTGCTATTAGTCACAACACCACTTTGAGGCGATTGTGGGTTCACTGCTTTTCTCAAAGGATCATTAATGGTAATTGTTAGGGCAGGGTGCAAGGCATTTCATTCACTGCTTTCCCCTTTAATCTTTTATCAGTTCGTCAGGGGGCATTAACTTCCTTTCGGTCACAAATCTTCCTCTGCAGCTGCTCAGCCACCTCATACTTTGACCACCAAATTTCTAATTGACAGCACAGGCTCTGATATTCTATACTTTCTTCACTTTTATCACTATCTTTACCACCCTACCACAAATTTCTTTCAATTATTCTCTCCACATCTGATAAGTTTTAGTCTGCTCTGGGTCACCTAAGACATTAATCAGTATTTGCTATCTGCCAAATGCTTCTCATTAAGACTCACATTAACACTATCATGCAGCGGAAACAATGGAAAGCAGTAATGACTGTAGATACAACCTTTTACTCTCTTTTTTCACTCTGCTCTTTCCCGCTTGCTGATGGCACTGCTTTTTGTCCCTTATCCCCATTCCATAACTATGTATCATGTCATATCATGCATTCTTAGTCCACTCTCACTTCACCACCCGCTACATTAACCTTTGCACATTGCGCAAGCAAAAATCCACCATAAAAATCTCTGGGAGGTCTCAAGGGGTGAAAGGCCATTAAGTGGTCTACATGGAGCCTTAAACTCTGCCACCCTTACGCCTGCCTGCACTCCCACAAGTCCATTACAAAAGGAGAGGGGCATTGCAGATACCACAGGCCTTTTCTTCCTAGTTCCCAGAAGAGAGCTTTACACTTTCAAAATGTTCACAACCCACTGACCACAGAGTCCACCAGTGTTTGTGCAAAGTCATGAAAAGATAGGACCCCTTTAAACTATGTACTGTAGGAGTGCAAAGCACAGTATATGGAATGTTGGCTCTTAGCTTGCACTGCAGCCCTGCCACTCTCAGGCTTCAATTGTTGTCAAAAATTAATTAGAAACAGCTCACAGACACATACAGCAGCCTGGACTGATGTAACACATCATGTTGAAAAGCATGTGTGCTTCAGTTCAACTCTGTCAGAACCAGTTTCAATACAACTGCAGTGATTTTGAAGTTAGAGTCATGCAAAGAAAAATATGCTTTGCATGTGTTTTCCATCATGACAGATTAGTTCAGGTAGCTGTATGTCCCTGTGAGATGCTTTTGGTGGATTTTTGACAACAATAGTCTGTGATATCAGTATGTAAAGGAAAACATGCAGGTGAAAGCATAGTAAGGTGGCTTTTGGTTGTCACAGTTGCATTGGTGGCTTTACAGTATATTAATTTGTATTCAGGGTAGCATGCAACTGGAGATGACACTGATTGTACATGTCTGTAATATAATTAATGTGAATCAAAGGACAATACCAGTGACTTTGTTTGATTTCACCCATTTACAGCAATAATTATATTTTTATAATAGTTATAGTGGATTGATTTCCAAGTTAGTTCAAATATTGCATTCCCCCACCCCTTGACAGAAGGTGGGACCTTCACCATAAAGAAATAGTGTAATTAAATATGAAATTATTTATATTTATTATTTTATGTGTTTTCTATATATGTAAGTGCACAAAGCAATGGTGTTTAAATGTATTAAAAATGAGTAGGAGAGTCTATTCATTTTAATGATGCAGACATTTTATACATGTTAGTGAATGCTAGGATAAGGATAGGATACAAAATATATAGCAATATTAGACTTGAGATTCTTTAAGCATACACCTACCCAGTCTTTCTCACAAGATCATAACATTACAATCAAGAAGTGTAAGTAATACTAACATGGGGAATATTGATTAGAGCCTTTATTTTTCAGAGTGAAACAGCTGTGATTTCTTTCTAAACATCTCCACCCACACTGATGCAGCAGAAGTAACCTCTAAAGTCAGTGAGAGGGTGAATAGCCTCCAGTATGAAGAGGAAAAACCAGACTTGAGCCAGCAGACCCTGAGGCACTGGGCGTGCATGTACTGGCCACATCAACTGAAGAGGAGTAGCTCTCCTTCTGGTTCTTTCTCTCTGGCTCAGTATATTGTATTTAGTATTTAGTCCACAGTGGTGTAGTGCTATACACCTTCTCCTCATGTTATTTTAGGGCATTAAGGGTTTATTTGAGTATCTATCTCAATTATTTAAACTGACCATGGTCAGCAGTTGGGAGTAAAAAAGCAAAGATAATTTATTCATGACAAAATGTAGCTGTGTTTTAATCAGTGGAGGTTGGTAGAAACAATGTGAGAGGAGAGTGTTTTTTTTTTATTTCATTGGTGACAAGCTTTGTCTCTGTCTTGCGTGTCTTTTCACTCTGTCTTTCTCCCTTTCAACATCTTACAGTAAAAATAAAAATGCATCCTAAGATACACTGATCGACATCATCAATTGGTGATGAAATGTGGTCATTTGCATTCTTTTGGAAAAAATAGAATATTAATGAAATATTACTTCGTCGGAGGGCAGCAACAAAGAGAAACAATTTCAAAAGATGTGGAACTCAATTTATGAGACTCTCTAGATTGAGTGGAGCCGTAAAATCACCCAGCATCCACACATTTTAAGGAACCCTGTGTTTTGTCTTTATTTTGTTCTGTTTTGTTGTTTGTGTGTGTGCGCATGAGAGTGTGATTGTGTGTGTGTGAAGTATGTTTATGCTTGTGTGGGTGAGGATGCAATTTCCTGTGATGACAACCGTATGTGACTGTCTACAAATCGAGATATTTGTAAGTTGAAATATTGAATTTATTGTATTCAGGCCCTTACTCCTCAATAAAATAAATATTTTTAAAAAATGGTCATTTTCATTCTTTGGCTGTGCACATTTTGTTTCAAGTTACCTCAACAACGTCTACTTCAGTCAATGACTTCCCAGAATGACATTAACCAGCTGCCAGAGATCAGCATCTCACAACAAAAACAACCAGTGATTCACTCCTCTACATGTGGCTCATTTATTGGAAAACTATTAGTCACATTATCACAATCAGCAATGCTAAATTTAGACAATTATGTGAGTCAAGTGTCACTTCTCTGTTTAGCTTCATTTAGCACCACTGTAAAACAAAGAAATAAAAAATACTAGAAAGTACACAGACTAATCATCTTTTAGTGCTGGGCTGCTGCTCAATTAGTATCTGTAGTCTGCAGCCAGCTGCTAGTTTTAACTCTGACTGAATGAATAAACCTTTTCTCACTGTGTTGCTATCTACTGGTTGGTGGGTGCAAAGGGGCTTTTGCAGGCCCATACAAAATACTGCATTTTAACACAAAGAAGAGCCATAAATAATATTTAACAAAAAAAGGTTGATAGTTCAACAGTTAACCTATTTAACTATTCTTGCATAGAAATCATACAATATATTTTGGACAACTATTAATATTTAATATATTAGTAATACTTGATTGTAATAATATACATACCTCAAATATGTAAGTATAATATCTAAATTACCTAATAGAGAAATATTTATTTGGGTTATATTATTCTGATAATAACTCTTTATAAAGGATTACAAGTTGTACCAAATAACTTTATTAATGGTTTGCAAATGCTTTAGTAATTAATTAATAAGAACAACTTTTGGGTTATCAAGTAATAATATTATGATTCATTTTATAAATGTTGGTAACCCATTAATAAATACTTTTGGGTTTCAAACTTTCTAATAAACTATCAAGTCTGCAGATATACTGTATATGTTAATAAATGGATTTCAGTCCAGATTCTCTACAAGTTTGTTTCAAAAGTGGTCCACTGGAGAGTCTACCTGATGAAGTAAAGTGATACAAGTGTCCTGTGGAGGAGGAATACCAGCCAAAAGTTGTTCCTATTCATGGTTTCTATCTGATCTATAATGTATGAGTAAATAACTTATTATAATGTGCTACTAGTATGTCATATTGATAAAGCTACATCCAACCAGTGGAAAAAACTGTTTATATTAATACTCACTTTCATATGAATAAGACACTTCAAAACTGTTCAGAAAAGTTGGAGGAAAACTCTCAAGTAGTCAAATGAGACCATCCTTGTTTTGATTTGGTGTTCTAAAATCAGAAATGATGAAATTCTAAGAAAAAACAAGCTTAACATTTCCACTTCTTTTGATAAAAGGTAAAATGATACCTTTTAGCACTGCATTCTGGCATTTAAGAAAGAAAATACACTGATTGGCCTGATGGATACAGTAAAAGGTCAGGATTTCACATTTCACAACTCACAGGATGAGGCATCTTTTTACTGATTGACTGGAGGGTGTTGGGGGCTGCATCATTTTCATTTTGTGTAAACAATAAACCTGTCAAAATCACTTCTCTTTCTCTGCATATCCTCTCCCATATGGTGCATTTCTAGATCAATAGCCTTCTGATGACTTCAGGTTGCCTGAAATCACTTTCTCTCAGTGTTTCACCTCCAGCACTTTCAGCCGTGTCATCTGTATCCTCTTTATCTCCAGCCCTGAGCTGGCCCATCAGGACAGCATGTCACAAGGTATATACAGTTGCAGAAATACCTGTATCTCCTTCGATGAATAGTAAGAGTGAGGGGATACTGGAGAAGAAAATGTCTATATATAACTTTTTAGATTCAGTGTGACGGTACAGATCACAAGTGATGTAGGCTGCCTTACGTTTTTCTGGCCATCCATCACTGAAGTGTAGACACACTGGATGATTTATGTTGTCTCCACAACACTGCTGATAGAAGTAAGACATGCCACTCTCTTTTTTTATCCTCCCTGAACCCAAGTAATAAATGGCAAACTATAAAAATGTGCTTGAAGGCTTTATTTTTTTCATTTACATGAAACATGGAAATTTCTTACTTATGATGCCACAGTTGTTATGGTAAAATCAGTTTGATCTTTTGTAGCCACTGCAGCTGCAAAAGAGCACAACTAAGAGTGCTGTTACATAAAGCTGTAGTGCTTGTTTATCTCTCTCTCACACACACCAAAGAAGATCAAATATTATCACAGGAAAGATGAGCTCTGACAAGAATCCCATTCTAAGCAGTAAAGACTACCAGTTAAGGTCTTTAAGTGAGCAGTCGTAAGCAAGGTTTTTAGCAAATTAACACACAGTATTGATTTAACGCTGCATTCGTGTGATCTCATCAGTCCATTCAATCATCATGGAGTGGGTTTGTGTTTGAAGCTGCTGTGTGTGGGTCACTGACAACAGTTCTCACATCAACAACATGCTTGACATTTCACAAACCCCACTCCAATCTCTGCTTCTTCTCTTCTCTCTCTAGAACCCCAGATTCTTCTTTCTGTTCACATTTTCCCAGTCTGACAATAAAGGGTCTCTAATAATGCAGAGATTATGCTCATCAGCACTTCTGTTTGGAATTACAGTGTCTCAGATTGCCCTACTGTGTTATTGTAATCGCAGAGGTAATTAATTACCTCAGAGAGTAAATGGATGACAGCGTGTCTGACAGGAAATCCTGTTATCTAGATACCATTGTCCCTTTGAGTTATTTGTTTGGAACATTCATGAAAGGCTCATGACATATAAACAGGTGAACAATCACTGCTTCCAACAGCTGGTTTATCTGACATGTACTGTAACAAAAAATTATTTCATAACACAAGATGAAGAAAAAGTATCAGCTATATTTTATGTGCCTGTAATTAAAGTATTTTAGGGTTTGTCTTTTATGCATGTGACCTTTAGTTTAAATGATGAAGGTGTGTCCAAGTGCAGCAGCTTACGTTCATTCTATAAACAAGGAATGAGTATTGTTTTTCTATAGAGAAACAACTCATTCAACTCAAACACACTGTCACTTTTATAGGAGTCTTACTATGAAATCAACTATAAAATATTATATATCATAGTGATGTTTCTTTTTACAGGGGAGAATGTGTCATTAAATTAGTCAGAAGTATTTATGCTATTTTTTTGGTAGTTTTTATGCTATGAAAGTCCCGTAAGAATAGTATAACTTGTTCTGGCAAAATCACCTCTCTGTGTTCAGGGAAAAGGGCATCCTTCTTTTCTAGATGGAAAGAGAGAGAGAGTGATAAAAAAGAGGGAGAGAGAGGGAGAGGGAGAGAGAGAGAGAGAGAGAGAGGTCCATGTCTCGATGACCCCTTCACACAATACTGCTTATTGATTGATTGCCAGTAGCAGGGTTAAACCCCCTTCCAAGGACAAGTGGCTTTACACGGCCATCCAGCACACACACAGGCCTGCTCAAAGCTTTTCCTTTGAACAGGTCTCTAAAGTAAACTATGCTCGCCTGTGTGTTTGATGACAAATTCAGAACAGGAGAAGCTGCAAACACAGAGTCTCCCCACATCCTAAAAGATGACTCGACAAAGTCACAGCCTTTTGCTGCTGGGAGAAGTACATCCTAATACATGTTTTCATGTGAACCTTAATGGAAGAGCATACAATTATATTATATAATTTTAGACAAAAGTGTGCTTCCAGCTTTGTTGCTTGCAAGAGTTTTGGGGATGGCTCTGTCCTGTTTCTATTTGTCCAAGAAATGTTTTTTCACAGTTCAGTGTTGGAGGACTGCCCTTCACCTTCATCAGACATCTTTGTGATTAACTCGCTGACTGCGAACCAGGCGTTATCACCCAACATCAGTGTCTAACCTCACTAATGCTGTTGGGAATAAATCCTTGCAACCAGGTTCCAAAATCTTATGGAAAGCCTTTATAAGTCAAATACTCTGATGAAGGCTTCAAGCGGAAATGCATCAGCAGTTTCTGAAGTGACAGGTTTTTTTCTGAATTTGTTTTGGGGAAACAGACATCTTATGGAAAGACTTTAGAGAAAAGCGAGGGCTCCTAAAGCAGAATATTAATGCACCATGGTTTTGAAATGACATGTTCAAGTTTCAAATGTTCTGGTGTTGACATGCTTTTGCAGTGTAAATGTTACAAGTAAACACAAGTAATCCACAAGTGGTCCTCTGTCATAGATTCTGTTGAATGTGCCTTTGTGTTCAGGAGGGACATGACTCAGGTGCATAAAACAGTGCAAATCAATGATTCCCAAAAGCAACAATGTGGAATGTAGAATTAAGTTAGCCCAGGAGACTTTAAACCTTTGGAAAAATGCTGAGCTAGAGCCTGACAAGCAAACAGCAGAGCCCCCTTTCACTGTTTTAATACATTACATTATTTTTGTATTGTCAAGCAGCATTTATTTCACACACAAAAATGTGGTGTACATATATGCAATGGACATAATCGCTTTAAACAGAAGGCCCTGGCTCCTGTGTGTGTATGTGTAACTGTGTGTGCTGAAACTTCACTTTTTCATTTTTTTTCTTTTTTGACTCTCTCTCTCATTAATTCTACTGTATCATCATCTATTACAGTACAAAAGGGAGGATTTGTCTCACTGTATTTCCATGAATATCTCCAGAAATCTACGTTGCTGCAACTAAGCCTGCACATATCTAAAAACCAATCCCAGATATCCCACCCTCTGCTAAACCCCACAACCACTTGCATGCCTTAAGGCATATTTGGATTGTACACATGCAAATACACAAAAACCACCTTTGCTCTAGGGTGTATCAATATATAATATATATTTGGCAGAAGTAATGGGCAGAGTTATGAGGTGGATGCTGCAGGGCAGGCGGTGGCAGGGGACAAGGGGGGTAGTGGGAGGACAGACTGCCACCAATTGGCTCTGCTGGCCTGCCGTGTGTTATTTATTGCAGGACTGGTTAGGATCTCAGCATGGTGTCTGCGAAGTGGGTCAGCATATTATCTACCTCCCTCCTTTACTCCCTCCCTCCTTTGCTTCCTGTCCTCAGTCACTATCTTACATTCCTCATCATGCAGCCCTTTCACTAACGCTGAGTCCGTCTGACATCTGTTTCACTCCATATCACACATCTTCTCTGTTTCCCTCTCATCCCTGCCCATTTGGCCTCCTTTGTTTCTTCAAACTTGGCTCTCTTTCTTCACACCGATCTAATTCCTTTTATTATTACTCCAATCCCTCTTTCCCTGGTTGTCCCCTGACCATCCTCTCATCTTTGGTGCATCTCTTTAGTTTTCTCATGTACCCTCGTGGAGCAAGCCATGTAGAGAGAGTGGAAAATGGGTGGAGTCAGCCAGTAAACAAGGATTAGACTACTGCAGCCCACACACCCAATGAGCTTCATTAGCAGCCTTCCACTGCGATTCAGGAATGATATTAAAAATAATAAATGTGCAGTGCTCACAGGAGAGTACACACTCACATGCATAGGTCCAACCCTCGCACACTGAAATACACACAAATACAAACAAACAAAATCCCATGGTCAAAGGCATTTCAACAAACACAAGTTCATGGACTTTTAACAATTAACCCCCCTTCCCCCCGTTGTGCGGGGAGTATGTCCCAACATGCTCTCAGTTCTCTTTCCTGACTTTGCAAATCCTCCTAAGAGTGTGTGATCATCAGGCCACAAGGCTATAAGGATGTATCCTGCTGAGTCATCAAGGTTTCTCTTGAATCGTCGCTGGGTTTGGTTTTGGACCCTCAAGGCTTGAGGGCTGCCAGGTTCCCACAACTCTGAAGAGCTACACTGATGATTTGCAATCCCCTCTCTGACTGGCCTAAAGCCTTAATCAGAATCTCAATCCCAGCAGCCCCTGGGGCCTGGGCGGGGCACCAGCCTATTCCCACAGCCGGGTTGCTAGGATACAAGACTTGGATCTAATAAAAGTGAGCACCTGTGTATGACTTGCACCTGCTACTCTAAGGGAGGAATTATTAAAATCTATGCCAGCACCTCTCCTCTAATCTTTCTCTCCTATTCATCCTCCTTTGATGAGAAAAGGTTCCATCTTTGCAGTAATTCAAATACTTGGTTAACACAGTCAATCCTTCCTTCTTCAAAAAAACCCCAAAAAACAAAACAAAAAACAAAAAAAGTCCTATCAATCCCAGTGCTACAAAACAAGCTGAGTTTAAGCAGTTTTCTCTCAACCTTTCATGTTTCTGGACTAATTTGGAAATAAAGAAGAAAACATTGAATCTAGGCCATGCAAAGTCTGAATGTTTCATATTCTGCTTTTGGAAAACACACATGCACGCGCATAACCAGTGGTGAGGACATGATAAAGAAAATTAAGACACTCAAGCAACTCTTGCAGCTGTTAGTTGTTCAGATCCTCCTTCTACTCCCTCTCTCCTGCTACGCTTCCTTCCTCTCTTCCTTTACTTCCCTACCCACCACAGTTCCTCCTTTCCCCCCTTCTTCCGACCCTTTCGCCTCAGAGCAATACAGAACATGTGCTGGTCGCAGAGACAGAATAGCTTTGGAAGGATTGCAACCAATTAAAGGGAGCAGTGCTACACTTTGAAGAACTGCTGCACACAAGACAAAGCGGTATGTTTGTAATCTAGCCCAGTGTCTCTTCACTGGCCCATGCTCATCAATCCTGGCTACAGCGGGTGGCAAAGGGGCAGGGAGGAGAAGAAGCGGCGTTTTGTACCGGGGTCACTTCATCATCACCCTGCACCAACCTACCACTGCATCTTTTGCACCTATTGCCTCATCTACAGGGCGCTATAAATGTCAGCAGTACCTACCCAACTCTAAGGTCTGTGCCCATAGATGGAGAATCAACCCCCTGGGACTTGATGCATGTTTCTGTCCTTCTCTGTCCACTCTTCTGCTACCCCAGAGAGGCAAGGCTGCACTTTGCTGCATAATGGACATCAGTCATGGAGGCTCACTCATTCTGCTGTGAGGTTGTGATGGTGTTTATGGTGAAAGGTATTACAGGGACTAGGACACCAACAACAAGAAAATAACCAATCAAAACTGCCTATGCATGGACGGGCCAAAGATTTGAAACAATCTCACTAATTTGAACAAAAAGAGTACTTATGTTATTCTTTTATCATTTATTGTTGTGGCTATAGCTTCAAATAAACAAAAGCTGCTATATGTCCTTTGGCATAAACATGTATGATTTGCCTTGACACTGACTAGTCCTGCTTGCCCCTGCTGCAGATAACGGCTATTGAAATAGTAGACCTGCAGGGCTGTGAAACAGCAAATGAAACCCACTGCAACAGTGATAAAAGACTGTGTCGAGTAAAGACCTACCAGCCATGTGGTACACGTCCCATTGGACCACTGCTCATCTCCTCCACTCCTCTCCTCCCTGACATTTACTTACTGCATGCCTGTGTCCCTCCCTAATATCTTTAAAAGAAATTTCTTGTCCATCTGTCATTTTTTCATCTCTTTCATTCTCCTCAAGGGCAATGGGTATTTTTATCCTTTTGTTTCTTGCTCGTGTCCTTTTTTCCCCCTGCTGAGCACCCGACTCTCCTATAGAAATGAGCCCAGTGTTCTTTTTGGCACTGTAAGTTTTATATTCTATATCAGCATTAATTTTGCCTGTCGGACAGACGAGAAAACTTTTGACTGGATTCTTTTCAGTTTTAGGAGTATGAATATAAGCGCTTTCATGATTAGTCAATTTATCGGTTAATTATTTGACAACAATTTAGACCATGAGAATGGTGGAAATTTACTGACTATGATGGAAATTTATTGAGATGCTGAAGTTGTGTACTAAGAAGCTTAGTCTCTGTTAGGTCAGGGTCAATCATCATCATCGTCATGTGTTTTCTCTGTACATCTATATACCCAGCCAGAAATATAAGACGTGTCCTTGCAAGGAATCTTCTTGTATTGGTGAGGGCTGTCTCGCGCTTGGAGCTCTGAGACAGTGAGGTTAGGGGGTGGACGTCTGTATAAAGTGAGAAGATTCGCTGTGAACGCTAAGCATTCTTTATGTTTCATTTGAACATACACTTTGCTTCCTGGATCCAGAATAAATGCTTTCATGTAAGACAACAAAGACTTGATTGGAGAGTTATATTTTCATACATCAAACAGTAGTTTCATTGATTGTTAAGCAAAATGCTCAACATTCTCTGGTTCATGTGAAGATCTGCTACTTAATATCACTGTAAATTGAAGGTTTTAATTTTTTGGAGCATCTCTACCTGCTAAATCGTCATTTCAAGTTTATATTCTTTCACAAATTCTTGACAATATTCAAAATATAGGAAAAACTACAACTGACAGATAAGAAGATTGGAAAAGAACAGTTGATTGCAGCTGTAATTGAAACACATATGCATACGCACAAACTCACAAATGCATGCCTTCTTTGAGAGCTTAGGCTGAACAGGTCTGCTAAGCCCATTGAGACACTGTGATATTGAACTATACAAATAAACTTGACTTGACTTATTTCTGCCGGTGCTGTCCCTCTCCTCTCCTCTCCTCTCCTCTCCAGACAAGCTGAATAACTAACATTGATTTCTTCTCTAATGTTCATTCATGTGGATGCCTGTGCATATGATCACATTTGCGTTCCTTGTCCTGCCTAAGAGCTGTTGTAAAATGTGTGCTTGCTTAGCCAAAAGTAACCTTGTTGGCAAATCGACTTAATGTCATTATGTTACGTGTTGCTGTGTGTGTGTGTCATGCAAACTCCGCTGTCAGGCCAGGACAGTCTTAGCTAACAGAGATCAGGGCCCTGCCACCTCTCTAGCACCTGCATAAGCAGCTATCTTGGACCAGGCAGGCTATGGACACAAGACATACTGATGGCTGAATGGAGTACGAAAAGCTTCATGCAGGAGCCTCTTTGTCGGTACCATGGACAGCTCAACTGAGGATCTGGGCCCCTGTCCTGTCATAGTGCTGAATAAGACTTGCAATTCCTCAGTCTTTATTTCAGTGAGTCAGTTTTGAAAAAAATGTGTACGACAGAAATATGAGTCTGTGAAAGCCTAAACCAGCTGTGGCCTGAATGTGTCAGGTTCAAACGTCACTTTGTGTATTGAATGAGGAATACAGCATAAGCAGGAAAAGCACAGAGAAGCTTTATGGGGGCGCCATCAGCCTTAATGGAGTCTGAGAGGCAGCTATGTACACCATGTCCTCTCAGATTGTTCTAGTGCTTTTCTCTCCCTATCTCCCTCGTTTTCTACTTCATCCCCCTGTTGCCTAAACACACATTTAAGAGCTATTAGAAAATGTCAGCTGTAGCAAGCACACAAAATAACGCCCAGGCTCATAAATATTGACTCGACACACATATTGCACACACTTTGCTACTATTATCCTCACTGTCACATTTAGAGTAATTTCATTCTCATATTCATAGTGGAATCGTGTTTCCTTCTTGGAGCAGATAAAGTCTCAGTCCCCCATGCCGTATCTGTTCGCATCGCCTCAAATGTGAAGAAATATTGTGATTTTCCAGCTTCATGCCACTGTATGTTTTCACATTATTTTTAGTTGTTCAACAGAGGCCAATGGTGTCATAACAGGATCTCGTACTATGATGTAGCTCCCTCTCTTCTCTAACTTTACCACTCCCTGTTTCTCTTATCTCACTCGCTCACCCTCCATAGATTCCTCAGTCTCTCAAATACACATGAACATGCACATACATGCCCTCATACTGCCACCATTACCATGGCTACCAGCATACACGTACGCACTCACAGTTTTTTCTCCTAATGATGTTAAGAAAATGCACATTTTTAATAGGCCAAACTACAGCTGCCGTCTTCATGTAGCATTTTTCTCATGTCATTAGTATCTCCCTCTGCCCACGTGCAGGAAAGGAAAGAAGAATGCAGACTATGTGTTGTTCGGTGCCCTTGATTAGGCTTTCCGCCATAAATGAAAAATAAACATGTCTGTCGGGCTTTCTTCATGCAGTTCTGACATCAACTACAAAGACCCATGGAAAAAGGGAGAAAAAGAAAATTAGCTCCTCTTGACATGTCTGTGGCAATTGAACCGTGGATTGCTGTTTGCCTTCAGTCGCACAAAAGGCAGTTGTCTGAAGATCATGTGTGACTCTACAAAGCTCTGTCCTGTGCATCCAAACACAGAGGGGTTGAAAAACAAATGCCACTGAGCTCAACACAAATACAGAAGAAAGACAGGTCATAGAAAACACGCAAACAGTTGGAAAACACACCACTATTGGCTGGGAAGCATTTCAAGCGTGCAAACTGTGAAATTAACAACAGAAGATAAAAACAAATAGAGTTTGGGATTTAAATGTATCTCCAGTGTTGTCCAGTGCTTAGAGCAGATGATTCTAGCTTTGTCTGATTATAGTTGATGTGGTTAAACAAGCACAGGAGCATTAAAGAAGTATTTAAGGACCAGGAATAATGTTCAAAAGTATTCTCTAATGCTCAACAAGGACATAGCTGCTGCAGACAGCACTCTCTTTGATGCACGAAAAGCAGCTTGAATAGCTTATTGAGCTACTGCTGGGCTATTCTTTGAAAAACATATTGGACATGCATTTAATTTAAGCTCTGAAGCTCGGTATGGCTTTCTTCCTGGAGTAGTAAGGGACAAGTTCAGAGAGACGGGAAGATGAGTGGCTGGGAGTGGGCTGACCCACACCAAAGAGCTTCCAAACAATAATGACTGATTGAATAATACTGAATAATATTTTTTTAGAGATATACTCTCATTGCCAACATGCTTTTATTTAAGCATCAGCATAGCAAATAGCATTGTGCTTGGCATAGGGCTGTTTTATGTAACATTACACTCTATAGTTGAATCATTCCTTTTAGAGATATAGCATGTGTGACACAAATGGGATATGTTCAAGTAGGGCTGCATGACCTACTAAAATTATAACCTCAAAGAGATTGTGATTATTTAATTGACATAATAATACTGCCATCAGTCTCATATTTTCCTTTAAACACATATAAAGAAAACTTGCTGCAAATGTGTGTCTCTTTACATGTCTTCACATTAAAACAGTGTATCCTCTTCCAACTAAATATAAACACAACTAGTCTTGGTAAGCATTTCTTCACAGCATGCTACCAAGTAAAAGGATTCATCCCAAAATAGAAAAGGTGGTTATAACTTGCAGGTTGCTCGTGTAGTGTGAATGTTCTCGCCTGCTTTAGCTATGTCTGGGAAACACAGACCAGTTAATCACAGCATGCTCCAAACAAATGACTGCGACAGGTCAGACAATCTACCTGATACACCCAATCAGACACTTAAAACATAAAGAGACAGCACTGCAGCTGATCAGACAAAATTACAATAATTGTGGGATGCAAAAGCATGATCATGATTTTTATAGCATTAACTATGCAGCTCAGTGTTCAAGTAAATTGCACCTTCTTTAGAGACACTTGTAATTTTGCTGTGTAAATATAGCACAGTATTGTTTGACATTTGTGAATATGTATGATGGTACCACAGTATTACCACATGCAATATAACAGAAATATCTAAAAAAAAGACTCTGGTATGATTGCACACCATACACCTTATTGCATACCAAATAATTGCAACTTTACACATGAACAGATGTTCATGAGGAGCTGGTGCACCAAAGGTCTGATAGAGGGGATTAAAACTGAGATATATCGTCTATATTCATGCGTCTATATTCATGAATTATGGTGCATCACCCCATGAGAGGGTTTCAGAGGGAGAAGTAAAGGAGGAGCCGGGGTATGGCTGGCAGATGTGCTGTGCAGCAGGAACACAGGTGCAGGCCGGTTTAATGAGCAAAGGGAGGCCATGTGGACTAAACTCCCTCATCTGTTGCCATCACACCTATGATGAGTCCATTTTGGGGTCAGTTCCGCTCCGTTTACCCCCCTCCAGGACAAGTGAGACTCCAAACTCGGCCATATGGAGTCCAAAGCGGGATAGTGGAGCCCCTTAGCGCTGACCTGTTGGAAATGGGCCGCTGATGGGCAGGGCTTATCTGTGTTTATTGGGGGCATCGCTAGGAGAGTACTGAAGAGGCGGGGAGATCTATTGCTATAAAAGGAGCTGAATGTTTGCCTTCTCAAAACAAACATAAGCAGCGGTGTTTATCATAAGAGGAGAGTAAAGCACTGCACATGCAAGAATACACAGCAGACAGAGTTCATAATGGATGGATTAAGATGTACAGCAGCAGGGAAAATTGCAGGTTTCTATCATGTTATCTTTCCTAGACAGGCCTCTGTCATGTCAAGTTTGTGGAGGTTTGGAGAATATCAAGCATGTGGTGGTTTAAAAAAAATGTGAAGGCACAGTGGGATGCTTAAATTATGACTAATGGTGCTTCCCTGCAGAGAACTTGTTTGCACTCAACCAAAGAAGCCTTTTCCTAAAGCTAACATTTCAAACTCACAGCCAATCTAGTAGCTGTCTAAGAATTACCAAAGGTCTCACTATCACATTTTGTTATGAGATTTTCTCCAGACCTCCATAAACCTTACAAGAGATTGAAATTAACAATCATGTAACACTGAGATACTGTACTCCTCCATGGGATATGAACAATGTTGCATGCCAGTGAGGGCAGACAAGAGTGAAAGTGTACTTGAGTGGGGCTGCTCAGGCTGCCTGGTGTGCACATACTTCTGTGCCAGCCTCTCAGAAGGCCTAGAAAGTAATTACAGGATTCAAAGTGGTAATGGGAAATATATGTCACACACTCAGCCGTGCAGACTAAGGGTTTGAAATTTGCAATCAACCTGAATTTCCCATTAGATCCAGAAAAGGCTTTTGTCGTGCTGGCAGCTGGTGCATAGCTAAAGGTACGTGGGCACAAGATCTGACCTGGAGCTATCATTACATCTATTGTTATACTGTTTTGTATGTTATTTGTTTTGCTGTGCTCTGATTTACTGAACAAACATATCAGCTGTAAGATTCTGGCGTTCCATCATTGTTCCGCTTGGGGTCACAGGAACAATAGTAGGATTTGGTGGTGGGCTTTTGGAAGCAGATAATCCTGCATTTGCGTTTCTGCCTTTTGAAGTCTCTCTTGTCTGACATGGCTGGTATGGGTGGGTTGCACAGCAAATAGACTTAGCCAGGGTAGGGTAGAGCACTGGGAGATCACGCATGGGCATGGACAGATGAAAGGTTTTGGTACCCTGCTTGTGACAACAGCAGTCACAGATCTCTGCTTTGATGGCAGCACCCTATCTTGAGCACCTGCCCCAATCTGCTAACCTCCCAGCATTCCTGTAAATGAGAGAATCACTGAATCTCTCTCTTCCTGAAATGTTGGCGGCACCACTGCCTCAGCTAAGTATCAAATTTCATGTACTGTACACAAGAACCTCCTGATCCCAAGCATCACTGTTCATTACCATCAGCGATTACAGATATCTGAAAATATTACACTGGAATACAGCTGAAGAAAACTTGCTCAGCATTGATTACAATGACAGTGAAATTAGGATTAATGGCTCTTGGTTATCACAGTCATTTATCAACATGAAGCCTGCATGTGTCTGTGTATCAACATCAAGGACTGTGGACAACAATTTTATTTGTTAGAAATTAAATTCTATTTATATGAATTTCACTCAGTGCTCTCTGTCAAAACTACGAGTCTATAATTTTCTATCCAATAATGGAGGACAGGGTTACATTGAACACTGTAATATTTTTTAAAGCTGCCTGGTCTAACTTAACCATCGGCCCTTTTATGTAAGCTGAGACTCTCTCTAACTCCATTTTAAGAGGTTGAATCTAGTTAGTCTCCATGGATGCTGAGATGCCGATAAGATGCGGGATCACATGGACAAATGGTCCTGTTCTCAATGGGATATGGGGAGTTATATGAGAGGAGATACTCCAGGTCATTTAAGCCCAAAGAAATAAAAGCAGCCCTGTGGTTAGCATCCCTCTCTGCGTTTGACCTCTGAGCGGTAACACAGTATTCACTACAGATGGCCTGCATGTGCCTCGCTGCTCATTGCTCACCCAGGTACAATTGCTGTCACCTTGTTACCCCTAACTCACACACACCAGTCACATAGCCAACTGACAGGGCTAAGAGCTGGCGTGTGCCCAACAGCCCAAGGCACACCTCAGTGCAGCTGGGGAAGCTCTTACACAACTCCTTTGAGAAATATATTGGTTAATACACTCATGATTTCCTAAAATACAAATGTCGGCTAGCTTTAACTCTGTATCACAAATAATCCGCACCTCTGACTATTTGATATGTACATTTAAGACCTACTGTATATGAAACACCTACTAGCATACTGAAGATCTAAATGAGATTATTTATTTGGAAACAAATCATATTGCTCATCTGCTAGAAGGAAGACCATTTAACAGTCTACAATTATGTCTGAGCTTAATTGCAATATTGTAAACACTATGCATGCCTATCCCTCCACTTTAAAACACTTGACTCTGTTTATCAAAGTGCACTGCGCTTTATCACAGGGGATAAATTCTTGGTTCACTATTGTATCTTACATGAAAAGGTTGGATGGTATTTAATACCTGCCTCATTACCCCTGCTCAAATCATGTCTAAACACAGCAATTATGATGTCAGGTCACTGGACATTTAAACTTTAGCTGTACTGTATGTTCACACGCAGCCTTGAGGAGCTGCTTCTTCCAAATGGAAAGTGAAAATTCTTATTCCTTTTGACGATTTCAAAAAATGAAGCACTTGTATTTGTTTTCTTCAATTTGGAATGCATGTTTAAGTTGGGTATTATTTTATCCCTTTTTAAATGTTTCACTGTTGTACAGCTATTCATTCTTCTTCATAAGTCTCTCTTGAAAAATGGACTTTGATTAAAGTAAAAGATTTAAATTCTGGACAAAATAATCACAATCAATCATATTGATTTAGAGTGGGTAATGAATATGAATTCCTAAGGGTATAAATATGCAAGTGAAAATACTGCCTTTATAAGTTTGACTCATATAAGATCAGTACTTTGTGTTATGATACTTTGCTCGTGATCAGAGGAGCAACAGTCACAGTCAGTCATATGCCTGCGGCGCAATTATCTGCTTTATCATTACTGCAGGAGAAAAAAACCTTGCAAGCAAATTGCAGTTTATGTCGACAAATGCTGTGCTTGCTCTTCTTAAAATCCGAACTACTCTGTCACCCACTCGCCTCCTCCTTGCCCATCATACTACCACTTCTTTTGTGTCCGTCGAATGCAGTAAAACACCCCCTCACAGGATACATACACGTAGTCAACCATATGGACACACAAACACATACTAACCCTGCACCCTGCATTATTTTCATCTGCTGATTCACAGCAGTGGAGTGAGAGAGAGAGACAAAGAAAGAGAGGGAGAAAGAGGTATGTAACTAGAAGATTTGCTCTAAGCACTAACTGTAAGCAGCCTCCAGCCAAGATAAACAGCAAATAAAATGCTACATACACATGTGCAGCCACTAGAAAGAAAAAAACTGTGGAAAATACTGCTTGAATGTTGTGAAACACAGAGATTTTCAACAGGCACTCATACATATGCATTATTTAATGCAGATGTAGAACAGAAATTGATTAAATAGATGTTGTGGCATTTCTTTATATTTATAATATCCATGTATGATGTGAAATCTTCTTGCCATAGGTTGGGATTCGTCAGGCTCTAATTGGTCTGTTTGAAGCAGAGTGTAGTTTGACAGAACTAGACGTGATTCTGTCAATTTGTGATGAGTGTATGCAACAATTAGCTTTAACGGTGGTTGTGGCTTGCACTGAAATCTGTTATTGACAGGCTTTGAATCCAGATTTGAATCACCACGCCCTGCACTCATCAATATTCCTACTTTAACAACAGATCAAATGACTATAATGTGAAAGGGGTTACTTTTATTGACAAACTCACAGTGAATAATCACCAGCCCAACTCCCTTCAGTGCTATGGAGCATTTTGGTATTTTTTTCAGCTCATTATTTTGGTTTAACAACCTGCAACTTCATTGTTTGGTTCAATTTTTAACTCTGCAGCAAGCACCTATTTTCAGTGAGAAAGCTCTGTACCTGCTAAACACCAGATTGCACACTCGCAAAAGTTAGCAACCAGCTGGTTAACACAGAGTAACATTTAGCAGCTAAAGATCCAGATTTTTCCATAAAAGAGCTACAAGGGGAGTGAATATTGAACTTGCATTCCTCAGTTGACCATGACTCCAAGTGAATACTAATGTTGCTCTATGTCTTTGGGGTGTGCAATTAAGCATTTATGCTTTATAAAGGTCATTGTAGTGTTTGTTCCGCAGGCACCAAATGGTTAAACAAAAAAAGTTATTTCTGCTTCAAACTTGGTTTACTGTTTTATTGTGTTTCTACCCACATTCCAGTCAACCCTGCACTGTGTGGCTGGCCCTGCAAAACAGCAGTTACTCTAAATTCTGCATGGCGGGATCAGTGTGAGTAACTGTCTATGTCAACAAAGCTAAAGACCTAACATTATGTTGTTTTACTGCAAATGAAAACAATGAATACGACAATATAACACTGATAAAATACTTTCTCTGTCTGTCAAGTCATCCTCAAGTGGGGCTTTGTGTTGCCGCCCGCCCACATCCTGTGTTTGCATCAAAACATTTCCTCTTTTGATGTACTCTCTCATCAGTGAAGTCAGTATTGGAGTGATGGAGACAGGAAGAGAAACTCTGACATGTATGTTTGCAATCTGGTGTCTCTTCACGGCTTGTAAATACACTCAACTGCTCGCATGCACATGTACAACCATATGCCAGAAGGAGGGGAGCAATGGTGCGAATACCTTTTAGGTTATTAATAGTGTCCTCATTGACATTCATCCACAGAGAAGACATGCGGTAAGGAAGCTTGCATGTCAGGGGAGGTACATGTGTGTCTGCACCGTGTGTGTGCTTTCAAATGTTTGACTGAGGGTGTTAATGTCAACACAGAGTGCAGTGGGTGAGGCTCATTGTCTTTGAAGACGTCAGAGAGAGATGAAAGGGTTTTCTCTCACTGATGCTCCCCCTCCCTGTTACCCCTCACTACCTTTCTCTCCCTCCATAATCCAGTGACGTGCCTTGCGCTTTTCCTTCCCTCCTCTATCCACACACATTGTCGTATTGACATGCATAGGCCATACCACTCTTCTTTAAAGGAAATGGATTTTGCAGAAGTGAGTCCTGAAGCACTTTTGCCATGTTGAATGTCCCATAGGGTTTGTGAATGGATAGATCTTTCCTAAGAGGAGGTATAAAGAGAAGAAACTCCCCTTCTCTCTCTCTCTCTCTCTCACACACACACACACACACACACAAACACATACAGTTAATCTTTTAGCTTTACATTCCACAAGCACACCAAGATCTGCTGAACTCTACCTTCAGAAGAGATGTCCATTATTTTCCTTCCCTTTCATACATGAGTGCTAATATATTGTGGAAGTTTTTCTCTTACCACATCTAATCTGTACTGCATGCTGACTTGCTAACTCTAAAGAAGAATCAGGAGTTGGGCTGGTTTCCAGACCACTGGTAGATTTATTGAAGTCTTAGCAGAGCTGGTCTTGAGAGCAACTGAGTTCTCAGATCCTTCACAGACCTCCCCTCACGCCTCCTCTATTTGGCTTGTCTACCAGGTGTGGCCTCAGGGCCATTGCGGCCCTTAATTCGGTGTCCCATGAGCTGCCTGTTTTGCAAGCTATATCTTATTTTTTACATTTTATTTGTTTGTTTATTTAACAGGGACAGGGCACATTAATAAATATTGCTGTAAATGTGCCAGAGTTAGCCAAGAGGCTGTTTTTCATCTGTATTCCCTGGACAGATGTTACAGAGTCACCCTAAAAACAGAATATGAAAATAAGATTGAAATTACAAAGTTACTGAGGTCATTTATAAGCATGTGGAACAATTAATAAATTGATGAAAGACGAACACATATCTCTCAAATATAGCCCTACAACAAATCAAATTTACTCAAACTTGAGCTGGTTGCATCTTGTCACATACATGTAGATTGCACAATATATTCACATATTCTGAACATCCTGTTTTGAAAGTCATGACCTTCACCAGCCTTCTTCGACTTTGTGATGCTCTTTGCTTTTCTATTAGTTACCTCAGTACAGCCTTTTTACATTACATTGCTCATATAACATAATGCATTTCATTTCCACGTTTTACGTTATAATTCCATTTTTACTGACTTTACACAGAGTTACATTCATGATAATGATGCTTTTTGATTATCTGAAATATAATTATATTCTCTTTAGATTCCACAAAATCTATCTATCTATCTCTCTCTCTCTGTGTGTGTCTGTGTGTGTGTGTCTGCAGAGAAGTTACTTTTCTTTCAGATATGCCTTTGGTGTAGTTATTTTTATCATGTGTCCATTACTTAAAATTCTTGTTGGTGAATCTTGCTTTGGAAAAAAAATGCTTGTACATTTGTTTGAGATGTTATTAGGATGCAAAGCAGAACCAGCCCAGAATGGTGCAATGGGAGAGGATTTTCTTTTTTTTTTGCTAAGGGAGAACTTTCAACATGAGCTATTAATGGTTTCTGAACAGAAAACCAATTTATGTATTTCATGTACTTATTGTTCAGATTGCACATGAATCAAATTTTAGATGCAGTCCATCTCCAAGTCCATGCGAAGTAGATGCAAAAACGCAGATTCACTGAGAGTGTTGCATCCACATGAGTTGTAAATCGTTCAACTTTTGCGTAATTTGTCTTAATGTATAACCATACAGATGCAAGAAAAAATGGAGAACGATCTGAAGGAAAATGGTACATTTCTTGAGCTGTCACTCAAACACAGCACAGCATTTGCTACACACACAGTTGGTGTTTATGTCACCAACTAGTTCCAGCTAACATCTGCACAGTCTACACGCTGGTTATTTAGGGTGAATAAACACAGACTGTAAATACAGTGTAAATAATGAGGTGATTTTTGCCTCTGTCTAAACACACATTTAGACATGCATGGCTCGCAGTCATAGACTGCTTAATTTACTGCATTTAGGTCAATGCACTGGGGTTTGCCAACAACTCTTCTCTACCTGCTCTTCCAGTACAGATGAGACAGTCTTAGCTATTCAATTACTCTGTCGGTAAGGAGGCAATGGCACAAGGGTGAAGGAGTAAAGGGCTGAGGATGGGCACTCCTCTTCAATCTCTGCCTGACTCAAAGCCATGCTGTCCTATATTCATCAGCAGTAGCGTGAATGTCAGAGAAGAGAAGAGATTAGCACAGTGTCAACCCTGACGGAGGTTAATGCAGGAGCAGGCCAACCATTTGTAACCCAAAAGGAGATTAATTACTGTCGGATTGTGCATGCGTTGGCTATTTCATTCGCTTTGGTGGCTTTTTGTTGTGTTTGTACTTGTTCCACACGTTGAAAATCTAGCTTCAATAGGGATCATCTCTTTTTCGCATTGCTCTATCTTCCCTCTGCGCTGTGCTCCCTCACTCCTTGAATCAGCATCCACTGCACCATTTTTTCAAATTAGAAAGGGCAGGCCATTTTATTTTAGTATTTCATTAGTTTTTTCAGATATACGGAGAAGATAGATTGGATGCTGGAACCAAAACACACCCACTGCAACACATTCTGCATTATAAACCCATTCTTTAATGTAGGCTCTGCCTTACTGGCAGCATTTCCTGTCACAATCAGTTTTTCTTTTATTCAGTATTTACCTGCCCAACAGCATAAAATAACAATAATATATCTAATGCGAGGTCAGTGATAAATATTAGTGACTAAAGGATGAATTTGCCAAGAGCAGACAGGCAAAAATCACATTCCAGCCCATTTTTGGAAGTTTTTGAAGTTTGTTCTCTCCAACTCACTCTACATTTTTAACTGATGTTCAGTGGAGGATAGTGCTTCAACTGAGCAACCAGCAATGCAAGACATTTTAGCATGCAAGGCTAAATGTATTCACCAATTTGCATATGAATATCTTGCATCTCTTCAATTCTTCATCTTTTACATTTCATCTAACTAGCTAGCTCCCTTATTCCTAAGCTGTTTAAGCCATTCATGAACCGCCATAACTCAACAAGAAAGGCGAATGAGAGCATTGAGGGAAGTGTTGAAGGCTACAACAGAGAGTTTTGTAAGAAGAGACCTTCCACCATATTAGCAAATTACTACTGCTCACTAAAAAGGGCACTCAAGATATTTAATACTGCCTCAAATGTCAGAGGTTTGGGACCATATTCGAACAGCATTTTTGCTTGGGTAACATTTATTATACTTTCAATTTTCCATGTAAAATTAGATTGAGAGAACATGGATGTGAGGGGTATTTCAAGTTCAAGTAAAATGAGGCACAATATTTGGAAAAAAAGAAAATTATCCTTGAGGAACATCAAAATATGGGAACACAAGACTGAACTCTATGACAAACAGTGACCTTGGTACTGAAGTATTCCATTTGTATAAAAAAAGAACAATTCCTACAACATAAAAACATACTTTTGAGATTCAATTTTAAATCTCCATTCATTCTCCAGGCCTTGAGGCTGTGGCAGCACTTGCCAGACAGAGGCAGCTTAAAAAGTCCATGGTTGGGGTGGCTGGGGTCCTAATCCTACAACTCAGTCTTAGTCAGTCTTAGTCTTAGACTTAGTCTGAACAACACCCGAAGTAAGGGTGTTGAGAAAATACAGGTTGCAGAGGGCCAGGAGAGGTCCTCATTTGGCACAGCTGTGCCAGCAGGGCATCACTGAATAGCCTCACATTATGCTGAATTACTGTATGTGATGGGTTAAATTAGGTTTAAGCATGTATCTGTTTCCCCAGGTGCTATCGTTGTGCCCTTAAGACAGGGAAAACGGTTAGGGGAGAGGGATGAAGAAAACAGCACACTGCTCTTGCCTTCACTCGTCTGTATTAAGTCTTAACAATATACAGTGCAACCAAATTCACACATTTTTCTGTATAAATGCACTCAGTTTCAGGACTGCAGGTTTCCACAACTAAGTTATCCTTCTATGTTTTTCTGAATAATGTAAATTATATTTTAACCAGTGCACAACATGGACTGTAATTTACAAGAAATACATTTTTAAGTTATGTATTTTAGCTGACCATGATCTGACTTCTTATGGTGACAAAATGACATTTTAAGCACCTTAGAGAAAGTATCTTGGTGACAAGCTTAAATGCAAATAATGGTGGAACAACAGCTGGACACTATAGCAGCAGCTAGCTCACATAGTAACAGAGTTAGCCATAAAATCTTTAACATAAAAGTATAAAATTCACCTCTTTCTTTCATAATAAACAACAGTGACAAAATAACAATGTGTTGGTATAGCTATGTGTTGGTAAATTCATAGTGCTGGAGGAGATGAGTGAAGAAAACAGCACACTCTCACCTTCACTCGCATGGCTGTATTAAAAAAAACTGGATACCATATCAAAAATGGGACCCATTCACTCCAATAAGAATTGCCCAGCTGACACATAGGATAAAAAAAGTTTCTAGCTTCCGGGTTTGTTTCCACGTTGTGCAACCCACTGAATATAAACAATAGTATTTCCCCCACTGGCCCCACTCATGAGTTCCTACTTGGCCCATAGACTTTACACTACACTTTTAATCACTTGAGGAAAGTTTTTGTCCTCTCAAAAGTTTTACAGATGTCTCTTTTATAATGGTGGTCTATGGAGAAAATTATTTTTGGGCCATGGAGATTTTCACTGCAATACCACATGTGGCCACTTGGAAAATTGGCTGCAAGGCTGAGTGGCGGAGCCCTATCCAGCTCTTATAATACATCTATGTTCACTTGTCTGTATTGAGTGAGGGAAAGGAGCACGGTTCTCCCTACTGGAGCCCTAAGGCATTATCAATAGCTTGACCCAGTCAAGAGCCTGCATTACCTCTTTGTACTCTCTACACTCTGGCTATATATTCTCCACAGGAATAAACTTAGCAAGATAGCCAAAAATAACAATGAAATCATGTGTTATGAAAATGGAACACAAGGAATACAATTGCATAACTTTAAAAGGAATAAAATTATGTTTTCTGAAAAATCTAATTATTTTTAAATTCTTAACTGCCACACTACAGTGCCCTAATTCTTCTGTGAAACTTGTCTTCATTTATTGAAAGAAATGGTCTCTACATACAATATTAATTATGTTTTGCATTGCATATAAAATAAGCCCATGTTTCACGTGGATCCAAGGGGCCAAAGCCCTTCAAGGTCATTTAAAAGACAAGGAGCTAAAGCATGACAGCAAAGGAGAAAAACACTTTGTAGAGCAGGAATATATTATCTCTTCTGCTGCCACTATTTAAGAGCAAATAAAAAATTCCAACCATCCGACATGAGCTGCTACTATTATCAAGGGAAATCAAGTGCTGTGGTGAATTACAGCTCACAATAACCTCAAGGTGCAACGCATGTTTCTGACACAGCACCTGTAGCAGAGCAAATATCGTGCTAGTAATGCAATTTGTACCCCGTTGCATGCTGACGCTCTCTGTCTTGTTTTATTCAGTGCAGGATCTCTTCAACTGATCCGACTGTGACACAGCTGTGTCACGTCTCACTGTTGGGGGATAAAAGGTGGAAGATGGAGGAAGCCATCCATCGGAAGGTCTGCATGGGGGACAACTTTGAGAGAAAAGGTTCAATATGGTAGAAAAGGCTCGGGAGGTGAAATAAGTTGAGCACTGTCCCTGTGGTGACCCAATCTGATGAGAATAACAACACTGCTAACTGGCCACAGATGTGCCAATGTTTCTGACAGTTAAAATAGGACAACAACCTCTTCCACCTCCCTCCCTCAATCTCTTGTATACCCAGAGGATCTGCAGCTTATCTAGCTATGATCCATCCTGCATTTAGCAGGTAATTGGTTAAGCTACTGCAGCAGCTTGTGTAAGCATCCAATCAGGTCTACAATCATGAATTCAGTCCACACATCCATTGTGATTTTCTGGCATTAAATTTTCCTTGGAGTCGGTCTATAAGCCAGGCTCATTTTCACAGAAAATTCTCATTTCAATTAAGTGTGTCAAAGTGGTTTAATCTAGAATCAGATATGGCTGCATTTGAGGGCCTCGTGTGGTTGTAATTAAGGCTCAGTGGGAGCTGTGGCCCTGGAGGGAAACAAGGTCTCTAAGGTCAGACTACAATCACTGCCTTCACATGTGGCCTGCCTGCCTGCCTTCCACTGTACCACAGAAAAATCTGAGCTTCCAGCCAGGTGACTTTATTATCAGCAGCCTAATTGGGAAAACATGCCTTTCATTGGCTGGGTAATGACTGTGAATGGTTTTATAGCTTGTCAAACAACAGGCTATTTTCAATTACCTGCAGACCCAAGTGTTCGAATGCCATGAAATTGAGCAATGGAGGAGTTTAGAAAAAAAGCCTGCTGATGTGCTTAAATCTGTTCATTTGGAAAATGGACCCCAAGCACTGATGGCTGTATAGTCACAACTGTGTAAATGTAAAAGCCTCACAGCCTCCCAGTTAGATAATATTGGCAACAACAGGTTTCCATTGTCCTGGTTTGTGTGTATTTTCAATTTGAGCAAATGAAAAATCTGAATAGATAATAAAAGAGAATATATTGCAAAGAGGTTTTTAATGCACAGAGGAAAAGTTAGAATATCAGAAAAGAGAAAATGTGCTAAAAGGATGGAAACAGATTTTTCAAATACACCTTGATGTATTTATGCCTCTGATTCTTCTATTGTAGATTAAGCATTCATGTCATGTTGCCACCCACTGTTACCTGCTTCAACTCAGCCTCGAGTTAAAAGAAAAAAAAGAGCGGGGTTGTTTCTGTTAATTTGGTATTCTTGTCACATCTTTTTGAATATATTTGCATAAAGGGAGTTAATGAAAACTCACACTGATTCTCATTTAATTTTGCTGAATTTTCAAAAAATTTGCCCAAAATGTGTGCAATTTCATGGAAATGTCCATGGAAAAATCATTCAGCTCATTTTGGTGACTACCACTGTAAATGGTTTAGTACCATGAAATAAAATGGTTAATGTCCCAGGATGACATTGAAGGCTCTAGTTGGTCTATCTGAACCTACCTATGTTTTTGCCTTCTTGCCTGCCAGCAAACGATTGAAAATGAATTTGAACCTGAGTTTTAATCTTCTTTCTCCCCTCACAGTCTTTCTCTTGCTGCAGTTTGCCAATAAGACACTGTTTAACTTCACTTTATCTGTCTCTTTTGTTTCCTTGCAACATTGTTTTTTTTTCAGCTCCATGTTGTCTGCGCTGCTCAGCTATTCATCCTCGCCTCCTTGTTCCAGCTCTTTGCCCTTTTCTCCACCCTCACTTCATCAAGCCCTCCCTCATTTCTGTCTTTACTCTGGTCCCTCCATCCACATCACTTCCACCCTTATATGCTGTCGCTCTTTCTATCCCCCGCTCCCCAGTTTGCGTCCTCTAGAGGCTGAATTCACTATTAATAGCGTAGCAATGTAAGGAGAGAGAAAAGAGAGAGACAGAAAGAGGCAATGAAGGAAACAGAGAGAGATAGAAAAGAAAAGAAAAGAAAAGCTTGCACCACATGATCCCATTTCCAAGGCGCAGACATGGATGCCTGTTGCAGGGCAGGCAGCCATCCACGGTCGACACACCACTGATCCCACTATTACAAAGAGCTGAGCTCCATCCCACACCCTCAACCCCTAAAGGCAGTCTATGCCATAGCACTCCTATTTTAACGAACCTGTGTGGGTTTAACAATGTGCACAATGGGGTTTAAAATCCAGGCATTTCATCTGGACGTTGTGATTCACTGACAGCAACAGCTCATGTTGTTTTGCTTAAAATTCAAGCTACAAGCTTTGATTTGTCTGTGTTTCAGTTATATAATACTCATAAAGAGCATTAAGAGAGAATAAATGTGAAGCACCCCTACATTATCACCCTTCAAGAGGAAAACAGGCTTAATATTCTAAACTAAGAACTAATTGGCACCGATGCATACATTATTTTTTGTACACTTTTGTGCGTTTGTTTCTAGTGTGGGGAATGTTTACTTCATTAGGCCTTTATCTCACAAAGACAGACACAGTATTTTTACTCCTAGCTAGCGTTTTCTTACAATGGAGAAGCCATTTGGAGAGTAAAGAGCATGAGAGTGAGTATGGTTATGAAGGAGCAGACGGGAGAGACTGCGTCTTGAGGTCAGCTCAGTTGGGAAGCAGACTCATTCAATCACTTGGACACAGATCAAGAATCGTGAGAACCTGTATTTCTTGCCTTGAAATTAATTGGTTTCCTTTTCGATTTAAAAAAAAAAAAGAAAAAAATGCAAATGAGTGGCTGCCGTTGAGCAAAGTGTAAGGGGCAAAGAAAAAGGCATGGGGTTCATTTTTCTTCTCACGGTCATGAGGGATAGGTGGCTGGAAGAGACCGATAATAAATCCAGGAAAAAGGGTGTATCAGAAAAAAACAACAACTGGGAAATAAAGGGCTGTCTATTTGAGATTGTAATCACAGTATATCAGAGCTTGAGGCATACTGAATGCCATATCTATCATGATAAGGTAGCAGGAAAATGATCCTGTAAACTGATTCAAAGTTTGTTATTGTGATACACAGCAAGTTTGTGTACATCTATGTGTGCACGTGTGTCTTCACTCAGATGTGTGCAGCTGGTAGCTGGTATGTCTTAGCAAAAGCATTGGCTATATGACAATTTTAACTCCACAGCAATTAATCTGGTGGATGACTGTGTCAGAAATATTTATGTAAGTGTTATTAATGACATTCACAATCACTGCAGTATTTACCCCCATCTGTTGCCTTTTGTTCTGTTTGGTTAGAGACCGTCACATCTGTCAGTTACTGTCATAATTCTCTATTGTGTATTAATTGTTGTTTTTATCCCGATCACTACTGAGAGAAGTGCTGTCTAATTTATCTGTTTTATTTTCATAAATAAGGTTTGAAGGAGGTTTTTCGTTTTTCAAACAAATTAACCACAAAACATGTATACATAACATTACTGCTAACAATTTCAAAACTATTTTTTTAAGATTTTATAATCTGATTAGAAGATATTTATTTCCTTCCATCCAGAAATCAACTATAGTATAACTGCAGTCAGGGTTTGCTATGAAACTTGCTTTGTTGGTGCATTCAGAGACTTCTCACATTAGATATTTCAATGTCGTCTGCCAAAAACCATTGCATTCATTAGCTAGGTTGTTGAAAAGGCAAGCCCAGAGGACAGAAAGTAAGCAAACATGGACATTGTGAAAGAGATAATTTGAACATTCCTGAGTTTAAAAAGTTGCCCAACTGTCAAATATCTAATGATTCAGCATCCTTGAATGCACCACCAAAGATGGTTTTCAGAACAGTCTATTGGCTCCCTGGAAGGTAGGGAATCTAAAACTGTATGGTACACTCTGAAGAAAAGATGGCAACAATTTGAGATAATAACTTGAATGTCAGAATGTTTGTAATGAGGCCTCAAAATTGAAGCATTCCCTCTGAATATATGTTATGTTGTTGATGCTCTGTGTTCAGAGGAAGCTGGTGGGTCAGCACAGTAAAAACAGTTTTTCAGGCAGCAATATTTCTGAAGGATGTGGAAAAAATTATATGTAAAGATGTCATGCTGGGCTCTGGGTCAAACAGAGCAATGACAAGAGCTTTTCTGTGTACTCCACTTGTCTGATTACCTGTGATTGCGGGGAAATTACTGCGCAAAGGCCATGTTATCTCACAAACCCTTTTAGTGGTCTGGTCCTGTATGTCATATCGTCTGATTCTGAAATGGTTTGTGAATTATATGTTGGAATGCAAAATGTGTGGTCGCTGAGACACTTAGAGCAGACTATGTGAAAAGGGTCAGCAAAGGGGTTGACATAAAGCAAGAGAAACAAAAAAGAGCACGCTCTAAGAAGTGCTTTTAGTAATGGATGCAAATTACATCCTGTTAATCGGAATCAAAAAGTACATAAAGAGAAATGTACAAATATGAAAAGTGCTTCAGCTTGTTTAAAGCATGGGTTTTAACTGCTAGTGTTTCCATGCTTTTGTTATATTTCTAAACCCACAATTTAGTTCAGGAGTTATGTGTTCACTAAGTAGTTTGGTTTGAGCCAAAAAAAAGTTTTGTTTTGTTTTAATTTTCCTCTACTCCTGCTGATATCATACACTTACATGTTGGCTGCAGTTCTGGGCTTATTTACTTGTTGCACTGCTGCCATTTCCTATTAATGTCAGTCATGATTGCTTTTCTTTCCTCTCGACAATCTGTGCCCTGACATCCCACCATTCATAACAGCTCACAACCTTACCCTGTTTATACTTCAAAACCTATTAGTCAGCCCAGAGTCACAAGAGGCCATGCTTTCCCCACAGTGGACTGAATCTGCTATCACAGTCTTATTCCACTTCTGTGCTGCTGTGTCCAGTCCTCTGCCGCTAAAGCTCACATAGTGAGTGCAAAACACATATATGCACAAACTAACACATAATCACAGATACACATGTACACAAACTCCAGGAGGGGAAAGGATATGGAGCTGTAATGCATCACCCCTGCTGGCATGGCCTTTTCACACAAGCTGTTGTGGGTCTCTTATCGCCCACGCTTCTTTCAAGTGCAAAGGCAATATTTCTACACTGAATGGCTTGGATGTAACTATACATCAGCAGAAACTCTGTTGTCTCTGTAGGAGTGTCAAAGAGGACAGAGAGGTAAACAGGTTCAGGGATTGCTCAGGCGTCTCTCTCTTTGTTTCTGTGCTCGCGTTGCAAAGCACAGGGAGAGTCGGGGTGGGAGGAGGGGACAAGGGGTGAGAAGCAGTGTTTGAAGTGTATTAGTACACAAGCATGCCTGATTAGACAAGAGAACAACAGCACTTTGTGGCTTAGTGTTTCAGCTCCTCCTCACTCCATTCTAATTCAGTATCAATGAAACATTGTACTGTCAAACATTCTGCAGTGCAGGGGTAGCAAGTAATTCATTATAAATATTTATTGACTCCCCAAATAAAACTACTCTTGGGAAGGTAAGAATTATAGAATAGTCTACAGGTATCCTGGTATCCACACAGCTATGGTGTGGTCAGGCTTAATTTTGTTCCCCATTTATTTGAATGAAGAGTCGTGAATTGTTGTCTCTGTTCAGTTCAGTCTGTTTGAACTTCAACTGTCAAAATTCTGAATCTCGTTATCTTATATATGAACTGCCTATATTCTTATATTTATAAGTTTTCTTTTAAAAGAAAAAAGGACCAGAAAAGAAGTCAGTGCAATGTAGGAGGTAATGAGAATAAAATATTTTAAGTATAATTTACAATTTGTGAAATATTTTTGTTAACCTGCTAGCCACACCAGCTCCTGCACTTTATGTCTAAAATCCTCTGGCAGATGAAAATCTGATTGATTAAATGTTGCATGGCAACATTGAATAAAAACATTAGGGAAGTAGAAAAAACTGTCCATGGATTCTACTCTTGGCCATGCTTGCAAACTCTGCCCCATTGATATATAGTATATGGATGTATTGATGAAACAGAAGTTGCTCACTGAGTGTCCCTGCTCCCTGCTTACTTACTTTTTTTACTTTCAAGGTGTTTGTGACCCTCATAAAAATCGCCTCACAGACCAGCACTTGCTCTGCCCACGCTATTTCCTGTCCCATCTGATTTCTACTACAGTGTGCAAGTAAATTTTTCCTACAGTACATCTGCCTTAAATTCTTTTTCCCTGGTAAGGCAGTCTTTATTATGTGTTCTTACTGAGAAAACAACATAAACAAACAAACAAACAAAAGAAAACAATAACAGATGGCCATCAGTTTGAAGAGAATTATTGACATTGAAGTAGATGATTGGTACTCTGTATTGGTACTATCAGAATGCCATAATGGCCCTTTCAATGACTATATGCATTATTTTTACTTAGAAACGTCCTTAAAGGAGCAACTTTTGGGATTTTACCTGACTTATTATCAGTACAAGTCATCCTACTTCTACTTGGAGGTGATGATGACAGCACACAGTCTTAGTAGGGTGTTTAAATTCTTCACAACTACAGTTAAGTGCGAAGTCTGACAGTCATTGCATCTATTTTTACTTCTCCACAGAAAAATCTATATCCACATCCCCATAGGGTTTTCTGTATCTGTGCTATACATAGCCATGCCCTGTTGGTATAACCTTATATTATGTCTATATTTATCCTCCTGTTGAAATGACCCTGAAATTGTACTTAAAAGTGAGAGTAAAGAGAGAAGTGATGAAGACTTGGAGACACTTTTTGTCTTGTTCTGTTTCAACTGCCTGCCACTTTACTTTTACTTTTTTATGTCTGTCTGTGAATTTATCACAGCTGTCATGTTGCATATCCACCACCCACAATCACACTCCTTGAGGGTTGTCCAGACATGCTTGAATTTGGACACTACCCTTTTCTCCTTCCTGGTATCCTCTACAGTTCTCTATGGTGGCAACACATTGCCTCCTGTGGTGTTATAGCCAGACACAGAGTTGGCTGCCACATATACCATCTGGTCCCTTATGTCCTATGGAGAGAATGCCTTGTCCGGGTCAACCAGGTAGTCCAGTAGAGCCTGGCAATGTTAGCTGGTGGGAAAGTATTTTCATTTTCCTGGTTATTCCATATACAGATGCAATGGGTTAGGGGTACCTGAGCAACCACTGGAATGGGCAAAAATCTGTCTTAAATGTTTCGTAAAACATACCTTTAAAAAATGATGATGAATATGATATGGTTCTATTGCACATAAATATGTGTTTGCTAATGATTAGTTCATTGTTATCTAACAGTTTATTTAACACTTACAACAGTCAATTATCTAATGTAATCAGAATATTTGACATTTGAATTGACACCCTAAATGCAGACTTCCACTTCCACAAAGTAAGCAGTTGAGATGGAAGCTAATAATTTAGAGTGGCTGTTTAAGTATTTATCAACAGACAATGTAGTTTGCTTGCTTGCTATGACCTGGTGGATTTACAATCACCACAATATCGTTTAGTTTTGGATCTATGAAATTCCCTGAGGTGTTGTTTCCTTCATATCTAAAGCATGTGGAAGAATGTGGTGGGTTATTGACAAATATATTGCTGGGCAATGTGTCGTGAAAAAATACAACCAGGGGACAAAGTCCTTGCTCACAGGAGGTTTAATATTGTTGACACAGTTGGCTTTTATAAGAATGTCTTAAATACTGGCCTTCACTAGAGAGAAATGCCTGCCAAAAATGTGAAGGACACCAGAAATCCTGCAAATCTTTGGATCTTCTTGGAAAGAGTGAATGAGCTTTTGAAAGTATTATTTTTTGCCAAGTACTTTACCAGTGAATACATTGAACATAAAGAGTATGGAGACCAAATTGTACCAACTGCTTTGGTCTGTCATTGTAGTTACTTTTTTATGTAATCAAAGAAAATAAGTTTGCAATGAAAAAATAGATTTAATAGAACTTTTTAATTTTTTACATATTTTACTAAAGGAAACTGTGGTAAACATGTACACAAAGTGTGCACAAAGTATAAATACACTGAAATAAAGCACCTGATCTCAAACAAGGATACGAATATTTCATACAATGTTAATGAAATTTAAACTTAAATATTTGCAGTCTTCAGGTGGGTGTTGCCATGACGCGACCTGAACCATCTCCTCAGCAGCTCTGGCAGAACACAAGTCTGGAAGAAAATGTGTTGCTTTGGCAACATGATCTCAAAACTCACTGTCCGTCTAGGAGCTGTCAATGACAACATCTTGAGGACAGTAAACTATGAAGTCGCAGTGTTTCATATTGCTGACATGCAACTGACACTGCACTTGATAGTAGTAGTCATGGTAACACAACTTCCTTTGGTTCTTGTATTGTCCTCCAGTGTCATCTTTGGCTGTGAAGGGGTACTTGATCTCACATATCCCGCAACAGAGCCAACTGACCCGTCCATCTGGAGAGGATGCAACACAGGGCCGTTTGATATTAATGTCTCTCACAACATTCTGCAAGGCCATCCACAGTTTTTGATTGTAAAATCCTTGCTGCCATTTTGCAGCCATATCTGTAGAACAGTGTACAGTATAACCACATTTAATTGATAATAATTAAGTATTAAAAGCTAGTTATGCCAGCTTTTAAATAAAAACATCTCACCTGGTAGCCTGGTTGCTGGATCTGTGAGCTGAATCCATATTTTCTAAATGCAATTTTACAGCTTTCCAATAACATAATTTTAAAGAGCAACTTAACACCAGCTGAAAATGTCAAAATGTCAAAGTGTACTCCAGGTTGTGTCAGTACACAGTGGTGTACTGGCCAGAAGTCCAGGGCTGAATTTATTTCCCAGCACACCCCTGGTACACAATGACATCATTATTGGGTGTGGTTACAGGTCTAACAAAGCACACTGCTGATGATAGGTAATCATATCCCAAGGTGCTTTAGTGTTGAATCATAACTAGTTAGGTCAAAGTCTTACTGGAAGCAGAAAATACAGAGGTACAACCCAGAAAAACTGATTCAGCTTTGACCTCCAGTGAGTCATGAAAAGAGCAGAAAGTTTGTTCTCTGTGGCAGCGAGCTGTGTAGTGCAGTTAAGATAGAGTTCCAACTCATCTCACAGGGCTGACTGTTTTTAATATCTGTACCCAATGCTGCACTGAAGACGATGGATATGCTTGGTTTCCCTCTTCCCATCATCTTGTTTTGCAACACCTCTCTTTTTATCTGTTTAGTGAAGAGGCACATTTTAAAAATAGAAGGCATTGCCAGATTCAAAAATAGAAGTGTTTTTGCATACTGATTATGTGATGTCAGCTCACTGGCATTCTTACCAACACCTGTTTAAATTTGTGAACTAACAAGGAAAAAGGTAGATTTCTACAAGGATCGTACAATGTAAAGTTGTCAAATAGAACTGATAGGGTGTGTGTTTATGTTTATGTATGCTTGTGTTTTTAATGACATTTTGGGGACATGTGGTAGCCAATTGACATTGTGTGTGGGGTCTTGCATCCATTCTGCATGTTTATATGTGTGTTGGAAATTGTATTAATCACGGTGTGGGGACAAACTCATTTCCCATCTGGGGACAAAAACCTGACCCCCACAAGGTTTAACATTTGAATTCTTCATGGTCACATTGAGGACATCAGAAAAAACCTTTTCCCTTTTCCTTCAGCCTTGATGACACTATGACAGCAGGGTTTTTTTGCCCCACCTTTCAGTGCGACCATTCAGAATAGTTATTTTCCCTTTAGACTCATTTGTTTAAAGCATACTGCGGCCTTTAGGGATGGAATTAGGCATGTAGTTGTTCAGGTTAAGGTTATGAGTAAGCTTCCAAGTAATGAATGTAAGTCAGTACAATCTCTTCACAAGTATCAAAAGCAAGTGTGTATGTGTGCATGGAGGGGGAGGGGAGATAGACTCTTCAAGGACCGCTTGTTTTTCATTTCCAACAACATCCCTAAATACGAGATCATTATGCGGTCTTGGATTAATAGCCATAAAATATAAGCAAGAAGTATCAGCATATTGTCAGTGAATCAAAACAAAACTTGGTGCTGCAATTAGTTCTGTACCGAATTTTTTTTTCTTGTATCTCTGACCACCAGGATGCCATTAAGTATACATTAAGGGAGTCTTTTAGATGCCAGTTAACAGTGCATAGCCCTCCCCCTCCAGCCTGGTGAGTCTGCGCAGAAAAGACATCAGATATGATAACCCAAGGCTCTTTGGACTTGAAGTTGCCTTCTGTAACACCACATTTAGGCACATGATGAATATTGGAGCACATTAATTCAATATTTTAAAAGGCTGAGGCAATTTCCAACATACATGCCACATATCTTTTCTACATTGGCGTCAGAAGATATGTGTCTCCACTGCTTCCTGAATTCCTGATGTCTGACAGATCTGATGGTGGTTTTAATAACGAGCAGGACATGTTTATATGCCAGTAATTCTACATAAGTGAAATAATGTATTCTACAGTTGGCCTTTCCTATTAAGCTTGTCTCTCATGAGACATCAAAGAGCGTGAATTTTAAACGGCTATTATCCTCATACTAAGCCTGGGTTTATGACACTCGCTATGGAGTGCTTTTTGATTGTGTTATTCTATTATTTTGTAGGTAAAGCTTACATTTGCATGTGAGTAAACAGTGAAAACAAGTAACGGCCCAGGCTGAAGTCAAAGCATAGAGACCTCATTTATCTTTCTCAACAAGAAACTATTTGTAGTTGAGCTCCATTTACACACACAACCGCAAATTCAAACATGCACATGATTGCTCATATATTCACGCTGCCTAAGTAACAGACACAGGCGTACCATTAAGGGATAAACATTCATACATATACACATGGCTAGCCAACACAGCACACTGTGCAGAGCCCACCCCTGGTTGTTTCACCAACATATACACACACACACACAAAAACACAGCAGAAAGGATGGATAGTGAGAAAGAAAGCGGGTGTAATGAATTCCAATCCTACACTGCAGATCCCTTTCTTCCAGACATATGACATTTAGTCAGTTATCACAGCTGTCAAAACAAGTGTTTTCTCCACTCTGCAAAGCGCAGTAGCTGATGGCGTGGGAGACAAACAAAGAGGGAGGAAGGGAGGGGAGATAAGTGGAGAAGAGGAAGCCCAGAGTGGTAATCTATGAGATGGAGAGAAGCTTGAATGATAAACAGAGAGAAAGGAAAGATCAAACAATATTTAAATCATCTGACAGAGTTGCATATAAGGAAACTTTATAGCACCGAAAACAGCCTCTGTATCTCTGCCATTAACTTTCTATCCTTCACCATTGTAATACCACACCCATCCAACATTACCTCCACTCCAACCACCATATGATAGCCTCTGTACAGTAGTCTTCACTGAACTGAGGCTGATCACAGACTGCCTCACTGTGGATACATCCAGCCCTGGAGGCATGCCCTGGGGAGGAGAGGCCTCTGGATTTCATTGCAGAGCTCTGATTTAGCTGCTCCTCCGATGCTCTGTATTCTCTGCTCCATGTTGGGGTGTGATTAGGTGCACATAGACAGCTTGTGTTTGCATTAACATACTGTTGGTAACCAGCACGGATAGATGCAATGTAATATTGCTATGAAAGACTACAGTAAATACACAGACGTGTCTGAGAAGCCTGATTATCATTCAGGGAAGGGAAGCCACAGGCTATCTCCAGAGCAAGATGGACGTGTTTAATGACAGAACACATCTCTAAATGCTATCCTGTATCACATACCTGTCAACATTGGGCTTTGAAAATAAGGAAGATTTTCTGGAACCCCACCTGACCGTAATTTTGACATTACTAAAAAGGGTTTCCTCTCTCGGTTCCAGAGATCTAACCACCGGGTGCCTTTTCTGCCTGCCCTGCTGTTACTGAACGAATGGTTGACATGTTCTTCGTGGTTTTTTGGGTACACTTATGTTTCACAGACCTAATGCTAAAGTCCACCCTAAACGCATGGTTGCTAACATGCAACCATGCATGTCAGGAATGCATGGTTTAAATATTTAAAGTATTTAAATATTACACAGATCTCTTTTTGCTGGCATTTCACCTATTTCATTAAGGTACAGTTACTGAGCTCAACAACCTTTTAACAGCTTAAGAAAACATCATGTCATTAGAGTTTCTGTGTAGTGTTCGTGCCTGTATTAAAAGATCTGTAAGTCCTTTTATAGAAGGTTTCAATTTTGTGCTTTGACTTTTGTTAGTGAGCATGCCCTTTAGTTTACATTTGGATTTGCATTTGGTCATTTTGCAAACAGATTGTGCTTTCAAAACTATTTGCTGGAACAGTAATTCATCTAGATACAGGTGTAAGATCCTTACAGTTTTCCTGCTTTGAATTGGCTCATGTCTCTCATTCACAAGTAACATGGGCTGCTTCTGTATTACTCTTTCCTCCTTAAACTTTTTCTTTCAGTCTTGAGTCAGTTGCATCTTCTTTACTTTCTCCTTGTTTTTCTTTCCACACCATTACATCCTGCAAATCCTCCTCACTTCTGTCTCCTCTTTCCCAATTCCTTCACTCATTCTCTGGAAATGTAAAAAGCCTTCCTTTTAAAAATTTGACAGGGCATGAAGCACAACTTTAACTTGTATGGTGTTAATTACAGTAATTGTGGACAAACAACACATTGGGAATGCATCAGCAGTCAAGCTATCCAAAGTGTCAAGCTACATTAACATTACTGTCATGTAAAGCAGCAGCATTGGATAAAGTGGACAATTAAAACAACACTAATGTCAATTACAAAAAACTTTAGCTTCACTGAAGAGTTTTTGCTAGCTACTTACTTTGTTTTATTTTCTCTAACAGATTATTATTTGATGCCACACATGTTAATGTCACATTTCATCCTCTGAATTCTGATTCATTCATCTGTCCCATGAAAGCGGCTCCAGACTGCCTGCTAACTTCAGCATGCAGACGGTTTTTAACACCTGTGTAGCAGGAGTGGTTTGTTGGTCACTCCTTGTTAACAGTAACAGCTGTTTCAGTGTTTCATACAGGGATACAATGTTCAAATGAAAAACAAAACAACCATTTCTAGAATCTACAATAGAAAGTGCAGTAGGAAGCCAGTCTGAGCTAACAGCTGTGACGTGATGAAAGTTTGCACAAACGCTATTTCAGAATTTCAGAGGCAAGTAAACAGAGTTTATGTGCATTTAGTTTCGACTACAGCCCTGTGCATAACTGTCAAAATAAAAAATGTGAGATTCACGGGAAAAATTACAAAACGGGAGCATGACGGGAGAGGGGATGAAAATACAGGAGAAACTCGGGAAAAACAGGAGAGTTGACAGGTCTGTTATCATATCCTGTAGCCGAGACCCAACTACTGCATTATGACTAATAGTCCAGATGACTACATTTAGTGCCACAAGGAGCCCGAGTCTTTCAGTGCTCATTTAAAAGCATTATCATTATGTTGCCACATCCTTACTGTAGCTGTAGCCCTGGTTCATTTTCCAATCCTTCTCTTGGACAACCTCCGTTGCTCCCTCATTAACATACATTGATCGGAATAAAGGACTCCACTCTGAGTTGCTCTGGGCTGCACGGTCCCACGACATCCACCTACTGCCTCATTAAACTACTATTCATAATCCCTGTGGCCTTTAATGCTAAATTCATCCCCTCTGTGTTTTTTGTAGAATACCACCCATTACCGAACACTTGAACAAGTTAATACTTAAAGCAAATGTGATTTCCATTGCTAGTGGAGGAAATAATGGCACCCTTTCTTATGAAGTGCGTTATAGCACACGTGACATTATTGAAAACCCATTTATAACACTGAAAGTATGAAGAAAGCATGTTGATGCCAAAGCTCACAGAATCAAGTGTACACTTCACTCCAATGTCTAGGAATTCCATTATTCTGCTTCTTTTTTGAGTTATTATACTTGTACTCTAAACCGCTTTGCAGAAACTGGATCAGTTGCATCCAAATCAGGCAGACCAAAAGTGACCATGCCATCAGAAGATCAATACATCAAGCTTAGTTCCCTGAGAGACAGAAAACCTACTTCATCACAGATAGAGAATTTGCTAAATAAAGAACGCAAGACGCCAATCAGCAAAAGTACAGTCAAAAGAAGGCTGTCTTGTAGTATCTCAGAGGATGAGTAGCAGTTTCTAAACCACTTCTCAGGAGAGGAAACAGGGCCAAATGCTTGGAGTGGGCTATGAAATACCAGCATCTCACAGTGGATGACTGGGAAAAGTCCTATTTACTGATTACTCCAAGTTTGAGATGTATAGCAGTAACAGAAGGGTGTAAGGAGATGAACAGGAGTGTGATACTGCAGTGTATCAAACCAAAAGTGAAACATGATGGTGGGAATATTCAAGTCTAGGGGTGTTTTGCCTACTCTGGAGATGGACACTTGCACCAAATTGACTCCACCCTGAACAAGGAGTAGTACCACTCTATTCTTCAGAGACATGCTACACTCTCTGGTTTGCATCTTTGTGGAGAAGGATTCATACTGCAGAAGAATAATGACCCCAAACACACCTAAAAGCTTGACTAGAACTACTTGAAGACCAAAGAAGATCAAGGAGTCCTGACAAACCACTGAACATTTATGGGGACACTTGAAGACTGAGAAAGCCAAATCATGTCAAATCATGCTTGGATAACATGGGTCATCAAGTTTTGCACAAACTTGTGGAGACCACGCCAGCTCAAGTGCATGATGTCTTTAAAGCAAAAGGGACACACACCAAATGCTAAGATATTCATGTACATTTTTCAAAGATTCAACTTTTCACTCAAATTGCTAAGCTGATATTATTATTTGTAATGAAGAAAATAATACTACATTTGAAACAAATATAAAATAGAAGTATCTCGACTAGTTGTCTCAGACTTTTGGACCCCACTGTATGTAGATGTGTGGATGCATACATATTCATATATATTCAAAATGGGAAATTTGATTGTAAAATTTAAACTTTATCCCTCCCTTGACTGGACATGCAGATGTTGATCCTCACATATCGTGTCTACAGTATCTATCACTATGCATTGCCTTTGCACACACAGGTGAAACTGTTTGTTGGATTGAGATAACCCTACCACAATATGCCAAAGCATAGTGAGTTTGGCTCATTCATGCTTTGTGTGCCTAAAGGAGGGAGATAGTTCTCCTAAAAGCTTTAACACAATCAAATTTATAGAAGGGAACCAAGTTGCTAACCTGAACTTTCTGTGCTGTCAGTGAAATGTCACATTTCCAAGGACTAGATGCTGAGTATCATGAAGAAAGCCGCATATGATTGAAGTTCAAGCATCTGTCTGAAGAGTATTATAACACATCTCAGACTTAAAGGATAGTGCAACATTATCATTGTTGTGTGTTACAGAGCTTTCCGATGTATTCCGCATAGGCTTCCTAAACTTAGATAAAATAAATTGCTTTCTCAGTATCGTCTTACAGTAATAAAGCAATTCATCTGTTTTTGATTTGTTTTGTATCACAATGTTTTTTGAGTTCACGTTTCCACTTAAAGTTCTGCCCAGATACAAGTTACTGAACTCATTAAATAGTGAACATCGAGTACACTTCAAGCCTGCCATGGGTCAGTAAAGAAAAAAATGGAGAACAAAAATACATCAGTGTGAAGGCAAGATGGTCAACACTAAAGATTTTTAAAGAGATACATGTGCACTGGATATAACTCAGCAAGTGAGGACTGAAGAAATACAGCTGCAACCACAGTAGCTGAGCAAGCTATAGAAAGAGCTTCTTTAGCCATCTGTATCGCTCTATCGCTCTCCTCTCTCACTCCATATCTTCCTCTATCGTGCTCTCTGAGGATCTCTCTCATGTTTTCTGCACTGGCCTATTAGAGTGTACATCCAGCCAGTGCCACATTAAAATCACTACAACCCAGTGCTTGTGGACTTAGATAAAGATCCCTCTTTTTACTGAATAGTTTGATCCATCTCAGACAGCACACACTACATTAATATTCTCCCACAGATCAGAGACAAAAGAGCCCCAGACCCATGTGCTGTACTGACTGTTGTGTCATCTGTGCATCATCCAGAAAGAGAGAAGGAAAGAGAGAGGGGTGGGAGGGGGGTTGAGATGAGGCGGGGATACTCAAATATATAGTAACAGTGCATGAATTTTTCATCCGCCAGCAGCTGTTTTCATAACCTTTTCTCGGGGCAGCCTCTGTGGTTTCTGTAGTGCCAGAGAGTCATTGGCACGTCAAGCCTGGCAGCCATGGGAATCTGAAGGAGTGCGAAAAACAGAAGAGGTGGGGTCGTTGGCCATGGTGGCAGGTCAGCTGCGGGGTGGGGACGAATGTGTTGGTCTCTTGGGTCTTTGGTTATGTTTGAGAAGACAACGGGTGTGTGTTGTGGTGAATGGATGTCTCTGGCAGGTTTCCCTCTTAGGGAGTCAGGCTAGAGACAGGATGCTTATCCCTGGAGAAACTGCCCAAGCCTTTGTGCCAATTTGGGTCCTGCTGCTGGTGCACGATGGGAAAAAAATATCCCTCCCTCCTTTTCCCCTCCCCTGTGAAGAGCACCCTGACCTGAATACAGATTCAGGCAAATAATACTTGCTCTGTAGACGAGGGCAGACACGACTTTTTGAGTATTCATCATCTAAAATTCCCCCTCTTACCCCTTCAAGGTGAGATTTTGGGTGTGAGGACTGCAGCATCATGCTCTGGCTTGTGAACCAAGTGAGAAAGCACGAGAAAAGACCGGGTGTACACCGTGAGGAGAGAGAAAAACAAGCAAATGTGACTGCGCAGTTGAGAGCTGCAGCCCCAGATTCACAATCATACTGGGAATCACAACACTTTTTAATAATTCAGGATGAATAGAGGAGAAAAATTTCTGCAGCAACCAAGGAAGCAAAGGAAATGACAGGGAGAAAAAGAATCCAACAACACTCTCTGTGCAAAATCTCCCAGTCTGGAGACATGTCTGAATGACTGCTATCGGGTTACACTATATACAGTATCAGTGTATAGAGAATTCTTTTATCATAGAGAATCACTGTGCTTCTTGTTATTTATGACCTTGTTTCACTGACATATTCTCTAGCAACAGTCTATCTCACCATGATGTCTTCATTTTGACATACAGCTACGCTTAAGATCCTTAAATTAACATGCAAAGTAAAAATTAACTGGATTAAACATTGTAAACATGCAATTAAAATACTCTTTGTGGGTGGTACAGTAAGTTCTGCCTGTATCTAAGGACACATTTTCAAGTACCAAACAAATGAGAGTTTGTACAATTGTCGTGGTTCGATTTTTCAATTTGTCAAGGCACCTGTATGGTTTCTCAGACAATACTTTCCTTTTAGCGTTATTATTATTCTAATTGAATTTTATCTCAAATGAATCAGTTCATTTGGTTCTTCTACTTCCAAACCTTGCCCAAACCACATCTCAATGTTCGACTACTCTTAATTTCTTACCAGTGGCAACAAGGTAGTGAGTGAAAAAAAAACAAAAACATTTGCCAATTAGTCTGAGCCCTTGTGATTTTGCCACTCTTGCTAACAATTCCAATTTACATTAATTATTCATTTTGAGGCCGCACACACAGCTGTCCCTGCCAGAAGGGCTTGAAAGAGAGGAAGTGCTGCGGTGAGATCTAATCGTTTGTGTTGACGCTGTACTGTTTCAAATATCACCACTTAGCATGTCTGTTGTCCTGTCTGTCCTATGTCTTATTTTATGTTGCTAATGTTTTATATAGGTACCATGTTGAAATCCATTGTCTCTTCTCAAACTGGACCACAGTTAGTATCTTCAATATGTAGAAAACAAATTGGATGCTTTTAAAAACGGCTCCTGTCTGTCTGCAGAATGTGTTTTTGTCTGTATATCATGTGTTGCTAGGGATCATATTTTTCTATGACCTTTGTTCCCTCTGAAGTCTGTCCTTACAAATCTGCATTCAAAAAGAAACTGTGCCAGTCATCCTGCAGTCTCAACAAGAGGCGGCAGATCAGACTGAAAACACCTTGGCTCATTGTTCATACCTCTATCTCCTTTCAACAGTGCCTTGTTTACTGTTGTGACTGGAGATAAGCTGGAGCTCTGTGAGTGTTTATAGGGCTGCAGGGGCCGAACATGCTGAGCTGTGGGGTCACGGGACTGGTGCTGAGAGGTCACGGCCTTTATGTTCAAACATCCTCTTCAGGGAAAACCACTTTCTTCACCCAGCATAAGTCTAAACCCAAATGCTAGCACACACTCACTCCTTAGACGTGTCTTATTAATCATAAGCCGAGGAAGAGGGAGAGAGTTGGAATACACACAGCAGGACTGAGCTGACTGCAGGCCGAGGGAGCAGACCTGGCTGTGAATCAGCACCAAACCTGGACAGATGTTGCATACTTGTTGCTTCTCCAGACAGGAGACTCATTTGCACAAATAGGGATGGAAGAAGTCCATAAGTGAGTTATACAACAGCTGCAAACAATTTTTTAATCAAAAGAAAATCCTAACATTCATTGATGAATGAGATTTTCTGGGATGTGAACTTTGAAATTAGCCTGACAAGCCTTGTTTGATTTTATTTTGAAGCTCTACTACTAATCAGCAAGACTTCGTTTGACATTTTTTTTACATTTTTTTGGTGAATTTGACATATTAGTGCTGATTTACACCACTGCAAATCACTCATGAAAGAAAGAAAACCCTTTTTGATTTCTTATTTTCCTTGTTGCAAATGAATTAAAATCTAAACCTATTTTTGCATTTGTACAAAACCCTTACACTATTCATATATTCAGCATGTAAACCCCAACTCTACTCTTACTGTCTTATTCTACATGCAATCATTAACACACAAACCTATTTTACTAGTTTTGGTTGGTTTTTCGGAGGTGTCTTTTATGTCAGCCTATCTATTTATTTTGACATCTGCCATGTCTCTCATTTTCTGCAGTGTCAACTCAGCTGCTCAGATACACCTTCCAGGCAAGATAACACAATAATCAAGGAATTCATTCTGACAGAGGTTTTCTGCAAACATGCATACTGTCTGGTGCATATCTGCCAAAATTTAGGTTTCAAAATATGGGAGTTTTTTTCAGTGGGGGGTGGTGGGCTGTTGTGAATAGTAAATAAATAAATAAACAATGTTATGACAAAACATCTACATCAATTTATCACATATCAATTTATATTCATAGAAACTCTTCACTCCAATTCTACTTAACTTTGCAGGTGTATTTGGATTTTTTTGGTGGAACGGTTAGCTGGCCTGTCTGCCTGTGCAGAGAGCAGCTTCACACACGCCCCTTTAATCGAGTTGTGGGTTGCCGGATGGTGGTGACAGATGGGTTGAAATGTTATGTAGTTTGTGGATTGTGCGTGTAGACTGTGTTTCATAGACAATCTGGCAACTTGAGTGACATCAGACAAACACACAAAACTTATGGATCAGTGTATGACAATTATTCATTATAAAGTTTAAGGGCCATGTTAATTACAGGAGTTTCTGGTAGAAAAAAACACAACGGGAGGGCACTGGGAGATGAGTGTTGGCAGGTCTGCTGGTGTGACACCACTGGCAGTGACATGGCAAAATGCTGAAAGGATTTTACCTCAGTCAGCACATTTTCCACTTTAAAAATGACCTTTGTGCTGTAATGTCAAGATGTGCAGCAAACATTGTAGATCAAAACTGAAAATGTTCAAGTACAGCTGTGGGTCTTCATATGGTGTTTAGTTAGTTTCAAAATGGACACACATAAAAACCAGGCTCTTGCATGTGATACAAGGGCACAGTACAGTATCTGCGAGCAGAAAAGCCTTCTTGCATTTCTTGCTCTGCATGCACAAACGTAGTCCTGTGAGCACAGGGCTGTGACAAGCACAAGATCTATGGAATCAAATAATGTTCATTAATATTTTGAACTTGTGAAATGAATTTTGAATGTGTGATGAAGTTTTGCAGATGTAGAAATTGTTTTGTGCATGTGTGAAAAAGTTTCATGCACACAGATATAATTTGCACATATGTAAAAATGTTTTGTAGCTGTAGAAATATTTTGTGTATGTGTAATTAAAATCTGTGCAGGAACTTTTTCCTGAATCTGATTTGTGAAACTGATTGGTCAAACACAGAGTCAATGTGTCCAATCAGAGGACAGGTGGTTCGGTTTCGTTCACCCCCCACAGATCCTGCTGATACTGTAAGGCAACGTAGTTGTTGAAATGCATATTTTCAAGGTCAGGAAAGCTGCTTTTGTACCCAAAATAACAGTAATGCCTCCAAAGTCTCGAAAGTCAATTTGACGGGCAAGCAAGTGTTGAGCAGTTGCGAGAGCATAGGGACTGTTGAGCTCATGCTCATCATAGTCCCGTGCTCATGGGACTGCATTTGTGCATGTAGAGCAGAAATGCTCCTTTGGGAGGATGCTTTTATGCTTGCGGATACTGTTCTGTGCGTTTGCACTATGCGCACGTACCTGGTTTTTATGTGCACAGGTTTTGAAACTAATTAAACCCCAGGCCTTCAACATCCGGCAAACCAAGAGTACGAACAATCCTGTGAGTCATCACATGATACAAAACAAAATTTGAATCAAAGTAATGCCACTACAGTAGAAACTAATCATTTAAAACAACAGTTTAGTATACTGCATAAAGTAAACAGAAACTTTATAGTACAAACTGTTTTGTTTCTCACATACTATACATGATCATAATATCACATTTTTCAGGAGGATTATGTGGGCCATGATGAGTAGATGAGTAGTGTATGGAGAGAGAGAAAGCTGAAGCCTTTTGGTTCTATAGAAGTGCTTGCACCTGCTGGGTGGGAGGCAGAGAGCTGAAGAGGGCTGATACATACACAGATGTAACAACAATGGTGTGAATTTCCAACAGAGAGAAAGACACTGAGTGTGTGTGTGTGTGTGTGTGTGTGTGTGTGTGTGTGTGTATGTGTGTGTGTGTGTGTGTGTGTGTGTGTGTGTGTGTGCACGTGTGCGTGTACACCTGCAGCCAGATCGCCCCAGCTGCTCCCACACAGCTCCAAGAGCTATTCCGATCAGCAGGATAATAGTGCCATCATCACATGGTTTCATAAGCCGAGGTACTCCGTACAGAGATGAGAAACTGGCTAAATGTATGCATTCTAACAGACAGCTGCAGGGTTGCCAGGTCCGTGTTTTTCCTGTGGAATTGGGTTACTTTTGAAGTGTTGCCGCAGGTTTCATTTTTTGTCCGCTGGTTGGATAGACCCATGTTCTAGTAATCTGCATCCAAATTACATGAATAATATCTATAAATAAAAATCCATATTTTAAATGAAATTATTTATTTATACCCTATTCCTATCAAACTGACTACAGATTAGCACGTACACACACACCACCCACATACACACATACAGACACATACACGATGTCCTGGGATGCTCTTCGCTGCCCAGCACCTGCCTCTTGATCCCAACTTTGTTGGTTAGCGAAGTGAAGCAAAACAACTAGCTACCTAGCTAGCAACCCTGGCAAAATACGGAAAGAAATATACAAAAGCATGGGAAAGTTAAGACGGATTAAAGAAGGGACAATGACAATGGGATAACCACAGTGAAAGTTGACCGGTCTGTCAAGGTAACCACACCTAAAATGTCAGCGCGCATTGCTTGCATCAAACTGCACTGGACAAAATGCTGTGCCTTTATAAAAGACGTAATCTGCATGAACTTCTAAAGGATATAGGGGAAGAACTGTATTCTTTAATCATTGATGAAAGTACTGACATGGGAATGCAAGAACATCTCGTCGTTGTAATACTATACTACAGCCAAACAAAACTGAGCATTGTGTCTAATGTGCTGGTATCATTAATTTAGACAGTGAAGATGCCAAATCAATGACATACACATTGCTGAAGTTGTTGCAAGAATCTAAGCTCTGCCCAAAACAATGCATCGGGCTCGCAACTGACAGATGCAATACTATGTGCACCCAAAGTCATGTTTGTGGAATGTGTGTCTCACTCCATTCAGCTGTGTTCTTTGTATGCAATTCATGTCTTTCCCAGAAATGTCACACAGTACTCTCCATTAGCAAAATGACAAGCAACTCTATAAAACAATGACCATTGAAAAATTCTCAAACTTTCACACACAAGGTGGCTAGCTATTAGCACATGCCTGAATCAAGTGCTTGACAAGTAAGAAGAGCTAAAACTGCACTTCTAGTTGGCAAAGGAAACTGCAGTGTGGATAATTTGTTTCAGATATACCCAGATCCAGTCAACAAACTTTACTTATAGTTCTTTCAGCCCAATGTCCTAGAGGCAAATTGAGTGAACAAGATGTTTCAGCTGGAAAACACAAATCCATGCAAGCTTTTCCACAAACTCATCAAGTTCTATCTGAACATGCTATGAAGAGTCAAAAATCAGCGCCATGGTTGTGGACATCTCCCAGCAGTCAAAGATCAGAAACTTTGAAGGGGCCATTGAAACCAATCAACTGCCTCTTTCCACTGTTGATTGTGGAATTAATTTCCAGATGGAGCAGGAGAATGCACATCTTCCCGCACCAGCAGCAGAGAATATCAAACAACGTTGCAAAGAATACCTGCTTGAATCAACTGAAATGTCTGCCTACCAACATTCAGCAACTCCTCCATCTACGGTGCTCAGTGCTCAAAAAAAAAAAAATCCAGCTAGCATCTCTTTCATTTATCGGACTGTACACAGGAGACCTCGGCAAGCTTGATCAACAGTGGAGAGTGCTGGACATGCTTCAGTGGGAGAACACAGAAGACTGCAAAATCGAACAGTTCTGGATTGAAGTGAAAAATCACAAGGATGCTGTCAGTGACAAGGACTTTGCTGAGCTTGGATCATTTGCTATCTCACTTCTGGCATTGCCATTCAGCAGCACAGCTATAGAACACACATTCTCAGAGATGACTATGATCAAGACCAAATTGGGTAATCGAATGAAAGACAGCCTTCTGGAGAACATCGTTCGCATCTGGGCCTCCATGCAGAGGTATGGAATCTACTGCCACCAGTTTGAGCCAACCAGAGAGATGCTGGTCTTGTTCAATACAGACATGTATGACAAGGACCAAAAGAGTGATCTCAAAGCATCTCAACAAAAGACAGTGGTGTAAATAGTTCCATTTCAAGGAGTTTTTCTTTTTTTCCCTTTTTACTGTAAGGCAGTCAACCTTCTACAAGTCAAACAGGTAGGCTGAATTTATTTTCATTCAGTAAATACATAAATGCACTATTTACACATGCATTTTCTATTATTATATGATTACAATATAGTGTAGCAACATGATAAAGTGTTAGTTCATATAAGGTACTGCATTAATTAAGTAAATGCATATGAAGTAAAAACTGTACATTTATGTTGTCCGGGCAGGGAGGAAGAGAGGAAAAGGGAAGAGAGAGTGAAAAGACAAAGCAAGAGATTAGTTTGTGCATCAGGGAATTGGTCTACACCAGCAGTTCTCAACCTGGAGTCCGGGGACCCCCAGGCTCATGTGGGGCTCCAGGAGGTCCCCAGAAAAACGGGCAATATTTTAATTTCACTATTATTTCATTGACTAGAAGTTAGCCCAATTAGCGTATGTATAATAATGACTGTTCTGTTAATAGTTTTCACACTCTTCATTGTTAATCTCCCAATTGACAGCATAGACATGTATGGAATAATTAAATCTTATCAGATGGGATCTCTGAGACTACATAAAGGTTTAGAGCCACTCACCCACACTTAATGATAATATACTGTATCTAATTATGCAAGGCCATTTTAAGACCTAGGTGAAAGAACTATTTAGGGAAAACCACTTTTAATGGTGGCACACTAAACATTTATAGTGTTACTTTGTAGATATCACAATACATTTGGCGGTGATAGCAATGTTGTTGGACTTTAAAAGCAGTGTATATGGTTTGGAAGAGGCATATTTTGAATTCTGGTTTTGAGCTGGTTTTGATTGGCCACATAGACCTGGCAAACCTGGACAGCTGCAAACCAGTGCAGTGTGCGTAGCGGGCCTGCTGTGAGGGGCCCTGACAGATTGGGCTGTGCACGCGCCTTCTTCTCACTGCCACATCATGTAGCTTGTACTGCACGGAGACTTTGGGACAAGGATGATGTTAACATCATAAACAAGGTGTGAAATCAGGAAATAAACACAGCTTGCTGAAGTGCTCGTCTTCTAAGGAAGGGGAGGGGAAACTGATGGGGCTTTTTCTCAGCTCCTCCATATTCACTCATCATTTATGTCTGTCTGTATTTCCTCCTCTATCTCTTACAACCTCTCTGTTTTTTCTCTGTTTCTTGGAAGAATCACAATTATCTTACATAACTAAAAATGGGTATCACAGCTATATGCAATACATCACACCTTTAAAGCAATGCTTCTTGCAAAGCATAAGTGTTTGAAGCACCCTGTATATGTTGAAAATAAATTATTTGGAAATTGTAAACATCTTTATCTTTTCAGTTATAAAATGAAACTATGGCCTTGCTTCCAGCTTTTTCAGGTGAAACATTTTAAGAGCTATTTTCTTAAGATTTTAAGATTGTACAGGAGACTGAAGCTGTCTATGCAGTGCTTGTGAGACAGACACAGAGCCTCTGGTGGCTCTCCGTATATTATTTTACTTTCAATCAGTCACTTCTAAGTTATAGACTATAACTTAAAAAATACGATTTTTCAAGATAACATATCAGCCTGGAAGGTAAAAGCCTTTCTTGCAGCCACCAATCAATCTCTTTCTCCATCTGCTGGTGTCGCATTAGCTTAATACATTTGTCTCACTGCCATGGTTAACAAGCATGTTTGCATGTTTTAGTGTGTGTGAGGGGGTGTGAGGGTGCATGTACTGGTTCAGCAGAGCTTGTACACATTGACAGTATGTGCTCATAATAAATGCATATGTGTGCCTTGAAGAAGTAGAAATGCCTCATCTGCACTGGCCCATGGAAAGGGGCATCAGTTTTAGGGGTCAATGGGCTTTTCATGTCAATGACACCATCGCAAGCATACATATATCCCCTCGACATCATTACAGCACACATTATCTCCTTCCCCTCCCTTCTCATCCTCTCTTCTCCTCTGTCACTCACTACTCTTTTCCTCCCTCCCCAGTTTAACAACTCTTTGTACTTGTTTTTTTTTTTTTTCTTTGTTGACAATGTCATTGAATCTATTAACTTCTCTTTGACCAGTGCGGCACAGGCAATCTCTCTGCAGCACAATCTGTGATGTGCTTAGAAAGAGATCAAGTTCAATACCAACAGCATGCATGCAGACGTTTACCTTTTACCTCTTTGGTATACTTTTTGGTCTTTCAAAAGGAGCGTCTTACATTCCCCAGAGAGACTGGAACAAATATGTAAAGAGATGTAAGCAGAATAAACAATGCAGCCTGCCAAGCAAAAAAAAAAACAAAAAAAAACATGTGAGCTGGGTTAAAAGTTAAAGTCAACAGCTTTCTCAGATTGGTTGACTGACTGATCAGCAGCTACAGGAGGGATCGGTCTGAAAAGTGGCTCCAGAGAATGTTGTGCACTCGGCTACCTAACTCACAGCAACTGTTAACCTTCCCATCCATCAGTGGAGAGAACAGCCATAGCACAAAAAAACCTGCTTCTTCCATTAGAGCCCTGACAGAGCTTAATGCCTGTCCTTGCGCTCTCTCCCTCTCTCTTGTACCTGTACCTCTCTGTTACAATAATGAAGTCTTCTGCCTCTTTCGGCTCCTATGAAGTGAACAACTAAACACGTCTTTAATAATACTTTTTGGTTACCTTCTCCTCAGTGCCTCTTTGTTTTCCCTTGATGCCCTCATCTTTGAGAGATGAGGGGACTCACGTTGGCAGCAGTGTGAATTAGAACACAGACACATTGGAATGAAAGACCAGCTCTTATTATGGCCTAAACACATGAGCACACTTCTGGGAATAGAGATGTGTAAATGAGCTCCACACACCAAGTGCTGTCTTTTCTGGGCTGTTATTTTGCTCTTTTAAATAATTGACAAGGCTGTGCTTGCGAAGACAGGGACAAATCTGCTGAGTTAATGTCCCAGCCAGACGAGTTTTAGCACCAAACACTATCAATCCCTCCTACATAGAATTGTTACCGCCATGGCAGTTCATAAATCTTATGTAACCCCAGCTCAGCGATATAACAAGTCAGTATTCCGCCAGCGTGTTCTGTTTATTGTTTCACTGGAGAGCTCGCAGTGGATGACATCTGCTATATTTACCCTCTAGATTACGTTCCATTTCCAAACAACACTTTAAAGTCAGGCAGGTCTCTGCATTGGGGCTGGGGATGTATTAGTGTGATTGCTGAGGGCAAACTGTAGGCTGTTCCCGGGCATCTGGGGAATAAAGAGACTTGTAGTTTTAGTAAAAGTTGAGGGGTGCACATGGCTCAGACAGTGATCTATACTGGAGTGTTGGGGCAGAGCAGTGGCAGTGTTCTCTGTCAGACTGTGGCATCTCTGTGTTCCCCAGTCTCCCATGGGAATTCAGTAGTATGTGATTGAGGCCTTGACTGGGAGGAGCAGCTACAAGACACAGCATACATGGTAGTGACTATCTATTAGTCTGACAGTTTTTTTTCTTGCTTCTTTTCTCTCTTTTTTTGACTGCAGGCTAGGCAGGATGCAGCTTTCTCTTCAAGGTCTCTTGCCAACCACAGCAGATGGGTGGAAACCTCTCTTTGGAATAAAAACAGCTCTGAGCTTTCCCCTTTTGCTCACCATTAAAACCCTAACCAAAAAACTACTCCTGCAATGCCAAGAGAAGAAAGTCCATATCTTCATACTTACTTCCCTTTAGACCACACTGTTGTGACATCTGTCCCTTCGTTGTTCCAGAATGACGCCCGAGAACAAGATGACAAAACCTTCTGAGAGTAGTTTGCTTTCCCAGTGGTTTCATCTCAAACAGAGAGGCACCTGGATTTTAACCTGAGCAACATGCGAAGAAAAGCACTTCATTAAGATGCACAACTGAAACCCTGCAGGATCAAGGTGATTGGAATGTAAAACAACCAGCTACTCACTACCCCTCACTACTATCTCTACTCCTCCATCCTAAAGCAGGATCTCCCCAGCTACACAACTTGCAAAACAAAAAAGAAAAAAAGACGCCGCACCATCAGTTAGGGAGCCCTGGGGATGGAATGCAGCACAATACTAACACACTGCGAACAATTTCACCACATGCACCATGTATCACAGTCCACCTCAGCCTGTCATTTTAGTCCAGCAAAAAACTCTGTACTCTTCACTGAGTGCTGGAATAATTAACACGCTTATTATCTCTGGCACACAAAACAGCACCTTGCACCTCTTTTGTGAGTAAGATGGCCAGTGTTTATGATGCAAGGTCTTAATAGCACGAATGGCTTCTATGAGTGAGGGCCAACGCTGAAGAGCAATGCTTGTTAGAGAAGAAAAACAGACAAATGTCAAGGACTTCACTCTCATTCAGAGCACTGAAATACATAAGGAGAGAGTGTGAGAGAGGTCCTTTCTGCGCCAGAAATAGATTTCAATTTGATGAAGGCAGGCTGGGAACACAGCAGGACATTTCCGACTCTGATTTAGGCAGATGTGGGAAAAAAAATAGAGGACAAATTGAAACTGGTAATTCCAATCCATTCTTATCCCTATTGTACGAGCCTTAATAAGGTCAAAACATGGTTCTACTGCTGTAAATGACTGAATTTAAGACCATTCTAAGACAATTGTGAGGGATTTACATATAAAAAGATGTGTGATTGTCAAAAAGACCTTGGCCTATATTCTGTAATTACTACAACTCCATCTGTCTCTCAGTCCTGCCTTTTAAATAATATTCATCCACTTCTTCCTCCAACTATCTTTTGTATTCTGTAGTAAATCCTCTTCTTCAAGCCATTATTCCAGACAACATCTGGTGTAAGCCTGTATCTCATCGATTCGCTCTTGAAATATTTAATACAATGAAACACTAATCGTGCTGCTTTCAAAGAATACTTGTATATAAAGTACAGTCATTCTTCTCAAAAAAACATATTGATGTAAGGGACAGTCTAAGATAACTGTTTCAGGGGAGTTTTTTTTCGTGATCTGGTTGTAAGCCCAACAAGATTGCAATGGCACCCAATAATTAGCCTAATCACCTTGCAGTTGAATACAGAGGGATTGACTTTTAAATGGTTCTGAAACTGCGATATTACAGGTCACAGCGTGCGTCACAACAAGTCCTCCGGATTAAATGAGTGTTTTCTAATCTGGCACCCCTATTGGTAGGAATCGGCAGGACAACATCATTTGCCTGTGCTTGTTGACAGTTACACATCACTGTTGTTTTATGATGTGACAAAACAAAAAAAGTCTTGTTAGGTTTAGGCACAAAACCCACTTGGTTAATTACTATGACCACTATGGTGAATGGTTTCAGTCACTGAAACAAAATTATAGGTCATTTTTGGATACTGACTTTACAACCTATTGAGTCGTTTGTTTGTTTTTTTGTTTGTTTGTTTTTTTGGGAGGGGGGGTGTTGGAACAGTCTTGAGCATTAACATAGCAGAGCAGCAGTAATCCACTAGTTGCAGCAATTACCAGAAACATGATTGTTCCTAAGAGTCAGTATGAGCCATGACAGATGTATGAGTACAGATAACATTTGCCAGAACAAACACAGCAGATATTACAAGCACTAAGCTAAGATGTGACTGTGACAATAGCCTGTCTCATTAAAACCAGGGACAAGGAAGCCGGCTCTGGTGGAGCTGTTGAGCTGGAGGTAAGTGGAGCAAGAGAGTCAAAGACAGGAGCTTTGGAAAATAGAAAGATGATATTTGTTCTTTTTCTTAGTCACATTCCCCACTGAGGGGCAGATTCACAAAGAATGAATTTTGGCCACTGATGAATGCTCCATGAATTTTACATCACTTGCAACCACTATCTGCCCCATCTCAAGGTCTGATTCACTAAAGATATTGTGCAAACACACCCATAAAGTTTTGCAGCTGAGTACAATTTGCCCTTGTTTTGTGTCTGATTGAAATTATCCATGTGGAAAAGTATAAATGTTGCCTTTGCGCCAAGAACACAGTAGGCAGGACAAAAGCAGAGAGAAAGGGAAAAATTAAATTTTCAGTCCATGAGCTACAATACCTGACCAACGAGCTGCAGAGGCATTCCTCAAAACTTCAGGCAAGAAATTTAAACATGACAGAGAGAAACTGAATTTGAGATTTAATGTCCCAGTCTGTAAGTGCTGTTGGTTTTTCTAAACGCACACCTTCTGACTGCAGATGGTATGATTTGAAGAGGAGGACAAACGAAAAAAAAAATGTCATTCAATGCTGCACAAGCTTCTCAAACGGGCTGAGATCCACCTCAAGAGCAGCCTTTAAATTGCATTGAGTAAATGTGCTGCAGTTACCATCAACTCTCTGCAGAAACAAACCATTTCACTCTTGGCTCTTAGTGATGGTCTTTGTGAATTGGACTGTTTTTGCATTGAGGCTCATTTGCATAGAAAGAGCATGATTTTGCGCCAAATGTATGCATATTATTTCATTTAAATATGTGCAAATAGCAAAGGAGCACCGAGACACTGTTTGCTTGGCAGCGCAATTAGGGATGCATTTCACCCTTTGCGGGTGCTTTGTGAAATACATGGTTTCTTTATGTCTTATTTGTGCAAGTTTAGTGGTCGCAAAATCCGTGCAATCCTTTTGTAAATTCGCCCTGAGTGTTTTCATTTTAACCAGCAGGGCAGTGCAGCACCCAGACAGTCTACAGCATGCACACACTAGAGTTATCTTGTAATTCATCTTCAAAAAAGGCAGCGGTTGCAAGCACGTTTTGATTTAAATAGTGCCCCCTCTCTATTCATTCAATCGAGAATTGGTTTTGAATCAAGAATCGTTTTGAATCGAATAGGCACCCAAGTATCGTGATAGCATCGAATCCAGAGATAAGCAAACTGTCATTTGTCACAACCATTATTTTTCATTTCTTTGTTCCATCTTCTTATAACATTTAAATCCCTATGGACACTTTCATCTGTCAAATTGTGATTTTTTCACTTTGTCACCTTTGTCTCAAAAAAAAAAAAATCCAGGGAAAAGCCTGCAATTAGTGAAATAGGAGAACAAAACACAATTTGCTCTGCACTCCCATTTTCACAACAGAGAAAATAGCGCTAACTCATACCAGGAAACATCTTACACTGAGCTTTTGATGGAAAAGCAAGTTGAAATCATTAACATATCACTGGCACCAACACATCAAGACAAAGTGCTCTGTCAGTAGCAAATTAAACTTAATCTTAGCAACCTTTGTCTCTGGACTGCCACTCAGTCAAGGGAAATGCACACATAGTTTTCATTTAACCAAGCCGACAATAATGCTTTCAAACATGGACACCTTTGCAATTTGGCTGGAGGATTTACCAGAGGGACGATTTGTGGTATACTTCCAAGTTTGAGACTGCCTTGTATTCTGAAAATATCCCATATTGTTTACGTTTTTTGTTTATTATATACAGATTAGCAGCGACACACACACACAGGCTCTGTTCAGTGTCACATCAGCACAAATAGGCAGAGCACAAATACCCACCACGCTCAGATGAGGAAAACCAGTTATTTGATTCTTTGCAAAAACAAATATTTTTAAAAATATTTGTACAAAATAAATATTTGTAAAATTTGGATTCAGCTCCATCCCTACTTTAAACCTGCATACTCCAGAGACTGAGCCATAGCTATTGTTTTTATGTCAAACATCTGACTGACACATGGGTGGCGTGTAAGATTAATCTGAAGCATAATAAACAAGATGTATCAATGCCAGGCGTCAGACCAGTTCAGATTTTATGTCGTATAGGAGACTATATAGGCCACTGCGGACATACCTAGCACATGCCTGTGCTCGTAAGCTCACATACAAACCAAATTACGTACCTACTAAACCTCTAGCTGATAATGAGGAGCACAAATGTATGTGACAGACGTTCCCTTTTCCCCTTTTCTTCACCTCTCCTCTATCTTGTGATGATATGCCAGTCCATCTTAAGGACTTGCAAACTCTCAATGCCAAAAGGGCAGATGCCCAGGTGCTGGTGTAGCTGAATTGCTGTCCTCAGCACACAAAGGCAATGTCGCCTGGGGAGGATGGCTCAGGAAGGGGGAGAGCTGTCAGAGTAACAGGAGAGCACCTGGGATTACTGTCAACACTCTCCTGGACTATCTTCCTCTGCTTCTCCCCCACCTCCCTCCTGTCTCCCCAGATCTATGGCATTCTCGTTGACATTGACCTTTAAACTCCAATTAGCTACTTAATCAGAAATTAATTATTAATATTAGAAAAACCAACAGGGCTTAGGTTGTTTGTCTCTTTCACCTCATTATCATCTGCTAATGACCATCCTTGCATCTCATTTCCACAACAAAGGCTGAGGAGATGGCGTTTGCTCAAGAATCTGGTGATTTTTTAAAGGGCAAACTAAGATGGACAGATTTTTCCATGCATGTGCTGTAATTTTCATCTCTAACTCCTCTTACAAGTTGGAGTGTAGCATGGATTTAATCATTCAGATGTCTCTTCAGACTGCATTAATAAGAGAGTCCTCAGCTGCTTAAGAGCACCGCATCCACCTCTGAACTCAGAACCCTCATGCCCTAATTCGGTGTGAAATGGTTGACAGGGAAGTGTGAAAATGGCTCCTGGGAAAAATAACAACAGTTCACGGTAAAAAAGTGACATGCACACCAGTCAGTGTTGTCTACTCATACACACACTCATGCTAATTATTTGTCATCTTCTGTTAGGACTCACGTGGTGAACCAGTGCCAGAGGCTTCCATGGAAACACTCCTGAGTATTGGCCGCTAAATACATGGCTTTTGGATTTGAACAATCTCCTTTGGCTAAATAAGATGTTTGGAATGCACCGACAGAGCCAGAGGTGCATTGTGTGGCAGTGTAATAAATGTGACTCAGCTATGCAGTAATTGGTAATGTTCCTCTGTCAATTACCCTTGTCGCTGTGTTTTCTAGGCGAAATCTACAGACTACCAATGGTTCAATTTGTTCAAGGTTTCGGTCCCTTTTCCGATTAAATCAGCTTTTATGCAACACACAAAAAAAGAAAGCATTTGTTTCATTTGCCTGTTCCTAGTGGCTTTGATTAGCTGATTCTACCATTATAAACAGAGGGAGTGCAGAAAGTCTTAAAATTTACATTCTTAAACAAGTGTCAGATAGGAGACGAAAATTTTTCTCCTCTCAGATTTGCTTTCTATTTTTCAGGCGGCTTAGAAAGATTTAGGGGATCAGTTTGAGGTTTATATTTTTGCTCCTCTCCACATTATCCTCTTCCACTTCTCTTCAAACCCTCCGCTCCTCCAAACCCTCAGTCATCAGTCCACACAGCCTCTCACCCTCATGGAAACACAAGCCTGGCTGAAAAAGTACAACAATGCAGAGTTGACAAGGAGTGATAGCAGAAGGCTGACACTGTGAGAGGATTAGGGAGATGATAATATGGGCAGGGAATCTATTCTCTTTAAATAGAACTCTCTCTGGCAAAGTTTGTAACATATTACATTGACAGATGGGTATTTATTGCTCTTGTGCAAATTAATGTCGTCATGTCAAATCACTTGCATAGGGATGGCTTTAGGGTGCTGCCTGTGTCTCCCACTCTGGCAAAGCCTCTGTTTGTCCTTTGTTAATAAATATTTGACCTGTTGTTTTCATTACTCCAATCTCTTGCCATATGATCATGAACATAGCTCTTGGTGAGTCATATCATCCTTTGGTTAAAACCATCTCCCTGACAAGAGAGAGGAGCCCCTTGACGTCTGTGGCTATTTGATATCGTGGAGAGCAGAACTGGAGATGTGCTGGCTGATGAGCTGCCAATAAGAGAGGTACATGAGATATGGCCTGCACAAGTTGAACTGGAAAAGCTCAAGAGCAGAGGCCAAAGGTTATTCTCTTGTGCTGGATTCATTGTGCTGAACTCATCAATGGCAAGTCTTAGAACCGTGTCTTCTAGCACTCAAAAACAACATGAGTAATGTACTACTTTAAAGTCATTGCTCCTAATTGCTGTTTATTTACAAAATATGATTACTAAATGTTACAGCATTTCATAATTGCTACAAGTAATTATCCTTGCATTTTGTCAACCACTGGAGATCGAAGATTAAGGAGCAAACTGTGATGTTTTTCATTTTAGATGATATGTTTTAGATGGATGTTCAAAATGTTCAATTTTTATTTGTATTCATACAATGGCGGATGTATCGGCCAGTGTGCGTAAACATAAAGCTGGAAAATCCCCTTTGTTCTGTCTGTGCTAAATTCCATTTAAAAAAATGCTTATCATAGATGCATTCCCCAATTAGTCTTATCTTGCAAGTCCGACACTTAGAAAAAGAAAATCTTACTGTGCACATTTGTGTGCGTGTGTGTGTGCCCATACACTCCTGTGCTTGTGTGAGACGCTCCAAGTGTTAGACGTAGTTTAGGTTAAGAAGTTGGATTTATGGTTGATGATGGATTAGCTTTAACTCCAGGTTTAAGGGTTGAGGTGAGGTATGTACAGCACTGTTGATGCTTAAAGCTGCTTATCAGTGGTTTTGCATGTTTTAGCCTGTTAAGTACAAATTATGTACATGTTACATTCAAAATACAGTCAAAATATATAAATTTTCCAAAGCATCACATACATTGTGTGTGTTTTCCTAGCTCCCAGGAAGCCATCAGTATCAGTTCATGCCAGCACTTAGAGACTACTTCAGAGAGTAATCCATCACACTGTACATTTATTTGCTTTTATGATTTTTATTACAGATTACATTGTCACTGTGTGGTGAACACAGATGCAGTAAGGGACAATTTTGACAACTTTATTTTTTTCAAGGGTGCTCAGACATCTCATATAATAGAGTTGGTCTCCAAAACCATTGCATCTGTGACTAATCTCTTCAGAAAATCGAATTTAGGGGACAAGATTTTCAGAAAGTCCTCCAAATTCAGTTATAAAAAATATATGTGAATTCATGTTGCCTTTCATATTGATCTCCATCATTCTGAAGCACGTTTCTAAGTCTTTGCAAATTGATTTCCATGATGTTCTGAAATTAATAGAAATCAGTGGCTTATGTGTGAGAGAAAATCCATGATATGAAGGTCAGCAATAATGTGAAGTATACACAATTTGCGGTAAATGGGCTGTAACATGCAAAAAAACATGTAAAACCATAAGATGATGTGGAATAAATGAAGTCAGCAGAGCATCCTTGTAATAGATGTTTCAGTTTGGGGTTTGCACATTGACAAACTTATTTCTTTTTCAGGAAGTATGTTAGTTGCATACCTGTGTGAATGACTGCATGGATCATTTTCTTAAAACTGTGCAAAAAAGGTGACATGACACAGAAAAAACCTTATCCAAGCCTTCTCCAATAATCCCCTAACATGTACCAGCAATTACAACACGTCAAAGCATGGTATATTCAGTGGACATCTCGTCCTTTCCATCTCAGAACTGTTCTGACAGATCATCCCTTGTGCCTTCTCTAAGGCTGACTGGTTTTGAGAAAAAGAGAGATTGTGAGAGCGAGACAGAGATATATACAGAAAAGCCAAGACGGAGTTAGAGTGATATGTATGCTTGCATGACTACATTAATGTACATATGTACCCAGACACCCACTCACATATACATGTAGTTGTTGTATAAGCCATAGAAAAGACGTACACAGATGCAAGCAGAATCCCAAACACCATTCTGACTGTTCAAACAAAGATATGAAGACGATGTTGTCTCACCTGCAGTTGAATTCACATTACAAATGTTGTACATGTCTAGAGATATTTGTGGATTGTACGGACATGACCATACCTTGTCACAGTAATGATCGACCTGTGCAAAGGCATTGCCCACAGACAAGGAGATCAGCAGAGACTTGTCAGACAAAGTGTGAAACAAAAGGCCGTCATAAAATCTATGTGTCCACTACATTAACATGGTAATTAGGCACAGCCAGGCACAATGTGAAGTCAAACTGAGAGGTGTTGCAAGTATGTGTCAGCTAAGACACTTTGCTTCTACTGTATGTGTTTGTGAATGGTGAGCCTGTCACAGTAAGTGCTGTGCCTGATGCATCAGCCAGGCTCCCTAGAATGTGTTATTTTAGGTGCAAAAAAAAATTCAAATTCACCAGAGAAGTTCTGCGCCGTGCCTGCCAACGCTGACGCATCTCTGGCTTACTATTGTGGACTCAGACATGCTGGTATACTGAGCACTTTTGGCAGACTGGTGAAATCTGTACTTTGAAGTCATTTGTCTTGAATTAAGTGATTTTCTGTCCGGCACTGTGCAGTGGTAAGACAGCTAATTCGCATACAAAAACCTTGAGCAGAGCAGGGACAGAGCATGTTCGGAGCACAGAATTCTCAGATGCCAATCACTCTGGCTTCAGCTCTCCATTTAACCCTGAATATAAATGGGAAATGAATGTGTGCAGTGGGACATCATCTCTTCAAATGATCTGTTGATGATAACAATATATTAACAATTGTAATAGCTTTTACCCGCAAGCCCATTACTTTGACACAATACAGAGACAGACATGTTTACTCACACATTAAACTCTAAGGAGTATTTTCTGGAATACACATCGTGACTCACACTAGTTCTCCCCCCAAAAAATCTAAACCAAACACTTCTCATAAATGATGCGGATATGCACTTCTTGTAGAGCCTAATCAGTTATGAGAAGCTGTCAGCAAGCAGGTTTAGACAATAGGCCTTCTTTCATAGCTGTTACAGCTATAAGCACTCATCACCATGGTGTGTTTCATCTCCACTGTTGGAACAGCAATAATCGATCTGATGGCAGCAAGAAAAACATGTTGTTTTTCTCTGCCCCTGAGGCACACAGCAGAAACACATACACTCAAAACAGATGGTTTTCATGAGACAGACTAAATACAAATATTATAATATAAGCAGTGAGCAGTGGTGACCCCCAACAAATATATGTGTTTGTGTTAATGTGTGTGTGTGTGTGTGAAGTTTTTTTTTTTTTTTTTTTTTTTAAAAAAAAGGTTTGAAGAACTCTTCTAAAATGAGTTACATTAAATACTAAAAGAACAGTTCTAACCCATGGCAAAGTGATGTGCAAAAAAAAGTCTAATACAGTGGCTCCTAAAGTGGGGTCTAGGGACCTTCAGAGTTCCCTGATGGGGCTCTAAGGGCCCCAGTAAAATGCAGAATTCCACTGTTATTTTACTCCCTAGATAATAGCACAATGGGAGCATGTATTACTGTAATTTATTCTCATTAGAGGTTTTACTCTCTCTATGTTGTCAGCCATCCAGTGGAGACACTTATGCAGCTATATGGCCAATTAAAGCCCAGAAATAAAAGCACTTGTTCCTTTGGAGGAAAGATTAGGAAATTGAGGTCTAATGTGAATCTATCTGGGGGGTCTTGATATTAAAAGTTTGGGAAGCTCTATCCTTTTATATGAGGTGCTAAAGGTGTTGGAGTCTTCATATTGTGTGTGGCCAGCGGTGAATAACCTTGTGAACTGCGGTTTGATCCATCACATCAAGATGTTCTGACACACAGCAAATATTAATGCTTCAGCGGAGTGCAATGCTCGGAGAGATAGCCCTGTGACCCGGGTACAACTCATAAACTGCAGTGCGGCATCAGCTGTATTAATATCACATAGTCGTCCCCATGTTTCCTTACACAGATGAATATTTGATTCCCAGAAACCTTCAGTGCGTGTGGTGCAAATTAAAGATGCGCTTCAAATGGCGCATCGTCTGTAATAACATATCTACGGAGCAACGTGGTGCATTATGAATGTGTCATATTTAAACATCCGTTTCATAACCGTAAAAAGTACCAGCATTAGGTGCATGCAATGAGAAGACAGTCTTTGCCTGATAGGACGCATCAGGCTAATAGCTACTAAAAATAGGCAAAAATACATAATCCCGTCATTAATTTGTGTGGTAAAGTTGAGACTTACTCACCCCTTTTGAACATTTTGTAGGCCTAGGTGTATTTAGTCTTCTGTCCTCTGAGAATCATCTATTCTTATATTCCAGACTTAAACTTGTGCGCTTTAGTTTTGAAGTTGATCCGGAGCTTTCGTGGATCGTCGTGTGAATGTCACTTGTCACTCCTCTGGATTTTCTTGCGATCCACAGTATTGAGTTGCACTGCAGACTGCCGTGGTTTTGATAAACATTGACAACAAACAATATTCTCCTTCTCCACAAAGTCTGGCGGATCTCAGTCGGACCTGGGAAATTACGCGGCAATCATTGCAAAACGGACGCACTAAAATCATCCCCTCTGTCCGAAACAATGATAACTCCAGCGTGTGTTGAGCACAAACGCGCAGTAGTCCGATGCAACCTTTGATAGCCAACTCCTTTTTAGACGCAAATGACCGTAGAGGCTGCAAATCAGTTCAGGGGTGGAAAGTCGACGGTGAGCACAGGCGGTCTCCAAAAAAACCCCCCACAGATGTTTAAATTCAAGTGGCCAATCTTAAATTCTTCTCCCGGTGCTTCAGAGCCGTTCAAATCGCATCATATTCGTTAAAATCTCTAATTAACATAAATTATTTGGATTCACATTCCGCCTCTGATGTCGGATTATAAACGCAGACTCCTCAAATCCCCCTTAATAATGTAGACTTTGATGCCTTCCTTAAAATCCTCTCTTTTCAGCTCTCCTCTCCACTCGTAATTGTTACATTTCTGTGATCTTGTCTGTGAAGATCTGTCTCTGCTTTCCACCTATGGATCAGAGCACGCTGATGCGCTCAAGGAGGGAGAAAGTATGTTGTACTGCCTCAGCCCCTCCACCGGGCAGCATCCTGCTCCATCCCTCTCACTGCCTCTGTCCCTGTCTGCGCCAGCCACAGGCAAGCTGCTCCCTGACACCAGAGGTCTTCATGATCAATATGATATGACACAGGACTTAACTTACACATCACAAGAAGACAAAACGTCAAGAGAAGTCTGTGATGATCCTCGTTCTGCACGGGGGAGAGGGGCTTGGTTTTTATAAAAGCTACCAATCTGCTCAAATAACCCACACCTAAATATATAGGCTACCATAAAGATGATGGACTAATGTAATTGATAAACTCTCTCTCTCTCTCTCTCTCTCTCTCTCTCTCTCTCTCTCTCTCTCTCACACACACACACACACACACACACACACACACACACACACACACACACACACACACACACACATACACACAGACACACGCACACACATATCAGGTCATGGGGAACATTACATAGACTTACATTAGTTTCCTGGAGACTTCCCTAACCCTAACCGACCCAAATATTAGCTTTTTCCCATGGACAAGCTGTCCCCAGTTAACTGGTCTTAAGTCTGAAACTTGTCCCCAAAAGCACCCTATGGCAGACCACAATAATAATACATATTATTATATAATTTTATTTAAAATTGCAAAAGATTTGCAACTTAGGCAATAGGCCTACTTATTAAACAGAATTATTTTAATGTAATATTTTATATACATTTTATTTTATTATTTTTATTTTATACTTAATTAAAGTACTTTGTAAATGTTCCTAGTTGTATACATTTCATTTTATTTTTATTATTATTTTGTTTTATAATATTTAATTTTATTTATTTATTTATTACGATTTTATTTAAAGTATAAGTATAAAGCACTTTGAAACTGCTTCAGCATATAAAATGGTGTATGTAATATTTCATTTTATTTTAAATTTTATTTCACATTAATTTTATATTTTATTTTGTTTTACTTTATTATTATATATATATATATATCTATTGCTCCTCTTATTTTATAGTGTATGTGAAAAAACAAAACAAAACTTTGAACCTGTCTCAGTGTATAAATTGGGATAAACAATATTTTATTTTTGATATTGTATTTGATTTCATTTCATTATTGCCACCGCGGACAGCTCACCTACTGTAACCCAAGTCCACCTGTCCATTGCTAATCTGTGCTCATGGCACCGTTTAACAACATCAGTCACATCGGCGCTCGACTTTCTCCACTGATATCTGCGCTCGATTGGTTTTGCCTTCCTTGTTCCTCGTGCGTCTCATGTTTGGGTGAAAAGAAAACATGGCAGCACCTTCGAGTGAAGTGCAGCTTGTTCCTGCCAAAAAACCAACAGGTAAACATTAACGTCGAATGGAATATTTAACAAAGAAGACTCTCGAGTGGTGTCAGTTCTTATTACACGTCTGTGACGCATTTACGGACAGATACAGACACCAGTGTTGTTTTAAACACAACACAATAGTCAGGCTGTGATGTAACGGTTAAGCTAATGTGATGTAACATTACGTTAATGTCATGTGTGCATATCGTTTAATAAATATCAGATTTAGTAAATCATAAGAAACTTATATGATACGAATTTTTTGAGCTTAATGTAGACAGCGTTCACCTTTCGGCTTTTTCGTGATGGGTCACCCGAGTTCATGAGTCTGACAGTTACTGACCAGTAACTGTCATGTTTGTGTCAATGTGTGCGAGTATTTATGGAGGATAGTATGTTTCAGTTTGATCAGTGAGATGCCTGTTTAGCTCTGCTGAACATCTCGGGTTATGTATTAATATTTTACATAGGCTAACTGAATTGCATTGGATTAATGTAAAGTTTTTATGTTAATAGTCTGATTATTTGAAAGGTAAACCTTGAGCAATATTATTTCAATGGACCTAGAGATCCTTGCTATGCCCCTACTACTTTTGGTTTATTGGCAAATACAAGCCTAATGGAATTGAACTTTTGTGAGCTTATTGCATAACCTGTCTCAAGGCAGTTAGAAGAAACAATACACAAACAAGGACAGATGGAGCAGCACCAGCAATTCTGAATGACTGCTTTTTTTATTGCATTTATTTATCTTAGTGTTGAAATACTCTACTTGTGTTTATTTAATTTATGATTCAAATACACAATTTACTTGGATAATGCTGCAGAAATGAACAGCTTCCAGTTGTTTAAACAGAGGTTTTATAAAGGAAAAATAAAATACTGACAAAGATGTGTAGAAGTAATTCAATGACTGTGTGAATTGTGACTACTGCAGTTCTTGACTGTTTAACAAGCTCAACAGTTACATTTGGGGGAATTAATGATCTTACATATTTAATACAATATTGTTTTAAATGTCTGAGTTATTTATTGAACTTTAAACCAAGCCAGTCATGACAATATAAGTGATGCAAACCAAACTATTGCACAGTCTGCCAGCAAACAGTGGGGTTGTAAGCCTATCAAAAAGTACATTTAAAGTCCCTCTCCAGTCAAAAATACATTTTGCTTATTGTTACTTCACTTGGATGTTTGAGCTTCACTGTGCAGATTGATGTATGTGCAAAGTCTGAAACCCGGAGGTTGTTTTTACATTAATTTGCTGAACAGAGAAAGTGTCTGTGTGTTCACTGAAAATCGGAGTTTAACCGGTGGCCCTATGAGCGTGATTTGTGACATCACAACTTGTTCAGAGGCTAATCGCGGTCCGATATGCAGCTTACACAAGTGTGTAAGCGAAACTTGAAGCCCTCAGTGCACATACACTGAGAATGGACTTTTCAGTGAAGTAGGAGACGTCTTTTGTCCAGCAGTTAATCTTTTGAAATGAACAATGTTTGCTTCTTCATCAATTCTGGAATTTTCGATGAGGGAGAAGGAATAGATTAAATATTAAGGTTTTTAATGAGGTAATTGAATTTTTTGAGGAATAAAAAAATGTAAGACACATTATTATTCCAATCAGAGTATTATATATATATATATATACAGTGCTGCTTGAAAGTTTGTGAACCCTAAAAATAGTTAGTATTTCTGTAAAAAAAATAAATTAATAAATTAAAACAACCTTAAATGTGAATCTATACCCCAATTCATAATTTTGACATTCCAAATAATGGACTCAAACAAAAGAGAATGATATATTGCCATTGTTTATTTAACAAAAGTGGTTGATTTAACAAAGGTCAATGGTACAAAAATATGTGAACCCCTTCAGATTATAGGGTATTGCACCTCCTTTCGCAACAGTAACCTCAACCAAATGGTTTCTGTAGCAACCAATCATTTCTTATGTCTGCTTTGGGGGATTTTTGCCCTCTCCTCCTTGCAGAACACAGCCAGTCGAGTAAGGTTGGATAGGTGTCTGGCATAAACAGCCCACTTCAGACCCTGCCATAGCATTTCAATTGGATTCAGGTCTGGACATTGACTTAGCCAATCCAGAACACAAATCTTCTTCTTCCTTTGCCATTCCTTGGATGTTTTGCTGGAATGCCTTTGATCATTATCATGTTGCACGATCCATTTTCGGCCAAGCTTTAACTTCACAACTAATGGCTTGAGGTTATATTCCAGGATTTAACAATATTCCTGATATTCATCATTCTCTGGACTATGTGGAGTTGTCTAGGTCCCGAGGACAAAAAGCAGGCCCAGATCGTCACATTTCCACCACCACGCTTCACTGTTTGGAGAAGGTTGTTTTGGTGGTATGCAGTGTTGACTTTTTGCCAAACATGGCGGTTTTAGTTGTGACCAGTTCAATTTAGGACTCGTCTGTCTACAGAATGGACTTCCAGAAAGCTTAAGGTTTCTCCAGGTGCTCTCTGGCAAAGTTGAGACAGGCAGCAGTTCTTTTTTGAGAGCGGAGGCAACCCTCTCATGTATTCCATGCTGACTGAGTTGAGCTGACTTGTGGAAGCATGCACATGTGTCCTAGATACAACAAGAGAGGTCTTCAAATCCCTAGATATTATGTTTGGATTGGCTTCTACCTGAATCATCACTTTTCTTGCAACTCTTGCAGATATTTTAGAAGGTCGTCCACTTCTAGTCATTTCAGTGGTCTCCATTTGTAGATAATATACCTCACGTTGCACTAATGGAGCTCAGATTTTTTTAGATGAATTCATAGCTTTCCCCAGACAAATATTCTGTCACTACCTTCTTCCTGAGATCCTCTGAGATTTCTTTTCCTCTGAGCATGATTGACCTGTATGGGTTCACTTTGCTAAGACTAAACTGACCTGGTTTGATCTCTGTTTCAAATCAGTGCTGCCCAATTTCTTCTGTAAAGATCTCTCATTTCATTGATCCATTTCATTGGTTAATTTAGCCACCAATTTTGTTCTACCTGATTGTATTTACCTGCTTGTTTTAAGCATTGCAGCTCAGGATTCACAAACTTTTGCACCTACATTAGTTTACGCATTCTTTTTTTTTAACTTTAGTCTTTTGACTACACAGTTTGTTTCTGCAAAAAAGAATATGGACAGACAGATTTTTTGTGCTCTCAAAAGTCCCCCACCTCTCATACATCATTACATGTGGCCTATCACTGCAGACGTGGGAGCCACATTTGAAGAGGATGTAGAGCGAATTTTCTGAATTGTCCTCTCTCCCCTCCACACTTCAAGGGCCAGTCTGATCTGCAAAACATGTGAAGCTTGTTTTAAAGCATACGTTCAGCTTGATTTGGTGCAGAGTGACTTGTGATTCAGACTGCTCCCATCAGCACTCCTGGGAGTTGGCTGAATACAGCTGAATAACCCCGCTGATAACATATTCACAATATTATCTGACTGTGACCTTTTGCATAATCATTCCACATATGTGACCAGCTTGTCTGAAGAATACAGACTTAGTGTGTTGGATCTTGTGTTCATACCTCAATCTGTGTTCACTGCATTGCTAACAGTTTTGTAATTTAACTTTCTCTTTAGTCCGAGGACCACGGCGGGTAGCCAATCAAATTCCAGATGAAATCCTGCAAGACCCAGAATTAAAGGAGGCGATCAAAGCCCTGCCTGCAAATTACAACTTTGAGATCCCCAAGACAGTTTGGCGAGTGAGACAGGCAAAGGCTACGAGAGGTGAGCTCAAATGTTTTTACAGCTCATGATTCATTTAACACATGAAAAGGAACCTAATATTTAGTCTTTTAACAGAGGTAATCACTGATATAATCAGAATTTGAACTAATTAAAATGGACAGATTTCAAATGATAGAATAAGCTGAATGGTAAGTGCAAAATAGAGTCTGGTTGGTACTCCATTAGAAAATTGGTTGTTTAACAAAACCACATGGATATCATGTGAACTCTGAAGTCCACACACAGATGCACAGAAATCTATAGCGCTTGTGGTGGAGGCACAACTGACGTTACATCAAATGTACTTGAACAGGGGCTGGATGTAGTTACTTGATAGTAGAGTATGGGCAATAAATACAGTGTTTTACACACTATACTACTATACTGAGTACAAATCATGCTTTTTTGACAGGGGTACATATCACATATCATTCTTTTTGTGATTTCTATCATTTTAATACTGTCATGATGTTTGATGTCTTATGTTAAACATGATCATGAAGCGAATGTATAGAAAAAAAGGTTCCATGCAAGTCAAAAGCCAGGCTTCAACCTGCTCTGAATGCTTCATTTGCAATGTTACCTCTGATTCGTCCTTGTGATGACATCAGATTATTCGCTCATGCCCACAAATGGCTGTCCATTCTGTGGTCGTTGTTGCTAAAGTTGTTCCATGGGTTGTTAGTGTTGTCCATTCGCATATTTTAGACCGGATTTGAGTTCGAACATGTACGGATGTATTTGAGAAATCCTACTACTACTGTTTTTTTTGTAGCCTCCTGAGCCGCAGGATGTCTGCTAAGGCGCAGATTCCAGGAGCTGGCCAATCAAAAGACAGTGGGCTCATTGAAAGGGGGACTTAAAAGAGATGGGACCTAAAACAGCCTGTTTCAGACAGAGGCTGAACTGAGGGGCTGCAATGAGGGCTAGTATAAGATAAATAAAGATATTTATAAATATTAAATCACCAAGAGCAAAGATATTCCAGTAGAGCCCCAGAACATAAATATAGACCTGGAAATAGCATTGATATGTCCCCTTTTAAATGATCTTCATCCATTAACCCAGAGTCGACACTGTGTTACCATGCCCTTGGTTAGCTTGTATGAGAAAACATATTTATTATATGTCCTCAATTTCCCCAAAAGTGCAACTAATATTAGCTCAAGTTTTATAAAGCAACTCTGCATTGAAGCATCTTCCTTTGTACTTTTACTGAGACCTCATTAACAACTAATTATCAGGTCATCAGTTTGCAGTGAATATGTTATGACACAGGCCACAAAGCATCAAGAATCATGTACTCAAAGACAATGTCTGTTAGCATTCATTCAAAATGCCATCCATGAGTGCATCTGTGCTTTGGCCTACTTTTGCAACTTCATTGTGCAAAATTTGAATTGAAATAAAATTGAATTGAATAGTTAACCTGTGTGGTTCACACAGGTTTATCCAGCACTGTGACACATCAAAAAACAGACCCAGTTAACAAAAGGTTTGCAATGTCTAAAATTCTGATCATTCTACAATGACTGTAACATTTAGAACTGTGTGGACAAAAATATTCAACAGCAACAACCGTAAATAAAGTAAGATTACATTTATTTGTGCTTCTGTAGTGATAGGATTCAGAAATAACAAATATATATTATGATTTCCTTGTGGTATCCTCAAGATGCTCTCCACAAGCACTTCATGTCTAGTGTGTTTTGAGCCAGTTAACACTCATTTTGTGAGATGGATGTATTAGCCCTCTTTGATCTTTTGGGGGGGGACAATTCCCCCAGGAATCGTGCTTATGTGTTATTGACAGAGATAGAAGACTAAACTCACACTACAGCTGAGAGTCGCCAAACTGATAATTTCTCCCCATTGTTGCAACACAGATGTCTGTAAAAACTCAAGAAATTAGATTTTTTTTCTCTCTTTTTATTTGACCCATATTGAAAGCAGAACTCATAATCAGCAAGCACAGGAGGGGGAAAAAATCAATTTATCAAAACACAATTAAGCAGCAATTTTGGTTGTCACTCTGACAGACTGTTCAGACGTCATATCTTTTGTTGTGATATCTTTTGTTCATCTGTGTTATTTCAGGATGGAGGTTATTAAAACTGATAAAGGATATGTGTTATTTAAAAAAAAAAGAAAAACATGGAGTCAAACAGAATAATCAGATCTGTGCAAAAGCGTTGAATAAAGTAGCAAAGCCTGCAGTGTGTGCAGAGTAAGAAGCTTTACCAACATTAATATGTAATGTTATATGGCAACAGGCAAAGCATAATGTTGTTTCAGTATAGCGTTTCATAACATTAGTTAATATGACATTGTTTGAATATCCTTTTATCATGGCCAAGTGTGTGGTAGTATTTCCTGCCTGTATCCGTTGTGTGCATTGCAAACAGCAAAAGTCATCGTCTGACTGTTTGGAAGAGATTGCCGTACCATACAGTACATTTTATAAATATGTAATATGTACTTTCTTACATAATTTTACATTTGTTTACAGAATTTCTAGTAGTTTGAATGAAATGTCACCCTCAATAAGCAAGGGTTGTGTGCCTCCAGTTTAAAAATACTGTAAATGACTTACAAAGAGTAGCGAGAAGCAAGTAGAAAGAAAAAACCTGTTAATTAAAATGCATACAATTATGTATTTATGCATGGATTAACACACAAAACAGATGCTCACAAGCTTCTTTATAAAGTGACAAATGTTCAAAAACATATCACTAAAAAGCTGTCTGGATGATAAAAACTGTTCCTTAAAGGCCCTGCACACACACACACACACACACACACACACACACACACACACACACACACACACACACACACACACACACGCTACGCTGGCATTATATGAGGTTGCTAAACTACATGAACAACTTAAAGTGATAAAGGTGTAACTTTTCAACTCAAACAGATGCAACAAACTTAATTGGAGGGTGAGAGAGATGTCAATCAAACATAACGAAGTGAAAACATCTGTGTACGTACACCATAGGAAAAATGTTACTAATGTATCCCTGAAACTTATTTCAAGTCAGTATTTATTGATTCATTTAAACCAAATTGGTCTTTTTTTCTAATTATGGCAATTTCTTCTATAATACATAGTCATTGCTGTGGTGTGTTTTTCTGCACTTCTCATAGATTATCTATTTTTTCTATTGGTTGCACCCTTTCTTTTGTCTGTTTAACCATATTGACCGCTAAAGAGACTGATTTTCATTCAGCTTCTTCAGTTTCAGGTTCCTTGTATTGTGCATGCTGGCTCATTGTTACATAGTCATGACTTCCTGAGACAACTGAATAGAACAGAGCCATTGTTAATGTTCGTAACACCTCTGCTTCTCCTTCTATAACCAGTCAACATGTGCACTGCGACTTAGTCTGTGGAGTTCCTCTGCACTTCTTCTAACTTCTCATTACATGACCTTGTAATGAACAAGCAGCCCTGAATCAGTATTCATGTGTCGTCTTGTTTGTCTTTTCATATAGCCAACAGGTTTAAAATAACTGAAATGCAGCTGTTGTCCAGTACTCAACCCATTAAGAAAAATCAAAATGATACTTACTGTGCTTCAGAGGTTTTTTTTTCTTCTATTTACGAAGTACAAGTGAGCAAAGCCCACTTTTGGTTTATCTCTTAAGGTGTTAATTATTTTGTGTCCATGTGTATTCATGATTCTCTCATTTACATAAAATTAACAATGAAGCAAATTAGAAGTTACTAATGTTTTTTTTTTAATCTTTTGGTGTACTAAAATTATACAAAAATTAGTTCTGTGTGTCTTATCAACCGTGCTAATTTTACATGTCATGTCATGTTGTCAGTTAATAAACATTGGTGTTCCCTATGAAACAGGTCATGAGTTAATGTTGGTGTCCTTCAGCTTAAGAAAAATCACAAATGTAAATGTCAAATTGTGTAATCTTTCAGTTGCTCCTGCCTTGTGTGGAAATATTCAGATAGCATGCCATATGGAAATCTTTTTTTTTTTTTTTTTTTTAGATGTCCCTGTTGGGAGTGTGTAGTTTTACCACAGCCTGCTGCCTTTGCTTTTTTGTTGTGTAACATTTTTTTTTTTTTTTTTATCAGAGCTCGCCCTTTTTCTCTGAACTCAGAGCATCACTCACCTTATCACCTCCGTCTCTCTCTGTACCTCTTTGTGTCCATCTGTTTCTTTGTCATCCTTTGAACTCCTCTTGAATTTCAGACACTATGCTTTTGAAATAGAGGACTGCGGAACATACAGTAGAATTTTATTTTGGCTGCCCATCCTTTGTATCTGAGTTTATAAATAGTCACAAACAGTGCGTCGTTGTTTTGCCTCATTTTCTCATTTTAATCTAACTGCTGTTGGCTGTCTGCTGTCTTGTGTGCATTGCATATGTATCACAGATGAAGAAAAGTGAACGAAAAATTTTATTAGGTGACAATAACTAGCTGCCATTAGTCAAGTGTTTTGTTTATAGAGGAAGAAACAATTTGATTGACATGCCTATGAGCCAATCAGTAAACTGTAATGCAGACCAACAAATGAGCCAGAAGTGGGTTCACATGGCTAGCCAGTGACAGTTGAGATGGAAGTAGCGTATTTATCCATATTTTGGTAAACACTGGCTTATGTCAACTTACAACATTATGTAACTTTGGGAGAAAACAGTTGTTCTTTTGCACTCTTTTTGCATCGAGTCTCACATCAGCCTGCTCTGGTCTATTCGCAAATATAGAAGTCATAACATCAAAACGACCGTATGGCTTTCCAGGTAATGGCAAATGCAGAAAATACAGGCAGGTTTGCTTTTTCTAGCCTTTTTTCTAACCTCTAGCTTAAGTAATCATGCTGTTGAAACTGCAGCCAGACCAAAACTGTATTTTTGAGATTTGAGACTTTTAAAAACAATGCTATATTTTGATAAATTTGTGTTTAAAGCAACTTGACCAAAATATATCAGTTAGGCTTTAATTGAAACTACCATTGATGTTTCCACATAAAGATTCTGGTGTTTTGTTTAAAATAAAGTAACCACCAAATTGAAAGGACACAGCTTTTATGGCTGTATGTAGAGTTAGAGCCACAACTTTGGATTTGAAATCATGTACAGCTTTACTTTGTTTTTGTTTTTTAGCTCAGGTCACATTTATTCCTACCATTTTAATCTAGCCTACAACATTACTTCAACTTTGCATTCGACTACAGTATCACACTTGGAAAAACACAAAAGAAAAATGAGACAAAACATGGAGATAAAAAGCAGCACGGCCTTCAGTGTCTGAGGGATCCTTGAATCCATGAAAGTGCTTCCTTGCGGGGATTGTGAAATGGCCAGGGAGTTGTTCCGTTTTCCAAGGTCTTCTCACAACTAATCTGCAGACAATCAAAAGATTAGCCCAGTTGACAATTTCTCTTTAGATATTTCCTTGGCCTGCAAAAAAATAACCGCCATGTTGAGTGTTTAGTTCCTCCTTTTAGCTGCTCCAAAACTCTTCTATGATACTTTCATGCTCCATAGGGCATGAAAGTAGAAAAATAGGGGGAAAAAAAGAAAAGCTGCAATAATACACAATGCATTTTAAATTGTCCCAAGGTTATACCAATGTTAATGATGTCATATTCAGGCCACAAATTTAAAAAAGAAAATCATAACAAGTTCATTTTGACAATACGTTCTTGTCTTCTATTGATGGAGACCTAAAAAGTACTTGTTAAGTTTTTTTTCATGGTTGGTTAATGGTTCTTTTCTAAATTGTCTCTTTGTGTACTTCACAATAATAGAGCTGCTGTTTTCATTCATCCCCAAAATACAAAAAGGAGTCCTCTATAAGCAGTCCAAGATGGCCTTTTCTCTTCTGTCTGAACAGTGTAACAGCATGTACCTATAGAAAACATGACAGTAGTGAGAGCGCTGGCTGCCAGTATAAAGTTCAAGCAGATTATAGTCAGTAGTATCTACAGACTTGACATGCACTTGTGGATGTATGTGTTAGCTAAATTCAGCCCTATTAAAAGACATACACATGCACATATATGACCAGAAACAATAGGTGCGTTTATGTGTATCATGTCTATATTCATAGTCTATATGTCATTTGCTTTTGATTTGTGAACACATACTGTATAAACTTTCCAAATACAGTGACAGTTCCAAAATATTGAATATTAAGTCATGATAATGAGTTGAGTTTCACAAAAATGTTAAATTGTCTTAGAATTAATTGGTTAATTTATACATTTAAATACATTATACATATATAATTAATTGATCTGTTTTGATGTAAATGAGTTTGGACTAGAAATGAGAAACACATCTCAATAAAACACAGTACAAGTCTGCACTGCACTGCAAAACACAGCCTCCTAAAGTTGAATCAACACCTCTGAAACAGTTTCAATAAAATAATAATTTTATAATAATAATTGGATTATCTGGCCTATTTTTCTAATATTGGCCATTTTGAATCATATCATACAGCATGTGAACACAGAAGACTGACATGCATCACACTCCCCCATACCACTCCTACTTTCTTTATCACAGTGCAGTTGATTGACATTTGACAATTTGACACATCCAGCCCTAAATGTTATGCATTCACACTCTAGAAATTTATTTGACTACAGCCTGAAATCTGTTAAAGGCTTATTTTAGTTTTCCTAGCCATAACCCTGTTGTAAATTCTGAGAAATCCCCTGGCTTTGGCTGTTCAGTCTGCTGTCCACTGATAAATTGGTCTTTCCTACACTTTCTTAGTTTACCTCTATTTTTGATTGTTAACATAATCCCACATGTAGCTTTTTGTTACCGGTGATACAATAGGTATGTCATATAACAACATGATATATTGGTGATTGATAGTTCACATAAATCGAAATTAAGCTTTTTGTCATTGCAAATGAAGAAAGCTTAAGAAATTAAATGAACTCTTTTTATCTCTCTTGATGTCCATGTGGTTTAGGTGCTCTGTTTTTTGTTTTTGTTTTTTTTTGGGGGGTACCTTTGGAACTACCACTTCCAAAGGTAGTTTATGATGCTCATGTGCATTCAAACGACCGGTCCCACTTCCAGCATCTGACTCACCTTTTCGCCACGGGCAGCAGATGGAGAAAGCTCTTTGCTTCTGTCAGCTGTGGCAGAGGTGTGCTCTCAAACCTTTCTCTGTTAATAAACTTGCCCTTTTCTAGGTAATGACCTGTCTCTCACTGTCTGCAGGGGCTCTTGGTGATCCCTTAACCTTTCATCAGTAAGAGGTGCTCTACTCCTCCTCTTCGCACCGCTCCATCTATCACTCAATCTCATGACCATCCTGCCTCAACCTCTTTGGCCTTTTGTCTGTCCCAGCTTTTATTGCTTAATGCTGTCTGGCACTGCAGTCTTGAAATTGTTTCAGGCGTAGTCATGTGAAAACACTGGTGTGCCGAATACGATGTCTCTGAATTTTAAGTGTCCACTGAGACGTTGATGGATTTATTGGAGTAAGGTGTGACAGAGTTGGACTGAGAGAAAATGTCATGGTTGATTGAAACAAAGGCTTTGTCTCCAGGTACTATCTTCATGTGTCTGACTTTGTGACAGGGACTTCACAACACCTTGTAAATGGACCATCTCAAATCTACATGAAACATAAGTGAATTACTGCTTCTCAAAGGCTATTAAACGCACAATATGTAATTTCAGCCGCTAGGGGTCTCTCAATCAAAACAATAACAAAAGACGGAGTGTGATGACAGTTTGAAGTAGCAAGGGATCATGGAAGTTGTTGTCTTTGTTGTTAAATAACCAGCTTCACTGAGATACAATTACTCCGGTGTTAATCGTTCCGGATGTTTTTATTCGCCGAATTACCCGCAGAGGTCTCCTCCTCTCCAGAACAAACAGACTTGGTGATTACAGGTAAAAACACGAATAAAGCTGTTTTACCTAAAAAATTGGTGTTTCTCCGACAATGTATGGCGATCCACGCATGTCAGATACAGTCTGTTAGCTGCTGCTAACACTTTTTCGGTTTCTTTTATAATGTAAGATCCAGATGTTCGTCTGTTTTTTCCCAGGAGCCGAATTATCTGCAGAGGTCTCCTCTTCTCAAATGTACATGCAGATTAGAATAATACTAATTAAAGCTGTTTCACTTAAAAAATCTGTGTTTCTTTGGCAATGTTTGGTGATCACTGGACTTCCTAGAGGGGCTGTTAGCTGAGCTGCTGCTAAAGTTTGCCCAGTTTATCATGAAAATGTGGCTTAAAACTGAATAAAAGTCAATTTATAACAGTTTGTGTGGAACAAACATAACGCTGATGTATTATCTTGTATGTATGTATGTAAGTTACTCTTTGGTAGACGCCATTGTAGCGGACAAACACAGCGCTGCCATATGCATCTTGTGCATGTTAACTCTTTGGTAGAGGAGGTATGACGTCATTGACATGCGACTAAATGAAACAGTAGTTACTTTTTATTAAATTACAGATTTCTCTGGGTTTGATAATTGTTGGAAACATTTGGGATAATGCAAGTACACAACTCAACAACATATATAACATAGATCTAGTCGTTTTTAGACATTTTAATGTGGAATAATTACATATACCTTTAAATGACAAAAAAGAAAACTGTTAAAAGGAGACCACATTGATATACCGTGTAGTTAGATATAGTCTGAAACATCAAACAGCAAAACGGCGAACATTATAATCCCCACATTTCACACAATTCTAAAACAACAAAAACATACTGACACTCTTTCTAGTTAATCAAAAACAAACATGAAATCCTGCCTTGAGTCTGCAGTGAAACATAATTTGGAGTTTTTGTTAAATATGAGTCAACTATTTTTATAACCTCTTATTTTTTTCTCTTCTGTACCAAAGATATGTTTGTTTGCATTGGAAACAAGTCATTAATTTGACATCTTGATTTAACACCTCAAAGGATGCGAAAGGAATCCATAAAAGGTATCATTTGTTTCCAGTGCAGATAAACATGTTTTTTTGATTAAAATTACCAGTTATCTTGGTACAAGTGATGTTCATATTATTTCTAATCTTATTTTTTGATTAAGCTTTAAATATTGACACTTGTTGCTAGAAAACTAAATGTATTTATTTTATTATAAATTATTAGCCTACTTTTTTTTCTCTTGGAAAACATATTTGTTCATTGGAATCACTTCTGAATTGATGTGCCAGTAGATTAGTCAATCAACAGGAAATAATCAATCAACTGTGTTGTTTGATAATTGATCGGTCAATTGTTAAGCAATTTCTAGCTTCTCAAAGTTGTCTGTAAAGATGAAATTGGGTTGTTTGGGTTTTGGTCATGTTAACCAAGCATTGGGCACTGTGAAATTGTGATGAGTGTTTTTCTATCATTATTATTATTATTTTATAGAACAATCGAGAAATTGATTTACTGAAAGAATAATCAACTGATTAATTCATAATGAAATAATCAACTCTCACAACCCTAATTGGTATGACATTTTTCACTCTATGAATTTTTAAAATTACAGTCCAAAATGAGGAAAAATATTCAATAGGCTAATTGTTTTGTATTATTATTTTTAATATTAGGGAGTATTCCATTTTACAGCAACATATTTGCTTTCCTTCCTAATCTCTCTGTCATCTTTGTCCATCTCATCTCATCCACTTCATACTCTGATGCCTGCTCTATTATTCCTTCAGGGCTTATACTTGACATCATCAATATCTTAGTAGTCTGATACCAAGATGTCATCATGTTTATTTGATGACGAGATGACGGGATTAATGTATACTAAATCACAGATTCTTGATCTACCAAATAAAATATACCAAACATAAATATATTTGGATTTTCATCTACTCTGAATTCTAAAAAAAACATGATGATATTATCTTGAGAGGACATCTTAAAAGCTGCAGTTCAGTTTGTCTGAGAATATGAAGCTAAAAAAAAGTAGTGAAGTAACAATTTGGCTTGAACAAATGTAAAACTTAATCAGGTTTATGTATAGAAAGGTGAAATTAAAAAAAGTAAAGTCACGTTAAATGATTCCCTAAAGAAAGGAACACAACAGATGGAATGATGTACAAAGAAGGAACAGCGAAAGGTTATTTATAAAGAAATGTGAGACATCAAAATGTAGTTTACCTGATCAAGAAGAAGCTACTGGCTCAGCAGATACTCAGCCCACAATAGGACAAAGTCAGAGATGGTTTTCACAGAGATAATGTATCTCTTTAATCCCATATGGATCCAACATGCACATTTGTTTACCTATTGAAAAAGTAATTTTAATGCTTCATTATACATTTTAGCATTGAAATGATTAGTCAGTTAATCAATTAGTTGATCAACAGAAAAGTAGATGTAAACAGTTTTAATAATAACAATTAATCTTTGAAGTCATTTATCACAGAAAAATGCCAAACATTTACCAGCTTTTCAAATGCAAGACTTTCATGCTTTGCTCTGATTGTATCAAATATTTAATATCTTTGAGCTTTTCTGGTTTGTTTAAAGAAAACAAGAAGTTTAAACATGTCGCCTTGGGTTGGGTTGGGTTTATTATTTTTCAATTTTTTTTAGCCTAAAGGATTAACCATAAAAGTAATCATCAGATTAATCAATAAGAAAAGTAAGCATTAATTGCAGCCTTATACCTATTTATTTATGTAGCTCTTCAAAGCGTTCAGAATGGTTTAAATATTAAATTGATCGATTCAAAGGACAAAAAATAGTTGTAAGGAAGAATTTAAACTGCTGCTATGTTAAATTTCAGATCACAACTCTCTGCTCCCTCTTTGGTGTTTTAAAATGGTCAGATATTATGTTAATTATTGTATGATTTATGGATTACAACATCTAACCTATTAATTTTATAATCATTTGTTTAAATATTATTTGTTGTAATATACTGTTTACATTGAATAATACACACTGTTTATGAATGAGGCCCACTGAGGTTTACATAGAAATCAGTTAAAATTCCTTTTTCCCCACTACAACCTACCTTATAATATACCTGTGTGAAGTGGTACCTTCTTTTGATAGTGGAAGAATCTTTCATGCAACACTGACACCTGCGTTTACATTAGTAAATCCAACAGAATGTGTAACCACACATGATGGTGTGATCTTTCCTTGAATTAATATGCATAACAGAAAGAGCGCTACTTCACTGACTGCAGGCAGAGTGCAGTGGAGATGACAGGCAAACTGTGCTTCCAGGTCCTTCTGCCTGTTTGATAATAATATATATATATATATATATATATATGTATATGACTATCTCTTAATGCAGATTCTAAAACGAGGCACAAACTACTTAGTAAATCTCACCCTAAACAAGGTTTTTCCATCAGTTCATCTCAGTTGGTGTCACATATCAATAGATCAGTAGGTCTTATGTTGTCAACACACAACACCATCAGCAGAATCAATGCTTGTTAATTGGCTGCTTGATTAAAATTTCTAGTAGCGCTCTCAGTTTGCCCATATTTAATTCTAGCTTTGAGACATGAACTTGCATGAGGCGAGGAGAGTTTTTGTGTGTTTCCGTGGCAGAGAGAGAGAGTAAAAGTTTGACTCATAGAGCCAGTGGCAGGAATGGAGAGTGACAGGAAAAAGAGACACTTTAATGGCTCTGTACAAGCCATGAGCTGTAGAGATAGACCTGTAGTGATTGGTTTCCACTATATTTCCAACAGCCCGTCACCTGCTAAAATAAACCAACAGCACTACTGTGGCAGGGAGAAAATTGACCTAAAACATCACTGTTTGCTTTCATCGAAGCACTCTGGACTATGTATAGCTTTGCAGCCTTGGACTTATTAAATAACATGTTGCAGTCACTTAAAAACAAGTGTGTAACTTTTCTGTTTGCGTTTTCTCCTCTTTTCAGTGGCTCTGCAGCTTCCAGAGGGCCTGCAGATGTTCGCCTGTGTCATCGCTGACATCATTGAGAGGTAAGATACAACCGAGAAAGATGGAGAGTTTGTATTTTGATGTCTTAAGATATTTGAGCGCCTACGAGTGAGTAGCTGGCGTAGAAGTCAAGCCAGCAGCGTACGAACTTTAACTGCCGTGGCCACTTGGTACTCATTAGGAGAGCGGGAGCTTTATCGTAATTCCCCGCCTCCGATTCAATCAGGGGTTCAGCAGAAAATGAGACACAATTATGCTGTTTTAGGACAGAGCAGATTTCACAGCTTCTCTTGCTCACAGTTGGAAGAGGGAAGAGATATTATTCTTGTTAATTACATCTTGTTTCAGTCTGCATATGCCCTATTGCACACCCGCACTCCATCACACAGACACCACAAGTTTTTTTTTTTTTTCTTCCTGCAGTGAGAAGTGCTTCAGCATTAATGTGCTCTAGATCTAATAGTTTGTCTCTTATGCTACACTGTGGTTTGGACTATACTGTGCTAAATAAAAAATTGTACTTTAGTGCTTAGTAAATAGAAACACACATTCTGAAAAAACACTTAGGGCCGCTATGAGGTACGAGAAAAATCTGCTCTGTTTTTTCCACCATTTTTCTCCCTGGCTGTTGTCTCTGTATTCTTAATTCACCCTAAGTTGGTGTCTGTTTCTCTGGAGTACTGTCTGCTAAGTGTTTTCTCAAAGAAAATTGATGCCATCATTAAACACCCAAAGTGGATTCCTTTCATAGGTGTTTAGTCAATACTAATCTGCTTATGAGATGGACAAAATGAAGAATAGAGTGGTTGGAGCTGCCATAAACTTTTCAGCCAAGGCAGATATTTGATTTCACACAGGAACCTTGCAACACATCAGTTTGACTATATTATTGTGATTGACATTACAGTTCTTTCCACAGGTTGAAAATTGACTTGTGGTGCTGGGTGGCGTGGTGTGTGACGGGTTCAGTAATAAGCTAGTCAAACAAAGGTTTATGAATGACAAAGTTCTTTGTAGGAAAATACTAAAAATTAAAACATTTCATCCACATCTTTTGGCCTTCATCGGTGGATAGAGTTTGTTCAGACAGCTGTTGCTGTTTTTGGTGTTCATTCAGCCTCTTGTTGGTGGTTTTTGTTGTTTCACTGATGTAGCGCTCGCCAGAGCTGCCACATGTGATGCCATGATGATGTCATACACCACTCCAGTCTTCCTCTCAGGAGGATTTTGTGTTTAGAGCATCAGCAGAGACATTATGGTATTGAATAGTTTGTGGTAAATGCTGATTCCTTGAGACACTCTGGTTAGATGTTCTGACAGTTCAGCTATGTAAGAGTCCCACTGTAGCTGCATTTCAACTGCAGGAACTTTCCCCGGGGAATAAGAACCTTTTGTGGAGCTCAGTTCCTCTACTTGCATTTCCACCGGAGGAACCAGGGTCTAGAGAGATTGTTTTACCCACTAAAAAGTCCCTGCTCAAGGGTTAGTGCTTTCCAAAAGTACAAGAACTTCAGTGGCAGGGTTTGCAGGGATGATCTTAACTGATTGGTCAAACACACACAGCGTGACTGCTTCAACTTGTGTACTTGTAACAGATGATTTACTGTGGAAACAGCTATTAGTTACAGCTATTAGTTAGTTATTAGTGCAGCAGGAAATGCAAAGATAACATTACAAATCTATGTTGTTTTGAATTCTGATTTTATCTACCTGAGTCGGTCTTAATCTACCTGGACGGGCCACCCAAGTAGAGCCTATGCATGGCAAACGATGCATTACTGTGTCAAGACGGACACAGTGACGGACAGGTGCTTGTATTGCTCCTTCGCCTCAACTGTTTTATCTACCTTCTCTTTTTACCCCACCATTTTGTTCGTCATTTACTCCAGCTGTGTCACACCTCTATCGCTTTATCTCTGTCACTCTCTTTACGCTCATTTCTTCATCTTAACTACTTTTTATCACAAGAAAGATGTTAGAGTGAAGATTTGATGATAGGGTCTGGTCTTATCAGTCCTGCTACTATCAGAGTGAGAACCACCACAGTCTGCTCCGTTGCTTTCAAACCACACACCCATGCAGTCCACATTTATATGTTTAAATTTGCCATGTCCATCATGGAGTCTGCTAAATCAACCCCATCTCTTCTAATGAGAACAATTAGTGGACACCAATTGCTTTTCTCACTGCCTTCAAACTTTCTCCTATATCGCCTATGTCTCTGTATTTTTTTCACCATCCGCATGATTTCTCCCCCAGACTGCGGCAGAGATGATGGTTCTCACGGTTTCCCTTTATTAGCTCCTGCTATATAGATTCCCTTAAGCCATAGTGCTTCAGTCTGTGCTGCCTTACTATGTAAAAACATTCTTTGCAATCCCAGTCTTTTCAAACTAACAGATGGGTTCTTTGAATCCTGGATGAACATCAGAGTCTCTGTGTAGCTATGAATATGTTTTGCACAGACAGGTTGAGTATTAAAACCCAACACTCTGAAGTTATTCACATCCTTGAATGAGAGCTGAGTATGAACTGTTGTCACCTTAAAAAAATAACAAATATTGTGTTATTCTCAATGATCAACAAACCCGTCAGTCATCCAGAATCATTCAAAGGGCAGTAAATGTTTTAGAACCACTTGAGTCTTATTTATGGATGTTGGCCATCATTCCTGTCGGTTATGATAACACTTTGTTCTGACATGGCTACAACAAAGTCTCGTGACAAGAAAGTAGCAGTCAGGTGATCAAACAGGTGGTAATCAAGCCAATTGTTATGCCATTTTATCTAAACCAATTTGTTTGGATATATAACAACTGTCATCAATAATCCCTCATCTCAAGGGAAAACAGTGCATATTCACAGTAAGTGCAGTTGTTCAATGTTAATCCACGTTGATCTGTTTGCAGGTGTATAAACTGAGATGGGTGTTCACAACAGACAATTTTAATTTTGGTAATCATTGAAGATTAATTTTCATTTCCTCTTCCACTTAGGTTTTCCTGTTTTTATAAACCTGTAAAATGTTTCTCTTGCCTGTCGGATTTTAAGCAATGTCATGGTGTTCTCAGATCTTCACAATAATTAGTTTGAAAGATGCCATTACCCATGCAAATGATAAACTACTAAAACAATATCCAACTTCTGATAATAAGAATTATTCTTAAATTCTTTGCTTCATCCTTCCTGACCACCAGAGAGAATCCAGACAATAGTTGATTCATTACAGCAGGGTAACAATGAGTATTTGTGCCTCACAAAACAAAACAGAAAGTCTTAGTAAAAAGTCTGCATACTGCAGGAAAGCTGATATGTATGCTAAAGCCCAAGAGCCTGCATTTAATGGCCCCAAAAACTCCAGTTGCCTTTAACTTTTTTTGTGTAGATATCGTGACCTGGATGAGTAAGAATCTGCTGAGACACAATTTGCTTATTTGATTGCAACAAGAATGTCAGTTTTCTTTGACAGTCACATCACGTCTGCCTTTGGTAAAGGCTTATGGGAACAAACAGTGAATATAAGGTCAACACCATCCGGTGGCCCCTCATGGTATGATCTTTGATGCTGAAGTGGAGATAAAATTGCAGCATTTGTAAGAAAGAACTAAAAGAACCTTAAAGGTCTTGGTTTAAGTCTGTTTACACTTCATACTGTAACTGGATAGACTGGGTCCTGGAAGTCAGAATAGTCTTGATAACAATCTTAACACAAGCGCTCAGAATTCAGTTTATCATTTCAAAGGCTTAACCTGCATGAAAGCTGTTGGTGTCTGTGAGTTTAACCTCCCCTCAGATGAAACAGAAGGTATGCGTGTTGGAGAGAAACCAGATTGTTGTGCTGAGAAGGCAGTTCTATCTAACAAAAATTGAAAATTATTAAATAAGATAAATACCAGTAGGTAATGCGTGTAAAACCTAACAATGACCATCGGGATAGAGAATGAGAAATATTTAAACCAGTATTTACAACCTAGCCAGCTGTTGCATTGATGAAAATCTAGCAAATAGAGGAAGCAATGCATCTAGCATGGGATTGGACAGGAGTGTTTGGAGAGCGTGAATGACAGTAACCTTTGGGTGTTGGCATAGCAGGCATCTGACCTTGTGTCACCCAGCTTATATTGAGGGTTAGCAGAGGTCACAGGAGTTGGGCTGCCATCACCACCACTACCACAGTCCCTTGTACCCGGGAGACAGGGCTGAGGTCCATATCAAAATGGGGATGAAAGGGCTAAGCTGCCCTCAAAGTAAGGAGCTTCAGTGGGATGGACTGCTAAGTCTTAATGAGGACAAGCTGGTCCGAATTATGGCCATGCTGTCGTTAATACGCTAAGGCTAAAACACCCCCCCATATATATTCACTCTCAAACAGTCATCGTCTTTAATGTGATGCAGGCAATGCTATAGCCACCAGCATGACCATGAAGTTGAGTTAACACACTCTCAACAAACATTGTATGTGATGATCTTCATAAAGTTGTTTATAATCGTATTAAAGTGCATTATATTAAGGTAGATGTATCTAATTACTAGCAAATGAGTTTATGCACATGTATTATTTCACTAATATCATGTCAGTTTATATAGTGCTTTTTGATTTATGCTACAGAAACCTGAGCACTGTCAGATGGAAGTCCTCCTTGTGCTTTAAATTAGATTGGTCTGTACACCAAACCTCTCTAATGTCTGAAGTCAATTTATTTCAGTGCCAACCCTTCAGCTGATTCCCTTTACACCTTTTCATTCCTTTCTTTTACTCTCCCATTGTTGATATTGTCATAGCAATTCAGACTTATGAACTCTGCTTTCACAAGTAAACAAAAGAGAAAAAAGCTTTCAGAATAAAGAAAATAATTGATAAGGGCAAGCAATGATGTATGTGCTGTCACTAGTGGTGTAATGGAACGTAGTTGATCGGTGATCTGTACGGATTGCCCCCCCATGGTTCAGCACGCATGTGAAGCACAGATTAACTTCATAATTTAATGTCTCATTGGAGACAAAGTAAACAAACTGCTTTAAGTACAAGTCATGGACACACAGTGTGTTGCTACCAGGGATTTTGAAAAGCATTGACCAAACCAGCATCTGACGGGTCTGAAGTGACATCTGCATATGTTTACATGCTGTGTAATGTGCTGCAGCTGAGCAGCTAATTAGCTATCTAGCTACTAACTGAATGCTTGTTTGGTGGCTCGTTCAACAAGCTAAGCTGCAGGACAAGACGTGTATTCATGTTTGTAAGTTATCAAGTTTTGGTGATGTGGACATAGATTATTGTGTCATTCATTATCATGTTTACAGGAAGAAGGTATCATGACTCATAATGCACATGAATATTTTATATATTTTAAGTTTTTTTTTCAACATTGAATCTTAAATGTTGTTTTCATTTAAGACAATGGGCAAAAGTTCCTTGCTTTAAGAATAAATTCAAAGCAAACTGAACTGTGAGTTGGTGATCTGTTGTGCCCCTAGCTGTCACTGTACCATATGTAATGTACCACATTATACCAAATTATAATGTGTTATAATCTCCCTCTAGCTCTCCATAATTGCAGTACCTATAAATATTCATAATGCTTTATAACAATAATCATAACACTTTATAAAGCCTTTTATAATACTTATAAGGTCAGGTGTCATATTACTTAATAATGCCTGGTCACTCATTGACAATTTCTTTGCAAGGATCATAGTGTAATATAATTCACATAGTTGCAATACCTAATGATTGTTTTATAATGCATTATAATGTTATTACAAGTTACAAAAGTGGTCATTGTTTGCTTTAAGTAAAGTTATAAAATATTAAATCTGTGCAAGAACAACACAAAATGTAAAATCAATGTATTTGTTTAACAGGTCATAATGGACAATTCATTGATATTAGTTATAATTAATTCCTGAGACAATTCTACTTTACCTGTAGCTCTATATTTCACTTTTTATGTAAATGTTTGATCAACAAAAATGATTCCTTAAAAAAAACTTGGTAAGTTCTAAAAATGATTATAATGCATTAGAACTATAATAATCATGATACACTATGATCCTTGCAAAATATGTCAGCAATTATTAAGTATTATGACACTTGACCTTTTATAAGTCATTATAAAATGCTTCATGTGTTATGGTTATTGTTATAAACGATTATGAATATTTATGAAAGTTTATAACTATAATTATGCAGTGCTATAAGCACATTTTTACGCATTATAAGTATGTTTACAATGCTTTATAGGCATATGCATCACAAAAAGTCTTACCGAAATACTTTCATGAATTTATTTCAGTATTTACAACTGCTGCTGCTGCTTTTGTGACAGTGGAGCAATACAAAGAGAGTAGCAGGGAGCAGGGTGTGTGAAGCTGCCACAATGTCCTAATCCTGAGGACAGCACTAGCATTTAATGTTCTGTCACTATTTTCCTGGCACAGAAACCGTGGGCCTCTGCATGGAGATGCTGGCCTGTAACCTAATCCGAGGTCTTGTTCTCTGATGTTTGGTGGTTGAATGACAAATTCACTGAGCACACAATGCCAAAGGGCCCCTGTTATTGAAACAAAAACCAATAGTGAAAAATAAAACATTCTTTCCTCTGACTGAAAAACAGTGACTGATTCTTTGCTCATCATAGATCATACAGTAACAGACAATATACATGTTATAACTGTCTAATTGTTTGTTCTTAATACATGTATGCAAGACTCCCTGGATTACAGTATTGGTGAATTAGACATTTCACTATAAAACAAAACTTGCACTGCAGTTTAAGAAGCACAGTAGAAATTTATACAAAAAAATACATCCATTAGCACGTCCAGAGATTAGGTAACTGGCAGGTTTAGAGAATGTTTCACTTTCTGACCTAAAATGAATAGTAGTGATAATTATTAAGGATAAAAACAAAATAAAGGGAACAACAGAGATAACAACAATATTTTAAAAAAATATATTTTCACTACTTTTAGATCAGAAGGCTCAAGTGTTGCACCAGCATAATATTAAAGTTTAGAGTAGGATATCTAAAATGACTGGATGATAAATGTAGAGTGTCATATGTGTCACCTCATTGTCTTTTTGTATTCATTTAATTTAGCTTTTATGTTTGGAATGTGAGACCTCGTTAAGATGGTGGCGGCGCTGAGTGCTATAGACAGGTCAGAACCTCCAAAAAGCATTCAATATAATGAACATAATAAAGCATCATGTACTAAAAAGTAGTGAACAGGAATGAGAGGAGGCTAACAGGACACAGACAAGTAAAGATTGGTCCATTAAAAAGTATGAGTAATATCTTACTGAAAGCTTTGACAGTCCATTATTTTCCACTGATCTGGCAGTTACCCTAAACCCATTCACCAGTTACCAATTCCTTTTCATTTCAAAAAATGCAAAATAATAGTCAAAAAATATCACAGGTCTTCAGACTACAGTATAATGAAGCCCACATTTCTGATTAATATAGAAACGAGTAGGAAGGAAGCTTTCCCAGAAATGGCCTTACATACATACATATATATACAAGATACACCAGTGACTAAGCTGTATTGACAGAGATAGCCATTGACAGAGATGGCCATTCAGCTACAGAATTCACTATACAGGGATGAGTCAGGGATTTGCTATTTGTAGCAGTCTCAAAGCACCATAATAAATAGTGTCTAAGATCAGATCCAAAGACACTGAGCTGATGGAGTCACACCAAATCACCATAATAGTAAATTGTGGCAAAAACAAACTTCCATGGGCTCAAAAAAAAAACAATCCAGCTTTAGTCTTAGCTTGACAACAGGCCTAAACAAATGGCAGCCATCCATTATAATGTCTGAAAGGAGACACCAGCTCCAGTCTACATCCTCTGTTTAGTTGTAGTTGTATGCTTAAATGTCTTTCATTTATATTTGCATGGTCTTTGTAAGCAACTGTCTTTAATGATGACTAGACGATAAACCTTCTTAAATGCCTTCCTCCAGTCGAATCCTCAAGTGGTTTTAAATTATCTTAGCAAGGACATTTTCAGGTTATACCAATAATTACTTGTTTTATTTCTTAAAAGAGATCATAAAGGCAGATTTTCAAATGTGCAAGACTTTGTTTATGACTACAGTGTTCTAATCAAGGTTTTTGCAGTTTATCAGGACTGGCAGACTTTCTGTGATGCAAGTTTTTAACACTCTGTGGACCTTTTTGAAAAAGTTAAAAAAGGTGTAAAGGTAAAAAAAAGGTGAATGTCTGGAAAAAACGTGTGACCAGCAATAACTTGACTGTCAGAATAAGAGCAGGATTCAGTCAGGTCTTATTGTTGAGGAGAGCTGGTGTGGAGGCAGTCGGTTCTGAAACGCTCATTGTCGAGCCTTCTGGAGGAGCTGTGTGCTTGTATGTATGATTCAACAAAACCTGTGATGGAAGATGCTCACTTAGCGATCCCATTGACCTGCTGTACCTGTTTTCTGTCTCACTCCATCATGTACTATTCTAGATAACTGTCAACATAGACCCTAGGTGACTCAAGTAACAGGCATGTCAGATGCAGTGTGTTGGTAAATTAAGGTACAGAATGCACACATGGCCCCCAGACATCTCTAGGTCCGTCGCCGGCACTGCAGTCATCTCATCCATCAGAATAGATTTCTCTATATTCTTCACGGCAGGTTGAATCATTTCTGTGGGAGCAGCAGCCACAGCTTCCCAGGGTAAATGTCAACTCTACCATTAGGAAGGAGCCTTGTTGGAGCCTCCAACGCCTCCTTGCCCTTACATCGTCACAGTCTTCACGGCGCCCACAGCACAGCTGAGCTGTAGCAACAGATCTGAGTGAGAGTGAATATCTGTGAGCCAGCATGTATGTATGAGCCTATGTGAGTGTTTTATGCATATGGGCACTGTGCAGCAGGGTTATGTGTCAGCGCTGTGTCTTACTTCGGCTATATGAGATCCTCATATATGGGCTCCCAGCTCGACCATACAGCCATGTGCTGTCTAATTAACTCTCCTGCCAGGCACATGCTTACTGCCTACCTGAAGCTTATATTGAATTCAATATCTCATCAGCAACCACCCTCAAACCTGTAAAGATTCATCACTGTCTGTCAGGTTTCTTGTTTCTACGTGTTGCCTCTTACCGTCTATACAGATGGAAATGGATACATGAAATGGAAGATAAATTGAGAGAGAAGGAGAAACATTTAATACCTGCCCAGTCCCACTCGCCAAATTTGTATTTGGAAATGAGCACTTTGTCTAGATACATTTTCTTCTGTCTTACATTTTTTATCCTCTTCTCATCCTCGTTCTTTTAAATGTGATGTATAAGTCAGGAGCAGGAAAAGAGAAGGCAAGCATTCAAGAATGAAACTCAAGACTGTCATCCTAACTAGAGCACGACCGATAAATTGGCCATGCCCATATTAGCTCATTAGAGATCTATCTGTATTGGTGTATGTGTTAGCTGAGAAATGACAGGAAATTGAACGCCAAAGATATGTTTTGAAACAGTATCACAGTTCTGTATTTCGTCCACCAGAGAATAGTGACAAGTTTATTTTTCAGCTGTAAAACATCCTGTGCAGCATGCCTCTTGGTCATAAGAACAAAAAATTAAGGGAACCTTATTAAAAATGCTATTTAATGTTATGGGTTAGGTTGGTTGTGTTTTATAAATTCTTAAATATTAATCTCTATATCGGCCTCGAACATCCTGTATCAGTGAGGCTTTAATCATAACTACCCCAGGTAGTTTTTTCAGAGTGGTTACTGGTCACCCCCTGGCGATGATGTGACACTAGTTGTTCTCAGGTGAATTAGATTGCAGTGTCAGGCAGTGATACAAAAGAGTGTAAAGTGAATCAGCCACACCTTTGTCCCACAGCATGTCACAGACAAAGGCCTAAGGACCACCAAGGTACCTATTGGTTCTGTTTTTGCTAATCTTAATCTCATCTCATCTAGGGGGACATCATATCCAGGCAGACTGGAAATCCTGATAGGTGCTGACACTGTGTAATATGATATCTTGACAGATAGCACCTTGGAAATTGCCTGAGCTGATGTGAAAGTACAATTGATTCCCTCTAGAGATACAGTAAGAAAAAAAAAACGTCACTTTAGCTGCAACTTTGACAAGACTGGGAAAGCCAGATGGAGGTTTTTTTGTGTGTTTATCTACATTAATCATCTTAATGTCTGGCCTTTGACTTCTAAAGGAAAAATGTGGATAGTAATGAGAACACATGGGTGAAGCAGTAGTTGTTCATTCCACTGCTGAAGAGACCACCGGTGTTATCTCAGACTGGATACTTCTTATTTATGAAGCACTGATACAAACACATTTTCCCTCTTCTCAGCAGTGTGTAGAAGAGATAAGCAATGCTTAATATTGAAGGTTACAGCCCCACCACTCAACCTGCCATAATCACTCTGATTTTGGATGGCACAGTCCCAGGCACATGTCCATGTAATTGCACTCACTGAGAGCCGTGTAATATTATGCACAGTCAGGAAAGAATGTATTGGATGAATATTACATATGCTTTTAAAATGTCCTTTCACAATAATTCCACTGACATTGCTATGGCAGTTGAAGGACACAAATTGGGAGTTCCACAATTTTAGAAAGAACAAAAACAACAAAAAAACATATGAAAGGATAATTTGTGTTTCTGTGTTCCTGTTTTACAGGATCAAGAACTGCAGTTTGTGTGTTTCGTAATGTTTTGTGAAAGAACATTGTGGATTGTGAACACAGATCAGTGTATGACTAGAGATAGGCCAACACTTTTCTAATCCTATTTTGAAAATTTGAACATTTCTTTTAAATCATAATTATCCTATTTTCTCATTTTGTTAATCATTTTCTACAGTGGATTACTGCAGCAATACGTAGATGCTGTATACTCCTATTAAGAGAGAGGGAGACTGAACAGCAGCACAGAGATGTCCTTTTTCTTTAGAGGATAAATAAAGGACAACTCAATCACGGGGACTCACCTAGATTCATCAAGCATTGAGAGAAATCCTAGTGAGTGGGCGTTGCCAAAAATTAAGTGATAAATGTAATGATAGACAGCAGCTCAGAGAAATTATGACAAGGAGCATAAGACGAGAGAAAAGGAGTCAAAAAGCTTGAGAAAATAAAGAGAGAGGAGAGAGACTGTGAAATGACTTGAGGGCGCCAAATGACAGATGATGGAGGGAAGCCTTAGGGGTGAATGAAAGACGGATTAGATGGATGTGACCTCATCAATCGCTACAAGAAAAGATTTTTATTATCGTTATTTTTCAGAGTTGACTTTTATGTCGAGGATTGTGGCTAGAAAGGCGACGAAGTACTGCGTTTGATTAATATTGTTGTCCGAACCGGAATGTGCAGGCAGCATGTAAATTTTTACTTCTGGCTCATTTTTTTTAATCATACCTGGAAAAATTTAAAGGCTCCCAATGCTAATTTTCTCAGGCAGCGTCATGCTGTGAGTGATTGGGTCCAACATACAATTCGTGCCAAAGTTAGAGTTTCTGCCAAAGAATTGTTGTTATTTCACATGAGAGATTTATGTAATGTTGTTGTTATCTTTGCTTTTCTCACTAGTTTGAGGTGGATGAAGCCCAGTTGGAAAAGGGTGATCTCACATTCTTCCTAAAACCAGAGTTTAGCAACATTTAATACAAAATCTGATGACAATTGTGGGATTTTTCCCCACTTTTGCCAGCAATGTCAGTCAAATCTTATCAACCACACTCATGCTGTCGTGATGAAGACAGACAACAAAAGATTAATCTTCTGGCCACCCTGAATGTCTGTACAAAATTTCATGACAATCCATCCAGAAGTTGTTGAGATTGTCTTTCCATCTGGACCAAATTGATGGGCCGACTAACAGACTGACATTGCCATCCATAAAGCCAAGCCGTGGTGGCCAAAAACAACATAATGAGAGCTGTGAGAGTGAACCAAAACAGTAATATTGTGGGCCGTAAAAAAAACAAAACAATGAACTAAGAGATGAAAAAAAGTTCTGGGTACTGCAGAGTTGGGGGATAATTCTCTGTGGGTTCATCAGTATGAGTGTCTCCTTTTACTTCACACATGATCCATTATAAAAAAAAGATTAATTACAGCTGCTTTAAAAAATAATGACTAAGGATGTTTTTTTTCCTAAATTGCACTCTGATTGTTGCTTATTTAGTCATGAATATTTTATGTTGTAGAGGCATAGTATGCTACATAAAACCTAGTTTCATGAGCTTTAATGTGGTCCTTAAGAATACTATTAGAGCTTCTTTCCATATGAAGTCAGGTTGCTAAACAGCTGACACACCCATATGCACCTCACATTGTTGTGATGTTATTGTGTACTGTATATTGTGTGTAAAATATATACATATGAATGCACTGCATAACATAGTCTATGTAAGTCTATAGTGTTTTTTTGCTAAATGTTATTTTGTCATAAACATGACAATAAAGTAGAATTTGAACTAGTATTCACATGAGCTTTCCATGACCCCTCATCATATAATTAATTTACCGAAGGCTGAACCAGAAGTGAATAAATGGTTAGAATAAATGGTTTACGCCAGCAGCAGCAGCTTCAAGAAAACTTAACTGTTCTGGTCTTTTTTGTGCCTCAAAAGCTCTTATTGCCCCCATTATCTCTCCCCTTTGCTCCCTTATCTTGATGCCTGTCTTTATACCCTTACAGATCTGATAACCACTGTGCCAAAGTAGATTTAGTTCTGTATTATTATTATTTTTTTGAGATCCATAGAGATAAGATCTGTTCCTGGTTTTGAGCCTAGCCTTGAGTTTTTGCCTCCTAGTGCAATATCAGCACAATAGCAGTTACTTGTAATAACTGTTGCCATATCACTATTTTGTTTTGTTTAGTAAATTGGATTGCGGCTCTTTTAAGCATCCTCTGCTATGCTGTGCAGTTTGGGGCTCTATCTTGATAAAGCTGTAGGCTTTTCTATAATGGGCTTTTGAATAAATGCCATGACAAATAGATGAGATACACTCACAGAAATAGCAGTAATGATCTTGTTTTTTGGGGAGTTAAAGGATTATCTAATGGTATTACTGAAAACATCTGTCTAAGCATCATCCCGTACTCGCTGCCTCACGTCTCTCTGTTTACTCATTTTTGGCAGATGTTCAGTTACTGCAGTTAGACTGTCATATTTTACAGGGGTTTTTGTCCCCAAATGTTCACAGTGGAAGACGGGCAGCCCAAGATTCCTGTGTCAATATGACAATGACATGAAGTAAAATAAGCAGAGAGATGCAACGAGTGGAAGTTAGATACAACAGGAGTGGAGATCATTTAATCCTCCTGCCCAGTGCCCCTCACCAAATTTATTTTTGGAGGAGGTGGAGAGGGGTCAGGATATTTTCTATGTTATGTGTGCAGAAAGCAGATTATAGATATCAGATTTGCTAATATTACAAACCCAGCAGCAAACAGCTCATCTTTCTCACGCAGGCTGTCCTCTCCTTGTTGTCATCCTCACCCCTCTCCCTTTCTCCCTCTCTGTCTGCCCCTTTCCCTCTTTTTCTCTCTTAGTCTTCTGTAAGAAACACACCTGAAGTTATCCTGTTCTCTCTGTTTTCCCCTCTGTATCATCTCCCAATCCTAACATTTGCTCACCAGACTTAAATTACACCCCCCCCCCTACGTTAGCTAAACTCATTTAAGTACAGTAATAACAATGGTTCATCTCAGCTGAGCTACCCTGCTGCTTTGGGAGAATCCTCTTTTCCTGGGCAAATCTGTTCTGCCATGTGACAAAGCCCACTCACAGACACACGATGGGCTGATAGGGGCTGATGTCTGAAATGTAATGGAATAAAATATGAGCCTTCACTAGATGTAGGAAATATTTCACACACACATATTGTGTACAAGGGATGGTGATCTTGTGTCCTTGTGTGTGTGCGTGTCTCTGTGTGTGTGTGTGTGTGTGTGTGTGTGTGTGTGTGTGTGTATGGTTTAACTTGGTATGCAATTGCACCACATATGCTCATTTGAGCTGTCTGCCCACAGTGTATCAGTGGCAACTGTGCAAGAGCAGTGCTGCTGCACCTGTACCCACCTTGCTGACCCGCTTGTCACTTTGTTTCCTATGAGACCATTCTGCTACCTCTGCTATTATTAGACTTCAGATGTAACAGTCTCACAGCAGCACAGTCCTATAGACAAACAACCTATTGTAGAGTGTACTGCAGCCTTCTTCTTAGACTGACAGGAAACTGTCCTTGTTCCTTTGGAATAAGAACAGTGCCTTTGGTCTAGTCTCATCCTTCCTGTCTGTATATTTACCAGGGTAATGTACATCAGGCTAGAAAGTATTAATTTGAAACAACACCTACAAATGTGTAGGCAATATATGAAATCCTCAAGAACTGAAAACACATGAAACACAAAAACAGCTACTTCCCTTGTTAATCACTGCACTCCCTTATTTTCTATTTCCCCATCATTTACACAAACACACTCAAAGGTAGTGTGAGTATCCCCAGCAGTCCCATTGTGTTACGTCTTACAGCTAAATATTTTTTTCTAACATAAATTAACATGACAGTAAGAATCCTTATGGATGCTTAGCACAAGGAAGAAGTTTCTTTTTGTTTCAGTTATGTTGTTTTTTGGTGCGTATTATCTTCATTGACTACCAAAGAACACAATAAAAACTTTTAGAAATACAGGAGCTACTTCATATATTCACAAAGTTTTAATAAGAACTTAAAATATGTCATCATTTAGCAATACCATAGTTAAAAACACGTTATTAAGACATCAGTTTTATTATGGGTTCTGAGCATTGGCAGAGAGGATCAAAATTCTCTGAAGTTCAGCCAACTGGTTCAGAGTAGTTCTGTAGATCTTTTGGAAACTTCTGACTTTCCTCATGATATCATTAATAAGCGCATGAGGAGCAGCTAAAGCAATAATCTAACTCTGCCCACATAAGTTTGGCACATCAGATTCTCCCCACCTCAAGAGTTCACATCTTCCTGCTCTGCTGTAGCAATCAGCTTACACCAAAAATGAGCTGTGATGATCTCTGAGGTCTCCTTAACATAACAGGTGAAGCTGTCTAAGGTGCAGCTATGTATAAAAGGTGAGTAAAGTTTTAAGTATAAAGAAATAAATTGGACTTATTGTCAGTGGTAAAAGAATGTTCACATTATGATGCATAGTGATATCATTAAAAAAATCCTGTTCTTAGGGTCCTTTCACACCTACCGTGTTTGGTCTGGACTTTTGGACTTTTCAGTTTGGTCTGAACCAAAATTACAGGTGTGAAACCTCCCCCAGATCACAGTCCAAACAAAACAGCCAAATCCTGGTCCAATGAAAAGAGGTGGTCTCAGTCCAGATCAAACTAAATTATGGTTCGGTTAGTTTTTAGTGTGAAAACATTTTTTGGATGGTTAGGACTTTCAGACCAATTACAGGAAGTTCTGGCATCCTATCGTCAGAACCTGAAAAAGGAAAAATGAGCTGGAGTAGCATATGGGGAGAGGAGGAAACCAAGTTTTTAATTGAAATATGGTCCGGCGACATGATAAATGTCAACTGGAAAAAAATCATAAAAATGCCGACACTTTCTTGATATTTTCACAGAGGATGAGAGAGAGGATATGAGAGGACGGAAGAGAAATGCCACCTGATGATAAAGTAATGCCATAATATTGTTATAGTGGCAACTAAATGAGTCTGTTTAAAACTACCTGCTGAATTGACAACACAACAATGTCAGACACACACCCATCTACAGACCAATCACAACAAGCACAGGAAGACAGAGCCCACTTAGGTGATGGCAGCAGGACGTAAGGATGTCATGTAAAGTTCTTTACCTTTGTACAGACTTTCATGTGTGAAAAAGGTCATTAAACTATTGCGCCAACTACTGTCTAAACTAAATAACTAGAAGAATGCACTCAGTAGAGTGAGATGTGTGTAGAGTCAAGATGGCGGCAAAGATAAGAGAAACAGGGAAAACTCATATCATGCCTAACTCTAATGGATCACAACATATTAGATATGGAATTAATCTGCATACGCTCCAGTTCGAGATGAGATCAAACAATCTACGGATATCTGTTTCTGAGCTGTGAAAAAGGCCAAAATATTGCCTGTAACAGTCTAGGTTAGCCTTGTTTTTAGCCTAGCCGATTGCCAAAAATGCCTTTTGCTATGTTGTAACTGTAAAATGGCGAGGAGAGCTGAAATGATGAAAATCCAAGCTTTATAAGGATAGGATAGGCGCATAAGGAGTCTTATCAATATTTATTTGAATTCGCAACACAACCTGCTTTCAACGTACCAAAATTTGGCACCGATTGGCAAAAAGCTATGATTGGTTGTCCCTAGTGGAAACACAATTCCAAACTGAGTCACTTGTTGATCACTTACATTCCCTACCAGTTGAGAGGAGTGAGGAGTGAGTGGTCAATGGTGGTATAAAGCAGAGCAGTCAGTAGTGTTATAAAATAGGTTTTTCAAAAATTGTGAATCACTGCAACCACAAGAGGTCCTTGAGCATAGTCATAATTGTGCACCAAAATATTAGGCTGATGGATGCAGTGTTATGCAAGATTAGCTGCAGAAAGATATTCACATGGACACATTCACACACATGACTCAGTGCATGATCTCCTTGAAGCTTATGCCTGATGGTGATAAAATAAAAAGATACCTATATACTGATTTGGACATGACACATAAGAAAACGCAACAACATTTGCTCTGATGAATTAGGCACCGATTAGTATTGGCTTATAATTAATTACAGAGAACTTCTGCAATATATTGTATTTTTGTATAAATACCAAAAGATGTATGAAATTGTAAGATGCTGTAATTGCAAGCCAGATGAATGCTGGATAATGTTGGAAGTAATTTTAACCTGGAATGAAAGACTGCTACTTACTGGTGTTCAAGAAGCCTGTGAAACCTCAGACCGTACTGTCTGATGTAATGTGCACCTGTGTTTTATGTACAGCTAATGTTAAATAGTTATGTAACATATGCCTGTTTGCCACCTTCATCAGCAGACACCTTACTATAATTACTTACACTTACTATGTGTTGTAAATGCTAATATCTGCATGTGAAAGTCACCTGTTGCCTACAACCAGCTGATGATGAGCTAAAATATGAAAATCCAGATGTATTTTGCAGGATATTCTCGTATAGTTATCAGGAATTGAATCCTTTTTAAAGTGGGATTTATATTATTCCATCTTAGTGTAGATAAAAGAACTCGGATAATGAAAAAGGCTGGCCTGATATGGAAAGCAACACATGGTAAGTAGCACCATGTATTGTGCATTCTAGAGAAAGCTGAGACAGGCAGGAGTCCATCCCAGCATGCACGGTGAAAGGCAGTGAAACCACCAGGATAGATTTCCAATTCATCAGGGTCAACACATTCACAATCCTACAAGGCAATCTAGAGTCACAAAACCATTTGCATGTGTTTGCAGTATGAGAGAAAACTCAGAGTCCCTGGAGGAAACCCACACACCCACCGAGACAACATGTAAACTTAATATAGAAAGGGCTTTGGCTGAGGATCAAAACCAGAACTCTCTTTTGTGAGAGAACAGTACAAACTACCAGAATAACATGTGGTTGATGTGAGAGGATCTAAGTTGAGCAATGTAGTTGCTGGTGTTCCTTGTCACGGTTATATATTGTTTAATGACTCAGTTAGATGGCAATGCTTATTAGAAACCATGAAAAATACCATTAAAAAAACACAGAAGTGCCGTGATGGCTACCTTTGACACCAAAGGATGTAAAGTTTTAAAACCTGGAAAGCTTGGAAAAGGATAATTATCATTTTCTCACCCGTTTTGCACTTGGTTAGCAAAGTTACTGCTGAACAAATTAAATCACATCAGTAGGGAAATAAAGAAGCATGCAAATTTGCAAATTGGATTAGTCTACCTGATGATGGCAGATGAGTGTGAAAAGTTCAATTGTTGCCAGGGTTTATGAATAGGTTTATTTTGGTCTGTCTCAAGCTTGTTGACCATCTACACAATTGCCTAGTAAATGCATAAAAACAGGAGAATCAGCACTAATGCAGCTCATTGAACGCATTTTATTCTTAAATAGGCTCAATTACATTCTGCACATGAGTACAGTGAAGCATCATCTTTTTTTTACAGCTGCTTCCTTTACATTAGCAAACTAGTAGGAAAATATGTTGGTCAGGAAATCAAGCAGTAACATTCATCCTCTCCCAACAATCACTACTGCAGTGGCATTGAGCAAGGCAGTTAATAAAATATGGAAAAAAATGACAATATAAGCATGCATGAACCTAAGACTAAACATGACATCACAACTGCAAAAGTTTTAACTAAGTACTTCAATATTGATGTGATTGTTGCATTAAATATTCTGACTGTGGCTGTTGTAGTCTGTGTATTCACAGAGTATTTAATGTTAGGGGTAAAGTTTGAGAAGAGTTTTGTAGATACGGTATGGCCAAACAGGTAGACTGATTAACTGTTCAAACAAATTAGCATGGAGTGAAATGACAACCTTATTTAGAAGACAATCCAGACATTGAAGAGGATGGCTTGTGTTTATGAGGATGATCATCTTACATCTTGCAGCAACAGTGTTCTGCAAAGGCAATTTTATCTGGTAGACTAACACAGCATCACTAAATTCATTGCATGGTTTTCATTACTTGGGGAATCTCTAAAACACAACCGTTGTTTGATATTGATACCTTCCAGGTATGAATGTTTGCATTGCTGTTGAAGTCTTGTCAGTCCACTTTCCCCGAACAAAAAAAATTATTATTCACAGGAGGTTTCCCCACAGACACTCAAACACAACTGAAGAAATGTAAGTATAGTAAAATGCATGATCTAGCCTTATTCCATAGCAAAACCAAAGGTAATACTGACATAGTATGCTGTAGTTTCTATGTTGATAATGTAGACATCAAACGAAGAGTCCTTTTTAAACTCAAATAGTTTGTCTAGCTGATTGCCCCAAAAGTACAGTTGAATGTCAGAGTGAAAAATTACCTGCAACTTCCCGCATCTCAAAACACAGTGAACCTTCAATCAACAGTTATTCAAACAGATGGAAAACCCGAAGATGGTGGAAGCCTGTTTTACTCAGTGTAGTTATTTTCATCAACAGATAAGTGCCACCGTGACAGAACGACAGTGCTAATGGGATGGTTCGGAGACAGAAGTTTTTCATTCTCTTTGTCTGCTGCGACATCTTCGAGCTGTGAGGCTATGGCACCAACAAGTTCCTGTTTTATGCCGGCATCAGAAGAAATTTCAGTCAAAGTCAGAGAAGGATATCATCTCTAGAAGACAGGAGCAAAAAGATTAATCTGCTTTCATGCCTATCCTGCCACACTAGGACAATAATGGGGCTGAGTGGAATGCTATTTATATACAACATATCAGCCACTTAACCTGTTGATAAACAGTAATACAATCCGCTTGCACTAAATCCACAGTCGTGTGTCTGCGCTCATACTGGTGATTGTGTGTGCATATATATATATGTATATATATTCCAGTCTGGTCCCAGCCTTGTGTTTGTGGCACACACCAGCACAGTGGATTTTATAACAAAGATTCAAATCAGTTGGCAATTTCTCACACATATTGAGCTGTATGCTAAAGAGCTAATTAACAAGGGCTGTTATGGAGTTCACAAGCTTCTCTGACATCTTAATTAGATCTTAATGACATTTCAGTTGGAATGGCTGAACTGAGATGTGGCGAAAACCAGTGCTGATATACAGAGGGGAAAACTGGAAAGCGGCTGACGTTGGAGACGAGGAATGGAAGGAAGGAAGAATAGATGAGAGAGTTGGAAAGAGGAATAAATGGAAGAGAGATTGAATTTGTACATCTGTGCTTTATATGTACCCACCAGTCATACAGTACGCCCTGCTGTACTCCGTGTGTAAGGGGAAGGATTTGATTAATGCTGATACACTTTTCATTTGATCGTTCTCTCTAACGTTCTTTCATTCTGGCTCTTTACCTACCTCTCTTCCTCTCTCCCAGTGGGATGAGGCTATATGTGGCCCAGTAATTACTCTGCCCATGTCCCAGTAGCATCACATGTCTCTTATGGGCCTCTTAATCGGATTCTTAGCATTTATTACCATGAAATTTCAGTATAGGCACTCTAGAAATAACTAGATATGCACTGCACTGCCAATGGAGATAGTGTGATAATGGTATTTCTGGCAGATAGATGGCTGATTAGATACAATAATCTTCTGTAGTGCTGTGCTTTGCATTGTAGATTGTTCTGCGTGGTCTGCAGTGGATTGCAGGGAATAGTCTCTCGATATTCTGGTGGGCAGGTTGTGTATTTTTAGCTGAAAGGTTGGTGCACGTTTATGCAACTCCAAACAAAGTCAGCGGACTGTGATGAAAGAACAATGGTCCCGCAGTGAATGAGCAGACTAGTGCAGGAGTCCCCAAACCTCAAACTACCTGTGTGGTTATATCATTTTTAGTAACCTGTAATTAGCATCCTGCCGTCAGCTTTATGTGCACATGTACACAGTACAAACAGAAACACATGGACAAAATCAAAACCTTGACAGGGGAGGGAGTAATTGATTCTAATCTTCAAAGGCAAATATTTATTTACCAGATGAGTTGCTTCGTCCATGTTTTCCTGGGCTCAGCTGGCCTGTGCTGCCCTTCACTTGAGAGCAGCCATTAGAGGAGAGGGGAAAGGAAAATGGAGAGAGAAAGACAGAGAGAGAAAGAGAGATATAGAAAACTAGCAAACGATGATAAGGAGCCCAGAGAGGGTGCAAGTCAAAGATTACATCAGAGAAAATGAGGGAGGAAAGGCTAAATAGAAACTTTGCTCTGAAGCCCCTTGCGAGGAGGAGACCCTGGAATAAACAGAGTGGATGTGGCTTGAAAGATTGGGCAGCAGGAGACATATTACTGAGAGTCTGTAACTTGCTACAGATGCTGTTCTGTGTGCAGCCATGTCTGTTTATCACTTTCCTCCTCTCCCCAAGCCCTCCGTCTCATCTCTATTCTACCCCTTCTGTCTAGCCTAAATCTGTCAGAATACAGCCACAAATACCTGGCAACAACCTCCATTTACAACCACCCCCTCGTCTACCCATCTTTCCTACCCTACAGGGCCCTAAGCTTCTGTTCATTTGCACTTCCACCCTGTTACTCTAAGCCTTTATTCATTTTACTTAGCCTTTATGGGTTTACTTAGCATTTTATTTGCCCATAAAGGGCAATAAAAGAAAGCTTGTTTTTCTGTAGTGAGATCAGCAATTCATTCTAACAGATCTAGGTCCACAGATGCTTGTGTAATTTGGTAGTTTTTTTTCCTCTCAAGAAGGCCATGATTTATTTTTTTTCCTAATACAGTCTCAAAGTGGAACTAAGGCCCACATGGTCTGTGCTACACTCTCACCACCTACTTGTGGCATAAAGCATCTAGTCTGAATAGTTTATTGTAATGATGCACACACTAACTCTCACCGAGGCTGTCTTCTGTTTCCCAGGCAGATGTGCTGTAAATCCAGGCCATAGATAGACTGGCCAAGACCCCTACAAACTCTAATCTGCTTAAGTGTACCAGTCCTCGCATTCCTCCTCTGCTTCTGCTCTTCGGGTCAGGCTGACTGGTGACCTATTATCCCTCATCTGGCTGGGCTTTAACTACCAGTCAGCTCGTGCTGCACTTGAGCCGTTGGAGAGAAAAGAGCAGTGTGTCACCCTGATACGCTGTGAGTCAGTCATTGACTTCTGTCATATACTATATAGTGTACTCTATCTGGAGCAAGTGAATGGGGGATTGATCTTATTCAGCTCTCTCATAATCACACAGTGCCTGGCATGCTATGTGTATTGATCGCTATGGTAACGAACAACAGGAGGTGCATATGTTCCGTGACTGCACTGATTAGTGTCTGTGTGTGCGTGCATCCCAGGTTCACGGAGGCAGATACCATTGTGATGGGAGATGTGACGTACGGAGCCTGCTGTGTGGACGACTTCACCGCCCGAGCCCTGGGAGCTGATTTCATGGTGCACTATGGCCACAGTTGTCTCAGTGAGTCTCTTTACCAGTGTGTGTGTCTATGTGTGTGTGTGTGTGTGTTTGTGCACGTGCATGTGTGTTTGTCTGTGTCTCCATCTCTCTGCATGCAGATGGTGCCTCACAGAAGTGTGAAGTGAGCAAGCATCAAGGACTTCCACCTACTTAAGAGTGGGCTGCATGGAAATGAAGGCAGAGCACAGACAGACAGACAGACACAACTATTGATCAAAGGAAAATGCAACTAGTGCACCCTGCCCTAGATCTAGTATGGAAGGCGTATCAGACCTTTGGAGCCTGGACATCACATTTAGCCAGCAGATCAATGGGGAACATGCATTAGAGCCGTCCTTTGAAAACCTCAAGCAGTTCTTTAGGACCTTCACTCTCGCCCCCGCTGTTTGTCTCTTGCTGAACATGGGAGGAAATGCTAAATCGATAGTTTTGATATATCCCTGCCAGAACAACCTCACCTATCCCAAATACCAGAAATGACCAACAGAATTTTAATACACTGAAATGCTCTTTTCGTGTCGGTTTGTGCTATCTTGGTTGTCTTTGTCTTTGCGTGTGTGATTTGCGTGCACATGCATTATATGATATACACGCAGGCATGTTTGTTTACAAAAGAGATAAAATCTCTACACATTTCCCATTTAGGCTCAGAAGAAGCCAATAAAGGCACCAAAGACCAGTTATTTGCAGATCGTGAGGTTAGATAACATATTAATTGATGGAAGATATTTTCAAAGAAACTGGCTGAACTAAAGATTCCCAAAGAATGCATGTGTACAGGTGCTAGTGTGTATTTGTTCCTGACCTTCATCACTCAATCATGAGGACATCCTCTGTGCTGTTTGCCAAGATGTCAGACACCTGTGGAAGACTAAAGACTCTGCTCTGACTGACTCATAGAGAAACCATCTCTCCTGCTCGCCTTTATTTCCCTTTCATTCACTCTCCTGTATCTCCTTTTGAATACTGGTGTAATTTTGTCATTATAAAGCTTCTCCATCTACTGGAGGACAATATAGGCAGTATCATAAAATCATGCTCTTTAGTGTTTTAAAGTTATAATGATATTTATTGATATGAAGGATCCAAATTTTATTAAACATTATTGATGTTGAAACAGTTTTGTAACAGCTTTTTATTAGCTTTATTAGTTTAAAGAAAGAAATAGTGAGTTTGGCAAGAGTCTGAGAAAAATAGAGAAACCAAAATGAAGTTTCACTTTATTTACTTCTTATTACATTGTTGTTATTTATGAAAGCAAAAAAACTGCACCAGAAAAAAAGAGACATAGCAGCCTCGCTCAGATAACTCCAGGCCAGCTGCCATAGATGTAAGTATTAGTGGACTTCTTCCACATCACATGCAGATTCTCACTAATTTGGGGAAAAAACTCATTTGAGAAGCACTTTTTTGAGCAGAGGTTCCCCAACATATCAATTTTAGTTTAAGGCACTGTCAACCAGGACACATGTCAGTTGACAGTTCCATCTCTAGATATTTGGTACTAGATTATTATTTGTCAATACTATTCAGATTGTGTTTTCAGTGGTTTTTTAATACCTGATCCAAGACTGAAACTTTCACTTCTACGAACTGTCCCACACTGAAAGAACAGCAACAGACATCATATCTGGAATTCTAATGCAGAATATACAAATACAATTACAGCTGCACTGAATTGTGTCATGACTAAGCTTCACTGGCTCAAAGCAGTGTTTATTACATAAAATGATCTATAGCACTACAGCTCAATGATGACTGCATTTTCACACACTGATAAATTGAATTTCTACAGATTAAAATTCTTGAGGATAAAAAGATCAGAATGTGTACAGCATAGATATTAAGAGAATCCAGTCACTCTCCTTTATAGGTAGTGTTGTCACAATTTGTCTAACACTGCTAATTGCTTTCACTATTTATTATTATTATTATTATTATTATTATTATTATTATTATTATTATTATTATTATTATTATTATTATTATTATTAACAATAACAATAATAATGATAATAATAATAGAGAAAAGATTAACAATAAATGTCTTATATCAGGACATCTCAGTGTGCATTATCACTTACTTCAATTTTAATAATTTAATGTGCAGAGTCTGTGTGTATGTAAGCAAAAATGCAATAAATTCACTGGTTCCAGCATCTGAAGATGTTACCTTTGACTTTGGAAATTATAACAGGAATGTTCACTATTTTCTCACTCTTCATAGATTAATCGGTTACTTGAGAGAATTATCAGAAGATTAATTGATATCGAAAACAATCATTTGTTGCAATAGTATTATACTAGTATAATAGTATTTTTCATTAAATTATCTGCAAGCACAATGTAGAATATGATCTGTTTCTTCATATTGATTTGTTAACCAAGCCATTTGTAAAGAAGCCACGACACCATCAATTCAGACCTTTTCTCAGTCCCACTCACCATGGATATTTCTACGTATTTGTTTACAGAGGCACTAATAAGCAGCTGTGCTGGGTGACCTTCTAGTTATAACATATAGATGAATAAAAACACTGATGGAGTAAGTGAGTCCTGTCCATCTCATTGACTGTTTCTGTAATTGCAGCGTCTAAGTGCTCTCAGGCTACCATGCTAATGTGAACACGGATCGATGTCACTTTTCTTTGCCCTTTATGTTTTTGGGAGTGGCTATAAACAAGCAACAGACAGCTGTAAGTTTCAGTCTGGATTTTACTCAACTGCTCCGATTCTTTTTAGCCTCATGATATATTTAACTCCTTGGTTTCCCACTCAACATGTGGCCTGCAGCAAAGCCTACCTCTTTAAATCCCGATCCATCTCCTTCCCTTCCCTCTCTGCTCAGATGTGAGCCCATTCATCACTTCTGCCGCCAGTTAATTGACAACCCACCCCCAACCCTCAAACACACATCCACATTCACACAGTATCCCATTACTTTTTCCACTCCTCTCTTCTATTCTATGCCCTATCTTTTGGAATTTATACAGTACATTATTAAATCGTCCACCCTAACCCTTAAATTGAATTCCAGTGTTTTTTCCAACCCACCTGCATAGGAATTTCTCCAGCCTCATTCGCAGTTTCCATCCCATCTGCCCCCAGTCCTTTGTAAAGATGTATATCTTTTTTGCACTTTGGACTCTCCCAGTCCTCTTCTCTATTCACCCTTCTGCCCTTTTATCATGCTTTACTCTCCCATCTCTCTCTCAGTGTTGCTTTAATCTATGCCATAAAGTGAGCTGCACATGCTCATAAAAAATCTACACCCTAATGGGGCTGTTTGCTTAATCATAACAACAAAGTCCCCTCACTCCTGATCTGAAAATTAATTGTAACACAAAAGGAAGAATAATTATGATGATGAACGTACATGATCAGTCTTCTTTCTTATCCGTGCCCTTTCCCCCCTCTTTTCTTGGCCCTACTTTGTTCAGCATCTAGCTCAGCACATCTCTAGATACCTCTCCTAGGCCCGGGTGCGCAGTAAATGGCCTGTGAAATTAATGGTATTAATAGTAATCGCATGTGTCCCTCTCCTTCCCTAAATAATTGAGGTCTTTGCATCAGTTCCTGCGTGTGCTGGAGACATGTGCCAAATGAGTTTCAGTCACATCACAAGGGTACCTACTGCAAGCTATGTACGTGCATGTACCTATATAGCTTGTATTGCTGAACATGTGCTGTGCGCTAATGTTTGAGGCAGCATCAATAGTGTATATACCGCAGGCTTACCTGACATAACACAGTGAATTATTCATCTGTCTTTTCTTTTGTCTTTGTCTCTCTGCAGTCCCTATAGACTCCACAGCAGGTATTAAGATGCTGTATGTGTTTGTGGATATCCAGATGGACAATGCGCACTTCCTGGACACGGTCAAGTTCAACTTTCCTCCTGGACAATCCCTGGCACTCGTCAGCACTATTCAGTTTGTGGCAGCCCTGCAGGTGATGAAGCATTGGGATCTGTCTGATTTTTTGTTGTTGTTGTTGTTGATTTGTCAGATAGAGCTAAAGTGGAGTGACTGTGTGTCTTTACCTGAATAATTATTTTCCCTTGTGTTAGTGTTTACTATTCTGCCCAAGTATTTGTGTCGGTGCAGTATAGGCATAAACATAAATACTTCTCTGCATTCGTACAGAATACCTTTTTGTGTTTCCTGATGCTTTTATGAACAAACTCGCTCTGCCGCACTTAAGCTTAGTTCAAGTGTGGGTTTTAGAAATCCGCCAGAAGTTATTTTGGATTTGAAAGGTGGAATGAACTCGGGAAGGCCTCTCAGTTCAGCGTCGTGCTCAGCTCTTTTCACTTTATATAAGCAATGGCAGCAGCTATAGTATCATGCTTTAACACCCTTTTTTTCACCCTCCGTTCTATAATGCCTTCTACAGCTTTCATTTGCTATGTTGAACCAACACCACTCTAGGACTTCACTAATGTAACCGCCACTATTTTTAAACCACACTCTGCCTGTGTGGGTCATATTTTATGTTGGGGAGTTTGAGTGCATCCATGTGTATCTGTGCGCGTATGTATCTGTGTTTGTAGTTGTGTACTGTATGCATGTGTGCCTCCATCTCACTCGTGTTATGGTGTGTAGGCTTGTTGAGGTCACACAGTATGTGCGAGAGAAGCTGGTAGTTCACCCTTATTCCCCGTAGACCACCTTAAATTAGCTTTTAATCGTTCAATTTATCCTTCCACCTCCTAACACACTATCTCATTTTCCCCCTCTGCTGTAATTGTTTGCTCTCTCATCTTCTCGCTTTGCTTAAATGAATGTAGGTGTTTGGAAGAGTTTATTTTTCTTGAGTTATCGAAGCACTCTTGTCAGAAAATATTTATTTCCCTTGTGAATGTTGTGTTCGCATTATTTTTATTCAGCTATTTGTTATTATTTATTGATGGTATGGTATACCACATGATAGATAGTTTCTTTCTTTGCAGATTCATGAATCCATACATTCAACCACGAGTGGCCGTATTGGGAGTTATTATCTCTAGCATGACCCATTCAATATCACTTTAGGGCCACATGTTCAGTGTAATCTTGTGTGACCTTTCTCATGTTTTGCATCATTGCCCTCTTTCAGTCCATTGTATTTTTTCTGCATACATTTTCCATATATTCTGCCTCCATTGTACCCATCTGTGTCTTCTGTCTGTGTTGTTACCGTATCTAACTAGAAAAGGAAGAAGTCTTTATCTGTATGTCTGTTCTTCACTTTTCTCAACAACCATTCATCTGATCTACTTCACACTTGGCAGGTGTATTGCCGGAGACCCAAGGAAATGCAGTGTTGAGTGTGAAATTGATTGGATGAGAAATGTTAAAGATATCATTAAAAGAAAACATTTATCGGAACATGACAGACGCAAATATCGGCGTAAAATACCAATGCTGCATTCGTTCACTAGCAGAACTTGACCTCTTCAATATGGCAGCCACACAGACACATAGCTGCAACATACAGCAGCCAGTCAAATATTGTTTGACATCATAATGTTTTACATGGTATAATACTCTTAGTTTCATGTATTCACACATTAACTTGCTGCAAAAACTCAATGGTATACCTGAACTCTGCATACCTGCTTCAACTTCACACTTGGCAGGTGTATTGCTGAGGACCCAAGGAAGTGTAGTGTCGAGTGTGAAGTTGTTTGGATGAGTGGTGCTCAAAAAAGCTTTAAGCAGCAATACCAGAGGCCAAGCAGTCAGCCTGTTCTTGACAGACACGTTTTGAACAGGCACTGCACTGGTCCCCGCACTAAAGGTTTTTTTTTTTATTATCATTTTATTTGTGGTTATTGGTTATTTGTGCATTTATTTTGTGTATACAATTTTCTCACTTCTCTGCACTTGACAGCTCCACTTTTTTTTCTTTGTATTATAGCTGATCTGTTTTCTGTCAGCTGTTTCTCATGATGATCTATTCTTTCTCTTACTTCTCCTCTGTATGGCTCTTTGCTGGATACGATCTGCTGTTAAACAACACAAAAGGGAGAGAAATATGGACTTCCACTCATTTTTTCCTGGTTGTAATACATGGTTTCTTTTTTTTCACTATAAACTTCTAATGACATGTTCAAGTCATGAAACGTATCCAGTTCTTTAATGAAGTTACTTAAAGACCATCCTTCATAGCTCTCTTTTTGGAGAGCCATGTCAAATCAGGGGAAAGGTTTAAGAGTGAGCTGGACACAACCTGTGAATTTCTAACTATCCTTCCCTTTCCCTTCCGCCATGCTGCAGGCTGTGAGTGCAGCCCTCAAGCCAGAGTATGACGTGCTGGTCCCACAGTGTCGACCTCTGTCACCAGGAGAAATTTTGGGCTGTACCTCCCCTCGCTTGGACCGCCATGTCAATGCTATAATGTAAGAAACCTCTCATCTCCTGTCTTCCACCTCACACTTTCAGGCTTGGTCCTGTCCTTTCTTCCTGGTAGTTAGCAGAGATATCCAGATAACCAAAGATATCCAGCCTTGACTCATCCAGTCACTGTGCCACCCACCCACACCCCCTGTTAGGTACCATAATTACCCCTTGCCATTGCCATGGCCACCCGTGTGACATGAGGAATAATCAGTATGACATCACACCAGTCACACCAGACATTGCAGCCAGATGCTGATCCAGAACGGCACGACTTAAAAATACATTCACACTGTGCAAAGCATTGAATTTTATAAAGCCAGACAGACACAGTCACTTTTGACTGTTTCAAACCAACCACAACACATCCAGCTGCTCACCAATTTTCCATGTTTTAAGAAAATGTTTTCACAAAGTATGACACCTACTGCGGGCACGTTCATGATTGCAAATGATAAACTGTGCAACATGTGACTGTTTGTCTGTAACTGTGCTTCATCTTTGAGTGATTGCCTGTTTTAAGTTATTATTTTCCTCTTCATTTCCTCTAAACCAGAAAAAAATGATGAATCCAGCAGGCAGCAGCATGTGTCCTAAAAGACTAGCTCTTCAGTGTTTTTACATCAACATAGCTGTTCATGTGAGACTTTTCTGTGCATGCTTTATCCCACCTGCTCTGTAGGGATGAGAGTGCTCTGAAAATGTAACAGGTTCAAACAACAACCTACACCTTCACAGCCACTTTGTGTGTCTATACATCTCATGCTGCTCTACAGTAGAGAGAATCCTATGCTTTGTGGTGCACAGTGAGATGAGGTAATTCCTTGGCTATAATTATGCCTAGGTGCATCACCCTGTGTGTCTGGTCTAGTGTTAGTCCATGTGATTAAAACCTCCCAGTGCATTAGATTAAAATGGCTGCACAAGGACGGTGTTATGACCAGCTTGAAAACCACAACATAAGGAGGGAGAGGATGCCGGGTTAGTTGCAAAAGAATACATGTGTTTACAAAAAGACAAAAAGGACAGAGTAAGGGAGCAAACGAAAAACTGGGTGTTGTGTCAGGGAGTTGAGAGAGAGTGTAGGCAGAGGAAGAAGCCACCTATATAGACCCAACCCACATCATCACACAGGTGCCCTCAGTCAGTCATCAGTGAGCTGCACCTAGAACACAAAGGCATAAAACAGACACACACACAAGCCAAACAATAAGAGGACACAGAATGACACATAACAGGCAGGCTTTGCTGTATGCATAAGCCAAGCCCTATGGGAGACAAAAGTGGAGTGTGTATGTGTGTGTGTATGTGTGTCTTTTTACAAATGAAAAAAGTGGAAGGTTTAGGGCGTGTTCTCTTTTTTTTCCCACTATCTCTCTCGCTCTCTCTGTCATCACACACTCACATGCAATACACCCATGCAACATGAAGAAATGGTGAGGACTTCAACCCACCCAAAAAATGGGCCTTATCTCTCCCATTCTCCCTGTCTCTGATATAGCACAAGGCTCATTCCTCCAAAGAGTGTACAACTATAATCATGAACTAAAATTGAGGAAATGTTTTATTATGCAGTGTTTTGTTCCATAGACTCAAAAATTGACAGCCTTACCCAGACTTTAATTTCAGAATATATAGTTTATTAACAAGCTTCTCTTTACCTTTATGAATTACTATTAAGGCTTTGATACAATTTTTTGTTCACTATATCTTAGAGAGACTGCACGGAACACAGGCTTTTCTTAAAAATGCATGGTTTTATTCATCTTCATACCTGCAATAGTGTAATACATTTAAATTCATATTTAACATTTGGTTAGCTTAGATTCATTAGTAATGACTCACTGCTCCAAAAAATGGTATATGCACAAATTTGAATTACATTTTACCTCATCTTTGAACTACTTGAACATTATGAGGAATGGGCTGTGGTGTATTAGTCTTCGAGGCTAGATTTGTCTTTAGAAAAGACCTGTTTTTAAAAGCTGAGTGCATTGAAAAGAGCTACTGTATAAGAAATGATGAGTCGACCATTTCTATCTAGTGCCTCTATTCTCACTCCTGCTCGTGATAGAACAATATGAAGATGTGAATGTGAAGATAGGGTGTTGCATAACACAAAGATGCACAGCATTTACCATCATAGCAAGAGCACTTTTACTAAGAACAATAGAATATGGATGGAAGGACTGGGATCGTATGGAGAGTGAGTCGAGCACACCAGCCTCTTAAAGCTACAGAGAGCTGAGGACAACTTTGGCTGAAGTGCAGCAAGCTTATTGTTGGAAACATAATTATATGAGGGCCTTGGATGTTGCTAAGCAAAGAGAAGCAGGGCAACAGTGGCTCTGCTTGAATTAATTTTGCTTTCAATATTATTTGCGATACACACATGCACAGAGAGACATTTGTGTGCGCTTTTACACAAACACGCACACTTACAAATAAAGTCTTGGCTAGACACGTCTCCAGGTAGCCTATATGGCAAGCCACCCCACAGCCTGTTCCAAGCAGCTCTAAATACTGACCAATTAGAGGGTTTAATTGAATGTCCTGTCTCAGTAGGCCAACTTAGACTGTATGTTAAGGGGTGCAGGTGTACCGCCCTGAGCCCTCTCACACTAACAGCAGGACTTCTCTCAGCCTGACCCTTAGAAAGGGGTTTATGTAAGAGAGTACTGCCTGAGCTTGTGTTTTCAGGCACCTACATGTCTCCGTGTACTTATGGTTTGTGAACTCTGCCTCCGCTCGGGGTCTGGTGAATCCCCAGCAACAGACCCTGGGTTAATTGGAAGGGCTTGCATTCTCTGTAAACAGCATGCTGCAATCGTTGGGGTCATGTACCAGACAGCAGAGATGGGCAGACCCTCCACCCCAGCCTCAGGCCTTCTGCCTGGTAACACTTTGATCTACCGTTAAAAGGCTGCAGAGAGGTTTAAAAAGAGAACGAGAGAGAAAGCCAGCGGAGTCAATAGGAGAATAATATAAATGCTATTTATTGTGGTTTCACATTGAGTATGGTTGTCTAGAGGGAGCTTCCTTTGTACAAATTATTTTCTTCATTTCTTCTCTTTACCTCTAACCGTGAATTGATTGGTGTTTTTCTTTAGCTATCTGGGAGATGGAAGATTTCACCTGGAGTCAATTATGATAGCAAACCCAGACATCCCTGCCTACAGGTATTGTAAATGAAATCAACTATTATCAAATATTTTCTCCTCTTTGTAATTTATGTACTGAAATCATCTATAAAATGTATATTTTAGTCAATAAGCAGCAGCTCTTATGTTATTCACATAAGTTGAAATGTATTTGCAAAAGTTGGGAAACTAAAGAGAAATTTATATATATATATATATATATATACATATATATATATGCTGTTCAAATTAAAGAATCCCTTGCAGCTATGATCACTCACCTTATTTCAGTGTCATGATAACATTTTGTGAGGAAAAAGTTCTGTTTTGATGAAGTGTTTGAATGCAAAGTGAAATTGTGTTGTTATAGACATATGCACTGCCGCGCAGATCACAGGTCTCTCTCATAAACAAGATTCTAATCTCAAGTGAAGCCCTTGTACCGGTGAAAAGGAGATTAGATGCTCAGAAATACCTCCATTTTCCCTAAGATATACTAACTCCTGTCATACTTGATGGCTTTTCATGATTGGATTTTTTTCATCTTTTCTTATATTTCTGTCCTCAAGATAAATACCTGAACAATAGATGGTAATGTGTATAATATGGTTTGTCTGGTTATGTTTATATATGTATTAAATCTATACCGTATGCTGTTTGTAGATATGACCCCTACAGTAAAGTGTTCTCCAGGGAGCACTATGACCATGAGGCCATGCGTTCCTTAAGGCTTCAGGCTATTGACAAGGCTCGTTCAGCTCAGAGATGGGGCCTAATTATGGGCACGCTGGGCCGGCAGGGCAGTCCCAAAGTCTTGGAGGTGAGAGTCTGCATCATCATTTCAACAGTGTACATATTCGCAGGCCACTTGTGCAATGGTTTGTAATACTTTTTGTGGTTTGGTGACATGAAGTACCAGTGGGACAAGCAGTCTTCGCACTGAGAGCTTGTTATTTCACATTTAGGGTGATGCAGCATAACAGCCGTAGAAAACCCAATCCTTGAGCCCGCTGTTGGCCTCAAGGTTGGTTGTATGTGTTATTGGTAGGGATGTAAATTTTAAGCACTCTCTTTTATCGATTGTCAAGAATTTGAATTATGAATAATAAATAAATATTTAAAAGCTTGAAAAGTAATGTACAAATCCATGTTTGTCCACAATCAAAGAACACAACATAACCCCATTAAATTAAGAATTTGAATCACAAATTAAGTAAATCTAAAAATTAAAAAAAGATGAATGAAAACAAATTGTTTTAATTTATATAACCATTCAGTGCAATTAAAATAAATCCTAACCCATTCAAACTTCCAGCACATTGTTATACCAGGGAAAACCTTTGATCTTGTCATATTGAAACCATTCTTGGTGTGTCTGCATCATTGGCTCTGATCAAGATTTCTCTCAGTACACACAACTCATCTCAACTGTATAAACATTCACTTTAAGTTCAGCCACTGAAAAGAGTAGCTTAGATAGAACTGATGTCCTGGGAATTCACAAATCCTATGTATCTGCACACACACACATGCTTGTCCATTAGCTTCAGACCCATAAGTGAGAAACTGAAAGTCTTTGCAAGTACGAGCTATTATGCATTAGCATGCACACGAGTCTGTCTGGGGGTACTAATCGATCGACTGAGAAGCCCTCTCGATCACTTTTAACCCACAGCTGCTCCTCCTGCTGCTTTCCCCTCCACTGCCTTGTTCCATATTATTATCTTTATCCTGTCTCTTTTGTTTGAAATTCCCACTTTTTGTTTCTGCTGTACAGTTATGTGTTTGACTTTGTTTAGTGGTTTTGCCGTTTGTACTTCTCCTGTTGGTAAGTATACATACTTGACTGATGATGGTAGCATTGATGTAAAAATGTCACCCAGAGAGGGAAAAGTTTCACTTTAGTGTGGCAGGGGAGGATGGATTTTTTTAAAAAGGGCATTTTTATAGACCACCACCTCTCCCATAGCGATCTGTCGAGATTAAGAAGTGGAGTATCAGATAACCTCTTAAGTAAGGGGTCAGAACTATCTCTGATAAGAGCACAGTCATAGAAATGTCTTGTGATACTCCCAAGGACAGTTGATATCAGCAACATTCATACCTTTATCTCACCCTAAGAACATTTATAGGATTTCTTCACTTGGTTTAGCTGCCTTCTGCATCTCCAAATGACACCTCAGTCCGAGTACCAATGCACAAAACTTTAAATGTAGAGCAAGTAAGGGAGCAGAGTTCTTTGAACTGGCTAAACAGTTTCATTTATTTGTCTTATATAAGGCCTGGTGTCTGGTTTTGTGACCTAGAGGCCCAATCTAGCACTGCCTGGGGGAGTAAAGTTGGAGCAGCATCACCTGAGCCCACTACTCTCCAGGTAGGGGTAGAGGTCTGGTGCATTGTGACTTGTGCAGCAGAAAAAGCTGAGGGCCATGGTTTGCTGAACTGTGCCTGTAAAAGCTGGCTCTTGGGATATGTAATGCCAGTTATTCATTACAGTGGTATCAACCAAATATAGTTGGGCCCACATCCACACATAGCACCAACTCTGGACCCAAACTCCTAGATAGGAGCTGGACTCTGCTTTTCCATCGTTACTTAAACTGAAGTTGTGTAGCTGCTGAGCTCAACTGTATTGAAGTTTCATCAATATGACCGCATGTCACAGAGAGCAAAGCCTTGCCTGTTATTGAACCTCAGATTCTGATGCACCAAACTGTATTCCCCTCCAGTTGTGGAGCAATGTCCCAGATCATTTGCTTGCCAGGAACAGTCATTGGAGTGTCATTAAGTCATTAAGTCTGCATTTGTCTGGTGGACTTTAAAAAGGTTTTTGATTATGCCCCGCAGGATATCTTGTAGAGTTGTGTTGTGGTTTTACCGTACCACTCATTCTGTGACAGAATCTCTATAGTAGGTGTACCCAAGGAGTGGAGAGACACCAGCTTGGTGACCCCAGGATTGCATCTTTGCTTTTTTCGGCTTTTGCATTTTGTTGTAGTTCCTCTGTGAGGTCTGAGGATGTGATACTTCAGGACACACTAGATTCCCCTCCATTGGATTAGGAGTGAATTGCTGCCAGAGGTGAAGGAGTTAAAGAGTTTGGATTGGAGCAACATAAACAAGCCTTTTGCTGGATATTCATTAAGAGGGTGTCTGAAACCAAAGATTTGAATTCTAGCCTTCTACAATTTTGAGCTCTGGGTGGAGTCTCAAAGAAAAGGATCATGACTACAAACAGGTGAACTGACTTTTCTTCACCATTCATCTGGGCAGATAGTGACAGGTTGAGGAGATCGGACATCTGCAAGCAGGAGGAGTAGAACGGCTGCTCTTTTGTTTTGAAAAGAGCCACGTGAGGTGGTTTGGGCATCTAATCAAGACACCTCCCCATGGAGGTGTTCTGGCAGGAAGGACACCCAGAGGAAGGCCCAGAATATGCTGGAGGGATTTCACGTCCCATTTGGCCTCAGATAGCTAGACAGAGCTGGAGGACATCGCTGGGAAGAAGGATGTGTCAGCTATCTTGCTTAACTTGCTGTCAGACAATGTAGAATTGGATAAGCAGCAGAAAATGGATGGATGGATCGATGAGGCTTCAGAGACTCAGAGCTGGATAAAACTGTCTTCCTGCTGAAACTGTTAACAGTAGCACAAACTTCTGGACGACCTTAAATTGTATGTGTGGGTGGAAGTCATGGGTTGTCAGATTTGTAACTTATCATTTGTTATAGTAGTATAACAGAGTTTCACAGCCCTAGAGAGAATTGTGTTTGATATGTGGATTGCAAACCTCACTCTCCTTATTTTAATCCTTTCTCTTTGCAGCACCTGGAGTCACGGCTGCAGTCACTGGGCAAGTCCTTAACTCGAGTGCTTTTGTCTGAGATTTTCCCCAGCAAGCTTGACTTGATGCCAGATGTAGATGCGTGAGTATTAAGATATATACATGTACACTAATGTGCACTTAAATGAAGACACATGCTTTCATGAATCTAAACTGCTACCCCACAGCAGATTAAGTGACAACTATGGCCCCATAGTTGCCCAACTATGGCCTTACAGGAGCCAGCTTGAATTTTGAAAGCTCAGTTTGTGTTATAAAAGATCAATGTAGAAAAATATTTGAGAATAATTTGAGAGCCAGAAGATGAGAAATAGATGAGTGGTTTACAAGATGATGACAACTTGAGGCGACTTTGAATTAAGCACCTTGTTTACTTTGTGGCTGTAACTGGTTCCCAATGTCATTTTGGTCTTTTCCCCCTGACGACTCCCCTGATGCTTTTAAGCCATACTACAATGCACGCGGCCTCTAACTTGAAAGTTGTGATTACTTTCATTGTCTTCCACACATCACTAAAGACTTTCTCCTTTGGCTCATAGTTTTCTTTATTGCAAATTCTTAATCACCTCTGTGTTTCTTTGTCATAAATATGGTGTTATTTATCTTTCACATCATGGAACCTGACAGAACTATTATGATCAGCAAGTAGTCACCTAAAAGTTGCAATCAACAACATTTGAAATGTATTCTGTAAGCATCATTGCACACATAATTGGAGAGTCAGCATCATTTGCAAGTGCACACCATAATAAGAGCTGACAAATGCTAGTTTATAGTGTATACAGTAGCTCCATAAATATAATTGGCATTCATGTGTTGGTGAGATTCCATAGTTTTGCCATCGTAGCAAAAAGAAATAGTCCAGTGTAACCAACTTCAATGCTTGAGACAATTTCCTCAGCTTCGACTCATGGGGCATGGAAATAGGAAATTAATATATGAATAATCTATTTAAGTGTTAACTTTTCTCTCTTTTACTTCTACAATAAGGTCAAAGTATGATCAAAACTAGAAAAATAAAATACCCTTGCCCTTGCTCAGGATAGCTTTTTATATTTTACCTTTAGGCTCCAAATTCTGTTTAATTCTAATCATTTTATTATGAGTCTAAAAGTACTTTTCCTTACGTGAACCTAAGGAAACTGTGAACTCATTAGACAAAATAAATTATTTGTGCAGTGAAACATTATTGATACACACATTGATCTTGTCATGACATGTTCCTGATCATGGTGGCAGGTGCTGATTCATGCTCTGCCACTGAATGCTGTTAGCCAGCCCAGCAGCACTCATTAATGTCTTCAAAAAAAATCAAGTTTCTTCAATGAAATATCAAGTGCTCAGGCCTCAGAGTGAAGTTTCTCCCGGTTTATCTGACTTCCAACCAGTAGAACTGAGGTGAAGATTGACAAGGGGTCAGTGAGACACTGGTGTGCAACAGCTCCAATCACACTCGCACAGGCACTCACACAGTCACACACACACAACGCTCCTCACACTCCCTCAGATTGGCCTCTCACTGTGGAGTAATGAGAGGTGTGATGTGTGAGGGAGGAGTGGGTGAGAGGACAGAAGGTCTGAGAGAGATTGAGAGTGAGTTGGAGAGAGAGATAGAGAGATGCAGAGGTAGTTGAGGGGGCTGTGTTGGAAAGCGAGCGATCATGGTAAAAGCAATATTTTTCTTTGTTTTTGGCTCTCCTCTTCCAAGTGACGTATGAGTGCAACTCCGAAATTATGTAAGTCAGGCACGATTCACCCAACCAAAACAAACCCTCATTACAGAAAAAAGGCTTTTCAACAAGGTCTATTTCAATAGCATTTATGGTGTGGATGTCAGGAAAAGGAAAGTGTTTGAATATAAAATTAAGGCCCACTGTTTACATGTATGCACTTTTATACTCAGTTGCCAGTGTAGGTGTACAAATCTGCAAAAATGCCATTTAATAAAAAGTGTTTCTAATATTATATATAACACCTTTCAGTACAATCCATTGCCATTCAACAATGCCACAAATTATAGCCTCCAAAAATGCCATAAAGTTGAATCAACACATCTCTGAAATGGTTTTGATAAAAACTGAACATTATAACCTTCATCAAAATGGAATGCAATAATTTTTTCTTTGTACTATTTAAGGCTAGGGCTTGGTATCTTCAAAAAAAATCAATACTAGTGTTGATACAGTACCTTAGTTTCCATACTGATCCTAAAACAAAACTTTTTTCGATATCTTACTTTAGGGGCTGTGTTTTTGTACAAAATACTTTTTTTTTCATTTCACAAAAGAAGCCAAATATTCTTCATACAAAAATGGTACTTAAATAAAAAATTGTAATCAGAAACTGTCTTATCAAAGAATAAAAATTCAATACCAGCTCTTGGTGCTTGTCAGATTTCGGACAATGCCAAAAAAAAGTGTTGAAGTTCAATTTCCAGCTCAATTTGGAGACCTTTGTATTTATTTACTTTTTATAATGGCGCCTTTGTCCTTGTTAAAAACAGTTGTTTTTTGTATTCCTTAATGAGTCTAGGTTGGAAATGAAATACGAAAATTGAAGGTTCACTTTGGAAGATAAGACCTGTTCAACAGCTTTATTTGTTTGTTCAGAGTGAGATTGGACAGCAGCGGGGGGGGGGGGGGTCTGCAATTATTTTGGGCTTTCTGATAAGCTCCACTTGTAATTTTATATATTTATCACCCATTTTGCTCTTCCTCTGTTTACTTTAATTTTTTCCCCTTGCTGCTGCAAATACTTTGTCAGCACAGGCATCCTACATGAGGCTACAATAGACTTTACAAACCATCAGGTGTTTCAAGCTGTGTTGAATCCACATGTGTTTTGGGGGGGGGGGGGGTGCAAAGACAGAGAGAGAGATTGAGAGATAGCCAGCCAGTGGGGTAGAGGAGGACCCATTAGTGCTCAATACCAGCCGACACGTCACACTGTACAGAGCACACCCCCGGGCTTTTTCTGTCATTAGACACACACGCACACTCACTCATATAAAGAGAGAGACACCATTAGCATATGCTCTTAAGTGTGTAATTAGGCTGTCCCCAAGCAAGTTTTAAACTATTGTACAGATATCTGCACCACACACACACACTTATCTCAACTAGACCGCAAATACCACCCAGTTCATTGCAGCCTTTTATCTTTCCATTTGAATTCAAATTTTTGACACCACTGGAATGAAATTGTTTGTTTTAATCCAATTAAGTTTACCCTTAAAGGTGAGCAGCTTCGGTTCCCCTGCAGCTTTGAAAGGTTAATTGTTTTTGCTTTTGGCGGGTCAAGACTGAGAGTGTAATTGAAGCGAAGCCATGCAGGTGGAGGTTCTCCCAACAGTGTCAGGGTTTAATGGGCCACAGCAAGTAACGCAGCGAGGCCAGGGCTGGAGCTAACATTGCATAGTAGCACTACATGTCATGTGGTCTCAGCTTTATATATTACAGCAACTCGCTCCTCAGTCCGGCATCCTTTTCCTCTAATCCTAGTATGTCTCTTCGGGTTTAAGGGTTTTTCTTTCTGACGGACTTAAACAGATTATTTGCAGAGGAACTGAAGAGACACGGTTTCCATGAAACACCTTTTCCCATTCTTTATTTCAGTTAATTTTTCCTTGGGAAACAAGGCTTTACAGATAAGACAAAAGCCTACCTTTTTCCTTTGTCTCTGCATCCCTCCCTCTCTTTCCTCCAGCTCTCTCTTTGTTTTACTGCCCCCTGTGATGTGGGATCTCTTCTGTGCTGGGTAGATTGAAGGCCAGATATGGCCTGGAAATGCAATTTGGGCCGCGTTCAGGGGGCAGTACCTGGCATGACACCATGCATTTTACTGAACTGCACCATTCAGTCAGACTGTGTGCTAATGTTAGAAAAATCCCTTCTGGCACCATGCACCAATCAGCTATCTGCTCCTCAGGAGGGGTTCTCTCTCTGCCTTCCCTTTCATGCTTTCTGTCTTACTTTCCTCTCAGACCTTACTCTCAACGGTAGCCCCAAGGATTTAGTGGAAGAGTTGGTATGCTTATTAATTACTCTCCCTCTTTTAACCACTCTTAATGTTCTTTTCAGCCTGTACTACACACAGGCACATACATAGACACAGATACATCCATGTGCCCTATACGTTTCTACATGTGCACGCACTCATGCACACTGTCAGACTCGCCCTCTGTAATTAGTTTCTTCTTCCTGTGTGTTCGAGCTAAGACGATTTTGATACATGTGCAGAGTTTGGCTACGTAAAGGGCTCCGGTTATGAGAAGCAGCTGATGGGCTTAAAGGTCATATTTCAGATTCCACTTCTCCATCTCAACTCAGCAAACTTGGGTCTGAGGAGATTGGTGCTTAGTACAAATATGTCTGACTCAGCTGGCTCTCAAATTAGGAGGATGAATAAGAATTCAGTCTTTGGGGGACACTGTTTTTTTTTTTTTTTTTTTTTTTTTTTTAAAGTGTTATTTGAAAATGAGAAAATGCCATGCGTTTGCCCAGAGGGGGTAGAATATTTCTGTGACAGAAAGCAGAGTGGAGCGAGAGTCAACAGTGCAATCAATTCTGCAGCTGAGAAACTGTGTGGAAGTTGGAAAATGAAGAACAGACAGATGGGGGAATTTGACGGTGCGGCGTTGACAAGAAAGTATTCAAGCAATTACAATAAAACTTCTTTTTTGTTTTTTGTTTTTCTTTCATGTGTTTTCCATCCTTGCCTCGATATTCGCTTATATACTTCTGCTTAATTCTTAAACAGATGTATTCTTATTGACATTTACCTAGATCCAGCATTATCTCCAGGGCTTTTTATATGCGCTGCAGCTTAATTCATATTTGTCAATATTTCTGAAGGAGCTCCATCATTAGGATTAGGGACGAGGGAGGGTCCACTGCCTCAGTAGAGATGGAGCTGTGGATAGCATTGATCTGTGAAAGCTAACCCCAGTAGCCCCGGACGCTTCTCTCCGTCTCCATTTTCCCATTGTTCATTTTTCCCTCCAGTTGTTTACATCCACGCCCTCCTCATCCCTCCCTCATGCATTTTCCAGAGTAAACACTTTTCTCCCTGCCAATCTTCCTCCTCTCTTCTGCTTCTGTTCTCTTCTTCTGCTTGTGCCTCTTCACCCCCCCCCCCCCCCCCCCCCCCCACTCCCCTCCTCTGTTTTCGTCTTCATTGCTCTTTCTCCCTATCGCTGTATATCTGTGTCCTCTCTATTTTTCTCACCCCCCTCTCCCCATCTCTCTCATACACAGCCCCCCCCCCCGCCTCTCCACCACCCTGTCTGCCAGCTATGTAGGCTACCTCCGTGGAGACCGGGCTGGTGCGGCTTTTTTATTCACACTCACCTAACCTCTCCCTCTTTTTCTTTCACTGCATTTCTTCTCTTTTCACCTCTGCTCACTTCGTTCCCTGTTTTTTCTGTTTATGCCTCCCGCACCCCCCCACTCCCCATTCTCCCTCCCTCCTCCACCACCACCACCTCCACTACCAGCCTCCTTCTTTCACTGGCTGGCTATGCATTCAAACAGTGTAGTGTGGCTGTCTTTAGAGCTGTTGCAAATCAGGACAGATCTCTCCAACAGATGCTGGAGATCAGGTGGAGGGAGGCTCCCCGCACAACCCATTGCATCACATATCCACATGCAGCGTGCAGTCGCAGATGTGCCCTGCCTGTCTAATAGGATCTCAGTCTCTCGCCCTCTCAGGCTGTTTGTTTTGCACACACATTTGCAACCCACTCAAGGATGTACATTTTGTGCAAAAACATGTGCCTTTTCTCTCCCACAGGTGGGTCCAGATCGCGTGTCCACGCCTCTCTATCGATTGGGGCACAGCCTTCTCTAAACCCCTGCTGTCTCCATATGAGGTAAACATGCTCCTTATAGTCTCTCAGCAAGATCACAGCTGTCACTCACTTACCGGGGGGAGGCTGATCATGCATTGCACACACACACAAATGAACACACACAGACCTTCCTGCGGGTTGTACATCAACCCCTTGGTAGGTGTAATGCTGAAACCTCCATGAAAGTGCACAGATAAGAGATCTGCAACAATGTTCAGTATAGGAAACTGTTTGAAAGGGAGGTGAATTTGTATAGAACTCATCAAGGCCCACTTGTGCCGGAGATGGAATACTCCTCCTCCTCCGCCTCTCCCTCTTTCTCTCCCCTTTTCTCCTGCTATAAAGAGCCACACAGATCAACAGCAGACTAGCACCCCCTACTGGCTACAGGACCACACAGTCGCCCCCCCCCCTCCACAACATCACCCTGCCTTTCCTCCTCCCACCCATGCAGCTGTCTTGTTTGTCTAAATGGAGGGAGATAGATCGGTCAGCAACCCATAAAGATCCATTTCAAAGCGAGTGTTTGTTTGTGTGCCGCTGCAGCTGGTGTAGTGAGCCTGGGAAAAAAAAAAAAAACCACAAACCCAAAAAACAGGCTTGCTCTGTGATAGGTTATTATTCGACTTGGCTGGTTTGCATCTGATGTCACCTATTAGTTAACTCAATGATTTTCCTCAAAGACGTGCTGCTGATTTGAATCCCTGTGAAATGGCTGCGAAGGGAATTGCTGTCTTGAATATTGGATTGTGATTTGAAATGGTTGCTGTTTTTCTCTGACTACACATCTTTTGCATGCCGCTTGTGCTGCACATACAGTACACTTCACAATGAGGCCATTAAGAATGATGACCACGTACACCTTCGAAGTGATGATGATTTTGTATTGTTTTTGATTGAGGTCTATACAGTAATGGTACTTGTGAAATCGCCCCACTGTAATGAGGAAAGTGGCAATCTGTTTTTCTGAAGTCCTTTGTGTTAGAGCTCGCTTCCCTCTCCCCCGGCAGCTATTTGGGAACAATGTCTGTGCATTTAAATAATTTGCAGCCGCACTTGTGTCTATATGTGCGCTCGTGTGCCTTTTGTGATAAGTCTTAATTCAGCCCCATCTCATACCTGTGAGTGTTATACGTCTTGGGTGCACTATGCTTTTCGCTGTGGCATTTAGAATGAAGATGAAGAGGAGCGAGATGGGAGGGGTGGAGTGAGCAAGGAGGGAGAGTTGGAGGGTGGGGGGGCAGCATTTATTTTCAGTGCGTCTCATGTTATATTTATAGTCAATAAGACACACTTGGCTCTCCTGTCAGAGCAGGGATTAGCAAGAGAAGCTAGCTTCCACAGAGAGAGGCAGTTGGTGTGAGAGGAGGAGAGCAACGGTTAGCAGCGAGAGAAATGAGAGGAGGGGAGGAATAAGGGCAGAGAAAAGGAGAAAACGAAGAAGACTCTAGCGGGAGGATCTTTAGGGGAAGGAGAGGCAAAAAATAAGATGGTGAAGAATTCCAGTATTCAGTTTGTTTGTCCAGGAGGAATTTAGTTGACCCACATATTGTTTTTGTAGAAAGCTGGATGTGACATATGTGCTAAACATATGTGTTTTACTGCATTAACACAACGTATGCAGCACAGTACTTTTGACAAACCTGTAAGTAATAAAAATAAACTATTTTTGCTTCATTTCCAGTATTTGTTTGCCTCAAGAAAATCCATATCTCCACCTCTACTGCTGTTTTCCTTTAATGTGTCTTGTTTATGTAAAGGCATGAAAAATCACTTTGAGGGGAGGGTGGTGTTTGTGTTTCTATTTTGGTTTGTTTAGAGATACTCCCTTGTCAGTATTGTTACACACCATGTCTCACTAAAAGAGAAAATTCATCACTTTCAAGCTACTTCTTTCATGTCTTCTTCTGTTTTCTTTGGGCGGGGGGGGGGGGGGGGGGGGATGTATGATTTAATATGACTTGCTATATTATTATATGTTGTTGTACATGTTCTTAATAAGCCCAAATTAGAAGATGAATGAATACTTACATCAATTAATAAATAAGAAATCATTTGTTCTTTCATTCAGACTGTTTGTTCATCTGTTCAGTCATTCAAGTGCTCTTTCCTTCATTCACAATCAATATTCACAGGCACTTCTCTTCCATATGGAGCAGTCTGCACTTATGTCACAGTACTGTCATGCCAGTGCTGTTGCTCTCCTCTAACAGCTGTTGTGTCATGCAGTGCAGCTGCATAAGGATAACATGACAACTCTGCCTGTTATCCAAGCTTAATATTATGACACCTGTCTTGTCTATATAGTCAGTCTGTTGCATCTTCTCATCCCTCTCTTGTTCCCTGCAGTGAGTTTTGCCCCAAAAACTGCAAATACAGTTCTTCTTTAGATAACAGGGCACTGATATTGCACTTTAAGCTTTTCTTCTTCTTTTGTTTTCATGTTATTTGTTATTAACTGTCTTAACTATGTGTCTGGCAGGCAGCTGTGGCTCTACAGGAGATTGGTTGGAAGGAAGTCTACCCCATGGACTTCTACTCCAATCAGAGCCTAGGGCCGTGGGCGCCCAACCACCCTGACAACCAACCTGTGAGGCCTTCTCGCAGACAGACTCAGGTGAGCAGGGCTGGGAGATAAAAGAATGAATGACAGAGGGGAAGAGAAGCTGGTAAAGAGTGAAACCACACAGTGATTAGCATGTGTTTGATGGTTTTTATCAGTATGTCACCATACTGACACCCAGTGGCACAATGACAACAAGACATGTATTTTGACATCTCACTCAAAGGCGTGGTTGTGACCTTGACCTTGATGTGCATCACAAATTTTCTCAGTTATAAAAAAAAAAGGAAAAAAGAAGACAATTAGAAATTCAGTTGTTGTTTTTAACACACCTTACTGTAGCCGTATTGCACCATATTACCACTAATCTGTCTGAAGTATACTGTGACTGTTCCAAGAGTTAACCCTATCCCACTGCCTGCCTGCAGAAGCAAGCCTCAGAGCCAACCCTTCCTGCTAAGCAGTGTGGGCAGAGCCAGTGCGCCCCCTGTGGCTGCAAAGGGGAATGACACATCGTGGCCAGTGCTGTCTTTTACTCGTCCCGTGCCTGCCAGTGCCTCTGCTAACGGCTGGAAGGAGGTCAGACCAGAGAAGGAGAGCGGGTATTTGTCCAGACACACTCATTGCTCTTCTTCACATTTTCTGTATGTATTCTGAGCTCCGAATGTATGCAACAGAAAGAGTGACTCATATGTTTGAGCTCATGCACATTTATGTGAGTCAGATTACAACGAAGGAACTGCTAAGAAAGGAATTCTTCCTGCATGGAGGAAATGTGTGGGCCATACTCTAAAGCAGGCACGGCCTTTGTGATTGTCAGAGACAGACGGCACAAGATGACCTTGAGGACATTGTATAGAATTAAAGTGTCTGTTAATGTGGGTGAGTTTTAGTCAAACCCAATCCACTTGTCCTTGGACGAAACACTGTAAGTTGCCGGACACTTCAAATGAGTTTCCTTTCATACTGTGTTTCAGAGACAGTCCCCTGTGAAAATCAAGTGTATTGTATGAAGCACTTTATTTGATGTACAGTATGAGTATTATACTAACATGCGGATCATAAAAAAAGATGCAATGTCTCTCCTTCTCACTTTTTCTAGTCTAATTATGTGAAAATAAATCCAACATGAAACCTTTCCTCTTTGTTTGAGTGTCTTTGATAAATGCAAAAATAAAAAATAAATAAACATGCAGCACCACGCTGAAGCGATGAGATGTTTTTAAGGCTGAGGGGTATGAGTTCCTAGATGCGTGCAGTGCTAGTCACGACTGCTCTCCATCCTCGTTATTTATTGATAAGGGAGTCTGTCAATAAATAAATAAATAAATAAACACTCTCATTGCTCATAGTTTGGCTGCCACAGCAGAAGCTGACTGACAGCAGCGTGCCGTGGCCTCAGCTGACCCTGAGAACTTATGAACCTTCCCAAGGTTGCAGTACATTGTCTCAGGCATATATGATCTTCTGTGAGTTTTGTTATTTGCCTGGAACTCAGATCCTCCCTCTACTTTGCACCATCGTATCTCCTTGGCAACAGGGGCCTGTGCGATGCAGACGGTCCCGCCACATGTCCGTCTTCTCATGATGTGTCTCACGTGGTTGTTATATTAAAGAGCTCAGTACTTGCTACACTACAGTGTCAAGAATAAATTACTGGCCGGCAAAGCTCTCTCTCTCTCTCAGCTGATGTTTATTTTTTGGAGCACTGTATCAGGGGAGAAGTTTAATAAATCCTCTTCTCATCTTAAAGTATACTGTTTTTAATCTCACAGCCTAAAGATTTGTTTTGCGTTAAATATTAATTACTGATTTGAATATCAGTAAGTGTGGATGTTTTTAAAAAGATGTCCTAGCTGGCAAGACAAACCTTTTGTGTGACATAGTTTAAATTTTAAACATTATGGACACAACAGATGGAACTAATGGATATTTAAATATCATAATTGAAGTCAAAGTGGGACCTTATTATATTACCATTATAGGTCTTGGATGCATACCACAATCAAAACTAATTATATTTGCTGTCAGTATGTCTGAAGTATCAAACATACTGACAATAATTCCAGTTGAAATTGTTATCGCTGATGCTTGTGTACTTTCAGTTGGACGAGTCGTTCATAATTTATTTTATAGTTATGATCAGGTTAAACATAAACAATTTTTGTATATTCATTCTGAACAATTTAGTATAATTCTTATTCTTGCTCATTGTTATTTTGTTTTGTTGTTTATTTGGATCCTGATTAGTTGTTATCTTGGCAACCACGACACTTTCATAGATCCAGGTATAAACAGTGTATAAACACATAACAGTGTAATAATACAGTATATACAGTATAATCACAAAATGTTTATACTTAAACTATATACAATACATAATTATGTTTATGTGTTATGTTATTAATCAACAACCTTTAAAACAATACCCTCATTAATCCCAGCCTGATAAAATGACACTAAGACCAAACATGTGATATATAAAATAATAAATAGAATAACTAACTGGTAAAAAGGAAAAAGAATATTTATATATATATATTCCAGTTCACTTGAACATCTGTACTTCAAACAATACTTATTTTGCCATTTTTTGCAGCTATATCTTCAAGAATAACCTCTGGAAGATATGCAAACATCTGGTTAGTTTTTAAACCAACTTTTGCAAGATTTTTGATATATTAAGTATTACATAGTATCCCAGTGAGACATGGTTCTGCATATAACCATGCATAATCTAGTCCTTTTTTCAATATGATGCAGTGTTTGTGCCTGTTACAATAAAACAATTTACATAAGATGTTATTTACACTATAATAATTCTTTCAGATAGAGCACAAAGTAAAGCTACTGTTGAAACTGGGGGGAAAAAATCTGTCTTGCTAGCCCAGTTTGTTTCAAATTGAGAAAAAACAAAATGGAGTTGCACCCAACCCTCCTAAACTCAATAAAAGTGAACTTTTGAAGTACTTGCATGGAACTATTTCAAAGCGTACTGTGGGTACTTGATTTGGCTCATGGAAGCAAACTAATAGGGGAGTCAGACCTGAAAGTTAATGAGGCTCTGATCCACAGATCTGTTTTAACTCTGCCAGCCGCAGACAGACGGCTGTGTGAGTCATGTAAACCCCAGTCAGTCTGTCTTCTTCTTTCAGATTCATTACCAGCTACACCTACAGCTGATTGACCACTAGGTGGCACTGTTTGCACAGCTTATACACAGTCCTGTAAGGAGTTCAAAGTCACACACTTTTCACTGTAGAGAGCCTGGGCATTAGAGTGAGTGTGCTTGGCAGAGTGTGAGTACCCGGTGTACTTTTGTAACTGGTGTGTGCAATTGTTTCCAGATGTGCTGAAAATTTGACTCCACGTTCCTTCATCCTCCTTGGCATCCCATCTCTTCCCTTTTCCCCTACACCCTCCCTGCTCTGAATATTTGCCATCACATTTCCTCTGCCACCAACACCCAATTTCCTGTCCTGAGGGCATAGCTGGCCACAGAGAATTTATGAGGTTTGAGCCTGTGCTAAATACAACAGGTGGTCCAGTCACGTAGTGCTCATACTGATATCTATAACCTCACTGCATGGTCAGCTGGTTGCTATTAGTACCCAGCGCTTGTTTGCATAGCCTACAGTGGTAAGCAGTGATATGACTCAAAAGCCATCGGCTCATGCACCCTGAGTAAGCACACATCATCATTAAACATCCAAAAAAGGTTGATTTAAATAACACATTTTCAGTAAATATGTCATATTTTTGGCTTTGTACGGTACCTACGAACAGGAAAAATGTGTCAGCACCCGTGAAGTATTGAGTTGTTTATTTCTCTGTCCAGGGAAAGGCTGAGTCACAGCTGAGTCCCCTCCTCTCTTTCACTGTCACTGACCCCATCTGTGCACCTTCCCGTATGTCGGGCAACTTTATATTTACCCTCTTCCAAGTAAATGCATTATCTTAAGCTTTTATCATAGTCTACTGTAGCATTAATTTGCTTCCCATATGTTTCCTGTGTTTACTGGACTTTTAAGTCCAAAAAGGAAATCAGGCATGAGTGCACAAGAGAAGTTTTGAGATATCTTTTATGACTCATGGCATTATAACAGAAATAAACATAAGAGCAGGAGATTTGTTTTGCAAGTTTGTTTTTGCTTTTTTCCCCCCTCCATCTGTGTAGCTTTGAGGCAGTGTGACTTCAGACAGCCACATGTGACTGGGGCTGTACAGGGGAAGGAGTGGCAGTCGAGCACATGTATATAAGATCCAAAACTGAGTCAACAGAAGTCTGTATTTCAGTGTTCTGCTTTTCTTGTTTTGTATTTCTCTGGGGTTTTTTCTCTCATTTTGTTCCTTCTGCATTTTCCCCTGGATTACATTATAAGTTAACAGAAATGACAACAAAAGAAGACTGATTGGGTTTAACTCGCCTGTATTTACATCTGTCAAGACACTCTGTAGGTGGGTGAGAAACTGTTTGGAGGAAAATGTGAAGGAAAAAAAATGCAATGCTCAGCTGCATAGAAAAGGTGTTTGAAAGATTTTTTTTGAGTGCGCTATGGCAAAAATAATGAATGTCTGATGTGGCAATGTATGTGCAATTTCAGAAGGGCCTAAGGAGAGCTGCATGATGTCTGTACAAGTTGTTGTTGTTGCATGATTTGGATATTTTACTGAATATTTTCTGAAGATGCATGATCAATACAGATTTCACTGTTATTGTTTACTGTCACGTATGTCTTTGTAACAATAAAAGTAGTCTGTTCTCGATTAAACAGGTGTTTCTGACTAGCTTTTGCACCACTAATCTGCAATATCATATTCTGCTGCAACATCTGGCTAGACGGAAGAAAAAAAGAAAAGCAAATGAGACTTTTTAGTACATAAAAGGAGTTTTAGAAGCTGCAGGTCTCTTAAGGGGAAAATATGATTGAAGAGAGGAAAATTAAGTTTGACAGTGACCAAACAGCCTTTGGTATTAATGTTAAAAATGTGTGTGTGTGTGTGTGTGTGTGTGTTGTTGTTTTTTTGATTTAGTAAGGTTAAAGGGGAATACTTATAACACTGGAAATTAGCAGCTATGTATTTAACAACCCCTTGATCCAGATCCCTGTGGAAATTTGAACAATAAATGATCATGTCTAGAGGCTGCTGACTCTGTGTGTGTGTGTGGGAGAGAAGAAGCCTGGGCAGCCAAACAGCAATGTGAAGGAAGGTTGCTAGAGGGTTGAATAAGAGTCTTTAGTGGAAAAAAATAAATGGTGTAAAGAGATGACTAATTCTGCGTGGGAGGTCAGCCTGTCCCTGATCATCCGGACAAAGTCACCTTCCTCGTCAACCCACTCTGTCCTGCCGTGGATCATCAGAGTTTTCCTCTCATTCTGTCATCTACCTGTTCTTATTAATTATCTTAGTCCTCTCTTAGTCAGTTTAATGATACATAGCTAAGTGGAAAACCTGTCATCTTGAGGGCTTAATAATTCTCATTTATTGCTTTACTTGAAGGTTTTATTGTTGTTTGTTTGTAATGCAATTCATCCTGTGACGGCTGTTAAACTGCATTAAAAAGTTGAGATGAAAAAATGTCAGTCTAAATGTATTAGTTTCTAAATAGCTCATTCTTTCTAGATTACAGGTTTTCATCTTTTGGTTAGCAATCTGTTACTTCCTGATATATTAAAGGTGTTATAATAATGGGGGGTTTGTAGTATTATGATGAAGATTTCAGACTTTTATCTATGTATTTTCTGGGAATTCTCCACACATCCAGGCAGCTCAGTCCACTGCCAAATGCCACTTTACTTCCTGAATACTAACTTTTATGTAATTATAAATCACAAAGCTATTTGAGAGCAGAATATAGTATGTTAATGAACCAGTATCTAATCATTAGTTGCTGGATATTTTTGACTCTGCATATTGACCCTTTCTGAATGAGTAGATTTAATAATGCTGACTTATAATAGGGGAGGAACAGCCACTGACTCATTGTTAAAAAGCTGTTATAACCATGCAGCTGTTAAAAATTAAATTGGTGAAAGCGAGGAGGAAATATGAGTCATGATGGCTCACCAGAATATACCACACGACAGTTTACCAGCATCTAGTGTGGTGACGTTAGCTCATAATATGGAACATGAATGTGAATATTAAGGGAAATTTGCTTTGAACGTGATTAATTGATTTTAAGTGTCATTCATGAGCTAATGATGCCTTCACAAGAAAAAAACTTCTCCTACAGTAGTGATGATTAAAGATTTTGTGACATTTTGTAGCCACCTGCTTAAGAGTTAATCAGGAATAAATCATTTAAGAAGTCGAGATTCACAGGTAATTATGGATTAATTATTACTCATTAACATAATCTCTAACAGGCTGTTCTTAAGAAATTTATCATTACCTACTATTCTATTTGTCTGTTATTTGTTATTATTTTATTTCATATATTTACAAGCAGTTTGATTTATTCCCTAATTTGTAACTAAATGTACAGCAATGCATTTATTATATATTATAATATACATTTATTAACATTAAATTTGTAAATATCTTACAACACCTAATCTGGAGTTGCAGTGAATTTAATTCATTACACATTCACTAATGTTATGCAAAACTATTGTTGTCGCAACAAAAAACATTATTTTATTACCTGCAGCAGGTAATGATTTAAACTGTATGTATTAGTTAAGCTTTTCTTTACTTATAAATGAAACATACTTATCTAATGTCATTATTATTGATGTACTAATCTGTATAAATTATTATAATATACCAGTAATCGCTTACTCAAAGATAATTTGACATTGTTAAAGTGTTAAAGTGTCATTGAAGTTTTTGATTTGGCCTCGCTGTAGCAAGATTAACAGACACTCATTAGGTACAAGGTAAGTAGTTGGTCAGATACTGAATGTGATTTTTGTTTTCTTTCTCTTCTCAGGTAGAGCAGACAATCAAAATGACACAATTTCAGTTATTTTTCAGTAAAATATTCTCTCTTGTATTCTGATGAACTTGCCTACCCACCAACTATCAATCAAACATTGTTAGAGGGAGTTCCTGCCTTTATTGGGTATGGTCAGTGTGTGTAAATGTCATGGTATAAAAGTTATGATGCATGAAACCTCTGAGGGCAACAGGTTTATGTTGTAGGTGGCAAGTGATGAATGTTTTCTTCCCCTAGAAGACTGGTGTGTCTGAGTAAAAATAAAAGATGAACTTGCTGAACCATATGTCATTCCCATGAACAGCTTGGCTCAAAGGCAACAGCCGTTTACTGTAGATATGGGATTAAGTCTTCAAGGCCTCCTCATTTCACAGGGAATGCTAGGGCTAAACATATTTATTACCTTGAGACTATCATATAATAAGTGGAACACTCACCATTGTGAAACTTCTCCTAAGTATCTGGCCACTTAAAACAAAAAAAAAAATGTTATTTAGTGAGTTATGTATCATGTCATTAATTTTATCTGTATTTTTCACATTTTATTCAGCACATGCCTTAAAGTTTGTTAAATTTTTCTTTTTTTCATTCTATGAATTATAAAAAGAAACACAGGCTTCTTTGCTGCATGTTACGTCTTCTCCCACTTTTTTATACCTTGATACGCATTTACCTCTTGTAATTTACTGTATTATAATATTGAAACTTTTTGTTACCAAGTTGCCCAAAGATAAATGAAACGGCGTCATTATAACCAGCAATTGTGTCAATTTCATGACTGGAGTCTTGGTCTCTGAACAGTAAGAGTTTACGTGCTGCTGGAATGGAGTTTAGCATGTAGAGTCTTACAGTGCAGAGACAAAGATGACTCATCGCCCAGATGACGCCAATTAAACATTCACGGTGAGCTTCTGATTTATCTAATTTAATTAAATTCTCAAATAGTAGATTGACATTGGCCAGCCTGCTGAAGTGTCCTTGAGCAAGACACTGAATCTTTGCCACATCCAAGCTGAGTACTGAGTGACTGATCCTGAGCTTTCACTACATTAAAAAAAAAGCATTTCAAATGATCATTATGGACAAAGGCACAAAGTCATGTGCATGATTAATTCATTTATTGATAGGAAATTATACATTACATGAGGTAATTCAAGCATACAAAACTAACGTCTATAAGAAAATACAACTGAATGACAGGTAGAGCTTCCATAAAAATCAGGATTTACAGAGGTTTCCAAATATTCTCTGAGCTCTTTTCCTGGCAGGAGTGGATCGGTTTTCATCAGGAGTGGACATGAAGCCTCTGCCTCACTCTGCTCTTCTTATAAACCTCCTTCAATGCCCAAGACTCATCCACATGCCAAGAAGTCAGTCTTTCCTCCTCCAGGATCTGGCTAAGTTATTCTTTCTCAACTGTACAGCAGATACGTGAAGGCTTTTTTGCTTTTTTTTTTTTTTTTTTAACAATGTTCAAATATTTTGTCCTCTGGATAGCATCTCAGTCATGTACAGTTTTACATAAATGACACTCCAACTACTGTAAAATGTCCCATTAAATTATTTCTGGGATTAAAAAAAAACAAAAAAAACTACCCTGCTGAAATCATTGTATCATTTCTTCGGTCACTTTCCCACTCTTTGCCCTTTTGCACCAATCTGGTTCAGATGTGTGTTTTGCCCCCTAGCGACCATGGCTGTAGACTGTTACCAGTGGTGCTGTTGCTACAGTAACAATCTAATGCCACGGTCACCATGGAGACAGCGGGAGGAATATGATTGGCTGTGGTAAGCACTGACGTCCTCAGTGGTTTGATGATGTTGGAGATGCAGCCTTCAGTAGTGCTGGGCTCCGAAAAGGAAACTTCATACAGTACAGCAGCATCTTCCCACTCATCTTAACTCTTACAGTCACAGAGGTGAATTTTATCATACTGAGCAGAGATTTGCCAGACGTCAGTAGCCATGACTGTAGACTGTTACTGTACTTTTGAGGAGTTTTAGCAGTAAGCAGTCTAGAGCCAAGGTATTGATGCACTGACTGATAGGACAGCAGGAGCATAGAATTAAATCTGACTGCAGAGCATAAGAAAACATACAAGCTGATAACAACATGCAGAGAGAAAGGTGGGAGGTGCATAGTGAGAGAGACACTGTGATGTTACCCTTTGATCACCAATTAAATGTCATCTACAATTGCATTACATAAACAAATCAAGGTGTGAAGTGCAAAGGAAAGGGAGGAGTTGTGTGCTCTTTACAGTTACCTGGCACTACGTAGCCATTAGCCAAATCAGATCATATAGTATGACGCAGTGCTCACAGTAACACACATTACAGCCCTTCCTGTTAGAAGCCTCAGGCTATATGTGGCCAGACTGACGGTTATATAGCCCACTTGTTGTGTTTGTAGTATTGATTTCCATGCTGATTATCTATGAGTCAGCCACAGGATATGGACGGACAGGAGCACAGGGTGGATTGGTAGCTTATGCAAGCTCAACTGAGTAACTCTGGAACTGACGTCAGCAGTCAGGAAATTTGAGTACACTCAGGCGCTCATATGATGTTTATATACTGGCTGTGTATGCTGTTTGAAGCTGTGTAAAGTGCTTGATGGTATTGCTTTGTGCATTTTCATCTCTGTTTTTGCTTCTGAAGGAATCTGGAGAGGTGAGGAAGCAACAGAAGGAGTGTTTTGAGTGGAAAAAAGCAAAAATTGCCACCAGATTGTCACTAGAGGTTACAGTTGACTTGGACTAGGTCATATTTTTGTCTGTATGTCCAGTTCTATCACTCAGTTACTTACATAAGTGCTAACATTAGTAAAAGTGATCTACTTATAGCCCCCAGGCCATCTTATAGAAAAAATGTTTTAAAAAACAATCTTTGTAATGTTAAATCAATGTAAGTGGACCTTTTCGTTTTGTGTCTGAGTATCTGGACTGTCTCTATCCATGGTCCTGAACATCATCCACTGACCGACAAACCCTGCTGCGTGAGCCGTAAATATCTCTAGAGATGCGCCTCTCTATTTGTAAGTGACATACACATGTTATACAGAGGTCAGAGAGTTTGAAATATTCTCGCTGCGTTACTATCGAACTCAGGAGGAACTTACATGTGGGATAGATAGAAGCATCGGTAAAGCCAGGCTAAAGAATTATACAATATCTATTATTCGAAAACATTTGAATGAGATTTCATTGACCCCTTAAACGTAGCTGATATGAATTTAGTTGTTGTTATGTATCAGAAAATCTGCAACCTCTTAGTTTATCAAAAAAATTCTATATCCAGCTCCATACAGGTCAGCCTTCAGACCGCGTTCAGCACCACGGACAGCACCACGCGGCTTCAGGGAGCCCCTGCTTATTTCAGGTCTTTGAAACATCTTCAAAAGAGTATCGCCGATCATTTTTTATGGCTCCTGTTGTTTCCAGGGCTCTGCCAAGTCGTTTAAAGCCCATGTGGATACTGCCCCGCGCAGTCGGACATCAATGCTAAAAACAGTGGTAGAGGTTATTGAACCATGCTCATTGTGATTCTGGTCAGAGACCCCCTCAAGGAGTTACCTTGGGGAGTTTTCATCAGACCCCCAGGCCTTCCCACCCCCTCGTTTTCTCCACCTAGTATGGAAACACATCGCAATGCAGGTTATAGACGTATATAGGCAACTCGCACTGTGTCTTTAAAGCCCTCTGATGGGTGATTGGGAGTCGTCTGCATGTGCGCAGGAATGACGCAAAATTGACTTCATCTCAGGAACGCGTCACGATGTCATTTCAACATGAAAAAAAAGGGGGAGAAAAAACTGGCGAAGTATGGAGATGATGTCTGCCTGCCAAAGCGAGAAACGATGGTTCACTTTGTTTAAAGTAGGTCTCTCCAGCAGGTTGCACACAGAGTAGAACTGATGGATTTATGGTTGGCTATGAGCTGTATGTCTTATGATTTGATTCAGCCATACAACACATGAGTTGTCCCATAACACACTGACAACATAGGCTACACTAAACCTTGACTGTGTTAGGTCCCATATAGGCTGACTGATTCCCTTCAACCAAATCAACCGCAAGTCGTGATTCGGTTACTATCTGCGGGGATGCAGCCTGGTTAACATGCAGTCAACGTAGCCTACACCCAACAAGACATTCTCTCCCTTTTTTTCACAGTTGTCACTGCCCATGTGCGCCAAAGTGACTCACACTGCAGTAACTTCCAGCCGCTGTAATCTACCGTAGATTCACGAAATGACACGCAGAGGAAAATTCGCTTACAGGAAAAAGAGTGAGCTTAGACTGATTTAACGAGCTCATCGTTGTTGTAATTTCTTGCTGCACGTGGATCAGGACAGCTATTGTAATCATTCAACATTTCTAGAAGACAGAAAAAATGGGCACAATGAAAAGGAAAACTTACCTCTTGGTTTTTCGCTGGTCCAGCTGAGATTGCTTCAGTTTACGACTTGACAAAACTATAAAGAAAACATAGTTCTAACATTTTCCACCTCGTTAAATTATACTTGCTGGCAGCAAAATGTATCATATATCATAGTCTAATCCTATCCAACCTCACTGCCAGCACTGGGGCGTAATTTTCAGCAAAAAAAAAAGCAGCTTGATCTGTGTTTAATTTTCTAAATCACGCATCTCGTTCCTGCACCTCGGCATCTCATGAAATTCAGCGGGCTGTCCCGGTGATCTGCTCTTATAGACACCCCGTAGTACTAGTAATGGAGATGGGAGGGGACACTCATTCATTCAGAAGCATCACCTACATGGACGATGTACGTCGACTCTTACGTCATCGAAGAAATTTAGTCAACAGGAGGACGCTCAGGGTTCCGCGAGGGGGGGTGGTGGTGGTGGAAGAGGGGGGTGGGAAGAGAAGAAAGCAGCATGACAAACGGGTGGAGGGTGGGTGTTGGGGACAGTCTTTGGCTTTTTTCTTTTTTTTTTTTTTTCTTTTTTTTTTGTACAATGATGCTACCCAATAGACCCACTTGTATTTTACAAGCACGTCTCAGACCAGTGGATGAATTGTTCCTCAGGAAAATGCTTTAGAGGCGTCCAGGCCTGTGTGCCAAAGTGAGACATGAGCAACAATTCTCAGATGAGGAAGCAGAGAAAAGTAAACTGAAAAATTAGTCACCTGGACCCTCCTGTTGTTGGCGTATTAAACTGTTTGTCTACTCTACTTCTATGTCTAAGCCTGTGCTGTGTGTTCGAGCCAAGTATCGCTTCCTGCTTTTAACCTGTTATCTAATCAGCGCCCTCTCCTCTCCTCATCAGAGAATAATTACAAGGATCAAACAGTTCTTTGTTTTTCTTGGATTATCTCTGGGAGGCTGTGTGGAGCTCTGGGACTCCACTGTATTGGCCATATCTTGGTTTAAAAGCTGTAGGCCAACAGTTTAGCATTAAATTTCCACAAAATCTGGGGGCAAGGTTGTGAAAAACAGTTTCAAAAATAACAATGAAATTAAAAGCAACCGCAGCTGAAATATCCTGACTTCTGGAACCTATGAGTAAAAACCCTGGATCATACACTTCTCATACTGCATCTTAACTGTCCACATCTTTTAAACTTCACACCCCGGCCAAGCTTCCTGATGGAAATTTGAATTTTCAGGCATTCATCATCATTATCAGGATTATTTTCTCAGACTTTAGACAGCTCCTCCAGAGCTACAAAGGACACAATGTTTTACTGGCTGAGTAGTGCTTCTCATTATGAGAAAATTGAGCTGGAGTGGAGAGGAGTGCCCCTTTAAAATTCTGATGTATGTGAGAAGCAGCTGACAGCAAATACCAAACCAAGTGTATCTACTTCACCTGTAGGCAGATACAGTAGTTGATCAGTTCCACTTCAGTCGAAAACTTCCTTGTGGTCTTTGGAGACATTTTTGTAATATCTTGTATTTCTACAGTCGAGCTTCAGACACTGGAGAAAAGAAGCCCAAGAAAAGGTGAGTAAGGGAGTAAGAGGACCTTGAATGGAGATTGTTATGTCACCTACTGTTTCTAAGATCAAAAGTTAAAGTTTATGTCAAGCTTTAAGCCAACATGGATGAGAAGTGCTCAGAATGGAAAGTTCCAACTGAGCAAAGTTTATCTGCTTATAAACGCTGTGAGACATTGTGAAAAGAAGAACAAGCAAGTAAGTGGGCCTTGAGTGGAGATTTTTTGTTAGTTAATTTTGATTATACTTTTGTAAACTGTTTGACTTGTTATTTTCAGGTCAGAGTGACATTTTAAAATTTTTGCACTTGGGTTTCAGCCTAATTAAAGTTATCATTTGCACCTGTTTTTGACAAGTCCAACTCTCCACTGTGGTGTTTTCATATCAAAAAAAAAAAAAAAAAAAAAAAGGGGGAGGAAAGAAATGGTCTAAATTTGTTTTCTGTCTTGTTTGTTTGGGGAAACTCATGATTAAGTCAGAACATAGAACTCACCAGGGTTCAATAGTTTATGCAGTTATGGAACAATACTAACTGCATAAAATATTTTAGTTTCCTCAGCATTAGTTTCAAATTCAATTGCAAAGTCTTGGAGCTGCCAGAAGTAGGTAGTTTATAATATATAATTCAGCAAATAGAAAACACATGAACCAAAACTCGGAGGTAAATCTTGGTCTCATTGCTGGCTCCTTCGCTCTTACTCTGTCTCTGTTTTTCACTCTGACTGTCACCTCCATCGCCGACACACTCAGTCTCTGTCATCACCTCAAAAAGTCAGTCCTCCTGTTTTGACACTTTTTTTGTAGCAGACCTTTTCTGATACAAGGGAATGTATGCACACATTCATAAAATATATGTGTGCAATTGTTACTTGTTGTGTCACTATTCAATTTAGTTTAAAAGGGCATTTTCTAGTGAAATACTGGATATAATAATAATAACTATTATTATTATTATTATTATTATTATTATTATTATTATTATTATTATTATTATTATTATTATTATTATTATTATTATGTCACCTCACCAGACCTCTTAAAATGAAAGAATCAGAGAGGGAAAATCTCTCTTCTCACAATCCATGACCACACTAAGACCTGTGATGAGGGGTCACAAGTAGACATTACATTATTTTAAGGGCTCACTGACCCACTGATTTAAATCATTCAAATAATTTCTCCATCATATATATATATTTTTTTACCATATCACCAAGATACATTATAACACCATTACAGGTCAGACATATAAACGTAAACATGTTTAGGTTCCTGAAAATTGTTTTACTGCAGATGTATGTAGGAGTTAAATAGAAATTAATGACTGTTACAAGGCAGGCATCATTCACACTAAAAATGTCTTGCAAATGAGAAAACTATGTATGATTGTATGATGATCCCTTTCTTCTCTTTTTGGTCTTTTTTTCTGCTTTTTTCACAAACATCTTTCCTTCTCATAGGTGGTATTCTTTGATTGGCTGCTGATGGCTGATTTTCCATGTGTGAGTGTACATGTGAGAAAACTGCAGTTAACGGAAGAGGGAGGGCGTGACAGTGATGATTCACATGTAGTGCAAGCAGGAGAGCGACAAGGGGGAGGTAAGTATCTACAGGATAAAGAATAAAGAGATACAGAGGGACATGTTGCTTGACAAGCAGTTGTGGAGTTGACAGAAAGACACTGGCCATAGGCATACTGTGTGACTAACAGGAAGTCTATGAGTTCATCATATGGAGCTCCTAAGCCTGTAGATAATCATGTTAACAGTATGTCCAGGGCAGCTGTCCCTACACCTGAGTTAAACGGATTATCTTGTGTGACATGATATACAGGAGATGGACAACCCTACAAAATGACTATAAGAGTCTAAAGCCATGTGAGTCTGTACTCAGGTACATCATTGCTTTGAGCCAAAAGAAAAATACAGCACGCTAACATGCTCACAATGGCAATGCAAACATGTTGATGTTTAGTAGGTATAATGTTAAACATGCCCACTGTCTTAAATTAACTTGTCACCCTGCTAGCGTTTGCTAATTAGCACTAAAACAAAAGCTAACAAGTGTCGTTACATTTGCAGGTCATGAAGCAAAGTTTTCAGCAAAACTTTGATCTGATAATGGTACTAGATGAAACATTAAGGGATCTCCAAAGTTGTTTCAATTCATCCTGAGGGACACATGAATGTCTGAACAAAATCTCTTGATAATATCACCCTCATTGTGGTGGTGGAGGAAAAGACAGAAGATGACCGAAGCCAGTGAGATTCATCCTCCGGTTGCTTTGGAATGTTTGTACAAAATTTCCTGTCCAAAATTTGTTGAGGTATTTCAGTCCAGATCAAAGTGGTTGGATCAAGCAACCAGCTGACATTATCATCAATGGACTAAAATAATCTTTGGCTCCAAAATCCATAGTAGTCGAGTTTAATGACCGCCTCAAATTGAACAGTATAAGCTCCATAAATGTATTGTGGTAGTTGCAGTTGATGTCCTACATTGTAGTGAACTACAAGTGTTATATTCTGTCGTCTTCCAACTTCAACATGGCTACATTTGTAGACTCTGTTGATCTTTACTGGCTCCCAAAGGCAAGTATCCACAAAGTGATCCCTTCACTGTCAGAATTTTCACTTCAACCTTTTTCAATCAATATTTCAAAGATCTGCTGAAACCTTGTAACATCGTGATAAGCAGTTTACCAAAAGCACTCTTACACTTAGTGAAATATGATTCAAGATCCCACTAATGATTTAATGGTATCAATAATTTAGTTATAGTTTTCTATAAACCACCCTTTCACCTACACACCTCTCTCCACGTGCTCATTAAATCCTAAAGCATATCTCTCAGAGGTCCAGAAAGTCATCAGTAGAAGAGAGACCTAAAGATGTGATGAGTTATACAAACTAATGAGTCAAACATGAATAAGTCATATAGAATCAAAGGTAACATTGGTCAGTACTTTTACTCACACAAATACTAGAATCCAGCCATCAATGTTCTCACAGGGGTATCATGAATTAAGTATGAAAAAGTGATACGTCACTGGGAGTGAGAATCTCAGTGCACCTCATGTTCTTAAGCTCATTTCAACCCCCCCCCCCCACCCCCCCACCCCCACCCCCACCCCTCATTCTCACCCTAAGGCTATATTTCACAAATGTTCTCTTCAGACTCTCTCTTTCTTACGTTGTACAGGAGTATCATCGCCAGCCCCCCTCAACTCTGCTGCTTTTACTTCTTCTCTATAATAGAAAAAAAAATCTCCTCTCCATTGCAGCAGCTGCATCTGTCAGAGAGAGAAAAAAGGCAAAGAGACAGATATCTGCAGATAAAGAAGGAGGGGAGGATCGGGGATGCCGCTTTGATGTCCAGGGAATGTCTGTACACACTGTCTGATCCCTTGTGTCATTTTTATTCTGCAAGTGCAAGTGATCCTCCCCACTGTACCATCTTTTAATTCTCTCGCTATCCCTCTCACTCTGTCTCTATCTAGTTCCTCATCTCTTCCCATCTGGTCTGCATCTTGTCTGTGTGCCGGCTACATGAGAATCATTTTGCAGATAGGGAGAGTAGGAGAAAGACCCCACAGGGCTCAGCAGCATTCACCTGCAGAGTGCTGCTCATGCCTCACCTCTCCTCCTCTCCTTCCCCTCTCTTTCTCTCTCTCTCTCTCTCTCTCTCTCTCTCTCTCTCTCTCTCTCCACTAATCAGTATTCTGCTTTACCATTCTTCCTCTTCCTGCTCAACCCCCCCTCCTCTCTTTTTTTTCTTCCTCTTTCCTTCCCACTCAGTCACTCTCTCTCCTTCTTTCCTCTGCTGTCCCTCATCCTACCACAGCTGCATAGTTTTACATATACTGAGGTGCAACATCGACAATGATTCAGCCTGGTTTCCAATCTGTAGCTTGTTAGAAGTGAGGGCCTGGAGCCATGTCAACAGTGGTGCTACAGTACATTGTCAAAATAGGGAATTACCTTTTGCTCAGTGTACCAATAAAGCGAAGCAGTAAGGGTTTTCTCCCCAGTCCCTCCTGTCTCACATGCTCATTCCTCTGAATTATGGTATATGTATTGTGATGCATATTTGGAGCCCATGCATATTTATCCCGGGCTCATTTGGTTACAGCATCCCTTTCACTTACATTGACATAAAACCCTGATTTTCATTCTAACATCACCACTGCTCATGAATCTTTCATCACAAACTACCCCCTCCTCCCCCCCTCCTCTGCTCTCCCTCACCCCCTCCCCGACGGAAAGCCAGTGTTAGTGGGTGAGAATTAATTAAACAGGATCACCCGAAGGCAGTTTGATTCCACCAGACGTGACTGTTCGTTCACCGGTACAGGTGTGAGCACTGAAATAAAAAAGGTCTTTGTAGCTCGTTCGAAACCAGTCGATGCATCATAATGCCTGATGTTCACTTATTCTCCTCAGTCAGATGCAGCTGAGTTAAGGCTGTCCTGCCTTGTGCGCATAGATACAGTATGTTCATCACCGGTTATTTAAAGGCAAAAATTGATAGTTAGGTACAGGCCTAAAGTACCCCACTGACTCATATAAATCAGATAAATTTGGACAAAGTCGTCAGTCTGACTCAGCTGATCACGATTCTTCGAAGCAGCATGGTCGCACACTTTGGCAGCTACTTCAGTACTGTTGCTTTACTTGCTTTCATACCTGCCGTTCATTAGAAACTCTCCTTTTTCATGAATGTAAATGTGTCAGGTAATCTGTGGTATGTTTTGAGTGCGAATGGTATACCATACTGTAGGTTATGAGGATGAGTTGGGAAGTGAGAACAGAGGCATCGGGGAAATACAGCAGCAGTCTTTGATGTGAACCTATTCTCTAAGGGACAGAGACGAGAAAGGGGTGGGGGTGGGGGGGTTGGAGGGGGTTGGGGTGTTGAGAAAGTGAGAGTGAGAGGATGAGCTCTGAATGAAATACTGTGTTACAGGTCTCAATAAAATGCCCCCATGAACATATCCAGCTTCTCTTGAAAACCAACAAACCTTATTTTTCGACTTTTTTTTTTTTTTTTTTCAAAATCAAAGTTTCACACAATCCCCAGACTCTTTTTGTTCCTCTACTGTATGGCTCCCTTTGAGATGTTGATTTGAATCTGCACATGGAGAGGCCCCCTGCTGGTTATAAACACATACTGCAAACTGAGGCTCATGAATGATATTAAACCGTATTCGTCATTCTGTCTCTCAGGAATACATTAAAAATGAATCAGACATACATACAGTACAGTAGCCGCAGCTTTTACAGTATGTTCATTTATGACAATGGAACAGTGTCAGACAGAAACTTAACACATCTGTTCTCTAAACTATTGTTCAATTCAGTCACATGGAGCACCGTGACACTTCAGCTATTCCACTCTGGCCTCCACACCCCAGCCTTCCTCTTCCTATCCATCCTTCCCTGAGCTGTCCACACACACTGCACATGACTCATCCAGATGACTCACCCCCCTTCCACCCCCCACCCCCACACGCACACGCTCACACATCTTTGTATTATCTCCCCTGCCTAACCTTGACAGAGAAACACAGAAAGGTGCTGGTATTGGTAAGACATAGCTGGGGATATGCTTTATGCCACCTCCGTGTTTTACATAAGTGCCCTGTGGACCAGGCCCAAAAAATATTAGCATTTTTATAAACGTATCCGCAAACATCACCCTTTTAAAAATAGCTTAGGTAGTCAAATATACAGTGCGATTGAGATCTAACATGACACAATGTGAATCCTTTTATTAAACCAATATGTTCACTCCGAAAGTGTTTTTCTTTCCAGTGACGCATGACATGTCACACATTTTTGTCCTCAAAAATCTAACCTTTTTGTAAGACGATCCAGACCTTTAATTGCAGAACACAATGTGCTTTTCTTTAGACCAGCAATCCTTTGAACGACGTCAGATTAGGTGCTATTAAGTGTCATTACCAGGTGTCAATTGTTCCAAATGGTAACTGTTTCATTTACTTTAAGTGTAGTCTGTTTGGGCATCTGTATTCAATATCCACTGCTCACCACAAATGAAATTCTGGTACTTTTTAACCATGTGTATTCAAACTCAAAAATATGTTTCCCATGTGCTGAATGTTATTCTAAAACATGATTCCATGTTGTTTAAACTGCTGAAAAACAATGGACAAATGATCCATTATTCTAACATATTTTACATAACATATTGTTTATTAAAAATAGATCAGATATAATAAGTCAAATACTGTCATGTTTTAAAAACACTTTGAATGTTACATTCATTGAATGAGTCTTTTTCTTCTTATACTGATTTAAATTTTGTGTTTTAGAATAAAATTGCTCTTTCCCCAAATAAATATGACTTATTGTCTATGAAGAAACCTTGATGTAAGTCAGACCACCAATAGATGTCAGTGTTGGTCTGACAAAATTTTACTGAGAGTTACTGAGCATTAAGCCTCAATACATTTCTGTCAAACAAATACTCCAATAAGGTAACAGGGGAACACATAAACCGATTTAAATTAGTAATACAGCTTCTTATCCCTCTTCTACTGGGATTCACTGCCACAAGTCATGCTTTTTCTCCCTGATTTTGAGAGCTCCAGCCTTTCCTCTCACTCATCTCAGAGAAAAAGATTTAATAAATTGAGGCTATTGGCTTCTGCTTGCTCACATCTATTATTCAGTATTACTGTATGTTCGACGATGAACAACTGCAGGGTGATATATGGATCTATCTTTCAAAACCTCTGTGCTCTCAGCACCTGCAATGGAAAGCATGTCACTTTCATGTTGATCTGTATTTAATAATACACAGGTGTATGCTGCTACAGTATGTCATAGTGTCAGCAGTGGAAGCGGCTGCTATTTGGAGGTATCATACATTATCATGCACTGATGCGTGAATCATTTAAATTTGCTAACTTCAAATCTGAGTCTGTTTCATTGTACATTCCTGTAGCAACTGTCTCGGTTAAGATTGCGGCTCCTAACTGCCATGGGAAGAGCAGATATGGCTGTGATATGAAATGATTTAGTATTACAATCTTAACCACTGCTGGTTGGCTGCAGCACAGGTCACCGCACACTCTGGGTGTGTAATCTATCTCTGGTCAACCTCACACAGGATATGCCAACACACACTTGAAACCCACTGAATGCCTTCCTTTTCAAATTCTGCTTTATAATCTGCAATCTGAGGCATGGGGGGAAGATTGTGGTGATTTGAGCGTGTGATTTTCACAGCCCCATCAAGTATTTATCTTTGTCTTTGAATGCCATGCTGGAGCAGAACATGGAGATCTTTATTTTATTGTAGTTATGGCACTTGACTGTGTGACAGTTCGGAAAGGCCACTGGAATTCTACATGTCCACCCTTCATAAATTTGTAGACTAGTTTATGTGAGTAGGGAACATTATTTGGCCAGAGTCAGAGTTCAGAGGTTTCTTACGTGGTGAAGGGGCCAACATTTTCTTAATACCAGGTCTTTTTCTTGACCAGAGAGCACAGACATGGGTGCAAACTTTAGGTAGTAAAAACAGCTCAAAGAAATGAGAGAATTCAATAAGCTTGTTTGTCTATTAAGTAATTTAATATTTCAAAGTTTTTAGGTGTTGGTCAAAAGAGTGTGAAAATTATTTTATAGCTATTCAGAGTCTGGTTTGATGTAAATCTCATGACAAGGTCCAGCCAGAATACAAATGCAGTCAGCGATCATGCAAGAGTTGTGCTCAGAGTAATGTCATGGTTGCAACTGTCAATAGAGATGAACCACACAGACAAGTGACGCTTTACTCGAATATCTACTTTTTGCCATCTGATTGTTAACAGAGCGTAGCATATGATAATAGCAAATTACGTAATTTAGTCAAACAGATATCCTATTCAAGAATTGATGGTTTTGTTTATGTTTTGTTTTTCAAACATATGGAGTTCTGTAATACATAACCTGATCTACTGTAGAGTATATGGACTGCTGTCCAATTACTGGCCTTCTTTCTGCCTGTGTACAATAAATAAAAATAAAACCTCTAATAGGAAATGGAATAATTCTCTTCCTTTTGTTAAAATTTGATGGAAACTATTAAAGCTGAAAAAATCTTTTTCATATTAACAGTGAGTCAGTCAACAGTCTGGAAAGCAACCAAAGTTACATGCAGGTGTTGAGGAAAAACTAAAAGTGTAATGGCTAAACAAAAATAATAAATAATCTGAATTAGAAGCAGGCCATAAAACAGATTCAAAAAATGAGCATAAAAGCAGAATATCTCAACAGTTACCTGGATAGATAATCGGATTTTGATGTAAATACTGTATATATACATTATTTAGTTTAGTTTATCTAGTGTCAATCCGATGATGATTATTTGTCATTAATTCTGCAGAAGTGGTACGATTACGCATGTATCTTATGGAAAGTCTGGTGAGTCATTCTGTCTGCCAGAGTTTGAAGTGTGTATGTAAATGTACGTACATGTATGTGTGTGTGTATGATGCACAGTGCACGCTCCCTGTGGTCTGGCTGCTGCAGCTGCATGGCCAGAGTCACGTCCTTCACTGCAATGCTTGTGGGAATGTGGTGAGTTCGGTTGAGACCAGCTCATAAAATACTGCACCCTGGCACTGTCCTGCTTCCCCTGCAGACAGGGAAGCAGCGACCGATGGGGAAGCCACACAGGCAGCCAATGTCAGGAGCTTCTCTTACTGCTGCTTTTTTTTCAGTCCCACACATGCTGCAACTCAGCTGACCTGAGGTCAGGACCTTTAGCTTTTGGCTGCTGCGGTGTTCTGTCTCTGCACCCAGTTTCACTTCACCCAATTTACCAAGAAAGTTATTACGAGAGAAATCTTCACTCATGTCACTAGATCTGTAATTATAAGTGTTTTAAGTTGATTTTATACCAGTGTGGTATCATTATTTTTTCTGTATGGTTTTGTTTCTGTGACCTTATTGCACCAATATCATATAGTTGTTAATGAATGTGTAGAAAATTAAAGCATACAATGGAAATGTGTATAGGGAATACATAGTAAAATTTTAAGAAATACCCAATTGAACCCAACTGAATTAAAATATTAATAACAAACTTGAAAACAAATATAATGGAGTTAATAATTTAAACAGTGTCATGGGTGCACAATTCTATTGTATAAATTCATGTTTTTTACCAGACTTGCTGCTTTGCTTTGTTGCAGTTTTTGTGAGCATGCATGCTACATCCTTTTGTAATGGTTTTACCATTACAAAGGATCTTAAAGTAACAAATTTATAAATAAAACCTCTCAAAAAGGAGAAATTATACATCTAATATACAAGCACTGTAGTTAAAGGGAACTGGACTTAACTGAAAGTAAGCAAGAGATCATTTTTGACCTTTTGTTCCAGTAGAGGTAGCAGAAGTAACTTTGTGGTTTGCAGTTATGTTGCGCTACACAAGTGAGGGTGGAAGTACCTTTGCCCTGTCAGTGCACTCTGTGGGTCTTGCTCCCACACTTTCATATACACGCACAGAAACACATACAAATGTTGAATTGGCCAAGCAATAATTAAAAGCAAAAGTAAATCAGTGGTTGTTGGATGTTTTATGCATCATTACAGTCGATGGAACACTGCACCACAAGTGTAACTCATCGCTGACAGGTCTCATTTTCTAGTGAAAGAAGCTAAATCGAGACCTGACTGTACCCATCCATATATTCACAGTTAGACATATTGACATGAGCTGTGTGTGTGTGTGTGCATTTAAATTTAATATGTGTATTTCTTTCTGTCTATGTGTCTTACTTGCTTGTGTGCAAGAACAACAATGACACCACGTGCTAAGGTTGTTTGCACATCGATGTGTGTGTGTGTTTGTGTGTGTGTGTGTATGTTTGTGTAGTGTTTGTGAATGTGTCAGGGCAGGAACCTAAGCCACCACTGGCTCCACAGGGCTTCACCAATTCCCTAAGGTCCCAAACCCAGTCAACTCCAGCGTTGTCCTGGCCTCAGTTGCAGTCTCCTTCTCTGTGCTTCTGCCATGCCCTCAAACCCTTGGAAGGCCTTCTTCCTGCCATAAATGTCACAGTCCTCTTTCACAAGATAAATGAACCTGCAGTCAAGAGCCAAATGAGATAAACTAAAATCAGCAGCAGCATCTTCTTGCACATTCTATTTCTCTGTGATGTTTTTTTTTCTCTCCACAGGATGTAGTCAGGACCATATATATATTTAAGATTGAATCTGTTTGAACTTGTGTAAATTATACCTCTTTCTATGTGTTTGCCTATTCTTTTGTACATGAAGATCATCAGGGAGCTCCTGTGAGTAAGGAATAATGCCACATTGAAAGCAAACTTTGTGTTCATTACAGATTTATATTTATATTTCAGAAAATATGCATGTTTATTAACTTTTTAAATGCAAGATTGACAGGTCATGTGGAAAAGGTTGCGTTGAAGTTTTGTCAAATATTGTTTGGTAGGAGTGCAAGCGTGTTTCTTTCATAGGCACATGTGTGCACACATAAAAAGCCTGACTCTGCAAATTTTTTACTTTACTGAATATGCATTTCCTTACTTGCCTGAAACTGGACTTCATGTATCATGTTTTTTTTCTCTACTCTCTGATTATGTTTTATTTACAACACAACCTTTCTTTAAATGATGTCAAAAACTACAATTTGTATTATTTTTCATTCAACTCCTGAATTTGCAGCTGGATCTTTCATTATGACATCAGAGCTCACCTGTCTGTGCGTCTCTGTGCTGCTCAGGTTGCTGCTGACATGATTTTCATAATGAAATGATGCCTGACAGTCACAAACAAATCATCTGGACAAGCTGTGGCTAATTTATCTAATAACTAATGTTCATGTCTCAATGACACATATACAATAATAACTCTGCTCTTGATCTACTCATGGAAAAGGGAAGCGATGGAATTAAATAGTAAATATGTCTCCCTCTAATTGCAAAGATTAATGTTTGGCTTGATTACAGAACATTCTTATCAACTAAGCTCAATTCCTACTGACACTTTGGTTCTTCTTTAAAAAGGACCAGATGTCTTCATTTTCTCTGGGGAGGAATTTTCACCATCAGTAATAAAGTTGTTTAATTAAACAGCATGTCTGAGCAACAATCACAAAATATCTAACAACACCTAATGCCTGATATTAGTTGTAATGTCAAGTGATCATAGACACATTGCTGCCTGTGGTATTCCTATAATATTTCCATGATCAATCAGTAGCGTTTTATGTTGCTGAAAATACCCAAAGTCACCTCTGTAACAAAAAATTTTAATTGAGACATGACTACAGATATAGATTTTACTATAGGTGTTTGTGTAATCTGGGAGTGGAACAGGTAATGTGACTGAGGAAATTAACCTGCACTGACTGCACTGCACTCACCTGCTATAGTTATAGCTACCCTCCCATTGGGCTACCACACAAACCTGGCAACTCTGCAGAGATCTTACCATTAACATTACATGGAGTTAAAGGAGATTGTTTGAGATTGGTAATAACATTGGTAGGGACAGTCCAGCAACACTTTGATCATCCATACCCAAAATCTACACCCAAGTAGGAACGTCTCGTGCATTTTTTCGTGCCCTATATCTGTGAAAAGATGGAGATTATGTTCTGTATCAGACAATCATGATGCTGATACTGCAATAGTTTGATATGATGAATTAATGTTAATGTTGGTATTAGGTAGTTGTTTAACACAACATCCATGGACCAAAATATGAATTACACTCCGCCTACAGCAAGGCCTCCTCTTTTCTCTCACACCAAGTGCAACACGCTCACACTTGAGTCCACGTGAAAGTTGGTCTATTAACATTTTATATCATGTTGTTTCATCAGTTTTGTCAAGTGTTGCATTGATTCTGTTAAGATAACCAATGGTTTTACTCAATGTACGAGCTAATGGAACTTTTTTTTTTTTTTTTACAAAATTTTACCTCATTTAACATCAGATGTCCATCTCTTGTTAGGTGTATAGGAAAAGTTTGTCCTACTTGTCAATATTAACATCAGTCAGCATCTATCAACCATTGGTGAGTTTTCAAAAGTAACTTATTCTGAAAATTAAGTCTGGATAGGTTTTTCCTTTCTGTGGATAAAGCTCAAAAATAATAACAAAAACCCTTCCATGTATTTTCATGATTCAGACAATGCTTTTTCTTACCACTGAAAATCAACAGGGGTAAATCAAAGCAAATCATACCGAGGATGATACCTTGCAAAACGTTACATTATAAAAAGCATTAAAACTACAGCAACATAAACAAAACATTTTTTAACTTCTTCATGTATTAATAGTATTGACAGGAACATGGTGTGGATTTAGAGTCTTAAAGCAAGCACTTTGTTATCTCTTGGCATCTTTGAGCAAAGGGAAGCAGTGCTGCTTTTTGGCATCTCTATCTGGTTTTGTGTGTTTGCTTATCTTTGGTTGCATTTGGTGACCTGTTTTTGCCTTACTGTGGTTTGCTTTTATTCTGAACTGTGCTCACACTTCGCGGTAGTAGGCTTCTCTCTCACACACGTGCACACACACACATACTTACACCAATGATCATGACTTTCATTGCATTTGTATCTGTGTATCCATCCAATAAAAAGTACACTTTGCTCAAAGAAGTCATTCAACGTCAATGAAACACATATGCTTCAGCCAAGATGCATACTTCCCATTCATTCACTCTTCTTCTCACTGTTCCAGAAACAGTGATTGAATCTTGAATGGATGTGATTATGATCTGCTGTCAGAGTCTGGGGCCAGATCAGACAGATGAAGGTGTGTGTATGCCAAGCCAGCTGTTGTTGGCCATGAATGGGTCTTGGCTCACCAGAGTGGCTAGCCTTTTAAACAGACCTTATCTTCTCTGCATATCGGATGCTGGAAGTCCATGGATCACAGCATTGGCTCATAACAATTTAACAATCTTCCACCTGTACACATGTATCACACACACACACACACACGGACAGCTGAACTCAACAGGGAAAAGTCCTGGAAAGGTAAGCAGAAAAAACGATTAAAGCCGTGCAGGTATTCTTAAGAGTCTGAGAATATGTGTTCACACATGTTTGTATATTTTATGTGTTAAAGTCACACGTAGGAATTAACTGTGTAAGTGAGTGTTAAATTTAGCTGTGATGTTTAAACCAGTAAGTTTTTCCATTGTTATCACAACATCTTCTGTAATAAAAAAAAAAAATCAAGCTTTGACTTGGTCTATTTTAATCACAGTTATGACCATAAGTTGGCCTGTGTGGGAGCGGAAACACATAAGACGCACACTTCTAGACACGTAACACTTGTCACCTAGTGGGAAATGTCAGAGACAATGAAAACCACATTAAAAGTAAAAGTGATGTCGCAGACAACGTCTGATGTTGACTTTTTTCACATGAAAGCTGTTTTTCCAGATTTAAAAACCTTGTTTGAGCTAGTTTAAGTGAATCAACTGTTCTTTTGCTTTTTTAAAAAAAAATATCTGCAATGTCTATTACAGCAGAGAAGACACTGAAAAACAAATAAAACAACAACAATATCAACTCATCTAGAACAAAGTTGTCATTAGTTCAACCTGTGGCACAAGCACATGTTTATACTCGTGCCCCACACAAAACACATCCTTGGCGCACTATGGGTGATCAGTGTGAGTTCTTTCACAGGAAGTTGATGAACACCATTATGACTCACTACGAGAGAGAGTGAGTGGTAGAGAGCAGGAGCGAGCGATGGGTATCAGTGGGCAGGGAGAAGAGATAGCAGCACCTCGGCAGCTGTTGCTAGGGTTACCGCCTCTCGTCAGCACTGGCAAACGCAAACAGGAGCGGTGTTCTTACAAAGGCAAGGCCAGTGCACTTCTTAAAATGTACAGGTTGAACACTGGAGAACCCTTGAAATACTGTTAACGTACTGTTGTTGTGCTGCACCATAGCCTGTATTGTACATAATTGTGTGTTTGTACTTCTTATATTCTTATTAAACCTTGTTTGAGTTTTATTCCCTTGAAATTATTATTGCAAAATGATGTTAATGTTAGGCCTATGGCAGTGGTAGCTGAGGTCATTGTCAGAAATTTTAGGTTTAGGTTGAATATTGTCAGTGAAAGGTCCTGATAAAAGTAGATGTCTTTTCTGTCTGAAATGCTTCCAAGGACAGCACTTAATGGAAGTAGGCAATATTCTATATTTTTCTCGTTGTCAACAAAAGTCATGAAAAGACCAACAATACAAACAAATATTATCTATGTAGCCAAAGCCTGATATAGCTTCTCGCTCTGTTCCATAGACCGCCAATACTGTCCAAAAACTATGAAAAACACACCAATGAGCCATTGAGCAACCCCTTCCTTCAATACAATGAATATGATTAGTGTTTATTTTGAGCCAATCTCACATACACTGTCTTGTTTCTGTAAATATTAACCAACTGTGTATGAATCTGCTGCAAAATAGTCCCTAACGAATGCATTATTTACTCCTTTGTGAAAAAAATATTTACTAAAAACTGCAGTATCCAGCTGTTTAAGTTTACTAAAACAAAGTGGACAAATTTTTGACCTGACGGTAGCACTATTAAAAGTTAAGTGAGCACTAAATGTATTATAAATCATCCTTTGAGGGGGTAATGAATGTGTCTAACAAATTTCATAGCAATCTATCCAGTAAACATCTCACTCTAAACCACAAATGTGAACCTCATTGTGGAGCTTTAGGAAAAGTCTGGGGATCACCAAATGTGGATACATCATCTGTGGGTCATGAATGTTCAAAATTGTATTGAGATGTATCAGTCAGAACCAAAGTGATGGATTGACCAACTGACCAACAGACTGACATTTCTATCATTGGAGCCAAGCCATTAGTATCGCTAAACACGAAACTACCTATTTTGGCTTATTTTTAAAGATTCAAGTCTTCAGTTGGATCAAATTGACTCGGGGCTGAGTACCACAGACAAAGTAGGAAAAGCTAAAAACTATTGTGTTCATTGATAGACTACACCATTGCTTGTTTTAATCTTTTCATTGAATTTACTGACAACAAGAAAAAATATAGATAAAGCCACTCATGTTAACCAAAATGGCATTTAGAAGTGAATAATGCACCCCCTCACTATATTTTAAATACGCGCCCACACGGCTGTGTGCATGCGTCTCATACTTCTAAGGGCAGCACTTAACCTAACAGAGGGATTACCAGCTGACTGTGGGATAAACAACCTCACCACTTGTGCTAACACTAAAGTGGCAGACCTGCTGGAGGGCGTCTGTATACACACCTACAAGTGAGTGTGTATAATCTATAGAAACACTCTTATGGTGTGTTGATACTGAAGGTGATTTATGTGAGGCTCAACAGAGACTACTGTATAAACTATTGTTTTAATCCTGTCTGCTCTGGGTCAGTGCCTTGTTAATGTCTGTCTATATGACTCTGCATATTAAAGACAACCATTAGCTTTTGACTAATGGCTGGTTTTCTGTGCCCGAGGCAACCTTTAAACAGACTGCTGTCTCCTGACGCAGCTTTTGCTCAGTGATGTCCCACACATAAAGGAGCAGTATTATTACTGAAGACTGCCTTGCTTGTAGTTAACTGGAGGGCATTTTGACATATAACTAGCATTGTATTTACACTGCTGTGACTGCTTTTTTGAATATATGTAAGTATATATTTAAGTACATTTTTGTATTGTGTCAAGTACTGTACTCAAATACTTTTGGAAAGACGGTATTTTCAGGGTAATCTACTCCTATTTCACAATACAGTATATTTCATCAGATCTTCTTGTTGGATGATTGAACATCTTCATAAGCCCCCTCTCCCAACACCTTGAGGGGGAGGGTGTCCAACAAATTCTAGGTAACTAAACTGACAAAATGACATTCACACCCTCTTCACACAGTGTTTGGCTGTGCGGAGGTGAGAAAGTGTGCAACAATTTAACTTCTCTCTCTAGTTTTTGTCTTTAATTCATTGCACAACTATTTCTGTAACTTTTCACTTGTGCAACACCATGCATGCCTTCCATGAGAAAATAAAATACTTGCTGTTATCTCCATCTTTAATCGATTATCACTTCTCGCCTCTCTCTGTGATGACTGGCTTTTCCCTATGCCTTCACGTTTGGCTGTTCGGAACAGCTATAAACACTTTCGTTGTGGTCATTTAGATATTTTACTACTCTTTCTATCCTTACTAAAGAGTGTGTGTGTCAGAGTGACAACTGGTATTATTTGATTTGATCACTCTCGCCAGAATTGCTGTAGCAGACAACACTATGTCAGCCAGAAGAAAAATCTTCCCATGTGGACATCTGACCAAATTTGGTCTTTGAACAAATGTTTGTCTTATCCTGTGACACAAATAGGTATAAAAACTCAAAACAAAATTTCACTACTCAGCCTAACAAATATTGACATACATACACATAGTTAAATAATTTTATAAACTTTAATAGAAATTGTGTCCTAATTGTGCTTCTTTCACATTCTTAAATGCTAGTTTGTCTTAATCATAGTTCCACAGAATCTTAAAAATGGTGTGTGTGTGTTTGTGTGTGTGTGTGTGTGTGTGTGTGTGTGAGTGTGTTTTGTGGGGAGTTGTCTTGTCTAGCAAGCAGTTTTCTGAGAGAGTTTGATGTCTAAGATACAAAGTCCTTCCTGTGTTTGCTACTTCTGCTTATAGCTTCTTCACTCATGAGAAAAGGCTCTCTTGCCTCACATTTTATATCAGCCTTCATTGACATTTCATGTGTAGTTGAAAGATGCCGTCAGCAGAGGGCAGACTCTTCCTTTAACACGACAGAAAGCCTGTCTGGTGATGTTTGCAGAAACAGGCTGCTTTTCTGCATTAAGTGTAACACTGATTGACACACTGACATTCGGTGTCACGTTCATTTAAACACACTTTATCGGTACGTCTCGCTTTCTTTCTTTCTGCCTTCTTGCATTTGTGTCAGTCTTTTCTGCCTGTCTGTTTGACTGTTGCTTTTTCTCTCCTCTGTTTCTCTCTTCCTCTGGTCTTCTTCTCACTCTTTCTAAGCTACATGTGCGTGTGTGTGTGTGTGTGTGTGTGTGTGTGTGTGTGTGTGTGTGTGTGTGTGTGTGTGTGTGTGTGTGTGTGTGTGTGAGTGTGTGTGCTGCGTCTGATCTCAGTGACAGTGTCTGGGAGTTGACCAATCACAAGACGAGAACCGGGTCCAGAGAGGGCTCAGGGGCCATGAGAAAGACTCGCCTACCCCTCCAACACCCGCAACCTCTCCCCCTAACCAGCGCTGCTCTCACCCCTGCCGTCGCTCTGACACACACACTTAGTCTGTCACATGCGCTGAACACAAACAGAAGCACATACACATACATACAAACTGTCATCAGCTAATCTAAAGCAAAAGGCAGGTACTCTATTACATTTTTTGAATCAATTTCCATAGCCAGAGGTCATAAGGTTAAAGATAAGCATTGTGGGTTGATTAAGAAACAGTCTGATAGTGTCAACATGCAAATGAGGCACAACACAGCTCTTGCTCGTTTCCCAGGGTCAAGTTCCCCATCTCAGTATAACTCTGTTCGTTACCACAGCACATTTTCTCATGTGCTTTTTCAGCCTGTAGCAATGTGAGCAAGTTTTAGCATTCTCACCAGATTCCAAAAACTCTAAATGTGACAGACCTGCTCTGCTGTTGAATAATGAGCGACGTGTGCATGCTGGCACAGTGACACGCTCCTCTGGTGGTTTTCATGTGTGCTTTTTTTTGTGTGTGCTTCCTTTGATCTCCTCCAGGTCTTCTCACCCTCTTTTACCGACATTTATTCAATCATACCTTACAGATGGTTAATAATATACCATTAAAATGACTAATAAATGCAAAATATCAGGTACAGTACTTGTACCCTACTGTAATGTTAATTTGCCATCTTGTATAAACTTCTTCTATTAAGCAAGTCTCCAGGAAATTAATGTAAGAGAGTGTAATATCCTCTTAAGTGATGGAAACACAACTGTGTGTGTGTGTGTGTGTGTGTGTGTGTGTGTGTGTGTGTGTGTGTGTGTGTGTGTGTGTGTCTGTGTGTGTCTGTGTTTGTGTGTGTGTGTGTGTGTGTGTGCCCTGACCTGTACATGAACCTTAACCCTGGTGCACTGGTGTTTCAAGAGTGCTGCCACACCAGGCAGAAGTGAAACATGTGGGTGTGTGGCTTTGTGTCAGCTCACTGTGTGTATTTCTAAACATGTGCCTTTATGTGTGTATCTTTTCATACCCACATTTGTACTGACGGCACTCTGCTGCACCTCTGACGCCTGCCTCTCTTTTTGTTCTCCATTTGTGGCGGGCATGTTCACTCCGGTGTGGTCACACATACGCACTCTTTTGCAGTCACACTGGGGCCAAAAGTCATATGCAAACACTTTCACACAGGGCAGGTCGGCACGTACGCAACCTGATTTGTACACGTTCTGTACTTTGCCACTTTGTCGTAGAAGCCACCTTTGCCTGGGAAGACACATGTGTCCAATTTCACATACTTATTATGAAAGCAAGTTCACTTTTAGGCCTGACATGTCTTTTTTGTTCACAGAAAGATAAGTTGTCATGTGTCTTTGTGGTTTGCAAGGAGAAATGAGACATGTCCATTGGCTTCTATCAGTGTGAGAGCAAGGAAGACAGTTTTTTCACACGTCATGAAGAACGAAAGAGAAAATATTCTCATTACGAAACTGTAATACCAAGTTAACCTAAAGTGCAATATGACAGTTGATTGAAATCCTTTGCACCAATGTTTGTTGTCAGTGTTGTTCTTGGAAACCAGATGAGATGGCGGATTTTGATAGTCATTTTACGAAATTGTTGACCAAAGTTCAATGTAATTACATGTGCACATGTTGTAGGACAATCTATGCAGACATTTTAAAGTAAAAATGTGCCTTGAAATCTTTAACTCAACTGACATTGAGGGGCATTTTTTTGTTTGACTGCATTTTTATTAACTTTATTAACTTATAATCGGTCAAATATAGATGGCATGACATTATCTCAAATATTTCCAGCACAGGTGCAATGAAGTGTGATGAAGTGAAAGTGTTTTTGTTTTTTGAAATTGTTTTTGACAACAATTTTATGTCTTATGTAATTAGTGGTGGTCAATGAGGAACTGTACCTTGAACCTTGAAGTGCAATAAGTGCATAAAAAGAAACAAAAACAGCAAATCTGGTCACATTTTAAGCTGTCACTGACAATATACATCACACTTCAGAATTCAAGTGAAACTTCTTTACCCTTTTGCAACAATATTAAATCTTACAGGAGATCTTGGCCACAATGCAATATTGTCACAAGATATTTTCAGTATGTCTGCCTTTTTGATTTTTAAAAAGATTGGAAAAAAACAACAGAGGGATTGTTTATTCATTTTGGAATACGCAATTTCTAGAGAAGGATGATGCATTTTATCTCAAAGCAACACTAGAATACGTTACACTTAATAGTATTTATATAACTAAGAGTGTAATGAGCATCTTGAATGTTTTGACACACTAAACGGATCAATACAATCCAAAGCAGGATCATTCTCTTCAAAATAGTGAATCAAGTATTTCTTTCTGTACTGTATTTATTCATTGGGGTGAAAATGAAGATATCAAAATTGGACAGAAAGACAGCTCTTGAAGTGCATGGCCAGTTTTTTACTCCTTAGTAAAGCGCAGCTGAGAGTGATTCAGCCTCTGATGGAGTTTCCAGTGAAGGTCGTCTCAGTTTTCTGCTGCCCTGCCAACAACCACCAACCCCTCTCTCTTTCCTGGCTTTAGCCCCTACCCGGGGGCAACCAGAATTAGGCCCAGGGGGCAGTGAGAGGGTCAGAGGGATCAACAGGAACTGGTGTGTGGGTGGCAGTGCCAAGGGAAGGTTCGAAGGAATGGAGAGGAAGAAGAGGAAGGTGGGAGGGCACTCCAGAGGCCTGGGGAAAGGGAGGATTTACCAGCAAATCGAGTGAAACATTGTGTGATTCAGGCCCCAGTCGGGGGGGGGGGGGGGGGGGGGGGGGGGGGGGTGGGCAAGAGGGCACACAGAGGAGGAGAGGAAAGCATGAGGGGAGGGAGTCCTGGTGGACTGCACAGAGAGAGTAGGGGAGAGGCGGAGGGAGTGATGGAGCAGGGAGGGGTGGAGGGCTGACAGATGCCACAGTCCAGGCCCACAGCACAGGAAGTCATTCATATCGGGAAGTGCTTGTTGCCGGCTCCCACTGTCCACTCCAGAGCACAGTCACAGCTTACAGTTACCCAACTGTGACGTACAGTATACACACACTGCATTTGCGATAAGATCATGATGAAATTTTAAATAAGTGTGAAATCTGCAGGCATTAGTTCACCTTTTGTGCCCCCTATAGTCCAGTGGAGCCTAACCAATACTGGAATTTTGATGCTGATGAAATTCTATATTTTTAAAAACAATATGATATTTTTTCCAACATTAAAACATGGTTATAATACAATTGTGACCAATATATGTACTGACATGTACTGATGAACTTATGATTCTAATTAACCTCTAACATACAGTATATTTGGCATTTTTGTACATCTATTTCTGATTGGACTTTAGCATTAATTAAAAAATAGATTTCAACACACTAAAATGTAGTTATAAGCAGATATAAGGACATTTTAAGTATTTGTTCATCTACAAATATTTATCAACTTTTTTACTTAAAAAAAAACTTCTGCAAAGACATATTCACATTATTATAACTGTGTTTTACTATATCGTCATTCATTTTCTGTTTATACACCAGTATCCACTTATGGCTTACTGACAGGATGAGTTATAGTTGTTGACAAATATTATAGCATGCTATAAACCATTTGCTAACTGTTCAGTACTGCTTATAATGCTTACTTAAAGTGTTACACATTTTTGTTACTTCTGCAAATCTATACGACAATATTAATATATCTATGATAAACTAAAAACAGCTGATCTGGCATGCTGGTTCCAGTTTGAGGGATATCAGCCTGTGTCCAAAACTGTTCGCCATACTTAACATTAGTCCACTAACTACACTTAGTTACTTGGCATTTTGTTGGGTAAGATACTATTGAATAGTAAATTGTTGTTTTGACACAATCTTTGCAACAAACTCCAAACTCCTGCATGTGGAAGAGAGATGCTGCAGTTGTTGTTGTTAGCAGTTAGTGGTGCAATATGAGGTCTAATGAACAGTGTGAAAGCCATGTGTTCACCAATAGGCAGTTATTGAGGTCTTATGAGTATGTGCAAGTTTGTGTGCAGATGTGTACGGTATCACATTTGTGTGCGTGTGTGTGTGTGTGTGTGTGTGTGTGTGTCACAGAGTGATGAGAATGGATGGGGATGAACAGGGATTTTGGGGGGGCAGATTGCACTTTGGCAAGGAAATGTTGCTCTGTGCCAGAGAGGGGTCTGCTCATCTCATTGCCCACTTAAACACATACACACACACACACACATAGAGTATACACACATGCTAACCCCCTCTCTTAAGCCCATTTCCTTTGCACAGGGCATGGGAACTCCCCTGATCTCTCTCCTCCCACTCTCCTCTCTTCCTCCACATCATCCCTGTCCTTTTGCTCACCCTCTCTCCTCTTGTCCTCTCTCCTTCCCTTTTTCTTCCCTCTTCTCTACCTCTCTCCATCACATGCTCACCCTGTCTTGCCCTCACTGTGTCACTCTCTCTGGTACCCCCTTCTTCCCTCGTGATCCTCCTGTCCTCCTGTACGCTGAGTGTCTTCTCTTTGCTCGTTTTTATTTCCTGCCTCCATCTGTGCCCAATTTATCCCGAGCACGGTCTGTGTTTTTTCCCGATAATTTGTTTTTGATTCACCAGAATTAGAAAAGTATTGTGTACACTCTCACTAAGGCGAGCACACATACAAAATGAATGCACACACATATGCACTCGCACACACGTACGCACACATTTTTATTGTATTATTCTATAAAAGTTCCTATAAATCACTGGTTATTAATCGGCCCCAGACGGCAGTCCCCCTTTTGCTCCCCCTCTCCCTCTCCGCACAAACACAGACCAGATGCATAGGAAATGGGATGGCAAAAAGGGCACCCAAGAGACAGGCTGCACTTTTTTTCTTCTTTTTTTTTCCTCTCCTTCTCCTCCTCTCAACCCCCCACCCCCTCCCTCCCTGTTTTCTGAGAACGCTCATTTATGTAGCAATGCCCAGACCCCAGACTCACAGAGGAAATAAAGTTTAAATTAAAGTTTAGAAGAAATAAATTAAATAATAAATACAAATGGTGATCTGCTGCCAAACAGCCCGGTGTGTGGGATGGAGGTTAAACGTCCATCCTCTGTAGTTGAAGGCAAATGGATTCAATTCCAGCTGTTTGAATCAAGCCCAGTTCATCTCTAATGTGTTCATATGTGCAGTCTGAATCGACCACACATTCACCCTTCCTCTCTCTGTATTTCATTTAACTCTTATAAGGTTACCCTCTTTATTGTAGTGGGTACGCCACTTCCTGTATTTGACTCGTATTCTATTTTGCACCTGTGCAGCTGGGCTAATTTAAGAGTCAGTTTCTTAACTGGCTGTGACATCTGTGTGCCCCCAAACTGACACTCATCTGTGAGACAGTGCCTGCCAGACACCAGTTTCCTCCCCATTAGCTCAGACACTTTCATATTAACAGCTTTCCTGAATCTAACTACAGTAACACATACACCCACACACCTGCACTGAGCTGGCTCGCTCAGACAGAGCGAAAAGGGCAAGTAACCACCAGAGAGGGGGATTTGGATAGAGTGAGAGTGAATTATAGAGACATTAGAGACAAAGGAAGAGAGACAGGGAGGATGTGGATGTAATGTAAGTGAGAGGACGTATCTGTCCCACCCTGTCCTGTGCCTGAGAGCCTGGATGATGTGAGGAGGCTGAAGTGAACTGTTCACAGAGAGCAGGCAGAAAATGTGAGAAATGTACGAGTTGGCTGCAGGGAGAGAGGGGGAGAACGTTGGTTTTCAGGCACGCAGGGACAACCTGCAGAGTTCTGCCAAAAGAAACATGGTACTGTGTTCCTTGCAAGAGCTATGGGGGTTGAGAGAGGAGGGAAGAAGGTGTGTGTGTGTGTGTGTGTGCGTGTGTGTGTGTGTGTGTGTGTGTGTGTGCGTGTGTGTGTGTGTGTGTGTGTGTGTGTGTGTGTGTGTGTGTGTGCGTGTGTGTGTGTGTGTGTGTGTGTTGTGTGTGTGTGTGTGTGAGTGTGTGTGTGTGAGTGTGGAGGTGAAGAAGAAGACAAGGGGTTCCCTAGGGCACTTCCCTGGGCCGTCGCCAAAAGATGTATAAGATATGACAAGGCATGACATGACCTGGTGCGTTGATCATGAGAGAAAATCTTTGCCGTTGTAAAACTTGCTACATCACAGCAAATGGGATGACACATAAAATATGCCCTCTATATCTCTGCAGTATATTATGGATGATAAATATATATTATGTCTGGTTCTACATGTGCAAGTTCACTCTAAGTTTTCATAAAAGATAAAATCTTTAGATGTCCAATGAGCTGTACAAAGCTGTCAAATGTGTAATGTTTCGTCTGCAAAAGATAGGGCGATAAGGGCGAGGGAGTGAGCCGCAGCCAAGGCCCAGGCCCAGATGTCCACTCTCAGCTGTCCTGGCTGACCACTGCCTCGCCTGCCAACACTCGGCTGAATATCCCCACATCGCTGCAAATATGTAAATATGTTGACTTGGAAGGATGTCCTCTTCTCTTCCGACCTTGTAGCACTTTTGGAGAGAAGCAAGACAGCGGAGAGGAGAGAAAACAGCTCCAGCGCTCCATATAAGGGCCTGCTTTGGGCTCAAACACCGGCTTCTCATCACTTTCTACTCCGCTGGGCCATTACACAACTGGGGGAACACATACAGGAACCCTAACCTTCAACACTTGGTTTACACACTCATACACACATACACAATATGTGGTGAGATGTGGAGCTCTGAGTGTAAGATTTAAACGGACACCTTGGGTAGTGTACACTCTGTTCCACACTCAAGTGAAATGATGCTTTTGCCGCAGGCAGAGTTGACTCTGCTCTGCTTATTATAAACATATTCAAACAAGAGAGAAGAGGCAGAGGTGGCAGAGTAACTAAGTTAACTCAAGTATTGTACTCAAGTTTATTGAGACTTTTTACTTTTACCCTTTTTATCACAGGGGACGGGACACATATTGATTATCTACATTTATCTTGCTGCTGAATCAGAAACAATAAAACTACTATGTACCAGTGAGAAGGAATAAAAAATACAAGTACATTGAATGGGTACTGGACCAAAAATCGGGTTTGATTAAATTACATTCTTAAAGATTATGATTTGAAATAATTTTTTTAAGTCAAGACTTTTTCTTGTTATAAAGTATTTTTACTTTGTGGTATTGATACTTTTACTTAAAGCCACTATATGTGTCAGGTAAAATTTCTGACTTTGGCACCACCCAGTGGTGTCCAAAAAAACATCACAACAAAAATCAACACAAACTTTTGTTGATATAAAAATATAAAAGAACTTTTTAATCATCACAATGACTTAAAAGTTACAGTAAATAACTTTACACAATGTAGTTAAAAGAGCCAAATATGTATGCACTTTTATTTTAACTTGCAGTGAAGTAACACTGAGGTGTTACTACATTTAACCTAAGTATATATAAATTCTTCCAGAGGAAGAGGATGACTGAGCATGCGCACAAACACACTCACCCTTGTGTTCTGTGACAGACGTATTTCAGACCAGTCATCACCTCTGTTTCCCAGGCTAGGCAGTGTAGTATGTAGTAAGGCTGTTGCTCATCTCTGTAGCGGCACCTCCCCGCCTACAAGCCTCCTTGTCCCCGCTGAACTCTCTGTGCCCTTTCAGGCCTGGATGATTAAAAAGGGGGAAGAGAAGACAGAGAAAGACAGAAACCTCACTCATTCTCATTTTCCAGAACTCTACCTCTTTACTTGGTATGTGTGGTTGGTTGGCTGTGTGTGTGAGGTGTGTGTGTGTGTGTGTGAGAGAGAGAGAGAGAGAGAGTGCACGTGTGCATGTGCGTGCTTGTGTGTGTGTGTGTGTGTGTGTGTGTGTGTGTGTGTGTGTGTGTGTGGTAGTGGGTATATTCATCCAGGCCTCTCTGGCTTGTGGGTATTGGCTTGTGGTTTGGGTCTTGGTGGAGAGCGAGGGTGAGGGTGGTGGAACACCATGGCTGCCACACTGCCACAGACATACTGGCACCACTGAGCCAGTACAAGTTCCTCTTTCCAAAATACGGAACCGCCACTCTGTGTGTGTGTGTGTGTATGTGTGTGTCTGTTTATGTGTATGTGTTAACCATCGTAAGATTTAGCGATTGCCTGTGTGGCTTTCTGTATCTCTGTCTTAAACTGATGAGCTTTCTCACAGATATAATTACGTGTTTTGCATGTTGAATGTTTTAGACATATGCAAAAAAATAAAACAAAAAAAAAACAACCAAATAAAAAACAACTCCTCCTCTCTTGTATGCCACATTTCATTTATTACAGATTGTACACCTCAATTAAAAAAGCTTCATTCAGAATCACAAACACAGGCATGTATCAGTTCTAAGGGGAAGAAAATTGAGATGATGACAGTGAACTCTAATTTTCAGGCAAACAATAGTAGGTGAAGAGGTTAACCAGAATGAAGAGGTGAGTTTCAAGAAGTTGCCTTGAAGTCATGTTATTTTACAGATGGTAGCACTCCTGGCAGGCTACCCCTCCTGCCAACCCTTTTCTTTCCTTTTTCTTCCCTTCTCTGTTTTTCTGTGTGTGGGTGTGTGTGTGTCTCCATTCTCCATCCCTCCCTGGGGCTGGCAGCGGTGTCTGGGCACTCGTTTCACTGCTGGCCCTGAACCCAGCAGGATGTGGAGATCAGTGCTTAAGTGTGTATGTGTGTGTGTGTGTGTGTGCGTGCATATGTGTGTGTGTGCGTGCGTGTGTGAGCGCGGGCATGTGCTTCTGTTCTTCTTCTTTTTTTCCTCCTTTTTCTGATTTTGCGTCTTGGCTGACTTTTTTACCTCTCGAAGAATTTGGAAAGGCTGTGAGATTTTTTCTCCTGCATGACTTTCAGCAGTGCTCCCTCTCTCTCCCTCTCTCTCTCTCTCTCTCTCTCTCTCTCTCTCTCTCTCTCTCTCTCTCTCACTCTGTTCCTCTATTGCTCTCTCACTCCCTCTCACCCTGTGTCTGCTGTGGCTCCTCGCTAATAGATTTCATATGTTGCTGCAGTTGACATCAGTCTTAAACTATTTTACATGTGATCTGCGATATTTCCTCAGGAAAGCTGTCAGATATTTATTAAAGGCTAATAAAATAAACCTCTCTTGTTGTGCTTCTACCTTTCTATCTCTTGTCCTTTCTTTCTCTTCCTTCTCCTTCTTCTTGCTCCTGTATTGTGTCCTGTCCTTTCAGAAGCTGGCTTGATTCTATTATTATTACTCATGCTTTTTAAATGGGCTTTTTAAGGAGACAATTTCCTTCCATTCATAAGAAATGTTGTGGGTCAGACAGCACATAGGTCTGTGTGGGCTGCTGGGGGTCTTCCCTTTCCTCTGTTTCCTTGTCCCATTGACTTTTTATTTTGCTTTTTCATCTCCCCTTTCCTCTTTACACTATGTTTTCTCCTTTTAATACCCCCTTGAAATAGCTTCAAAAATAGGAAACAGTATAAAAACAGTTTTCTGACAAATCTTCTTTAAAACTATACAAAATTGACATCGTATGAAATATTCAAACACAACACTTTTGCATCATTTTATACACATTATCCCAAAATTAGGCCCAACATATTTGGTGTTTTTGGAAACTTTGGGATTTCCACTATAATTAAAAACAAAATCGTGTGGGTGTAAACGATGTTTGGCTGCACAGCATGTGTTTAAGAGGCTATATACTCTCACCTTCTTGTTTCTCTCTTCCTTTTCACCTTTCCTATTCCTTCATCCCTCATTTCTCTACCTCCACCCTCTCCTGCATCCAGCTGCACAGCTCATGTCTCTCTGTCCACATGCTTGTCAGGGACCGATGGAGCCAAGTCGCCGTCTTCTCTCCCCGTCCCTACTCCAGTGTTTCTTCCACCTCTTCCTCCGCCCTCCGATCTGTCCCATATGTTACCTTACAGTGCCGGGGCTGGACAATCCAGCGTGCCTGGAGCTGTCTCTGCACGCAACAGGAGCAACACACTACCTTATAAAGACAGGTATTCACACTTAGCATAAAGCACTACTGCACAGTGTAAAAGTTGACAGACACCATTGAAATGATACAGTAAAAGTCACTGTTTTGAACAGACGCCATCCCGTGAATATGCGCACTCTGGTCAAGTCACGGCGATGGTTAATGTAACCAACACCACCGTTCTGTTCATGTACGTCTCAGCAGCTGCACATTGAGTTTATGTGGTGATGAGTTCACTGTGAAGAGACACCCAGAGTTACTCTCTTATACAATACATACATTGTTTACGTTTCTCGGTTTCTTCATGTGAGTGAAACTAATGACGTCATTTTGAAGTCAGTTATCTGCTTGCGAAGTTCCACGTGTGAAGATTCGATATGAAGAGATAACTGAGGTTTGGCGATAAGTGAGACACGTTCTTTGTAGAATTATTGCTTTGAGAATAGAGTTGAAAGTCTGTATGTAATATATCAGTGTTGCCGTTTGTTTTCTCTCTCTGTCATTGCCCGGAACAGCAGTGATGGAAAACAAACACATCAGCACTTGGCATTCTGAACCCTTAAATTGCCCTCCCTCCATCCCTCCCTCTCTCTTTTTCTCTTTCATCCTTCTCCCAACAGTACACTCATTCTGTTCTTTCTGGGGTCCCCTGGCTGTAGTACCCATAACTCACCCTGAGACACCAACACCCACACCATGCTCTCACTAACCTTTATAGAGAAGCCAAGACACAGCCAGAGAGAGGGAGAGACAGGGCAAATACTTTCTCTGCCTCTCTCTCAGGGCCTCAGGCTGGAAAACAAGAGGAGGAAGATGGACTGGAGGAGTGGGACACGGTCCACCCTGGGCACTGGAGACGGAAACCGAAGAACGACTTGATAGATGATTTGGGGCGCAAAGGGGAGAGAGAGAGAGAGAGCCATGCCAAGGAAGTGAGGGTTAAGGTTGCAAGATGGTGTGATAGAGGCAGAGAAAGAAGGAGAGAGAGCAGATGTAGAAAGATAGCTATGGCAGAGGGTGCCTGTCTGTCTCCGCAATAGTCTATGTGTCTGTCTATGGCGGATTTATGTGTTTGTTTGTCTTCGCCCTCAACTCTGTCACTTCCGTAATGCATTCCATATTTCGTGCCGTCACCAGCAACAGTTCACTGGCTCACTATAGCATTTCAAAGAGTCTTTTCTTTTCTTTCTCTCCATAAGCTTGTCAATACCCACAGCCTACTGTAACCTCTAATTCTATTGACTTCTATAGAGGCAACATTTTCTTTAAAACACATAGTAATTACAGAAGTATGTGATGCCTTAACTGCACACTCAGTCACACTGGGATCTTTTGGTTTGGGGTTATGGCTGCAGTTGAGGTCGTTGTTGGAATTTGGGTTAGATATGTGGCGCTGTGTTCGGTCATGGCCGTTCAGGTAAACTCTGTGCTGTACAATTATGTGTTTTTATTTGTTTTGGTGTAAACAGTCTTGTATAGTGAGCTATTTGATCTGCTGTTGAATGGAGGCCAATAGCCAGCTGGATGGTAAGAGGTCCTGACGAAATAAACAGAGACATTAAATCCACTGAGGATAGGGATGACTTTTGACTTGTCAACTCAGCCTGGACTCTACACAAGGCAATGTGTGCAAGTTCTCTGTATCTCTCAAGCCCCTAGTGGTTCCATTACATCTTGATAATTTGATTAACTGCAAATTTGGATAATCTGCACCGCTAAAGTACAATATCAACTAACCATCTGCAATTTTAGCTTATTATGTCTTGTAAAGGATAATTGTCTATTTGTAAGAGGTTTATTATTTAAGTTTATATTTTGCTCACATTGTGCATATTCCTAAATATATTTCCTCCGAGACTGCAGACACAAACAAAATCAAAAGTCTGCTTGTCATGACATTGCATAAATTGTTAGAGAATGTCATAGGATTGCTTATTTACGCTTTGTTTGCAAACAAGTAAACTACTTGTGAACTTGACAGCATGGAGACACACAGAGCAACAAGCGATGATGTCATTTGATGTGTTCACTTCCGGTTGTCTTTCACAGTTCCTCCACCATTGGAGTTCTAGTTGGTTTCAGAAGCTATAGGGTGCAAACACAATGCACAGAGGGCAGGGTATGTAGGGATGAGTAGTGGCCCGAATAGCTTACTTTTTCCCCAGGGCCTTCTAATAGGTTGATATGTCCATCGCTCAACATCAGTAAATAAATATTTCAGACTATCAGCATATTTTGCTTATGAGATTAAACAGTCCTCTAACATTATGACTTCATAAACAGCAGATTGCAAAAGCACTGGGAAACTAATTGATGAGGAATCATCTGTGCATGTTCACTCATAGGAGGTATCAGTAATCGTTGGAGATCAGGGAGGCTGACTGTGGTTAGAAGTCATTTACTGTACTGTAAGTTCCACCTAGGGTGAGTGATCAGTGTGTATGGGCATGGCTTTATCAGAATTACTGCGTGCTGCAAAAGAAAGGGAGTATTTGGAGAATGGGTATGCACTGTACTGTTGTAAATGAGTGTGACTGGGAGGTTAGATACCATATGGCAATGAAGTCATCTGGCCTGGCCCTTCTCTGGAAGCCCCACCCGAGCCCCGACGAGAGACACAGGGCGCTGAGACTGAAGAGAAAACAATTTTTAATCGATTATGATAACCACCATCTAAATCAAGTCCCCTCCGTTCTCCTTTCCTCCTCTGCTGCACTCCTCCTCCACTCCTTCACCTCTCCCACTCTCATTTATTCCACACCACCCCAGGGTATTCTGCTTTCTTGGCAGAACACCGGAGCAAGCCACCTGCAAAACCTTCCCCCTCTTAATCACACATATTCACACACACATGAATGCACAACACAACTCTCTCAATCAGTCAGACACACAAGACAACACTCATAGACATTGCAACATGCATATGCGTGCATGTGTGTGTGTGTGTGTGTGTGTGTGTGTGTGTGTGTGTGTGTGTGTGTGTGTGTACAGTGCACGCTGTTTCCTCTTGAGAGTCTCTTAACTCTATTCCAAGATGTGGAGTTGTACACGTGTATAGTTTTTATCAGCACATCAGGGCCAGGCTACATGCTACTTTTTTTGTGCAGTTTTTCCTTTTAAATAATTCCCTCCATTCAAGCAGATAACCTGTCTGACACGCGTTCAGGCACACACAAACAAGTGCAGCAGCTACCTCTAGCAATGACATGAGAAACACATCTGCATCTGCCCTTCAGCATGTCAGAAAATCAACCTGGAAGACAGAAAGGGATTTTCCATTATAAATTACCATCTCTTTTCTCTCAGTCGCCATCCTCTGTTCTGTTTGCACTTTCCCTCTTCTCATCCCTCTCTGCTCTATCCCATTAACTGTGTTTATCTTTTACACTCCTTTTCACACTCACTTTCTGCTATCTCCACCTCTCGTCCTTCTGCTAGGCACTGATTGATGCCTGGATATTTAAACTAGGCCCTAAGCTGTCAAGTGAGGTCAGTTTTACCATTTACAGCCTGCAGGGAGTGTAACCTGATCATACTAATATCTGCGCCTGCAGGTGTCTGAAGCAGATGATCTACATTGTAAGAAGATGGCTGTTGATTTGATCTTCAACATCCAATCAAAGTTTTACATTACAAGCATGAAGAGAACTAAAATATAATCCAGAGTTTTGTCTCACGATCCAATAATATTCCAAACTGTGATAAGCACCATGCCACAGCTGCATTACTGTCCCTGTGATGAATGTGCCAAATCCCATATGGCCCAAGTTACGAGAAAAATGAATATTACACTTTCCATGGTTTGAAATGTTTAAATTCCACACTGTCATCTCTTGCAGGACCTGTATCTCTGCCTGATGTACCAGAGGGGCTGCGCTGACAGGAACGGCTGAGACAGCCTCGTAAATGGGTCACGTTGATTTGCCATGGGTCATGAGAATGAATTGACTCAATTTAGCAAAAGGCAAGGGAGAATGTCAGAGCTCAGTGGGCTTTCGCTGGGCCGCCAGCTCTGTGTAGTGTGCATAGCACAGTGTCGCAGGGCGCAGGGCTGACACGCCTGTGTTTGACTGATTATAAACCAGCGGTCACTGGGTAGTCTCACTGCTCTCTTTACTGCGCAGGACAGACACATGGGTTGGTGGATGGGCTCGTTCAGCAGAGTTATAGCTCATCCTGGCTGACTGCCGCGTCTGAATGGGCGCCCAGGTTAGAGGAGCTGTTTACGAAAGACAGAGGTGCACCTTTATTATGTTTATTCTTGGTTTATCTGAAGTGTGTGTCATGCACACATAGGTATGGCAGAGAACTCATCAAGTGTACAGTTTACAGTTAATCCTGGAGGGATGTTTGGCTGTCAGAGCAGGTGGCGCTTGACTCTGTGCATTTGTGTGTGCGTGTGTGTGTGTGTGTGTGTGTGTGTGTGCGTGCATTTGGATGTATGTGTGTGTGTGTGTAGTGTAGTGTGTGTACAGTAGCATTATTGTTTAGCCTGCCTCAAGAGAGAAGCTTTTCCTTAGTACATCCCATTCCTGATCCCTACTTAGTCACTTAAATTGCAGGAAATTAACTCAACATTTATTTATATCAGGGCTACAGGAAACATATTTTTTTCATTATCAATCAGTCAATCAATTGTTGTTTGATGTTTTGTTTAAAGCTGCTTTAATCAATATTTTCAAGTGGATCAAACGACTATGTGTGATGTGTGTGATGTAGGTATAGCTTATAGTGATGAACCTACAAAGAATGACTCTGTAGTTCCTCTCAACTCTATTGAGCATTTAAGAGTCTTTCAGCTCGTTGTTTTGGTTTTATTGATGTGGTTCACACTCACCACTCTCATCCACATCTTCCAGTGGGCAGTGGGGAGCTGTTTCCGGCAGCAAAGCCCTGATAAACCCATTGAAAGGTACCAGTCCAATGTCAAACAGCAGAGCATAGCCGCTGAATACAGTTCACATAGTTAAGTCAAGTCTGTTTTATTTGTATAACCCAATATCACAAATCACAAATTTGCCTGATATTAGAGTTGTTTAAAAGCAAAAGGAGAGTGAATCTCGGACTTCAGGTGGCTAGAAACAGGACTCCAAATGGATGCCACTGTTGCTTCATGTCTGCTGGATTTCTAAATAGGTAACTGTTAACTAAAACATTACACAAAGAAAAAATTTCAATATTTTTTTAAAGTGATAATATGTTAATTTTCAATTTTCATGTCACTTTCAACTTGTTTCCACTACCCCCTAGTGGCCAAAAATAAATTCATTTTGTTTTTTGTTGTTTTTTTAAAATTATTATTTCTTTATTGAGTTTTTGCATGAGTAGGTGGATGCATGATAGTTCACTCAAGCATGTTTAAAGACTTTTATTACATTTAACCCACCATCCAAAATAATAATAATAATGTATCTTAGAGTATCTACAGATCCATCCACACACAAACTTATATATGACATGCATCAAGCAATCATAGTAATCTACACATGTATTCACACAAATATACTGTACATCTTTGTATCTGCAGTGTCAGAAGACAAAAAATACTCAGAAGTAACTCTTTCTGCATGCATAAAATTTAATGTAGGTTTAAATGTATAATCTATAAAATGCTTCAACAGATAGAGTTCAAAATGACCAAAGTTGTAGCTGTAGGTTCCCTATTTTAAATTGAAATGTCTCTCCACATCTTGATCTGGATTTAGAAATGCAGTGAAGAAACTTAAGAACTTGCAGACTTATGTATTGCCATTTTTCTTCCGTCTTGAACCACAGAGTCAAAGGATTGTTTCATCGCTGGCTGCTAACTGTCTTAACCTGAAGGTCTGGATCCACACATAGTATGGCCAGGGGGCAGAGACGCTGGGGGCTAAGCAGCTTTCATCACTCATTGTGCTCCTTAGGTCTGCGTCCCATAGGGCATGGGGGAATGTAATGAAATGGCTGCGGCTGCACATCAGTTTGGAGGAGGGTCAGAGCACAAGACAGTACCACAGTGACTCCAGCATTCCTACTGAAGCATCTGCTAAGGTCATTCAGACTGGGCCCAACTCCGAACCCAAGGCTTCCAAGTGGCTCGAGGCTTCATTCAGGGAAATCTGGAGGAGATTTCCCAGATTGGAATGTCGGGACTGGAATCATCTCTCTCAGTTGTTATGGATTTCTATTCTGATTGGTAGCCTCTACCAGTGCTGCTTTTCTAATGTGTTACAGCGAGTAAGTATGTGAGGATGGATCTGTGATCATGAGTCTGTTTTAGAAGCTTAGTGCTCGCTCTGTGAACTGGAGCAGTTGCAACCACAGAAAAACCACATGAGACCAGAAGTAGTGACGCAAGACGCACGCCGGAGCAAAGCCTGGGAAACTGTGTCACTGAAAGTGCAGCAGTGCAATCTACATCCTCTTCAAAACTGTTTGTGTCTTGTTAAGAAACTTTTGAACATTCATCCCTGCTTTTCAACAGATCCTGTCTTTACTTTTCTTAATTTTGCAAACAATGAAACATATATTTTCAGGGCTAGTAGCATCATAATATTTCTCTGTAGGTTAGTGTTGCAATTCTTATTTGTTTTTCTTCAAATAAATCCCCTAACTTTGCCTCAGGATAATGAAATTTGGGACTTTTTATTAAAAGCAGGAGGACATAACCACAAAAATATTGGAATTTAAGGCAGCTAAATAATTACTTCATTTGTCTGATGATTCAACTATAACATCTGGATTAACAGTATTAGTTCACAACTTTTAAAGGGGTTAGAATAAAGGTTTGCATGAGAAACCTTTGACTCAGCTATTTAAAAATGGTTGGTTCATACAGATTACTTATAGGGCTCATGTATTCATCCTACACTGAAGTGCACAGAGGAGATATTCTGGTAAAGCTCATGTGAAAAGTCAAGGAAAGCTACTGTAAATGTTCACACAGCAGAACTATGAGGTGTTTTCTTTGGAATAGTCAAATCACTATGAGTCAACAATGAAACTGTTAGGATCTGGAAATACCACAAAATCTGGTAAACTAAGTGTTATCGTTTTTGTCAAGTTTGTGTTCCAGAAACAGGACGTGTTAGGTGTTTTCACAGTTGAGTGGGCACACTTCTTCAATTCAACTTTTATACAACTTACAGTACTTTTTTTTTTTAATATGCAGGTTCAAGGAATTATACATATGTTGTCCCGTCTCTTGACCTTTGCTCAAATGATTACCTGAATTTAACAGGGTGCGTTTATGCAATTCTGTGTGTATGCCGTGTGTGGACAGGTCCATATTTATAACTCTGTTTGCATAATTTTCAAAGTGAATATGAAATTTGATGTGTCGATTACTTATTGTGCCAAACAATGATATCAGCATTGACTTGATTCACCCGCAACTGCATTATGCAGCAAGATGTGTTGCAAGATGAAAGTAGCATGAATCAGATTTGAGATGTTTGTCATGTTGTTAGCTAATGGTTCAGTTAATGTAAAATAAATTTTAAAAAACAGAGCTAGAATGAGAGCGACTATTGAAGCTACATTCATTAGGTATGAATGCTAGTGTTGCACCGTAGCTTGTTGCAAGTTCACCATATCAACTTAAAAGGTGTTAACATGTAGCAGGTAACATTTATAGATTATTTCCGCTGCCCCTAGTGGTCAAAAGGTTTAAGTTTTTTTTTTTAAAGTTAAAGCTTTTCATTCATGTGAATTCAATTATATTTTATAACTTTCCCCACATTGTTTGCCAACGCTGCAGTTTTGTTGAGCCATCTGCAATGCTTTGGCCAACACTGACTTACAGAATGGATGTGTCAGTGTGATTAGCCTCAACCACATACAGACACTGAGACTTTAGTCATTACCGTATGGTTAGATATATATATATCTAAATGTTATATCTGATGGTTAGGTTTGATTGTTAAGATTTGTTGAAACTATCCTATGATTCTAAGCCCGGTGGTTTTAGGCCTAGTGTTAGGTCACACTTACTTTCACATCACTAGAACTTGCACGCACAATCTATTTATGTATTTCAGTATGGCAGGGTCTTTGTAATATGTGGAGTTTCAATTTTGCAAGTGCCTTTTTGATTGGGTCTGAAAGGCCGCTTTACAATAGGTACATGTGAGTATTGTGTGATTACACAATCCTTCAAACTGAAACAAATTAATTTCAGAGAACGAAAGAAGTATTTTTAACCATAACTGGAACTAGCAGAAAATCAAATGAGCAACATGAAAAGTGCGTGTGAGGTTTTGTGTGAGTGTGTGGTATGTATATCAGTGTGTTAGGGCATGGGTGTGTGTTTGTGTGTGAGAGGCCCAGTGAGTGGGAGCGTCAGGCTCTGCTGGGACTCACAGCTGCTTCATGGTACTGTTCCAGGAAGAGCTGCTGGACTTGTTAGTGTTTACTGGCAGCCAGTTTGTGTGTCTGCGTGTGTGTGTGTGTGTGTGTGTGTGTGTGTGTGTGTGTGTGTGTGCGTGTGTGTCTTTGCTTCGATGTATTAGGCTGGGTGTTGGTCCACTCTTATTAGGCCACTCATGCTGTCCTCCTTAGCTGCCCTCATAGTTCCTCTGGTCTTCCTACGAAATTCACTACAAAATTACAGAGTGGCACTGAGCCATGACACGCACTTACAGAACAGTTGAAGGCTGTAGGCTGATTCTATCAGATAATGTGGCTTAAAATTGGGCGATGATAGTCCCTGGGTAGCCGGCAGAGCTCCAGTTGCTGTTTAGGAGAGTAAAATTCTTCAAGTTCTGAACTTCTACAATGTAAAATAAACGTGTAATCCATATATTATCTGATACTTTCTTAAACCAACAGGAAAAGTCTCTTTTTACTTGACACCCACAACATCAAAATGAAAGCATCATTTTATCTATAGAGAAGCACATATGAAACTGAGAGGGATTCAGTGTCTTGTTCAAGGACATGTCAGCATAGGGGATGTTTGCCATGAGGATTTGGACAGCTGTTCCCTGTAATAGTTTAACTATAAACTGCAAATTAGAAAACATAGTGTAGATTTAAACACAATATATACACAGTAAGACCCGCACACATTGGTTGATACAGTATGCTTTCATTTAGTAGTCTCCTAACAGACTTCCTAACAGGATTCTGTATGTATTATGTATGCATAATTTGAATTAGGAATTATTGTGCTACTAAAACATTCAATTTGCAGTATGTGTACATGTGTAGACAGAAGTAAAATATTAGTTGTCTTTAATAGAATGAATGTTCTTCTTAAGGATGAACTTAGCAGAAATTATTACTTATATCTTTGTATTTACTTATTTACTTACTTCCTGTTTGCACTGACAGCACCTTTCCATCAAATATTCCTTTGAATAAAGTTATGCACATTTTCCCAAAATTCAGCTTCACATATGTGATATTTTTAGAAAGTTTGGGATCCCCACTAGAATTTAAAGTGAAGTGTGGTGGGTTTGAATTGTGTTTGGCTGCACAGCATGTATTTGTACAGACTACTGTCGGCAGGACAGTCAGTGCAGTGTGTGTGTGCGGCAGGTACAGTGGGTATAAAATCAAAACTATGAATCTACAAACTTGCTCTTTTTCCTAACCTAATGCTACCTACAGTATATCACAGTGACAGAGACAGGGTAAATATTCCACTGAATGTATGTCTACAGAAGGAGAGTTGTGAATCTATCATGAAACTGTAAGTCCCCTGCAGTTACTCCCCTCATGGGTCTTGTCACACTTTGAAAGGCCAGAAGAACAGACTAAACATGGTGAGACTGGCCTTTCTCCTAACTAAGCTCAGAGGTGTCTGGGCCAGGTGCGCATGGACTCCCTTGCACAGTGATGTGTGTGTACATATGTGTAAATGCGCGTTCATGCTCTCCTCCAGGTGATGTGGAAGGGAATGTGATACCCAACAGGACATGATGTAGTTGGAAGTCAGAGCGCCCGACATGACAGAGGGGTTTGCCGTTGTGTTGGTTCTCATGGAATGTTGAATGTTTCTCTTCACTTACTGTCCGTATTTTCCTGGAGTTTCATGTTCAAAGGAATTTCCCCTGAAAACCCTCTGCGTAGCACAAAAACCACAAGACCAGTGTGTGTGTGTTTGTGTGCATGAATGTGTGTGTGCGTGAATGTGTGTGTGTGTGTGTGTGTGTGTGTGTGAATGTGTGTGGGTGTGTGTCTGTGCGACTGCTAGTGTGTTTAAATGTGTAAGTGGTCATCCACGAAGTGTATGTGTGGGTGTTGTATTTCTATACTTTGGAGGACCAAATGTCCTCATCAGGATATAAAAATGAGGAAACTCCTCCACAGTGAGCACAGTTATCCATTCCTTGTAAAGTTAAAGCCAGACTTAATTTGAAACATTAAGATTAAAATTACTTTAAAGGCATACTATGCAGGATTTTACCAACAAACAAAGTATAGACTCATACAAAAATAATCCCACTCGGTAATCACATATGACCCACTAGAAGTATGTGGTGGTGTATGTATCTACGGCCTGTATTTTCTTATTATTTTGCTGTGTTCGGGACGTTTCTGGGCGTCAGCCTTTGGGCAGTGGGTGTGTAGCCCGCAGCCAATAACAGTGTGAAGGGTGTGAGGTCAGGGCTCGGAGTGTAGAAACCAGGTTACATCGTTGTGTTTTTATTTGATTCAATGCTTCTCCTGCTTCCCCGTCTCTCTCCTCTGCTGTGTGCTGAGTGCCGCTGTGTGCTGTGTGCTGCGTGCTGCTTCTCGGCTGTCGCTGTGTCTTTTTGAGAGTGGGTGTGTTTATTTGTGCTTTAGAACGTAACGGCTGTGAAATAATCCGAAAATAACATTTTATTACTCTGATTCACGGCTTCGTTCTCACCTGCATCGCTTGCTCTCTTCATTCACTTCCTAGCTCGCTCAACCACCACGCTTTCACTCTCTCACACTTGTTGAGCTGGGGAGGAGGGGTCAACTTTGAATGCTGTGTGTTTACAAACACCTACAGACAATTCCTGCATAGCATACCTTTAAGTTCAGGGTTTAAAATGCTACTCCAGTGGGCCTCATTATCTTAGTTTTGGCTACCATTCCACCCACACCTCCTCCATTCCACCATCATATAGGCTTTAAACAAATCTCAAAAGTTAGCCAAACTTATCTGGAGGAGAACATGAGAGCGAATGTTAAAATTATTACCCGAACCTTCAGTTGTAAACATCGATCACTTTTTACAGACTGACATCTTGGTTTAACCATGAATTACTTCTTATCATCTTGTGTGTGTAGTTTTCCTTTGTAAAAAAAGGTTATTACAAACATTTTGTGTGGGCTTACTTCTAGTTTCCGAATAAAGTGGTTTGGGTATTCTGGTTACACTGTTGGCTTGTTTATAATCTGTCTGATAGTGTGACCACACATGTTCGATGTTGGATTCATTATAGTGATATAGGAGTACAATGTTATCATGACCGATAGAAAGGATAGCCAAAACAACAGCAAAAGACCAATACTGTAGTAAACTAGAATTATGCTTTAAAGCTGCATTCATGTGTTTTTCTTTTTTCTCTTTTCTCTTTTCTTTTTCTTTTTTGTGAGCAACAGAGAAAACATTATCTTATCTACACAACCAGTAGACACAGAGCCACATTAGCACTCATTTGGAGTTGTGTTTCAGGCCTCCTGACTCTCTTTTATGCACTTTCCTTTTAGCTCTGTTTTGGTCTTCACCAGTTGCAGAGGGACATATCTGGATATTTAAAGGCAAAATGTTCTATTATGTTCAAAAGCTAGTCACTAACTTTGTCTGTCTGCTGTTTGGTGCTGGGCAGTTTGTGTACAGTGGGTGTAGCAGAGCTTTTTCACTGAAAACAGCCTCTTATTTTAACTAGAATGGGAGCACGGAAACTGAACCAAAACAGTAACATCGCCAAAAAAACCAAAACAATTAGCTGAAAGCTGTTAAAATGCTCTGTAGAGCTGAGGAGAACTGCAGAGTCGAATACTAATTCTCTGAGGATTCATCATTATGAGTGACCCCTTTCAAATTACACATTGCCATTTGAGATATTGCGAACATAAAAACATTGATGAGTGCTGTTTTAATATTAAAAGTGAGGTTTCAAATAAAGATTCAGTGACAGTTAATGTTTGGTATGTAGTGGGGCGGTTTGCGGTTTGAGTTTTGTGGAATGACTGTAGTCAATGAAGCAGCCCTCATGAGTAATGTAATACAAACATATCTGTGTGTGTGTGTGCGTGCTTCTGAGTGTGCGCTTCATGTGTATGCGTGTGTGTATATTGGGGGGTATATGAGGCAGAGATTGCATCGAGATAAGAGCAGTCAAAATGGCCTCAGGAGTCTTGCGTGGACCTCAGCAAGGGAAGTGAGAGGAAATGGGTCCAGAGGCCAGACTCAGCTGTGTATATATTCTGCGGGGATCTGAAAGTGGCCGTGTACCCATCCTCCCCTGCCTCCCACCACCCACTCCCTCATTCCCTCCCTCCCTCCTTCGTTCTGTTGGCCAGCGCCACTCCGTGTGTCTCAGGGCAGATTTCTCCCACAGTTGGGAGTGCTGGGTTGTGTGGCGGCCTGTTTATACTGGAGCGTGGACTTCCTAGTGGCAGCCTGCACCTATCTAAACATCCCCCCGGCCGCTGCTCTGTGTTCCCGGCCTCGCACAGCCTACCCCCCCTCCTCCTCCTCCACCCGCCTCATCCCCACCCGGCTCACTCTGCTCTCTCTCACACCCTCTTTCTGCTTTATCACTCCTTCACTGCGGGTCCTCTCGTCATCCCTCTCGCTGTCCTTCTTTCCCTTCTTCTCTCTGACCCTTGCTTTCTCTTCCTCATTTCTGGTGCATTCTGTCTTCCTTCTTCTCGTCCCTGCTTCCATCTTTGTCCTCGTGCTGTTTCCTACATCGCTGCTTTTTCTCATGATTCCCCCTCTCAGTGTCTCTTGCTCTTTCACCCTTACAGTAGAAAAGAGAAAAAGCAGAACAAAGTGGATAAAGAGGGAATTCTTCAACACAAACTTACTGTTTAAATATAAACATTTTACTTACTGGTTCAGCCCGTTTTGATTTGGTTTCCTGTTACTTATTTTTCTATTGCTACTATATGTTACTTTTGTTGTTGTTGTTGTTAATTGTTGGTTTTGTTTTTATTGTCTTCTGTCATGCAGACATGCAGCATGCAGAACAATGAAGCACAAAGTGATCTGCATTGAACTTAACAGACATCCTCACAAAGTGATTCAAACAGTTATAGTTGGATGCCTTCCAACACAGGTGCACAATGAAGTTGCCAATGTTTATCAGCTTCTATAATGTTTACCATGTTCAGCTTAGTTTATCCCAGTTTATACATAAATCAAAGTGTTGGGAATTTTAACCTGATTTCACTGCTAAATGAAAAGTTAAGGGATTACCAAAGTTATTACAATTCATCACGTAGGTAATATAGATGTCTGTACCAAGTTTCATAGCAATCCATCCAATAGTTGTTGAGACATTTCATTTAAAACCACAAATTCCAACTTGATTGTGGTGCTGCAGGAAAAGTCTGGGGATCACCAAAGTCATAAGAATACATCACCTGGAAACAATGAATGTACAAAATTTTGAGCCAATTCATCTGAGCCGAGATGGATATATTTCACTGGATGACATGTTAAAACTTGACCTATTGGTGGCGCTACAGGAAAAGTCAGGAAAATCACCAAAACCAATAGTGTTTGTTGTCTTGAGACTATGAATGTCACTACAGAATTTCATGGAAATCTATCCAGTAGTTGCTGAATTATTTCAGTCTTGACCAAAGTGGTGGACCAAGTGACCAAACAACATTGCTGTCCCTAGAGCCACGCCACTAGCATGGCTAAAAATACTGCTTTTATGTTCTGAAATACATTGTTCAGTATAAAATAACCTCACACAAAAACTTACAGAAACTTACAGAAAACGTACAGGCAAACAATCCATGTTGATCAAGGGAAGATACACCTCTTGAGATTGAAGATGTTTCTATTGTACTGCTTGTGCATGATTTATCCAATAATTATAATGATTACAGTATCCCTCTATGTTTCACACACCCACACAGAGACATACACACATGTCAGACATATAACACACCTCCTCTTTGTTTGTTTATTTGTATGATTATCAGCTCCCGACCAAAAGAGCAGCAGCAGGATATCTGGTGTAACACAATAGCAGGGTCTGTTCCCCGGGGAGCTCTGTGTACTGTAAGACCACTGGAGCATCCAGCTTAGCATTATTGCTTTGTCGAGGAAGCAGCAGACTCTCTGCAACACTGCCTTGAGGCAAGCAGAGAATGCTGCCTCATAGGGTGTTTTTGTGTGCAGACAACTGGTTTCATTCCCACCATCTACACTGGCAAGTCCTTATCTTAGTCATGGTTTTACGCTGCTGAAGAATGGTCTCTCTCAGGGGATCCCCTCAGTCCGATTTGGGCTGTTTGGTTGATCTGAGAAGTGGTGATTGAATGATTTGTTCTGGTGTAGTCAGTCCGAAGTGAAGTATGTTGGACAAGCAATGACTGTGATATCTCTGGGGACATATGTGCGTGTTCATGTTCACCCCAGGTGAAGAATGTGTGTGTAAATTGTGGGTGAAGTTGGGAGTGTGAAGTATGGAGGTCCAGCGAGAGCAGGGCCAGAGAAAGCTCCAGTGAAAGCGCACCCTTGCTGACAGATGAATTGCTCTAATTAGAAATCCATAACATCCTGCCACATGGCTGCCTTATCCCCAGCACACTTCCTGCTCTGGGCCAGGCTGACGACAGCCAGCCCTCCTTCTTCCGTCACTCCAAGTGAGGGAACGAATGGACGAATGAGTGTGGGTGTCTCCTCGAGCACATGCCCCGAGCACAAGTCTTATCTGCAAGTCCCCCCTTATTTTTGGACCATAAGAGAGTATGTCAGTTGTCAGTGTGTGTGTGTGTGTGTGTGTGTGTGTGTGTGCGTGCGTGCGTGCGTGTGTGTGTGTATTTGTGTGTTGCATGCGTGTGTATATTTTTGGGTTGCATGTGTGTGTGTGTGTGTCATCCCAGCCCTTTGTGTCTGGGGTCTTGCTCAGCTGGCTGGCTCTCTGTCTCTATCACTTCCTCTGTTTTTGACACTCTCAATCACACTGCTGCTCTATCCGTCTGCCTCCCCCTCATTCCTCCCTCGCTCGTCCTCCTCCCAGGTGCCTGGATGGGGGGCATGAGTTGAGCGAGTCCAGAGACCAGCACAGGGAAAACAGTACAGATGATAACAGAGGTTGCAGGCCTGGCTCGTCTGCTAGCGGGGGGGGGGGCTCTCACTCTGGCAAGAGCAGCAGTGCCAACTCAGTGGATACACAGCAGGCCAGGAGACAATCTGCTGTGCACATTAAGCAAGACATAACAGAGATCCATGACCCATCATAAACATTATGCAAAGCTTAATGGCCCAGCTGAATGCTCTGCACTATCTCTGCCCCATTATGAGATGAATGGCTCTGGAGTAAGTTTAATGGGCCTGTAGCTACTAATCTCTCAGCTGTTGAGAGGTTTCATGGCAAGTGTTTCTCATAAGGCAACGGTAATAAGGTAGCTCTTACAGGTAAGTGCTAGGGCAAAGAAAACAACAACATAAGGTGTCATTATGGGATGTGTGGCTGCTGCAATTTCCCAAACAGGTTCACTGCTCACTTCACTGCTCACATTTACATTTTTGCGGCATGTAAAACTACTACTTCTCTAGCAATACAACACTTAAAATACTTTAAACTCTGTTTTATTCATGGTTAAAGAAAATGCCATCTTGCAGGATATTGCCTCGCATGTGTTTATGGTAGTGTTTTTCAAGTGTTTGAATGAATTCAGAGGGTACAGTACCCCCAAGATGTATTCTAAAAATTCCATTAGCCTGTATCAGATCTTTTTAGCATGCCAGCTTTTCCAATTCAGCTGAAAAATGAAAACTGTTTGTGCCATAATTAAGACTTTTTTTGAATGCTTCACTCGGGCACAAATTTAAAAAAAAATACATAAAAACATAGCTGGAAACATACCTAATTATACCTTCCAAGTCAGTCATACTTGTTTTGCAATGAGATGGATCTGGTGTAAGGTTTACATTGTTTTCAGGCTCATCAAACTGTTCACTGACCTCTGGTGCCCTGTGGATACAAACTCTGTCATCTTGGAGGAAAAAGACTCAGACTAGTGAGAAACTTTCCAAAGGATGGAAGTAATCACTGAGAATGGTATTGTATTTGTTGGCATTTATCGTGCCCTCTGAGGGGAAGATTAGACCAAAAACAGAGCAGGAAAATTCACTCCACCTGCTTTCAATATACCTTTTATCCTTCATTTTACGCTGGCACTTTAGTTACTGCATGGCACTGTATAGCTGGCATGTAATGGGTAGATTTAAAATGAAATGTTATGACATAAAAAACACTGGAGCTAAGCATCTTTTACAGAACCATTACATTTTTTGTGTTGATTGAACTGATGGAATTTCACAATACACACACTCACACAATGATGTAAAATACAGCAGCGCCAGATTTGCACATTCACAGAGATGTTCTACTCTGCGGTCGAACACACATACAAAGCCGCAGTATACAATTCGCTGAGGTCTGAGCAGTCTGGACCACTACTATTGTTTTTATCCCTATTGTCTTTTTGGTGACCTCGCTTACACATGCTCACACTCACAAACACACGCCAGCACACACATGCAAACACATGAGCTTACACACAAACACAACCCTGGTGCGTGCGCCTACACACATGCACACACACATACCAGCAGACATGTACTTCTGGCTTCATGTTTAAAGTATGCAATTTTTTTGTGTGCGTGTGTCTGTCAAGGAAAGTTAGAGGAAGGGGGGGGGACAGGCAATGGAGAAGGGAAAAGTGGGACAAGAGAGAGTCAGAGAAAGAGAGAGAGAGAGAGTTGAGCCACAGAACAACGCTGCTGCGAGCAGCTGTGGCACTCCCAGATTTCCCCCTGATTGCTTTCAGCTGGTACTTGAACCCTGGGCCTTTTGGGTTTTGGAGGCCAGCCCAGACCCCACAATCCCCCCAGCGCCCCATCCAGCTGCCTGACCCCTCCCTGACCCCGCGCCGAGGATAGGAAAATACGAGCCGTGCCAAGCCAGAGAGACTCTTTTATTTTGCCTGCTGGCATGCTGCCGGTGACCAGGGCTTACATAATGGGAAACATAGCAGGACCCAGGAGAAAGCAGCCCCTGCCCCCCTTTTTCTTTTTCCTTACCAATCGATCCTCCCCTTTCTCCCCATCTCTTTTCTCCTCTTCTTCATTTCTTTTCCCACTCCGCTCCCCTCTCGCCCCCACTTGCTCCATCCTCTTCCTTCCCCTGTGCACTCTGCCTCCCCTCCTGTTTGTGATATATCTTTTTGGGCCCACTCGCCTGGGCACATTTATTACAGACAGCCTCGACACAATCCTGAAGCCGAGCCACCAGCAACACAGAGGCGCACACACACACACACACACACACACAGACGCACTCAAACGCACAGGCGCACACACGTGTGGGCGTGTGTTTGCATACTCTGAAGCATTTACAGCTTGTGTTGTGCATCCTTGTGTGGAGAGCTTTAATGGAATAGTGTGCATGTGGTTACGAAATGTTACCTCCACGTAAGGACATACTGTAGAGAACCTTGATACATTATTATATATAATAGTCATTTTATGTTTTCAGTGTGGTTACATGATGTCTTAAGGGTTCTGTTTTGTTTTATGTGAGCTCACCAAGGCAAATTCCTATCAACTAAGTCAAAATGGCAATAAAGTATATCTGAATCATGAATGAGTCAGTTTTCTTTAAGTTGGAGTAAAAAGTCCATGTTATGTTCAGCATCAGTTTGTTGTTTCTAATTTAAATCAAAATCTAGTGTAGCTTCACTTTGGTAAAGGTATGTCAAATGCAGAAGCTCATTGTTGAATAATAATAATGATGCACAATAAGGTATTTAATAAAGAAAAAAAACTGAATTGAACAATAATAATAATAATTCAATAGTCAGTATTTATCTTCATTATAGATTCATCATTCATTATCTTTATTTCACAGATGCTTCCTGTGGTCATTTATTGGGTTTCACTTTCTGACCTTCCTTATAACAATACATTTGCAAATGCAAAGTAGTACCAATAAAACTGAGCACTTGATATTCAAGTGTTTGGTTTTCTTCTCAGCCTGAACTAAAAATGGAAGAGCAGGGCAGCTTGTCAAACCTCTGAACCTTTCCAATCTCAGTTTGATAAAGTCCACTGGGAACCAATTTGGAGGTGATCATAAACCAATTAGTTGAACAGTGTTTATTTAGGATGACATCACCAGACCACAGTGCTCCGGTTTAGTGAGGTCTAGACTGTCTCACCACAGCTGAAGCAGAACCCACAGAAATAGGTGGCCTGTGCGTCTGCTGTGTAAAAACCCCCAAACAAGAGAAGAGGGACTAATAGCTCAATTTTAGTTTGATTCACACTTGATTGGAAACCATTACAGTACAGATGGTGGAAATAATTCACAGCAAATGCACACATCAAGGAGGGAGGCATTCCTACTTAAAGAGTGATTCCAGTTTATAACGACTTCATTTTGCATTTATATTGGCATTATTTTGTTAAAGTGTAAATTATTATTTAGATTTTTTTTTAATTGTTTCTATCCATCATGACAATGTGGCACCAAACCTAATAATCAGATTGAATTTTCACTCATCACGCCTGACATTGTGTTAATGGTAGTAAATTTCATGTTAGGAAGGGGGTTATTTTGTTTGTGGCGTGTGATATATCCATGTCGCGTTAACTTTCAGTTAAGCTACGTTAGAGGTCACAGTAAATGTTTCTGATGTTGATGAAAATAAGATGTTGACTTAAGAGATTTACAACAACTTGTACAGCCATGTTAATGTCATCAAAGCTTGTCACTATTTTTCTGTAACTTCTTTTCATGAACGTCACAAGGCAGCTAGCTAGCTATGTAGCAAGTCCCCATTCTTTTCTTAATCCCGCCTGCTAAGGTCTGATTGGTTGGCTGTTTCCCCAACTAGTGTGGGCACAACATCAGAGCTATTTGAATCGCTGAACAAATCTGAGATGTGGGCTTCAAATCAGAGGTCTGGAACAGGATAGCTAAAAGCACAAGCGGTCATACGATCAGACAAGCCAACAGTTTAACCAGATTATCTAAAACATTTTATTTGGCGGTACAACACCTTCAATATCTGTAACCGTCCCTCTTTGCACAGGAAAAGTTGTGTCTGTGCACCACTTCAGTGAGTACAGTAGGTCATAGTTGAACCGGGAAGTCAGAAGTTAAGGTAATTATTTTACTTTATTCTTCCAAAAAGGTTTGGCTAACCAGCAGAGTTTTTTAAAAAAAGATCATCTGACTTCTTGTGTTCCTCCTTCTGACTTCTTTTTAGTGATGTCGCAATGTCCCCAGATCACATGATAGCCAAAACAACAGAAATAAGAAATTAGTCATGCTAAACTGGAATTGCATTTACACAACGGGGTAACCTTTAACCATCAGGCAAACACAGGGTCACACCTACCAAAAAGATTCCCATTCATCACGCTCTAATTCTCTCTTTTGCTCCTCTTCTCCTTCACCTCCTCATCACCCTGCTCTCCATCACCTCCCCTCTCACTGTTCATCTTTTTCTCTCTTTGTGTCTCTCACATCTTACAACAAATCCTCATTCCTGGGAAGGTCTCGATAGAGCGGAATAAGATTAAGTCATGGACGGGTGTTGAGGGAAAACGCTGACCTCTTCTCCTCCCTTTTGCTCTGTCTTTCATTTTTCAGTCTCTCTTTCTTGGCTCTTTTCTCCCCTCGGTGCTCCTTTATTCTTGCTCTCCCGTGTACCCCCCAGCCTTCCAGATTGTAATAATAGTAATAATGATAATAACGGTGATGGGCCTGGTGACGGTGATGTAAAGAAACATAATATTAGAATAACAAACACTCTCTCTAACCAATGGCCATCATTTGACCTCTGTGCATGTGTGTATGTACGTGTGCGCTCACACTCTCTTGAGCTTCTGAAACTCAGACTTTTTGTGTGTGTGTGTGTGTGAGAGAGAGAGAGAGAGAGCACGAGAGAGAGAGAGAGAGCTGAAGAGAAAGAAGAGATAGAGAAAGACAGTGAGGGAGAGGGAGTTTGCTGGCATGCTGTATATACGGTCACTTCCTCTCCAGTTTAAACAGAGCAGGCTGTGCTGGCAACCTCCACTCCCCACTCCAAATGGTTTGCATCATGTTTAAACCCCCCTGCCACCACCCCTCCCTCTCTCCCCCTCTCTCTTTCTCTCTCTCTCTTCCTTTCTCTATAAATCATCAAAATCTCAAACTTTATGTGTTTGAAAAAAAAAAAAAAAAAAGACACCCCTTTGCTTTCTCCTTGCAGAAGGGCATAAGAAAAAGCTATAAAATGCTTCTAGGATCTCTTTCCACTTCAAACACCCCCCTTCCTCTTACCTCAATCCATCTCTCCAGCCCTCGGCTGGCCTCTCGTCACCCCTGTGTCCTGGTCATGGTGCTCTCATATCTGGCTGGTTAGACTTCCCTCCTCAAGGCCCTGCTGGAACCGACGTGGCTCCAGTAAAGCACCACATAAGGAGAGTTGGTGGCCTCAGGAGGCAGATTAGGCAAATTTCTATTGCAAACCTGTTGTCCCTGGTGCACTAAATGCCTGAGTGGGACATAAATAGCCACATTTTCGACTCTGATAAGAATTCAGTGATAGATGAAAAATCTAACTTGGCATGATCAGTCGACTGAAAGACAAGCCGCTCTTTGGAAGCTACATCATCAAAAATAATTACAGACAACAATATAAAAACATATTTTAGACCACCCTACCAGTTTTAAATAAGTTTATGTTTCCTGATAGACACCCTTTGGCAGTGTGCTAGTCATGACTGTGTGCATGGAAGGCCCTCAAGGTCCTTTTACTAGCTTTTTTAGAACTTTCAACTTTTTTCAAGTGGAAATCACCAATAATGACTGTCAATCAGTCTGTTCAGATAAGGTACACCTTTTTTTCATTTCCACTAACACTAATACTGATAGTAGTGTGTGTTAGTTATATCACCAAGGAAAAATCCTACAACTTAGTAAAAGTACAGAAAGCACTTAAGCAGCATGTCCATCCAGCTACAGTATTGCTGAATAGTCAGAACTGCTTCGACAACTCTCACAGCCCAGTATATAATCAATACAGTTATGTGTGTAAAACAGAAGAAAACAGAATTGAAGTGTAAAAAGATCCTTGGGGTCGCAGTTACGACCTTAAAGTGAAAGTAAAATCTGTGTCATTATGCGGTCAGTGTAGACAGCTAAAATTTAAGAAAATTTGCTTTTGTCAGAGGCGCGTGAGATGGACGACATAAAAACACACTGTTGACAGGGTTGTGGAGGTCACTGAATTGGCTGCTATCTCCTACTAACAGTCAACATTCTTTTTTCTTATCCTGGAAGCGTTTTTTTCCCAAACATTAACCACGCAGTTTTGGTTGCCAAAGCTAAACTGTATCTCAGAGCGAAACTTAATGTCAGGCTGTAAAGTGTTGTTTCCCTGACCTTTTTTGGCTGAAAGTAATAAGTCTCAATGATGTCAGGGTGTGCTAAATAACGCGAGTACACTGCAGCAAAGTGAGAATCTTAACCGCTGGGGGTCAGCAAAAACAAGATTATCTGCTGCTAAGCTAATTTAGCAAGTTTCTCTTCTAACATAGGTGCGGCATATCAAAAAATTCTCATCTGAGAAATTTTTGGAACAATTTTGACCTCGAGAACAGCAGTTTTTTGACAAAAAAAATTCTCCACTCATTTGTTCTTTTCGGGCTTTCAACTACGTTTTCATGACCCTTTTCGGCAAACAAAGCTTTGTAAACAAGTTGGACTTTGTGTTAAGAATTTTTAGAAGGAAATTATTTATTTTGTCATTCAGGTATTGCAACTATTATTTGCGTATGACAATATTAGTCATGCATGAACAGTCCTAATAAAGAAAATGTGTGCCACCTGCTCACCATGCTCATGCTGGTCTGCACCTCGTCTGTGCATTCTCAGAAATAGAAATTAGGTTTTTGAAATAAATTGGGTAGCATAACCACAGTTAAAGCAGCCAAAATTTGTGATTAACTGTGTGCACTTTTGTGAGCCAAAGGATAAAATGTTCCACAGTGAAATAAGTCATATTCTACGTATCTACTCATTGTGTATTCAGAGTGTCGATGTGTTTCCTTGCTTTGTTTGTTTCCTCCTGTTTACTTGAGGACTATGTAGATATGATTGACCTTTTGTTATGTAGGTGCTTGTGTTTGTCTACATAGCATACATACCTGTGCACGTGTGTGCTTGAGTTGGCACCGGCTAAGTCATTAAGCTTGGCTGTCCCTGCACAGACCCCTTGCTGTCTTTAGTCATAAAGGGGATCTCTCCAAAGCCTGAGGAGACTCTATAAATCAGCCAAGATATTTTGAGCATCGTCCCAGCCTGCTGGCTGGCACGCACACACACACACACACACACACACACATAAATGCACACACATACACACATATACAGTATTCACAGAGAAAAAGCACACCAATACAGAGAGAGCTTGACTACATGGGTGGGCACACATTACTGTCAGCTCCGGTGGTGGAGCTGATAAAACAGGCCCTCAGCACTGCAGATGAAGGGAAAGAGAGGCAATGTGGGGACAACCGCCTTTTAAACTAATAGACACATATACACATACACATATACACACGTATATATACACACACACACACACAAACACACATGCCTTGGGCTTTGGCTCTCTGCTCTGTCTGAGCAGATCATATTTCATCATCTCACCTCTAGATAAGAATGTTTATCAAAGGCTTTAAGTGTTTCTACTGAGCCCAGGTTTACACTCAAACCTCATTGTAACACACTTTGTGCAGCTCCCCACAAGTCTCTGATCCATTACAGATGGCATCCTTCCGCAAAAAAAGAGGAAATAATCTATTCATTTGGAATCGATTCACACCGATAAATTATGAGGGGAATTACCATTGTGAGTCCTGGTGGTAGCTAGAGGAGGAAAAAGCAGAACTCATTTCCATTTCAAACAAGCTGCGTTGCCCTGCAGCCGAATCTTCATTGACTGAACATGTTCTTCACTCAGTAAACTGGACCTGGATCAAAACAAGTCTTTGATTAACACCATCCAAGGCCCGGGACCTCCGCTACTGAGGGCCAAAAAAACCACAGACCAAAGGATGGGACCAGGTGTGAGACAAAGAGAACAGGAGATGTGTGTGTGTGTGTGTGTGAGCATGCACAAGTGCAGTGGTGTTTGTGTGAATTGCTGAAGTGAAGGTGTCAAATAAAATGAAAGCACAAAAGGGAAAGTGTTTGTAAAAGTCGGTTAGTGAAATATACGTCAATGGAAAATCTTCAGTGTGTGTCTCCTTGATTACTGAAATTTGCAGTTTTCTTCTTAAACGCTTCTGTACAGTGAAACGGCATGACACCATAAAACCTGTATTGCAATTCTGTATACAGAAAATGCATATCAATGAGACTAAAGGACCATCCACATATAAAGCATTTTTATAAGTGTTACTAACCCCATGACATGTGAGACGGACATAACTCAGGACCTCTGGTGTTTTTAATACTCCATGTCTATTTTGTTTAAGCCAATCACACAAATTCCCCGCTGTTAAGATGTTGTGAACTCATTAATGGTATCTGTGAGGACTCACTGGGGAAATAAAATCAGTAAATAAACTGACTTAAAAAGAGATTCCTCCTGTGAAACCTAAATGAAAACCTTTTTTTTTTTTTTTTTTTTTAAATCTGCAGCTTCTCTTTTTCTTACTTTCATATTCTGTCATATATGTTTTTCTTCATTCTCCATGACATTTGTGGTTAATACACTGATGTAGTCTGATATATTTAGATGAGTGAGTTTACTGACACATGCAAACTGGTGGCATGTGGGAGCATTTCCAAAAACAACTGTGATTTAAATACTAAGTATTCTGAGTAAGTGGTGTGAAAAATGACACGCAAATCACGTACACACACGCACACACACACCTCTGTACACTTTGCAGCAGAGTCATACTCTGCACTAGACTAGACTCAAGTGCCTGTTTTGTGTGTGGCGTCTGCGGTACAACTGTGGTGACAGGCTTCTTATGACAATTATACCCTTGCTGCGATCGAGTCAATTGACAGGCCTGCTTTAATTAGCTAAATGAAATAGGAGTTTGTGCTCACTTTGCTCATGACTCCTTACTGATAATTAAAGGCGATGTGTCCAGAAACCACATGCATAAGCCCTCCGCATGGTCGACTGAAAATAATAGTAGCATGTGCCATTATTTTACAGTGAGAGATTTACATAGATTTTATGGATGTGGATACTGCAACGGTGACCGGGTCAAAGGGTTAGTTCGTTAAGCGTGTTCAGACACACAACCTCTCGTCTGAGGGTTTTCTCTTGAGTCACTCAGAGCAAAAGGCCATCAATAGCATCAGTGTTTGTATCCAAACTTAGTGACTCGGCCAGAGTTAACAGGCTTTCAGTCTGCAACAAGTCAACCCCCTGAGGTAATAGAAAGCAGCTGACCTGAATCCTCGGAGAACTGCAGGTTACAGCCTTGTGCTCTGACTAATGACCTCTTGTTTTCATAGCAAGCTGAGTGCCTGGGTGTTACATGTGGCCTCAATAGAACACATTTGTACACACACACACACACAAACAGTCAGATGAAAGGAATCTCACCCTCCATTTAATAGCAAGTGCTGTGAACTTTGGAGAGTCTTAAATGTGACCTCAGTTGTTCGCAGTCAGTGTGATGTGATGCACCGTGCACAGTCATCGCTATTTCAATGTGCATCATCCTAAACTCTGCTCAAATGATGGGCTAGTGACAAAAATATACCGATGAGTAATACGTTTCTATGTAACTTTATTTTCTTCATTGCCCAACTCTGTATACACCACTTCAGAGGAAGTGTTATCATTTAATCTGTTTCCTCGCTCTTCTTATCTCTTATATTCCAGTGTGTGGTTACTGATGCTGAACTAGTGTTATTGTATACTGATATACTAGTCACATTGAGCATTAATTTAAATTTGGTAATCTTTGATCTCATACTCTCTATGTATCTGGGGGTGTTTGTAGAAATACCAGTACTTTACAATAAAAAGTCTACAGCCTTGCCAATAGTTCTGTAAAGTTTTAATGCTCAAGGAAAAAAATACTAAACTGTAAGATAAATCAAACTATCAGACTAATTAAAATACTAAAATTATGACACTAGATGAAGAATTATACATGGCCATAAATGTCAATCTGGTGATGCCAGAGGACGAGTCTGGGGATCACCAAAATCATTTGGATTCATCATCAGGGGAACATGATGATGACTGTCTGTACCAAAATCTGTGCTGATCCATCCTGTAGAGGTTGAGATATTTCACAGGATAAGTGAAAACTTTGACCCGCTGGTAGCAACAAGAGGAAAAGTCACGGGATCACTGGAGTCATTAGGATTCGTCCTGTGGTCACCATGGATATCTGTACCAAATTCCATGGCAATTTATCCAATAAGTCGTTAAGATCGTTTACTAAATTTCAAAAATGTCAACTTGATGGTGGCACCAGTGGAAAGGTCAGGAGATCACCAAAGGCAGAGGGGAGCATACAAAATTTCATGGCAATCCATTCACTAGTTGTCCGGACCAAAGTGGTGGACTGACTGACCAACAGACAGACATCACCATCCACAGAGCTATCCTGCCACTGTAGCGTGACTAAGTAATTATTGAGGTTTCTGTGCTGAATTAATTAAAACCATTTAACTAGCGATCTCTACATTTTAGGTACCTTGTGGAGTTTTTGACCATAACGCTATGGAGCAATGTTTTTTTTTCCATTTTGTTAGTTTTCATGCATTTGAAAGACGGCTCGCATGAGCCCATCACAGTGACATGATATACGTGTCAATGGTTTTGTGCTATTCCATTGATCTACAGGTGGCAGTTACAGAGAAATGCAGCAATGCTTCAGCCAAAGGCAGTAAAGAAGAAGTCAAGAAAACATGGATGTAAACAGTGCGGGTTCCCAATTTTTTTCAAAAATTGGCTTTGCAAATGTTTTATGAGGAAGGAAGGTAGAAGGTATTCAACACATTGAGTAGAACTCAAGGATACACAACATTCCTTTTGGGGAGTAAAACTGAATATAAACATTACCTTTGTTTGTTTACCAGAAAACTTCACAGGGCACCTTTAATAAAAAATGACATCCTTACCAACTTCAGGATCTGCAACAAAGAAAAGATGCCCTACGATATATCACATATTGTGTACATACCTGTGTGCGCTTGTGTGTTTGTGTATGTGTGTGTGTGTGTGTGTGTGTGTGTGTGTGTGTGTGTGTGTGTGTGTGTGTGTGTATGTGTCCTGCTAGGGTCAAAGAAAGACTCCTGCAGCCCTCGTCTGGCCCCTTTGTGGCTACAGGTGCTTCACATTATGGCTCGTAAAACTCAGCGAGAGGGAAAAATTACTGCCACAATTTGTTTGAGAGGGGGGGGGGGGGACATGGGGGTGAGGGGTACTTCAGTAGAGCTGTATATGAATACAGTATTGACATATGAATTCGTGACTGTGTTGTGTCTGCTGAACGCTTCAGCATTCCAATCCTGTGCCAGGAAAGGCCATATTGTTTTTGAATTGAACTCAAGTGTCATTTTCTTAGGAATGATTTAGTGGTGTGTTTGTGTGTGTGTGTGAGTGTGTGTGTGTGTGTGTGTGTGTGTGTCACACGCCAGCTGGCACGCTCCTCAGCCGATGGTGTGTATGCCATACGTGCTGAGAGGAAGGTTACAAGGTCACAGGGCCACGAGGTCGCTGGGAGTGCACTGTGGAGAGAGGAAACAGGCCTAATCTCAGAAAGGCTGGCAGCTTCCTGTTCTGAGTGGAGGGTACACAGAGGACACTGTCTTAGCTCTGGATACCCAGCTAGTGAGTTTACTATGTAATTCAATCAGGATTAGTCAACTCACTCACGCCCTCTAATAATAGTGAAAGAGAGAAGGCCAGACTGAGCTTTAAATCAGTATCTCCTCAACCTGATTTTACAGTCAGACGTGGTTCTTTCCTGACCTCACCATGATCCCTTCCCATTAGGTTTCTCTAAGTACTATTGGGTCAAAATCAACTTTTCCCTTACCATTTCAAAATGGGTTTACATAGTTTCACTATGTACAATGTGTGCATCTATTGTGACCATTTTGTAATTTAACAGATCACAACCAAACTTGACTGATAAAAGTGTAAATAAAAGGATAACAGTTTAATTCTAGTTTAATTTTTCAAATTCTTATCAATTTTTAGCCAAAAATACTCTCATTTAAAATTTGTATATTCAATTTTTTTCATGCAGATTTAATATGCTGACAACAGAAATGTGTTTCCTGTTTCTTCACTGTGATACCGGAGTTTACAGTAAACTAGTTTCTCTTGTGGTGAGCACAGCTCAGAAAATACTTCCAGGAATAGAAAGTGACAAAGTAGAAAATGCAACTGAACTGCCATTTACACTTATCAGAGTGAGTGCCTCAGATTAATCAAAAACAGATCAATAAATGATTGAACTATATACTGTTTATACTGAAACTTGTAAAGTAGAATCTTGCTGTACTTTGTTATGTGTTTTTTACTGTTTTCAATTTATAGTGTTAAAATTTCTCATTATTTTAAAATGTTTTATGTTAGTCTGAAAAAAAATGAATGAGCCTTATATCTACATACTATTTTTGAGCACTGCTTACTGTGAATTAATTCATACATTTATTTTATCTTGCACAATCTAATTTGTGTGAAATGTGGACAAATATTAAAAACACAGGTATGTCTTTGGCATAAATTATGTGAAAAAACATTCTTCACCCACAAAATTGTACTATGTCATTATTATATTATACAATTTTATCCTGTTAGTCATGTGACAAGGTCAGCTAACATTTGGGAAAGTAAAACAACCCTGAAGTCACAAAAGGCTGTTACTTCAGATAACAAGAAAAGCAAAGATTTTCTTTCGGTCCACAGGCTAATATCATAATAACAACTTACTTGACTTGTGTGCACACGTGTGTATTTGAGGACATGCAGGATGTGAATCTTGGTTCAAGGCTAAGGGTTCAGGGTCGAGTTGGAGGGCCAGAGGTCAGGGGTGGAGTCCGGGGAGATAGCTTCTCAGCCTAGATCAGGAAGTGGGAAGAGACTCTGCAGTTCTTACTAAAATGAGAGGACAATTCAGTGACTGTCTCATTCAAAAGGAGAAGCCAATCAATAGTAATTGAATTTTATGCCAAAGGCCGTGGCAGTGTAGGTTTAAATCATAGTCTGGAGGTATGTGGGGGTTGTGTTCTTGGTCTTCCTGTAGTGTCACACAAGTGTTGGATAATCGTTTGGGAACATAACAGAATTTAGGAGGTAAGAGTTAGAAAGACAAGATAAGCTGAAGAATTGTTGCATCTACCATCTACCACCCATTGAATGTCAATATAACAAAGCGTATAACCAGAGAAAAGCTTATCAAGTGAATGACAAAATGAGGCATTGCATCACAGTGACGCAAGCAAAATTATCCTATGCATTGGTTTACGAGAATAACAAGAGAGATACAGCTTCTTTGGGGGCTAGCTACCTTGAAAATGAAAAAGCAATATCTCAAATCAAATCTTTATCATGTCATGATATACTGGATATCATCATATAACCCATCTCTCTGACACGTCGATTATGTGGGCACATTTATTATCAGTAAGGAAACGGAAGTGTCACAGCTGATCTGCCGTACTTCTGTCATGCCTCTATCAGCTTGGGTATGTCATGTGATGAGTGGTATCATATCTAGCTAACCGTAATACCTGTTTATCAGATCACACAGTCATAGCCTTATGACATTTGTTTTCCTCTTACCATCAAATTCATATGCTGCTTACTGTTATCTGCAGTTAATCACCCTAGTTGCAAAGAAAATAAAGTGGCAGCCTCCAGGAGTTTTCTTTGTTGATTTGCTACTCAGAATTTCAGATCCTGTGCCAAATGATATCATTCAGCACTGAAGTGTGTTATTACTGACCCATGTTTTACAAAAGCCACTCTTGCTTTTAAGCAGTGTCTGCAAGAAACAGTAAGTGTCTGTGTTTCCTCCAAACTCACCACTAAAAACAGATCCAAGCACTGAGGTGAACCGGCAGTCAGATTTTGGAGAAATCTGCTTTTTCAGTGCCGTGCTTGTACCCAGTGTATGGTAGAGAAGTCCTAATGTCTAATAACACATCCTTGAATGTCTTTTTATTGGCCTGTACAGCTGGTTTTGAGCTTTAGCGGTATAACATACAGTTCAAGTTCTCTGCAGATGATTACTGGGCCTACATAAAAGCTTGTTGAACGAGGAAATGGGTACCGAATTACCATTATGTGATCTGGGTGGATTACCATAGCACTCAGTTCATATAAAACAGAACTAATCTAACATGAGAGCCTCACAGCTATTGTTTGGGTTCAACTCCTTGTCTGACTACATCAAACGCTCAACAGTGACAGAATGGCCCGGCCCCAAGCTTGGAAAAAAACAAACTCCTGCATGAAAACGCCTAGAGGCAAACAAGTGGGGGGAAAAAAATTAATCTCTTTACAAATGAGTAACAAGTTTCACAGACTGGTGGGTGTGTGAGGGCTGTCACTTACAGTGATAGAAGTTGCAGCGCACTACACCAGGGCAGCACTTTGGGTCATGTAATTACAGCATTACCACATAATGAGAGTCATTTGTACTAATCACAGGGGCCATGTTGACTCTGAGAAGAGTCTCTATAGAAGCAGGAAGTCTCAGGGAAAGGGTGGAGAACAGAGTCCTGCAGGTGCTCCATTAAAGCACAAAATAACCCTCTTTACTCCAGTAAACCTAAGAGAATTGTTTTCTGTCTCACTGATGTCACGTCTTTCCTCTTTGCTGTTTCTTTGGCCTCGTTAGTCCTCTGTTTATTTCTGGATGTCTGCATTCCTCTTTTTGTCAGACTACATCCCAACTCTATTGCCCAACATCACTATAAACCCTGGATTATGTTCAATATCAATGCTTTATTACATCAAATGCCAGTGTTTTCCATATTTTCTTTCTACAATATTTGCATATGGAAACTATGCTATGGTCCAGATTATAGAAATTGTGGTTTTGGCAAATAAACAATGGTTAAAGTATGACTAGGATTAGGCAACTAAAGCATTTGATTAAGTTGTAGCATTGCACTCCTTTAACATTGTTGGACTCATGATTTTTAAAATCTGGTGCAGCCAAACCTTTTTTATTCCACACATTCTTCCCCCTTGTTAAAATCTGGCCTACATTACCCACAATGCAACTTGACTCGATTCACTGGACTGTACAGATTCATTTTATGCCAGTAATGGCTAATGTAGCCTCAAGCCATTAGCCTCTGGGGCTACAGAGGTCTCTGCTCTCAGTTTTTTTTTTACATTTCCAAATTTGTAGTTTTCAGCCACAAACAACAGTTCCTCAAGTGACATCATTTGAGGCAGTTTGTCGGACTTTGCACAGCTCCTTCTGGAACCACAAATGGCTTTCTCACATATGCAGTAGTACTCCCCAAGACCTGTAAACAGACTTGTGATGTGTAAAATCGATTATCCCCTTAAGGGTTAGGGAAAGATTGTGGTTAATAAAAAAAGGAATGTTAACTGCACAACTGCGACAGGATTAAACCTCTGGTCTCTAAATCTGTGGATGGTTGTCATAGGACATGCACTGTACTGGACATGTACTGTGTACTGTGTATTAATACAACTAAATTTAACTAATTCAATTGTTCTCATTTACAGATTTTTTTTCTGAATTGCATCAAGTTACATCTGTCCATACTAAAATGCACGGTCAGTATATTCAGATGTATTCATCTTGAGAACATTTTCAATAATCTCAATTTTAAGGTGTGAAAAACAACAACAGAGAGGCAAATTGGAAAGAGAAAAGATGCTTTTTTTCAGATTTGGCTATCTTCGTGTGGATCGTCTGTGTGCATCCTCATTCCTGCTACCTATAAACTTTTTCTATCAACCACTTATCCCATCATTTTCCCTTCTTCTACCCGAGGGCCTGATTCAGAAGAGGAGTTTGGAGCGGGTGGGCAGCAGCAGGGCTGAAGTGCTTCCTGTAGGGCCTGTGGACAGGAGGAACTGTCGCTGGCCCTCGGCCTTCAGGGGTGGAAAGTATGTGTCGTAGGCTGCTCTCCCACCTCCCACCTCCCAGCCTGGGAACGGAAGCTGGGAGCCGCCAGGGAAAACAAGCAGACAATCAGGTAGGGCCTGAGCCGGGAGAGAGAAAGAGAGGATAGGAGGGGAGGCGGAGCTGCTAGCTACGTCAGGTCCTGAAAGACTCAACTGAAGCTCTAGGAAAAGCATACAGATGTAATGGGGTCTGGGATGGAGGTTTTGTTTATATGTTTGTGTGAGCATTTCCTCATCCATCAAAGAAAGTGAAAGGATGTGTGTGTTTTCAGAAGGACCGGCGCACAGAGCGTGTGAGTGTGTCTGTGTGTCGCACGCGCATGTGCATCGCTGAAACATAATCCGATATTAAAGTTCAGAGAGTGTTTGTACTGCATGTGTGTGTGTGTGCATCCATGTGTATGTGTGTTGTGTGTTTGGTTAAGGACAGTGGCCAGCAGGGGACAGGGTGGGTTCAGGGCAGGGGAGAGGGGATGCCTAAAGGGAGGAAGACTGTGGTGTTCAGTTTCTATAAGGGGGGTCCTGTCGGCCTGCACGTAACACAGTCTGTGTGTGTGTGTGTGTGTGTGTGTGTGTGTGTGTGTGTGTGTGTGCGGGTGGGTGGGTGGGGGTCATGGACCTCTCTCTCTCTGTCTGTCTTTCTCTCTCTCTCTCTCTCTCCCTTCTCACAACAAGTGAATGAAACTGAGCTGTGCAGCATTTCACTGAAAATGAGAAGGAGAATGAATGAGGGAAATTTCCCTCTAATGGATTTTTGAATGGCCTTTGAAGTGAATGAGAGACAGGAATGAACAAGACTGAAATATTTTTATTGGTGTGTTTCTGTACACATTACAGTAATAATAATAAAAAAGTATCTGCCATTTTTTATGGCATATCAAATAAGCAGAAAAAGTGATTCAGCTACTGTAACAAATCAAATCTCTTCATTTGAGCTAAATTCAGTGCACTGCAATGCACTTTTCATTTTGCATCACTTATGATAGTTTGAAATCAAATTTTAAAAAGATAATTGTCATTCAGATGAATGTGTTTCCATAACAAGTAAACACATATCATACCATTTTTTGAAGAAAACACATCCTCCTGAAAAAGGCAGTTTGCCAAAACATTGGTCTTAATCTGTTCAAATTAATTCATCAGAATTATGAGTGTACAGCTTTCCCACTTTTTTTCTTTAGTGTAGAGGGATACAACCTGAATGAAAAATACTAAAAAAAAAAAGTTAATTTCGTCCATTTTTGTTGTTTATTTTTTTTTTATAATTAGCAGTTTCCTTTGCAATTGAATTACACGCATTTAGAGCTATGTGCAGTTCTCCATTGTGAGTCGCAGCATTGAAGATTAAATATGTTCAAAACTACTGAGATGGAGGTGTCATTTTGACCTTTGAAATTAATAAATCAATCTCCATTCAGTGTTGTACCACACAATATTTTTTTAAATCTAAATGTCTTCTAAATGTTCAAATTACACTTTTTCTGAGAACCTCTGGGACATATCGACTTTTGAAACAATCTTTTTTGTAATTTCTTGTTTTGATTAACTGTGATTTATTCTCAATTAAAGTTTATGCTTTGGAAAAACAAGACTTGATTTAGCCTTTAAAATTAGTTCATCATCCAGGATGTTATACACAATCCTTGTATTGAACTTTACTGTTAAGAACAGGGGCTGGTTTGTCTATCAACTTGCAGTTATCCAGTTAAATTGTTGCAAATTGTAACCAAGGTTTTAAATGGTTTTGTGAGCGTTGTAGCTCCCATCATGTACTTGGACATTAATACTTCCCCTATAAGAATAAGCCACAATCCTTTAAAGAGCACAAGCAGACATTTTTTTTTGTTTATAGGGTGTGTTACATAAGTGAATGTCTACAGGTCAAACACCAACCCTGAGGGAGCAGCACATGTCAGCTGCACACAGCCACTTCACACTAATGAGTTTAAAAAAACCTGTCAGCTCTAATAAGTCTCCAATCTTAAAAGTCGACACTGGGCAGAATACACACTTTGAAAATGACACAGTATCGAAATCAGGTTACAACAACCAATGCCGTTACATATAGAATCTAATAGTTTCTGTCCTCTCTGTTTCTCTAAAACAGAAACTTACTGCCTTTTAGTTTGAGGTGGCCCAAAAAGGTTGAACATGCTTGAGAGCTCTTTATGGTCAAATTTTGCCATAAATCTGTCACTTGACATCCTCCCATTAGTTTTTAAAACAGTATTCAATGCTGTTCATAATCCACCTATTGTAATCTGGCCAGAAAATGTGAGTTTTTTAACAAAAGGCTTGTAAGTAAATCATTGTTTTACGAGTGAAAATAGAGTTGTAGGTGGTGATAACTGATATAAGCAGACACAACTTTACTTTCCTACTACCCTGGTCTGATTTCTCTACACCTGTTATTGTGAGCAATCTGAAGGAAATCGCCAGTCATGACTGATTTAGATAATGTGTGCATGTGTGAGGTGCTTTTTGGTGAGGTCACTGGATCATGTGCAATGCCTCGAGTCATGTTACAGGACTCAGATATTTCCTTTTTTTCCTTTTGTATAAACTGTATGGAAACAAGTGAATTACATACAACAACAAACCAATTCAGTGTGTGTAAAACTAGTAGACTTGCATGGGCATATGTGTTTGTGAATATCAACATGTTCACCACTGTGTGTCTGGCACGTGCTCCATTGACTGTCCCAGGTCATAGTGGGAAGCAAGTGATTGAAGCCAAGTTGAGAGAGGGGACAGACAGAGAGGGATTAGGGGGGTGTGGACGTGACATCCCCAGCTGGCCTGTGACATCACTCCAGCAGGGACAGGAAGTAGGGGAATTGAGAGGGTAGGGTACAGTGGGTGACATCAGGGCTCTGTCTAGGTCTCTTGGCCCTCCAGCTGGGTAAACTTGTAAGACAGAGACCCCCACTTCCCAATCCCACCCACTCATCCGCCGACCCCTCCATCTCTGCCTTTGTCTCCAAGCCACTACCCTTTCTTCGACCCTCTCTCGTCCATGACTGCGTTTATGTTCACAGACGCTACCTGCCCTCACTGACTCACCGACGTATAATGCCATGTGTTTCCTCATGCAGTCTCCCCTTTATCGCACTCTCTCTTTTATGTGCGTGTATGTGTATTTATGTTTGTGTGTGTGTCTGCTTCTCATCCGCTCACTCTGACCTCTCCGTTGAATGTGATCAAACAGTGGCGACCCCCCTGGGTACATGAATACAAGAGTCATTTGCCATTTTCTTTCAAAGACAGAGTTGGGCCAAGTGGCTACAGCTCCACAGCCACCACATGGTCCCAAACCCTTTTTTGTTATAACTGATGTATTTAGAGATACAGTTTATGATTTTTGTGTATCAAGTACTACCCTAAAATTTCCAATCAGCTCACAATATGCATATATGAGACTGGAGCTTGCTATTAATAGATTTGGAGGGGATAGAGAAGGGTCATTCAAAACTAGGAATTATAACTAATATCAACCAGGTGTTATATTTTGTCATGAATAATAACAAATCAATTCTGTTGCACTAGAATAAATAAATGTGGGCCTGGCAGCATATAAAACCCTGCCTACGGCCATAAAAAGGCTCTACAGTCTACAATGAGACTAATTAATGAGGAACATTTTCATTTATTTTACAAAACAGACATCAGTGTAAAGTAGCTTATGGCACATGCAATAAAATCTGCAAGATAAGAACGTGATGAAATAATAAACATTGGATATGTGTGTGCACTGGCATTATTTTTTTTAGCTAAATGCATTTGAGGTGTTCAGGAGGTGAAACATTCATACACTCAAGTTGAACTTTATATACTGAGTCATCACTTTCACTGGCTGAATCAGTTGCCATCAGCTCAACTGTTATACTTTTAACGGTTCTCTCTAGGTTAAAAGCTCACCAAAAGACAGCAAAGGAAACAATCATGACAAAAAACCTCTGCTGCATACTGTCTGGGTTTTTGTACTGAAATGAACAAAATAGGTAAAAACTAGCAACACACTGAACTTACTACTGACCTGAAAACAGCCTTTATGAATGATGTGTTTGTATAAAGATAGCATAAAAAACATACATACACTACATAACCAGTGACTATGAATCTTTGAACTGATCTGAACAAAACTTTTTGAATCAGCAAAGCATTTTGTTATTTCCACTTCTGGTTCACATCAGTAAGCCCTAGCTGAGACATTTTTCTAATTTTGGAAATGTAATGTGCAGGTTGCTCTCATTTTCATCAAGTACTTACACATTCTCATGAGCACACAGACAAACACACCCTCAAAGACAGAATGCAGTTCTGTTAGTCCATTTCTATGACTACAGAAAAAGAGAGAGAGCAAGTGTGAGTAAGCAGGCTGCCAGTCACACTGAGTGGTTGGCTGTTGGTTTGCACATCTCCGCTTTGAATGTGAAACACATGTTAATGTGTGGGTGGGAGTCAAGAGAATAGAGGAGAGGGTATCCATGTCTCAATATGAAAACGCCCTGTCTGTCCATCTGCAGGAACATTTAATAAGACTTGCACACCAGCAGACCTTTTTCCCATCCTCTCACTCTCTCTCTCCATCTCTCCATCTCTGCAGCCTTGTGCTCTCGTTATCTTTGATCTCCAAGTTGAAATTCTTTTCTATGCAAATGATGTTTTCTGGCTGGTTATAGAAAGTGAAAAAAACACTGTGTTTCGGTGCAGTTGCAAATGTTTGTGCCTGTGTAGTGTTTCGCTTTTCACTGTATGTTCTGTGTTTGTTTAGGTGTGTAAATGTTTGCGCCGTGTACTCCATTATCTGTCAAATGGTGTGAGCTTTCTCCACTGTGTGTACTGCGTATGTTCCACTCGAGCGGCAACAACCACGGCCTGAAATTGAAACCAATGTGGAAGTCCCTTAAAGTGTAATACCACTGACGGTCGCTAGATGCACACTCCAAAAAATCCCTGGCTCCAATAGACTCCCATTCAAAAATGATCAACTTCTCTCATGAAATACTAAGTCATTAATTTTTTTGACAAGACATTATGGTCTCAATCTCAAGTTCTGGCTCTCTAATAAAGTGTGCTGGTGGTCCTTTTGGAAATTATTGCTCTGTTAATAAGAAATAAAGACGAATAGTAGCTTTAAAGTCTGCCATATTGATGTTGATTGACAAATGTGATTGACAGTTCGTTCCTTGGCTCCGGGATTCGCACTGAGTCACACTATTGTTGCAATATTTCAGTAAGTTTCATGTTATTTGATATCAATACCTGCCATGTTAGTTAGCTAATGTTAGCACAGTTAGTACAAGTACCTGGTAAGCTAGAGTTAGCGTCAGTCAGAGAAAGAGAAGTGTGTTTCCAGAGCGTGAAAGGAAACTCCTTATTTGGAAGGTCCTAGCCAAACGGAAAACGGCGCCGACCTAAGCAGCAACTCAATGCATCAAACTAATTTCAATGCAGACCAAGCAAATGCGTGATATCACCCCTTGCCACGTCCATCTTTATATACAGTCCAATCTATGGTTCTACTGCATGTTTGTTTGTAATACATGTTAATGAATGTGAGAGAGGCAGCTGAGTGCATGGCAGCCCCCTGCCTGCCCCCCTCAGTGCTCTGGTGTGTGTCTCAGGGCTCTGCAGCGGGTTTATGATGTCTGGCAGAGAGCGTAGAGTGCAGATGGCAGGAGAAAGAGAGAAAAGGAGCAGGGAGGGAGGGAGGGAGAGAGGGAGAGGTGTGTGGTTGCATTAATATGGTCTGCAATTCTCGTTAGCACTAATCAGGGGCTTCCTGTACCAAGAGGAGCATGAGTTCACCTTCCCAAGTACCCCAGCACTATACACACATCTACACACAGAGACACATGCATTAGAAAACATAATCCACACTCACATGCACACACACCTGCACACTCCCCTTCAATCCTATTGGCTACCTCCCGTCTCTTACTTCCTACTCCCTCTTGCTGAATACTGTAGGTCCATCTCTGTTTCTCTGTTTCTGCCCCCTCACTCTGACCATGTATCCCTCTCTGTTTGTTTGGCTCCTCGCACAGTGAAACTGGCCATAAAATGAGTTGGAAGGAACTGCAAGAGCCTGAAAGCGGAGCTTTTTCCACACTCGGGGTGACTTACCATATGCTCAGAGTCACGTGAGAGCGCAGCAAAGAGTTCACTCTCCCTCAGAAAGGCCCTCGTCCCAACGTGAACTCTGAGGGGTCATGAACTTCAGCGGGAGTACAGAGGAACTGGCACTCAGGGTGGAGATCGACAAAGACAGGCTAGCTGGCATAAAGGTGGTTCAAATGACATCCTGGAATGTGAAACACAATGACGCACTTGAGAGCAGTAAATCATTTGCTGACATTGGCATATTGCAGAAAAAAGTACCTAAGCCTGACAGGAATCAAGTCATCTGCATGTGCACAAAGTGTGTAATACCATCTGTGACCGTTTAGCAGCTCAGAGCCTGTGTGGCCATGATGGCATGTGGAATCTTTGGGCAATATGTTGACCACTGAAACAATAGAAACGAGATTCCACAATGAAAATGTCATAAGTACCCTCGCCCCTTTTCCTCTCCCTCCTCCCATCCCTTCCTCTCCTTTCTCCCGACTTTAAAAGAGCCCTGGGGTAAGATAAATTAATGTATTTAAGATGTGGAAATCAGATATTGAAATCTTTGCCCTCACCATCCTCCCCCTTCTTCCCCTGCTTCTCCCTAAACCCCCAACCTCCCTTACCCCCCTTCTCCCTGCACTGCTGCTCTCTTTAATAGAGTTTAATAGTGCACAGGGAGACAGTGTGATAGATAGACTGAGAGAAACTGAGGAGATTTGGTTCAAACTTTTTTTTTTGCAGTCCACATTTTGTGTCAAATCTTTTTTTTTCTTTTACTGTGCCCTGGGCTTTGCAATTGATAGCCTCCTCAAAACTTAACCACCTCCCCTCCTCCTCCTCCTCTTCTTCTTCCCTCCACACCTTCCCACCCCACTGAACCCTGGCCAGCCACAGCTGCCTGACCAGATGTGAAAGAGAAAGAAAGGGAGGAGAAGGAGAGATGGAGGACAGGGAGAGGCCACCTCCTGCGGGGAATGAGGATTGAAACAGAGAGAGTGGAGAACGACGGGATGGAGAGAGGAAAGGAGAGGGGAAGTTGCAGAGAGAGGAGAAGAGATACAGTGAATGGGAAAAGAACAGAGCTGGTAATTAAATGTGAGAGAGCAAGCATGAAGCATAAATTATTTCTCTATGGACAGTACCTGGCCTTGTCATTAAAGACCACCTACCTAGTCCGCACCAGGCCTCAGTGTGGTTAGTCACCAAATATGGAGAAATTTATTTATTTCACAGCTCTTTTCATACGTTTAATCATTACTTGAGAGCAAAACAAGAACTAAAGTAACCAGAACAGCAGTCTGCAACATTTCACAGCTCCGTCAGCAGGTTAGTCTGTATGTATCCAGGCTTCTCCATGGGCAGAGCTGATTTATGTAGCAGCTCAGCGCTCTAAGCCCTGAGTCCGCGCTCACACCGTACTCCTGGGGGCTGTCTGATTAGAGATGGGGGAGAGAAACCATGCGCTCACACACCCCACCATTTGGTTCTCATTACACACATGTAAATGCACACCCAGAACACACACACGCACACCCTCACACATGCACACATGAGCACACACACACAAAGAAGCAGACTTGTGCAATGTTGGACTTGTTGTGCGATTCCTAATTTACCTGTGTGTTGTGAAATTGGGCATTGCTGCAGCAGTTGTAATGTGGATAAATGGTTCACTGTGAGCAAATATGGAAGTTAAAAGGTGGGAAAACTAGAGCAATTTTTATTAAGAAAGAATGCAACAAATCTTTCAAACAATATTTTTGATGGATATTTGACTAGATGCCTGTTTCTTCTCAACCTCATAAGTCCTGATTTTCTTGGTTTTGCATGTTCAAATCTATTATTTTCTGTCTCCTTCCTCTCCTCTTTTCAGCGCTGTGTTCTGTCCAATAAAAGCAATAAAGAACAATATTATGACCTCTCTCCTCATTTATTTTCTTCACGCTCTGACTCAGATGGATGCACGCTTGTCTTTTGGTTAGAGAAATGCCATCAAGCTGGTGCTGTCAACCTTGAAACCTGCATTTTTTTAAAATACCTGATGCAGGATGGCACCCCATGCTGTTTAACACAAGTGTTAATATGAGAGGACTGTAAACACTCGGCTGTAATCACAGACCGCAGCATGTGGTCACTTTGACCGCAATGAGATGAGGGGATGCATGTGTTGGAGGTAGAAAAGAGAGAGCCTGAGGGGTGCAAGGCTAATTTACAACACATAATGTTGATTTTAACAGCTGACCAATGCATGACAATGCAAGCAGGGTGTGTGCAGAGTCTCAGTTGTGTTCTGGATCATGGGTCATTTGCAGCATGTTATTGAAATCTTGTTAAAAATCTGTCACCCTTACCCTTATATACACAGTCTCCCTCCAGGAGTGCCTGTGGATGCACTCAATCCAGATTGAGGTTGTGTGTGATGTTTCCCTCTCAGGGTTCTCACCTTGCTGCCAGCGTCTCAGACAGTCCCCCCCCCAGACTCTTCCGGTCTTCGCTCCATCACCTCGTGACCCCAACACCTCCACCCTGGTGACATCAGACGCCAGCAATGGGAGGAAACACGTTACACACGTAGCTTCTCAGAGCTGTGCCCCTCGCTAGGTCAGAGACATGACGCTGGAGCTCTGATGGGTAAACCAGATGCATACATAGACAATCACACCCTTACATGCCAGACACACATTATGCACATACTTATGCACTTAAGATAATACATCACAGCTACAGTCTTGCTGAACATGGAGGAAGAAGGATACAAATAAATTGAATAAAGTAAACATAGGAGAATAAAATTTTAGATGCACTTGCCTCTATATAACATGATGACAATATGATAACGTTGACATAAACCTAATGTATGTAATAATAAGTTTTAAAGAAATTGATCCTTTTTTGACAAATGCTGGAGTGACTTTAGGCAATATTTGGATATGTCATATTCAGTAGCCCTGTACCTCAGGTATGGTGTGAATTTAAGCTATAATATTTTTGTAAGATTATAATACATAATATTAGATACAACTTTGTATTTTGTCGTACATAAAGTACATAAGCCATAAGTACATATAGTATATTTAAATGTATCTTTGGTTGTATTTTGTTTTTATTCATGCCAATTATTTTAGCAACCCACTTGATTTCATGTACTTATTAATATCCTAATTCATTATAATAAATAATTAATATAATTTAAAGATAAAACTGGGAGGGCCATGATGATATTATGAAAATATTTTTACACCTTCTGACACTGTCAAGATCCTGTTTATTGATATTTTTAATAAAGATCATTTGGAATAATTTGTTTTTAAAGATGGTTTCAATATTTTCCTGGTGTTTTTTTAATTGTCAATGCTGATGTTTGTGTCAAGAAATACTGAGACACAACAGCACAATACAACAGCCAGACCTGTTACTATTGTTGGTGCCTCTATGATAAAGAATGTGTGTCTTCAATGTAACAAAGCACCTGCCGTCCTTTCTGCCGTGACCTCCAGTGAGCATGTCCATGTGTGAAAAGAACAATGAGGTGGTCCGATGTGGTCAGAGGAGAGGATTCTGCAGGGGACGTAGTGGAGACAGATCACGCTCTCTCTCCAAGGGGGTGTCGCTGTCTGACAGGAAGTGTAGGTCAGCGTTCGACGTGTGTGTGTGTGTCATCTGTGTGTGTGCATGTCTGTCTGTCTGTGTGGCCAGGTCCGCTCCAGCAGGTCAGGGCTGTTCAGCCAGCAGGAAATGACCCAAAACATGCATGCTTTGCACATGAAGATTTAACCCCATGTGTGCCTTATCATCTTCTCCTCTGAGACTGCTATTGGACACTGACCATCATCACTTTTATAGTTAGCAGAGATTTAAATTTAGAAGTCAGTTTATATGTATAAAATCAAAAGTAAGCACTTAATTTCTTTTTTTTAATTAATCTATTCAAAAAGTACAGTAGATATGTCAGTCTGCAAGTAAAGTGGGAATTTATCAAAATAAAATTATTCAAATTAGCAAATCTGGATGCGTAAACACTGACGTAATTCTTGGAAATGGATGAAGTAACAAACTGTATACGTGAGCATCCAAATACACGTAAGAATATTTGGAATACTTGAGCGGAGGTGCTCTAAATTTAGCTTCCCCTTGACTTTCCCTCGCCCCCTCCCAACACTTCTGCCTTCCAGTCTGAAACAATGGACCCCCTACGTACCTCCCCCATCCTCCCCCCACCCAACATACACACACACACTCCCTGTGCCATTATTGGATGTTCTGCCTCTCCCCATTAAGGTGTGCATGTGTGTGTGTGTGTGTGTGTGTGTGTGTGTGCTTGGAGTCCATCTGGCCTCTGGAGTCTCATAAGGAAGAGCAGAATGTTTCGCAGCTTCTGTACTCACTTTGCAATGTCGTTTCTGTGGCGAGAAGGACACACTGCCTCTGTGGACAGGAAGTAACTCTCGGGGGCGAAGGAATTCTCAGACGGCAAGCCCTGACTGACGTTATGGGGGCAAAAATATGCTATTAGAAGCAAGCATACGACATTTGTGGACAGGATGCCGCTGCCTGTCAGGAGACACGTTTACATCAGTCTTGTCCAACTCTGACTGACCTATTAACTCATCAGGTTATGTAAGCAGTGTTCTGAATATCCAAAGGCACCATGTGTCAGCTATGTGCCTATCTGTGTGTCTTCATCCTGCTGCCATCTATAAGGGCATGGTTGTCTACAGTAGCACACAAACAGGAGTTGTTGGGGTGATCTAAGGTTCATCCTGTTTTGGTATTCGGACGCAACCTTGAAACATGTCATTTTCCTGGAGTGTCTTGGTAAAAACAGACGGTTGTTATCATCAGAGTTTCTGAGGAAGCTTCCCTGGCAGCTCATTAGTTCATCCTCTCTTTCCTCCTTTTTCCTCTGCTCTCCTCCAGATATTGTAAATCCTGAACATCTTTTTTCCCTTGTGTGTCACATTAAATAGCTTTAAAGGAATAGTTTGATGAGTTAGACGAGAAGATCAATATCATTTTCACCTTTGTACGGTGAATATATAGCTATTAGCTTAGCTTAGCATAAAGATTGGAAACAGAGGGAAACAGCTAGCCTGGTTCTGTCCAAAGGTTACAAAATATTGTATTGGTATACATCTAAAGCTCACTAGTTAACACGTTGTATCTCGTTTATTTAGTCTGTAAAAAAGTATGAAGGAAACAACAGCAAGAAAGGCAAGAGAGTGTATTTCCCAAAATGTCATACTTCAAGTAGCTTTAAGGTTGTTAAAATGATCTCATGTCTGACTGTATCGGCTTGTTCCCACTCTTCACTGAAACTACATGAGGTCACACTGGGGGAAATATTCCAACCTCCATCAAATTACATGTCCCCAACATTCAGCCCTGCACATTTGGTATCTTGGCAACTTTAGGGTCTCACTAAAACTGAAAATAAAGTTCTGTGGATTTGAACAATGTTTGGCTGCACAGCAGGGGTTTTTAATGTCGGATCCCACCAACAGATTGTCTCCGTTTAAGGAGCCAAGAAGGATGCCCTACTATCTAACTGTCCTCACCACTCTTCCCAGCATTACCACTCTCATTCCTTCTCGTCTTATACTCTCCAGTCACTTCCTCTTTCTCCATGTTCTGCACTCACTGTACAAATCTGTGCATGTGTGTGTCTAAAGCATGTGTGTCAATGTCCATCTCTACGTGGCAGCATTCCAGTAAAACTGAGCCAGTGAGGGGTCTCTGTCTCACATCCCTCTTCAATCAAACACAAACACACACGTCCGGCCAGCCTGGCCCACGCTATCTTTCCCTGCCTCCTAGTGCCAGATGTACACACCCTGTGCTCTCCCACTTTTGCTCTTTCCAACATTCCTCCTCTGCCTCCTCTCCCTCCTCTACTTGCTCCCCACCCCCCACCCCCACCCCTTCTCCTCCCCCTCCGGTTCAGCACCCCTGTGCATCACATTGTCTCCCGGCTCTTCATCTTTCTCCACTTCCTGTGTCCTGCTCCTTGTGCCCCCTACACCCCCTCCTCCTTCCTACCCCGCTTCTCTGGGTTTCTCTCTCTCTCCTCGCGACGTGACTTTTAGCACAGACAGTGGGGCCGCTGCCAGTAAACTGGGGCAGAACTGGCTGAAGATGTTCACTCGCTTGCTGTGGTGTCCATGCACAAGTCTGACCGTGACATACACAGGCAGACAGAGATGCAGTTCACGCCAATTCAGATTTGCAATCTTGGCCTCTGCCAGTCTATGTGCAGGCCAGTGAAAAATTAAAGGAATAGTTTGACATTTTGGGAAATATATTTAATTTTCTTGCCAAAATTACTAGATGAGAAGACTTGGCCTACAGTCAGCTAGCCAAGCTTAGCAAAAATACTAGAAGCAACCCCAACATGTGGACATGAGTTACAGAGAGAACGTAATAAAGTCTGTGTTTGTTCAAAACACCTCAGTAATCATTTTACATGGTGTGAGAAGCAAAGAGTGCCAGGATGCATCAAGATGGTGAAGTTTAATCCCTCAAAGAACTTTTCCTTTGATAAACTGACGGAATTGCAAAATCGGCAACAGCAGTTTGAGAGGTACCGCATCACCACTAATTGGACAAGCTACCTTATCTAGGTGATGGGTAGTGAGGTGGAGAACATCTATAAGTCCATTGTGGTTACGGAGGATAGACATTGTGTTGACTTTGCCATTGTGCTGCAGAAATTCGATGAGTACTTTATCCCAAGGAGGAATGTCTTCCATGAGTGGGTGTGCTTTCATCAGTGTGTGCAGAACCCAGGGAGAAAGCAGAGAGTTTTATCAGAGCCCTGTCTGACCTGTTGGAGAATTGTCAGTTCGGCATGTGTCAGGACGAGAATATCCACAACCACATCATTGTTGGAATTTTAGACAAAGAACTCTCATGCAGGCTGCAGTTGATGAAAGACTTGACGCTGGCGCAGACCACACGGACTGTCATACAACTGGAGGAGGTTGCTGCACATGTTGGCATGCAAGGTGAGACTGCTGGGACTGTACAGCAGGTCACAGACACAGCAAATACAAGAAACCAAAGACAATAGGGGGGAAAATGAAAGGAAATGTGGCAAATGTGGTAAAATACAACATAGTAAAGCTGAACACCGCCCAACTAGGAGATCTACATACAATAACTTTCACAAAATGGGGCACTGGGCCAGAGTGTACAGGAATAGCAAATCAGCGAGTAAGGTAACAGACCAGCCATCTTACTTTTTGGGCTCAGTGTGAAAGTGGATGAGACATATGAACAGTGGTCTGTACAGCTATTTCTCGACTCGACTCCTGTAGAATTCAAAATTGACACTGGAGCTGATGTGAATATCATCAGTGAGGACACATACCAGTCACTCACCAAAAGACCACTAGAACCTGCAGACATTCCACTCGGCAGTCCTGGAGGCGAGCTTCTGTGTCTTGGTCGGCTCCCAACCACTGTAACTTACAAAGGAAAGACATACTCACTCACAGCCTATGTGGACCACAGCCACACAATCCAAAACCTACTCAGCCAGTCTTTGTCAGTAAAAATGAATCTGGTGAGGAGAGCGAATGAACCTATACATATGGATGAACACCAACATGCATATGGTGAGCATGGAGCACTAAAAACTGAACCTGTCAAGATAGAACTGAAAGACAATGCTCAGCCATATGCAGTTCATGTTGCACTCCGGGCATCTTTTCCAATTATGCAGTAAAGGCAAACTTTAGAGAATAGAGAACAATGGTGTCATTGAGCATGCGACACAACCTACTGAATGGTGCCTGTTTTGAAGAGAACACAGCTAAAGCCCAGATCTGTGACAAACTGCCTTCTACTGACAAGATAACAGCCAAGCTAAGTGGTGTAACTGTCCTCTCTTCCCTGGATGTCGCTAGTGGGGTGTGGTTAATCTCCCTGCCTCCTGACAGTTGCAGGTTCACGACATTTGTAACCCCATTTGGCAGGTTCCTTTTCAAAAGACTTTCTTTCAGCATCACTGGTGTACCTGGAAGGAGTTGAGGTCTTGAAGGACAACATCCTCACCATGACAGCTGCCTTCAAAAGGAAATGCAGTGCATAGAGGCAGTCGGTTTGAAGCTCAACAAGGAGAAATGCTCTCTGAGGCAGAGTCAGCTGCAGTTCTTGGGTCACCTCATTGACAATCTGGGATCCAGCCCGACTCAGACAAGGTGGAAACCATTCACCAGCTGTCACCACCATGCAACATTCAAGAGTTAAAGAGAATCTTGGGCATGGTGAATTACTTGGGGCGATATATTCCCAACCTCTCTACAGTGGAAAAACCACTCTACGTGCTCCTGAAAAACAAGAACACCTGGAACTGGGGCCACTTGCAGCAAACAGCTTTTGAACAGATCAAAGAGCTACTGACAACTACACCAGTTCTCTCCTACTACAATGTGACCAAACAAACTGCAGTATCAGTCAGTGCTAGCAGTTATGGACTGAGTGGTGAGCTACTCCAGCTTCACGGAGAGCAATGGAAACCTGTTACATACTGCTCCTTACTAAAGCAGAAATGTGCTATGCCTAGATTTAGAAAGAAGTGTGGACCTGTGAAAAGATCAACAAATATTTCTTTGGCATTGATCACTTCAAGCTTATAACCGACGACAAGCCATCAGTGCCAGAGTTTGGACAACGTCCATCTCCAATGTAGTGTCACAAAATCCACATACCAGTATGATAGAGAGAGAGCAACACACACAGGGATGTGACATGCTACACAGCTACAATAATGGAAGCCAAGCAAGATGGCCAGTATCAGAGCAACCACTGCAACCAACAGGGAGTTGCAGACGGTGATACGGCTCATACAGATAGGCTGGCTTGAACATGCAAGTAAGGTCCCTCCAGAAACCAGGACATACATGAAAAAGAAAAATGAGCTGTCACAATATGATGGTCTACAAGGGAGCAGACTAGTGGTGCCGCAGGCACTGAGTGCAGACATCCTATAGAAAATACACAAAGGACACTAAGGGCTTGTGAAATGTAGAGAAAGGGCTAATGCATCTGTACAGTGGCCAGGCCTCTACTGATATCAAGAATACTGTGATGTTGGTCAAATCATGCTGTGAATTAAAGACGACCCAACAAAAAGAACCCCCTTTCTCCACACCACTCCTTGACCATCCTTGGAAGAGGATCGTGCTTGACCTTTGTGAGCACAATTGCCACAACTAATTGGTTTCTGGAAATAGTGAAACTGTCACTGTCACAACTGACCACCACTTCGAGGTTCTAACTCATCAACACTTGGCAAGGAGCAGTGTTGCAGCAGAACCACTGTCATCTTCGGGCAGAATCAGCCCCACAACCTGCCCAATCTGCTACACAGACGTAGATGTTGTTCACAGTTGTGAAACACCTTTGTTGAAAGGTTGATTTTGTTTTGCTACTGGTGAAAATGTCAATCTGATACAGTTTGTTCCTGGGAAACACTGTCGGAAGGACTTTGTTCTGGGAAAAGTTAAGTCTTATGGACCATTTGTTTATTTGAAATATGCTGACTGGAAAATGTACGGTTATGTTTATAGAATTACATTTGAGTTATGAGACAGCAGACTAAAAGAAAGGAACTGTTTGCTCACAGTGCTGTATTCAGTCCTGGTGCTGATTTTCAGTTAGTAATGTAACTCAAAAGGGAGACAGCAGTTGTAGAGAGACAACTCCAACATGTGGACATGAGTGCGTGTGTTACAGAGAGAACAGAATAAAGTCTGTGTTTGTTCAAGACTTGAGCCTCCATAATCATTTGACAGAAACAGCTAGCCTTACACTATGTCAAGGTAACAAAATCCACCTGCCAGTACTTCTAAAGCTCACTGCACCTCACCAAGAAATAGTTCAACACATAACCGCCTGTAAAATAACAGATTGTTGTTTTTACACCTTGGTTTTTAGAATGATTAAACAAAGATGTTATAACATGTTAGTTTGTGAACTTTAGTGGCACAGTAGATGGATTTGTTTTGGGTTTTTCCTCTTGCTCTCAGCCTTTACACTAAGGAGGTTCACACTTAGAGGACAAACATTTTCCAAAATGTGGAAGTATTCCTTTAAAAGAAAAAACTGACTAATGAATGGAGAAATATCATGAATGAAGATACTTACTGGGGTCACTGAAAGGTTAGACGAGTATGGAAATTATGTGAATCATACCTTCACAGTCACCAAATATCAAGCCAACAGAGCTGTCTACCACCATCATCTAAACATCAAGGGGGGAATGGTGTTGATCCCATCACTTGCAGAATTTATGCCAAGGAGAAATGAAGCTTATCTAACAGCTCATGGTGAATTCAGTAAAATTTAATGTTGCTTTTGTGTTACAGAGTAATTTGATATTTTATACATATTTTGAGGCCACCAAGCTTCACTAGTTACCAACATACCTTCAATATTTCATAATCTCTGAATCCAGTGGTTTTCCAATTAATTATCTCCACTTGATAACATTAATAATATTTATAGCTGATAAGGCAATCATGTTCATGACTCAGATGAGAAACACTTTTTTTAAACGCAATCGTGGGAATGAAAGAAGAACCCGCTTGCCTAAAGAGAGCAATAGAGAGAATGCAAGAATAGGGGAGACAAGCTGCAGCTGGTATAGGACACATTGATGATGCCAGCCGAGGGCATGAGAGCAATCAACAGAGCGTTTTCACAGGAGACACCAGAGCTCAGTCTACACGCATACACACATACACACACATAGCATAGTGAAGCCTGGTTGTCCAGACATGTTATTGTGTGTCTGCGTGTGTTTCTCAAAGCTTTATCAGGAGGTTGAGGATGGAGACAGAAGACATCGGACTATCCCTCTCTCTGTGTTTACATTCAGTCTGAAGAGCGGACCAGCCACTCAGACTAATGGGGCTCTAATCTACAGCTGGATGACACACACATGTTGTCTTCCCAAACAGACAAGTAACCTTTCAGTGCCACATGTGCGTTTGATACATAGTCAGACTCTTCCACAAATGTATATTTTATAAATATACTGTATGTACTGCTGGTGGAATGCTTGGAAATTACTTTTTTTCTGATGTTTATATATTATTTACATTAAAGTCATATGGCAGAGGTTTTTTGTCCAAGCCATTTGGGGTTCAGTGTCTTGCTGAGGAAGACTCGGACATGTGGACAGGAGAAGATGAGGATCGTACCACCAATGTAATAATCAATGGACCACCCTCTCTAACACCTACAGCCTCTTAACTGAAGTATTTTTAAGTAAAACAAAGAGGACATTTCACAGATTTGTTTTTTCTTCCTAAAAATAAATAATTTTTTAAATATTTGTATGAAACAAATATTTGCTTTGCCGAATAAAGTATTTGTATTCGAGTGGGGCATATCTAAGAGCATATTTTTTTAACATCCCAGCAAGTTGGGAGCCAATAGCTATCCAATGCACATTACTGTAAAGAACCGACATCTTGTATGCAGCAGTTAAACTTTGGAAATGAACAAAATTTGCATATTCAGATATTCTGGATTTTTTTTCAATGAGGTGGAAGGAGTAGATGTAATGTCAAAAACTATTAACAATGTGATTGAACATTTTTTGTAAAAAAAAAAAAACATGTCAGAATCAAATTATTATTCAAATAAGAATATGTATATATGCCTTAAAACATGTCTGGAGAGGATCTTTAATGTTTACAGTATACAGTTTGTTTATTTATATGAATGGCTTTTAGCTGTTATTTTTCCCAGGGTCCGTATAAAACTATTCATAGTGACAAACTGACACCACTTAAACACAACTCACTGATAATAATACAGCACGCAACAACAACACACTATAGACATTCATTTAAAAATTTACACCATGATATCCTTGACACAAGAAGATGAGACGATATACAGACAAGCTCCCAAAAATAAGTAGCAATATAATAATCATAATGACAAAAAAGGGAAGGCAACAATTGTATAATTCTAACAGAAATCACTTTTCAAGAAAGGCTTTTCCTTTTTTGTGTAGAAAAGGACACATTATTTTCTTGAGTAACCTGTCATCACACACAACACATAAAGTAACAGATACACAAAGACACTGAGAGGGAAAGTAAGAGATGCACAGATAAAAAAAAACAACACCCCTGCTCTCTTCTCACCTTTAGTGTTCAAGTATCTACACCCATCTACTGTAGCCCAACACACACACAAACACACACACACACACACACACACACATGCACGCACGCACACACACACACACACACAAAGTAAAAGTGATGAAGCTCTCGGTAATTTATTACCCTTGTCAAACTGAACAAAATACTAATGGACTGCTTTTAAGTGTGTAACTCCACACTGAGAAGGTAATGGACACTCTGCTCTTAACAGATCAGTGACTTTCTCTGCTCTATGACACACGGAAACACACACACACACGCGCGCACACACACACACACACACACACACAAGCACACACACATATTTGTGACCAGTCTTTGTCTGAAAGAGCGTCACCTAACACAATAGCGTAAGTTCCAGAAACAGATATCTCACCTTCACACTTTGTGTTATACATAGAACACGCCACACTGCCAACGCTTTCACATGAAGTCACTCTCATTAAATTTAAGTTCACAGAACTAATATATAAGACTTAATACACAGTCTATATGTGTTTCTAACAGAACACATGCACTTTTGGTAGATCACCCTCTGAACTGCAATTGTTTGCATGCCAGCTCATTATTTTGTCAAACTTTTCCCCTCCAGGCCAGCTGTATAAAGGCCCTCTTTACCTTTCCCCTAATAGATAGAGATCTCATTATTGCCTCTAATGTTTGGGCTGCCTGTATTCATGTAAGTGTGTGTATGTGTGTCACCCAGCCAGGCTGGCCGTCAGCCCCTCTCCCCCAAGGCCAGACAACTTTGTCCAGGCTTGTCTGGCCGCTGAACTCTTCTGTGTTGGATGTGCAAAATTTATGATGTAAAGTCCCTGTTTGGTTTACTGTGTGTGCTTCTCCCTGTTGCTTCCAGCATCTGTGAATGACTAATTCATGAACTTCTTTTACTAGTTTCTATTATCACCATGTGGGCTGGTATGAAACATCAAGTTTCTGGAAAGTTTCACTCATACTTGACGTAAGGTTATAGGTGATTTGGGGTCTTGATGCGCAAAAGGTTGCACTGTTTTTACACTCATACGGTGTGTTCCTTTAATATCTTATTTGCACTTTTTTGTCTGGTACATTATGTGCAGCAGCAGAGAGAGTGTATGCATTCTGCGAGCTGCGAGAAACAGGATGGGTGGATTTATCAGGGCAGGTGCCCACATGTTAGTCAATCTGCAGGCAGGAAATTGCACTGGCATAGACGCACAAGCGCACACATTGCCCACAATATACACCCAGTTTGTCACCCAGGCCCCCTCTGCAGCTGAAGCAATACTTCCTTCTCATACTTTTCTTGACCCTGAGCTGGTTCTCATACTGTCTTCAGCTCTCTTGAAATCTGATTTCATCGTTGTGACACAGCCAAACCACTCAGCAACATTCTAATCCCCCTAATCACTCACAACCACACATTAAGTCAACATGTTTAAAGAATGCTGTTTACTACACTTAGGCTAGGCAAATAAAAAAATTATACATCCCTATAACTTTTATGTTTTATGTATGTACTGAATGTACACACATAAAGCCCCCCTCCCCCATCCAAGCCCTGACTTATTTACATTAATGTGATCTGTATTCTAGTGTCTAATTTTACTTCACCTTAAAGTGACACTATGTAACTTCTGAACAGTGCCTACTGTGGCCACAGGTGGCAATGACCAGATAATGTCACACTGAATTTCCCCTTATTTCACAACATTCACTTGAGTCAGATATTTTTGACGATACTACAACATACAACAACATAACTGTAACAAAATGGAGAAGAGTCACTTTAAGTTAGCAAATTGACAAAAGTTTATTGACATCACCTCGCATTAGGTCACTGATAGTGTGAAATTTTTTTTTTAATTCAACTTTTTCCAAGAAAGTTTGTGGCATTTCTGTCATTGAAAGTTACATAATGTTGCTTTAAGATTTTGCCTTAACAAGCAGTTTTGTCAACAGTTTCGAAAAAGGATCTGGAAGTTACCCACACATACACTCACTGAGCACTTTATTAGAAACACCTGTGAAATCTAAAGCAATCCAATACAACAGCTCTGCCATAAATTCTACTTTTACAAAAGCTTATACATTTTCATTTTTTTGTTGACATTGTCAGAAAAGTGAAAATTTTACTTTGTGTTTATTATTGAGGTTGTAAAATTTCATAGTGTATGGTGGCGGTGTACTGGAGTACATCATATTGAAACGTGTTCCTAATATTCTGCCAACCTCATATATGTTAATGTGGTGGACCAAATAGAAGGAACACTTTTCAATAAAATGTGCATATGTACAGATGAAGTAATCATTTGGCTGAAAATCAGACTGAAAGACTGTCAACATCATTTTCAGTCAAGATAGAAGAAATATGCAGATTTAAGAGTTGTTATTTCTGTAAATCAACTTGCAATGGCCTGTACAGCTGTGTCAATCTCATCCAAGCTTGCTGCTATTGTCATAGCAACTTTTCTATCATCCTTTTTCTGGAAGCTGACATATTAACAACTGATCTATTTGAATCATAAAATTGATGTGTGCAGGGATTCAAGAAGTCTGGAATCTCCCTGAATTAGTATTTGAGCATGAAAGTTCACTGACCTTTGAAAAAGTTGTTGAAAAAAACTTTGTCTTCTTGCAAGATCTGTCCAGAGCAGAATTCATATATTCTATGATACTTTTGGAGCAAAATCTTGCAACATGCATTGCACCCTAACATCCCATGTTGCTTGAAAATCTTACAAAGCTCAAAACACTTTATTCTACAGTGCTGTTTAAACAAACCATATAAGATCTTTCAGTTCTGAAAAAATTCCAAGAACAGTTTTTATGGCTGTTTTTGTCTTCACATGGGCCACCAACCCTCATCTACCACAGCAGGTGAACTAAGTTGAGTATCAGTAATAACTCTGACACACTACTTAACTATATGCATACTTGGCCGTACAGCTCAACTGCATTATATCTCAGCATTTTTCAACTTGTCAAAAGCAGAACCAGCCATAACACCAGAGTATCACCAGGGAGTAGGGTTGGGAAACGAATTCACAGAAAATAGGAGAGGGAGAGAGTACCATATGTGGGTGAGAAACATGTTCTCATACAGACTGTTTTTCTTTTGTTTCAGCTGTGCAGCCCCACCTTAAATGAGGACAGGGAGCAAGGGAGCGCACTGGACAGAGGAGGAGAGGGGAGAGGTAGATGGGAATTCATTGAAGAATTGGGCATAATGTGCTCTGGGCAGTCCCTGACCCAGCTGTTTTCCATTCAGTGGGAGTCCAAGCAGTGAAATGTAGCAGGGGTGGGATAGACAGGCGGAGAGAGAAGGAGGGGGAGGGAGGGAGACACTAAAACATGGCGTGAGACACAACATGTAAAGGTCATGATGATGGCCATTTAAGTGGATTGCTGTCTCTGTACCACTGTCTCCATTTTCTTTCTCTCTCCCTATTTCTCTCTCTTTCTGTAACAAGTTAAACTGAACTGTGAACTCTTTTCTCATTTTTCACTCAATATTGCACTCTTGTTAAAGGAATGTAGGGTTTTTTAGATGCATATATTCAGTTCATGGTTTTATGGATACATAAAATGTCTTTTTACACATATATGAAATAATTTACAGTCTGTAGGCTAAAGACCAGCTCCTTTCAATTCTTGATTTCTCTTGATCCACTGGCCTATGACATCCTCACACCTTTAGCTATCAGAATTTAATTTGCAGTGTGTGGCTAAAGATAGAGGGTGTTGTATGCTATACAGATTGCAAAGTCCTTTAATTTTGGGATATATGGATTATCTTGACATGACTACATTCATCCACGACTCAAGCTGCAAACTTGACAGCAGACAGACAGATAATTCATGCAACTAATCATAGTAGTTCCTCAACTTGCAAAGAACATGTAAAACAAGCTTGAACCACTGTTAGTTAGTTTTACTCCACATGGGCAAAGTTGTAATTGCTCACATAATAATGTGTATTTTGTGTCTCTTAGTCATACTGAGCGGAAGCCTGTTGTTTTGGTTTGATTCTTGACTTGACTGACAGAGGATTTGACCACACTGAACATTAGCGATTGGTTTTAAGTTTTACTTGTGGGAGGAAAACAGATATAAGAGAAGACGGAAATTAAGACATCTCATTCTGTCTATTCTTGGTTCTCATGTTGTTGCTGAATAAGCACAACTGCACATTAATGTAAAACAGTGACTAGAACATCTTTTAAAAATTGCAAATGCGAAAAAGAGTACAAACTTGAAACACTCTTGAATTGTCCTTTAATGGCAGATGTACTTCTAATTTAAGTCTGTTTCTCTCTCTCTCACACACACACACACACACACACACACACACACAAACACACATTTCCTAATCTTTTCCTTTTAGTGCTGACAGCGGGGCAACAGCAGTGTGTGTCTGTGTGTGTGGACTTCAGAGTCCCACACAGTTTAAATGACTCTGCAGTCAACACCTTTGCCCTTCTCATGTCCCATCTACTCTACATCTAAGGCGCCAGGTCACACAAACATCTAGTCCACTGGAAACCCCACTGATTATACACCTCATCTATTCATGTTTTATCCGATTTCAGGGTGAAAAAGGTTCTGGAGCCTTTCCCAGCATACATTGCTCACATCCTGAAAATTTCACTGTTGCATTTATGAGCTGACACAGACAGACACACAATCACTCACACTTTCAGTCATACCTCCAGGTACTTGACTATTGTGAGAAGAAACTTTCACAAACACAGGGAGAACATGTAAAGTCCACATAGAGAAGATTTTTAGCAGAGTTGGGACTTGGGGCTGAGGGGGATGGGGATGACTAAGACCTGGCACCCTCCCTGTGTCTCCACGCCTTGACATTACCAGGCTGAATGAGGGCACCCACTGCCCGACACCAGACACCTAAGACCTTTGCCATTTAATATGTGATGCTTCCAAGTGGCAGAGAAGCAAGGGGGCAGGGTGGCGCAATAGGCTTGCTGCCAGAAGTTTCCTGGTTTACCAGCATGAGTGGTGGGCACTAAGGTTTCTGAAAAAAGTCCCCGAACGAAAGATATTAAAGGAAAACTACCAATTATAATAGTTTGAGTCTTATTTTCTTATTTTGGGCATCATTTTGGAAATGTGACAATATCACTACAATGAAGTCTGATGGGACAAGAAACACAAGCAGAAAATCATACAAGTTTTGAACAAACATCTAAATCAGTTGAACTTAGCCTGATGGCTTTGATGTTGATGATTATAATGGTATCATAACCAATAAAAATGATCATAAATGTTCCCTCTTGACCTTGGAAACCCTTATTAGCTTTTTCTGTAGCTTTTAAATGCATCTCACATTCTTTCTCAGAGGACGAAGTTTGCTCAGTTGCCTTGGAGACGCCTCAGTTGTCCTCACCTTTGATACTTAGGTCATGACTCCGTTACAGCTATGCAAACTCCATACACTGAGGAAGATCAATGAGATGCAGTTGGCTGCTCTAGAAAAACTGTACTTGATTTTTTTTTTGTCAAACAATAAGAACAATGGCCCAGAATTGCGAAAATAAGATCCACATCTTAATAATAATAAAGTGGAAGTTTCCTTTAAGTCAGAGAAAAATGTTCCTGGGCTTCAGGTTTAGGAACAGAGCGGACAAAGACGCGTGATGAATGCCAAGCTGCTCCTTTTTGTTTTTGCCTACTGTTCAAACAGCTTAAAGCGGATGATGTCTTTCATTACACCTGGTGAATATGATCTCTCAGGAAGCACCTCCAGTTCATGAATGTTGATGATTTACAGCACCTGCGAGTAGAAATGCTAATTTGTTTAACGTCAAGATGTAATTTGTGGCAAGTTGTTTGATTCATATCAAACATCTGGAAGGCACTATGATTTCTTATGTGCTGGTGATAATAAGGTGATTTTCACACAGTGGAAAAGGATGTGAGCGTGTGTGTGAGTGTGTGAGTGTGTGTGCCTGCCTGGCTGGTTTTGCTCCTGCTGACAGAGTAATGGATCTGTTCATTGTTGCATGTGGACTGTGTGTGATGTATGAGATTCATTTGAAATTCTTTGTCTTAAATGAGGCACTCACATGTCTCCATATGGGGGAACATAGACTTGAAGGCGAATGTATTATAGGAAAATGAACAGAAGTTGCTCATTTTTGCGGTTATCATTACTGTGAAATGGTCTTGATTGTGGTCTTTTGTCTCATATTTTTCTTCCAATGCGAAACCCATATTATGCATAATAAATATGTCAAAAGGTTTGATATGCAAGATTTTGAAATGGGGTAAATCTTGTAATATAATTAAATTTAGTGGCATGTTAAAAAATGTTTCATGGACTCTGTGTATACAAGAAATTTCTATTTATATATTATTATGTGAAATTATTTCTTTTCATGTAGGACATGCAAAAAATCACTATACGATCAATAATTTGACACATTTCCTTGTAAATCCATTATGCAATTCACTTTATTGCCAAGTTGATTTTGAGTATAGTAACAAACAAAAAACATGACATTTTTCACATTGGCTTTTAAAAAAAATAAAAGCCTTATCAACATGATTTTATCAAGACATTATAATTAAATGAAATTATAAAAACCCACAATTGAAATTTACACAAAAAAAATTAACTATAAAACATTTTTGACATGCAATAAATACATTCATTTCACTAAAGCAAAGTAAGATCAATATTGACATTGAAATGCAGAAATGTGAAAAAAAAATACTGTTTGGTTTAATGTATTGCTTTTAATTGCTCTTGTGTTTTTCATGAGAGACCTTGTAAAACTGCAAAAGGAAACACTGGACATTATTGATGTTTCATGGATGACTGCTTCATGCCTGCTGAAATGAGATCCTGTCTTCCACTGAAAAAATCAAATTTCCATTGTAAATTTGTGATGTATGTATTCTGTCATGTTTTTTTTCCATCCATCCGCAGCTACTGCTGTCTGCGTGGCAGTCTGCTGAACTTTCTTATCCCTGAACCACAACCAGTCGGGTACAACCACCTCAAAACGTCACAGTGATCCTCATTAGATCATAATCCATCATTTCTACATGTAACCTTTTTCCAAAACCAAAATAGACGATATATGCACATGTGTGTGAGGACCCTGAGGCTCTGTAACATTTTGGCACAGGTTTCAATGTGTGTTGGGTGGAAGCCGTCAGTACAATCACTTTTTCTTTAATAATGGCTTTTTCTACAAGAAGCGACACTCCAAACGGAGCAGGGCAACCTAATTAAATCTGACCTAATCTGGAGCAGGAGTCTGCCATCCAGCTGTGTGTGTATGTGTGTGTGTGTGTGTGTGTGTGTGTGTGTGTGTGTGTATGTGTGTGTGTGTGTGTCTATGTGTGACAATCAGAACCTCTCCCTGACCAACATTCACTCTTCCAAATTCCCGCTTGTTTTGTCCTTACTGCTTTGTTTTTCTTTTAATACAAACTTCTGGAGCAGAAGTTGTACAATGTAAACGAAGCAAATTCCACTTAGTCTGTTTTGTGTTTTCAAGGTAGACAAAGAAAGAAGTGATGCAAGCTAGCAGATACAGGAAGACATGGGCAGCCAGAACCCCCTTTACCATTCAACTACAAAGAGCCTACTGTGGGTCATAAATGTTCAGTCTACAAGAAGGATGACATCTCTGAGGGCATACTGACATGAACACTGACACTAACATCGGCAATGACCTGTAGCAATCAACAAAGACAGACAAAAAACATAATTTCCTCTGATGATAATTTCCTATAAGAGCGGAATGAAATAAAGTAGGCTCACAGGACAAAGTGGGAAAAAGGAGGAAGGCAGATACACAAAGCAACCAGCTTTCCTTTGTTATTTACTGAAGGTTATGACTGTCAAGCACAAGCTATTTTTTTCTCTCTGTTTCTGTTTTTTTTTTTCCTCTCAACTCTTCTCCCTTTACTTGTTCTCTCCATCTCAGCGCATGACTTGGCTGGTGCAGCCGAGGCCCGGCTCAATTGTGCAATTTCATACATGTTTACTTTACTGGCATCTTTCTGAGCATATTTTCCCTTGAACATTTCCCCTCACATTATTCTACATTTCCTCTACAACGATATGCTGTCTTTAATCTCCCTTTGTAAGCCATTTCTTGGCTGGAGGATCAGAATACAATAACGATGTCAGACTTTTTTATTTGGCCCATCATCTGCTGTATTTTAACACATGCCACAAAGTTCACTTTGGAAATTGATCAGGGCTTAAAGAAAAAGAAAGTAGCTCTTCACATAAACATTTAGACAACTGTCTTCTTCAGCATGAAAAACAGCTGGAAGTAAGTGGATCATGGGAGAGGAGGGAGGGAGGCGGCGGGCACTGTGGGTCAGCGGTTTGTGTTGAGTGTAAGAGGAGTGAAGGGACAGAGAGAGGTGAGGAGGGAAGCTGTGCTTTGAGGTAACGAGGGCGGTGAACGAGTGTGGCCAAGCTCTGCACTGGAGGGAGGAAGAGGAGGGAAACGGAGGAAGCAAAGTGCCAGAGACGAAAGGCAATTGTGGGACTTCTAGGGGATCGTAAGAGTAATAAAAAATCACAATACAATGATTTTTCCAGAAAAGTGCAGTTCGGGGAAATAAATCTAAAGCAGCTGCTTGTAATAAAGACTCTTGAAAGTGTCAAGTCTCTCTCTTGTACTTCACCCTGCTACACTGGGGGAAAGGAGTTCAGACATGTAGATGGACAGGTGCACTATACACACACACTCACACACTCGTGCACATGTACACACTCAGATGAATTTATTGCAAAATCACTGACAATGCTCGCTGAACTGCAGGCACATTTATATTAGCTGACTAAACAGTTTTTGGATTCAATGGCTTGATTATGTATATTATTTGGCTCTAGCTTACATTTAAACATGAGACTTCATAAAAATTAATATGTACACTGGACAATAGTGGCATTTCTCCACTGTGCTCTTACGATTAGACACACAGAGAATAACTCTCATAAAAAAGGCAAAGAAAAAGTCGGTCAGAAGCTTAGCTTGACAACGCAATCCGTGGAAACTACAAAGATTGTTGCTGAGTTTTGTTTTGAGCATCTGCGATGTCTGCTAAGTGCTTCAGTCCTTTTGGCACCCATTGTGAAATACAATAAATGTCAAACCGCGGTATGATTGCAGATCAGGACTATTCAGAGTCACATAGGTGACCTCGGCCTGCTGCCGCTGGTATAAAGCTTAAAGGCATGCTTTGCATTTTTTAACATTAAACTTAAACCCTTTTTTGGTCTACACGGTGCTGCTGGAACTCATCCAGACCGTTTTTTACTTCTATACTGTTAGTGTTATAAAAGTTACGGGCCTGGGATGGTTGCCATAACAACATTTAGAGAGGAATGAAATGGCCTGAAAAATAAAACAACAAATAAATATAAAAAGATCAGCCCACAGTTTATAGTTGGTGTTTTTTATTCATATGTGCATCATGGATTCATTCGTTTTCATTATATTAATTAACGTAACCAATAAACTGTTATAAATGCCTAATTTTATTACTTTGAAAACATCTTCATCTTAACCACTCTGGTGGTGAAGAGAGGTCTTCTGGGTTGGTGTGTCAAATAAATAACTTTAACAACGGCATATGGCACAAAGCCCCATGGGTTGAGTGGCTGCACCAGTAAATTGAAACAAGACTTTTCAAATTTTACTAATTGAGTCAACCACTGAGCAAAGGACATACTGCCAGTTTTTATAATTATGATTTACATTACAGATTCTAGGCCCTTCCTATCTTGGTCTGGTGACCAACCCTGCCCCAATTTTCAAAAAAGTTCAAAATATGGACGCCAAAAACTGTAATCCAAAACATCCTCACCATGTAACAAAATGTCTGAATGGCTTCCTCACCGTGCAGCCCTTGAAAGCCCACAATGTCGTATCACCATGATACTGAGCAGAGGTTTATTCCCAAAGAGCAAAAAGGGGAAGGAAAAGAGAAGATACAGTCTACTTGTTTTCTGAATGGAGAGTTTTAGAAGTATGAACAGGCTTTCATACTGAGACAATGGCTCGCGTCCACCCTGCTGCGCTCTCCCTGCTCCTCTCCCTCCCCATTCTCCGTCTCTCTATCTGCCTCTGAGCAGAAACACACGGCACATCCTGCTCAACACAACACACCAGCCAAAAGTTCACTTCCTGCTCCTCAGCTCTTCTCCTTCACACCAACCGTATTCCCAGGACATGCATTAGCAGCCGTTCATATGAATAGCATAGGGACACACAAACAGACAAGCAAACGCTTCCCCTTCTATAGATACTCAGCACTCCCTCTCTTTCTGTCATACACATTAATGCAATTAAGCACATTTCAAACAGTGCACATCCCACAGAAATGTCCAGGCATTATCTTGCTCTTCCCTCCTGCACAGATTTGGAGTGACAGTGGAAACACTTTGTGTTATTTTAATGGTGTAAGGCAGGGAAAAGGAGGGGACAGATTTTCACTAAAACTAGTGAATGAGAGCGGGTGAGTGTGACTGAAATTCCCACGACTGACATCCGCCTGTTCCTACATTTTTAACACGTATTCACACGCTTGTGGACCAGGTTTTTTACTGCTTGTAATGTTTCATTTCAGATATTTTTTTCAGTTTTTGTTTCAAAGCTTAACAACAGAGTCCCAAAACGTGAGGCATCGGCCAAAACAAGCTTGCTTCCTGCGTGTTTGTGTGCATGTGCGGCCTCAGTCTGACTCTCGTTCGAAAGTTCACTAACCTCTGGAGAAAAGGGGTCAAGCAATATGAGGCTAGATTTCATACTCGCCCAGCAAAGCAACTGCTTGTCTGTTTAGGGAAGTACTGATAATACATCATGTCTTGTGCACAAACAGAGCATTTCAAAACATTACACGTGTCACCTAGACTTTGTGTGGTAGAAACCAAAGATCAATGCCACTATGCTTGCTAAAGTGTGGTTCAGAAATTCACAAATAGCCAGATACTATCAAAATGACTTTGCCTTATGTTATAACAATGGAATTGGTCAGACCGACACAAGCCTCTTTGAGGACAACACAATAGAAAATGTATACCGCATAGTAGAAATAAAAACAAAACAAAAAAAATTGTTAATATCACATGTTATCTCTCCACCAAAAAAAAAAAACTGTAACAAGAAATGTATAAACACAAAAATAACCACAGGTTTAACACAGGACAACTGCCCTGTTAAAAAGAAAATTTTAAAAGTGTGTGTGTGTATGTGTGTGTTTACATAGTTATTCGAAAGGTTTACTAAAGCTTAGCGTCCCCATGCTGGGTTCAGTCCTGAGGTAAGCACCAGTTTCATGTGCGCTGCTTTCAGTTAAAATCAAAATGAAGTAAAGAAAAAGTAAGTGACAGGAAACAACATTGTTTGATATGATCATATGCTACAGAAATGAAGCCCTTAAATTATTGTTACATTTTTAAAAAACAATCCCAAAAGTTAGGCACATTGTCTGTTTTTTTTTTAAGCCTTTAAGATTCACTACGTCTATCACAGTGTATTTATGGCTTTAGTCTTCACATTCACCCACTGAGGTTGGCATTGGCACTATAGTGGTCAGACATTTTCTAATCTGAATCAAGGACCAGTAAAAGTGGAAAAAGGAAAAAAAAAAGAAAAGGCCAGCATGTTCTTTGGAATAAACATTTCAAGACAAAAATGTGCCTTCAACCCACAACCTTTAAGTGCTCTTTTGTTTTCAAGCTGGAGGAACTGCTGGTCAGCCAACACAGAAATATGTCATTCTTTGTTTCCGAGTTTGATACCAACAGGGAAGGGTTACTGGGCTCGGATATGACGTTAATAAGTGGATCAGAGGGGTAAGATGGCAGGCATGAAATGGGACATCATGCCGGCGAGCAGTGCGAATTGTCCAGGAGAAAGTGAGATTTCACAGGGATTACTGGAGCACAGCAGCTGGGGCGTGCTGTTCACCCGCTGGCTTCCAGGGAAGACCCACAAACCCCTTCTTATGTTCATATCACTGACAGATTAGCAGCTCGCTATGTGTGTGGGGAAAGGGGGGGGGCATATACGTGTGTGTGCGGTGCAGTGGAGCGCTTTTAAGGCAAAGGGCTGAGTACAGCACTCACTTTGGCCTGTCAACAGTAGTAGGGCTCCCAGACATGACACTACTGGGGAGGGAGGTCAAATGAGAGGTCGGACAGGGGACAGAGCAGCGTTCAATGTGGCATATGACTGCTGCCGCTCTACAATTAATCATCATGGGAATGGAGTAACAGTTCCTGACTGTAAATGACAGATTTCTGTGTAATCGATTCTGACCTGGTCCCTGCCTCTCTGCCCGGCTGCATTCATAATTGTAAATATTACACAATGTCAGAGGCAACACCCATGCTTCGTCTACACCATGAAGCTACATGCATCATGAACAGGGATTAGTGTGTCATCAGTTGGGTATGTGCAATCATGTCCCAGTTATGAGATCACAGGGCTGTGCTTGCTGCTCCTCAATAACAACTGAAAGCTAAAGGATGTTAGTCAAAATTCAATGGAAGTTTTAGCTCAAGAAGGGTTACACACTGAGTGTGAAACTGATTAAGCTACCATTACTGTCAAATAGTATGAGGTTCTGTCTGCACAAATATGCGGGGGAGTGGGTTGCTTAAAAATGTGGAGAAAATAAAGCAGAGAAGACTTTACCGAAATGCTGAGGCAATTGTTCTTATCGTTCAGTCATTTCCTTGCGACTTGAGAAGCAGGAACATGATGGGGAGAAGCTGGAGAGTGAGATACATAAATTGTCCAGTACCCCAAAAACAGAAAATTAAAAAAAAAAGAAGAAAAAAAAAGAAAAATAATCCTCCCATTACTTTAAAGTCCAGAAGAGTTGGCTTATTCATTTGGTAAAAGTTCCGCTCAGGTCTGGACACAAACCCTGAATCTTGTCCTTATGTGCTTTTTTTCTTTTTTTGTACACAGATGATACTTTATAGTACACAGGTTTAGGGTCTGATTGCAACGTTTCCTTGCAACAGTTTCTTTTTGGATTTCATCATAATACAAAAATAAATAAAACAATTTCATTTTGGTTTTCAATTTCTTGCTTTGGCTCAATGGCTGGAATTTTAAAAAAATGTTTGTTTGCATACACTGTACATAAATACTGTACTTCTTTGAGTAAGTGTCCCTTGGTCACGGAATAGCACAGTACTCCTTTATGAAGGAGGATTTTAAGATACATTAGATGCATAGAAAGGCACTTAAAGTCTACACATTTTGGTGTGCATTAGCAGACTAATTCCTTTTGGCCTGAGTCTGAGGTGCAGAGGAGATATTGAGTTGAGGTGAATGGCTTTAGAATACTGCAAGTTGTGTGTGCACACAGATCTATTGGTGATTGCCATTTACACAGGTCACGTGGTTTTAGCTGGGTGAGTAGCGGTCGATGGTGCGGCCTTCAGATAGGGCCTGTGGGGGAGGGGGCAGGGGTTGGCCCAGGACATCCATCTTGTCGTGGGTGAGGCCCAGGTGCTCCGAGGCCAGTTTGGACAGTGGGTAGAGGTTCTCCATGGCCTTTGCTTCAGCTACCAACTGCTGCTGGGCCTGGATGAGAAGCTCATTGGCCTTCTCTTGCTTCAGCCCAAGATGCTCTGCTGTGTATTTACTCAGAGGATAGATGCCCTCTGCAAAGTCCAGCTTCAGTTTCCCATCTGTGGTCAGGCCCCCTGCAGTCCCTCCACTGCTGTGCATCTTCATGTGGCTGATGAGGTTGCGCTGCTGGGCAAACTTTCCTCCGCACACCTGACATTCATAGGGCTTCTCACCGGAGTGGATGCGCATGTGCTCAGTGAGGCGGTACTGGCGGGTGAAGCGCATGCCGCAGGAGTCGCAGGCAAAAGGCTTGAGGCCCAGGTGGCTGCGCATGTGGCGCGTCATGGTACCACGCTGTGTGAACTTCTTGCCACAGATGCTGCAGGGGTAAGGCCGTGTCAGCCAGTGGGTTTTCTCATGCTGGCGCAAAGTGGCTGGATCTTTGTAGGACTTCTCACAGCTGGAACAGCGATAGGGTCGGATCATCTCCCCGATGCTCCCTGCACTCAGGCTCTGGCTGGACTTTGTCTCCAGGTGGGACAGACTGTTCAAACTATTGCTGCTGTTCATGCTCCCATAACCGTTTGTATTACTGCTGATGTTTTTGGTGTTGCTGTTATTGCTGTTTCCCATCTCCCCACCAGAGTTGCCGTACAGCTCTTCTTCTGTGTGTGTCTCCACATGTGCATTGAGCTGCTCAGAGCTTGGGAAGCCTTTGTCACAGGGAATGCAGACATACAGATTGTCCCCAAAGCTCTCTGGTTCATATGGCATGTGGAATCTCCCCATTGGTCCGGTAGGGGACGGACGGCCTTCACTACTGCCTGTCTCCTCTGTGCCTGACCCGCTCTTGTCATCGGCTCCCTCACTCTCCTCCCCAGTCTTGTGGTGGTTGTGATGCTGGTCTCCATTTTCACCCCCTTCCTCCTCATCCTCATCCTCATCTTCATCTTCAGCTGTGTATGACAGTGGCTCATGTTTCACCCAGCGGTAGATGTTGCCCATCTCTCTGCCACCCTCTCCACCTTCTGTAGGGGTGTCGGGGCTCGGGGGGCATGGGTAGCGGTCTGTGCCCTGGGAGCCTGAGCGATGCAGGTGGGGGAGGTGGGGGCCAAGTGGCTGGTTGAGATGGGGAAAAGGTGGAGGAGTGAGAGAGCCTCCCTGGTCTGTTGACTCCATTTTTTCAGAAGGGAAAGCCCTCCCATTTGTCCCCTGCATGGGGCTGGTGCGGCCGCTCAATGTCCCGTCTCGCTCCTCATTATTGTGACTGTTTGCCAGATGGGATTGAGAGGGTGTGTGCTGAGACTGGGAGTTGGGGCTTTTCTTGGAGAGATCAAGGCCATAGTTGGGGGAGCAGTTCCTCTCAGGAAGGGCCGAGTGCAGGCCTAGCTGGGCAGGCAGAGCTGGGTGCACGGACGGGAACACCTGAGAGCCCTGGGTGGAGGTGGGAGCATACAGCTCCCCAGCATGGATGGCTAGTCGATGGGGAACTAGCTCCTCTAGTGGTCCTCCCCGGGGTGTATGGCTATTCATAATTCCTCCTGGAGGGCAGGACTGAATGACAGGAGTAGAAACCCTATATCTGCCACCCATACTATTGGGCCCCATCTTTGCATAGGGCAGAAATGCAGGACCTGGGCGGGGAGGGTACTTGCCATTTCTTTTCAGCTTCTTTTTGCACAAAGCCACTAAGTCAAGCAGCTGCAGGTAGCTGGCTGCTGCCAAAACAGCCCCTAGATTGGGTTCACTGGGAGAAGTGGGGTCTCCATCACTAAGGCGGCCTGTGTAGATGTAGTCCAGAATGACCCTGAAGACCCCTGGACTCACCATCTCGTGGTCGAGGTTGATGAGATTGTCATGGACCACCAGTGACTTCAAGTAGAGGCTGCTGGCAGCAAGAATGTTCTTATGAGCTCTGAAGAGGGCGTTCTGCACCACAATAATAACATCACAGAGGAAGCCCTTGGTGCGCTGGCTGTTGAGCTGCAGGAGGAGATCCCTAGCATGACTTGGAACTTCCATGGCATCCAGCATCGTCTTCAGTCCGCCACCTGCAACAACAGATATCTGTAAAATGTCATGCGGCAGTCAGCATTTCAGGATGCAAAAACACAAACAATGCGTAATTTCTGCAATACAAGAATGACTACCAGCGCTTTTGATAAAAGGAATTTCACAGAAACTGTGACTCACACATCAGGCATGTTAGAATATATTAGAGGTTTCAATGCCAAAATGTATGATTGGCAACTTAACAGAAAAAAAGGTGTTAAAGAAAATTGTCGGAGTAGTATGGAACACTAAATCTGGTATCTGCATGAAAATAAATATTAAAACCAAAAAATAACGATTTGCTGAAAAAATCCACGATCAAGTGGAAAACACTTTAAAACACATTTTATTTTAATTAATTTTTCACGCCAAATCTTAACATCAGGATTATTATTTGGTTTTGTTGTCCTGATTTCTAATTAATCTGTAATTCAAGCTTTAAATATTTAAGTAGTCACGTTTAATTTATAGATTCTACATGATGGAACAAGTAAAGAGTGCAGAGCTTATGTGTGGGAAGTGCACACAGAGGCCACTCAGTGAAAGTGAACTTTTGTAAAGGTGAGCGGTTGCAATGGTTTTCTCATTATCAGAAATTCTAGTCTACGCATTCACTTCCTCTGCAGCAAAGCAAAAAGAAAGAAAGAACAAAACTCTGAGAACCACAGATCTATATTTTGTAACTGCTGGCTTCCTGATAAAGTATTCCACAAGCGGTACGCAAAGTTTTAAACAAAGTAAGGGATGAATGTTTCACAAGCATGATGAACAGCAGGTATAAACCTGCAGGGGAAAGGACACATCCAAAAAAAGATAGGTCTTTCGGCTCCCACTCTGCCCAGTCATATAAGGAACACTTAACGCACAGGATGTAAATCAACATGAGATAGTTCAAAACTTTACGTTGAGATGGCTCCAGGGATCCACACACAAACACACACACATACGCACACACATTCATGCACACTCAAATATCAACACTAATTGTTCCATCAAGCCTAAAATAAACTGTATCAGCTGCACGCATGAAACACGATGTATTGTTCAATCTGTGGCATCTGAGGATAGTTTACTTATGAGATTAAACGTCTCAAACTGTCCCTGAGGGCTTAGTCTCACTGATGGGAAACAAGCAACTAAATAAATATCATGTCATCTGTCTGATCATGGTCTTCCTGACACCAGCTCATTCACTTCTTGTTTATTTCATTCAGTGTACGTGCTCAGCACAAGGACAGGAAAGTAAGATTTTTTTTTTGCTATGTATTGCTAAAACTCAAAAGTCACTCTGGAGTACAATTTTAAGCGATGTAAATCTGATCATGCATGCTCAGCATCAGGCATTTAAAATCAGAAGTTTGCCATCACTGCTGAAGTGGAAAATGAAAAGTCAGAATAAGTATGGTTGGTGGTGATCACGTGGCCAAGACTCATCAATATGAAAGAAAAAATATCTTTTTAATAAATTAACTGACATAAAAGTATTCAAGATTTCTATTCTCAAAGGTGCTATCCTCATATCACTCCCAAAATATGACTTTATGACTATTTATTACTTCTTGCATGGCCATAAATATTAAAAAAAAGAAAGAAAGGAGAGTAAAAGACTATGAATAAAAATGTGGGTATGGCAGGTTTAGGTGAGTTTACGCTCCATCATGTCCCCAGTTGTCATCTAAAGTGTTTCCACTTCTGGTTTCTGTCTGGCTTTGGTTACTAAACGGTCATATTTTACTATAAATTTCAACGGCGGTCAGATCAAACGTGTTTAGAACGGAGAGTGATACGAAGAATAGGCCGAGCACTTTCCATAACGCACTGAACTTTCGCAGAGTCTCCACTGCATTAAGGGGTGTTCATCTTACTGTTACTGGTTATTGTGCGGAGCATGGTGACACATTGTGTACTCACACGCACACTCTTTTTATACATTCTTGTCTGTATGCAGTCTACAGCGCCGTATGATATGACAGAGTTCAACTGCATCATAAGCTTTCAGGAAATTAAGCCAATTGTATGTACAGTTTTATGACAGTTTTTTTTTAATTGTTGAGCATATAAATCAATTTGAATCCACATTTAAAATATTCTTGTAAAATTTATAAAAGTTTTGTGACAGAAAAAAATACCAAGATAAAAAAAGATTCTTGTGCACCTGCAAACTACTGCACAAACAGCAAATTATTTTTGGTTACATCTTGTGGTAACAACAGTCAAGGCTGCTGCTGTGGCTTTCCCACCTTCACAATAAGGGTTTGAACTCTTGCTGTGATGAGAATCACTGTTTTGAGAGACTACAACCTTCCATTTAAAATATCTGAACTCTCTGTTTGATTCAACCTACTGACAAAAAGAAAAAGCCCACAGTAAAACATGTTTCATAAAACTCTTGATCTAGAGGCCATGTGTAAACTGCATCCTGTTAGAAACCATTTGTGATTGCAGAGATATTTAGTGAGAGAACACACCTTTAAACACACTTGAAGCTTCTTTTGTTGGTTTGCTATGTTAAAATATCCTAAATTAAATCTTTTTCCTCAATTGCACAGAGCACAGTCGCCTGAGAGACAGTTACTCGAGTCCCTCTGGGATGCATGGCTGTTTTCATCTGATAGCTGATTCTTTTTAATGGCCCGTCAACATGCTGGGGAAACTTAGATGATGATGATGTAGTTTACGATGATGGCATTAAGTTCTTTGCATTAGATTAATATTCATCGTCCCTGTGTTTTGTCTGTTTTGTCACTTTTGTGGTTTGGGGTGAATCGGGAGACTAAACTTCCTACCTCTACATTCAGCCTCAGTCACATAAACACTCCAGACATCTGCTTTAAACGTTGTGTTGACGTTTTATTTTCTTTCATTTCAATTTGCTGCCCATACTCATAGCCTTGTTTATTTTAGAGCCCATTTTACCATGATCATACATACACCACTTCAATTCATGAGACAACACTGCAATACAAGCTGAGTGTAAATTTGCAAGGAGAAATGTTTTACTGTAGTTTTATATGACTTTATGTCGACTAATTTACTCTTTGTTATTTTTTTGTGGCTCACAAGAGGCAAATACAGGCTGGGGAAGCTTTACATGCATGAAATAACAGAGAGTCTGTTTTACTCTTAAGTTAGAAAAACTGCATCCTGAAGCGGAGATCGAGTAGTTGCACTCAGGAGAGGTTAATAAGTTGAGTTTCAGTCCTGTCAGCAAATCAGTTTCCTCTTTGATTGCTGTAATTGCGCATCTAAAAAATCATAAAATACGAGAGTGACAAAGCTTCTTAATCGTGAGTTTACAAAAGATCATTAACAATCATATTAACATAATATTATGATCAGCCAACTCTTATTCTATTTAAATATTTAAAAGTTATATTATCTTTTTTCTCATAACAAATAATTCATGTCGTAGAGATTATACAGCAGATTATTAATAAGAAACGATTTTAATATATTTTAATTGCCTCCTCTTTCGAATATTATTTCTATGCACTGGTATCTGATTATGTTTTCATGAAATGCAATTTCTTTTAAACTCACTTTACTATTAAATGTCATGTTTTTGTGACGAGCGAGATTTTTCTGAGAACTTTCAGTCGTAATTTTACATGCAAAGAATTACGTCTCTCTGCTAATTTGTGTGTCGTGGAGAGGTCTCGTACCCTCTGTAATCAGCTTTCCACTGCTCCTCACGTATATTGCACAGTAAAGCGAAATCACGAGTGAAACCATCTCCCTCCCTGAGCTGCAGCGCCTCATCCTTTTACCTCTCGTCATCTCCAGCCAAAGAGCCCTAAATCACCTCCAGAAACAGAACGTTTTCAACTAAGCAAGGTGTACCCCACAGCTGTTTCTTATACCCGTCTATAGACCTGTCAGCAGTACTACTAAGAAGCATCTCTTTCCTGCAGTAATATGAAAGATCTCGGCTGTCATTAAATTCTAATGCAAAACCGTTCAAACTAAAAAATCCCACAAAAAATATTCATATTCTACCGTGGTACTGTGACATGATCACACATATATACAGGGTGGTAGGCCTATTTTACATGTCCAACACAACAGGGAGTTCGTGGTTTCTTTTTTTTTCTTTTTTTCTTTTTTTTTTTTTTTTTTTTTTTTTTTTTGCTGTGTAGCTTCCTCCTAAAATTTATTACTGAAGAGGTTGAAGTTCCCTTTCAACAGATGTCGATGTTCCCTTTAACTTTTATAGTAAATGTGGTCTCAGAAAACATGAAAATGTTATAAAAATCTGAACTGAAAAAAATAAATCCTGTTCAAAAAATGTGTTTTTGATGAGTGAAACACTTTTTAGATACGTTTTTACTGATTTTGGAAGCTACATTCTCCATTACATCAGGCTGATAATGAGCCATTTTACAAATTAATTGAAACATCTATGTATTATAATTCATGACGACAAAAATAGAGTTAAAGACCACGTGAAAAATTAACTAAATAAGCGGAGTCTATTCTTGTCGATTTTTAAAATAAAACTTACATTTAAAAAGAGGTGAAACCCTGCACCGATATTTCAACGATTAAAGAAAAGCAGCTTTCCTCTCTGACAACACACACTGCACATTTTCATTTATAAAAATCTAAATGTCATCCTTCCCCTGTTGTGCTGTGTGCAGCAGCAGCAGCAGCATATCAGCTCTTACCTGCATGCCCGATGTCTTCTGCCATCCGATCTAAGTCTCCCTTAATGATCATCTCAGCAGTCTCTGGGAGTCATATCTGACGTTTCAGCTTTGAACTGCCAGCCTCCAAAAAACCATGCCAGTTTTCCGAGCACGTCTGCCAGCTCTTTTTTTATGATTATTAATTGATATGAATTTCTTGTCGCTCCTTAGGTCCGTCCTCCCACCCACTTTTCTCCCTCTCCCTCTTTCTCGCTGTCTCTCTGCCCCTCCTCTCCCCTCTTTCTCATCCCCTCCTATAAAAAAAAAAAAAATACGTGCTTAGACCAGCATCAGTTTCCTCCTATTTTTTTTTCTAGTAATTTCCTTAGCTATTTTTGAGTCGGAGCAATAACGCGCACCGGGATGATAATGGAGCCTCTATGCGCCTTAAGTGTTTTAGCGCCCCGTGTGATGTCAGTCTATAATAAAACTAAAAGGTAAAATCGAGGGCAGGAACTTCAAGTGACCCCGACTTGAACTTCTCAACACATCGTCTTAAAGAGACAGGCAGCTATTGTATACAAACGTATATATTATTGCATATTTGTTGTTGTGCAGTCCACTTGCGCTCTGGAGAGGAATTTGATGATGGAAATAACTACTTCATTACATGAAGGGTTGTTGAAACGTTTCATGTCAAGGACCTTCAATAGGACTCCCTCCAAAACCACCGCCTTCTTTTGATTTTATTTAGTCCCTGAGGCCCAAATTAAATCAAAACCAGTCACAATTTATGTTTGCTTTTTCATGAGATTTAGGAAATAACTTTAACAGTTTGTAACTGCTTTTAATTAAGGGAAATCAATGAAATAGTCGCCTAGTTGAATGAAGGTGCCTCTTACTTTATGCTTGGACCTCCACTGAGAATATTTGTAGAGGCCCCCCAGCTTCACTTATAGAACAATCCAATTAGCAAAGTGGAAACTAATAGGATGTTTGAAAAACCACTTTAAACACTCCTAAACCTCTCTCTCTCTCTCTCTCTTCCCCTCTCTCTTTCTCTCGCTCTCTCTCTCCCGCCCTCTCTCTCTCTCTGTCACTGCATGTCTCTCTCTCTCAGGTAAAACACCTGTGCAGTAAAAACCTCTTTCACCCATCACCTGGACATCATTGAACCAGACAGCATTACTGGCTTTATATTGTAAATGGGCAGATTAGTGTCCTCTAAATAATGGCAACGCAGGTCCATAAAGGCCTTTTCTAATTAAATTGAATAAACATCCGCATCTACTTAAAAAAAAATACTCAACTTTTTTCGTGATTAATGACAAAATATTTTTGTGTTAAATAATAAAAAAACGCGGCTGTAAAATAGCCCCAGATTGTTTTGTCTTTAAAAGAACTTGCTTCCCAACATCTTCTTTTAATATTTTCCCTTTTCCAGACTATCCAATGGCACAATAAAATATTAAAACATTTTGTTTCATGTGACTTTTATAAATTGTAAGTTTATTTCTTACTTTACACCTGCATATTGTTGTGAAACCCCTCTTCTAAAGATCCCCACTTTTGGGTGATTTAAATATGCATGTATCAATATTACAAATTTAAAAATAGAATTAAAATATAGCTAAATATAGCCGAAGTTACATCAGATAAGCTTTAGGCCGGACATGGCGATCCAGATGTTCAGGCATTGTCTGTGAACGCTACATCAGAACTATTGGCTCAAAAAGGCGAAGACACGAGGCACATTGGATGAATTTATCACCGTAGTCCTCTAAAAGCTGCTCATTCTGAGTGTGTATGATCCCACGTCTGTGTGGATGCCATCACTGCCTCTCTGCCGTATCTCGCGCTTACCTCGGACTCATGTCTGGTGCTCTGGCCGTATGTCTGCTCTCCTTTTCGGCATTCCCTCATTAAGACCTCCGCTGATTCCCCCTGAGTCTTGTTCTCTCAAAAACTGCTCTTCCGCGTAATTTTGCAGCCCTCTCTCTCTGCCGGTTTCCCCTCTTTCGCTCTCTTCCATACACCAAATTTCTCACGCGTTAAGAAGAGTATCTGACACTTCAGACTGTGTTGCGGTCCGGTCGGACCAAACCTGCCGGCGAAGACTTTACGCGCACAGCGACACCCAACGGCGCACTGAGCGGCAGCGAGTCCCATTGGTTTAATCAAGGGGGGGACATGCTGTGCAGTGATTTGGGGGCAAATAAAAAGGTAGGAAAGCTATTAAATCTAATGTGCGAGCACTAAAACATAAAGAAACCTATACAGCAATCATACTGATTAGGTTTTTATGCTGTAAATCCGCCTCATAACGATTTATGTCAGCATGAAAAGGCTGGTCAACTGTCTGCAGATCAAAGATAAGTAAAATCAGTTCAGGTGAGGTAGACTTTAGTGATAAATCACCTTCATATTTACAATAAAATTTACAGTGGTGGAAAAATGTATACAGATATTTTTTGAGTAAAGGTAGTAATAGCACACTATAAAAAATTACAAAAGTATTGGGAAGAAAATGTAAACTATCAAAAACTAAAAGTACTCATTATAAAGAATGGTCCCTGTGAGTGTATAATATACCATTAAAAGAAAACATTAACATGTAAGCACTGTGATGTTGTAGCTGGTCAAAGTGGAGATAGTTTTTAGTTTTGGGTTGTTAAATCTCTAAAAATGCATCATATTTTATAGGTTGATTATGTGTTTTTGATTGTAAAATCCTTAAGTAACTGTAACTGCCAGATAAGTGTAATAGAGTAAGTATCAAGCAACATAAAATGGAAATACTTAAGAAAAGTACTTCAAAATTGTATTCAAGTGCACTACATAAAGGGCTTAGTTTGACTATAAAACATTTGTATGACAACCTGTCATGCAAAAGAAAATATGTAATTTTAACACCATGTATGTCAGACTTTTGGTCATTTCAGGACAGATTTTTATCACAACCAGCAATTGAGGTTTGTGTTGCATGATTATCTCAATATATTTGATGAAATGGAGGAAGAGCATCTCCAGAAAATGCTGAGCCTTCAGTGTTTCTGAAAAAAGTACATTTTTGTAGGTTTTTTTTTTTTTTTTTTTTTTTTTTACACTTTAGATAGCAGGAGTCATTAACTTTCAATAAACATGAATTCTAACTTAGATTTAATCTGCTGTATTTGGGTGTATTATGTCAGTCAGGCCTTTCTGTTATTATTCAACTTATTCAACAACTTCAACTTTTTCCATAAGCATCCTGAGGTGTTTGAAAGACCACAGATTGAAATTGATGAAACTAATTATTTCACCATCATTGAGGTCATTAGCAGACAGAAGATGTGATCCAGTGAAACGCTTACCAGACTGTGGCCTGTGCGTGTTTGTTTTGATCACAATAGCAGCTGACAATCTCATAAAGCAGACCTTCTTCCTCTTGAGGCTGATTCGAGTCCAAGGTGCTGGTGTGTCATTGAAGTGATCTGCACCACCACCAGCAGCCTGGTGAAGTGGAGGAAGGTATTGTCTCTCACTTCCATGTTCCCTTGATGAACTGTTGATAACCTCACAGACAGAGGTAGGCAACACTGTGTAGGAGAATAGATGTGTTCTATCAAGGATGTGACAGCAGGTTTCGATTCATGCACCAAAATAGTTTTTTTTCCACCTAAGGAAAAGATAAGCAGTGTCATATGCTGCTTGTCAGGTAGGTTGTCTTTTTACAAAGCTTGATTTCTTTCTGTTTCAACGTACACATCTATTTAACCGAAACTGCATTTTGCATTTGCATTTGCATTTACCTAATTCTTAAAGTTTCTTATTAGCCTCAAATGTAGATGTATTGCACATTTTCTTTTTCAGGATAACACATGAATTGCATTCAAGAATTATGATGGATTGTTTCTGGGTATGAATTTTTTTGTTATGTAAGTTATAAAATATAGTAGCTCATGACAGATCAATAATGCAGCTAATCAATGAAATCTGTCTTTTTTTAGGTGTAGCTGGCAGTGACTATGGGCTAATAGCAGCCCCATAACCAATAAATAACATAAGTAAAAGCAAACTTTTACTCAAAGTAACAATCCAGTTTTACTCAAGTCAAACCATGTCAGTAACCTTTCAAGTTAGGTCAAGTCAATTTAATTTATACACCCCGATATCATAAATCATACAGGAGTTTTACAATCTGTACAGCACATGACACTTACAATCCTTAGGCCCTTGATTCGGATATGGAAAAAAAATGGAAAAAATGGAGACCTCAGGAAGGGCAACAGCAGAAGGGATTCTTCTTCCACACGTGCACTAGATGTCATGTGTACAGAACAGACTAAAATAGCAGAAGTAGAACACATATAGAAACTTCCAAGCGTTGTCAAATCTTCCTGACTTTATAGGGGGCAAATGTCAAAACCTAGATTGTGATTAGTTTACAACAGTATCATTACCCATAATTAATACAGTCAACATATTCAATTAATACTTTACAGCCTCTTCCCTCATTAAGAATAATGGGACAAAACCAAACTTTTTGATGCACACATGTTGCTTGAACCAATATCTAAACACATAAGAAGGAGTCACAACCAAGCCTGATAGCTCATTTTTCTCGCAAGGCCCAGAGCTATTGATATGTGGACTGAGAGTGAACACTGGCATCCAAGTGAGACTGTCAGAGCTAAAGGCAAATAAAATGTTTTTGATATGGTTAACATGTAACCTTATTTGAGAGGAAGGAAGATTAAAAAAGTGAGATACTACAGAAACTAATTCTGTATGTGTGTGTGTGTGTGTGTGTCTCTGTGTACAGCTGTTGTCTTCCCAGACAGACTTTTATCTCACTAATCAATCAGCCTCCAGAGGCCTGCGCTGAACATTAAACTTCAGCTTGTCAAAACACAATTTAACATACCGTAATCTGGAGCGCAGCAAACCTGAAATGCTGAACTTTTAATGAACTGAAAAAAAAGCCTCCAAAATTGCTAGTTGTAAGCAATGATTCAATTAAAGCTGAGCTAGAACTGAGCCCCAAACACACAACCCAGGGAGCCCATCCCAAAGAAAAGCTGTGTGTACACCGGCTGCCCCCAAAAGACCAACACTGGAGCTGGAGATAAGGCAGGCTGAGCGGCTAAATCCCTTAACAGTCTGCTGTCACTCTCTAAATCACACACCTTTCCCACCGTTTCTCCAAGTGTTAGCGTTGCAGGTTTTTACATATGACATATATCTTGCAGAAGCTTGGTGGGTTGAATATGGAAATTCAATGAATACACTTTTTTTTTCAGACATCTGTGAGCCGACATGTTGCAGGGTCACCATGTCTCTGAGGCCCGTAAAAACCTTGTTTCAATTTGGGTTCTGAGTGACAAATATTCCAATCACCTTGTTATTGCTCCATTTCTGCCTGGCAGCAGAGAGACAATAGACAGGACAGTCTAGAAGTAATCTCAACACCTTAAAACAGACACCACCGCCATCTGAGTGCAATGTCTCGCTTTTCTCAACTTCTTTCTTTCATTCTCATCAATCATCCCTCTCTCCTTTCTCTCTTTCTCTATTTCTTTCCAGTGGACATGGCCACACATATCTCCAGATGTGACCGCCCCACCATACCAGACACACCCCCCTCCAGCTTCAGATTCCCTTCCCCACCAAAAATTGAATGGTAGGCTCAACATTTACACACAGACCTCTCTTAATTCATTGTAATGAGCAGTTCTGCGACAGCTTTAGAGCACAGGCGTGCAAGGCATGTCATTTGAATGAGCAGTGCTGCTCTGTGCATTTGGTCGCTATTCTAGCTCGCCCATCTGCTGGTGATGGACAATTATCGTGCCACGATTAGAGCCAGAGCAGAAATACTTGATTTGTTTTCTCAAAGGGAAATCTGTATGAATGCAAAATATTTATTTTTTTGTTTTGTTTTGAGAACACAGACCAGTCTGTACAAGTTTATTGACCATGTTTTATTCCTCTGACATTCTCTGCTATCTTGCCTTCATCGTTGTGGTATATGAGGTTGTTTCTGGTTTCACTGTCTACAGTTCATCAATTAGCCATGTGATTTCAGAAGAGACATACACATTGCGAATAATACAAAACTTGCAACAAAAAAAAAACAAGACAAAATAAGTGGATGGACTGAAAAAAACAATTCTGACAACTGATTTTATCATTTCAGTCATTTTTCAAGCAAAAAGGCCAAACATTCAGTAATTCCAGCCTCTCAGTCGCAAGTATTTCCTGCTTTTTTCTGTTTCATTTCACCAAAAAATTCAATATAGTTCATCAGTTGCAGCTCGTTAGTTGCTGCTCCTCCACCTTTTACAAAATATATTTTTTACAACACAGTGCAAAATTTACTCTTAAAACATCACTGGTTAAAATGAGCTTAATCTCTTTATATACCACCCTGATGAATACAAGATAGCTGAAAACACTATCTCGTTTAATTGTGTTAAAATACTGAATGCAAAATAGTACTATATTTGAAACTGAAGTGAAATGAAAAGGTTGACTTTAACAGCAGAAGGAGAAGGGCACATTCTTTGTGCCAGTAGCTACGTATCAAAAGACTACAAGAAGCTGACAGCTCACTTTCTCCATTTAGTAGCTGTTCTGGAGCTTTTTTTGGGTTTTTTGTACAGTTGATTTGTTATACAACAGTGGAGAGATGACAGGAGATGATGGGAATGATATGCAACAAAGGTCCCTACCTGGTTGCCAAATGATGACGTTTGTGGTTGGCGCCTCAACCCCTTTACCACCAGGGAACCTCAGTTCTGGACATTTCAATCAAATCGCACAATCTTCCACAGCGTTAGCCCAGTCGTAATGGAATTATAGATGTTCAAATGTCCATTTTCTGAGCACTTCAAGAAAAATAAGGAAATGAGGGGATTAAGGAAGATCGTGTGATACAACTGAAAGCTCCAAAACAACTACAAAATGAAAAGATTATTCTGTCAGTGTTTCCAAGGTCAAGAATGAACTTTAATCTTGACTCCGACAATGTCATTAGATCAAAGCTCAAAAGCCTGCATTAACATGGAATGTGACAACAACATAAGTGTTTATCATGTAAAATATTTAATGGATATTGAACTAGGGCAGCTCAATCAGTGCACACATGAACCGTATTTACCAGCATTGTTAGTTTAATCCTGCGTCTCCCTGCACTCCAGTGTGGGTATCAATATCTCTGTTCAAGTGTATCTGTGTGTATGTGGGTGTTTGTGTGTAAGCCAGTCCAATGGGCGTCTGCGGCGCACATGGCTGTCCGATGCATGGTCTCTGCTCCCTGGTCTCTCCTCATTAGCCTCACACAGTGCAGCCATCCCCCCCCCCACCCCACCTTCCACTCACAGTACACACACAAGAGGGGGGGGGGGGCCTTTTGTTTTCTGTGTCCGACCTGCGCCCCGTTCCAGCCCTCCTCCTTTTCTCTCCTTCTCTTCTCCACTGACTAAATCTCTTTTCCGGCTTGATACTGCTGAAAACCATATGGTGTGTGACATCATCAGGGCAGGAAGCAGGGAAAGGGGAATGGTAGAGCAGGGGAGAGATTGGCTTGCCAGGTCTCTGTGCAGTGATGTCAGCAGAAAAGCACTCTGGGAGGCCCGTTGGGGGGTGATAGCAGAGCAGGTTGGAAATTTTATCTTTTTTTTTTAGAATTCACTCCCACCTGGATAATCAGGAGCTGAAGGATGTCCATATCAAATGATTTGTGATTTCTTAACATGTCAGGTCTTGGAACTGTTTACAGCGTGCTTAATTTACATTTGTGTGCAGGTGCAGTTGCAGCATTTTTCAAAAATGTCCCAAGAACCTCAATCCGAGGGATTTTAGTTACTGTAATTACAAATAAGGTTTGAGCCATCTTTAGATATCCTGGTCTCAGCATGAGATGCTAAAAACTTCTGCAGATCATCTGTCTACCTCTTCCTTTTAGTCACTGGCAGTCCCAATCTGCACACCAGGCTTTATGTCTGTCAACCTCCCTCCCTCCCCCTTTTGTTCTCTGGGTGAACTCTCCAGCTTTGTTGTGAGATCCTGGTCTCCATACCATCACTACCGACCCATCCAGCTCTCTATCAGCACACACAGAGATACACACAAACACTCACACAGTCAGCATCTCTCCCTTTTCTCACACAAACACACATGCACTATAAAATACCCTTCTCCTCTGATTAATGGCAGAGCTGGGGAGTGTGCCAGGCAAGGAGGGGAGGTATTAGAGGAGAGGAGAGGAAAGGAAAGGAGAGGACAAGAGAGGAGAGGAGAGGAAAGGAGAGGAAAGGAGAGGAAAGGAGAGGACAGGAGAGGAGAAGAGAAGATAAGAAAGGAGAGGAGAGGACAGAAGAGCAGAGGAGAGGAGAGGAGAGGAAATGAGAGGAGAGGAGAGGAGAGGAGAGGAGAGGAGAGGAGAGGAGAGGAGAGGAGAGGAGAGGAGAGGAGAGGAGAGGAGAGGAGAGAAAAGGAGAGGCTGCTGCAGCTGTGGTTTTGGAGCCGTTTTCTGCTGCACCCCCTTGCTGCCCCCTCTCTCCATCTCCTCTCTGGCTCCTCGAGGGACACACGCCTTGGCCAGGCCCCAGGAACCAGGGAGTCAGGACCAGGCTAAGGGGGAGAAAAAGGGGAACAAGAGAGGAAAGGAAGGATATCACAAAGGAAAGAGAAAAACAGAGCTGACCTAACACAAAAGTATTATAAGGCAGCACCTACATAAACAGAAATGCGTGAGATGTTCCTCAAAGGTTTTTACGGGTAAAACCGTACAAAGCATCATATTTTCCAAAACACTTGAGCCGGTGAATGTTTGTTTTACTATGTGATTCTGGTGCTGTCGTTTGGTTTTATAATGCATCAATCAGTACTGGATTTTTTCAGAAAACAAAATTCATTTGCTCAAGTACTGTTCTTAACTTCAGTGTTGAGGTAATAGCATTTTACTTGAGAATTTTTATTTTGTGTGGAAGCACCTCATGCAACTAACTCATAACTCACTCACAAAGTCGCTCATTGACATTTGGCAGGCTGCAGGTTATCCACAGGGTGGGCTGTTTGGACGATGTCAGACTAATAATACCCCTACAAGTTCAGTATGTGCCCGTATGTGATAAAACATAACATAACACTCGTTTCCTGCAGGTGGCACAAGTGTCAAAATTGTACAAACTATTACTTCCCTTGCCTGTAGGTGGCACATGCAGATTTACAGGTCTAAACTGTCTAAAGTGGAAAACTCACAAATAAACAGGTGGCTGATTGCATATACACAACTGGATCTTTTTTATAAAAAGATTCAAATCGCAGAGTTGTCAAAAGGTATTTTGGTTATCTGTGGAAAGGTTTTTAAAAATATTTTGACTGTATTACTTGTTTCATTCAGAAAGCCCCTCAGAAAGTATTGCTTCATCTCTTCTCTTTAGCTTTTAGCAGTGAAAAAAATGCCAGTTTTTTTTCGCTTTTTTTTTTTTTTTTTTTTTTTACCCACTCATGCAATTGATTGCACAACAGTTCTTTATCATTTTAGCAGTGTTTATTTTTCTATGTGAAGACATGATGGTAGATGCTGATTGTTGCATGTCATCCTGCATTAAAATGTTACTTTCAAGAAAAAGACTTACTTGCAGTGAAATATACTTCAGTAAACTGGAGGATTATCCTTTCCAAGGCATACATAATGGAAATTTGTGAATCTGAATAATACAATAGGCTATGTCATCCAAAATTACCAGTCAGTGTGAGTGGTACTTTAAAGGTTAAAAAATGGGATTCTAAACAAAGGGTTGGCCATTCAAATCCTTGTGTGGGCAGAGGAAGAAAATGAACACTGTCATCACTGCCAACAATCGAACATACTGTATGTTGCCCTCTGACCAGTTAATCCCAAATTGCTGCAGAGAAGTGCTCATGCTCCAGCGCAACACTGTAGATATACTGGATATTAAATGGGAAATAAAGTGATTTCCTTTGAAGAAGAGCAATAAAAAGAAACAAGAAACACTTTATGTTTCCTGTAATTTTATTCTGTAAATTCACCAAGACTAGCTCTGGTAAATTTATCCCACAATCCACTGTTAATGCTCAAGGAAGATGTGGAATGATGGATGATTAGGGTGAAAACAGAAATGGTAGAATTTATAGGCAAGTAGGTGGATGAACTTCAGAGAACAGACATTGGATGAACACTTTTGCTCTACACGTGGCTGACTTGCTTCTCTTTTGTAATCTTGTCAAAGCACTTGCAATAAATTCAGCATTAATGCGAACAGAAGTGGAAACTTTCTTTTTAACAGTGAGGATGGTGTGATTTTTCATGGTGGGGGGAAGTGTCTACAGAAGGCTCGTCCATATAAAATTTGAGATAAGCTTATCAGCGCTCAGCTTCGTACTGATGTTTTATGCATTAACCTATGGCTTTGCTGGTAGCCTGACTCAACATATGCAGGATGTTATGGGTATGCCTGTGCATGTTTGAACCTCAAGTGTGATTTGATCACCCCCACTGCCCTGCAGTCCTGGGTTAGTGTGTATTTGAGGCCTATTCTCTCGTCCCTCTCCCCCTCTACTCTCAGTGTTTTATGGGCTGTGTGCTGCGGTGCAGTGACCTCCCTCTCACCCCGGTGCCACCCAGCCGGTGCAGGATTCAGGCGCGCATGGCCCCTGCCAAAACCCCATAGCGCCACATCTGCAATCCATAAACGCCAGCCACTCTCGCTCTCCTACTCCCTCGCCCACACCGCCTCAGACTCTCACACTCCTCCATTTCACTCTCTCTCTCTCTCTCTCTCTTTCTCTCACCCACTAACTTTTTATTTTAATTTCCAAATTCTACGCGTCCCCCTTTTTGCATTCCTTTGACTCCTTCCTCCCACCACTTCTGGTTTTATTCATGCTGAACATCAACTGGCTCTTCCCTTATCTCTCATTCCCTCACTGCCCCTTTTCTCTCCTTCCGTTTCTTTATCCACATCCAACGGAAAAATCTTTCACCCATTATATCTTCAGTGGGAGCCAACGAAGTGTGGTGGCAGTGAACTGGGAACCACAAGACATTCCTGATTCAAACAGCACTAAGTCACCAGCGTTCAAGTCCTCTGACAGCGGCCTGTGCCAAACACACACTTCACTTATGGGCTGGATTCAGCGTTACCACGTAGCAGTTGGTCCCCAAACAGCTAAATGTTTATCTGTTTCAAATTGATAGTGTCAGGGAAAAAATGTAGTGTGTGCATCTAAATTCAGTACCATTTTTGTACATGTGTTACTTTAAGAGCGTTCTCCATCATGGGGGTATTGAATTCCCCCTCCCTTCACCATGAACTGCTGGCCAGCAGAGCAAACAACACCCCTCCCCTCCACTTTAACAAGATGTGTCCAACACATCACTGTTACAGTGCCCTTGCCTTAATACATGTTAAAAAAATACAGTGAAGTAGGAAATAAATTGAGTGTTACCACAAAACTGTCCAGGACTCCTAGCTTGCCCCCCATGGGCAATAGAGACATTAGTCTTTCTCGATTGTATTATCTTTTTCCACTGTAATCAAATAAAAATGCACAGAGTGAACTTTTGCTCCCCTTCATTTCTTGGATCATATTCTCCTCTCCATCCCAAAGTCTTCACCTTCTGGTTTCCCAGACATATTGGCATGCCTCTGTGGTGCAGTCCCAACAGAGCCCGGGGATGAATCATGTTGCTGCAAGCATGCAAGCTCAGTTTTATGATAAATATTGCAATTCATAAATCAGTGTTTTCCTAAGCATGAAAGCTTGGGTCAGGGAAGGACGCAAAACTGTTGAGCATTTCAGCTTCAGTTTGAAAATAACAGAGATGTCGTGATATGTGCATGTGTACTGAAGAGGAGGCTTCAGGTCAGAGCAAGACCACCAGGGAGTGGAACATCAGGGAATCTGGGGATACAGTGCAATCTGGCACGGGTGTGTTAGGGGATTAATTGTTTTCAAAGCTGTTATTTGCTCTCTTGCCCTCATACCGATGTTACGCTGGTAGTGCCAGGAAGTCTAAAATAGCATAGATGGGTGAGGGAGTCTACAACGTGTTTGTATTTCATGCTTGATGTTGTTTCATTCTCTATTAAATTCCTTTTGTGATTAGTGATTAATTAGATCTTTTTTTGTAAAGTACACTGATGCGTGTTTGTGATGAAAGATTTTATAAATAAATGACTGACAGCTGCTATTCGTCAAAGTCTCAAAGGCTACAAGTCATTCATGGAAAGAAGAATTTTTGCTTTAAAGTCCAACTTGGGAGTTCTTTTTCCATGATTAAAGTTCCTCAAATATCACAAACATTATCTGTGTAATGATTTTGTCCAAGTTAGTACATTTTAACATGGCCACAGGCATTAGGGACTTCAAAGAGTTGCCAGTGTAATGGCCTTGATGCATGATGTAAAAACTATTATTGACCTGCCAGTTGTTAACAACACTCATTATTTCTTCAATCATAAAGTACTCCCCACACACACACACAGTTATTTCAATGGTCATTTCAAACAAATGTCAAGAGTTGCTCAACAAGGCCGTATGCAACTTTCATTAATGCTTATTCATTACTGCCATCTAGTGGCAGAAACTGGCTGAGCAGCAGGATAGAGGCCTCAGGGTGAAAGGAGATGCTGGCCTCAATAAGCTGAAGGCAAACAATTAGAAACAAGATACTTTGGATCAAAATAGTTTTATTTAATACACATCACACTTTTTGAAAATGTCATGTGTTCACATCCATGTAAAGTATTTCTATTAATACATGCTCTGCGTCTTGTTTGCATTGCCAAATCGTCCCTTCACTATTCCATCTCCAAGTCCTCCATGTCCACAGCGATCTCTCTTTTAAACCAGGGTAAAGACAAGGGCACATAAGGGTCATATGTCCAACGAGGATAAACTCTCTTGTACAAATTCATCAGGACTGTGTCTTGAGATCGCAGCTGATTATCAAATACACACTTCATGTGTCCATGTGTTCCTGAAAAATATAAAAATCACATTTTACTGATGATGCAGTAGTCCTAAAAAGCAAGTACACAGCTTAGTAATGCTGCTAGCAGTGGGTTTTGTTTTTAAATGTTCTCACCTAAAGCCTCCTTGATGTGGCCTCTCCGACCCCACTTAGTTCGCAGCTCCACTGGTTTGAACCACATGATGTCATCTGTCACAGAGAGAAACAAAAATGGAAGTAGAATGTGAATTGAAGCCACAGGCAAGTCACACCACATGTAATCATCCATACTGTATGGAAAGAATGACAATTTCCTCTCACCCCTGTTAAAGAACATGTAACGAACAACCGCAGAGCGGCGGTTAATTTTGAATGGGTGTCCACTCAGTACAATCCTCTTCAGTACAACACGCTGAGGGTCACAACTGAGCAGACTGCCTGTAGCCACCAGGTCCTGGATGTCTAGAAGGAGGCAGTAACAAGAACACAAGCTCAAATACCAGCACAGAATTAGCTTAAGTGGATAATTAAATAAAACAATTAAACAGACAACAGGACGGATGGTCAAAAGTTTAAAATCAAAGCAGCAAGACCGCTAATCACATCTACTTATTTTCAGCCACAGACAGGGACTTTTCATCTCACCATCATTCCTTTGTTTGAAGAGCAGGACTCCTGTCGGGGGGAAGGTGATGGGAGCGTACACTGACACCACAGTGGGGGCATCTGGCTTGAGGAAGCGCTCCATCTTATGCTTGTCAGCTAGAGAAAAACAGAGCCAAGTTAAACATTCAATAATTAATTTATGACCTACAGTACAACCAGCAGCTAAACCTGTTTCACTTGGGCTCCCAGCCAATAGCAGCTGGCACTTGTGCTTATGCTAAGTCCATGTCATATTACAATTATTGTAATTATGAGATTCTGACTCATCAATAGCGTTCATGGGACATGATGTCATAATTCTGTGACTGATTTTTCTGAAAGCTTAGCGACATATCCAAGTGGGTGCTTCATAAGATAAAAGTACCTGAAAATAAAGCAAGTAGGGATGTCTCACATTAGTCAAAGTCTGTTGTTCAATGTGATTAAACCCACATTTACTGGATATGGAGGTGTACTGTCAATGCACACTATTTTAACCCTCACTCCAACTCGAATCATACAGCCGCCTAGTGGTCCTATGACATGAACGCTCGCTATTTGTAAACATGGGAATCTTCTGTCCTTATCTGCCATCCATCTCATATAATGTGAATGCAGTATTAGTCCCGTCTCCCGTTTCTTAAGCTCACATCCACCCTTCATCACCTACCTGAGGTGTGCTGGGAGAAGATAGGAGAGGCCCTAAACCTCCGAAAACCACAGTGGAACACCAGCTCCTCCTTAGATTTGATCGGCTCTGTATTACTGGGGTGTCTTCTCACCAAAAGGTGCATCACTGACATCTGTGCACGGAGAGGAGAAAATGATTAGGCCAGAGAAGTCAAAATGTGCTGTCAGTGTGACTTTGTTTCAAATGGACACCTATTAAAAAAAAAAAAATCAGACACAAAAGGTTTTTATATGTCAACATGATCAATCATACCTTCTGTTCATGGGGCAACAGGGACACTAAAACCAGAGGTTTGCCTGACTGGACGCTCTCCATCACAGAGAAGGGCACATCAGTGATGTGCAGCGTGACATACCAGCCCACCTGCAACAGCAGGAGCAGCAGAGTCAGTGAATGAACAAATATAAAAAAAAAGGTGTAAAAATTTTTTTTTACAGGAAAACATTCACACTCATTTTACCATGGCTCCCTCCTCCTCCATTGCAGCTTCAGCCAGTATGCGGCGGCGGGTGCGTTCAAAACTCTGGAACTGGAAGATGCGTGAGTAGTTGAGAGGTAAGTTTTCCATCGGATCCCAGGGCGAGGAGCGAAAACTTTTTAAGCCTCTGTAGCGCTGAAACCTTTAAGCAGAGAAAATCGCATCAAGGAAATGATCTACGGATTAGTTTCATTCCAACCTACATTCTCAATACTTTGAAAACTTATTTCTCGTGCTAAATAAAACGTAGCAGAACTGACCTGATTCTAGCTGCTGTGTCGAGGGGCGTGTCCACCTCGTCAGGGAACATTTCATTGGCTCTGGCCTCACGGTAACGTTTGAGACCCTCTTCCTCTGCAGCTTCATCCATGTGCTCATCATAGCGCTGATCGGCTCCAGCTCGCTCTGTGGAGCACACCTCTTCTTCCTCCTCTTCTTCTTCTTCTTCTTCCTCTCCTGAGGAACAGCCTGAACCAGCATCCTGAGCAGAGAGGACACAGTAAAATCTGCCTCAATATACAGAAGTATTGTATAACACACACATAGACAAAAAAAAAAGTTTTCTCACTTGCTTGTAGAGAAACCCCACTTCAGATATTTGTGGTTTTATTTGCACATTAGCACTCACCACGTTTCCACCATCCCTCTACACCTTTTTATTGTGGTGGAGGCAGAAATCTCAATCACAATTTTAGATATTTGAACATAAAACCACATAAAACCAAACTATCTGCATTACTAGATTTAACTAGAGGTGAAGTAAAAATATGTTTTTAATGAGAGTATAACATGCATCATAGGTATTTGCCAAAATTCAAACTACAGGTAACCCTTGGTTTGAATATCTTATAATTCAGGAATGGTCCTGGTGTATTGAGAGATGAAATCAGGAGATCCAGTTTTATAATTTCTTGAAAACCAACTTCCACGGACAATATATTTGTATAAGGAAGTGAGTCATCAAAGAAGACATGCATTCAGAGTTCTCGACTGGCAAATTACAGTAGGAGCCAGACGCATGAAGGGAAAGCTATCAGCATGGGGTTGATTCACAACCTTCCCAACATCCTTGCTGCAATAATAATAATCATTATCATTTGAAGTACCATTTTCCCCTATTGTTAACTTCTCCTAATGCGTATTCCTGCGCGCCAACCTTGACATCAAACACATGCTAATAACAATTACAGATCATAATGAACCCATTGCGTAAGGAGAGTTTCCCCAGACTTCTTTTCAAGCAGAGCTGGAAATAAATAAATGGTCGACCCCTCCCCTCATCCAGACAGGAAGTTCTGCTCACAGAACAGGAAGACAGGAGGCTTCTCTTGGGACTCCTGCTCCAAACACTATTGTTGTGGTGAGCAGCCTGGCACTACAGGCCAGATACAGACACTGAGAAAACAAACAGTGCCTCTCAGTCGCGAGGTGCACCGACCGCGGGTCACGTATGCACCGCGCCAGCCCCGGAACCTCTGACACTCAAGACTACATAGTTTCTCCACAGATGACCGTCTTCGTCATCCTTGATAGGATTACGCTGTCTGACTGTTGCTATGACAACAAACAGCAGCTGAATAAACTAGCCCTGGAAATTTGGGTTCAGGCTGAAATAGTATAGAAACAATTACTCGATGAATTTATTAAGTAGACTGAAAATTTGAGTCAACAAATAATCAAATATTTGGTTTTAAGTAATTTATCAATTTTAACGTTAAACATTTGTAGATTCCAACTTCAGTGATGTCACTAATTTAATATTATTATAATAGACTGTGTGTGTGGGGAGGTTTAATGGTTTTTCTTTATTTGCTGACATTGTATAGCTGATTACTTGGGGAAAAAAATTGCTTTGTCTGAACAGGAAGTGATTTTTCACCTCTATTAACCACTATCAACACAAACAGTATGTTTATCTGTGTTTATTACAAAGACAAGCCAATTCAATTTACTAAGAATATTTTTGTCTTCAAGACCTCTCCATTTTCCTTGTGTCTGTACATTCATTGCAAATTAAAGTTGTTGTTTTGTTTTTTTTTTTGTTTTTTGTTTTTTTAACACGGATGTGTTTTCGCCTCGGTTTGTGTCACTTAATGTTACTCTGCATCTGGTCTTGTCTAACCACATTTTTCCACTGACTTTGTATGCAACCAGACTGTCTCTAAAACGCATTTCATATTCAGTCTGAACATGAGCTGCTTTTCAGCTGTTGCCCAGGAGCAGGAAGTCAGCATTGTTTTTTTTCACACTTGAGATATTCTGAACGCTAAAGAAAACTGAAAGTTTCCTTTGCTATGTGAGTACCTGCGAGTTATTCTCCTCATCGTCTCTCTCCATGGCCTCGTCCATCATGTCGTCAACATCATCGTCTTCACTGCTTTCTTCATCCACATCACCGTTCTCATCATCTTCATCCACAATCCATGTAGCCTGGTAGTCTGACGTTCCTTTAGGGACTTTCATCACACGTTTGTTCTTTCTGGCCTCTGAACAACAGAGAGAAACAACAAAAAAAACATTTAGAGTACCATCTTATTGTTGCAAGTTTTAAATTGTATATAGCCAACAAAGCATATTTGAATAAGGAAAGGCATTTGAGAAGCTGCTCCAATACAAGTAAAGCCTCAACTCTGATATACACATTATTTAACTAATGTAGGCTTTCCACAACCTCCAGTTCTACCCCTTCAGTCATTTAAAAATGCCATTAAGTAAAAATCATGACTTTGGACCTTCAGCCTCCAGCAGCTCTGATTCCGTGGGCCACGTCTGCTCTCCATCCATGGGGTCAACCTCAGCCTCTGTCTGCAGGCTCTCCCTGGAGGATGGGTCAGCCTTCATAAGCACCCTCACTGGAGCCTCACCTTCATCACCGTCCTGAGGGAAACAAATAAATGGCAAAAGATGAATATATAATAAGTGCGCACTAAATCCCCAAATCCCTGTCCATTTAAGGACCACACAAGTGTTTTTGCACATTCAAGCCCACACACATATCTTGACAATTACATTACTGATTATCATTTTGTTGCCATCTTCCTGGCAGCCACTCTTTTCATTCATTACACAAAATCAGACCCTCGCTCTTAGATAACTATTATCAACTGCTTTAATCGTGAAAGTTACACTATGTTTTTTAGGACCAGTCAGCATTTTAATATGTATGCCAGTATTCATTATTTTCCCGTTTAACTATGAATTATGCAGCTGACATATGGATAAAAACATGCAGTATTTGCCCTGATAGATAAGGGAACATAATTAACTTTGATAATGGTTAAAAAAAAAGAAGAAGAAGAAAAGAAACAAATCTAAAATTACAAAAAACATAAGTATCATACAAGTTTCATATAAAAAACATAATCTATAAAATAAGATAAATATGAGAAAACCTAAAAACGTATTTGAAAAAAAGAATTTTCTGCCATTTCAATATCAAAACCACCTACTTGCATGTCAACGTCTCCTTCTTTGCCAGGCTTTGCTGGTCTGGGTGTTGTTATGTTAAGGGGAAGAGGGTCTGATGGAGCGTCAATCTGACTGAGCTGAAAGTCTCCGTGTCCACTGATGTGCACCAGTCTGTCAACTCGTAGAGGGCGGCCACGGACATACCCAGAGACACAGAGGGTACCCAGGCCAGTGGGTCCACCACCTGTCCCCTCAGCAGGGCTGTTGGGGGTAAAAGTGGCATGCTGAGCCAAAAGATGGGAGCGTCTGGAGCGGAAACCCAGCTTCCTCTGTCTCTGAGTGCCCAGGTGTCTGAGAAGTAGAGTGGCGTCCTGCTCCGTATCCAGAGGGAAAAGACGGGCGTCAGGGAAACGGACCTCAGTGATCTTTAACAGAGCTCTCCTGGACTCAACTCTCTTTTTCACAGGAAGATCAGTCACACCCTGACACACCAGAGCTGCAGAGAGTGGATTTTTGGACACAAAGACGAAGGGATTAGAAAGTGCGCATCAGAGCAGAAACCAGAAACTATAAAATTTAATGTTAGTCTATCCCACTGTCAGTGATGCATCTCACTGACAGAAAGCTCTTGCAGTGTTATCAGCATTTATACTCACCATGGCTGGGGAGGCCCTGGGCAAAGAGACAGGACAGACAGTAGTCTCCATAGCTGTCCCAACCTTCATTGGAGTCCAGCACAAATACAAGGCTATCTGCAATCTTTGACACATCCAGCAGGGAGTGTATGTCCGCTGTCCAAAGAAACCATAAGACAAGCTTCAGAATGGGACGACACAAAGCTCATCACAAAGACAAAACAGTACAACAAAAGGCATGTGACACATAGTACAATTTCTAAAATACTTGTTTTAAATTGCTCTATCTGCACAGGATGAGACATTTGTAGAATCCTTTTCACTTTAGACATTATTGGGTTTGTAAGCCCTGACAGTTTTGAATGACCTGGCAGAAGCTGTGGCAGCTATGTGGACTGCACTTTGATGCGTGTCCACTTGTGTTTCCTGTTTTGTATTTCATTTAATTTATCCCAATTATTCATTTCAATTCATTTTGTTTCAGGTGAGTTTTTTTCTACACCTACAGCAGTTCCATATCACTCAACACTCACCCGTGCTGTGGCTTAGAAAGGTGAACCTTTGTTTAAAACGAGGCAGAATCAGCCCAAAACTGTCACTGATGCCAGTGATGCAGCGCTCCTGATGTACAACACCCCCTGCACCCTCTCCACGTAGCAGTTTGGTGATGGCACCGGCATCAACTCCAGCATGGAGGGCGACCACGGCAACTAAGTGAGGAGGACCATCCCTGCTGCCTAGACGCCGTTTCTCTGTAAGAACCTAAAAAGACAAGAGATATGGAAACTTTGTAAGAACAGTCAACAGCAATCAGAAAAGTGAAAGGCTGTGATAAATTCTGAAAATTACCATGTCTTTCTTATTCCTGCGTAGCTGGTTGGCTTTATGCCTTCTGTCCATCTTCTTCTGTTCTTTTCTCTGTTTTTTGGTGAGGGCTGTCACGGACACTCTCCCTGTGAGATAGTTCAGACATTCCTTATTAGGCAAAGTGCTGTCATGCGAGTTAAATTAACATCTCAACTTATCACAGTATAGAACAATAATGCTGTGGTGTGGTGCCCGTCCTAACCAGGACACTCAGTGAGACTCATTTCTGGCACACATGGGATTATTTGATATAATGCAACTACACCACAATCTTACTACTTAGGAAAAAAAAACCTTCAAGTACAATATATTATAATAATATAGTGCCTATCACAGTTCTCCTTCATGCACCACCCTGCCCCAACCTCCCGATGCATGCAAGTAAACACAGGTAGTTGAGTGCATATTTTCTGCTTGATGAAAAATTGCAAAGTCAATATGATGAACAACAAAAGTTTATAATTCGCTGTTTAAACTGTTGTTGAGTCAGAACTTGTCTTCGAGACAGAATGTGATGCAACTATAAGCTGTGAAGAAATCATCTGTAGTATATGTCGACAGTGTAAACAAGATATTAACATGATTGTCTCCAGGGTGTTGAAGTTATGATTGATGTCTTCAATATCTTTGCCGTTTTAAAACACCGTGGGCTATTTATCAAAAATGCAATCAAACACTATAGCCCCGCAAAAATAAGACAACATTTAAACCTATTTTGTGATGCTTATGCTAATCTGTCTTAGTCTTTTGTGGCCATAAGCATATAAGGATATGATATAGATCTTTCTGTATAGCTGTAAAATACAAAACTGTTAAATTGTTTTTAATTTGTCTGATTCCGACTGAAAAACCACCAGCTCACCAGGTTACGCCTGTAAACAGGATCTGTGTGCGTGAGTGAAACAATATCCATGCATCTATACTTCTCAGTGAGAAACTTAAAGAACCTCTGAAATATTCCTTTTAACTATCACTTCAAACATAGTTGTACAAAGTTGTAGTAAGTGACCATTTAAGTGTATAGTGCAATGTGTTTTAGGTGTACATCGTTTTATGAGAGAATCAACTCTAACTGTAATATTAGTTGCAGTGTTGCTGGATGGCATCACATTTGTAATATACAATTATGCGATTTTAATTTAATTACGTGGTGATCATAACAGTAAATTAAAGTGTTACAAATGAATATTTAAACTCCAATAAGAAAAGTTTTTTAAAAAGCCACTTTCTTACAGAAAATTTGCCCAGTTTAATACAGTATGACAGCTGTTTTATATAGATATCTAGCAACTCTAATAAACCGACCCTAACCCCGTCCTTTAAATGGTCACATGTCAACAGGGGAGGGAAGATGATCACTTCACCAGTTAACTTGCGATCGGGCGTTTTTCACAATTTCTTAAACAGCAATGTTGAGGAAAAAATGTATTTACACGTATCACATATTCTACTAAACCGATGTACTGGAAAAACTTAACACGTGTGTTTGCAGAGACGTGACCACCACAGCCACAAGCCAACACACCACAGCTAACAGCAGCTGTTGAATGACACTTCGTAATAAAAAAAACGGATCCTACCTTTGTTTTCTCTCTCGATTTCACCTTTCGTCCGATGCTTGCCATGTTTGTGGCCTTTGTTTTTCTGTTTATATATGCCGGCTCTGTGGCCCTGTTGTTTTTCCCCATTAGCAGCCATTTTCACCATGTGGGAAAGGCAGGCAATTTACTTCCGCACTCGCGCCAGCGTCATAGCAGAGAGGCGTGGCTACAGACTTACCAGAGGCGATATTTTTTCTTCCTAGGACGGCGAAGTCATGACCCGCCCTCCTCTACCTCTGATTGGCTAGTCCTCGTTGCCTTCGTTGGTTGGGTTGATCAGGTTTAGGCATGAGGAGTGAGATTGGTTAGAGTTAGGGTAAGAATGGCAGGATAAGCCAATCATAGGCAGCTTAGGGCGGGTCATGACTTTACTATCCTAGAGAAAAAATATCGCTTACCGCAGAGTTTTCTCTTGCAAATAAAAACCCTCGTGATAATACATTAACGTCATGATATTTGTGGGACATATTTATTGAATACTGCGTTTACTGGACACATTTCAAGCATGCGACCACACAAAAAAACAACAGCATATTGTAGATATATGAGCTACATTAGATGACAGTACAAAAACGTAGGGTGCTAAATTTAAATCACTATGACAAGTCCATGATAAGAAAACTATTTGGAAATGTTGTGGTTTTCAATACAACACTTAAAGTCCCCCTCTACTCATAAACTTCTTTTTATTTTTGTTCCTACAGTTTGATGTTTGAGCTACTCTCTGCAGAATGATGTATGTGCAGAGTTTGACACTAGAAGGAAGTTTTCACTTTCATTTCTTTAAAGTGGAAAGTTTCTCTGTGATCACTGAAAATCTCATTTTAAAGGTTGGGCCTATGAACAGGATGTGTGACATTAAAAACAGTTAACCAATAGCAGTCCAGCATGCAACTTACACAAGTGTGATGTTTTTATTGATAGATTCTGAGGGAGAAGATGTCATTTTTATTTTTTTATTTTTTGTGGAAAAATCAAATCAGACAGACATTTTTCAAAGTACTCAAGTCAAGTGTGTTTTATTTATATATTGCCAAATCACAAAAGAAGTTATTTTAGGGCACTTTTCATTCAGAACTGGTCAAGACTGTACTCTTTAATTTACAGAGACCCAACATTTCCCCTTGAGTAAGCACCAGGTGGCGGTGGCAAGGAAAAACTCTTAGCAGAACCGGGCTGTGGGTGGACCACCATCTGCTTCGACCGATTGGGTCGAGAGAGACAGAGAGACAGAAAGAGAGAGACAGAAAGCATAGCAGAATGTAAGTTCCACATAGAGATGTATAGTAGTAGTAGTAATAATAACAAGAGTAATAATAATAATTGTAGCAGTGAGTATTGAGCAGGATCCAAGGGGCAGTGGGTGGTCTGAATCCAGAGATCCGGATTCTTCAACTCCAGAGGCAGAAATACCTGCAGAAAGCAACAGGAGAGAGATGAGAAAGCACAAAATTACCGGAGAAAGTTAGTAACATGCATTAATGGTACATGAATACCCACAGACACACAAACCCACCTCTGAGGCATGAAAGATGAGTCCATCCTCCTTTTCATCATCCACTGATATTTAATCCTCTTTCTCGGCAGTCTCTAATGATTCATCATCATTCCAATTATCCAGCTTTGGAGTTTACAGGAGTTAGAGGCCTCTCTTTAAGAAAGATATCCCCTCCTTTAACCATGAAGGAGCGAGTGGGGAAAGAGGAGAAGAAGTATAAATAGAGGTAAAAGAAGAAACTTAAAGAGCCTCTGATGCATTAACCAACTGACAAAATTAATTCAGAGAAGAGTAGCATCCTTTAATTACCGTATTTGTTTCACCATGATGCAGTATAATTAGGACTGTGGTAACAACATCAACCTTAGTTCTTTTCTGTAGTAAAATATCATCCTCTACCTTTGACGTCAACAACCACCTGTAAGTACTTAATGTGTGCTGTAACCAACTACCATCAACTTGTAGCTTTAACAAGTTTACAGATTCACTAGTTATCTGGAGAATACCAGTTTCCTGCTCAAAGTATCAACAGGTGACAGTTGTTCGTGCAGTTAAAAACGAAGCGTGATGAATGATTGATCGTTTGTTATATCTTGCAGTAACAACCAGCTGAACTGTGTATCCTGTTCATGCACAGCGTATTAAAGCAGTGTGAAGGCTCTTTTTGTAAATGCACTGCTGACACATGAGTTATGTGTCAAATGAAAAAAGAAATCTTCATTTAAATCCACCTTATTTCACTCTTTTACAGTTAAAGCCTACTTTATTTGAGCTGCTTTGTTTTATATCTGCCTGGAACAATCAGATTTACTGCTTTCACCTCTTGGATCTCCCCCTCTTCATGTAGAAGCACAAAGTTATGTAACATAGAAGCAACACCAGTCACATGTGGGACCCCCTGAAGAGGAAGCATGTTAAAGTAATGCAGATCCAAAAACCCTGTCAGAGCAATGCATGAGAAGAGCTCTGCCATTTGTTGTTTTTGTAACTGGCAGGTCATTGTATAGGCTGAGTTACCAAAGTTATAGTAGTGATTAGAGGGAAAGAATAGGTTTGAACTTGAAGAAGAGGCTACAGGGGTTTCTTCGGTACAATGTTACATCATGTGCAGACCCACCAGAGAATGCATTGGTAAACAATAGCTGACTATCATGCACTGCCTGAAGGGGAAATTTGCACACTCACATATGTGTGATATAAGTACCATCTATATGCACCGAGTTACCCCTGGAAATCCAGTTTCAACTTTCCCATCTTAAGATCTGTTGTGCTTGCTGATTTGAGAGGCCTCAGTAGCTACTTTGAATATGGGAAAATATTGTGCAATGTCTTGAGTCGCACTTTTTGGCCACTCAACAATAGGCTGCGGAGGATCCCCAGGGCAAGGCACACAATAGTCTGTTCTAGTAGAGCTTCTCAGTAGCCGACAGAATACTTGCATCTGCTGGTTATGAAAGTATAATCTTGAGAATGTGTGTATGTGTTTTGAGCTGTATTATTATAAGCCAGGCCAGCACAGGATGACAGCAAAATATGTTTATAGTCTATGTAGAAAATAACTAAAAGCTTTATTTATTGGATATGTGTATGGCCTAAATAATAATAATTTGATAAACACAAATAGACAGACTAATAGTACACTTCAATTATTTTTATATAGCACAGTTAGAACATACAGCTATACAACAGTGCATTTATTTGTATATTAGAATTAGTTTCAGACATAATTTGAACCTAAATGTTGCATCATTGATCAAAGAAAACTTGATATTTATAGTGCCCAGGGGATTAATTATAACTTTTATGATGACCCCCTGACCCTTTCTTCAAGCCATAAATTTGTAGTTGTACATAAGGAATAAAAGCCAATTAGATAACAATAATATAAAACAATTTATTTAGCAGCCTACCTTGACATATATATCACACTCTCCAGAGGGAGACAATTTTCCATTTTCTATGAACTTATGCCACTCTCAAGAGACTCACAACAGCAAGTTTCTTAATACTAATAATTTGTAATAAACAAGTCCACTATAATATCAATTCTACTTTTTTATTTTTATTTTTATTTTTATATCATCTATGGTCACTTACAATAACCTGAAAATATGAGCAGCTGTACAGACACATATTGCCTTTACTGAAAAAAAAACAAAAACGGAGGCCTCTCATAATGATGACTTACTATCTCATAATTTTGAGATATCTACTCATAATTACGAGACCTTTTCTATAGTAAGTCATAATTGTGAGATTTTTTCTCTTAATTATGAACAGTAAGTCATAAATATGAGATATTTTCTCTTAACTGTGGTAGTAAGTCATAACTGTGAGATATTTTATCTTAATTATGCGATAATGAGCCATAATTGTGAGATAAGGCCTGGTGAATGCAGTGCGCCTCCGTGGAGATGCTACACCACAAAATAATACAAAGTTTTATAAGAGTTGAGTATATTATTGGCCTGGTGTTTGTTAATTATGCTACAATGTCTCCGCCTCTAGATGTTTTTGGGTCAGAGAGAGTTTACTGCAACAGGCAGGGCGGAACTGCTGTTTGCAGGAAGGCGGACAGTCAGCTAGAGTTACAACACAAGTATAGACTCAAGTTGTTAGTTAACATGCCAGTGTGCTAAGCCATATCCTTATTTTCCTTGACGGCATCGAGGAGAGTATCGTGGCTTGTTTATGGGTGTTTTGGAGGTGTTTGAACTTCCCTCACATTCTCCTATTTTCACGAAGGGAGGCGGCGGCGGAGCGCTCGGCAGCCATCTTTGGACCTGGCTGGGAGTGGGACTTGACTACTCTGGCACCCCAGTTACTTCAAGGGTGGGGATTTTAACCTATTATAATACACAAATCTATATGTTAGAATCGATTGACAGCGTCAAGAACCGGAAGAATTTGGCGTACTAATTCAACGCGTCGGGAATGAAAAGGGAAAGAGCACTTTTATAATCCCAAACTGTTTTGAATTACACGACAGTCTCTGCACCGCTGAAACCTGGCCTGTCACAAGAGGGTGAGTTTCGGCTAACTGGCTAAGCTAACATAGCAAACATCACATAGGTTAGCCTGCTAATTTAGCCATCTCTAATACATGACTCTTAAAGTTGGCGTCTTTACGCCTCATTTTCCTGTAGATACTGAACTGTTCACGCAGTTAACACGTCGTGTATATTGCTGGGATTGTTTTATCATATGACACGTAAGTTAACTTAGCCTAGCTGACATTAAGTTTGGTGTGCAGCTAACACTACAGTCAGCTCCTGCAACCTGAAGGCATTACATGTAAAGACTTCGTTTAGTTTGACTTTCTTGTGAGACACTTGAAACAGCTGTTGGAAAGTGACAACTTTTAGCTAATCCTACTACGTGACCTCTCTAATTACGCTTGTGTTGAAACTCCAGTGTGGTATTACCTAGCCACAGGTAACTTAGGTTAGCTTGCCATGAATACTAAAAACGCAGCAGGTAAAGCTGGGCTACTATCTCTACTCCACGGGTTTGTTTTAAGGTTGTTGTTGTTGTTTTCACAGTGTTTTTACCCACAGATACATAGACAGATTATATCTATTTGGGCCCAGTTGCCATCTTACTTTATTAATGTGATGTAGGCCAGTGTATAAACAATCATTGCCCCAGAAGATTGAAGTCATAGGATTTGGTTGTTTTTAAATGGTTGATGAGATAAAGGACATCCTGGTGGTTGACACCTGTTTGTGATTGTGTTTGTGTGTGTGTGTGTGTATGGATTGGTGTGCCAAAAGGAAATGACTTATCTGACCTACATTATTGATTAGTTTGCATGGAATACTGTTTACTACAGGAAATGGCAGTTGTATTTTTATTAAGCTGACTGAGCCCTGTGTGGTTTGGGAACTTTAAAAACTTTGAATTTGCTGTTGGTTAAATTGCAATGTACCTCTGAGTATTATGTATCATGGCTGTTACCGTATGTCAGAAAAAACACAGATAATCAGTAGTCAAAATGCTCACCAGGCCCCATCCCTATCTCCCTATAGCTGTGCGAACAGGAAATGCTGAGAAATGCAGTAGTGAGGGCATAAATTGGGAATTCCAACCCTCCAGCTTTGTTGTCCTGTCCTGCTGCATTCTTGTCCATATGTGTGTGTGTGTGTGTGTGTTAGCTGGAACGTAAAGGGTGTTTTATGAAGGTATCAGTAATCATCACTCACTTTTGTGCTCATGTATCCACAGTTGAAAATGCCACCATGAGATATGACAACAAAGCTCATTCATGAGCGACAATGTAGTAAAGAACAATGGCAATAAAGAGGCACAGTCCAACATGGTAATGAGGCTTTATTTCAGGGCCGTGGCTGCATCTGTGTGGAATAGTGAGTTGTTCAGTGTTGTTTTGAGACAAAAGATGTCTGCTTGAACTGGGGGCTGTTTCTCCCAGGCTGGGAAAGAAGTCTTGTGACTCTAGCGTCAGCTCTGCATCTGTTTGCAGCTGATCATCTGAGCCGCATGGACTCAGTAAACTTTCCTCAGTGATCTTTTACAGTCTACATCTGTATTACAGCCGTAAAGCCCATAAGAAACCATTTAATAGACAGCAGATAGTTTAAAGTTAAAGCTTGGCAGAGGAATTGTGGACCCATACTACATTTTGTCCATTTCCGTAATTTGAATGGGTCAGTTCACCTAAAATGAAAACAAACAAAATAATAAACCCACATTTTCCCTCATATCATATCCTCTAGTAGTATCTAGTCATGCAGATAGGTTTGGTTTTATGTGGTGAGGTTTTGAGATAAGGCTACTGCCCACACCCTACTGTGGATATTTTTCAGTGTTTTTACATTCAGAATAAGACAGTTATAGAAATATTATAACTATTTTCTGAGGTGAAAAATCCCAAATTCTCTGGTTCCTGCCTTAAATTTGAAGGTTTTCAGGTTTCTTTAGTCTTCTAGTAAACTGAATATCTTTGGGTTGTGGGTTGTTAATTGGAGAAAAACAAGACATTTTAGGCTTTGGGAAACTTGGTTATCGACATTTTTCACCATTTTCTGACATTTTATCGGCCAAACACCTCACAAAGAAAATAATCGACAGACTAATCGATTTGTGAAAATAATCTTAAGTTGCAGCTGTAGACGGTTCAGAATGACAGCAGTTCAAGTTCCCAAGATGTTAGGTTTTTGGGAAGTCAAGCTTCTTTTATAGTTTTTTTTTTCAGATGTAATTTCCAATATAGTGACAAATGATTTATCTGCATTGTATTGGGATGTGGTGGCTGTGTGGATATCTCAAAACCCAGACAAATAAAACCGGCAAAAAAAACCGATCTGCATGACAGGGTGATTTGACATTTTAATTACTTGTAGCAAGACTGACTATATGAGCAGACAGTGTTTGGTATGTTTTGAGAACACGTGTTTACCGAGCGTGTACAGGTTTAACGAGTAGTCCTATCACTGGAATGCTTTGTTTCAGCTGGTGAAGCAGCGTGTTGTTTCCTTGGTTTCTTTGTTCAAGCTGGAGAGCTGGAGATTGTCAGGTGTGTGTGAGACTTTTCTTTGTATCCTCCTCACATCTGTGTGTCTACATACCAGCCACTGAAGGTGTGAGGGGAGGATGTCAGGACGCAGCCCACTGATTTCCTTGCTGTACTTGCTGTTACTATGGAAACAGGAGACTTATCTTTTTTTCTACCCCAGGATTTCAGACTGGCCATTCTCCACACTTGTACCTGACATCATTGTTCAGCGAATGTCTCGTTTAGCCTTCCCTCATTCAGGTTATTAGGCTCTGCTGTTGCTCACATGTATGTCAGAGAGGGTGAAATTTTTTTTTTTTTTGGTCAGAAATTTCAATTACTATTGTCACCTTGATTCTAACTGTGACATATAACATTAAAATTATCATACACCATTCAAAGTGTAAAGGAACTAGTAAGGTAGAAAATATGTGTCTTATGTTAAAGTGCTTGTCAATTCGTAGGTACAGTGGATAATTTGTGCTAGTTCATGATTTTTGCTCATCATTCTGCTGAAAGAAGAAAGATTTCCAAAGAGATCAAGATGTTACTCAACCCAAAATAAAATATTATAGTATCAAATAGTCACCACCTCTAGTTTTGAAATGGAAAGGTGTCCATTTTTTAAAGTTGATGATTTTTTTCCTTAACGGAGAGCAACAAGTGTGATCAGCTTCAATTCATGTTGGTTACAACAGTGACTCATTTTTATGACAGAAAAACCTATCAAAACATCCATAGAAACTTCTCACACCTCACCTGCAGCATATTCTACTTCTCTGCTCTCCATTCATATTCAGTGTTTATAATATATAGGCCCTGTCTAATTTACAGTAGCAACATATGCATACATATTTTGTCAAGACTACATCTTTCTGCAATACACTCATCTTTGTCTTTCCTTTGTATCTTCAGCTCTGAACACATATGAGACCACTGTCCTGCAGATGAGCCATCGGAGGGGGCTTGTAAGTCGCTGTCGCAGACCCAGATAGTTCCTGGCGGCAGCGGCATTGCCCCCCATTATGCCCAACAGCAGTCGGGCGGGGAGCCTGAAGGACCCCGATATCGCTGAGCTCTTCTTCAAGGAGGACCCAGAAAAGCTCTACTCAGATCTGCGTGAGATCGGACATGGCAGCTTTGGTGCTGTATATTTTGTGAGTATTTCACAACATGACACAATAGGCCAAGTTAGTTTTCTTAGTATAGTTTTTTTCACTATCAGGAATGGATATTTAAGTGTTGCCCAGCAAAAAGTAAAAATGGTAATGAGGACCAAATAATCAATTAAACATTTAAGGAAACTAGGGGAAAAAACAGCTGGAGAAGGGTTGGTTAAGGGGAGGAGTTAAAGCTCATTCAGGTAAAATGGTAGAAACTGAAACACAAAATACAACAAGGTACAGTATTAAAAAAACAACCTAATCTATTGTGATTTAGTGAAAAACAATACAAATGTAAGCTTGCAGGTTTGTGCATGAAATATGAAAACTTTATGCTGAGTAGGCACTCTCATCAGTGAGAGGTACTGCGATGACATTGATATTATTGATTGTTTGTTTTGGTATCTGGCAAAGGCCCTTAGATCCTTTTAAATATTTCAGAATGATTCTCGACTGCCTAAAAAAAAAAAAGAAAAAACAGAATTATTTTAGGGACACTGTCTTAGTGTGTGAGCATAACACACTAAAAGCTTCCAGTAAACAGTTGAGCATTCATAAACTTTGCAGTACAGCTGGGAGATATTGACAAAATCAAATATTGTGATATTGTTTGATTCCAGTTGCTGTATTTTTGGCCCAAAATTGAATTGTGATGTGTGATATTGTGTTAGATTTGTGCTTGCTTACAGAATTTAATCCTTAGAAAAAGTGGGCCATATTGTCTCTGTAACGTGGATATTATGGCCAAACAGTCACAAGCATTAATTGCTCATGCCAGTCAGCTTAAACAGAGAATTGCACTAATTAACAGCCTCTTGAGTCCCAGGTTGCTCATTGTTGTACAATTTTGCATAATTAACACACACAAAGGCATAATTTAACAGAATTCTAATATCAGTATTTTTAATATATCTGCCAGCTTTGCTTTTTATGGCTGCAGTAGGTAATCTTGTCAACTAAATTTTTAGTTGTGTTTCCCTAATAGCTGCATTCTGTCTTTTGAACTGGGGTGTAATGACATTTCAAAAGTATAAAAACACAAGTACTGAAAATCAAGTAATTTTCCTTAATGACTAACTAATAAAATAATATGAGCAAAATAAATAGTTGTCATGGTCCATGATTTATAGCTTAAGTCATTAAAATTAACATTAGTAGATTTAGTTGGTTAAATTAAACTTAAGTTGACAATCACACATGTGCTTATCATTCAGGCACGGGATGTGCGGACAAATGAGGTGGTGGCCATCAAGAAGATGTCCTACAGTGGAAAGCAGTCCAGTGAGGTACGATAGCTTTTACTCATCTATATCATGTTAACAGCCACGTGTTGTCACGTTGATTCATGTCAGTGAGTGGATATGTTGTTTTGTTTGTTGTCAAATGTATCTGCATTTTTACTGTTTTTTTCAGAAATGGCAGGACATAATCAAGGAGGTGAAATTCCTGCAGAGAATACAACACCCAAACAGCATAGAGTACAAAGGATGTTATCTACGAGAGCACACCGCCTGGGTAAGAATAAAAAGGAGAATACTGATGATGATGATGATGATGATGATGATGATGATGACGATGACGACATTGTAATCCCAGTGATTCATTAATAAAGAATTCACACAAGACATTATTTCATTGCAGCTGGTGATGGAGTATTGTCTTGGCTCTGCTTCAGATTTGTTAGAAGGTGAGTTATAACTTTGAACTTACTAGTCTCTTTTCAAGTTTATCCTTGCGACTTTCTTCTTGATTTACAATGCTGCCGGTGAATGTGTCTCCTCCAGTTCACAAGAAACCTCTACAAGAAGTTGAAATAGCTGCAATCACCCATGGTGCTCTTCAAGGGTTGGCTTATCTTCACTCCCACAACATGATTCACCGGTGAGTGTTTTCAAGTGTTTGGGAGCACGCTGGGTTGCATATGGCTCTCAGGCATTCTGTCTTCTGTGTGGAGCTGTAATAATTTCCTTTCATGTGTTATGACAGAGATATCAAGGCAGGAAACATCTTGCTGACAGAGCCAGGGCAGGTAAAACTAGCAGATTTTGGTTCTGCCTCCATTGCCTGTCCTGCCAACTCCTTTGTTGGGACACCATATTGGTATGTTACATTTTATACGTCTCACCCATAGTACTGCTAAATTTTAATTAAATTGTCATTTATATCTTTGTATCTGCTAAATGTTTTTTTTTGTTTTTTGTTTTTTAGGATGGCCCCAGAAGTAATCTTAGCTATGGATGAGGGTCAGTATGATGGAAAGGTGGACATTTGGTCTTTGGGAATAACCTGCATTGAATTAGGTACGGTCAATGTTGTATATGGTCTGATTATGACAGTTCATCTATTTTTACACTCATAAACATCTCAAAGCCAGAATTTATTGTGCTCAGAAATTCAGTCAGTGACTTATAATGTTCTTCATTTCTTCATTTCATTTTTTTCTCTTCAACATCTAACTCCTTGACATAACCGGCTGCTTGGTTTATAGCTGAGAGGAAGCCTCCACTATTCAATATGAATGCAATGAGTGCCTTATACCACATAGCACAGAATGAGAGCCCGATGCTGCAGTCTAGTGAATGGTGAGTTGTAGAATTGCATTTGTAGATATTGTTTTTTTGTTTTGTTTTGTTTTTTTTAAATATGATGGTTTCCATAAAGTGACTACAATTTTAATCTCTCACTTTAGGACGGATTATTTCCGAAACTTTGTAGATTCTTGCCTTCAGAAATTTCCCCAGGACAGGCCGAACTCTGAGGAACTCTTAAAGGTAAGGATGGAAAAAAAAGTTGGATGTGAAAGATGTATGTTATCTTTATGATTAATCCTTAAAATTCAGAATATTAATGAGAAACGTCTTTTTTTTTTTCCCTCTCCCAGCATGCATTTGTCCAGCGTGAGCGACCGGAATCAGTTCTATTAGACCTGATAAATCGAACTAAGGATGCTGTGCGGGAGCTGGACAATTTGCAATATCGCAAAATGAAGAAGATCTTGTTTCAGGAAGCCCACAATGGCCCCACAACTGAGGCACAAGATGAAGAGGAGGTCTGTCGTGTTACTGTTTCAACCACTCCTGGCTTGCATCTCCCTCTTTCTCCATTCCTGTCATCTCCACTCTAGGATGGTTGTATTTTATAGTTCTATGTCAGCTTATGCTATTAGAAAGCATTATCTTAACCATGTTACTCTCATGTGTGTGTTATTTGTAGGAGCCAGAGCACAGTGTGGGTAGAACGGGTACAGTGAACAGCGTGGGGAGCAACCAATCCATTCCCAGTATGTCAATCAGTGCGAGTTCCCAGAGCAGTTCTGTTAACAGTCTAACAGATGCAGGTGATGATAAGAGTGAGGTGGACATGGAGGGAGACCACACAGTGATGTCCAACAGCTCTGTCATACACCTCAAACCGGTAAGAAGAATTATTATCACATGATTTTATTTATTCATTTTAAATACAACATGAGACATAATTTTGGTTGCTTGAAATTGCTTTGCAGTGTCTTGTTCACTGATTATATGTTCTGTGTGTTTTTGCTTGTCCTTCAGGAGGAAGAGACATACAATGAAGAGTCAGAACCTCACACCCGGCCAACTGAGGCACAGTCCCCACCTGCACACACTCCACGGCCAAAACGAAACCGCGAACACTTCGCCACTATACGCACAGCCTCAGTGGTAATAACACTGTTACATCATTGATAGATCAAATCAAGAGATAGCTAAAATACCTTTGTGATTTTATATGTAATTAAAAACAGAGCCATGAGCCAGCTGGAAATATTTATACCTTTTTAAATATGACAGTTTTACACATATTGTTCATGCAAGAAAATGTTTCACTCCATCAAGTCCATCTAGGGACAGGCATTGCAAATTAGCTCAGGCTATGAATGCTATAGTATGTGGTATAATTTCATGCTATATACTTATTGTATGCCTTATTGCCTTATGCCTTATTTGTCTGGGGCCTAGACGAATAAACATTAAATATCATAAAAGATACAGAGGGACATACATGTAGCAAAAATCTAAATAGAATCTGTGTCTTGTATCTTGCCAGCTCACCCGCCAGATCAAGGAGCACGAGCAGGATTCTGAGTTAAGGGAGCAGATATTAGGGTACAAGCGCATGCGGCGGCAGCATCAGAAACAGCTGATGGCTCTGGAAAACAAGCTGAAGGCTGAGATGGATGAGCACAGACTCCGTCTGGACAAGGAGCTGGAGAATCAGCGGAATAGCTTTGCCCAGGAGATGGAGAAACTGATAAAGAAGCACCAGGCATCCATGGAGAAAGATGTATGTTTTCATTGTATTTATGTGCTCACCTCAGATTTACAAAACACACACTATTATTTTGCTTAGAACTAAATGATTACGATGTTTATTTTTCCATCAGGCAAAAACATTTAGCAATGATGAGAAGAAGTTCCAACAGCATATCCAGAGCCAGCAGAAGAAAGAGCTCAACAGCTTCCTAGAATCCCAGAAACGGGAGTACAAACTTCGCAAGGAACAACTCAAAGAGGTAAGGGGTCCAGCTGCATTCGTGCCCCTTACGTTAGTCTCAGTTTCAGTTTACTTGCTGTTTGAAAACAAGACATCAATCGGTATTATGCAACCAGTTCTGCCAGTGACCTGCAGTTTTCTCTCCCTGTAGGAATTGAATGAAAACCAGTCAACACCCAAGAAGGAAAAGCAGGAGTGGTTGTCCAAGCAGAAGGAGAACTTCCAACACTTCCAAGCAGAGGAGGAGGCCAACTTGCAGCGCAGACAGAGGCAGTACCTGGACCTGGAGTGCCGCAGGTTCAAACGGAGGATCTTGATTGCTCGCCACAATATTGAACAGGACTTAGTGCGTGAGGTCAGCACTCTCTCTTACATTATACACTCTCCATTTGCTGCTGGGTCTAATTGATTAATGAATAAATTAAATTTGGTGTTAGTTCTGTAGTTATCCTTGGTCTGTGACAATCTTATCTTTTTGTTGTTGTCCCTGCATGTGCACATAATCAGGAGCTTAACAAGCGTCAGACCCAGAAGGACTTGGAACATGCCATGCTTCTGCGGCACCATGAGTCCATGCAAGAGCTGGAGTTCCGCCAGCTCAACACCATCCAAAAGACGAGAGCCGAGTTGATCCGCCTGCAGCACCAGACGGAGCTCACCAACCAGCAGGAGTACAACAAGAGGAGGGAGAGGGAACTTAGACGCAAACATGTTATGGAGGTTCGCCAGCAACCCAAGAGCCTCAAGGTGAGAACACTGCTTGTGAGCATGCATGTACATTTAATATTCAATAGATGGCCTCGTCCTTGAGCCCCAGATTACTGTGAATGCAAAGACCTAATTAAAATAAAAACATTATGTTTCTGTGTTGCATGATGTTTTCTTTAAATATGAAAAAAAAACATGATTGTATTTTTCTCTGCATTACACCATATAACAGTCCAAAGAGCTACAGATCAAGAAGCAGTTCCAGGACACCTGTAAGATCCAGACCAGGCAGTACAAGGCACTGAGGAATCATCTGCTGGAGACAACACCAAAGTCAGAGCACAAGGCTGTGCTGAAGCGTCTGAAGCAGGAGCAACACCGCAAACTCGCCATCCTGGCAGAGCAGTATGACCACTCCATCAACGAGATGCTTTCCACTCAGGCAGTGAGTCTGGCAGTGTTAGGAATGTTGAATCCTAAAGTTGTAAATTAAGACCATGATGGTGCCTATATTATACATTGTCACCTTGTCAGTAATGGTTGTGTGTGTCTTGTTTGTCTTTCTGTTCTCAGCTACGTCTGGATGAGACTCAGGAGGCTCAGTGCTCAGCCCTACGAATGCAGCTCCAGCAGGAGCTGGAGCTTCTCAATGCCTATCAGAGCAAGATCAAGATGCAGACAGATGCACAGCACGACCGTGAGAGGAAGGACCTGGAGCAGAGGGTGTCACTCCGAAGGGCCCTGCTGGAACAGAAGGTTTCTCTCTCTCTCTAAATTATTCACATAAGGAGATTTACATCGCGCTGCCTCAGTGATTATCGGCAGGATTTGAGTCTTACAGGAAGTTTTAATTTAAAGGCCCAGCACACTCATACTAGATATCAGTCATTCTGGTTTATTAGTTTTGCTTAGGTTGAAGGTTGGCAAAATTATGCTGGGAATTACATAAGGTTAATGGACTCTACTCCAGATGATGTAATTTGCCCAGCCATAACAGGTGCTCAAAGGTAACAGGAGTGAGATGCCAAGCCCAGTCTGAACACAATCACACAGGCCTTAAAAGTGCTCTAATTATACCTCACCAGTTAAATTAATCAAGTGAAAACGCCTGTGGGTGTGGAGAGACTTTTAAGAGTGATTTAGTAATAATAACGTGTAAAAATATGTTTGCTTTATCCATCTGAAAATAAAAATGTGTGATGCAAATACTTTATATAAACAGTGTTGTTAAAATCATTTTTCTTCTTCTTTAGATCGAGGAGGAGATGTTGTCTTTGCAGAATGAACGCCTGGAGCGAATCCGGAGCCTGCTGGAACGTCAAGCCAGAGAAGTTGAGGCTTTTGACTCAGAGAGTATGCGCCTGGGCTTCAGCAACATGGTGCTATCAAACTCCCCAGAGGCCCTCAGCCATAGCTTTCCCGGGGCTCCAGGAAGTTGGAGTCACCATCAGCAACAGCACCCATCCGGGAGCTCTCCAGGGCCACACTGGGGAAGTGGCAGTTTGGGCGCAGCATCAAGCCACCAAGGCAGCCATCACCACTGTCACTCCAGTCCAGGAGGGCCACCTATGCAGCAAGGCTGGGGGCAAGGCATGCAGGGAGGTGGGGGTCCCCAACCATGGGGCCACCCATCAGCAGCCCTGGTCTCTCGCAGTGGTGGAGGTGCACAGAACAGCCCCCAAGCAATGGGGAGGACACCCTCGCGCAGTGAGCAGGGCATGAGCAGGAGTACCAGTGTCACCTCTCAAATATCTAACGGGTCACACCTTTCCTACACATAAATCCCTTGTCAGCCCCCAGAGTCCGAGTCTGAGTACGGAGATGTAGATGTCCAACAAAAGCAGCAGGACAGAGTATCGGCTGAGCTCCGCAGCTCTGTCTCTCTCCGCTACACCTCCCCCTCCCCCAATTTCTCCCGTGTACAGATGTGGATGTGCGATGAAATAAATGTTGCTCAGGTCAAAAGGGCTGGAAGAGGTACAGCCCCTCCTCACAGCAGTTTATCGGCACACATGCAGATTCTTAAGTTTGTGTTAAATTAGCAGTTGAGTGTCAACACATAATATTCCCTTCTTTTTTTTTCTTTCTTTTTTTTTTTTTTTTTTTTTTAATTTACAGCTCTCTCCTACAGATTTTTCTTAAGTATATGTTTTGTGCTATTCACAGCCATTGCTCTCACTTTGCACATGAAACACTGTTGAAAGCCTTTGACACGTGTTAACTATGTCCTCAGAAATGTGGTATCAAACAATCACAGTAAACTAATTTTGTTTAGAACGCGCCCCCTCGTCCCCTCACCTGGTTCATTTTCAGTTATACACTGGCCGAATCTCTGACGGTGGTTAAAGACACAGCAGTCTTGACTAAAGATGCTTTGCCGTTGTGATACCAGCCTGCTGTAATGGTCATTGTGATAAATTAGATTCCTCCTTTTTATTCAGTAGTTTTATTTCACTTGGTTTCCTCATCATCAGCCAACATGAGACTTTCTAAATTCAGAGCCAAATAGACTAATCTTATCTCTTTCCGATGTATGCTACAACACTACTACTGTGCCTTTTTAACCTTTGGTTATAGAATTCAGTCTCAGATGTTTATAGTTTGATATTTTAGATTTAATTAGCAGATTGAGATCAGTGCCAGTGTTATGTTTAGTTCAGTCTGTTACACACCAGCTCCAGAAGTCCCAAATACTTCTCTCAGATTTATTATTATATTCACTGAGTATGCAGTAATGTTGGCTGGAGAAATAGAGAATTGTGAGAAATAGAAAATAACTTGTGCATATCAGTAACTGTATTTTTTTTAGTTCTTTTAGAGTGGTGGTACTCTCGGGGTGATCGTGGAAACCCCTGCGTTAAGGAGAATGTCGGTGTGCGTGTTCACACAAGGAGATGTGAGGAAAAAAGGAGACTCATTGCCTTCAAAAACAATCCTAGTATTGATATGTTGATTTTTATTAGTGCCTTTTTAAAACTGCTGCCTTTTTTTTTAAAGCACTTTATACCGCTAAATATTTGTAAAATTAATATTTGACTTCTTTTCGCAAAGCACCTGGTGGATGAGTGTTTTGTTGGTACGTTTGTAGTTAAGCTGAGGAGTCGAGCTAACCTGTGCTGTGATTTTTAGGAGCAATGTCCCAAGTGCAGACAAGGCCTAGTGTATGGCAACATACAGTATGCAAGTTAAAGCATTTTTCCCCTTTTTTTCTGCAGCTTTTACTGTGTTTTGAAACTGTAGCTGTTAGTTATCTCTTCTGTTTATGCTGACTTTTGAATGAACATAGGATGTGAGGATGCTGCAGGCTTATTAGATGTGTTTTGGCTAATTTCCACCGAACAAACTGAAGCGACTTAACTGTAGAGTCCTTAATGTGATGTGCAGGCAGGTAGGTTAAGGTAATTGTCATGACCATGACAGCAGGCTTGGCTCTACAAAGAAAACTGCAACACTGTTTGACATTTTTAACCCCCAGTAAAGCAACACTAAAAATTTAAAAGGTGCTAAGTTAAAAATGTTACACAATCTCATCAAAACCAGAGAAAAAGGATGACTAAATTAAGCACATGTTGATGTCATCGTAGTATACAAATATAAAATTGACTCAACACACACTCTGTAAGAACAGCCAAAATGAATAAATGTGGCTAAAAGCACTTAGGTATTTCCTTTGATAGTCCCAGCAGGTCCTTTCCGAACAATTTCTGATTCTGCTCAGTCATTTCTTTTTTACTTTCTTCAGTTTCCACAAAGACAATTTAAAAACACCTAGTCAAATAGGCCTTTTAAGGATAATGATCCAGAGATAATGAGGATATATGCTTCCTTGAACCACAAAGCTGGAGTTAAATGTTGATTTGTATATTTCATGAAAGAAAACATTTAAAAACTAAATTCAGCTTTTAAGAAAATAATTTCTAAAATAACTTTATTTAACTGACCACACTGATATTAGCAACCCTTTTTCCAACTGAAAATGAGTTATCTGGACATGGCTTATTGGAAGATATTCGTGTTTTTGTGTACACAGACAAAATGCCTCATATGCATGTACAGTATTGGCTGTCATCTCCTTTAAATCATTCAGTCAACTGGCCGTCTTTTGAGCATTATCACTCATCTCCATCTACTTCCTATCACATTTGAAGACACAAAAATGCTGGGGTCTTTTCTTTAAGAGGTGGGATTTTTCATTTTTCCGCACATGTGTATATATCCTACCTAGAAAGTATGCATTATATCAAGTTACATAAGGTTTGGTCCCAAATCTCAAGATTTTTGTTCCAGCTACTGTAACATAACAGGATATATACATTGTTATTTCTTTTCTGATTTGTTAATATATGGTAATGAAAAGGGGAATGTATTTATCATTATTGGGATCTTACCTTAAGTCAAAAGCCAAGGCCAAGAGTTTGAATGTTAGGCCAATCAAACCTCACCTACATGCCAACCTTAAGTTTGTATGCACACATTTTGTTCACTTTTATGTCAATGTTGTGTGTGAGGGAGTCTGGATATTGTTGTTGATCATTGTCAGTCATAAGACCTCTCCACCAACCTGGATTTTTTTTTCTTTTTTTTTTTTCTTTTTTTTTACTTTGATGTCAAATTTTGTCCTACTGACTGAAAGCATATGGGATACTGAATGAGGACCGGCAACAGAAAACATGGCGATCTTTTCTATGGTCAAACACTGTGCCATAACAGAGTTGCCAAGCCCAGATACCACTGCATTATATCATCTCCATGGTTTTACCTATCACTGGGCTGATAGTATGAAATGTATGACATAAAAAAACATAAAAAAGTGGGTTCTGGTCTAGTGGCCAAAATAAAAAGGCTTGAAAAGATGGCGTGGTGACAAATTATGAAAAGAGATTGCATTTCTTTGAAGATGTCAGTATTCTTCTTTTGGCACATTACCACTACAACTCATAACCTGTATTAAAATGTATAGATGGTGGAACATGTTATTGAATGTCTGAGAGATTATGAAGATACTACATAAGAGATGGTAAAGTACTAAAAGTGGATTTAAATTGTGTAAAAAGATTCATAAAACAGAATAAAAATAGGATCAAATTTACTATTTTGTTTGTATTATATTTACCATTGTGTTGGCAGAGGGATATGAACAGAAATCAGCTGTAATAAAGTAATTTTAGTATATCTTGCCTTGTGTTTTTTCTTGGACCACATAGTATTGTACTGTATGAGTGCTTTGCTGTACGCACAATATAATATTAAAGGACAGGTTTTTAATTTTTCAAGTCCGTCTTTAAACAACAGTCAGATGCCCAAATGAACATTGAAATTGATTTTCTTGCTATAATCATTCCTCCTGCTCATACTGGCCATTAGAAGATCCTTCATAATGCACTTACAATGTAAGTGATGGGGGACCAAATTCCACAGCCCTCCTGTGCAAAAATGCATTTAAAAGATTCTCTGAAGCTTCTATCCAAATGAGTCAAATCAAGTAGATATATTTTAACATTATTCTTTTTAGTGCCAAATTCCCTCTTTTTGTTACTATACTTTCATCGCAGCTCAAGCAGTGTCTGAAAAAACGTAATGAGGGAATGTGATGCTAAAAAGACTGAAAATGTGGTAGATATCCACTTGTTGACTAAGTCAGACCACTGAAGCCTTATATAAGCTTCAGATTAACTTTTAACTACATTTTTGCACAAAATCACTGTGGATTTTTTTTTTTATCCCCATCACTTACATTGAAAGCACATTTGAAGGGATTCTTTTAATATCCAGTATGAACAGAAGGAATGATTACAGTGAGGAAAACCTCTTTCATTGTTGATATGGACACCTGAAAGTTGTTTTCAGACACACTTGAAAAATTGTGAACCTGTCCCTTAAACCATCATAAAGTGCAAAAAGTAGACAGCTTTATCACTGTGGTAATAGTGAATAATTGTAATTTTAGCTGAAGGAAATCATTACAGTTTGGAGTGCAATCAGGCATTCTTCAGTCATTGGCTGAATGTACATATATCTGATATAGGCTTTATTTGTTTATAGGAAATATTTGCCTGTGACAAATGTTGCTTTGTTTCAGTGAGCTGTAGCGTTTTACTCAATTATGAATAAAAGTTTGGTAAAAGCCATTAACTAACCACTTTCAGCAAAATATTTATGTTTAAAGTACGTTTATTTTGGCAGTAATGGGACATATTCATGATCAATGAGGTATTCAGTGTCCTTGTCTCCTTTGCCTAGGTTTATATGTAATCATATGCCTAATATCCCAGTTTATATTGGAATATAGACTAATTAACATTACTTTACAGATGTGAGTTACATATAAAATAAAGAAATTGCTCCCCTTTGCAATCCTTCTAATGAGGCAGCATATTTTTTTTCCTGCTCTGTGCTTAAGAATATAAACCATCCAGTCTATTATACCAGTTTAAATACCTCTAAAGGGTCATTACTACTAGTAAAACGCAGCTTTCTCCTTGCCAAAAAGTGATTGCATGCCCTATTACTTGTTACTTGTTTTCTGCGTCAGAGTAACTCTATTTGACTCCTGTGGGTTATATTTCTCAAGACTATAAACCATCTAATTCTTTTTCACCAGTTCAAGAACATCTAATGGGTAAATAGGACCAGTAATTCAAGTTCCTGCTTGCCAAAAAGTGATCTCTCTCTCTCTCTCTCTCTCTCTCTCTCTCTCTCTCTCTCTCTCTCTCTCTCTCTCTGAGTCCGTCCCAATGCCCACACTTGCGGCGTTTGGAAGTTGTGAAGTGGCCACTTGCGCAACGAATTTCCGATTGCTGCCGCGGTGCCAAAGTGCCTGTTGAGTCCACAAGAGTGTGGAGGTTAATCAGAGTTCCGTCACTCATGCAGTAACTCATCTGTAAGTACTGCTAACATTCTTTATGAAAAACCGAGAACAGATGTTTTTTGTTGGCAAATTTACATGTATGAATATGGAACTTAGATAAGATAAATATAAGATTGATAACGTAAGCTTGTTTCGCTTTCTTTCTGTTGTAATTTCAAACTGCAAACAGTAGATATGGATAATAATATTCATGCTAAATCCAATTTATAAACTTCTTCTTATTAGTTCACCATTGTCTGTTCTAAAACCAGCCAATAGGTATTAGCAAAAGTGTGCACCAAGTGTGGGTGAAGGGTGGTGTGTGTTGGTACTACCTGGCAGTAGGAAAGTGAAACTACAGATCAACTGTTTTTCCATCGTATGCAGTCTGTGACATTCTGGTAGGATCTGCCACTTTGAGAACTAGTGTTTATCGTTTCTAAGCCATGATCTATGTAAATGGATCCTTTTCAATAATAATAAATACATAAATGAAAAAAAAAAACATCTGGCAGTGCGTGAACGCACACTTGGGTCATAAATGTATTATATATATGTTCTATTAAGTTCTTATTATACATTCATGCTGCAGAACTGCAAGTGTGGGTGTTGGGCTTGGATGATGACGCACTCTCTCGCGCTGGCACGACACCGGAAATACACGCAACGTGACGATACGTGACGAGCATTGTAAACAAATTAATTTGCTAACCTACAGAAGGAATGCCGTCTCAAGAGTCTTTCATTTGAGTAAGCACACAGTTATACAGCACGACTATATATTTATTTAAGTAACCGTATAATATGTTATAATACTGAACTTTGACAATATGTAACGTCGCGTTAAACATAAATCAAAGTAGCTCCAGTTTGATTCACTGGTGTGACTGAATTGCTGTTTTTTGCATTGGTGATACCTTAATCACGTTAAATTTAACCTGTAATGTCAAATCTAAACATTTAATGATTAGCTGAACTAGCTGCACGAACTAGGGGCTAGCTAGCATTAGCAGGCTAGCACAACTACTTTATACTGTAACGTTAGCAGCCAAGCTAGCGAGCTAGTCAACGTTATTATCACTATGACAACATTATAACATTAACGTTAAAAGACTGTAACGGTACAAAACTTAAGAAAAACGTCGGTGTCGCGACGTTAACTTAGCCGTAACTTTAGCTACCAGCAAAAAGAAAAAAAGTGGTTAGCAACCGTTTAGGTAACATTAGGTAATCTATAAAATATCCAATAGCAGAAGAAGTATTCAGATCTTTAAGTAAAAGTAGGAATATTGTCATCCAAAAAATTACTCCATTACAAGTAAAAGTCCTGAATTTCCAAATGTTACTTGTACATGTAACTTACTTGTGTTAAAAGTATCATCAATAAAATGTACTTAAAGTATCAAAAGTAAAAGTACTCATGCAGACTGGCTTTTAGTGCTATATTATTATAATACATTGTTTGTTTTTATCACCAACAAATATATCTTAGAGCATTTTAATGTAGTTTATCAATGAAGAGCCAATTTAAGATACTTTTGGTAGATTAAAAATAATAGTACTTCATCATATTATATTAAATTTATCACTTTTTAAAACACTCTTTATTCATATAGCACCTTTCATACAAAGTGAATAACACACTCAATAAAAGAAAAGAACAGACAATTCAAGCAATATTAATCTGAAAAGTGGCAAATAAATGTAGAGTACAGTATTTCCCTCTGAAATGTACAAAGTAGCATGAAATGGAAATACTCAAGATAATTAAAAGTACCTCAATTGTGTACTAAAGTACAGTAATTGAGTAAATGTACTTAGTAATATTCCACCACTGTAAATATCTTTTGTAAATAATTGCTACTGACATACAGTGCTTACATATACAGTCATTATGTCTAACGCAGCTTTATACTTTAATGTTACAGTTTGTTTTGCATAATGCTAGTTATCCAGATATATTACTAACTATAGTAGTATTTTATGTGTCATACTGTAAATGTCATATTCATACATGGGTTAAACTTAAACCAAATACAATATAAGAATGAATGCGCTCAATATCTGAATCATGCCAGAAGAAAAAAACATTTCGCATCCTTCATTGTCTTGTTATATGCATATCAAACTTTATATTATTTACAATATTTCCTATTTTAATGTTTATGTGTGCATAAAAAGTTGAGTAATGCACAGGTGTGAAGTAAATCATGCAAAGCGAAGTAGAAAGGTCCCACACACTGCCAAATTCTGTATAAATATTACTGCAAAATCTTTAACAATAGACAAATTCATACTTTCTTACTCACAAACCCTGATTCAAAGTAGAGGAATAATACAAGTCAGAGGAGAGATTAATACTTTTAATAGAGCCAGTATATTCCAGCAGGCATCACATACTCTTCTATCTGTTGTCTTCCTCACAGATCTCCAGGATGTTGTGTGAAGTCCTGCTCACATCACTATGGTTCCTTTTTGTCATCTTCTGGGTCGAGACGATAAGTGTGTGGCTGTTTCTCTCCATGTTCTACCAAGACCGGGTGTTCTACCACTGGGGAGATGGGTAAGAGATGTGTTCCTTGGTTTTTCATACTATCCCTGCAGTGACTGTGGTTTTTCCATCAGATATCTAACTTTGTTTCCTCCACAAACACTCCGTCTATCTCATCTAGAGCTGAAACGATTGAATGAATCGATTATTTGTCTTATCTCAAGTTTGATAATTGATTAATCATTATTTTTTTAGGTGTGGCATTGCAACAAGTTCTGACTCAACACTGCTTGCTCTTGAGCTGTTAATTTCAAAAATTTAAATAACTTACAAAGACTGAGGAGATAGAATGAAGTAATTTTACAGCTCAGGAGGCCCCACCTTCGTCCAACAGTTTGACTGATTACATTTGTATTGTTCTACAGTATTACACATGCAACAGCACAACTCCCAGTTCAAGAGTAAACAGAACAATTACAGAGAAACAAAGATGCAGGCTGCAGTAATAAATAGAGTCTGCTAATGCATTAAAAACTGCTAGTTTCCATCAACATCTATGATATTAAACTAAATATCTATCATGATATACTTTTAGATTGTTACTCAGACAAAGCAAGACATTAAATGTGCCCACTTTATGGAAATAACGATGCACGTTTTCAATCTTTTCTGCCTTTTTATGGACAAAACAGATTAATAAAGCCTCAATCTTAGTCAGTCAAGTCATGGGAGAGAAGAGGACGTAGAATGACATGCAGTGAAATTTAAAACAACCCGATATTCTTGATAAGACCCAAATTTGGACCTTAACCCTGTCCTGAACTGATGGATGGAAAAACACTTCAGAGCTAATGGACAATGCCCATAATGGAATCAGTGTGTGTGTGTGTGTGTGTGTGTGTGTGTGTGTGTGTGTGTGTGTAATACTCAGTGTTCAAGGGTTAGTGAGCATACATTCTTTTAATGGAGCCATTCTTTTGATGTTGCAGGGTATTTGCAGATGATCCTGGGCAGATGATATACATGTTGAGCAGGTAGGAACTTTGTTTTGACCTTGATGAATTGAGTTTGTAAGATTTGTTTTGCAATATGAGCTGTGTGTCTCTTTGTGAAAGGAATAATCTCCTGTCTGTCTCCACAGAGTCGATGATACTCATACACAGAGAGAGATGCAGACCTGAGACAGAAGAAGATCAAGGACTTCTCTAAAAGAACTCTGAATAGACGGCGGTTGCAGTTATGTGACTCGAGATGAAAAGCAATAGCTGTTTCCTTTGCACTGACTGCCTTGCACACTGATGTGCACAGTCCTTTATAACATAGGTAAATATAGTAGGTCCACTTTGAAAAATAGGTGGTGGAGAGTTGTGGCATGAACATAGAAGGACGTGCTCGATGAATAATGTGTATAACACCCACAGCTGTAACATTTATATTTTCACTTTCACATTTTGGGGAAGCTAAATGAGTGTAGCTGAAAATGTTTGGATTACAAAGGATGATTTCAGTGATTTTTCTTTTATTTCATGAAACTACATTTTGAGATTTGCACCGGGATGGTGTTATGATCATACTGCTGCTCTATGCAAGTAAAGTTGTTGCTATTTCCACCTATATTTGTGTTTTGAAATGTCAGAAAATCTGTTATCAGCTGGGCACATGAACGTCATGAACAGTTGTCAGATGTTCTGGTGTATTTTTGATGTCACAGCAAGAGCAAATATGAATATAGGAGGTGGTGGAAGTTTGGACCCCAGATAGATGATCATGGGTTCATAATGTGGTTTATGGGTTTACACTACTTTTCACAAAATAACCCTCAAACACATTAGATCAACTCTAAACAAGATCAACATACAGTATCATTTTTATTTTGTCTAGAATAGGAAAATAAAAGTGATGAGAAAGTACTAAGTGATAGGAATGCTCTTTCAAAACATTACCTTTCCACCCATTAAATTAAATGAAAGTGATTTTACTTTAAAAATATATAACCTTTTGCAAGCCTGTGAGATTATTGGTCTGTCCAGACATTGTTGTAATCCCTTTTGCTCTCTGTCATTTAAGGGATTTGCTTATAAACAAAATCAATGTAAAGTTTTGGTTTCACTTTGTATCTGAGGCAAAGATATGTTGTTTTGTATGAATATACTGAATAAAATTAAGTATTTTCAAACCATGCTTTTGTTGAGTATTAAAGGATAAGTTCACAATTTTTCAAGTCTGTCTTAAATCAACAGTCAAGTGTCCATATGAACACTGAAATAGTCAATCCTTCTCACTGTAATCATTCCTCCTGTTCATACAATAAAGTATATCTTATCATATACTGGCTATTAAAATATCCCCTTCAAGTGTGCTTTCAAAGTAAGTGATGGGAACCAAAATCCACAGTGTGTCCACACAGTCGCTTTGTGCAAAAAAGTTTTATCTGATCTTTATATGAGGCTTCAGCAGTCTGGGTTAGTTATAAGAAGTGGATATCTACCACATCTACAGTCTTTTTGCATTAAATTCCCTCTTTGTTTCCTCAGACAGTGTTGAGCTGGAAATCTAGTAACAAAAAAGAGGAACTTTGGCACTAAAAAGACTCTTATCATTGAAAGATATCTACTTGAATTGACTAATTTGGATGGCTGATGCTTCATATTAGCTTCAAATAAACTTTTAAATACATTTTTGCACAGAAAGAGGACTGTGGATTTTGTCCCCCATCACTTAAATTGTAAGTGCATTATGATCTTGTAATGGTCAGTATGAGCAGGAGGAATGATTATGGCAAGGAAAACAACAATGTCAATGTTCATTTTGCCACCTGGCTGTTGTTTTCAGACTTGAAAATTGACCCGGATTCCTCCATAGACTGCGCCACAACAGCAGAGGTCGCTCACAGTAAAGTTCTCTTCTCGCTCTTCTTCTCGCTCTACAGATTTGTACTTCCGGGTCACTGTCCTGTCCTGCCGGGACAAAATAAAGCAGTAACAGTAACATTTTGTGATGGGTGGTCAGATTTAACGGCTCTATGTGGCGCTATTTGGGCTGAAGTATTTACTGGACGTATTTGTGTTGGTTATTTGTAAAAACAAAGAACTTTGCTTTCAGTTGGGAGCAGTTTGTGTTCAACATGGCTCCAACGATTCAGACACAATCTCAACGAGAAGACGGCCACAGGTAAAAAAAAAAAAAAAAAAAAGCTTTCACAAGTTAGTGAGCTGGTTGTTAAGAGTTGAATTTGTGTTCATGTTTTCAAGTTAAGGTTACAAGAACAACGACTCATTAATTAAACGGGGACTCATTTGGCAGTTGTGCATAACGTTAACTTCAGCTAATAATTCCAGTTAGCGTTACACAAACAAAACAAGCTAACGGAAAGTAAAGTTACCTCATGCTAACGTTCTCGTCACGGTAACTAAACCTAACACTATAAACTTGCATGTACTATAATGTTCATTAACTAACGTGATATGTAGACTCTGTCTTTCCAGTAGTAATTTTGCGAAAAAGCAGGTATAAGTCAAATAGCTAACTATATGTTCTGGTAATGTTAAACGTAACGTTAGTGCAAGTTAGCCAAGGTTAGCCAGCCACAATGCTAACAGTAACGTAGCGTAGGTAGGTAAAAATAATAATTATGGAAGTATTTAATCTGAAATCGCCATATTCCTATGAAATATCTATTCATCAAATCTTTTTGATTCAATAATTCATGAGATCCAACTGTCAACACCAATAACAGCAGTATAAAGCTCTCAGGCATATTACAGTATCTCACCCCTTTCACCACACCTTTTTGACACAGAAGCGAGATGATATAAAATATTTAGACATGAAAATTTGTGTCTTGCAAGATAAACATACTCTCATGTAATGCGTTATGAATTAAATATTCCTTAATTTTTAAAAATATGCGTAGTAAGCTGCAAAAAAGGGAATAAGTTATGCAGTTTTTGCTGGCCTAAAACTGGTTATATATGAAAATGTAAACATCTATCTACAGTATCAGTCAAAAGTTGGGACACACCCACTCATACAATGTTTTTTTCTTTATTTTTACTATTTTCTACATTGTAGAACAATACAGAAGACATCAGAACTATGAAATAATAACACCGATTATGGAGGAAACAAAAAAGTGATAAACAAACCAAAATGTTCCATATGTTAGATTCCTCAAAGTAGTCACTTTGAGGACAGTTTTGCACACTATTAATATATCTTCATAAAAACATATATTTTAATATCTTAACCAGCTTCATGAGGTAGTCACCTGGAATGGTTTTAAATTGACAGGTGTGCCTTGTCAAAAGTAAATTGATGGCCTTTCTTGCCTTCTTAATGTGTTTGAGACCATCAGCTGTGTTGTGCTGATTAGCTGTGTGCCAACACAGCAAATAGCCCCAAATTATGAAAAGCACAGTTGTAAAGTATTTATTTCCTTGAAATGTTTATGTCGCTGCGTAACAACAGTTTATGAGAGAGGGTAACAACTTTTATAACAGATGACTTTTTCTCTTTCAGTAGGCAGTCATCTCACAGAACAGTCCCTGAACGGTGAGTAGATTTAAACATGTTAAGTATTTGCTGTTACGTACAATTATTTGATGTGTTGAAGTGGTACTGAGGTATGTGGAAATAACTACTTTTGTCCTCTAATTTTCTTCTCATGACAGGTCAGGAGTGGTTTGTCGAGTGAAATACTGCAACAGCCTGCCTGACATCCCCTTTGACCCAAAATTCATCACATATCCGTTTGATCAGCACAGGTAAATACCCTCACCCAGCGGTCTTCCTGTTCATTATGTATGGAGTATATAAACACAGACACAGCTTGACACATGTTTTTTTTCTGTTTTGTTAGGTTTGTACAGTATAAAGCCACCTCTCTAGAGAAGCAGCACAAGCATGAGCTCCTGACCGAGCCAGACCTCGGGGTCACCATCGATCTCATCAACCCAGACACCTACCGCATAGACCCCAACAGTAAGTCATTCTCCATTTGTGGTCATGTGCTGCACCAAATTCTTTTAAGGGACAAAACTGAATTATGAAATGTCTATGAAGACTGAACTGAACTTTTAAATTGTCAGTACTGTTGGATCCCGCTGATGAAAAGCTATTGGAAGAGGACATCCAGGCTCCGTCCAGTTCTAAGAGGTAAAACTACAAGATATGCAGTTTCATGTTGTTACAAATCCATTGGGAGATTTTCTGTTTAGAACTTTTTCTTTTTCTCTTAAAGATCACAGCAGCATGCTAAAGTGGTCCCATGGATGAGAAAGACAGAATATATTTCTACAGAGTTTAACAGATACGGTGTCTCCAACGAGAAGGTGGAAGTCAAGTAAGTTACATTATAAATTACCTTGGTAAATTGTCAACCTTAATATCATCTAATAGTAGAAAGGTGTGATTTTGTGTGTATAACCTCAACATGTTATGTGTTTTTAGGATTGGAGTGTCTGTCAAACAGCAGTTTACAGAAGAAGAAATCTACAAGGACAGAGACAGCCAGATCTCTGCCATTGAGAAGACATTTGAGGATGCACAGAAATCGGTGTGTGAAAATATCACAAGGCAGCTCAGATAGATTCTTGTCCTTTCTATATTACAAGCAACTTTATAGATAACAAAATAGAACTGTCATAAGTATACTGCACATTTAGTGGCACACACTACTCATCATCTTTGCTTTTGTTTCCTGCTCTTCTCGACTTGTCAGTTATTTCTGCACCGTTGTCTGTAGGAGAGCCTTGCATTCAATATATTTCATTGATTAAATGTAATGAATTTTTCTCTGATGCCTTTCCAAGATGGCCTAATAGTCTGATGCACGTATCTGAAACATGTTCTTTTATTTCTCTACAGATTTCACAGCACTACAGCAAACCCAGAGTTACTCCTGTGGAGGTTCTGCCTGTGTTCCCAGACTTCAAGGTGAGCTAGTTACTCGAACAAAATAGCATGTCACTTAATTTACTGACTTTCAGGGTCTGTGAATGATTTTTACAATACATGCCATAAGCTGCTTAAACTCGTAATCCTTGTGTTTTTTTTTTTTTGTTAAAAATATTTTCCTGAGGAGTCAAGTTACTCCAAGATGTTCACAGTAATCATTGACACTTTCTGGGTCATGATAATCATTTTTTTGTATGCTGTTTCCCCAGATGTGGATCAACCCATGTGCTCAGGTCATCTTTGACTCTGATCCTGCACCTAAAGACATATCAGGACCAGCAGGAGTAGAAATGATGTCTCAGGCCATGATCAGGTATTTACAAAATACCTCTTGTGTTGACGTGTGTAATAATAGCAACATTGTGTATAAACACTAATTTACTGTCCATGTCATTCTGAAACACAGAGGTATGATGGATGAGGAAGGAAATCAGTTTGTGGCCTACTTCTTGCCTAATGAAGAAACACTTCGCAAGCGCAAGAGAGACTTTGAGGAGGGAGTGGATTATATGGCAGAGGATCTGTAAGTAAAAAATATTACATATAGTTTGTATAATGATTTTAATAATCACTTTTCCTGTTTAGACCTCTGTTATGTAAATATAATTTCATTTTTATTTTCTGTGTTTCAGGTATGATTACAAGATTGCAAGAGAATACAACTGGAATGTGAAGAACAAAGCCAGCAAAGGTTATGAGGAGAACTACTTCTTTATCTTCAGAGATGGAGATGGTGTTTACTACAATGAGCTGGAGACAAGGTAACTCACTGAAGAGAAGAGACTCTTTTGTTGCTGCACCTCAGTATAAAGAGAATGATATACACTTTAAAGGAAATACTTGAAACTGGTGTGTTTGGGTTAAATATGTGTAGTTTTAGAAGTGTAGAAGGTTTGGTATTGGTGGTGATATTCAGAAACAAATGCACAGATCAGTGCCCCTTCACCAGGATACATTGGACTTTCACCAAAAAGTGTTAGGCTGTGTCCTCTGACAGCTTTTTGTTCCGACCTGCAGGGTGCGTCTGAGCAAGAGGAGAGCCAAGGCTGGAGCACAGTCAACCACAAACGCCGTGCTGGTGTGTAAGCACAGAGACATGAATGAGAAGGAGCTTGAAGCCCAGGTGAGTGTTACCTTCCCCTTTGTTTTATTGACATTACAAGTAAGTCATTTATTTTATTTTATTTATTTATTTTTATGTTTTTGAGCATATAATGATTCATATGAAATTGTGCTGTTTATGATGAAACAAAGGTTTACAGAAAAATCATAGAGGAAAAAATGCAGTATTGATTTTACAATTTCAAATACAAGTATTTAACATTATCTAAGCAAAGTAGTTGTGATTAGATGGATTCTTAATCATTCTCTGGACAGTAGTAGTGCACTGATGACATTTCCTTCATTGTAATTCTCAGGAAGCACGTAAAGCTCAGCTGGAGAACCATGAGCCAGAAGATGAAGAGGAAGACATGGATAAAGACATGCAGGACTCTGGTCAGTTTTCTTTTATTCTCTACCACTGCAAATCTCATCACTACACTTTTATTGGTTTGGCTACCTGCTGCACTGTAGTAATAGTGTGTCTGCTAAATTTTTCACCATCTGCATTGATGATGGTTTTATGTGAAATTTGAATTGTTATCTCCAGGTGATGACAAAGACAAAGGCAGCGGCAGCGAGGCGGAGAACTCTGGCAGCGAATCTGACCGGGACGACGACGACCGGGAACAAAGGGGAGACGACGAAGACGAGGAGGAGGACAGAGGGAAGAGAAGGAGGAAAGCGAGCGGCAGCGGTAGTGAGAGCGGCGAGGACAGGGCCAGAGAAATGCGTGACGAGGAAGAGATCTTTGGCAGCGACGATGACAGTGACGACAACGAACCCAAGAACTCAGCCAGGAGCAGCGGGGACGAGGGCAGCGGAAGCGAGGACGAAGGAGGCAACAGAGGAGGCAGCAGGAGTCGCAGTGCCTCTCCGGCGCACAGCGACCGCAGCAGTGACCATTCAGAGGCCCGGGCGCAGAGCGGAAGCGGAAGCGACAGAGGCTCAGACTCCAGTGATGCCAGTGACAGTGAATAAGATCTGTGGTCCGGACAGCGTGGAGATGGCCACCTATCTTATCTGTATGTTCAGTTCCAAACATGGCAGCGTTGTGCTGTCGCTGTCCCTTTTTATATTAATTCGGTCTGGGGCTGTCTCTCGATGATTGCAAATATCAAATTAAATTTGTGTGCGAGATGCTCATTACTTTTGGACTGGGTACATCTCTCTTTATTACAGTTTTTATTTGTAGATTTAGCTCACGCACTAGTAGCTGTTTGTAAGCCATTCCTCTGTTTTTTTGTCTGTCAGATATTTAGTACGAGATTATGTTTAAAAAAAAAAAAAAAAAAAAAAAGAAAAAAAAAAGAAGGTCTTTGTGCTCTCAGCTTTTCACACGTGATTGTGTTATGGCTTTGAAACTGATTAATAAAATGCAGGTGATGTTTTTGTAAGAATCTCAGTGGTCAAGTTATTTGTTTTTCCTAATTGAACTGATCTAGTATTTAAAATCAGTCCATGAAGCACAATAGTGTCTGTGCACCATTTTAGAATAATTAAATATTTGATTCCCTTTGTTTCATGTACAGTTGACAATGTTGTTAAAATACAACAGGGAACTGATTGTTCTTGTCCAAAATCAATAACTTTCTAATACAAAACTGACAGATTTAGACATGGTTGCACGCAGTAAGTCATTTAATAGCAATAACACACAACAATCGAAGTTGATATTTCTCACAATGAAAAAGACAGTTGAAGGTCTGGAAGATGCATATTCAGCGAAAAAATGCCAGCTGATTCTTCAGCCATTCCTCTGTCAAGTCATCAGCGTTTCTTGTTTCAAAGACCTCCGAGTAAAGCAGAAAATATCACATTACAGAATCTGAATATTACAACATCATAAAATTTGAAACAAGTTCAGGATATTTAGATTAAGCATCACTCAAGCCAGTTATTAATGTGGGGGTAGAAAAACCCAAAGAACACACATTACACATTTAAAAGAATAACCTGCTAAATAAATGAAGGTAGTTACTAAAGATAAGAGTTTGCAGCTGCAGGTATAATGCAGGTACCATTTTCCCATGTTCACCATCACAGTAATTGAGATGCCAGAGATTTAACATAAAATATGGGTCATAATTTTGAGATAATTACCTTTGTGAGCTCTGCAGCTTGGACCAGTCGATTCTTGCTGCCTGCATACATCATCTGTTGCTCTGGCTTGCATCCTGTTAAATTAAATTTGACACTTTTTTTTTACGAAGGGATTCTAACAAAAGCAATAAATATGACATTCATCACTACTATAAATGTTCATAAACATTTTCACAAAAGGGGATATTAATCGGACAGATGAGTTATTCTACTAAGCAAACAAACAAAGCAGCTACTTACCCATTGGACTTGAGAATATGAAACACAGAGGGTAAGACACCCTACCATCAGCGTGGACATATTTGTAGCTGTAGACAATGAATGTGCGCAGTTGTCAAGGAACCCAAATTACAAGATAATTTGAAACACTAATTGGAGTCTGCTACCATGTGAATATGGGACTTGCAAATGTACGTTTTGTAAATATGAAGACTTTGCTTTTTGATATTCAGTAAGGATATCTGGGCTGCCGCTCCGGGAGTTCCTCTTTCAGATCATCCAGTGAGATGTCCTGAAAGTCAAAGTCAAGTCTAAGTGACTTTCAACACAGAATGCAGCAATCTAAAAAAACAAGTGGAATCTCTAAAAAGACTTGCCTCATACTCCTCCTCGAGGATAACAAGCTGTTTCTCCATATCGATTTTCACTGAGCAAAAAGAATTATTATTTAGGCTTTTAGTTCTGCTTTTACCGGTGTAACACATACATGGGGTTTTAGTTTGTATTAATTAAGTTACAAATGTATTAGGTGGAAATTTGCAAGTAACTCTTACTCACAAGCATGTGATACTTACTTAGTATCGCAGCATTGTTGGTCTCTTTTCGAAATCTAAACTTTCTCAATTTTTCTTTGAGACTTTCATCCACTTCACACACAACCAGAGAGCTCGACTGCAATATGAAATAGAAACATATTACTAGAGCCCAAAAATAGAAACAAAGAATGAGGGTAAGAGAGAGCAACTCTGTTCAGATGTGGAGGTCTCTATCCACCTCGCATGGATGCATCAAACATTCATGATACTATTCTGACATATTGAGGGCAGGAAATGTTTTTTTCTGCAACGTGCAAGAATGTAGTTTCCTGTTTAAGTGCATGCGGGGGATTGCCAACTTGTGTCATAATGGTAAAATAATATATATATATATATATATATATGTACACACATATATGTATCAGTAAATGAAGTCATCAAATCTGGTAAATTTCAACATAAAAGCAAAATATTTCAAGCAATTGCATCAGTTTCACCTACCATTCTCAAAGGATCCTTTTCTGCCTTCCTGTCTTCAGGGTGACGCTGACTTGCTGAAACAGTTTGCGCCTGACAGCTACTGTTGGACTGTCAAGATCCTCTTAAGACGGTAAGGGGAGGGCAGACACACAGCTAGAACAAGCAATAGTGATGCTTCCTCTTTTCACTTACACAAGATGACACCATCTGTTACTTCTTCTATAATGCATAAAGAAAAAAAATACCCACAGCAAACCTATGAATCTCAGCATGGTGGAAGAGATTGTATTTAACTTGAACAACATAACTATATCAGTTGAAGTTGACGTAGATTCATTTTACAATTCGTTGTCTATCTATATCACTGTGTTGTGAGACTTTGTCTAGTGTTGGTGAGGGTTACTTTCACTTCCTATTACTTTAAAGAATGGATATCAAATAGTGTAGAAACTTACAGATGTAGAAAAGGCACTGAAATCCTGTAAACAGGAGTATCAATACCACAACAGGATAACGCTAATAAAAAGTCCTGAATCTATGTTTTCATTTAAGTAAAGGTTGAGAAATATATGCAGAGATGTACTTAAACGACAAACATTCTCCATAAAAAGGTACCTGCCATTGTGTTACATTATTGTTTCAATCTATTTGACTACATGTGCATCATATGTAGTATTACTTCCTTTTATTGAATCTTACTAAGAATTCATTTTTATTTCATTTAGTCTTATTTTAAATTTTATTTCTGTTATTAAACCCTGATTTTACTGTTTTGTTTACCACCTTTTAATTAATTTATTGAAGTGCTTTATGTTAATTTCTTTAAAGTATACAATTTGATGTAAAGCACTTTGAGCTGCCTTGACTGTATGAGAGGTACTATACAAATGAAGTTATTATTATTGTTTATTATTATACAATTATTAATTGTGTATCATATTATTATGCTTGTTTTGAATAGTTTGATAACTCAACCCATTCAGAGTAATACTGCAATCATTTTCTATCCTATGCAATTTTGTGTTTATTCACCCTCAGTATGATAACACTTAAATGTTTACTCTTGTGCTGAAATGATCAGTCAATTAGTTGATCATCAGAAATTGATTCCAGTAAGTTGCTTTGAATAGCATCAGCTAAATAAATCTAATGTAAAATACAAAAGCCAGGCATTCATTTGTTCTCGGCTTCTCAAATGTCAGGATTTGCTGCCTGTAAATATAGGCCTAATAGTATATTTGGGTTTGGAGCTGTTAGTCATAAAAAACGAGCAATTTGAGGATATCAGCTTAGGGTTTGAGAGCATGTTTTTTCAAACAGTTAATGAAATATTTGAAGAAATAATCAACAGATTATTCCATGATGAAAAAATAATCGTTCCATCCCTATAGTTTACTCTATATTGAGTAGTAATAGACAAGTAAAACACCTTTGAAAACCTAATATGAAACTTTTAATATCAAAAGCAAATATGCAGTAAATATAAGCAGTAAATATAAAGATGAATGTCTTCTGTTTTCTTCCATATGTCTATAGTGCCTACTTCTCTTTTACTGTAGAACATGACGTGTTTACCAGTTAGACAGAGTGGGAGCGTTTTTTTATATACCAGACTGTGGGCGGAACAAAACCAAAATTACGTACGGTCCAGACGTATGACGTCGTGCCCACGTCTTACGTCAAGTCAAAATCGAAGTAGATTTCTCCAGGCGTACACTCTTTATTTTCTGTATTGCAATAAACATTTTTGTACATACGTTCTTTAATATGATGTGTCTGAAACCACGGGAGCTTGCCGCTGTGGATGATTATCCTTGAGGAATACCACGTATGGGATCGAAATCTACGCTTCTTTCAGCTAAGCTAACGTTATTGCATCTATTAGCAAAACTTGCTAGCTAAGAAGCTATCGTCGAGCTAGCTATGCTTTAGCACTTTAGCCTAGCCCGCTAACCAGTGACAACTGACAAAGGTAAACAACAAATCATTTGAGCCCGTTGATTTTAAATGTCTACTCACATAACTGTATCTAGTTATTTAGCCTCAACCTTATGTCGAATAAAACCTCGTTTTCATCGTTCCTGTTTGCACGTACGAAACGAGAGAAAGGGGGGCATAGCAGCAGCAACAGCGTCAACGAAAAACAATACAAATCCTGAATCCCCCATCACAGACTAGGCCGACTAAGCTAACTCTGGCCAACCGCTATTTAATGCAAGGCTGCCGGGTGTAATGTTAGCCTGTTTCAACTTAATAAACCTCGCAACAACAGTTTGCTGACCAGAGCTAATAGTCAGACACTCAGGTTTGTTCTTTAATCTATATGATAGCTCATAATGTTACAGGTGCTACCGTTCGCAGTGTTTGGGAGTTGGTAGTTTTGACATGTAACATTACTCTTGCTGGTTGGTGATGATATTTGTGTCCCACTTTTCTTGAGTAGCAGATAAATGATGTTTTATGATTAGCTGTTGTAAATAAAGGGCACCGATGATGGCTCGTATTCTTTGCATAGCAGCCTATTTCAGTGTACGCACAGCGTTACTGACCTAGACTGTTATCTTTTCGATAAGTTGCTTGGCACACCTTTTGTGAATGGCTTGCGCCTGTTATGATATGACTCATGAATGGCAAGAGTAGAGTTTATTAGCTTGCCTCAAATAACACTCATAAAGTCACACGTAGAACTAGGGATTTCAGGAATTGATTTGCAAGGTATTTTGGACATTTCTCAGATCTCATCTTGTTTTGAACCCGAATAAATTATACATATCAAGTCCATGCTGTAACTATGGAAAAGTAATAGAACTCCAATTTATTCCTTATCATTGCCATTCTTTGATAGTCATAAAAAGTTGCCGTTATCTCTCATTAATATATTGTTCTTTACAATAAAATATCTATCTCCCATCATCAATGCAGATGACAAGCTAATGTCATCATCTCTGTCATCTAAGAAAATCAAAACTCTTTTGTTTTCAGCTTTGGGGCAGAGAAATTTACGCTCCCAAATATTAATAAAACTGTCTAAGATCACAAGAAGAACCTATTTCAGTACTAAGTCTGTAGGGTGGATGGATGTAATAGCACTCATGTTGATTTGTTTATCCATAAAAATGTGATTGGCATCACAGTGAATGTGGTAAAAGTAGAAAAGCTAAACAAATTGGTATTGTAGTGCTGAAACTAAATATCGGGTTGGTTAACATTTTAAATTTAAAGTAGACATAAAATTTGAAGTAATCATCTAAGATCGTTCTCTCTGTTTGTTGATTTAATAGGGCACGGATGATGTGATCCTGAACATGCCAGAGTGACATAAAAAGCTTTTCCTGTTTGTGTCATTACCAGCTACATTTGACACATACTCTCAGCCTCACTTCATAAGACATCTTCTGAACAATCCACACAACATCCCTGTCTGCAGTTTCTTCTGCACCTGAACCATGTGAGGGCCCCTCGGTCCAGTCTGAGGGGATCCCAGGACTCTTGCAAATACGACCCCGCTGTGCGGGGCGAGACTGATCCTGTCTGTGTCAGAAAAGTGTTCTTTCCAGTACCCTACTCCCCCTACACACATTCCTGTTCTCCTTACCGAGGAGACACGCCATGATGTTCCGAGACCAGGTAGGTATCCTTACAGATTGGTTCAAAGGCTGGAATGAGTGTGAACAGACGGTGGCACTGTTGTCCCTCCTGAAGAGGGTGTCCCGCACCCAGGCTCGCTTCTTACACATATGCCTTGAACACTGGCTGGCAGACTGCACAGAGATCCACATCCTTGAAGCCGAGGCCAACAATGCAGGTAGCTGAGAATTTATTACAATATTTTATTACACATTATGGATTATCTCTTATTGTGAAACATCATCCTTTTTTATATTGAAGAAGGCATCTATCAAACCAATAATGAGAATGATCAGTCACTGGTGAAACACTTTATCTGCCTTTTGTCCTTAGCTATTGTCAGCCAGTGGCACCAGGAGCCAAAGGAGAAAGTGGTGTCCTTGCTGCTGTCCCACCTGCCTTTGCTGCAGCCACGCAACAGCGAGGCCAAATGTGAGTACATGAAGCTGCTGCAGAAGGTGTTGAGTCACACTATCGAGAGTAGCCTGTTTGTGGAAGAGAGCAGACAGCTGCTGTCCTACGCGCTCATCCACCCTGCCACCACACTGGATGACCGCACCTCTTTGGCCATGTGGCTGAACCACCTGGAGGAGCACCTATCCAGTGGCTATGTATCCTCTTCCCGAGCCCCTTCCAGCCCCTACCACCCACACCAGGGCTCAGATGAATGGCACAGCTCTGCTGAGGCTCTGGACCCTGGCCACGCCTGGCACGACAAGTCTCCCTCATCAAGCACCTCTCCGGCAGGACAGAACGGACATATGCCTTTCCCAGGCGGAATGTCCTCTCCCATCAACAGCAATAACACAGGTTATATTTCTCATACTTCTTTAGTTTTTGAAATATGAAGAAAACATGAAGAGGATAGTTTGGTCGTGGCATATGAAACAGTTGTCAACAAATCCCTCATATTGTTAAAAATGTATGAGTTTTGGTGAAGATGTTGGGTAGTTTTTTTCTGCTTATAATCTTAGGGTGTTGTTGATGTTTCTTTTACAATTTGTTTTCTGTTTTTCCTCATACCTGAATTCTTCTCTTCTTCAGGTCTGGGTGGGCAGATGCAGCCAAGCCCTCTGAAGAAGTCCATGTCCGTTATCCCTTCCAGTCCCCAGGCTTGTGGCTCTGAGTGGGTTAGCCAGGATGATGCAGGGGGCCGGCAGAACTTCATTCCAACAGATCACGCACCCCTTTCCCCCCAGAGCAGTGTGGCCTCTTCGGGCAGTGAGCAGACAGAAGACCAGGGCTCCACACGCAACACTTTCCAGGAGGACGGCAGTGGCATGAAAGGTCAGAGTTCATCACCAACTAAGCCCAGGGTGCTCACATAGATGATATTTGGCTATGGTAAAAGCCGTGCACTGCCAACAGCTGTAGTGATATAAGCTGAAATGTAACAACTGTTTTTTTTGTTCCTTGTTGTGTGTTTGTTCTAGATGTTCCCGCATGGTTGAAAAGTCTCCGCCTTCATAAATATGCATCACTTTTCTCCCAGATGACCTATGAGGAGATGATGATTCTAACAGAGCAGCACCTGGAGTCGCAGGTTTTTAAGCCTTCTTTTTGATACACAGGGGCAGGGCTTTGATTATTCCACCCTCCTTATCAATTGTGAACCTTACTGGCTTCAAACCTGATGATACATCAACTGTCAATGAGGCATGAAATTAAGCAATGCACCCCACAGTTATACCCAGCTAGTCACACATACAAATGGTGCGATTTTGCCTCTGCCCCTTGGCTTAAATGAAACAGATGGTGATTAGGTTTGTTATTTAGTAACTGTATAAATTGCCCTGTGTTCCCGCAAGAAATGACTCGTCTGCTTTGCTTTTCATGCCATCTTGTTATCTTCTGCCTCCCCTTTTTAGAACGTTACTAAAGGAGCACGGCACAAGATTGCCTTGAGTATCCAGAAACTGCGAGAGAGGCAGAGTGTGCTCAAGTCTTTAGAAAAGGTAATTCAAACTGGATGATGTTGTTCTTTTCATGCTGAAAACAGGTTTTGTCTTGATGAATTTTGACTCATGCTGAGTATGAAGTAATTGATGATCCTGTGATTTACCTCCATGGGGTACAGAGCAGGGCTGGTAGGGATTTGGTGTATTGCTGTATGACAATTCAATAGTGTAAAAGTCTTAAATGGAGATCCTCTCACAATGTCACGCTGCACCCGTAAGTGTACTAGCGACTAATATATAAAGTATGGGACACTAATGTCCTTATATCCTTGCAGGACATTTTGGAAGGAGGAAACCTGCGTAACGCCCTCCAAGAGCTGCAACAGATCATCATCACACCCATCAAGGCCTACAGCCCACCCAGTGCGGCACAGACTGCCCGAGACACAACCACCTCTCCTTCAGAAGCCACAAAATCAGGAGCAGATAAAGAGCCGGCCTCAGATGGCTTCCAGTCCCACAACCCACCTCCCTGCGATGGAGACTCCTCAGCCACACCCATCTCAGATGGCGACATTGCTGGACAGTTCACCCGTGTGATGGGTAAAGGTGAGAGTGAGATGTTTTTTTTTTTGTTTTTTTTTCTCAGGAAAAGCTCTTATCACTTATACTAGCATACATAAGACACAATCAACAATATAACAAGTAATATCCAAATATGCTTGTCAGTGTTCATCATGTAGAAAAACAGTTTAAATCCTGCAGTAATCCTTAGTGTAAGTTTAGCATGATTATCAAATTTACTCATTCTACATGGATTAAACCCTGGCTTTTTTTGTTTCAGTGTGCACCCAGCTGCTGGTGTCAAGACCAGATGAGGAGAATATCAGCTGTTACCTTCAGCTCATTGAGAAGTGTCTGACACATGAGGTGAGAACCTGCTGGGGTTGGGTACTGTTCACATTTGAACTGGCACCAGCACCTGGAATTTAGTACTGACTCCCTGCAGTACCTTTTTTCTGTCCTTTTACTCTCTGTAATTTCTGGTTGTAATGTCCAAACTTCTCTATTTCAAGGTTGTTATTTATTTATAACATTTTGTTGTTTAAGGTAAAAAATAAATTATAAACAAGGTAAAATAAGTTGTTTAGCCTACATGCTGGAGATGTGCTGTATTCCTGAAAATGAAAAGAACCTGTCATCTGCAGCTGTGGCTGTTCCTGTTTGTACTCATAATATCTTAAAATAAAAACAGGAAGACAGGAGAGAAATTTCACAAACATGTGTTGGTAAACTAGGCTCATAAGTAATCTTAACAACACAACACAACACAACACAACCCAACCCACTCTCAAGGCACCAACTTTTGACACTGACTGAAGGTGAATAGATACTCAGTAATACGACATAATCCAGTCGGTATCCTTAGAAGCACCAAATTTGATACCCAACTCTAGAACCGGCAAATTACATTTTTTTGTTTGCTGAATATATTAAAGTAATATATGCATTCTTACAAATGCATCTGATGTTAGTCTTATTGCACAAAAAATAATGCCTCCAAATATTAAACCAGAAAATATCTATATGAAAGAGAATCTTGTAATCTTCATAGTTTTTTCCCTTCAAAAGCTGAATAAAACCTGCCCTTTCCTTTAGAAAATCACAAATTCCAGAAGCGTTTTTGAAACCCTGCTAATGCTCTTTGAAAATCTGAAACCTTTTTTCTTCTGCTGTCTCCCTCTCTCTCTCTGTCAGGCTTTCACAGAAACTCACAAGAAAAGGCTGGTCTCCTGGAAGCAGCAGGTCCTTAAACTGCTCCGCCTATTCCCTCGGAAAGCTATGCTGGACATGCCTGTGTACCGACAGAAAGGGTGAGCCCTCTTTTACCTTTGATCTCCCTCTTTAGCAGGGGAGATGTCACACCAGCTGAATGTAACACTCTCCTTGCACTCATCCCTGCTGTCTAACTTTTGCTTTGATTCTCTTTCCCTTCCCTTTTCTCTTTCACTCTTGCTTCCTCATTCAAGTAACTATCATTTCATATGAAATAGCTTCAGCAGTTGAACGTGCTGTTTCTTTAATGCTTGCTGGTTTTTGATGTATTTTCCTTTTTTTTTTCTTTCTGTTCCTACTCCAGCTGGACTTATGGGTCCAACTCCCTCCCCACAGCAGGCTCTGTGAGTGGAGGTGTAGCCCGGCGGGGCCAAAGGCAGTTCCAGATGACCCCTCGCGGACTCCCAGCTGGGCGCATGGGTCTTCTTAGTCCCGGTGGGATCGGAGGAGCGTCTCCACGTCACACACTCACTAATCCTGCGCTGGCAGGCCAGGGTAGACAAGTCAGTATTCCAGACACTGGATGGGCAATTCAACACCAGTTTGTGACACTGATAGCTAACTTTAACACATAGACAAAATATATAATGAAAAGTCAAATATTCAAACGCTTGTTGTTGTTTTTTTTGTATTTTGGTTGACCTTTTAAAACCTTTTCTACTAAATGCTGACTAGACAGTTGAAAGTTTGAATCCATATTTCTAGCACAAACATGACGTCACGTGATGACATACCCAAGAAGTCATAATAAACCTTAGTAAACATTTATTCTGAGAAGAAAACAAATAGAAAAGGCAATATACACAAGACAGTACAGGAGGTTAGGCATCACATTTGCAATACAAATTGATTTATTCTCATAGCTTCAAGAGTTTCCGTTTAATGACTTAGCTGATTAAAGCAAACCATCTCAACCTCCTCGGATGAGTGGCATTTGTGTAATGAGTATTTGTGATTTGTCCTCGTATAGAACTTGTGGTTTGCCAACCCTGGGGGCAGTAACAGCATGCCAAGTCAGAGCCGCAGCTCTGTGCAGCGGACCCACTCACTCCCTGTCCACACTTCCCCGCAAACCATGCTCATGTTCCAGCAGCCAGGTATTGTGTGAGGTCATGCCTCTTCTGCCTGTTATTAACATTGTCCACATTATACTTACAATCTATCCCTGTTTCTGTTTTAATTCACTTTATGTTGTACTCAAAATGTGGCAACAAATGTCAATCTTACCTCTCTCAACCTTAATTTTTATGATTTACCACACTAGTAATATCTACATGTCTCTTTTTTAACTCCTTGTGTTTTAAAGTAAAATTAGTTTTTTTCCCCAAATGAGAAGGATATCAAGTTGTGCATGGTACACAAGTTTTAAAAAATAGCTATAAATTGGTCAGGTGCCAAAATAGAGACCTGCTCACCCCCTTTGCCAAGGACAAAATAAAAAGACAGCTTAGCAACATACTGCAGTAAACAATCTGTCACCTTTTGCAATGTACACAACCTCTCCACTGCCTTTGTCCCGTGTGCCAGATGTCACACGCAAGCACTGCAGAGTCATCTGTAATGGTCTTGTCATGTTTTAACAGAGTCAATATAGATCTTTTGTTTTCAGTCTTTTCAGTCATCACTGCACAATCTTGCAGCTGAGTATAAAGATCAGTCAAGGGTCAGACTTAACACTCAAATGGTCATCACTGGCAGATGTACTGTAGTTTCACTTTGAAGCTCACTCAGACTCTATGTCTCTTCAAACCAGCATTATATATCCAGTAATCCCGATCATGTCTACATCCACTTAAGACAGATTGCAGTTTACACCTGACATCAGAATACATCTTAAGTGCGTCTCAAGTGGGCACTTGTGGTCACACTTTAGATTTTTTTAAGCAAGTGAAATGTAAGCTGTGACTCATGGCTGACAAATAAACACTTCACTTTAACCACACAACAAGGGAAGAAGATTAGAGGTGGTTTGGTGCCATGCCTCACTAAAACATACATACACATAACATATACTTTGCATGGCATCTCGTCACAAAGTGCAGACTCTTCGGCCTTCTGTTTTTTTCTGCTTTTGCTTGAGTTTGATCAAAGTGTCAGGTTATTCATTGATTAACAGTTAGTTATGCACCATGCAGTAACCTTCCGTGTCCAGCCCTTCCTTTACATGGAGATATTGTATAAAAAAATGAATGAGTAATGATGAACTTTTAGTCCAAATACCTATATGCAAGATCTGTGATTTGGTTCTCTGTGACTGTACCATTACCGTTCAACCTAAAGAAATATATCATCATCATTAAAATAATCCAAAGAGCTACATTTACCCCTGCAGGTCCTTATCACTTCCATATTATTCACTTTTTTTTTTTTTACAGGGGTCTTATCTTTTATAGTTTTGGCCATTATACAGATGCTGGCCATGATTTGAACTGGTCATCGCACCAGAACCAGTTCATTCACTTTACAACAGATTACATTAAAACAAGCATCACAAGTGATCAGACAGAGAGACAGGTTTCAATTTGGCTTCATTTTGGCTATTAACAGAGTCATTTCATGCATTTTAGTATCAGTAACTTGGTCCTTAAGTTATTATCAGGTCAAAGAACCATCTGAACATCACATTGACATAATAACAGTTATTCTTCAGCACATATAAACTGTGTTCTCTCTCAGTTTAAATCAGATAAAGCATATTTGTGGCCTGATAACTGAAACTGTTCTTTTCCTTGTAAAATTAGCAATTTAATTCTCTTTGGACATTTTCTGTTAATAGAAAAAGCATCAATGTTTTTGTAAATTTAAAGTGTGAAAAAAAATTGACTTTATGGCAACCCTAAAGGTAATATAATCCTTAATCTTTCTTCCCTTAGAATGCCAAGGTCCAGGTGCTGACCTGGAGATCAACCCCACGCTGGAGTCACTGTGCCTCAGTATGACAGAGCATGCCTTAGGGGGTAAGTGTCCTCAACAGACTCGTGCTAAATAAGCCACTGGCTGGCAAACCTCACACAACTACCGACTAGACAACAACATCTTATTACTACATTACATTATATATTCATGATATAATATATTGGTCCAGCAGACAGACGTTGAATAACTAAAACAATTAAAGCATAACATTCAATGAACAGGCCATGTCCCTAAAGAAAAGCAATACTTTACATACTAATTTGTTGCCACACAACTTTTGCCATCCAAACAGATGGAAATGTCTGTTGACTTTCATAATCCATATTTCATTAGTTATATTTGTTAATTAATATTTCATAATATTTAAATGATACAGAATCATCAGTCTGGTCACACTCAGGTTCCTCGTGCGTACCTCTACACCAGGGCACAAAATTAGCACCAGCCACCAGCAGAATGCTGGTAAAATATGCAAGTGGCTGATAGATTTGCTTCACTCCACTCACCAGCCAAAAAAAAAAAACAAAACGTGATAATCTGTTGAGTGGCTGGTAAAATTTGAACATTCACTAGGCATTTAGCCGGTGGACAAAAAAGTTAATTTTGCACACTGCTCTACACTTTTCACTTGAATGACAAAATGTCAAATAACTTCAGGATTCAGTTGCTCCGTGTTACTTTTCTCCAAGTATCACGGTACTGACTTAGAAAATTGTCCCTGTTGCACTTTATGCAAGTTGGATGAATTTGGGGAATTTAAAGTATTTGCCCTCCTTTCCAGAGACAGATAAAGTGATTCATGTCTTTTTGTGTCTGTGTGTGCAGTTTGAAAGTATGTTTAACAGGGAGTTTAGCCTAGTTTGAGTTACGTTCTGGATGTCTGGATGGAAAAAATACACGTATGGTTCTTCTCTACAGATTACTGGTGACACGTTCATGTTTTAGAAAGTCTCTATATCACTATTACTAAATAAATAAGATCATATCAAGCATTCTATGCATTTTTGTTTAGATACACAAGCTTTGGCAGATGGATACATGCATATTTTGGAAAAAGTTATTTGGATATTATATGTATTTTCATTAACACTTGGCTACAAAGTGTTAAACTTTCCCAACTTTTGGGAAGAGATGCCAATTTATGGCATACAGCAGTGGTTTTGAAACTTTTTTTGTCCCAAGGCACACCCTTATGAAAATTAAATTCCTGAGGCACACAATGTTTTTTTTACTCAAAATATTGATGTATGCATCCTCATAAATATAGAATATACTGTGTTAAAATGTATATGGAGGCTATGTTGCATCACAAATAGACAATTCACAATAAAAATGACTCAAAATGATATTTTATCAAAACAATTTTTGTTTTTATTATTAATTACAATAACAAATCTACATTTTTTTGTTGTTACAAATCACGTTTCCAGAATTTAGTGGTTTTAGACTAGACTTTAAAAATTTAAAATAACTAATGTTATAATGTTACAGGCTATATATATGTAATAACAAAATTATGTATCACAACCCCACAGATAAGAATTTATTTTTACAATAACCAGGCTACTTCATGTGCTGTAACAAAAAAATATGCTACAGAGAGAGAAAAAAAGATCAATTACAATTAGGCCTGCTGGCTAAATATATGACCTATTACTGTAACCTACGTTGTTTCAATTAATTTGGTCGGGCTTTTAATTGTAGCGTTTTTATTTTTCATTACTTAATAGGAAGGGCTAATTAATGACTGATGTGTGCCCATCTCTGAGAACAGAGTGTCTTGATCGGAGACGAGACATATCCTGCTCCACGGACAAACGCTCCCTTCTGTTGTTTTTCATGTATGTCATCGACGAAAAGGCCTGCTCACATAAATACATGGTCAGGAATCATAATAAAATAGAAACCACGCGCCCCGATAGACTGGGGTATTCCTTTGCTACCTGCAACCAAGAGGGCAAGTATGCAAAGTCCATTTTCAGTGAGCAATCCTGTTTGAGTTAAGTCAGTTCTTCTTTATGTGTCATGGTCAGTGTCTGGATTGATGTGGAGGAAAGAGGATGGAACGGTGCATGAACCCAGTCATAGTATTCCAAGTTGGCAGAAGGGAAGTACCTGGTAAAGCTCTCTTCCAATGTGTCCAGGTGCTTGACAACAAGATTGGGCAATCCTGTTTTACCCCTGGTGTGTGCCAATGCCAAGGGGAACATCTCAGTTGACCCACTCGTCAAAGTTTTTCTCCAGAGGGCCAGCTTTGAACGAAAGCCTTGGAGTTTGCCTGTTGTGCTGAGAATGGTTTTGTTCTCCTGGTGTTCAGGTCATTTAGTGAGCTGAATATGTCAGTAAGATAGGCCAGCTTTGCCCACCACGCCTCATCCCTGGTTAAATCCATGTGAGGCAGTTCATGCTCCCTGATAAACTGTCTCACTTCATCCCGCAGTGCATACAGATGGGCCAGGACCTTTCCCCGTGAGAGCCACCTCACCTCTGTTTGAAGCTTGGCGCTCAGCCCCCCATCTCTGCGCACAGAATTGAGAACAATTGAGATTTCACGTGATCTGATGAAGTTTACAATATTCACAGCCTGATTCAACACTCCAGTCAATTCAGGTGGCATTGTTTTGCCTACAAGAGCTTTGCGGTGCAAGAGGCAGTAGATTGCTTGGACGGTAGAATTCTTCTCCTTCACTTTAGTAACAAAGCTCTTAATTTTGCCCGTCGTCACAGCTGCTCATATCTGTGCAGATGCTGTCACACATAGGCCAGGTGAGCTTAAATTGAGGAAGGCATTTATCCAAGGCCGGCTATTGGCAGGGGTGCACATAAACGTGCATCTTGCCCACCCATTCAGAAGTTAAGAAAAAAAAATGTTTTTGTTTAGCCAATGGAAAAAATAGCACAGAAAATACCAGTACTATTTCTGATTGGGTGGGTAGCCTACAGCCCGCCTCCAAAGTCGTTCACTGCCTACCCCCTCTTGTCATGTTCAGGCACATACACGCAGAGCTCTGAAGAAGACCTGTCCGCTGCACAGAGTGGGTCCTCTCAATTTCAGCACGACGGTGTACTACTTAACACATGACGGCGAGGGCTGGGAAAACAGTTTTAAATGGAGTGTAATCTGTCAGCCAGCAACAGACAGTGTCGGCTTACAGGGCAAAAGCCACGGTAGCTTTCTTAGTTGACATGTAATTCCCTGCATGGACAATAATGTTCATGCTGTTTATGATTTTATCTGAGCTGCTCTCCCCGCTGAAATTTAGCAGTGTTTCTGCCGGCTACGATAACCGTCTGATGGTGTGCAGACTCCGCCTACTTGGCGCACCACAGGCATACGCCGGTGTGGTAATAGTGTGGACCCGCTGTCACTCAGCATGCCAAGGGATAGGGGTGTTGCTATGACAACTATGAACTTTCCCTACTGGGCGGCGAAACAAAATCAATGAATCAATAAATACAAACAAAGAGTTGTGCACTCATCTGTAGGTCATACAGATTCTGATGATCCCACCGTCACCTCCCATCAGTCTCTGAAAAGATCCCTACTCGACATCCTTAACAGGGACAATTCAGAAACAGAAAACAGATTTTCCAAGAAGAACGCAGAGTTAATGACAGCCATATTCAGTGTTGTACCAAAATCTATTGCAGCCACCTTGTTGCGCCCTCTGCATGTGCTTGCTGGCACTGCGGCAGACGATGTGAGTCAGAAAAATAAATTTATTGTCACAAAACCAGTGTTGGTCAAGAAATGTCCAAATGAGGCAGACCTGTCCACTGTGTGTAAACACCTGCAGGAGCTTTCAGGGTTGTTTTCTTTGTCACTTTTCAGTTTGAGTTTAAATAAGATCTTCTATTTTTGTAAATATTAGCTACAGTGAGAAGTCTCACTGGATTAGGTTTTAATTTTATTTGAGAACTAAGCTCATGCAATGGAAAGAAATGTTATGGAGTCAATTATGTTAAATTATGTTAAAAGGATTTTCTTAAATTTTATTTTAGGGGAAATCAATCTGCCCTCCACTGACTCAAATCATAGGGTAGCAGCAAACTTAGAAATGCTGCTTCATTACCTCCCAATTTCCCTGCTTCATATTGTTCTGTATAAATTAGAATAGAATACTGCTTTATTAATCCCCATGGGGGAAATTAATCTTCTGCATTCAACCCATCCAAACACTCCATACATACACAAACACACTGCTGGAGAGGCCTGATGACTCAGGAGCTTGTATCTGATCTTGGCTCTGACATGCCACCAGTTTTGTGCCATCTGGCCAGGGATCCGAACTGGCAACCTTCATGCTGCCAGTCTGCTTCTCTACCCTCTGGGCTACCTATTGCTCAAGTTGCCCATATTATTTCCACCAGCCCACCCTAATATAGAAGGCTAAAACTGGCTGCAATCACCTGAAAAATCTCATACCCTGTTGCCGGACTGGGTGGCCACTTGCAGAAAAAGAACGTCTCGTTGACTGAATCCCTGTGCCCATACTGAACACTCGCTATTAGCTGGCAGTATCCACTGATATCTGTAGACTCATCGATCTGCAGGGAAAACTTGACGTTGACTGTGAGTTTGTTAACAACATCGTCCTCCTCTTTGCCGATTTGTCATCAGTTCTTCATTTGATTGTACTATCTGAGAGGGGGATTTTCTCCATCTCTTTAGCTGCATCTGTTCCCAACATCACACTGATCAGCAATGTTGTGGGTTTTTTTTCCACCTTTGCGATGAGCTCAGCTACGAGGTAACTTGCATCTTGGGCCTTGTCTGAAACCAGTTCATCATCCATTGGCTCTGTTTTTCATTTTGTCCCACTGACTGTTAGAAGTAGTCAGTGTCTTTTTTCATAAAATCAGAATGCTTTGTGGTCAGGTGGTGTTTCAACTTACTGGGTAGCATTGCATCATTTAGTAGCTTCTCCCTGCAGATAAGGGATTCCAGTTGGGGGTAATCAGCATCTCCCATCTGCTAAAATCACAGTGTAATGTAACTATTGTGTACTGTCTCACAGTTTTCGGACGTTTTATAGTTGTCACAGGAGATGTGCTGTCTGGTTCACTTCTCTTTTTGGTGAGGAATTTATCCATAGCTAATGCTTTAAGGTGTTTTGCTAATTAACTAGTTTTTTGGTTTAGAGTGTGTTAACATTTAGTCCGTTGCCATGAAATCAAAGTAGCAAACACAGGCTTTACAATCTTGGGAGCCAGCCCGTCGCTAGGGGGGGTAATGGGGTGCAATGTACCGTCCATCTGACAAAATGAATTTTCTGATGAAAAGAAAAAAATATGTGTTTTGCATTTGTGTTCACATCTGAGATTATACAGATAAAATATTTTTTGGTGCATAATTTAATTGTGATTGAGCAGCCTAATTTATCAGGAGATGGTCAACCATCAAATCTCGCTCATAACCGTGAGATTAGGATGACCCACAAGGTTTAAGGCCAAGAGCGCCACACATAGAATTTCAGGAGCTAGCAGCTAATAGGCTGATAGTAATGTATGGTGATGATGGAAATAAGAAAGTGCCTCAATGTTAAAGGAAATTTAACAGACAAAAATAAAGAGATTTTCATCTTAGAATTGGAGGAAAGATTATGTTAATAAAACATTTTACAACATTTAAGATTTGTTCTTTAATTTGTATTTTATGAAACGGTTGAATGGGGCATTTAAGGGACAAAATTCCACGGCAGACAGTTTGAGAACCACTGGCACAGACATCCAGAAATATATCTAAGATTGGCTAAGCTCAATGGTGGCATATCTTCAGAAGGCATACACATGACCTCTGTCCAGTAAAAGCCATGTATCTCTAAAATGTCATCTTTTATGAGCACAGATAAACAGCCCTTCTTTAGTTTGGTGAAAATGAATCTTTTCTGATATCCCATTGGGTTTTTTAATGGTTTATTTAGGTTAAAAAGTACCATTTTCACATCCCATAAAGGAACATTTAATCCTTTTATCTGAAAAATTAACATTTCCAAATTTGGAGATACATGGCTTCCATTGGACAACGGGAACAAGGGAATAACTATTAACTTTCTGCCTCTGGAAAAGAAGGATAAACTATAAAAGTCTTCAAAAAGTGAATGATCCCTTTAAGCATTAGAGGGTGAAATGTGTATGGTGCACTATATTCAATGGTTGTAAATGTATTAAAACATATTTCTTTTTAATCTCCCCCCTCAGATGGAACAGACCGGACATCAACAATATGAAAAGAAGAGAGGAAAAACTACACTTCAGTTGAGGCCTGTTCAGTTCCTCACCACCTAGCACAAAGATATACGTATGCTTAAGAAAACCAGGCAAAGCAGTCACTACAAAAATGACAAAAAACTGTGTATATGTTCTCTAATATTTTTGTACTTTATTATATACAACTAAGTTTATTAAAAATGGAATACAGATGATTATTATATTGCAGGACAGAGAAAAGGTTAACTGTGCAAACTGCTCCATGTCACCTGCAGGACTGTGACATGGCGTGCAGAGGCTCAGTTTGCCGTGGTCTGAGAGAAAAACGGTGGATTGGTGCTGTCTTAAAGGGGTTCTACCCTATGAGTTACTCTTCTTTTCCTCCTGCCTTGGAGCAAGGCTTCTTTCCAGAACACACTGACAGACACAGCCCCCCTGCACCACATAATGCGTAGATTCAGAAAATTTTCCAGCCAGAAGAAAGGCACTTTTTAATAAATTATCTTTGATATTAGGCACGAAAATGTAATTGGCCCAAGGATATGCTCACTGAGATGTTCCACTTGTAGACAGGTGTTGTTATAAAGACATGATTACACTTCCTAGACACCCTATTGTTCTATAACCAGTGCTAGTGAGTGCTTGTATTGGTTGAAACTTAGACAGCTTTCCTTGGTTCTTGTTGTTCTTTCTAGAAAACATGTTTTTTTGTGGCAAAGGCAGGAAAAGGAGGACCAAAAGGACTGAGGAAAAGCTTGAAATTCAACCGCAGGCATACCCCCTTTGTCTTGGTTGTTTTCCCTAAACACATAGTCAAAGTAGAGGTGACTGTTCTCTCAACTTCTACAAAGCCAAAGAGAAGGGTTGTGCGATTGTTAATTTGAGAAGGATATTTGTAGTGAAATGCAACAGAATGGTATAATTTTTTTTTTTTTTTTAAAAAGAACAGCAGTTTGAAGAATTTATGCCAGCTGCAGTTTGTCTCTGTTATTTTATGCCCTACTACATAAATGATGATGAATCTCATTTTGTGCCGAGGAATCCCCAGAGGGGTGAATAAGGGCTGGTGAGGTTTGTATTGTGCAAGAGCTGATTTGATATTGAATTGATAAAAGCGAGGAGGGTAGAGTGTTTTCAATTTACACTCTAATGCTTAGTGAAAAAACTAAATGAAACCCATCTCAACCCTCTGGCCCTTGTATGATTGGCTCTGGAAAATGAAGCTTGATGTTGTAATAAATGCTCCGGAGTGCAGCACCTCACCCTCGCAGTGCCCTCATCCTCACATGGCCAATGTGATGATTTGATGAATCATACTTTTCAAGGTGCTTTTGACGATGTCCATATTTTCTGTTTGTGTCTCGGTGTGTTTCAGTCTCAGAACCCTAACATTTTCATGTGGTATCAGTGTTGAATCAAAAACTGTCTTATACAGCCTCTGTCTTTGAATGTGGCAGAGCGGAGGTGCATGTGTGTGTAATATGGTCTTAACTTTGGATCACTTTTGGTTGCATCATAAGGCAGGGATAACCATTCACATTTTATTTCAGCAGAGCCATAGGAGGTCTGTATAGTAAAGATGGTTATTTACAGATATCTTTTCCAATTGTATTTTTTACTCTCCCTTGATATTGATAACTTATGCTTATTTTCTATAATCGCATGTTTTGCCACACTAATAGAGCACTGTTGTAGATAGAGGACATGGTGGTTGATGGTGCCCAGTGTCACCAAAAGCTAGAGAGCAGAAACCTTGCAACTAATGTTGTATGTTTATAACGCCTAAATGTCACTGTTTACATCTCTCTGGGATAATGCCCAAATTCATGCTATGCGATGTCATGAATACTCCATTGTCTCACTATGTAACACATTAAAGAACTGAAGCCTTCTCGCACATGAGGTGGCTCGGTAGAGCCTGAAAACAAAAGTGTTCTACCCTTCATCTATGGGCTCCATAGGAGTCCCAGTAGGTTTTTCAAGTGATACCTGTATGAGGCATGTAACGCCTGCTTTTCTGGTCATGCAGTGATGAAAGAGAATAGCTTTCCTGGCCTTGTGATTGAACTGTTAGCTGTCATGTCCTGATAAACTGTTCATGTGGTGCCTGAAATGCACAGCTCCAGCATCCTCAATATGTTGATTTAATGGTCTTGAGTAGTACTGTAGTCATGAATTTCTTCAGAGCAGGCTCTTGGATAGATCTGACTTACTAAATGCATCACACTCATGCCCGCAGAGGACTTCAGTAAGTTAACAGTGCTGACAGGTTTAAGACTCTGCAACCTTTTTTTTTCTTTTCTTTTTTTTTTTTTTTTTTAAAGAAAACTTCACTATACTGTATATCAACTCTGTTATGTTACATATGGCTCAGATTATCCTTTTCATAGCCTCTGTAAAGCTTTGGACAGCCTAGATATTACTGCAAATAGATGCAGAGGTACAGTGCAGCAGATTTCTGCAAGTGTCTGTGCATAATGAAGATGCAGCAGGGGGTGACAATGCTTATCTGAGCCACAAATGATGTGATTATGAGTAAACTGAACACTAATAACAGGCCAAGGAATATGTTTACTCCATGTTTACATTCTAGTGATGCATGAAACAAGTTGGGAAATAGACTTCATGAGGTCAGCCTGGTGTATTTTTTCGCATACCAAGAATCCACTAGGAGGTACAGAGCCTGTGTCATATGGAGACTCCTAATAAAGTGGTCCTGAGATCATGTAAATGTCCCTGCCAGGCTTGATCATTGAATTAATGCAGCTGTCAGCTGTAGGCTACATTACATCGTCTTGTACAATTGATATTTAATTCTGATGACTCCCCCTAATATTTTATGAACCTTTTGCATCCCATGCTTACACTCTACTTTTTTACTGTCACTCATATGTGTGAATGGTCTGAAGTGCAGCATCCGTCGGATCATTGACAGTCCAAATAAAGAGGTTCAGTTCTTTTGCAACTTCATTTGTGGTTTGTCTTTGTGTCTGTTTACTTTTGTTTCCACGTTTTATTAAAAACGGTTCTCAGTTATTGCTTATTACACTCATGTGAGATGTTACAGAAGTGATCATGTTCCGACGTTACTGAGGAGAGATACTCCAATTACTTTTCACTTCCGGGTTGCTAATATGCGAGCTAGCCGCCTTTTTGTTAACGTCATTAGTTTATCCAAGATGAGACAGAAGCCATTTCGTCGGTGAATTCAGTAACAACTACTAAGGTATGTCCACAGTTTGTATTGTTGTTAAGAAAGCTATATATAAGTAGTAACAAATACAACTTAACCGTTCTTCTTACAGTTAAAAGTACCCAAGTTAGCAGATAGCTAGCAGCGTTGCTAACTTAGCCTACTGACCGCAAACAGCTGAGTGCTAACGCTGTTAGCCTCAGTAATGTTATCGCTTTGATTTGTTTCACTTTTAACAGAAATAACCTTTTGGTCGAGCCATCGATTAGTCTAATGTGTGTGACATCTTGCAAATATGTAGCCGTAACTTGTGTCGTTGTGGAAAAAGGGTTGGAAATTCATGTTTTTAGTCGATCAAATACTTTTTCTATCTGATGTGATGTAGGAGAGGACATCCTACTGGGATACTGGACGTACATGACAACCGGGTAAAAATAGAGATAATTAAAGCTGATTAGTTCTACACGATTTAGAAATCAGAGATGGTTAAAACCTAAGCTAATTTACTACTTTCGTTCAGTTTGTCATGGGCGTAACTAAAGTTGAAACTGTGGATTTCACTAAACATTAAAGGATAGTTTCACCGTTTTCCAAGTCTGTCTTCAGGCAGTCAGTTGCTCAAATGAACACTGAAATATGATTTTCTTGGCATAATCATTCCTGCTGTTCATACTGACCATTAGAAGATGCCTTCATAATATAATATAATATAAGTGGTTGGTGCCAGAAGCCACAGTCCTCCCTCTATGCAAAAATGTAGGCTATTTAAAGTTTATATGAAGCTAATATGAAGCTTTAGCCGTCCAAATGAGTCAAATCAAGTAAATATATTGAACCATTACAATCTTTTTAGTGCTTAAGTTCCTCTTTTTGTTAATATACTTCCACTGCAGCTCAACAAGGAAACGCTGTCCGAGGAAACAAAAGGAGGAAATGTGATGCTAAAAAGAACATAAATGTGGCAGATATCCCCTTGATATGACCAACTCAGACTGCTGAAGCCTCATATAAGCTTCAGCTAAACTTTTAAATGCATTTTTGCACAAAATGACCGTGTGGACACCTGTGGATTTTGGTCCCCATCACTTATATTGAAAACAGATTTGAAGGGGATCTTTTAATAGCCACTATCAGGAGGAAAACCTCTTTCAGTGTTCATTTGGGCAGCTGACTGTTGCTTGAAGACGGACTTTGTGAACCTATCTTTTAACATTAGAAGATGTTTCAAATCTCAGACTCAGGAAGTCAGAGCGAAGAGCATCAATGCAAAGTTACTTTTTAAGGAAGTGGGTGGTCTAACTAACCAAGCTGTGAACACATAATTTCTCATTACATGTTTCTGACAGTTTGTCAGTTGTGTGTAGATAAAAGGACAGCACTGAGAGCTGTCTCCTAAAGCTAGAGGCCACAGAACCAACACTGAGGTTTGATCTATCAAAATGGAAGTAAGGCTTGTCACTGACTGTGGAGTTTGATTATTTTACATCCCTAATGTGCCTTGAGTTTAAAGTACACTCATGTCTTCTCATCTTATAGTCACGTATTACCTTATACTCAGTTATCAGGTTACTGTCATTTATATCAACAAGGGACAACCAGATTTTAAGAAAACACCTCAGTGTAATGCGATATAAATTAACAGCACAACAAACTACAGCCTCCAAACTGACCGTGAAATTGAATCAGCTAAAGCTGAATTGATTAGTAGTTTCTTAATCAGTTAATTGAAAACATCAGTAGTGTCTATTATATTAAATAGGGCTGTGCGATATGACGAAAAAATTGTCATATAAAAATGTATATCGTTTCATTTTATGTTATATTGTTTATATCGTGGTGCCGCAAATCACACTCTTTACAGCAATATCTGTCATCATCTGATGACGCTTTGTAAAATAAAAGGAGAAAATAATATGAGTAAAGAGTAAGTAGCTTTTATTTGTCAAGTATATAATTCATATATAATAATAAACAGGCCTTTCCATGTGGTCATTTTATATAAAATATTTATTCACTGAATTTACAGAAAATGTGCTAGATCGTCATATGTATCATTATCATGATATGAAATGATCTATATTGTGATATAAGGCTTTGGTCATATCGCCCCTAATATTAAATATCTTTGGGTTTTTAGACTGTTTTGATCAGACAAAGCAAGCAGTTTTATGATATTGTCTTTGACTCTGGGAGATTGTGGGAGATCGTTGTGGGAGGGTGATCGTTGTGGGAGATCCATAAAATGGATCGAACGATTTATTGAAAAATAAAAAAAGTAATCACTATTGAAAATAAGTGTTTCAGTTAAATAAAAGAACTCAATTACTCTAAAGCAGGGCAATAGTTTTAGCTAAGTGTACCTAATATTAAACTGGTAACCGAGTGTCATCACTGGTGATATGACAATATGTTATCCTGAATTATTTCAAACTACAACATTAACAACTGTCATTTTCTTCTGTAGGTTGTTTAACGTCTTTGTGGCCACAGTGCATGGATAATGATAATGACGACTCACACAAAGGATGCTGATGGGAAGCTTCCTGCTGTAAGCTAACCGCAGTTACAAGTCATCTTTTGGTCAAGTCAATTCCCTGAAGTGCATTCATCTAGCACAACTGTCAACATTTCACCACATAATCCATCATGTCATTACCGAAGGATTCGGGGAACCGAGGGAAAGATCGAGAGAGGGGAGCCCGCCCCAAGGTGAGACAGAGTCGGTCAGAGGAGAGACGAGATGCGGGTGGTGGACGGAAAGGTGGGAAGGGGAAGAAAAAAGGCCTTTCCTCTCATGAACCTGCAGCTGAGCGGCCTGTCAGCGATGGCTTTGAGTATGGTGAGCTTTTGAGTGACCTCGAGAACAGGGACCAATCCTCCTCCTCTCCTCTTAAAGAGAGCTGGCGATGGCAGGGTGCGGAAGTTGCTGCCTCATTACTTGGACAAGAACTAGCAACAGCGAGGCCAGTACTGGGATCTATTAGCTCTGCCACAGAATTATCTGCACCCAGTGAGGGTGAGGCCAGAGGGTCAAGCAGCAGTCGCACTCTCCGGCAAAAAATCCAAGATGCAATGGGGCAATGTTTCCCAATAAAGACACACAGTGCGGCGGCACCACCACCACCTCCGCAGGCTCTTTCATCATCATCAGCTGCCTGCGCCTCCTCAAGGCGTAAGATCCATCTCAGTGAGTTGATGTTGGATGACTGCCCTTTCCCCGTGGGGTCAGAGCTGGCTCAGAAGTGGTATCTCATTAAGCAACACACGGCCCCGATCACCCAGCCTCCCGTGCTTGACTCTGAAGTAGTATGCAGTGCCCCGACTTCAGCTATGGCTGCTGTGGTGGAGGACGTAGATGACAGGTTGCGAGAGCGTAGGCGTATTAGCATCGAACAAGGCGTTGAGCCACCACCTAATGCAGAGATCCATACATTCGAGGTGACGGCCCAAATTAACCCTCTCTACAAGCACGGGCCTAAACTGGCTCATGGTATGAATGAGTTGGCGGGGGCAGACAGAGCCTCAGTTCAGCAGCAACAGCAGCTGCTTCTCCAAAGACAACAGCAGCACCAACTCCTACTACAGAGCTGTCTGGACACTCTGGATGAGGTGGTGGCCTCTGCCTCAGCATCAGCCTCCGTACACTCCAGCGAAACTATCTCCAGCGACCCTCCAGTTGACCCAGAGGTCACAGCGACCAACATGCCCTCCAGAGCTGTACCTCCTCAGACTGAGCATCAGAAATCTCACGACGGCTACCGCATTCACACCCAGATCGATTACATTCACTGTTTAGTTCCAGACCTGCTGCAGATCACCAACCTCCCGTGTTACTGGGGGGTTATGGACCGCTATGAGGCAGAGACCCTGCTGGAGGGAAAACCTGAAGGAACCTTCCTCTTGCGTGACTCTGCCCAGGAAGACTACCTCTTTTCTGTTAGTTTCCGCCGTTACGGCCGCTCGCTACATGCTCGCATAGAACAGTGGAACCACAATTTTAGCTTCGACGTGCACGACCCCAGTGTCTTCCATGCTCCCACAGTTACGGGTTTGCTGGAACATTACAAAGATCCCAACTCCTGCATGTTCTTCGAGCCCTTGCTGTCCAACCCCATCCATCGCATGCAGCCCTTTAACCTGCAGCACATCTGCCGAGCAGTCATCAGCAGCTGCACCACCTATGACGGCATTAACATGCTTCCCATTCCAAATGCTTTGAAAAAGCACCTGAAAGAATACCACTATAAGCAGAGAGTACGTGTACGACGAATGGATACATGGTGGGAATGAAGAACAACAAAAAATGACTGACTAAAAGAAACTACTAAATATATTTTTAACGCAAGTCCCTCCCTAACTGAACTGAACAATGAGTCAGCTTGTTCTCCACTCTATTAGGCTGTATTAACATACACTGCACTGTACTTATTTATTTTATTCCCTGCTGTATATGTCTTAACAATTGTACTAAACTACACTGATAAGATAATATGTAATCTCACTGTTCTAGCACACTCAAAGTTCTTTTTGCTCAAAATTAAACAAACTTATTTAGATCCATGGCGTTCAGAGAACTACCCTCACACATCTTCTGTGTTTTCAAGTGTGACTAAATCAGCTTAATTATGTGGCGATAGGGAAAGTGTCCCAGTGTGAATCAAGATGATTATAATAGAGTTGTTCATCAGTCACGTGCTGAGAAGGTGGAACACATACTGACAGGGTTTCTTTCTTGTTACCAAGGTGCAGAGGTGCAGCACATCTACACTCAGTATAAATCATTGTTTCCCACATTGAGCCTAAGGCTGATTATTAAGGTGTGAGAGATAGGGACAAGTGCTACCTGTTCTTACTGAAAAGGAGAAGAAGGCAGGCATGCTCAAAAATAAATATTTGTCAGATATTGAAGTCGTGATTACATTCTCACACTGGTTTTCAGTCTTGCGGGTTTTAATTGTTGGGAGATGATGTTACGAGACTAGTGTAACCGTTTGTTCTTTGCTCCGATTCTCTATTGTTAAACTACTGTATTTTCAGCCTATGAAATAGCATCTTCACTATCTCCTGTGAGGTTCAAATGCATGCAGCTAGTGCCAGCAGTCTTCATTGCTTTGAAGTAAAGGAGCAAAACGTGGCCTTTGTGAACTTGTCAGCAGCAGGTGAAGCAACTCCATTATCAATATGCAAATGATGAAGCCCAGACATTTACGGATCCTATTTTCTAAAATATCCAACTGCCGGGCTGTCTAGTTCTAAATGTACTCTTTGTAGTGACTCCTAAGTCTTGGGATTTGGCCAGGGATGCTTCTTTTTTCAGCAGCTGAAAACTGGGAACCTGTAAAGAAAAAAAAATCATCTTGTTGCTGTATTTCCTGCTTAAAGAAAGCGGGCTGTCTACACACTAATCTACCATTCCAGCTGTTCATTGACAAAATTACCATAGTGAATTAGCGCTGATGAATCTTAATTAACAGGGAGAATGATGGGAGAAGGAATGTATTTTGAGCTTTCTCAGGAGCTTGACATAAAGTCTGTCATAGACAAAAATCTGCACGCTATGCAAAGAGGAATCAGTTGTAAGCTGGAAATTTAAATGCATTCTAGACAGATGAAGCTGGTGACAAATTAAAGGAAAAACCAACATCAAGTGTCTTAGTAAGGTGTTGGTCCACCATGTGCTGCCAGAACAGCTTCAATGCACCTTGGAATTATTTCTATAAGTCTCTGAACTCTACTGGAGGAGTGAACACCGTTCTTCCAAAAGATATTCCCTCATTTGGTGTTTTGATGATGGTGGTGAGGACTGCTGTCTAACACAACAACAAAATCTCCCATAGGTGTTCAATTGGATTGAGATCTGGTGACTGCGAAGGCCATAGCACACGAGTCACATCATTTTCATACTTATCAAACCATTCAGTGACCCCTTGTGCCCTGTGAATCGGGGCATAGTCATCCTGGAAGAGGCCACTCCCGTCAGGATAGAAATGTTTCATCATAGGATAAAGGTGATGACTCACAACAATTTTGTATCGATATGCAGTGACCCTTCCCTCTAAGGGGACAAGTGGACCCCCACACTGTAGGGGTCAAGCATTGAGGCCTGTAACAGTTTTTCCTTTAATTTGTCACCCTTCTGTATGAAGTCTATGTTTTCATTGTGTCTATAACCAATAGACAGCCTCTCATGTCATGCATATTGTGCTGAACAAAAACAATAATAGAATATGGAAAATATTCAAGTCAGACCACAATTGTCTGTTATGCTAGAATAGAATAGCGCTATGTCTTATTATTGCAATTTGAACAAGGACATCTGCTTAAAAAATCTCCACTACATGTACATGTCAAAATAAAATGAACGGATATGGCACAAAATTCACATAAGTGCAAGTGAAAAGCATATCATGCTAGACAGACTTTCATTTACCTTGTTATCTAGATCTTCTTCAAAGATTAATTGCAGAATTTACCTATGCGGTGGGTTGATTTACTGCTGTGTGAACAGCATGCTGTATTAATGGTATTAACAAGAGAGACCACACTGCTAATTATTGTATGCACTGAGTAATAATCACAAAAGACAACCATCCCAGTGTTAATGGGGAAAGCATAGAAAATGGATCCTGGATCATCTTCTAAACCCCTGTGATGCTGTTTTCTCCTTGAGATGGGCAATTTGATATGCAGGATGCAAATCATCCATGACAAGCACTCATCCACTAATGAAGCCACTGTAATTTAAACAGCAGTTCCAAGGCAGCATTCAAAATGCAAAGTCAGGACCTTTGACCTTTGTATACATAATTAAGGCGCTCTGAAAAGCTAAACTATAAAATAAGATTTACTGTGATGGGAGACATTTGACCTCTCATGCATACGCAAGCGTGGGCTACGCTTTGAACCCTATACACAAGCAATTTCAGACCATTGACAGCTCAAGGTTTTTATCTCACAGCATAATATAATCCTCTGCAGTCAGTTGTCCCTGGTAGGTACATATAATATCCAACAAAATATTCTTTTGTGTCTGGACCACATTTTAAGGTAACACTTCAAAGGCTTTCACAACTCACATAGTTACTTTTGTTAAAGAATGTAATTTGGTTCTAATGCTACACTTTCAATTAAAAAAATCTAATTAATTGCCGATATAAACCTGGAGAGTCTCTGCACAGCAGGTCAGCTAGCGTGCAAAAGCTTGTAATCTGTCCACAAGCAAGCATACAATTCAACATATAGGGTGAATAAAGTGTCTAATAATAAATGAATTGTGAATGAATATCTACTTGGGTTTAAATGGAGCTTATTCTTTCTAAACCTTCTCAGATGTTTGTTTCTATTTCCCTTATACTTAATACTAAATTACATAGTTCTTTTCAAGAAACCTCCTAAGAAATTATTAGGAAATTCAAGACTCAGGAAGTAATTTTAATTTACAATCATGGTAAGAATATAGCTCATTACTTATGCACATCCTATTTTTTAAAAAAAAAAACAACAAAACAGCACAGAATAATTATGTGAAATGCTGTATTGCATCAAGCACAGCAGGTGGCTGTAAAGAGCTTCAGTGTGATTTACACCGGCTGCTCTCAGGCCTGTGTGTTCTCTGTGTGTGGTGTGGTGAGACGGTGGGACTGAGTGTGGCTGCAGCAGCTGGCAGTGCTGTGGCACTCATCATGCAGGTATTAGAGGTCCTGGGGGAAAAAAAAGAGAGGACTTTTCTTTGACTGGATCAACAGGCCCAGAGGGACAGCATGCTCAAGCAAAGCAGAAAGCTGATTGGCTACACATACTTAGTGTGTTTGTGCCTGTTTGGACTTCTTTTTTTCCCTCCCTTCCATTGAGGGAAGAGATTTTCCTCTGAGCCTAATCTCTACAGTTGAGCATAAGGGGGGTGGAGAATAAGCTTGGAATGTTCATAACACCTGGGGACAATTACTTCCCCAAATAATCTGCCGGTCATAATCTAACAAATGCCCTAAAAGGGCTCGAATTGGCACAGATTTAGCTTGACTGAGCCTTTTTGTAGGTCTATGGTGCTGTTTGTGGACCTGTATAGATGTTGTGAAGTCATCTACCATGAGATGCTGTGTGTATCTAGGCCATTAATTCCAGGGGAGGGCGTATCAATCTGATTCCAGTTTCTTGCAAGACGCCTAGACGTGCTTCTTCTTATCCACCCATTGAGGAGGAATACATTTCTGAGACAGAGGAAACACTGCAGCTGAGAAAGTTATTTTTGGTCAGTAAACGAATCCAGCTGAATTTCAACCTTAAACATGAATAGAGACATTCTTGCCTCTTTTTCAAGTCACACCTTTTCAAACAGAGCCCTTCTTGTCAAAACCAAGTAAGTAATTCCCACGTTATTAAAGTTTCAGTTCTTAAAAGTCTCCCCACCCACCCCCCAGGAGGTACATTGTCACACGGTGACACGCTTACGTTTGATGTTTGTTTCCCTGGAAGCAAGCCTTTGACAACACAATATTTCCTTCCCCTCCTATTTAAGATCCAAACGCACTCCCATTCTCTCAGGTATGTAGGAACTCATATAAGTCCTTTGGTACAGAAAAACATCAGTATTCTCATTTTGAGCTTTATGTTCTCCCAGTGCAGTTTCTTGCTGCCTCTGTTTTTCACTCTCCTCCACATTGACAGGTTGTTGATGGAATAATGGGGTGTTGGGCATGTTACAACTAAGCCGGTGGATTTTTACATAGATTGATGGGATTGCAGTATAAATGACACACAACAACCCTTATCCCAGGGTTTAGCACATGAAGTCATTAACACTGGTTAATGGAAATAGTGTAGGGATATACTGTGGGCAGATTATGATGTTTGCAAATTAACATATCCTTTAATTTGAGTTATGCACATGTAGTTGTAATGTATCATAATATGTTTGTACAAACAGAGTGTAATGGAGCTCCAGATAACATAGATATAATTATAGATAAGCATTGTTTGTTTTGAGAAGAATGGTTAATTATAATACGCCTTCACATTGACTGCTAAAAAAGCCCATGCACCATTGATAAAAGGTAGGAAAATTCATAATTGTATAAATGATCATTTAAATCGCATAACTCTGTGTGACTCATTCTGCTGTTGCACAACAGTTGCATTGACAGTGAAAAAAAGTACAAATAAGAAAGAAGTGTGTGGACCTTGCCAGATAGTTATTGTAAGAGTCCTTCATCACAATGGGCACCTTTTGTACCAGTGATATTTTCAGGTATTCATTTTCCATCCATTTAACATTTTGTTCGCAAGTGCACAAGTTAACTTTGCAGGGAAACATGTGGGTGGAGCTGAGGCATCTAATTTACCTGAATTCTAAGCAAGTTACACAAGCGATAACTTACATCAGCTCTGCTACCATCATGCACACAATGGCCTTGCAAATTAATTATCCCTTACTACTTACTGTACCATGGTATGCTAGACAACACTGGCTGTGTGATAACATGCCTTTTTACTTCATTAAAGTGACTGCATTTCCACTGGGAACCTTGTTGAAATGTGTGTTTTTGAGTCTCATTATTGTAATAATAGATAATTGGTCTGCATTTTTTCCTCAAATCCTATTTATCTAATGGTTACATCCCATTGGTTGTGACATTATCTAAATATATTAGAATAACAGATAATGACATAGCTGATGGAACAGAAACATTTACATTTACATAAATATATTAATGCTCATTATTTTCTGAGGAAAATAATTGCTAATATTGTTATTTAATGTATTTTAGCTAAGAACAGGCTCTCTTTTCACATCATTTTGACCTTTGTTACTAATACATACATTGACAAAGACGCTATTGTATTCAAGTGTCCCAATAAACCTTGGCAGTGTGATGTGAACCAGCCAGCATATGAAAAAAGCCTATTATTAAAAACTCAACTTACTTTTGTTTCAAAAGTAACTTATTTTAGCTCATTTTTAAATCAAACTGCACCCATGCATTCAAGTATAAATTCTTTTCATATGTTTATCTTTAATACTTTTCTCTCATTTAGTATTACAGACTGTAACAAGTTTAACTGTCATATTGTGTTGGTTTTATTCCATCATAAAACAATATACACACAACATACGTATTGCTTCAAAATATACACATTACAGAAACAGATATATTCAGTCCTGCATCAACTCATTGTACCCTTATGCAGGAGGATGTTGTCTGAAAGGTAAGCGACAGGTGAGGTCAGGGTTTTGCCCTTGTTGGTTTGAATTTGGTGATGGTAAATGAAATGGTCTGGCTCTATAATTTGTTCCTCTCCTGTTACTGGTGTTTTTGATTAACATGTTTTGCAATGATGATTACTTTGCACTCAGATTAAGCTTTTGTTTATTTCAAAGATAAATGCAAAGCAAACAAAAAACCTGCAGGTCATTTAATAATTAGCCTACTGCTTATTTGAACACTGTTAAATTTCTAAAGGACTTCAATCCAGCTAAAAAATAATGAAAAATGCACAATTATTTTGTATTGAGATATAAAATACTAAAAAATAAGATTAATAAAGAAAAAATGAACATGTTAATAAAACTTTAAGGTTTTTGGTTGTGAGTGATGGAAAGTATATTTACTCAAGTGCTGTACTTAAGTACAATTTCTCAGGTACTTGTACTTCATTTGAGTATTTCCATTTGATGCTACTTTATATTTCCTCTCGACTAAATTTCAGTGGGAAATATTTTACTTTCTACCCCACCATATTTGTTCTGTTCTTTATTTGACAGCTTTAGTTGCTTTTCAGACGAATAGTTGACACAATGGATAATATAACAAGCTTTTAAAATACAACACATTGTTAAAGATGAAACCAGTGGTTTCCAACCTTTTTGGCTTTGACGTCTTACAAAAAGCAGTGTGTAGTCGGGGTCACATTTCAGATGTCTATGAGTTTTTAACAGCTCCACCAAATAGTGACTTTTCCCTCTATACTTCTCACATGATTTCATTTCAATAAATGTTCAAATAATCCAATATTTCACTAAATACCGAGGATTATGGAAAAAGTCCCCAAACTGAGAACATATATGTGTATCAAAACTTTGTTTTTTCTTTTTTTCATCTCCCATTAATCATCTTACAACCCCTCAAATTTATCTGGTGACTCTCTGGAGGGGCCCAACCCCTAGGTTGGGAACCACTGGACTAAACTAGCTAACTGTATATAAAGTAGTTGAAACTAGCTCCACCTCTAGCAGTGACAACAGTAACATGCTGCTCTAACACTGATGCTTCAGTATTAATAATGATGTCATATATGATAATACATCAGTCAGGGGGGCCAAACCACTACTTTTACTGTAATACTTTAACTACATTTTGCTGCTACTACTTATGTACTTTTATTTAAGCATGATTTTTCATGCTAGGCTTTTACTTATAATGGAGTATTTCTACATAGCTGTTTTGGTACTTACTTACTTAAGTACCAGATGCCAAAGTATCTGAATATTTCCTTCACCACTGCCAGTTGTACAAGTTGTACCACAAACTATTTCATATTTTGAGAGATGTTACTGTAAGTTGGATATAAGTTAGCAAACTTGTGACTTGTGAAAATGTTAATTATGTGTGAAATTGCAGGGACTAGAAACAACCAAGCGACAAAAGTTTAATTAGTTTTTTATGTTTTTATGACAGGAAGGAAGAAACACCACCAATACCTGCTGCAAGGTAAAAGCAAGACGACTTTAGCTTTGACAGCTGCTTCATCTGTGCTAATTTTGGAGGTCGACTACATGTGGCAGCAGATAAAAAGAGGATTCAAATTGGTTAGATGCAAAATTCCTGACATATCAGAACCACAAGGACTGTAATATCAGATGAATACCACACTTTTATGGCCATGCATTTAATAGACTACATGAAGACAACACTAATTCCTCTAAAAAAAAAAACAGAATAAAAATCAGGTGTTCATAAAGCTGCACAGCTCATAATGGACCATTTAAATAATGAGACACTGAAGAAGGTGTGCTACACACTGAGATAAACAGAAGCCCACTCAGATCCTCCTGATACATACACACACACACATATTTATATATATTAAACATTAGCCTGGCAGCATGCTGTTACAGCGTACGCATGTGTGTGTCTGTGTGTGTGTGTGTGTGTGAGAGAGAGAGTATTCGCAGTTCGGTTTGGTTTGTTGATCAGCAGTATAGTTGTGGTTATTGATTGTTAAGTGCAGTCACATTTTGGATTGTGCTCAATTTGTCTGAGTTATAGATTGTTGCTTAGAATTAGTTTTGGTGGTTGCTCGAGCTGAGTTGTGCTGAGTCGTAGCTAAATAGTAGCTTGAGTTGTGATTAGCTGTTTGATTACCAGGCTGATAGAAAATATACCAAGATGAATGTGAAAATTTAAAGGACTTTCCTCACAATTTTTCAAGGCAGTCTTAAAACAACAGTTATGTGCCCAGATGAACTGCCATAATCGTTCCTCTTGTTCATACTGGCCATTAGAAGATCCCTTCATAACGCACTTACAATGTAAGGGATGGTTGCCGAAATCCACAGTCCTCCTTCTGTGCAAAAATGTATTTAAAAGTTTATCTGAAGCTAAAATAGAGTTTCGGCCATCCAAATGTGTCAAATCAAGTAGACATCTTTCAACGTTACAGTCTTTTTAGTGCCAAAGTCCCTCTTTTTGTTACAGAGCTCCACAGTGAAACAGAAAGAGGGAATTTTAAGCTAAAAAGACTGTAAATGTGGCAGATATCCACTTGATATGACAAACTCAGACTGCTCAACCCTCATATAAGCTTCACGGTTAAATGTATTTTTGCACAAAATGTGGATTTTGGCCCCCATCACTTATATTGAAAGCACATTTGAAGGGGATCTTGATAGCCAGTATGAACAGGAGGAATGATTATACCGAGGAAAAACCACTTTCAGTGTATATATGGATACCCGACTGTTGTTTTAAGACACACTTAAATAATTTTGAATCTATCCTTTAAGCTCTCATGAGGAGATGCTGGAAAAAATAGTTTAATAATACAGGTGAACTTCAGGAGTGCTTCTCATTTCTGATTTCCTGCATTAACCATCTGCCTGTGGTGGCATTAGGAATAGTAATTACTTCAGTAACCTATATTCTGTTAGACGCCTCATCAAGATGAGTGATACATGTTGGGGAATGAGCTTGACCAACTGCAGGGGAGGGGAGGGTGGGTCTAACAAGGCATTTCCTACTTAAAAGTAAAACATTTCATTCAATCAACATTTGGCCATATTGCAGATATAGCTGACGTGTCTAGCATGTCAAGGTGTTTTTTGTTTAGTGATTGATGTATTTTTGCACAACTCATGTCACCCAGTTGCATATTTTTTACTCCTCTATATTCCTGTTGATATATTTATGAAGCTCACTCAATCAAGCCTGGAAAATAACAGTATAACATCCCAACATGCTGAGTAAACTGATTCAAGAAAGACATTTTGCAGACTCAACTATTCCCAACTTTATTCATCTGAAAAAGACTACATATGCATAGACACTGTTTGGCTCAGTAGACTACTGTGGATGGACAACAGATGGCCCCATCATAAAACAGACTCTGGATTTGTTTCTCTACAACTATGTTTACAGACAATGACAGCTCAGCAAAACAGGTTACCAGACAGATTTCCTCTGCACATTTCACAGCATGGATACACCAGAATATTTCCGATTAACTGCATTCATTAGAGATAGCAACTGTGAAATAGTCATTCATTATTTAATGACACCAGCAGGAATATTATTATCATAATTTCAAACCATTGTTGACAAGTGTAGTGACACATGTAGTGTCACATGACTGTAGTTTTTGCATTCATAAAATGCAACATATTGCATTTTGGCATTGCTGGCAGAAGATAGTGTACATACCATTAGAGCTGCAATGATTAGTTGATTAATCAATTAGTTGCCAATCAATTATTCTGTCTGAGTAATTTTTAAAGAAAATTCTCTGATTCCATCTTCCCAAATGTCAATGTCTTTAGACTTCTATGATAACTACAGTTGCAACTAATGATTATTTTCATTATCGATTAATCTTTCAATTATCTTCACCATTAATTGGTTAGGAAGACAGATTAAAGAAACCTTCAATACAAGAATGGAAAAAGGGGGATATTGTTTCCTCAAAAATTCTTACTATCATAGAATACAAAGATCTTGGGCTTTAGGAAACAGTGAGTGACATTTTTCGGCATTTTCTTACATTTTATGTACCAAACAACGAATCAGTTGAGAAAATAATCAACAGATTAATCTATAAAAAATAATGGTTAGTTGCAGCCCTATATGCCAAGGACACAACTTTTTTTGTTCCACTTTGGAAACTTTTGAGGGACTGATATTTCCCTTGCATTTTTGCATTGCTTTAATCTATCTTCCTGAAAATTTGATTTGTTATTGGGATTTTCCATCTGTGTTGTAAATTAATGCCTATTCATTACCATCAAATAACATTGGAACACCTCATCGTTCAAAGTCGCAGGTGTTGTCATGTTCTCTGACTGAATAGACCTCTAGTCAGGTGGAAGTTGGCTTGAGTTTATGATATGGAGTAATAACAGTAATAACAGTGTTCTGCTCTAATAGGTTCAGCAAACTCGACGAAGTGTAAGGGAGACGTCAGTCAAGCACAGTATGTGCAAGCCCACGCAGTCATGAGAATCAGGCAACAAAAGTGCACACCTGTGTGGGTGAATTATGGGTAAGTGCTCTAACACTTACTGTAGCTCCTATGAATTTTAGATACAAGCACATTATCAAACCTTCATCTGAGATGTAGTTGTTGAATGATGTCAAAATAAACTTGGTAACAGAGCAAGGTGCTCAAATTTTATTAGTGTTAGCCACTTATCCTGAATAGAGTACTTCTGAATTATGTTTAAACTTTTTAGAAAGGCCAATGAAAGAAACCATCTTTTCTAGAATACTTTGTGGCAAGAGGAAAATGACCGTAGTAGCTTTTTATAACTCTGCATATATTGTACATTGATGCCACAAAAGCTGTGAACATTTGATTGACTGATTTTACAATTAGATTCATTTAGACCAACGCTTTTGTCCAAAGTGATGTGCAAATGAGGTACAACGCGAGCCACAGCAGATCAAGGAGCCTCTGAGAATAAGTGTTGTAACACTCAGTTCCACCTGACACAGGCAGATGAAGTACACCCATGAGTGCATAGAAAATGACAATTTTTTATTTTAGATAGAAAAGGAAGGATTGAGAGATAGAGAGGGAGATAAAGAGTTATGTGAGTAAGAACACTCGGAAGAGATATGTAGGTGTTCAAGCGATTTTTGAAGACAGAGAGTCATTCTGCTATCTGATTTTAGTCAGGTATCTTGTTCCACCACTGAGGGACCACACAGTAGAGAGTAGAGAGTATGGATTTCCTGCATCAAAGTAACAGTAAGGCTAGTCGCTGTTTGTTTGTAAAGGAGAAGGAACATAAACCTGAAAGAGGGAGTTCAGGAAGGTGGGTGCCATGCTGATGGTCACTCTATAGGTGATCAGAGACTTGATCTTGATGTGCGCAGCCCTGTTGGGTTATGTTACAGTAGTAGGTGAAAAATGACCTGTATAAGGAGGTGAGTGGCATATTCAGTCAGATGGAGGATCAAAGTACCAGCCAACTGTTAAACAAATAAAAATAGAATGAATAGAACATCATGTAACCAGAGCACAACAAAGTAACATCATATATGTGTGTTTATGTGTGTACTTAAGGGAAACAAGAATGGGACTCAGTGAAAGTTTGTGGAAATAAGGATTGCAGCATAACATTTGGGACAGAAACAGTAAAAAGCAAGAAAAAATCTAAAGGCTGTTAAAATGAAATAAAATAAAGACTCCCTCATTCCCTAAACTGTGCAGTCAGACAGTTTCACAAGAGGGAGCTCTGCGGGAAAAAAGCTTAGTATCAGCAGAGGTTTTGGTAAATCTTTGAATTAATAATAGATCAGAACTATGGGACCTTTGGGTACATGCAATCTAGTAGGACTATAGCATATTATTCACTGTATATATGCCAGAGCAGGTCCATGCTGTGATTTACATGTCAGAGTATCTGTATTCTTTGCTTGAGTTGACTGGAAGCTGGTGTAAAGACCACAGGATTCAATTAATTTGATATTTTCTAATCAGTCTGTCAGGCATGCTTTAATGAAATTGTACACCTTTGATGAGTCATTGATACCAGAGAATAAAGCAATAAAACCTAAATGTAGTAACAGCCTGTATAAAGTTTTAAGAGTTGTGAAATTTTGAAGTGTTCCTGTGGGTGCTGTAAAGGATAATTTTTCTCTCCATTTCATTTAACAGATATGTTGAAGTGACAGGTCAACTTCTAAGATAACCCACAACCTCTATGCTATACCCAGAACAGAAATGCAGCCATTTAGTTTAAATGCTTCCCCGTTGCAAAGATCATAACACAAATCTTAATGTCATCCTTACCTTACTTTAGTTAATTAGGGAATATAAATCTTTATGTCTAAAATACATAATTGAGGGTAGAAAACTTGTGACATTTTGGTATTGTTCTGTTATATATTTTCTTATTGCTTTGTAGCCTAACTAAAAATGGACATCTAGTATAATGTTTTTAAAGTATGTTTTAGAATAGCTAAATAAAACAGAATAAATACACAGGCCATTCACTTAATGCAAAGAGAAAACCTCACAAACAGGATAGAGTTGGAAGTTTTCCTGCTTCTCATGCGGTTTTACTGGAGTCCTGTTCCAATTCAAAGCAAATGAGATCGACTTGGCCAGTGCTGCAGACAAGTTTGTTTAAATTCGGTTCCTCAGTAAGAGAAAACTTTGGGGAATAGATGCAAATCTTCATTTTTTTTTGCCCAGAGATAAAATCATAAAAGTGACCTTTCTTTGAATAGAGTGAATACTGAGCATATAGCAAAGCCATTGAATATTGTAGTTGTTACTGAAATTAGGATGAGGAAAACCTAAAATAGGAAAAACGTTGAACTTCAAAGCTAATGTATAATGTCTAGTTTTACAAGAAGTTATTCTGCAGGCACTAAACAGACAAGAATGGAATAAGTAATCAAGTGAATAAAATGAACAGTATAAAAGGAAATAGAGCTTTGCACAGAATTGGATTGGCCAATGATTCATTTGTGGGTGGCTGTGGCTGCAATGCAGCATTTCTTGTTTCCTTAGCATAAAAAATAAAAATAAAAATTGGGAACTCCTTCACTAAACAATGCCAGCAGGGATGGAGACAGATAAATTGTGCAGTGGCTTTGCTGGGTAGGTGTGGCAAAGTGAAGAAAGGCAGATTTGATCACATTTTGGCTTGGCATGATGGCATGTCTTTGGCACACTGCAAACACAATCCAGCTGCCAATTTCTTGCTTCTGTGGTCAGGCAGGACCAGTGGCAAAAAATATTCCTGGCACGAAGGATGTAGTCTGTTATCTATTAAGTGAACAAAGAAGAGAAGTGTGTTATGATGTAGGCTTTTATGAATTTTAGTTTGTAGTAGTTTTTGTGTGCTATCTGCAGTGGGAGAGGTATGGCATGTCTTATGTAAGTGCCCATTTCAAAAAGATGAAGAGAAAAATAAATATCTATTTTTGTTTGTGATCAGTATTACCATTGTGAGCCTTTTCTGTAGCTACATTAATGGCCGTAGCATCAGCAGTCATAATGTGCGTTTTTTGTTTGTGCGTGTGTTTAAGATTTTATGTGGTAAGACTAGCCAGAGGCCATGTCTGATGCATGAAGAATATATCAAATCCATCTGATTGCAATGGCTTCTACATTACAAGAGAGAGTGTCATGTGGCTCATGAGCAAACTACAGACAACCCTAAAGCATTTAGAGGCTATGTCTAGCGCCTGTAAGATCACTTAAAGGTTATCTGTCTTTTTCCCAATTTAACTGGTTCAGATGAACTTTAACATACATTTTCAGTGATAAGTCAAAATCAGCCTTTTTACCCTGTGTGATCCATTTTAGTACATAGAGTTCAACATGAGTTATTTGTAGAATCTGTGTTTGTTGTCGGAATTTATTTGATCTTTTATCGAACAAAGATAAAGCTGAGGTCCACACTGCAACAGTTGGTGTAGCCCGTAGTGTTGGCCATTCTGTGTGTGTGTGTTCAACTAAGGAGTTGACTAATGGGAATACTTCATCCAAAAGTTATGATTTTGTATTTGCTTTCTTCTGTTGCCTGGAATACCAGACTAAGAGGTTTCACTGTTCACAGAGAACTGAGCGTCCAAAATGGTATCCAATTAAGAATTGCAAATTGTCCCTTGAAACTTCTCACAGTAATGGTTTCCAAGTCTCTGGCACTCAATCCTTATGTTGAGTAAACATTTGACTGCAATATTTCTGAATAAACTAATTCCACAAATCTTCCACCAGCCTACCACTGGCTCATTTATCAGCCACACTTCCTATTTAGCTCACATTCACCTGAAACCTGAAAAGGGGGAGACAATAAAAGTAAAGCAATCAATGCCACCAATGATTGACCATGCCACGTAGTGTCCATGAGCGAATGATCACAGTTTGTAACTTTTATCTAATGTCTAGTGATATAGCATGTCCCTGTTATTGTATAGACATGTCCAAAACCGAAGGATAGGTACATTTTTATTGAGATTGCCAAATCTAATATACTACTGTATGGAGTGCAAAACTCTATCATCTCCATTATTTTTACGTGTTGAATTGCCGTTCTAATAAAAGCAACACAACTGCGTCCAAGGATATTTCCTTACGGCAATCAGCTGTACCTGAATGTAGGACAACATGCTCAGCAGTAGCCTATTTATTTTGGGGTCAAAGAAGTGAGAAAAGTAACAGAATTACTGAAATATAATGAATAATCATAAACCTTTGTGTTGTGTGTAACTCAGTGCTGAGAGAAAATGTGCCCAAAGTCTACTCATAAAGGTGCCTATTGTGTGACAATGACAATAATAAATGTGTGGTGAATCATAGCGCTATGATGTAAAACAGTAAAAAAAAAAAAAAGTACACACCATCAGCTTGTGTCATTCATCTGTGACCCTCATTTATTTTGAAAATGCAAAGTCACAAAAACTAATTTTTGTTGCTCACCTCCATCATTTTGGTTTATGTGTGCCCCTAAACTTTATTTAAAAACCCTACACTTCCATGTGTATTCTTTGTCATTTCATGTCATATTCTGATTGGTTTGTTTGTAGATGTGGGTCATAGCAGCAGTCACATTGGGAGAATTTGGTCTTAAATAGACATCAGTAAGATTAATGATAAGGACGACAGAGAACATGACTTGTGTGTAAGTTGAGAAGATACAGTTGTGTGTGTGCGTGGTGTGAGTGCTGATGGAGACTGTGGACGGTTCATTGCATTGAACATCAATCATATATTGATTTCTGTGTTATGCAGCTACACTCAACCTCTCTGACAGCACCGACAGAAACAAACAGATAGACACCTTCTTCAGTCTTTCAGTTATTTGACTGGTGTGTGAGAAAGACAGATAGTCTTCTGTTCACTTTGGTACATCAAAGCTGAAAACCAGTTGTTGGCTGAATTAAACAAGTCATGTGGAATTATGTTGGATATTGGAGCCTAAGTGTATTCTTTGATCTTGATTCATGGGACTGAAATGACAGAGAATGTGGTTGCCTATTGTAAGACGTGTGGCAGATAGTCCTGCCTGATTCATCTAATTTGGACAAAGAGTGGAGACTTTGCTACAGAAACTGCTGTTGTCTTCATTTTAGTCACAATCCATTGCTGAAATGCATTTACTGTTCTGCTATCTAGAGTATTTGGATACACTTTTGTATGGTACAAGGTTAAGGTGTACTGGCTATTGCATTTCTGCATGTATTAAAGTGTTATTGTTAAATGTGTATATGTGACACCTACAAATGTATCGACAATTGGTAGGTTTTGATCACTATTTTGTGTATTTTTCTATGTGAAAAAGGCCAGATTTAAACATGTTTTATTTTGGTTAATATTTCATTTTGTGAAGTGTGTTTTTCTGTTCCGCCACAAGAGGGAGTAGTCACCAGAGTGAGCGCTAGTTGTAGCCGCGTAGGGCTTCCGTTCCTCAAACAGAGAACAGCCTGCTGAACGAACACAACTAACGTCTCCTGTCTCTGCTTTTCCTGTATATTACAGGTCAGTAATGTGTGTAAACTTGTCACAACTTATCCCTAAGGACTTTTTAAGCCTCCCTTTTGTGATTAGGGTCACGATTAAGGTAGAAAACTGTGTGTGTGAGAAATTGTTTGGGAGTTAAATAGTGCTTCGCGAGCCCTGTGAAAAACGGTGACAAAATGGCGGCCTTACTGTTGATGTTTTGATTTATGTTTGTTGCTCCTGTGTTTTTACCTTAAAATAGCTGTTTGCTAAACAGTGAGTGGATAATTTTACAAAGTGAATGTAATAGAGTTTCAGGGAGTGAGCATAGTAGTTAAGATATGGTTATTTAAATATAAGTGGGTGCTCATTCTGGTCGATATCTTATGTTAATGTTGAGAAATAGTTAAATGTGATATGCTAATATTGTTGAATGACGAATGTTGTTTCTAAAGTGTATATTTGATTGTTTATATTTTGTGAAAGTGTTCAGGTATGCAGTAGAACGAGAAAGGCTTAACAAAACAAGCTTAACACAGTGGAAGTTACTGTTAAACAATATTTTGGAAAGCTGGTGACAGCAGCAGTAAAAGAGTGTAAATTTGGTACACAGAGTACACAGTACACAGCATTGCTACTATAGCGTGAACCACTGATAGTTCATCATTATGATGTGTTAATGTGTGAAATGTAAAATTTGTGATGTATAGATTATTGTGATTAAGATTCTAAAGAGTCAAGTCTTAAAGGAGAGGAAGAATACAGAATATGTTTAATAAAAAACAGAGAACAGCCTGCTGAACGAACACAACTAACGTCTCCTGTCTCTGCTTTTCCTGTATATTACAGGACCTATCTTCTGTATACAGGTGACCCATGCCTGGGGCCTGTAACAGAATTTTGGAGGCACCGCTGGGATCGGCGTCCGGCGAGAGATGATGCTGATCCATTAATCTACGAACCCAAAGCAGACTTCACAGGACCGGTATGGTGGAGCGACAGATGTGCGACTGAGGCAGCCACGGGACCACAGAGAACGAGAGGGACCCCAGCTGAAGGAGTGCAGCACAACTCGCCCGAGGTTATCGTACTGTGAAACTTTGCCGCCTAGAGAAAAACAAAACAAACAAACAAACATGGAGAACGGCGAAAGGAGAGAACTGACATGGAAAATAAAGAAAAGTCTTCACATGCTCACAGCAGAGGAACTTTCTCAAGTCGTTGGAAACATTACCCCAGTACCAGGTCTGGGTACTCCAGGCGTAACTCAGGGTGATGAGGAGGGTTGTTTTGATTACATATGCACTTACCTAAATTGTCAAACACTGCTTGATTTAGAGGACCAGGGACTTTCTCATTTGTTATCCTTGAGAGATGCTATTACTGAGCTTATTGCTAGTCGTGTAACTGAAGTCAATCAGCCTATAGTATCAGGGGATGGGATTGTTACTCTAACACCCACACTCTCACCAACCACAATAGCCCAGCCAGCTAATGTGAATAGTAAGTTAGCTGACACGTTTACGGTTGAGTCTAATGATCCACAAGCAGTGGAGTATGAGAAGCTAATGACTAACTATGAGGCCTTGGGTAGGAAGCTAGCTGAGCTTAAGGCAACACCAGTACAACACACACCTACTTCCACTGCTACACAACTATCAGATCCTAGTGCAGGGAGTAGAGTTCACAGCTATTCTACGACAGAACCGACACAAAACAGGTCTGATAGTATGATCTCTTTAAGAGACCTCTCATTTCTACAGCGTAGAGAATTCAAAGTACATGGGGGTCAGGTCGGGGACAGTGCATCAGACATCAGCTACCATGGACTGTGCAAGCAGCTGGATGAAGGACTAATGTCAGGATATACGGAAAGAGAGATCATCCAAGGTGTTCTTCGCATCACCAAACCAGGACAGTTTAAGGACATGCTGATTAATAAGGATGACTTAACCCTCAGTGAGCTAAGGAGCTTCATGCGTTCACACCTGAGTGAAAAGAGTGGAAGTGAGTTATTCCAGGAGTTGATGAGCACAAAGCAACATGATCAGGAGAGTCCCCAACAGTTCCTATACAGAATGATTGGACTGAAACAGAAAGTCATGTTTGCATCCAGACAAGGTAACATGGACATTGAGTATGAGCCCCGCACAGTCCAGAATGTGTTCTTGCGCACCATTCATCAGGGCCTCCTCCCCAAGTACAGTGATATTCGTAATGAACTCAAGCCTCTTCTTTCTGACTACTTGGTGTCAGATGAAATATTAATACGTCAGGTGAACAAAGTATGCAGTGAAGAGAGTGAGAGACAGCGAAGACTGGGACATTGTCCCCGCTCAAAGGTAACACATGCTCATAGTGCTCAACTTGAGACTAATCAGAACACTGAAAAAGTACCAGACTGTAAAGTAAAGAATAAAACTCAAGTGATAGATGAACTGAGCACAAAGGTGGATGCTCTGACAAAGGTGGTTGAAACCCTAACAGCCATGAAGACCTCAGAACAACCCTGTCAATGTGTTCACACCAGAGCAAGGCCCAAATCATCAACAAAGCGATTTGGCTGCCCTAAGTGTGTTGAGAAGGGCACAAGCTCATGTAACCATTGCTTCACATGTGGGGAGGCAGGTCACAGGGCAGCGGGATGTTTTAAAAAGTGGCAAGTGAAGGACTCCAGTCAGCCCTCTGCTGAAGCACATGCCCTAAGCAGTAGTGAGCAACAGTACTCCACAAAGGCAGAGCTTCAGCCAGAAAACCACGCCCATGTAAAAAACAATTGTGTGACCTCCCCACCCCCCAAAAAAGAAACTGAAGCTGTCGAAAGAGTGGCCCAGTTGGTGGGAAGGAAATGTAACATCAAGTGCTACATTCACAGCTATGCAGTGGACTGTTTACTTGACACTGGTGCCCAAGTGAGTCTTCTTGATCGCCAGTGGGTAAAGACCTACCTCCCTGACCATAAAATACGTCCATTGGCTGAACTGATAGGACGAAAGGCTCTTAGTGTGCTGGCTGTCAATGGTCAACCCTTGCCATATGATGGTTGGGTGGGGGTGATGGTGAGCCTCCCAGACAACAGCGATCCAGGTCTAGCAGTGCAAGTGCCCTTCCTGGTTAGTAGTGTGTCTATGGACCGTCCCCTGATAGGCTTCAATGTGATTGAACAGCTGATACTAGGACCGAAGGGTGATGCTGATCTTCTACAAACCCTGGTGAGCCTCCTGCGTGGTGCAATGAACCTGCCGGATGACAAAGCCACTGCATTAGTCAACTTTGTTCAGACAAAACTTACAGATGACACTAACCCCAGTCAGAGTGTGCTGAAAGTGGGACTGCATGATGTGGTAATCCCAGCTGGTCAGGTCAGGCATGTAAAGTGTAAAATACCATCCACATTCGACACTTCAGAGCCGCTTGTACTCTTTGAGCCCAGTGAGAACAACTCACAGTTACAACAGCTTGATGTTGGTGACAGTCTAATAGAGATTTGTCAGGCAAGAGTCCCTTATGTGAGAGTCCCCATTGGCAATCACACCAAGCATGATGTGATACTGTCCCGTAGAACAGCTTTAGGGAGTGTGGAGCCAATAGCTAAGATAGTACAAACAAATGAGTTAGACCTGACTAAACTGAGTCTCACTCAGACAGCTGACAGAGATGAATCCCCTGTATCTCAGCAGGACAACAGTTGCAGTGGGAGTAGTGGGGTAGAGCAGTGGGACCCACCAGTGGATGTTAGCCACTTAAGTGAGGATCAGCAGAAAGTTGTGAAGGAGATGTTGCGAGAGGAGTCAGGAGCATTCGCACAAGATGATAATGATGTGGGATGTATAACTAGCTTGGAAATGTCCATCACACTCAATGACAAGACTCCCATCCAGAAATCATATGCCTCCATTCCAAAACCCCTTTACAAGGAGGTAAAGGAGTACATTGAGGATCTCCTGGTAAAAGGGTGGATTGTGAAGTCTAAATCCCCCTACTCAGCACCAGTAGTGTGTGTACGGAAAAAGGACGGGACACTCAGACTATGTATTGATTATCGGCTCCTGAACCAGCGCACACTCCCAGACCGCCACCCTCTACCAAGAATCCAAGACCTCACAGACACTCTAGGTGGATATAGTTGGTTCTCCATTCTAGACCAAGGGAAGGCGTATCACCAGGGGTTCATAGCAGAGGGGTCACGCCACCTGACTGCATTCATCACCCCCTGGGGTCTTTATGAGTGGGTGCGTATACCGTTTGGACTGACAAATGCACCTGCTGCGTTTCAGCGCAGTATGGAAGAAATGCTTTCCCCCCTGCGAGACGAGTGCTGTATCCCATATTTGGACGACATACTGTGCTATGCACAGACATTTGAGGACCATGTTGACGGGCTGAGAAAGGTCCTAAGAGCCCTTCAAAGTCATGGGGTCAAACTCAGACCTACAAAATGTGACCTGTTCAGACGGGAGGTCAGATATGTTGGCCGTTTGGTCTCAGCTGAGGGTGTGCGCATTGACCCTAAAGACCTGGAAGCTGTGTATGCCCTCAGGGAAGAAAAACCTGACACTGTTGGAGATGTGAGGAGAATCGTTGGGTTTTTGAGCTACTACCGCTCCTACATCCAAGACTTCTCCAGAATGGCAAAACCCATCTATGAACTCTTGCAACCAAAGAGAAACCAAGAGCAGTCTCAGGGGAGATGTGGGGGACAGAAAGGAAAGGGTACACAGCTACCATCAAAGACTCCAGTCAAATGGACTGAGACACACCAAGAGACACTGTGCAAACTGATTGACATGCTGGCTAGCCCCCCTGTTCTTGCCTATCCGGACTTTGAACTGCCGTTCGTGCTCCACACGGATGCTTCAGATAAAGGACTTGGAGCAGTCCTTTACCAGAATCAGAACGGGAAACTCCGAGTGATTGGATATGGCTCAAGAACCCTCACACCAGCTGAAAGAAACTATAGGCTCCACTCAGGGAAACTTGAGTTTCTCGCCCTGAAGTGGGCTGTCTGTGAGAAGTTCAGGGACTACTTATTCTATGCCCCACACTTTACCATCTACACCGATAATAATCCCTTGACATATGTCATGAGCACTGCAAAGTTGAACGCTGTTGGCTTTAGATGGGTGGGTGAACTGTCAGATTTTCGATTCAACATACGATACCGGCCTGGCAAAGCTAATGTTGACGCAGATACTCTCTCAAGATGCCCACTTGACATCAGCAAATTTGTCACAGAGTGCACAGAGGAACTGCCTAGGGAAGCTGTTGCTGCCGCATGGGAGGGCTGCAGAGCAGGCAAGAGTGGAGATCTCGCCTGGGTTGCTGCCCTGGTCCTATCACAGGGTGACCAGGCTGAACCAAACAGTAGAGAACTTCTGTCACCCATTGATCGTGCTGAACTGCAAAAAGCCCAGAGAACTGACCCAGTGATAGGTGAGATCCTAAAACTGAAAGACTTGAGCCCAACACTTACAGATGACATGAAACGTGGTGTGAGGGGGACTGCCAGGAAAATGATGCATGAATGGACGAGGCTCCACATTGAAGATGGGGTTCTCTATCGTAAGACAGCAGAGAGACGTCAGCTAGTCTTACCTGCTAGCTTTAAGTCACTGGTCCTCAGGCACTTACATGACGACATGGGTCATGTCGGGACCGAAAGAGTCCTCAGTTTGGCCAGGCAAAGATTCTATTGGCCTTACATGAGGCGAGAGATTGAAGCTTATGTGACTAGACAGTGCCCGTGCATAAAACAGAAGAAGCCAGTGACACACATAAGAGCTCCAATGTCCAGCATAACCACAACCTCACCAATGGAGCTGGTTTCCATTGACTACCTACACCTAGAGCCTAGCAGAGGAGGCTATCAATATATCCTAGTTGTGGTAGATCACTTTACTAGGTACGCACAGGCCTATCCAACCCGCAACAAGTCTGGGAGAACCGCAGCGGAGAAGATTTTCAACGACTATATTCCCAGGTTCGGCTATCCTTCAAAGCTGCACCATGATCAAGGACGTGAGTTTGAGAATGAGCTCTTTCGGACTCTCCAGCAAATGAGCAGGGTGGGACACTCACGAACAACTCCTTACCACCCCCAAGGCAACCCTGCCGAACGGTTCAACCGAACTGTGCTGCAAATGCTGCGGACTTTGGGGGAAAAGGAAAAGGAAAGGTGGAAAGAGTCCCTCCCTCAGGTTGTACATGCGTACAATTGTACACGCCACGAAGCAACAGGGCACTCGCCTTTCTTTCTGCTTTTTGGTCGGCACCCACGGTTGCCCATAGACCTGTTGCTAAAGCTGACCACAGATGAGGAACCCCAGACAGCGAGGAATTATGCTGAGAAATGGGCAGAGCGGATGACAGAGGCATACCGAATAGCCTCAGAGAACAGCAAGAAGTCAAGTGCCCGGGGCAAGAGATACTATGACAAACACCTGAAAGGAGTAGTGCTGCAACCTGGAGATCGGGTGTTAGTACGGAACCTGAGTGAAAGAGGTGGTCCTGGAAAGTTGAGGTCATATTGGGAAAACACTGTTTATGTTGTGAAAGAACAGATCAAAGACAGTCCAGTCTACAAGGTGGTCTCAGAGTTCGATGGGAGCAAGCCACGAGTCCTGCATCGTAATCTGTTGCATCTTGTCAATGACCTACCTGTTGAACTGCCTGTAACAACAGAGAAAGCGAAGACATCACCCGAGAACAGGAAGAGGAAAAAAAATGCTGGAAAAGAGGCAGAACTGCAAAAGAACAGTGAAACCAGTTCGGGTGATGATGAAAATTCCACCTATTATGAACTAAGATATAACCTGAGAGACAGGAACAGAAAGAACGCCATACCGACCAGTGCATCTACCTGTGCTCCCTGGAGGGATTCAACCCCCACTGACTCCTGTCAAACAGTGAGCCATGGACAAGCTGCAGGAGAAAGAGAACTAATGCATACAGAGAGGACACCTGCAAAAATGATGGGAGAACAAAATGAGATTGAACCAGAGTTTTATGGTGAACAACAGGACATTGAACCTAACAATAGTGATGAAGAGGAGGAAAGTGTGACAAATGCAGAGCCAGAGGTCATCCACACACCTTTCACAGGGAGTGAAAGTGAAACTGCACTGCCTGTACCAGGAGAGACTGGTGCTGGACCCGGCCTGGCTCCTGAAACTGATGAGCAGACACCCAGGAGGTCTGTTAGAGATAGGCGGCCACCAACACTGTTCACTTATAGTACATTGGGCCAGCCTTCACTTCAGGTACAACCTTCAGTAAGTAGTGCAGAGGCTTATGAGCTACCACACATGGTGCTTTGGAACATGCAACCATACTTAACACCTTACTCTGTTCCAATCCCATATCACCCCCCATCATCCTATTGGCCACACCCATATACCTTGCCAGTGTTTCATAACATGCTAAAGGGCTAAGAAAAGGGCAAAGGCAGTATTCTGAGTTCTGGATATCTTGAGTAATATTAATAAAGTAGCAGTAGGAGTTAAAGGGTAAAATGTCAGGAGCCATTTTATTTTTTGTCGGGGAGTGTGTGACACCTACAAATGTATCGACAATTGGTAGGTTTTGATCACTATTTTGTGTATTTTTCTATGTGAAAAAGGCCAGATTTAAACATGTTTTATTTTGGTTAATATTTCATTTTGTGAAGTGTGTTTTTCTGTTCCGCCACAAGAGGGAGTAGTCACCAGAGTGAGCGCTAGTTGTAGCCGCGTAGGGCTTCCGTTCCTCAAACAGAGAACAGCCTGCTGAACGAACACAACTAACGTCTCCTGTCTCTGCTTTTCCTGTATATTACAGGTCAGTAATGTGTGTAAACTTGTCACAACTTATCCCTAAGGACTTTTTAAGCCTCCCTTTTGTGATTAGGGTCACGATTAAGGTAGAAAACTGTGTGTGTGAGAAATTGTTTGGGAGTTAAATAGTGCTTCGCGAGCCCTGTGAAAAACGGTGACAAAATGGCGGCCTTACTGTTGATGTTTTGATTTATGTTTGTTGCTCCTGTGTTTTTACCTTAAAATAGCTGTTTGCTAAACAGTGAGTGGATAATTTTACAAAGTGAATGTAATAGAGTTTCAGGGAGTGAGCATAGTAGTTAAGATATGGTTATTTAAATATAAGTGGGTGCTCATTCTGGTCGATATCTTATGTTAATGTTGAGAAATAGTTAAATGTGATATGCTAATATTGTTGAATGACGAATGTTGTTTCTAAAGTGTATATTTGATTGTTTATATTTTGTGAAAGTGTTCAGGTATGCAGTAGAACGAGAAAGGCTTAACAAAACAAGCTTAACACAGTGGAAGTTACTGTTAAACAATATTTTGGAAAGCTGGTGACAGCAGCAGTAAAAGAGTGTAAATTTGGTACACAGAGTACACAGTACACAGCATTGCTACTATAGCGTGAACCACTGATAGTTCATCATTATGATGTGTTAATGTGTGAAATGTAAAATTTGTGATGTATAGATTATTGTGATTAAGATTCTAAAGAGTCAAGTCTTAAAGGAGAGGAAGAATACAGAATATGTTTAATAAAAAACAGAGAACAGCCTGCTGAACGAACACAACTAACGTCTCCTGTCTCTGCTTTTCCTGTATATTACAGGACCTATCTTCTGTATACAGGTGACCCATGCCTGGGGCCTGTAACATATAGCCAAAAGAAAGACAACAGAATTAGCTCATAAATGTGACCATTAAAGGACCACTAGCAGCGCTATGGAGTAACATTTAATGAGTGGATCCCTTTTTTTTGTATCATGTACATACATGAAAGTGCACATATACATGGAAAAGGCTTGCGAGTGATGCAATTTAATAATTTGATGTAATTCAAATCCTGCCATCCATTTCATGGTATTCCAGTTATTGATAGTTGGTGGTGGTAATGCACAAAAAGCAAGCAATGTATCAGCACAGGTAAAGCTAGTAAACATGGATGTAAACATTGCACAATTTAAAATATTAAAAAAAAAGGCTTTTCATGTGTTTTATGAGGCACATAATATTTTGCCCCCCTCATGTATGTTAATGGATTGGACAAAATATAAGGAACACTTTTCAATATAATGCACCTCAGTACACTGCCAGCACCCACTATGACCTCAATGATAAACATAAAGTAGAACTATCACCTGACAATGGCAACAAAAACTGAAAATATATAAGCTTCATAAATGTAGAATTTATGGCAGAGCTGTTGTATTGGATTGCATTAGATTGCACAGGTGTTCCTATTGAAGTGACTGGTGAGTGTACAGTCAGCTGGTCTGAGCTCCTGCTGGGAGCCACTGCAAATCGTTTTAGACAAGCAGCATTATTTTGGTTTTCTCTGTCCAGAAACTAAAACAATATGCTTGAAGCAGTTGAGAGCTGCATAGAGATGCAAAGTGGGGTGTAGATTCTCAGTGTTGTCTGCATACTGGCAAGCTTTCACTAGAATACTATTAGTTATTTGATTAATTGTTGGTGTAGCAAATATTGCTTTAACTTGTCTAAATAGGAGAGTATACCAGCCAACTGTTCAATAAGTGACTCTTGTTTACTGACACTGGATGCTTTTCTGTTTAGATGCATCTCTGTTCATGAGCTCCAAACTACTGATAATTACAGGGGCAGGGTGTTTTCAGATAAAAGGTAACATTTAATGGGATATTGGCAGAGTGACTCAATATTTAGCTGCCTCGGGGCAGGTTTGGTGCTTATCTCTGACCTCTTTTGTGTGGAATTTGCATGTTGTAGTGTCCCAAAGACTTTGCTATCTGGTGGATTAGATTAGAAGTGCTCCATAGATGTAAATGTATGAATGATTATCTGTTGTGTTTCAGCTGCATGATGAACTTACTCTGTCTTGCGGGGCGTCTGCCTTTTATTGAACATATACTGGGTTGTACTGAAGAGGAACGAATTAAGCAGGAAGGGAAATGAATTTAAAAGAACATTTCAAGCTTGATTGGAGTTTGTGCTCATTTACATGCCTTTACTTTTTAACACTAGATTAGATATGTTTCCTGTGTTATTCTATTGTGAAATATTTGTCACTTTACAATATGTCAGTCTTAGGTATTCACAGTTAATTGCCAAGTGTGATCTTTTAATACGGGTTGAAGCATCTTGCTACAATTTAAAGCCAAAGTAGTAAAGCAACACTAATTTAAAAGTCTCTGTAATAGTGCTGCTTTTAATTTTTAAATATATTTAAATATTTAAATTGTATCAATTAACATTAAAGGGTTAGAAAATGTGAAGAACTAATACATTTTTCAAGAAACAACTCAGAGTTAAAGCAGAGATTCCCCATGAAACACAGGTATCCACTACCTCCAACTCAACCTTTATTCGTTATTTGAAATATTTTGTGTGATGTCGCCACTCTGGCATGCTTTCCTGTGATGACAATTTGAGGAGTTACAAACTGATTACCATCTATTGAAAAACTTTGTGAAGCATGAACCCGACATCCAATTTGTCTGATGAAATCAATTTTAATGCAACACTTTTAATTTCTGTATCTGCAAGCTTTTGATTTGCATCTGCCTTATTAAACCCGTCCTTTGATAGCTATTTTGCATCATGCAGGTCAAGAAAATATTTGAAGCTGCTGTGTTAAGGCGCTGAGCTGTAATGCTATAAAAGTGTTGTATTAATGAAATATTTTTGACTCACCATATGCATAAAATCAATGGAGGAAATGAAAGTAACAAGTAAATAGTCATTTCTGAGTTAGACACTAATCTAACACCACACTTAGAAACATTATGTTTCATTGGACAACAGTTTCCAACGATAATGCTTCGTAACTGTTATGCAGTGCAGCACTGCATAGGCTGTTAGCCAGCAGGCATTGACAGTCTCATTAAAATAGAGTTTTAATTAATGATCTTGTCTGTTTATTACAAGTGTCATGATGTGCATGAGTGCAACCCCTGCACATTTACACGTTGTCAACATGACAATACACCCTGATGGCTATCTTTGGTTATGATCTAAAAATCAAGCCAGTGTTTAATTCATCAAGAAGGGTGGGTTAAACTTAGAAGCTGTCGCAGAGCCCAGTTCTCCATACAGAAATACTGACAGGGTGCCTGAGGGTCTGGTCACTTTCATTATAATAGACAGCAGAGAAGATTTGGTTTCTGCTGCAGTCACCAGGCAGCTGCAATCAGGAGCGCGGCTCTCTCACGCTCTTGCCGAGTAATTAGAAACAGGGAGGATGGAGGGAAGAGCTCGCATTTAACCTTCACATCCCCTTGTTTTATTCGAAGTGAATTTCTGCGTCCTATTTTGGTATTCCTCCCGCACAACTTATGTCTTACTCAATGCAATTTCCCTCATGTGGTCAAGGTCCTCCTCATTATAAACACTAAATTCAGTTTTTTAAATTCATGGTTTATTGGGAATTTTTGTGCGTTCTGACAGTAATTATATCTCTTAATATTACAGGTTAGGATTTGTGTGCGTTCTAAAATAAGACTCATTCCACTCATGCTTATCAAAAAGGAATGGCAATTGGACTTTAGGATAATGAGTTTTAAAGGTGTTTGCTCCTTATCCACACTGCAACTAATTTTGTATGCCAACTGGGACGCTTGGCTTGCTGCCCTTTACCGCGTGCACAGAGGGAATCCCAAATTCCTGTCGTAAAAAGGACAGGAAGCTGTGACCTCTTTTGAAAGACTATGAATCATCCTGTTATCTCCATCTCTTCAGCGGCAGGGACTCTCATTCCAACATATCACTGTCGAGTCAGGGCTCGGTAAATGAAGTGGGAAGGCAGTAGTAATGACATTGCAATGGCATTCTCAGAATTGAATTGGGGGAATCAAATTTGCATGGCTACAGATATGCAAACAATATTATGCACTATACTCAAGAGAAAGTTGATGTAGGAGGGAGCTTAAATCATACAAAAGGTAGGATGATAGAAATATCTGTTTGGTAATATTCTTTTCAACAGTTCAGTCCCAGGCAGGGGTAATGAAGCGCAGACAGTCATTAGCATGCCCTATGCGTGTCTAGTCAAATTACCCCTTGGCCTTGCCACCGCGACTCAAAACAACCAGCCCTTCAAGTCAGCTGATTAAATGCAGCAAATCTCTACGTTGGCTGAATTTCCCTTAATTGGTAATGAAACCTCAAGCCAAGTTCACACTCAAAATATCATTCTAGGGATTCACATTTCACATGCCCTATATTCAACCTCACCGGGGATCTAATTGATCCACAAACTCTTACACTTCAGTGCTAAATCTGAAAGACAGTTGTACAATTTAAAAAGGTAAACTGTTTTTGAGGGCAGGGCAACGACTCACTTACATTCATTTGAGTTAGCATATCAACACAGCGGCTTCATGCAGGGATTTGACTGTTTCACTTTGATCGGTTTTATTCTTCCTGGCATGCACATTAGGTCTGTATCTGTCCGCCACATTTCTCTGGAGAGAATATGATTTAGACCATAGTATGTCTCTGAATTAGAAAACAGTCACTAGCAAAATGAGTTACTTGAGGCACATGCAAATGGGCCAAAACAAGTTGTTGTTTTTTTTAGTTTTTTTGCATTACATTATAACATTAATCCTCTTGTCCAATCATTCAGGTGAGTGAGACCTTACAAACACCGAGGACATTTGATTGATAAAAGAAGGAATTGCTCCTTTTTCTCATCTGTGTGTAAGAACTGAATTATTTTCAAAGGTCACTTCTGTGCCTCACACAGACATAATGGATATGTCACCTCTGTCTGTGTTTGTCATGGCTAGGACCAGAATACATATATCTATGATGTCACATCAGACATTAGTCTAGCATGAAATTATATCCCCACCCTATCAAGCAAGGTACTGTAACAATTTATATTTGATAGTTTTAGTGTGGAGTAGCTGCAGTGGTGTTGGTGGGGGGAGGTTGTTTAACAGTGATTTTACTACTTGGAGAGAATGAATAGTGGCTTTTTTGTGCCTGCCTTACAAAAGAGCAGAATTAAACACCAGCATCATAGCACTAATTTATCGTCAGAAATGTGCCACCAGTAAGCCATTTACAGGTGTAAATGATTGCGTTCATACATGCACCCAGGGGAAGGACACTGTAAATCACGGCCAGTGTTCACATGTGGCAAAATGCCAAATTGAATTCCTCAGCAAAAATAGGTTTATTAAGCTGGCCTCCTGCCAAAACACTAAGTAAATCTTGCTTGTGCCAAATTACAATGTTATCCAAGCTGGATTTGATATGGCTTATGCTGTGTAAGGATGGCTAATAATGGTTGTTATAGATGAATTAGAAGATTCTGGATTAAGAGGGTGTTGAGTAATGTACTGTAAAATCAACAATATCACACCAAGTGCACCAGCCCCACCCCTCCAAAGAAGATAGGTTAGGTTAGATTTCCGTTTGTTAATGACTGTGACATTTCTAAATGTCTTGTAAAGTAGGGCACATTGCCTGTCTTTGAAAAGGGGAGATGGGACACCTGGTGGTCCAGAGCTGGCCAGGGGCCCAAGAGATGGAGAAAGGACTAACCTTTTAAAAGAAAATGAGATTAGGTCATTCATCCTTGTCTCAGCATTTCCATTGTACTGTTTTGTGCAGAGAAGAGATGAAATCACAGCAATCTGAGGGCCCTTCACACAAAAACCTAAACTCTAAAATTAGGTTTTATGCTGCTGCCCAACTTCAACGTATAGCAGAATATTGGAAAGACAACAGTATCTCACAGTGTGGTGCTCTTTTCTGGCATACATTCGGTCCATTCATCTCCTACAGTGTAAGGTCATATCTCAGTTAGGTTATCTCAGTTAGCATATTGATTCTCTGAAGTCATTGTGTGGAGAAAAATATCTAGAAGGCATTTCAGATTTTCCTTTGAGTCCACTGTCAGGATTATAGTTATATACAGTAGGTTGCGTAACATATAATTAGCATTTTTATCTTGCTATCTGCTAGGTGAGAAGTGTGGAAAGGGGAGTTGTCATCCCAGAAGCCATTATATTAATGAACACAGTTCAGATTTCTCAGAATGTGTGCATGATTTCTTGAAGTGATAATGAATTCTCCATAAAGGCTCAAGAAGCCAGCCCTAAACCAGCAGCACATTTTTGTGTTCCTTTTGACTCAGTATTCATGCTTTTTACTTTGATCAGCTTGCTGTCGGTGGGAAATAATTCATGGTGGGGTGCAGCTAATCCCTCAGAATCACTGTTTGTAGTGATTATTTTTCTCTTCAAGTGAATATTCATAGTATTTGAATTTATAACTACACTGTGCAAAAATAAAGCACCTGCAGAACTAGATTACAAATGTATGTTTTTTTTTTTGTGTGTGCATTTTTTAATCCTGGTTTCTCTGTAATTCCAGCACGTGTTGCTTGGTGACTGCTGGAATAATTATCACCTGACTAAATACCCCACAGGCAGTGAAGCAGTGATGAGCTAATTCTGTTGGAGACTTAAATTGTAACCTGAACAATAATTTCTGTATAACACAGATGACCCCTTTTAGTGAAATTATGAGATCATTTTCCAAACAACAGCCCACCTGTTGCTCATTAATAACATGTTCATTATTGATGTCGGGGTTACAGATTCTATTTTTGTATTTCTGTTGTTGTGTCATGAAAGTGATGCACTAAAGTGAAATGTTTGGTGCCACTTTCAATTTAGGCAACCTTTTATAAAGGGTTTGTACACAAGGAATAGTTCAATTTATGGTTAAATAATCAATTTCTAATGCTGTACAGATCAGTTATAAGTTATTGATAGGAACAGTGTTTCCTTTTGGTCATGGTTCAACCTTTCTGTTTGATAATAATAGAAGTATAGTGCTTTAATAAATACTTGTTTTTCATTTTCTAAATATAATTATAATATAATATGTCTGCTGTTGTAAATATTATTAACTTTTAATTAGTGAATTTTGGTTCAACTGTTCCCAGGCTCTTATCCATAAGTTTAGTAGTCAAACTGTCCATTGGAGGGGTTTTCGTTTTCCCAATGACTTGTTCTCATGATCTATTAAGCACTACTAATTGATTTATAGACCATCCATAAAGCCATTAGTTCTTACAAACTTTCTAACATTTAAACTTGCAATGTAGCCTTTATTTTCAGAGTTGAATGGGTTTTTTGGTAAATATTCTACTGAAAAAGTCAAAGCTACCGTTTTAATGCGTTGAAGATGCAAATGAAAACCTAAAGAGCAAAACTGTGTTTGATTCACAAACTTTGTACTCTCAGAAAGCCAAAACAGCTGCAGGGAGCCGAAGCCCCAGTCTACATCGGTGAGTCAGAGGCATCAGAGCCTCTAGTCTTCGACCTCATGTCATTCTCATTTAATATTTTCATTAAAGTGATTACACACAGAACCCTTTATAAAATGTGTGTTATTGTTGTAGCAAATTTAACTCACCGCCCCAAGGAAATTAAGTGGGTGATGTTAACCTTTTGGTGTGATAAAGATAAATGCTTTACTCGGGAGATACTTCTTTTCATGAGGACACAGCCGTCCTGAAATAGAATAAACCATTTTATTATGCTTCGGTGGTGCTTAAACAGTAAAACAATACTGCAGTTAGGGCGCTGTGGTGCACATACACTACTTCCTTCTCAATACTCTCTTCACTTTCACATCACAACCTAACTGCTAATGCTCACGGCATGTCCTCGGCTAGAAGATCAAATGCTGTGTTCTGATTTGGGGCCAGTCGAGTCAGCAAGGAAATCCTGAGACACTTTGAAACCCTGTAACATGATCTTTATAATCACCACTTTGCTGAGTTTTAGGGAGCTGTAATCACAGCCGTTCTGGCCTCAGTCTCTTTGCCTTGTGTGATGTTGCATGTGTGTGATTTTATTTTGGCTGAGAACTTTCTTTCTTTCCCTTGGGAATATCGACTTACTGTGTTTGTACTCTGAAATAAAGTTTAGCCAACATTATTCAGAGATTTTCAACACTTAGTAATTTGCTTCCCTCATGCAAAATGGGTTTTTAATTAATAAGAGAACTAATTAAACAGATTTTAGTTGTCACCAACCAGCCTCATAACCAGATTTATTTTCTAATATTTAAAGCTTGTCATAAATGAGCAACAACCACGCAGGAGAAAAAGAAAAAAATAAAACAAAATTACCTCTAGAAAAATGGCAGTAAAGTATACCTGTGGCAGCCACTTTTCCTCAGATGCTTAAGGCTTTATAAAGTTCAAAAGCCAGAAATCGCCATTGTCAAGTATCTTGTAACACAAGCAGCATGTTGACTTGCATGCTACCAGTCCACATGCTGTGCTGTGCATACTCACCTGCAGGCAGCAGTTCTGTTGCCTTATTCAATGTTTGGCCCTTTTTCTTTTTTTTTTTTTAGAATCACAGCAAAGTTTAAAAGAAATAATTACAGTATTTACCGCAACAAAATCATGGCAGCAAAAAGAGCAGCAAAACAGTGACTGACAGGGCTATAGGTGAATTCATGGTGAAGAATAGTCTTTGGCTCTGGCATTAACAAAAATTATTCAAAGCAGCAGGTTTATCATTTAAATTACACTGCACCATAATCACTTTAAATGTCTTTGTACCTCCGAACATTTTAGAAAAAACTACTATTATCAATTCTTCTACATAAATGCAGGAGGCTCATTACGGGGGATGACAAACACTGCAGTTTTCACGACACATGAATCCATTTCACTGTAATTGCTGTTGAATTATTAGCGGTGTAGACATTAGCAAATGAAATGATGAATTACCATCACCTATCCACACAGTCTAAATCCTATATGGAAACCCAAGTGACAGGGTTATTTAGATAAATGTATACATGCATTAGGAATTCTACCTTTAATTGTACATTTTATGCAACCACGTCTGATGCAGTTAAATTGAATAATTAAGCCTGTTATACACAGCATGTTAAAATACAGGTATGCTATAAAATACAAAATGATTGTGGATAATACTATATTTTAAAGTGTGATGTATACAATCTATGATAATAATAATTTTTTGTTCCATGACCAAACATTCATTATTTGAAATCCAGTCTTGGAACTACCATATTGAAATCATTAAGGTTGGCTAGGTAATGCTGATAAATACCTTTCTGGTAAATAAAAGTGCAACCTGCTCTGTACAATGAACATTTCCTGTCTTGTTTCTCATTACTACATCACTCTCAAAACCTGCTAAGGATATAGTACCAAAGGAAGACTGATATCTTTTGGTAGTAGCATCTGCAGCGCCTGATAAGCCTTTTCTAGGTGGTGTTAAGCCCTGTTGCAGTGGCCGGCTCCTAGATGTGGGTCTGGATAAGCTCTGGTCCGCACATCATTTACAGCTTTCAGGAAAGGATAAGCAAGAGGATAAAGAAAGAAAATCAGTTATGATACATGTTCTATGGGTCACCACACCTCGATGGCGAGACCACACACCTTCCCCTTCATTCTGCTGCTTTAAAATGGAGCGAGCAGTCAGAGTCTCTCAGTTGTGCAGCTGCAACATGCCCTCTAGCAGGTGTGATGACAGGACAGTGTAATGCAGGATTTTCAAAGACCTCAAACACTAGCTAGTTGATAAGATGACAAGGGGCAGTGTAAGGGGGGGGGTCTAACATGGATAGCCTTGGGCTCAAAAATGAAAGGCTAGCAGCCTCTTTTTGTGGTCAAGTCTTATGTACATGTACAACATTTTTGGGCAATGCCTAAATATACAAATAACAGCCAGCAACTTCTCATAGTATAATTTTCAGTAAATTATGTTAAAAAGCAAATTTAACTTCAGTTTTTGTTTCATTCTTTTTTCTTGTTATCTCCGGTTTTATCTCTGAATTACAACCCTTCTTAGAAATGACTGTCATATGCTAAATTTAAAAAGTGGTTCTTTGTTTTGCTCTGTAGCAATGATTTTTTGAGTCCAGGAAGCGCTATGTTCTTGCACCACACAGTTGTAGGAGAGTGGTCAGGGGTCGATGGTGGGCGTACAAAGAAAAGGACTTTGACACTGGAGACTGAGGTTTGTGTTCTGCCTTTCCGGTGTGGTTGGGCTTAGACTACTAAGGCACTTTGATTATGGTTAGGGGAAAGGGGCAGGTTAGGGAAAGTTCATGGCTTGGATGAGGTTGCTGGAAAGAATTGTGGTTTTGTTCAAATATTGAAAAAGTAAACACATCCTGTCTAGTGCTTCAGTTCAGCCCATAAAATATGTATCGTGGTTAAATGGCTTCTACGCAGTGATGGGTAGAGAACTGAAATCTTTACTCTAGTAAAAGTACAATTTCTCCCATAAACTCCAATTAACTACTCAAAGTACTGGAATGCACTTTGCTTTGCATATCAATTATCTGTAATTTAGTTATTTCTATTTAACTATTTAATTATTTTACTCATTACATTTTATCTACATGAGGGTGTCAATAAGATCAATTTAAAATATCATACTTGCTAGCTGCTTAGACTACTATTGTTATCTTGATAGACATGAAGCCAACCAAACCACTTGAAGAGCGCTGCATATGATTTGCCTTCTCCAATAGCACAGGCACACAATACAATATGATTAATCTTTAAAAAGCATCTGTGAACATAATCTTTAAGTAAAGAAAAAAACAGGGCTGTTCTATCAACCCATATTTGTTCTCTCGCTATGCTCCTCAAACATTATTGTTTCTTGAATAAATTACAACTGCTAGCCTACTGAGTGAAAGCCAAGATCAGTTTCACCAGCAACATTTTCTAAATATTTAATAAATCCACCATAGTGTAATAGGCTAATTTCCATTAAAAGAAAGCTATGCACTGCACAATGAGAGGTTTCTGATTATATATCAGAATCAATCCAGTGATCACCTGATGTAGATGTTTATACAGCGTGTAGCTTACATTTGTTCTACATAGACTAAATAAGTGAAAGTAATTCTACCGGCTTGTGAAAGGGCGTTGCAGGCTGCTTTCCAACTCAGCCACCATTGTCATTATGTACAGTTACTGGATTTGAGTTACATTAGTAGATCAACCAAATGTTAAACAGAAAAGGTATTTCTTAATTAATATCTGGCACAAGCGCATGCGCTCTTTGTAGTGCAAGGGAGACCAGTTAAAGCTCTCCTGTGTAACCGTGCGCATATAGCTTGAGTGACAGGTCATTTTGGTTAATGTTGCAAAAATGCATAGTAGATGACAGACTAGTTGTAATGAAGGTATAAACGGCAAATGTAGCAAAGTTAAAAGTAGTTTACTGGCCAAAAAAATACTCCATTCATACTCATTTGCATTAAACAAGTTACTACCTCTAAGAAATCTAAACTAATATCTACCAGTAAAGGTTTTCTCATGCTAGCTTCACCCTTGTAAGTGGATCCAATGTATGTGTCTCTGTTATTTGTTTGTAGTATGTTTTGATTCATTTCACAGTGTCTTGCCCATTGATTACAGTTTAAAAAATGGCAGGAAGCTAACAACAACATCAGTAATGTTGATCAGTGTGCAATGTCCTCATAAAAGTAATCATAAAACTTTGTATGCAGCTTTAATCATGAGAGGCAATCATTTTTCAAGATGAACCAGAGGCAAAAAAAAAAAAATACTCATTGTGCTTGAGAAAAACACTGTTGCCACTGATTTTTTTTACTGTGGCCTGCAGGATAGACCTGACATTTGAAAAGGCTGAGCTGTATATGACACCTCAGAACAAGTTAAGAGAAAGACCTGAAAGTCAAATACAGGGTTTTTGCACAGATAAAACAGATAAATCTTCCATCCATTTTTGTGTATTTTATGTTATTTCCACCATGCTACACAGCTTAAAATATGTTGTATCTCCTATCTACATTCAGATGTATGTGCTTTGTAGCAAGAAAACAAATAAGTCTGAGGCGAAATTGGAAAACAACAGAATAGTCTTCTCCATATTGCAACAATATCAACCATAACTGAATGAGTAGGTTATCATTGTACTGTTCATGTGCAGAGTTGATTTCCTCTTTTATAGGCATGTTTTTTTTTATGAAATCAAGAAATTTCTGTCAGAGTTGCCCTGTTTAGAGTTGAATAACAATGCAATAGCAATATTTACAGAGACCAAAAAGTGCACGCTTTGTATCATCTGCTTATGGTGCAATTTGTCCAACAGTGTGATGCTGAACAATGGCTGTGTATAAGTGTGTTTGTGTGCGGAGGCGTGGGTGTGTGCATATGTGTGGTAATGGGAAGCTAAATCATGGTGCCTTGTCTTCATCACTGCTCTGTGAATTACCTCAATGCATGATAGTTTCGCTGTTCAATGAGACTCTTTGGCTGCACATTGTCTGGTGCAAGCAGTCTCTACTTTTGTATAAGCTCTCCTATTGAATGTCAGATAGAATATTTGGCACATTTGTTTGTTTATTTGTTGTTGTTTTCTGAGATGTGCTTTGTGGGCAAAACTACTTGAGCATCTGCTCTAAAGAAGAATAGAGCCTGACTGTAAAAGGCTTTACAGATGTAGTGTTTCATCACAAAAGCATTAATGAATATTCATTTGCATATTTTCATGGTTATTAATAAATTACAGCAGCAGTCATAAGAATTACTTTCAGTAATTAGGCTAATGTTGAACATCCCTTTTTGCATCTATGAATGCTGTCATAGATGACCATTTGTTTTGTTCTTTAGCTGCATAAAATGATCATATTACAAGTGCAAGAACATTACAGTTTAGCTCTTACTGCTCCTTTTCTACAAACTAAATCAAAGAACGCAGCTTATGTTTATTCATTTGTTCTAAGGTTTTTTGTCTGTAGCCCTTTTAAAGGGTTAATACATAAAACATTCTATATTAGTTTAACATCTCGAGTGAGCAACACACATCCAAACAGAATTGCCAGATTTGTGTTACCTGGTCTCATGGAAACAGGTCCTGGCTGCTTTCTGTTGTAAATGATTTCCTTTCTTCAGGGAATAAGGTTTGTCATGGTGAAGCTGTAATGAGCTCCTGTTAAAATGACACAGCAAGGCTGCAAGACTCTGAGCAGAATTTCACTTTTCTTACAAATGGCAAATTGGCCCAAAATTAACTTGTGTGCCGTGTATTAATCACAGGTTGACATGACTGCAGTTGAATATAGATGTTATAGGTCAGAAGATAAATCTGAAGGGAAATGAACCGGAAAAAAAATTATGCTGCACAAAATCTTATTTTTTAAAGAATGTTCCTCTAATCCGGCTTCAAAAATGATCCAAAAGTTCAGTCTTTGGTTGAAGTGGTAAAAGGTCATACACACACAACCAACTTTGCTTGAAAAAGTAACCACTGATAAACCATAGTACAGCGTACAATGTATCTACTGACATTACATTTTCATTCCAACCTATTTTAAATGTAACCAAAGTCCTTTATGGTCCAAGTCCTGTATTGTTAGCTACCCGTAGCCACACATTAGCAAGGTGCTAGCATCTCATTATTGTTCTAAAAGGAAGAGTAGTTTGCAGTTATAGTCAATAAAAGTAGAACTGACTGTTGAATATGCGCCACTTGTAAATTGTTTGAAGTGGACGTGCTCTTAACTACTTAGTGAAAGCTGTTGATAGTAATATTCTAATTTTCTTATAGTGGAGCTGGATAGATAAAACAAAAACAGCTATAATAAATAGACTGTCAGGCATAATGCAGAACAAATTGATTGATATTTTATAACCAATTTGTGCATAATCCATTACAGATAGATATACGTCATAAGTGTAACAATAAAAAATCGTGATTGAAAATGTTTTTTTTTCCTCTTTGGTAATTTGTATTGCATTAAAGTGTCAACTTAAACAGATAGTTGAGGCTAAATAACCTTGCCCACAGTTACACTGTCTATAAATAGTTGTCTGTACAAAGTGATGAAATCATTCCTACAGCCCAGCAACACCTGAAAATGATAACCATGGCTCAACCTGTTTTTATTCTAGTTCTGGAGGGGAAATAATATGTCAGAATGCATTTTTCTGTAAATACAATACGGATCTGATCAGTAGAGGTTGGAAGAACTCATTTTCCCATGCTTGATAAACATGTAAATACATGCAAATTTCTCAAGCACCTCTGATTTTTTGTACACATTTGCTCTGTGGGAATAGATTTTGACCCTGGCGATTCAGTGGGTGAATGAGGAAGCCTGTAAGGAGTCCTGTTGCAGATCTGATGAAACTAGAGATGGGAGTGAGGGGAGGGATAGGACGCGGTTCTTTGATCTCCATCTACTTGAATGAGCACTGGCATAAATTGCTGCATCCACTATCAGCAGTGAAAATCAAATGAGATCTACAAAGCATGGGCCTAGTTCGCCTGATGTGCTCTAACTATTGGCAGGGGCCAGTGAGATATCATTAACATTGTTGTAGTGGGACGAGACAGATAAGACTGACAGTTAGGCTGCAGAAATGAGATAGCTGATTGTTTATGTCCTTCTAATATTTTGCCCTTTTTATTTTGTCTTTTTCAGCTGGCTTACACTCTGCAATGGTGACAATGAGAGGTGTGTGTGTGTGTGTATTTTACAGGAGGCAATGGCAGATAACAAATAACATTAACAAACAGTCAGTGAGCTTTATAGATCAGCAAGTTTGGCAGCAAGTTTAACTACATCACTGTCAAACTATCACCATAAAACATCACGACATACTTTAAAGATTGTTGGCTGACACACACTAGCCTGGAGCAAAAGTACACAGCCACAGATGTATTATTGCAGAGCAAACAGTGATTTTCCTATGAGAAATCCACATTGTGGGCTGCCAAGAGAACCTTTTTTTTTTTTTTTTTTTGTAAAAGACGCAGCACAATCAATCTTAACCATCGCCTTTCCCTGATGATGAGATCACAATCCATCTCGCTGAAATTTGGTTTGGGATTTTCCGCCTACCCATGTATATTCTGCACATCAATAAGACAATGTACCAAGCTCCAAGTATTTATTCAGTGCAAACTTGATTGTGAAGGAGTAATTCTCTTTTCCAACAAAAAAACATCTCCCTAGATATCCCGGGCATTCAAGGAATATCCTGAAGATGAAAATGCTCGAGCAAGTTTATTGTTCTTTGAGTTATTTTAGAGGTGAGGCATGGAGAGATTTTCAATGCTAAAATCACAAAACCTAGCAGAATATTAAAAATGCGTTTGATTAAATTACATAGAAATCCCCATTCTTACCTGAAGAAATATCTTTTAATACATCAGGGTTGAGTTTTTATTCATTTGTGCTGGTTCGGGCATAATAGAGCTTTTTAATTGCATTTTAACTACTGCTGACCTGTTGGTCCTCAAAGATTCAGCATCACTTTACCTCACAATAGCACAGCTTGGATTTATCAATGTGAGCGGCTCCTTAATGTGGCTGAACAACATTTCAGCAACAAATGAACGACGTCTGTGTTCTGCTGGTTGTGGAGACAGTTTCACAGTGTCTGGTCCTGCATTGAAATTCCGGTCCTGTAAGACACAAACGTGGAGTGGAAAGATAACAAGCTCACTCCTAATCTCCCTAAATGTGTTTGAGGCAGGTGTTTCCTGTAAAATGAGGACAACACACCCAAGATCAAAGCACATTGCTTCATAAATTCTGTCATCTCATTCTGCATTCACAATGAAATGACCTGAAAGCCATTTGCTGTTTGGAACTGTTATAAAAAAACCCAAAACAAATACAGATGTGTTTGCATCTTCAGTTTAATACTGGAGTCAGTATCTGACACTGACAAGGCTGTAGGATTCATTTTAGGCTTAGCCTGATGGGATGTCTGTGCTAAGCATTTACTAGATGGATAATACAGTGCAGCATCTGGCAACATTTAGAGCTAGAACAACAAAAGTTACTCTCAAGGACTTATCCTTGCCTAAAGAAAGGTCAACAGATAAATAAATGTGATGTTAACAGAAGTGGCTCAAAATCGTTTCAAACAGAAGATACAGGACCAGCTATAGAAACAAAATTGAGTGTGTTGTTTTCAGTTGGTGACATCTTATCTGCAGCAACCACAAATCTTATATTTTGGGAGGAATGGAGGGCTCTTTTTCTACGGGTTTCCTTCCTCGCTGTTCAAAATGAGGCATTTGAGGGTTTCTTTCCTGTCTAGACTGGATATAACATCTTTGATCAAAAAAAAAGAAAAAAGACAGAATACCAATATTCCTCTGAACCATTTAAATCCTGCATTAATCTTGTGATGAATCGGCTGCACTGGGGAGAATTTCTGAGATCTTCAAGCTGATAATGCTGAAGTGATTGTAGGAGAGTGATTTTTTTTTTTTTTTGGCATTTGAGGATTGATCTTTGTTGTGCTGCGGAGAAAACAGAATGCAATTCCTTTAATTCATATTTGTTTGGTCACATAATTTAACCAATACACCAAGGCTGTGCAGCTTTGCGCTTGAAAAAGTTAGTTTATAGTGAAGTTTATTTTTATCTCGGAAAACAAATATCAGACAATGAAAACAGTCCGGCATTGTCCCATGGATATGCAACATTGCAGCTCTCAAACACTGCCTCTGTAATGAGAAATAGATTTGATTTCACACGGCACAAATTACTCTGGTGTCGAGAGGAAATGCACGCGCAACATGCTGCCCCCCCTCCCAACAAACAAAATTAAATCAGTTCCTTTTGCATTACACATTTGGTAAGCAAACTGTTGTGTTGTGTTGTTTTGTGGAGGCAATATGTTGAGAGTGATCATTTTAAGATTCATGTCATAATCCCAGCAGACAGCATCTGAAGTGAGTGACCTTATGATCCAGTCTGCATTGATCACCTGCTGGTTTGTTAAGTGATGACTTTGGCTAATAAGTTGCATAAAGAGAGCAGTGTGGTATCTGCAGCAGAGTCATCTCTGTTGCTGCTGATGGAGATATCAACACAGCTGTTGGGTTTTTTTACAGCTCTTGTTGCTGGTATCAGTGCTTATTTGCACCTTGTTTATGAAGCTGTGGTTAAACTGATTTGACAGGAGGCAAGAGGTGCGTATCTGTCTCTGTCTTTCTGTATTTGTGTGTGTGCATGTGCATGCAGTGTACAGAATTACGCATAAGTGTTACAGTGACTGCTCACAGGATCACAGGATTAAATATTCATTGCTGATCACAGCTTTGACACCAGTTCTTTGTCCAATTAGATTTCACTTTTTGGCACTTCTGCAGTAGCTATTAACTGTTTTCTGTGAAGAATAACATGGTAAAAAAGTTAAATTAATAACGTGATGGTCGGGAGTTTATGATTGGCATATATGCAGACATGAACGGCATCATTAATAAGACAGCTTTTTTCAGTAATTACTAACAAGCAGTCACATTTCAGAGGTCATTTAAAAAAAATGATGTTCACAATTATAGAGACAAATTGCTGGTTGAAGTTGCATAAATAGACCAATCATAGCTGACTTCCATCTCAGCTGGAAACCTATTCAGGTGTTGAATAACTTTCAATTTCATAATCATCTATTAAAAAGGAGAACAAAAGGTACGATGCTGTTGAGGTATGTGCCTACATAAATTAGACTAAATGGAGTTGTAATGACTTGCAGTATTTGTTTGGTGTGTGTGTGTGTGTGTGCTTCTGTGAAGTAATTTGCTTTTGGGCAACTGTGTTTCTACCATTTTTCTTCTTTAATTTCTCTTAACAGTATTCAGAGATGTGTTCCTGTAGTAATACACTGTTTACAATGACAATGTGCTTTCCTATTTAACTGGAAATGTACATCTACATTTATTATACAAGCAACAATATATAAGGTAATTGTATCATTAGTAAAAGTCTTCATTTTGGGAGAAAATTAGTGCTGGTATTTCAGAACAGAGATGGACTTTCAATATATATTTGCAGGATTGTTGTAGTTTTAACTGTTTTGGGAATTACATAACCCATAATAGTAAACATTACATCAAGTATTATCATTTCTATCATATATCTTATTGAGCTGCTCTAATTAATTCTGATTAAATTGAACTCTTTCTATCACCTCTTTATTTATTTTTACAGATCAGCAAATGTCATGAATCAAAGGAAAAACATTCTGAATTTTTCAAGATACAGTAGAGAAGCAACATATAAAAGTGAGTTTGCTGATTCAGAGTGTTTATATTGTGTTTGAAATTCAAGGTCTCTCTCTTTTCTTTCTTCAACTATTTAATTCAAGTAACATGAATAGTGTCTGCCCTTTGCCACTGTGCTCCACTCCATTGTACTGCACTTTATATATAAACATAGCAGTTGCATTTAGATGAAATTAAAGCTAAGGCTTAATGTGATAAATGCTTGTGTACAGCATATAGTGTCTGAATCTTCTCATCTATGGGAAATATCCAAAATGGGTGAACCGAGGTGACAGCTTAGCTAGCTTGTTTACCAGACAGATGGAAATGCTATTTTCTATTTATTTATTTGAGCATGACACACCAATGGCCCGAAGCAACTAAGAAAGTGGGCGAGTGGGGGGAGGCAGAGGAAATGTAGTTGTTTGACAGTGATTATTCTGTCTTAAGTAGAGGGGTGTTAGCATTAGAATAGTTTCACTGCAGCTGTTATGGCCTCTCTCTCTCACAACTAGACTGTCCTTAGTTATGAGGGGAAGTCCTGACACACACAGAATCCCTTTTGACAAATTGAGGCCACTGGGAAATAAAATTGCAGTGGTGGGTACAGAGCTATGACATACTGCAGCGAACCGAGTGCCTGGACTGTTAACAGTTTTTGTGACCTCACAGCGAAGTCCACTCCAGCAAGCCTGCACATCGTGTCCCCTCTCCCCACTTCATCCTTTCCGTGACTCCCTCCAGGCTCCAGATTAGAATCGTCGTGAGTCAAGGAGCTCCTCCAGACCTGCCAGAGTTTTTTCACAAATTGACATCAAAACCGTGCCAGCGAATATGAAGTCTAAGCGGCCAACTTTTAACTGATACACGACGCTGTGGTAATTGACCATGACAGCTCATTGTGAATCAGGGAAAACTTGCATTCGAAATCATGCAGTATACAGTAATTATAGCTGGTTTAGCCAGTGTGTGACACATGTGCCTCATGGGCAGCAGGGTAATACAGTGAAAAAAAACTTGTCCTTCAATTTTAGAAAGCGGTTTAAGCTACTGGTGGTGCTGGTGAGCATCTGGCTTGCTGAAGTGTCCTCTGGCAACTAAATGAAACTCTGACCCTGCAGCCAGCCCTCTCTGTGGCGTGGTACAAATAGAACTTGAAAAACAATCTATTCATAGATAAAGCAGCACTTTTTTTAATTTAAAGTGTTTTATTGGATTTCATAAAAAAATACTAATTAAAAAAACATAAACCCACCCTCAGAACAAACAGACAGGGAACCAAACATGCAGTTATTTGGTTACAATAATGTGATGAGCATTAATACATGGCAACAATTACAGATGTACTGTACCAAACCATCAGATTTTTGTCAGGGTTAGGCTGCTCCCTACAGACATATCCCCACTAAAGCTGTCCCATTGTTCTTTAACCAACTGGAACCATTTTTCCGGTTCAATCTTCCCAGCATCTTTTCACATGCAACATTTTCCATCATTTGTTCCCTCCACATTTGAAGAGTTTGGGGTTCTTTCTAACATCTCAGAATCAGTCAGACACAGGCTATTAAGCTAGTTGTTAATATTCTAAATGCAAATTTACTCAACTGCAGCATTACAGTTTTGTCCCCAAGGAGACACAGCTTTGGTGATCTGGGTAGTTCCCACTCTAACCATTCACCCATATATTCCACAACATTCCTCCATAAAGGAGAGGCCTTCACATAATGCATGCATGTATGTACCTTGTTCTGTTTTACATTTTCCAACATAAACTGTCTTTAATTAAACCCATGTTATTGAGTCTTAATAGAATGTAATAATATCTATGAAGTATTTTGTATTGAATAAATTTGCCTCTGGCCTGTCTAATATATTCCCCGTTGTTGGAAAGAATCCTCTCTCATATTTCTTCATCAAATGTACAACCCAGGTATTTTTCCCATATCATCCTACGGTTTTTATAACCACTGATATTTACATATGTGTATATACATATCTCATACCACTTTGATGCTTTATGAAACATTGTTGGTATTTGTAAGTAGTGCTCTCTTGGATTGTTTTATTAATGGAAGTTCAATGACTTCTTCAAATATGTCATTTAGTGTTCTGATACCTGTTTACCTGTTTTTATTTTGGAGTTGCACCATATGGATGCATATTTTTGATGAAGGATCTTACATATTTGATCTACTTTTTGCCAAACTACCTTTGAATGTGTTAGAAAGGGGTTTGTCATATTATTTTTTTTTCTTTTTTGGTGTTTGTGCTAGAGCCTCAATCAGTTTTAAAAGGAGAAGTTCCCGTTCAATCAGGATCCAATCTGATTCACAATTTGTTCCTTGCCAGTGTCTTGCAAGCTTAGCCATTTCAAAAGAGATGTTGCAATATTTTATGTTTGGTAATAATAGGCCTCCTCCTTTCTTTGGCTGACAGAGCTTATCCATTTGAATTCTGAGCTTTCTTCCATCCCAAAGAAAATGTTTTATCATGTTGTTATATCTTAGAAGGAATTGTTGTGGAATACATATTGGTATCATTCCAGTGGAACTATAACTTTATAATTTTATAGTATTTACTTTCCATAACGTCCAGCATATCTTACTCCAATTACCCAGATTCACTTGAATGTTATTTATCAATGTTTCCATATTAGTGGTAATAATTTCTCCTATATCTGAGTTTAGTTTTATCCCTAAATATTTCCTACCTTTTGAAAAACAGTTAAAATTAAATGCAGATAGTAGGTTAGAGGAACAAGCTTGAGAAACCAGCATAGCCTCTGATTTGAACCAATTAATTTTATAACCAGATACTTTGGAATATGCTTCAATAACTTCTAACAACGCTGGTATACACTCAGCAAGGTCTTGACTTGGTACCAAAATGTCAAAGAAACAATTTGTGTTCTCTGCTGCCTCCAGTAACTCCTTTAATTCTTGGCTCCTCTCTAATCAATGTGACTAGTGGTTCAAGGAAAAGTGAAGTTGCACATTTTTAACACCTTACTCACTAACTGAGATGCCATAGATTTGCACTGTTTGCCAGAATGAAATTCTTGTGTTGAGTACAGCTGTGATATTCAATTAGTAACAGGTGGGATGACCCTGGGTGGGATAGCATAAAAATCTACCAGTTTATCATGGCTCAACATAATAGCTGAATAAAAATGTGTTTTAGTAAGCTCAGCTTGATTTAACATTCAAATTGGTCTTTTCTATCAACACAATTACACAGCATTAACATTTTTCACTGAGAAGTTCGACAAGAGTACATGTTTGTGTGGGAGCTGGTTAGACGCAGCTCCCATGTGAGCTGTGATGGGAGGGCTGGTCTTTCAGCTTTAAAGGGAATGTTTGGGGGGGAAAGTGATGTGCACAAGCCTGCGGGGCCTGGCAATGTGGTGCTGCCTCAAGTGGGGTGAAATGTTGTGATGATTATTGGTGCCAACAGCAGTGAATAAAAATTTTAAAAAGGGAAAAAAAAGGGTGGGGGGGGGAGTTGTTGTTGTAGGTGATGAAAGGGGATGAGGTGGGAAGTGTTTCGCTGGGGGCAGAAGAGACTTCCTTCAGGGGATTTGACACTGTGCACCCACATCTGCTTATACAGACATTCATCCCATACCAGTGAGAAAAAAAATGTTTAACTGTTAACAAAGCCTTCATTATTTCCCCTCACTGACCGTGATCTACCACTGAGCTTATAAGACGTAGAAGAAAAAGAAAAAAGACTTCATGAAGCAACAGCGGGTAGGGAGAGCTAGACTGCTATTAACTGAAAATGAATTCATCTGTGGACTGTTAGATTGAACACACATAGGACCACTGTGAAACCTCTCTTTTTGAAAAAATAACAAGTATTTTCCCAGCAAACTATTATTTTTAAGCTATATCGTGCATGTTGTTTTCCTGCTTTTCCTTTACAGGCAGGGTTTTGTTATAAGCAGCATTTTATTGATAGTAATGTTGGTGCTTGTGATTGTATTGTACAGCAGCTGTAGGCCAAGATTATTTTATAGTGTTATGTTCTTGGATCAAATTGCATTTTAGACCTGTAATATTGATTTTGTGTGGAGCTTAAGATAACAGGCAGACGGCCATGTTCTCATCATTCTGCTTGATTCAAACAAAGACTGAAATAGAGACTGTGTGAGCGTCCATTATTTGTAATTTTATACATTGAAAGAGTTCGTTGACCCTATCATTGCACAGACCAAACAGAAATTCTTGGCTGAACTTCTCCCACCAAAGGAAGTGACATCATATGGAGATAGTCAATTCAATTAACCATTACCTCAGACTACAAGACATACTGTCTCTACCTCCTGTTCCTAGAGTTGGGGAAAAAGGCGTGGATGTGCATGCAGATGACGTTATACACAATCCTGCCATTGGTTTCACACTATTTTACGGATCTACAGGTGGCGATAATGTGCCAGAATACACCAAAATGTGCCAACAAAGGCTGGAAAGAAGAAGACTGATAGTAAACTTTAAAAAAAAAATAAACTTTTCATATGTTTTATGAGGAAAGAAACACAATAACACAACACCTTTGTTACACCTCATGGATATGCACAATGTGTTTTGTTGAGTAACATTAAATGTAAACATAATGTTTGTTTGTTAACTGACTCTTTTGTTAACAGTATTGTTACCTGTTTTTAGTACAATTTTATTCGCTGCCTGACTTTCTATTGTGTATTTGTTTATATTATCTGCAACTTTGCTGGCATTTTGTCCATATCTCTGTTTCCAACCTCAGTTTGACTAAATTTTTCTCACCAAGTAGCACAAAAATATAGTAATACTTTTGAAGAGTTTTAAAAATGAATGTCCTTACTTTTTTATTTTCTTTGTGTATGTATTATTGAGTTATTTTATTTATTTTATTTTTTCACCCTTTTTTCTTTATTATTAATATTTCACACTATAAAATATATAAATGTTGGATGTAGGAATTATGTACATATGAACAATACCATATGTATAACTCTTGCACTCCTTTAATAAAGTATAAAAAAGTATAGTAATACAGCCAGTTATTACAGTAATTGCAGCAATTTTACATAAATATTTCTTTCTTTCCAGACACACTTTATGCCCACGCACTGGAACAAATACTAGCAACAAATAGTCTCACTCACAACCTCACACACACCTGTACTGATTTCCAGCTGCTCAGTGACCTAGAGCAGTGCCATCAGTGATCCACATGCTTTGTAAGATATTTGGTTGTCAAACCAAAAAACAAAAACAGTATTTAGCATCATTATAGGTATATTACCTCTTCTGCTCTACAATGGCAAAGTAACCTTGATTTTGTAAATTACAACCCACCGTGTGGTGCATTAGACACCTGTTGATGTTATTGTAATTCATCTATCACGAACAAAACAGTCAGCAGTGAAGAACAAACCTGTCTCTCACACAGCGGTGAGTGAGTTCTCCATCCACAGATGAAAGCTGCAAACTGCTCTGTTCAAAGGCGGAAATAAGTTTGCTTTCATTCCCAGATGGATCCAAATGATACACTGTCACATTACATCATTTTGTGGCTATTAAAGTTTTCAAATAATTATATCACATTACCATTTTTATCTGATAGTGTCATAAACTTACCAATTTTCTACCAGAAACTGTTTTGTACTTCTCAGAATCTGCTCTTGCCTGTGTAGAGAACCACACAAAACACTTAAGTGAGTACTTAGATGTCACAGGTTTACTAAGATGTACTTAAGGGAGTACTTAGATGTCACACAGGTTTACCCTCTTCACTACAGTGCAGGTGGTTTTGCTGTTATCAGCAGGGAAAGATCTTGATATGCAGACAGCGATGCGGATTACGTACAGTAAGAAGAGAACACGGGGTGGCTGCTGAAATGCTTCGAAACTCAAGTCATGATTGAACAATAAAGACTAAAATAGGGCTGCAACTAATGATCATTTTCTTTACATTACATTTTGATGAATTTATTATTCATTCAGTCCAATAGTTCTCAACCTTTTTGGCTTCATACCCCTTGAAACGAATGTTAACTTGTGACCCATCAACCCCAGTTATGACCAGCTCTACCAAAGAGTTTTCTTTACTCTTGTTTAATTTTTATAGGCTAGAAGAGGCCAAATTATCCAGTCATTCACCAGAAAATTGCAGACATTACAGGAAACTCTGAAAAAATAAGCATTATTTTGTTTTGCAGAAATATGTAGCCTATTTTTGTGGTTCGTTTGTAGTGAGTCATCTTGCAATAGTTACCATGTGACCCTTTTTGAGGGTCATGACCCATAGATTGGGAAGCAGTGATTTATCCAGTGTCAGAAAATAGTGAAAATGCCCCTTTGGAATTTCCCGGATCTCAAAATTATGTTTTAAACCTGCTTGTTTTGTCCATGCAATGATCCAGAACAGTGCTGCAACTAACAATTATTTTCATTATTGATTGTTTCTGTGAATCATTTGGTCAATAAAATGCCAGAAAATAGAGGAAAAAAGTCCATCACAATTTCCTAAAGCCCAAAGTGACATCTTAAGATTGCTAGTTTTGTCTGACCAACAGTCCAAAATCCAAATATATTCAGTTTACTTTCACATAAAACAGATAAAACCAGCAAATCCTCACACACGGGTAGCTGAAACTTGTTTATGTTCGATATTTCTGCTTGAAAAACAACCTAAATGATAACTTAATCATCAAAATAGTTGCAGATTATTTTTCTGTCATTTGACTAATTGATTAATTAACTAATCATTGCAGTTCTAATCCAAAACCCTATAGACATTTTGACATGTCAAAGTGTGAAAAGCACAGGTGTAAATGGTAATGTTGGCTAAATTCCATTCAGCTGCTTCAGTTTCAATGTCGTGTTATTTTGCATGTTGGCTCACTGGCATACTGTCATACTGTCTTACTGAGATGCTTGACAGAGCCATCATTAATGTTATTAGTAGCACCTGTGCTTTTTCCTACATTGACTAGTCAAAATGTCTGCTGTGAAAAAAGCTTATTCAATTTACAATGATATGAAACAGAGAAAATGAGTAAACCCTTACATTTGAGGAGCTGAAATGTTTGGCATAATTGCTTCTTGAATAAATTAAATGATAAACAAATAATCATTTAAGTTATTAAATCATCAGTTAATAGTTCAGTTTCCTCATTTTGATATATTCATGTAACCACCTGCAGTGCCCTGTTATTCTTCATTTTCAGCTATAATTGACATGGAGAGCTGAGGGGTAGCCCAGACAAAAGAAACACACACACACACACACACACACATACAGACAGCCACTTTTCCCTCCAGTCAATTCAGGCCAACATTTGATTTAGTGCAGTTAAAATGGCAGTGAATGAAGCTGGACTCAGAGTAAGCAGGATTCTGTCAGGACATCCTTATCATCTATTCTTTCATTTGTCCGAGGTGAGGTTTGAGACCCCGAAATGCAGGGGATTAATGTCTGCTGTGATAACTGACAGGATGTGCCGTTGGACTCGCAGTGGCAATCCACAGGACTGCTGAACCTTGACGCCCCTGCAAAGTATTTCATTTATATTTTAGGAATGAAATAAAAGGAAATAACCAAATCAAATGAATGATAAATGAGAAGATGATAATAATAATAAAAAAAAACATTGAGTGTAATTTTAAATGCTGACCGTGCAGGGTAAAATAAAGATTGGGAGTGGAGGCACAAGGAATGCTAACCTCATCCTCCCTGCAAGAGCTGAGACGCTTGATTCATCAAAGAGGGGTTCAGGCTACCCTCATCACCACCAGGCGGGTTTCATTAAGTTGTCATCCTCGGCTGTGGCAAGTGGATGTTTGTGTGTTGGTCGCTCTCCAGAGTGCTGAAATTCTCCATGTTGGCTGACTCCATTCACTTCAGTTTATAGTGGAAATCTACCTTAGATTATGCCAATATGTTCTTATTCCAATCATATGTTATATTTAATGTGTGGTTAGAGTGTATTTTTACAGAATAGAGGCTATTGGTTATAGTAAAACTATATTTATGAGTCCTCTCAAGAAAAATGATACAATAGGTCGTAATGTTGGTAACCCAAAAACAACATAGTTATGTTTCAGTGACATATGTCATTTAGCGGCTGCACCAATTATGACCTGAAGCAGTGGCACAGTTAAGATGATGACTATGTATGGCCACAAATTTCTACGTTTGGATTCATAACCCAAGAGTGAACTTTGCCACAGGAGACCACTGTTCATTTCCCATTTCCATGTTACATTTCCAACCACAAGTCGGGAAGTTCATTTAAAAAACTATAATTATTGCACCCTAAAATTAACCCCATGGTTATTATTGTAGCCATGGCAATGACTTTAAGGATATAGTAACTCTAACTCACACCACATGTTTATCAAACCAAAGTGATCATTTTAACCCAAACCATGATCTCTGCTGAAACCTTACCAAGTGGTTTCTGTGCATAAACCTAAGACCTTAAACATGCCATACCATGTCTCATCACAAACCGTTATTATTATTACAATATTATTATTTTTCAACAGTGATTTGTAACAGTTTTGGAAAGCACATACAAATTATGCTGACAGACAATGATAACTGCTGATAAGGGCATCAGACTGGAAAATGCTCCAGTGTGCACAATGTCAAACAACTTATGGTCGTTAAGTTCAGAGGAATATGAAATTTATTCAGGAAGTCTCACTAAGATCTCTCTGTTTGTGGACATTCCAATAAATTAAATACCTGAAAAATCAAAGTACTTCATCACACTGATGCAAAAACAATATAAAAAAATCCTATATGACCATTAATCAGTCCTGCTTTATTTTTGGCAATACTTGCCACAATTCCTTATAATATATGGTCAAATTTCCCCACACATTATCATATGGCCACTGCAAACAATCACAACAAATATTGTGAGAAATATCAGCAAGTGCGTTACGCTGAAAACCACTCTTCTCCAGCTCAGAAATGGCGAAGGTGAAGTTTTTTATTAGTTTTGACCTCAAATAAGAAAATATCTTGGCAAATTACATTGCAAGGCCTTATGAATGGAAACATGGGTATGCTGACGCCTTCTAGATGTCAGTGATGACAGCCTTTTCACATAACTCACAGTGCTGTGTGATGGCTATCTAGAGTGATGATTCAAATGACACTGCAGCAGCATTAGGCATTCACAATATCTCCATAATCTAAAGAGAACAGTGCAAATATACTGCTTAATGTAGCAAATACTATATATGTTATGAGTGTAACTATTGTTTAGGCTGTCATATACAAACTAAACTGATGATGCTACAGGATCTGGATGGCTGACCACCTCGGCTAAACAATTTTCTGAGGGAAACCCTGGATAGTGTGGTGTAGACAGATAAGTCCATCCTCATAAGCTTTTTCCCTTTTTTGTGAATGCATTGAAAACGATAGTTGTTGGTCGTGGAGTGTTAACTTCATATTTGGCAGGCATAGGAAAAACCAGTGAAGTCTCCACAGAAAAAGAAAGCAAGCAGTCGGCATTGGAAATACAGATTTTGTGGCTCAGAGACAGCGCTAATGGAAATTTTATGCTGCCATCGGACCCTTAACAGAAGGGATAAATCCACGGCTATGGTGTTGTTTAAAAAATTAATGGTAAAATGATGATTGAAGCAATAAGTGCCATTTAATTTAATTGTCCACATATTCCTATTTAATTGCCCCACACAGGCATATAAATCCACTGGGTCTAAGAAAATGAATGTTTACAAACTGTCACTAGAGTCTTGTATAAATTGATAGTGGTGACATTGCAATGCATTTTCCATAATGAGGAATTAACTCTTCAACTGAGTCTCCAACTGAGTATAAATTACTAACTTAGCTTATATGTCACAAACAGTGCGCAGGATTTTCTGCTTAAATTTCACATTGTGCTGTGGAATTATTGCTATTTTGTGTGGCTTTTGTGGACTGAAGAATATTGTCTTCCTGGAAACAAAAACATGGTGTTCATTTGAATTTCACCATGCCAGAAAAATATACTTCCTAGTTTAAATAATACTTTATTTCCCCTCATTTGTATCCCTCGTTTGCAGGGTGCAAAGTGCAGTCATTAAGAGCTAACCTGTCATATGCAGGATTTTCATACCCAAGTGTATGTGTGTGTGTGTGGCTCACTATGCTCTTGACTACACAAGAGATACACCACGGTTCATTAGGAAGTATTTGGCAAGGAGCACTGGCTTATTTCTAGGATCCACCAGGGCTATAACTGTGATAATACCACAGTGACATCATTTGATAAACTAAGCTGCATCATTATAACAACTCTGTGTACAGACTTGTTTTGTTTATGGGACTCTCCTCCGTGGTACACAGAAACAGTGAAGACAGTGTAATGCAGCAAAACATTGAGATTTGCCTTTACTAATCACACTGCCAAGTCTGCTGATTACATCCACAATAATCAATGTGACATCCTAAATAGAAAAAAAGTAAATGAAAAAGGAAAATTCCCACTGTCTATGAGGGATTCTCACCCATAACACTCACTGACCAAATGATCAGATGAGAGATTTTATTTGTCAAGCTTTATAATTACATTTTTAAGCAGCGGTAAATCTGGTGTGTCCGTGTTTGTGGTTGCGGCTACCTATTGGAAAGAGATCAGTATGAAATATTGGTATTGCTGCTCTGTGCTGAGAAGATGCTTGTTTCAGCATGTTGTGCGTGTCACCCTTCCCACCACAGTCCCAATCAATGTTGCCTTGACAAATCTCCCCTCGAGTGGGAATCATATTTTCAAGCGGTTGAAGGGCGTTTGCTCACCCTGGCCCTCACAGTGACCCGGCAGAGGCTCACACTTACAAGCTTTTCACATCTTATGACACATATAATCCTCTCTGTATTCACAGACTGACTCGAGGATGTTGTATATCTGCACGCTGCACTCCATCTGTCGCACATTTTACTAATCGAAAAAACCATATATAATATAAGATTAGGGTTGAATATAATGTTGAATGTGTCCAGTCAAGCAGTACTTACAAACATTTAAATGCTCCATCATAGCAATGTATAATAACCCTTCATTTCACAGGTCCATAATTTAGAATTTCCAAGAAAGTTTCCTGGAAATGACTATGCAATTTGAAAATAATTACAGGTAGCCATACAGGAAAAGGATTTTTGCACACCTACATAAACATATACATTCATTAAATGTACCACTAGTGCTGACAGTGCTGCAGAAGAAGATTTTTGTTGTCAATTGGATGTCTTCCAAAGCAAGCATAACCTAGTATTTTTGTCAGTGCATAGCTGAGCATGCAAAATTGTTAAATTTATCTACAGGCAAGCATGAAATTCAGCTTTTAAAGTTTCCATTAAATGCATAAGGATTGAATATTTATTTTGCTTTAAATGGAACTTCAAGGAAATCAACAGCTGTTTACAAGCTCAACACAACCAACTTAATCCTACCTAAATAAACCAAAACCTTTTCTCTATTTTCTCTGTAATTAGTTCCAAATTACATAGTTCCTTCATACGGAAATTACAGTCCCGTAAAATAAAGGATATGACATGCAGATCTTTTATATAGAACCTTTACAAATTCAATAATGAGAGATTACATTAAACTCTTATGTATCATTATTTTCTCATTCAAGTAGCCAATGTTGAGCAAAGTCCAAATGATAATTACTCCTTTCCTCTATTGTGTTAAAGAACTAGACTGGCAAACAGTGTTTGCTTATTAGACAGTTAAATCCGTAGTAATCCATTAAAGTATAAATGAGAGTTATATAGTACCTGCTTTCAACTCCAGTCAGTCCAAATGTATATATGAACAGTGACAGTAGACTAAAACCAATCCAAAAATTACCAACATGTCAGTCCAAAACTGCAGCGTTGTTGTAGCTGAGGAGAGTACATACATTTAGAGGAATTACTAATGAGAATGTGGTTGCATTTAGGAAGGAGGTATTTGCAAATCAATGGGCAAATGACAACAGCTTTCCTCTACCATCTCGGTGTTGGATATTTTTTTACAAATGAATATAAGCATCCTGGTTTAGCCTGAGCCATTTTAAAAAGCCTGCAGACTAAAAAATATGGCTGCACGTCTCCTCACATTTCCTCTATTTTGACAGTTACTACAGACTTTTCACAGCTCACTCTGTGCACATGAGTGCACCTGAAGTGCGGGCGTATAAGTGAATGTTATAAAGCCTTTGACCCATGATGATCAGCCGGCCATGTGAGCCAGTTGTGATGTTCAAATCTTTTCTTTCCATTGGTGAGTTTGGCTTCCTCTCTAATATTTGACACATGCTAACCTGTGACATGAGAACTCAGACACCAGATGAGAGTGTATCATTTGGAGGGTGGTGAGGAGGTTTAAATAATCCATTCACCTAATTCTCTTGCTCCTCAAACATTGTCACCATTACATTAAGATTACATTTTAGATTAGATCATTAGATTATGTGTAGAATTTAACAGTGAATCTAAAATCAACGTTTACACATAAACTAATGTTTTAATTGCATCTAAATGAAACCTGTTAGAAGTAATGCTTTTCATATCCTTACTTCTCCAATGTGCCGGAATGATTGTCAGAAATGCTAAAATTCATGCACACACATTCCTGAAATAGCTAGTGTTGAGCAAGAAACTTGAAAATTGTATCACTGATTACACATTACTCATTGTAAAAGTAATTAATTACTTTACACATTACTCAGCAAAAAAACAACAACATTCCATTACCTGATACTTTACTTTCGTTACTCAGCCATCACCGCTGTCAAAGTTGCCTTTACAGACTTCAAAATCGTCCACACCCACACCCTTCCTTTGTATTTAATACATGTAGAAATAGAATATGAGATGTTTGTGGTTTAACAAGCAGGCAGTATACAGTTTGGAAAGATTTACTGACCATCAGGAACAGCACCGGCCTTCGAAGCCAATTTGACATAGTGGCCAAACCATGTCAATACAACTTCCGGTTCGATCATACACACTGCACACACACCCCTAACTCTTAACCCTAACCATCCCACTGCTCATGCCTAAACTTAACCATGTGGTAAAGTGGGTGTGTCGTGTAGATAGTGCAAGTCCGCAGATGAACTTACTTGGCACAGATTTAGAAGATCCGGATTATTTTATTGCTAGAATCAAACTTTTTTTGGCCTCATGCACCACTAAGCAACTCTCATAGGAATGAACTGGGCCTTACCTCCGACATTGTATCCAGTTCTCTTAATACATCCATGATTGACACACCGTCCAATTCTGAACTAAACTAGGGTCAGTTGACTCCTGAATGTAGGAGACCTGGGGCTAACATTAGCAAGCTAGCTAATAACACACAACATGTGAATAGGACAACTAAGACTACTGCAAGTCGCATTTCTCCTCCTCCAGAGCAGTCTGCCAACTGAACACAGACACTGATATCAACCCTCCATTAATCCTGGTAAGACAGTGAGCCCACAGACACCCATGTATATGTAAAAGTAATGGAATGTTACTGTAATGTAATTACTGAATTACAAATTGTATTCCCTTACACTACTCATTACTGAAAAAAGTAATTACTATAACATGTGTTCAGTAATGTGTTACTGCTCAACATTGGAAATCTCAAGTAATGTCCTTCAGCTTTGTGCATTAAAAAAGAAAAAAAAATCTACTTCAAACCACATCAGCTCTTTTTTTAATAAACTGTCCAATATTGCATTCAAGAAAAGCCAAATGTTTGAACATATGAAGTTGCAGTTTTTAATTTGTAATTGCAAGCTGACAAGAATTCTTTCCAGCAAAACAGACAGTAGTTCATTAATAGTGAAAGATGCAAACAGTTTTAAATTCTTATGAGTCACATATATTGCCAAATAATCTCTCTTGTAGCTTCGAATGGGAGAGAATAAGAGACAATGTTCTCCTTACTCAGAGAAAATAGCTGAAATGAAGTATTACATGAAACTAACTGTGCTGACGATGTGCTACGCAGGTGAATATAACATTGTTCCATGTAATTCAGGGCTGATGAATGTCAGTGCTGGCCAGGGAGTTAATGGCGTAATTTGAATTACATTTTGTGATCCCCCATCACAGTCCCCAAAGGTCAAATGAGGGAAAAAAAATGTCAATGAAATCTTACACCCAGGCAGCTTGAAAGAGCCTAATCTCAAAGTCGCCTGAATTATACATTATAAAATGTGAATTAAATTACAGTTTAAATTATTACCCATCTTTAAGAGTGATTGAGATTTGACATGTAAGCAAAGACCTTCACCTAACAGAGAATAGATATAGCTTTATAGAAAAACCCTGTGTGGCGCTGCAGTGACCCATCAGAGGTGTTGAAGAGGAATAAATAGAAGAATGTCATGACCTGAATGTAAGGCGGTGCAAGAAGGGGACGAAAATAAAAGCTTAAACCTAACAACTAAATCCTAGTTTCCACCTGAAAATGATGGTGTCGCTGCACGCAAATGAAAACACTGAGGCTGCCAACTGCACTCTTAAACTTTCAAGGTGATACCTGATTCTTTGTATCAGCAGGAAACTGTTGCCAAGGGAACAGTATTACTTGACTGTTGATAAAGAATGTCAGGCAATCAAGAGGGAGCTGGAGGCGCTGAAGAACACTCTGATAGGGCGGTACCTCCACCTCTGCTCTGAACAAGAATGTGGGAAACCTGACAATCCATCAGCTATTCCATGGATGCTGGTCAGATTCACTGCATTTGACACCACACCGCCGCTGTTGTCTAAGTATCTCTATTTGAGCACGATTGCTGCAGTAGAAGCAATGTAAAGCGAGGGCATTTATAATGAGAGTCATTACCTGACAAAAATAGACCTTGGAAAATCACCTGCAAAGCAAAGCCAGTTTTACAGCAAGAAGCAGCTAACAAATGTCAATGTGCCATTCTCTGAAGACTTCAACTGCATAGTCAGTTAAACCAGAGATCTATAGCTTGACATTTTTCATCTCTCTTTCTGCAGCATGTTGGCTTCATGGTTTCAGGGGAGAGCTGTCAAATGTGCACACACACAAGACTCTTGTCTTTATGTAACATACCAAATTTAAAGCTACTTGTTTAAAGTAGCAACTCAAGTGGTCAAGTGAATGTAATCTGGCTGAGAGATATTTTGTTACAAGCTCTGTGTTTTAGAGGCAGTCATATTTTTAGGGCTGGATGATATGAACAAATATCACAACATTTTTGACGAATTACCTCAATATTAATATTGTGATAATATTCTAGGGATGACTACTGGTGCTTTCACAAAATATTTACACAGTGAGTTTTTTGATATATGGATATAGTGACTAAATGGGTAAAGACAAATAATATAACAGCTAGAACAGTCTGGTTAGTTCAGAAAATTCAAATAATTTTTACTGTAAATCAGCCTTTAAACCAGGAAAAGACTAAGCTTACGCCACATCACAGTATTACAATATCCAAATGATCTAAGATGATATCTAGTCTCATATCATGATATCCATATAATATCAATTATTTCCCATCTCTACTTCCAAGGTATTTTACATTCCTTGGCTGGCTACTATTTTCAAGACCACTATCTGATTAAATGTCATGTTTGGCATTGTGATGGCATGAAAATACTGAAGGACATGTAAAGAAATGCAGTCTAAATGAAGTATAAATCAGTGCTATAATGTTAATCTGTCTGAAAATTCATAAAATCCTGTAAAATATATGAACCTGTGATAATATCAGAGATATGTAAATAATTGATCCACATCGTTTCTTTACATTCTGATATTCTGTTTTAATGTCTGGGAAGTCCTACATGTTGTAATGATATTAGAGACATCAAACAAACCATTCCTTCTCTACGGGCTTTTTCATGTGCTTTGACAGTTTCATCTAAATTAGAAGTTTTGTCTTTTTGTTCCTGTAAAACTTTAATTTTATTCAGTTAATGAGCTGAGGACAGACTTCAGCTCATTATCTGAGCAGAACTTCAATTAAATCAAACGTATAATCCTGAGTCTGAGACCGGTCTTTAAAGAGTGGCAAATAAATGAACCAATATGCATACATGTGGGATATCATCAATTATTTCAAGTTAAAAGTAATGATGCATTTATTATGTCTTTTTTTTCTGAAGAGACATTCCATCAAATGGACCAAAAAAGCCAAAGAGGTTAAAATAATTAAGGATATTCGATACACCATCATCACCCAATAATTGAGGTGTTCTGATTTTTAAAAAGAGTGAATGTAGAGTGTTTCTGAAAACTGATGGAAGCAGAGAGTGTGTGAGGGCTCACTGCGTACTCATCTGAATCATGCTCAGTTCATAAAACTGTAAGCTGCAAATTGGAAGTAATTATGCTCCACTTACCACAGAATCACCTCTCTGAATGCTCTTACAAGCTCAAATGTTTGAGTAACATCCTAAAACAGAATTTTTTCTTCCATATTTGTGTATGTAATTAGCTAAGTAACTAACTAAAATGATATGTTATAGTCAACAAATATTCTCGAATACAACCTGCTTTCTTTTTGCAGGGCTTATAAGAACGCAATAGTTAAGGTATAATTGGAAACTGAGAAAAAAAAGAAGCTCTTAAGGATTTTTTGGCTTGTTCCTGCATGAAATTCATTGACAGCACAATTTAGAGCCATATTTCTAAGATTCTTGGCAACACTGCTGCAAAACAGACTGCCAATTTACCACTGGATCCAAATCCACCAAATTAATAACCTTGACTAAATTAGTGCTGCTCAGATTTGGATTCACACAGAGCCTAGTTCAGATCATCCAAATGAAGGTTCATAACTTTTATAACTACTAAGGTATTAAATGACTGGAACTAATAGATGCTCTTTCTATAATGGAGGAATCTTTTGATAGTTTTAGCTCTACTAGCTTGAGTAAGCTAATTGAACACTACTTCACAGTCCATATTTTTAGCTATATAATGACTAAATATCTGAGACAATATTGTTATATCAGTAAAAACCTGCAGTATATAAAGCTGTTTTCCATATACAACAATACAGTGAAGGACATCCTTACAACATCATACCATAGAATACATAGCCAAAAGTATGCAGATGTTCAAACATTATACCCATATGTGATTAATCAATATCTGATTCCAAAAACCACAATTTTAATATGCTGCTACAACATCCACCACACTTCTGGGAAGCCTTTCCACAAGATTTTCAAACCTGGCTGCAAAGATTTGCTCCCATTAAGCAAAAAAAACATCCTCATTTTGGGTGACAAGGCCTAGCTCACATTCAGTGCTTCAGTTCATCATCAAGATGTTGGATTGTTGGAGGTCAGTGAAGTTCTTCCACACCAAACTGGGAAAATAATTTGTAAATTGACCTTGTCTGTGAACAAATAAGGAAAGTCCTTCAACGAACTGTTCGAAGTTGAGGGCACACTGTTGTCTAAAATGTCATTGTATGCTGTGGCCTCAATATTACCTTTAAGTGGAACTAAGGGGCTGAGTTCAATAACACAAAAGTACAATGACTTTTGGCAAGCTAGTATATTTGAAACTAACATACAAAAAGGGGAAAACAGAGATCTTATGAGATTACTTTTCATTCATTTTTTGTCACATGCAGTTTAGTGTAGCTGGTGCATTATTCACCTAACTTAACGCTAATTATACAGTATTCTGATTTTAGATCATGTTTCCCCATTTAACAATTGACTAAGCAGATATTTTTACACTTTGGCATTTGTTTCAGATTTCTTGGCTGTCATTTACTTCCTACGAAGCAAAGACGCACAAGGAGGCACATGAAGAATTAATTTTCTATCATCCTGCTCTGCTAGAGGATGCCCATTGTATTTATTTGGCCACTATTACTTCCAACTGTCTTGACTCATTTGTATGACAGCTTAAGTAAATAATTCACCAAATGTATCTCCTTGGTCTCATGATAAGTCCAAATGAAGTAGTTTTTTTGTCTGTAGACAACTGAAGAGTAATTACTTGCTTAAAATGATTTCCCTTTAGGTCCAATTTTATATCTGTCTCTCAAGAATCACCAGGAATTAATATTTTATACCACTTTTGGATGAAATGCATAAAAATACTATTCATTTCCACACTTATTCTCTGATTAAATTTTTTTTCTTAAATCAGACCTTAAAACCTCCCTCCAGTGGCCGTATATAAAGTTTCCATCTTACCATCTCATGTTGATTTAGAAGAATAAGTAGGCAAAGCACCTGTTTCCAGCTGCAATTTGAAATAGGCTCAGCTGCTCAGCATCCTCACTTTGATTCTGATGCTGCAAATTAATTTAGCGGGAAGGTAACAAGAGGTTCAGTTTTTGTGTTAAATTAATTTCAAAGACAGTAAGATATTTGAATATTGTGGTGAAAAGGTTCTCAATCTTTTCAACCTTGATTACAACTTGTTTCCTGAATTTCATGGTGTGGGTATGGTACACAATACCATAACACTCTCTATCGCCCAGTTCAAAAAGAAAACCAGCTATCTTGCCATTGCAGTCTGTTATTACTGAAATTTTAGCTGTAGTTACTGGCAGCATACATATAAAAAATAAATACATTTAAAAAATGTTAAGAGCATTTTAAAACAAAAATGTAGCATTGATATTTCAAGTTATTGCAGAGATGCATATGCTTTTCAAATTTTTTTTTATCAGATTTGTGTGCTGTCATACACTACAATATCACTGAATAACTGAAGCACTCTAATCTATGAGTACAGATTGGTTAGTGACTAAATGAGATAGCAATTCAAATCTTGTATTGGATCTGACATTGTTTCAATCACACTGCCCATAGCTACTGAGCAAATTGAAAAATCACTTAACTCAAGGGGTTGAGAATGATGAGTAGTCTGAATCGAACAGACAATTTATACCCTACCTGCCTTTCCAATGACTCCGATCCTGGCTGCTCTCCGACAACTGGCCCTAATCACTCACTAACTACGAAACTCTCTGACTTGTTCAGTGCTGAACACTTGAAATGGAAGGGTCTGCTGCCAGGAGCCTTCCACATATCCAAGACTGTCTGAACAAATTGTATAGCGAGTGGATGAGTTTGTAATTGTTGCAGAATCTGATAAAAAAAGTTGCTTGACTTAGGCACCCAATGTAACTGAATTCTTCTGACTGAACAAAAAAAGCTAACAAGTAAGTTAAATGGGGTCATTTATAGCCATGCATTACTGTAATAACTCTTGTTTTATCAAATATGTTTGTACAGAGAAATTAACTAAAATAACTCCACTCAAGAATGAATAAGGAGAAAGTACCTTCCATCCATTAGCTTGATTTAAGGACATTGATGATCACATGGTATTTAGTGCTTAAATTAGGTCACATCACAGTGTTTTTAATCATTAATGTGACAAGAACATTGTCAAGAAAATTAGATTAAATTTCAATGTGTGGTGGTGCTGCTAAGAAAACCCAAGGTCGGTTTAAGCTGTTAAACTGCCTCTCTTCATTTCTCTCTCCCTCTGTCACTCATACAGATACTCCACAGGCATATTTGACAGCCTGTATCTTTCTGTTTCCCCTTCAGATTTTCCCATTTCAGCCTACAAGCTCTCTTTTGTTACTTGAAGTAAACACCTTTTGTGCCAGCAATATTCTACCCATGGTAAGAGTTCAGAAAAAACCCTTAGTTCTTCAAGATAAGATGTGGAATTGATGATTGCGCTGCATGGGGCAGACCTTGAGCCAGTAATTTTGCCATATACGAAGCTCTCCCCGGCAGATCTGTGGTCTGGGAGTAACATCAATTGACTAACAGCATACAGAGAACAAAGTATAACGGTGTTTGCTGTGATGTATACCTAGGAGCTTCTCATTAAATGAACCTATACCTGGCACTGAGGCAAATTATGGATAATTGTTGGGTAAAAACATTGAAAGCCTCCTAAAAAAAGATACAGCACTGAGCAAATTTTAAATTGCTCAATTCAGAGTACTACAGTGCAGTGTCTTATGTTTACAACGACCAAAAGACACTGTATAATCTTTAAAAATGACTTTTCATCTTACTTTTCTCTCTAACCCTGTCTCCTTGAAATTATACTTACTAGAAATGCCACTAATTTCCAACAGTGTATACACTTTTAAAGAAACATAATACCACCTGGATATTTTTATTGATATAATATAGAAACTATTTTAATGAACATATCTGCAAAAGACAACAAGTCATTGTCTGTGCCTTCCAAAACCATCAAATCCATTTTTGACCATCATGGTTAAAATTATAATCCTCAAGACTTTCGAGGATTATAACTCGAGATCAAAACTTATTTTAGATGCTATTTATGGTCTGCATTTTGTCCACAATAGCTATTCCAATGTATTTACAATCAGTAGTTACCTCTCTATATTGTAGTTTCATTAGACTTCAGTTCATTTAGACTATTTTTTCTTTTTAAACTGCATCATATATTTAGTTTTGTTTGTCCACCATCCAATCTAACCACAGACAGTAAACATCTACAACTTCTATGCAGTGCAAGAACGTAGCACTTCATGTATTAGCAAAAAACATTTCCCTTCAAAATCCTTTCGTAGTATATAAACATAACTTCTAGGAGATGGGCTTACTTCTGGCATGTTGGCCTTCCTCCCTTTTAAGAAGTCATTTGAATGTTTTGGGCTATCAAATCACATTTGATAGCTTCTATTTTTTATATCAATGTGTTTGTGGACATATACAGCAGTTACAGCACTGTCATGGTGTCTAATGAGATTTCACACAGTCTCAACCATCATTGCCAGAGTTAATTGCTCAAAAAAGCTCCTATGCAGTTAAACCAAAGCAGGATTAAACACCAATTGATCATCCCCGTCATGCTTTACACACGACATCTCTCACCAGTGATTGTATACAGTGAAGGCACTAACAGTGTGTGTCCTTACTGCTATTCACCTTCTTATTTGCAAAAATGCAGTGTGGCTGGTATTTTTTCTGAACACAGTCTGTTACTCTCAAAGTGGTAACTGTGCATACTATTTCTCGGGTTCTGCTATTTTAATGCATTCAACACTTTAATAGCACTTCAAGAAAATGGCTTAAGATGTGTTAAATAGATTAAGAAGTGATAAATAGATGAATGTCTGCCTGTGTTTTCCATGTCATGGGGAGCATTTCAGAAGAACATTCAGTACATCGTAAAGGTGTCTCATTGCTAAACATATGCATAGAGAAAGATCAGCCCATTAAAATGTGTCACAGCGCCTGTCTATACTTTACTCTGTAATCCAGTCACTGTACATTTTTCCTCCATGTATATTAATAGAGAACATATGAACATATTACATTTACATGTAACACAGACAAACTGACAAGTGGAAGAGTGGAAGAATTTTCCAAAACAAGGTTATTTTTCACATCTCACTCTGATCTTATGATCCCCTTGCAGAGATTGTTCTGAGCACTGGTGATATTGGTCAGGGAGAGCAGCCTCAGTAGCTTGATCCACAGTTGGTGCTGCATAACAGTAGCTATTGAATATTGAATGATCAGTCCCTGGGGAAATTAATGGGGTATCACAGCAAACAGGCTCTATCACAACTCTGGTTAAAATGACAGTGGCAGGGAAAGGAGAAAAAAGAGGCTGTGGGCTAAATCTCTGAGCATACTTAGCGTTATCTATTGAAGTTGCAGATCTGCAAGGTGCCGAAGGCTCGACTCCACCTCCCTTGCTCTCTTCCTGTGCACACACTTGACTCCTGTGTGGAAAGACCAACAACAGCTGTTTAACCTGAAGCACTATTGTCCAACTAAGGGATTTATGGATAAAGGACAGTCAATGCAGAGCAGACAGAGTAGTTGTCACAATCAGCCTTTGAATGCATCACATTCACTATTCCAACGATAAGTATGGAGCCTGAACAGCTGCTCTCAAACTTACATTTTGCATAACTTGCAAGATCCCAAATAAAAGCATGCCCTGTGAGAAAGAAGAACAAGCTTGAAACCAATAATATTAAACAAGGTTTCCTGTGTTGAGGGCTTTTTTAATGGCGGATACAGTATGCATGGAAGCCTGAACAGGCTGCCTCCCCTTTGGACAGCTGTACTAATGGAATACTGCATAGTCTCAATTATAGCCAAATCTCAAATATACTCTAAGTCCCAGGCGGAAACAGGACATTGTGTATTTACACTTTTATTTCTTTGCTGAGGTCAAACAAGAAAACACAGAATGATTCATGAGAGTGGAGCGTAAAGACAAATAGTGTGCCATAGGAGACCATATATTAGAAAACTATATTGGAGTCAAGTCAAATGATTGTATTAACCTAATCCTATGTGTATGAATGTGAAGGCTGTGTTCATAACTTTATTTATAAGGCTCAACATCGCTCCTGTTCATTTTTCATGGGATGCAAGTGAATTGCCTCTCAAATCATCATGGGATAACAGGCGGCATGACCCTGACAAATGATGCAAAAAGGAGGGGTCCAAAGTTGAATTTTCTATTTCATTTTATGCAAATACGGGCAAAATTCACCTTGAAACTTTATTCTGACTTGCCAAAAAAGACAACAAAGAAAAAGTGATGTAAAGGAGGGCAAGGAAGCTTTTTCTTTTCCAGGATGTGGATAAATGTCTGTGGAGGAAAAGATTATTATTAAAGTTTCTGGGATCCTTCTTTTGTATTTCCCTCACCTCCAAGATTACATACACAAACAAAAATGTGCTGTTTTGCACAAATATCATCTTAATAGTTGGAGAAAGTTTAGGTTGCCTACTTACATGTTTGCTAACAAGGAAGTGGCAGGGACAATGTTACACAATTTATTCGCTTCTAGTGGGTCGTCATAGAGCCCACAGCCCAGCAGCAGTTTGACTTGTCAAAACTGTCCTATTTCTCAATGTCAACATGTGTCAACCCTTCTAAAAAGCAGCAATTTTATCACATTCTCTCCCTGAAACTGCACATCGAGGCTACTGTACCTTGACTGCTTCATCTGTCTGTATGACACATTCGGTGTCTGTTATGATCATCCATTGCGACGCGCCCAGTGTGTGTTGCACTTGAATAACTAAATGAAACATCAAGCTTGAAAAACTTAAACCTATCCACAGTACTCTACATAAAAACACCCAGTGATCTCTGTAGATTACATATTGCTTATCAGTGAACTGCATGCTTTAATATGGTGTTGCACCATTGAACACAAGTAATGCATAAATCAGCGCCTGCCCTGGGGGTTGACTCACCCTCTGCCCTGTAGTGTTCCCCTGTGATTCAGGCTGCTTTGACATTCACCTACCTGCCCTCATAGGCGAAGTAACAGACCAGTAGCTCTAACCTTTACTCAACCAGTGATTTAGCTGGCCTGTCTGAACTGATAACACACTCTATCAGAGTCAGCCTGAGAAGAGGAGATGAGGACTGCTCTGTGGTGCTGTTATGCTCAGGTAGGGCCTTTAGTCACTGCCACCCATCCTCCGTGTGTTAGCCGGCATCCTCCTTTTATCTCAGCCTTGGTAGCCTCTATTCCATACACCCACTGAACCCTAACACTCATCTATTCTACAGCACAAAACCATGGCATGGAGCCTTGAAACTCACCTACATGAACTCACACAATTGCAGCCTCCAGATCCATCTAGTCAGATGTCCTTTCACTGACTCTTAAGCTAAATTCACTTAATCTGTGGGGGAACTTGCTGTGATTTGCTGCTGTCACTTTGATATGATTACTTCTTTACTTATAGAAGTAATGCTTCAATACCTCAGACATATACCAGACTGCATTCACAACAGTTATAACTAGCAACAAAGCCACATTGATAAGCTGCATGACTAATTCATTAGTAATTGCTTTCTACAGTGGAGCTCAATAATAGGAACAAGTGTTTTGTGTTACAGACCTTGATATCATTGTACTTGAGATAGAACAGTGACCAAACTTATTAGCAGCAATTATAGTGCCATAGTTATGTTTGTGATAATGTCTTATATAACCTTATCAAGATTTCATATATCTTAATAAATTGCGGGCAAACCGCAGTGGTTTGGGTTTCCCTAGATGCTCATAAGGTATTCGACTGGGTAGAGTATAACTATTTGTTCAAAGTTTTGGAAAGATTGGGATTTGGACCATCTTTTCGTTCATAGATCAAAGTCTTATATAACTCAATTATCAGATCATATGAATAAGATCATATCTTTCTCCTATTTATTATTGCCCTTGAACTACTGGCAATATCTATCAGGGGAAACACAAGCTTATGCAGTATTGGCATGGCTGTCACTGTATGCTGACGACCTCATACTCATGTCATACCATGTTCTTCTATCTCTATGGCTATGAAGACTATTTCTAAATTTGGAGTGATCTCAGGTTATAAATTAAATTATACCAACAGTCTATTATTTCCAATCAATGCACGAGCACAGCAAATGCCATTCGAAAAATTCCAAGACTGACTCAAGACTCATTTACCTAATTAGGTGTCTCATGGAGGAATCTAAAGGCCTATTTGAAATAACTTTAAGCCAGCATTAGACAAAGCTAAAGGGAACCTTAAATGTTGGTCCACGCTTCCCATATCGCTTGCTGGATGAATTAACACTGTGAAAATGACCATCATGCCTAGATTTCTGTTTCTGTTTAAGACAGTACTGGTTTTAATTCAGAAGGCATTTTTTTAAGAAATTGGATGCAGCTATATCTACCTTCATGTATGGAAAGACTGTGCCTAGAATAAGAAAAGCATATTCAGAAAGACAGAATGGAAGAAGGGTGTCTGGCATTGCCAGCATTCATCTTGTTGTTACTTTGTGCTCCCATGCCCCTTAGTAAACATAGACACACAAATAACCCAGTTGTGATTGGCTCATTGATATGGTCAAAGTTTAGGATACATTTTAAACAGAAACAGGCTCTGCCCTCTATCCCTATCACAGCCCATTCTTTCTTCTCTCCCTCCAGCTTGGATTCAGCATATCTGGCTTGGTCAAGGAAAGGGTTAACTTGTGGTAAAGATTTATTTAGAGATAACATTTTTGTTTCCTTCCAAAAGCCAAGGAGGAAATATGATATTCCACAAACACATTTTTCAGATATCTGCAGGTCTGCAGCTTTGTTCAAAAGCATTTTCCCTGCTTCCCATCTTCTCCATCTGATAGCTGGAGAGAGGAATGTAAAGGAGTTATGGAAGGAAGACTTTGCAAATGAAATCTCAGACACTACTTGGCAGTTAGCAAGAGAGAGGACGTGCTCAACATCTCTTTGTATTTGACATGGACTGCTGCAGTTTAAAGTATTACACAGACTTCCCCTATCCAAAAGTACTCTTGCCAGGATGTACCCCAGCTTGGATCCAACATGCTCTAGGTGTAAACAGGCAGCAGACACCCTATATTGCATGTTCTGATCATGAGCGTCTTTGGTTCCACTGACTGATGGGCTACCAATTGAAAATGGCTGGTTTTCAGCTGATCGGCCACCACTAGTGACCGGCCCTGATAAGTCTCATATATATGATTTTTTTTTTGCCAGTCAAATTTTCTGCAGATATGATTCAAGTTGCAAAAATTGGAATTGGCAGGTCAAAAAATTGGAAATCAGAATCAGGAAAATTGCAGTCAGTGCATCTCTAATACATTATGTTAGTTATTAGACAATATGAGAATGCATATGTTTAAAATGTCAATAAATGTCATTTGGACAAAGGGCTGCAACTAATGATTATTTTCATTGTTGATTAATCTGTCAACTATTTTCTTGATTATTCAATTTGTTCTTTAGTCTACAAAATGTGAAAAATGTTCATCTCTGTTTCCCAAAGCCCAAGATGCAACTTAAAATGTCTTGTTTTGTCCAAAACAACAGTCCAGAACTCAACGATATTCAGTTTACCATCATAAAAGACTAAACAAACCAGAAAATATTTATTATAAGTAGCTGAAAGAAGATCATTTTAGTAATTGTTTCTCAAAAAAAATAAAATTGATGATCAAAATAGTTGGCGATTAATTTTCTGTCAGTCAACTAATCGTTGTAGCTCTACTTCATGTTATCATAGAAAACAAAATTAAGTGAACTAGTGACACAAAATTTTGGCTGCAGCAATATGACCATAAATTTAATTAACAGTCAAAACTTGAGTGATATTAAATCTTTATCCCATTCCATATTTTTCATGTAAAACATCAGATATAAATATTCATCCAACCAATATGGCATCAGTGATTCTCTTTGAGTTTTCGGCTTTGCAAATGAACTGAACAAATGCATATCTGTGGCTATCGGTCTATTCAGTGCTTTTTGTCAAAGTTCATAATGATAGGGACTTTTACAGAACAATCATCAATAATCATCAATCAATAATGTACAACTGACAGTTGTGTATTAAGTACAAAAAGGTATTTAACTTAGTGTGTATGCAGAGATTTTTTTAAGCATTTTTTTTTCCTGCTGACAGATGCTCTCTGAATCTGTGCTCTGAGTGATTATGTTTGTCAGGATGGTGGTCTGTTTGCCGAGCACTGGAGAGTGAGATTGGGAAGTGAGAATAGCCACCCAAGATAGACAGCTGCAGCACTGTGTTGATTGCCACTTCCTCTTGTGTGATTTGAAATGGAGTTTCTCTGGGTTAAAAAAAAAAAAAGTCTCCGCCTACTGCGTGTCTGGTGCTCATCCTGCTGCCAATCAAAGCTGTGTCCACATTGCATCACTATGCCAACACTTTGGGTGCTAAACTAGCCTTGTTACAGCAGCAACCTAGACTGAGCCCTTCATCTCCACGTCAAGATGCTACAGCCGCTCTCACTCATCCTCTGAGTGAAGCACCATGATAGGACAGAAAAGAAGAGTGTTTTGCACAGTGGGCCAGATAAAGAATATGGCACAATGCTTGTGTGTGTGCAATCAGACTCTGTTGCTCTTGCAATTGGAGTAACAAATTGTCTCCCTTGTAATCAGCCTCTCTTTGCCTGCTGTTCTCATCAACATTCTTTTGAATGTTCTGTTGCCATGGTACCTTGAAAAATCTGCTGCTGAGATTTTCTTTCCCTTCCTGAGATCGCAATTCTCATTTTTTTGTCTGCTTACCTCACAGACAAATACACTTTGGATCAATTTGAGACAAAATTAGCACATAATGTAAAAATAGATGGTTTAGAAAAAGAAAAAAGAAAAGCATACAATGTGAAAATCAAACAAGTAATGTTCAGCTGTGCACTTTCTTCATGGTTTTTGTTGAGTTAATTCTGTTTGAATGTATGCACAAACACTCTCAGAAATATGGGGTTTGAAAATGTTCTCGGCAGAACTGTGCAGACTTCATCAGGGGCAGCGGTTGAAATCATGGTTGCCTCGTCCACAGCATGCGGACAGATCTTGGGGTGTAATAACTATATTATATAATAACACAGAACAAACATAGGTTTTAGACATACATACTCAGCTGAACTGTTCCTGAGGAAGTGCAGCTTGGATCAGATAGACTGCAAGTGCCTGACTCTCTGAATACTCATAGTGAATCATATTTGAGAAATACTGACTTGATTAACTATAGATAAGCCTGTTCACTATTAATACCTTGAAGCAGAAATGGATTATGTGAACAAGTAATCATCAAATGACATGTAACATAAAAGGAATCACTTTTAATGACAAACCTTCAGAAATGTATTATCTGACTCAGCAAGAGTTTTAGCATCAGCTCATTTTCATGGTCTTCTGACCTGCAATGGTGCTCTCATCAACTTTGTTTCCAACTGTAGCAACAGGCAGCTCTGCTAAATGCCACCTGCCCAGCACAAAGAAACGAACACACAAAGTTGGCAACTAGCTAGTGAACTAAGTGGAGAATTTAGCTGCTAAAGAGTCCAGTATTAACCTCAAGGGTTGATGTAGACCAAAACAAGAGTGACTATTGGATTTGCATTAATCAGAAAAAACTCCAAAATAATGCTAATATCACATGAGCCATAACATTATAATGTGATAATATGCTACTATTGTTTCAGCTTTCTCTGATGCCCCCAGGTGGCCAAAAAAACTAAAGCACTTTAAAGAATAAAAAAAAAATCATGTTGTCAAGCTTTGTGACAAGATGATTATCCAAAATAAATATAAGGAAATCATTTATTAAATCGTGAAATGTGTATGTCATAGCTATCCACAGCTTGTAGTAGTGCCAATCTCTCAGCCCTAAACTCATATTTTTATAATATAGATACCATTTTCTCATATTGTTGTTAAAGCAAAATGAAATACGGATGTAGTTTCAGTGTAATATATAAGTTTACTTTGATGAGCTCTTTCTTGCAGTCAGCAGTCAGTAAGAACTGACATGTATCTTTATGTTCAAAGAGTAACAAAAAAACATGTCACAACCTTGCAGATCCTCCAAAGTTCATGATCAAAAAAACCAAAGGAGTAAAAAAACAGTCCAGCTGCCCTTGAAGAAGAGTAGACGGAGATTAATGTCAAAAACCCTCTCAGCCTTCATCGGGGTGACATGATAATTTGAAGTCAACTAAAAATATGCTCAGCAAAATCCAAGCTACCCACAGAAAAGTTTTCAGACAGCAGGCATGCAGAGATTCATTAACTGTAAAACAACAGAGGTGATGGATTATTTCATGCCCTCCTGGAAAGTGAAACAGAGTGCTCTTTGAAAGTCTGAATTACTGAGTGCAGGAGCTCCATTAACAGAGAGGGTGTCAAAAATGTTGTAGAAAGCCACTTTAAGGAGGCCAGACATCCCTGTCTGCTTTTTTCTTTTATTGCCATTGAGAAGGTCTCTCTTGGACCAGGAGGAGTTGATTTAAATTTCATTAGGAAAGGAAAGGAGAGACCTTTTGAATCTTTCCTTTTTAAAAGTCTTAACCCTAGATGAATAAATGACCTGATTTTTAAACATATCCTCTAGCTGTTTTAATATGGTACCATGTCAGATCCTTAATTACATGCAGTGATATATTTTCTAATGTTTTAAAATACTTGCATCTAGCAAGTAGCAATTGTAGATCTCGCTGAATATGAACTGCTTATTATTTTAACAACACAACATGTTTCTCTCCACTCTCGAAGCTTTGTCTTTGGTTCCTAGAGAGCAGCAGGTTTCTTTTTATAACTTAACTTCAGACATAATGACAAACTGAGATAACAACTTGTGAGTGAGCTGTACCTCACACTTCCCCAGGGAGAGCCCATGTCTATCTTTAAGATTTCACATACAAAGACACATTGCTACGTTAGCAATAGTTTTATTTTCTTTTATTTAACAGAGAGGGGGCCAAGGCCGAGACACAGTACATATGAAACATGAAAACATGACTGTTCTCGCTATGAGTAACCGGTTGGAGTGGAATATTGTATAGCGTTTGTGCTGTTTGTGACACAGACACCATGCCAGTGACCCTGATTCATGCTGAGCCAACAGCAGTTGCAGGAGATTCCTGCGGTTTGCCGCGCATATAATTTAGTTGCCAATATTTCTTGGAGCCCACTGGAAGACACTGATTGTACTTTTCCTTTTGATTGTACAGAGATGTGATGACAAGCCTGCCAGAATAAATCAAAGAGGCAGTGAGACCTCCATACACACACTGTGCACATATATAATGTATATATGCCAAACAGGCTGAACTCAGCTGAATAATTCTGCTTCCTACAGATGCCTGTTATTTCACTGTGTTAAAAAAGCACTGCTGATAAGCCAGTTAGTGACCCTTATAGTGGAAATCACATCTACAGAGCTTCCGCATTTGATGGAAAGATGGAGGGTTTGAAGCACATTAAGAGGAACTTTTTGCTCCGTGAGAGGGTGCGCTAATGTACAGAGTGATTCAACTGCTCTAATCCACTACAGAGCACTGTAATGATGTTGCTGTTACTGAAGACAGGGTTTTATTGTTTCTGTCCCTGCACTAATTCTAATCCCAATTCAAAGTAGGGGCACACGCAAGACCATTCACTGACACATTGAACTGATGCTCAGCCAGGGAGAAGAAATTGGGAATTTCATTGTTCTTAATGAAAATTGATCTGAGCAATTTGTTAAAACAGCGACAAGGGCACCTGTGTTGCGTCAAAAATGGCATTTCCAGCTGGACACATACAAAGACTGTGTACACCTGAACCTCAATTGAGCAACCACAGTATGTAATATGTTCCAGGTCATTAAGCACACCCTCGGAGAGTATTAGTGGCTGGGTGGCGTGCACTGGATCTGAGTGCAAACCCTTTTCTTGTGTTTTTGCACTTTGGGGAATGGTAAGTTTCCTTATTAGGGCGGATAGATCACACTGACCTAATCTGCTATTATGCTTTCAAAGACTAGTGTGCAGTAATTTCATCATTTTGGCGAGTGAAGGCAGTTAAGACAGACAATCTAGCAATATCACACTAATCAATCACTTTTACAGTGCATTACTGTGAGAGGGAGGTTTGTCCCACAGAGAGCAGCCTGATATAAATAGCAGATGGGCTTCCTTCATGGCTCTTTTTTGACTTCCATCAGTATTCGCTGCATGCGTCCTATGTGCTCACCCACCTCGCGGACACACATGCTCATTCAAATCAGGCTCAGAGAATTCACATAATGAAACTTAAACTCTACCGCACGTTCTGTGGCACAATGACATTTTGGAGGATTGCTGCCTATTCAAAAGGCACAAAGCTAGTTTGAGTCTCAATCCTTTTAAAGATAACTATGAAGTGAGTATTTGTTGAGTTTGAGTTAAGTAGGTAGGTTTTGATAGAAATATTAACATTCAAAAGCAGAAATGTGCTTTGCAAGTGCATGAGTCCCCAAAAATGAGTCTGTGTCACAACACAGCAATCCATTTAAAATACCCTGGAGGTGCCTCGCCCAGTATGAACTGCCCTTTAATTACAACACGCTGCTCCTCTTGTACAAAGAGTTTCACATCAGATAATTGTGACACCTGTCATGTTGCAGCAGTGAAACGGAGATAATGTGAGAATTACGGCTGGTAAGAGCATGATATTTATTAGGAAAGCAATGCCTGAGGAAAATAAATATTCCTATAAAGATGTACTGTTCCAACAGATTTTCTTTGAGGACATAAAGTGTGCCTGTGGTGTGCCATAATGAGCAGTAACCTTGCAGTTTATAGTGTTTTCCTTTCTCAGTATTCCCACATTATTATATTCTTACATTTGGGACCTGTTATACATGATATTTTCATTCTATATTAAATTTTCCTATGTGGTTACAAAAGTCATTTTTCACTACAGCTAATTAATTCAGCTGACAGCAGACATACTATGAATTATACTTTCCCTCCCTCACTCCCTTCATTTCTCAGGTCTAATATGTACTATTTCATATACAAGTGTGTGTGATGCTTCTGCAACCAAATCAGTTGGATTTGAAGTCCTTTTCTCATCAGAATCAGTTTTATCAGCCAAGACTGCATGCATACAAAGAATGTGTTTTGGAGGTTTTGCAACATAGAAGAATAAAAATAGAGCAAAAGTACGGTAACAATAAATAAGGAAATAAAATAAAATGAAATGAAATGAATTCAAAATCTATGTACAGAATAGGTTTATAATAGTTGGAAGATGGGAAATAAGACTTTAAATGAAATAGTGGCTGTGCAAAAGAAATATGGACTGTGCTGTGGAGAAAGAAATGAAATATGAAAGAGACAAAAAATTAAATGTGACGTGCAATAAATAATTCAATTATATAACAGTGGAGGTGGAATCCAATGTGCAATTTTAAGTCCAGTTTGATGACAGTACAGTTCAGCTACTTTGTACAGCAACAGCTTCTGAAGGTTTTTATGGATCTCAGTCTTTTTCCTGAGGGAAGAACTTTATCACAAGTCCTGACTCCTGTGGCCTCCACGCAAACAGAGTCAGGATTTCTTCACCTACTTCCAAAGTGCATGGGCAAGGGGGAAATTATGAAACTCTAGCAGCTCTTATAGTATAAAATACAAGTTGATGCTACTTGCCTCTGTGCAAGCAGACAGTGCACTGGGGGATAAATATGCACAAAAAAAATCATGTTATCCTCTTCTTAGAGGCATTTTGTGGATGTACACATTAGGATGAAGGATGGGCTGTCTCTGGCTCTCTTCTGCAACTCTGAGAGGATTACCCATTGTTTTTTTCTTTTTTTTTCCTCTGGTGGGAGGATATTCATGCTTATTTTTTTTCTCCTTTGGGCTAGATATCCCGTTTCAAGAGGACTACTTGTCCCAAAGCAAAACATGAGGCACTGCCTGAGACAACGTGGGTGGTCAAGTTATTTTTGCTGCTTCTTATGATGCTGGACAATCAAGATTGAAAAGGATAAGAACATAAAAAGGGTATTCATTACAGCTGAAAGACAAAGCTGTAAACAAGTCCTCGCCTACAGGGGAGGTGTGTGCGTTTTTTAAGTGCAGCAATGACCCAACACCAACCCCCCCCTCCCTCCCCTCCCTCCCCACCGTTGCAGTATCTTGTTGTGCTGGACCATGAGCTTACCAGCCCATCCCGGACTATCACAAACACCTCAAAGCGCCTCCTCTCTATAAGAGCCCCTCATCATGTTAAAATATTTTCTTCTCATACTCACCACAGAAAAAAAAAGATACTCAGAGTTGTGTTTTTTGTCGTGTATATGCTTTAAATGCAGCTCAAATGACATCACATTGCTGCAGTGCTGCACTGTCCATGAGATGTTTCAGTCGCTTTCTCTGATACCAAGAATTTGTCCAGTGGCCACTTGGCTTTGCTCTCTTCCAGACATCATGGCGTGACAACATGTATTCATTTATATCGGGCTCTTGTTACGCAGGTGGACGCCTGCATGAGGAGTAGAGGCGCATTTTCAAAGGCTGCCTGTTCTCTGGGACACAGCAAGATTTCTTGCCTCATCCTGCCCGGAGAGATCGACCGCATTGCTTTGTTAAAGGAGCGGACAGACCAATCATGTATGAAAACTAATTGCTCGCATGGGTAAGCGTAGTAGGCTGTTAGAGGAGGAAAAAAAAACACACACACACACGGTATCCGCGCATGGGTGGGATCCCTTCATTGCGCTTCAGACAGGGGGAAGTTGACAAGAAATGCTACAGTAATGACCAACAACTGTCAGTAAAACAGGCGTGATAACTGCGCTGTAGTGCTGTAATCACCAGAAACCCGCTGTTAACGGAGAGTTTTCGACCTTCGTGATGTTATTTTACGGACTTGAAGCCTGAATTTGACGCCAACCTTCAAGCGTCAGATGCTTTTTCAAGAGCGCAACATATCGCTTGAAGAGAGCATGGACTGCAGTTATCTGTCCTGACACCATCTGGGCTGCAATTCAGAACAAGCGTGAGATTTATTGCTAATTAAATCTACGGGATTTCTGCGTAACAAACCCATACGCGGAGGACTTGATAACGACCACGTACTGACGCTTTAACCCCTTTTGAACACAGCTCGGACGCAAGCCTCGGACTCTCCAGAGCTCTTGGGATTTTTTTTTTGTTTTGAGGGGGGGGGGGATTTCATTTTCTGCCTTTAAACCATAATCGGATCGTACTGGGATTTAAGGTGGGGTTTCATCCCGACGCAGGTAACTGGAAGATACCCCCTCTGGCTCTTGTTGATGACACTTCAGCAGCAGATTGTCGCTCATCACGTCCGTCGGATTTTTCAGCAGCTCCGACGAGCCCTGATAAGAAGGTTTTACGCGTGAATATGGAATAAATGAACTCTCGTGACCATCTGAGATTCGTTGTGAATTTACCCGGTGAGACAAGTGTGTGGACGGAGGAAAATATGTGCAATGGGACCAACCCTTCGGCATCAGCTTTATTAGTCCCACTTTTGGTAAGTCACTTGGTAGACTAGAGAGAAATGTGCAATGGACTTTGGCACCTCTGACACATGTGTGGATAGATTTTGGCCTCTTTGCTGTTGTAGACAAGTAGAGCCAAATCTGTGATGTGTCGCATATATTGTGTAAACTACTAAATGTAGAATAGGCCTAATAGGCCTGCAATATCTATCTATCTATCTATCTATCTATCTATCTATCTATCTATCTATCTATCTATCTATCTATCTATCTATCTATCTCTATGTGTCTACCTGTCTGCAGAAATATATTTATATCTATTTCCATGTCTTGCTTGTATAATGTGAAAATCTTTGCTCTACTTTAAAAGCAGCCAGTCACAGAAGTCTGCTTGTACGCTGTCTGTCTAGCAGATATGTTTTCAGGCTACTTGAGATATTCAGTCCTCACGTGGTGGATCAGTTATTGATAGTATTAGTGCCGTTACAGCCTGCTAGATGGAGTCCGATGGGCCCAAAAAAAGCCCTGTCACGGCTGTGCTGTGGCTCCAAACTGTGCGATGAAGATGGTTAAACAGTGACACATGAGTTGAATTCCCAGAGAGTGGAGCGCATGTGGAAATGGCCCGGGCGTGTCTGCATCAGCACGACGCAGAGACCGAGACTTTTCATAAATTAGCAGCAGTATTGAAAATATTTCCATCAGGCCGAAGTGCACTGATTGCTGAGAGAGCGGACAGTTTCGCTGTGGAGCCACGGTGCTCGGATGATGAGGAAAACTTGTTAATGTCCCTTTGAGTGGAGCTAGATGTTGTTTTATGAGGGTTCTAGGCCCCGGTATGATGGGTGCTCTGGATGTGTGAGTTAGAGGGCTGCACATTATCTTTGTTTTTGACAATCAGCAGAGCAGTTTGAGAGATGATGAAGGGATACAGAGGCACCGATGCAGCATGATAATGATCTCATGGGCGCTGTGAATGAATGCTGGCAATTACATATGCAGGTGGGATTCTTTAGCCCCATCATTTTCCAGTTTTTCAATAAGCTGAGCTTTCTTAGCGTCAGCTCTGCATTTGTGGGAAGTTTGTTAGACTCTGACTATTCTAATTTTGGCATGCAAAGGCGGTGTAGGGCCAGAGAGGTCAGTGTCTGGTCTCTGTAAATATCTGTTCATCACTCAAAGGACATGGGAAACAACAGATGAGGGAAGTGAAGGTCCAGGATGCCTACGTGGAGGTAGTAGGGTTGTAAATCAAAAGACTGAGGTGGGGTTAGATGTCAATATGCTTACACTAAAGTCAAGTGAACATCCCTCATATAGCTCAGCTTTATCCGCATAATACTTTCCAAGACATCCCCTGGGGAACATGTAGGCATTGGCCAGCTGTGTTGCTACATTAGGGTGTGCAATGAGCATTGCTGCAGCTTGCAGCGCTATTGGAAAAAAGTGACTACCAGCTGCATCTACTGTATGTACCCTCCTTTACCCCCAGTGAGCCCTAGGACTGTATGTATGCTCCTGCACGGCTGTGGCACCACCTCTTCACAGCTGTCTACTGAAATTACACGGCAAGATGAGAAATGAAAGTTGTCACAAGGTCTTGGCATTGTTCCATATTCTGACAGATGGAGCTTATGTCTAAGAGCAAGAAAACATATATGTCACATAAGGCTCATATGGTAAAAAAAAAAAAAAAAAAAAAAATCAAAAACACAAGCAGCTAGCTCAGGGGCTTGGCTGGTTGTTATTAAGAGTTTCAGTAAAGGTTAAACCTTGTGTTTTTGACTGGCTGAGTGAATAGAGCAAATTGAAATGATGTTTGTTTAAAGCTGTGCATCATACAGGTTTTAACATTAGGGACTTCAACAGACTCCTAAAAACAGAGGTTAATGAGGTTTCTTCTTAGGAGGGTTGATACCCTTGAGCCTTATTGGATTTGTAATTTGAATTAGCAGTGCATGCAGCAGGGCTCTTATGTATTTAGATGTCCTCTTTTACAAGCAATGTGTGTTGCAGTAAGTGGTGATGATCACGTCTAAGGCTTGTTAGTGTGTTGCAGGATGTTACAGCAGAAGCTGAGAGCACTTGCTGTTGTGTTTATCTAATGAAATCAGGCAGGATGGTCATTATCATTATCATGCATTATTGCCAACACTTCCATGTTCAGCAACATGAGTGCAGGCAGGAAACGGCTGCAGAACAAATTCATATCTCAGCAGGTAATGCATAAAAAAGAAAGTGACATTGGCATGTGTGCACAGCTTTCTGCTTTCTAGGTTGTATACGGGCCGTGGGGTGAGATTAAAGGGGTCTCTCTCGCTTGCCATTCTGTTGCATTGTGTTACAGCAGCTGCTCATGGTGCCGGTGTCATGTGTTAGCATTATGAAATCGGGACCAGTAGAGAGTTATCAGCAACTGCAGGAATAGGAGAATAACAGCAAGCACAAGCTATTGATCTGTACAAGGGAGTATAAAAGAGAATTTATAAACCTGTTTTTGTCCTTATACAAGGCACATTGAAATAGCCATTTACAGAGAGTTATGCTCGCAACCTGACATTTGCAAAATGTACACATTTGGTCTGAAGATAATTTTTTGTAGACTAAGCAAATTTTGCAGAGTTTTCAGTTATTATGTACAGTATCACAGTGCTGTGCAAAAATGTGTGCTAGTTTGGAGTTGCAGTCATGCATGGATATGAGAGGCATCTCAGTCTCAGAGGAATTTTCCTTTTCCTTTTCAAAACTCTCCCTGCCTTTGTATGAGTGACTTTTTTTTGCATTCATGCATAGTCTGGAAATAAACAACAAAGGATCAAAGAATATTATGATTCAAACCATGACAGACTTAAAAGAAGTGGTAAACAAAAAAAAAATCCACTACTCTCTTGTTAATTTGTTGAATTTTGGACTCTGCATGCCAAAACGAACCAATACTGAAAAGGGAAAATAAGTACCAATTAAGTTCTTATCAGTTGACAGAATGAGATAGACGTTTCTCCCGAAGGCAAGTCAAGTTATTTAGTGTTCAAGATGCATGAAAAAATTTGTAAGAAATGGAGTAATTACAACTAGCCAAAAGATCAAAGGAGTAGCCACCGAAGAACTGGAGTAATTAAACTAAAGCTACCATCAGATTCTTTTTTTTTGTTTGTTTGCTAGTAAGTAATAATGTGACAGAAAAAAAGCAGCTGTGCAGTTTAAGTACTGAAAAGTAGAGGAAGTACAGGTGAATAAAATACAGGCCTGAAAAGACATAAAACACTTCCCACTTCAACTTTGCTGCATCAGGAATTTCAACTGGAGCAAAAGGTAAGAACACTAAAATGTTACACAAAGAGGTTACTGCAGCAACGTTATACAAGTTTTACAGTAAAGAGAGCTATTGATCACTCATGTGAGAGTTTTGTATAGTTCACCCTTTTCAAAGAAAGTTACCTCTTACTCATCAGTAAAGAATTCATAATTTTTTATGATGTTGCCTCACAGTAAGAAGGTTCTGGGCTTCAGTGCGTTATTTAGCTCAGACTGTTTATTTGCACATGTGAGAGTAATCATAGGAAACTTGTGTGCAGTCCAAAGACATGCACACTAGGCGGATTGCAAACTTAATGTCACTACAAATACGTTACAATCAATCAAACGTACTGGCAAACACTTGTTTGCAAATGTTCAGTCCATAAATTGAAATGGAACAAATTGTCCTCAACTGCGGTAAAAGCAAAGCAGCAGAAAACTCTCTAAGAGGTTCCAAATATATAATTGAAAAGTGCAAACCAGAGTAGACAGACATATGAGCAGTACATCTGAATAACGAAAACTGTCATTTATTGTCACAGAGCATGAACGTGTGCCTGGAGCAGGCCTGTTAACCATTGATAAGTCGCAGTTGTTTGTTTCGGGGAATGACTGATGAATCAGGTGAGCGCAGGGAGCGATGGTGCTTAAAAACTGACCTGCACGGTGCTACATGATGAGTGTCACATGTAAAATGGAGCACTGAGGTGTGACCAGAATGTAGAATGGGCGCTGGTGTAGGGGGCTATTGAAAGAATCTGTGGAGAGTCATTTTGAGAGAGACTGGCTGTCTGAAGGAGGGATACAGATTCACATAAAGATCTATACTGGGTGTAGAGAGCTAATTCTTTCAGGAATACAGTACAGGATGTGGTATGATATTGAACATCCAGCTGAGCCCAGTGGTATGCAACCATCATAATGCAAACGTCTCATATTCAACCTGTCTAGAGTAGCTAGAGTCCTGACACAGATATTCATTTGGGAAATACATGTCACCTGCTGTGGAGCATATGGCATTTAAACTGCAGAAGAGCATCACATTTTATGCCCTTGAGATCTCCTGCACAGTACCAGCCAGTCGCCCATTCTTTCTGTGGACTTGGATAAGAAAATTATTGGTGGCATCTGTCTCCCTCAAGAGCCAGAATTGTGCAGTCATCCTGCCACTGTCACAGCCTTAAACTGTTGCTCCTGACACTGTGTGTCAGAGCCTTTATATGGCCATTTAAATAAATTGATATGATATCATTATGTAAACAAGATACAATTGCTGGGTGTTATATATATATCGTATCATAGCATAGCATAGCATTGTATCATAACTTACAGTGATGTCTTGAACTGCAGCTTCTCGGCTTCTACTGTTTACCTGAAGGTGACATTGATTTAGATCATGCTTTCAGTAGCTGCATTTGGTCATATTGATCAATATCTTCTACCAGAACAGCATTTCCCTTTGGCTCTCTTAGGAAAGCCAATTAAGAAAGCTACAAGCTCTAATACAGAATTTGAAATGCATGTGAACACTATCTCCCTCACAGTCCCATTAAATAATTTATAAGAACAATATATAATTGTGCAGCGCTTACTACCACAGGTCTTACTAGCCCTATTAAGACTTTCTGCTCTGAACTTAGAAGCATTGGACAAAATGTAGTGCATTTAATGCACTATTCATTCTTGACTGAGGCATTAGGAAAAAGATAATGCCTTCATGAATTACTCCTACTGAATATGCCTCTGTGATGAGAAATCATCCTGTCCTTGCATATTGATTTGTTTGTCAGAAAGCCGCATGCGTGCTCTTCATCAGACTTCACCGGCCTCATTGGAGATGTCTAACTCTGCTGCCTATTAAAGGCTGGAAGACCGCAGGAGCATTAACTATTCTAGTGAAGCGAACGGTTAAGAGCCTCAACCTTCACATTCTGTTTTCTCTGTTTGGTTGAATGTCTAGCTTTAATAGAGACACATGCATAATCTAGCACCCTAGTGCAAAACAGAAAGTATGTGAATAATATCTCAACTGACCACTAACCATATTTTTATCTAATTTTCTTTTCAAAGTAACTACGCATGTTGTTCCAAGACGGCTGTGGGTGCTTGGATGTGTTTCACTTTATACCTTATTATGCAACCACAAAAAGGTGTTCTTCAAACATAAAGGGAACAATGAATCAGATGATATTATCACAGTAGTGTTTTTACTGTTTTAATTTTTCCTAATATTTTACTACTTAATCAACAAACATTTTGAATTCAGAGGAATTCACAATCACGCATCTTGATTTTCTAGTAGCTTTTACAGCTGACAAACTATAGCTTGATTAAATCTCTCCTTAGCTTTAATGTTCGTGAGGAGAATTTCAGAGGAAATGCTGCACTCATACTGTTCTAACTAGGCCTGATCATCACAAAAAAATGCACAGCTTAAAGGAGATGAAAAATATATTAGCTCAAAGAAACAGCAGCAGCAGAGTATTCATGCATTTGGCCCAAATCCATAAAATAAGTTCTACTTTGGTGCAGGCTTTACTGCATGTATTATTTGATATTCCCTCACCATTATCAAACTGATAATTTACTGCAGTGTATTTTTTGAAACAATAACAATGTAGCAGGTTCATCTCAAGGTGTTGTGCACTATATTTGTGTGAAGTCGCAGATGATTGCTGTTTAAATTATTGAGACCTGTTGTTTGAAACCTTTATGTCTCTGAAATACTGAGTACATTCCCTTCGAATAGATTTAAGGTGCTCCTGAGAGGTTTCTTGAAGAAATGAAGCACAGATAATTATTGATGTCTTTTTTTCTGAAAGTAATAGATCTAAAAATTTTTCATTTTGCTCATTGCAGATAAAATACGTGTATTATAAACAATATTTGATTTTTATGTCTGAGTTTTTTTTCCCTTCATGTTAATTTGAAATGAAGAAAAATAGTCAAACTGCTAAGTTATGATAACCTGCTCACTTAAGAGTTTATACATTTTGGTCTATTTTGCTGCACACATTTAAATAAGCAGTATAACACGTCTGTTAGCACACTATCACAGATACATGAGTAGGGATGGGAATCAAGAACCGGTTCCAGTTGAGAACCGGTCCCAAATTGTCCAATCTATTGGAATTGTATGCCTCCGAACTTATCAGTTTCTCTTATCGATGGCCAGGCATATGATGTGGACGAAACGAAAAAGACGGAACTCAACTGCGAGGGCAGTGCAGCTTCCAGACTGCGTACAGTGCACACAGTCTATCTTGTAATTCATCTCCCACAGACTATCCTTAGCAAAATGGAGCAGCGATCAGCAGTGACAAAAAAGACCGGCTGACCAACACAAACTGCATCATTGAACTTAAACCAATTCTGAGGTGAGAAAAAGAAAAGAGAATAGAAAGTAAGAAGAAAATAACTCAGTGCTGAGTCTATTTCACCTCAAAAACCCAGTGTCTGTTCAGCGTCTTGGACAATGATGGCTTGCCTCAGAGTTAACGGTGCAGAAGACATGACGTTAATAACACAGTGGAGCAAGCCTCCTCCCACTCATTTTGTTATTCTCATATAGACAGAAGATTGTACAATGCTTTCAAATGAATTAATTGAATTAATTAGTTAATTTAGTTAACTTTTGGTTGCGGACCATTTATCTTATCTACCAGTGATGTTTCATATATTCATCACCATGCAACGTCATTGATATACATTGGAGATAATAAAATAGTTACATTGACACTGAAACCCTGTGTTGTCCTACTTTTTTTCCACACAGAAAATTGATCAAGAATCAATAAGGGAATCGATAAAGAATTGGACCAATAAGCAGAATTGATAATGGCATTGGTATCAATAAAATCTGAACAATTCTCATTCCTATACATGAGTAAAAGGACAGTTAAGCAAGGTGGATTCTTGCTGATGCACAGCTTGAACCCTGGCCCAGAAAATCTATCCCTCAGATCAACATATATTGGATGTCTCTATCCTTGTTTTCAAATTGTTTTGTGAAGTTTAGCTATTAATTACATACTCTGTTGCTGATGTACTGGTTCAAAGTGTAAGTTAATTTCAGCAATACTTAATTTTGATGATATTTATCGGCTTGTTTCTTGGGGATTGATTTTTGTAGCCCCGGAATGTGCCCATTAACTCCCATATGTCCACAGGCTGACTTGTTGTTAAGCAGGTCTTATAAATCCTGCAGAACATGGAAATTTTATGTGGTGCATTGGATGGCTGTCCAGGCTGAGTATTGCATATATTAGCATGATGTAATTTATATGATATAGATTCTTTTTAGTTACCATTCTCAGTTCTTTCTATGGATGTATCAATGTAAAGTCCATCTATCCATACACACACACACACACACACACACACACACACACACACACACACACACACAGCAAATTAGGACCAGTTAGCCACCGGGGCCTAACGGGCTGTGTCCCAGTTCCATGCTTACTAATTGTGTACAGTATCTACCATATTCAAATCTTTTTAGTATACTGCTTTTGCAGTTTGTACACCAGAAATTAACAGACTTTGTCATTTCACATGAACAGGAAATTACAGAATATTCACTGCCGGGCATCAGTCAAACTGTGATTTTAGGATGCCACTGCCAATTAAACTTGACAAAGACAAAGCAAAACATCTTTCCACAGATCTTTCTGGAGCTGTTTCACCAACAATAAGAAATTACTATCATTTTGAGCAGCTGTGAGCAGCTCCTTTGTTTCCTCTGTGCATTGTATTGTTGGACAATTGTATACATCAATGACACAATCAAAAGCTGAGTGCTTTTTTATTATGCATACTGACTTTTTTTGAGTACATTTAATTTAGTCACTCATCCAGTATGACACACTATACTTACTTAATATACAGTACTTACATTTGCAGTTACTAAATTGACATACTGTAACAAAAATTTTGCACTTATTAACACCCCAAAATCAAATATTGGTATATACTGCAAGTGTTTCACGCACACACACAGACTCTTTCTGTGTGAGGTTAGTTTTTGGATTTATTGGCTAATTTGTTCAGATAAGCAGCATCTGTTTCAGCTAGTGATGAGATAATGAGAAAATTGATATAAAAGCAACTACAAGACTGTTAAATAACAATACATTTGGTGTTTAATTGTGTTCAACATAACAATGTGCTGTTATTAAACCTCAGTCCTTACACCATTCTCCAGACACTGAGTGGTTACACTGTTGAAAACAGAAGTCACATACAAGAAAGAAACAAAACAAACAAACAAAGAAAACAAAAATCTCAAAGAGGATTTCTGTCCAAACCTTTTTGAGGATCTGTCTTTCAATGGAGCACTGATAAATATCCAAAAAACTGTCTTTATTTATTTATTTATTTGGAACAAAGAATGTGAAGAGGATCAAGTGCACACTTCGCTTTGTGCAGCTACTGGCAAGTCACAATGTAGCTTCAGCCAAATGTAGCTTATTATAGACTATAATGGTACAATGTCTGTACCCTACTTGTGCGTAAAGCTTGTGGAATACCTATTTATTATAGTAATTCAATGCAGCAGAAAGCATTTTTTTTACCATTTACTGCAGAACATTTCCAATGCTGACAACGTGAACACTTTGTCCAGCATTTTTCACAATAAGGACAGTATCCTATATTGCAGTAAGTGAAATGTGACTGCCTATTGTGTCCTACATAAATCTGTTCAAGGGAATGAGTTGAAGCTTGTTAGTCCAGCACACCAGTGTACGCTCCATAGGACACTCGTGGTCTGCTGAATGCTGGGATGATTAGGTCACTGCCAAATGTCTTCAGTTGATCTAATGCTGTTGACTTACTGCTGTTGAGAACTGACTTCTGCACTTAAGTTGCTCTGGATGAGCCTGTCTGCCAAATGCCTTATATGTAAATGCAAACATGAGGGTTGTGAATATTTAAAAGAAATTAGGATTTCCTCCACTAAACATGTGCAGGGACTGGATATAGCAAAGGTAACACTCCCCCCCATTATTATTATCTTAAAATTGGCAATCTCTCTCTTGAGTCTAATTAACCCAAAACACTACCAGAGGACTTGTAAAAACATTTTCCTCTTAACTTTTCAATGTTAATGCTTATATAAGAGAAATCTTCCAAAGAATGAGGGGTTTAGCATGCCATGTTCACAATTCAATCTTTGGTGATGTGGGGAATCATCTGCAAGGGCCAGCACTGAGGGCAGGTGGGTGACATTGACTTAGATGAGATGTGAACAGGCCAAACAAAAGCTACACCAACTCAAACTTCACTGCTGAAAGAAAAACAGCAGTGGCATAACAGTCTCAGCCCTCAGCGTATACCTGTCTGTCAAGATGCATTGAGACATGCCAACCAAACTCCTGTCAGAGAAAACAGCGCCCAGTAGAAGGTCAGCTGTATATCACGTTCATATGAGCGGTGCTGAGATGTGAAACAATATGAAAGCTTTATGGTTTGATACCAACATCAATATACTGTGTTGCAAACAAGCAAACAAACCAGGCCAGCAATAAAAAAGTGATAATCTCGTTAAAGAGTGATTATCTTCCAGAAGGCAATAGCTGCATGCTTTTGGCCTTTCAGAGCCATCCATGCTTACATTTATTGATGATGCACTTTGACGGGCTTCAGCGAGATCAGTTCATTAGATCAGTCTGACAAACTACTTTCTCTATCGAGAGACTTGATAAATGATGACTGCATGTAGTCGTTGTGGACTGGATGTCTATTGACTAAAAGGGCCTCATTTATGGTGGCCAAGATTAGTGATGTAGGACATTCATAAAAGCGTGTCAGCCTCTTTCCTGAACGTCTGGATGGATGGATAGTTGAAAACTCCAGGCTTATCCTGCAGGGCAGCATGTATCATTTAACTTTGCAGAGGTGGAAAGTGAAGTATGTACACTACTTTAAAGACGCTGATATTTTTTCTCAAGTTTACCATCCTGCAAGAACATACTTTTTACTTTTACTGCACCACATTTCAAAGAGACTTCCTCGAATGGTAAATGGACTGCATTTATATGGTGCTTTCCTAGTCTACCGACCACTCAAAGCGCTTTACAACACATGCCAACATTCACCCACACATTCATACACTGCCATGAAAGGTGCCAACCTGCTCATCAGTAGCAATATAGCTCTTTTTATCCAAAGCGCATTACAATGTTTCTAGTGTTCACTGACCCACACGCACACTCACACACTGATGGCACAGCCATCGGGAGTAATTTGGGGTTCAGTATCTTGCGCAAGGACAGGCAGACTGGAGGAGCTGGGGATCGAACCACTGACCTTCTGATTAGTGGACGACCCATTTTACCTCCTAGACCCCTTGGACTCCTTGGACCCCTTGGAATCTGTAGGGGCCATACTCCAAGTACATTTTTACTGCTTCATTTTACATGTACTTTTACTGAAGTACATTATTGAATACAGGGAGGTTTCTTCTTGATGGAATATTTTTTTAATTGCTTCTTTTATCTACCAGGATTAAATGCCTGATTTCAAGCATAGAACAGTGTACACATGTCTTCCTGGACAATTTTTCAGGCTCACAAATATTTTCTTGCTTTAATCCCTAATATACAATAAGTGAAGAATTTGAAAACATTTTGTACCATTTTCTCGAAGTGTGAATGCATTCATGCTTAAATCTGCAACAACAATCATGTTTGTGAATTTTAAAATGTCAGGAAAAAGTGAAAAATGTCCTTGAATCAAAGATATTGTATTTAGGGCTCCAACTAACATTTTTTCCCTTATCCATTAATTTGACGATTATTATTTTGAGTCATTGAATAGTTCAGTTCAGATCTCTACTGTCCCTCAAGGAGAAAATTATTTTTGTACCAAAGCAGCATAAAATCATGAAAACATAATCACAATAAAAACACAGTGTGACAATTGAAGATGAATCTCTTTGAAATGTCATAAAATAGGGGCAAAATGCATTTTACAAAACAATTTCTTGTTTGGTTTGAGTAGAAGTGCAACATTCAAGGATATTCAGTTTACAGTGATGTATTACAAAGAAAAGCAGAAGCAACCAGAGAATATTTGGCATTTTTCCCACAATTTTTGCTTGAAAAATGGAAACAGTTGATTGTCAAAATAATTTGTTTTCTGGCTGTACTCTTAAATACCGCCTCTTCAATTGGAATAGAGCAAATATTACTGAGACTTTTCAAATAGGTTTAATTTGCAGATACCATGTCATAGTGTTTATATTAATTTGGTATTTATCCAGTGAGTCCTGTGACACAGTTTCTCATTTGTCACAAAATTTGTAATAACAGAAGTTACTCCAGGAAGTGTCACTTCAAGGATTACAGAACTGCCTCATAATTTGTACTAGCTATAGGAAAATATTATTCATCTACAGATATTTTAGCATCTAAGATCATATTGCAGAGATGATGTTAATTAAGGGAGCATTTTGCTGTCAGTGTCTCTAATTTATTATATATTACTAATCTTCCTAACCAAAAGCAACTTATGTCAGGATTTCTATGCTTGAGCTCAGCAGTGAGATACGATTTGAATCTGAACAACAACAATTATTGACTTGGCTTGGCCTCTGTCACCTTACCTTTGGCAAAATAAAGCATCCATAAATGACATCAATATATTATATAATTGGCACAGTGATGCATGTTAATATGGTAAACAGTGAAATATAAAACTTAAAACAATTGCCCTTTCCTCTTGTCTCATATTTTTGTGTGTTTGTTTGTTGCTGGATGATTGGGTGCTGCTTTATGAGTGCATGTCTCTGAGGAAATAAAGCTTCAGTTCAGGATGAAAAGGAGATAACGTCTGAGAAATCCTCTAACTGAAAGAGCGCATGGCATTAGCACAGTAATAGCAGATGGATACCCCTTTGATCCACGGTTGGGGAGGAGAAGTCGATTGAGTGACTGTGATAAGACATTCAGCAGTGAAGAGCTGCCATTGTACCATGACTTCACTGTATTTAGACTAAACAGGCATTTTAATAACACTATTATTTAAATAGGAGATTAAAATTGAATCACAACATATGTTTTAGTGCTATCATGTTGATAGCATTTTAAATACGGCATATTTGTGTAAAACTGCTTTGAAGTTTGAATCACTAGCTAACGAGAAGACAATTGAAGATGATGTGTTCATGTAGAGTATAGAATATGTTACAGCCTTATGTGTCAAATGTAATCATGCAATTAAAGAATTCCTTATGAATGTCTTTACAGCTGTGAAAGTCTTTGAATTTTGACATGTCAGTGTTTTTTTTTTTTTTTTTTAGATTAGACAGCTGAGCAAGCAAGACACTTGGCAGCTGGCTGTCACTGGAGTAGCTTTGGGGAAGAGACTTCATCGTATTAGACAGTGAAATCCGTTGTGCATTTTATGGTCTACAATGGTGTCCCTTGTGATCATTACACATATTTACAAGAACATTCCATTTTAAAATTATACATTTAAAGAAATCGTTGGGATTAAGATGCTAATGTTAATGTGTAAGTACCAAAGATTTGTGAAATGCACCAAATTGGCAATATTTCGTTGGGCCTTTTTTATGGAAAAATGACAAGCAGATGTTTTGCTGAAATGCTGTTCCACTTAGAAGCAAAGCTACAAATGCTGTTGTATTGCAGTAATGTGGAGTGACTGAGCTTTGAATAGATTTTCCTTCCTGAGACTCTCACTTTCTTCGGAAGCAAAACAAAATACAAGCCACTTGAACAAGAAATTGCAAAGTGATGATTCGGCTGAATGGATCTCTTGAAACTGCAAAAGTGGTTATGGTAAGAAAGCTAAAAGACCTAGATCCATATAGACTATGATTGCTATGATGACACCGGACAAGGATTATTCCTTTGCATTCAAAAACATGATGAGTTTGGAGAAATGGAATCATCACTCACTCTGTGAGTAACAATTTACCTGGACATGATAACTACGAAAAGCTGAACTTTTGACTTTGAGGAACACAAAATGTATAAAATTGAGAATGGCATTGATCCTGAGAATCACTTCTACAATAATTTCAGCTGCAACTGCGAGTATTATACAAATAAGCAGTTCAAAAGCAATGTAATAATGGATGCTACATTGTCAATAATACCCTTCAATAATTGAAGTCTTTATATAAATTTTACAAAAAAATAAGGACTATTTGAGATCATGTTTAAATGTAATTGGTATATCAGAGACTCGGCTAAGTAAAGAGAAGGGGGCTGATGTTGATCTTGTGGGTTACAAGTTATTTACCCTCGATAGAAGGAACAAAATGGGAGGAGGAGTTTCCCTGTTTGTGAATAATGAATTCAAATGCAAAATAGAAAGAATGTCAACAACGATAGAAAAATATGATGAAATGTGTTATTGTAGAAATAAATGCGGAGAAATCTAAGAAGATAATCATAAGCTGTGCACATAAAGAACCAGCATCCTGTCTTGACACATTCAATGATAAGATGGTTGATATGAATGAAAAGATGAATGACAAAAAGATGGTCAAAGATGGTCTTTGTATGTTGGGATTTTAAGTCTGTTTCCTATTATCTTCAAACCACTTAGAATAACAGGTGCCACATTAATGGATAACATTTTTACCTATGACTTTGGGAGTAGAGTAGTAAGTGGACTGCTTCTTAAAGACACACAGTAAGTGACTACCTTCCTGTTTTTGCAGCCTTACAGAGCTTATTTTAAGTTTAAAACTTATAGAAATTCTTATACTTATAAATTGATTTGACACAGAGCACCAAAAGCCAAAGGGGCTCTTAAGGGGGATTTAAGAAAGCAAAGCTGGAATGAGGTTTATTCAAATAATGATCCAAACAAAGTTTATAAAGAATTCCTGTCTACTTTTACCACCTTATATGATGAACACTCTCCTATATGAACACAAAGGAAGCACAAATATAAAGTCAAGCCCTGGATCACTAGGGGACTAGAAAATACCTAATACCTCTAAAAAGAAAAAAAAAACTTTATACGCAGTTCTTATGATGTGTAATAAAAGAAGCAGAAAATAAATCTAGAAAATGTAGAAATAAATTGGTAAGTATATTGGCAAGTATAATGAGACTTAATAAAAACAACAACAACTATTGGAACAGCATAGAAATAATACACAATACACGTACATGAAAAGTGCTTAACAGCATAATTAAAAAGGTTACAGGAAGATCAGATCATCCAAATTACTTTAATCGACCAATCATAACCAAAACAAACGAGATTGCTAATGAATCTATTGATTACTTTGAGAATGTTGGCTATAATTTAGCAAATGATATTGTGGACCCAATAATGAAGGAGGGTGTAAATGATGACATTATTGATATAAATCCCAACACCATATTTCTGAAGAGAATGAAAGAGAAGGCACTAATTGACGCAGCATACAATTCAAAGAATAAAATGTCCACTCATTTTATTGATATTGACATGACATTAGTAAAAATTATTAGTATATAGTGAAACCACTGACCCATCTGTAACCACTCACTCCACTTCTTACATATTTCCCAACAAAATGAAAAGAGCAAAGATCATTTCTATCTACAAAAATGGAGAGGCACTTTTTTAAACTATAGATCAGTTTCTCTCCTTCCTCAGTTCTCAGAACTTTTATAAAAACATTTTGTTCAAAGACTGTCATTTCATAGAAAAACACTTCCTGAGTGACCATCAGTTTGGTTTTAGATCTAATTGAGCAACTGCAATGTCAGTGATGGAAATGAAATACCCACTGCAATAGAAAATAAGAAATATACTGTAGGAGCATTCACAGATTAAAAAAAAAATTGACACTATTGATCACAGATTATTCATGTTATTAGAGGGATAGTATACTGGTGGATCATTAACTATCTTAAAATAAATAAATATGTGCACACAAACAATGATCTCACTTGCTGAGGGTCACATGTGGGGGTCTACAAGGTTCAGTACTGGGTCTAAAGTATTGTACATTAATGATATTTTCTAAATTGCTAAAGTTTGTTTTGTTTGCAGATGAATTTATTTTTGCTCTGGTAAAAAACTTTAAAACAATAGTTTGATATTAACAAGTTTTCATTACATTTAAATAAAGCTAAATTATAATATTTGGATATTGAAAAATCAGTAATAAACTCCATTGCAATATTGCACAACACAAAAGACATCAGTCTATTACATATATTATAGTTCCATACATTACCTACTGTGTGGAGGTTTACATACAAAACAAGCACAAATCCAATTTTTATGCTACAGAGGAGAGCTATAAGAATTGTAAACAGAGCTCATTATCATGAACCAACCAACATATTATTTATAAACTCTTATTACCTCAAATTTGTGTGTATATGAGTTCTGTTTGGGACTTTTAGGTATACATAATAAAGATATATATAGATACATATATAAAAACAGTCCTTTTCTTTCTCCTTGCCTTTACTTTCTTCTTTCTTTCGTTTTCAGTATATAAATCTAAAGGGATCTGTACAAAATAATGAATGTAAAAAGAGTAGGTGTAATAATCTAAAGCTTCAGCCTACACCTTCTCGGTCGCTGCAAACTTGCTTTTCTGTGTCACTGCTTCAAAAGTAATGACTTATCATTATTTATTTATCATTTATTTACATGTGTATTTGAGTTGTATGAGTTCAAAATGATCAAAATATATCAAACTAAACTTTTGGGTCTGATGATGATAACACTGGTGTGGCATTGTGACACTCAAGCTCTTTGGTTTTCTTCCCTTTGTAGACTTGATAAGACACATCAGTATTATTTGATGCGTTGCCATGGCAGCCGACATCCCTCAAACCTGTTAGGTGTTTGTGTCATCCTGGTGGCTCAGCTAGATAAAGTATATGGCATGTAATTGTGATATCCTGTGTTTGAATCCAGCAGGGACACTTTGTTACATATCACTCCTTGCTCTTCTCTCCATCTTTTCCATCTTTCACTCTATTATACCATAAAAATAACCTTTAAAAATTGCTAGAAAGTGATTTCTCTTATTTCTCTCTTGTCTTATCAGACAAAATACAGAAGGAAAAGGCATTTTAAGTAAGATAACCTGATTCATTGTGCTTCAGCTTAACCTATTACAGAAAATCATGAATGTTTCTTTAAATAAGTTGATGGAATTTAAAAAGTCCCTGGACTGCTTTTCAAAGCAGGTTATGACTTGGCAAGCAGAGAAACTTTAACACAACTGTCCCTTTAAATTAGATATGCCATAAAGAGACTTGAAGATGTAAAACAACTACTATCCAAAACAGATGCACGTCTGCGTCTGACTTGAGGGGTAGTGTTTCTCTCAGCATGGCTTTGGTCTAATCTGCAGACTAACATATGGCTGATGAGCCTACAGCTCTATCATTCTGGTCCAAGCACACTTCATACACTCCAAATGATTTGGCTCCAGGTAAAACATTTTTTGTGTGACAAAGAAGGGCCTATGAACATTAAATCCACCTGATATAAACAGAAACAAAACATTGCAGTAGCTTTAATAGCTGCTGTGATGTCCTCAGCTCTGTATTCATGTAGCCTTGGATTCCGTACAGTATTTTAGAGCAAAGTTAAAGATTTAATAGCTTACGTAATATATCTGAAAAGTCCTTTCATTTAACTGACAAAGAAAACTTAATTGTAATTAGTCCAGGAGTTAGTGAACATTTAGATTGTACTGCTTATTGAGGTAATTAGACATTTAATATAAGTTAAAAGGTTTTTTCGACCTTGTAACGTGGCATTTCGAGCAAACGTCTTCTGGGATCGTAATTAGAATTGAAAGGTTATGAGTATTTTTATTTTGCTAATTTTGAAGTAGGGATTAGCAACCCTTGAAAAAAGAACACTGATATTGATTTTTTTCAGTATATATTGTCAAGTCAGTCATATATGTCTTCTTTTTGTCAGTTTGATGGAAAGTAAACTTAATTTCGTATTAAGTGGTATAACTGGAGATATATTGCGTAACACGGCATATATAATTAACCATACATTATACTGCATGCATACCTGCTGATGTCGTTGCCAGATTGTATAGTTAAGACGTAATTTAAAGATGCATATTAGTAGTGAATGATGTAAAAGTTTCAATATTGAGTTTGAAAGTTGTTTTTCTACTTGAGTCATACATCATTTAACTCGGTTCATACATTATTACCTGCAGTTGCTTTCAGGAGTTGACAGAAGCTTTTCACATTATGTATGCCTTATTCTGATACATTGACGGTGATGTTGATTTTTCATCTTGGTTTTTTGCATACCATTTACATTTCATTTGGTTGATAGCATCATAATTTAGCTCTGCATCTATTCATGCAAACTGGTACCTTGTTGCTACTTAATGTAGTCTTAGTTTATAGAAAGTGCTTAATGCAGAGCTACTCTCACTGTTTTCACACTGCCCACCCTCTCTAATGCATGTAGGATGGAAGTTCATTATAGTTCCCATACAAAAGGCTGCCAGATTACTATTCAAATAATTATTTTCACAGTACTATGTTTGACTAGGAGTTTGTCATTGTTAGGAACTCCCTGTTAATCATGTTGGATGAGATTACTGAAGAATCTTACATAGACAATTATATTTACTTTGCGCAACAGTGATCCTTGCAGGTGATCCAATTGTCTCTTATAAATGAGTTTTTAGGTAATATGCTGATAACAGGAATGAAGTTATAAAGTTGTCAGTGTGGCAGTTGATGAAGTGCCTGAGCAAGCAATTTACTTACATGGGAAAATCGATGTTGACGTGCCAGAAAAAAAAAAAGATTAAGCAGGATTTAGAATGTAAATGTAATGAAGAATCCCTGGTAATGGTATACAATTATAATACCTCTGTTATTTTGGGATCTTGGATGCAGATGCAAATGTATTTTGGCAGATGCACACAATTTTGAACCGGTTATTCATTTTCTAAGGCATATAAACATGAAATATGATGAGAAAATAAGAGAAAATGACAGTGACAGGGTGTTTTGCAGGAAATATACTTGCATATATACATTGTTTGGTCTTTACAGTGGACTACTAATTTAATTATAGTAGTCAAAAAATTGAGAATTGGTTTTAAATCTTGACAAACTCTTTACTTTCCCTCTAATCTAATGTGCAGAATGTTCCCATTTCCAGTCACAGTGAGCAACATAACAGAAAAGACTTTGAAGTAGCTAAATTAAAATGACAAAGGCACATGGGAAGGCCATATTAAGATGAATAACAATTAAGAGTATGAGTCAGCTTTTAAATCTGTGGGGACAAAAGCCTTGCCTTGAATTAGAAAACAGAAAGAAACAGAGCCAGAGCTGACTTACACTTTAATTTAAAATATCAAGATGTCATAGCTGCAACACAGTTTAAGCTTACCAAGCCAAACCAGGGGCAAAGGATAATGGGGAACAAAGGCAAGATGTGAGACTAACTTTTTTGAATAACAAGCACAGAAGAGAGCAGGGTTATATGTGGAGTGCATAAAGCAAGGACATATTTATCTGCATGGTTTTTGAAATAAGTAATTAGACAGTTTCCATATGTTACAGTACAAAATTCATGATTTAGGTGTTCATCCTTGGCTCTGTTCCCTGAGATGGAGGCTGTCCATGAATAATTAGCTCAGTTTGAGCTTACTCCTTAAGAAGCTTAGAAGTGCTATGAGCTAAAGTATAAGCCGGCTTAGCGAGGTAAGTCATGTACACCAACTATTGACCACATGTTCTTGTGGTGCACAGATATATTCTCTGAATCTTTAATAAGTGGTTTGCTGGAGCCTGATCAGCTATCGAATGAAAGTGTTTTCCAAACCTGAAAGCATAAAGATATTATAAATGTCCCACTGGAAATGCTATAGCACATGAAGGGCTCACCTTCTGCTCCTACAAAGACTCCAATTCCACTTCCTCTAAATGCTTGAAATGATTATGATAGGAGCAACTTTGGGATTGGCACTGAATCAACCCGCCACGTGCAGGTTACACCAGCCACCATCACCAAATGAAGTCTTTATGTTAGCATTGTGTCGTTTGCTGCCGCACCACTTATGAGAATGTAATAAGCTAGTGACCCCTGTGTCAGACTGTCTAAGCTGTGATGGCAATGTCAGAGGGATACGAAATGTATAATGGCCTTGTAGTCCCTGTTGCCTTTTAAAGACATCCAGATTTTCCAAGCCATTACCTTTGAGAGATGAGCACCAGTAAAGAGCGAAATATCCTGTTTGAACGGTGTTCCACACCAGCATTGACTCACACGGAAGGGGACCTTGTTTTTGTCAGTAAATCAACATGGCCTGTGAGTCTTGTGGCTGCACACAAGGGGGAATCATTGGCAGGTCCCATCCTTCAGGTTTGCATTTGTTCTCTGCATAGTAGGCTGTTTCCAATGGTTACCAGGACTGTCACAAACCTGGAAGGTGCTGCAGTAGAGGCTGAATTTCTGTCTATAAAAACACCTTCTGCAGTTATTTTTTCCAACGTTTTGAAGTTTTAGTGTGATTGCAAAACTAATTCGACCACAACTACCTATTAATGAGTACAAGAATAGTAAAGATTTCTATTTCCGGGAGATAGAGAATTAAGACTTTTCCACCATTAGAGCAAATGGTGCATATCTCTACAGTGTACCACATACAGCAACCAGCTAAGTGCCAATAAATGTACCTTTTTGTAATTCAGGCGGAGATTTTTTCATCCTCCATTTCCCCTTGAGATCTCTTTTTAGAATTACAATAAAGCTCCATCTGCCTGTCCATTTTTAAAGTAGTTCATACAACACAAAAAAACTCTCAAGCCTACTTTTAATGACAGACTCGAATGAGATATGTAGGAAATATAAAAGGGGATCTTGTGCAATACAGATACCTCACAGATGCAACCAGTGTAGCAGAGAAGAAAATCTCTGGGTTGCTTCAGAAAGACTGAAGCTAAAGACAGCAACTCATATTCATTTAAAACACTAAGTTCATTAAATAACTAAAGTTTTGACGCACAGTGAGTCTTCAGCACCAAAATGTTGGTTAACAAGAGTACTCCAGTGTATTCTGTGGCCCAGATACTGTATCCTTTTTTGCTAAATTTAAAGAAAGTGTTTCAATTTTGTTTAATTATGGATGTTTAACTTGTTTGGTTTCTGTTTTTAACTGTGTTAAGAAGACATAGGAATGGCCCCTAGCAAAAGAGTCTGCAGCTGGTTAATGTATTTGTTCTACATGCAGTGCAAATAATATGCAATATTTACATGTTAACTAACAGGCATTCTGCATGCATGGCTTCTCTTAGATCTCACTCTGGCTAAAATAAAATGTCATGCTTTCAGACACTGTCTCACCCACCAATGAAGATGTATCTAAAGGAGGAATGACGCAGATGTTACTGTCAGCAGACTTCGTTCTGCATGTATCTAAATTTGGACCACAGCCATGTAATATCAGTTTAGAAACAGAGAGGTTCACATCTCACATCTTTGATTCTAATTTGCCAGCTGTTTGTTTTGATAATTTTTTTTATAATAGGACAAGAATAATGTGATGAAATCATTGTGCTGGAGCTTTAACACTCTCAGAATGTACTGTGGTGTTAATTCACTGTATTTCTACTCAATGTTAGCCAGTGTATAATACCCCAAACAATCAAGAGAAAGTAATTTATTTATAGAGGATATTTGTACCCATATTTTCATACACGCCACATATGAATGTCATGTATGAATGTTGACTGAAAGCAGTTTGAGAAATGCTTGCTGCAGACAGTTGTGATGCAGCTGTGTAGCTATAGGGCAGGCTCTGACTACATGATCAGATTTCACTGATTTCCTGTATCCTATGGTGGCAAAACCACTAGAGAGGATCAATTTAACGTGGCACAATTTAACTCTTAATTGTCTTGGTTAATTTGAACACACTACGTTTGAGATGTGGAGATGGAAGGAGGCACATTTTCAAAGCTAGTGTTGCAGTTTGTTGCTCTACAGCTCACCCTAGCTATTGGCATATAGTCACACTGTATCCATTATTAATCACATGGTTCTCAAGGACGACGTATGTGCAAATTAGTATTCAGAGAGTGTGAAGATCACTTACCAGCTCTGACTCTAGAATTAAGTATTAAAAAACAGAATTCTGGCCTTTCTTTCTATATGCCGGGGCTGTATCTTTCTACTGCACAAAATGGCCTTGGGGATTTAGCTGGAAATTTCAGGCTTTACAGTGTTTGCAGTGAAATACTCTGTGCATGACAGATAAAGATATTGCTGTAACATAAATATTTTTACCTTCATCTTCTTATCTTGTTTTTTTGAATATGGCTTTGCAAAAAAAAAAGAGTGGAGATTCACCAAATCCCTTGCTGAACTCTTTCTTTACAATATATGAGCGGTTGTGTAATATTAATTGCTAACAGAGCAAATTTCCTTAAGAATTTTATTTTATTTATGTTTGCTTTCAGACAACAAAGAATTAGTGACGTACCCAGGACATTTTAACTGGGATGGCCATGATGGGATATAAAGCTAGTGTAAGGTGGCCAAGGCATAGCAAACCTTAATGAATGGCAGGTAATGGAAGCCTATATGGAACTATATTAAAATGATAATGTAAACTTGAATATGAAAATGTAATTTCACAATAGCATTATAATTTTACACATAAGTATGTGTTATTAGAGTGAAAATGAAAATACAAAAATCCAATTTACATTTTCATTTTCACATACTCATATAAGTGTTCTGTGACTATATTAAAATGAAAATGGAAAATCTGTGTGACATTTAAAAGTCATATCCCACTGTACAGTGAACAATATTTGAATGCTAATTCAAATTTGAAAATTAACGTGGAATATAAACAATGTAACCTGATTTCCATTTATGCAGGCAATATTAAAGTCAATTACAATTAAAATGCGATATTTTAACAATTTGAAAATGAAAAATTTGATATTTCATTTCTCAGTCCCACTGAGTGTGAGCTGCGCTCAGGGCTCCACTGTAAACGCCCCGTATTACATATATAATAGAAACTGTTCATGTTGATTCATTTTGAACAAGCAACAGCCAATGGGTAAACTTCAACACTGAGCTGGCTGACCAGTGATGTAAATTCATCACTCAGTGAGTCAGTGATGGACAGACATTCAGGGTTAAAGAGCCATGGCCAGACCAGCCAACTATAGTAGTGGCAGCGTTAATGATAGCAAAGGAAGATGTCACCCAGTGCAATGGTCATTGATATGTTTTTAATAGATTGTGGACAATAACAGAACTCAATGGCACATTGGTAATGCAGTATCAGGCTTTGGATACACTTCACAAACATTAATTTCACTGTATGCTTGGTTCTGTAAATGTTTGATTGTGTCCTCCAAAAATATAGGTACAACTCTGACACAAAACTGAAAACTTGGCCAACAATGGAACCTTCAGGTATGCTTAGAGTTGTGCACACAACATCCTATAGATTTTATCAAGAGAAAGAATGATTTGTTTCAGTGAAATGACTACTCCAATCAGCAATAATCATATGTCATATATCATGGCAAACAAAATGAAGGCTCCAAAAGTAAAAAACAAAAAGGAGAAAATGCACTACTCAAAGTGAGAAGCATAATTATCATGTATTGAGAGAGTGAACCAAAGTTTAGTCTTTTGCACTGCACGTTGTACAACAATTACTGTGTTAAGGTAAGACTAACAACACAGTCTTATTTTCTTTCTGAGCTCTTTCATCCGCCAACAAAATCAAGTTCAGTTCACTGCTCCAATATGCTTGAACAGCTCTGGTCATAATTTTTAACACCTTACCTACGTACAGCTGATCAGGTTTGAATTTCTTCCTGATAGTGTGTAGGTCTCATTCTACCCTCTGTGAAACAAGACAGCATCATTCAGAGCCATAGTTCCTGTTAAGTATTTTGTTCATTAAATAAACAAACAAAGCTTATAAACCTTACATGGCCTCCTCCTTCATCAATGACACCTATAGGATGGAATTTTTGGACCCACAAGTCAAATGTTGGACTTCCCTCTGGGATATTAAACAAATAAAAATTAGCTGACTGGCCTCAAATGTGATTTAGACTAGTTTAAGTCATTGGTAGTTCAATTGTACTAATATTCTATTCACTAGAAGTACAATGTATAAGAATGACTATTCTGATCTGAGGTTTCACTCTCTCCACTGTTATCTTCCCACCTACAGTATAGACAGTTATGTAATTCTCTATTAAATCGTATACTAAAACTATCTTCTCAGATAGGGGACCCTGGGACAAAAATCTTATCAAATAGGGGTCAACAGCTTGTCACATAACAATTTTGAGGTCCTTGACATGAAAAAGTTTGAGAACCAATTATCTAAGTACCAACTGTCATCTGAAGGACTGACTAAGAATAAACATCACACTATAATAGCAATATTCAATAAACAGCATCCAATTCTATATCATAAATATGAAAAATAACCATTTTAATTTAAATAGCCAAAATCAAAATGTATCCAAAGTATTTATTCTGTTGTGTATAACTATCATTAAATGTACAGAATTATCCTATTCCTTTAGCAAGTGTCCAAATGTCCCACTCATAAAGGTTTTTTTTTTAATCCTTATTGTTAAAACATCCTACTCATAAGAGGTTTTTTTTAAATCTTTATTGTTAAAACATCCTACATATAAGGGGTGAAGTGTCCCCGTTAACATAGAATGGTACATAGAATAGAATATTAGCTTTATCTTTTGATTATTTTAGTCTGTATTGTGCTCACATGGTACATATCTTTAAATACAGATGTTTTTAATCAAAATGGCCCCATCTGATGGACACCAGAAAATGTGAGGCCAGGTTACACATATCAACAAATGTATGCATCAGGCCTCCTAACAAAATACCCCAGTGATTATTTCAGATATAAGTGAATGAATGAATGAATTTTCTCCATGAGACACCACAAATTCATGCAAACCAGAATGAGATGGCTGCTTATATGTTTCCAAACAACAGAAACTGAAAAATGTTTAGACCGTCATTGTCTACAACAAAAATCATAAATTGACCAGAATAAATACTAGTAAAATGGTCCATGTTGCCTTCTTTTTCGAGCTTCTGAGACAAAGTTAGTAACTTAAACACATCAAAATGAAACAGCTATTCCAAATTTTGATCATCTGTACGCCAGAAAATCTCAGTCATTTCAGTTGTTGCATCATATTTTTCTGTTCTGTATGCTATGTTGTTCTTTCACACAGAATAATTTTTGCAATAAGTTGTCAATGGGGGGTTTCTTTTTGATGTCTCTGGATTCCTGGATCAGCCAATATGATAGGGTGGCTGTTCATAAACCCACATTCACTCATATACCTGCTAGAATGTAAAAAGCTTTTATCATAGTAAAAAAAAAAAATCACTTTATATAGGGCAAAGGTTCAAAGATGAAGTTTCAGTGAAAATCCCTTATCAAAATACAGGAAGCCATTATGGTAAGTTATTAAGTTAGCGTGTGGATGACTCAATTCTAACTAAAGGTCTTCTTTCATGTAGTGAACTGCAGTTTAAAGGCAAGGCCCTGCCAGTGCACACTTAGTGGCTGACATTCAGCTAATGAATCGTCATGCTGTAATATATTCATCCCCTGCTGTTTCTGAGAACAGGTTGGATATGGATACGGAGGGATTCATCAATTTGCTGCCGTCGACACAGTTTCAGTGTATCAGTGGGTGAACAACAGTAGTGAGCAGGGACTGGTCATGCAAACTGCAGCAGAAGAATCAAGCTTAAAACTGTGCCGTGACATGGCTGCCTCTCTGAGTGAAAAGGAGGAGTCAATTGACCGGTAGGCAGAAAGGGATTCAGGGAGTTCAAGGAAGTGAAAGTGGTGGGCTGAAGTTCTCTTTCCCCTGGAACTTCACCTTCCTCAAAGCCTATTGTGGCACTTAAAGGTAGCAATGGACCCTCAAGGAATTGCACAAGAACAACAGCATGTAATGGTGAAAGCATCCTTTCTCTCTGCCTGGAATTACTCTGTCAAACCTTAACTGTGCCTTCAGAGAATGGAAAGGGGCTCTGGCAGCACTGTGACCTCTCACCCGTAAATGCAGTGCATTGAGACTTTTAGGATCACACTGTGTCAAGGGGAATACCCTTTCTGGCATTGATGCAGGTTAGGAAAAGCAAAGCAAAAAAATAAATAAAAATACAGTTCATTACACGTCATTAGTTTGAAGATAATTTAATAAACACTCTGTGGTAAATGGAGGAAACTGCCATCTGTCGCTAAAGGTGCATGTTATGTGCCTCAAAGACTCATAAAGAAGAATGTGCTATGCAAAGAGAGAAATCCCAGTGCCAGCTCACTTAGGCTCACAGTCAACCACCGACTGAGATGTGAGATTGAGATGTGAGATGAGATTTGAACTTGAGATGCAAAATTGATTTTTTTTTTAAAGTTGCTTTAATGGGATGGTGCTGCCACACTATTACCACATCACCACCACCACTCCAGCCCCTCTATGACTTTTCCCAACATGCTCTCATTAAATTTGAATGTGAGATGGGCGTTTTTTAATCCAGAAGGAATTATCACAGCTTCCCTCAGTCGCTTTGTTGTGACACATTTCCCTCATCTTACTCCCCGGCGACGTTGGCTCGTGTCCCCATTGTTTCTCACGTTCAGCAGTGTAACCACAAACACAGTCACCTAATACGGATGATGTGTCACCAACATTGGAGTTGGCACCCCGCTGCTGCACTGATTTTGAAGATTAGTTGCTTTTGCCACACGGGCGACTTGATCCCTAGATAGAGGCGGATAGTATCGTAAGGCCCTCAAGTGCAAGACACTTAACCTGGCCAGTTAATCACCCATGCTAATGATGTCTGCTGCGAGTCCATATGCTGTACATCAGGGGCCAACAACGAACAGATTTCATCTAAGCCACAGATTCATGTGTATGGTATAATTAAGGTATGTTTGTTGTCATTCCAGGTATTCTGATGTTAATTGATGAGCTATTTTTACCTAGAATATGTCCGGAAAGTAATAATATTCTTATAATATGTGAATATGTGAGCTGCTACTAAATTGACCTTGTGGTGAGATTATTTTGTCAACTGCTGTTTCCAAGATAAATAATATAAATAATGAACTTTTAAGCTAAATTATATTCTGTAATGTCTCTGAATTAGATTGTAGAATAGTTTTACATATTAATAACAGTGTTTCCCCTAGGTTGTCTGCTTTGGGGTGGCTGATCAAAAACTCAGAAGACACTCAGCAGCTAGACATTTCTCCGTTCTCTGCTTGTGAGTGGCTGAGATTGGCACTAAAATGAAAACTGCTGGTCCACCTTAAAGGTCAGTCCACCTTAAGTGAGCCTGGTCAGGTTAGGCTAACACATTTTCACTAACTTCAGACAAGTATTTTCTTTGTCTTGGGAAGCTGCAGGATTTATTAACTGACACACTGTAGTCTGTACTGTACATTTACTGCCAGACTGACAACTTACTGCTAAACTTCCTCTGCTCCACTCGTCACTTTTGTGCCACTTGCTCAACCACCCTCGCTACACACACACATTACGCACTGCCCTTTTCCTCAACAGAGCTGCGCCACTCTTATAACAGTACCTTTCCTATGAACAATGAGGAGAGGCAGCATGACTAAAAACAATTCCACAATAAATTAGGATGTTTTTGTGCTTGCATGGTGATTGTGTCGAATTTTAGCAACGGTGCTCATAACTCTGAATGCATGTAGGGGAAACACTGAATAATTATGTACTAGTAATACTTTTTTATGTATTTTTTTCCTAAGGTATTGGATCATACAGCATTTTATGAATAAAAACCTTTTCTTTCCTCTGTATGTAATTCTTTAGAGAAAGATAAAATATTAAAGGGGGACATATCTTGCACATTTTGAGGTCTATATTTTTAATCTGGACCTCTACTGGAATATCTTTGCATGATTTACAGTTTATAAAATTCCTTATATAACTCATACTGACCCTGAAAAGACGTTACAAATGAAGCATTGAGAGCAGGTTGAAGTCTGGGTTTTTGACTTGTAAGGTGCATTTCAACATATGTTAACCTCAAGTTTTGGAACTTTGACCCTGTTTAGCATAGACATCCAATATCATACCAGCATATTAATAACATAAAATCACAAAAAGAATAATATGTCCCCTTTAATAAAATAATAAAGGACCACTCCTGCAATTTAGGATTGCACATCTGTAAAGCTGGGTTAGACATTAGAGAAATGTTAAGAAATCTTATCTTTCAGTCCCTACTCTAAGCACAAAAAACACTGGATCCACCATGTCCCATAATGCAACCAATAACATCTCTCAGAGAGACCCTCTCTGTCTAGAAAATGCCCACATCTATTAAACTCCACATGTCCAGGTTGTAATGCAGACTTTTTATTAAAAATCTCTCTAAGGAAGGTCAAACTGGAATTAGTCAAGTAATGTAATTTGAGTATTTTTTTACAGCAACAGCTGTTGTTTTCAAAGCCTCACATGTAAAATTGGCAGAGTGCATCTTTTATTAGTTTATTATTAGATTCTCTTGTTTCTTATTCTTTTAAACAAAAAATAATAAAATATTAAATTAGATCGGTTATAAAAACTTTTTCCAACATTTATTCTATCATTCTAAACACTGTGTTTTTAGACACACTAAACTTTTTTTTTTCACTGAAACAGTGATTGTGGTTCAGATTGTTATTGATTCCACATGATGAGGATTTTCACTCATGTAAAGGATAGGAATCATCTACTGTCTGCAAAGTCATCTCACAGGGATTTAACAGTCTATCTTTATAAAATATAAAAACTCTGCATTGTTCGCCTTGTCCACAGCCTACACACCAAGTCTCATTTGAATTCCTTTTAACTATCTGATCGAGTCATACAATTACCATTAATCATCTCTCAAGGCCTGCCATTACAGGGGTTATATCAACCCTAATTTAATCTTCTTGTCTGCTCTGTTATTCTGTGATCGCAGAGCATTTTGACTGAATCAAGACTTGAAATATGAGGATACGTAAGACATTATAAACTTAAATTGACATGTAATCACATTGAAGTTTAATGCAGATGTAGCATAACTCAAAATATGCACATTGGAATATTTTTGCATGTTTATGAGGCTCATCTTCTCACTCTCTGGTGCATTTCTTTTCCTATTGCACGGAAGGAAGTGTACAGGAACCATGTACAGTTTTCCCTCTGCTCCACTTTGCTTTAAGGCACACCATTTCACAGTCATGTTTACATTTCCCTAGTTTCCATGCTATAGAGATCCTGAGTTAGGCTTAGGTTTTCTGTGGAATTTAGGTTGCAGGTGGTGATTTTTTAAAAATGGATTATGACAATACCCCCATTGTGTAAGTACTCTTGTCACATAAAATTTGTTTCTTTGTGCCCCTCCCACGCTTTCAAATGCCTTTTGGTCGTAACATCTCTAGGACTCATGTGTTTTTCCTTTTAACAGTGCTCACAAACACCACTTAGAAAGACCGCAGTTGTCTTGTGCCATACTGCTCACACTTAATAGAAGATTTCCAGCAGTGTAATATGATGCCAACAGGCCCTAACTGCAGAGGACTGGCTCAACCCCATACAGCACTCTATATGCCAGTGCCATTCAAATTACCATTAAAAGACAAAAACAAGAGTGTGCAACCCTGTGTTTACTCAATGTCAAACAGTCATTATGAAGCACTGCAGCTCAATGCAAAAAATATAATCAGAAAATTAGTCTAATTTGCCAGTGCATTTGTTCAGTCATAAGCTTTTTTGGCCTGCATGTGAATTCCCGATTGGCTATTACAACAGCGTGTGGACCATTTGGAATGTTTTTCTATGAGCGTAACAACTCATGGTGTCTTCTGTTATGTATAAGGTAAGATTCATTTGCTTTTCTCAGATGAAGGATAATAAGATGGTGGGAAGCTAAAGGTTACAACACCAGATATTCACAAGGTTCAAATCCCCACACAGCCTGTGAACATGTGGGTGAAAGAGGTGAAGCCCTCTCCTCTCCCTCTGCAGGGTGTTGCAGTGCAAAGAGAGACCACTGACACTGAATATGCATCAGCCACAAGGGTGCTTTTGTATCGCTGCCCTTTGTTCTGCCTGCTCTAAAGAACGGACTAAGAGAAAAATGGAATATCTCTGCAGAGATCAATAAGCTTTATACATGCAAAAATGCCAAACTTAACTCCAATCTTACTCAAACCTTGCTATGGTCGGGATTTGTTGCTTTTCTTTATATTATGTGATAATATATTGAATATATTTGGGTTTTGAATGGTTGGTCAGACAAAAATAGCAATTCGCAGACATCAGCTTGGACTTGCAGCAATTTTCTGGCTTTTTTAGACCAACAATTAATCAAGTAATCAAGTAAACAATCTACAGATCAACTGATAATGAAAAACGTTAGTTAGATGTAAAGTGACTCTTAACAAGTCTGTATTTTATTTTGTTTTTCCTTTAAATTTATTTATTTTATTTAAATAATTCCTGTTTTCTGAAAGTGTTAAAAAGGCACTGAAATAGTAGCAACACGCATTCACGATGCATATAAAAAGGAGGACTTTCTGTAAAATAAGATGTATCCATTATTCTCAGAAATATCTGGAGTTTTCAATCTTAAATATTTATCATATAAAATATCTTCAAGAGTCCTCCATTTGTCTTCTCTGATTGCCTTATTGAAATTTTGTTTTTATTGTATCTGCTAACTACAAAATATTTTTTTGTAGACTTTTTTGTAACACAGTATATATTGTATAACCGCAAGCCACAAAATTAGATTGTAGAAGCAGTAATTCCTTTGAAGCATGAGGACTTTAGAGATCAGTTGTGACTTGTTAAGTTGATAGATGGGGGAACCTATATATATATATATATATATATATATATATATATATATTTGGACCCACAGTCCAAAAGTCACTGTTGTTTTGTAGATGATATAATTACATCATTTATTGCAGTTGCTCTTAAATGGATCCCACATGCTATACAGTACAGTAGTTGTCATTTCGCTCTTTTGCTCATTAAGTGCTCAGTGCTGTTATTATGTTATTTAGTGCAAATAACCATGTGAAATTGCGTATGTTTGGTTTATTATCACATTAAAGACACTTGTGGGAACAAGCAGGTGTTGTTAAAAAGGGTGGTAATGATATAGAGGCTTTATCATGTTCAGTAGAATAAAGCCTGGCTGCAGTATAATGGGCTGCTCCTGACCCATTTGGACACTATAATGATGTCCCAGTGGAACTGAGAGTACAGTATAGAATGACTTAACTTGGTGAAATGCCTGGACATTATGGAGGCCAATAGAATAGGAACATATAATAAAAAGTTGATAATCAAGAGCTGAATTTTGTGATAATTGCAGCTTGTCACATAAGGTTCATGTACTCTTCCTATAAATGTCTGTTAGCTAGTGTAAAATCATATGGAAATTAATGTAATCCGTGTCTGAATTTTAAAAGAGAGATGGGCAGCACTGTCTTGTAACAATGCTGTTTGATGCAATGCAGCATCTTGCATTATATAACTTTAATAACAGCATTGCAACACTACACCTCAAAAAATCTGTGTCGCATAGTCCTTTATCTTGGGAAAGGTGTCAGCACAAGTAGGACTTGATATATTTCAAATACATCAACTATACAATATTTCATAGGCGATCATGTGCTGTCCAGTCCAGTTTAGCGATAGCTGGCCTCATAGCGGTACTCGATTTTGTTGTCACTGTAAATTCACTCTGCCTGAAGCGCCTTTGGCATCATCACTCGTGTGCACGTTTTTACCTCTCTATCATTTTCACACCCCTGAATCTTTTCCTTTTGTCTCCAGTAGAAAGCTCTGGATTTTTGTTTCTTCCTCATTAATGTGTAGCTCTTTGTTCCTGCCTGTTATATCACCTATACTCTGAAAATTTTGACTGGGAAGAAACTAAACCTCCTAGTGTTTTTCTGGGTCAAGTGCAAAATGAAATACAGTAGGACTAGTCAGGGATGCACCAGTGCTGGTTTCTATGGTAACTGCAGGGCTGTATTTAGTGCAGTTGTTTCACTGCGCCTGGCTCTCTGTTTTCAACCAGGCGAGGAGGGAAGACTGAGGACCGTTCCCAAGGGGCCTAAAGCAGAAAGTGGGGCAACATCTCTCATCACCGTCAAACAAAATCTTTCAGCTTGAGAGGGGATCATGTCACGAATTCCTTACCTTGTTTCAGAGGGAGTTGATGCAGAGAGAAGACACATACAGTCAAAACTATAACAGTCCCAGACAAAGATGTAACAGGCATCACTTATCTGTTAACAGAAGCACAAACTTCTGACTTTTCATGTCAGTGTTTTTCCTTCTGTGTACTTTTGGGAACAAATGACTGAAAACTTAAATGCTGTCAGCATGTGCAGCCACAATAAACTATTTCTGTTGCTGCAGGAATAACAGAATAATAATGAGTGCAAACATCAAGTGGCTTAGGTCCAACATTTTCGTGCATTTTTTATTTTTGCTGAATTTATTTTGTTGTGCTGTTTCCACAAAGTCAATTTATAAGGAAATTACTAAGGAGAGTTTAATGTGCCCAACAAACACTTTTGAAGTGAAAAAGTTGTTATTATAACATGAGAATCAGGAGTAATTAGTTTAAGGATAATCACAAGCATTTTAATAATAGCCTTACATTGCTACATTTTGATTGACATTCATTTTTATAAGTACCTGATAAAGGGCTACAAATCTTTAGTAAATATCCCCATGAATGTGCAGAGATGCTTTTTTAAATCCACTACAAACCAGAAAGAAGGGCACAGACAGAGGATACAAATGAAGATATCACCCCCGTATATAATCACATTGATAGTATACAGTATAGTATAGGATAAAATAAGTAAAATAATAAACAAAATATAAATAATTTAAATCAGAGCTTTATACATTTTTTTCACTTATGAGTTCCCCTTTAACCAAAGCCTTAACCTAAAAATAAAATAAAATAAAATATTTAAATAAAAGGTGTAGCAGAAATTTTGTAATAGTTTGAATACAAAAGTAGAAAGTTATTCTTAAAAGAAACATGCCACTTTTAAATGATTCAAATCCAGATTTTGTGTTGTTTTTTTGTGTGTTGTTTTATATAGAATATGTTTGAACAGTAATGGCCATGAGAGAATATGTTGAAAATGTACTATTGCTATATAGATATGCAGTACTTCAATACATAATTACAGTCAGAGCTGAAACTAATGCTTAATTTCATTATCGTTTAATCTATTTGTTGTTTGGCCCATAAAATGTCAGAAAATTGTGAAAAATGTCAATCGCTGTTTCCCAAAGCCCAGGGTGACACCCTTAAATGTCCTCTTTCATCCTGCAAATATTCACATTTTAGAAGCTGGAATCAGATAATGTGGACAGTTTCTTCTTAAAACAAATGACTCAAAACAATAAATGATTATCAAACTAGTTGGCGATTAATTTAGTAGTATATTACATATTTATATAGTACATGTATTCAGTAGTGGCTGTTTGTTTTCCAGTTGTACTCCAGTTACAAATACATAATTTTCATAAACCTGACTAGAATTCTAGTATAATTATCATTTCATCAAGTCTAGCTTTATTTGATTGCTATTAATAAGGAAATCAATGAAAACATCACGCTCAGTTGTGAATAAAGAGCAGCTGATCAAACACCTGAACAGAGGGACTTGTGACATTTTTCATGGACACAGAACAATTTCAGGGTGACCGATCCAAGACCTGTCATTTTATAAAGCATGAAAAGGAGAAATCTAGACTTATGTATGCAGGCAGTTGGGTCACTCTCAAAATTATTTAGTCCTACATAAATAAATGATGTACAGCACATTTGGACAGATGTTTCTCATGCTTTCCAAGCCCAAACCACTGGCACAGAGACAGCATTTCCCACTTAATATTGTATAGACCTGCTGCTCATGAGAAACATCAGACTAAGAACAAAATTATTTTTAAAACACAAAGACGCATTTCAGTGCCAGGTGACGGTATGATATGAGAGAACAAGTAGAGAAAGTTCAAAGCTGGAGCTCTCTGGGATGTAGTATTTAAATTAGGTTGGAGTGAAGGTACGACTGGGGAAGGTCTACAGCTGTTTGAAGTGTGACAGTATTTCACTGCCTACATTTTGCTTCCAGCAGCTCTTTTCAGGTTCAAGAGAACCAGTACAGGCCTGCACCTGTCATAGACACATGAGTGTTAACTATTTGAAAACGTAATCATTAACTAAACATTAAATAAGATACTGACTGGAATATATTTAGTGCATGTTTGGTTGATAGTTCGTGACTGAGTTAGGTGCCCTCTTTAAATAAAAGCTTAAAGAGTCTTTTTGGCCATTTTGATACATAAATGCCATAAATACAAAAAACATCAGTCAATGATAAATGTTCTATGAATAATGCAAAATTGAGGTGTGAGGAGATGAGATGAGGAAATGAGCCAAAAGTGAACTTGCAGTGTTTTTATCTAATGTAGGTACACATGACAGAATGTGTTAATGGAGAGGAAATTTTACAGACAACAAGAAACAAAAAAAAATCCATCCACAGTGTTCGATTTTCACCCTGCTCAGAATTTATTTGTGACTTTTATTGTTTTTTCATGACGAGGAGCAAAGAGGATTTTAGTGTCTCAGCAAGAGATATTAAAGACAGGGCTGTGAGCTACAGTGAGCAGTTTGCAGTTTCATTTCTCTCTGGGAGGTTAGAAGCAGTCTTAAGTAGTTGTTTATTGTTGATGGAGCAGATGTTGGTGAGGAAAATTGACAGGAGAGCTGGTTGACTTGGGTTAGCCTTTAGCATAGCTTGGTGCTAAACTGGAAGCAACCGGAAGTCACTAGTGTGCATGATCTATGGGCCCAATGATCCTGGAAGATCTGGGTAATTTCATATGCAGAAGTCAAACTTCTTCGGTCTCATGCACCAATGAGCAACTTTCATAGGAAGGAACAGGACCCCACCTCTAATGCTGTATCCAGTACTCTTTATACATCCATGGCAATGCCGAAGTGATAGCAAGCTGAGGCAATGCAGATTCTCCAACATATTTCCACTTGGTTGTGTTTGACATTTTTTTAAAAATTGTAGTGGTGACAGTAATGAGCTCAAGCCCACAGTAGGCATCACATGACCATAGTATTGACGTAATGCAGTTATCACAGTAATACTGTGAGCACAGGATGTGTTGCATATAAACATGTAACATGTATATTCACCCTTTTTTTACTTATTGTCCTTTATTTTGTGCTTCTGTTGATTTTCCAAAGAGGATCTTTCTGTCAGAGATCAACATCGGGTAACATTTTATTAAATTAAAAAAAGAAATGTTGAATCCTACACCCAGCATTACATAATAATAAAACATACTGCATATGTTGATGTTGCAAGAATATGCCTAGATTGATGTTGTCCTTTCAAAATTGTTGTTACTTTCTGGTGTGAAGTATCTCTTCTGTATTCAATGACTTGTGGGGGTGCGTCATGCCTGAATTTTCAAGTATCCAGCAATTCTCTGTATTTCTGCTCTACTTATTGATATTTGCCAAGTCATTCTGTCACACAAATGGCATTGTCAATGATATTGTTTTCTGTTCTCTTCATTTGCTGCAGCGAGCTCCTGTTCATTCATAAAGCAACCACTGAAACCAGTTTAACATTTCCTGCATGTGCTTAATGTGAAGGCAGTGGGAGGCGTTTATTGTGAAGAAATGTAAGAACAATGGCAGTGAGGTTAGCTAATGTTTAGATGAGACAATTACATCTCTGACAAAGCAGAGTGGATCAATGAGGACTGATGTTATCTTACCAGCAATGATGATGTTTCAGCAGCTTGAGTACAAAAACTCTGTGCAGGTTTTATTTCTTGCCGTTTGATATTAGCTTGTGAGCAAAAGGAGCCATGCACAGGTGAAGTGGTTAGATGAATAGGTACATGGATATACATGTATGTACAGAGTGCAGCGTAGTGGCTCTTTTCACTGCTGCTCAAAGCAGCTCAGCAGTGTTGGTAAGATCTGTATCTGCACAGGATACCAGTAATCCTACATGAGGAGCTGTGACTGTTACATGGTAAAATGGTTAAAAATTTAACCGAAGTTGAAGTAAAGATCCACAGCAGGTGTGTTCAGGGGCTTTGTTTACCAGGAGCAAATCACTCAGTATTTCAATTATTAAATATAGCTGCAAGTAGCAATTCGCAGGTTCAGACCTTTTAGCAGTCAACAGAAGGAAGCAGCTCAATTGTCCAAAATTAAAGCCGCAAGCAAAGTCACTTCAGCTAGTTTAGTTCTGTTTAAAGAAGGAGTGAGACCAATCACCACTTGTTTCATCATCCTAAAGCCTGCAGCATTTCAATAATTGTGCACTCAAAGTTCCGCCTTTCATCCATTCATCGTATTTGAAGAAAACTTGGTGTGTATATTCAGTAGACAGTGCAAGATGTCTCCAGTGAAGTTTAATCAGGATTGCTCAACGACTTCTTGAGTTATGAGCAAATATATGATAGGCCATGCCAACTTGTACCAATCAATATGGCACTTCAGATTTTCTGTCCACCAGTTTTTCACATACGTGTTTGGGCTCAAAATACTTTGGTAGACCTATTCTCAATCACAGACTGACATGACGCACCAAAATTTATGATGATCGGACAAATGCTTAATGAGTTATGGCCAATATTTGCTAAGCCCCGCACAATATTTTGGTTGATGGCGGCCATGTAGTTCGACCAATTTTGCTCATTTATTATTATAGAGATGTGTATCTCAGTCCCCCAAGGCTCTATATCCAATTTGGTGTCAATTGAGTAAAAATCTAAAAAGTAGATGCCCCGTTATCATTTTTCACATGATGCAAATTGGCAAAAAAAAAATCCATCATACAGACTTTTATGGTCCAGGGGGCTTTTTTTAGAGCACACTGAGCTGGACTTGTTTGTGAAATTTCAAGTCAGTTGGACTTACGGTGTGAGGGGCGTGGCCTTTCCAAAATTGCATTTCTGGGCCTTAATTTCAGTGCCACCATCTAGTCGACTGGGCTCATATTTCTTGGGAAGCACATCATTTCTGGTTTCAGGGTTTAAGCTCATTCCAGCTCACTGCAATTTGAGCTGCAGCAGAAGACAATAACAGCAACAACCAAAAATAATAATAACAATACTACTACTACTACTACTACTACTACTACTACTAATAATAATAATAATAATAATAATAAAACCCTAACAAGTGAGCATTGCAAAAAAAACACAAAAAGTTAAATGAAATAGATAATTTAGGATTGCGATTAGATATCACAGTCCTGCTCATCCCCTTTAAGATTTTCTTGTGGATGGCTCACACCTACCATAATTGAATTAATATCACTATGAACATGAGCCAAACAACTAAACTAAGAGTGCATTTTTTGGAATGAAAGACAAAACAGTTTTTATAGGAAATATTGTCCAGACACACTAACTACAGCCAAACCACAAAGTGTGAAAAATGATAACAAATCTTTGCCAACAATGGCTGTTAGAACAAGCGAACCAAGGGCATGAATACATTTGCAAATTGTTTATTCATTGTCTTGTCTTTTAGGGCATCAGGATAAAAATTTAGAGTGTTCTTTCAAATCTAATCACACACACATGCATCAGCATAGACAGCTGCGCGGTTGCCAAACAAATGATTTGCCATGTTATTTTACAAATGTCTTCTCACACAGATGTATGGCTTGGAGAGTCGCTGTGCTCCCGTTTAACAGTCTTTACAATTTCAGCATTCATATGAGATTAATATTATATTAGAGACAACACTTCCAAGATTAAAAATGTACCATGTCAGCCAAGATTCTGTCATAGCAGTCTTGTGCAATTTATTGTCCCTAGATTTGCATGTTGTTTCAGAGAGCATGACGGCCTGGCTTTTTTGAAGGCATCGATGAATGTTCATTTATACATACTGTACGTTCTGCTGTCTGTTATTGTTCTTTGTGTGCATTATTTTTATGCCACCACTATGAATTCACACACTGCTGTTTTCATACAAAGCACTGGATCAAATTTATCTTACCTCTGGTTTAACATATTTCTTTAAAAATCTTGTACTAAATATTTCAGTGTTTTCCCCATTTACACATTTGAGTTCTAAACAAAGTGGGGATATTCCTGTAGATAATGTCTCCTGTTTGATTTATAATCAGTGAATTTGTAGAGGAGTAATCTACTTTTGAGGCGCTCAGGGCTGAAGGGAGAGCTGTATGACTGCGAATAAAACCACCTCCAGACTACAGAGCTGTCATTAATCAGACCCTTGGCTGACAGTCCAATGCCCGCTGCTACATTCCCTTCAGACCCCGTAGTAGGATATTTATGTTGATTGTAGACACTCTTCCCCCGTCCTCTCCCATCCACTTTCTTCCTGTCATTAATTAAAAGCATGTAGCGATTTCATCTCACAGCTCTCTTAAAAATATGCAGACTAATTTCCCCATCGGGCTCGTCTCTTTTTGTTCGGGAAACTGTCTTTCTCTGTCTGTGACAAGGGGGCCAACATGCCACTACATATTCCATTTCTTTCAGTTTGACTCTGGACAAGATGACTACTTCTGTAGGGGGAAAAATTAGTAGTGGTTGAGGGACTAATTTGCTTTGTTGTGGTCCCTGTTTAAGCTGCGTTCAGCACACATAGTCATCACTGGGGTTGCAGCCACTAAGCTTATGGGAAGTGTGACTTACTATGCTGAGATGAGCAGTATCAGACTGTGACAGTGTGTGGTGTTAGACAAGGGATGGCAAAGTGTCGTTTTCATGATAACACTGTCACAAGAAAGTGGTTAAGTGGCTACCACTGAAGTATGTAGAGTATTCCCACATTTAACTCTTTTGTTAAGGAGGAACATTAATAATGGAGTGCAGTAGCTACCGCAGAGACTTGACTTAATGTACGTAGGCGATCGTAAAACAAACTGTAGTGATTCTTGAAACAAAAGTCTTAAATCTTTTTATGTTTCTGCAAACATTCCACTGTACAGTACTCGCCCCTGCGGAAGATACAGGTTGCTTTCATAAGACAACTGAAAGAAATGCCTGTCAGAAGAGTGCTCCATTAGTGCTACACCCACACTGCTCTTTTCTCAGACACACAAGGTGTATCATTTATGGATCCTGCCATTGTTTGCATATGCAGCATCTCCTCTGGAATCTGCTGCAGAAATTGTCAAGGATGGTGATCATTTCATTCCTTGTCATCCCAGGCGTTTTTTTTTCTCTTCCTCTTTTTTATTTGACACTGCTGCTGTCGGAGTACAGCAGAGAATTCTGATTCCATGGCAGACAGATGCCAACTTTCATCTCTTTTTAGTTTCCTTCAGAGAGGCACTATTGGCTGAGAACGTGGATTCAAAGCGAGCCTCAAAGTCAATCTCATGGGGATTTGACTAGCTGAATATCCAAGCCACATATGCACCTTTTGATCAGCTATATGGGTTAATATTAGAATAGACATTTTCTTAAACTTAATGAGGCCTCACTCGTAATTTTGTGGAAAGTGAACTGTCTGGGTTTTCTTAAGTGTTTTATTTGACGTTAATAAGCATAAAGATTTCTTATATTTTAAGCTACATTTCACATGTGCCACAGAAGCTGTGTTGAGACATTCTTCCTGGCTATGTAGGTGCAGTATTGTTGTGGGTGGGGGACCTGTGCCCTCAGGTTGAGCATTAAAATCATCAAACAAAACACACAATATACTCAAAGCTGGCCATTCTCCAGATGTTTGGAGGGCATTGTGAGAAAAGATGTTTATGGTCTGGTGAAACCACTCAGATTTCAAGGGAATGGTTAAGATTTATTAAGTACTGAGTCTATTCAGTATTCTATTCTATTCTAATTTATCAGGCATGAAAACTTACTGTGGCAGCAGCAGCAGCAGCCACAGCAGCCCAGATATAGAGTAAATAAAACAACAATATTCACTCAGTATGCTGTTCAGGTCATCTCACAGGTCAGACAGCTGCATGGTTTTCAGAGCTTTGCACCACTAACATATTTTATTTTATTTTATTTTACTTACTCACTCACTACTTACTTACTCCTCACATAAAAACTCCTTTAATATTTGTGGTACAGTGTATAGTATTCTAATTTCAATCTAATTCTGTCCCTCAGATACTCTGACTGAGGGAGATGACTGATACAATACAAAATGTGAAAAAAAATCTCATTGAAATATTCTAAAATTCAAACACCGGCTATATCAAATCAATATATTAATCAATATACTGTATGAGTGACAATGTATTTTGGTGATTTGTTCAGTATAATAGGCAATGGATGCACGTGTCAGTGAGATTCATCTGATATTTCATTCAGACCCTCTGATGTTACTACAGACTGCTGCTTGTCCTTATTTGAGAAGAAAAGTCAACATTTTCCTGGACTCATCTGTTTGTTTGGGTCTAACTGAGAGCTTGATTTGATTGTTAATGATCTGACACAAGACTGAAGAAGTCCAGTCTTATTTAAAGTTTACCCCAATGGCTTTTGGATGTATCTAAGCACAAACCATTGCGTTATATGTATATTTATATATATAAAATAAAATAAATATAAATTGTATAATAAACAGGTATTTAGAAGGGAACATGTATTGAGAAATTGCCAAGATCCTTAGGTGACCCTTCTCAGATTTAATTTAGTGGAATAATTTGTACAGTTTTAATAATTGTTTTGATATTGTATTTTAGACATTATTGCTGTGTTTCTGAAGTATGTTTTTAGACAAGCCACAAATTAATTCCACCTCAGCCACAGTAAACAGATGGTGCCTCTTTCCAGTGATAACCTGCACAAAACTGTTTGAGTAAGAAACACTCAGTAGACTTAAATATATGGAGGCTGGGGTCAGGTTGGATTCACACTACCTAGTTTTTGTCACGATTCCTGCCTCAGTCCTGTGTCTCCCTACCTGTTGCCACTTCCCCAGTGGCTCTCTCCCTCTCTCTCCAAATGTGTGTGATTGTGTGAGTAGAGACAGGTGTTCTGGAGTCAGAGCAGAGCCCCACCAGCTGCAACCTGTTCCATAATCAAGACCTCTACTTATACTCTGCCCTGCCAGATCCACACTGCCAAATCGTAGCCCCTGTTCCAGTCAGTCTACGCTTCAAGCCATTTCTCCTGCATGTATCCTGTTATCTTGTCGCTGCCTGTTTCCTGGTTTAACCCTGTCTCCTGTTCACTGCAGTCCTATCTGCTCAGTCTCTGGTCCCTGTCTGCTGTCCTTCATTTCATCAGCCCTGTTTCCTTGCCTGGGACCCATATTCTACTCAGCTTTTCCCCTCACGCTTGCCTCAGCGCCTGGTTCCCAACTGCCAGCCCGAGCCCCAGGTTACCAGCTACCAGTCCAAGCTTCCCCAGGCCTGCATTCCTTTTTTTTCGCTGTATAATAAATACCTTATTCTTACCACATCCCTGCCTCCTCGCCTGTGTCTGCACTTGAATTCACCTGCAACAGTTTTTACAGCAGAAAAAAAGTAACAAGAAAAATAAAATTCTCAACCAATCCTACAACATAATCCAATTCTTTACTGTCTGACTGTATGCTTTGTTTTATTTTCACAAAATTATAGCTAAATACAGCATTACGGTCTCAAACCTTACAGGACCTTGTTAAGCCATATGAGATTTTTTACATATGTTGAAGCATTCACCGCCTTCTCCTCAGTCAGTCAGGAGAGCTGCTCCATCTTTCAGTAGCTCACTCCAAGTCATCCATGTTAAAGAAATAGTGCTGCGCCACCATTTTATATTATCATGTAATGCCATGAGCTGGGCTTAAGGTTTACATTATCTATCCTCCACCTGCAGTGAGCTAGGTGAGGATAAACAATAATTTGAACTGACATCTTGACTAGGGATCAGAGCCCTGACCCTCGTTTCTTTTTGTGATCTTGTTGTGGCTGTACTGTATCCAGAGAATGTAAAATATTGCATGATTATTTTGAACCTAGATTCATGTGACCCCTTTTACTGTGACTTAAGATCGGGCAGTCAGTGACACATTTATAGACGACCTTTACTGCTTCCACATCTGGTGTAAAGGGTATAGTGGTAATGGGAGAAAATCTAACTTCTGTGGCATTCTGGTACAATTACAATAGATAATAAAGTTATAGTAGATGTAGGCATTAAAAAACGTAAGTAAGTGTCTTAATGCTCTGCAGCAGCGTCAGTAAACGTGCATATATGTAGGGATATCAAAGTGTTATTTTTTTCAAGCCATTGTTGAACTCCACATGTTCATGTTGACTGTAGGTTGTATGCTGCAGGGCTCAGCTGGTGTCTGTGGTAATTATTTAAACTCTTGTGCTCAGGTAGCTAATGGTCTGTCCAGGCTGCTCATACTGGCCTACACATACTGCACTGTAATACAGCAGCCATTCACTAATCAAGCATTTAAAGGGACAGATTGCTGTTTCTGCATATTTTACTCCGTTTACTATAAATCATGTTTACTCTGCATTACTACCAACCATGTGCTCCTCCAACCTTTCCAGTCGTAACAGTGTAAAACGAACCAACAGAGGCTTTAAACATGCTTGTAGATATGTAATCTATCACATGACTACCATATCACTCATTGCATTATTAATCTGCTTGTGTTGTGTATTCATCTCTGCAATGAGAGTTGGTTGCCAAATATCTTTATCCAGAAAATTACTAGCATGATCTTTTTCAAAACATCCATTCCTGCTTATTGTTTGTCTTTCCAGTTGGATTGTTTGGTAGCTTATGAGAAGGAATGCAGTTTCAAGTATCAAGTCTCAAATGTGGTACATAAGTGTTGAGAATTAATAAATATTCCTCACAACACAAATAAGCATGATGAAAATGACTAAATTCAACCCACAAGTGGATTGTTCTCTTGCCTAGGATTCATATAATGCATTACCTGCTACTAGTCACAATGCAATATTCAAGTGTATTAAAGAAATATACAATAGCTTATTTTCAGAGCATGATGATGAGCTATCCAAGATTCAGCTTTTGTTGGTGGCAGTGATAAACCTGATAATATAAAGGTTTTACCTGACTATTCCCACGAGCAGTGAGCAGAGTGAGCACTGTTTGAGTCAACTGAAAGCACTGAAGCGTTCTTTTACTCGACTACGAGTTCATGGTGTCTCTAGAGAAGTAAGTCAGTGAAGAGAAGCGCCTGCTTTCTCCTTCATTGGGAGTGAAACAGCTGAGAACATTGACCTGAACAAAGTCATTACAAAAATGCAAAGATGAAACCAGAATTTAATATAAATCTTTATTGTGTTTGTCAGTGGATAGGTAGTCTTGCTTTTTCTGGTTAGATTTGCAGGACTGTAAACTAATAACAAAAAGATTAAAACTCAGAGGTCACACAAAACTTCTTTTCCTTGATCACGTTTTAAGTAACTTTGTGAGAGGTTTGGGTATGAGAATGATGAAAAGTGGAGGAATAGTCCTTTTATTAAACAGAAAGCAAATGTTTTTTTCCTACACATTTACAGATGTGTGCTCAAAAATCTGAGATTGACAGGTTCTATTATGCCCATTCTTATTTGCTGAGTAGCATCACTGGTCATGGCGGGATGGTAATTGTTAGCATTAAAACCCAGCTCATCCAAAACGTCCATCTGTTCAAAGTTTGCCATATTTTACCTCATAATTACCAAATAAAAAATGAAAATAGGGTATAATCACTTGGCTGCCCACTTTTCAGCTTGATAAGGAGTACCAGCTGTAACACTGATTTACTTATTTGCCTTTTTTGTGCTGATAGTGGGAGCCAAAGTCAAGAGCAGCAACTGTAGAGCTCACAAACTAAAGACGATTTAAGTATAGTACCTTTGAATTTAAAGGAAGACAGGCTGTGTCCCTGCAGGAATGTTTTTTCTTTTTTTAGTTAAAGGGTCCTATTATGCTCATTTCTAGCTCTATATTTTTATTCTGGGACTTCACTAGAGTAGCTTTGCATGATTAACAATTCTCCTTATGTACAGTAACTCCTTATTTATCTTATGCTGGCTCTTTATTCAATTCAATTTCAATTTCAATTCAATTTTATTTATATAGCGCCAAATCACAACACCAAGTCATCTCAGGGAACTGGAGAGAGAGAGAGAGAGAGAGAGAGAGAGAGAGAGAGAGAGAGAGAGAGAGAGAGAGAGAGAGAGAGAGAGAGAGAGAGAGAGAGAGAGAGAGAGAGAGAGAGCCAATAATTCCCCCCATGAGCAAGCACTTGGCCACAGCGGTAAAAAACTCTCCAGCTTCTGTCTCTTGACAGACTTACCTCTTGTCTCTTTAAGGTCCTCCTCCCAGTGAGCCCACTTTGTTCTGATTGGCCAGCTTTCCTGAAACTGCAGAGGGGCAGCCATATCAGTTGTGTAAGTTGTTGCAGATGCAAACCCAACATTTCCTGCTTTACTGCTTAAAATTCAAAGCTTTTAGATGACTAAATAACAGGAGACTTCTTCTGTGAAGAATTTATAGGAAATGAAACATGTTCCTCACCAAATTAGTGGAGCTTTGTTAGCGGTGACATAACAAGATATGGAAAACTTTGGAGTTCTTTGTTCAGTGGATCAGTTAGAAATGATGCAGGGAGGAATAACACAAGCAGAAACAGTCACAGTGATGATGATGTTTGATAAAGAGCTTCAGATGAGCAGCACACCTCCAACAGGTAAACAACTTATTTTACTTTGCCACACTGTGTAATTGAAAATCATTTACAGCATGCCAAATCAAGTCAAGTCATGGCTTGGTGTGACTACCCCCAAAACAATGGAAAAATGTTAGCAAAGCAGAGCAGTGAACTTGTGCACTGTGAATGTAGCAGATGACCATATAAAGAAATCCGTCATGAGCCAGTGTTGGCTCGGGCTGAAAGCAGAAAAAAAAAACTGTTAGAAACTGAGAGTTCAGAGTAGTCTGAAGCCAGTGCTTTTTCCTCACAGGGATTACTTCTACATACATTTACCTCATAATTTGATATTTTGGCCACGTTTAATATGAACATCTGACATTGTAACATTTTATATCTGACTGAAAATAAGGAAAAGCATGATAGGCCCCTTTAGCTTATGAATTTCAAACCATTTTATCCAACATTTAATGCATAGGCACACACCCCACTAGGGGTGCATTGTTTTCAGCCCTAAATGCAGTGTAACTAGTTTTAGGCCTACAATCAGCTTTTGATTTAAAAAATAGAAATCCTCAAAAGCCAGTGTCATACTCTAGTGTACATTTACAAGGCTATGTACCGAGGGCCTTACTGAACTGCGGATTAGGCCCAGTGACAGGGGTCGTGGTAAACTCCTCCTGTCTGGGTAATCAGTTTTCAACAGCCCGCTGCTCTCTGATGGCTGCTGCCGTCACAGAAGCATGCATCACACACTTGTCAAAGCGCCTCTCCTCCACCCACCCCTTTCCGCTGAAAGTCAACACCACAGTCTCACCACACATATATTTACGTGCTCACAGACACCCTCACAGACGTGCATACACACGAGCACATGCGCACACATACAGTACACATATACAGACACCATTCCCATTATGGTGACAAATCCTGCCTGAGCTGGCTCCCATCTGTGAGTCATGGCGTGGTATGTTGTACGAGTCAAACTCCCCCGTCATCTGCCTTTCACAGATGAATCTGTGGAGTGTCCAACTGCTTGTCTGGTGGCCATAATTGCAGAACTGTTTGGATTCAAACCTCCTGTGATCCGGATCGAGCACAGACACATATTGTACTTCACAAGTTTTTAGGTGTAAAGGAGCAACTCTCCAACAAAGGGGTCAGGTTAATCATCATGGTTTGACTGGATTTAATCCATTAAACCATGAGTTCACCCCTACATAGCTTGGTTGGCTGAATCTCTTCTCTGATCCCATTTTCTCTGTATACATATCCATTTTTCCACCCTGGCTCCTATTTGCCCCCGTAATGGGATTAACTCTGATGACACCAATCTGAAATCTAGCTTTAAACTCTGCGGGGCCAGTCTTATTTCACTACTTATTCCCATAAGGGATAAAACATGGCTTGGGTTACATAATTAGATTCCTCTCTCCAACCTAAATGTAAATGTTGACATATTAATGATAAATAGCTCAGTGTACTCACTTCTTGTTTTCTGTCGGCCTGGTCAAGTTGCCTCCAGTAACATAAAACACAACTGACAAACCATGTTAATTAATGTGTCTGTTAGAGTATGTGCTGCTCAAATCCAATGCAACCTAACACTGTTGCAACGACTTTAGGTCTATGCAGCAAATAATGCTTTGTACAGCTGTTACTTATTTTGGCAGTGACGATACAATTGGCTTACCCCACGCCTACACTTAAAATACAATACGATCCCTGTTATTGTTGTTGTACCCGCCAATAACTTTTGAAACGCAGCTATTAAGCAAGCTTATTATCAAGCTCTTTTCCACTTCATAATAAAATCAACGTGGAACAATTGACCTTGGCGGAACAAAAACCCTTTCACTCCTCTCCGCCTCATTCTCATGGTGCAACAAGACATTAGAAAGCCATTTCATTGCTCTGTCTGTCATTGCTCCCATAGCCATTAACAATCAACAATTCTTTTTTTTTTAAACACCCTCATCTCTTGTTCTCTGCTCTGTGGTCAAAGGCAGCATAATACAAGGCTGTCTAGTTTGATTGTATATAACTAAAATGTGCAGAAATGCATATGGTTGTTGGTGATTTGTGGGGATGCAGTGAACTGTTACTAACCACTTTTGACCTCATTTATACAAATAAGCCTGAAGGTTTTTCATGAGGCTTAAAAATGTTGTGTTTTCCTAGGAAGCTATGATTTGTAATGGTCATTGTGATTTAAATTTGTTTATACACTAAACTCCATATGCACATGGATTTAAAAAATGCAACTAGCACAAATCTTAGCACATATTTTGCCAGCTGTTACTCCAATTACGCTAAATCTGATTTTTGAGTAACCTTGATTTCTTTGACAAAATAGTCTTGTTATGCTAACATCAAATTTGCATAGAAATAAAAATAAAATGTTGCAAGAACCAGGACTAAAGATGTCAACAGTGTAGCTAAATTGAGAGATAATCCATTGCAAGGTTAGTCTTATCTTACACTGCAACACCACAGAAAACCAAGGAAATTGCAAGAGCTTTTCAAAGGGCAGAGTATATGTACAGTATATGGTAATGAAACACATGCAGCCATTTAACGTGGAGACACATGCTTAACTGCTTTGAATTGCTACAAAGAATAGTGCTCTAGAGAAATGCATTAAGATACCTCTGTAATTTAAAACATACAGGCCACTGGGATAAGTTTGATTATAGCCTGCCATTCGTCCTCAAAAGAACCATATGGAATATATTATGTAGATGTCATGCTCATTGGTACGGTATTTTGTGCAGTCATGTGTTCACATGTAAAAGGTCAGTTTGGCTATTCTGATATCAAACCAACAAATTATGTCCTGCTAGTCATATAGACCTAATTCTAAGGGTCTTCTAGCTTGTGTATAAAGCACTAACGACCCACCCTCTGTTGCAGACTTGCTGTTGTTTTATATCTTCATATTAGCATACCAGTACATTAAGAACCAGTTATAAGAAAATTGTTGATGCAGCTTTTATGCTTCAAAATGATTGAATACCAAGGATATTGGGGAGGATACCTTTTTGACATATTCCTTTCTCCCTGAAGAAAGTGACTAGTGGCTTGTCTAGAAATGGCTCCAAAGACTAAAAACAACAGGCTTTTTACTGTATTTCTATTCAGTGACTGTCAGCTTAAATGACAACTGTTGCTGACTTATCATCAGTCATTGCTAACCACCTATTTAAGCAAACGTTAGCAACATGATTTGGTTTAAAAAGCTATTTGCAGCTGACTTTTTTGTTGCCAGCACAGTGCCAAATATTGGGGAAATACTAGCCTACAGGATGGATGTACTAGTCGTGAATAAGGCTACTTATAATGTCATTTGTAATCCCACAAACTAATGTAGTTAGTTATGTACTCTTTGGCCTTTTAAGTAATGTTCAGTTTCTGTTGTAGGTTGTAAGCTAGTTAGCTGCATATGCTAATGTATACTTCCATTAGAGCAGACACAGGTTAATATATTCTTTACACTTTTGTGCTTATTTCGGTTTGTTTTTGAAAGGCTAAAAAAGAAAAAAAAGACATGAAGGCTTGCTACTATATGTATTTATTAGTTTAGTGCTTACTGTCCTTAACCATAAGAATGTCTTATGACTTAATACAATTACCTAAAATATATTATACTACGTTTTCATAAGGCAGTCTCTATAAGTCATAACTAATGGCTTTACCAATTATAGAGCAATTATAAGCTATTAATAAGATTTTTGGGGATGTAATTGTCATATCAATAATAAATGTTTCTCGCTTTCTAATAAGCCATCAGCAAAGGTTAGTAAATGATCTGCAATTATAAATGTAAATAAGTTATTATTCAAGGGTTTTCAAAAAAATCTATCATGTCTGAAGCTGCAAATGTAATAAATAGTTAATAAAATAAATGTGGCCCAGATGCCCTGTAGTTACAAGGACAAAGCAATGGTGTTCTGAGCAAGAGAGATGTTTTACAACCTGGCAACATAACTCAATAATAGCTTCTAACTGATCAATAAAACATCTGTAAATTATTTATAAAGGATTAATAATCCCATTAGTGCCACTTATAAACCCTATATGCAGGGTGTTTTACTAAAAAGTGGTACCAATATACTGTATATAGAGCTTCACTGATTACTTGATTAGTTGAATTGCCAACTAGTTTGATAATCAAAAGAAAGATGCCAACATTTTCTAGTTACTCAAATGTGAATATTTTCTGTTTTTTTTTCAAGATTTTTCACAATTTCCTAACATTTTATAGACAATATGGCTAATTGACAAAATAACAAACTGATGAATCAATCATAAAAAATAGCCATTAATTGCAGCCCAAACTGTACATATGGTGTAGTTAATAACATTTTTTCTTCTTTCTACTAGTAAGCACTTTGACTCCACCTGCACTCCAAGGCACAACATTTTGATTGACATTTCTTAGCAATTTCTTGGCAAACAATCTATTTGACTGCAGTCCAATTTCATCCCAGCCTCTCTGCCTTTCTCCACACCTCCTCAGAAACTGGTAGATGGAGTTGAGAGCATTTGGTCAGTAATATGGTTTACTCATGCCCATATGTCTTTGTCCTTTCCTTTCCTTTAGCTTTCTCTCATTTCATCAGAAACATATCTCATGAACTGGAACTGGCTTTACATTTTATGGAGGACTTGAAATGTTAAGAACACATGATTTTTGCCCTACACAATATCATAATGTAACATATTTTTGTAGACTTTCTGGAAGAGATAAAATCTATATTGAAAATTCTGTTTATACACTGCACTGTACCTAAGAAACTGGATTGCTGTCAAAAAGCAAATTGGTTATTGTCTTTTTACGAGTCAACAGCAGTAAACAGTCAGTTTTTGTGGGCTTTCTATCAGGGCATTTTCCAATTTATCTTAATAGAAATCTACAGCTTTTTTTCAGTGCCTGAGCTGCATCTGTATTAAATCCAACATAAGATGAGTGGCAAAGAATTTAGATGATTTAGAATTTACATGGAGAGAGGAGAGAATTTAAGATGCTTGAATATGATAATAGCAACACACAGGATCTCTATGTGCCTCATATGCCCATCATATACACACATATATTTTATCAGTGGTGCCTTTTTATCCTAATCACTTTGAACCTGATGCATGCTTGTGGCACATCTTCAGTGACATGTGGAAAAGGTCCACAATGGGGCACAAAATGGAATGGGCGTCCATGGTGGCTAATTCTGATTCAAGGAATTGAGAGAGCTGCGTTAAGGATGTTAGGCATTAAAGAGTTGTCTTTTTAATGGGATTATCTGCAAAGGAGGAAGTCAGTATTCAAACAGAGCTGACTGGCACGGCAAGATCAGCTTCCATCCAAGTAGAACACTTCTTCAGGCATGCAAAACATGCAGACTTAAGTGACATAATCCCTTTCAATATCAGCAAGGATGTCAATATGCTGACATGAATGGATAGGATGCGACAGTTTGCAGGCTTACTGTTGTTTCCGATCACAGTGTTTGCAGTGGTAGCTGGAAGGTTGCTATTATTAGCCACTGTAGTGATATAAATGTTCCTGTAGATCCATTGACGCTATGATGACAAAATATATTTAAACCATTTGTGAAATGCCCGTCTAATAAAATATCATCAGGAGGATTCCAAGCTCTATTTTATTCTTGCAACTGAACATGGTGGCATTTATGGGGCCTGCAGATATTTAAGTAAATAATTGGACACACTCAAACACATCTCAGGGGCTAAACAAAGAACGGAGCTCTCTACACATTTGGTGCCCGAGTTCAAATGAGGCTGTGACTGTGGATCATAACAGGGCTTTTCTGGTGTTTTGTGGAAGCACTGTTTTGTCAGCATGACTAAGCAAGGCTGTCCAAGTCCAGCTAACCATGACTGTTTGAGAGAGCTATGAAAACAATTGCTTTTCAAAACAAGTGGGTTCAGGCAAATTGTTTGACGTTAAACATTCAGACGTCGCTAAATGTTGAAAATGGCATTGTTTTGCTTCTTTATCGCACTGCCAAGCATTTGAAACCCTGCACCCAGTATATTGAAAATGGCATTCAGTGTTGAAAGCAACATATTTCAGGATGTTCTTATTATATCCTATCAATATTTGCTGCTGCAGCCGTCCACTTTCTTCATGGAGCTCATTAAAGTTTCATTGTATCTCATCTCAGTTTACCTTACCTTATCATGGACTTTGCATTCTGCTGTAGAACTTGGACATTTATAAAATTTTCATTGATCATTTGAAGGTTTTAAATATTTGAATATGAGAAATGTGGAACATTGAACATTTGAATGTGGAAGTTATGTACCTAACCCTCCATTTTTCTATATTCATGTATTACTGAGGATTAAAGCATACATGAGGCAAAAAAGGCATGAATTCTAGTTTAATGAATGTAAAAACAGGAAACATACTGTAATTACAATTTGAATTAAATTAGCTACTGAAGATTTGAATAACATTTTCTATGATTAAAATAAAATGTGTTTCTATTACTGCTCCACTGTATTGACACAAAGGGACAAGAATAGAAAATAAACAAAGCTTTATTGCAGGAAAACTGCCCTGTGTGTCTTCATATGAAGCCTTTGTTATAGTTTTATTCTACCCATTTAATGATATTATGGTATTTGGTATATGGTATTTTGACACAGTTTGCTCTGTTTCAGATATTTTGAAAATTGGAGTACTGTATCATCTTTCGCATCATTAGATAGGTAGTAATAAGCTGTGGGCCCATAAATGACAGCTTTGGATTTAAAATTAATCTCAAAATGCTTTTTACATTGCCTCTGCAGCAGACTTAAAAAGATATTGTTTCACTTTCCATTTTCAACCCTGACAGTGCCATAAGCTATCTCTCATCGCACTTCCAGAAACGTGTTGAGTCTTTTTCTTTTTCTTTTTTTTTTTTTGGACATCTCAAATTGAATGGGTAGTTTGATCTCTTCCCGTCACATGGTTTAAAATGTTTTTTTACTGTATCTCCCTGGCAGCAACATGAGAAAATAGCTTTTTGGGGAAGCCATAGCTTTTGCTTTTGTTTTGCTTCTTTATACATTGAAAACTTGTCAGTAACAAAAGACATGCAGCTCTGTTTTCATGCAGGTGTAAATGTAAGCAGCACAGCTCTAGTTCACATTTTGTACATTTTGCCTTTTTTGGTAATGTTGTGGCTCCAATCAAACTTGATTGTACCACTGTAGTTGAAGTGACTATAGTTTCCTCAAGCAGCTGTTTAGACTTGTTGTTGCCAAGGAGACACAATAAATGCTGTGTTTGAAACCCTTCAACATGTAGGCTGAGGTTGTCTTTATGCAGATCATGGGGTGCAGCCATTTTGTCATACAATTGTGGATGCATTGTGTCAAACCACTTCTAAACTTGAAAGCAAGTGCCAAAAGCATTTTTCATGGTTTTATTTGGTAAAGTCACACACAGACTTCTCCAAAATCACAAATTGACTGTATTGTAATATTTACTTTTCCCTCTTTCACTTTCAAATACATTTTATATCTGCTGCATTAAAATTAGCATCTAAAGTTCATTAAGATGTTCATCTTAAGCAAAAGATTGAATTAATGTAATTATAATGAGTTTAATTAATGGGTGATTCTTACCCATAATGTCATGCATAACTACATACAGGATGTATGAGTGTCTTCCCTCTCAGTTGATAAAATACTTGCAGCTATCATACAGCAGCAGGAATGATACAGTACGTGCTCTCCAGCTGGAGTCACTAATTTGAGAGATGTACTGCATGTTTTCAACGCAAAATTACACAATTACTTTTATCAATGAGGATGTCTTAATGAATGGATTCAATCATCTGACATTATGGTGCCGGGCTCCCCCCACAAGTAAACCAACTCCTGTAATCTACCACACATATTCCAAGTATAGTATCCTGAACTCCATCAAAGATCTAATAAGTAGCATGTAAACATACCCATATGAGGAAATGAATGCAGTTTTAAATCAATGAACTGTGTGAAACACTCAATAATGAACCTTAATTTTTAGTAATATTTTCTGTAGTTCTAACTTAACAATAAATATTTCATTGTCTTGTAATAACATACCCGACTACACATCATTACACATGGAAACAACAGTGAATTTCACGGTCTCTAAAATTGCATTTAAACAGGGGCATCATGTGCCCTTGGAAGAATATTTGGAGTACTGTATAATCATATTTGGAGTGCTGTATATTTGCGCTTTGGGCATTGGCACCCTCTGCACAGGAACAATGTACTCAAAGGAAAAGCCAGCCTGGATTCTCCTTGCAGACCATTAGGAAACAGTCTGCTGCTTTTAAAGAGGATGAATGCAGCTGACATGGTCTGCCATTACAGAACCTTCTCCTAGCACCAGCCTGCTGATGATACTGAATATTTCTGCATCCATTTTTGTGGAACACAGTGTAAACATGAGTATCAAGCATAAACCAGGGATGCAATCATGCCATTTTCCATGCCATTCTGTTTTTATGCAACAAAGCACAATCTGGAAGAGAGGTAAAAAAAAAAAATCATGTTTTGCTCTGATAGCCAAAATTGGATGAAATTTGTTGGCCACACCCATGTATCCTTTAACCATTAGTCTGTTCCCCATTTCACTGAAATAAATCCCTGCAGTGTGCCTTTTCCAGTGCATTGAGCAAAAAGAGCAGAGGTTAGGGGTGGATGGATTAATATCTTAAGTATCGATTCTACTGACAGTGGAGTATTGTGTTGAATATCAATACTAGCATCACTGGGATCAATACAAAAAACAGACCATGTTCACATTCATATTGCTTTGGGCACATTAAAACTATTCTTAGTGCATTTACTGTTTGCTTCTCTGCTGCCGTTGGGTCCATGCTTGATAGAATATTCACACAATAACAATTTTTTGTTATTTACTATTAAAAAGTCCTGTTTTTCAGCATGCGTGTAATTAAGTAATTAGTAGAGAACAGCAATAAGAAATGCTTAATGTTTGGCAAATCATTCAGTGATAAATGTGTTCAGTAGTAGCCTATAAATGATGCATTCACCTCAAACTATGACACATGGCTCCCCTCTACATGAAGGTTTTCACTCCTACCAGAAAAAAGGTCAAAAAAACTGAAATTGAGCATGTTCTGCAGCCATTCCATTAGTAAGATATTGGAAAAGTTGCTTACATGGGATTTATACTCTTGGAGACCTCTATCAATAATATCAGACAATCAATACAACCATTAAAGACTCTGAAGTCAAAGTAGCCATTAATACACCCACTCACTTGTTTACGTCTGCATTAATAAGTAACTCTGTTCTGATTTAGGGATGAGTACGGTAGAGACGGAGTAAGAAATGTGATGTTGCAAACATTGTACCTTGTATTGTGTAAGCGGGTAGCCAGAAGTTGCTGTGTTAAAGCAAACCCATCCTTCTTGCGTAGTATCTCTCGTACCTCCTGATTATTTATGTGGTATGGGTAAATATGCTGAGCATGGCTAAGTGTATAAATAGCAGTATGGACATCATCAGAGGCTTCAGCTCACAAGGGGGAGAGGAGTAGGAGAAAGAGCTTACAACCAGTGCACCAGATCATGAGCAACAGAGACGATCTGCCCCTGACTTATCAAGAACGCAGGGAAACTGTGATCCCTGGCACGCTCGTAGTCTGCTTGTTGGAGGCTCACGGGTAACCCTGCTGACCTCTGTGGCCACTGGTGCACAACTATGTGTTGTGCTTATTGCATAATTATTCATATGAGATGACTAAAGCATTATTCAATTACCATATTCCCCCTGGTTCACTGACTTATATATGTGGGACATGGTTTAGGGTAACACAGACTTGCAAATGTTTTTTTTTATTAAAAATAGCTGCACAACCAGAGCAATTATTAGAGCGTATATTATTTGATGATTCTCTCAGGCAACTTGTATTATTGCTCAGTGTCACCATGGTCACTATCTGCACCACGACGTGATTTCCTTCCTAACAAAGGAGTCACAACATCCTAGTCATAGTAAATATACAGTAGTAAAACATCAGTGCAATTTTCTCCTCATCATTTTCCACTTCCGCCAGCACCATTATGTCTGTGTACGTATGTGTGTTCCAGCTCTCTGCAGTACAGCCCACAGCACAGGCCTCTACTTTGCCTTGGGTTGCTGCCTTCATCTGGGCCGCTCTCATCTCTGGTGGTCACATTAGCCGCCCTGGAGGTACTTAATGGTCAACGTGCCAACTGTGTGGGCATGCTAAGAGAACCATACACCGATCAGCCTCAACATTGAAACTACTGGCAGGTGAAATGAATGACATTGATTATCTCATTACAATGGCACCTGTCAAGGGGTGGGATATATTAGGCAGGAAGTGAACAGTCAATTCTTGAAGTTGATGTGTTGGAAGAAGGAAAAATGGGCAAACATAAGGTTCTGAGTGACTTTGACAAGGGACAAATTGTAATGGCTAGACGACAGGGTCAGAGCATCTCCAAAACGACAGGTTTTGTGTGGTGTTCCCTGTATGCAGTCGTCAGTACCTACCAAAAGTGGTCCAAGGAAGGACAACCAGTGAACTGGCAACAGGGTCACAGGCACCTAAGGCTCATTGATGCTGTCTGTTAAATTATACTCAGCGGAGGCAGCAGTGTAACACGGCTGTGATGGAAATCACAACATGCTTAACATGCACGACAGAGGCAGCGCCGCAGTCAAGCCATCAGTTAAGCACGCAGCTTATTAGAGCAGGTATATCTCGCATCCTCTCTCACCATGTCACTTCTTGTTTTGTATTCAACAGCGATTGCTTCAAGGGAGGGGGGTTAAACAGACAGAATAACCAGGCTGTACTTAGACTCGTAGGATAGTCCATCACCACTATTCACAATGCATCCGACTGGTTAAGTTCACCACAGCCCAAGATCAAATATGTGTTTATTTGTTTTTATTGAGGGTTCTATAATAGCATTGTGGGTCCTAGCCTCAAAATGTTTATTTTAGCCTCGTGGCAAGTCAGGCAGAGTAATAGAGAAGTGGATGTGCTGTGTGCCTAGCATTTTCACCCAGGGTTTATACACCACGATGGAAAGGCCCTGTAGCAGATTCTTTTTCACTCTTCATTAGGAATTCTAGATGGTGTTTCCACTGTTGAGGTGATAATGTTTCTATGAACATTGCTGGCCTAGAGTCACAAACCAAAGACGAACAGGTAGGGCAAAAATGCAGGAAATGGTGTTTTTCTGTTTCAGTATGAAACTGTTAGTTTCTGTTGAATGCTCACATGCAAAACACTTAAGTAAAAAAAAACAAAAAAAAACTGAAACATCCATTTTGTCGCTATGTGGAGACACATAATCCAAGCTTACACTTTTCCAAGCTCCTGCCTCATCCTGTGTACTGAAGCTCTGAAGTCCTGAAACACCAAACAAATAGCTGTTTGTCCTTGAGGGTGGCTGCAAATGAGAAGCCTGGGTTGCCACACGGGGTTTAGAAATGCAGGGAAAAGCACACCACCGATCTGACAGCTGCAGTTTTAATATGAATGAATCATCAATCATGTATAAATTATCAGTCTTATACTTTATAATTATGATATAATAGGCTTCATGTATAGATGTAAGTCTGTCTAAAGCTGTGATACATTAACAGTCAATTAATTGATCTGTCAAGGGATAATTTAATGTCAAGGAATTAAAAAAAAATTCTGTTTCTAGCTTCTTAAATGTGAGAAATGTGATAATAAACTGAATATCTTTATATTTTGAACTGATGGTGGAATAAAACATTACATCACATATTTTTAACATTTCATCTTGGGCTCAGGGAAATAATAATGGGCATTTTGTTTTTTATGACATTTTATAGCCAAAACAATTAAGCTTTTCATCAAGAAAATAACTGGCAGATTCATCGATAATGAAAATAATTATTAGTTGGTGGCCTATATGCTTTTATGCTTTATGCTTTTTTATGCTTCAAAAGAGGACATGTCTAGAGGCATAATGTGAGCCTATTGACATTTGATCTTGAAGGATGTTGAAGGATCTGACAGAAAAACGCTTTTGTTTTCCAGAATGGAGCCTTTCCATACAATTCCACAAATCACACCCTCCAAAAAATTTTAATCAGAAAAATAACAATAATTATACTGTAAAGAATCTTCTCATGGATCCAGCTGCTGTATCACTCAAGAGTTAGTCTGCATGTGCGTGCAGTGGCTGTGTTTGATGTGTCTGCGTGGGAGTTTGATGAGTAGATGAAGGGGCAGTTAGCATGCAGTCACAATATGTAAGTTTACAGCTAAAGGAGCATGAATAGCTCTGCTGATATTTGCAGCAGGGAGTGTGTGTACAGTGTGTATTAATCAATTCCTTAGTGTTTGGATGCTTCAGAGAACATGAACAAAGGATGGATGTCAAAGAGAAGTGTGGCATGCGTGAAATTACACTTCTCACATCACTCTCTTAGGTCAGTCACAAAGCTGGCCGTGGGACGTTACACAATAACATTCTTAGAAAAAAGAAAGCGAGAGAAGAACACAAGAGAAGATTTCAGATTTAGCTTAACGTTTGGAACGTGACCCACATGTCAAGGACGATCTTGCAGTTTGAAAGAGAGTTGTGAACATGACACTAGAAAGACGGTCTCTTTTGGATGTAATGGATGGCTACTGAACAACCTTTTGAAGGTTGCTCTCAATGTCAGGGTCTTTTATAGAGGCCTTGTTTACTCTTAGCAGAAGTGAGAGTTTGGGTCGGTAAATATGTCTTGCTTGGACAAACACCCCGTATTGCCATGGCTGGGACTGATAAAACTGACTGTTGAGATCCTAATCAAGATTGCTGCTTTGGCAATTAAATTTGACAGAGGAGAATCAGAGCTGTTCCCCTGTTGTCATTATTCCTGAAAAAGAAAAAAAAAGTGGAAAGTGGTCCCTTTTTTTCATTTACAAAAGCTTCAATTAACTGTGATGGCTCCATGTGCTCCTCTTAGTTTTGGTCTGGGGACGTAGAGAGGAAATTGTGGCTCCCTTGAATTTTTTTAGTCTATATATAGTATTGCAGCAGCAGTTTAAATGATATCCAAGAAGTTTGTTCATGTCCTCTGAAAGCTATTTACACATGACTTGTTTTATTTGGTTCATCCCAATCCTAGAGAGTTTTATACATGTGAGGTTGATCCCACACTTAGTGCAGTGTGCATAAAATCACTGCACCAGAAATGTTTGAAAATGGTCTTGTTTGCATGTAGATTGATGCTCATATTCATGTACAGTATTTATGTACTCTTCGCTGCTTAGGACACCAGAGAAAATAATTCTGTAAATGCAGTTAACTGCAGCGTGAAATAAAGTCAGTCACTCGAATAAAATTTAGATTTTTCTGTGTTAACCTTAAAGGGGCTATAATCACCATTTTTATAATAACAATGTGTGAAATGACAATGTGTATGTGATAAACCTACAGAGAATGATCACCCAACAGCTCCCCTCAGCTTTATGGAGCTTTATAGCGAGTTTCAGCTCATTGTTTTGCAGTCTGGCGTTGTTTTCAGCTGCAGCAGGCAGCTGTTTTCAATGAGACAAAAGTCTATAAATCCTCTATACGCTACCTCCTCAGCAGCAACAGCAAACAAACATAAATAGAGATTAGCCTGGGAATATAGTCGAGCATTTTTCAGCTTAAAAGCCAGATATTTCCCTCAGGAGTTGGTAGAGACCAAAAACAGAGTTAAAAGAGAGTGAATATTGGATTTAAATTTGCCAAGTGGACAGAAACGTGACTCCAAATTAATTATAAAGTTGTTCTTTACCAGCTGGAAGTGTAAATAAGAGACTGTTTGCTAACAATATGTTAATGTTATGTTCACGATTTGTTTCCGCTGCACCTGAGTGACCAAAAACAAAACAAAAAAATCTGTTAAATCAGAGTGAAATGTCAGTTAAAGCGTCTTTGTCTTATGTAGTCTGATTAGAGCTGAAACAATCAGTCAGTTAATCAATCAAAGAAAATATTATAAATAAAATAATTTGGCAAAATTTTAATAACCCATTAGACTATTAATGTTTTGTTGAGTTTTGGACTGTTGGTCAGAACATATGAGCAAGTCAATTTGGGCTCTGGGAAATTGTGACGGGCATTTTCATTTTTTTTCTGACATTGCATAAAATAATAAATCAATGAATTGAGAAAGGAAATTAAATGGTAATAAAATAATGCATCTGTACATTTGATGCGTTTCCGAGTGAAACAGAATATGTTGGCTTGTCTTTTATCAATTTGATTGGGATTGATAGAGAGTAGGCATTGCTCAGCGAGTCTCTGGAGAATCACAGATACAAAACTGGAGAGGACTGTTAGCCACCACCCACGTCTCACTCAGCCATGTTCTCAGATCAGCGGGTGGAGGATGAGGGTAAAATAAATAAACTGGACTGCCACCACGCTCTTTTGGAGATATATAATAGGTTTTTGCCACCTGACAAACACACACCTCTAGCCCCTGATATCACTCTGCTACTGTAGCTACAACGACCAAGTGTGGTTTTACATGATGGGTAGGGTTCGGCAGTGGCCCCACATCACATTGGATAGGATAAATTTATGTTTACGCCTCAGAGTGAAAGATGAGCCCTTAAACATATTTTCATGTTTTTCATGATAATAGAGCAGAACATAAAGAGATAGCAGAACAAAAAATGCAGGATGAGATATATTTTTTTCTTTCACCGGTTCTTTTAATAAATACTAAGTGCAATAGTGTGTCCTTTCTTGGAATGATACAGACCAGTGATGACAAATTACATTGTAGGTGTCATACCACTTAAAGTCACTCACCTGTAAAACCTGTTATACACCCTGGCCTTTTACTTTAAAGACGGTACATGTCAATGTTTATCAGCAGTGTGAAAGGTTGGTTTGCAAGTTTGACATGCAGCAGCAGAATCAGTACGTCATAGTTGTCAGTAATGAACTATAAAGGTGGGCTAATTAAAAGTAATGATCTGTGGTGGGTTTTGTGTGTACAGTTCAACTCTGTGGTCAATGTGGACGCTGTTGTAGTATTGGACTGCATTTAACTGAGATATATTTCCACATTTTATCTGCTCTAATTGACATATTATGTTTGAAAATAGTTTTATAGTCACCTATAATGTCACACAGCATTGGATCTTTCTTTTTCAAACTTTAAATAAACAGGAATCTTTTGGTGACAAACAAATAATAAAGTTTATAATGACAGCAGCAGTGGTACAAGGATTGTGCAACACAAAGAGAAAGTGTGGACAATACATATTCTATATTCAGCAGTGAGTATTCATAGAAATCATTCATTGCACTCAGAATAGTGCTCCAGCATAGAGTCCAAGGTTCATTGACATCCAATGATATTTCTGCTTGAATTTCCCCTGTTTTAAATTTCATCTAGAAGAGAAGAGAGGCTTTGAGCAGATTGTTCCACTGCTACACAAGTATCAAATTTGTAGTGAATCTGTGATGGAATCAAAGATTGAAATATAAATTGAAGCTTTTTATGATTCTGACCCTATTACAACTGTTGCCATATGGTCTCCAATGTTATTTGTGCTTGCACATTAAGGTGTGACCATTTATTTCTCTCTGCAGGCTGCTTTGAAGTGAACCCTGTGAGGAGCATTTGAAACGACAGGATATTCTGGTGAGTTCCCAAATTGAAATTAAAACCTTTTTCACATTACATAATGTACTACCACACATAACCCGTCCTGACTGTGGAAATGAATAGAAAGTAATGGGGCAAAGGAACAGGTGGGAAAGGCTTTGATAACAATATGCTGAATAGCTGATGTCTCCCTCCTCTGACTGCATTGATGAGTGCATTTTTGTTCCACAGGGTCAGTATGTTTGACACACCATACATGCATGTTCTCACTACATTAAACACAAAGCCAACCCCTACAGTTTCTTTCCTTTTTCACCCACATATATTAAGTCAAATGGAAACACAGAGGACAGCAAAAACACAGCATCTTGCCCCCCCCCCCCTTTGTCACATGCAGATTTAACCACATGTTCACGTACAGACAGACAGAGAGAGAGAGAGAGAGAGAGCTTCTGCAGAGTGACACTGTTAGCTATCCTCTCACATATGCAGGGTTGGGCTGGCGCCACGGCTGTTTGCCTCATAGCCTGCGCAATGGGAGTCGGCTCCATTATCAGAGCTGCTGCCTCGCCACCCTGCAGCAAACCCAGCATCCTCTGCTCCTGCAGATTTAATTTCTTATCTCAATAGGGAAAACAGCCCCTCTGATGAACAGCAGAAAACACCCTGGGCTGCTGCGAACACAGATTGAGAATACATACAATAGATGGTTTGATAAACTTGTGAACGTGCACAGTGCTGATATTCTTATAGATGTTCAAGGGAATTTGTGTCATACAGTACTGTAAATAATGATTCATGGAAGGGACATTCTTTTCACCATTAATGCAGAGCTCAAGCAATTATTTATGGAGCAGCCATCAAGGACATCAAACAGGATCCCTAGTAGGTGAATGTCTGTAATGTGCTGCTGCTGTTTTGTGCTCCACATTCTGGGACAAACCAAGTTGTGCTTATGTTAGTGTTTGCAGATTGATAAAGGAAGCTCTTCAGCTGTTCTGCTCTCACATGACATAAACTCAGCATGAACCGGTGCCACATGTGTGTTCCTCTTGTTAAAAGTCTTACAAGAGCACATTATCACCTCTTAGAGAATAGAGCAGCTGGATATTCTTAATGACATGTTTTCATAAATGTGCTTGTACAAAAATGAAAAAAAAAAAAAAATAGCCAAGCCTCGTGCTGCAGGTTACTTTGTTTTTTTCCTCCTATTGTTTTCTCATTTGCTTTACTTTTGACAAACCACATTTTTTTCTCTTTTTTGCTCCATTCGGTAAGAAGTCGGAGTCTGTAATGGAACAGAAGGTTTTGACTTGTTGTGGCTTTTCCAGCTCCTTCCAAACAACTTCATCAATGTCATGAAAAGCTATACAGTGGTAATTGTGTGTCAACTTTCCCAGGCCCTAAAACAAAAGTTATTATATGAGCACAAAGAAGTTATGTAACATGATATACCCTGGCTAAATTACTTTTCTTGTGTTTCAAAGTAATCACCAGGTACAGTAGGACTGCACTTACTCATAGTGGTGCTATCTTATCTGAAAGACACCATATTCAAGTATGTATGGGAGACATCAACACAGGACAGAAACAGCTGCTAAATGTTGCAGATATTGAACGTGATCATTTTCAAGGGGCTGGAGTTTCCATAATGTGGCGCTGTGAGAGGACATTGATTTTTTTTTTTTGCTTTGAACTGGCAGTCCTGCAGGATGCTTTTCTGCACTAGGGGAGTGTCTGGCTTCAGCATTGCACAGGCAAAGCAGCATCATCGATTAATTTGGCAGTGGTTTAAAACAGAAAATGAATAGTCCCTTAATTTCTAAACTATAAATAAATAAATCTTTAATGAAATGATCAGAAAAGTATCAATAAGGACAGGATACGTTGAATATCTTTGAAACAGATTTTTTTTTTTATTACACTGTAAGTACACATGCCATCCAGTAGATGCACTTTTAAATTAAACACAAATGTTGGTGATGTGGTCATGAGATTATTCACTTCTACATCTACATTGAAAAGATGACTTTGGTCTCTTTTGGTGGGGTGCTGAGTGCAGGAAATGAGTTTGACATCTTTGACATCTTATTACATGTGAGGTGCCCAGTGACAATGCTGCCATTAGTTTTCCTTTTAAAAGCTACTTTATATAGAACACAGAACTGAGTGAAGCACAGGGCTCAGATTCATTATTTTCCAATAGTCCTGTTCATGCATTTATTGTTGTCTTCAAATGACCTTGTTGGTGCAAATGTGTTGGTTTCATGGCAGTTTTTATTTATGAGAAAAGTCATTTGCAAACACAGATCTTTAAATACTGTATGCAAAAGTTCAAAAAGGGACTCAGCAATATGCAAAGAGAGCTATGGACATATTATATATGACAGCAAATTTGAAAAACTATTTATTTAATTATTTAATGATCTGTTTATTTGGAGAAAAAAAGGTTAAGGGAAGAAAAAAAAAACAATCAAGCCAAAACAAATCAGGTTTATCTGTGTGACCCTTAATCACTGATACCATCTCAAACTGCTCCTTGACAGCCACAGCATGAACACAGTAAACAAAAAAAGTTGAAATTCATTACTGATACAAACTTTGCAAGTAAATAAATACATAATATGTAATTTAATTAGTGCTGAGTCTTTGGGATGCTTCTAAAATGCTTATTTAACAGTTCTCCTTCCCTTAAATTAAATTTGACAAAGGTTTCATTAGCATTACCCCAAATTACAAAATTACTCAGTGTTTTCTATATAGAATCAAATCATTACCATAATGCTACTAATAATAATTCACTAGCCCCAAGCAAGGTATTTTTTTTTTTATAAATGATTGATCATTACCGGCAATGCTGTAGAAATGTTTGAGAGATAGATGATGTGCAACAGCACAATAATCACTTTTATTACTCTTATTTCAGCCCCCTCAGTGTTTTGCAGCTGACTTGCATGTTCTAATATAAATTATGTTTTTCTAGTGTTATCATACAGAAGGGAAAAAAGCAAAACCAATTGACACGAGTCTAATTTCTTATGAAATTGCAAAGCTCTTAGAGGAACCATTTTTCCTCCACGAGAGCACATTCAGCACCCACCAAAATATCAGCACGCCAAACTATAGATTTTTTAATCATTTTGAAATTAGATTCTCTTCATGCAAATGGTTGTTTTGATGTCTTTTGTTGGCATCTGCTGCTTTTCTCAGGGCGCTATAATTAAACAGGAGGAGGCCGCAACCCTTCTTTATTCTGTGTCAGTTTGAGAAATGGCTGTTGCAAAACACACTGTGTCAAAGCGATACAAGTTGAACAACAGCTAGATTTCACACACAATGGAATCCATTTTTAGAAGGGTGTGTACCGGAGGATTCGTGAATTAATCTTCATTACCGCAGCAGTGTAGATGTCTGCCCAAAAATCAGTTGTGGAAAATTTGCACCATATTTTCTATTTAGCACCGACAAAATCAAAACATATCGAGTCACATTACTTATTACTCTACAGCTGAAAAACTTATTGAACTGCTTTGATCCCATCTGCCTATAATGGCTTAAGTTGTGACACCTCAAATTATAGATAAACACATTAGCAAATGAGGGTTAATAATCTCAGTTAAGTCCAATTTAACTGTGTAAAAGCACCTTTCTAAACATTTTGATAGCTGCAATCCATCACAAGGCAAATCATCTTTTGGAATTACAGAAAAATACCATATTTTTGATTTACTCTCCACGTGTCACCACCCAGGTTTACACCCACAACACATCCCCTGATCTGACAACATCCTCGGGATAACTCTCATGTGTCATCATTAAAGAGCAGGATTCGGCACTTTGTCAGAGTTTGCAGTCCAGTGAAAAGCTACAAAAGGGGGGCAGAAAATAGATCTCTTTGATGAACAACAGATTATGATGGAGAGGTGAGCAAACATTCCTCTCATTCGCTGCCCACATGTGCAGCGCAGCAAGACTTACTATCTCACACAGCAGCAAATTGCTGTCTGATCCCAAAGACAAGCTTCAAATGGGACATAATCCTCTTGGATCTTTGTTAAAAACCACAGTGAAATGTAAATCACTGCACTCATTTAAAATACAACATTAAAAGACCTGTGTTTTTTTAAATAAAAGATCAAATGTATATGCTAATTTATAACAATATTATATTTACATGTAGTCATTGTGTATATAGTATGATTATGTACAGTATTTATAGGCTATCCATATATATATATATACATTCCAAAGACTGTGTTTCAGCAGCCACTTTCAGTCTGACTCCTGTTGTTGTAATGTGACATGGGAAAATTGTAATGTGAAAATCTGACATTTAAATCCCCACTGAGTTCTTTGACTTTAACACTCGCCCCTTCTGATTCTGCCTGATCTGCAGTCAGTGTTTCCTCAACTAGTCTGTGCACCTCTGTCTCCAAAATTAGAAACCCCTCTGACAACATGTTAGATCTCAAGCAAGATAACATGCAGTAGCTCACAGACAGACAAGAGTTTTGTCTCTTTTTTTTAACAAACCAGAACATAGTGTAAAAGATTGTTAGAACAGAATATTCAGTGCTGCCCAACAGCTGAACAGTATTTGGAAATGTCAGTCAAAAAAATGAACATTGACATATACGGTGTAAGATTTTTTAACAAGCTGCCAGTTTTGGCTAATTGGTTGTAACGCAAAGCTTCTATCTGTATCAGTTTATTTCACTCTAAATATCTGTATTCATGCTTATTTACACCAGATATTGTTGGAAATAATCTAGACTGTGTATGTTTAATTATTTTCTACAGCCATTTGTTTAGCTGCTTGAAAAATAACATCATGTTCAATTCATGTACATAAATTTGATCAAATAATTTAAAAAAATAACTGTATTTTTATTCCACCTTCAGAAAAAATATAAACTTTTTAAAAATAAAATCTGTGTTACTCTATTTATAACCTTGGATGTACAGACAACAATCAACTGGATTACTGTTGATACTGAGGAAAACATCTAGTCACAAGAAGTGCCCTTTTTAAATTGGTTTCAAATCATATGAACAGACATTTTTATCCATGATAGACATTTTAGAGTGTTGTTTTATTTCTGTTTGGCATTGGTTGTGTCCTTTGTATCCTCCTTGAGCCATGCTCTTGTGTTTGCTGGCCCAGAGTGCTGCTGTGTTTGATGATGGCTTGAAACAGACTGAAAAGAAACAACCAATGCCAACAGTAAAAACTAGTGCAGCTACCTGCTGAGTAAGTGTTTCTATAACGATTGTTACAGTGTGTTTTTACTGTGCGTGACGACAAATGTGATCTCTTTAATGTACAAAAGTAGTATAGTAATGCCTTGCATTTCTATGTTCTATGAGAGAGAGTGGCTGCACCAGAGATGGACTCCTGAATACATCTCAATCTTGGACCTTGGATCTTGGAAGTGAGACATTTTGCAAATAATCCTCAAATATTCTTCAGAAAACACACAGGTAACAGCATTAATCAGCAAGAATTTTTTAATCAAAACAAGCTGTCAACTACAATTCGCTTCCTGCCACTGTAACCAGCTTTCCGAAAGAGAAAATACACTGAGGAAGCTAACAGAAGAGTTATGTTGTGAAGTGTAGTGGAAATTCTCTGCTGCTGGTGAAGAACGAAATAGAGACTTCTGCCGGCCGACAAGGTTTTATTTTCTTTGCAAAGAAAAGGTCATTCAACATGTGAACAGTTGATGAGGAAAGACCCTGAACCTGGGGACTAAACTAAACATTTATACCTGAGGAACGCCTCCCTAACCAAAGATGTGTATTCACACCTTCTGGTCTGCTGTGAATATCGAAACCAACCCCCTAGGGTGTGGTTTGCACCGGAGGCATCCTGCAGATCTAGTGTGTAAATGTGAAGAGGTCTAGACATCATAATTAAAAAGACAAAAGGGAAGGTAGGGTGTCTCAGGTAGACAAGGAAATGAAATTACAATTACAGAAGATAAGAAAAAAATTAAGGGGTCTTTGTTGGTGGTTTTCTCTCCCTCTCTCCATGAACTGGTGTGATGGCAGTGCGACTGACGTTTGCGACGGCCTCTCGTCTGTGTCATGTGTCTGTGTCTCGTCTACGTCTGTGTCATGGTGTGGAATGCAAGGGAAATATGTCTATGATCATCAGTTTCTTCTGGACATTCATAACAAAGACTTTTGCCACGGAAAATACTGTCTGGTAGGGCTGTGTGATATGATGGTATATATCGTGTGACGAGAGAAAAATGTCTATTGTTTTATTTGGAGTCTTTCCATCTTTTGCACAGATTACACTGATACATTACTCTTCTTGGCTTTTTACTTTTATTGCACTTACAGTAATGTAACAAAGTTAAGTTGTTGTCAACTCTCCACCGATGTCTGTCTCTGCTGCGCTGCACACACGGAGAGCTCAGCCCCACCCGCGCAGTCACAGAGCCGGACTTTTTGTGTGTGTAAAAGGGCCAGCCGGCATGGTGAGACAGGGAGCTGATGCTGTTGTGTTAGCTCGTATTCAGATCAAATCAGGCGGTGTTGTGAACCCTGTATGCTGCAGGGTTGAGCAGAGGTGTGTGGGGATGTGGGTGTGTTTGTACTTTAGAAAGTAACTGCTGTGAAACAATCAGAAAATAACGTTTTATTGATCTGATTCACAATCTTCCTCACTACCAGCGCTCCTTCTCTTCATTCACTCTCTAGCTCACTCGACCACAGCTGCTCTCTCTCACTCTCTCTCAGTGGTGCTCTCAGCTCTCAGCTCTCTCTCTCTCTCTTTCTTTTTCTCTCATCTTTTTTTAAATGAGTATGGAAGCCAACAGAGAAGTGGAAAAAGAAAATTGCCCCCCCCTCATGCTAGTAACGTCTTTGCACTCCCTCATGGCAGAGTTTACAGCTCTGATCAGTCCGATTTCCATCACACCTCTGAATCTGGAACACTGGCATGCTATGTAAAAGATGAACCAACTATTTATTCATTGAATTAAAACGTTCCATATCGGGATAGGTATCGTCATCGGGATATGAGATTTTGGTCATATAGCTCAGCCCTACTGTCTGGGAGCTTAATCAGCTGAGCATGCTTGTACTGCTACGCCCAGTGGAGACCACTGCCTTGCCTGGAGCTGCACCAGAGAGGAAACATAGAAAGCAATGCAAGAGGACGTGGAAGCAGGGCAAGCACGGAGGAGTGCAAGCTAGGTGAAGTGTTAACCCATACAAACCGGCAGTTCCAACAATCATGTTGCTTAATGTTCTCTGGACAGCAAAATGGATTATATAACTCCTCCATCAGCACTGGTTACTCGTTGACATGGAAGAGCTGTCTACATCGAACTGAGACATGTACTTTTCTCTCTAAATGCACTTTAATGCACTGTGCTGCTAACTGCTCGTTCTTTTTTTTTTCTCTTGAGATTTATATGTTTTTAGCATTTTTTTAAAGGGTAGTTTTAGATATACAGAGAAAAGATAAAGATATACTTTATCTTTTCTGTTGATGTTGCACTGCTGTGGGCTGGGAGGGGCAGCATTTCTGTTTTTTTTTGTGTATGCAAATACACAAGAAAATGACTAAACTAAATCTTGAAATCTTGGAGTATTCTCCCCCCTTGGACTTTTTCACATTTTGCAGTGTTACAACTTGGATTCAAATTGATTTTATTAGAATCTTTACCATTTGATTAAAGCAAATGATAAAGTGCTTTGAAGATTAATAATATCAAACTATAATTAAGACAAAAAAGGAGACATCTGTATTCGCCCCCCTCAGTCAATGCAGTCAATAGTACCACCTTTCTCTGAAATTACAGCAGTCTTTTGGGATATGTCTCTACTTGCTTTGCACATCTACAGACTGCAATTCTTTACCGTTTTTCTTGGCAAAATAGCTCAAGCTCAGTCAGATGGGATGGAGACTGTTGTGAATAGCAATTTTCTGGCCACAGATTCTCAATTGGATTCAGGTCTGGGTTTTGACTGGGCCACTCTGAGACATTAACATTCTTTGCTTTAAAGCATTCCAGTGTAGCTCTGCCTGTATGCAGAGGGTCATTGTTCTGCTGGAAGGTGAATGCCCCGGTCTTAATTCTCTTGCAGACTGAAAAGTGTTTTCTTCAAGAATTGCCTTGTATTTGGCTCCATCCATCTTGCATAGTCCTGACCAGTTTCCCTGTACCTGCTGATGGAAAGCATCCCCACACGTGATGATGCCACCACTGTGTTTCACTGTGGGGATGGTGATCTCAGGGTGATGTGCAGTGTTGGGTTTCTGCCACACATAGCGTTTTGCACTAGAGCCAAAAAGTTCAATTTTGTTTCTTCCACATTTCCTGTGTCTTCCACATAGCTTGTGGCAAACTCCAAACAGGAGTTATTACGCCTTTCTTCTTACCATTCTTCCATAACAGCCAGACTTGTGGATTTTGAGTGCATTAATAGTTGTCCTGTGGACAGATTCTCCAACCTGAGCTGTGGATCTTTCCAGCTCCTTCAGAGTTACTATTGGCCTCTTTGTTGCTTTTCTGATTAATGCTCTCCTTGCCTAGTCTGTCACCTTAGGTGCTCTCTTGGTATATTTGCTTTTGTGCCATATTCTTTCCATTTTCTAATGATGGATTTAATGGTGCTCTGTGAGATACTCAAAACTTGGGATATTTTTTTATAACCTAACCCTGCTTTGTACTTCTCCACAACTTTATCCCCGACCTGTTTGGTGAGCTTCTTCGTCTTCAGGATGCTGTTTGTTTAATAATGTTCTTTAAAAAAAAACTCCATCACAGAACAGACATATTTCTATTGAGATTAAATTGCGCACAGGTGGACTTTATTTAACTAATTATGTGACTTCTGATGGCAATTGGTTGCACCTGATCTTAGTTAGGGGTTTCATGGCAAGAGGGGAGAAGACATATGCGCTCAACACTTCAGGCTCAAAATGGATAACGGGCACAAATGAAATCTAACATGCTAAACTAAAATGGTGAACATGATAATTATTGTACCTGCTTTGCATCAGCATTGTTATTATATGCATGTTAGCATGCTGATGCTAGCATTTAGCTCAAGTACAGCCCCACAAAGCCCCTAGTATGAATGTAGAATCTTTGGGGGATATTTGATAAGCCTGATGCAAATTACCTTGAGGGGCACAAACTTTTGCATCACTGCAGTTTTTTTTTATATTCAGAATGGTATTTATTAAAATTGCAAATGTAAATGAGCCCATCTACAGTTCATATGATTTGTGTAAATTGCTAGTAAATAAGAGCTGAGCTGAGCTGTGGACTGGAGCGCAAACAAAAATGTTTTCTGCTGCTGAACTTGAAATAGCCTAGTGGAAGAGATTGGACACTTGAAACTATAATCGTGTATTCATCCTATGAGAAGAATGCTAATATAACAGTCTACTTATCTGTCCTATATCTGTCTGCCTTATTCATATGGACTGGACCTGCTGGGAGACATTAATAGTCAGGAAAAATAGGCAGGAGGGACCTGGGGGAAACAGAAAGGTAAAGTCATAGGAAAAATAGACAGACTGTTGCATTTCTGCTCTTTTGTCTTGCTGAGCATGTAGCTCTGTCAAAGTAACATTGTATATTTAAAACTCTTTCCTTCTGTTTCTTTTGCTATAGCCTCTCTCACTCTGTATGCACCAAAACAGTGCTGCCAATTTTACATCTGCTTCTCCCAGACATTCAATTTCAGTTTCCTCTGCTGCAGTGGTCTGCAGTGGTCAGTCTGTGGTGGTAAATCAGATGCAGTAGCTATATGTATGGGTTTCAATTCTCTCCTACCTTAAAATCTATATTGCACCCAAAACATGCTATTTCAATCAAGATCAGTGTGGCCCTTTAGTAAATAAGGGGAGACACAATTTAGCTGTTTAGGGGGGCACACATTTTAGCAAATATCCCCTTTAATCTTATTGTTTTCCTTTAATTATATACTTTAAATTGTATATTTTGAAAATGTAACATATTTCACCCACAGCAAATGATACAATAAATGTGTTCAGCTATGCTGCTGGAGTCTTGGTTAGAGAACTCACACAGCCTCTCAGTAAGATGTCTCACAAAGTGCCATGTTTAACTGTTCAAGCTGTGAGTTTCTCCGGAGAATTGTGTCAGTGAGATCTGGCATCTCTCGAGACAGACGGTGGGACGTCCCAGACTGCAGGAAGATGAGTTACCAGATTAAGAATATGCTGAAATGCAGATTTCCTGCTTCTGATTCAAACATCCACAATAGACTTTTTTTCTGTTTTGTAAATAGCTCAGAAGGCAATTGCAGCTGCATCAATTAAACTGCATGTCAGTGGTTTTGATAGATCAAATAAAATAAATCTAATGCATATGAAAATGTGGAGTACAAACATGACAGGGCGAGACAAAGCATAACAGAAATTCATAACAGACATCATGTTCCCTTTGTTTGAAATAAGCCGTCGCTGAAGAGGAGCTATAAATTATTCAGGTGCTCCCCGATGGCTGCCCATTTACAGCCGCTCACTTGCATCTGGTTGGACGTATTCTTCTGCTGTATTCCTCAGTGATCTGCCTGTTTTAAAATGGCAGCAAAAATACATGTGACCTCTGAGTAGGACTCTGTCTTCACTCTTAATGCTTAATTTATTCATTACCCTCCCTCTGCCTGTGTTGCGTATGCGCCGCAAATCCCCTAATCGTAAATACTGTAGAATATCAAAATAAATGTGAAGGGGAAGGAACGTGGAGGATTATTATAGCTATATGTAAATAACAAGGTGAAATATGGCTCCTTCATCATCACAGTGCAAGCACAACAAGGATAGGGCGAGAGAGGAATAACAGAATGCAGTGGTCATAGATAATAACACCATTTGCTGTATTGTAGCCCATGAAGGACATCTCTCTCCAGACAGCACAGCATGTCATTTTTCTTCACTGCTGTTCCTTCATTCATGCTGATTTGAGGTTGGCTATAGTGACTGCCAGGAAAAGGGAAGATGGTTGAATGCCCTCTCTGTGGAGTATTTCTTCGGGTTTTAATGCTCATGTCTCCACATCTATACTGTTTGAGGGCTAGGTCAATTTTTTGTGGCTATATTGTTCATGACATTGGAAAATGGCATACAACTATAAATTACTGCAGGATGTCAGGCTGTCTCTGCCGAGTGTGACAATCCCTGCAGATTTTTAGACGGTATGTTTTGCATTTAAAATTTCTACAGAGCTACAAAGCTTGAAAGTGTAAAGTGCACTTAATTAAATGCAAGAAGTCGCTTCTCTTCATTTAAATTTGACCAGTTTTATCAGCATTGCAACATTACAGCAATACAGTAAGGGAGAAAGTCAAGAATAATATCTCTAATGAAACAAAAACTAAAGCTCCCTCTTCCCCATAAACGTAATGTGTTGCAGTATAAGCCGTTTAGTCATTCACATATTCTGCACTTGACAGTTACAGCCTCTAAGTGTATATATCGTTCGAATACAGACTGCAGGCTGGGGAATAGTTTTTTAATGTTGGTTGTCAATTTAATCGTTCTCTAAGTGCATGCAGTCATCAGGGGACTTGCAGACACAAATTGAGGTGAAGTCCGCTCTCTTTTAACACAGACATTTCCTAAATAAATGGATCAATAACTCCTCTAATCACTTTCGCACTTTGATCTGACTGCCTAAATTCTTTCTGCTGAATCCAAAATGAGAACCTCTGTTTGGCTGGATCAGCCACAGACCAGCCATATAACCTCAGCTGTGAGTGAGTGAGTGAGTGAGTGAGTGAGTGAGTGAGTGAGTGAGTGAGTGAGTGAGTGAGTGAGTGAGTGAGTGAGTGAGTGAGTGATGAAACTTCACCATTGGTCAGTTTTTGGATTTTCCACATTGGCTATAGCTCTTTCAAAATGAATCGGCATGAGTTGATGGAAGCAGAGGACAGCAGTGCGATGTAGAGTGACAGTATTTCCTGCCCTGAGCTCTGACACTCTCAGCTTCAGTGTTTAATGCAGTGAAGTCGGCTAAACTCCTGTTTGAATAGATACCAGCATCTCTACCGTCTCTTCTACTGTCCAGTGTGATCGACTCTCTGGCTGGCAGCGCTGTCAGCAGCCGGCAGGAGAGGTGCATTCGGATTTTATAACAGAATTAATACCAGGACACAAGCTTCTTATTTCTTTGACGTTTTCACATCACACATCATGAACAACAGCATTAAAACATGAGTCTTGCAAGTAAAACATGACTAATCCAGCTGTTATATCAGTTTAGTGTGGGGCGGCTGCTCTACAGGTGCGCTTGATTTAACTGTAACTGCAGTCACCGGGCAGAGATGAGCCTCCTGTATTTGCACCCAAAATGCTGTCACAACTGTCATTTACAATTTCCACCACAGCCTTCATGATCTTCGACCGGGAAAGAGGCAGAAAAAAGGCGTGTAGAGCCATGAGAGAGAGCGCACAGTTAAAGCACCCCAAATAACCACCACTCTGACAAAAAACACTCAATGCAGAGTGAAAAATGAGAGACATCTACTGAGTGAAACAGATGAAAGAGCAAAGGGAGTTAACAGATAATTAGAATAGTTATAATTAGAATTAAAATAAGTTCTCTTTCAAATCAAATATCCCAAAATATGAGTGGAAATTATTGTTTTTGTAATGCTGGGCTTTCACACAGTGTTTCATTTATGTTTGTATACCCTACATTTTTTTTGTTTACTATTAATATATTCAGTAATTTACAGTGGTATACCGTACATGCACTTTCAATGAAAAAGGCACAAAAATGATTGACTACATGTAAATAAAATTATAGTTTTATTTCTTACATTTTTGCTGTATATGTGTGGGAGTTTGTGTATGAATAATATTTTTCACAACCTTGAACTGTTCCTATACTACTAATTTTAGTCACCATCACAAAAGATTTTTACATTTTTCTTGTTATTATTTCGGTTCCTGGTAGGTTTATACTTTGTTACGTTGATAAAATGATAAGTTAGGCTTAAAGCTGAGTTTGTGCTGACAAAAGGATACCATGCATGTGGAGTAAAGACAGTTTATTAAGTGCTAATAGAAACACATCTTTAAATTATAACGGACATATAATTGACATTTTAATTACATCGACTGTTAATATTGATCGACATCCTCTTTCCTAACTAAATATTTGTCAACAAAACTTGTCACCATGCTATGATTGGAGTTTCTTTGTCATATTATTGATCATTAGTCATGCCACGTTACCCATATTCAGATGTGCATGTCATTGTGAAGCAAGCTGCTTACGGAAAAGAACCAGGTTTCAGCATCAGGGTGGCATTCACTGATTTAATTCCCAGTCTGTGCTTGTTCCCCAGTGTCCTCTCCTTTTGGCAAATAAATTGGAGTGAGCTGACCTTTAATCAGATATGCACAGCAAACTTGAGTGTTTAAGCTTCAAGAACCAGACACGTTAACTTCAATTAATCAAGTGAATACCATTACAGCAGGTGATGTGCACAAGATGGTTCACCGTACCATATGCATATTTTACTCATCATCACTCTGAGGTATTACTTTCTGACTTTTTCCCAGTGGACGTGGCTAATCGCTGGCCTCTCTCTCATAGTCAAACACTGCTCTGTAGTGTTTAAATTCAGCTCGTCTGCTATGCAGGGATTTTAAAGCAGCTTTCCAAAGGGACAGGTATGTAAAAGGTTTGAAGGAAACTTGCAATATAGAATTCAGTCTCTGGAGGAGAAATATACAAGCAGATGTTTGAATACTAAGTCATGGCAATGTCATTCAAAGGACAGAGCAATTTCTGATTTCCTTATGCAATTTTGATGAGAAGTTATTGTATTCTATATATATAGCTGATGTAAAACAATAATTAATCAATTAGTCAGTCAATCAGCAACAATTTTGATAATGAATTAATTACATTCTTTGAATTCGTCGTTCATGACTATCTTTTGCTTTTGGACTGTTGGTCAAACAAAACAAACTGTTTGAATATTTCAGCTGGGGCTTCATGATCCAGTCATTTTTCTCTTTTTTCTGACATTTTATAGACCAATAGATCAATAGATGAACTGAGAGCATAATGTTCAGATTAATTGATCATAAAAATAACTATTAGTTGCATCACTAATCTGTACAACAGCGATGTGATACAAATTGTAGTAACAGTATGTCAATTAATCATACAACCAGGATGATAATAGAACAACCCTGCTGACTGAACACTGGCATTGGACTATTCTGCTAAAACCCTTTATTATGTTCAAAATTTTTAAACAAGGTCCAATAAGAAGGTCAAGAAGACATTGAGGACAATTATGTACAGCATGTGTGAAAATACTGTATTTTCTTAGACGCTAATTATTATGCAGGGCTAAACTCTTCACATGCAAAGATAAAGAGCCTTGGGGGGAATAGTAAAAAATAGTATCTGCCGTATAAACTCACCAAATTAGGGGTAATGTGATCCTGGCTCCTAGTCGGCCTGACTGCAGATACCCAGCTGGTCATGGTGATGAAAATAAGCTGAAATAAAAACTTGGATGGAAAAAAAAAATTCTGAAGGTTGGAAAAGAACATATTTTATCACTACTTTTACTGAAGGAAGCAAGACAAGTGTTCTTACATCTTGATCTTAGAAAAAGTGAAAAACCACCTAATTTTGTTGCACAGACCTAACAGAATTCCCTGAAAGGCTAGAGTTTTTTTTTTCTTAAAATCAGGTTAATAGAACTGAGTGGGTGGAATTCAGCAATCCTAGATTCATTATCATTAACTTACAAAAAGTTTGGAGATGTATCATTTTATATCTGCAAGCCAATCATTAAGGTGAATCTGCTGTTATAATTTGACAGAGGGTTCAGCCCTAATAATTTCATTACAGACTAGATATGAAAATCTTTTTATTGCAAACCTTTTTAAACACGTTATCAATGGATTTTAAAGGCTGGAACTAGTGGGTGTTCGCTGGGGAAATAGATATCCTGTTTGCAAATGATGTGACTGAGTTGGATCAGCCAATATTATTACCATGCAGAGATAAGTGTGCCTGAGAGATGGATTTTAATACAGTGAAATTCATTGTGGCTTAAAAAACAGAAGACATAGTCAGGGGTTGGAGGCGATTCGCTCTCATTTCATTTGTAGTTTCATAGATTATTAGTCTAGTATCAGATGTTATTGAATATTTGGAATTGGCTTTCATTATATATTGACAGAACATTTCTTCTAAATAATGAAATTACTACAGGACCTTGTCGAAGACATTTATTAAAATATTGATTAAAGGCTTTTAATGGCCTGATAACATATCTGTAATCAAAGAGGGGGCTAAATTCAATCCATGGGAAACATCAAACATGAAATACAGCGGACAAGATGATGCACTACCTCCAGCAACAGAAACGATCTATCAGCAAGTTATGGCATGAACCGTTTGAAGGGGAGTAACTGTGACATAAACCCTTTTTCGAGGCTTTCAAGCAGGATGACCTGGTCTGCTGTGTCAACTGCCTCACTGAGATCAAAAAGGATTCAACAGAGCAATCACAAGCACAAACAGCAACAAGGGGAGCCCAGGGAAAACCGTCTGTGTGCCGTGGAACGTCTAAAAAGCTCAATTTAAACTTCTCAGCATATTATTATTCATACAAGGCACCAGCTTGGGGAGACTGCTTATTCCAAATCCTCTGAGAAATATACAGTTTGTATAAAATATCTAAAAACCGTTGTATTGCAGTCAATGGCGCACTGCACATCTTAAAGTTTGGTACTTGGTGGAAACTAGATTTAGTCCAGGTTATTAAATACTGACTGACTGCCACACACCAAGATGGAGGAGAGCTCTAAAGTGACATACATTTAAGAAAGACATATTTTCTCATTGCATCAAATCTCTGAAGGCCTGGCAGACAGCAATTGACTTTTTCCTACTCTAAGCTCTGAAAATTATTCATGGAAATGCAGAGCATATTTAGAGAGACCAAGTTTAACATTTTATAGAGTCCCAGTATCTCACTAGAGGTAACTTGTTCCACCCCACACAACTCCATATCCATTATAGATGACTAGCTCAGTCATGCCAGAAGTACACATATGTTTACAACTGTCAAATACACCAAGAGGAGTCACTGAGAGTCCTGAAAAAATAGCTATCCATCTGAGCTGGATGGATCCCGAAGACCTTGTTGTAACATTATCTCCTAAGTATATCAATAATACATACAGTGATAAATGTGCCCAAGTGAATAGAATAAAAAACAAGGAAACCAATGTAGCTCCAGGATTATGCAATATGTTAAAGGGGGTGGTGGAAATTCACATTCAGTTCATGCATTTCTAAATATGCACACTTCCTGTGGCATATTGTAATTTGAGTTTGAGGCATGTTGAACATTCAGCTTTATTGCTGTATTGACAGAATATTAATTCTTACCGTAATTACTTAATCACAGTTTAGATAAGAAAATGCTTGAAACTATTTATATTTAAATGAATATCCATTTCCTGATTGACCCAGAGAATGAATTTGAAATTTTTAGCCATTGAGATTGCTCCACAGATAGCAATGTTGGTTTGTCAGTCAGTTAGTCCATCACTTTAGTCCAGGGATGAATCTTAATGACAGTGATAATTCTCTGACTTTCTGTAGCACCACCAGCAGGTCACAGTTTTCACTCAAAAAAAAATCTCAAGATCAGCCCATATATATACTCATTTCACTAGGACAACAAGGTTCACATTTGTGGTTTTGAGTTTAATATCTCAACAACTGTTGGATTAGTTAGCATGAAATGGGCTATAAACATTCATGTTCCTCACAGGATGACTTTTCATCTAGCTAATACTGTGCTTTGTGATCAAATACCTGCAAAATGGATCATCCCCATCAGCCTCAGCTGCACTTTGTATTTTATGCTAATTATCAAATATCAGCCTGCTAAAACACTAAACTAAGATTGTGATCATGATAAACATTATACCTGTTTTACATTAGTATGTTAGCATTGTCATTGTGAGAGCTGAAGTCAGCATTTAGGTCAAAGCACTGTTGTGCCTAAGTACAGCCTCACAGAACTGCAAGCATGGCTGTAGAATCTTAGTCTTGTTTAAAAATCCTTCAGCTCGCTATTTTCCTCAGGAGAAATACTGGTGATGCATGAGGTGAAACAGAATTTAAAATGACCATGAAGTACATGAGAGTTGTCCCCCAGTTAAACTTAGTAAGGCGCGAATGCTCCCTCTGATTGTGTAGTTCAAGACCATGCAGGGCACTGAGGTGTTATGGGTATTTCACTTTCAAGTACATAGCTTCAAATATCATTAAAAGTTGATGTTTTGAGCCCGGTGGTGCAGTAGCTATTTGTTTTAAGGAGCTGTGGGGTTTTTCACTTCCAAGACACACTGTGAGACTTTGTAGATCATCCCAACAAGTTTATATCTGAAGTTTTGTGTCACATATTGAATGACTATTGTACTGAACAAGAGAGAAAAATCAAGATTTTATTTAACTAAAAATGTCCTTGAGAAACAAACCACTTTGACTGCATGTGAACACATTTAACAGTTAACAGGAAATATTGCAACTCATTTTAACCCCCTACAGCAGTCGTTCTCAATTTTTCTCTGTCATGCTCCCCTTTGGAGAAAGAAAAATTTTCATGCCCCCTGCCCCAACAAAATGGTTGACAAAATGGGGTCAAGTCTTATCACTGCATTAGTGGCTGCAATGAGCCTTGCAGGCTTGATACTGCTTGATACTGCCTCTCTCAGGTCATGCTCAATGTTGAGCTTAGATCTGCACATGTTTTCAGTGAGGCAACAGCAGAAAAGCCCATCTCACAGAGACAGGATGAGGCGAAGGGAAGCAGAATGCCCACAGCCCTCTGCCCTATGAGTTGATGCTCCCTCTCTGCACCAAGCCAGGATTCACTCCGTGTCTGAGCTGTAAACCTCTGCCTCAGGGTGGAGTCAGATGTCATCCCGATGAACTGGTCCTCTTCGGCAGAGCTGAAATCAGCAGGTGCTGCTGCATTGAATGCATCTCTCACCCAGTTAATACCAAACACTGTTGTTTTGGCAGTCTTTTTAAGGATCTTCTCAGGGAAGAGATGTGTTCCTTAAGACATGGAATCACTGTGGTGGCTCCATAATCACTGGTTTTAGCAAATTCACTCAGATTCTTAAAGGAATCAGTGTTTCGTTGATCAAGTTGCCTGCCTCACATCTCAAGCTTTCGAGTGAATGCTTTGATCTTGTCTGCCAGGTGAGAAAGGTGCTTGTCTCTGCCTTTAAGCTGAAGATTTAATTCCTTCGGCTTTACAATATATCGCTATCCATCAGAAATAGTTCATCACTAAACTTGCTTGCAACTTCATATGTTCCTCCTCCAAAACCACCCGTATTTCCTCTCTGAGCTCAAAGACTCACAACAACACTTTACCTCGCCACTTGTAAGGCAAAACATTTGTCTTTCAGTTTTTCGGTGAGTTACTGTTCAAGGTCATTTGAAATGTTGCATGTAAGTCTTGCAGCTGTGTCATTGGACAACCTTCAATTTTGTAACGCTTGTCTCATCAAGCATAGTTGACACCACATCCAAAGCTGCAGGGATTATGAGCTCCTCTGTTATCCTGTGTGGTTTCTTGAACTGGGAAATTCTGTGTGTGACTAGGTATGATGCAATCAGTGCTTTTTTGATCAATGATGCAGCTTTTACAAAGTGATGTTCCTGCTGACGGTATTCACAAAGTTTTCTCTGAAAGAACCCGAGTGGCTTATTGACGTGACTGGGGTGTAATGTCTGTAAGTGTCTTCTTAATTTATTGGGTCTCATACTGTCAGATGCCAGACTTTTCAGACTTAAAATACACATTGGTCCTTCCTCATCACCCACCACATTTTCTGTGAACCCAAGAGCAAGATAGGTTTCGTCATATTTTCTTGACTTGGTTTTTGATTGATTACCGTCAGCTAAGCACTTGATCTTGTTTGTCTTGGAAGCATTGCCTGTTTTTCTTTTCATCCCTGTCAAATATCTCTTCATTCTACAAAGCTACAGACTCTCTGTCTGAATGAAAACCATTGCTAATGTGAAAGCACGGTTTGTTATTGTTCCACCGTGAAAAAGATTCCGACTTCAAAACATTAGTTCCGCACTACATTTTCCCCCCGGTCATGCCTCTGTGGGGTGCACCACACACTTTGAGAAATGCTGCCCTACAGTATGTAGAGATCCAAATCTGAGGTATGAACTGACAGAGGTAAGAGTGAGAGTGAGATACCTCACTGACAAAGAGACAAAAGAAACAAAGTGCCTGTCTGGCACAAAAAGGGGAAAAGGTTAACATAAATTATATTTTACTAAAATAAAGACTTAATATTAGCATTAGGTGTGGATATTTTCTCAGTTTAGTCTACAATATTGCTTTGCATTGTTTTATTTAATGAGACTAAGTTCTGCTAGCATCTCTGTGAGGCTGTACTTCAGCACAGCAGTGCTTTGAGCTAAATGCTAATGTCAGCATGCCCACAACAACAATGTTAACATGCTGATATTTAGAAGCTATAGTGTTTACCTTGTTCACTAGCTTAGTTTAGCATGCTAACATTTGCTAATTAGCACTAAACACAAAGTACACCAGAGGAGGTTGCACTTTATTTTACAGTACACTAATAGCACGTAATAAGCCATACTTTGAATCAAATTAGACAAAAAGTAGATCTAATATGTTCTTTATTAGACAGTAAACAAACACTGTTATACCCAAGACACCATACACCTAAATTATATTGTAATTAGAAACTGCATATAATGTCCATGTATTAGACCCAAAATATACCGTATTGACCCGAATACATGATGACCCTAATTAAAAGACCACCCCCCCTGCTTTTCTCATTTTTGGAAAAAGACTAACAACTTGGATTAAATTGCTCTTATTTGCTTTTTACTCACAAAACTTTTATTGCACTTACAGTATCATAATGAGTGTAGTCGTTAACTGGAGTATTTTGAGCACATACACACAAACACACAGAGCACACAGCCCCACTCACGGTGAAATAGAGGAGAGGAGGGACTCAGCAGGACCATAAACAACGGCCAAACGTGATAAAGACTATACTTATTTATGTTATTTACCTAATTTATGTGCTCTCTTTTCATTTCAGCACAGTGTAAAACTCTCTACTGCGTTTTGCTGTCAGTTATGGCCACACAGTGCTCAGCGGAGCAGAGGAGAGACAGTAAAGTAGTTCAGTGGATGACAACACTTGTTACGTTACTGTTACTCAGTTATTACCATCTATTGTCAATGAATATTAACATTTAAAAGTTTACACCCCCAAATATAAGATGACCCCACTTTTTCCAGTTGTATTCAGACCAAAACAGTGCTATAGTAAGACACTATTAAACTGAACTATACTCAAAGCCAAATAGGAGTTCCTAATACACCATTACCAGAGCCTAATGGGAATGTCATTCTTTCTGCAGGTGTTTGATTATAAACCAAAGTATTCAACTAAATGAGCTTTTGACCTATAGGTGAACAGTTAAGGGATCATCAAACTGAGTACACTAATCCTAAAAGGAAAGATATTGTATCTGCAACATTGAATGGCAATCCATCTGATAGTTGAGACATTTCAAGAAAAATCAAAACTACAAATGTCAACTTCATGGTAATACTAGAGGAAAAGTCAGACAATCACCAAAATAATTGGTTTTCATCCTCTGGGAAGACTTCTTGGAAAGCCATATAGTGTGCAGAGGGGACCAAATGGATGGACCAACATTGCAATGCCGCTAGCGTGGACAAAAATAGAATTTGTATTGAATAATACACATAAAGCTATGTCTCATGCTGTGAGCTCCTATATGAATCCAAAAAAGGCCACAGTCAGTATATACTGTCGATAGATCAACGCCTAGGCGTTCTGTCTTGCGAGGGGAAACAGGTAACATACAAGAAGGCAGGCCGGAAGATCTCAAGTCATAACTAATGATAATTAGGTCAGTATGAAATGATTCATCACTATATGACTACTGTGAATGCTTCCAAATGACAGAAAAGAGGTCAGATGAAATGGTTTGGAGAAGCACAACTCAACCTGTGCACTAAATGTGATTGGGCCTAAAGAGTGTTCTTATGGTGGTGCTTAGAGTATTTACCAGCCTGGAGAGAATTTTGATTTTTTTTCATGAGGGGTAGAAAATAAAGAACACTTGTTTTTTAACCTATTTTGTTGGTGACTGCTGCAGCAACACCTCCACAACCTATCAAAGTGACAGCTCTGGCAGGGCACGGGCACAACTCTGACATTATTTGCAGATAGTAAATAAGGAAAAATATCTGGCTAGCCAGTATGATTCATAGTTAGTCCCAGCTCTTGTTTACAGACAAGTTGTCACATTCATTTAGCAAATTACACTCGTGCTTGGGGCTCAGTAAAATGGTTTTACCCTCCCACTTTATTGGGGGAGAGGGGACTGTAAAAATAATAAAAGCTTTTTTTCTCTCCTCAGTCTTCAAATCTGTTGACTCAGAGTCCCTCAGAATCATTTATCTCTACGAGGGGATTATGCAGCAAAGGTGCCAATACTATATTACAGGGTTTTTTTTCCCAAGTATTCAATTAATTGTGTAAAATTTCAACCAGCTAAAGGCAGCTCTATTACTTTCTTATAACCCTGCTTAGAGGCTTGTATGTAACAGCGTATGCTAATACTTGTCGTACTAAGCCCTTGTAATCTTCATGCTTGAATTTGTGAACAGGGGACCATGTCTTTACCATATACTGTAAATACTGATGGCATAATAAAACTTGCTTGAATTCCTCAGAGTTTTAAATGATCCCAAAGAGTATAATGCAGCAAATTTGGTGCTGCAGTATATATGTACAAGTGCACTAAATGTGAACAAAATGAGCAGTTAAGGATTAAGGTAAGATTCATATGTGTGCCCCCTCCCCTTTAATACATTTCCCTGCAGACTGCAGACCATATGCTTACGTATCAGTGAACCATGAAATCACTTGGTTTTCATGAAGCTGATTTGCATTCTCAGGTTAAGGCGCAATGGGGCAAGGGGGAGGTAGTTGTAAAACCTTCATTTAGTATATCAGACCTGTCTTTTCTTATTATGGTTGCGTAAAATGATCAAAGTGTCACTATTACTGAAACAACACTGCATGCTAATAGCATGAGATGTGCAGAAAGCAATGCCACCACTGTTGTTAAAACAATCTAAATTGTTCGATGTAAATTTGTATCATCCTTCATCATGAGCTGTTTTGTATTCTTGCTGTTAATTGAGTTAGATATGAATATTCACCCAAGTAAAAATAATATAAAAATCTTGAGATTAATTACTGTTTTCAGTCCTAATAAGAGCTATTTGAGCAGTAGGATTCAGGAGATGAATATGAATATCAGTCATATTCATCTCTTGTCCCTATGTCTGCTCACATTTACAGTACATTTAGACTCTTGTTATTCTACTGTTCATCTGCTTAAGTTGTCATAATATTTTGTTGTGTTGATGTGACATAAACATGTCATATCCTCTACAATTTCCATAAACTGCACCATGCAGTCTGGTGACGGTGCCAAACCCTGTACACAGTGTGTTCTTAAGATTTATAGACCCGCCTGTGGAAGGATTACGCACATAATTGGTGGAACCATATTGCAAAACCATCCTCCAGGAATTAGGGAAATGTGAAATCTAATCCTAGTGAGCAATTTGTTCTTTTTCTTTGGATCTTAAACACACGAGACACTGATTCATCATCAACACAGGGAGGGTGGTGATATGAGTGTTACCTATGATATATGTGGAGTAAAATATGTCACAACTCCTGACAAGCTTTTTTCTGGAGCTTTCAAACACATCAGCAGGTGGAGCTAACTGAAGGCCAGCAAGTATGAAAAACCCTAAAGGTGTTGTGGATGAAATTAGAACAGTTACTGAGCTTGCAGATCCATCTCCATGACAACTGAGCAAATTCAATTCGCTGATGAAGACTGTGTGTTATAGTTGAAAGTTTGGGATTTTGACTACTACTATTTCTAAGGTCAAAAAGGAACACATTTTCTTAACTACAGTAAAATGAAGATTTAAAAATTGTAATATTAATAAAAGGTCTCTTAAAGGAGCAAAAAATAATTACTTATTATGTTTTAGTATAAAAATGTAAACACGCTCAAAGGTAAGCAGCTTTATTATTTATATCGGCTTACTGCAATCTTAAGATTTAATGATTCATCACATGCCAGTTGCTTTGGATTAATACCATATCAGGATGTTTGATGTTTAGTAAGCTTTGACTTACTCTGAGGTTTTACAAGATTTTGGCTGATCATATCTCTAAAACATGTCCAATCCTTCCCCAAAGTATTCTAATGTAACCGGAGCCAAAATCATCTCAAAGACATTTCACAAGGCATATCAGAAAAAAAAATAATGAGATGTCTTTACTGTATGTGGCCTAAATATCACTGTTTTATGCCTCATGTGGTTTTCATCTTGGGTAGCAGTGTTCTGTTATTACATCTTTTAGTTGAACTCAGAGCTGAAAAGGTTAGTCAATTATTGGATTAGTTGATGAACAGAAAATGTATCTGCAACTAATTTGATAATTTGGTTTAAATAATTAAATACAAGCAAAAACTATGAAATGTTTCATGGCTCCAGCTTCTTAAATGTGAGCATTTAATGTTTTACCCTGTTTGATAATACTTTATTGCTCCCCTCCATTTAGCATTCATAAACAGTGTATAAACACTTAATTAACAGCTTATAACACACTATACTGTAGTAGCATTTAAGAAGGTGCAAGTCAGCCACTTGTCCTGTGAAGCATCCATAACTGGGAATGAGTGATTGATGTTTTGTTGTGAATATGAAATATTCATAAAGTGTTTTTCAGATTTTGACTGTTCAAGTCAAGTCAAGGTAATTTTTATTTGTATAGAGCAAGATCACAAATTTACCTCAGGGGCTTTACAATCTGTTCAGCAATAGAACTAGCCTATCCTTAGACCTTAGATCCTTAGACCCATCTTCAAATTGTTCTCTTTGTCTACCATTGGTCAGACAAAATGAACAATTGAAGACATGGCTGCAACATGACTCCGTTTTCTGACATTTTATTGATCAAAAGACTCATAGAATAACTGAGATTATAACTGGAAAATAAATCAATAATGAAAACCATCTTTAGTTGCAGTCCTGGTTGCATTGTGGTTGAATTACATTAAAGAATTTGAATCACAATACAAACATACCACTTCCATGTTTTTTTTTCAGGATCTGATTGTAATATGAGTAAAATATAATTGCTTGTTCAGACCTGTAACTTAACCCATGCTGGTGTGATTGGCTGAAATTGCCTTCAGCTGATGCATTACACAGGACCTCTACATGTGATCCCACAGCCTTTGTCTGATAGAATCTAACCATAATACAACCAGGTTTAATTATCACTGAGAATGATTTTTTTTTGTGGTCCCAACCTGCTCCATCAGTTCTTCAGGTCTGCTCCTGGTAACCTTGTCCTCTAGCAGGATTCATGAGTATTGATTAGCTGGGTTTCACACACACACATACACACACACACACACGCACCATTTATCTTTTCTTGACCTTTAATGCCAAAGGTTTGTAGAAGCTAATAAAAAGCTAATTATTCAATCAAACTGCTCCTACAAGCAATTCTCCTTGAAACTGTTTTGTCTCATTTCAAGTAAAGAGCTCAGTTCAGTGGGATAGGAGCGTTCATTAGGGTCTGATGGTGTTTTAGATTAGCGGAAACAGCTCAGACAAAAACACCTGCTTGTCCTTAATAATCACCTCATTTTTGTAGTTTTGTCCCCAGTTGAGTCTGAAAACACTGCAACTAGTAAATAAATTATATATACATATACATATATATATATATATATATATATAGATAGATAGATAGATAGATAGATAGATAGATAGATAGATAAATATAGATATAGATACGCCTAAATACATTAGACATATCTTCAATATGTTCACAGTTTCGGGTCATGTAACCCTATTAGTTAGATGTGATTAGGATCTGACTGTGGCAACACAGCTGCTGAAACCATGAATACATCCAGTATTATGATTGATACCTTGCCATATAGCTTATATGATCCTGTGTGTATATCAAGTCATTAATCAAAGTGCTGGCATGAAGAGTAAAATACTATAAAGCCAGGGGAAAAGAGGAATGGTCTGATGGCATGCAGTTTCATGGATCTGTTGAGAATGAGTTTCACCTCATAGTTATGACAGCTATCAGGCTACTCTACACCTCGTAACAGCATCACTGTTTCCTGAGAGAGTGGCTCTGTCTGTCCACTGCTGAGTCATGATGACATTGAGAATGTCCTTTAATAAGTGTGTTACAGCTGCGGCTGCTTTATTGCTGGTCTTCATCGCAGGCTCTGTGATCACTGCAGTTAGTGAAAGGAGGTACTTGCTGAAAAATTAAATTCTAACCAAAACCTTTACTACTGTCAGGCAAATTGAAAATAATTAAAGTCTGTAATTAATACACAAAAATCTCCTCACGTCATTATGGTGGAATTAATTTCCTGTACTGATGTGGCCTATTAAAGGCTGTGGGTCCTTGTTTACCTGGCGGTAAGCTCAGGATTGCCATTGCTGTGTCGATATTTGGAGATGGAGCACAAAGAAAGCCATCTATCTCCAATATATAAATGCATTCACTCGAATCTATAATTGATTGAAGCTCCAAGGCTTGTTTTTGTCTCCCTTGATGGCCAGGATCTGATGTAATGAGATGCACAAAGGTTTTTGCAGAGCTTTCTTTTGCAGAGCTGATATCTAAGAAGGAAAAAATCCCCCCTCTCCTTAGGCCAGTAATAAGATAATTCTGACATTGTCTTCTAAATATGTAATTTCTTATTTCTTATAATCTTGTGTTCTTGGTTAAAAAAACGAGAACAAAAAGACAATTCTATTATATACCAATCTTTAAATAAATCAATGTAGCTCTTATCCGCTTTTCCTGATACTTGCTCTTGGCAAAGTTTTCCTAGAAAATCTCCAACAGAATCATAATTTAGAAGAAAGCTTGCTTCAGATATATCTTTTATACATTCTAATATAATATTACCCCCCGCTTTTTTATTTTCTAATTGTTAGATATGGACAGATAATCCTTCCAGTGTTGGTACATTTGTGACTATTTCCAATCAAGCTTTATTTCTAAGCACATAAAATACATATCATGCCTGTGTTGCTCATCTTTAAAGACAGTATTTTGATCATTAAGGTGAGTTTTAAGTTGTTGGTGGTTTTCTTATGAAAGAGCTTAAAAAATAAATGTCAATAAATCATGCCTTCAACCAGACTGGCCTTTCATTTTCTTTATGCCACACACATCAAATCAGAATAACACCACAGTGAAGTAAAAAAGGAAGGCCTGGCTACCCCTGTTGTCATACCACAGTACTCTAAATAACAAAGCTGGCAGCGCAGGAAGATCCCCAACAACTGTCTTTGTCTTCCCCAGATAGGAAAGAATAGCAGGGATGGATAATAACTTGACAGAGTATGTCCTTTGTCCAAAGTTGCCTGGCACTGAGGAATTTCTTTTCCATCTTTTCACTTCATATTAGGACCTGGGGAGAAAAAGAAAGAGAAAGAGAGAGGTAAAATCTCGTGGCTGTGAGAGGAGAAAATGGAGCGGGGAAGTGTTTGATGGAGCCATGTTGGAGATTAAGTGAGACCGGCTTGTCCTGAGCCGACACCAGACTTATCACACTGGGCCAGGTGATGATTTGATGCTTGGAAACAAAGATAAAACTGAAAAATCTGTTGTTAGACCATTGTGGGTGGATGAAGGACTTTTACAACTTTATGCACCTCCAAGTGGTTGCTCAGTGTCACATTGCAGCACGAGTAGAAGCAGTTAACATGCATGGCATTATATACTATGAAATGATACACCATGAAATTTGTGACACCTACGCTCTTCCTTTGTTTCTCCCCTTCATTCCTTATACTCTGACATGACAGCACTGACTTCAGCCCAAGATAAATTGAGGAGGATTGAAGTGACGTGATCAAAAAGTAAAAGCTTGCGTCATAAATACTTAATTGGCTGGAGGGATAGCTGAAGGTGACAAGCCTGAAGTCCTTCTCTGAATACAAATGGATGGTACAGTAGCGCTGGAGGAACCTGAGTGGAGAATTATGTTTTTTAATGCATGAAGGCTCTCTGCAGACAAATGCGAGCGATATGGTAATCTCTCTTGGATTGCGTGCAGCTGCACTGCAGGCAGAGCTGTGACATGTCATGTAGCTTGTTTTGGATTTTAGGGACAAGTGAGAAACTGAGGGTCTATGACCTTGGCATTCACCTTTGAGAAAACACAAGAATGAAAGAAACATTTCACAGTAAAAATAGTCTCTTAAAGGTGCATGGTGTAGAATTTAGTGACATCTAGTGGAACGGACTTGGCAGAAATGGAATATAATATTCATAAGTAAGTAAGTAGTAGTAGTAAGTAAGACTTGTTGTTTTTGTTACCTTAGAATGAGCCCTTTATATCTACATGGGGAGCCAGTCCTCTTCTACAGATCCTGCCATGTTTCTACAGTAGCCCAGAATGGACAAACTAAACACTGGTTCTAGAGAGGGTTCATGGGTTTCGCAGCCACTCTAGGTTCTCCTACACACTTGGAAGGAATGTGTAAGTGTGTGTGTGTGTGTGCACATTTCAGTGACTTACAAAACCTCATCCATCCTCATCAGATATGTGTACATATATAATGACAATAACCTTATGTTAAAGCAATAACCTTATGTTAAAGCATGCAGTAATTATTTGGAAGCATTAATCACCTTATTTTCTCCGTCACAAAATCTCATCACAAGTGGAGGACTTGCCCGTTCTTTGTTTTGCACAGATAAATTCCAAAGCAGTGTCAAAATATGATTAATTTTTCATTATGCTCCCCTTTACACTTTGTTCTCCTTTAGCTACAATGATGCAGTGAAATATTAATGACAGGACACACATTCATAGTCATGGTATCTCCAACTCTGTTTTTCTGGTGCCTCTCCTGCTGCTTATGCTCCTTTCCTGTTGTTTCATAATCAGATCAGCGCTCATATCGCACCCCAAGCTGCCAAGTGGAAAAAGGAGCAAGCTCAGTCAATGAGATTATGAATGTATGACTGCTTCTCTCATGTGTTGAGGAAAGTTGCCTCCTTAACTTGAATACAGTCGAGTACTAGATGATAAACATATGTGTTAAAACAAACTCCTCCTCTGGTGGGGGTTTTTTGTAGTGAAGCTAGTTAGCTTTTGTCAGTTGTAAAATGTCTTAATTCTATCAAAACAATTAAACATGTCTCCTGTCCTCTAGGTGGTGTTTTCCAGTGAGCCCAGCGGTAGTCACCTGCCTCAGCTCTGACTCTCCAACCGCCAGCTGATCGAGATGCTGATGTGAAACCTGCAATGGAGACCAGGGCTTGATATCTGGTGAGTTTATCATATTTTCCAAGTCACTGCATATTGACTAAGAGCAGTTGCAGCTCTGCCTTTACTAAGGGCAGCACTAACTATGCTGAACATGTTGAGCTAGCAGTGATGCATCAGCAGATTGAAGATGCTGTACTATGTAGATCACTGGTGGGAATTTATTACAGGGAAGACTGTGAAACTACAGGTGCAGAGCAGAACTGGGTCAAATTTGCAGATGCTTTTTCTTTTTTTCCCTGTAGCATTTGTTTTACCCTGTTTAAACAGCCAGATGGGTGGAGATTGTCAAATCTGAATCAGCTTTATTGGCCAAGTATGTTTAGGCATACAAGGAATTTCACTCAAGTTTCCAGCAGCTCTTAATATACACACAGAGCAGAACACATGTACAGAAAGATACATAGAGCCATGCAGCTAAGCAAAGACTAAAGCTGTTATTTATATATTAATTTTTATTTTGTATATTAGACAGTCTTAGGTATAATTTGTAAGTGCAACAGTTGTGTTAAAGAGCTTAGGTTTGGTTTCAGAAATGGGCGGACACATTAACATCAGAGATTCTTCTTAATAAAAAAAAAAGTGGATGCCATTTCCTGCATTTGTACATATTTAGGGGAAGGAGGACATTTTTCATCTTGCTTTCAAAAATGAATAGTATAACAACAAAAACACAAAAGAAATGACATCTAAATCTATGCATTCTTAATGTGTTAACTTTACTTACAATAATTCTCAGTTTCCTTCATAGAAACTTCATACTTTATGACAGATTGATGTTCAGTTCTAGAAGAAAATTAAAATAAATGTATAGATGAAATGTTTTTTTTCACCCACTAAGCATGCACAGGTGATTTTATTCAACCTTGTAGTGTCCATCTTCTCCTGGCTGCATACAACCCTACTACTGTCCACCTATAAGATAAGAGGGTATATATCTGGCCTGAGGTGCAAAAAGAAGTCCGCAAAGCACCCATTCCTGCACTTGCCACTGATCATTAAGCTTTTAGATATGAACCCACAGTATGAACATTTTTTATCCACTTTTCTCTTATCTTATATGGATTTTGACAGCTGGATAGTAAGAGTTCATTGAGATTTTTGTAAGAAAATCTAACTGAAACTGTAAAAGTAGGGTAGAGGATTTTGAACAGCACTCCCCCATCCCCCAGTGGAAATTATACCCTTGTAAGCGCAGTTTTAGAAAATATATATCTGTAGCACCAACCAGAGAAGCTGTCTGTTGCAGCCTGTTCTTGTCAGTTTAGTAATATTTAACAGGGCAAATTCATCCCATCAGATAATGTTAAATCAACACTTTCTTTCCTACTTAAACATAGACTTAAAGGTGAAAACCACCAACCTTGCATCTTTTGTGGACTTGATTGACTTTGCCAACTATGTCAAATTATGTGACCCATTAGTGGTACAAAAAGGTTCTTTCTGGAGTTTTAATGTAATTGACTGCATCTCTAACTAACCTGAAATATGCCATAAAGCAGTATAAATGCTGTGTCATGTTTCAATCTTACATTATATAGCATGAAACTATTAATTAAAACCCGGTTCATGAGAGGATAGAGTTAATGATCTGTGCTGCGTCTTCAGAGAGCAGTCAGCCAAGAATAATTGCATGCATCTGAAGTACAGTAGGTACCTGTATCCCCTTAACATCTGTCTGGTGTACTCGGAGTATGTTTGCATCCTGAAAATGTCATCCCACTACATCTAGGCACTATATCTGATCCGGTGTGCTGCCAGTAACAGTACTTCGCTGAGGGCGTGGTTTTAGGAGAATGACTGGGTAATTCCCTAGGGGGAGTTCAAGGAGGCTGGGAGGTAAGGTTATTTTGCCTACCTCTGACCCTCTGTGGTCAGAACCCCTGTGGTTTCTGCGGTCAGGGGGGACTCAAACAGTGCTGAGAACAAAGAAATATGATGGCTCCCACTTGTCCTCCTCTGGTTCAAAGGGAATGGCAGGGCAATGCTAATTAGCCAGCTTGTGTTACTGAATTGAACATAACTGCTGTTCCCTTCAGTGTTTTCCCTCCCCCTCGTCGTACGCCTAACAAGCAGCGTCTACAACAGTCATACACCCTGCATAACTCTGCATATTTTTCCCACCGTGAGACATCCTGCTTGTTTCTCTCTTAAAAAATAAAAATAATTCCCAAAGTTAAATCCCCTTTAAAAGAATTAAATTCCCTTTCCTGTCAAATACAAGCAATTTGTGTTGTCAAGGCGCAGCAATTTTGACCCATATGTGTTCTTTTGACATCTTCACCCAGAAGTTCTTTCAAGTGTAGTTTAATCCTGGTTGTCAAGTTTGAGGGGGATAAGAGGCGTAACAACAGGATTCCCCACCAGTTCATCTCTGTGTGCGCGAAATTATGATACTACAACTGAGGAAATGCTGTGCTGTAAGTAGGTAGAGAATGCATGTTTTTAATCAAGGATCGAGGGGAGAGTGAGGAGGAGGTCAAGTTATTACCCTCAGATATTCAAAATTCCAGTGACGGCACTGTGCATATACGCCTCCCGTCCTCTGTCTTATGTTCTGTGGTCTGCCTCGCTTGTCAAAGTAATCTGAGTCTTGCAGTTAGTGTTGCAGTCCTGGAATACCAAGTATCGAAAGCGGTGATAGGCAGTGTAGAGTGGCAGATCAGGGTATCCTTGAGGTTTACAAACACTTGTTGCTATGTTAGGTATCGTCTCTGCAGCTGGCTCTTGTTGCTGGAGCTCTAATCATTTGTAGAAAATTAAGCTACACACTCCATGTCATGCACGTCTCAGAGTAACAAGGCCTTTGTGAATTTGAAATGTTGTAGCTGAAGCTATCTGAAATAATAGTGGAAGAAAATATGGTAAAATCAAACACACCTGCATTCGTGCAAGCACAAGTCAGATACAATAGATGCGTAGCTCCAGGGGAGTAGTGCTCAGCGTCTTGGTGCTTTCTCTCTCTTTCTTTCAGTCAAATATCTTTTTGTTTGTGCAGATGCACGCAGAGTTGGCAGACACGTTGAAGACTGAGTCACTTAAACAGCCTCATCTTAACATACAGCTGAGCTGATTGATTCCTTCATACATCATATTCTTTATATTGTTTGTTGTTATGTATGCATGTATGTATGTATGCATACAGGGGGGCATTGTTTGAACTCCTCCAAGGCACATATGGTTGTCTCGGTGCTCTCTCACTTACAACATCACATGATTAAATATTCAGAGGCGTTTAATGACACATGGAGGTGCAACCTTATTGCATAAGCATCCTCATTAGTTACAAGGAACACAACTGAGTTAAAGAATCCATTTACATTAATAGCACAATAAGAGTTTGTCAGCATAAACAAGCCTCTCTCCCAGAGGAGCAAACCAGTCAAAAACTTGTCATGCAAGTGTAAAGCCTGCAGCTCATCCATTCGCGATGAAAAGTACATTACATTTTGAGATTCATGCAACTTTCTCTGCAGTGCTTGAATCCAAGGAGGCAAGTTCTCAACCTAAAAAGGTATCCGTAACCACGGAAAATTTCTCTACTTACAGTTCATAAATGTATAATTTCATTCAGAAATCAGTAGGGCATCACAAATGACTGAAGAAACTCTAATGTCTCGCTCCTGGCAATCGGTGACAGAAGTTACTGAATTTAGAGACGGTGAATAAAAGTTCAGTAATACAGACGGAATCACACTCAGGCATAAGCTAAACATATTTGAATACTGAAAATAAATTGTTCTCCCTGAGGCAAACCAAACCCACGACATATCTAAAACTAGGCTATGAAGTAATAATGTGTCGTAGTGTATATTACATGAATATTGTATAGATGATGCATGTTCATGCACATAACTACGGTTTTGGAAATAATGGTGAACTCATTGGAGTTGCATTCTGCATTTATGAATAATATATGCTTTAAAAAAATGAAAGCTTTACTCTTAAGGTGTTAAAATGAATGTTCGCTGAATGCAGATATGATCTTTTATGCAAATTGAATAGGTTGTGTATTTAAAGGGGTATTTATAAACATCTATCTTAGCTCAAGGGAGAGGCGTCTGCCTCCTGCTGTGCATAGAAACATACAGAAACTGCTGTACTGTGCTCTCTTTACTCTTTCATCACAAATGTGCATGTCTCTGCACAATTCAAGTCAACCCTCCTTGCTCGGTGAGTGTCTCATGATATAATGTGGCCGATATCACTGTCCATCTGTGCAACGGGCTAAACAAGGCCATGACAGGAGCCCCCTTCTTTCATATTATTTACCAAATACAGCGTAAGGGAGTAGGCTGCGTGCTAGTGGTAGACAAGTAGCTGGTTATGAGCCACAGCTCCTCCATTGTCTAGCATGCTGGAGAAAGAGTGGGAGCCCCTAAAGACGCCTGGCAGAGTCTCTGCTTCCATCTGCCTGCATGCCTTGCCATGGAGCCCAGCTCGCACCACTTGAGATTATACTCACGTCCAAGCTGTTACTGTAATTTGCATTGGCTCATAGGCAGAGGAGAGTGAGGAGGAGGAGGAGCTGCACATGAGGCAGGGATGTTATAAGTGGTCCTGGCAGCACAATGAGCTTGCCTGGATGTAGTATTATGGACAAGTGGCACGGGCAGGGCTATATTAAAGTGCAATAATGGCACTGAGCAGGTTGCCCTGCTGTCCAAGATTATGGTCTGTGTTAGTGGATGGAGCAGATTTTAGAAATGTGATGTTATTCAGTGTTTGTTCTGAATGCTTTATAGCTGCATTACTCTCACTTCATTCCTGAGGCTGTCTCCAGCAGCATATGAAAAACCATCAGTCAGAAAACATGAAACAAATGAAATATCTGTTGTTCTGAAAGACCATATCATTTGTTACATATTCCAGCAATTAGCAAGCAATATGTTAATTTCCTTGTAAATCATTTAGATGAAAGATCAGGCACCTGGAGGAAACCCACGCAAGCACTGAGAGAATAAAAAAAAACTATCTCTGCACAAGAAAAGGCTGAGCATCAAACCGAAAAGACAAAAACATGAGCTACTGCATGTGCTGCCCTCTCTCTTTCAGATCATACATCAAACCTAGGAAGTCATAAAATCTTCTTTGAAAATTAATTCAAATCCAAGGCAGCAGCTTTATTTACAAACCATTTTCCCAACTGAACAGGCGTCTGTATTGAACAAGGCAGTGGCACCCGTTTTGGATATGTTGAATATGTAGAAACTGCTTGATGTACGATCTTAAATGAAATTCATGTTTTCTGTCAATGAAGGGAACAAAACCAAAAAGCAATTTCAGCTCAAACCCCGCTGAATGTTCTCTGATGTCCTCGTTTTTTGGGCTTAATGTGCTTCTAACTTGATAGCTTTTGGACTGCAATTTGGTTTAGCAGCTAATTTATCAAATTTACTAATTAACTAGACACAGAAAATAAAGAGCAATTTCTGATAATGCCACCTCCATCAAATAGGTTGTGAACTAATTATTTATGGTACAGCCAACAGCACAATGACCCATAATGAACTTCCTCTAGCTGGTGGCAAAGTCACTGTACAGTATTTAATGGTTCCTGTCTGTTTACGTTGGTCAATATAATTATTTCAATCTAGAGCTTAATCTTTTTTCTTTCATTGTAGTAAATATATTTCCTTGGGTAAAATACAAACAAACTATACAACACAAACCAAGGTGGTAGCAACAATATAGAGTAGATACTCAGATGGAGGATCGAATGTCAGAAAAATTTTAATCAATTTTATTTCCTTTGGCAAGTTTGCAACACATCAACAATTTTACACAGCAGCTAATCCATTTTTTTTTTGTATCACTGACTTTCCATTATAGAGAAAGTGAAATCGACTGTAATGTCTTTAGCTAATCTATTGACTATGTATCACAAGGATTGAGCTATATTAACTTTGTGCACAGCTATGAAAAAAATATAGATAAAAATAATTATGTGACTGATAAGAGAGAGAGCTAAATGTGCCTTTCAGTCACAAATAACAGGCCTGACAGGTTTGTGATTAGGGACTCACAGAGTGTGGCATGAGCTTGTCTGCAGTCATTCTAAACATTTCATTGACATAATTACTAATTATACTGATATGTCATCGATTAAATGCATTGACCTGATTTCCCCACAAAAAAAGATGTAATTGGAGGCAGAGATGCCAAATAAAGACCTTATTCACTCTGAGAATCATGCATATCAGACTTTGTTATACATGACCTCTGTTTGAACCTGGTAGGTGTAGCTTTCTTTTTCTTTTCTTTTCTTTTTTTAAAGTGACATTTACATTTAATTAAGCTCTTAGCAGACATTTTTGAAGATACTTTGGAAAACCATTTAAGTTAGGTCAACTTCAAGAGGACATATCATGCACATTTCTAGGAGTGTATTTATATTCCCCTCAGTTCAGCCTGTGTCTCTGTTTTGGCAGACCTCCGGTGGTTCTGGAGGATACATAATCAAGGAGTAGTGGTAGGATTTCATTTCTTTTTCTCACTCACTAAAGGTGGAAACTTCTCTAATACATGTTTGAGCCTGAATCAGGTCTGAAATACATGAGTGGACAATGCAAACAGCCTGTGGAACAACCTTAACAACAACCTTAGCAGCAAAGGCTATGGAACGGACAGCTGTTTGCTGTCATGCATGAGGAAGTAGATGTAATATTGCAAACAATGCGTTCTGAGCAGATTGAAGCCTGGGCTTTTGACTTTCAGGAACTTTGACCATGTTAAACATAGACATCTGATATCATGACAGTATAAAAATTGAACAAAAAAATCACAAAAAGTATGATATGTCCCCTTAAAGGTATCCTGTGCAGTTTTTGACCACTAGACGCACTATGAATCTCTTATTTCTTTGTATCTCCTGCACCTTGCACCATGCACCATGTGACTTCATACACAGATGCATACACACCAAGAAATGTAGCAGTTCAACAAAGGCTCTGCAAAATCTTTATGAAGATTTTTTGGTGAGAAATACTATCTGTGTTTCCAAAAAATCCACAGGGTACCTTTAACTTTAATGTAGTTAAGGGAAGGGTGGATCACCAATCAGTCAAAGTGAGCAATGGGAGCCCAGAGCTCATTTCTTTGCCTTGTGGCCCCCTAGCAGGATAATCCAGCCCTTTGTTAAAGATTACATTTAAAGAATACATTAGAAAAGACCAACATGACACCACTTCTTAATGGTGCATCCTTAACAAAAGTAAAACAATTAACCAAATGCACAAATACTAATTCAAATGCAGTGCTGATAATGATACAAAAGCAACCAGTCTTTTGTTGGTTCAGGAGAGTCACAGTAAACAAAAAAAGCGACTTGCACATAATAACTTGTACCTGATGATAAACTGATGTTGTTAGAAGCAGCTAGTGTTCAGTTTAATTCACTTCATTCGTTTGGTACAAAGCCAACTGTAGATAAATCCACACCTTATGCGTATTTACTGCCCCACCCCTGCTGTGCATGTATGCACTGACATTGCAAAGTGCTTTATTTGACACAGAGATGGGATTAGTGAAGCTCAGACACCCTGTACTGTATATAATACCTACAATATATGTTTGACAAAAAAGTTCTGCCTAAACCTGCTTTGCACAGGCTTTCCTATGAAGTGTGTCAAATTGAAGCTGTGCAGTCCATTATTTGTGTGCACTGAGTGTGAATCACATGCAGTCATTTCTGGCTCATTCTGAGGGTTGTAACACACACTAATAAGCACAGCCTTGAGTGAATTTGAGCCACTGTCTTCTATATCAATTAGAGCTGTGTGGATTTTTACAGTAGATTTATTCATGTGGATACCACTGGTAATAAATCTCAATAGTTTTTGTTAATTAAATGAAGCTATAGTCACATATGAGAAGGTATGCATTGGATATTTACTGACGAAACAAAATGATTAATGAGGTTGGCAGAATCTAGTATGGTAACAAAAACAGTTGGTCTGTAATAGTGTGTGTGTGTGTGTTTGCATTTGGTCTTGTGTTTGATGAGAGTCCAAATCTTCACATTACTGTAACAGTTTTAAGATTTAGAGAAATATTACTATTATTCAAATGTGCGATTAACAGATTGTCTGTATTATTATTGTTTCAGAAATGTGTCCTTTAATGTAGACCAAGTTTGTCAGTAATCCACCTTTATTACACGAAACTGCGTAAATTAATGATGCTCAGTGAGTGGCTGTCCTGTTGTATGAATAGAGTACTGTTCAACCAGGAGAGGTTTTAAGTTCAAACGTTTGATACATTTTCACTCCACAGTGTAAAGCAGCTCTTTGCTAGAGTATGCTGTGGCAGTGGAGCACATAACAGGCATACATAATACCTTGCAAGGGTAGGGTACATACAGAGCGGGATCAATGAAGTATAGGAGCCTTGCGGGAGGATTTGAAACCAAGTGTGGATTCCACAGCATCACTGTCACACAAAGTGGCACCATAAGGCACCGATTCAGAGGGTCTATTCAGCTCGTTGGTACAGAGCGATGAGGGCAGAGAATGCTGAGGATCAAGAGGACAAGAATAATTTAATTCTGCAGCGATGAACGGTCCCTTGCACCTCATGTGCGTTGGAGGGAGCAGCAGACGTGGTATCGCTACTGGAGGTCGGATGACACACAGCAATACGTTTACCAGAGTGCTACTGACATGGCTATACTTTTTCATGAATATTGGACATTGCATGTAGGAGATAACTATCATTTCCTATTCACTATGTGGTGCTAGAAAACATGCACTAAATGGACATTATGTTGCTGAAGTTTGTAACAAAAGGATCCACTTCCTGTTGCCAATAGGCGGTGCTACACAAGCGGGTCATTAATACAGCAATACATTAAGTGGAGGTCACCTGACATGCATTTGCATCATCATGATTATCGGACATTGCACAAAGGAGGAACTTTTCTTTGTCTTACTGTAGGAGTTAAATATCACTTCCTATGTCCACTATGTGTCGCTAGAGATTACATTTAAAAAATACATTAGAAAAGACCAACATGACACCGCTTCTTCCACTAATTATATGTCATGTTGCTGTATATCATGTGTTGACCGCACCATGTTTGTCATGACTTCCTGTTGTCAGTAGGTTGCACTATGAGTATGACTCAACATTGACATGTAGATGTGTTCAGGCCTGGACTCCTCTTCAAGAATGTAAAATTTGGCCCAGATTTGACAAAGTCCAGTGGAGTTACAACAACTTCCTGTTTCATGGTGAAACATGCATATTGACAGGCATGCCATGTCAATTAAAATGCAAGAGCTTAGTAATTTTGCATTGCAAAAGTCTTTACATGACATTGACAAAATTCGAAGTTGCTCTGGTTCATTGTCTAAGAAGAGTTTGTTCAAGTAAAATGCCTGCAAAGGGCAAAAACTATGCAAAAGTTGCACAGTAAATTCAAAATGTCTTGTTGGGCTTAGGGTATGGCTCCTAGAGACTTTTTTGTAAGTCTAGACATGATACATGTGCTTACCAAATTGCACCAATGTTGGGGTTTCGAATTTAAAATTTTGTAGGGGGGCACTTTTGAGCCATTTTGCCACACCCATGCCCAAGGCTCATAAAGAATATATACTTTTCACCACTTTTGACACATGTAAAGAGGAAGAAGAAAGAAGAAGGAGAAGAAGAAGAACATGCATTACAATAGGGCATTCACACCAAGATGCCAGGAACAGCACCAGGCTTTGAAGCCAACTCAACATAGTGGCCAAACCATGGGGCCTGTCTCCTGACACTGTATCCACTTCTCTTTATACATCCATGCTTCGCACCACTCAGTGCTTGGGCCCCAATAAAGCAGCAACTCAGTGGACAAAATAATGAGTGTAGAGAACAAGCAGGCATGCATCAATGAAGAAATAACAAAACTATCACCACATGGGAGCACATCTAGAAAACACATATAGAACAGACAATCATGCTGCTACACTTTGAAAATCACCAATTTGTGCCACTGACCCTTGTTAGATTTTAAAATAACTGCGCCTAGAAATAGAAATCCCATAAACTTGGTGTCATTCAGAATCACTGTTTGCTAGAAGCTACTGCTTTTATCTCGGCTTATTTGTTTGTCCTTTTTTCCTCCCTTTTTTGACAAATATGTCAACTGTACTTCAGCAATCTCTAGGAGGGTGTCAGTGTAACTGCTACACGGAGAAAAGAGTAACAACCACACTGTGTATTGTCTACATATTTGTTTATGTCAGGACATGCTACCTTCTAAAATGACAAATTCAGAAGGAACCCTTGCATAAAGATCCAGTATTTTGGAGGTAACATAGCAAAAATATATTTTGATGCATTCATTAGGATCAAATTTTATCTTGTGTGTCTTGTGTTTTATTCATAGCATTTGACTTTTTTGTGAAAAAGGCGAAGTTCTTCTTGAGCTCTGCAAAACCTGTCATAGCAAATCTAAAATAGGCAAGTGGCCATTGTAAATCAGAGGGCAGAGCCTTGTCCTGTTTATCCTATTTATCACAACAGCTAACAGATGGAAAGCAGTCCGTGTCTTTTTTTTTTTTGTGGCTTAATTGTGGAGGCAATTTGTGCATAAAGTGGATTGACTGGAACAACACCATATCTAATAATTCCATTATGCATCATATGGTCCTTGCGATTAGTGAGACTATTTCAGTGAACAATTCAGTGGATATAATCAGTATTCTGTGTAGAAATGTAGTACTTGTCTCTGTGAGACTTAAAAAGCCAGAAGCAATTACTTTACATAAAAAGCCCTCATACTGTATGTCATTAATGTACATTAAATCAAGATTATTTTCCCTTTGATAATTTGAGTGTTCTGACATGTTTAGGGAGCTGTTGTAAAGAAATTTCTTAAGAAATGATGATGTAGATAAACAATTAGGTGATTAATTAATCAGATCATTCAGAAAATAATCAGCAACATTTTTGACAATTCATTCATTGTTTTAGTCATTTGTATATTTTCTGTTTTTTATTGTCTTGTATGATAGTATACTAAATATTTTCTGGTTTTGGACTGTCAGTCAGACAAAATTAGCAATTTAAACTCTGGGGAATTATGATGGGCATTTTTCACAATTTTCTGACATGTTATGGAAGTAGCAATTATTGATTAATCAAGAAAATAATAGGCGGATTTTGCCAGATTTCTGAGATTTCCTTCTTTAAGACTAGATGACTGTTGTCATGTCCTCCGATTCCTCCCATGTCATTTTGTGTTTATATGTGACATGGTTGAGTATTTATCAATTATCAATTAAATAATTATCATGAAGCAAATAAATTATGATGACACTCTCTTGGAAAACAGTCAGAAATAATGATTTACCAGCTAGTTTAGCTGTTTTTGTTGTTTTGTTTTGTTTTATTTTCGGTAGTAGTTGTTTATTCTTTGGTTATTTTAAAATGAAAAGTTATTTGCAACTTTAGCAGCAGCTACTCAGGGTTGAATTTATCTCTGGACCAATTCAAATGAAAAAGGAACAGGTAGCAGATAAAACGTAACAATCAATCACCCAAGTGTTCAATCAACAAGTGACGTGCACGATTATAGTTGTGCAACTCCACTGTAATCTAAATGGTCTTTATCTTGTTTAGGGGAAGCTGTTACAATTAAAGTTTATGGAGCTGTAATAGTTTGTGCTTCTCAGTTCTTCATTGAAAGTTTTAAATGGGATGTAATTGAGAAGACCGTCTTTGCATGCAGACATAATTATAATATGCAAATGCTCCTCCTGTTTACGACAATTGCTCCCACCCTCCTTGATGAGATGCGACCACAAGTCCCCGGGGCTGTGGAGCCCCGTATTAGGCCTCCTCTGGTGGAGACAGAGCTGACTCCAATGAACTCGAGCTGTCAATAATTATGCCTGCATTCTGACAAGAGTCACACAAGGGCAACAAGCAGTTCACTGCCTGCACTGTCTAATTGGCATTTACGGTTTTCTGACAAAGTCATGGCCAGAAAATATCCTTACAATGCAGCAGCTCTGGGCAGATGTTTTTCTGAGGCAAGGGCAGCAATGTTTGTATATGATCAATGACTGTTGTCAATGTCACACTCAAAATATGACTGAGCTTCAACTTTGACAAATTAAACTAATAGTATTGCAATCTAGAGCAACTAATTATTATTTTCATTGTCAATTAAAGCTGTTATGATCAATATTTTCATATTAACAGTTGATCACAAGGTTATGTATACTACATGTAAGGGGTTACTCATAATAATGAACCCACAGAGAATAATCAGCTGACTTTGCAACCCCTTCAGTTTTGGAGTCTTTTAGCTCATTGTTGTGATTTTCTGGACTGCCATTCCTTCCACTGTTTTGTGTTTTTGGACACAGCAGGCAGTTGTTTTCAGCAAAAACAAGCTCTCATAAACCCAATGTTCGCTATCTCCTCATCGCCAAACATCAGAGACACAATGTTATCAACTAGCTGGTGAACATAATGAAGCCAGATATTTCTGTCAGGCGTTGGTAGAGAGTGTTTGAGATTCTATCAGCTCGTTTTTAGGACCCAAGCACCGAGTGGTGCAAAGGCCCTATGGTGTCTGAAGGAATTATTATTATTTTTCCAAATGAACTACATTTTTGAGGGGATAAAGGTGCTTGAAAACTCATAAAACTTTGCATATGCATCAGAAGGGGTGAAAAGATTTTATGGTCTTGGGCATGGGTGTGGCAAAATGGCTCCAAAATGTTTTCGAAGTCAAAGCCCCACCTTTACTGTGCAATTTTTGCACCGTTTTTGCCATTCACAAACGTTGTACTTTAACAAACTCCTCCTAAAGATTTGACCTGACCAATTTCAGACTTGGACTGTGTCATCTAAAGACCTTTGCTATGGAAAATTATTAAAATTTTGGGTTTTCATGGAATGCCTTTTACGTGATGTGCCGCTCAATTTGCATGTTTCCTCATGAAACAGGAAGTTGTTGTAGCCTGACTGCATATTGTCAAATCCACCCCAAATTTTACATGCTTGATAAGAGTCCAGGCCTGAAAATATCTAGATGTCAATACTGAGTCATAGTCATAGTGCCATTTACTAACAACCAGAAGTCAGCCTTATGCAACAAACATCATCCGATTAACATGTCTATGCATGATATACAGCAACATGACATTGACCCCAACGTGACCCAAAATTAGTGGGTGTTCTCTAGTGCCACATAGTGGACACAGGAAGTGATATCTAATCTAATATAATCTAAATCTGTCAATCAATTTATTGATTGACTCATTGATGATTTTGATTGATTTCAGAGCTGTACTGTAATATCAACTAAGATTTCCAATGATGGTTCTTATGACAACAAACCATACAAAGATCATCAGAGGAAACTTTAAAGCCACCCATCTCATCTCAAGATCAAATCAAAGGGTCCGTATTTCATTCTGAGTGAATATAAACTGACAGGTAATGGCACATTCCTGTACAGTTTTATGATGGTAGTTAAAACTCAATTATTCTCACAGAGGACAATTATTAAAGAGACACTATGAGCTTGTTTTTTTAATTTTCATGAAACTAGGGTGTGCATGTGTTTTCCTCTTGTGACATTCCTGTGAATTATGAGATATTTTGAGTTGTCTTGAATAATTATTCAATTTGTAAAGCTTGTGCTTCTCTCTGGTTATTTAATTAGGAGGATATCCTGGGGAATTCAAAGATGCACTAATTAAAATTTCCAACAGTGTTAAACATGTGGGTGTAACTGAACAGGTATGAAATAAATCAGCTTTTTTTTACTCTTAAAAGAAGATTGACTGCTGATTTCATGGATTTGACTGTCGCTAAAATTGCAAAAATGCATCGTCATTTTTGTAGCTGCTTGTCCTGTATAATGAAATAGCTCTCATTTGATTCCTGCTACAGTTGTTTATAGCATTCTCTGAGCTTTTACTTTTAGTCATTTATAAGTGAGCACCTGATTGTTTAAGTATTTATCTGCTCTGGTGTCCTCCACATGTGGACCTCATATTATGTCTACAGCACTATTTTAAATATTTGAACCATAATTTAACCATTGATTTATTATATATATTTATTGGGACCATGTATAGTGTTAAACATAAATATTACCATTTGATGTACTGTACCAGAGTTAGCTTATAGCTAATTTTCATCTGCAGTCCCTTCGGCAGGTCACAATTAAAACACACAACAGCACAATAACAAACAGTACAAAGCAAAAAACACACAGGATACATAATACAAAATACAAAGCTACACACAATGGTGCATCACATGCACTCACAATGTCAACTAGAAATGATTAATGTATGCTTGTCAAATTAAAACAAGCTTATTTGTGTTCATGAGAAGAGAACGTAGAGTCAATGGTTACGGAGCGGATTAGTTTAGCAGACTTTAGCAGGTTTTAAATGTACTGCAGCTCTTCATATCATCAGGTAGGACGCTCCATTGAATTGTGGTTGTCACAGAGAATGCTGACTGCTCAAATGCAGTGCAACAAAATCTCATATAGACCATATTCTGGAGAGCCTAATAGAGTCTACTGAGCGAGTATTCACAAAGTCATGTAGTGGAGGAGGGGCCAAACCATGTAAAATTTTATAAACCACGCACAAATTTGAAAATAATTTAAAATTTTCAAAGCTCAGTAAATGGTATTCCTCCACTACCCTACAGTGATGGAAATATATTGGAGTTTTTAGAGTTTGTTTGTATTAGGACTCAAGAGGTCTTATGGCTGTTTCACCAGTTCAACATGTAATGGAATAAGAAATATGGGAAAGAATCATCGTCCAAAGAGAGGCAGTTTCTAATAAGTCTAAAATTTTCTGAGTTGTACTTTAGGGTTTAACAGTTTCAACATGTTTCCTCAAGCTCACATTTGGATCCAGTATCACAACAAGGTATTTAAAATCAGTGACTTTGTCAATCCATTCACTTTTGATGAGAATAGCAGCGTCATAAGGTTGTACCATGTTTTTAGAGAAAAACATACATTTTGTCTTGTTTACATTTAGACTAAGACATGGCATGAGACATGATTTCTCAAGCCATCTCTTTTTGCATGTGTGTACACAACAGTGTCATCTGCATACATTTACAGTTCCACATCATGACACTTTTGAGGGAGATCATTAATATATAGGCTAAATGATAGGGGACCTAACACTGACCCTTGTGGAACACCTTTTGTGCACATCACTATTAGATAAACATGAAGACATCCATGCCAGTGATGAGAAGTTAAATTTAGAGAGTTTTGTTATTAAAACGTCATGATTGACTGTTGAATGCTTTATATAGATATAAAAATACAGCATCAAATAATCCTCCTTTATTGAGCCTTGATTTAATTTATCTTGATTTAATTCATGAGAAGCAGCCAGGACCAAATTCATATTTTCTGTCAGTATATTTCAGAGCATAAAGTACAAACACACACACTTCCATCAGTATATCTGAGCCAGAAAACCAAGCTGAAAGACATGCATATACTGTTAATTTATTCTCCTCCTTGTTTTTTCCTCTTGGGCACTGCTTTCTTTGTTCAGTGTGTTTGTGTTTTATGTGCAGATACATGAATGTGTATATATGATGTTTTGTCTCTTCTCATATTCTCCTGTGTTTGTGTGTGGGTGGCTGAGTATTGTGGTGTGCTCATGACACATGCCTTGTGCAGAGTTATGCATATATGAAAATTTGAGTGTATTCTCTTATGTTTAATGAAATGTAGTATTTAATAATCATATATGTGGTCAGGGTCTGGATCAGATCGATCCTAACTTTTTTTTTTTTGATGGATCAGTATCTGCTATATAAAGTATGAAAAGTAGTATGCTAAACCTTTGATGCAGGAACCTCCAGATATGCCAATAACACCTTTGTTCATCCAGTTTGTTCTGGTGTCAAAGTGGACAATCACCACACTGCCAGATGTGAAGCAGAAACATTTACATCTTTTATTCAAGATAAACAATTTCTACAAGCACTGAATGGGCACCATGGGACAGTGAGTTAAAGGACAGCTCCCAATGGCCCCTTGTTATCCACCCTCACACCCAAGAATATAAACTACATTCTGCAAGCAGATAATGCAAATCTTATCACACCATGTAAGAGCTATACACAAGTCACATTGTGCCTCAGAATGCATGAACCAAAATGCATCGCTGTCAATAACAAGGATCACTCCAAAGTGGAGCTTGGTCATAGAGACTCAACTATATAAACATGACAATATAGAATGAAAATGTATCTCATCTTTTACCTCTTAATGTGGGAGCACCTCCCTCTGCTTAACTTTTTTCACTGTCCTTAACACCAATGTTGAAGACGTCATTAGTTTTTCATCATTAACCAAAGCAGTGGACCTGATGATGATGCTAGCGGAAAAGCCAGGGGATCACCAATGTCCATGGGTTTCATCCTGTGGGAACCATGTATGTCTGTACAAATTTTCATGGCAATCCATCCAGTAGTTGTTGAGATATTCCTGTCTGTCCTATCCAAATAAAACTCACCCAGAAAAAGGAGCCGGTATCTGCAGAGTTGAATAATAAATTGAACAATACTGATTTTTCAAAAAATAAAAAATATGATGTTTTCTTTTTTAGGAATGTACAAAGTTAGCTGTGCTACAAAATTATTTTAAGTTTTTTTTAGACCCATACAATGTTTTGAATTCAACCAGATTCTGAAGAAAAGTTTATTTATTTTGATATGAGTAAAAAAAAAAAAACAGGGTGTGCTGTTTATTTTCAGTGTTTATTTTCAGCCGCTGGCTAAAATCTGATCAACATTTCATATCTTATTCATCATCACATATAATATTGAGGTTGTTTTCTGCAGGTCTGCTCAGGAGTTTTTTTTTTCAAACATTCAAACTTGTATTAATTCAGCTTTTTGTAGCCAACGACAACGGATGTCAGTAAAAACTCAGTGGATTTTAGGGTGTGGTATAGATCAAAATTTAGAAAACTTCAGCATAATGTTGAATGTCAGCTTAATTCATGGGTGGCTTAACGGCGCAAATCTTTAAATTTTAATGAAAATCAACTATCATGTTCACTTTGCTATGTTCACGAGTAAATAGGGAGAAACTTAAAGTAGAGTTTACAAATAAAGTTTACTTATAACTATACTACACTTCAAGTTATCAAACTCAACAGCAGATGCTGATTTTTCACAACTAGCATATATGTGCATACAGTATGTGCAGTAGGTAAACATGCAATTTTGTTATTAAGATTTTAGTTTAATCAGAATGTGAATACATGGTTGTTTTAAATCAAATGTGTCTTAGTAATCCTTTGTGAAAGCTGGTGCTCTTGCATGACTGGACACAAAAAAAACCCCCAAAAAACACAAACCCTTGTTCACCTTGCGCTCCCTCCTGCTGTCTACATATCGATTTGGTGGTTGGCACTAATATTAAGCAATAAAGCAAAAATAGAAATGTCAGGCAGGGCTGCTCTTTTCTTTTAATTTCCTTGGTCATTCACACATCTGTTCACGTTCCTTCTTACCTTCTTACCCATTAAGATTGAGGCCTTGGCTGTTCAGGCAGCTCAACATCATCTTAATGCAATTCAAAGACCTACATTCTACACCAGAGTTGCCGTGGCAACAAAGTTTTCCCCCTCCCTGAGATGCTGAAAGATCAATAGAGTATCCTCGACGGTGTGGCAGGAAACGCTCTGGCACAGATGGTCCTCTGAGAAACCATGAGCGTTGTGGTCTAGTTACCATCTGAATAATAACACAATCAAGCAAGGTCACTATTATACTGAAATTTAACAAATGCGGGCAACAGTTTTATATTAATTCTCTCTCTCTCTCTGTCTTTCTGTCACTATTATATAGGACTCTATTTAACATGAAGTATGATCTGTGCTGATGTGGCATGCTTTAATGTTATAACTCTCTCAGCTTCTTAAAAAAGGAAATTTGGGGAATTAATTTTGACAAGGCAGGCACACTGTGCTGCCAACAATAAAAGAGCTTTGCTAAATAAATAAATTCTCTCAAGGGGGTTGGAAATGTTCCATCTAGTGTGTGTTTTTGCACAAGAAAATGGTTTAACCTCAGTATGATTTAACACAGAAAATAACTATGTACGTGTTGTTTTATCCTGCTCACATATTTTTTTAATAGATGATGGAAATGGACTTTATAATAGTTAGTGCAATTCTTTCTCACAGTTGGAGGTTATATTTAAGCCTGCAGAGTTAGAACAAGATGGTTGGAAGTGTGAACACAAACCAAGAGTAGGTGGGGGGCTGGTGTCTTACTTAAACACACTCTAGTCTAATGAAATGTAGTATAAAGTAGAAGTAATTCAACTGCCAGTGTTGAATAAATTCGAGCAGCACCCTGGAAACTATCCCACTGATGGGAGCTTGTGCTTCAAGTTGTTCTACTTCCCTCAGAAAATGACATCATATAAACCCAGATTTTAATGAGAGTCCTGATTGGACAGCCGTGATTCATAGTTAATGAGGTGCCCTGTTGTCTGTCAGACAGTAGAAAGTCAGCTGTGTGTGTGTGTGTGTGTGTGTATGTGTGCGTGTGTGTGTGTGTGTGTGTGTGTGTGTGTGTGTGTGTGTGTGTGTGTGCATCAGGGATAGAGCAAGAGAGCGAAACAGAAAAGCAACTGAGAATTTTCTTTGCTGGCTGGCAAAAGTAACGCAGGTTGATGTAAAATGACAGCAATGCCCTTGCAATTTCTCACTTGTCACACTATTTTGAACATTCATAATAACTTAAAACGAAATGTGTCCAGACCAAGACATTGGTGAGTCTGTGTGCACACCAAAAAGAATATACATAAGGTAAAGTCTGAGAGATGGAGAAAAGGAGCTTTGACATGTGGCATTTAAAATATTCCACGAATTTCACCGCAGGCATTTTAAATCAAATTAAATTTAGGACTATTGGTTCTATGAGCATTTGATGCTTTTGCTTTGAGCAAAATGGGGGGACAAAATCGCTGGTGTTAAGGATGTCACCACCACTTCAACATGGTGGAAAGTAGATAAAGAGGTGCTAAAATTAGTCATGACAAATGGGATAAAGCATCAAAAACAGTGAAAATCAGACACTGTTTGTGTTTAAAGTCCACAGCCAGCTTTCGCTGAGTGAATTAAAATAATTATGCTGGACCTCAAAAAAAAAAAACATTGCTGTTGATTGACATATTGGATCTGACAGGGATCAAAGTTATCACCCTGTGGGTTTGGATGGGGTGGCGGGTCGAAGAAACCCTTATGTCATTCTCTAAACCTAGAAAAGCAAAGGCAGTTGTCGTCCCTTCACTTTATCGACATTAACAAGCATTCTCATCAACAGTGAGGCTTAAGGCATTAGCAATCAAGATGGATGCCAAAGAGGGTAAAAGCGCTGGCAATGTGGCATCAGCACATCAACATTTGTGCTCCACGGGGGTCTCTTATGGTTATTACAGCCAAGGATCACTTTTTACTCCTGTCACCACAGGCGTGTTCTCTCTGAGTCTGAAATCAATACCTCTAAATGGGAATCAGAGAATCAGAACATCCTCAAAACCTGAGAATCATTCAATAATGCCCCCATCAGATAGACTTGAAATCAAGCCCTATTTCTGCCGTTTCACCTTTATTTTTTGTTGCTGTGATTTACATGACAGGTTTCTGTCTAATTTTGCAGTACATCTCTGAAGCATAGGGAGAGCAGAGAGCATGAAAAGGTCATAAAAATCCTTGAGCAGTGCTGACAAGTGCCCTTTTCTACCTTTAATTCACCTTCTTGATGTGGAATTTAGAGTGAGAAAAACACACAAACCTTGTTACATGATAGAAATGTATTTGCCAGAGTTAGCTAATAAAGGAAAAGTGTCCTGTGATCATTCAAAGAATTTTATGGTTCAGTGGTGATGCAGCTTAGTGGCACGAAAAAAATATTGTTATTTCCATTAAAAGGGTACAGAGACATGGGTTTCTGACAGTGTTGGTGCAGCCTTTCATCATACCAGGTGCCATTATTTCAGAAAAGCTCCATTTCATTTTGTGATTGATACCTTGCTGGTAGTCTGAGCAATCTCGGTCAGACTCTGGATTTTTGCAGCAGGCTCTCATAAAGGCTATAATGCTGTTTATTAATTCAAAGATGTCTATTTTTTGACTCTGTGTCTCTCTTATTTCTCTTTCTCTGTCTCACACACAGGACCTGGAAACTCATCAACAATGGACCGGCTGGTTCTGTGCGTGCTGCTGTGTGCAGCTCTGGTGAAGGGATACAGCTGTCCCGGCCGCTGCATTTGCCAGCACCTCTCCCCCACTTTGACTCTGCTCTGTGCTAAGACTGGCTTGTTGTTTGTGCCCCCCACCATTGACCGCAAGACCGTTGAGTTGCGGCTTACTGACAACTTCATAACAATCATCCGCAGGAAAGACTTTTTCAACATGACTAGTTTGGTCCACCTCACCCTGTCCCGCAACACCATCAGCCAGATCACTCCCCATGCCTTTGTCGGCCTGAGATCCCTGCGGGCGCTCCACATGGATGGAAACCGCCTCAGTGTCATAAAGAGCGACCACTTTAAAGGCCTGGTCAACCTGCGCCACCTTATCCTTGGAAACAACCAGATCCACCAGGTTGCCCACACCTCCTTTGATGAATTTGTTTCCACAATAGAGGACTTGGATCTTTCCAATAACAATCTGCGCACCCTGCCATGGGAAGCCATAGCCAGAATGACCAATATTAACACACTCACACTGGACCACAACTTGATCGACCACATTGGAGCTGGGACTTTCACGCTGCTCACCAAGCTGGTCCGCCTGGACATGACATCCAACAGGTTGCAGAAGCTGCCGCCAGATAGCCTCTTCCAGCATGCTCAGGTCCTGTCTGACGCCAAGGGCTCCAGTTCCTCCACTCTGGCTGTGAGCTTTGGTGGAAACCCGCTTCATTGTAACTGTGAGCTGCTGTGGCTGCGCAGGCTGACCAGAGAGGATGATCTGGAGACCTGTGCCTCACCAGAACATCTCATGGACAAATATTTCTGGTCCATCCAAGAGGAGGAGTTTATCTGTGAACCTCCACTGATCACCAAACATACTGTCACTAAGCCGTATGTGATGGAAGGGCAAGGGGTGACTCTTAAATGCAAAGCCGTGGGTGATCCAGACCCAGACATTCACTGGCGGTCACCAGACGGCAAGTTGGTGCATAATAATTCCCGCACCATCCTGTATGAAAATGGCACCCTTGATATTCTCATCACCACTCTGAAGGACAGCGGGGCATTTAATTGTGTGGCATCCAATGCCGCAGGCATTGACACAGCTGCTGTTGAGATCAACATGATCCCCTTACCCCTGTTTGTTAACAACACAGGCCACATGCGTGAGGACCCCGGACTCTCAGATATCACCACCTCCTCCAAATCTGGCAATGACACCAAGGGCTACGACAAACAGGACAGGAGGGTGATGGTCAATGAGCTGACCTCCTCCTCCGCTGTGATCCGTTGGCCATCTGAGCGCCATATCCCTGGCATCAGGATGTACCAGATTCAGTACAACAGCACAGCAGATGACACTTTGGTCTACAGGTAAGCCATGGTGGAGGGGTGGATGGATGGGTGTAGGGTGGAAGGGAGGGGAGGGCGGTAGAGCAGGGACATGAGGAAAGGCAAGACATCTGGAGTTACCATCTGCTTAATGACACGACGGTCCATTACGGCGTATTGACAGATCCCAAAGATGCAAAATGATCAAGTACATCCAAAAATAAGCAGAAACCCTATAGCGTAGTCTGTGGGATAAACTGAGGAGAAATATTTTTCCACAAATTAAAATGTATTGTAACATGCAGCAAATGTTCAATTTTCAACTCTGAGTAGATTTTTTCAATCTGCTGAAAAGATTTTTTTTTTTGACTCCAACACCCTGAAAGACTAAGAGACTTTTTCAGCATCATTAAGACAATAAGCAATAATACGAGGGCCAACTATTTCACTACATGTAACTGTTTTGTATCATTAGCAACTGTCTACATTAATTGGTTGCAACACAGAGTGTGTTTAAATGCGGTTGTTTAATGATAGGCTTGGCTACAGTGGTAGAAGAAGTATTCAGATCAATAACACACACACACACACACACACACACACACACACAAACTCCTAAACTAAAAAAAACTCTTAAACTATTCAATTATTAAAGGGATAGTCCTGCATTCGTAATTTTACTTCTTAAATGTACAGATGTTTTAGCAACAAAATGTAATTAATTAATATGCATGAACATGTAAGCAGTAATTTAATGTTGTGTTTGGTGGTGGTGAAGCTCATTTTTAACTGCTTTATATACTTTTTGGTTGTTTTATCTATAGCAATGCATCATATTTTAGATGCTGATCATTTTTGATGTTCATTCTTAATGTGAAACAGTAACTAAAAACGAAAAATGAATTTATAAGCTTCTTATGTCTTTATGTAAAATCTGGATCTGTAAAGTAACCTTTAAGCTGTCAGATAAATGTGGTGGAGTAAAACGTAAAATGTTTCCACCTAAAATGTAGGTGTACATAGTATAGTATAACATAACATGAAAATGCTCAAGTAAAATACCTTAAAATTATACTTAAGTACAATACTTGAGTAAATGTATTTAGTTACTTTCCAAGTAACTGTAACAAGGTTTCCTATATTAGGTTGCAATTTAATGTATAAGTTAGGTTGCAATTGTTAATTAAAAAAAAGGCCAAATTAATGGAAACATAATTGAAATGCAAAATGAGCTCACCCTTTTTAAAATACTAAAGCAAAAACTACCATTTGTAGGCCTTATTAAAATACTCTGTTAAATATGAGAACAGATGTGCTGAGTTTCTTATTCAATATGTGGCGCAAATGAACTGAATGTAGACGGAAAGTATTTCAGGATTCATGTATTCATGGAGCAAGTTAATAATAGTGGTCGACTTTCTTTCTTTTTTTCAGGTTTTTATCAGATATAATGAGTCGCTCTCCTGTATAATTTTCTCATCCAGTTTAGGCATGGAGCTCAGTGTTGTTTTGTCTTTAGGTGGTACATTATTACCTACAAATGATAACCATCAAAGTCCGCCTTTAGGGAAAAGGAACATGCTTCTAATTATATTAACGCCAATGTTGACCTGAAGACAATGCTTTTCTCCGTTGTATTTAGAGTCATGTAATCTTGTGGTTGCCGTCAAAATGTGACCTTAGGTATTCACACATCGAAACTGTTTCCACATCATGCGTCAGCTGTCCCGGGCCTGCAGCTGTTGTGGCTTATTCTTTAGACAGTGAGCCTCATCTGCCTTGTTTATCACCTTGCAGTTTACCTTTCACTGTCATTTTATACACAAAACCCACTGGCGCCATTTCTCACTGCTATTTCATATTATAACATATTCCCTCATAAGTCAACTTTAATTAAGTGTTGTGCTTTTTATGTTTGTCTACCAGAATTAGTTATATTTAATGATAGAACTGCAGTGGCCTTGTTGTATTTTTTGTTGTGTGCAACTCGCACCTTTCTGTGATTTAATACACTTTATGCAAATCAGTAAATGTGGGCGTTGTAATTTTGATGATTAATCCTCTACATCTTCACCACCGCAGTGTTTCTTTTCTTTGCAGAATGATCCCATCTACCAGCAAGAACTTCTTAATCAATGATCTGGCCGCAGGGCGGGAATATGACCTTTGTGTGCTGGCGGTTTATGACGATGGTATCACATCATTAACAGCAACACGTGTGGTTGGCTGCGTGCAGTTCCACACAGCCAGTGAGGTCAGCCAGTGCCGCTTTATGCACAGCCAGTTCCTGGGAGGCACTATGATCATCATTATCGGTGGTATAATTGTTGCGTCAGTGCTGGTGTTCATCATCATCCTGATGATCCGCTACAAGGCCTACAGCAGCCCAGAGGACAGCAAAACCAAGGTCAGCTCCACCATGCACTCCCAGACCAATGGTAGCCAGCAGCGGCTGCAGCGCTCCACCTCCAAGCAGCCTTCTGATGAGGGCCAGCGTGAAGCCGAGGGGCCCAAAGAGTGCATGGCGCTGGTGCTGAGGGTGGACAACGAGAAGAAGGAGGATCCAGCAGCCACCACTGCCATCCTGGAGGTGGAGCTGCCTCCTCTGACTGTAGAAAAGATGAAGAGAAGAACCAGCTTGGATGCACAGCACTCCGGCCCCCCATCTGAGGACACGCAGACAGACAGTAGCCTGACAGGCTCCACCATGTCCCTGTGTCTCATAGGCCCGAATGCTGGCACCAATGAGGCTCCGAGGCTCAAGGACAAGAAAAGTTCCCTGGCCAACATGGGATTACTCCCTAATGAGCTGGCACGAACTAGGCACAGATTCTCTTTTGACGGAGGGGATTACTCCATATTTCAGAGTCATAGTTACCCACGCAGAGCGAGGACGAGGTGGCACAAGTCCACCAACCAGCTCAACGTGGAGTCATCGCCGCTCGCCAACAGGAGAGTTACATTCAGCAGCACTGAGTGGATGCTTGAGAGCACAGTCTGAGGAAAGCCACACACAAAACATACATGTAAAAACACAATATGTCGACATGCCATACAACACAAGCACACACTTTAACCTGCATACAGCAAATGATAAACACAAGTACATGTACTTACACATGCAAACTTTCTGTGAGTTGCTGGAGAAGAACACAGTCTCCCTTCATCCTGCCTCCCCATCATACTCCCAGAGAGGTTTGTTGGCCATGTCCTTTCTTTATGCAGCAGTGCCTTATTCTAAAAAAATGTACGAATGGAGGATGCTGCTCACTGTAGTCATAAACCTTCCTCTCCATCATTGCCTCCCACCCTGATACGTGGAGCATTTCTTTTGGATTTTTTAATTTCTTTCCGTCTCTGTGACATGCCAAGGGGGTGTGGCGTTTGGATGTGACTGTTTATCTTTAATTGTTAAAAATTCAAAAAAAGAGAGAAAAAAAAAACAAAAAACAAAACTTCATCATAACTGTAAAGTGAACAGCCAGGTATCCTGTTATGTCAATCATGTTTTGGGTTCTTTCAAAAAAAACTTTTGCACAGAAGACACGAGATACGAGGACAAGTATCACCACCAGTCTATACAATAATAATAATTTCTAATGTTAGTATAGAGAGGATGGACCTGGAAAAACTGCGGATTCCTCTTTGACGGTCGGACTGTATGATGTTAAATATTGTTCCAGATGTGACTGTATATTAATCGGTACTGTATCTGGCTGGTCTAGATAAAAAGACAACAAACAAAAAAGACATATATAAGTATAATAAAACATTGGTGTATGTGTACTAACTATGTAAGTAAGTAAGTCATATGTCACATGACTTTTTACAAAGCATTTGGGTGTTGGCTGCAAGTTTTTACATTAAAAACCTGTGTCATCACACCTCTCCCCTATTTAGTATGTCAAAGTTTGGACCATTTATCCCCTCACGAAGGGTATTAAATTTTTTGTGTGGGTTAACTGTACTGTGTGTCACCAGTGGCGTTTTCTTCTTGCGCTTCAGGAGCAGCAGCAGCAGCAGCAGCAACAGCAGCAGCAACAGCAGCGGTAGTATGTGTCCACTGCAGGAAGGAATAGACAAGTTGAGATGATAAATATTTTATTCCTTAGCACTATTTATAAGGCGTGCACTTCTGTGAAAGCTGCACAATGATGACCATGGAGCAGAGTGGGGTGTGGGACAACGAGGGATGTGATAACTGGATTCAAATGCAGGCAGCCGTCACTAACAAGGCTGTAAGAGCTGTTGCATCCCACTAGGGGGAAACAAAGCTCGGTTAGTGAGGATGCACTAATAATGATTACTAGCAGCAACCTGCATTTAAGATCCAGTTGTTTCTTAAATCTCAACTCAAAAGGGCTCAACAAAAGGGATAAAATATGATCAGGATGGATGAGGGATATTTGTCTGTTAGTACAAAAGCCGCCTTCTTCCTCTGGTTATAGCTACTTAGCAGAGGCTGGGATGAAACTGAGCTGCGTGGACAACTGAGAGATAAAACATGGACCAGAGAGATAAGTCACAGTGGAGGTTTTCAATCCTTTTGAATCTCCTATTTGCATCCGCAGTGACAGAGGATCAAGTCTTAAGAACGGGGTCAACCCTTTCTTTTCCTCATCACCTTTAACCAAGCCATTCTCTATACTGTGTGTATCAGCTTTTCAACATAGCATGAAATATTGTTTTTTTCCAGTTAGGAAAAAAGGCTTAACATAATGGTGTAATGTCAGCTATCAATTTGTGGTGCGCAAATTTTTTCAACCAATGTCCATTCTCTCATTATTGATGGTGTCCAATGTGGAAATGTGCTGCTGACCATTTCTCACCATAGAAGTATTTCTGTCTGCTCCTATCTCTAACCATTATTCATCCGAACTAACACAAAATCTGCTTAGGTAGGAGGAGACTGAGACTTCACCCTGGCTTCAAAATTGGCCAGGACAGCCAAACTAGCGAACAGTGGGAGTAGAGCAAAGTGTGTTGTGTCTCATCAGCAGTTCTGAGTGACTGCAAAAAAAAAAAGTGCCTTGACTTGGAAAGGGTGAGTTTTTTTCACTGAAAACTATGTTTAATGCATAGGGATGCGTGTTTGAAAAGTCCAGTCTGAACATGGTTTGATGCACGTTATTTTGGAGTCTTATCCATGATAAACACACTCTTTTTCTGGGATTTGTTGATTTCATCGTTCCTAAATGAGAAAATAACATGTGCACACTGAATTAAAACCTCAGATTTATTAAATATCATTAAACAGACAGTATTTCCATCTTAATATGATCTTCATGATATAAAATCCTTGAACCTACATGTGTTGTTTGTATACCTATACTCTTTTTTTCATAATTTTATTATATTTTACATTTAAAATAATTTACTTTTAGTTTCTGGTTTCTATTTTTCTAGCCTACACAGCATGTGCTCTGAAAATTGAATACATGTTGACCCTTTATTTTATAATGTCCAACTATAGCAAACAATTAAAACCATAAATTAGAACTGTTAATTTTAGAAACACTATGACCTCAGTCATCTCAATCATTTGAGCACAATTACAGTGTCAGTCTCTATGTCAGTCATTGTATTAATGTTTTAAAAGTCACAGTATGAAATCTACTTATATATTTAATGAATCACATCAAGAAAAACAGGTCAAAATTGTTGAGTATATTTCCATAATATATTGAATACTGTGTCTTCACTAAGTACTTGCAGTCATAAGTCACTTTTGGATGTTCCCCCCTTTGCCAAATTCGTATTAACCTTGACGATGTGTTTTAAAACCCTCCGTCAACACTGATTTGACCGACCGAATTTCATTTACTTTCTTCTTTTTCCAAGACTCGGGCAGTTGCAGCCAAGCTCGACACAGCCCACTCTCTGCTGCTCAGAGAGAACACTTAGCCTATTGACACAGACTCAGCATACTGCTTCAGGCTTTTCCAGTACACACACACTTTCAAAATGGTTTACCAACACTTCCTTCAGCATCAGATTATCTAAAAATACCCAGATGGCACAGGCTGACTTCTTGTTACCAGGTTCGACACTGTCAGTCTAAAAATTGTTAAATGTAGTCTGACAAGTGTGGTAGGAAGAAACTGACCACCGGCACAAAACATGATGTTAATATGGTTTGAATAGTGCTGTCTATAAGAATGAAGTTCAATTTGTATGTTCAGGGTTGTTTTTGTAGTTATTGAGTTGCTTTCTGAGGCTTAAAATTCACCCAAAGTGCTACATTACCTAAGCAATGAGGGCATATGGGGTTGACAATCTGCTGCTCTTCAGTATATGATGAACTCTTGAGTGCTCTCTGACTTGTATAGTCGTCAAGGGCAATTCCGCAAATCACTAAATATATTCACTTTGATCACGAATAGCAGCTTGTTGAGGTATATCTTCTGCATCATAAAAAGACAGCATGTTCAAATTGGGACAGGTCTTTGATCCGTGATGGCCTGTGGAGAGGAGGACGTCCTCTGTTTATTTCTATACAAACAGCCTGACTAATTAAAGAAAATAAAAAATCTTTTTTTTTTCTTGTAACGGGGGTAATTTTTAGTATGAATTATTAACTTTGTTATCTAGACTTGCACTGCCATTTCCTTACGTGGCTGCATTTAGCTCTGACATGTGAATGTTATCTAAACAGACCGGTGGAAACTGGTTCTTACATTCATGCGGCAGTATGTTTACAAAATCAAATGAAAACGTCAAATCCATGACACAGGTTTAGACGTGTATAACGGTTTCAGTTTAAGGATGAGGCTTGCAATATTCTATATTTTTGTTTTGTCAACAAACCCCAAGGAAAGACCAAACAAATAACGTTTCTCTGTCTCCCGGTTCTTTCCGACTGTACTACTCTCAGTGGCTCTCAGCTCCAAGCCAAATGATTCATGCTGAAGATGTAAATCTTTAAAAACAAGTCACAAATGTGTATTTCCATTTTTAAAAAAAAAAGGCTCAGTAATTTCCTATAACAGCTGGGCACCGTAGGTATTAGCTGACGTTACACAAACAGGAGTAAATAGTGCGTTTGTCGGGGACTATCTTCAGCAGTTGATTAATACACATTTTGATGCTCTTGGTGATTGTTGACAGCAGCAGGATAGTGTAAGTGGGATTTAATCAAAATAAACTACAGTGCCCATGTTCATGGTAATGAAGGAGCGTGTCACCCAGTACAACAGTGGCTCATTGTTGTGTTTTCAAATTGTTTTTGGACAACAATAGAGCTCTATGGCATAGATGACAGACGAGGCTTCGGCAACACAGAAAATATTTGTTAATAGTATCGTTGGTTTTGGTCTTTTCAAGTTATTTTTCTGACAATAATAAAAATACAGATTAACACCAATTTTAAATTCTAAAAATATATGAGCCGACATTTTTAAATAAAACCTTTTAAAAAAAACTGCAAAATAGATGTTTATTTTTCACCTATGACAATGTGCTGCATACAAATATTGAAATTTACTAAAAAAAAAAAATGCACATTCTATCATAATTGGTGAGACTGAGGACTTTTGCATAATTTGCATTTTTTTTTTTTTTTTAAATAACAAAAAAAAAAAACAGTGGTCAATTCAAGTCTCTACATGAGGCACACAGTCTGAGATGAGAGTCAGTGATCAATCAATGTGCTTGCAGCGAATACAATTCTTCATGAGATAGGTGGTGGATACCCCTCCATCCCTCTTCATGCTGCCTGCTGACTACACTCCTGTGCAGTGCGCTTCGAGCCGCTGCAGAGGTGGTGAGATATTGCTACACAGAACGCCCACGGAGAGGACCGAGAGCACAGGTTTGTTGATGTCTAACAAAGTATAATACAGAATGGCCCTGCAGAGAAAAGCCCTCTGTGCAGTAAAGGCAAACAAAGGAATCTGCAGTAGTTCTCCTGGCCGTAACTGAGAACTGTGCATCTGTTTGTGCATCTCAGTCTCCTGAACTATCATCTGAGCTCTCCTCGCCTGCTGCTTTCCAGTTTTTCCGCCTCTTCTTTTTAGAGTCTAAACCTGAGTCTTTGTGGGAGTCCAGCTTTCGCCTTTTGCGACTATGTGTCTGTCTCTCCCTTTCTCTGTTGTCATGATCATCACTGTCCCCTGAGCTGCTGTCCTCCTCTCTGTCTCTGCTTTTTGAAGTTTTCTTATTTTTATGACGACTTTTAGTCCTTTTCCTCCTCTGCTTGTCTTTGGTCGTGCTGATGTCATCGCTGCTGCGGTCGCTGCTCGTGCTCGAGCACGCCGCTTTCTTTCGCTTTCCTTCCTCGTCTTTCTTCTTCTTCTTTTTCTTTTTCTTCTTCTTTTGAGAGGATTTTTTGGAATGTTTTGATAAGCTCGTTCCTGTACCAGACTTGGACTTTTTAAGTTTGTGTCGCCCAATCTTCTGTGGGGAACTGTTTTTTTCACTAAAAAAAAACAACAACAAAAAAAACACAATTAATGTTAGGGAAGTTTTGATGAAATAATGACTTAAAGGAGCAGTTCACCAATTTGGCACATCAAGTTTATTTTATTTTTTTTTTTATTGTAAAATGTCCTCTGTGGAGCTGCAGAGGGCTTTGTGAAGTCTGAAGAAAATAACCCATGATAATGTCATTGGATATCCCAGCTTTTACTCAGAGAACATTTTTAAAAGAAAGGCAACCTTATTAATTTTCATGCTTATTTAGTGCAGTGCTGCATATTTGCTTACCTGTCACTTCTAAACTCCTCAGGATAAAGCTCCTTGAAGCCACTATGTCCCCATCTGTAATATGAAAACATATTAAAATGATGTAAATTGGTCAATTTTGTTTACATCTGACACATTTCAAAGAATAATTTCAATGAATATGCACCTTTGCTTACAATGATAAAGAAACCAATTAAGAGATCAGCCAGTCGCACATTTCTCAAGTCATTTTACAAATTGTACTAAACAGGTGAGGATTCGGTCATGCTCTGTACCTGTCAGGATCATTGGCCTCAAATTCATACAGTTTGCGAGTCCAGTATCGAGCCTCTCTGTCATCATGGTCCGAGACGCGCTCTCTGCTTCGACTCTGGTCTCTAGATTCATCTCGGTCACAGTGCATACGCCCCCTGGAAAACAACCATCACCAATAAATCAACAAGCAAACATAGAGTAACAACAGCTCTCTACGTTATGAAACTTACTCCCAGATGAGCTTCGGTGTCACTCATGTTCAGGTGGCTCAAATTAAACTGGGACATTCACTGTTCCTACCTTACACAGTCTGTAGCTGGCAAATGTTTGTGGTTAGATGTTTGGACCTCCCAGCCTCGCATTTTCCACATCTCCATCTCCTCCTGGATCTGTCAACAAAAGTAAGTATATTTAAAGTCCACACAGACACGGACACAAACACCCACATTCTCTCTCTCTCTCTCTCTCTCACACACACACACACACACACACACACACACACACACACACACACACACACACACACGAAATGCTTTATCTGAATCCGCCAATAGAATTTAACCATACAGGATTCAAATATTTACAGAGGTTATATCTGTTTTTCAACACTTGGGGGCAAAGAAAACACCATCTGTCAATGGTAAACAACTAACAGGCAGTTTGTGAAAATGCAGCTGCCAAATATCAGTATTACTAATCTACAGTCATAATATAGCTCCAAAGGTAGGAGTCATTGTTTTGAAAGTCTCAACTTAAAAACTGTATACATTACCTTCAAATAAACTTTATGACGTTTAGAAGCATCAAGTTTAAATGAACAGATGTGCCTTTGTATGTTATTCATGTGACACAGTTACATTTTTTTTCCATTTCTAAGCCGATGTCTTGTATGCTTCCATCTGTTTTTTTGTTAATTACATCTGCATCTCTGACAGGCAGCAGTGGCAATTAAATCAGCAATACAATCATGCTGTGCAGTAAGCTGTAACATTTCTAATCAGAATCAGGCGCACATATCGATGTTAGTAAGAGTGTGTCAGACAATGGGGATAGTGGTTTTCAGGGGAACATAAAAGCATTGTTATACATGGAAACACTTGGAGTCTGACTGTCACAGTGCAGCAAAGGATAACTTCTCCTACAGCTGTTTTTCTGAACATGGCATGAGATACGGAGTGCTGAGAGGGAAAAAACTGAGGGAAACTTAAGAGATACTATTTCACTGTTTATTCTCAATTGTTCCACAGCTTACAGTTATCACACATTGTGATAAAAGTGTAACGCTTTTAACTCCAATTTCAAATTTGTGAGGCTTTTATTCAATTTATGAAAACAGAACAAAAAGGGTGATTTTACTTGTTTTCCACACTCATATTTAACCAGCTCTAAAACTGCTACACTTAAAGTCAATTTGTCAGATCTGGACTAGACTAAAGGACGGGTTCATAATTTTTTAATTCTGTCTTAAAACAATAGTCAGGAGCCCAAATGAACACTGACATAGGTTCCTCCTGTTCTTATGGCCACTAGAAGATCCCTTCATGATGCACTTACAATATAAGCAGTGTAAAATTAACTTTTTTGTCCACCAGCCAAATGCCTAGTGAATGTTTAAATTTTACCAGCCCCTCAATAGATTGCCATTGTTTTTTTGGCTGGTGAGTGAAGCAAATCTACCAGCCACTTGAATATTTTACCAGCATTTGGCTGATGCTAATTTTGTGCCCTGAATGTAAGTGATGGGAGCCAAAATCCACAAGCCTCCTTCTGTGCAAAAATGTTTTCAAAAGTTTATCTGAGGCTAATATGAAACTTCAGCCATCCAAATGAGTCAAATCAAGTAGATATCTTTCAACCTTACAGTCTTTTTAGTGCCAAAGTCCCTCTTTTTGTTACTATACTTTCACCACAGTTCAACAGGGAAATACTAAGGAAACACAAAGAGTGAATTTGATGCTAAAAAGACTGTAAATGTGGCAGATATCCACTTGATATGACTAACTCAAACTGCTGAAGCCTCATGTAAGCTTCAGACAGACCTTGAAATATATTTTTGCACAAAATGACTGTGTAACACATAGATTTTCACTTGCAGTGAAAGGGTATTTGAAGGGGATCTTCAAATAGCTAGTATGAACAGGAGGAATAAAAAGCTCTTTCAGTGTTCATATGGACACTTGACTGATGTTTTAAGACAGACTTGAAAAACTGTCAATCCACCTTTTAAGTGGATCTAAATACATCTTCCACCACTGATGAAAACAGAACAAAGTGGATCATTTTATGGTTTTCCAAACTACATTAAACCAGGTCTAAAACAACACTCACAGTCACCTTGTCAGACCTGTTTTTTTGACCCAATTAAGATCACATTAGATCAGGTTTAGCTCGAAAGCCTGACTCGATTACCATCTCTCTCTTTCTCTCTTACTCTCACACTCATTCTCACACACACACACACCTTGTTGTGAGCGTCTGTGTGGCGAATTACATTCCTCAACAACGTCTTGCCCAGCGGCTGCTTTGACATGATGACACCTGACATGAGACAAAAGTTATGGATAGAGAACACGCACGTTAGTGAAATTAAAGTACAGCGACAACACTGTAGCTGTACTCTAGTTACTGTTGTGGCACACATCCCCTTTTAGCCTATAGCTCGCTAGCAAAGGTAGTTGAATATTCAGATACAAGAGGAAAATCCAAGCATCAAGAATGAACCTATTAAAAATCCACTACGTGCATGTTGTGAAAAACAACTATTCTGATGATTTTGTAAGAGTGAACAAGCCGTACCTTTGTAAGAAAGTGGCTTTCGAAAATAACACACGGCTCACAGCCTCTGCTTTCACTTCCGCTTACGTCTACGCGTTCTTCTTCTTCTTCTTTTAGATTGATTAGCAAACAGTTTCCGGGCGCATTACCGCCACCCACTGATCTGAAGTGTGTACTTAAGTTATACCCTCTCTAATATTTCTACTGTACAAAGAATTACAATCAAAACAATAAACGCAATAGTTGTGATTAAATAAATAAAAAGGAACTAAATGAAAATAAAACAATAACACTAGCATTTTTCAGATTATATTTATCAGTCTTAAATACTCCAGAGGGAGTTTCCCACACTTGTCACCTGAAGATTTTTTTTTTTAAAAATATCACTGATATTTTGCTCTCCAGTCTTTCTTAGTGCATTATTTATGACCTTTTTCTTGGAAACATGCTTTATACATACGGCAATGCAATAATACACTACAATACATACACTGTTTCTTCATTTCCACAATATTCACACTTTTCATCGTTATGCTTTCCAATCAAATTTAGATCTGTTTACTTCATTTTTTTAAAAAAATCTTTATTGAAACAAGTATACAACAGGTTGTGTATACAACTTGTGTCTATAATCACAATGATGTCAGAGGAACTAAAGGTTGCAATCATACAAAAAAGTTTGGCTTTTTGCTTAAGAATTTGGATTTGTGAATATAAAATTTGGTCAAAATAGAAAGAAAATTAATTAAGTAGAACTGCAAGCAGAGATTCCTGTCGTATTTAGTGAATCCATACAATACATTTTTCCAAAGTAATGTAAAGTGAGGGTAGATATAATCAGCAATATATCATCACAATTTACTCCGCAGTTGTTTGGTATGCAGGCCAGAGACAAAAATGCACAAACCAGTGTTTCTCTAAGCTCCCTACAAAAGGAACAAGTTACATTAATGTCTTTCTTCAGTTTCTGCAAATGATGATTAATTGGATACAACCTGTGAAGCATTTTAAAGCATTTTATCTCTTTGGCATTGTAAGTAAAAAAAAAAAGAAAAAAAAACACAAAAACAAACAAAACAAAAACAAATGTGGATTAATATAAGACAGAGGGTGTTATGATGTCTGTTGAAAAAGTTGGCGGACTACCTTATTTTTATTCTTAGTTCGCCATAAAAACAACTTTTCAGTTGTTTCAGTCGCATGTAGCCTGACAGTAGGCTATAGGGTGATTGTCATTCCCATTAAAACCTTTAAAAAGCTAAATAATACCAGAGGGGACAGAGAAATCCTTTGAGAAACAGGGATAGTGTTGAATAAATTAATTATGGCGTTGAGCACGTTTTAAGTGATTTCTTAGTGCACGACAACGTTACGTGCGATCTACGCCACTGAACGTTGGAAAAAACGAGCTGTGATTGGCTCAACGGTCCGTCAATCATCTTGCTAAAGGCGGCCGACTGTTACAGATTGAGAATATTCGAACGGTAATTTTTTTAACTGCCAAGTTAACATATTAGCCCATTGTTTGTGTGATATGAACCATTAAAACGATAATTAAAATGTTTGTCTGCATTAAATAGGACATATATCAAGCATGGCCACCGCTTCATACATTTTTAAACATCAAATCAATTAACTTACAACAGAAAGTTGGCCATCATTTTACATCATTTTTGCTAGCTAATTAGCCACATTTTATATTCATACTGACAGTCAACAAGTCCATGTAGTTCTCAAAAGACCCAGATACTTTTCTTGAGAGTTGGCAGACCAAACCAGAGCTGAGAAAGAGCAAGAAAGAACTCCCTCAGGAAGACCATGTTGGCCTATTTCTGCTTAATATGTGAGTATTTTGCTTGTTAGCCGTGACAATTTGATATGCTGTAGGCTTAATACTGTGAATTTGTTATGGAGTCTTTCTGCTCGCTACAGGTCAAAAGCAGTTCACAGGATTAATAACATAACATACTTGAATGCATGAATAAACTTAATTCCATAATAATGAAGTAAAGTTAGCTGTATTGGTAAACTTAAGATTTTAAAATAGGGGAGAACAACTCTTCACCTTGAACACACAACTCTTAACCTTTTAACACAAAAACAGCTTGTAAACATAGAAAATGATTATAACTTAATACACCTTCTGCCTGCTCCAAAGTGCTCTTATTTACAATTTCTATGTTGTTACAGCAGCAAGCTACCCACCAACATTGTACATCCAAGAATTACCAGGATTTTGTTAGTTGTGAGAATGTGCAATGTTGAAAGGCTGAGGAAAAGGATTTTGAGATTATCTATGGAATCAATCTTTGGGGAGAGCAGTTGGCCCATTGAGGTATGATAAGAACAAAATGTCATTTTCTTTTTTTAAAATGTGCCAAATACACAAAATATGCGTAAATGTAAACACAACACTTTGAGAGTTGTTCCAAGTCTCTTTTTATAGAAAAGATAAGACTTTATTGATCCCTAGAGGGGAAATTGGCATGTTACAGCAGTGCAGGAAATAAGGTAAAAGATAAGAACTAGGATAAACAAACAAAATAAAACATCAAGTAAATGGATTTCAATCTATATATATTATAAACATTATACACATTACAGTACTAGGCTACGTGACCTGACCTGTGGGTTGTAAAAATAGAAAACTTGTGCAAAATAAATTAAATAAAATTAAATATGCAATAGTGTTACCTACATATGTGTACCAGTCAACAGTAACCCCCTCCCCCCATTAAAAAGTAGATATCCACATACATATACGCACATACTGTAAACATATGCACACACATACCTACATACCTATACATAAGACTTAACTGCTTCCCCCTCAATTAAAATTAAATGCGTACAATTAAATACAATAGTGCACAATAAAAAATAATCAAAATGTTTATGGTTAAACTGATATTTTTAAATGAACATGAATCTAACAGAAGTAGGCCATCTCTCCCCCCGTCCCACTTCCAGTCTTTGTGCTTTGTACATGGCTTTACATGTCTTGACTTGACCTATCTCTGACCCATCTAAAACAGATGTACCATGCACTGCCTAGTTCCACCCACATGATCAGCCCCCAACATTATGACTATCCAAAAGACTCTGAAAACTTCGTAAAACAGTGGACTAAATGGTAATTATCAACATAAAGTATAAACTGTATTTATTATGCTTTGTACCAACCCATATTATATATAAAACCCCTATTGATTCAAAAGTCTTTGGCCTATTTAGAGCCAGTTATACCAGACAATATTTTAAAGGCACAATTTGATGTAGAGTAAATGGAGGCCTAATTAGTGATATTAATAAGTGGTAGTGTACCTCTGGCTGAGAAGGTCACTGCGTACTCCTTTCATTCAAGAATAGGTTCTAATGCCCTGTGGGAATTAAAGTATTATTTTATTTGAAATTATAATGATTTTTAAATAAGTTTAATTTTGTCTAATTGCCTGCCAGCTGACAGCGTCATCATACAGTTGCATCTACAGTTGCTGATAGAGAACGTTTTAAACAGGCAGAGTTGATTGTAAATGTTAATGAGGTAATAAGTTAGATAAGGTCTAAGTTCAATAACTGATCACAGCTTCTGACAAGAATTAGCAGATTGATCCAAACCGATGTAGGTAAAAACAAAGTAAAAATTATCTCCTTTTAGGGAACAAGAAGTCTTTTTTTCTCACAATAAATCAACGGCTCTTGCATGTTCAAGCAGTTGCAGGATGTCAAAGTGGTCTGATGCTCTGAGAACTGAACTGTTGAAAAACAAGCATAACGTGTCCAGAAAGTACCTGGAACATCTTCTGATGACAATATTTTTATTATTATTATTATTTTAGAGCATTTATTAGCTCTGTCAAGGACATTATGTGATCTTTAATGTTGGCTTGTTGTTTGTTAGTTAGCAGAAGATCTTGTCAACAGATTTTAGTGAAATTTAGTGGAAAGACTGGTTCACAATAAGAATCCTTGTGTAGATTTTTTTTTTTCAACATTTATCACTATATTTTCATGAAGCACTTATTTGAATGAAAAAAAAATCAATTGTATGAAAAAATTCTCAAACAAATTTATTTTACTACAGCTGTTATTGAATTTCACAATAGTTTATTGTAAAGTGTAGCAGATTTTCAATGACACTAACTGACCTTAAATCATTCACCCTCTCCACACAAACAATAACAGGAACAGTTGCCGACTTCTTTCCTTAATTGTATTTGACAACAAAAATGGACGAGATTCCCAGGGACAAAATCTTATCAGTCCACGGTGTATATCCGTTTGAAGGTCACTGAAATATAAAAAGATTGGTGATTGCTGTTTCTTTTCAGGCTCAATAATAATTTACAATCAGAATCCACAGTGATCATGCAAACAATCCTTCCTATCTTAGTAACTCATTTGATTTACAAATTGGCTGATTACATGCTGTCCCTGTGGCAAACCGACTTTCTTCTCACCTCTTTGCTCCCTGGAGGTGGAATGACTTTCCCACCACACTTTGGACAGCAAAGTCACTCCTCATAGGCTGTATTAACCTGCATGAACTGAATATTTTCTGTTTAAGACACACTTTGTTTCGCCTCAGTCACGCATCTTGGTTTGCCAAATCTTCATTACTTGCTTTTTCTGTACCTGAATTTGTCCTTGTCTTTTTACTATTTGTGCAAAAAACATTCAAAGCAGCACTGAAAAGAATTGAAATGATTGTATGAAACAGGAACAGTAAAAACTTTATGAAGGCTGTTTTTTTTTTTTTTGGGATACTAACCTTGCCAAACAATACAGTAGCTTCACCAGCAGCTCCTTCTGCCCAACATCTGTGCTCTCTTGACAAACTATAATTCTCCAGTGTAAGTAGTTTTGTATGAATTTAACAATTTAATCTTGATCTGTAAAAACTACCATTATTTTTTCATATAAATCTTCCTGGTAGAGGACCACAGTCGAATTTCCCTGCATGTTCCTGTTTTCACGCTCTGCAAATTTCAACCATCTCTTCTAAAAATAAAGTGTCAGGCAGTCAAAGTACTGCATAACATACAGTATTCATGTTTGGGATCCTCAGTGTGAATTATTATAGATTTAGAAAAGGCTACTTGGCAGTGGTGGATCAGGCTGTCTGAAGGACAGGAGTGAAAAAAATATAAATGGCACCTGATAAATTCAATGATCTCCCATCAGCAGAGAACAGTGATGCATGTTTGGTGAAAAGGCTACAGTTGGCTTAAATGCAGCTGCCAAACTGCTAACTAATATACGACGTAGATTGGCACCGGTGTTGGCCAACCTACATGGGTTACCAATTGAGTGCACAATTGATTTTAAAATTCTTTTAATTACCTATAAAGCACTATACAGGCTGGCCCCTCTTTACATCTCTGAATTATTGTGTCCCCCGGCCACGGTGAGATCATTGACGTCTACCGACTGATGCCTTCTGGCCACTGACCCCCACCCTTCCCTTGTAATAAAAACTGCCAAGTCAGTAAGTAGTTTTAAGAAGCTCTTAAAAACTGTTTTTGTAAGCACTTTATCTTGTACTGTGCGATTGCTCTCTGTGTTGCTTTCACTGTTTTTATTGTTTTATCTGACCTCCATGTAGTTTTTACGGTTTTATTGTTTTTATGTCGATATTACGTGTTGTTTAAATCTTTATTTATTTTATTTTTTATTCTATTTTATGTTTCTTTCAATTGTTTGTATTGTACAGTACCTTGTAACTCTGGTTTTGAAAGGTGCTTTATAAATAAAGTTTAATTCATTTAAAGGGCATGTGAGGGGGGTGCGGATCTTCTTCAGAAATGTTTTAAGACATTTAAAAATACTCTGCTATGAATAATAGATTGCGTTTGGTGTTGCTTTTGCATAAAAAAAAGGTCTGATTACCTGGTGGAAAGCACATAACATATCCTTCTCCTTCATTACAAATCTATGAATATGCAAATACTTTTAATTTAAGCTAAACTGCTGGACACAAGATGTCTCCTACTTCACTGAAAAGTCCATTCTCATCATGTGCTAAAAGCCTTCATGTGGTTTTCAGTAACCACAGAGAAACTTTCCTCTTTCATCAGATGAATTTGCAAACAGCCTCCTGGTGTCAAACTCTGCACCTACATCAATGAGTAACAATGTAGTAAAACACATTTTTGTAATGGAAAGGGATTTATATGATAATACAAACACACATGCATATTTTAACCTTGATAGACTGTGGGGCAACCTTACCTTTCCCACAGCACATACAGTGCAAATGCTGCATTATCCTTGTGGTCTACATACAATTTCAGCTCATTCAAGCTGTGTTGATGGTGCTCATACAGAATTTGAGACATTTTGTTACAGGCAGAATGGTGAGCAGCCACGTAGAAACCTATTTCACATCTTGCTGATGACACCAGCAACATTTCTAACAGCTTAATGACAGTATGCTCAGCCAAAACGCCTTTCAAAAGAATACTTAACACTAGCAGCACATCTCATATAAAATCTTTTGTTTCTGTTCCCCGCTGCTCAAATCCTGAACATGACACTCTGTCAAATTCTGATTTAATCTGATGTCTCTAATGTTTTAGTACATTCTCCAAAACAGATGTTTTTTTCTAAGTTTCTTTATAATTGCAGTGAAAATGTCTATTCTCTGCATATAGTACACTATGAATAATGTGAAGCAGGCTGTAATTACAGACTAATGTGTGGATTCTATAAATACTATGTCCCACTTGATTGTTTATTTGCTCAGACTATGTAAATATAACATTAACCTATCATATGTTTCAGCATGTGTGCTGTGTTGTTGTGCACATCTGTGATTTTTTTCATCAAATACCTTCACTGCATTGATTTTCATGTCTCTGTTTAGTCCATATGTTCAGGATTGTTTCTTGTTTCAGCTGCAGTGACATACAGTATACAAAAAGCAAACAAGGGAAGGAGAGGGAAGGAGAATAAGCAAATCTCCCTCCTCCTTGTGAAAGGAGAGAGCGGTGGGGAAAGGAGGGAGGAGGAATGAGGGATGGGGGAGGGTAAACACACCCAGACAGAGCCATGTCTGACATCCTCGCACACTGAAAGAAGGAAAGACTGATACAAAGCCAGTGCGACAGAGCCGAAGAGAAAGAGGGAGGGAGGGAGGGAGGGCAGAGGGAATAAATGCAAAAAAAAGGCCGGCAGAGAAAAAAGGGTGAAAAAGATGCACAAGAGCTGCATCAGTTCTTGTCCGCAAGGAACAAAAAACATTGTGTTCGTGAATGGGAGCTGGTGAGCTCAACCACAAGGCGAGTGCAATGAGAAACCAGGCAGACTTCAGTCGCTGGTGTTGCTGAACACCAATCCTCTCTCCCTCTGTTTCTCTGCCAGCTCGGACTGAGCCTTGGTATGATTTGGGGAATGGTTGAGGGCTTTTGATTGGGATTTGGAGCTTTATGTTTTAGGAATATGCTGCTGGAGAGGATTTGAACATGCTGTTATTTCTGATTGAACACAGTGTGCGACGTGGAGACTCCTCTGGTTGCTGCTTTCAGGGCTGCTCCCCTCCCTGCTGCCTCTGGCTGTGTTTGGGCTATGGTCCTGACTGAGAAGCAGGGCATCACCCAGATGCGGGGCTCCGACTGTGTGGGAGGTTAAGCCTGTAAGCACCAGCATGGGAGCAAAACAGATGAAATGGTAAGAGCTGTTTTATTGGTATTATTTGAACATTACATCAACCCAGGTGGCTATTTTTGTCAACAATGCATGAGTGCAGCAGTAATGTAGGCCTACAGTAAATTCGGTATGGCAGGAAACTATATAATCTTAATCTGCATGTGATGTCTCGGACATGTTTCTCCATAACAACATGCCTTTCATAGCCAAACTGTGCAGGTTATTGTTCAGTGTTTACAGTGCAGTAGGTGTGGGTGTGTCCCTGTGTCTGTGTGAGCCGAGCTGCTATTGCCTAGCAACCACTGTCTCACTTCCATTACTGGCTCTTCCATTTCATGATTCAGACAAAGATTTTACATTTGATTTGAATAACAAAGTGTTTTTGTACAGTTAAATAAGGCTGTGAACACACTGTAAAAACACACTAGATTCGGTAGCCTATTTGTCAGACAAAGCAATTAATGGCTACTACATTTAACTAACTTCTTTAAATTAACCACTTAATAAAAGACTACTTCTATTTGAAAATGTAAACTGAAATAAGTACCAAGATCCTTTATTTAAGCTAAAGTACCAATACCACAATGTAAAAATATAATTAAAAATTTACTAATTCTGCTGGAAATGGCCCCTGTGACATCATTACATCAGTAATGCTGATGAATCAGTGCGTAAGTAGCTTTTTGGTGTTGTAGCTGGTGAGGTGGATTTACTTTTAAATACTTTATTTACACTTTAGTCCAGTGGTTCCCAACCTCAGGTGAGGCCTCCTCCAAAGGGTCACAAGATAAAGAGGTTGAGAGATGATTTATTGGTTGGAAAAGAATAAAAACTGTTAAATTGTTTACAGACCCAAAAGAAATCGATAAATCTGGTGCATTCTGCTCCTTTCTATATAGAGATAAGTTATGATACCCAATCCTGCTCTAGCTTTTTAAACCCACTTCAGCTTCTGCTGCTTTCCCAGGAGGTTCACATTGATCTTGATGCTTCTTTATCTTTATCCGAGCACCACGAATCTCTTCTGTCAATGAATAAAGGCACGTCACCAGGCTTATACCGTTTACCTCCAGAATTTTATTTAGCCTTCTGGCCCAAGGTACGACCTCTCTTGCTGGATATGATTCTCTCTGCAATTTCAAAGGGTTCATTCTCTAAAAACAGTATCATAGCCACTATCTCTCTACTTTTAAAATAAGATAAGGATCCACAGGACAGCTCAAATTATCCACCACTATCACTACTGAATACTGATATCAAGCTATATGCCAAAGCACTAGCCTCTCTATTGGAACCATATATGAATTTTCTAATTCATGAGGATCAAACAGGTTTTTATCAAAAACCGCCTTTCCTCAGACAATGTACATCAGCTTCTCCATATCATTGAGCTTTCTAATAATGACTCCTCAACAGCTGTCCTTTGTCTCAATGCGGAAAAGGCTTTTGATCACCATCAGTGGCATTTTCTATGGGCACTCAAGGCGATCAAATTAAATAAAATGATTGGCGTTCATTTCATTGCTGTGATTCAAGTTCTTTATCCAAACCCTACTGCTATGGTGTTGACAGAGAACATCTGTTAAACAATTCCCTGTATCTTGTAGCTTCTGCCAGGACCGCCCTGTTTGCCCTTTGTTATTTTCTCTTTTTCTTGAACCCCTGACCCAGGTTGTCTGATAATCAGTCAGTCATCAACCTATTACCATGCAGAACACCAAGTGCTTAATTTCTCTAGATGCTGATGATATATTGTTTTTTTTTTATCCAGGATGTCCCTCAGTCTCTTCTCCACCTTATAAACACATTGGATAATTTCATCAGATCTTGGGATATAAAGTTAACTGGAGCAGATCTGCTTTGCTGCCTCTCAGTGCATCAGCAAGACAACTGATGTTCATATCCAAAATCTCTGTGAATCAGAATACCAAATACTTAGGAGTGTCAATCCACCCTCCAATTGTCAACATTGTAAAAAATAACTACAAAACACTTGGGACAGAGATAGAAGCAGATTTACAGAAAAGGAAAACTTTCCCATTATCGTGTCACTCTCTAATCTCCATTATTAAAATGAAAGTCCGTCCAAGAATCAACTTTCTTAGCTCAATGATACCTATACCACCACCTAAAGACCACTGGAAAAAAAGAGAGGCAAAGGGAGATTTGGTTTATCTAACTTCCAGAGGTATCAGTGCTCATTTGTACTGCATCCTGTCTCCAAACGGTTAATTCCTGCTTCTCGTGTGTCTGGGAGGCCAATGGAAGAGTACATGGTGCACCCTCACAAGTTACAAGATCTGATCTACTCCAACATTTTACTCAAACAATCAAGAAAGAAATTTGGCTAAATTATTACTGAAGTAATCTTCACTTGGCGTCTTGCCGAAAAGCACTGCAAAATTATGCCTGGCATCTTCACTCTCTCATTTTTCATAACAATAACCTCCAACTGGGAAGCCAACCAATTTCATTCCTTCAATGAAGCAGTAAAGGCTTGCACGCTCTCTGTGACATTTATGGTCCTGTGGGCCTCTGAGCATTTCAAGACATCCAGAAACATTTCAATCTACCCGGGACACTTTCATTTTTCTATCTCCAACTCTACACAGCAATGCACACTTAAGGTGTGCTTTGGAACATACCTCTCTCCACACATCCATTTCGTACAGCCCCTACCAACTCCAGTGGACTGATCTCAACAATGTATTCCATCTTGGATAAGGCCTCCTGTAAGCCCCTATCTATTGACACACTGTGGAAGGCAGACCTCTCCTCAAATAGCTCTAACTGAGATTGGAAACTAATCTGGCAGAACATGTAACTATCTTCCAGGAACCCGCACATTGCATGAAATGAAAGTTTTACCATCATTAAACTGCACCCTATGCACTCAGAATGTCTTGGGCTCATTTTTTCATATGGTGTGGGAGTGCCTAAGGGTTGCAGAGTTCTGGATGAGGGTTTCAGAGATGCTATCAAGCATATGGTCCAAAACAATTTCTTCCTTGCCAGAAGTCCTGTTACTTCATGACAGCTCCAACTTGGAGCTCTGTGTTAAGCAGAGACGTCTATGGCTAGCTGGACTTACAGCTGCCAAGACACTAATAGCTTGTAGATGGAAAGCTCCAAAGCTCTCATTCATTCTGTCAATGTACAAAAATGCCTAAAATTTATACATTTTTAAACTTTTCTCTATTCTTCTTTTTTTTTTTTTTTTTTAATATTTTACCTCTTTGAGACCCAAACACATTTTTTACATAAACAACCTAAGGCGTTTAGAGGCCAAATGTCTTTGTAAATGGTCACAAATCAAAAAGACTTCTTTAACACTGTATTGTATTTTATAAGATTATAATATGTTTCTAATGTAAATTTAATCTGCAAAGTAACAAATAAACTGTCAGATAAATGTAGTGGAGTAAAAAGTACAGCATTTCTTTCTACTCAGTACAGTACTGGAGTAAATGTACTGTACAGATTATGTTAATCTGTTGCACTGGGACTCATCTCGTATAAATCCCAGAGCTTAATCTTTAGTTTATGGTCCAAATCTATGTGTGTGTATGTGTTCTTTTGTGCAACAGATCAGCAGCAGGCCTCTAAAATATTTTTGTGGGAGTTTATTGAACTGCTGCACCCAGAGACAATGATTGAGGGTATCTTGATAATGTCATCATCTGCAATGACAAGATTAGTTGAAGGCAGCTGCTTCGAACCCATTTGGAAAAAACACTTTGGGGATAATCACAGCAGCATCTGATAAGACACTCAAGTTCATGTTTTTTATGTGACCTGGTGCACTTATTCTTTCTGAGAGGCTGGAAGGAACTATCTATCTGAAGTTTCTCAGTGTGGTGAATGTGGTCAGATAATTTTAATGTAATTAAACCCTCTTGAATTAAAACTTAAATCATATCTTTATACTTTTTTAGTCATGCTAGCGGCATATATATATGAATGTCGTTCATTTCACCACTTTGGTCTGGACTGAAATATCTCATCAACTGCTGGATAAATTGCCAGGAAACGTGGTACAGATAGGCATGGTGCCTAGATGATGTTTCCTAATGACTTTGGTGATTCGCTGACTTTTCCCTATGTTGCCATCATACTGTCTGCTGTGATATTAGCTTGTGCTGAATTGTACAGTTAGATAAGCAGAAAATGTCATCTGCTACCATCTTCCTGTTTATGTAAAAGGGGAACATGTTTGACTGTGCAAATGCAATCCCTCGGGACATTCTTTCGTTTCTAAACACTGTTTTATCCCACAGTTAAGTCCACAGTTTTTTTTTCTGTCTTAGTGTTTTAGCCTGAGGAACAGGGTGATGAATTGTGATTCTTTATATCCCTTCCCTAGCATAGATTTTAGGTCTCTTTCCTCAGACACAAGCTCATTTTCCAACACATACAAATAGGGAAAAAGAAGGAATCCCCTGCTAAAGGACCATGCATAATGCCATAGGTCACAGGTCAGAATAACTGTATCCTATTTCTGCAAATACAGCCAAGTGAAGATGACAGTCGGCCTGAACCTCGGGCTGCTGGAGATGCTCTGCGTTCACACAAAACACATATTTGTACAAACTGCAAGAAAACCAGCCATTCAGAAAGCATAGGAGCATTATGTCTTGAAGTTATCGCCTGAGGGGAAGCAAACTATGTCAAGAATTTCCTGGGAGAGAATGGCCGAGTTGCTTACATTCCTGTTCCTTTCTGTGTTTATTGTCAGATTTAAACAGGTTAAAATCCTTTTCTGTGGCTTTTTGATTAATTTTTCTACTTCTTAAATAGTCTGTGATATGCCATATTGCCATGGGCATTATGTCTTTAAAAACGGATATAAAATATTTTAAAATTTTATGACCCCTCCATGGGATTAATTCACATGTTTGTGCTCCTTGGGGAGTTATTAAAGTCTATATCTCCATTTTATGTTGTGAGGTTTATTTATTGCCATTCATTTGGCAGGAGATGCAAACACATTCATTCCTGCCTGTGCCCACCATCTGTTTCAGTCTCAGCTCAGCCAGCCCTGCTCACTCCCCCAAAGAGGAGTATGTTATCACGCAGTCCACTGACATCCCTAAAGAAGAAATAGTCCATGATCAGTCTGAGGACCAGGGAGAGCCTCGGGATGACAAATCTGAGCTGACAGAGAAGAAATCTGTCATAGGTTTGTTGGCTGCACATCAACTCTTGTACAGCAAGATTATATGCAATGAATCCCTCTCAAAAATGCTCCCACGCCTCATCTCCCCTGTCCCTCTCTCTCTTCCAGAGGAGGTGTCTCTCTGTGGATTGTGTCCCTCCCTCGGGCATGATGTGCAAGAGGAAGAGAAGTCCTGGGAGGAGCAGCTGGATGTCCACCAGGAGCAGCTGGAGAAGGAAATGCAGGAAGCCAGGAGGATGGTGTTTCGCCTACAGGTAACTCCTGGTGACACACTTAAAAAAAGGTTCCTGGTGAAGTCTGGATAAACCGAAACATTGTGACCTAAGAAATATTTCAACACTAAGAGAGACAGTGTGCGGTAGTTCTTTTCATTGTTCAAGTAATATTAAAAGACAAAATATTGACATGTATGGAGTCATTCCTTGTAATCAAGGTTATTTAGTCATGCTAGGGGTGCACACACTGTCCAGTACTTGGAATAGATGTGTGACGTGACATAAACAAATAATTGTTCCTGGCCACTACACACTGCCTATCATGCTGTCATGTACTAAACATGTCCAAACACATTGCGGTGTTCCCGCTAAGCTGATGAGTGCTGTCTGTTTGTCTCTCGGGGTTATGGATTAGTTAGTCACATATTTAATTTTTGAATTATTTACTTATGATGAGTTTTTGTTTTGTGCTCATACTGTAGTATGTGTGCATATTTGCGGTTTAGAGTAGGTGAGAGGAAGAAATGTGTGTGTACGCCTACAGGTTTTTCAATTTGATTCAGTTCAGTTTAGTTCAATTCACCGGCCTGATCAACTGAAAGGAGAAGAGTGTTGTGGCCAAGTGTAAAAATACAAAACTGCTGTATTTACAAATACAAATACAGAAACATGTCTGGCTTCTCTGCCATGTATATTTAATTATGGCTATGTGTGTGTCTGTCTTCAGGCTTTGCTGCTCAATGGCTCCCTCCCCGAAGAGGACCAGGACGGATCTGTGAGCTTCGGAGATAACCGGGCTAACGCTGAACAGCAGCTGGTACAGTACTCTCTCTCTCTCTCTCTCTCTCTCGCTCTGCTAACTAGAGAAAACAACACTTGCTTGCCACTCTGTGTGAAGTGTCAGTGTCAACCCTTCTGTTGTGATGATGTTTTCAGCCATCACTCATCTTGAGAGTGGCTATTGTAGAGCACAAATGAATCTCTCTGATCTGCTAGCCCGCTGTCATGCAGGCCCACTGCCTCCTCTACATTCTGACATTTTTCCATTCTCTAATTAAGTTGCTCATACCCTCTCCCTTTGAAGGTTCTAATCCGCAGTCGCCTGGACCAAAGCATGGAGGAAGCCCTTGATCTCAAGGTACAGTAAGTAAATGTAATTAGGTTTTTAAATAGATGAGCTGCAATACAACTAAAGGGTCCCTTTCTCTAATGTCTCTGTTCATTTGTGCCGCTCTTAGAGGGAACTCCTGAGACACAAACAGGAGGCACGCCACATTCAGGCCATCAAGGTAAACCTCTTACTCTAAATTTGTCCTTTGTGTGTGAATTAAAATGGATTAAAGGATATAATTCAATATTCCACTTCTGTGCCCTCCCAAACTGATGATTCTGCACTTTGTGTCACGCACAATATGTTGTATATGTTTTAATTTCTTTACAAAGATAATAAAGTTTAGAGGTGGATGCATGCTGTCAAGAAGACAGGTGGTTGCAGGTGTATCTGTATTCAGGTCTTCTCTGGACTTGTCTTTGATCTCCTCCTCTTTCTCATTAGGATGCTCTGCAGCAGCGCCTAGCAGTGCAGGAGGATGCTGTGCTGCAGTTAAAGCAGGAACTACTAAGGAGCAACATGGCCAAAGATCAGCTGGAAGGGGAAAATGTGAGACAAGTGATGATTTCCATTTGACATGATAAAATATTTGACCTACTTGACCCATAGTTGCAGTTTATGTGAGAGCAATATAACACTCATATACAGTATCGTGCTGGTGTATCTGTTTGCAGGCAGAGCTCAAACAGAAGTTGAGTGAACGGAGCAAATTACTCAGTGAATATGAGGTATTGTCTTTCATTATTTACGCTTCAGTGGATTCTTTAGATACATGCATACATATGCAGACTTTTATCATCCATCCTACTTGTCACAATAGCAGCAACTTGGGAGGAAGGACAGAATGCTGCAGCAGCAGCAACAAAAGCTCGATGAAGCTCAGAACAAAGCCCATGAAGTCAGCCGTGGACGGGTAAGGATCATGATATGATTAAGTATTTCTATATTATATGTTTGAATGTATATCACATATATAATAATAATAATGATATAAATATACAACACTTGGCTACAAAGTGCTTCACATAAGGCAGCAAATTAAAATCAAATTATAAAAAATAATCATAAGGGAAACTTTTAGACAACAAAAACATCGACTGGACAGGACTGGTCAGGTCAACCCAAATCCAGTAATGTAAGGTAAAAGGAATATAGACAATTTAAATAAAATCAAGTCAGAACTTGTCTATGTAAGTGGGTTTTAATAACAGATCTAATGGATAGAGCTGGTGATATTCTAGGTTTTTGTTATTGTCAACAAATCACAAGAAAATATCAAATCTAACAATGTGTTTGTCCTTCTATCAATACATTCTTACTCACCCATTTGTTCTTACTGAGGAAATAAAACTGTAAAAACAGGTTGTGAATAAATTGTTTCATTTGTAAAATACATTAAGAAATTTCATGAAACAGCTGGGTTGTAGTTCAATAGGGGACTATTTTCAGACAGATTAATACACATTTGGTGCCTTAGTATTTATGCCCACAGAACTGTGTATGTGAGATCAATAAACTACAGTGACCATATTCATGCTAATAAAAGAACATGTCACCCAGTGCAACTGTGTGGCTCACTGATGTGTTTTTAATGGTTTTTGGACAACAGTGGAGCTTAATAGCAGAGAGGAATAAGCTTTACAAGGCTATGGCCACACAGGCAATACTTTTTAATAAGATCAATTCATTGATTGTTCACGTCATTTGTGGATAATAACAAAATTATAGAATATTACCAGGCTTATCTTTTAAAAGATGGGACTTACCCAGCTAGCCTTGTGTGCTTATTTGCATATATTGTTGTCCATTTGACAGTCATTCAGGAGTGAAAGTGGTGGTTACAGTAACTCAGTGACTTCAACATCTGCTCCAGCATTCCAACGCATCGCTCCAGTAAGTAGGACTATTTCACTGTAGGATTTATTTCACCATTTTGTAATAATACAATAATTTGACGTTTAATGTGTTGATGTTTGATGTTTGATGAATGGAAGCTCATTTCTGCCAGGAAAAGAAAAAAAAAGTAGACTAGAGGAGATGCATTATAAAAGAATAATACTCAAAATTGCAGTGTGAGATGCCAAGTCAGAACTATGAGAAAATAAATAAAAATTTTGATTAACAAAGTCAAAATTATGTAGTACAAGGTCAGACCAATGAGATACTAAGTCTAAAATTCTAAGATGACATTAAAGAAGTTAAAATCATGGTATAAAGTCACATTTTTTGACTTAAGTCAAAATCACAAGATTATAAGGTACTAGAACAATTTCATAAGATACTAATAATGACTTAACTATGCTCAAAATTAAATTTTTAGCTGTTTTCAAGGTCATCTTGAATAGAAAAATATAAAGTATAAGTCAAAATACATAGGATATGAGATGCATAAGATACAAAATCGTTAAATTAGTATTTCTTATAGTTTAAATCTACTATCTCATACTTTTGACTCACCATGAGTATTTTTATTTTATCATGTATAACTTTTCCCATATTTTATTGCCTCTTCTTTTGTTGGTGGAAATAGGCTTCCATACGTCTTAGCTTGATATGAACTGTATGATCATCATGAGGCTGTGTCACAGGGGGAAGAGCTGCAGCTGGTGAGGGAGGCCCTGCGTAGTTTGAGGGACAGCTTTTCTGGCCACGACCCCCAACATCACACCCTGGACACTCTGGAGCAGGGTGTGTCCAGTCTCATGGACCGCTTACACTCTTTGGATGCCCAACGCAGACAGGAAAGAGGGGTACATAAGCTCACAGAAACACACAAATCGTGTCAGAGTACATTTAAAAAACAGCAACGCATGTCAACTGATGAATGATGAGTCAACAACACTCTCAATTGTTTATCATGAGTAATTGTTTCCCCTTCTAGGAGGAATTTAAATCACCAGGACGCAGAGCCAACTCAACAGACCGTGACTCCTGGCCACCGAGCTCAAGTGAGACAGACAGAATCCTTGTTTTGTTTAGGATTTATCATCCTCTGCACCATCTCAACTCTGCCTGCTAAATCAAATTGTGCTGTTCAGTTACACCGCTATGTATGAAGGGCATTATTGGCTGTGAGGCTAGAGCCATTTTCGACTCTTGTATATATATATATAAAAAAACTGTGTTTGCTGTTTTCATAACTATTTCCAGAAATGGCACACTCCCACAGCAGCCCGGGGTTGGATACAGCCGTCTCTACTAAAGTGCTCTACTTCACTGATCGCTCGCTCACTCCGTTTCTGATTAACATCCCAAAAAGGTGAAAACAAAAACAATTAATGTCGGATTTTATAGTGTAAATAGTGTTTTTGTTTGGTCCCTCACTGTAACATATATAATTTCTAAGCAAATTGCTCTTTGAGTTAGAGCTGCACGCTGAGAGTGCATGGTTGGATTCATGCATGACCAGAGCTATATACGGATGCTTCAGTGGCTGCGCTGAATAAATGTTTATCCTAGAAAAGCTTAATGTCTGTGTGGGTGTACGTGTGTTTAAATCTGCACACGACTGACGCTGTGCTCTTACAGGCTGGGCGAGGTGACGCTGCGAGACTTCAAGGCTGCTGTGGACAGGCATGGCAGTTTCAGATACCACTTCAAGGCCCTCGACCCAGAGTTTGGCACAGTGAAAGAGGAGGTAGGCGTGGGTGTAAAATTATAGCCCCGGCTTCTTTTCATATCAACTTCACGAGGCAAATATAAATCGAGTTATAGAGTATGATATGCTAATAATAGCTCTGCCTGCTCTCTACTTCAAAACACTGCAGGTGTACTGATCTCCATCCTAGAGAATTTGATGAGTACTCATTTTCAGTTCAGTATCCGGACCTTTGTACATTATAGATGTGAGTCTTTCTTGGATATGTAAATGCTGGATATTTCTGTGCAGGTATTCCATGATGGAGCAGTCGTTCCTGGTTGGGAAGGAAAGATTGTAGCGTGGGTGGAGGAGGACCACGGAGAGAGGAGGTAGAATTTGAAAAAACCAGAGATCACCGCTACAAACCTCAGCTGCACCCACTGAACCAGGACTCCACTGAAAATACAATGAAAATACAATGATTCCATGATAAAGAATACTTATAACACAGCTAACTGGGACCAATGGCTCTAACACCATTTCGATAAATATACATGTTTTAAATGTGAATGTTTCATAAAGAATTTGATTCGACACTCTGGTATCACTTTTTTGAAGGAATGCATATTAGGCATTGTTTGCAACTGTTAAATAAATGTGCAGGACTTGATGGTCAGTAATGTGATACTTGAAAAAGAAAGTTAAAGGTGATTTACAATAAATAACTCATTATAAGCTGTGCTCTAAATATCTGTAATCAGTGCATAGTATGCAAACCTTAAAATAAAAAAAAGTGTTGACTGACATTTTTCACAAGTTCCAGATTGCCAAATTGTGATGTTTTGTTGTTCTGCATCGATTTTGATGTTTTAATAAACATGAATTATTGCATGGATCATTTTGTTGTCAATTATTCCACAGGCTCATGGTAATGGCACAGCACACCAGCTTCCAGCCCATTACACCTCCACTCACACACCCACACATTAATAACCAAAGCCCACAGATTGTCATTAAAGTCAATTAATTTTTTTACGTTAAGAATTAAATTTGCTGCAGCAGATAAACCCACAGCACAAAGGGACACTGTGACAAATTTATTGCAGAACAACATTTTATGTTTTGGAAAAGGATCAGTTTACAGAGGAGCTGTTTGCAGGCAAAGCAAGAGTCCCTCCATGTGTTCACAAGGTATTTCAGGTTGCAGAAATTTAGTCTGTTTAAATTATCAAAGGTATTTTTAGTAGCAGAAGCATCCTCTGATGGAAGTTAATGACTTCAGATTAATTGGCTAGATTAATTACTAGATGAAATGTCATAAAATATCCACTTTTAAAGTAAGTCTTCGTTTCTTCTTGTTAAATATTGCAGCTGCGGTGTCTTCATTAACAGTTTTCGGGAACTCCAAAAGCAAATAGTAGGCATCCTCCACTTCTAATAAGACATCTTCCTGTGTAGAAAAATACATACAGCACATTATAAGACTCACAATAGCAGAAACAGAGCAATGTATTTTTTATGAAACCCAACGATGCACTGACATAGACTAGACTCTAAAGTGGTTCATTATAACTCTGTTCAGGGGAGTGTGTATCCGCTAACCTTGGAGATTCTCAGCTGGCACTCTGACATGGAGCTAACCTTTGGCAGCTCCACTGTCAGTTCCACGTTGCGAGGAACTCCTGCTGTATCAGTCTTCACCTCTAGTTGGTACTCTGGCTTCTGAGGCTGCTGAAATGTGGTGGAGATGACCTGGATTAAACCTTTCTTTTTGTGCTCCGCAGGTCTACAGATAATTTGTGCTGCCGGATCTTCGTCTTGTTTCTCTGAATATAGATGGGAGATCTGCTGCAGGAGGCCAGCTGGTGTCTGTATGCCTGTAAAAAAAAAAAAAAAGAACATTATGGGTTATTAGAAAATCTGGTAGAAGGTGAAAGATGATACAGCTGCACCGGGAAAGAAAAGTAACTCCAACGAAAAGAACTTTCAGCGGCTTTTCAGGGTATTGACGTTTTACTCTACCTGTGTCAGGTTGTTTGGCTGTGTTAGGCCTCTGCTGAAACCCAAGGCGTCGGTACAAGTCATCTGGGCTACTTTTTGGGCTATGGCTGACGACACTGTACTGGTGAGATAACCTGAACCCATGCTGCTGCTGGGCAAAGCGCAGTGCCAGCATATAAACCTGGTTCATCTCTGTTTTGTCTTTCTTACTTTCCTGCAGCACTGAAGCGTTTAATGCCACATCCAACACAGCATACCGGCCTGCAAAACACCAATTTATGTCAATATCGTGTCACACAAAGGGCATTTCTGTCGCTTGTGATGCATAGCAGCTTTGTGTTTTACTCTGACCTTCATTTGTGTCTGTTTCCAGTTTTCCTGCGCACACAGGTAATGGCTTGCTGGGACCCTGAGGTGCAGGCACACGTTTCCAGCTGCATATGTTGATGTACAGCGACCCTTTCCCCGGCTCCTGTTGAGGACACAGATGTACTGTCAAAGAACTGTCAAAACACACATTTTCACAGTATGAATGGATACAGGTAGAGCAACAGGTGTGACAGCGTTACCATATGTAGTAAAACTCAGATGTTTTGTATTAAGCATACAGTAGAGCTTATATTAGAGCTTCATTATCCTTTATGTCAGTAACTCAACTATCTTAAGGTTTTGGACTGTTGGTCAGACATCTGAAGACATCACTGTGGGCTTTGGGGACTTGTGATGGACATTTTCTCCTATTTGCTGACATTTTATAGACCAAATGATCAATCAAGAATAGAATCGATAATGAACATAATCGTTAGTTGTAGCCCTAAAAGACAGACAAATCATTACTCAAATCGATGGACAGGAGTAACTCATTAATATCATTAAAGACTGCATTTCGTTTTTGTGCTTTTATGGTCCTGGTGTTACTCCAAATTCTGTGACCTATACATTATGTGGCCTGGTTATGGATTTTAGCAATTTGCCACTACAAACTTTAATTTATTTCCACAGCTGTTACCAAATAAGGTGGTTCCCTATTGCTGTTTTTGATAGTGATTTTGGGGTGCTGGTGTCAGTGCTTCATCAGATTATATGATGCAAGAGGATTCACTGTTCGCAGTGTCGTGTCAATTTAGCTGATATTCCAATTTAGGTCACTGAACTGTTGGGTAACAGAATTCGGTGTAACACCGGTGTATTGAGCGACTCGCACACCTAAATGGAGCGGAGCCACCATTAATGCTCTCCTCCCTGCTTTCAGTGACACGTTTGTCGTGGTGAACTGTGTATGCAGGCTTGTATTAGCTTAAGTCAATTTAATTAACTTAGTTAGCAGTTAACAAAGTTAACGTGACGTACCAGTATGTCAGTGCATATACAGGAGTCCAGCTCAGGCGGTGCATTGTATTCAGCTCCTTCCTTCATCTGTTTCTCAATGAACTTGTGGTAGGCTTCAGGGTCATTCTCACAAAGATCATCTAGCATGGACCAAAACTGATTGACTTGCTGCAAAACATCCCCCGTACTGCCAGTGAAGGACATCTTAAGGTGACTGTCTAATCTAACACTAATTTAGCTAATTAGCTGTCTGAAAGAAAAACAATAAAGTTTATGAGTTGAAGTTAGAGAGTCAGCTTGTCAACAGTGTTGCTATTTAATGAGACACTAACATATTAAATTAAATATCTGTACAGCAATATTACAAAAAAGTATGACAAACTACTGAATTCCTGCCAATTTAAAGTGAGAGCTAACGGTGGTTTAGCTAATGTTGTCAGTTGCTAAGGAAACTAGGTGAGCGGAAACGTCACACAGATGCCTCCGCGCGGCGAGAAGAAGAGCTGCATCTTTATCAACGGCTGTGCTGTTAGTCATCAGAAGATGACTCTAAATTGAGTTGCCAGCTATAGATTACAAATCTTGAATTTTATTGGCTAGATTTCATATTCATAAAAGCACATTTACAGGTAAAAAATGCAAACTTCTCAGTTTTCACAAAGGTCAAACAGTAGATTGATTCAATTTCTTCAATTTCTCTAATCTATGAATTCCTGTTTTTTGTGTACATTTTTTTTTAACTTCTACATACCATAAGATGAATATTTTGATCATTTTGGAGGACATTGTAACTGTTTTTTTATGTCAATGAAGAAGAAAACAAGAAGAGCAGCAACTCAATAATGACACTGGACAGAGAGCCAAATTTATAAGAGCCATAATTTATATTTGATACATGAAAAATACAACGTAAAAATGCATTTTGATGTCTCCAGCCTGCCTTTGTGTATACATTATATAACGGACATTTAGAGTAAAAATACTGACTATGTTATTTATTAAAAGTTATTTTTAAGTTTCTGTTATTAGTAGCATCCTCTGCTTGTTGTGCTTCATGATCCCTCAGTAATTCTGCAAAGAGAAATAAAAATGATGAGCAATCAGTGTGAACAACTCCAATTATACCCCGTTGTTCAGTTTATGATTCCTTGTTCGTTACTAACAATATTAAAATCATAATAATGGCTAGGTATGAAATTAATTAGGACTGTCTGATATTTGTGAAAAATTATTGTCAACTTTTAGTTAAGTAGACGAGGCAATATCTCGATGTTAAAATACAATCACAAGTAAACATCCTGCATGTTTTTGGATTATCATTATCATTAGTGATGATGAGGAGGAGCTAATTTTATATAGTGTTGGGTAGTTTAATCTGTAACATTGCATTAGATTTTATTAGATGAACACACATTTGTATGTATCTTGATATATCTTCCAAACTATCAAGAAGCTAGCTGTCAGATTGATGTGGTGGGCTAAAAAGCACATTAGTTCCCTGTAGTATAGCAGAAGTATTAAGTAGCATCGACTGGAAATACTCGAAGAAGTACCCTAAAATTGTATGTAAGTACAGTTCCTTAGTAAATGTGTGTGTACCTCAATCATTTCATAGATCCAGCCCAAGAATTCAGCCACTTTGGTGTAAACCCCTGGGTGGTTGGGTTCAGCACAGCCTGTCCCCCAGCTGACGACCCCCACCAGCCTCCACACGTTGTCCTCCTGGCAAACCAGAGGACCCCCGCTGTCCCCCTGGAGAGGTGAATACAGGTGACGATCGTTACACACTGACCCAGCCTTCATTATGCCAACATTTCACTGTAAACAAATCACAGGGGGCAGGATCACTCTTTAAGATATACAAGGTGCTGTTCAAAATAAGCATCTGACCTGACATGCATCCACTTTTCCCTCTGTGTATCCGGCACAAAGCATCCGTGATGTGATCTCTCCATTGTACATGCAGGAGCTGTTACACTTCTTTGTGCTTATTATGGGAACTGGGGCCTCTTTCAAGGTGTCAGGTGAGTGAACTGAGAGAGAAAACACACATTTAAGGCTGCTCGGTCAATACTCTTGGTACACTCTGTCATGATGTGTGAATTAGACCGGCTGTTAACTTAGAGTGGTGCAGTAGCATCTTACCACCATCAGGCTGTGTGTATCCCCATCCAGAGATCCAGCACTGCGTACCTCCTGGAAGATCATAGTCGTACTGAGGCAAACACACGGGTCTGATTGTGTCTAGTTAAAGAGGGAAAAAAGGGAGACATACACACACCAAGTTATTTTTGTTCTGATTGGTTTTGTCTTGTGATGGAGAGGTTGGGATCACAAATTATTGTTAAGTACGGTCTTGTTTAGGATGCAAGCGTGCATTTGAATTTTGTGTACAGAATTTGTTATATATGTTGTGGTTTCAGTGTGGGATTTTATATTATGGTGCAACATACTGTATGTTTGCATAAGTTTGATAGAGAGTGCCTGCTTCATATCATTGTTCATTGTTGCAACAAAGGTTCATACTCACAACACAATTGGAGCCAATTACACCAGCTGCAAGTAAGTTAAAATTTAGCCTAGTTACAATATAAGTATTTACAAAGTAAATTAAAACACAGTGCATCACACAAACTAGCTCTTACATAGAGATGAACTGTTAATAAATATTTATTCCTGTAAGCTGCCAGGTGTACTGCAGCTGTTGCATTGCTGACTGAACCAACTGGCTGCTAATGTTTTACTTGTTCAGATTAAATATTGTAAGAGGTAGTGTGGAATATGTTGACATATATTGCAGGTCAGTAGATCAAATTGTCTAATAATTATGTAAACTGAGAAGATTTTACACTTTATTTTACAAAAATAACACAACATACCTCAAATGACAAAACATTATGCCAATAACAGACTAAATGACCAGACTTTGGTTGCGTAATCAGATATTTCTCTCACTCCAAACTACATGAATGCTATGTATCGATTCTGAAACATCAGCAACAACAACAAATATTTTTATATATGCATATTTGAATAAAACAGGGTTATTTCTACATTTACAAAGGGCTGGAAGTTCATTTTCATATGTCATTTGTCCCCAAAAACTGTTATCTTAGGAAGCTCTGTTACAGCTTCCGATGCTCCAGTGACTTCCTGTTTACGTACAGTAGTTGATTGCTTTTGCATTCCTAGCACATTCCTTAAGTTTTAATGGTGCAACCCAATTTAGTATACTGCTAGTTTGAATCAAGTTAGAAGTTACTAAAAGTAGTTGCTAAAACTAAAAAACTAAACATTTAGGGATGACTTTACACATGAACTCAGTGAAGGATTTATAAATATAAATTCCCAGTCCTGGGAATAATTGCTCATACATATAATATTGCTATCTATAAATATCTATAAATAAGGAGGAGGGTACCACTCTTGTGGTCCTCCGTTTGGGGCTTGTTTGCTGAAAAGCATCAGCACAAGAAAGTAAAATGCTAAACTGAGGCTATACTATTGAGATTTCAGTGGGGTTTTTTTTAGAGTGCTGTGTTTGCAAAGTTTTCAAGGAGGCTTCCAGACTGACCCGAGAAATTCAGCGGAGTCCGCAGTTTCATCAGGGCTATATCACTGTCATGGCTCCTGTGGTTGTAGTTCTTGTTGTAGATGATTTTCTCCACAGCATATCCTGTGTGCTGAGCCATTTTAGCCGAGCTGCGGGTCACAATGCCAGCATAGACCACCCAGCTGGATACCTGAGGTAGCCTGTAGCTGACATTTGAAGAAAGGAAAGAGGGGACAGGATAAGAGAGAACCATCATCTGTCCTGTGTGGTGCAGCTGTTAATGACTGATTATTCTCCTATGTGTAGTCCGTAACCTCTGACCTTTAGTGCTGGGAAGGTCAGCAGTCTTACTTGTGCACACAATGGGCAGCTGTGACGACCCATTGACTGGTGATGATGGAGCCTCCGCAGGTGTGGCGGTTGCTGTAGTAGAGGCTGACCTGCCAGGGCCACCTGCCCAGTGTGGCCTCGACTCCCCCGATTATCCTGGGCAGCTTTGCTCTTGTACCACACTCTGCACAGGGATCCATTCATCAAAAATGAATCGAACTGGTCAGAAAGTGCAGCAGCAAGCGCTGTCATTCACTCTCTCTAGCACTGAAATTAAGCTTTTTTTCCCCCAAGAATTATTTAGAGACTATGGGGCTTGGTGTTAGGTGCAAAGTCAAACAAAAAGTGAAGTTTAATTTGCTCACCAAAACATTGCAAAGCGATAACCTTCCCTGTGATACAGCTCCCCCTAAATGAAAATAAATTGGGTAACTAATGATGCATAATTAATGCGTTAGTAGCCACAGTTTCTCTGCATCATTATGAATATGATGTCCTCAGACAAATTGCATTACCTGAATTGCCACATATTTTCCAGATTGCTCTTGTATTCTGAGGTAATTTGTATGAAGCCATCAGTATAGTTTGGCCCAATATCAGTTAGATTCACTCCTTTATGCTCGGTCAGTCTGGAAGGAGAACATATGCAAAATGGGTGGGAGTGAGTATTAAGATAATTCAGACTCATAAGGTGTGAAGCAAGATTGTAAATGAGGTATTAGCAAATCATAAATAAGCCAAGCATTCAACCTTGGCACAGCAGGTTAAGATTAAACTATAAGTTAGTGAATAGGCCCATAAATTTCGATCTATGTTAAGGGCTGAGTGCAACAGGGGGCCGGTGTGTGTGATCCTGTCAGGAGTGCTAGACACACCTCAGATATCCCAGCTGTCTGCAGACCAGTGTTCCCAGCGACGAATTCCACCTCTCGTAGCACACTGGCAGCCAGGTGGGCAGTTTCCCCAGCTGGATCTCCAGGAGGGAGTTCTCCGGGCTGATTCTGTAAAACACTGAACCTGATTGATTGAAAATCCCTCCAGAGACAAGCTCTCAGTCAACAGTAATGAACGGGGCTCTCTATGACTGGGAAATGATTAGGAAAAACGAGTATCTATGCTAATGCAGTCAGTACAAACAGATCATTATGTGTGATGTTTTCTGGTCGGTCAATGGGCATCTCTCGAGAGTGAACAAAAGGCAACAAGAAACAGCTGTCGAATGACAATCGCATGATAATTTTTGCTACTATTCAACTCAGAATCACTTCAGAGGTGAACTATGACCCAGTATGATGAATCGAATAACAATGAGCAACCGCAAAATCTTGCTCTGCTTCTTAAATTCATAAGATAAGGAAACAAAGCTTGCCTCCAAATAAACACCAAAAGAGAGGAGGTAACACAGACCTTTCCTGGGGTCAGAGATAGAAATCTCCTCTGTCACATTGCAGAAGGACGTCTCCTTAGCGTCCCCTAGTCCCACTGGGCTTTGAGGGGAGGAGGGCCTCAGTAGCAGTTTGACTAAATATGGTAAAGACATACTGTAGTTAATGAGGCGGTCAAACAGCAGGAAAAACAAACTGGAATTAGTACACAGAACAGACAAACCCTGTCTGGTAGAGCAATAAAATATTATGATGCAGAAGAGGAAAGTAATGAAATATTTTCATAGCTGGCAGTGCTGCTGTTTAGCAAATAAGAGAAAGCTCACTAAAACAATGCTCAGCATGATGATTTATGTATTTGTTTTTTGCCTATTTCCTCTGAGGGTATGCCGGCAATTTATTAGTCTGTGAAATTTGGGGACTTGTGAGAGACAGATTAAAACAAGAATAATCAAAATTGATGCAGCAGAGGACAAGATATCTCAACCTTTAGTGTGAAGTGATGCCTGTGTAAAGTACCCACTTTGGTGTGGTCCTTAAAATGTTTTGATGAGCCCTTGTCAATCAACATTTTTTGGGTTCTTCATTTTTAAACCTATACCCATAAAGCTGTGGTGATATTGAATGCAAAGTTATGAATTATTTTGCATCCGATGAAAGTTTTACTGATGTAAAAATGAGAATAATGTATCATTAAAGATTAAAACTAATTTCAATACTTCAATACCAATATATTAGCAGATATTAGCTTATTGCAGATATATCTGGATCATCAAGTGGGAAGAAATTGCAGTATGCAAATGACAAAGTTAAGTTTGAGATCATTTAGAAACAGTATCACCATTATATAATCTATCAGAGAGCAATGATAAGTTTTCTTTTCCAACTGTAAGATATTACAGGTCTCTGTCACAGTTCTTTAAAAACTAATTTAAATGATCAAAAATGTTTCAAGTTACTTGAAAGTGCACAGAAGCCAGACTAGTGGTAACTAGACATTTTGCTCATCAGTTTCCAGTTGCTTGTCCCTGTTAAGCTCATTTAGCGATTCTTTCTCAGACACAATGACTCACCTAGAAACCAGACACCTACAGCTAAGCCTCCCAGGAGTCCAACTGCACACACTGCTGCCAGGAGCCTCACCAGCCTGTGAGCTAAATCAATGGTTAAGACTGGAATTAATGCTGCCTGATCTCAGATATGAGCTAAGAGGAATTATTAAATGTCAACTGTTACATATATAGTACACCAACACACAGGACTGAGACAGAAAGAGGAATTAATAAGGTATATTCTACACATGCGCAGCACTTAACAGGTGAAACACAAGCAAATCTATTCAGTGACATTTTTACAAGGAAGCACTGCTGTACTTCTTATCATTGCAGATGGTTTTATTGATATTTAATTCCTCCTATTTAGTATTTATAAGCAGAAAACATATAATAAATATTATAAATAACACATTATAATGTAGTTATAAGCATATATATGGCCATTTTAAGTGTTTATTAATAGAGTGTAGTGATTATAACTTATCCTATGAAGACATATTTCATAATATTATATCTGTGTTTTACTATATAGTCATTCATGCTTACAACAACATTATAGTGCAATAAACCATTTAATAAATGTTTAAATGCTGCCTATAAATGTTAAAATGGGGAACTTGGGACTTGAGGATGTCTACTTTATACTTAGGGTATTGTGTTTCTGCAGCTTTTTTGTAGTAATAAAGCAAGATTGCTGTTGTAGTCAGAGGTTTAGTGCCACTCATCATCACCGAAGCTTACTGTGAGGTGTAGAATGAATCCCTTTTAACCAGCTCTGCACTCCCTTGGTCTCTTCGACTCCTGCTGTTTTCTCTGAGTGGAAGGGTTGACTGACAGCCACCGGGTTCTCAATCACTGATAAAGTGTCTCCATCAAGACTCTGTAAGAATTACAGCGGGCACGTCAGACCTCATTTACTCCTTGTTTCTATTGATGATGTTTTGGCAAGTTTGCTTATTTGAGACAAAAGCTACCTGCTGACCATCTGCTCCTCAGCAACAGAGCACCTGTCAGGCTCTGTCGGATTTAATTAGGAGAACTGCAGTCCTGGATATTAGCCATCACTGACCAGTCCAGAAGTATTGAGTCAGAACCATAGGTGTGTACAGGTGTATGTGACACATATCCACAGTGAGTGAGGCATAATTAGCGAGTTGAAGCCTCAACATGTATGTGTTGCATATTGTTCGACATGTTTCATGTTCTCACTTTTCAGAAATGTCTTATCATCCAGGACTGAATGTGTGTTCGTTGGGCTAACTCTGTCAATGAGCAGCTGTTTCCATAAAAAACATATTGAGAGTATAACTGTAATTATAATAAACCTCTCTATAGACATAAGATGCAGACTTGGTATTATACAATTACAGCGCAAAATCCATTTAAATAAATACCATGCTGTCTGTAGCACTTGAGTGTAGCTAAACATGTAATTTTAGCCACTGAAATTAGCATTAGAGCAAAAGCAATGTAGAAATGTAGCACAGCTGTACAGAATTAGGTCATAAAATGCATGTGGATTATAAAAAAAAAAATAAACAAAAGGTGAAACAAGTGTGATACAAGTTTGCTATGAATACCACATGTGTAAATGGCATCTGTTTCTGTATATTATAAGGGTGCAAGTGAAGGTGACAGTGTGAGAGACATGTTTTTTCTCAGAAGTGCATACAGCAGACAGATGGAGCAAGGTGTAGAGAATATTTTGGTGGTCTCTTCTCTTACCATGTTTTCCTTGTGTGCTGTCCTGAGGAAAAGGCAGCGGTGTCCGGGCTCATCTGTAGGCCTGTGCCAGAGGTAGAGAGGTCTGTCCCGCTCGCAGTTGATGCACCATTTAACAGAATGCAACTCTGGATTTTCCCTTCACAAAGAGACAATGAGGTCAGCAGCGGTGCAGAGAATGAGGCTGTTGTTTGTCCAGGGGGGTCATGGGGCCTGTGGAAGCAAGCTGAACCAGGTCTTTGTAGGTGGGGGGAGCATCTCCAGAGATACCTCCAAGCTGACTATTGAGAGCACAGCGGGTGTTGCTAGGTAACACTTTTTACCTGTGCCAAAAGATTGTCCGTTTTCACCCAAGACTTGTTATTACCTGACAGTTTGTAGGTTCTAAGAAAAGGTCATTATTGCAGATTGTTGAAAAGTCTCATATCATGTCAATGCCCGTCATTTGGAATCCAAAGCTATCATCTCTCAGCACTCAAGAACAAAATGAAGTCTGCTCTGTCTGCTTGCTGACAGATGAGACTTTCTCTTCTCTCTTCACTTTTTCAACTAGCACACAGACTGTTTTTGTCAAAACGGTATTTCTGTATTTCAGATATCTTCTTTTTTTTCCCGCAGTAAATACAGCAGAAAACCTGAGTAGTTCAGAAATGAATCAGTTACTCTAAAAATAGTAAGAACAATTGACAACTCAGATGAGGAAGACTGTGGGATTTGAAAATGGTGAGGGAAAAAAAGCTTGAACTCGCAGAGATAAGAGATCAAAGCCTGTCGTCACTTCACTTCTCGGAAGAAACATTGTGATTTTATTGAAAAGAAATAACTAATTTGATCCTTATTTACGTATCTCCCATATGTGTGGTGTGGGATTAGTCGGGAGTCCAGGTGAAGAGAACAACTGCCAGGAAGAAAATTCCTCCTTGTCTGAGTGCCAAAGCCGAATCCAAGAAAAGGCCCTGATCTGTTTGGCTCATCTAACAGGTGTCATATGGAATTGCAGCAGTAGCGTAATTTGAATTGTGATGGAGAAACAGCTGAAATTCATACCACCAGAGTACTGAGGTTAATAACGTTTTGATAATATTGGCTTTGCACTCAATAGTTCGGCTAGAGAGGCAAAGTCAAGTCGAGTCAAGTGAAGTCAATTTTATTTATATGGCACCAAATCATAGCAGAAGTTATCTCAGGGCACTTCTGATATAGAGCAAGTCTAGACTGTACTCTTCACAATATTATTTACAGAGACCCAGAATTCCCCCATGAGCAAGCACTTGGCAACAGTGGCAAGGAAAAACTCTTTTCAGCGGGAAGAAACCTCAAGCAGAAGCAGGCTCTGGGTGGGCGGCCATCTCCCTCGACCGATTGGGTTGAGACAGAAAGAGAGATAGAGAGAGAGAGAGAGAATAGCACAATGCGAGTTCCAAATAGAGATGTATAATAAGAATGATTAATAATAAGACTAGGATCACAGGGACAGTCGGTGGCTTGTAATCACAGATCCAGATTCTACATCTCCAGAGGCAAAAAATACCTGCAGAAAACAGCAAGAGGAGAAAGCACAAAACTACAGGAAAGAGAAGGTGCCGAGTTAGTCACATTTATTAATGGTACATGACTGTGTACAGATGGAGAGGGAGAGGAAGGGAGAGGAGCTCAGTCTAGGCCTAGCAGCATAACTAGGAGCTGGTCCAAGGCAAGCCTGGGGGCAACCCTAACTATAAGCTTTATCAAAAAGGAAAGTTTTTAGCCTACTCTTAAATGTAGTGAGGGTGTCTGCCCTCTGGACCTAAACTGGAGGATGGTTCCACAGGAGAGGAGCCTGATAGCAGAAGGCTCTGCGTCCCATTTTACTCTCACAGACTCTAGGAACCACAAGTAGACCCGCATTGTGGGAGCATAGTGTTCTAGTGGGATAATAGGGTACTACGAGCTCTTCAAGATATGATTGTGCCATTAAGGGCTTTGTAGAAAGCCCTTAATGGCACAATCATATCTTGAAGAGTTCATAGTACAGCACAGAAGAAGAACATAGCTGCTTGTTTGGTGATTCTCACAGGGATTTGATGTCTCCCTCTTCTGGTGACATTTGTTTTCTCAGAAAGCCAAGAAAAAGAGAAATCATTTGTGTGAGATGAATAAGGCAATTCGCATTCAAGGATGTATGTGTATCTGATCAGTTTTCCCTCATGTGTCTTGCATGCATACTTGTTTCTTTTGTGGCATAAGTTATCATATGAAAAATGGACCAAGTCAGTTTCAAAACAATTTTATCTTGTTTTCCTTTTGTAGACATTCTCCAGCATTGTGCTTCATGATTTTAAAGACCATCTCCACTTAATCTGGTCCTCAGTTGAAAGAAAATGCTCATGGATAAAAGGCATTTTACAACCGGTAAAGCCAGTTTATTAAGTACACCTACAGTAGCTTAAGTGAATGCAGTCTAATACACAAGACTATAAATCCTACCTTCATGAAGGTTCGGTATTTACAGGGGTGTTGATTTAGCATGGTTACTGTAGAGGCTGCTCTTTAAGCACTGAAACAATGTGTGGATTAATCAATTAGTAAATCAACAGAAAATAAACTGCCTGACATTTTTCAAACAAAAATGACAAATGTTCTCTTTCCAGCTTCTCAAATGTGAGGATTCTCACATTCTCTCTGTTTCATGTCATTATAAAGTGATTATCTTTGGGTTTTGTACTGTTGATCAGACAAAGTAAGAAATTCAAGAACATCGTCATCTGGGGCCTCTGCTCATTAATCAATAAGCCTCATGTTCATCTTTTGATCAGAAATTTAAATTTCACAAGTAAATTCCTCCCCAACATGAGAACAACAACGATAGCAGTCTGTCACCTTGTGCAGGGCGTGGGGGGGGGGGTTCACAAACTCCCCAGTGTGGGCTACATTCATTCATTTATTCATGTACCACAGTCTGAGGCTCCACTGTGAAGAGACTGGCTGCTGCCCAGTTTGGAGCTGCATCTATGTCTCTCTGCTCTGAGGGAGAAGCACTCTCCCCCGTTTGGTGTAGGGAGATTTGATCGGCTCTTCTCTTATCTCATCCATTACTATGCGTGCCTCTTTCAGTGTCCAAACCTCAAAATTCAGTCTCTCGGTCCCCACGCGTAAATCCCACAGAAGCTTCTGAACTGAACAGAAAAGAGGGAAGCTTCTTTTCAGACTTTGTGTTTTTGCCTTGATGGTTTTCCTGCCAAAATCCAGCCCACCAAGGCATTTAAAACGGATTCATTGATGTGTGGGATATTATGAGAGTTGTGCCACTGATGCTGTTGGCTGCGGCATCTCTGTAGAGATGGCCATTAAAGGTTGGACTGCCCACAGATGCAGACAGGGCAGAGTGGAGTGTACAATCCAAATGTAGTGGTTCCCAATGTTTTTCATCTGTCGTACCCCCATTAATCTGGAAACTCTAATTACACAAACAGTCTGTTCATACAGAGAGGTCCTGGAACTGACAATATTTAGGCTTGCTCTCCTTTTTCCCAGTTGATTTGGTGACGTTTGAGTGGCAGAAGACGGACATTTCATCCATTTATTACTGTTATCCATCTTTTTCCGCTTTGCTGCCCACTTTCTAACTAGTTTTCTTGCACTCTCAATCACAGCATGCTGAATGTTACCACTGACTCAGGTTGGTGGGAGGTTGGTTGCTTGTAGTTTATTGATTCGTGTAACTATAAATATATCATACCAACACAGCCCCACACTAATTTGTTAACCAATAGTATCTGTGTATTTACTTACACCCTGGGGTTGGAAATCACTATAATGTCAATAAAAGACTCATCTCAACATCACAAAAAAGCTGGAAATGATCATTTCCCAGTTTATTGACAGGTGTTTTTAATAATATAGACAATTTATAAAATAATTCAATTATATGAATAATTATTAAAGTTATTAATATTCCCTGATGCTCTTCAAGGTTTGCATCAGTAAGAGCGATAAAATATGTCTGTATTATAACACGCAATGCTTATTTTTCATTCAAATATTTTCTATTGAATTGTCAGAATATAAATGTGCAAAATAAAAATGTTCTCACAGATTTACAGTAACACCGGCCTATACAGCATTATGTAATATCAAGGTAGACTAAAAGAAGGAAGTCCTGTTATATTGTACACATTAATGGGGATTTATCCGATTTAATTTTTTTGAAAACGGGACAGAAAACGTTGCCACATATGATCAACCTTTCTGGTTGAACCCTGAGTAGTATGCTTTAGCTGTTTGAGTTTGAGGTGTGTCATCACGTCTTCCACCTGGTGATGATGAAATGCCGATAATAGTAATTTTCCTTCAGAAGAAACTGGAGGGTTGTCGAGCAAGTGTAGAAAAAGACACAACTACTATACAGCTTGGTCAGTGGTGACTTTTAAGGCCTCTGGCACCACCCCAGATATGGCCATCAAAGTTAGGATCAATAACTCCACCATACAAATTTAAGACAGTATTAAAAACCCCTGTCAAAAACTCCATCTGCAGACTTATTTCTCTTATATGAATATACCTCAAATTTATGAGGTGAAAACAACTACAGATTGGACCTTTTTAACTTTGCCCAGAGCGTAGCTGAGGTTGTTGGCCCTGCATGTGTGTGGTGTCATGACACAATCATGTGTTCAAGAAAGTGAAGCACACTGAAAGCTGTCCAGGTCATGATGCAGCAGAGGGTGAGGGCAGAAACCACTGATCTATGCCCTATGCTCTATCACAACACACACACTCTCATACACACACCAGGCTCCTCTCATCTGTGCTCCAAATGATTGTGCTGCTCTGCTGGCTGCCAGTTGAGCTGTGCCTTCTGTGGAGCAGTAAATCCTCGGTGCTCAAGTCCTGCCTGCAGTCTGGGCCGGGTGTCAGCTGTGGTAGCATACTGCCCTCTGGTGGCTTATTTGAAGACTTTCAGTTTAGGATCTAGTCCGAATAACCTTGCAGTTATAAATAAAGTGGATTAATTTTGTTGTGAATATTCAGCAATCCCACATTTATGCAAAAATGTATGATGTTTACTTGCTGCTTCCGCATATAAACTTTTCCTTTCTTCGTCACATGGAACAAGTTGTGGTTATTGTTGTAGGTCATAGTGGATGAAAAAGTGAAGTTGAAATGTCTGAAAACCTGTTTTGGACAGTATGTGGCTTTTATAGAGTTGTTCTAAGTCTTGGACATCTATTTTAATTTGGGGATTTCAGTGTGCAGCGTTCTCTGATTACAAGACACTACATTTGAGGTCTACACATGAGGATGTCCCTCATCACAGCAACTAACCGGCATACAGTTGTGTCTGTATTGAAAGTGGCAGGATGAATAAATAGCTGTCATGTATGTGTTTGTGTCTTGTCTTGTAGAGGCTAATGATAGTGAGGGTGGGTAAGAGCAGAGCTGCTCCCCACCAGATGGTGGGTAATGTGGTTTACTTTAGCTGCCCACCACGCTCACTCTAATTAAACTGAGGAGATTACATACACTGGCTCCCACTCAATCTGCTCCTCCACTGAGCACGGCCTTGGACCGAAGGCGAGGTGGAGGGGTTACGAGGGCGATCGTCTGTTTGCTCCGAGTCAAAATCGCATATTTGTTACAATACTAAATTAATTCCTCAGTATGGGATTTAAAGTTGGGGAAGGCTAGAAAAAAAAAGGCTTCGGACCAGATTGACAGATCAAATGAAAACATCTAAAAGTTTTTTCCCTTAAATTTTTACAACTGCTGTTGACTCTCTAAATGCCCTTGAGCAAGGCACTCAACCTCCATCTGCTCTGGCTATGAGCTCAGTGGTGAACAACATCTGACATTGGATCTAATGTAAAGCTCTGAGGTAATGAAAGAACCAGAGAGCCTTGAAAAGAGTTATCAAGCAATTAATTAACTGAACGATGATCATTAAAACAAAGTGTAAACAGGGAATTAATTGGATCATCAAGTTAATATTAATTAGGATTGAATGAATGAATCAACCTGTCATTTATATAGATGTTTAAAACGATGGAAAAATACATGTTGTGAATGAATTTGACATCACTGTTTGATTTACAAATACACAAAAGCCGGGTTGTTCTCTTCTGACTTTGTTGTCACTGGTATCAGTTTTTTGGCTTGTGACCTTTTAAAATCAAATCAAAGTCAACTTGTGTGGCTTCTTGTTTAATTTTAATTAATTTGTGATCTGTGAGTGATTCTTACTTTGTCAGATTTGAATAATAGCTGAAGAGCTAAAACTAAAAAATGAAAAGAAAAGAAAAGAAAATAAACATAATTTTATGCAGCACAAATGTTTTTGTCCCTTGCTAATCACCTTGCGACCCCTCACATTGCGACCACCACAGGTTGGGAACCACTGCCTGATGTTACGCTGCTGTATAAACAGCGTTCACAGAATCTCATATTGAACATCAGCAATGTTACAGATTTTCTTCCATTATATCAATAGCACTTGCGCATATGTTCACCATGTTAAGGCTTTTGTTGAGTGGAAAATGAGTTTAGCCGAGAAAATTGAATGTAGTCATAAACTGCAGCTAAAATGAAACTTAAATTATCCCTGTGGCGAAACCGAGTGAGCTGAAAAAACAGACTGCGCTAGAAAACAAGAGAGTGTGATCATCGCAGAGAGAAACTGTAAACACTGCAGGGCTGGAATTTAACTGATGGGATTGAAGTCATATAGCTGGAAAATAGATTACACAATAAAACACTCAGAGGCTACTTTATGGGAATGATAGAAATGGAAACCGAAGGAACACGCTGCACTGGCACAATAACCTGTTCAATCCCAAAGGCATTAGGTGAACATGAAAACCCAGCATGACAAAAATGTACAGTAAATGCTGCCAGCATTTGTAATTAAGAGGTCTGACTGTGTTTCAGCGGTCTCACTTTCACTGTGCTGTGCAGGGAGCAATTGGCTGATCTGATAAACTGATTCTTAGCTCCTTCCACATCTGGATAAAACACTGGCCAGCTGTGGCCCTGGCAGAAAGCCATCAGAGGTCATTGCAGAGCCTGGAGTGACTCCAGCTGCTTGCAAGTAGCCCAGATGACACATAAACTCTGTAAACAGCTTAAGACTGTGAAGGTTTGTGGCAGGAGCCAATAAACCGGTAAGAGGGATCAGCAGCATTTGTCTTTGTGCAGATGATGGGTAGGGCTATAGCAGTGCTGTAAAAGTGAAATGTTGAGCTTGAATTAGGACCACAGAGTTAGACCATACAGCTACCCTGGGAGGGGTTAGCTGCGGTTGCCAGAGGGTACATGGAAAGATTGTGGAGTAGCTTAACTAATTTGAATAAAAAGAAATGATGATTTAAAAAAAGAATTTATCCAGATATTGAGCCAGCTGTAACATCTGAACACACATATGCGATTAAGTAAATGATTCTTAATAGTTAGCTTAAAATAAACGGATAAATGATTAGAATATAAGGTATGGATAACTATTTAAAATAGAAAGCTAAAATTTATGAATAAATGGTTAAATAGAAAGCTAAAAGTAATGAATTAATGATTAAAAAGGAAGCTCAAAGTTGTGAATAAATGGTAAAAATAAAGAAAATCTAAAAGTAATGAATAAATTATTAAAATATAAAGCTAAAAGTAATGAATAAACAGTTGAAATGGTTCCACTTTTACATAATCAATAGTTCAAATGAACACATTTGGAGCATGACGAGTGGTGTTGATTATTATTATTATTATGTTAATTATTAAACACAGACACCAGAAACATTCGGCAAATGAGACAGAATGCATAAAATAGTAAATTGTTTTATTCTTTTTTTAACCATGCCACCGAACACTGACGCATACAGAGTTGTGCCTGAATCCACACTGAGAAAAACACTTTCACACACTGTGTTACAAAGCTGTAATGAAGAGGGATTTTTTTCTTTTTTTTACTGCACACATGGCAAGAAGAACAACCCTGATTGGACACCAGGTCGAGCTTTGATCTGGCCCTGAGGTAGACAGACATTGACATAATCTAAACAATGCTAATCACATCCTTCTAGGACACATCAAATAAAAGGACATCTGCATTATCACAACATAGAAAGATCAAAGAAAAAACCCTTTTCAAACAAAAGTGCTCTATTTCTTTTGGTCCACCGAGGAAATCCATTTATAGTGCATGTTCATGTAGAATAGATACAGTGAATGTGTGTTCTCATGGCACTGAGTGTTGTTGGCTACTTAAGAGGGCATCGGTAATGCCCGCAGACGCCAAGATTTGTTATACACACTGTTTTTCATCCAAAGATCTCAGTCCATTGTCACTTTGAAGGGAACAATTTGAGGCAAGCGTGTACTTTTACATCAAAATTGCTTGGAACTTGCATCAGAGTATCAGCCACTATCACAGTATGTTGCTTCCAGTTGCAATGTTCAGACAAGTGGATCTACATGGCAGTCTATCTTTAACTAAGTAACAATAAACAAACACCCAGAAACAACTACCAATAGCACAGACCCATGTACTCAAGCACATCAATGCTCTACTTATAAAAGAGGCACAAGGGAGGGATCTTAATCAAATCAGAGACTTATAAAACACACACATTAAGATGTTTCTCAAATAATACCAAATGTAAACAGATAGCAAATTACTGTAATACAAAAATACAACATGTTTAACTCTATAAGGCCTGTGTTAGGCTCACGTACGGGAATAACATACCATGACAGTTTGTACATTACAGCTACACTACAACTGACAATAACCTGCTCATAGTGATTCAATGTCAGAATTTTCTTTTTATGTTTTGTAAAAAAACAAAAAAACAAAACAAAACAACAACTTCTTTTCATGTTTTCTTCAATTTTCTCCTAGAAAATTCTGATTCTGAGATTTTATAAGACATCTATATATAGTTAATGATAAAAAACTACACTTAAAAGCCATGTTGAGGCTCTTTGCATTTTTTTTTTACACACTGTTTGACCATTTAAATTATGAAGGTGTTTTGTTAGAAAATTAAAACTACTCATGACTGAACAATTTGCAGTAGGTTTTTAAAACAAACAGTGAAAAGTGTGGAGAGGTACAGTGGAGCTCGCTCTACAAGAAATCATCTCAAGAGACACTGACTGTGTGATGATAATCAGCACATATTTGGTAACAAATAAACAACATATAAATAGCAAAACCTATTGCATTGCAAGAGAAACGCAAACCGTGAGCCAGCTACCTCGAAACAAATAACACCCACTGCAAGAAAAGACAAGGCAATTAATGAGATCAAGCTTATGAGGTCAAAACGTGGCAGCCATTCAAGTAAAACATGCAGAAAATAAACAACTCTAAAATAAAAACCCAACAGCAGGAAACAAAAAAAAAACAAAAAAAATCAACAACTGAGAAATCACAGGAAATTAGGAGAGAAAATGTTGCAAAGTTCAGCCAATCAAAGCCTTCGTGGAATTATTTTCAACGTTTACTGCACAATCATAGGAGATGACTCAGGTTTCCTGATGGTTTAGCAATCAATCAAAAAGCTCCTGCTACACATACAGGTCAGCAGTCACAGCCATTGTGGCATTGATTTTTAACCTCAGTGGATCCATTACAGATACAGTTATTATCAAAAGTATGTGTGTGTGTGTGTGTGTGTTCATGTGTGTGTGTATGAGAGAGAGAGGGAGAGAGAATATCTGTGTGTGTTTGTGCGCACTAGGACTGAAACAAGTCATCGAGTGACTAAATGTCAAAAATGTTGGAAATTACTTGATCGTTTAAGTCATTTTTCAGGGAAAAACACTAAATAGTTCTCAAAATATGAGAATTTGCTGTAGAGCTGCACTGATTAATTGACCAAGAGAAAACAAATCAAATTTTGATAATTGATTATCTTGAGTAATTGATGATTTTGAGTAATTTTTCAAGAAAAAGTGCAAAATATTCAGTAGTTCCCGCTTCTTAAATGTGAATATTTTCTGGTTTCTTTAGTTTTCTATGATATTAAACTGAAAAGCTTTGGGTTGTGGACTGTTGGTCGGGACAAATCAAGACATTTTAGGTTGCATCTTGGGCTTTAGGAAACAGTGATCAACATTTAAACCATTTTCTGACATTTCATAGACCAAACAACTGATCGATTAATCAAGACAATAATCGACAGATTAATCTAAAATTAAAGGAATCATTAGTTTCAGCCCTAATTAGCTGCTTTTCTCTCAAGTGAATCTCTCTGGACTGGACTGTCATCTTGTCACAAAAATGTGACTACTTTCTAACATTTTTCAGACTAAATGATTTATTACTCAATAATAAAAATAATCAATAATGACAGTAATCGTTTGTCGCAACCCTAGCATGTACACATATTTGTATCATGCCTGCATGTCTCTGTTGTCAGGCAAAAACCTTGTATCTACCAGAATGACAACATCCCACAATGCATTTTTCAGTTTTATTTTTTTTAACCCATAGAGATACACATAATCTAACAGCATCAGAGTTAAAAGGTTTTCACCCAGCAGTGACTGTGTGTGTGTGTGTGTGTGTGTGCGTGTATGCTTGTGTATGTGTTTGTGAGACTGTGCATGAGGTCCAAGTCCTGCTCAGACGTAACAGACGTACAGGTAAGTCTTTTCTATCCTCCAGTCTGCTGGCACCTCCTCCGGTTTGTGGCCCTTCATGTGCTTCTGCATGGCGGCCAGGCTTGGGCAGAAGTCCTGGCAGATGGTGCACTGGTACGGAGATGCTCCGTTGTGAGTGCGCAGGTGCTTGATCATAGCCGAGTAGTCTCTGGACCGTTGGTGACACAGCTTACACTCGAATGGCTTCTCACCTGAAAAATTCAACGATACAGCATTAACCTTGTAGACCTGAAGCCAGAGACCGGCCAGGTGAAACGGGATTCACCTGTATTTCAGTCCACTGTATTTTTTGTGGTATTGAGTGGTGTGTGTGTATGTGTGCGCGTGCTTGTGTGTGTGTTTGTGATCTCCAGGATGACACCTATATCAGTTTGCTGACAGAAAGCATCATCCACTACAAATACGAAGGAGGTTTCTCTCTAACCTCAGTGACATATCCGATGGTGGTCAGTGAAATGTAGCTGGAGAGAAATTTTGACTTATTGAACATTTTAGGAATTTCATTGAATTGTTCAATAGTAGCTAATATAAAATAATTCAATATAAAAGCACTCAGTGATTAGGATTTATTCAGTCTAGGTTTAAATAGATTTTAAGGCCATTTATTAAAAATTGATACTAGTGATAGTATTTTTGAGAACCGTAATTAGCTTGAAAATATTAAATGATAAATTGATTATCAAAATTATTGCTGATTAATTTTCTGTTAATCAACTAATCGTTGTAGCTCCAATTCTACAACATACCTTTCTTATTGTTCTCTACCCCGTGTGTCAAAGCCCGTTGTTATATTTTCATAAAGGCTCAATAATTTCTCAAACAGCTGAGCTTTGTAGTTTTTATCAAATGTTACTTGAACAGGAGCGAAAAAGTGCATTTGTCTGGGATTGTTTTCAGCCGTGGATTAATACACATTTCAGGCGATTACAGCAGTAGTAGGGTGTACGTGGGATCGTCTCAAAACAAACGTCAGTGCCAATGTTCATAATAACGAAGGAACATGTCACCCAGTGCGACAATTCCTCTGACTTCTCTCTCACCTGTATGTACACGGTAGTGTGTCTCTAGCTGGTGTTTGAGGCTGAACCTCTTCCCACAGCCGTTGCATTCATAAGGCTTCTCTCCTGTGTGGATGCGTTTATGGCCCCTTAGCGTGCCGTCATCTCTGAAACAGCTCCCGCAGAATTCACACTCAAACGGGTGATCGCCTGAAAACACAGTCATGTCACAACAGCAGCCACGACACCAACACTCCCCATTATCTCATGAAAGGCGTTTAACGCTAACTTTATCCTTGGCACGACGTGATATAGTGCATATGTAACTGCATAGGTCAAATAGTCACAGAGCCCCCTTCTGCACATGCATATCAAGCAGGGGAATATTTGTGCTTTCAGATGTTGCTAATGTTATGACATGAGGACACTCCCCTTGGCTGTCTGCTAATAGCTAATAAAAGTCCTCCAGGCATGTGCTGCTCTGTTCTCTATACTGTAGTTAATCTATTTCTCTCCTAGGCTGAGGGTTTGACTCATCTCCAATGACCTATGTGCCTCATTATCTCAGTGTCCACAGCAACAGCCAAGTCAGAGGATACATTGCGCTCCTCATTACAGGCCGATTCTCCCCAATCCCCCACCCCACTGTGGAGCAGATGACATTTACAAAATGTTACTTCCAAGCAGAATGGCATACAAACAAGATACGCTGCCATGGCCAAAACTCCCTTCACTTCTGTCTCTTCACATCAATTATGTATTTCTCCTGTCTAGACATCAAGCCGTCCTGACAGCTGGGAGTGTTATTTAAGGTAAAAGAAGAAAGGGGGACATCTTTTCAGTAAATATCTCTCCGTCTCCTGCGGCTCTAAGACTCACCCTCGGTAGAACACACAGACAAGTCATTTCCATTTGCTTTCCCTTCAATATTTATTTGGGTTTCCTCTATCATTTTGGGTTAACCACACTAGAACTGACAGCTGTGAATTGCAGAAGCCCAAAGGCTGTCTAAGAACCCAAAATATAAACAGGATGAAATTGCCCAAATTATGCACCGGCCATAACGGTAGAGTGCTGTCATCAGTGAGGTGAGTCATTTTATACAGAAGGAAAAAAGGAGGACGGGAGAGGATGCATGCAAATCAACTAAAACCTTAAAGCCAATAACCTGAGGAATTTAACCCATATACAGAAATAAATACAGCCGTCTTTGTCTTCACAGGCAGCTTCAACATATGCAATGCTTTTGACAATACATTTTGATCTTATATGACAGGAGACAAGAGTGATGTTGCAAATGATCAGACTCTTACCTGAATGCGAGCGCAAGTGTCTTTTGAGTGTGGTGTGGCTAGGGAAGGGGCGCTCACAGTGGCTACAGATGTAGCTGTGCATGCCTGCATGGACCTCCATGTGCTGCTGCAGGGCCTTCTGGGTCTGGAAGCGCTTTGCACACAGCAGACAGAACACCGCCATGTCAGTCCCTGGAGAACGCACAAGACACAGACGCACAGTTATTTTAGTACCATACACAGAAAGGGCCTTAAGTGGGGAAACTGGGTCACTTCAACTTTTGTGTGAGTCCTCTGAGGGAAAAGCTTCTTTCAAAGAGCAAGTGCCTCTACCTAAACTAACTCCCCTAAAAGCCCAGAGGCACTTTCAACTGTGAGTCTTTATACGTTCTATTTTAAACCATGAAAGTCATTGTTTTCTTTAAGAATTTCCCACACAATGCACAGCATGTCAATCACACAATCAATGGCTCCTTCCTGGTGTGTTAGATGTGTAATTATTCTCTTCATTCCCCATCAGGAGTCAGCTCCAGCCTGTGAAGTCCTCTGTCTCTGTGCTTAAAGAGCGGCTGATAGTAGCTCCACCCTAAATGATGCCTACACTATGCGCTCTGTGCAGAATGTTAAGTAGTGATATCAAGCCATTAAAGGCAGGACTGCAGGAAAAAACACAATCCAGTTTAATCCTGTGTGTGACCTGGCATCTCTTTGGGGCTGCTTTCCTGTTGCACAGAGTGTGGAGAGGAATACAGATAGGGAGTCGCTGGCAGGGTAGTTTAAGTCAAAATGGCTATGTGAAGAAGATACATTGGCTGTCATACAGTCAACACTTGTGTACGCCAGCACTCAAATCCATTCTGGCATTCACACTGATGCAAATTCATATGTGTGGTAAGACTGAGGGACTGGTTAATCAGTCGCATTGGACATAATGTGCATGTCCTGGAGAGTAAGGCTCTAATGTGAGATTATGAGGTCCTTATTTCTCTGTCTGCTCAGGTTGCAGATCATTTACAATGCTAGCAGGTCCCATTGCTCCTGACTCAGATTCAATCAGACATCTCCAGCGGAGGATCATTAGTAAACAGAGGACCGTGCCAGCACTTCATTGGAATTCAAGTGGGGTTGCTGTGTCGCATTTAAAATGCAGTCTGATGAGGTCCACTAAATCAAATCATTTGTTACTGTTATTGAAGTGCCTTGAGGCAACTGGCAATTAAATTGGAATTAACGCAGGGAAAGGGATACAGCACACTCATACTAAGAGGGAAGAGTGTCAGACACTTGCTTTAGGTTCAATCAAGTTAACAGACAAGCCTGTTCAAAGCAGAAAGAAAGAGAAACAAATCACGTAAATTCACATTTTTAGATTAGATTAGATTCAACTTTATTGTCATTGTGCAGAGTATGGGTGCAAAGCCAATGAAATGCAGTTAGCATCCAACCAGAAGTGCAAAATACAATATTATTTAGAGATGACTGCAGGAAAGTAAGTGATGCTATGCCTTCCAATATGTACAGTGATGGACAGTGGAAAGTTACAATATACAAATATTATATATGTAAATATTTTAAATTCGTATATACAGAGGAAAAGTAGACAGAGGTAGAAAATATGTTGTATACATCAACAGCGAATGTATATTTGGTCAATTATGCAGAGTATAAACAACATATGTATAGTTTGTTATGTGCAGCAACGTTATTTGAACAGTGTAGGGGTTCAGATTGCAAAATATGAATAGTGCAAATTACATGTTCATTAAAGTACTTTTAATAGTGCAGTAATAAGTGCAATGATGCTATTAAAGTGGTGGTGTGGAGTGCAGGGTAACAGCCTTAGGGAAGAAGCTCTTTCTGAGCCTACCGGTGCAGGAGTGCAGGCTCCTGTAACGCCTGCTGGATGGGAAGAGGGTGAAAAGTCCATGGTTAGAATGAAAGAGATCCTTGATGATGTTTCTTGCCCTGCCCAGGTGGCGCTTGTGATAAATCTTCTTGATGGTCGGTAACTGGGTGCCGGTGATGTGTAGGGCAGTTTTCACCACCCGCTTGAGTGATTTACGGTCTGATGCGGAGCACCACACTGAGATGCAGTTTATGAGTATGCTCTCAATAGTACAGCGGTAGAAGTCTCCCAGTAGTCTGGGACACAGGTGAGCTTTCTTAAGGCTCCATAGGAAGTCAAGGTGCTGTTGCACCTTTTTGACTAGGATGGAGGAGTTTAGGGACCAGGTGAGATCATCTGAGATGTGGATATCAAGGAACTTAAAGCTTTATACACACTCCTCTACAGCGCTGTTAATGTAAATGGGAGGAGGGGAGGGTATGTGCATGGCTCCCAGCCCGCCTGAAGTCCACAATGATCTCCTTGGTCTTCCGGGTGTTAAGTGCCATGTAGTTGTCGGCACACCATGCAGCCATGTGCTGAACCTCATCCCATTTTCATCACCTCTGATCAGACCTGCTACCATGGTGTCATCTCTGAACTTGATTATGGTGTTTGAGCCATAGAGAGGAACGCAGTCATGAGTGAACAACAGAAGAGGGCTCAGCACGCAGCCTTGCGGTACGCCGATATTCAGGGTGACAGTGGAGGAGGAGAGGTTGTCTAACTTAACAGACTGACATCTGTTAGTCAGAAAGCCGCAGGGGGCTGTGCTGATACCAGGCTGGCTAAGCTTGGAGATCAGTTTGAAGGAGATCAGTTAAATACTGAACTGAAGTCAATGAACAGCATTCTGACATACGAGTTGTGACTTTCCAGGTGGGTCAGAGCAGAATGCCGTGCCGTGGAGATACTGGCCTCTACTGACTTGTTGGTAGGCAAACTTGTGTGGATCCAGTGTGTAGCAGGCAGGCAGGATTTGAAGTGTTAAATTTTGAGGGATAAATAAAAAAATATCCACCATGCATTGTTTTCTAATCCACATATTGCAATTTGCTCAAACGAAGCAAGACACTTTTTGAGACCTAACATTTCACAGATAAGAGCAATTTGACACAGACACACAAAGCCTCTTCTTTTGAAATTACGGCGCTCCTTTTTGAACGTAGTTTTGAAATTTCCCCCCGAAAAGACACTAATAGAACCGATCATTCGTAATCATTAACAGAAAGAAGATGGGATGAAAGACATTCCCTGATCTGCAATCCTACAGGGAGGCGATCCAGTGGAATGTACTGCACCTGTTCAGAGGCTTTGGCCTGTGGACTTTAGCACAAAGGGCAAACAATGAGGTTCAGGCCCTCATTGACCAAGCCCATTAGTCATAGGCTCCTCATGCAACTCCTACAATCCCTTTCTTTATGCTGTCAGCTAATGACCAAGGACCTTTCTCACCCACGGATCACAATATTTTAGTTGAAGACAAAAGACCTTCCATTCTCAACGCCTCTGCACCCACCCCACTCTGATCCGCTGACCATACAGGAAATCCTTTCACTGTCTAACCAGCTTTACTGTCTGCCTGAGTCATACCTAACTAATGCCTGCTCACTATTCACTGTGCAGCAGTGAAGTCGGGGTAATGATATATCTAAAAATGGCTAAAGACATTTAAGAAGCGCAAAATGCAGTCTCTGCATGACCTGTGATGTGGAGCCTTGTTCTACTTTAACCAGTTTCTCTTGCAATATTTGCTGCAGCCAGCAGGGGGAGTACTTTCTGTTCCAAAGTGTCCAGACTGGTCGCAGCTACTTTAAGAGCAGAGCCCTCAACCAACTGAATAACACAGTATCCAACTTGTAGACACTTCAAATCTAATTATTTTCTCTCCACACACTCCTTATTAACAATATTGTAAATGCATTTCAATGCCACCTGCGGACTTTCTTCTGTCTGCTCAGAAAGTTTAACATCCTGACTTCTTTGTGGAGGTAAATCGTTACTCCCTGACACACTCACAAACACTCACAGATCTATATCCTGATCCTTCTGTCGCCAACAATACTGAAACTTGAGTAAAGAAATATGACAAATATTCTGTCACAAGAATCTCACTCTTGATCTCAGGTTGACACACGATGACAGCAGCTCAACAGTTGTGTTCAGTTTATTCTGCGCAACCGACGCTGAAAATAGAAATAACAAATAATATCTTGAAGTGTAAACAAAAACCTTCGGAGGCAGGGAAGTGTTTGTATGTGTTACTGGTGGCATTTCGCCTTGCTGCGCCCTGTTAACTTTTCAAACAAAAAGGATTTGCAGTTGTAGAGTTTTCCAGTAAGCAGTAAGTAAGTGAAGAGGAGCTTCTTTATGAGAGAATAAGCCCTAAAGTTGGCTGTCATTGCCCCCTGCTTTCTCACCCTTAACCAGACAATGGGCTTGGGATTTGGGATTTAAGGCACAGGATGACCCCCTGACCCTTGGCCCTCAATGGGGTAAATACCATGTAATCAATGGTATTCCTCAAAGGCTGGAGAGTTGACTGAGCATTGTGTCTTGTGGGAGGGAGCCTTAACAGTGAGAATAATGATTTACTTTCAGGCAATCCTCCTATAATCTAGAAAATATAAACATTTTACTGTGTGCATTACATTATTGAGCTGCACATCTGATGCAAAATTAGGTTAGTAATTCAGGACGGTTTGCGGTTGTTATGCTATTTCAGCATGTCTCCACTAAGACGATGCGTATGTTCATGTGATTTAACATGGTCTGCCTTCATACATCTGCCACTTATTCAGTTCAACTGAGGTGGGAGCCAGCCAGGCTCTCACGCTGCCTAAGAAACAAAACCATGTGTCTAGGCAACCAGATAGGATCATGGTCCTTGTTGGGGTGAAGTGTTCAAGCTAATCCCTTCATTCACAAATAAGCGCAGCCTGTTTCTTTTCAAGCGGCAAACAAAAGTTTTCCCACCCTGAGAATCTGGGAGTAAACCCACTGCAAATTGAACAAGAGATTGTATTCAGTGACAACCGCAAATCTGTATAATTTCTTCTGTGTTCATCTTAACTTTAGTTTCTGGAGCCCATCAATTAAACTGATTGATTTGTGAATAATTTCTTTTTAAATCTGCTAAATTATATGGAAACAAAACATCTCATTTTAATGAGCATTTTGCAAATAACTGTCCTTATTTTAAGAAGTACTAGCAGAATTTGATCTATTATGAAGCTTGTTTCAGTAAATTGTGAATGACAGCCAAATCAAAGCTAAACAAATCCCCCGCTGCTATTAAAAAAGGAAAGGAATTTAACACAGTTTAAAATATTACATCATGTCCGATCATGTCAGCCAGTTAGAGTATGCAATGTGACGACACTAACTATAAACTATGTCCTAAGGCCGTTCTCAGAGTGTATACAGTCATCTGCTGGCTCAGTTCACCCAGTTCACCCAGTTAAACATACACAGTCATGCAGGCTGTGTTATGTGCTAGACCTCACATGACCCTGTGTGTTCATGTTACTACTGTATGCGTTCACGTAGACGGCTCCCTGTAGATATGGTGGCTCTAGAAGCACACACACACACACACACACACACACACAAACACTACAGTACCTTAAACAACCCCGGGCGCTCATCAGTAGACTGCTAATCTACCTGAGTGAGGAACAACCAACTCAATAATTAATGCAACAAGAGATACGTTCCTCGTGTTTAACCACCATTCCATGGACCAGTTTATTGAGGTCACACTCGGTTTCAGCCGCTTCGATTCCTCGAATGTTTATAATATTTTCTCTGTCTTACTGTATTTCCCTCCACATGAAATGACAGTGGCTCACGGGGCTTTGTAACATGACAGTCGGTGCAAATAAATACTGGGAGGGGGGGGGCACAATGGCCAAACGGAGCACCAATCATTTCAGTTTAAGGCTTGTATGAATTACAACCAGGTATTAACAGGAGGATGCAGTGTGATGACGGACATGCAATTAGGCAGGCTAAAAGGTCTGCTTTAAGAGGGCTGCATTATAAATCCCAAGCTGTATCTGAATGGACTACAGCACTGTTTAATTAGGGCTCGGACAGAAGGTAATATTATTCACTTGATGAAGCAGCCTGTAATGTGTGGAAACAGTGCAGCTGCTGTGAGTACACAAAGCCAGCACTCTTATGGCCTTTGCCTTGAAGGCAAGGTGGCAAAATGGTTAGCCAGCATGGTTTGAAGCATATACAGTTGATTTCTGTGTGTGCTGTAGATAAGCTTCAGTCTTGGGTTTTCCAAAAATTGAAAGCTTGGTGCCCCAGAGCTTCGACTTGCTCTGATGAAACAAACCCCTTTGTTGTGAGAGCGATTCGGAGACAGATCCATTCTTTTATTTTGGGCACTGGCAAGTAGGTCAGAGGAGACTATGACAGTGCTGTAGTGAGGAGTAAACAGCAGCACATGATGTTGTTTTCCTCTCACTCCTGGCATCCAACACCAACAGCAACCCTCTTGCCTTCAGGAAGTCCTCACATACCCCCTACCCCCTTCCCACAGTCCACTCCGCCTCCATCCCCCTCCATCCCCCCTCCTTCTCTCTTTGATCTCAAACTTCAGCAACCCACGGCCATTCACCTCTGACATATCAAATTGGCTAAAGAGACTTTCACTGTAAACTAGTCTTACAGCAAGTGTTGCCAAATTGCTTCAGAGTAAGGTCTCCCAAAAGTAGTATTATTCTCCCTCCAGAGGAGGTGGACAGCAACGTTGCAGCTGCTGAGGTCTGACAAGTGTTAATCTGCTAAGAGGAAACTCATTTGGCTCACTGGTTATGCCACATGGCAAATTAAAGCTGTGGTAGCATCATCAGCGCTGAAAGTTGAAAGACCCCGTGTGTTTTAGTGGAAGTAAAACACCAGGTGATAGTTATTAAATGTAAATCTTTACACAGAGTTGGAGAAATGTCATCATTTCCTTACCTAACCTCAACACAGCTGATTAAATTACTTGTAGCTCATGTCATAGCCTGTGAGACCTACAATAAAAGTCAGTAAAAAAAAAAGGGTTCATGCGTCACAGCAGACTAAGCTGAGACCATGACAAAACGAGAGAGTAATGCCCTCCTGTACCCTGCTCTGGATACACTGCCAAGCTGAAACCGAGCTCTGGGTGTTTACAACTCGGGGAGATGAGGGTAGAAACTTCTGGGCATCGTTAACACCCCTCCATGTCCACATCCATTAACTATTCATACTGTGTGTGCCACCTGGAGTTACAGTTACATGCCAATGCTCCTGAGAGGGTTATCACCTTTCTCTGACAGTTGCAGAAAAGGTGTGGATTCAGACACTGTCAGGCATATGTACCATCTGACAACAATACAGCTTTTTTTTTCTTCCACGGTTAGAGAACTTTGAGTCAAACACTGGTTCACAATTTTTCCAAATGTGTCATAAGATTACTCCAAAAGGAAATTGCAGGTGCTCTTGTGAACATTTGAAACAGGTTTTACTTGCTTTAATCTGTCCCCCTGTCCACACTGAAAAGATCCCTTCAGTGTAAGTGATAACAGACTAAAGCTGCAGTCCTCCTTCTGTGCAAAATTGTATTCAAACTTTATCTGATGTTAATATCAGGCTCCAGCCGTCCAATTTAATCAAATCAAGCCTTCTTTTTTTTAATACAAATTCCCTTTTTTGTTACTATTCTCCACCACAGTTCAACTAGGAAACATTGTCCACAGAAACAAAGAGAGAATTTTATACTAAAAATACTCTAAGTTTGGAAGATTCACTTGACATTTTTGCACAAAACATGGACTGTGGATTTTGTCCCTCATCACAAACACTGAAAGAGCTTTAGGAAAGGATCTTTTAATGCCTGTTAAGAACAGAGGGAATGATTACAGCAATGTTCACATGAGCACCTGACTTGAAAATTTGTGAACCTATCCTTTACTCTTTATTATTCTCTCATGAGCGAAGTGAAAAATACTTTAAGTACCACTTTACAACAAGGCTTGCTCATAAAATTGTTAGTAATGATTTTTTATCAATTTAGCTTTAAAGATCGGTGTTCAGCTGGTTGGTTGGTTACCGGCCTGCTGTTAATCATGTTATTGTAAATCATTGAAGCATTTTTCTTTTGCTCAGAAGTTCTGGAGCTTTCTTTCAGAAGTTATCAGGCGTTAAACAATTCACAGGAGGGGTCATTCCTCATTAATCAAAGAGCTCAAAACACAAAGCAAATCATGTTAGCGGAGATTATACACAAACCTAAAAATGCTTAGTTTATTTAATACTGGCACACATCCAGACAACCACATGAAGTCTTTATATTTATTTACTTTTATGGATTATTACTTATACATTGTTGTATACTGTTTTATGTGAGCTTGTGTTGTGGGATTTAGCATTTCTTTTACATGTTTTTATTATATATTTTATGTGTAATATGTTCAACTCTGTGTGTGGTCTGTTTCATCTGGCTCCAAGACAAATTTCCACTCTGTTAATAAATGAAGTTGTAGTTGATAGAGAACGCATTAATTACTTATTACCTGTTATAAAGTCATTACTGAGAACTTACCAACTCTTTATAGGTCTAATTGTAAAGGGACACCAAAGGTAATAATAGCACTCCTGATAATAGTAATACTCTTACAGTAGTACCATTAATAATACCAATACTTATTTACCCATTTACTTTACGACTTTTTCTTGGTTATTATAAATGTCATTAATGGGTTAATTCCCCCTTGTTTTCTATATTGTCCTCGCTGTCTTTCTTCCTCTTTTCTGCTTCATGTAAAGCACTTTATAACCTGTTTTGGAGAGTGCTTTAAATAAATAACATTTTCTTGCTACTAATAATATAGAAGTCTGGGCAGGAGGGTTTTAGAAATTTATGTGAAAGATGAAAATGACTTCAGCTCCTCAGGCAGCTTTTTCTAAATTCCAAAGAGCCAAGATTTTAAATCTCTAAATCACCATCCAGGTTTGTGCAGCCAAAAGACACACAGCTTTTACGAAAGAAAAAAAAAAACTATTTGGATTCATCCTGATGCCAACTGTTAATGCCACACATATTCTGTACAAGAAAAAGTTGTGATACAGACATTTTCTTCATTTGAGATCATTGCAAAAGTCAAAAAGTGTTCATCTTGTTGTTGTTGACTGTGTGAGTGTAAGGTAAATAATTCCACAGCCGGAGGTGAGGATAGTATGTCTGTGAAACTGTAATGCTGGCACTCTATGACTACGGCTGTAGCGAAATGGCATGCAGTGGGTCTGGATGCCAAGAGATATTAGTGGGTGATATTATCAACAGGGAGGTGGGAGGCCACCTCCCTGTTGATAAATTATGGAGCATCATGACAGGAACAGTTTAACCCAGCCAGCATGACAAGCAAGTTTAGACCCACGTTCACAGGTCCAGTAGTCACAGCTTACTAGACAGCTCAATGCATGCTGCCCAGGTTAAATGTGTGTGTGTGTGTGTGTGTGTGTGTGAGAGAGAGTGAGAGACAGAGAGAGGAATGTTAGTGCATGCACACGTTTGTAAAATACCTGTGTGTGTTTGCCTGTGGGCTTCCAGAGCATCCTCTGAGGAGAATGTTGCTCCACACTGATCACACACCAGCGCCTCTGCAGGAGCTGTAGATAAAATCAAATTAATAAGACGTTATCTTGATCAGACAGTTAACACAAACATGTGTTTTGTAATTGCAGACTATGTCAGTTAATGTAGCATTTAAAGAAATACGGGGGTGGGGGGGTTGATGGGGGAGAAAGCAACAAAAGAGGAACAAAGGCGCCCTATTTCAAAAGTCACCAAAGAGCCTCGCTTGTCACACACTTGTGCTTTTCAGGTGTTAACACAAGGAAGCAAATGCACACAGTACAATGGAGCAGAGGAAACCGCCATAAAAACACAACTCAGGACAAACAAAGGCACCAGACAGGGTGCAACGGCCCTTCTTCTTGACAAAAAAGAGCTGAGCTGAAGAGTTTTATTTACCGTGCCCTGTTATCAGTCTCTGAACAGTGAGCAGACTGTCTGCCTGAGAGGCCACAGAAGGACTGGGTGTTCTCTCTACAGCAGACGCTTCCTGCCTGCGGCACATCCCTTTATCAAAAAAACACTTCAGAGTCAACACCCCAAATCCCATCACATACAGTGTAACTACAGTTCCCAGTTCACCTTTGGAATGCCCTTGTCTATTCTGATGAAGACATGAAAGACATGAAAGTATGCATACTGCTTGCAGAAATGCTCAATCCTTGTTCTGCACTCACCTCACACCTGCACAGACAGACACATAGGACAGATACGCATGCACAAACACACACACATTCTCTCACGCACACACATACACACGCGTGCGCGCGAACGCACACACAGCTGTTTGGATGTGGGTTGGCTCTCACAGAGATGTAAATCGGTTGCAGATCCATACTGGCCCAGGGCTCATTCACTGATCTATTTTCTGCTCAGCTGGCTTTAAATGAAGTTAAAATGACTCATTAAAACACCCACAAGCTTTGGGAACTCTGAGCGCTACAGCCTAAATGTGGTCCTCTTTCAACTCTTATGATGCCTCTATACACAGACACTGTGCCACTGTTCCCAGTGTTGCACACAAATAACAAAAAAAGCTCCAATCTGTTCATTTTTGAAAACAACAATTTTTGAAAACAAACCGTTACTGTTTTGGAACGGTGCGTTTTGTTACACGGAGCAAAAAATAAAACTTGGTAGAGAGGAGTTTATATAGTGGCAACACTACAGCAGTGTTGTAGATCCTGATGTTGTGTGACGCTGTCCAGTGTGGTGTGTTGTGTTGTGTGAGATTGTGTGATAAGGGAAGAAGAGAACATAGTGCATTGTCTTGTGCAGTCAAAGGCACGGAGTGTGCTCTCATCCATAAACCATCAAACTGTCTCCAGACGCGGCTGCAATCGTCCTCCATCAAAACACTTTGTCTGGCATACCAAAATAAGAGCCAGCATCGAGCTGAATACCAAATCAGCCCATTAGAGCAGTGGAGCACTCGCTCCTTAGCAACCAGCGGGAACTAAGGCTGCTATACCGAAATACACAGTGACAAAGAAATGAGATCCACATCTCTTTTTTGTAGTATTATGAGTTGACACATTGGGATGTTGAGAGTTTATGCAAAAATTCAAATCAGGTTAAAGGTATTGCTGTTGTAGATGTGACTGAGAATTGAAAATCAAAGCATGTTGTCGAGGTCTGAGAGTGAGACAGTATGTGTGTTTTAGGGTTATTCAGAGGGTATAGAGGGAAGCAAAAAGGGACGACTCAGGTGAAGTCTTTTGTGAGTTTTAAAGAAGCGGATTCTCTCTCATCTGTCAGCAGGATGTCATTCCCGAACAATCCTCAGAGAAACAGGCGGAGAGGACAGGGACCTCGCCTTGTCTATACACATTTTCCAACTGAGGTTTCTGTTTCTGTTTTAGTTTCATTTTTAGTCCCCCCCCAACCCCCACCTCACCCCTTCCTCCCCTTCCCCCCCGCTCTGCTCCTCTTTCTCTATTTTGGATAAAGTAGCTGGGAGAGCAGTCAGGTCTGATTAAGTCTGCATTTGGGTACAGTGTGTTCCTGGACACACATCTGCGAGCGAGCCATCACACACGCTTCGGAACACTGGCAGAACACCCAGGCCTGCCGGCAGCTGATGATGTCATCACTCAGAAGGGGCAGAGCTGGCGAGCTGCCAGAGTCTCTCCGAAAAAACACAGAAACGATTCAACGGAGAGAGACTAGAGAGAGAGAGAGAGAGACAGAGAGAGGAGAGGAGAGGAAAGGGAGGGAGAGGTACACAGACCTAAGCATGGAAAAGAAAGCATGATCCAAGTATTCGGAGCAGCACTAACTGGTAGGAGGAGGGGTTGTAGTATGAACAGGTGCATTTGAAAGGCCGACTATCAAGAGACTTCATAAGCACTGAATACTGTGAGATGAGAGTGTGAGAGTTACTAAGTACCTGTGTGAGACAGCATGTGCATCCTTAGCCGCATGCTGTCCTGGAAGTGTTTGCCACAGTATTCGCAACCGTGGCCCTTCTCCTCGTTATGCAGCCTCCTGTGGAAAGACAAACACTAATGTGAGCACGTTAACAGCGAGAACAGCAGAGAGAGAGCGCACTTGTGATAATAAAAGTATCTCATTTCTGCGCCTTTTCTGTAAGGTCTCCCAAACCCAGAAGCATCATTGTCCTCGTAACAAGAGGAGCATGTTTTAATTCCGGCAAGAATCCCTCGCTGAATGCAGCATCATTAGTGTAAGAGGCCCTTGGAGTTGTGAATCACAACGCATGAATGCTAAAAGAACACAGACAATAGGATATCTGGCTAATTTCAGAGTGCAGACATACGCGTGCCTCCACCCGCCAGCAATGCAAGACACTGGGCACGCACACAAACACGCATACTCACACAGCAAGTACATGCACGCAAACTCACATCCAGACATAACACGTACACACACACACACACACACACACACACACACACACACACACACACACACACACACACACACACACACATACGCTTCTCCTGTAACAGCAATGAAAAGGAAGAAAAAAAAAGATGATTCGCTGAAGCTCAGCCGGCAGCAAAACCTATCATATCATATCACACACATTCAAGCATGCAAGGCATCTGTACTGTTATCCTTATATCACCCCGCTAAAAGCAGAGCAAATGGCCTAAAAAGACTCCAGTTAAACATACTACTGGGGTCAAAATAAATGGGCCCTGAGTTGCACTTTAGCACACACGAAATCAGTGACCAACATTAGATTTGAATGAATGTGAGGATGACAATTTGCTTGAACATTTTATGTGAGATTTAAAAATCCTGATTGCCCAGCAGTCAAAGGTGTGAACCATGATGTGTTTATCGCCTGTCATCGCCATCTTTCTCTCTGTGCGTATTTCCTTTTTTCTCTCCACTATTAACTATTTTAATAAAAGGAAAAATAAACATCAACATTACAAAAAGCTCCATTCCTAAAAAGTACACTTTTAATGATACTGACATGTTAAAACAAAAAACATACTCTCCCTAACCTGACGCACCAGATGGTTTGTTACAAAGAACCATCTGAGAAGTCGTCCTTGGAAACAGTCTGGAAAAGGGCACGCACTTTTAAAAAAACACTACTTGGCAGGTAATTGGATGAATCATCTGTCTATCATCGCCTTACCTTGCCAGGCAGCTGTGACTTGTGAGATCACGAGAGAATCCTCATAGGAGGCCGATTGGTTCGAACCACTGGCGGTTCGGACCAATCGGATGGATTCTCACGTGATCTCGCAATTCCAGCCGCCTCGCAAGGTAAAACTCTCCCCTCTATAAAGAGTATTATTTATATTAGCGGTTATTAGAGGTTTCAGCATTTTGTCAACCAAAAAGATAGTGTAGGCAGCACCTTTTAAAACTTTAGAATACAATTTATACATTTCACTTAAGTAACAATGTAAGATAAAATCTGTTTAATTTCCGTACTTTTCAATACTAAAACAGTGCCAGGAGATCTTCCTCTAAACAACACCACAAAATGTCAATCTACACACCAGGTGTATGCTCAGTGACCTGGTTACAGACCTACAGCAACTATCACATCCTAAAGCGATGCCACCAATGCAGCTCTTTCAACCTGTGGACATGGGCCTGTCTCCATGAGTAAGCAACGCACATCACTAAATATCCCACAGGATGCTCTGTTTCACCGGGAGGTTTCTCAACTCACAACTCCGGAGCGTCGCGAGGCTGAAATGTCAGTCACAGGCGTGAGCGGGGAAAGGCTGGAGGTTGATGCTGATAGTAATCGCGGGGGTTAGCTGCATATTAGGATCAGGGAGTCACAGACTGTCTTGTTTCCAATGATTAGTGGTGGGTCAAATCACTGCCAAGCACGCACAATTATAAACATCTGCAATCAAGTTAATGAGTTGTCATTGAGCTAGTTGCTAAGTTTTTGCATACCATGACAAAATATGAACTGACAAGCTTATAAATAAATGAAAAAATAAACAAAATAAACAAACAAACAAAAACAAAAAAAAACAGAAGCAGAAGTTATCCATCATCTAGCTGAAACGTCCAGTCTGGTCCCTGCTGAGCAGCTCCTCTCTGCTGCTGCAGAGGAATGCATATCAAATAGGCTGAGAGACAGCCTGTTGTGTGAGGCACACTTCAGCGCAAGTAATCAAACAGAATTTAGAAAAATAAGGCTTTGTAAATAACAGCGTTATGCGACACCAAGGCCTCTTTATATCAAATCCTTCACAAAGACCCAATTCAAAACTTCCCGAGACGTCTCACTGTTAAGACATGAGTGCAGGTGTCCCTGAGAAGAAATTAACATATTTGCTCTTGCTCCCTCCAGCTTTTAACTCGTCGCATTAAAAAAAAAAATCTTTTAAGCCAAGAGACTGTTTAATTTAAGAGACACGTGTCCAATGCTCTTTTTTTTTTTTTTTTTTAAAAAGCCATAATTGGCTACTTAGCTTACATTCATCATACAACGCACATGCACCTGCACATCCCTCACATATTTTATCACATAAGACATGTTTGTCAGTAACAGTGTTGAGCAGTAAGCGCAGCGCAGTGTTTTTTGTTTTTTTTCTCAGCAAAATGTTATTGAGACTAAAACTGTGACTCCTTAACTTGTAATTAGATTTCGTACCCTTGATTTGATAATGTAGCATAGTAAAAATAGATTTAAAATATAAAACGGGAAAATGTGTTGTTGCTGTTGTTTTGTGCATCTTACCTGTGCTGCTCCATGGCCTGTCTGCTGTGCAGCTGAAGCCCACATTCACCACAACACTGTTGGCCTTGAGCCTGGCCCTCGTGCCTCATCCCTGCCGCAAACTGGCCCAGCCTGCTGAGGAGCTCCCTGTGCAGCAAGCCTTGGTGCAGCAGGCCGCTGTAGGCCCGCGGGTCCAGCGGCACGCCCAGGGACGGGGCCACTGACACGGACACTGGCATCATCCCCTCCCCTGTGTGGTTGGAGGGTGCAGAGTATATGGAAGCCAGATGTTTCTCGGCAATCCCGGGGAAACAGTCTACAGCGTTTCCCACCATTTGTGCTCCGTCCTCCGGGCCCGTGTGCAGCTCTCGAGCGCTGGTGATCACGCTGCTTCTCAGGGGTGTACCCGGGCCCTCGTCTCTGGGCTGGTCTGACATGCAGCTTCCTTCCCCTGCGCTGGAAGACCTGCCCTCGCAGCCGTTGGCATCATCCACCTGCATGCTCTCTGACTTTATACTTCTGGCGGGATCCAGGGATGAGGCCTGGGATAACTCTGCAGCAGGGTGCTGAGGCTGCTGGGAACCCTCCATGTCGACCTCTGCATCCAGCTTGGGGCTCGATTCGGGAGCCGCCTCGGGTTCTGCACCAGGAGAGCTCCTCTCCGTCATGTGGTACAGCGCGAGGTGGTGTAGGGCTGTGGGAGTGGTGCGGATGGGTCCATCCTGTATGGAATGCTTCTTAGACATCAACATGTGCCTCCAGTGCCTAGCCCGGCTGTGGTCACTGTGGTCTCCGGAGCTGTGATTCCTCACCGCCACGTCCTCGCTCTCCTCAGCCTGGATGGTCTCCAGCACCTTGAGGCACTGCTCCTCCAGGTACTCTATCTCCAGGATCTCAGCGGCGTACAGCAGGTCATCCAGATCCTCCGCCGTGGCCTGGAGAGAGGCAGTATAGGCGTACTCCAGGATCTGCTGAAAGGTTTTGGGAGACAGGAAGTCCAGGGCGTAGCGCAGGCTACTGCGGTGGAACAAGATTTCGAACATTTTGCTGGTGCAGGCCAGGACGGTGCGGTGCGCTGGGAACTCCTGGCCGTCCACGGTGATGATGACATCACATAAGGTGCCGGTCAGACGCATCTGATTGGCCCTCTGCAGAAGCGTACTGGGGTGAGTGGGATTGTGGAGCTGGAGCACACCCATTTTTGTCAGACCCGTATCCACTCGCACCTTTGCTGAGCCCACGCATGAGGTGTGGCTGTCCTGCCTGCTTCACTTGCCTTCAGCTGGTTGTAGGTCTGTGGGTGGATGGAGGTTAGAGGATCATTAGTGCCTGCCTCACTCACATTGTGATTTAAAAGCCAGTTAATTACACTCCAGTGTACACTTGAATTAATGGTCAATCAATAGGAATATTTTTTAAAAGCACACAAATCACAACATATCAAATAATTTTATAAGATGTAAAGCTTTAACTGATGTCCTCTGTGGTTTTTTTTATTTCATGCAACCCACATGTTTATTTATTTGAATTAAGGACCAAACTGCAAACAACAGGTCGATAAGCGCAAAGCAACAGTTTCCATTGCAGGTGATTAGTCTGAGGTCTCGTTGAGAGCGGTCACGTCGCTGTAATAACGTCTGCATACTGAGAGGTGACGGTTCAATTTATCAAGCTCCTCACACACACACACACACACACACGCACCTACACACTCTCTCTCTATTTCTCTCTCTCTCACACACACATCGATGCCCTCAACAGGTAGGCTTGCTATTAACAGACGCCTTGCAGGGCTGATTAGTTAATTTAGGCTGCGCACGTTCATGATTAGACGTGTTAAAGACAATTAAGCCGCTCTGCTAAAAACCCTAAATAAGTTATCAAACTATCATATTGATGAAAGCGTGAAAATGAAGCGCAATCCCGGCTCGGTGCGTGTTTTTAATTCTCTCCCTCTCTCTCACTACATTTAAAAGCTTAAATGGCGATCAGGGTGATGATTAGGCTCTATATGATCTTTATTGTTGCAGGACCACTCAGCAGCACCCCGAGTGATGCTGACAGGCTGCATCCTCAACTACCCGCAACATCAGAGCGCATCAGGTGCAGACGCACAAATCCACCTTTAATATCCTGGCACATTGCGACAAATTAATGCCCACAACACGTGTATTTACTGACTGCATGCTGTTAGAGGAAACGCGTCCCGCCAGAATAATAAAAAAGAGCCGATTTATCCAAAAAATACTCACACACACACACAAAAAAAAATGTGACGGTGAACTGAACAAGCTGCGATCCAGACTGAGCTCAATCAAGTTTGTAAAATCCCAAATCGGGCTGCGGGCGAACTTGAGTCGATTTCCACATGTCTGCTGTAAATGGAAATTATAATAACCCGCCACCAAACTGGCATTTCTCTCTAATTAATTAAATTAAATTGTCTGAATTAGTCTGAGGCTGAAAAGTAGTTCATCGGAGCAGAATCACCTGACTGAAAATATCAGTAGGAATGAGAAAAGTAAAGGCTGTCACAGCTTCTCTTACCTCTTGTTTTCTAACGTCCTCCGCTGATTATCCAGGCAACATCATGGTTACACATTTCACAGTACCCGCTCCAAACTCAGTCCTGCTCCGAGTAAGCAAATCATCACCCAGGCACGGCAGTCAAGCGCGCAGGGGGGAAGCGACACTTCCGGGTAACGCTTTCAAAATAAGACCCCGTTTTGACAACCACGTGTTGAAAGGTTTCACAGATTGAAGAGTGATTATAACGTGGATTGATTCATTGTTAAGATTAGCAAGAGGGAATGACATTAGTGGACTATCTTTGAGCTCCAAGCCTATATGCGGAGAGAAAATGGGCTATAAAATAAATGATTATGTTCAGTAGGCGATTTGAGAGGGGGACAATAAGGGGTGGGGGGGGCACCCTCCCCCCTTGCTTAACTGCCATCCCCCCTCTCTATCCCCTCTAACAGAGAGAGTGCAGGGGCAGAGGGGTTGTTTAGTTGAATACGTTAGTGTAGTCTTCATTGATCGCTATCTGACTGAGGTTTGTGCAAGTTAGAATCTATGGTTCCAAACATGGCTCTGAAATATAAGTAGCCTAACTGTGCTGTGTATTGATGAATCCATGGCGCTGTCCGTGGTGCTGAAGTAGCAGACGGATTTGTAATTGCACCTTTTTTTCTCAGTTTTATCTTTGATCTACACTATTCTCTAAACTATATACTATAAGTACTCTATTTGATACTATATTGTAGCCGATATACTCTATAGAGTCGTGTCACCTTCATGATGAAAGTGTCAAATAGCAACATGTAGCCGCAGATGAATGAGAGGATCATAGAGATGCACTGCTGCCTGTAGTACTCCTATAATATTTATATGATCATTCAGTAGTGTCTGTGCTGCTGGAAAGGCACACCCAGACTAGAATATTTTAGTGGAGACATGACTACAGATATAGTTTTTACTATAGATGTTTGGGAGTGGAGCAGGTAACGTAACTGAGGAAATGAATCTGCAATGATCCGACTGCACTCAGCTGCGACAGTTACATAATTCAAGGTAAAATTTATACCATCAAAACTACTGCGTTTTGAAAAATAAGCTTTATTAAAATCTTAATGTCCACATCCAGTAAAAGAATCAGCCTACACAAAATATGTATTTAGCCTAATAGCAGTTCTATTAAATCAAAATTATAATGGGAATTATAATATAAAAAATTAGGCTAGGCCTTTATGATAATCTCACAGTACAAGGATTAGAGTTGGACCATCCACCATGTTAAAATCACCTGCTGATTATGTTGTAACCAAATTTCATAATTTACAGCTGAGTGTTTTTAAAATGTGATGCCTGATGTTGCCAAATAATTGAGTTCGATGAAGATAACTAGTCAAAACACTTCAGTCAATAATGTTAATTTTAGTGCTGCTGTTACATGGAGAAAAAGTAAAAATGTTGGTGTTGGCTGGTTACCTTCTGGCAGAATATTTCTGCAATGAAAAAAGGTTAGTTGTTACAATATTTACATTTTCCCATAATTCTACGTGATAAAATCAGTCCAAAAATATTTCTGGAAATAACAACTGCATCTTCTGTATGAGCACATCTTAAAGGATGCAGGAAATCTGAAAGGAACAGATATTGTTGAAAACAGTTGGATTGTCTCTGGTGAAGATTTACTGAATCAGACAAATCTCTAACTCGGACTTAATCCTAAACATCTTTTGTGTTACAAATCTTCATTTTATTTTACTACATACAAGTTTCATTAGACTGAGAAAGAAAAGTTAGTTTTAACTCAACAGCAGTTTGAGGTTTAACAGGCTTCACAATGATCATATTCTGTTCAGTTCTGTCAGTTTCAAAGCACTTTTACGAAATCTATCTAGAAACTGAAATGCTTCTCAAATATTTAGAGATTAACAGAAAAAGAACTAATTTGTCTTTAGAGTCACCAAAAATGTGGGTGTGCATTCTTGGTGTGCAAGCAATTCTCCACAAGTGGGGGGAGGGGAGCATGAGTGACATAACTCAAACCTGTTAAAGAAAATTGAGATGTTACAACTGGACACCTACTACCCTTCTGCAATAATTTTAGATTTTTTTTAAACCTTTCTAAGGATTATTAAGTACTGGATGGAAACAGGACCTTTAACAGGATTTTTGAAATCCGGGGGCTGTAGCATCCTGGTGGTCCTAGTGGTTTAAAAACGCTGACCATGTGGTTCAAATCTGGCTGGGAACTTTTGTTGCAGCTCATTCCTCTCTCTTTGTTTCCTGTCAGCTCTCCACTCTCTCTAATAAAGGCAAACATGTGCTGTAATATTGGAAAGAAAAAGAGAAAGAAAAAAGGTCAAGAATTGAGTCCACCTACTGCACCTTTCACTTAAAAAGTCTCTAAAATATTTGAACTATTTTTTTTAACTGTTGAATTATTTTACTGCACATTTTATTTTTTAATGTGATTAATGTCGATTTAAATGACTTAATTCTGGTGGGTAAATATATAAAATATATTCAGTGAGAGATTTCAATCCACCACACCTGATTGATGTCCAAAACTGAGGCAAAAAAAAAAAAAATTAAAAACAAACTTGAATCAGCTAATTGATAGACAAAAATGATTCGCCAACTAATTAATTGGTTCATTATTTAATTTTCAAGAGAAAACATTAATATTCTCTGGTTTCAGCTTCTGTGAAACCAGAATATTTTTTGTCTATGATAATAAACCCAATATCTTTGGGTTGTGGACTGTTGCTCGGGACAAAACAAGACGAACCTTGAGCTTTGAGACACAGTGATCAACTTTTTTTTCTTTTTTTTTTTTTTTAAATTTTCTGACATCTTATAGACCAAATAATTAATCAAGAAATTAATTTACAGACTAATTAATAATGAAAATAATTGCAGCCCTACTGTCACCCTTAAAATACCCAACATGTAAAAAAACATGTAAACATCCATGGTTACTAAAACCTCAGATTTCCAGAAAAATAACAGAGGACATGATCTCAATTGCTGTCAAACCTCTGGATGGCTGTTGCACTACACAGCTCATCACTTCTTCATCTAAACCAGTTTTTTTTTATTACCCTTTTACATGGAAGGCCACATCACCCAACATCCGGTATGTCGGCTGCTGCCTGCTGCTGACTTGACGGGCTGCAGATCATCACCGGGGCGACGTCACGGCTCTGAATGATCGCCCTCTGCTCCTCGTCTCTCCATCAGGGCTGCAATCAGAGACATCTACAGGGCGTCTGAACTACTGACGGGCTACGAGGTTAGGACCAGTTTTTGTTGTTGCCCTGGAATAAGAAGCAGAAACTGATCAATTCAGCGGACGTAAAGGTCAAATCTGTTTGCATTTATTGGGCCACTGAAGAGAAAAATGAAATTGGGTAAGAGTGTGGTGACTGTAACAGGATGCCATGTCGGGTCAGTGCTGGCCGCGGTGCTTGTTGACACTGTTGACACAGCACCGGTGTACGGGTTCATGTCACATTAGAGCTGAAAATATCAAACCCTCACTGGTACATAATATTTTGACATCCAAGCCTGGAAGTATTAACTTTACTCCAGCACAAACATGCGTTATGTAACACGTGTTTATTCGCTCCCCTGTCTATCTGAACAAGTGGCCCAGGGAATTTCCAGCCACAGTGTAACCTGTTTGCACTGTAACCTTTCTGTAAATAGTCCTCTGTGTCCATGACATGGCGAAAACAAAAGGGGAATCCAAAAACAGGTATTTACTGCCATCTGGTGTTTAAACTATGTCATTACAAGCTGTGAATCTGAGACAGGACACAGTTTTGAAAAAAAGAAAAAGAGTAATTGAGACTAATGACAAAATGGGCCAGGACAAAATTAGATTCGGAAACCATTTTTTATTTTGTAAATGGGTTAGCACTCAGACTGTACACAACAGATATTTTCTGAGTTTGACCCAATAAAACCAAAAGGAGCGTCCAGAGACGAGGGAGCAAGGTGGTCTTGTAACAGTTGTGGAGTACAAGGTGAGTAAAGCTTGTTTTGTTGTTGTTATTGTTGTTCTGATACACCTCAAATCTGTATACAGTTCTCTTGACACTACATCTGTTATGTAAAGCTTTTAGAAAATAAATTTGTTTTTTTTTGTTTTTTTGTTTCAGGTCGACCACCCTGCTTCCTGCCAATGGCATCCTGAATTTGTCAAGCAGTCGCTCTTGGTGAGTGATTTTTATACAAAAGACAAAAACTGAAAAAAGAAATTTCAAAAACCACATTACAGAACACTTGAATAACAACTGGAGGGGGGAGAGAAATAAAAACTATGTGTAGTTATGCCAGAACAAGCCCCAAAGACACTCATTAAATCAATATGAGAGCTATTTGCCCCAAACAAACACGGGCACGTTTATCTGCCTTGTAGTTATATGTTATGAAGTACTGACTGAATTCATGCCAAGGCTCAAAACACCTTCCTTCACTATAGCTGGCAATATATAGTGCTGTGACCAGAGACGGACAGTTTAATACACTACACGTGTTATAATGACCACATTAGTCCATTTATTGTACTTTTCTTCTAATAATACAATATATTCTTTTTTTTTTTTTTTTAAAAAAAGGTATCAGCTAAAGCTCTCACGACAAAGCTATGCAGATTATCATAGAAACTGATGACAGGACAATCTACTGACACACAAGCACAGTGCACAAGCTTGCAGGCAGGAATGGAAAAGAAATCTTTGTAGTTTTTAAATAGTACAAAAATGCTTTTTAGAGTTTTTATTTATTTATTTTTTTGCTTCAAAAGCACAACTCAAAGTATGAAGCCAGACCTTTTGATCTGCTTGAATGTGAGGAAGAAACGATAGCTATCATAGTTGTTGCCCCCAAACAAACAGGTGGTGTATATTTAGCTCAAGATCAGATGACATTCGCTTGATTCACGGTTCTTCAACCCTTGGCTGAGAATCAGCAGTTCTGCTGGCATTTTTTTTTGTCTTTCTGTGAATGTTTGAGTTCACTGAGTTGCCTTTTTTTTTTTTTTTTTTTCTTTTTTAAACCAAATACATTTTAAATAATTCACATTTTTAACTAACACTGTTGTAGGGCAATGACAGAGTATATTTGATCATAAAATAAGCCAAATCTGATCTAATTGTGCACACAGTCGATATGCTTTGGGATTCTCTGTCACTCTTTCCTCCTGCAGCTGGCTGTAGGTTAATCCTGTATTTTAATAACCATAACAAATATGGTTATAATCCAAACACTGAACTTGGGCCTATGTTTAATCCCTGCCAGCGTAACTGTGAGAGATTAAACATCCCTGTAACAGACAATAAACCTTGTAAACAAAACTTCACAACCACTTGCAGGTCATACATGCAGAACAAGCTATTTAATGAGACAAGCTCACAAATTAAGAACCCAAACTCAAAAAAAAAAAAAAGCAAACAGTTTTACATTTGAACAGGAGAACATTAAAATAAGAAAAATAATTTCTATATATAGTCGTCTTTTTTTTAATACATTTCTCATAATAATCCAATGCTTGTGTGCAACTGCAATTTAAACTATAAGCACAATAAAAGTCTAATTTCATATATTCACCAAGCGATCATTATATTAAGAGATTGTTCTTAATCATTGTGACTGGTTAAATAAAACAATAAAAAAATAAAATAAATCTCTTATGACCTAAAGATAAACTCCTTGGGTGTAGTAAACATTTCATGAATGAAACCACAGTCGTAGTGCGCTCTAACCAATCAACAAGTGTGTGTTGTTTTGAATATGTAGTTAAGGGCACTGGAAATCAAAACTCTTGCAGTGTTTCTCTCGCTGTTGCTGCTGCAAAATGTTTTGGATCGGGCTCTCTCTGGGGTTTCCATGGCCCCATCATGCTTTGCTCTCGTTGGTATTTGTCTGTATGACACTGTTGCGTTCTGCATCGATCTCCATTAGGGCGTTTGATAATCCTGCCTCCTCCAATTTGCCTTTCTCATCAGAAAAAATCCCCCTGAAATGGAAAAAGGGGGAGGAAAAAGTGCAAAATTAGAAATCCGGTCATCTGTGGCAAGAAAAAAAGCCAACAAAAATCACTTTAGTGGAACATAATTTTAACCATTTATTCTCAATGACATCTTCACCCAATATGTAAGAAGACACTATGTATGTAGACATCTTCTTACATATTTCTTCACCACCTTTACAACAGTCAGATAAAAATTCAACAGACAGATAATGACGTACCATATAATTCATCCTGTATCAGACTAGCATTCCTAATCTAAAACAAACTTGGAAAATATCAATTAATCACTTTAGTTCAACTTCAAAGAGACTATGCTTGGACAGTAAATGAGCTCTGGGTTGGTGCTATGTGATATCCACGTTCGTGTTAGAGCAGTGAGGCAGTTTCTACATCCTGCCTGCGGCTCGTCTCCTCTCTTCAGAGCAGGAAAACACCAGCGTCTAGCTTCTGCTTGTTCTCTTTTAGTAGAGCTGCAGAGTTGGTGAGGATTTAGGCAACACTCAGAGGCATATTAACTACTGCCTGAGTAAGAGACAAAACATTTTGTCATTAAAATAAAAAGCCCGTTTCAGACATGGAATACGTAACATGGCTGGCTTTATCCGTCTTAAACTTTTTGTCATTCAGACATAAGTATGTGTTTGTTACGACTTTATTCAGACATGTCAGGAGGCTTTGAGGAGGCCAGATGCATAAAACTCATGTAGAAATCCAGAAATATGCATTCTTTTCAGATTTATAAAACGGTGCGCACACATAAATCTCTGGGCGCCATGTGCACGATCCTCATTTCCATGGATGAAGAAACGCCCTCAACCAGCCGTTTTCATATCGGTTGGCGTTGAGACGAGCCATTTCACCGATTGTGTCGCACCGTTAAAGTTCTCCAATAGCAAAACATAATCAATTATTAGTTTGTAGCGCTTATATCTAATCCAACTTCACAAGGTGTGACAAAAGTAAGGATAAAAATAAAAAGTAATATTAACAGCAAAATAAAATGTTGATGCTTATGTAAATTAAAAGGATGATAAAAATTAATCACATAAAAATAATGAATCAATGTTACGGTTATAAATTTATCTTTGATTGGCATTTTACAAATCTGTATAAATGCAAAAACAAAAATATCACACAATCAGTGCAGCTGGTTATTAACCTAAACAATGTTTTACTAAAAGATTCTTTCTCTCAGCTTATATTTCATCTCCACCTCTTCACATCAGCCTCAGATCGCTTAAAAAAAAAAAAGAAAAGACGTGTACGTCTCTGAACAATGTGTGAGGTGCGCACATCATTCTGTGTTTATAAATACCAAGTTTATGTGCGGGGGAAATGGCGTATGCGTCGTTTTTTTTTTGTGTGTGTGTACGCATCGTTTATGCATCTGGCCCCTGATGATCAAGAGGAAGCGGTGGCGCCGCTGAGTTGAAAGCTTTTTCTATTCTCTCACAGAATCAGGTTGGATTTTAAAACTTATTTCGCTGCTGAAACCTCAACTAATGACGAACATGAGCATTTGTCTGACAGTTGCCAATTATAGAATGACAATAAGTTAAATTATACGTGTTTTTTTTTCAAATCAAAAATATAGAGAAGGGGACTATTGTTGTTTCTGCCCCACAACCTGAGGGGAAAAATCATTTTTATAGAGATCTAACATGAGAGGAATCTCCTATACAACCTTTAAAAAGGCTTTTTTCAGTGTTTCCTGGTTTATTAAACTGATACTTATTTTGTGCATTTATTTATTTTTATTCTGAGATGACAAGTAATAAATTCATGCTCTTGTGCTCTTTAAGAGGCAGAACAGTCTGTAGTTAACTTTGTGCTGCTGTCACCTTCACGTTATTTAGACAGCATTAAATCTGTGCCGTGTTGGATGTTTTTACCCTTTTACTGACATGTAAAACTGCCGTCACGTTTTGTATCATGTCTGAAAGGGACTCAACTATTCTCCTGATTAATGTTGTAAAAAGTAAACGACCCCAGAATGGAGAGCTGTCACACACAAGCATAAAAACAGAACCACCATATCACTCTTATCATGATACACAACATTATACTAATTGTCCCAATGTCATTACCACAATTTACCATTACAATATTTCATATTGTGTGGTTAATGGCAAGATGCGGTGGTGAATGAATGGGCATACAAGATACACACACACACGCACACACACGCACACACACACTCACGCACAGATAAACCTCTAGAGGGAGCCGTACTCATCGTTGACAGGAAGAGCAGTCTTGGCCAGAGTCTCTGATGCCTCCAGAACTGGGCCTGAGGGGGGGAGGTCTGCGCCGTCTCCATTGGGCAGAGAGGGGGCAGAGGGCGGGCTTTCTAAGCTAATAAGGCATGAGGAGGGCCGAGTGGGTCTTGATGTGCTGTTATTCAGCTCTAAATCTAAATCGGCATTTTTGGGCCCCGTGTTAGCGGTTCGGTAGTCGTACATGTCTGACAGGAAATCATTTGAAAGCGACGCGTCGATGCTAGCAGTAGTTTGAGAGATAGTGGTGGAAAGTAGAGGAGAGGGGACATCTGCAATTAGAGGAGCAGAGTCTGTGTACAGAGCAGTATTCAGGACATCAAAAGCACTGGGGATCACTGAAGGAAAGTTAGTTGCAGTGGGAGCTTTAGCGTCTTTGGCAGTGGGTATGTTTTTGTCCACAGTTTGGTCAGCAGGTTTGTTAGTATCAAAGGCAGTAAGGCTAAACCCGCTGAGATCTGAGGCAGTGGTATTTGAATCATGGTCTAGTTTTGGACTGGCAGTATTTGCTATAGTGGAGGCAGTTTGTGCTGGTGCCCCCATGTCTAAGGCTGGAGTGTAGGGCTGTGTGGGAAGCTGGGTGACCGGTGGGCTCGGAGCATGTTTCTTGGTGGATACGGTAGGGGAGGGAGAGGGGGAAGATGCGGCGAGCGGCGATACAGGGGGGCTACCTTTAGTTTTCAGAGCGGCGAGTTTAGGAGAGTGTCTACGCTTAGGTGGTATCGGCGTCCCAGATTTTTGAGATATAGTCTGTTCAGGGACGCAAAGAGGAGTGGAAAGTTTCTCCTGCTCTTCAGGGGAGTTATTTCCTCTTTGTTCTACTAACGGGGCCATTTTAGCTTCGACGGCAGAGGTGGTGATGATGGGAGTTGGCGGCGCCGTGTTTGACTCTGGGGTCGGGGCCGGGGCCGATATCGGGGTGGGTGAGGGGTCGTTGGCCGGGGTAGACAGGCTACAAGTGAGGGTAGTGGTCTCGCTAGAGGGGCTGTCCTGAGCGGGGTCAATTGTTGCAGTGGCTGTGTCAGAGTTGGTGGCTACGGAGGAGAGGGTGTCCAGTGCCAGAGCAGCAGTGTAAGCCGCCAGCCTGAGAGAGCAGGGAGAGAACAGAGACACACAGACTAGACACCAGGGTGACTGTGACAGAGGAAGGGTGGCTCGGACGAGCATGCAGAGGGATTAGTTGGCTTTAGAAAAATTCACACAAACAGACGAGGCAACTAAAAAACAGCAACTATTAAGCCTAGTGAGAAAAAGAAAAAGAAAACAGGGCGTCATGCTGTGAGTGAAGGATACACCCCATACACACACCAACATGGAGTACACTGACTAGGAAAACTAACGTACTAAAAAAAGCACCAAGTCTTCCTGCAGAGAACTACAGCACCACGCAGAACCACCTATAAGGGTTAAACAGTACCAGTGACAATCTCATGTAATCTCTTTTTTTCCAGGCTGCTGATATGAGAGATGGGTTGCTGAGGTTGTCAAATGACTTTATATGAGTTGACCACACTCAAGAGGACAAAAGTCTTTCTGTGTCTTTAACTGGTATTGCTTCAACCTTGATATAATGAGACAGAAACATCTCCAAAGGCTGGAGAGTAAACACAAAGTGCAGTAATCCCTCTGTGAGGGAATAAAAACAGAAAGCAACACACTTCAGTGGACTCCACTCAAGAATGACCTGAACTTTTAAAATAAATTAAATTAGTGGATAACTGAGGGTCAAATTTTGTCCTGTTGAAAAACATGATAATTATTCTTTGAAGTGGAGTGCAAAGTACAACAGCTAAAAAGACTGGAGCAGTAAAAAAAAACGCTGTGTGCTTTATGTCAGCGTTCACTCACTCAGGGTCTGTGAGAGGTGTGGTTTCGCTGGGCTCCGTCGGTCCGGCCGCGTTATGATTGGCTGTGCACTCATCTATTGTTCTGACTTCCACTATCGGCTCTTTGGACTCATCGTTCCTGCAGGATGGAGAGACGAATGTCTTGGTGAAATGGCAACAGATGAAGTTTTCTCTTTCTGAAACAGTGTGCGGTAAGAGAAAGTGATATGGAGGCAGAACGGTTGACGGCAGTTCATCCCGATCGCAGTCTGAAAATTAAAGGCTCCCTCATGTGAAATGCTGTATTTTGGTGAAATGTAGCACAAATCAATATGTGTGTGATGCAACTTCCCACTCAAATTGATTTCAATCTGACTTATTGTGCACATGAGAGTATTTGTTCCAATGTTTCACTCAAACCCAGCATCTTTCCTATTTCCACTGAAAGAGAAATCCCATCTTAAAACTAAAACATCTCATTTATGGGTCCATTTTATTGATTTGTGTATTTTTTTTTCCTATTCGGTAGATGCTGGCAGAGCCGACCATAATGCACTGCAGTCACACAACACACAATTCAGTTTTTCTTGAAGGAAACTCTTGCTCAGTTACCTCTTGCTCTCCTCGCCTAAACAGAAATCATGTAGCTAAAACTTGCAGATATTTTAGGTGAGTTGTTGAAAGGCCTTCTGGGAAATGCAGGAAGTCACTAATTAAAGTTGAAGTACAGTAGATGAGGTCGGATTAGGCGACATGTAGAAATCAAAAAGATAAATTAAAAACAAATTGATCTAAAAAAAAAAAAAGATGCCTGAACAGATGCAACATCAAAGAGCACTCATCACAGTGCAAAGAGCACCATATGGTGTTTTTTTACAGAAATGATTTGCACAAGTTGACCAAAAACCTTTTAAAACTCTTAAAATAGAGTAGAAATATTTAAACGTGCATTAATTGAGTTAACAAGCTCATCACATGATTACCATATAAAGTTGTTATGGTGAACATGTTATGAAACGGTTGCTTATTTACACATCCAGTAGATACGGAGCATTCATTTGAACTCATGTTTCAGACTCTGTAGTGAATCTAAGTCCACCTCTTTTTTTTCATCTCTGCCACTTCCTGATGAAAATGTTTGTCTCTTCAGCTTCTAACCGCTCCACTGTACTCAACAGCTAGTTGCTCACTTTGTCTGTCTGCTGATTGGTGCTGTAAACAACGCTGATGAGAACAGTGAACCAAAACAGTAAAGTCGTGGGCCGTAAAAAACCAAAACAAGACGCAATAAATTAGGGCGGAGAACTGCCGAGTCGGGCGGTAATGCTCTGCAACACCTTACATATTACTCATAGCCATCTGAGCAATTTTTAACAAAGATATATTGATTAGAGCAGCTTTAGTGATATCTAAGCTGCCTGTTTGTTAAACATGTAGTGTAAATGGAGTCTCTGATACGTACATGAAGATGGTCTTGCCCTCCTCTATGTTGTGTCCTTTGGTCCCGGTGCCTGACTTTCCACAGAGGCACATGATGAGGCCACATTTGTTCACAAAGTAACAAGTGACATCCACAGCCAGCAGCAGGAGTACAAACACTACAACAAGGATTCCTGCCCAGAGCATGATGCCCTTGGAGAGCACCGTTTCTTCACCCAGATCTGCCAGACAGGAGACAAAAAGAGAGGGAGCGCTGAACAACTGTAGCGAGACCAAGTTTAATAGGAACGGCCGCAAACAACTAAATAAAATGCTTCTGTAAGCACAAATACATCCATAAAATAGAAACTACTCACCTGCTATGAGAACTGACATGTTCTAGTTGTTTCAGCGAAAATTTAGATGCAGTGTGATGTGTTTGGAATTATGCTCAGTCATTTATATGTATTTCAAATAGGTGGCATATTGAGGAATTTCTATACAATCCACTGTCCTTAGAAAAAAAAAACATTCAAGTATATTCAACCCGTTTATTTGGTATTAGAAATAAGAGCAAACCAAAGCTTACAATATGTTGCTAGTTACCCAGAAATTATATTTTGTGAAATAAAAAAAAAAGAAAAAAAAACGTGCAGCTTTTTCAAATATCACAACATGTTGTGGTGCATTTCAGAGTTTCTGTAAAATTCATTTTTAATTATAGTTGAAGGCTGTAGAACTTCAGCGTTGAGCTTTCTGAAAATACTCTTCATTTATAGATACATTTAAATCGCATAAAATTTAGACACCAACAATTCTAGAGAATCAAATGCAGCTGAGTAGAGCACCCTTCAATTATAAATGTATAAAACATAGTTAGATATTTTTGAAAGACGATGGATACTCATGAACACGCACAAGTAAAATATCTGGACATTTATCTTAGTAAATCACCAAAAAGTTTCATTATACTGATATAATTACAAACATGTTTCAGTTAGACGTTTCTGTTCTCCATGTAAACGTTAATGTTGTAACTGTGTGTACAGGATTTTGTGAGCAGTGTAACAATATAATACAGTTGTTGTTTTTTTTTTTTATGTAAACAAACATGTCCAGCAATCGACAATCTTTCGGTATTCTATGTAAAATGCTATTCTTCTTTTAATATAACCTCATTTCAATTCAACTATACTTCATTACTGTAAACTGGCACTCCTCTCTTGTCTAGTGCTTGATGACTAGCTGCGCTAATGCTGAGCAGAGTGAATCTGTAGGAGGCGGAGGATTTCCACTGCCTTTGGTTCAGCGCGTCTGTCTGGTCTGTTCTGAAGCTACACAGCACCCTTTTCTCACCCATAACAGAGACATGTCTGTTATGGACAAAGTCTGTTTTTTGTTTTTTTAAGGAGTGAAAGCGTCCAGAGAGACAGTCAGGCCAGAGAAAGGCGAGCTCTCCTCTACAGTTATGGTGTGAATTCCCTCTCTCTCCCCTCCTCCCCCCCACCACTCTGCGAAACTATGAGAGCAGGAATGCAGTGATGAGGGACAGGATGAGTGATACCAAAGTGCATGTCACAGATGAACAGTCATCCATAGTGGCTGGATGGGGGGTGGTGGTGGTGGTGGTGGGGGGGTGGGGTTGGGGGGACAGCACAACCCCGACCACACCAAAATGCACACAGGTTGGGACGAATATGTTCACGTGGTCCACCACACCAATGTCCAGGACCAGGCAAGAGAGCAGGAACATTGAGAGAGAGAGAGACAGAGAGAGGGATAAGGAGAAAGGGACAGAACATAGGACGAGGGGCGGGAAATGAAAGGGAAACAAAGAGGGGAAAAAAAGAGAAGGGTGGGGAAAAACAGAGGAAGAGAGAAAGTGAAAATGTGTTTGAAAATCAAAAGTGAAAAAAAAAAAAAGAAGAAACAGATTTTTCATATCGAGGGAGAAAAAAAACAAAAAACACAGCAACACATCAAAGCAAAAAGCACAGCACAGAAGGGGAAAACTACACCATGTTGACTTGATGGTGACTCAGTGGTGGGTGAGTGGGAAATGCTTTAGATTGGAAAATGAATTAGAAAGACGTAATGGTCCTCTGCAATGTTTCAGCAAAGCACTCTGCAGCGTCTAGTGTCACCTAAAGGCCATCTGACAAGCTGTGTGGTTTTTCTACGTTTAGTAAAAAAAAGAAAAAAGAAAAACCTTCAGTTACAGTCAAGACCTCAAGGTACAAGTTAATCAGTGGTTATCGGGGGTCAACGGAAAAAAAAGACTGCTTCCACACAGGCACAAACTATCCACTCTAACTGCTTTCGTAACAGTAAACAAAGCTAAAGAAAACTACAGTCGTTCAGAGGAAATCATTTCATCCTCTGTGGAAACTGCCTGTCCCAGTTCTGTGAGAGCAAACTCAAGCTCATTTAGCGAGGGCTGTCAAAACTTTAAAGTGAGAAAATTCAGCCGGAAAATCATTTTTGGCTCATCGCTGTCCAGGAAATCTTTTTTTTTTTTTTTTTTCTCCTGTAGATCTATTTAGTTGTCAGTCACCTTTCAGTGCTTGAGAGGTAAAAATAGAACGTGATGTTCTGGTTCTGAGCTTTGAGTTTGGCTCCTCAGTTTTCTGGCTGTTTAGTTGTAGTGTACGGTGACTTGAGGTGAGGGGGGGGGGGGGATACCTGGGATGGCTGCTGGCTCTGTGGACGTCCTGAAGGACATGGTGGCTGGGTGGGACTTGCCCTTCTGATTCTCTGCCACCACGTAAACGTCGTACTCAGTGTCCCACTCCAACCCGCTCAGAACCACATAGTCGCTGCCACTGGGCAGCCGGATTTCTGGTTTCCAGGATGCCTCCTGTATCTGAAGGCAAGCAGATAAATGTGACTGAATTAGAACAACTTAATTTTTACATTTAGATAATGTATTTGTTATAATTATGGAGCTTTTTAGGGCTGCAACTAACAATCTTACAGCCAATTATGTTCTCTCTGACTGATTCATCGTTTGATCTATACAATGTCGGCAAAATTGTTACAAAATACCAATCACAGCTTTTCAGAACTTGAGGTAACGTCTTTAATTGTCTTATTTCGTCCAAGCAACCAAAGCCAAAATATATTCAGTTTACAATCATAAAACACTCTAGAATAGGCTAGAATCAGATCATTTTAGGCGTTTTTGCTTAAAATAAATTACTTAGATAGTTGCTGATTAATTTTCTGTCAGTTCTCATCATCATACTCACTGGTTTATAGCGGACAAGATAATGTAAAATGGGTGAGCCACCGTCATCCTGCTTGATCCAGCTGACTTTGAGGGAGTTGCCTTTTGGTTGAAGTGCTCCTTGAAGCTTAGGAGGATTGGGATTTCCTACAGGCACACAAGAGTAATCAGAGGTTATTTAAAGGCTTGTTTAAAGTATGCGGAGAACTAGTGAGTTATTTTATCAGGAGAAAGCAGAGGCAGTTCTGTCAGTCCACCTTTAAAATTGTAGAAGGGGGGAAAAAAAACACCTTGAAATGAAAGTAAAAGTTTGAAACTGGCTGCTCTCCTTGTTGTTCTTTTAGGTCACTTGTCCTTCAATCAATTGTCTCAAGACGGTCAAGTCAAACTAATTACCAAATGACACACGGTAACATGCTTATTTGATTCAGTCTGTGGGTCGCTGAGTGACATTCAATCAGCATAAAAACTGCTGACTGACATTCACCGTGTCATACAATGCCTTGGGAGAAAGGACTATTTTTCATGGACTGAAATCTTTACGGCATAACAAATAGGTTTGCCTGCCAAGATAACCACTGGGTGAAATGTTATAATCAATTCTATATTAAACACTTAACATAAAACAGAACTGTTGGACAATAAAGTTGATTTTTGCACGTGTGTGTATGTGTATGTCAGACAACGCAAGTGTAATAAAAGTTAATCAGATGATAACAAACTATAAGAGTGTGGTTAATGTTTATATTCTTATGGTATTGCTTTCCTTCATAAACCTGATTAAACTGGTCCTCGTCTGAAAAGCATGGAACACTGAGGCTAAGATTAAACATGAACAATATGAAGGATACAATGCATAAGGTTAGGTGTCGCTCTCAGCATGAATACTGAAAGCTCTTGATTGAGAACCAGAGCAAACTGCTGGAAGAAGCAGTGTTTTGCAGGTAGGTGGGAGGACATTGATTATGATTCTCTTGTGATTACAGGAAACTGGGGTTTATTACACACTTGATTTATAGTAACATATCCTGTAAGGAAGAGGGGCGACATCCCTCAGGTTGCAAGCTATCAATAGTATCCGAGTAATGCCGATATTAAACACTCCTGACTGTTATATATTACCACAAAGACAGCTCTGGCTCTCTCTCATTTACCCTGCTGAGGCAGATGTCTACATGACAGATTAATAGGTTTGAGGTAGACGTGTACTACGTGACGGCATATAAGCAATTAAAGTGGTGTTAATTTGTGGGATTCTCCGATTAAAGTTAGGAATCTTCTTTCAAACATCTGCAACATCGAGTTACCTTCTGCGGAGTGGAGGGGGATCGTCAGCACCATGCAAGACAAATAACAGTCACATGAATTACACATATGTGAGTGATTTGAAAGGAAAGAGGAAGAGGGACATGAAAAATATGAGAGACAGCAAAACATACACAAGTCGAGGAGATATAATGACTTGGAGACAAACTAAAACAAATCACTAAAAAGCTTATTATACTATTAAACACGAGCGGAGCACAGATGGATTTCTTCTGTATACATTACTATGTGAAAAGTGCAGCAGTCGTCTAACAGCTTCATCTTCTTGACTTTAGAGACTTGAATTTGCAAGGCAACTGATTAATCAATGATGATGGGACTAATCTACATCTAAACTTTCCCAAATTACACCAAATAGCTGAAGCCAAAGGGGGAATGTGCAGCTTTTGAAATTCAGAAATTTGGCTTATATTCTGCTATTTAAGCCAATTAGTTCACAAGCTGCAAATCACATAGATATTAATATTCATGTTTGGATAACTCGGATGTCAACTCATGGGATGTGGGTGAAATAAAATCTACAGGTAACAGACACAGAGGAGTTTGCGTTGACGATAAGGCCACACAGGTCACGGTTTCTAGACAGAAAAAAAAAAAAACAACACACACACACACACATTTTGCTAAGTTGTAAAGTTCTTACAAATGCAGCTAATCAGCAGAGGTGATGGGGTTATCCTGCAGGGATAGAAAAAGCTACAGCAGTAAAAACTAATCGTCTATTATCCTCACTACAGAACAAACCTGTGTCTTCAGAGAAAAAATGAAAAATGCCGTCTAGGGACATAAAAGAAAAGATATCAGGCAATCAGTATCACTTGTCTGTATAAATGACCGCCTGATTCTCTGTAATAACACTTCACTGAGTTTAGCAAGACTCATTTCTGCTAAGACTACACAAAAGCAAGAGGGGAAAAACATTTTACTTAATAATAGCTACATTTTAGATTAGGATGAGATAGAGCCAAGCGTACATGAAACAGAAACACTGCTTTCGAAGGCAGCTTAAAGAAAAAAATCATTTAAAAATCATACTTCATGGAAATATTGCCACATATTTACTCTAGTTATTCTAATTAGACATACATCAAACAAATTATCTTCAGTGCAAGATTTTTTTTTAAATAAATAAATCATTTTAATATCAAAACAGACACTGATTTATTGACTTTGCCATGGTTTTAAATTTAATAATGTGCGTGATCATGAATCCCTCTAAACAGTCAAGACAGTCAGAGCAAAGACAGATGAGGCACTTACTTTTGTGGTCTGATGGATACAAACAAACAGATCAGCAAATGGAGGGAAAAAAAAATGGATGAATAAAATTATGAAATGAAAATATGCAGCGATGAAGACAACACTGAATCATGTCCAACAATGAAAATGGGATAATTTTTGAGTCAACGAGCATGTTTAATATGCAGCCAACAGGGGGTAGCAGCGTCTTCTCCCAAAACAGGCATCACCAACCAACAGAGGGAGCTAAAAACTAAATAATAGAATCAAGACTCGCTGCAAGCAAGCCTCTCCTTTATAGAAGCAAGAAATCCCTCTGTTTCATATTCACATTCATGGTTTGCAAGCACATTATGACATAATGAGCCTATTTTAAATGATTGTGCAATTGGATCCAGTGTGTGCTGAAATGAGAGTCTAATTTGATGTGTAAAACAGCAAGATGCTGTTAAACCAGTTGTACTTAATGACAAGAATGGTTCCTTAAAAAAAAGGTCCATTCAAAATAAACAGAACAAGGAGGTGAGAGAGTTAGTTCCTGTTGTCAGTATTACTCCTGAGCAAAGAAAAAAAAACTTGGAAAAGGACAGACAGAGACTTGAAAGACACTGCCAGAAGCTTTTGTGACACAGTCCAAACACTTTCAGTGCCGACTTGAGTGTTGCTGTCCAGCAGCTGAGTAACTCTACAACTCTTTGATTAGTTTTTATGGATCGGTGATGGAAGTACTTCTGACTCCAAGAGATAGAAGAGAGGACTTCAAGTAATATGTCTCTGGTTAAAAGGGTGTGATAAAAAAGTGCTCCTGTGTCCAGTTAACTGTGCGACATGTGATACTTACGGACAGGCTCGGTCTTGAATAACTCGGCGGGGCTGCTTTCACCTTCACCCTTTCCGTTGATGGCTGACATCTTCACTTCGTAGCCGGTGTCTGGCTTCAGGCCTGTGATAGTCACCTCGCTGATAGAGCCTGTTACAATATCAGAGGCAGTGCAATCCCCGTTGAGAACACCTTGATAATTCTGATGAGCAGTAAAACAAATACGTCTCCTGTTCCAACTTTACATGCATAATTAATTTCATCAAGTGAACACCGATTAGCTCGACTCTGATTTCATTTCAACAATGTTTAAACAGATAAATCTGTTTAGAGATGGGTCTAAAAAGGTCTAAAACCGACACATACAGAAACAATAGTTGTCAGCTATTTCTCTGTCATCATCATGCAGCGTTTACCTGAGTGTGGCTGTAATATAACAGATTTATTTCAGGATTGGCGTTATTTTCTACGTATATCAAGCGATTCTCATCTCTTGTGGAACACCATATAACAAAAGTGTTGCATAAACTGTGAATTAATCACTACTATTTACATTTTAAGTGAATCTAAGTAAGTTAAAAAAAACACCACTTTCAACAGCCTCATTTTTGTTTTGACTTGTTGTCATACCGTCTTGGACCTCAAAGACTTTATGCATCCAGCTGCCGCGGCCATGTTGTCTCCACTCAGCTTTGTATTTCAGGATAGGGACGCCTCCAGTGGATTCAGGCTCTTCAAACTGCATCTGTGCTGTGGTTGAGAAAGGTCTCACCTCACTGATGGATGGAGATGATGGCACCTCTGATAAAGGGAGGAAATAAAGGATGATTACAACAAAAACTGTAAGATTGCAGCGTGTCAGAATCTATGTTCCATTACAATAAGTGACTGAGCTCACAGCTTTAATCTTTATAAGAAATCTATCATTTGTGACACTAATGCTGTTTTTCTGTCGCGGGGGGCTGCATACTCTTGACATTACTTTACCAAATAAAAATGAATGTTGGATTTAAATACAGCTATGACTGATCGATACAAGTAGAAGCTGACTCCAGTACAGAATGGAGAATCAAAGCAAAACCTGAACCTGAGATTTGGGTTTTAGATGCACCTTGCAGTCATTCGAGTACAACCTAATGCTTCAGTGTGATGGAAATATCCTAAAATTGTGAACAGCTGGCACCGAAGGACATAAAAACACCCCTTCATTTTGGATTTGTGTAAAAAATATCTAACCTACAGTGTACTCAATTAATTAATGATTAAGTTTTCCTTTACATTCCCCTCTTGTCATGTTTATTGATCAAAACAACCTTGTTTTGGTTCACCTACCACTGCACTCCATCTTTTAGAGAAAATTACATTTAATCTATTAAACCTCCTCAGCTCGGCCGTATACCAGGCCTTGTGGCTGTTATAAATTCACATCCTCTGATGTGAGCACAGTTTTAAATTGAAGGCACACTGTAATTACTGCAGTTGCCCATGTTGTACTCTGAGTGAAGAATGCGGTGTTCTCAATTCATTTACTTCAGATTGTGGCTTAAGAGTGGCATTATCTCTCTGCTCTCTGTTCCATTTGTCTAATGTGTTGGCGAGTGTACAGTCTCTGGTATCAGCTGCTGCCGAGTAGATGTTACAATGAAACTCTGTAACTGCTTTAAATGCTCTTTTACCTAATACACACACAGAATGAAATTCATGCAAAATAGTATAATATACAATGTTTTTCAGTTCCACTAAGAGAAATCTTTAGGGCTGTTGTATTTTCTAAACAACCAGAGGGGAGGAACATTTCATCTAAATTAAACATCCATCTAAACAAACACTGCCCTGTGTAATCTCATAATGTGGTAGATGTTTTGGTCTAATGTGTGTTTTGAATATGGGTGAAAAATCTGTTTTTAAAGCCTGGAGCCAGGAAAAAGCCTCTTGCATTGCTTTAAATCAAATGTGTGTGCTTCAGTGACATTTACCATAGTTATTTATTATTCATTTATCATTAATACGCTGTGTTTGAAGACATTCTTGGAAATATAAAATATACAAAAGACATCTTCCTATCATCAATATTCATTCAATTTATACTTGATCTCGTTGAAAAATCAGACACACACACACACACACACACAGTAGATAGAGAACCACACAACACTGTGAATCACTTCATCATGACTGACCGGCCTGAATGAGGAGGAACTCCTTGGACTCTGTGCCCATCTCATTTGAAGCTGTGCAGTTATAGCTCCCGAAGTCATTTTCAGACTCAGGGGTTATCTAGAGGAGAAAAAAAATAAAAATAAAGTAGCAAATATATGAAGGGCAGTGTACCAAAACAGATGAAAGACGTGTGTGTCAAACACTCTCAAAGTGACCTTTTTGTTTGTCCATTAGAGTAGCCTATTTTTATTTGTTGCTGTGAGCTTTCCTACTGCTGAATTATTAATCAGATTTTTTTTTCCACAATGGTGCTGAAAGAAAACCCTTCACTTCAAGTCTATGCTCATGAAATCTTGATGACACAAGAGGGGTATGTGTGTGTGAAGGAACTCTATGTGTAGCTTTATTTTTCTGACTTTAAATCATGGTTTGACGTGTGTGTGTGTGTACCTGCAGGTAGCTAGATGACGGAGTTCTGAAGATCTTAATATTCGTGGTATTTGAGTTGGGTAGCTCCAGTCCGTCTCTCAGCCACAAAATAGATACTTCGTTGGGATGAGCCTTGACTTCACAACTGATATTGACAGCATTTCCTTCCCAGGTATACACTGTTACTGAACCGTGGATCTTAGGGGCATCTAGGGAAAAAAATGCATTTAACACAAACTTTCTGCCAAAACATTTTAGATTTTGTGAGTTTAACAATTGCGCCTTGTGAATAACAATGAATATTCAAGCTTCATGTAAGCAGGAAATGCCTGTGTGGTTCAGTAAGGAGGGTGGGTGTTGTAATATAGCATATATATTCATATAAAGAGGGACAGAAATACTTACAGCGGACTTCCAGGTACGCCAGCTGCTCATCTTCTCCAATAGCACTGCGTGCTGAGCAGAGGTACTGACCAGCATCTGTATACTTGACTTCCTTCAGGGTGAGGGATGACACACGAGCATCACTCCTTACTACCACATTTCCATCCTGACTCTAAATGGAAGCAAAAAAAAAATGACTTGGTTTAGTTGGAAATGGAAATCACATTCATTATTTTCCGTAGCCATATTGCACATTTACATATACAATGCACAAGTCTGCAGAAAGATGTGTAACCTGAAAAATAAAAAAAACAAAGCTTAAGAAGGCCTGCCTTTCACAAGAAGAATAGACATTAATGAAAAAGGCACCAGCATAAGGACACAGTTGACAGTACAGGGGAACTTATCAATAATTGATAACAGAAGGCACTAGAAACCATCGAGAGCTTTTCACACGGAGGGCTTGTGAAATATGCTGATGCATGACACTAGACAGCAGAGTATTACCTTACATGCCACACGTGCACTTTCACACTGATGACACTCAAGGTTTAGTGTCATTTTTAGTAAAATAACATTTTGAATCGTTTGTTGTAGTTATTAACCTACATGAAGCACGTTGCCCCAGTTTCCCCTGATGAAGAGTCACACATTATTTGAAACCAGGGAAATAACGAGGCAGCTGGCTAATGAGATGTGTAAATGACCTTCCTGCTCTAGAGATACCTGGTTTCATTAACTTGATATGCAGAGTTACAACGTCCAACCATAAGTACCTTGCTCACCTCTTGAGTCAACAGCTCTGTGTTGGTTGAGGTTGTTATGTCACCCGACACTAAACTGTCATGGTGCAAGGTTTCAGACAGACAGAATTTCTCCTCCAGGATATTACAAATCAAAACATTTATTGTACAGATTCTAAACCTTAATTTCCCCATCACTGAGGATTTGGGTGAACAATACCGCAACACTTTCATTAGGCTGCTAATGACTATTTCAACAGTATTCTAGACAGTTTTCCTCTGAACACAGTATCTCAAACTCAGTAAGTCTCAAACTAATTTAAATTGTGCCGTTTAATATATGGATTTGGGACATGCAAGTGTTATTATACAGCAATCTTTTTAGACAGTAAGCTTTGGCATTTTTGTGAATTGTTCCTTTTATAAAGGTACTGCAGAACTGAATATCTAAGCACCTCTTTTGGTTGCTTGCATGGCTTTGATCCAAGCTGCAGGCAAAACAATGGCACGGATGCTTTTACACATATTGAATTAGGGCCCAGTCTAGGCAGCCATGTAAGAGAAACCCTTGTTAGTTTGTATTCAAATTCAATAGACAAAGCATGTCTGGGGCATCCATTATGCATAACGGGTAGCAGGACCAGGGAGACACTTACATAACACACTACCCTTTTACTCTGACCCCTGTGCAGAAAGCATTCTCTCTCTCTCTCTCGCTCTCTGTGTCAACCTCTGGATTACCGCTTCTGGCTCCTGCATCTGTGCAACATGCCACATAATATGAGCCATGATGTCCAAATTAGTCAGTAACATTTAATACTGATTCCTTTTTAATGTAAAATTTTGGTTTGCAGCAACTCATTCCCTATATGAAGCACATGATGAATATTATTATCTACCAGAGGAATATTATTTGTTCAATGCAACGCAGTGCAATATCTTGGTTCGTAAATGTTTCATAACGACGGATTTTCAGAATAATGCATAATATATTTATACACACATACTGGGTGAGCTGTATAAAAACACTTAACATGTCTCTGTGAAAACCAGGTGCGGGGAGAAAACATAAAAGACTAAAGAGACAGAAGACTGTTCTTCATAAGCTCCTCTAATAAATCAAACCAAACTGACAGCAGAGCTCTCCAACAGCTTCTTCAGCTTTGCCAGCGGAGGAGACAAGACACTGCTGGAATGTCGGAGCATAAAATTGAGAATACACTGAGGACATGTTAAACTCATGTCTCACAAAATCTTAACTGGCTCAGCATACAAATGTACCTTTGCCTGAATGTACCTTAACTTCCGCAGCTTGTCAAATGAACACTCAGCTGCCTACGCATTTGCAACAAACATGCTCAGCATGCTCATAGCTCTCCATGTTCATACTCCTCCTCTGTGCGGTTTATAATGTATTTTGCAGAGACACATTGATCAATTCAGAGTGCAGATGGACCTTAATGCTACATCATTATGTCAGGATGTGAAAATGATTATTATCTGATGTATTAATGTAAACTGATCACAATCTGAAAGCGCAAATGTGCTGCAAATATACTGTTCACATGTTATTATGAGACAGAAATACAAAAGAATGTTTTTTTAAGCTGTGTATGTTTTCCTGTTAAAGAGGAAAAGTAGCTCTTGTGGGATTATCTTTATCCTTATTGAAAAACTGAGAAGCTTAGGGAACTACTGTGTGATGCACTGTTTGGGTTTGTAACAAGAGGATCAGGTAATTAATAATCTAAATGTTATTTAAAATGATATTTTATTTTTTATTTTATCCATACATTCTCAGGAAACCTACACAATAAATTCCCAATGCACTACTTTAAATCTCATGGGCCATTTGAAAGGCAGTTACATCCAGGTTACTACTGTTTACCTGAAAGCTAATAAAAGAAAAATGGAGAGATGAAGTGGATACTAAGAAAACACAAACAACCACCAGCAAGCTTCAGTCTTTGATAAGCACAGCATCTCAGAAACATTTAATTGATGTTTCACAAAAAGAATTCATGTTGGGCGATGCAAGTACTGAAAAATTCGTCTCATTGAGTAGGTAGTTGCATAGCGGGCTGAAAATGCTTTTGAATCAGTTATTTTTCACAAAAACAATATTTGACATGTGAAAGAAGGTTATATCAATGGTTGTTATTTATAAGATTGAATTTGTGCTCATTCAAAGATGGTGTGATAAAGGGTTGAAAGACTTTAAAACAGTACAGTTATATATAAATAAACAACAGCCAGAACAAAATAAACAAAAATCAGTATCATCATTGGCTACCAGACAAATTGCTATTTTAAACATCAGTATAAGCCCAGAATTTCACAAATCGGCGTTATCCCCAGTTTTCACACACACCTGGTAATTACTGTCAGCATGTGCTTGATGAGCAAGCTTGTCACCTCCAGTTGTGGGTAGTGTGAAATGAGGTTTTTCATTCTAAACTTTCTGTAATCACAGGTGTCATTAATGAATGGATGTGAGCTGTCATTCTCAAAACACGATTGCAGTGACGAGTAAAAGGAAAAGACCATTTTTCTTGATGTACTGTGCTTCCGGCAATTTGAAAATAAACGGAAAGGCTATTTAAAGAACTGATAGTCTAAAAATACTCATCAGTTTCCTGTCAAATGGTCCAAATATATAAATAACTTTGGCAACCCAAATATTTGATCTTTCGGTTGAAACATTGATGGGTAAATCATCAATGAGAAACTTTAAACATCCGTCAACTGATGAGTTGATCGAAAACTGACAAGTACTGGAGCGCAAATTTCTGCTCATCTGAAAGCTAAAATATAAATCTTTATCAGCTCTGTCCTCTAGGCTAGTATGATGCACTCATCGCTAATATTAGAAAGTGTTTTTTCTCACCGATTTTCTCACATATGCAAAACACATATTCGATAGTGGAGAAAAGCTTATGTGGGCAGTTCTTTCTTTTTGGCCAGTTTTTGCTTTCTTTCAGAAATAGTCCCTGGCTCTGATGCTCTGGGCTGCTGCACATTTTCTCTTACATACACATTCACTTACTTTGGTCCGACGAATTAAAACCGTATTTTCTCATGTCAAAACTAAATGCTGAATTTGTAATCACAATTTGGCAGAGGACTGAGTGAGATGTGGAGATGTGGGTGGAAGGACAGAGAGAATTTTACCTCTCAGCAAAACTAACTGTAAAAGAATCATGCATCAAATCTGTGAAATTTACAGCAACAAAACTGATAAGAAAAATCAGATTTGTTCAAGAAAATGCATTGGTTTATGCTCTGGCAGGCTAGTTTAAAAGTAAGTTGTAGAATGTAAAGTTTATGCAAAAAAACAAGTAAACAGAGACACAGACAGAAAGACAAGCACTGGCCTGTCTGACCACTGCATTTTCTCAGGGTTTAGACTTTCCCTGACCCTGATTGATCATGAATTTTGATCCGCATCCATCCGGGATTGAATTAGACTCCCCCTGACATGAAAGATAGATGGGTGTAGGAAAAAGTCATGCATTTAGAATACCTTGTGTTGCTCGGGACGAGTCCATGACGCCTGTAGAGGACAGAGACAGAACAACAAACAAAAGGCAAAGCAATTCTTAGAGAGTAATCCTTATCCAGGCAAAGCCGGGATGCTGCACACTGCATGCAATTATTAAGTGTCCAGTTTATTTTCTGTACATCTAGAGTGCCTGAGCTGAAAAGTCTGAAGATACAATACGGGGTATGCTACACGTTTCCCAGAATAGAGGAGCTTATTACGTGACAACAAAGGTTTTATTTTAAAAAGGTAAATATTTTTTAGCATCTCCCTGATGTGACATTTTCTGTACTGCACGCTGTTTCTAAGCCAAAGAGAAGTATGTCTGTTGGCACCATGATAGCACAAATGCTTACAGATAAGAATCTTTTTTTTTATTGGTTGATTGGTTATTGGTTTCATCAGGAGGAGGTGACTCCATTACACTGCGACAACAGAGATATGCTGGTTGTGTAGAAGTGATACAGTGATTATTGATTCACAATCCATTTTTGAAGAGCAGCAGTGAATAGGCTTAAAGCAATAGTGAGAATATAACACTCAATGAGACTAAATTTACTCTGGGACTGTTGTCTTTGTTTGTGCATTCCCAAATCAGGAAATAACAGCTTGTCTCCTGGTCAATCAAGTCACTGAACAACATTTCCTGGGTTTCTCAATAAGCAATGAGGGATTTCAAAGAAGCAATTTTGTTGCAGCTCTTCCAAAAGCCCATGTGAGACCTGGAATAAATCTTTGCCTACAGGTGGCGTTTTTTTTTTCTTAAGTCTGACTTTGCAAGTCAGATATGCTGCTCTGAATGTTAACAAAAACTCTACTAACTCTACAAATTCAGATTATTCATTGTTGTGCTCTAATTGTATTCCAAGGCTGAATGAGACAAAAATATTATTTGCATAAATTCATGAATTGTACGTCTCATTCATTTAAAAAATAAAAAAATAAAAAAAAATTAAAAGGCTGGCATCTCTTACTGTGGATGTTTAGAAAGCTGCAGGCATGTTAACTTTAAAAAATATTATTTTTTTTATTACAGATTTACCAATTTACCAAATCTGTATTATTTGAATGTTGATAACTAGGGGGTTATTATCCAGTGTTGTCATTTACTGCCTCTCCATACAATCATGAAGTCACAAAATTCTCATATCAACACACTGCAGCTTAGTCTGAATGATGAAGTTAAATTTAAAAAGACTGAATCTGGATATTGTTAGAAAAAGTATTATAGCATATTAACAGGAAAGCACAGTTGATTAAATTTCTAACTGGGATTTACACGAGTTAAACATTTTATCATATTATTTTAGGCTATTGAGGAAAATGAAATTACATTGAAATAATAAGAAATAATAATAAGTCATTATCCCAATGTTAATTTCTCACTCTGCTGAATACAGAGTTATATCATGATTTGAAATCAAACTTCCAGACAACAAACAAACAATCATTTGAACTGTACCAGACAACATGCAACATCACTTCAAATCACAATGACACTGAAAAACCCCAATTCAACATGACAGAAAGCTTCTTGCAAAGCATGCTCTACTGATTTCAGAATGCTGAAGAGAAAATGTTAAGCATGACAATGGGATGTGATGGCCCACATAATGTTGAAGCATAACAGGCAAAAAAATGATAAACAGCTATTTCATCAGGTGCGGCAGAAAGAAAATGTCAAGTAAATGAAAGCAATCTGCTGGAATAATTGTCGGACAAAAACAATGAATCAAACCATCAATGAATCCACATCTAAAGTCGCCCCTGTATTATCCTCTCATAATAAAAGCAGAAGGCTTATAAATAACACAAAGAACATATGGTATATTTGCATTCATCTACCTGATATCAATGACAAACCTGACTCACCATTTACTACAAAAAATGAGCAGGTTTGAAATGACGAAGGTAACAGGAGGCTGGTAAAACACTCATTAGGCAAATCATATGCAAAGCTTACAGCGTGAGTATAATTTCAATATGTTCTTAAGAGCATTGTAAGTCCTCTACTGTCACAGCAAAACACACTGCGCACTGTACATCACTGCAAACAGCAGTTGGCTGTGTATCACCATGGTGATAAGAGAAGCCCAATTAAAACAGGCAAGCTAATAGTCTGGAACATCTCTGCCTCGTCCACACACACTTATCTGCAGCGATGCCTCTGCAGTTAAGTGAGCTGACAACTATCACTGTCATATCTGTGACAGGTGTTTGTTTAAGACAAAAGGACAATGAACAACAGCAGATGCGATGCCCCGCAAAACGGAAGACACCATAACACAATCACTTCTCCTAACAAATGCGCAAAACAATATGGTGACGGTTCCCTAGAGACTTATCATTTCTCCAAGCCCATTGTTATTCCTCTCCATAGAGATTATCCTCCCTCTTTGTTCTGACATGAATTGTAAAGTCAGCGTGAAGAGAGTAATGCAAAGAAAGGGGAGACATACTAATATAAATGCACTAAAAACCCAAATGCACAGAATCCCTGACAGCGTTTCATTGACTGGGTGACGCCTGACTGAAACTGATCATTATGCATATTGTCCTGGTCCTGGTGTCATTAACTGCTGAGCCCAGCAACTTGCCAGTACATCATTGGAAAAATGACTTGCGTTTTAGTGAAGAAACTCTTATATCACCCCACTACAGAGCTAACAGGCATGCTGTTGTTAATAAGAGGCCTCTTGTGTTTGGAGAAAACAATGCTCTGTCTGCGTTGGAATGCGACACTTAAAGCGCGCCTCTGTTTCTGAAGCCCTGCGTAAACTGCTGCTACACAACATCAATTACACATTTTCTCTCATTAGTAGTAAAATAATCATAAATTTCTTTGCTCAAGTCTTTCATTTCTAATTTCAGGATGCACGGCAGAAAAGGCCTTTGGTGGTTTGGAAAAAGCAAATTTGTGTCCTAAAACCCTATTTATTACAAAAACACAGTACACAATAGTTAAGTGCCATCACCAAATCAACCACAATCTTTAATGTGTTTTTAAGTTTTATAATTAGTCCTATTTTGCTACAACTTCCCTCTATATAGCTTGTAATATTTCCAGATAATTGCAGCTTGAAACCTCTGTGTATCAAGCTGAATGTTTAATATGCATTCAAATAAGCAAAACATTCATTATGTAGATAATGTACAAAGCATGGATAAATGCTTCATTTACATTTTCAGTTATTAAACAGACACACTTATCTAGAGTGACTTGCAGCAAATGCATTCAAAGGACTGAAACAACCAAATACCTCACACAAACCTGATGAAAGTTTTTAAATAAATAAACACTTAACTTTGATAGCCGTATAAACAAAAACAAAACTATCCCCAGATAGGTGCCAATTTGAATTTGAAGCATAACTCTAAGTAAGCTCACACTCACGAGTGTGCAACCTTTTTCTTAACATATTCCTTTTATTCTGCCTTTTTTATGTATGGTACCGCTGCTCCTCTATTGTATGATACAGTAATCTCCCTCAATCCTCAAACTGCACCCTTTTACTCACTGTTATCGGACAATACCTCTGTCTGCCGACACTGCAGATTTTGTGTAGGAAGCTATTCAAAATGAATTAGTTTCTCCTTGTGTTAACCTCTAATACCCAAGACCACAGTACAATGAGTCAAACAAAGCCAGACAAAGGTTTCTTTAAGCATCAAATACAACAATGCGTGGTTAATCTGTCTCAGAAGATCAGATGTTACATGTGCTGCTTTGGTTTCTTGCATGATTAAAAAAAAAAAAAAAAACAGAATCTAAAAGTATTCTCTCATCTTGATCTTTTTGCTCAAACATTACAGCTCAATAACCCGAGCTACAGAGATGATCTTCTCAATCTGCTGCATCATAAATATCATAGCAAACTGCAGATAATGTAATTAAAACCTTGACCCTTGGCACTCTTTTCCTTTTTATTTTTTACATGTCTAATAGTAACTTTACTGTAATTGAGAAATTGAAATGATTGAAGTGTTACACTGTAGATTACTAAACCTTAACAGGGTTTATTTGTTGGAGGGTTTATCCTAGTTTAATAGCAGTAAGCCAACATACAAATTAATAAATACTGTGATGATTTTTTAAAATTAGTATCTTTCTAATTATATTTGGACTGAACCAGGAAAAGACATTATAATACTTCTCAAATGCAAAATGTTCATTGATCCACTGATGCAGTGGTGTAACAGCTACTTGATGTTTTGATCAAATGACTTATATACCAAAATGTGAATATATTCCTTTAACAGTCCACACTTTCATGTGCAGTCAGGGCTTAAGTTTAATATATTGAGGAGGACATTATTATTTCTGGAGCAGTAGCCCATAACTTAAAAGAGAAATTGAGTTTCTGTGAAACTGAAACTAATGACTAGCTAACTATTAAACCCTGCTAGGATTTTTCACACTACTCCCATAATCCTCTTCTTGTACGCAACCAAATTTCATATCTGAAAACAAACAGCAAGTTCACTGTGTGTGAATAAAGTGTAATATGTGTCATTCTGTGTTGTACAGTACATACAACTCAATGACCACTCTTCTTTAGAGAGGAGATGAAAGAACTGATTGACTCCGGAGCCAAAGAACTGAAAACACATCCAAATAAACAGCTAATTAATTTGGTCTACTCATCACCACCACACATCTAAAATGGCACAATATAGATCTATACTGGTTTTCTGACCAATACAAATATCTCATATCACTTCGATATATTAAAGGACAGGCTCTGTGTTAAAACAACAGTCAAGTGCCCAAATGAACACTGAGAGAACTTTTCCTCGCTGTAATCATTCCTCCTGTTCATACTGGCTGTTAAAAGATCCCCTTCAAAAGGGCTTTCAATGTAAGTGATGGGAACCAAAATCCGCAGCCAGTGTGTCCACACAGTCATTTTGTGTAAAAATGTATTTAAAAGTTGATCTGAAGCTTATATGAGGCTTCAGCAGTCTGAGTTAGTCATATCAAGTGGATATCTGCCACATTTACAGTCTTTTTAGCATCACATTTCCTCTTCGTGTTTTCTTGGACAGTGTTTCTCTGTTGAACTGGAAGTTTAGTAACAAGAGGAGGAACTCTGGCACTAAAAAGTCTCAGAACATTCAAGATTTCACAACACTCAAGAACACTGAAAGATATCTACTTGAATTGACTCGTTTGGACGGGTGAAGCTTCATATTAGCTTCAGATAAACTTTTAAACACATTTTTGCACAGACGGAGGACTGTGGATTTTGTCCCCCAACAATTACATTGTAAGTGTGTTATGAAGGGATCTTCTAAAGGTCAGTATGAACTGCAGGAATGATTATAGCGAGAAAAAACTATTTCAATGTTCATTTGGGCACCTGACTGTTGTACTGAAAATTTGTGAACTCGTCCTTCAATGTGAAAATCCTACGATGGAGCTACAGCTGCGTTTATTTAAATTTACCACGTCAACCCCAAATGAATGTTGTTTCGTTTGTTACACCCATCCTAGATGAAATACAGCTGTTATGATGATTACAGATAGGATGACAGACGGACATCAGATGAACAAACAGAACAAGACAATTAAACAATTAGCAGCCATTTCATCATGCATCCATTATAGCCCCACCATGAAAATCAGTTTCCTTGTTGAGGGATCAGAATCAGAACTATAAAGGAAAATATAAGCAAATGCAGTCTCTTCTGCATATACTCTTAAAAACCACTACAGTGATTCAGTAAGGCTGCTAATCATTTCTTTGAAGACAGCTGTGAAGAGATGACCATAGATCACAGAGCATACCGCAGACTAGAGTGCAAAACACACTGTCACCACGGCACAGCTGTGCATCACATGACGCATGCCATGTGACATGCCATGGTGCTGCACGTCAACAGTACGACGACAATGGGTGGGTAATTTTCAAATTTTAAATTTTCACACCTACAGTAAAGCTTGCCAGGGAATGCTTTTATGACGTATAATGGTGAGACTGTAGGATGTAGAGCTATGAGTATTCCTCTACACCTCTGATGAGTCTCTCATCTCATCCATTATGACACCTCCAAGACCTCTAAAGAGGACGACCTGTCACTGACAGAAAGAGGTACAGTGGCTTGGAGGTATATTCTGTAAAAAAAAAAAAATGCTGCCTCTCACAGCGCATCCTCACTGGATAACAGGAGGTGTTGACTGTTACTGGGTGGTGCGCCCATATATGTCAGTGTGACTCACCATGATGGGTGTGTGGGCTTACAAAGAAAAAAAAAACAAAACAGGCATCTCATGACGTGCGTCGTAATGTATAATGGTAGCGTGTTTTGCACTTGAAGTGATGCTCCACTCAAAATCTATTTTGGATAATCGCATACTGACCCCAATAGGCTAGGAGGCTGTAAAACAAGTCCATACTTGTGTTCTCCACACAGCAATGTGGCTGGAGTCTGCTTGAATTGATACATAATCCACATCTTCACTGGCCACCTCTATAATCAGTATTTTACAGTAAAATATAAGTTCACCAAAATATAGCTGAGCAAAACTTGCAGGGGTGAGTGTTCGATCCTCAAAAGACAGCTTTTGAGAGGAGCATCACTTGAAGGAATTTTGCTTTTACCCTCAATTTGTGATAATGGCTAAAATGTTAGACGATCTACAGTATTATGGAGATGACAGACTGAGCTGGGCTTTAAATCCAGGCAATCTCATGCTGTGATGGAAAGTTTGAAATGATCAGGTAACAGCGACACAGAAATGGCATTTCCCTTGTTTTATGTCATTGACCATATTTTCATCTGATCTCATGAGATAAGCTCTACACACTTTCTATCACAAGATCAGTGAAGTTTTTGGGCTACACCGGGAAAGCATGCAACAGTCAAATCAATTTCATGAACGCTAATGAGATCATTCCTTGGGGTTTTTCAAGAAACGGCTGGGAAATTTTCAATAAAAAGGGGATTATTTGATTTTAGAAGAGGGTTTTGTCAAATCTGGAGGCATATTTTGCAACACTACTCCAGCACATTTCTGTGCCACGCAGATTTCATACCTGATAGATCCTGTTTAGATGTGCCTGTAGGAAGAAAATGTAGTGCATGTAATAGACTGGCTCCAGAATGATAAACTACAGTATATCTCTGAAGCGTTTTCCCCCTCATTACCTCTCAACTGTAGCAAGACACCAAGACCTTGAAGAACCAGGTCATGTGGGCAATAGATGTACAAGAATACCAATCAGGTATTCATTGTTTTTGATGGTTTGTGCATGGAATATTTTAGAAGACATTACCAAGGAAACATACAATAGTATCAAGGATGTAATGGTAGGTAAAACCCATGAACTTAACCATTGCAGCACCAAAAGAAATTTAAAAGATGGCAACAGTTTATCCACGGATAAAAAAATATAGAAATCATAACATTGCTGTATAACTTAGAATATTTTCAATCACTAGAATGAGCAGAGTAATGGTAATGGTGATTGAAAATGCTAAATCAACGCTTAATCATTCAAGTGCTTACTCTAGCAAACACAAGAAGCAGACGGAGTTTAATTATTGCCTCAAATTGCTTGCTTATTTTGGGAATGTTATAATTGGGTTTCTGATGTTGATTTTCTCAACATTTGGGGAAAACTCAAGTCAGATCTGAGTGTACTCCACATTACCGGTTGAGTACTGTATTGCTGAGCTAATTACATGAGATCCACTGGGCCATCTCGAAGGAGCTGCTAATTTAGAGGAAATTATCAGCAGTACACCAGCCTCGCTGAGAGTGTTTCACAATGAAACTGAAGAAAAAAAAAGTCCCCCACCTGCACATGATCAATATACCTCTTAAATTTCTCGTTAGTTATTCAATTCATTTTAGTAAGATCTCGGTGTCCTGCAGGTTTTTGTTCCTCCTAGGCGGTTAATAGTCACTTTATCCTGATTCCACATCAGGTGTCAACGTTTTATTGAGTGTGCCATTAGGAAAGTAAGTGTTCAAGAAATCTACTTTTTTATTTTGCACATTTTGTATAACTAATGCAGTCATGTCAATCAAACCGCAACTTAAGGGAGCAATAACCAATTTCTAACAAAATGATTTTTTTCTATTGATTATTTTAGTGCAATCCAGTGTCTACTACTTTCTTAAAACGGAGTTGAAGTGGTAAGAATCAGTGTTTAGTATGCAACAGGGGCACAGTTAATATACGACTACTTAATGCCAGGTGAGGAAAAATGTTGCAGGACACCAGCCTTCAAGGACCAAAGCTGAGTACCCACTTAGATGTTTAGCTACCGCTGTAATCCACACTTATTTTACCTGCTCTCCTTCGGTGAAGACACGCCCATCGTAGCTCCAGTTGATGGTGGGAGTTGGATCTCCCGAAGCCTCACAAGTCAGAGTTACCTGCTCCTCTTTCTCTGAAGTGCTTTGGTTTACAATGTATGTGATCTTAGGCTTGACTGTAAAACACAAACACAAAATCATCACAACCTCACTAGCATAAAAAGACAGCTAGGTGGTTTGGCGGTACAAGTACAATAAGTAAAAGAGCAGCTCTAAGGATTTGGGATGAGTTCAAAGGAAGGAAGAGGATCAGCAGCTTGACAGGTGAGGGGGATTTTTATAGCAGCAAAACTGTATTTAAGCTTTCCCATTCCCAGCAGCAGCAGTGGCAAACTTGTGTGGATCCAAACTTAATTCATGTAATAATTTATTTAGTCTATCTCAAAGGACCCGGTCTTCATATTTGTTTACATTTGAGCGACCTGTCAAGTTACAGTACACCTGAGCTACTCTGAAAGCGCAGCAGGGTGCCACAAGTGTGACATGAGCAGAGCTAAAGAAATTGGAGTGCTTCTTTTGAAGCGTGCAGCTGTGCATGCGCTCTCATCTTTTTATTCCACTCTCTGAAAGATGAATGCATGGATTAAGCAATACCTACAAGCAATACAGATGTAAGCCTATTCAATATAATGAGTATTTTTGCAATATTCGGCACACAAAAGCAATTGCGAACGCATATTAAAAAGCTGTTATCTAAACCAATAATTATTACATGAACAAAGGAACAGCTGTCTTTACATTTTGTTATTTCTAAATAAAATGTACTTGAAGCTGCAACAGTTTGTTCTTACAGCGAGGAATATCAAAAGCTTATCTGCAGGATTGGGACCTGAGCTAACTATCATTCTTGTATCAGCTATGTAAGCCCTTAGACATTTCTGATTCTTTGCAAAAACACTGGAATCACGTTCTAGCATACGGCACAGTGAGTGAGTGAGTGAACCTTGAAACAGCACAAACAAATGAACAGTGGCCTACAGTTTCAATAACAGTAAACCACACTGTTGTTGTGTGTCAGCGAGTGAAGTAGGCAGAGCCGCTTTGAGCATTGGTGCAGGTGCAGCATGGCTCTAAAAAGCGTCTGCATAACAAATGCACTTGAATTTCAGTATGTCGGTCATGGCGGAGATGAAGAGAAGAGATAAAACAAATTCTGCACAAACCTTGCTGCCACTACAGCTCCACACTTCTCTATACAGAACATATTTTCTTTAGAGGTATTCAGCTGTCAAACTATTTGCTTTACTTATTTCAATGTACTCTTTTTTTTTTTTTAAAAAAAAGGTCCTGACAAACTACTTTTTCAATAAGATTCTAACTATGGGCGATTGGGTCCAACATGAACATAAAATGTTCTGGCAAAGATCAGTTTGTTTCAGGTTGTTTTCTCCACACGAGAGATCTTTGTATTTTTGTCTGTGCTCCCCTTGTTGTTTTTGAGGATGTGTCTCAGTTAGAAAAAGATGATGTCACATGCTCCCTTTATCAATCAGAATTTAGCAATATTTGAATCAAAATCTGATGACATTTATTAGGTTTTTTTTAACTGTCAACATCAAATTAATCAAATCACACACACACACGCACACGTGTTTGGATGAAGCAGACGAGTTTTTGAGCCTTAAACTTTAAATAAATAATACCTAAGGATATTTTTCCTGAACATCAACTTATTTAGTCATGGAATATTCAATATTATAGAAAAATACTTGAGAGTTGAAACCAAGTTTTCGGGGGCTTTAAGGCTGAGTGTGCACTGCATAAATATCCCATCAGTCAATACTGACAGGTACTCAATACTGAAGAACTGAGAATCAGGGGTAAAAGAGGGCAAAATCTACATTAGCAGCTTTCAAATTCAGAAGTGGGAGCTCACAAGGAAATATGTGATTGCAGATTTTTCCACATTGATATAAGGCGATCTGAGCTTTGCGAGTATACGGAAATCTACAGAATAAGCTGCACCAACAGTCTCAATTTAAATGTTAATGGCAAATCTCACTTTTTCTTTTTTTTAGTTTATTTGACCTATTCCTTTAGGATCTGTCAACCTGGACCGACACTGTGATTGAAATTATACTAGTCGTTACATGACGGAGTAAAGACAAAAATGAAAAGACTTCAGGGTTCAGCTGTGCTCATCCCACTTGGCCAGTTCTGCAAATCCTTAAGATCCATCCTCACATGAAACAATCACATCCCACACTGAAACAACAACTCATCTTGTTTCTCTTAGAAAACAGACACATAAGCATACAATTGTTCTTTGTCCACCTACATACTCTTATCCCACATTCCCACACACTTGGAACATTTCATATTGTCACTTTAGTTCATGTATATATATACAGTATAGAAAACATTCCCACTTACCAAACACTCTCAGACTGAGTTCCTGATCACTTTCCCCGGCCTTGTTCTTGGCAATGCAGGTGTACTCTCCTTCATCCAGCTTGGTAACATCCATTATTGACATCTCTGAGCCATCTTCGTTAAAGCTGTACTTCTCTCCTGCCTCAAGAACCATTTGGTTCCTGTGGGGAAAAAAAACATGACAGACCAACACAAATGTTGAACATTACCTCCATTAGTAAACTGCTCCATGTTACATGCTGTTCTTCAAAAGAGAAACTTTTGACCCTTCAGGTTTTAAAAAATATGCTGAATGTTTGAATGATTGAGTCAAAGGATGAAGTAGAAGTAAGTAGAGGTGAAAGCAGAAAATTTCGCAGCTGAAAATCTTTTCAGAACATATCTGTAATATTCAGTGACAATGTTTTTCTATTGTAAGCTTTTTGACATTTGGTGTTAAGAGTCCATTTTCACAGAAATGGCTCATGTATTTTAATTTGATCCTGGTGGAGTATAAATTGTTTGTCACCATTGCCAGGCATGTAAAAGAGATAATTTTCTTCCCTTTGTTGCAATCACTTATCTCAATACGGCTTTGAATGAAGTACAGGTGCTGTCTTTCACTTCTTTGATGTGCAAAGATGTGAACTGTACAAGAACAAAAAGGTGATTTCAAGGGCCACAAAATGCTAAAAACCAAGGTAGCTCAACAGTAGCTCCTGGGCTGTTTACACTCAAATTCAAATAGTCTACAAAGGTAACTGCTGTCTTGGAAACGAGAACAGTTTAACAAAGCAGGAGTCTATCAATGGCTGTATTCAGATACACAGAACAATGTAGCTACTGATAACACACTCTAGGCTTCAGGTCTCAGTGTTTACATGCACCTTTGATACCCTGTGATTAAGTATCCTATTGCAATAAATAAACCAGTTAGCAGAATATCTCTAATATCCTTGAGTGTCTTTGGCCTTCAGCTGCATGATGGCGAACTGTTCAAATTTCACTAATGCAATACAAACCTTCTACAAACCTCTGAATGCACAGACTGTCAATGGAAAACTTAAGTCGAATAAACAAGTGCTTTATCTTTTTTGTTGCTTATGTGCAGCAACATCCACTTTATCATCAATATTATTATTATGATTATTATCATCATATAACTGGTCAAGTCAGGCATCTAAACTTGATTTCTCAATAGACTTTGTTCCAGACGTGTGTATTGTTCGGTTTATGTGGGAAAGAAATGAGAGCTTTCTCTCCAGGCTTGCAATGGGGTTTTACATATTAAATTCTACAAATCAACTGATTAATTGTTGAAAATTCAATATGGTGGCATCTGACGTTTGCTGCTGCTGCTGCTGCAAATGTTGAACGTATTTGTCTCTCCAGTTCCCAGCAGAGTTTTACCTTGTCCAGGTCACCATGGGTTCAGGGTAGCCATCAACAGCACAAGTCAACATGGCAGACTGCCCGACATCTGCAGTGGCATTCACCTCTGACTGCCATACCCTGATGGTAGGGAGCACTGAGACACACAGAGAGATAGATAAATAGCAAAATAAATACACAGATGCAGTACAAACATAGATAGTTAAATACAGAGATAGCAGGAGGGAAAAACAGAAAGAGAAGCAGTGACAAATACAGAACACTTATTTTGGGCACACTCATTTGCTGGCCTCAGAAGTTGTAGGAAACAGACTTCATTAGCATGGATCATCTTTGATACACGGTTGCTCTTGGCAACCGTTTCCACATTGATGCTGAGCCTGGTCGCCTCTAAGGATCTCCAGCTTATTTAAGCTTCATGGGACACCTGCCACACAAAAAATACACACAGGAACAAAAAGGAAGAAGTGCAAGGGGAGAAAGGAGGCGCTAACCGTTCACAACGACCTTGATGACCCGCAGATCAATCTCGCCACGAGCCATGAGGCGACCCTCGCAGGTGTATGCGCCCTCATCTGTCTTCTTTATGCCACGGATTTGAAGGTGTTTGTTGGCCAGCACCTTAAACCGAACTGAGAGGAAGCAGAAGAGAAATCTATCATCAGGTGTCTTATATGTTTTGAGTCACTCACTTTAAGTTCTTGATACGAAACAGCTCAGCGCAGCATTCGACACAATCGTCCACGAAATTTTAATTGACAGACCTGAGAAATGGGTACGTCTCTGACCATGTATTAGCTTGGTTTCAGTGTGTGACAGCTTTTCATCAGCCTGGGTGCTTATGTATCAGACACTCATGGTATTGAATATGGTATTTCTCAAGGAAGCATTCTCTCTGTTTCTCATTATATGTGATGGAAAAATTATTAACCATCACTATGTCAATTACTATTTTTACTATTATTGCTGATGATACACAATTGTACAACTCTGTCCTGCCAAATGACCCCAATGTACTTCATGCTCTCATTGCCTGACTCACTGACATGAATGTATGGATGGGTAAAAACCTTTTAAAACCAAATAAGGAGAGAACTGATAGGACCGAGAGCAGCAAGAGAAGAACTGCACTCAGTGCTTGGTGGTCTTAGCAAACAGATTAAAACGCACATCACAAACCTGGGAGTGATTTTAGATTCTGATTTAAATTTTAATTCTCATTTTAACAAGGTCATTAAAACATACTTTTTTTTCATCTTAGATATACTGCCAAAGTCAGACCTCTTTCAACTCAGAAAGATGCTGAAATGCTCATTCACGCTTTGATTACTAGCTGTTTAGACTTCCCTTGTTAGTGGATTACCTAAAAAGTCAATGAGACAACTACAGCTAGATCAGAAGGCTGCGGCCAGAATTGTAACTAAAACAGAAAACGGATCACATTACTCCACTGCTTAAGACACAGCACTGACTACCTTTATCTTTTAGAATTGATGTGAGAGTTATTTTGCTTGTTCATAAAGCTTTAAATGACCTTGCTCCTCCCAACATCAGACATTTTCTTTCATTTTATGTTCCAGCCAGATCACTAAGGTCCTCCACCGCTTTTCTTTTAAATGTTCCTTATGTGTCCCATAAAAGTACCGGTGAGGGTGCTTTCTGTTTTTATGCCCCTAAATTGCCTCTGGATATTAAAATGGCAAGCTTTCGGTATTTTAAAAAGGAAATTAAAGGCCTAACTTTATAATTTGGCTTTTAATTTACATTTCTATTATAGCCTTAGTTTAAGTTGACTTTTATTTATTTATTTTTAACATTTTGTTTTGTTCTTTTTTGCTGTGTTTGAATGTTGCTGTGTGCGTGTGTGTGTGTGTGTGTATATATATACATACACGTATATAAATAGTATATAAATAAAGTTGAGCTGAGTTGAAATGAGCTGCTGTTTTCCTATCAAGAGGTTTACATGGTGATGTAATGGAACGCCATAGATACGGAGGAGAAAACTGGTGTCTGAATTAGCTGTCAACAACAAACTCAGATTTCATCACTGACATCTTTGTATTATTATTATTACAATCTTCATGTTGAATTTATGTATTTTTCATTGTGCTCAACTTGTGTTGAGAATTTGCAATATGCTTCTCAGTCTGGGGTGTACTGTTGGACAAAAATGAAAAAAAAACAACAGAAAATACAAGCCTTTTTTTGGACACAGATTATGTTTTTTTCCACTCTGACAAATTCCTATCTGTGAACATGCCCAATCCTCCACCTGTGCTAGAAAGAGAGAAACACGGCCAAAGCCCACAAGTACTCCCTCAGTTTGAGATGAAATGTGAACTGAATAAATTTAATCGTGGTAATACTATTACAGCCCACACGAGCTTGTGTTATTATTATTTTTTTTGTTACAATACCATACACATTATGATATTGCTCAGTGTCAAGGGTGAATAACAGAGCACAAAATGTAGTTTCAAATTCAAAATCAAATTAATTTTTCCTTTCAGAGCACAGAATAAACCCAGGAGAAGAATGACAACGAGAGCAGGGCATTCAAGTTTCAAGTCACAAAACACTGGTAAATCTGCATATCAATTATAGCTTGCCATTAGGTGCCTGTGGATGTATTTGGACTACGCAGTCTTGTAGTATGTAATCAATGTCTATTACAGTTGCATAAAATTACTATCATTTCCACTTTGGCTTTTAGTTTGGCATTTACATTTAAATTATGCCTTATGTTTATGTTGTTTTTGTTATTCTTGATAATGCGTATTACTTTGTTACAAGATTGAAACTCAAGATTCAAAAGACAAACAAGGAACACAAAATGTTGAGTCATGACATGATTTTGACGATCTTTTGAATATGACAGATCTTTATAGACATTTAATGCAAAACATTGTGCAACCCATTATGAAATTAAACAAAGGATATTTAAAATTGCATTATTACTCATCACTCAGAGTTAGAGATGAAAAACACTCAGGCCTAGTAAAAATGTTAAAATAAGTAAAAAGAACAACCAGAAAGCTGCCTCACAAGTCATTGAAATGAAAATATGATCAACATGCTGTCTCCAGAGAATCTTACCATCTTTTTCCATCTGTATTCTTGCTCCTTTGTATTTCCAGAAGACTGTGGGTGGAGGAGAACTGTCGACGTCACAGACAATGTTCGCATTGTCTCCTTCAGTAAACTCTTGTGGTGAAGGTGCATTTGTGAAGGTGATTTTTTCTGGAATACAACAAGTGAAACACATTTTTTACTCAGTGGTACAAAAAGTCTCACCAAAAATGTCCTCTTTCTTAGTTTGATCGTTGGATAGAAATGTATCTCATTCAGTAATATAATACTGAATGAGATGCATTTCTATCCAATGATATATATGTATATTAGTATTTTTGTTTGAAATTGTCCCTCAAGATGCAACACGATATCTTCTAAATCACTCTTGCATGGTTTTTGAAGAGCATTCAGCTAAAATAGTCAAACTGGAAGAATGCTTTCCAATTTTACTGATCACTACACTTTCCATATAAAAAAAATCTTTTCTCATTTTGAATCATTTCTACAAGCCAATGTCACATAAAACTAATTCTATGACTCAAACTATTCAATTTCCTTGAACCACAGTGAGGAAGGTTTCTTTACCTCAGACTTGTTTTCTCAGACAGTGCTTAACCCAGACTCATTATCACCTTAAAAAGTTCCTCAGACTCACTATTTATTCTTAAATATTCTTATTCTTAACCTCAGATTACATTAACTCAACTTTCCAGCTATAAACCCATCTGATCATGGCTTAAAATATTATATGAAGACATCATTTTAACCATATTTTCTCATTTTGCCCTGCTTCATTTCATGGCCTGCATATTTCTTTCCTAAAACTAGGAGTAAAAGTTGTTAACATAAAACCTCACACACGAAGAAAACAATAGCTATAAAAAGATTTCATTGGTCTGACATTGAATAGGTTTAGATATACACTAATAGTCCACTATTATTTCAAATATGATAATATTCAGAATTTGATGTGGGTCATGTAAACAGCATATCCTGTTTGGATATTAAGAATTAGGCCTTATTCCAAATGTAGCATTTTCCAATTAAGACATGTGAGATATGCTGATATTATTGGTATAATGGAACATAGTTGATCTATGATCCATACAGATCACTCCCCACGGTTCAGCACATATGTGAACCACAGATTAACTGTAAAATTTAATGTCTCATTGGAGATAAAGTAAACAAACTGCTATAGCTACAAAGAGGGATTTTGAAGAGCAACGACCAAACTAGCATCTGACGTCTGCAAGTATGTTTACACACCGTTTAATGTGCTGCAACTGAGCAGCTAATTAGCATCTAGTTGCTAACTGACATTAGCAGTGCACTTTTCCCCAGTGAATGAAGGACAAGACGTGTGTTTATGTTTGTAAGTTATCATCAAGTTTTGATGAGGTGGCCTTCAGTGATTGGTTATTGGTGACGGTGACGACTCTGTGTGATGTACCAAAAACACTCTGCAAAGTAGTAAACATCATGGGACAACCTAGGCAATAGATGTGCCAGTAATTATAAATTATAAAACATCGGTCATATCAATACCACTTAGAAATATCAGGCAGCAGCTCACTAATGTTTTTCCATCTCACTGGTTTACTTCACTGCCTGCAGAGATCTTGTGATTCCCGTTCACAGAGGGAAACCCTGAAAACCCTCTGCATGGAAATGGGAATATTAGTGGAATTTTCTTATTCCAAGTAAACAGCTTAGATGCAATATTGTCTTTTTTGGAATGAGAGCAAAAACTGAATATTTTGTACATGTAACACCAGCTTGCTTAATTTGACTGTGTGAGTTTGCTCCATGAGGTGCTCCACATTTAAAAACAGCTCCACATTTAAAAACAGCTTAATTTTTTTTTTTTAAATCCAATTTTCCAATTTTTAACATCTAAATCAAGCCAAATACACCCTCCTAAGAGACTAAAAACTGCTAAATAAAACAATTTTTTGTTTTTTTTGTTTTTTTTGCAACTGACACTATTAATTGATTTTGTGATAACTTACATGGATGGCCACTTCAAATAATGACCTAAAATAAGCATTGAAATAACAGAACTGTTCTGTTCAGGAAATCAGAGGATTTCATCTCTGATGGACATTTGCTGATGCTCGGCATTCATGGAAAATAAAAGCCATTACTCACAAGAACTGCACAACAGACAGGATCATTAAGCAGCCTTCTAATGGTTTTCTAACCGTTTATTGAACTGATGAAAAATCCATCCTCACTTGAAAAGGAAAAAAAAAGTAATGTGTTGCCCTTGAGCAGTCAATAAAATACTATGAGTTCAATAAAAAGGTTTTTTTTTTCTTCTCTGCTCATACCCCTGCATAATTTTGAGTCTATAAGGTGAGGAAAATACTTACGGAATATTTTCACATTGACAGTTGATTCCCCTTGCTGGTCTCCAGACGTAGCGACACACTTGTATGTCCCTGCATTTTCATTCCCAGCTTTATACAACGTGAGGGTGGAAGATGACTCATCATTACGGGTTACTGTTATGTCTGGTCTGTTAGGTTCAATCTTGTCCCCGCTTGGTCCAAACCAGTCTATGTGCTTTGCAACGCCTACAACTGAGAGCACAATAAAGAGCAAAAGAAAACAGTTATCTATACAGTACGTACTTATCGGTAAAGTCAACCTGTGCCCACGGACTCAATACTGCAGGTTGTACATGCTCCTGCATGAACAGAAGCCCGGTGTTTGTGCCAGGGGTTCCCAACTCCTGGGTCGCCGACTGTTATCAGACCTCTGAACATTTGCTGCTGTGCTGCGAGGAAACAATATGACATAGCAAAAAGCTGAATGATAATTATATCTCTTTACAGATATCATAAGACTATTTCGGCAGTAATTACCTTGAACATGGTACAACCCCTGCTACATTTTTCTTAATCACTCCCCGCCACACCTCCAACGATAATACACTGATTTCTAATTAAAGTAGGTCATCATTAAGCAAGTCCGTCATAACCACCTTCCAGCACTCACCAATACATAAAATCTGTGTGAGGCCACTGTGTGAAGCATTTCTGAGGGTCTGTCTGTATTTTTAAATTAAGTAACAATGTAATACAGGTTTATATGAACTTTTGTTTATATACTCGCCCACTCTCTCTTGTGTGTCTCTCTCAGTCTCTGATTCTCTCTCTCTCTCTCCCTCACAGAGATCACACCTGAACCAAAACTTAACAAAACAGGATTTGTGAGACATGTGAACTTACAAAAAACAGGCTGGCACCTTCCAGTATCCATACTGACGCCGGTGTGGCGATCAATTACAATCCATGTTTGCAAAAATCATGGTGAAATTTTCAATTTGATGGATTTAATGATTAAAATGTAAAAAAAAGTGTGGTATTCCACATCACCTTACCTTCACACATGAAGAATTTGGACTCTCCCAGACTGATTTCACCGTAGCTGGGTGTGATCTGCACTTCCAGTGAAACTAGAACAGAAAAAAACATATAATACAAAATAAGAAACTTGGCATTGAAGCACTGCTGCAGAATGCTGAAATATACAGCACTATTTTAGCAATTATATATTTTTGTTGAGAGGAGTTTTATGTGTATCCTGTAAGGCATACAGGTTTAGAAACTGATCAAAACCAACATTTGTAAGTTGACGGCAGTTTGATGTGATCAATTATCTCATTTTAGGTAACAGTTTGAGGAGGTAGCCTCATATAAAAGACCTACAGCTCATGTTTGTGGGTGGGCAGGGTGTCAAAATTGCAGTGGCTATAACTTTGCCTGTAGGTGGCGACCAAACACGTTAGCATATAAATATATATATTTCCACTGTTTCTGAAAAAGCAGCACAGGAACTCTGTGGGAAGCTCTGCACATGCACATCATAAAATTGTCTATGCCAGTTTTAGCTTAAGCAACCCTATTATCACAATGATGGACTTTCCAGTGCCTGCTGTCTTTCAGTCCTTTCAAGAGAAATAACATCAAACCAGCACTGCAATTATTTAGTTAACATTCAGCAGTTGGTAAGACCCAATGCTGAGCTGCCAATGTACCTTGAGAGAAATTAAATTTAAGATGCTTCAAAAAAATTCCCAGACACCATGCTGTCTGTCTAGAGAGATAAATACAGTGTGTATGTCAGTGGGAGCCTGCACTTTATCAAAGACCGGATTAAAAAGACAAATTTCTGTTATTCAACACGGACAGACGTATGGCCTAAAAAACACTTCTGTTGCTTAATTAGAACAAAGCTTCACTTGTTTCCTGTCGAATCTCTCAAGGGGGCAGTCAAGTGTTCCTGTGGTTGACTAAGAAGTGTGACTAAATGGGTCCAAATTCAAGCTCTATATTATGCATGAGCAAGAATGTGCGAATGTACGTACAACCACCTTTGGCAAAGTGCACACCGACACACACACACACACACACACACTCTACGTAAGGGCCAAGAGTGGGGACATAATGTTGTTAAGTGACACAGGGAAAGATGATGATGATGTCTAGTGAAGATGGGTTGGATTGAATAAGCACCAACACATGATGTGAACAAGACTGATTTATTTTTTATTATTACAGTTGTTTAAACAAAATTCTGTTAACCGAAAAGTGACACTACCTCAAATGTGACAATTGCCGGGCTGTAACACTATAAATGTATGTTCCACAGTGACCGCTGCCAGGTATAACTAGCAAGAAATAGCTTGGAATGAGAATCTGGATTGAAAATAATTCATCCTCAGGCTGCATAACACGGCTGACATTACTCTGTCATACATATTAGAAAGGAGGGAAAACTCACTCACTTCCACTTATGCAAGTAATACTGCACATTTTTTCATTTATTTACTCTGATAACATTGTTGATAAAAAATTGGTGAAACAAGTTTAACCTACTGTGTGTGTGGCCAAAAAAAAAGTCTATGACATTACAGTAAAACCCACAAGACAGTAGTTACTGATATTGGAAAGGCTAAATGTTGCCTTGTAGTTACCACTGTGACTTTAAATTGCTCACTAAAAAGTTCATTTGTTGGTTCCTTGTGCTGGTTTTAAATCTGATTTTCCTGATCCTCATATCAGAATAATTATGTCCCTAGTCGATAAAGAACAGTGAAACCTTTGTATTAACGTTTAAATACACCAAATAATGTTTGCTGCAGCTTCTATAAATTAAGCCGGTGTTTAGAGAATTGTGTGAATCCCATCACAGCTGCAGTGCACCGTAGAAACTAAAAGTAGGGTCTGAAAATCAGTCCAGATTTTCCTCAAACGAGTCAACACCACGCTGCACTATCTTTAATTGGATGCATGACAATAATTCGGTTGTTTGAAAGTTTTATTCTTAAATGAGCCAAATTTTGTTTTATTTTTTGACAGCAGGTTTTGATGCTCAAAATAAAAGAACATGAAACCAAGGCATCAAAAAAAACAAGCATTTTGTTTTCATATGAACTACCAGCTAAAACAATGTTATGCTGATTTTATGGATAAGGATTTTGTTTTAATTGGACTGAGGAAATAAGTATGGTTTGTATTCATTTAGTCAAACAAACAAGCTACTCATTTGCAGAGGAGGCATGATGATGATGATTATTCAAGTTTTTCCTTTTTTGTACAGCCCATTATCACATTTAGTGTCTGAAAGGCTTTTACATTAACAATAGTTCCTAAACCAGCCAAAGCTGTGTTAGCAGATGAGGAAAACTCCCTTAAAAAAATGTTAATCACATCAAAAAAAAAAATGTCTGAAATCATAACTCAAAGTGGTAAAGCTTACTACAAAGACAAAACGCAACCATGAGATTACAATTCAACAATAGGAACAAAAACGTTTCAACGCTCATGTATTGAAAGTCCAAAGAAATGAGTCCAGTATCATATTCTTCATATTGTTCCAGGTTAAAAGAGGCCAGGTAGGTGGGGTAGCAGTAAACGACCAGGGAGGGAGGTGTGGGGGTTGTTGATAACTTTACATACTGACTGAAATACTGTAGCTGGCTTCTGTGTGTATTTACTTGGTCCGGGTGTGTGAAAGCAAAAACAAATTTCCTTCAGACACTTATTCCTTTTGACATTTTTTGCTGGGAGGAGCCCCAGATGGTACATTAAAAATGAAGCCTGGTTAGTTCAGGATTTACTGTAGCCTCTGTAATAAGGAAAAAAAAAAGCTGAGGCCACAGAATTGTGTCAAAATATTCAAAATGCTTAGTGTAGCATTTTGTTTGAGGAGCAAATTAAATTTAAATTTTAGTTATTCATGATTATACACTTAGTTGCCTGTTTATTAGGTAGATATTGCAAAACATCCTACCTTCATTAAGGTTGTGTTTGGTTTTTGTTTACAACCCCAAAATATCAGCCCAGGTTGACTAAATACAACACCTCACAGCAAAACACAACACAATCAACAGGGGTTATGAATAGCATCAACAACATTACGACCTTCCTGAAGGTAGGATTTATTGCAGGTTGAATTATGGTGTATGTTCACTTCATAATTGGTTATATAATGAAGGAACAGCTAAGTTGATTAAGTGCTAACATGAGAAAAACACCCCTCTATCACGGTAGGTACTGACATTTCAGTGTTAAGACATCACAAACTTTCATCTATCCAGATCAATCGTGTGCATTGCATTAATGTCATGATGTCAGAAAACAGAGAGCCGGATTGTAAAATCTGTCAGTGCACTTCACAACACTGCTTTTCCTATATGAAAACCAATAATGAAAAACTGTTTTCATATCCTCCGAGCAGGCTGACATTCAGAAGGATGAGGGATCCACAGGGAATTTCCATCACATGATCCTCCATCCCCTTCTCTTTCTCTCACTAAACTCTTTTTCTCTTTATTCTGTAGATTACAAAAACAACACACCTGCCTGATGAGAGCTTTCCAAATTTAATTATTCCGTGGCCCAAACACTAATTGGTTTCTGAGATCGAAGCCGTGGCTTCTTGTCGCTGATAGTTATGAACAAGACAGCGTAATTGCTCTCCTACCAACAGCTCACTTTTCATATATTAAAGAGGCTAACAAGCTACTGTAGCTCAAGTCTAGTTTAAGGGCAGAAACTCTTGCTAAGCAGGGGGTGGCCAAATTACAAGAAGCAACTGCGTGTCCTAGAAATTTAATCTGAATGTGAATCCCTAGTGACCGATCCATTTTAAACTCAAGTAGGCCTGAGACTCCACATGACAGAAAAGTTAAAGGAGAATACAGAGAATAATAGGATGGTACATTAAATGAGTATACTCTGATTTACAATTGCACAATAAAAGTGCTGCAGTCACTTTTGTCCAGAAGCAGAGGTATTGTTGTTTTTGCTCCATGCATTTATTCCTTCAAAACCTGACACCTACATTACCCACAATGCAACTCGACCACCAACATTTGGGTTGGAGACTTCAATGTGTTATGCTAGTAGTGGCTAATCTGACAAGCAGAGTTGTGTGATGTTTAAATGTGAAGATTTGCTGCAGCGTTTCCTCCATAATTATACAGGCCTGGCGGGCCACAAGGTCAATGAAAACCTCTGCCACGCCAAAAGAAATATTTTAATGCCAAAAGAAATATTTTAATGCCAAAAAACGCCAAATATCCATCAATTTGGAAATCAATAACGTTTAGGAGCCTCTGTGCAGCGCTGTTCTGTAAGCGCGAGTTGACGTCTGTGTCGTTGCCTGGGAAACTCTTGGTAGCATAGTGAGTGTGTGGTCAAGAGAGAAAGAGAACATGAAATTGAACATGATCACCAGGCTGATGGTTTTTTGATTATGTTAGTTGTTCTAAATGTTTTCAAGGTTGTTCCTCCACGGCTTATTTTGGACTATTACAAATGATAATAGTCCAAAATAATTCGGTATTACAAATTGCGAGCTTTGTGTCTTCACTCACGCTGAAAAACTTCCACACTAACAACATGTTGTGTGTGTGTGTGTGTGTGTGGCTATACTGTCTGTGCTGCAGCTGCCACTGTGTGTGCAACGTGAACCATAGTGCGGCTATGTGTGGATTTGACTAGCAAAAAGTCATATATATGAACCCGACCTCGGCGGTCACCAGTCATCCTGAAAACCAGCAAGTTTGAGTTAGTGGCTGATTGATCGGTGCATCTCTAGAGGAAAGTTATTATAAATTAAATATGTTTGGGTTTTGAAATTTGGGTCTGACAAAACATGACACGTGAAAACATCACCTTCGGCTCTGGGAAACTGTGAAGAACATTTTTCCATTATGTTCTAACAAGAAAATAATCTGCAGATTAACTGAAAAAGAAAATAATGGTAAGTGGCAGTTTTAGTATATATTAGTCAATTCTAAAGCACTCTGCACAAGAAACTGTATCTGTGTGGTTGGACTGGATTTCAAGATCCTGTATAGTCTACAACAGTAGATGAATGTCATGTACTGTATATCTAAACATCTGTGTTAAAAACATAATACCATAAGCTTGGCAGCTACAGTTTATGGTTTTTGTTTTTTTTAGCTTGTTGTTGGGTGTTTTTGTTGTGTTTTGTTTTGTTTTCATCTCTCTCTACAGCCAAGGTGTATAGGACATAATGGGTGGGTGGTTACAGGCTGCCTTTGTTTGTTGTCTTATTCCAGTAATGTAAAAACTCTGAACAGAGATGTTGACACATCTAGTCTAAGTTTTTGATGCAGGCAGAGTCTATGTTCTTTGTATGACTGCATTCAATTCCTTTTTTGTGATGTGCGTTGTACAAACACCAAACCACATAGGAAAAAGCAAAGGGGGAAAAAAAAGCTGGTCACAAAAAAAGGAACTACGTAATTGTTTTCAAATTCCAAAAACCACTTTATTGCTGCATAAAAACTGAATATTTAATGCTACATTCTCAAGTTTGTCCTTTTGTGGCATTTTGAAAACTTCATTCAACAGTCATTAAACTGCTCTGTTATTTTTGTGACAGGAACTCAAAAAACTACTGTAAGCACATCATACGCCTGAAGGTGGAACAATGTTCCATCAAAGACGATTCAAACTATGACTGTTGCACTAAGTATAAAAACTAGAACAAGGACTTAAATTAGGAGGAAGGAAGATGGCCCCGAGAGCATCAGAAGGTGTTATGTACCACTAATTGGCAAACCTGACCATAGGCTTATAAAACTTGCATACAAACAGGGGGTAACATGCCAGAACCTGTGGTGAGTTTCCCTGTTGTTAAGGCCCTCGAAACTAAACTGGTTGAGAGACCAACAGAGAAATAAACAATTCAAGTAGATAAGAGTGACCTAGTTCTGAGAAAACATGCAATCTCCCTGCAGTTAAACTTGACATTCCATATTAAAATGTCTCTTAAGACTCGGGCTCTTCCTCTTTAAGATTTACAACCACTGAGCTAAAATGAAAAAAAAAAGAAATATACAATCCACTCCCCGTTGACATTAACTAACACAACAAGCACCCACAAACACCCACAATACATTAAATTAAAAACCAGGAATGTGAAGTTAACATTCAAAGGCGTCTTAAAAGAATTTCAGTGACAGGGAGGGAAAAAAATACAAAAACAAATGGAGACTGCAGACTGACCGCAAACATCCAAAGACGAGTTATGGCTCTGAGTAGCTTAAGATTTCCATTTCACACCAATTATTTTACTCTAAAGACTCAAGAGGAATAAGTCAAGAAACAAAAGACATACTGACTAAAACCAAGGAGGATAATTAGATTTTATAATCTCTGCCTTTGAGGCATTGCCAACTATGGATGCAGAATATGTTCATAACCTCTCGATCTACTGCCAACGAAATGGATGAAGAACGCCGGTCTGTCCCAAAATCTAAGCAGCAATTTAAGTCTTATTTACAGTCACACCATGTGTTCAGGCTGAAAAAGACTTGACAGATGACATATGAGTAGAGAATCATGGTCTGCCTAAATGTTACCACAATACCAAAGAGAAATACCAAGAAAAGACCAGCAATAATTCTAGTTGTTGGTTTATTTTTCCTCCCCTAAACAGAAAAGCACAAGGCACAAGCTGAATGCAATAAGGGAGCTGCAGCTCTGACTTTAACAGTTCATTCGTGATGTAACATTTACGAGAGCTATGGGCAATGTCATATTTGGATGCAGGTTGAAAATTACTATAGCTGACAGCTTGCAGTGTCAATAATTCATGCATGTGTAGGTCATCAACAAAATCATTGTGTTTGCAGTCTTAGAGCTATCTCATTAATGTTATAGCAGCACAGAGTGAAAATACTACATTATTATTCATAGCATATTATCAGTTACAACGCTTATTTTCTGCTACTTCTTGTGTAGCAAAACACATAATATTTTGTATCGTTTATGTTAATGGGAATGTAATTTAAGACCAGAAATGGCCGCCATTTGTTCCTAATTCACATGATAAGTGTTGTGTTGAGCATCTTGTGTTTCTATTTAAGGGGGCATGTTCATGATTTCTTCAGCACAGCCATGAGGAATTGTACTTGTAATACCAGTGCATGCACATGTGCTTGCACGTGTCTGTCTGAGTGGTGACTGTGGAGGAAGTGGGTTATTTCATGAATGAAAATGATGTACATTGACATCCTTGGGGCGACAGTAATCAGAGGTTGCAGCTGGAGGTACTTAAACAGCCTTATGTAGCCCTAAACCCATCCTTTCTAGCTTGAGTTGTGTCTTAAAATTTAAGTTCCCCCGCAAGGAATATACCAACGTTTACACAGTTATGTTGAAAGTATAAGATAAGATATGAAGCGCAAGGACACCATATAGATAAGAATTTATGCAGAGCCTGGCCTCTTTCCTCTAGCCTCTGTAGTTATCTTAGAACAACACCTCGGGTGCTCTGCTGTTGGATGTTGTAGTAAGCCTCGACCCAAGCCGTGACTCGCTTCACTTGCTGTGTGGGATTATGCTCATTATCTATTCTGCCAGCGTAAAACACACACACACACACACCCACACACACACACACACACCCACACACACACACACACTTAAACTATAAACCTGCCAAATTGACAGTCACAGTTATGAACCTAGGCTTAACTATCTGTAATCTAAAATAAACAGAAGAATCTGATCCGTCCTTCATGATGATGGTACGCTAGCCAGAAGGCCTGAGAATCACTGAGTAACACATGATACATTATTAACACAATATATCTGCCCTAGGTAACTGTATTATGTCACAAACGTGATATGTGATACATCATTCACAACAAAGTCAACTACCTGTGTTACCAAAGGCAAAGCAGAAATATATTTGACACAGCAGGACTCAAAGAGATGAGAAAGTGTGTGCCAATGAATGAATGAATGAATGAGCCTTTAAACACCCACACACAGCAACATGAACAGATGTACCATTATTGAGTCTGTAACTTGTAGTGTACTAGTGCCAGTGTATCTCAAAGTTATTGGTAAGTGACTGTATCACAATATATATTAGGATATACAGTATCAGGATGTTGTTTATTTGTACCACACCCACTAGTCAGTGCGTGGTATGATGTATTATCACACATAAAATTCTGAAATGAGCAAACATGTTTATTGCTGAGGAAAGCTTTCACTGCTGAAACAAAGTTTAACTACTAGGATATTCTCAAATTTTCCCCCAAAAAAATGAATATTAAAATGTAACTTACAACTTTGTTCTTTAAAAAGGTTCTAGTATATTCTGCAGCAGACAAAGCTATGGAGCCTATATTCAGGTGTTTTTTTTTGCACCTTTTTTACTCTCCATAAACATTCTGTTAATTACTAGAAATGAACAACAAAGCTTTTAAATTCAGAACAAACACAAGCACTGGATTTGCAATCTTCAAGTGACAATGCATACCCAAAATGATTGTATTCAGGACTTGCTAGTTTTAAGGAACAAGAGAGTATTTGCTTGCTGCTCATGCCTCTCAACCACAGTTATACTCTCTTCTACCGGTTGCTATGGAAACGTGTTTCCCGGCTCCCCTTTCCCATATTTTGAAATTACTGCCCTTTCTTTCTCTCCCTCAACGCCCCCCCCCCTCTCTCTCTTATATTGCTGTCTGATTGGATGCAGCAGTGCAACCTTGCAAGCAGTGATTATTTACATTGAAGACGCTGTCAAAACACTGCACACAACTTACTCTCATCACCATGACTTTGTACATTTAGTGGCTGGGCCCTCGACGGCACAGTGTGATGTTTCAACATCTGCACCAGCTGCCCACATAACTGAACTGTAAATAAATTAATTCAACCCTGTATACAATATTACCCCCCATGATGTTAAAAGAGCAAATTTTAACAATTCATTTGCGGCTCAGCTGGTGCTTCCCTTATTATAGCCCCAAGCTGAGGCATCAATGTCTGCCAGACTTTAGACACTTGGGGCATTTCATTTGTGCATTACTTTTTAACTATGATGAAACTGCATTACAGATGGCGAGCAGATCACACTTAATCTCTGTGTATTAGGTTTAAAAGAAATGGTTATGTGCCACCCAAAAGGAAATACTAGTAAACAGAAACTGCCTGGTTTGAAATCATATCTATTTCAAGGCTTTCTGTAAAAAAAAAAATACCCTGGTAAAACCTAAAACTTAATCCCAAATCTTCTTTCGATGACTTCTACAACACTCAATGAGGCTTAAAACTGAATTCATATTTACTTTAATCATTTGTACCTAATAAAAAAGGATTTATTACATCTGAAAATTAAGATATTCTGCAATCACCGTCTGAAGATGAAAGAATTTGTTTTGTGGCAGCAGAACGCGTTAGGAAATGAGGGTGTAAAATATCACTTGAAATACTGACGTAATGGTCATATTTATGGGTTATATAATAGGGCAGCACACATTAGAATAAGAGGCCGAGGCAGCAGAAGCTGAGCTGCCACAGTAGAGATGATTCAGACTCCAATCTGTTGTTTAAGAGTGGCTGTTTGAAAGGTGTTTGGCTGTGATATTGACGCATCATATTTTATACCATAATACTTTCATCATATCATAAGCCAAAAAGATCATTTTATTCCAATGTACTTAAAAAAAATCCAAAATAACATGTTTCTAATTCATGAATATCAAAAACACATCCTTGAAATTGAATTGAAATTACTATTTTTTGTTATCAGATATATTACATGTATGAAATGTTATTAAATCAACTGTAACCAATAGAAATACTTCTCTGAAAGCATTTTTTGAGACTTGAAAGTTGAAATCTGTGAACTCCTGCACATTGATCACTGCAGCATTAAGAGGCCTACTGCTGGAAAATTGCCTTTTTTTAATAAGCCATTGAAAAAACCTGGTTTTGATACCTTTATACACACATGCACGCACACACACACACACACACACACACGGTGTACCACTCACTACTTCCAGTGTCTTTTTTCAGAACAGATCCAACCTTGATAAATGTGACATTTGTTCCATTTATGAATTAAAAAACATAACACCAAATATCAACATTTTAAGAATTGAAGTGTTTTGTGTCTGTTTTTGTTTGCTGGACACCTGATATTGGGAGATTCTTCTCATGCCAAGAATTTAATTATGATGGTCAGCTCCAAAATGCATAACTTGAGTTGCAAAACGTTGCATTCACAAGCTAAATTCAGATTTTAAAAAACCTTATTTTTCCAGCCTATACAGTTGCACATGAATGAACCGTTCTGCCAGACTTTTCAAACACTTTCACAGACCATTGAAAATATCAAATAGTTGCAAATAAATGTTTGACCTTAAGACAAAGCTGTTTGGGTGGGCATCTCAATACAATTTATATACAGGAAACACTAACGGTGTGTCAGGTATGCACATCCACCAAACTTCTACAGGTGCTGAATCAAAAAAAAAACAAACGGAACCTTCATATATTGGAAACACCGCCATGGTGCGATAATATCATTTAAGTAAAATGACTCAAACTGAAGCAAAGATATGAATAAAATGAACTCTCTACCATTGGCTATATGCCTTTCTGAGCTACATTTGTCTCCCCCTTCTTTGTCAAAGATGAGCTGTGACTCAATGAGAGACGGTGCACTCTACTTCAGCAGCCAACAGAATTCACCCTCATTCAGGCAATTTAGTGTGAGTGCCCTTCAGCATCTGCCTCAGCTGTGCACCACACAACAAAAGCCCAGGGAGGCAGAGAGCTGAGCGTCTGTGGCCCATCATGCCATGCTGTGTACTCCTGTAATGAGTCAGTATTTAGAAGGCTGAAAACAAGGCCAGAGGAAAATGGAGACATAGCACAGGCAGGGACACTTATAAAATACAAGAGGGAGAAAAGCTTCAGGAAAAAATATATATATAATCATTTAATCATAGGAAATGATTCTGACGCAAACCAAACTTATCGTAATCCAGGGGTAAACGTGTTTTGTCACCAGATATCTGTGCTGCTGTGAAATAATGATTAATGCCAAACGCCCAGTTTGATTTCCATGCAGCTTAGGGCTCCAGTAGAGCTGTACAACCTGTGCTGAGGACTCAGAGAGAGAGAGAGAGAGAGAGAGCAGTCTGTCACTATGTCTAAAAAAGACATGCATAATCAGTGAAATGGAAAGATTCTTGGAGGCTGAATTCTGGGGTCTGTGCAAAGACTTTTTTTTTTTAGGCTTGAATCCTGTGTGGTAACTACATACAAGAATAGGGGGTCTGTGTGACATGAATTATGACTGAAATGTTAACATCTCTGCGAACACAATGAATCACCACAGACTGTCACAAAAAACACAGTCATTCTTCCAGATTAATCATTACTGTGGTTCTCCACTGGCTTCCCTGTTAGCACTAGTCACGACACATATATCCCATGAAAAAGCAAAGCCCACAAAGCAACTAGCCCTGCAGCTACGAGCGAGAGCAAAGCCTTTAAGGTTTTACAGAATATAATACACTAATGCTGTGCAAAGTGAGCAGAATTTCATGCATCTCTAATAATTACTGTACCAACAAAAGACGCAAGAGGAGGGACAGGGAGGGCAGGAGGGCGAGAGGGAGGGGAAGTCACAATGACCACTCAGCCACAAGCTGCCTGGGACTACACAGAGCTCCGAAGCCTGGCACATGCACACAGCACTCTCTGTGTGTCCATTCAGAAGGCAGACAAGCTGGGACGAGCCGGATAAGCCTGCCTGTGACTCCACCAGGAAGAGGATCAATAGGAGGGAATGCACCATTTCAGATACAGCCAGACAGAGCCAGGGGCAGGGCAGAGAGGCAGAGCAGCACTTGAGTACTCATTATGTTGTGTAAGATGACACAGTGTGTGCAGCCACTTCTGGAGTAATCTATGAATGGAGGAAAGACGATGCAGACCCATTAGAGATTAGAGCAGACCACACAGTAATTGGATTAACAGCACTAATGAAAATAAAAAAAAGTAGTGTGTCTCCATCAAGGTTACAGAGCTAAGAAAGATAATCTTGTGAGCATGTGGATCGGAAGTAGAGCAACTTATACTATGACCATAGAAATATTGGACAATGTTCACCATGGTCATTTTCTTTTCCCTTTGCTTGCTGGCATGGAAACAGTTGGCTGCAGCTGGGCATTTTTGGACATCACCCACCAGCAGTCAATCACATACTGATGTCCCGCCTCCCATACTAACAGAGTCTGGAGTTAACACCTGCCAAGTATCAAATGCCAGTAAAAAATTTGTCTTCGCCAATAAATAAACAAGGGTCATCCACCGCAGCGGCCAAGATGATGATGGTGATGATGCTTCGGCTGGTCTTTTTCGGTCTTCAGATTATGATGTTGACTACTACACACTTTCTTTAACTGTTAGCCAATTAAATCAAAGCAAAACAATGGCTGTGCATCAAACCAGGCCCTCTGATTGGCTGCCAATCATGCTGGCTGCACAACAAACAGCTAAACTGTTATTTCCCCAATTGCCTGCATGCAATGATGATCTATCTTATCATCAGATTATAAATAACAGCCAGTGATTAAGAGTCTACACCCACGCTAGCGGCTCTATTAGGCTGCACAGTTGTGGCTTGAGCTAATGTCTAAATGCTAACATGCTGATGTTAAGCAGGTATAATATTTATCATACTCACCATCTTAGTTTAGCATGTTAGCATGTTACCATTTTTATTTTTTTTATCATCACTTTTCCAACAAATAAGCTTGCCTTTTCATCATATATGTTTGAAAAGCATATAAAACTCACATTTGCTAACTAGCACAAAATACAAAGTACAGCTGAGGCTAAATAAGTTTGTTTTATAGGCATTTGGTCATAAACAAACATTATGGAGAAACTAAAATTTGGACCTGAGGGTGGCGCTAGATGAAAAGTAAGGGTATCACTAAACCCAGTAGGATTCATTCTCTGGGGAACATAAATGTCTGTACAAAATTTCAAGGCAATCCGTCTGATAGCTGCTGAGAAATTTCAGTTTCACCAAAAGTCGTGGACTGACCGATCTGACAGACAGACTCACTGCCGTCTCTACACCTTAGTTTAAAATTAAAGCTTCTATCTGCTCATCTCCGCACTGACTTTTTCACATCATACCACTGAAAACGAGAAGGGCAGCGCTACAAGCCTCTCCAAGCAGACTGTCTGTAAAACAGGAACAGCAATACTGTTAGCTGCAGTATGAGAAAGTAACTTAGATAAACTTAGTTCTCATCAGAAACTTTGTACTTATTGGGTCAATAAGTACAAAGAAAAATATATATTAGGCTCCATCTGATAATGCTGAAAAATGTTCTTTAATGTAATTTTTTTGATGATTTTTTTTTCTTTGAATGTTGAATTTAATCAAAAACATTAATTCAGTTTTGCTCCCTATAAGAGATGGTAAATGGACTGCGTTTATATAGCATCTTTCTGGTCTTCTGACCACTCACTGTCAACATTCAGCCATTCACACACACATTCATACACTGATGGCAGAGGCTACCATGCAAGGTGCCAACCTGCTCATCAGGAGATCTAATCTAACACTCATTCACACACACACACACACACACACACACACACACACCTTCTGGAGCAATTTAGGGTTCAGTATCTGGCCTGCGGACACTTCCACATGCAGACTGGAGGAGCCGGGGATCAAACCACCGACTTTCTGATTAGTTGACAACCCCCTCCACCTCCTGATCCACAGATGCCCCACTTTTCCATTCCAGAACTTTTTTACATTTTCTCTTGTGGTTCTCTCAAGAGTAATTATTGAAGCACATAACAGCCCTTTATATGTATTGTTCCTACTATATTAATCAATTGTAATTTCAAAAAACCAAACAACACTAAAAATAATATCCCTATATCACTTGTAGATACCCCTATATCACCAAGTAGACTCTGCAAAATTTGATTCAACCTTTCAGACCTCCCTCATCTTAAACAATCAATATGTATTGGATCTCTAGCTATCTAACCAGACAACAGCAACTGTGTTGCCTTTAATTTATTCTTTTTGATATAGACGTGCAGTACATCTCCCTGCTGGAAAATCGGCCTGTAGCTGTCTGGGCTATTTCAAAATAATACCTTTGATCATAACACAACAGTAATCTATGCTCCACTAAGAGCTCATTTGTTTTATCCTCTTAAAAATGACTTATACTTCATAAGTCCCTGAGGGGAAATGTGTCCTTTGAATGTGACCTATCCTAACTATTTAGGAGAACTGGGAAACCACAATTTAGTGTCTGGGGAAGCAACCTTGGTCAGAAATATCCTAATAACTGATGTGCATGTCTGTGGGGTAGGAGGACACTGGGGCACCCGAGGGACACCATGCAGGCACAGGGAGAATGTGCAAACTCTGCACAGAAAGGCCCCATTCGATCACTGGGCTCAAACCTTTATTCTGTAAGGCGAGAGTGTTAACAATATTCACATTAATGTTACGGACACTGATAGCTTTATGATGAAATATTTGTGCTCAGGGTCATGGTCTCAATTCTTATTTCAGCATCTTTAGACTAATGACGTTCAACACAGCATGTCAGCATGTTCTGTAGTATTCGGGAAATGCTTCACTGTATGTAGTTCTTCTGACAAGGGCATGTTTGGTACTCCGGTAGCATGTTATGTTTATTCAAGGCCATCCCGATGTCCCTCATTAATCCATGCCACATCTAATTGTGCTAAGCCATAACAGCAGGCCATTTGCATTCTTAAGCAACAGCGCAACGCTCTTCCGAAAGTTTCCCAGTTGCTGATTAATTAGAGGTGTTGTTGATGAGCCACATGAAGTTGAGTAACACTAGACCAACTTTTTTGACAAAACTGTTCTTTCTCATTCGAGCCATGTTGGGAATACCAATACTAAAAGTTGCCCTATTCAGATTGACACTTGTGGAAAACACATTTGGAGCAAAGGAGGCAGAGAAACACCATGGCCAGGTTTCCAGCCTATTACAGGGCTGACATACAGACAAACACAGAAAGATGAACATTTATTCCTATGGGCAATTTACAGTTTCCAATTTAAAGTCTTTGGATTGTTGGAGAAACCATAGCACCCAGAGGAAGGCCAGGTGTCTTTGTGTGGGCTGCTACAATGTTTTAAAACATCTTATGTGCCGTGCAAAGGGCTCGGCGGGGATAAGGTATACGCAGAAGGGCAGTTCAGACGAGCCTCGGTCAGTCAGTATTAAGGAAGTATGTTGTTTTGTGTTATCTTTCTCAAGTCTATAACGTAAAAGATGTGATTCAATCATTTGGCACTTACGGTGAGACAACAAATTCATAGTCAGACTAGACAAGCAATGAGTCATAAACAACCTGTTACTACACCTGCTAAGCAAATCTGTTCATGTTTTCTGTTAGCATGTCATATTAGGAGTCCCGTTCTCTACATAGCCGATGCACTAAAGCACATACAAGATATATTTCCTCCTATATATTACCAGTGTCTTGTCATTTCAACACAGAGTTTTTTCTGCTTCAAACAGCAACAAAAGACGAGTTTTCCATCGACGACTTTGTTTTGGTTTCATTAAAAAAAAAAAAAAAAAACAATTAAAAAACTAATTGGGAGGCTTGATCCCGCATTCCCCTCATGTCTCTGATATAGCTGTCAGTACAAAAGAGCAAGGAAAGCCCAAGGTTGTGTTTTGCATTCTTTGAGACAGACTGGCTGGGCATGGTCTGTCTTCGCAACGGCTCCGCTGAGGGCGACAGATGGCACAGAAGCACCTTATGACACAACATGAGCTTCCACACACACACCTTGCTGGCCAATCAGAGGCTGGGCAATAAAAATAGACACCGGGACAGGGCTAGCCTCCAGAGAGTTGACTACTCTATTCCGCAGGGCTACAATCTCCGGAGACATCTACAGAAAGGGAGGACTATCGCCATTAATCTAGGCACTTACAAAACAAGGTTGTGATGGATGAGAGAGTGGGTTAATGCATTTTTTCCTGATTTTCTGGTTTCTGATTATAGAGATAACAGGGATCTTAATACGTGCCTGTTTCAGCTAATTGGCCTGGACAGATATTTCATTACAAGTGGATATTCATGGATTCAAGGGTCGTATTTACTTTCAATTGGTTTCCAGGTATTATACAGAAGAAAATAACATTTTGGTATGGCATATTTTATTGATGGAGCTCATTAGTGTGATTTGATGATAACAACCAGTCCAGACAGCTGATTCATTCACAGTTCATTGAATGTTCTATTATGAATCCTGTGAGCTGAGCTGAGCTGAGCTGCACCACTAGAATAAATCTGTCAGTAGCAACGAATCTGTGAAATTCAGAAGTCAGGAATTCAAGTCATCTAAGAATGATAAGTACTTTTGAGAAATTCATCCTTCTTTCGATTAAACTAGGAGACTGCACTTTAAGGAAGTTTTCACTTACATCTGTGCACAAGGTCTAAAAACACAAATTTTAAAAAGAAGGTTATGCCAAATGCAACTGTGAATGTGGTACAATTTAAGCACACCATTGAAGCAGAAATCACATAACACAGAGACTAAATGCAACAGGGATATTACAAACATTTATTAAACACAGACTAAAAATGGGAATACACAACTCTAGTTTGCCCTCTAGATTTTAATGTTAGTATTCCTTTTTTTTTCCAGCGACATGACAGGTGACAACAGATCAGTTGGAGACAGTAATGGTGCCTCAGCCCCACAGCATGCTAGCGTTGATGGAGAACATGTCACCACATCACCCTAAATATCCAGAACCTGAGGCATCTCTAAGATGGAGCCCCTCCAATCACAATGTCTCGTGTTGCAAAAGGATTTCAACGCTGTCTTCCTCCATGATCATTTTCTAATTATGTTCCATGAGAAAATTAGCTGGAAAACAGGGTTACATGTTTTGTACAACACATCACAATGCTGTGGCAAAAGCCATTGGTTTGACTAAGCACATCGCGTTTACGCCTGTCATATGAAATGTACTGAACAGATGATAATTTACTGATTTACAGTAAATTTATAATACGACTATGAAAGCATATAAATGTCTTACATGACCAACAGCAGTAATTATGACAGAGAAAAGAAAATTAGGGCTGCAACTTATGATTATTTTCAGGACTGTTGATTATTTTTCTTGGTTAATTATATATTATTATTTGGTCAATAAAATCTTGTCCTGACCAACAAAAGATATTCAGTTTACTGTCATAGAGGACTAAAGACAACAGAAGCTGGAACCAGAGAATTTGGTATTTTTCTTTAATAAGTGATGGTTAATGTTGCTTTTGATGAGGGCACGACTGATACTGGATTTTTGGCGCCGATGCTGATATGGATATTAGGGAGGAAAAAAATTCTGACATCGATATATCGGCTAATTGTGTGCAATGATCCCTCAAATATGGTTATCAAACACAAAGATATGTAATAGAGGCATATATACATACACATACATACATACATACATACATATATATATACATACACATATTTTTGTTATATATATGTATATTGATAGACCAACACCCATTAACCAGCAACTAACCAGTTCATTTTTTAAGAAAAGTTGTTGTGAGAGCTGTTCAACAGTCGGTGGTCAGAGCTAGCTCCTAAAACTGCTTAACCGTTAACTGGTGACATCTCTACTCGAAACAATGAAATAGTTCTCTGTTGATTGACTAATCGATTAATCGTCTAATAGTTGCAGCTCTAGGGAGATTTGAACATGACCACATTTAGCAGCACTAGCTGTTAGGGGTGCAACGGTACGTGTATTCAGCCCGAATGGTAAGTAAGTAATCAAGCTTTTATTTATATAGCACTTTTTAAAACACACAGTTGCAAAGTGTTTTACAGACACATGCCAAATTTAAACAAATAGATTCATAAAATAGACAAACAACCAGAATTAAATAAAGTAGGACATGGAAACAAGAAGGGAAGTCTACAGAAAGGCTTGCCGATATTTAAATGGGTTTTGAGGCGTCGCTTAAAAGAGTCCAAGGATTCAGCCGATCTAACAGATGGTGGAAGATGATTCCTCAGAGTCCTGGCTAAGAATGCAAATGTGCGGTCACCTTTTGATTTGCCATTTGTGCGGGGGATAGATAGAATTCCGAGACTTGATGATGGTAAAGGTCGTGAGGTGGAATGGGGAACAAATGGTCACAGTTGAGATGTTACAATTCGGTGCATGCAGTCAAACAAAGATTATATTCTGTGACCCGACAATTATTGTCAAAATAGTTTAATAATCCTCGAACTGCGACGTGCGGAACAATAATTCTAGAGCTTCAACCGGAACGTTTTGGCATCGCATCACTTAGCTGTAGCATGGATATATGCTAGTCGGCTTAGCCAAGGTAACCTGGTTACCCTAGTTACACTGCAGTGTCGCTGCAGTTAGACAAACAAGAGACCCATAACACTGACCGAGTGCAACACTATTGTTAAAATACACTCCGTTATCTCTGTAGTGAAGCAATATCATGTCTCACCGTCCCTCTCCTCTCTCTGGGACGGCCAGTTTTTCACTCCACCTTTGAGTGAAGCCGATCAGAACAAACCATTAACACATTTGATTTCTGGTGTGGTAACAAGTCGTAAACACCAGTTCTGAGAGAAAAATATAGTTGGAGTATTGCAGTAAAAGCAGTGGTTTGGTCCCTCTGACTGATATATCATTATTTATGACATCAGATTATTAATACTGAAGTATCAGTGTTAGAGCAGGATGTTACTGTTGTAGCTGCAGGAGGTGAAGCTAGTTTTAACTACTTTATATACAGTTAGACCATAAATCAGATCATCAAAACAGCTGTCAGCAGGTGTCCTGACGCCTTGAAAGAAACAGAAAGGCTGTTTTCCTTTTCCCCAGCAGCAACGCCGAACTGTTTCAGTGATAGTACTGTGTAACGTTGTGGCCAGTGAGCCGTTGTTGGATGACCAAAATGTTATTTTCTACCTTTCTTTTTTTTCTGCTGTATCAAAACCATACCGAACCATGAATTTTATGTACTGTTACACGCTTATTAGTTGTCCCCCTTTTTAAAAACTCAGAGGGAGGTACCATTTAATACAGAAAGTAACAGTGAGAAAGACCCAAATCCCATGAATATACATGCATGTCTTAAATCCATAACTAAGTCCATATCTGCTGTAATAGATAGGAAAGAAATCCTGAATATTAAGGATAAGTAAGCAACTAAAATTGATATGGGTGGTTGCCTTTTTACTGGACTCAACCTTCCCATTATATCAATATACCAGAAACACAATATGCTGCAGTAAGACAGACAAATGCTGTGAATGCCATAACAGCTGATGTCAAACATCCTTACTGCTCCAGTAAGGTGGCTCACATCGACTAGTGAAACAGCGACCTGACCCTGTTCAGTCAAAATGTGTTTTAACTGCGTGATACTGTAGCCACTCAGGCAGAGAAAGCCTCCAAGTGCTGTCACAATGTAGAGAACAGCCCTTTACAGTCATATCCTCTCTCCCTGCTAATGGTGGCTGTTGTGAAGGAAATCTCTGATGGGAGTAGGTACACAAGTCAACAGTATGCCATCGAGAGTATAGTGGTTGATTATTGTTTGCTAACAGCATAGATGCTGCTTTTCCCCAGAGCAAATAACATTTGTACTAATGTTATCATTGAAGGATGTTAATACTGCTTTGCCAAGTGTATTTTTGCTTTTCATAAAATGTTTCTATGCTTTAAAATATAGCTTTAAAAAGACAAGATAGCAGGACAATGAGCATTTTGACCTCAAACATGGACATGAAACTACTTGAATGGCTTCAAATTGCAAGTTTGTAAAAGTGACTTAATACTGGTAGCATTAATAGACCGTACCATTATTATAGTTAGACAGCAAAAGTTCACATTGATGGTTCTTGCAATGTCATTTTTGCAACCATTTCCAGTAATAGATACTCCGTCCCTACAATAGTCTGGTCACTCTGACTGGTGATGTGAGATAGTTTCATTTGCTTCAGAGGGCCTGTCATCTGCCTTTTGCACTCTATGGCATTCATGGAAAAGATGCACGATGGGGTTCATGACACATCCGGCTTCTGCTGGCACAGACAGCAAGACGGCTTCCAGGCAGTGGAAGTCAATGAGTCATACTGAGTAGAGATCCTTCAGGGAGGTGCGTGAGAGACATGGTAAAACAGATCAAGTGAAACACGATGCCAAGCGTACGATGTACACAAGAAAAGTTCAGTTCAAGGACCAGTGTGTAACATTTATCTGAATCGCCTTAGAATGAGCCCTTTATATCTACATAAGGAGCGGGTCCCCTTCCACGGAGGACGCCATGTTGCACCACCATGTTTTTACAGTAGCCCAGAATGGGCAAACTATACACTGGCTCTAAAGACGTCTTTTCGTGGTTTTTTGCAAGTTCTGCAGCCACCGTAGGTTGGAAGGGTGGTCATTTGGTTGCAATCTGCAACCTCACCGCTAGATCCCTCTAAATCTAACACACTGGTCCTTTAATAAAAAGTCTTGGCCTGGTGGTACATTAAACTAAAAGTGCTATTATGTATTCACATCATACGTTTAAGTCAGATTTGTAACCTTGCAACTCTTCTCTTGTCCTTCCTCTCGTTTTATCTTCTCACTCTCCATTGCACACTCTTAACCGTGAATAAGAATCATTAAGATTTTAGCAATGCAAGTGTCAAATGGCACCGTCTGTGAATACTGAGATTCAAAGAACTAATCCAAAGGAATGGTACCAATTTAATGTCTGCATGTTTCATTCATTCAAGCTAGGATTTAACACCTGGCTATTCAATTAGGCATGGGATTTGTCATATCAATTGTCTCAGGGGTGAAAAATTATTCTCTTACTTATCTTCTGTTCTGTATCTACATCTAGTCTTTAGTGAATAATTTAGAAGTACAGGAGGAAAAAATAAAGGATAATAGCTTTTACCTGTATTAAGCAGTTCAGTTCATGAAATGTGTGACCATCACATTTAGCAATCTGTAATCACACATTTAATTATTATGAGGACAATTTGTTGTAACTGGGCGACTTTGTTATAACATCACGAGCATGAACGAGCTAACGCTACACAAATGTGAGAATGCTGTAAATGTTTTGACAGGAAAACCTAATTGTCAAGTTATATAGTAAAATGTAATCATATATTTTTGAGAACCAGATAATTCTAAGACCCTAAATATTACAATGATATGCCTAATTTGGTATTAAAATAACTTAAGATGTTCATCATTTCATTGTGATTAGAATATTTTTGTCAAATTGGTTTGTTTCATAATTTGTTGTCATTATTTAACATTGAGATAAAATAGTATAGGACATGGCCAACAGTGATCTATCTCTGAGAAAGAAGTAGCTTTTTTTATTCCCGTTTTAGTGTATGGGGGTTTGCACATATGGAGGTGAAATATGAACAGTTCATGAACTTTGTGGTACAAATATTTGGGAATTAATTAAGTCTATTTGTAATTTAATGTAACAAATGTAATCCTACATATTTTTCTTTTCAGATACATAAGGTTGTTCCTGTTTTCTTCCAGTTTTGCATTGCTCAGTTTCCTATTCACTGTAGTCCTTCTTAGCTCACCCTACTATTCACCTGGGGGGGCTGCAGACAGACATGTTCACCCATGTGCTTCACCAGCAGGGCATAATGCACGGCGGATTTACAGCTACCTCTCTCCCTGTTCCACTTCCACTAGACAGGCACCCCAACCAACCAGTAAGCGCAGCAACAAGGACAAAGATCCTCCCCAGCTTTCCAACTGCAAATATGCTAATTATGTTTGTTGGAATGCACGAAGAAGCAGGAGATAAAACTGCCTGGATTCCCCAGATCTTCAGTATTTTGGGCCTCGGGATATTGCTAGGCCCAGGATTTGACTTTATACTTCACTGCCATCAGTTACTGGAGCCAAAATTGAGCAACATGGCAGAGCCTGATTGGAGGTAAGGTGTGTTAAGCATGCAGTCAGCCAGAGACACCCTATTAAGTCATCATATCCACAGACTGAGACAGCCACCCTGCTGAGAACCACGGTCAATACCACGCACTTGTAACCAAAGGTGAGGACTGATCAGTAAACTGTTGAGAGTTTGACAGCTTTGCTTTGTGTCATTGTTCAGAGAAGCCAGAATCACAACAACATAATTAGCAAGAATGCCAATGTCACCAAACACGGGAGCCTTGATATCCTGTCCATGAGTATCATACACAGTAAAGGTCACCAGTCTGCCCTCGTCAGAGTCCAATGCCAACACTGACTGTGCTTGAGTTAATGCCAAGATTGCAAACATTGCTGCTTGTGTTTACAGGGGAAGAATGCAACAGCAGCTCCCCCACCCACATCCCATATTCCTATAGCACCTCACATAGAATAAACACACGAAACACTGTCTTAAGCCTAAGAATAACACACTCTCATGACCCCTTACCATCTTTAACTCTAATGTTTGACACACGGGTGAATCTGTTCCGCAAACGGCTAAAATCAATTTCCAGCACCTTCGAATAGGTTTTCCAGGCTGACCTATGAGGCTCTAAACACAGAGTAGTAAGCAAACACCACAAAAAACGGGGCCGTAGTGGTGTACTGGTCACCGAGCTTAAAGATATCCAAAGCATTCAGCATTTCATGACAAATCTCCCCCCCCCCAAACACCCTGCCACTGAGGAGTTGACCGTAGTACTCCAGTGGCCTCTGACTCAAAGATGGACTCTAATCCCCCTCGAATCTTCCAGCTACACCTCCTGTTCATTGGTTTTTTTTTTCTGCTGAGTGCTCCATCCAGCTCTGGGTGATATTGCCTGTTAATGTTAGTAATTCAGTGCCTTCACTGAAAATACCTCAAAATTATCCTCCATAGCCTCTTGAAATTCATTCCACACCCAGGCTCTGTGGTTACAACTGATTGGTTGGGGTGTCTGTGTATGAAAGGAGATGGGATCTGGGGTTTATAGTGTGAATCACTGTGTGCGTTACACCCTCCTGCTGAAGCTACTCTCTGTGGAAAGAAATAAAAAGGTTGTTGTGATTCCATGTGTATTAGAGGAAATACATGGATGTCCACTTAGCAGCTACATACACCTCAGTGTAATGAGAACTGACTGTGGGAAGAGAAGGGGAAGATACATATTAAAATGCTAATTTCACAATGCCATCTGTTATAAGGTGCCTCAGCAACAGCAGTATTTTCCCCACTTATTACAGAGTGCAAGCTGTACCAAGGCCAATGTCGGTAAGAGGTGGTGTAATGTCCCTAACTGTTACTCATTCATTATTCATTGGGATCAATCATCACAAGCCTGCATGTGCTGTCCAAATAAAAAAGGTCAAAGTGAATGTTAAGATCTCAGATTGCACTGGGTCAAAATTATCACCTTGGTATTATGTTCAAACAGAAAGGACAATGATCTAAAATAAACGGCTGTGGGAATTAATGAAAAAAAACAAAGTAAAATGATCACTGTGTGACTTGTCAGCTACTGAAATAATGGTCAGTACAATTATACATATACTTCTGAAAGTAAAGCACATTTTATGGCCAACTAATTTTGTTAACGGAAGCTGTGACTAAATGTCAACAACCTTTTTTTTCCATGACTAAGATGAGACAATGACGAGGCAGCCCCCCAACATCATTAACCTACTGTGACCATATCATAGAAAAAAGACAAGACTAAAATGAAATAAAAAATAAATAAATAAATAAAAACTACCAAAATCTCTCCTTATTTTTGTTGACAAAAAAGAGGAGACAAAATATTATGAACTCACAGGAGGCGTGAGCAGCACGTCAGCAGAGCAGCAGCAGCGGCGTGTGTGCCGTCTGTGCGTCTACACTGGAGGTGCAGTGTTGAGTGTAGGTGACCTGTGTTTGGAAGCACTCAGAGCCCGAATACACAATAACTGTAGTTACATGAATAAAAATGGAGGAAAATAGACTCCAGGTCATGTCTACGTGTATATTGTGCGAGTGAAACACGAGCCATTATGCAGCCTGTGTAGACAGCTGTATTGATTAAAACGGCAGTGTATAATGTTACCTTTTCTTATCATGGTTGTTATTGTTGTTGTTATAAATCAGGACATGTTCCATGTCTTGATGTATTCCTTAAATTGATACCATCAGACCAGACACTTTCTGCAAAGCTGCATTCTTAATCATTCAACCTGTGTTTTTCATCAATCTTATGTGAAATAAGGTTCACTAAAATGTCAGAAATGTATTAGTTTTGGCTAGACCAGATTGTCCGAAATTTAAAAAAAAAAACATAGATTAAAAAAAACACTGAAATGTCAGTCAGACGGTTTTCATTAACTAAAACTATATTCAAATAGTTACAGTTTTCTTTGACTGAGAGAAGAATAAAATGCCCAGACTTTTAGTAAACTAAACCTTGAATTTAAAAAAAACAGGATGAGGTTGGCAAAATATGATAAAAACTAACAAGGTCATTTAACACAGAACCATGATGACACAGTTCATCATGGTCCATTGTATTTAAAGGAGTTATATTTTTGCTACACATTAAAGACAGGTGCCATGCTGTAGTTTTTTTTTCTATCTTTGGACAAGTCTATTACATAATTTTAGATAGACTTTGCATGAAGATGAAATGAGGTTAATTCCCATCCCCAGTGATAGCAATTAGCTATTTTTTTCTTCTCCTGCTAATACTCCTAAACTCCTAATACCAAGATATGTACCCTTAAAATATGCTCAACTCAAGAAAAATATGACATTTAGCTGCCTGATCCCTGTAGCTGTGGGCTAATAAATTAATAAAAAGAAGATCATTCTTTCTATCTGGAATTGCTGTGCAAGATTACATATAAAATACTCAAATTGGAGTTGAATGCAATGAACTGCCTTCTAGTGCTATGCATTAAAACACTCAGACAAAACTCCTGAGTGTAAAATACTAAATGGGTCAAAATATACTTTAGTGACTATATCTGTGGGAATCACTGACATCATTTCGAAGTGGATCCTGCACGTTGAGTGGATGAGAAACAGCTATAGCTGCCACGGCTCCTCTGGAGATAGTGCCTTCTTACTGTGATCTAATTAGAGATTAAAAATAACAGCTTTCTACTGAATGAGTGTCACTTCAATACTTTAATGATGGGATTTTTTTCCTCCATAATAATATTAATGCATGTCATCACTTTGTGTGAAACTGAGGTATCTCTAAGATTACAGCCAATGACTAAGCCTGTAAAAGAGTATAATGTTAGAAAGGGTGACGCACTATGGTAACTGCATAAAAAGAAAGCCTGAGGCGTAGCAACCCAAATTTTCCCTGCTCCGTGCATAGCAATGCATCCTATAGTGTTTCAATAATGAATGTACCATGATGTGCATGGATGCATGAGAAGACACACACTGCTTCCCTTCACACTACATAAAAGAAATTGAAAGCTAAATCCTAGCCAACAGCATATTGCTTTATCACGGTAAGATGAGACACTTATTTTCACAAATCAGACATACTATAAGCTCCGCTTTCAGGAGTTTTGAGTTGAGAAGACTCATCTACATCTCTTGTAAATCTGGACACAGTTCCTCCCAACGTAGATAGTGACATTGTAAACTCATTTCCTCTTTCAATGGCCACTTGGGCCGCAGACAAGACTCTGATGACTTAGTTTAGGTCACAAGAGTCCTGTCTCTCCCTACTTTTCTCATTGCCAAGTAAGACATGGAAAGGCAGAAAGAGAGCCAGGAGGTGCTCTCGGTTCATAACAGCCTGAACAAAAAGGGGGAAAACAGTCTTTATTTGCAAATGAATAGCCTGGTGAGAGGAGGTGATGCATTTTGCCAAGTGCAACAAGCATTTACATAGCTCAAGATGACTGGTCTTGGAGAAAATAAGAATCAAAAAAAGAAAATACAAATTGAAATGGCTAAAAGTTGTTTTCAGCAAGGCAAGCGGAGCTGGCAGCCCAAAATGTGGCTTCAGCAATCAAGGATAAACTCAGCTGTTTACAAACAGGTAATTATAACATTTCCTGCCTAGAGCATTACTTGAGTGCTTAAAACATACAATCAGTATGTTAATCCTATTTCCAGCCGACAACTGCATGCTTAACGAAACTTTGACAGTCTGCAACACCCCGTCACAACTTCCTTTACTCCCACAAAGCAAAAAGCTTTGAAGCAGAGCGAAGTCATATAATGCCTAAAGGTGCCAATCTAGGGTTACATGTCCACAGGGATCCTGTGTTCAAAGTGCTGTCCTCTTTTTTTTTTAATTTGATGAATGACAAGGACACAATGTTCTAATTTCCTAATAGCATTGAGATCTTAGCATGTTTTCAATTTTTAGAGCAGCAGGCATAGAAGAAGTTATTAAGAATGCAATCTTTAGCTAAAAAGAAATGTGTCAAACAAGTTTTTCAAGTCCTGTGTACAGTCAGTTCTCTGCTGAACCTGATTTGTACGTTCTTAAATTACAATTGATTATTATGAACTCCAAAAATTATTTTCTATCTGAAACCTCACATGAATGAAATAAAGGATGCTACCGCTATAGAGGCTAGCCACCTAAAAAGCAGCTACTGATCTGACAGTCTGTGCCTCTTCTGTGAGTGAGCCCTTAGGAAAGGATGTTTATGTCCCTCTCACAGTGCTTCACAGGGTCACGTGAATGTGTAATGTCATCTTTTTAGCGTCCTAAGGCAATGCATCTCCTCTCAACTCTCTCAGACCTGGATCTGTCTGATCTACTTCCCGTCACCAAAGAGTCAAGTAGTCCTGGCTGGAACAAAACCACAGCCTCTCTTTCTTCTTGTCCCTGATACTAAATGAAAACCTTTAGCATCTGTGAGATTTTTTTAAAAATGATGTGAACGTGATGCTGGTAGTGAGAGTCCACATCTGATATGTGAGGAATGGATGTTTCACTGACTGTCTCAGGGTTAAATGACATATAAATTGGTTAAAATTACTAGTCTCGGTAAATAAAATACCTAAAATACACATACAGTTGTTTCCCAGAAATTGTCACCCACTTTAGTAGTGGTGTTTTTTTCCATCCAAGGTTCCATTTTGAAACAAATTCTTGGGCAGTAAACATCCTCTAAAGCGTGGCAGTGGCTTGTCAGGAGACACTCTGTTGTTGGCAGGTTCAGTTATTTGAGACGACAAAACAAAAATCACAGAAAATTGAGGTGAAAAGATAAACTAGACCAAGCCCTTTACCTGTTTTGGCTGGATTTCCCTAATGGATCTTTCTCCAAAGGTGAATGTATCCTTCTGATGTTAATATGATTTGGCATAATACTACTGCTAGACACTGGCTGAAGGCCAGTCTGGTTTAGCAAAGACTGCAAAAGCCTAAAACAGTAGCATCACTGTTGCAGCTGCTTTATAAGAGATTCATTCTGCTTCCAACAGCAACAAATTTGCTTTCTTTGGTGGTTTTTATAAGAATGTTAAAACATGTTTAGAATTTTCTGTCTGTCTGGTCCAATATAGGACACTGTAGCAGCGCTGTGGCTTACCGAGACATGATCATATGTGGTGTTGACAAGATGGATTGATTGACAGAAAATTAAATTGATGATAATGCTGATAATCAGTTCATCTTCTGAGTAATTTGTTGAGCAAAATGTCAAACATTTGCTGGTTTCAGCTTCTCAAATGTAAGCATTTAAAAATGTCGACTGTTTTATATCTGTTTATCATATTAAACTCAAACTTACTGGTTCTGCTGCTGCAACAGTAGCTGCCGAAAGAAGATGCTTGAAGAAATCAACATGTGCAAAGAGTAAATGTGACAGGCCTTTTTCCCCTTTAAAGCTACATCAATCAACTAATCAAAAAAGATTGATAAAGGAATTAATCATTAGTTGTAGCACTAATCATATGCATTTTCCCTGTAGTCTCACTGAAAGGGATGAACATGTTGAGCTGTGATTTTTTTTTCCTTTCTTTTTGTTTGTTTGTGTTTTTTAGGGACACACTGTGATGGTCGCTGCACTCACTTGAGCTATCTAATTGTGTAAACTGTCTGGCTGAGGTCATGCAGGTGATTGAAGTGTAAAAGCCGCATTAAAAAAAAAAAAAAAAAGGGAAAGAGACATGCTGTGTCTTTTTTGGGGGAGGGAAATCTAATTTGGTGCACCGCCCATATAAATTCTAAATATGGGAAACACTGCTGGCAGCACACAATGTGCACACACTACTCTGAAATAATCGCTTTATCAAGCTGAAGCTATTGGACTTGCTGCCATTGCTTTTGGCAGTGTGGATTTCTATCCTCATCAAGCTAAGTCAGACGTAAGGAAGTCTGGGGCCTCTGCAAGTCGGACTGCAGTCAGCCATGGTTCCATCTTGCTCGGTAAATGGAGCAGCATGGAGATGAGCTACGTCATCATTTCCACATGATCCTGCTGATGATGTAACACAGGCTAAGTGAAACAATCCTACTGTAAACTAGAGAGCCGTAAATATCCTGTTCGAAAGAGCCATATGGTGACTGCGGTGCATTCATCAAGCCCACAGGTTGAGGACATTTACAACTCTTCTCTTATCTTGCCCAGTCTTGCTTCATTTCCATCGCTTTTGATTGTTGGAGGCTATATTTCATTTCCTGCCAGAAAATGCAGTCTTGAAAATATTCTATATTCCAGATATCAGTTTGAAGAGGATCAATTAATAATTATGTCAAGAGGCTCAACAGGCCCATTGAGCATGCAGCAGGCATAGAGGAGAAGGAAGAGAACGATAGCTAATCCCTCCTCGATCTCAGTTCAGTCATAAATACTGCATCTATTCCATATAACCATCTATAAAAAGAATAGGATCTTCTTTGATTTGCATTCAGCTAGTCGAGATTTGAAAACGTCATTTATAAAAGTACTATTTCTGACATTTGTGCAGAACATTACAAACCGCTACAAAAGTAGATTAAATAAAAGGGAATACAAACAAACGCTATAATTTTAGCTTCAGTGATGCTGCATGGGTTGTGTGAGAGTCGCAGTCTACATTATGCGAGATCAGAAGAGGGAAGCTAACCGACAGTAAGGTAACGCTTGGAAGTTGTCTAATGGGACTCAAGCCAAAACCGGATCCTAAATTCCCTACTTCATTATCCTGATGATGTCATATAATTACGGATAAATCGACCAAGCCGACATTAGCGATATCAGCTCACTGCAGATAAAGCGTATGCTGGAAGATAAATAAATAGAGTAGAGTTGCAAAGATTAGTCGATCGTCAGTAATTTATTGGCACCTTAGCTGATAAATGATTAATCATCTGTCATTTTTCAAGTAATAATGCCAAATATTTGATGGTTCCAGGTTCTTGAATGTGAAGGTTTGCTGTCTTTCCTTTTCATATATGACATTTAATTGAATATCTTGACATTTTAGATTGTTAGTCAGACAAAAAAAAGCTTCACAGTAGTCTCTGAGAGACTGTGAATGCCATTTTTTCACCATTTTTTTTAACACATTCAACATAAACGATTAATCAACAGAGTGAGAAAATAATTAGTTAGTTGCATACTTGTAAAAGGTAATTTAGAGACAGTGTCACCATTACATCCACTTCAAAATGTCCCACTTAGTACATGACTTGGTCATAATCTGGAAAAAGGTAATTTAAGGGATCCTTAACATGAACTCTCAAATGTCAATATCAGCGTCAAAAATTCAGTATCCATCAGGCTGAGCAATACAGCTCCGCCTGATGGATACTGAATATATATATATATATATATATATATATATATATATATATATAATGACTGTATGAACTAGACTGTTCATTTGGAGTAACTCCAGTCGCTCACATTTCTTCCAGCTTCTGATGTTCCAACAAGGTTATCAGTGACACAAAAACTTAAAAAGATGTTCCCTCTCAAACAGAATAGGACATTTTCAGAGGTTTCAGAAGTTATTCTCTATCATTTTTAGACCTCATCTAATTCTTTGATCAAACTAACAAGGTTCCCTCACGTTGTTCACAAGTAGCTTATAATTTACTATGCTCTAAGTACGACCATCTTCTAGGGTTGTGTTTAACAGTGTACATAAAAAAAAAAAAAGCAGTACGAAACAAGTGTCTGAAACACGATGGCGTAAGAAAGAACAAGAAAAAGAATCAATCATGAAGCTCTTGTAAATCTCTACTATCAATACAGATAAGATGAATTTCATTACCATTACAATGCAGTGAGGGCTCTACTCCCTCTGCGTTTTGCTCTCCTGCCTGAGGAACACCCCTGCACATATCGGATTGTACATAAAGGATTAAAAGGCTATCCCACGAAAACCCTGTGCTGTGAGTGTAGTTGAGAGTGTTACTCCAACCCATAAGCCCTCACATGCCAAAATTACTGATTTTAATTTAATATAATAAAAAAAAAAAAGAGGGTGTGCTAAAGTTATCAAAAATGTAATTTAACACAAATCTCCCTCAATTAGACTTATATAACAACACATTATTTTTACCAACTTACAGGATCTCATTTCAAAGCCTTTATCATGGCATCAGATTACATAACAGATGATTCAGAGTAGAAGTTGTGTTTGCTATGTGCTTTCAGTGTGCATGAGAGACCAGATAAACCATCACTGCCCCAGAAAGACCCCTTGATGTACTTTATGCAAGCATGCACCCATTGTCAAGTGCCCCTCCTCAATAGCATCATCGCACCTGCACACACTGACAGGTGCACTACAAAGTGTTTTATTTTGCACAATGTACCTTTAACTGAGAGACTGTGACTCAGCCATGGAGGCTGAGTGTGTATGAGGAGCCAAGCATCACTCCAGATCAACAACAAACGCGTCCCATCCGAGCATGGCTAACACCAACACGACAGTAAATGGAGAAAGAAAAAAATCAATCTCCATGCCATATTTACATCCACACACTGCCCATATCCGTGCTGATACAATTTAATAGGCTAACCCTATGGAGCATCATGTTTTATTTCATGTACAATGACGCTAAGTCAGCGTACATGGTGGTCACGCAGAGAGCCGCGGTTATGTAGCCTACTGTGAGTGTGTTGACCAGAGAAAATGGTGACCCAAACACAATGGCAGCAAGCTGTCTTTACTTAAAAAAAGAAAAAAGAAAAAAAAAAACAGCTCGCCAGTAAGCTAATTAGCAGCAGTCGCAGTACCGTTACCGTTGCACCTGCTTAACGAGAGTGCCTGCGGGCGGAGGGAGAGGGGAGACCAGGAGGCGAGTATGTGCCTGCTGCGGTCCTGACCACTATTAACGGTTATCAGGGATGAGCTAGATTTAAAATAATGAAATATAAATATTACAAGCTTAAAAAAAACGCGTAGTTAGTGGTGAATGTGAGATTTTCTTACCTGTACAGCCCACAAGAAGCAAGGCTAGAAAAATATCCCTTGACTGGACCATCGCAACTCCCCGAGTAACGTTAACGTTAAACGGCGTTAGCTAACGTTTAATCTCCGCTCCGGTCCCTTTACACTGTTTCCCTCCGGTTTCTTATCTCTTTCTTAGCAATTGTTCATCCTAATCTATATTTCTGAGCTCGTCGCTGGTAACTGTCAGTAGCAGCGTCGTTGATGACAGGCAGCGGCCAGAGATTAGCGGTGATGAGCGCCAGTGCACTGTTCAAAGTCTGACTGACAACCAGTGCCTTCTCACACACGTGGATTAATCCGCACAAACGGAATAATGGACCTCCTGTTAAATAGTGCGCTGCTCTCAAAGGGAACCAGTGTCATGGGGAAACCCCCTTAAAAAGCATATTAATGCAAAAATAATACAGCTCACATATTTCATTTGTTTCAAAATACATTTCGAATGAAAAATCCTCAATCTCACAAAAGATATTTATTTAAAACCATGTTTTCAGTGGCAAAAATATTTTAGATATGCTTTATGCTGTCAACACAATATAAAGGAAAATTGACTTTCCCCCCAGGAATATAAAGTGCAAGTAATCATACATTTGAAATGAGGCACTCCTTCATATGTTGTAACATAATGCTCTATAATTGCTAATAAATCATTTACTAAAGCTTTTTAATTAGTCATAAGCCATTCATTAAAAAACGTTTACTTTGCCAAATTTTAAAATCCTTTGAGTGATTGGACTGGAGAAGAGCTGCAGAAGACCTGGAAATTAATTAATTAACAACTTTTTAAAAGCATTTATTAGTGGATTTCCAACATTTATAATTGCTAAATACAAAGTAGCCTGTAAACACCAACCGAATTAATGTTTTACAACATGACAACCCCAAAAGGCTATATTGATGGCTTCTAATTGATCTGTAAAGCATTAATAAATAATTTATTAACCACTAATAAATGTATCACTTACACTGTATAAACCCCTATAAAGGGTGACTTATTAGTGAGTAGTATCCATTATTGTATTAGGTCACTTCTGCCATAATCACAACCAGGACCATGATGGTTTAAAGGCTATTTCAAAAGCTTTTACCACATTGCCAGGTAGGCCTCTATACTTCTGGTAGATAAATATTAAATCCATCTATTTTGTTTTATTTATTTATTTCTCAAAAAACATCAAAGTTAGTGCAAAAGTATCAGAACCAACCTTGAAAACCCATCATGTATAATTTCTGTCTAAGTATAAAATTTAAACCTCCACATTTCCTGAAAAAATACAGATGACATGACCATAGTGTCTTCAAAATCTTGAACAAAAGCCACAAGTGATCATGAAGTTATTTATTAGTTAGCTGTTATCCTAACCTCTGCCTGTATCTGAGCGTGTTTTCAGATTCAGGTTACAGATGAGCAGATTAGATGAGCTGCAAAACGGTATAATTTGTAAATTATAACAAAAATATTAATTGTTTGAATCTTGTAGCTGTACAGGAGAATAAGTTATTTTATTTATATGATGTTAACTAATGAATGAAATACAGTATGTCTAACTTTAAAAATGCATAACAGAAACCACTATGCCTCTTTATACTTCTCTTGCTTCTTACGGTGGTTTTGAAAAGAATTACTGTGAGTCAAATACTCTCTTGACCCCCCTCACCCTTCCAATGCCCAAAGAGCGCTTTATGCAATGCGCTTTTATTTAGGCTGTAAAGTGAATGGTACCTGAGAGAACAGAGATGCAAGGGAAGAGAATCTTGTTTGCTTGCACAGCAGGGAGGTACCGTATCATTTGGCACCCTGAGAGAGCGGTTTGCCTTTGATTTGCACTGTTGGCCAGCAGAGAGATGCAATGGGCCAAAATTTAATAAACCCAAATCAATCTGTGGGCTGGATGAAAATGTATTGTGGTCAAATCTTGCACATTTTCTGCAAGCCATCCTACTGCAGTAATTCCCTGCAAACATACCACCACAGGGAGTGTAGCCCCAAAAATGTTCACAGACACTGTTTTCCTCCCTTCCTCTTTTAAACACCCATCTACTAAGAAGGGTGAAGGTTAAGATGGGTGGTTAAGATGGGTGAATGGGAATAGGGCACTGTGGGGGGTTAAAGAGAGAGGGGGGGGGGTATTTGACTGGCATTTGTGCCTCGGCATCCCAGATAGGAAAAGTATGACTCAGCTGATGAGTCATGCATATAAATGCCCTTTGAATATACTGTAGTGTTTTATTCAGTGTGCATCGAAGTTGCAGAAACACTGACGTAGCTTGTGTTTATTTCTAGGTGATCTTGTTAGTATAACCCCACACCATCATTTGAATTTCCAAGAAAATGTTCGTTTAAAGGATGAAAAAGAGGTTCCATTTATAAATCCACAGCTGGAGTATAATTATCTATGGTCATGAAATCTCATGGGTCCAATCAGCTAAATTCTTTGGTGTTAACTGATGAAAAGCTAAGCTGAAGAGGTCTTTTTTCAATTAGTGTGCCGAAAACTGACAAAATCATTGGGTATCGTTGGAAAAATCTTTTGTGCTTTGACGTTGTGGTACAGTCTTATTTGCATTGCTCTCATTTTCTGTGTGGCAGTGTGGCTTGGACTGCCACATGCCCTATTATTATTTATAAAAAATGTATTTTGCAGAAAAAATTGCTCTCATGTATCCCCCATGAGTCATCATCTCAAACTGTGCTGAACTGAATATGCTGTCCGTTTATGGTAAAATAAGCATAACAAGCTTTTTCATTTACTCAAATCACTCAAAATCCCTTTTCGAAATCTTGTTAAAGTCTACTGCGTCTTATTCCTCATTTTCAATCACATACAGTAGTAGTAGTGGTAGACTGCTAGATCTCTTTGTTTCATTCTTCTCAAGCTCAGTTTTAATTCAATATAGAGAAGCACAGGGAGTACACCAACGATACAACTTTCTTAGACTTCAAACTTTCCGTAGCTATTCACCAGGCTGTCTGAAGATATTTCATGCTGTCTGTTTTACTTTTACAATATGTCTTCCTCTCTTTACTCTCTCCTCTTATCCTCTCTTCCCCATTAAAGCCATGACCACACATACATATTCTCTTAAGCTCATGCCTACATGTACACACACACATGCAGTCTATCTATCTATCTATCTATCTATCTATCTATCTATCTATCTATCTATCTATCTATCTATCTATCTATCTATCTATCTATTTGTCATCTCTATGGCTATACTGGCCATACTGCAGTGTATTTCTTGGAGAGGATACACGTGAACATCCTCCTCTGTATTTTTAAAATAGCTTCTCTTACCTCCTCCACTACTGTAACAGAAGGCTACATATTGGTATGAACATTGGTTTCCAGGTCATGGGAGAAAAGACGAGGCCATTTGGAGAGGGAGGGGTGTGCTTACTATATGTTCAACGCACATCAGGGTGTCTAACGAGAAAAACAGGGATGCTACGATGACTGGTTAGATTAGTTTTGAGACCCTCTCCCTCTTAGTTGACTCTTGAGGTGTGTTTTACATAATCAATTACTGTAAGAATCAGGCAAAGATACTCTAACAAAAACACACGGTGGTGTTACTATGGCTCAGCGGGCTGGTAGACACACAGCATCATGGCCTGGCAACACAGTAGACTTTAATCAAGCGTTTTTGTTTAAACTTTTGCTGCATATTATGTACTTCAATCTCAAATATAAACACTAAACATTCCAATGATTAAAACCTGAACCACAGAGTGTAATGCATTTGAGAATAGCCTACCTCAACCCAAATGTCACAAGTTGAGGCACAGGTTGCAAAAGCTATCGGCTAATTGAATGCTCTGTATGCTCTAGATGAATGACTTGGTGAAAAGCTTTGAGAGGGCTTGGAGGATGGCTCAGTCATTCAGTTATCACCTTTAGTGTAGAAAGACTGAGCTTCCGACAATCTCGGGACTAAGGGGTGCATATCAGTTAGCTTGAGTGTGAGACGGTGTTGTCAGACAGTGGATTCATTGTCCTATGAGTCTGTCCTGCGAGGCACACAGGGAGCCTTTGTAGACTGCAGATATTAATCTGCGTAGACAGAGATCTGGAGGAGTCTGACTAAGCTCACATACAACCACACACATCAGCACACACAGAGACACAGGCACAGACTGAGCCATATACATATTCATTATGTAACAGCAGAAGAGAGAATGCAGTGTCCAGTCATGCAGCATGCGCCATCAGAAAGAATTCCTTCTTTTGAGATGATTTACACAATGCATTCAAACTGCAAGCTTGTCGTCACCACTGTAGACATGTGGTGTCATTGCCAGATGTCATTGCGATGCTAAAACCAACTTCCATCATCGCCAAGTACAAAGAGGGCTTAGACTGTCAGACCGGTGACAACATTTCACCTCCTCTGCCTCATCAGCATAACACAGAACACAAGAAAAATATTCTGTAACCATACAGTGACGGTGTCAACTCAGCCACACAAAGAATCTATAATGAAAACTGTTTGAAAAATGAGTCCCTCAGTTCACACAATCAACACTTGTTCTTTTATTATTGAAGATGCTCTTTTGGTGGAGTCAAACCACAAACACAATATTTGAATGCAGCTATAATCGTTGGACAAAATAAGTGGAAAACCTTACAACAAACTAGGATTGAATCAACACCTCTATCTGACACTGCCTCAACATAAGTAAACAATATATGCTTCACAAATCCTTTAATTTTTTTTTTTAGATTCGATTACACATTTCATGTTATTTTATTAATCTCCTGTGCATCTGCCTACATATATCCTAAATAAAATCTGCAGTAATAGTTCATATGGAAATAATAGAAATAATAGAAAAGTTCTGTTTCAGTTTTCAGGTAAATTATAGTAAGAGATGCATAGCAGTGAATGCATTAAAACAACAAAACCATCAAAAAAAGATGTGAAATGTATCTTGGATATCTGCTGCCACCTAGGGATACAAAAACATTACAGCATGGAAATGAAGCCTTAGATAAAATGGCAACACAACCTCAAACTGCACTTCACATGTGATGTGGTGTTTCTGACATGTGGGGGCAGCATATTTCTACCTTAAACGTAATACTCTCAACAGATTTCCCTCTCAATGCGTCATTCGTGCATGGACAGTGTACAAATGCAATTAAGAATTAATGAGAACTAATGTTGATCACTTTTCTACAGTAAAAGTGGTTTAATATGGAAAATACTAGATAGATGAATGATGCTGTCTGGCACCAACCTGACTGACTCAACACTGCAAACGAATGGGATGTTTAGCTCACTGGCCAATGCAACTGCAGTGATATTTATTGGATCTAGTATGGTTGGTGTTTGATTGATTATTTTCTTATGTTGTATTACAAATATTCCTTGAGGCTCACCGTCTTTTTTTTTTTTTTTTTAATCTCACCTGCATAGCTCAGCAATTTACATCTGTTCTTCCAATGTTTACATATATTTTCTCACTGTTTTCACCATCACATTGCCACTGTGATTTATCACTGTGCAGATACATTCAGCTAAATCTACAGTGGCAGCATTGGTTCATATGGCTATTTACATAACAAGTAGCAGGTCATTGGTACTATACACTAGATATAATTGAAGTTACTGTCTATTAACCCTTAAAGACACATTTCTTCTGAAATCAAGATGATGAAAATATTAACACAAAATACTCTGAAATGTTCTATATTTGTGTTAAATGTGACCATTTTAGTGAAATTTGGTAACTATTTTCACTATAAGTAGAATGTGATATGCTCTCAACAACAGCCTTCATTGCCACCATTACCAAGACAAATGATCGTAATAGATCCCTAAAATTTACCTAAATTACAATCTGGTACTATCATAAAATGAGTTCAACACATGTTACATCTGAACAGGTGGCAAAGAGTTGGCGAGTGTTATAAATCCATCAAAACACAAGCAAGAGCCTCTCCAAATGTACTTGTCGTTACCGATTCGAGTAACAGACTGATTTTTAAGACTTTCACCACAGTCTACTCAAACATCCTGTAAACCGAGCTTAGCATGCACCAGCTTCTGTAATGTGCAGTGACAGTTCGTATCAGATCCTCAGTCTTTCAAGAAGCCTGTCACTTTGGATTTCACTCAAGATGTATGACGAGCCTCTAACACACTCAAACCCCATTTCAAACCCCAGGCTATGCAGAACACTGCTCTCAGTCATCAAACTGCGTTCAAAATGCTCACTGCAATACGGAAACACCAAAGAACATTCAACTAAGAGGATGAGAGATGCATGAAATATGTGATTGATCAAAAGGATAATCTTTTACAGGTACAGTACAGAGATTGGCAAAACACAATCTACACAAACAATGGTATATATCCTCAACAAGTTACAGGAAATAAATATAATAGTAGTACAATCTGACTTGAACCAAATAGGTCATTGCTTTGCCTCTATGTGCAACCTGCATATCAGTGCTACACCTTAAAAGCAATGTCTTATTTTCATTGTATGTGTCAGTGCCTACTTTGAGACTATTGGTGTTATTAGGTGGCCAGTAGGAGCCCACAAACAAGAGCTGGACTCGGTATGTTTGTTCATTCAGTCATAAGTTAACAGCTTTTCCGTGTGAAGTGTTTATGTGAATCATGTTATGGCCTCTACAAGCCTCTCAAGTCCTGCAATGCTGTTATCCTGCAAGCCAACCTGGAAGTTAACTCTGCCACGGTTCGTTGGCTGCAGCCCCAGTATAAATTCAGTGGAGTTTTGAGTGTGTCTTTAGACTGATGCTGAAAATTAGTCGTGTGTTAAACATAAGCAGATGGCAGCAAAAATACAACTGAGGTTGCAGCCATGCCACAAATACTCAAGTCTTGGCAATAGTGCTATAAGCTAGTAATCTAAAAAGATATAACATTGAATACAGTGGGAAAATATACAATGTTGTCTGTCTAGTGTTTGTGTAATTTGTTTGTTGCTAGACTTAAAGATTGTTGGATCTACTAACTTTTCATTATAGCGATGTGAGGATTATGACAAACCCCCCAAAGTTGACTTTCAAGGACTAAGCTATTTATTGGCAACTTACATCATCAGCATAGACAAAAGCTTCAAAATTTACAGAAGCATTTTAAAGGTTTAATTCATATCCTAATTAATTTTCAACTGAGGGATATCACAGCTCAAAATTGCTAAAGACTTGGTGACTTTTTGTAACACTACTATGTGAAAAGCCAAAGCAGAGAGAAATGTCTGCGATTAATGCTGTGTTCAGTGGTTCTTGTACTCTGTGCTATACTACGATTTGAAAACCAGAGCTCTCTAAAGCTACACACCTACTCTTCCTCCATAGCAGCTATAAATTGTGAACACAAATTTTATTTCAGCACAACTTACATGAGTGTATAGCAACACATATTGTCATACACATAAAAAGGCAGACTGTTTTATTATCACTGGAAAAGATACAATTTAATCACATTTAGACCTTGGAAGAAGAATCGATTTGTTATACTGTATGAGACACTGTAATATTATTATTTCCTTCATATTTCAGGATCAAATTTCTTCATATGTGCTAACAGAATATTGCATTGCTCTAACTCCACGTCAAGAGCTAAGCGCAGAGATGTATCTCTGCATTACTCTCATTTTGAAGTACAATATGGACTTCAAACAGAATGCCCCCCCCCCCCCCCCCCCCCCCCCCACACACACACACACACACACATTCACTTCTATTGATTGTGTGAGAAAGATTAGAACACAGACATTTTGCCTGTTATTCATTTCCTTTGACCCCACTCACAATTCACAGCCTTTCAATCATCTCTTGTCTTTGCTTTTCAGCTAAAAATAAGCTGAGAACCTGAACAAGTGAGGTCTGAGGTCAGAAATGTCAAACTTTTTTGTTCACTATGCAAACTGTGTAAACTATGTTCACTATATTCACTATGCAAACTAGTGCGCTGACAATCAACAACAGCCCTTGTAATTATATGAATTACTGTGCAGAAAATATGACAAATAGAAAAAAAGCAGACAAGCTGGTGTTTATGCAGTAAAAAGAATCTAGTCTAATGAAAGCAATTTGCCTAAGAGGTTGATATATAGCAAGCCCATCAATTCTCACCCTATCTAAGAAACATTTGAAATCATGAAGGCATGTGCTATCTTTGAAGTGATTCCATAAATTTTTGATGCCATTCTTCATTACACCCTCCATCATGCATTGAGAGGGAGGTGGACGTAGTGGAAGTCTTTATAGTATTATTTCTTTTGCACTTTGAAGTGATCAAGTTATATTTTACTCCATTTAGTGTCACTGAGAGATGAGATCATGAGCATCAATTTATATATGAAATCCATTTAAATATAATTTCTGTGTTTCCAGCCAGGCTGTATATTTGCATTTAAGAGTTCATGTGCGGGCCTAGTAATTCATGTTCGTTCTATGTTGGATTCTTTGTTGTGTATTTTTTCCCTAAACTTTTTTTTATTTAGTTTCAAAACCAATAACAAGTCATGTTAATTCAGATTTTAAATTAATATAAAAAAGACTGAATAAAATAAATAAGAAAAGAGCCAAAATAAACAAAAACAACATATACATGCAAACAAATGCTCACTTATGAGACATAAATATATATAATATTTACATGGCAACACATACATACTCTATGTAATGAAATATACAACAACATTGTAAAAGGCAAAATAAATACTTCTCCTCTTTCTACAACTGGATGATCATTCCCTCAGTGTACGTCTATTTTTTTTTCCACTTTAACAAAGTTGATAATGTTTCTAATCCAAGAGTGTAGGTAGGTGGAGTGGGGGAATTTACACCTGACAAGAATCAGGCATCTAGCAAAAAGTGTTATAAATTCTGTCACATGATTTGCTATTATAGACACAAGTGTGAATAACCAGTAATGTCAGATAGTTTGACATGGACTAAGATCATTTGTGAAATTGTCCTGAATACCTCTAAATACCTCTAACCAAAAAGTGTCCAAAATATATGAATATACATGTAACAGAATATTGACAGCATCTATCACAGACAGGATCTGTGTGCTCATACAATATATCCTTGACAGTCTGACCTTAGTTAAGTGATAGCGGTGAAGGTTCTCACACTGTATCAACCCAAACCTAACTGAGATGGAAGAGGAGTGAACCTGATGGAAACCTCTCCTGAAGTCATCCTCTTTCAATGAACAGAAAAGACTATACAGACTATAGAAAGCAGAGTTCATGCCCTTCATAGTAGGCTGTAGAGTCAGAAAGGGGTCAACAGCTAGTGGTAGATATGTGAAATGGAAGCGGGAAACGGGAAACATGCTGGACAAAATTGCAAACCTATAAGAACCTGAAAAAAAGATGTTTGGGAAGACTAAACTTCCCCCAAAAGTTGTCAGAAAGATGCAAACATTCCACATACTGTATATAATTATTTATGATTCATTATGGGGGAAGCCAAAACTGAAACACTCACAAGTTAGAGGCTAAATATTAATTTATTATACAAATAGTCATCATATCATACAAAAAAAAGGATTGAGAAAGAAAGATGACTGCCAGATTCAAGGATCAGTTATATGACCAAATCAGGTAAATATATGAGAGACATACACCACAGGATCGTCTGCATAAGGTGAAACACTAAGTTCAATAACATATCTGAATATGCCTATTATGTGTGGGTATGATCAAAGACTAACATTGTGAGGAAAGTGTATAACCTCACCCAAGAAACAAATATATCACAAAAACCCAGTTTGTACAGAGTATAAAAAAGATCAAGGCCTTTGACCATAGAGATCTATAGAGATCAGTCAAAGGTCTCCTTTTGGCCCAAGGGGGGCGAAGTAGTCAATTTCCCACAGAAATCTATTGAAAATTTGTCTGCACCATCTTGCATGGAAAAAGCTGCTTGGCTCAGTTCAGCAATTGCAATGGGCTCTTCCACCATCTGTCCAGCAATTCTAACAATTTGGGATCTGCTGTAACACCTGATGGGGTCTGAATTTTTGGAATCTGATGAGAAGATGATGCACGTCATAAATAGAGGGCAGATGACTTGCTTTATCTGCATGCTGATAATACGTGTATCTGGATTAAAGTAAGTGGTCTTCAACCTCAGTAGACAACATATTTTGCTTGAAGGGAGAGCTTCTCTTTAAAAATCTCGGATCTCGGGATGGAGGCATCATAGATATTGCCATATTGCCATATCTATTTGTTGACATAATTTATGCAGTTTCCCTTTTTTAAATTCAGCTTTATAACTTGTATGCTTGTAAAACAGCCCTCAGCACCTCAACCCCAGTCTGCACACTCCCACACCTTCCTGGAAAGGTGTCTAATTGGCAAAGTAAGTGAAAAAATCTGTGTGGGGGGATTATGGGTGCGTAGCTGCTTTAAGACACCAGGGAGGAGGTGTAGAATCATGATCCTTAAATTGCATTTTCATTGTGACATAAGCATGGTCTGCAATCACATTTTTCTTCTGTGTTTTTGAGTGTCTTGGACATAAAGAACTTGCCATTCTCTTGTTACACTGTCTTGTGATGAGACGAGAATCTATAAAAGAGCATCAGTCAAGGCAAACAGTGCATAACGACGGCAGCCTCCTGGTTTGATATACCTGTCTTCATATCCATTTCACTGTGAAAAATGTCCTCAAGTTATGGTTTTGCCAATTTTTGACAGAGAAGAAGAAGGAATGCAAATGCTGTGTGCTAATTAATTACAGTCTGATGGCTCAGCTGCCTGTATGTATCCACCTGGCCCATTAACTTTCAATTCAGGGAGTGAATTTTTCACCCCATTTCTATTACTAAAACAGCCAAGACATATATTTCTCAATTCATTCTGCTGACAATTCTTGAAATTGATTGCCCTCATTAAACCATTAAATTGCCTTTTTAAAAATTATAATAAATAAATAAATAACCCTTGCAATAGCTTAACAATACAGAGCCCTTTTTCTAAGCTCGTTTGATGATGCTGCGGGTTGAAATTAGTGAGTCCTCATCAATTCAATCCCTGCCCTTAATTTCTATCTGGGCTAAGACAGTGTTCATATGCATGTCGCTTCTGCTTAATTCAATTCATCAGAAGAGAAAAAGACACATTAGGTGCTTTCTGCCAGATATTTACATTTGAGTCACGGTTAATACATGATAGAACAAAGAGTGACATGCAATATGTCAAGTGAAAAATATCCTAACTGATGGGTCTGAATGTGATTTTGCTACCTATCACTCACATAAGTTTCTCCTTTTTTATGAAAGCAAAGGCCAACCTGTTTTTACAGACTGACATGTTAAGAGCCACATCCAGAAGATCCAGATCACAGTTCACTCAAAAAATGTCTTCTAAAAACCAATTTCCTGATTTAAAGTAGATCCTGTTATTATCATAGCTATAAATCAAACAACACACACAGTATTTAAATGTTATGATGACACAGACAGCTGTTAGAAAACAGGAATATGCAATCTGCCCTCCTTATAGTCTAGGTACATAATGGAGGTCAGTGACCATGTAATCAATGGTTTTACTTTGGAGACTTCTGCATTTAAGATTACATTTCAATCACAGAGTTGAGGATCTATTTTTTCTCAACAGTATAGTAAATGCAAAACAATTTCACATTTAACAACACTTGCTGCTGTTTTGAAGACATTTCCAGATTAATCCAAGATCTTCAGTCAAGCCAGAGGCAAATTATTCTGTTGGCTGTCCAATAAAAAAACACAAAGAAGACTTAAGTAATAATTAAGTAAGAAGTAATTTCTCCAAGTTGCAACTCTTTCCCAGACACACAGAAAGATGGTAGCCACAGCCCAACTTGACTGCAACCAAAATTGAAAGCTTTATTGTTAAGTTTATTTAATGTTATCTGTTTTTTGTTTTGTGTTGGGTTTTTTTATATAGCTTTTTACACATTGATGTATTCATATTTTTGTTGCATCTGTTGCTTTGCAGACTGTAACACAATATGAAACCTGGTGTTTTTATCAGCTGCCATAGTTTTAAAATTGTTAAGCTTTGTGAGCTTGCTATATCTGTAACATTAATCACACAGGGAGCTAGCAAGCTAAAGGCTGTATGACTTTGTTGTATGTATGTTTGCCTTTGCTTTTACTTGACTGACTCCTTTCAAAATATACATTAAAATAAATATATTAATCTCAGAACTCTGTATCAAATATGGCTGTGTAGTTGTGTCATTGTCTTGTATCTAAGTGACTTTACCTTCAACTAAGTGAAGTGGAGCCTAATTAGCACAAACAAACATCATGCAGCATCTTACTTTCCACAAATGTTCAGCCAACAGCCCCAGGACTTGAAGTGCTGTGAGTCATTTTTTAGTATTTATTGTTTACAACAGAAGACCAGAACAAGCAGAACATAAACACATAGTTCAACCCCTAATTGTCTTTGTTATGCTTTTGCATGCATAGTTATCAGTGCCCAGAGCCAGACGATGTGACTGGCAGCACTATGCAAGCACAGACTTCTTGTTCATAAATTTTATGATTAATACAGACTGCATTGTAATCTGGGAAAGCATCCTGGCATGAAGGATGAGGATTATATATTTTTCATCTCAGAAACTAATTGAAAAGGCCCCTGATGGTGCTGTTATCACTCATGTCCCCAGCTGAGTTATGGCCAGGGCGAGATATGACTGACAGAAAAAAGGGAGACTTAATGAACAGCAGGTGACTGTTGAATAGGCAGGTGCTGGACTGTAGACCTGGACATGTTTTAATAAAGATATCTCATATTAGTCAGTATTCAGCCATTCAGATTAAGTGATAATACCTGCAGTATGTTGCAAGCACCTTTGTAATGGATGAATGAGCAGGGGAAATAATTCTTTGGCTATAATACATGAAATATAATTCCTGATCACTTACAGGTGTAGCACAAGGTATCCACTTCTATTCTTAAAAGCATACAACCACAATGAAAAATTAATACATACATTAATTACAGCCTGCAGGTAAATATAGCAATAGAAAATATGATTACTTTGTTAACATGACACTTCGTTAATATACCTTGCTATTTATATATAGGTGATCATTTAACAGTTGTAGATGAGCTGTTCATGGATTCCTACTGGCAATCACTGCCCATTGTGTTTAATTGAATGACCAAGCCAGCACTGTCAGGAACTGAACCCAGGTCTCTGTAATGGTAGGTAAGTGTTTTGGATACTGGAGTTAACACAAATAACACAATGATTCCTAACTTTTTTTGTCTTGTGACTCCTTAAAGTAATAGTTCCACATTTAGGAAATGTGCTGTCTTGCCAAGCATTAGATGAGAAAATTGACACTTCATATTTATGTTTTACAGTAAATATAAGCCTGGAAACAAGGGGAAACAGTTTGCTTTGTTTTGTCAAGAAGTAATCTGTACATGTTTTTTTTTTTTTTTTTTTTTACAAGATATAATTATTGTGTATAATTAGTGAGCTTTAAAGGTGCTGGTAGACAGATTTAGTTACCTTGGGACAGAGTTAGGCTAGCTGTTTCCCCCTACTTCCAGTCTAAATGCTAAGCTAAGCTAACCGGCTTCTGGCTGTAGCTCTATATTTACTGTATGAATCTCATGGTATCAATCTTCTCATCTAATTCTCTGCAAGAAACAAATAAGTGTATTGCTTAATGTGACAAAGTGGGTGAGGGTACACCACTTGTCCCTACTTTTACCATCATACTATCATAGCTTACATATTTAACCATGCTTGTTCACTGTTGTTTAACCATATGTTCAGTAACTTTTCATTTGCAGACTCTTACTATCCCGGGTTTGTTTGTAGTTTGTATTATGTTTGGTTACAGTTCACATTCAACAACATTTTGGGTTAAAGTAAAACACTGACAAGTATTAAGTTTAGTTATTTATTGACTTAGTTCTGTTTCATTATTCAATCACTCTTTGTGTTACTCACCATACTCACCATGTGCTCCACAGACAAAAGGAGGAGGCACCCAATGATGACCTGTATTTATGCACTGAGTGACATCATTGGTGATGTCACTAGGTTGGATCATGTGGGGAGGGGTGATGGTGAATTAGCTTAAGTCATTTGTTTACTGTGATTTTGATTTGTGTACATATGTTGCAAGTGGGTTGTTAGGAAGCTATAGAAAAGGGTTTACCTTTGTGATTGGTGAGATTTAATAACTTTATTTCTTACCTGTGAGTAGTAAAGAGATAGGATATACCTGCAGTAATGGTACAGTCCAGAGTTCCTCTAGACCTTGATGGAAGGGCCTATTTAAGCAGTTGCTTTTTGACTGTCAGGGGGTTAGTACATCAGTGTGTAGCTGTGTGCACATGATGTAAGTTATAAGTTGAGTTACATGAGTTGAGTTTGATCAGTTTGGCCAAGTTAATTCTTTTGAGTTTTTTTGTTTTGTACATATTTTTTTTTGATTTTGTTACATGTGCAACATGGACTCCACTGATGTAAATAAAACACTTTGTGATACCTGGACAAGGTTTCCTGTGTCTGCCTCCTACTAAACAGCCACTCAGGTCTGGCCACATCACACTTAAGATGTCAAACTATTTCTTTAAAACAACACATTATGACAATTGACACTTTTCACTTTTCACTTTCCTCTCATGCCACACATCCATTATTTCAACACAGTGAAAAACAGATTCATAACTGATAATGTGGCACAAAAAGAGGACACTGACAACGCACAGACAGATAAGACAGAGCAGCACAGTACAACAGCAACAGCGATTTATTCAGCAAGAAATATACACAAATCTATTATTTTTTAATTTATTCCCATGCATGCTGCTCACAGTAATCTCTGTCAGTGGCTCTTCTGGCAGTAGCCCAGTGTCTCTCCTTTTCCTCTTGTGCTGTGCGCATGCACACAGGAGAGTGATTTACTATGGTTATGGGGATGCTCCTTGTCTCTGTGGCTTTGAAACTGTCTTTCATATTTGTGTTGATGAATTTGGGAAATTGCATTTTTTTCATCAATCTTTCCTATCCTATGTTTTGAAGAAAAATATGTGTAATATCTGGAGTGTATATCTAAAATGCTATTGAATAAACAGAAATTAGCAAAAAGAATGACTCTTGTGAAAAAAGTTTTGGTTAACAAGGCCAGAGAGAGAGAGAGAGAGAGAGAGAGGTCAAGGTATGAGAAGTTCAACTAAAGAGGGATTTTTTGAGTACTGTATGAGGATGATAGATGCTTTTGATAGCCTGAGAGTGTTTTATAGTGTTACTGGGGAGGAATATAAACTATTTCAAAAAGTGTAGTCCAGTCATTTTGGATATGCTGTACCTATCTGTGGCCTGTGAAGCTGACTGTACATCAATCCACTTAGTCCTGAATCTCTTACTTACTGCTAAGATCATTGATTGTTACAGAGTTACAGTGACTTTTACACAGCAGTATTTAAAGGTAAGTTCTTGAAGTAATTGCTGTATCAGTCATCCGTGAACCAACACAGATGAATAGATGTTTCATCAGAGAATAAAATGGGGATGTTGGTTTCATCACTATTTCTCGCAGTGACCTGTTATCTCATACAGAGGAAATATAAAGCAGAATTCATCCCTAGCTGAACATTCATTCATAGCGTGTGAGCCATAGTGATGGATATTATTAAGTTCCAGTGAAGAGGGAAGAGCATATTTAATTCACTCCCATTTTCTCACTTAGTGTAGATTAGAATAGGGTAGCTAATTTTCTCTGTCAGATACAGAGGCAGAGGTATGCACCTTATAGGCAATGTTGTTAAATAATATCAGCAACTAAAAAATGACTATATTTTCAACCAGAACACAAGAAAGATGCCTAGCAATTATAAGTTGTTGAAATAGTTTTAAATATCATTTTATCTTTATATTTTATTTACCATTTTATCCATTGCTTTACTGTAAGGCAGTATGTAACTGTTTTGCTATATAAATAATACTATTACAACAGTAGGTATGACTGTAGGTAAAATCTCTGACAGCAGTTCTAACCTTTCGATTTTACACACTGTACAGTATGGCAAAATCATATTGTATATTCGGTACTGTTCTTGTACCAACACTTGAAAGTGGATAATTCAAATCCCAGAAACACCTTTTTCACCATTAAATCAACTTCAAAAACATTAAGTTATCAATGTATACATACTTCATTGTAATTCAACAGATAGTCTTACTTGTTTTGTCCCACATGGTCTTGACTAGAATTTAAAATAAAATGCTTTATCTTTGAACAGCACTTAGCACAACACTTTCTGGGTTACGTATGATATCAACCACATGGGATACAGCAATAGTTTTCCAAAAGGACACAGAAGCAGTCTCACACAAGTGCTGCTGTGGACTTGGATTATGTTGATATAACATGAAAATATAATATATCCATGTGCTCCCTCAGTATGACTCTTTGATGAAGGCCAGCCATGTGATCTGACACTATTTAACTAAATAATTTTAAAAAAATCCATCATACTATTGCAAATAAGGATTTATAACACACAGTTTATACACCAAAAGTCAGTTCAATGTCTGCCAGCAACATCCACTTCTTTATCTCGCCTTTAAAGCCTGCCACTGGACATCCTGCTGGAAGACATCAAACCAAAGGTCAGGTCGAGGAAGAGTAAGGTAGTATCTGGAGGCCAGAGTGGCAGAGAATGGAGCAGAGGCAAGTGTGGCTCACCATGCCAATGCAGATGACCTTCTTGTATTTTTACTCAAGATTTTATATTTCACTCAAGGAAATGTTTTGAGAAATATCTTGTGTTAAAATGCTCCTCATAACTGAAAAAATACAACTAACAACAACAACAACAACAGTATGTTCCAATGTCCCAGAACCTGTATTCACCTGTATCCAGGGCTCAGCACTATATCATATTATAATCGATTCATTCAAATTTCTGTTTTTCTCTGCTGAAACTGATTATTAAAGTTGATGCGCATGTTCTACTTAGTTGGACCATCTGGCACTGACACTCAATAGCTGTGTGGGACAACTTGTGTTTAATGTGTAATGATGACAGCCCCACAGGTGGTGCAGGTCTTTCATAATTCTTGCACAACAAAAATATGATGTCTCAATTGTGCATTTTGCAAGCAAACAAAAACCAAATAATGTAATGAATTGACTACAAGCTTGATTTTTTGGGCATATTGCCCAACCTGTACCCACATGCAAGCTACAATCATTTATGTTTATATCATCATGTTAGCTGGTTAGCTTGCTTCTCAAGCAGAACATGACATGAATAAGAACCATTTCTGAACACTAATATTGCATTGTGGTTTCACTGAATAAATTGTGCTGCAATGGTTATTCTTCTATGGAAATTAGACATTTGCCATTATTCAACAGTTGAGAGTGCAGACAGACAGGAAAAATGGTTAAAGAGAGGTATGACATGTAACAAAGGTCTGCAGACATTGCAGATATGCTTGTAGGCTACCATATTTATGAAGTTATCATATTCAGTGGTGTTTTTTGTAACATCTATTTCCAGATGATGATTAGAATAGTTTTCTTGTTAATTTCTAACTGTAACATTTTGTAACACGATAAAAATGTACTTTGCACTTCTATAATAATGTATATAAAATATTTTTGTCAACATTGTGCAGCACACACTCACATATGCTGTGTGAGTGTGTTTGTCTGTAAGTGAGAGAAAGCAAGAGAGAGAAATATTCTTTAGAGGTTTAAAGTATGTTATTATTCATGTCTTCATTATAGGATGATGATGTCTAGATACCAGGGGATTATGACCAAACTGCAGAGGTCTGGGAATACTGAAAATATGTGAACACAATTTTAAAATACTTAATTAGTGTGTGCTCAGTCAAACACTGGAACATTATACATGATGTTATTCCTTATAGGGCTCACAAGTATTTACTTTACCGACATAACAAACATTATGAGGCCAACATACCAGGACAGTGCACATTGCTAATGAAGTATTTTGATAATTAGGGTCACTGTGTAAACACAAGCCATCATTCTCCCCTGCTTTGTGATTTAAATAATTCAAATGTGCAAATTAGTTAATGAAACCAATTGCATTGCTGCATCATACTGTATCTCATTTCAAATGTAGCCTCTTTTAATTTACAATGATTTCCTGTCTGGTGCATTGCAATGTGTGAGTCATTATGACAAGCTGGCATTGTATTTTTCATATAAGTAATATACTTTGGGTCATCATGATTCAGTTCTGTTCAATCACAGACATTGCCCTGTAAGAGGCCCTACAGATCTCCCTCTGCACAGTGAATATTTGCTTATACATGCATATCAGTATGAGCCCACTCACCAGTGGAAGTGTACAGTATAAAAAGGCTACAGCGTCTCTGCTCCACTGTCTACTGTTCTTGACAAGAACACAGCAAACTTTATCAACTGACTCATTCACTATACTATATTTTGCTGCTCCTAATTTAGGGTGGTTACTGATGTGGATCCTCTTTCTGTATATTTCACTTGCCTCTGTGCAGTGCACAGGCCTAATAACACACCTAAAGTGCAAAGACTGCTGGGCTCAGCCTGTGGAGAGACAACTGTAGCGCTGTGACTATTCTTATTTTGTTCTGTTTGCAGCTATACTGCAGGGACAGGAGTGTTGCTGCTGTTCTTCCATTCATCACCAGCTACTGTATGTTCAGAATGAAGTGGGCATTAATTGAGTCACAGCCATGTCTGCTTGAGTTGAATACATTTGAACTTTTGTGAGACTTTGGTACTTCTTATGGAGCTTAAAATAAAGACAAAATAATATATGTTGTTACAAATAGCATTTACAGTGCAACATTGAAACCAATTGATTGGTGGTGCACATAATAAGCTAAAGAGACAACCTTTGATAGTTGATTGTCCCAGTAATACATGGCTAGAGTACAAATCACCATTCTTGCATGTCTTTCCCCTGTCTTGTCTCCACATCTTTCCTTTTGTTCTTGACTGTCAGCTATTCAATTGAAAAATAAAAGGGAAATTTTCCACCAAAATAGACTGAAGCTAGTTTGATGTCAATTGACTATCAGCTTAAAATATAAAGAAAACTCTCAGTTGCTCTTGAAGCTGCACCATGCAAGTTCTGGAAATCAAATTAGTACTTGCATGAGACCTGAAAGCAAACCCTCTCCTCCATCTCCATGCCCCACTGCATTCCACCCCGCCCTTCACCTGCATCTTGCATCCTCGAGATCGCACACATCTGATGTATTGATTTCTCTCCGGGACTAATGGAGCTCTTTGATTTGACTAATGCAGGTATGGGGAGGTTGCTAGCCTGAGTTTAAGCCATGGCAATATCTTCCAGCAGCTAATGCTAGCTTGGACACCCTGTATGAGGCTAGTAGTAGATCAGAAGTGCGTTCACATATTGACTGAAAGCTGTGAGCTCCCGCCCCTGACTTTGGCCTTCTCTGATTGGTAAGAAGGGTGAGGCTCGCTTAAATACTTGAGAGGGGAATGTCTCTGTACTGCTGCCAGGCTGTTCAATGAGCCTGGGTCACTGAAAGCTGTAATCATATCCTAACCTTTAGTGGTTTTAGTTAATAGGGTATGCAGCCCAATTCATTATTAATGCAATTAAAATTGCTCAGTATGGCTTCACTTACACTATTGTACAGGCACAGTAAAAAAAAACAATATGATATCTCAGTGTGACAGCAGCAGAAAGCTCAGTTCATCAGCCAACCAATTAACAAATCAACCTTTTAATCCAACATTTTAATAAGTTTTTAAAATCTCATAGTTAATAGTTTACACCAAAATGGTCTGTTTCTTGATAAAAGGACATAGCGGTTTGAGTTTAAACTGTATGTCACTGTATTATCTGATGATTATTAGTAGTATTGTTATTGGGAGATAGAGACAAAAAGTTCACATTAATAATTTAGAGTCCATGTCTTAGCATGGAACTAGAAACAGAGCAATTAATTATGAATATCATTACAACATCAATATTGTGTTATTTATCACACCTTTGGTTATGTTCTGCTAATTGGTAAATCACAGCAGCTCTTCTTAAGTAGAGGGAGAGAGAAGAATACAAATTTTTGACAGAAAGAAGCTTTGGTAAATTGCAAGAATTTGAAAACTTTTAATTTCGCTCAACTCTATGAAACTTACTTCATGTACCCTTGATACCAACAGAATGGGGTAGAGAGGGAGAAATAAAAATATGAGACCCAATTAAGCAGGGCTAAAACACTGCTTTTCACACCTGATGAAATCCTGTCTGTTTTCATAAAGAGCCTCATACTGCAGTTCCCATTCATTTATTAAATAAGGGAACTTTTTAAACACAAGGGAAGAAAAGTAATTTGTAAAGCTAAGACTGTTGCTCGATGAGCTGTGTCTTCCCCACAGAGGAACTGATTTAAGAAATGAATAACAGTAGCCTTACAGGGTGAATTATTGTATCTGGATTGCTCAATAATCTTTATTTGTTTGTTTCTTTATCTAACAGATATAAGACATGAACATTTTTAGCTAGGAAAAAGATATGAAACAGGTGCAATATATATACGATGTGGCATCTACCTGTAACTGAAGCTGATTCGGAGCCTCTGTCTCTGGTTAGGATTTCAAATTCTGGTTAAAACAACTAATCAAACAAATAGATTAAACAGATTCAGGATATCAAAATGACAACAGAGCAGTCTAACCAGACTGTGTGCATGTGAATATTCATGTGTCCATGTGTATATGCATTGTACATGACTGTGCATGCATGGCTGTGGCTACATTACAAAAAAAATTTATTACCGTGTTGTCTTTTCAGAAGTGCTATAGTTAATATAATCAAGATAAAAAACATGAATTTCAACAAAATATGGAGTACAGGAAAGACTGTACCTGTATTTATGGCTTCATTAAGGGTTGCTGAGCAGAACAGAAACAGCACAAGATATTGTAGTGTAGCATTATCATAACAATGAAAATTTACATACAAATTAGGACACTATAAATCCCACTTAGCAGTTTACAGGTCACTAACTATCTAATTAAATTATCAAATTAAAACTGAAATAATAGGCCTACTCAGCAAAATGATAATAAAAAAACTATAAGAGCAACAAGATTTCAGCTAAAAAGGGTCATTTATAAGCCTATGATAGCTTTCATTTTAAACAGGATACAGAGTTTAGGAATCATATTTCATTAGACATCTTTGTCTACATGTTAGGGTCACTGAGTGCAAATGCTCTGTCACCTTTGTCTTTAATCTTGGCAGCAAGACCTTTCAGAGGGCTTTTCATGTGGATCTATGAGTTCAAATAGAGCTTTAATGTAATCTGGGGTCAAACAGTCCTGGCTTCAGTAGCAGTCCGTGTACGAGGAATCTATGAGGAAATCAACAACATGCCAGTGGAGTAGATAAACTGGTAGAAAGGATCGCTCTTATGAATTATTGAAAGCATATTGTTGCAGTGTTTTCATATCTTCTCATAGTTGAGTGAGGATAGTTTTTTAGGAATATTTGTTAACAGAATGTTTGTTTTGAATGTACTCACCCAAAGGTTAGATTCTGCTTACAGTATTAGTTGTCTTGTAAATCTATGGCCATAAAACAGGTAGAAGATATTAACCGTTCCCTGTTTCTGAAAATATTTGCAGTTTATATAAAAAAAAGAGTAACTGGATGTTCCTAAGCCATATTATTGTCACTTTGATTTCAGTAATTGAAAAATGAAATTATTTTGATGTGTGAAAGCATAGTCTTAGAGACTAATTTGTGTATCCAATAGGATTATAGATGATTGCTACATGCACTGTCAAGGTTAAAGCATTTTATTGGATTTTCTCAGGTTTGAGTCTTGCTGGGTTGGTCTTTGGTGTGTGTTTTGCAGTGTCATTGCTGATACACTGTCAAAGAGACCTGGAGAAAAATATTAAGCAAAATATGTACTTGTTTCTGTTTTATTGTTAGAAATATAAATGTCTGATTAGATGAACTCATGCTCACACAAGTAGATCAAGAGTATGAATCCTGATCTGAAGTCTCAGGTCCTTCACAACACTTTTGACCTGTTACACAAATTTTGCCAGCACCAAAAAATGAATTAGGTGCATGCATCAAACCATTCATTCTGGATTTTAGATGATAAAAGCTTAGTTTATGGGATTTTTCTGCCTAATTAATATGCAAATATCTCCTAATCCATATGTCACTTAATTCTATTTAGAAATGTGGTTATGTCCTCATACTGACTTGATCTGCTAACATGTTTATATCTGTTTTAATGCTTTGAAGCCCTATGGAGCATATTTTTTCCAACGTTACACTCTAGATTGAAATTTCTTGGTTTTGCTGCTAGCCTTGATAGCTAAATAAGGTTTTAGTAGCTCTTTTAGCAAAAAAAAATTCAAAAAGTTCTATACATGTATATGATATTATTATAGGTATTATATCACTGATTTCACTCTGAATCTAATGTGAAAAAATTATAGGCATAGTGTTCTTCATTAACAGCAGGAAGCCTTCAGTTTGGCTCCCAGCAGAAATAGTCATGGACAGTTTGATGCTAATGATCCTGGGCTTGCATTATGCTGTTCAGTCTACTGTACATAGGTATTTTCAGCCAGGCGTTCCAGCTGTGCTAATAATTCCAGTAAAGCATGACTATAATACATCACCGGTTGCTATGCCAACGCATAACCAGAGAGCTTTTATTCACATCCATTTATACTAGTTTGGAGAAAATATTGTTTCCAGCCCAACTGTGCTGGTAAATGTAGTATAACTGTTGCTTTATGATGGCTCACAGTAATTCCCAACCTGACCTACTTCTTGGAAAGATTGTGATGTATCTCAATTAATTAAAAATAAAAATAAAAGTTTGATTCACATATGCTGTAACTCTATGACTGCAATTTAATTTCATATAGTTTTATTTTGATCTTGGACTGAGACTTGTGAGCATACCTTGAGTTTTAGCTTTCAAACGCAAAATTTATGAGATCTCTGAGATCCCTTAAACTTATCTTACAGGATGCCAGACTGGATACGCTAGATGTCAGTCAGTTAATAAAAACTCAGCTTTAGGCTCCTGGAGCACCTCATAAATATCCACTTTCTTGTCATCTCCCGGGCTCCATATGAGTAATAGAAAAGCTGTTGAAACTGTCAGCTAAATGTAAGGGATTAATGGTTGAAATAGTTAGCTAAAAGTAAAGGATAAACTGTTATAATAATTAGCTAAAAGTAACAGACTGGTTGAAACGTCCAGGTTCTGCTTCATGTACATGAATGCAAACTTGACCAAACTGACCTAGATAGACAAAACATATCACAACAATATAACATTTGATATAATTAATAGTGCTAAACAACATCAAGTTTAAAAACAGTTCAAGTGAATTTGGAACATGACAGTAGTGTTGATGAATGGCCAACTTGTGTTTATCTGTAAGCAGCTGTGTGGGCACATCAGAGAGAAAACCTTGGGAACCACTGCCCTGTAAGGCATATACAGTGTGCAGGATTAGATGGACCACTTGGAGCCAATAAAAACGTGAAAGTGGGTCAATACCATCCTTTCAAGCTCTGAAAGAGTTTGAAGTGGCCACACAAAAAAAATGCAGAGTGCACGTCCCTTTGTCTTTCAGAGGCTAGACTAATATAAATGAGGGGACTGAAACAATATTTCTCCTCCACATATACAGAGACAAGAAAGGCACACTCAGGCTCATCCTGGAGCTAACTTGACATACACCACACCCTGACAAATTTATTACCATTAAGCCTCTGTAAGGTACCATGTGACTCATGATTTATTACAATCACCTGCTGTATGTCTGCAGGTTTGGTGGGATGCAAAATTGCCTGTGCGTGCATAGGCTGATAAAATGTGTAGCATGTGTCTAACAATTAAGTATTTATGTGTTTTCTGTTGGGGAAATGACAGAGAATGATGGAGACCATTACTGCATGCCATTTACAAAAATGCATTCAAACTAGAAAAACACAAAATGCTTCTATCCCTTCTAAAACCCTTTATCCTGTTGGCATGAATGAAGAATGTAATTTGATCCCTTTTCTATAAACATGAGTCAAGTGACATTATATCTTCCAGAGTGTTGTTTGTCCATGCCATTCAAAAAAAAGTTGAAAAAGTTTAAATTGATACAATAAGATATTTGTAAGGGATAAAGAAAATTGCTCAAAATTTCATTACACCAAATTAGTAACTGTGGCTTTGATAACAGAGGTATGACAGGAGGTTGTTTAAAGTTTTTCTTTTTTTTTTTTTTTGCCAACTATTGATTTGAACTGATTTATGAACCTGAGGTCCACAGTGATAGCCATAGTTGTTTTGGAATATATATTTTGTGAATAATGCTAATCTTAAATATTGTTATTTCAGTATGTCTAACTGGATGGTGGATGTACCTCAGATGAAATTATTTGGAATTACAATGCATAGTGTTGACTGACCTTGCAGTTTCTATTTGATTGCAACACCACAATGTTTAGTAATCGTCCAATGCCCTTTAAATAAGGAACACATTCCTTCATTTGTACACACCGTTGGAGGCCAGATAGCTGAAAATGTTCTGTGACAGATGAACAATTAAATCAAGTGAATGATATATCTCTGAGTGCGACCCTCTTTTCACTAAATTTGGCCGTGAGACACAAATAATATGTGTTTGTGCAGGTTTGTTTGTTTGCTGCATGTGTTCTTTAGCAAACAATATTCGTTACCTCATCAAGTATGCCGAGAGAGTATTTCAGAGTTAGAGTTACCCGTGATGAAATAAGGATTTCCCTTCTCAAAAACATATATAAATGTAATTTACAACCTGCTCCTATACAGTATGTATGTAAGTGTGACAAAAAAGAAGCAGGAAACCAATTGAGTGCACGTTTCATCCCTCCAAGGCATAAAGAATTGATGACCTGTGGTGATATATTTGGAATATAATTTCCTGTAATAATTTGCTATGGGGGGAAAAGAGATGGAAAATTGCAGTAATATACTGTTCTACTATATAAATGCTGTTGTGCTAAAAGTTAAAGTAAAAAAAAGTGAATGTGACTCAGGCTGGATATACAGTATGAACAGGACAGACGCTTGCAAACACATATTTCTGCATACATGATTACCGTCCATTATTCTCTCCTCAGTTTTGTCCTGCTACGTAACATATTATACACATGTGAATTGTTGTATACATTATGTGAGGAAAATTGAATTTAACATACCCCTGCCTGCTCACTTATGTGGTCTAAGCATGAGAAAATCTACATTTCATTTCAATACGCCTTGTTCTTGCTCAGCCATTGAGGGTCACTTACAAGGGTCTGATTCAATTATTCTGCCTTTCACAACAGGAGGAAAACATTTTCATGGTGAATGGTTTGCCTAAATAGATTACCATCTCAAATAATTCAATTTCCGTTAATTTGATTGATTTCTTACCAAGGGGAAAAGAAATCTTAATTTAAAACCATTGCATTTCTAATCAAACATTAACTGAGAAAGAGGCCTGGGCGAAAATCTTTTATTACCAGTTTCCCTACTAATTTAAATAGAAAATGCTGACGGCTGCCCTATTAAATGGCACCACCAGTATGCAGCGTGTGACTAACTCATACACAAGATCTCTAAAATAAACTACTTAACTGTTTGCGAGCTGTAAGACCGTTCAGGGAGAGCACACACTCTTTCTCCATACAGAGAATCTATGACTGGCCATTACTACAGAGGATCCAGATGAAGCAGTTCAGTCATCTGATCCATTCGCATCCATTATTCATCCTGCTCGGGGAGACAGAGACGCTGGGCTTCTCTTCTCCTAGAGACCCCATCTATTCTCATGAAAGAAAGAATGCCAAGCAGTGGCGAAGTGAATCCTCGACACAGCAAAAGCACGAGGGAGAGACAGGGAGTGCAAACAAAAGTTAGCAGTGCAGGGTATCATGAGCTGAAATGACCCATCAAGTGTACTGTACCTTAAATTATTACATATTTATAATAAAAAAGTGTTACAAAACAAAATACAAAATGTGAAATATAATTTATTGAGAACACCTCCTCCAGGTGCACCTTGCAGACTGATGCCCATCAATGCTATGCTTCGGAGAGCAAAGCAGTCTGGCCGGGGCTGTGAGGAGAAAACACCTTGTGGAGACATTGTGTGAGTGGCAGGCAGAGCTGGCAAGCTGCCACAGATAATAACATCTGAAATAAATTTGATGTGTGGAATTCAATCTGTAGTGATAGGGACGGCTGCAGCATTAGAGTGAAGTTCTAAATGCTATCTACTCATCCATGGAATGAGGACTGACACGCAGTCTCAGAGAATAGATTGTGCAATTAGCAGCCTTTGTGCTGTTTTGACACAATGAAATAGGGAAATGAGATTCAACGTTGTCATGCACGGTCCTCTGTGGCTTTGTGATTCCCATAAGATATTCCAAATGTACCATGTTTCAGGTGAGAATAAGTTGGGGAGATGAAACATTATGAGACATAAGAAAGCACATACAGGAAGAAGAAGAAGAAGAAGAATGGATAGTTCATTTGGTCAGACTTATTAATAACGGGCAGTATCTCATTTTCATGTGGGCAGTATATGTATGACTTTCATATGTGAAATTCTGCTGTGAGTACTTCTGGGGAAGCATGGCATTGCTTTAGTACTGTGGCAGCTATAATAATAAGATGCAGTATTCCATTCAGAGAAAAGGGGGCGCTCTTTGAGTAACATTAGACATAATGTCTCCCAACCTGCAAACTTTACTGATAGTTGCTTTAATAAATAAAACCAGTTTTCTTATAGTTGACCACTGTCTTTTTTATGCTCTTCATTAGAGGATAAACACACACATTTCTGTTAATTATCAAAACACAATTGAAGTGAATGACAAAAAAGTTTAAAAAAAAAAAACACATCTTGAAAATTGAGTTATGTCATTGAAAAGTAGCACAAACTGCGCAATGTTAAAAAATAAATGTTAAAAGACAGCATCGTTTTCTTATTTGCAGCCTTTAAAAGTGTCCTAAAACGCTACAACACACACAAACAGCCTGCCTGCTTTAAAATAAATACAAACTAAATTCTGTTTGTCGCACAAGAATTATTTGTGCTTCAGCTATAAAAACCAAAGCGCAGCCAGTTGAGTGTATAGTCTCACCCAGATGAACTTACAGACTATAACCGTAATAGAAAATTACTATAATATCCCTATAAAGTGTCTGTGGTGCTCGGTGGTGAGTTTATGGTTACCTCACCGCGCTCCATGCTGTTTTACACTTCCCATGGTATCAATGTAATAGTCCTGCAATATTCCTGTTGGGAATCACAGTGTGTCTTTAGTGTTCAGTGGAGACATTTGCAGACGGTGTTTTCACATTTTTTTTAAAGAATTCTCCTGAGGTATCACTTTAATATTCCTATATTATTTTATAGGCCTAGATGTCATTGCAACATAATGCAGCCCAATATGATAGCTGGCTCCCTGCTTGAGCCCTCCCTCCGCCTCTCATGTGTCTACATTTTCATCCCATGGCCGTCTCTAGGTGATTTAGCGCCGCCAGTCTCAAGCAGGTGTCCAACATGGCGATCACGGGGAGCGGATCTCTCGCTATTTTTCTCTCTGTTTTCGTGATTTCAGCGGCGTTTCTCCCGAAAGGTAAGTTTTTCACGTCTTGTGTGTCCGTGATGTAGAATAACCCCTTCCACAGCTCAAGCCCGAGGAGTACCGGGGAGAAGTTGTGGTGCGTTTGCGCGTTAGATGCGCACAAGCTTTCCCCTCAAATCTCAGCATCACTTTCTATCGCTTGTAATACTGCCGGAGCTGCATGTCGACTTCAAATATATCCACGCTTCTTGAGACTCTCAGGTTAATTTCGTCAAATTTAGCGCTGATTGAAAGGGTGTTGTCCTGAGTTTCACTGCATTAGGATATACAGAGGACTGCTATAAAAAGTATTGTGAGTGCTGCACAATTACATAGGCGGCAAGAAAGTGAGGCCAGTAATAATGGAGTGAATGCTCGTACAGTGTTTGGACCTTGGGCAAGTTGAAACGCAGTGCTCACTGATACGCTCTTTATTCTAAAATGAGACCGATTCTCCGGCTGTGAAAGAATAGTACACACTCCTTTAGTCGTACCGCATAAACCTTCACAGTCCCAACTCATTCCACTGTCTACAAATCGCTCAAGTCTGCGCTTCAGGTGCGCTTTGGAGGAAAAACACGCATTGCAGCTCTAGTCTCGCACAGTGTCCTCTGGCCGCACAACTGCAGCCTCTGATGCCAGTGTGTGATCCACAGTCCGCAGTCTTCACTTCTCCTGCTGTCAGTAAGGTTGGAGATGTAAATCTGCCACGTCGCTGTTGGGGCTTTACAGCGTGCGACTGCATGAACCAGGGGCGCCCTGGATGTGCACGACCATTGCAGTCCCCGGTCCGATTATTATTTTTTTTCTCCCCCGTTATTCCTCCGCGGTTGCATCAGAGTTGCATGCGTCAGTGTTTTTTCTTTTTTCCTGGAAAACGTATCTGCTGACAATACTGACGCATGTGTAGCGGTTAACATGTCAGTTTACAGCTGCTTTAAATCCCACCCAGCGGTAGGATGGACATGTTCTTGTTGTTGTCAATCCCGGTGTTGTTAAAATGAAAAGCAACAGTTGAGATGACAGGTTTACACTTGAAGATTACTTGAGTGACTTTTTTTTTTTTTTTTTTACTGGTTTATTTTCAGTTTGAGGTAGCCTTTTGCCATCAGTGGCTAAATACAGTGGTGGTATCTGCATCACCCATCAACAGGTCTGCAGAAACTCATTAAAGCATGTGTGTGTGTGTGTGTGTGTCTGCGTGTGTGTGTGTGGTGAGATTGACGACCTGCTCTCAAAATGAGGTTACTAGTGAAACTGAATTTTTAGACAATGGACTTTTTTTTCTTTTGTTATTTTCTTTTCTTTTTTTCCCCTTCTTTTTTTTTTTTTTTTTTTTTACAGCTCACTGCTTACAAGGCTTTCATTTCACAGTTGTTGAATTTATTATGGTCTGCGGTGAATAGCAGTTGAATGACATTTACAGCATTGTCTCGCGTCTCCTTGTCACATTAATTTAATTAACCTCTCAGTCAATTAAAATAATGCATCATGAATGCGCAATAACCTCCAGCTCAATACACCCAGGGTTGCAGCATTAGGAAACGGGTGCATGCAGCCTCTTGGTTAAGGTGAAATCCCAAGCCACATATGGTATGATCTGACCCGAGGTTTTTCATTTGTGTGATTGTCTTTGTGAAAGCTGCTTGGAGCAAAAAAGAAAAAAAAGGACCCAAATCTCTTGCAGTGTTGAAGTGCTGACAGCCTCCTTCCTGACACCTTCCAATTTTTCTTTGCTAATAATCCAGAATAACTGGATTTGACTCTATATATCTGGTGAGAGAAGAACAATCCCACTAACTCGATGTGGTCTGACACAATATCCTAGAAACACAGAGGGAGAGAGAGAGACAGGTAATGCTGGAACATGAAGACAGAACATCATGAGAAAAGAGTCGTTCCTATAAGGACTGCTAAAGCTAAAGAGTTGCCTCGTCTGAGCATGCTGTTACGAAATGTTGAGACTCTGCCCGGCCCGTTGTAGCATGTCAGATGGTTGTATTTCAGAAGGTTGCATAATCCCACTTATTGCCAGTTTAAAGTCATTCGTCAGGACTGAGTGATGGTGAAGTGGATCAATATGAGCTGTCATGACGCTTCAAGGCGCTGCTGAAGGACAGGATCTCAGAGAAACAAAAGGAAACATACAGTTGTTACGGTGCTATTGGCTGTCAGTTGGTATGTGACACGATGAGTGATTGGAAATGTCCGTCTCCGGCTGCCTATGGTGAGGTTTGGCGTTGAAACAGATACTGCTGAAATCTGCTAGCAGTGTGCCGCTCTGCCCTCAAAATGTGTTTGTCTGTTTGTGTTCTGGAGAATGGTAGCTTTTTATTTAATCAATTATCAAACAAGTGTGGAGCTCTGTGTTTTGTTTTTTTTTCACTTTTCCCCTGTCTGTGGTGCACACTTTGGGTTAGAGGAACCATACGAATACTGGTGTTGAGTACCAAAGATGAGGTCATTAGAAGGAGCACAGACCTAGGACCACTGGAGGAAAAAGTACTCATCTTTTGTACCTTTACAACAGTACACAATCTTTACACAATCTTTAAGTACCAATATAACAGTGTAAACATACTATATTTCCAGTAAAAGTCGTACATTCATAATTAAATTAGGTAAAAATAAAAACTGACAGCAAAATATTCTTAAAGTATCAAAAGTAAAAGTACTCATTATCCCGAACATTGTCCCCTGTTAGTGTTTCAGTATATTATCATAAAGTATAATATTTTACTGGATTATTTTTTACTGAGGCATTTGCAGTGCAGGTAAGCAGCATCTTAGTGTCATAGTTAGCCAAGGTGGAGCTAAATTCATCTTCTTTATAAACTGTAGATTATTTTTTATGAGCTCATCATTGGCTTTGTGGGTAAAGTTTTAATCCGCAAAGTAGCTTAACTATAACTGTCAAATACGTGTAGTGGAGTAAACACTACAGTGTTAGCCTCTAAAATGTAGTGAAATAACGTGAAGCAGAAATACTCATGTGAAGTACATGCACGTGTAAATTGTACTGAACTTGAAATTACAGTACATTGCACTGAGTAGGTGTGCAACTAGTTTGTTTTGTGTTTATTTGTATCTCTTTCAGCTCAAGGCTAAGCTACCAAGAGCCCATTATAAAACAATAAAATATTCTCAGAATACTATGGGCACACATATGTGCATGCATTCACACTATTGATTGTAATACACTCAAAATCACACACTCACTTAAGCTTAATTATACATAAAATACAAAGCACATGCACATATCCACATCTGCATGTATGTAAACTAATACACACATCTGACAGTACAATGATATAAGTGCTGTATGTTGACATTTACAGTAAGGACCTACAGTCCACAATATGTCAGTTATTATTCATACTGTAAACACATTATTGTATTGAGTTCCATTGTTCCCTGTAATTAAAGGTCCGCCTGCCCATTTCTGGTGATTAAGGGTTGTGTTCATTTTCAATGAATCTGCAGATTATGTATTGATTAATCTGTTCATTTTTTGATCTATAGAATGACCAACAGATCATTATATACAGATATCTACTGCACATATAGGTATTCAGTTCACCATCATATAAGACAAAGCAAAGCAGGAAAACATCAAAATTGAGAAACCGGAACCAGAGAATATTTGACATTTTTTCTTAAAAAATGACTCAAACGATTAGTTGATCGATTAAACGACTAATGGTTTCAGCTCTACAGAGTACCACATGCAGTACATCATTGCCATCTTTACTGAAGTGGTCTTCTACTCTCTAGCTATGGAATAGCACTTACAGTACAGTACCGTGTTTCAGGATAAATTTAATACCGCACTTAATGGCCCATTGATATGTGCCTGGTTATGAAGTATTTCATCGCCTGAACGTTGAGATCACCACAGTACATCATTTGTAACAATAATATACTCTTCTATTTAAAGAAATTGAATTTATTGCTCATTAAATTTACATTAAACTCTGCTTAATAAGCCTCACTCTAATTGCTAGATAATGCATGGCACTACTTTATGTGGTGGCAGCTAATCTTACTGTTTAAAGGGAGGTGCTGGCATAGAATTGGCAGCTGATACATGTGAAGAATTTAGCCACTAGTGGCAGATGTAAGTTATGTGAATAATACTGTTATCTTTTCACTGAGGACATCATGCCTCTGAATTGTGTTTCTCTACTGTATCTACTCTGAAATGTATTTTTGCTGGTGTGCGTATGTGTAAAGGTGCAGGTCCTTGCCTGTAAAACGAATGTATTTAAACCATCACTATCTTGTCGGAGCATGGCAGTGTGCTAATGTGTGTCCAAGATCAAACTTCACACTCTCTTTGAGATGGCTTATAAAATTGATCTGAGCACAAAGGGAGCTTGCAGCTCAGAAGTGAATAGGCAGATTTTGCTTTTCGTCCTTTAGACTCAGAGGTTGTTGCAGGTCAGCCAGTGTACACAGAAAGAAGTTGGTTATGGAGGTCCATGTTGGGGGGGAAAAATGAAAGTCTCTTTCTTTCCTTGACTTTCTATTCTTTTCGGTTTCTGAAAGACTCCCATCTCTTCTTAAAAACATCACCTTGGGTGCAGGATACAAGGGTTTTTGTCCACATACTTTATTGTGTGACCTTCAAGTAAATGCTGTACCTGGCAGTTTTGTCAAGGTCAGAGAAGTGCAGCTGCAGACATGCTATCAATTTAAGTCATGTAGTAAATATGAAAAAAAAAAACCTTGGGACATTTCTATGGAAGGGATTTGTACCACGGTGTCAAGCTGAATGACAAACTGAGGACGATCAAAAATGTGTCTGTCCGTCTGTGTTGAAATGTAGAAAACAGTCAATTAGGAGAAACAGACAGATGACAGGCCCTTTCATGATTGTGGGGACAGAAGCTTCCATTCATAACTGTGCTGTGGTAATGAGGAGGATAGCTGATGTCTCTGCTTATGAATATCACATTGTTCTCTGTGTTCCCTGGATCTGAGAGACCTCACTCTATTGGCTGTGTTGCTTAGATGCTAACAATCAAGTCCGCAGTGAAAAAAAAATGGAAATGCAATGTTTTTGTTTTGAAAAGGGCATAGAGTGCACATTAGTATGGGTGATGGAGCAATTACAAGCCGCCATTAAGGCTGTGGTGCAGTCAGTTCTTCCTACAAGAAGATATTGGCTACCTCCATTGGCCAGATTTTCTCTGTAACCTGTAACTTACCATCTATGGAGTTCAAACCAATTTTTAAAACAAACAGGAATCCAGTGCAGTTACTGGTTTTCCTGCGATTATGTTGGAGGATCTAGATCATCCTTGGTCTAACACATTACATTGCAGGTGTCCCTTAATTATGTTTTACTGGACTGGATGTGAATCAAGCCATGATACTTAAAAAAAATCATAAAAGCAGCTAAAATCAATAATTTTAAACAATTGACGACATGACTACTGTATGTGTAATGTGAAAGGGGTCGCTCATAGTGGTGAACCAATGGATTCATTGAGCATTTCAGCCTAAAATTATTCTGTTTCAGTCTCACCACTCATATCAGTGTGGGTTTTGGCCATAGCAGGCAGCTGTTTTCACTGACGTGCCAAACAGCAGGAAGACACAGTTAGTGATTAGCTAGTGGACATTTAGAAGTTAAATAGCCAGATATTTCATGAAATGCAACTTTTTGCTCCATTATGGCATTTTAAAAACTGCACTGACTGACCTTAGTTGGGCCCTGCAACATTTGTTCACTTGTTGGATTTTGCTTGAAGTTGGGGATGCATCTCACATTATCAAAATTTACACTGATCAGCCCAAAGGGGCGCTCTCCATAATTTGTTCACTCATCCATGTGTCATATGCAATATCTGAGAGACCAGTGATCTGATTCTCACAAATATTAGATCTTGTATTTCATCACAGCACACAAGGACTCATAATTACACTGTTTGGGCCAAAGGGGGACAACAATTACATCTTAAAAATAGCACATAATAAGCATATTTATTACTGATTGGTCCAGACAACTTCACTTCATGATTCACTGACTGTATATGTTGAATTGTTTCTTATTCAGGACCATCCAAAATATTTAGATGATTTTCTTTAGGAGACTGTAATTAAATCAGTCACAGCTAAAAAGAAATTCAACTAATAGAGAACCTTGAGACTCTGACCAGAACAGCATTAAGACTAAATAACTGTTGCTCAGTGTTGAAGGGAAAAGACTCCTTCTAAGAGAGAATACTGAATCTCTAATCAATAAATTCAGTTATTGAGCACCCGCTAATCCAGTGCTTGAATAGGAGTGAAAAAGGTTCTGGTGCTCTAATCAGCAACTGCACAGCATTTGGATTTGTAAGAAATGTGTTTTTGTCTGGTTTACTAAGAAGAATGAAGGCTTATCATTACATGATTGGTCACATTTAGAGATTTGTGTTGGGAGCTTATTTTGATTACAACCACCTTGAAGGGAGTTGGCCGGCTCCGTTCAGACCAGTGCTTTCTGCTGTGGTGTAATGACAGCCCTTCACTTATTCTGGAGACGAGAGCTTTTCTGTGTCCGACAGAGCTCAGTTGCACCTTGCATGATAGACAACAGGAAAGGAGCAGCATCTCCCTGTCTCTTTTCTGGGCTTGTTTGGGCAGATCTGAGCCTGATAAAATGATCACTTTCTACTTAGAGTCCTCCGTAAGCAGCCACGCACAGGTGGAAAAAAACAAAAGTACGAGTGCTCCAAACCAGTGAGTCCAATGCAAACACTACACTAATCAATAAATCTTGCATTGTTAATAGAAAGGCAACATGCTGCAGATGCCTTTAACCTGAGATAAGAGTAAAAACGATTTATATCTGGTCTTCATACAGGTACTATACTCACTAAACACCATTCTCTCAAATCAGTCACTACCCTTCTTGTTGGAGCTGTTTGCAAATGTATTTATGCAGACCTAATGAAATATTATTCCCTTACACAGCAAGATATAGCAAGACTTGGGGACAGCATTAGAATAGCCTGGACTTTCCACGTTTCTCTTTCTTTTCAGCAGTGCCCCCATTGCACACTAATGTCTCTCTAATTTTATTTGAACAGTACACTCAGGGATGCCAGCTGGAAAGAACAAAAGTCTTCTAAAGAAAGGATGAAATGGAATACAATACAATAGCCCTGCAATAAATTCTACCTGACTTAAAATGTTCAGTTTTTTTATGAACTGATAGGGCTGCAACTAACAATGATTTTTATTATTGATTAGACAACAAAATGTCAGAAAATAGACCAAAATACTCACAATATGTTTCCAGAGCCCAAGGTAATGTCTTTACTCACAATGCAATACAATATGACAACACTGTACGGTTTTATTAAACCATCCACCCTATAGTTTAACTCCCACCATAAGGGATGTTTTAATTGATGAGCAGTGTATTACTCAGGCTCCGACAACTTCTTGCTGTAGTTAACGGGTTTATTAACATACAGTCATACGCCACTTGTCAAGAACCAGGTAATCAACTGGAAAACAAATATACAAAGAAACAACATAAATGATATGATCCCCAACAACAACACAATCTATATAAATGAACTTAATTATGAAATTACAACAATCAAAGTATTTATCATAAATTAATCATTCACAACTCACCAGCTCAGCCTCATCAATCAAAACCACATCAACTGATAATATAACGGTCGCGCATGCGCAGTTAACCCGTATTCTTAGAACTTCGCAGATTAGTATAAAAACCACCAATAATAAGAACACTCAAACACAAATGATAACTACTAATACCAGGGGAGAATATTATATACAATGTATCAAGTGTGAAAATAATGAAATAAATTATGATAACTACTAATGCCATGGGAGAATATTATATACAATGTATCAAGTGTTAAAATAATGAAATAAATTAACATGTTCTGTAAATATAAGAAAATTACACACCTCCCACTTGGGCTACTTGTCCTTGACCAAGGAGGCCACAACAATCATTGTTTTGAATACAGAAAAACACACAGAACATGCAAACTCTTTAAATGGCAAAATTAAAGAAACAATATACACTGACTTATTAAAGAAATTTGATCCAAAACCTATATACAAGCGTCCACAGTTCTAGCACCTCTTAGGGACTCCGAGGAGTAATCAAAGTCCTCTCCTGCTCCTCCACCGGTAGCAACACCACCAACGTCCTCACATCTCTGTGAAGGGTTGTGGAGGGGCATGGTTCCTTGTCCTTCATAGCCTGGGAGAGGCTAATAGGAAGACTATGACAAGTCCTCAACTTGACATCCCGAACAACACCCTTCTTATCTGGGTACACTTCCTCGACACGACCCAGCTTGAACCGACCTCGGTTAGCAAAGAAAGTCTGAAATCCATAACTCTCCCGCTGAATGGCACCCAACACAGTCTGGCTGTCGACAAAGTGGTACCACTTTTCCACCTCCAACCGTCCGTGCTTCTGTACATACCTCTTCAGACGGGCAGCAAAGACAACCCCACATATCTCTGCTTTAACTGCCTCTCCCTTTTGATCGAGGGGAGTCAGTTTAGCTTTGGATTCCACAAGCCTGGTCACGACACCTCCTGAAGTCTCACAGCGCAGGTAGAGAACTGCCCCATAAGAGTCACAACTCCCATCAGAGAATGTGATCCCCCAGGGTTTACCCACCCAGCCAGGCGGGGTAATACTCCTGGGGAAAGTAATGGTACCCAGCCGAGCATACTCTCTGAAGAGCTCGATCGCCTTCCCGCGCAGCTCATCTGACAGTGGCTTGTCCCACGTATCCTTTGCCAATGTCCCGGCCTCTTGAAGGGCTCTCCTAACAAGAATGACGCCTTTCTGTTTGAGAGGAGTCGCCAGACCAAGAGGGTCATAAAGCCCTGCAACCTGACTCAATAGCATACGGCGGGTAAGAGGATTGGGCGTCTTTTCCTCTATGTCATCCACGGTCAGATCGGGATCAGTGCGCATCTTTTTCTTCCTTGTGGAGAAGTTGACAGCCACCATGAGGAAGAATTTATCTTCCCCCACGTGGTAACCCACTCCCAAGGCTTTATTGTCCTCTTCCCGTAACTGGTTGGGCAGCACAATAGTCTCTGCTTTGGTAAGAGCAACATCCTGCCTCCCACTCTGGCCAGACCGCACCCAAGGTTTAAGGTGAAACCCCCCTGTCTCGAGGATGGCTTCAACCCCCTGAAGAATCTCACTCAGTCTCTGGGGATCATTGTGGGACACAAGGATGTCGTCCACGTAGGTGTTGTCTTCAATGACACGTCTCTCCTCCGTTCTGTCGGCGAACTGTGGTAAGTGAGCGGTCTCCCGCATAGCCACCTGAGCGATGCAACCAGCTGGTTTATCGCCCATGTTCACACGTACCACAGCATAGTCCTCGATGTCATCAGCTGGAGAGTCCCTCCACAGGAAGCGGTGGACATGCACTTCCTGCTCCTCCAACCACACCGAGTTATACATCTTGGACACGTCTCCGATCGCTGCATGCTCCCCCTCCCGGAAACGGAGCAGCACGCCCCTGACAGTCTTTCCAAGCGGACCATCCCACAACACCAGGTCTCCGCATCTCATCATCCGCTGGGGGGCAAGGCGGCCCTCCCGAGTGCTGATGAGTAGCTCAACCTTCTCTGGGCGGGTCAGTTCCCCTGGTTTAACCACACCTGGGAAGAATCTCTCCAGGCGCTCTGAGTCCACTGCATGGTCTATCCTGGCGATCTCCTCCAGTCCATAACAGCACATTTCGTGAAGTCGCCAAGTCCCCTTCTTTGTGGCTACTTTTAAGCTTACAAAGTACTTCTTGGTCTCTACTCTCACTTTCATACCACCCACACCGTACACAACCAGTGTGATTGGCTCACCAGTTAACCCGAGCCTCTCTGCTGCTTGGTGTGTGATATAGTTAGTGTCAGAGGCTAAATCGATCAGTGCTCCGACCCAGTCCCCTCTTTTGGTCGTGACGTCCACCAACATCATGAGGACAGGGTGCTCCTTCGGCTCCCTTTCATCCACTTGACCTCTGCCAGCACACACTGTTGAAGACACTTTGTTCGTGCATGCCTTCTGCACGGCTTCCAGCTGCTCTGGGGTCAGACCAAGGCTAGCAAACAAAGTCTCTTGTTCTTCCGTTGGACCACGGGGCTCTTTTCTTCTTTCCCCCCTTGCTTCCCCTTTGGGAGGGTCCCTTTTTGCTGGTGACTTAAGGCACAGGAAGTAATGGTGATCTGGGGGAGTGTCACCCCCTTTGCATTCACCATTACGACACAAAAAGTTGTTGTTGCAGGAGTCGTCAGTTCCATGAATGTCCAGGCATTTGAGGCAGGCTTTTGACTTTTTCACTTGAGCCCTCCGCTCTGATGGGCTGGCTTTCTTAAACAACTTACAGTGATATAAGCGTCCAGAATGACCTCCCTCACCGCACATACTACAAAGATCTCTCACATCACTTGCAGTGGCTTTGGTAAACGAACGCCTTTCCTGCCTCTCCTTTGGCTTCTCACGGGGCCCCAGTTCTCCTGTTCTGACAGAGTTCGTACGCCTGGAAGTCTGTAGCTGCTCCAGCTGCACCAGAACTGTCTTTTGGTCTCTCAGGAACTGCCATAGCTTGTCAAAACGGTTACGAGGGTTGACGTTGCTGGCTGCGTCACACCGATACAAAAGCCACCTTTCCTTCATGCTGTCAGGCAACTTACTCTCAAGTGAGCAGATCACCAGCTGGTTTTTTATGGCGTCCTCACAACCCAAGTCTATTAGATCCAACAACGCCCTTTCCACCGCTTGAATCAAATGTAGTGCCTCTCTTGGTTGGTTATTACGCACAGCTGGTAATTCCTGCAGCTCCACTACAATATCGTCCGCTATTTGCGACATGTCTCCATAACAGTCCTCCAAAACCCAAAAGACCTCATCTGCAGTACGGCAATGAGACAGCCTCAGTTCGCGTTTCACTGAGTCCACAATACTGTCCAGCAGGTGAAAGAGTCTACACTCCGGGGATCCTGTGGGCTCCGCTAATGCTTGGAGTGTGCCCCAGTTACTCTTCCAGCGCCAGTAGCTCCGTCTGTCCCCAGCGAACTTTGGAAGGCTTAAGGGAGCAAGTGCTATTCGAGGCCCGACTGACGCCTGGAAGGTGGCAGATGTGTTCTGTCTCTCTCTGACGCTACCAGGTGGCACAGTGTGCGCTGCTGCGGCGTGCTTGAGAAGTTAGTTACAAATGTTGGGCTTATGGGCCGCTGTGGTGGGTGTCTCTGAGGTGGCATTTGGGAAGACTCCAGCAGGGCGCCTGTAGCACGTGCCTCCACAGGATGGCTAGCATTATAACCCAGTACACTGCTGCTCACTTCAGTGGTTGGGTTAATGACTGGGCCCACACCTGCACTGAACACACAATCATCCTGAGCTGCTGCCCCACCATTCACACTGCTATGACCATCACCTCCGCCGCCGATGTCCTCCTCAACCTCTCTAGTGTCCACCACAGTAGCAAAGTCACCATGTGCAGTCTTTTCATTTTTATCCACATAGTTAGTCAGTACAACTACAGCCAACCTTCTCCTCTCTTTGCAGTCTCTGAGGCAGGCTCGCATAATGCTCACATCCTTTTCAGGGACGTAGCGATCCCAGCCCCGCACAAACTCCTCCAGTGCTTCAACTTTAGTTTCTAGGGCAGTTCGCATTATATCATACTTTTCAGGGGTCATGTGACACAGCTGGGGCCCTTCAGCCTGGACAAGCATGCCCTTCAGATCAGTTTCCAGTTCTTCATATTGGCCTGATGCAAACCGGGACCATAATGTCTCTTTTACCTTCCTCTCTGTCTCTTGGTATTTTATGCGGCAATTTTGTAACTTTTTTCTCACTTCAGCCACATCTGTTGCAAAATCGCTTGCATCCTCTTCCTCCATAAAAGCGATGTAATCAAAACTGCTATTACAGATATCCTCATAACTGTTTTTGAGTTCTTTTATTTCAGTTATAAGGTCATGCTCAGTCAAAAGTTCCATATTAAAGTCAATGGAGTTGACTCTCCTATTAAAAGCCCCCTGTGCGTAGGATCGCTTTTTCTTTAAATCCCCACAGTCTGTCATATTGGCTTCTTGTTGCCTCTCTCTGCTGCACTTGTTGGTTTGATGACGTACTAGCCTAGCGGCTAGTCAAAAGTTTTCAACGATCAGCTTATCCTATGCCGTCGCGCTAAAAGTTACAGATAAAGTCACTGATGACACAACTGTTGACAAACCGATGAAGACCAAACGATGACTTGTGATGATAGCTGCAGGCTTGAATTTGAGAACGATGCTTGATGACTGGCCGGGGATCCTCCCACCGCGAGCCTCCGTTTCCACGGCAACGGGTAAACGTTGGCTCTGTCCAAGCGCCGCTTCTCCTTCACGGAGCTGGTTTAGTTTCCACGGCAACGGGTAAACGTTGGCTCTGTCCAAGCGCTGCTTCTCCTTCACGGAGCTGGTTTAGTTTCCACTGAAACAGGTAAACGTTGACACTGTCCAACCGCCGCTTCTCCTTCACGGGGCCGGCTTAATGTCCACTGCAACAAGTAAACGTTGACACTGTCCAACCGCCGCTTCTCCTTCACGGGGCCGGCTTAATGTCCACTGCAACAAATAAACGTTGACACTGTCCAACCGCCGCTTCTCCTTCACGGGGCCGGCTCAATGTCCACTGCAACAAGTAAACGTTGACACTGTCCAACCGCCGCTTCTCCTTCACGGGGCCGGCTCAATGTCCACTGCAACAAGTAAACGTTGACACTGTCCAACCGCCGCTTCTCCTTCACGGGGCCGGCTCAATGTCCACTGCAACAAGTAAACGTTGACACTGTCCAACCGCCGCTTCTCCTTCACGGGGCCGGCTCAATGTCCACTGCAACAAGTAAACGTTGACACTGTCCAACCGCCGCTTCTCCTTCACGGGGCCGACTTAGTGTTGATTACTGTTGATTACTGAGTGTTGATTACTGTACGGTTTTATTAAACCATCCACCCTATAGTTTAACTCCCACCGTAAGGGATGTTTTAATTGATGAGCAGTGTATTACTCAGGCTCCGACAACTTCTTGCTGTAGTTAACGGGTTTATTAACATACAGTCATACGCCACTTGTCAAGAACCAGGTAATCAACTGGAAAACAAATATACAAAGAAACAACATAAATGATATGATCCCCAACAACACAATCTATATAAATGAACTTAATTATGAAATTACAACAATCAAAGTATTTATCATAAATTAATCATTCACAACTCACCAGCTCAGCCTCATCAATCAAAACCACATCAACTGATAATATAACGGTCGCGCATGCGCAGTTAACCCGTATTCTTAGAACTTCGCAGATTAGTATAAAAACCACCAATAATAAGAACACTCAAACACAAATGATAACTACTAATACCAGGGGAGAATATTATATACAATGTATCAAGTGTGAAAATAATGAAATAAATTATGATAACTACTAATGCCATGGGAGAATATTATATACAATGTATCAAGTGTTAAAATAATGAAATAAATTAACATGTTCTGTAAATATAAGAAAATTACACAAACACTACAAACTACAGAGTCAAAAATCACCATATCAAAGGAATACTTCCATATTTCGGGAGATACACTTATCGATAGCACTACAGTCAGCAGACAATTAGCTAAGCTTAGCATAAAGACTGGAAACAGCAAATCTGGCTCTGTCCCTATAGATTAAAAAAATGCTCCTACCAGCACATCTGAAGTTCACTAATAAACATGTTATCTTGTTTATTTAAGCCATGTTTAAGTTGAGATTAAATTAAAAATGCCTTATTAATTCTTCACATCCCCGGTCATATTGTGCACTCATTTAGCAATATATGCAAAAAAAAAAAAAAAAAAATCCATTTCTTTGTATTCCTACATTAAAATCCAATCATGTTTTCTTCTTGTGAAACAAAATATGACGTGTGCTTACGGAGGCTCGTACCAACCAATTTAAACCAATAATATTATGACATCCACTCATCAATCGATCTTCAGATTTTAGCTGCACAGAGCTAAGGTTCATTATGACATGCCCACTTTTCAACATTCAAATCAAATTCCTCCCAACGTTATGTCCCAACATTATGTCCCACCTTTCTGTCCTGTTTCACTCAGAAATATGTCATGATACGGAAGTTAGATACTCTCAAAATGCCGTTTCATCTGGACCAATGCCAGTTGCCAGGCAACCAGTGGAGACTTCAGGTCAAGTTACTAGTCTTGACCAAGAAATAGTCTGATGTAATCTCCTGTAAAATAGTGAATTGTCATTTTTACACTTCAGCTTTGGAACATATTAGACAAACAAGATTTAAAGTATTAATTTTCTCTTTGGATAGATCCAGGCTAGCTGTTTCCCTTTGTTTCCAGTTTTTATGCTAAGCTAAGCTAACTATCTACTGGCTGTAGCTTCATATTTAACAAGTATATAAAAGAAATAGAGTATCAATCTTTTCATCTGACTCTTGGCACAAAGGTAAATTTCCCAAAATGTCAAATGATTCCTTCAAGTCAACACCTCACTGACACTTAACAACTGTTAAAAAACATTTAGTGCCACAGAGGTACATTGATATTTATGTGATATATTGGATTGACGGGATAACAAAATAGAAACTCCTGCAGTGTTTGTGGAATGCAGTATAGTTTGAGCAGATGGGTATTTTACATCTTCCTTTACTCTTGGTGATAACATAATAAGATGACTGCTTGGGGGATAATTTGTGAGGAAAATGTGAGCAGTCACATATGCTCATTTTTTTTTTTTTTTACCTTTTAGAATTTATATTTGCCAATATCCTCTGTTGTCTTTCGTAAAGCTGGCAAACATAATCGTTACAGAATTTACAATTGATGCAGAACTTTTTGACTCCTCTCAAGGTGAATCATGTGAGGATTTTGATACTGTTTACACAGAACAGAGCTGTTGTCTGACAGGTTCGTTCTGCCTGCCTTGGGGGCATCATGCTCTTGAGTTATCAGCGTGACGATAGACCCATCTTAATTACTCTCAGATACAGCACTATAATCTGTCATTGTCAGGCTGATCAAGACTGTGCAAACCAAGCACTAAGGCTCATTCACCCAAACCAGAAGCCTATTGATTACTTCTCATACTTGAGTCATTGCGCTGTGGAGGGACATGGGAGGCAATAGAGCTAATGGAAGGGGGGAACTCAAAGTCACATTGTTTACATCTAAGATGACAGGTAAATGTATTTGAAAGGAAATATGGGTTTGATCTATTGGCTCCCAAATACTGTTGCACTCTGTCTGTAACTAACAAGGAAAATAAGCCCTGAGCTGCCAGATATCAACTGCCCTGCAGTTCAGACAGTCTGTTCCTAAATTTGATATTGACATTTTTGTCAATATTGACTGAATTTTTATTGTGATAACATTTTTGGCCATATCGCCCAACCCTAATGGACATATTCATTGATAAAAGGTTGCCTAATGACTGCACAGCACACAAACACACCACTTTGATCATTATGCTTCATATCAAATCTGACACATGGCTGGGCTTTTGTAGGTGGTGGTGGTGGTGATTGCCAGCATACATTTTTGAGAGCCTTTGGTATCATTTGTTTAATTCCCCAAATACTGTTTGCTATGAAATCTAAACACTTTCCAAATTAAAGGCCTGCAGGCTGAAATTGTTTGGCTATATATACAATATTTGAGGTATATTTACATCCCTGATTAAAGAGTTGGAATTATACAGATCTGCATTGTGTGTTTCACGTCCAACTGTATAGTTGTGATTTACTCCAGTGTCTAAAACATCACTGGCGTAAAAGGTTGCAGGATCAAAAAATATCAGTCCATGTAATAAAATATGTGTCAGTGACTGATACCAGACGTGTACTGGAATCACTGACTTCAAAAGAGAAAAACATGAACAACCAAAGCTCCGAACCATTAAAAAAAAAAGAATATTTTCTTAAAACATTTTTAAATCAATTTATCTAATAACTTGCATCCAGTTGTTGTTTTTGCTCCTGTTACACTGCACTTTATATATGTTCCCATTTCTTTTTTCCTGAAAGGTCTAATAGGGGTGTTGAATTTTTGTTGAATGCCTTTTAATGAGCTATGGGCCTTAATGGAGTCAGCAGAGCAAGTTTTTCCTTTATCATTATATGATGATGTTTGTTTTGTTTTGGTCCTTCTTTTCTATAGCACCTTTTAACTTTCCTATTAAAAAGTCTGATACAACTTTTATTACTGTATGCAATAATTTTACTGGTAAAACTTGAGATGGATCTCATTACTGGACCTCCATTAATGTGATCCATTTGTCAACATAAGCCGATTCCACTTGTCAGATTTTGACTTAGATTTTGAAGTTAATTCTGTCCTTTGTTCTTCGTTCCACCAGTGTACCAATTTCTGGAATAAATGGAAGAGCCGTTATATTTGCATACAGTATATAAATATACTCAAATATGCTGTTTCGTTAATCTGTTTTACAGCTTTTTGTGAGAGGCCATACCCACAGACAATATTAGTTATTAAAATAATTGATGCACAAAAACAAAAACCCATGTATTCATATCATTAATATATTAATATATCAAGTGAGTGACAATCATTCCAAACTACAGTGAATAAGTATGAGCTCTGAAGCATACTAACATACTAACTTGCAAGATATCCAACAGTATATAATATTTTTTGTTATATAGTTAAGTGCTAATTACATGTCATAAGTATACAGCAAACTGCAAGCTAATGTTAGCTAACTTACTAACTTCTATAGGAAATTATAGTAGTCAGCTAATAGGCTAGTGGTTGGATCCGTAAATGCATTTTCAACAACAAAACATAGTGGGAGGAAGTGGAAACCTATCGTCCATATTTATATAAAAATCAATGGGTATCCTCCACAAGCTTGAAGCATGGCCAAGAAAGCAGTGGCAACCAGCAGTGTAGCAGTTCCTTTGCCTTATGAAATTCAGAACAAACTTAGAGTTAAAATTAGGCCTTGTAGATCTAATATGAGTGAAGATTCTGCAACTGGATTGCTTATTTCTCTCTCCTCACAGTTGTCCAGAAACAGATTTGGACCCTCTAACAGACAGCTCTTGAGCAACAGGGACCTTTGTCTTTGTGGACAGCGTTGTAGCTTGCAAGCAGAAATCCATACTTTAATATGCAAACAAACTGAAGGAGCACGCAAAGTTCATTCCTCACAGTAGAGGTGCTCTCTGCTTCTTTTATTGCATACTCTTTTCTGCAAACAAGTCTCATTTAGTTTTGACAGTCCATGAAGCTCCCACGTTGTGTCTCCATAAAATTAATTGGTCATTGTAAAGTCTGCCTCCTCTCTTAACTGTGTTTTCTGTTATCCTCCGAGGCAGAACATATGCTAGCACTCATCAAAACAGAGCTACTGTTTACAAAAAAAGATTCAAAAAAGATTGCTTTTAGCATGCCTTGCTGTGACTGTACATGAATGATGAAGTGGACAAGTAGCTTTACAGTAACTTGTGAAATTTATTGACATAGCAGCCCAGTCTTCAACCCTTTAATGTGGAGGCTGAACTTTGCTCTGTCCCTCATGTCATGTATGGACCATATATGGATTTTTTTCTTGTAAGCTATAATTTTCTCTCATAAAGAAGATCCCACTTTTGTGAGAATTACCAGTCCATTCATGCGAAGTGCTGCCTGCAATGTATGGCACTGTTATTTCCTTGTGTGAAACTTCGAGGGCTATATTTTCATGCGGTTGCATGGTGCAAAACACAGCTGTGCTCTCTTATTTTTCTTGAGGTGCAGTTGTTCACAAACAGGATCATTATTTGTGGGTCGTAAACAGGATCATTACTGGAATTGTCAGTTTATGCCACCATAAACAGACGGTTTCACTCCCAGTTTGGCAGTTATGATATTGCTGCATGCAGATTCAACCAAATCTAATTGGATGGCTCATATTAAGTAAAAAAAGAAAGATTAACTACAAAAACTAGAACACGTTTTAGTTTACTTTTATTTATGGTTTAAACCTGCAAATGTAATGTGTTCATCACGTTGCTTTCATTTCAATATGTAACTTGAGTAGCTTTTGGCAGTTCATTTTGCCTGCTGTATATTTGCACTTGCATTCCTGCACATTCTGGCTGAGATTCCTCTTGGGAGAAACTCCTGCAAACTCTCCACACATTTCCAAAACTATACTTCATAATGGGGAGAGCTCCAAACACTCTCATTGTTAATGTTTGATAAAAGCTTCCTTCTAATTCCACCCTGTTTCCATATACGCCCTAAGTGCGCCGGAAGCCTGCAGCCACAAAAACGCCAAAAGTGTGCCGCCACTCCCTTGAAGACAGAGCACACTTCCTTTGTGCCACCACAGAAACACAATTATGTTCTTTTTTGTTGCCTCTGATCAGCTTTAGATGTAGTGTAGCTGATTGGATTTAAGTACATATACACCAAAGATTTATAGCTTTATTTTTTTTTTGGCATTTATTCATTACAATGTATTCATTTACCTTACATGCATGCCAGTTGCGGTTTTAAAGGATATATAAATCTAATATTTTTAACTTGATTTGTAAAAGGACCCAAGCAGAAGTAGATGTTTGCCACTTTCAATAAGATGTCAAAATAAATGAAATAACACAGAGGAAAGCAGAAAGAGGCTTATATTTGTCTTTTTTTGAATCAAGTACAGTAGAAATATTGCATTTAATCTCAATAAACTGCATCTGGGAGAAACATATGAGCAACATATTTTTACAGCCACAGTCCATGGTCCATACTAACCAAATGAAAAGTTTTGTTTTGTCAGCATAAGTGAAACTTAGCTGTGTACAGCAAACCTCTGAGGAAGACAGACCAGCTCCAGTCTAAAAACAGATATCAATAAATGTAAACAGCACTGGCCTAGGGATGTCATTAAAAAGAATGGCATGTCTAGACCTCATAAAACCAAAACATATTGTTATTTCGAAGCAGCAGGAGTTATTGCCTGTGAGCACTAAGATGACATCCATCAATTTAGGGTTTTATTGGAAAATGTAGATAGGCTGCTTGGGAGATGTAAATGATTTACTTAGCATAAAGTTTTGCTTGAACAAGCAGGGAGATAGTGTAGTTAGTGAGGGCAGGGAAGTATGTGTGTGACAAAGGCGGTATTGGAGCAAAAGCTGATTTCCCAAGCCTGAGAGAATCGCGATCTGTGCATGAATAAATAGGCTGGACCTGGAGAACGTGGATTATTCTGGTTCAAATATCAGTAGACTTAAGGGTTGTCAAATGGCATACATGTGTAATAGGATTGTTGTACATGATTTCATTTTGTCACTTGGACCCAAATGTCATATCTTCTAAGGTTTGCACTGATTGTTTCTCACTGTGTGCACAAATTGCTGTTTTATTCTCTCTGCCTTTTTCTTTTTTTTAATAGCACGTTCAGGCCAATTTAACTGAACCTCTTCACATTTAAAATTCTTTTCATATAATTTCTAATGGTGTGATGGCAAATGAAAACTGTGTTTGTAATAAAGGCAGTTAATATGATAGATCTCAGAGCACAGACAAATCACTATTAACTTCATTACTGCCTGTACAATATGACAATGTGCAAAATGCGATGTGACAGCAACCTGAATAAATCTAATTAACATGAAAAACATTTCAGATTTGGTGGCACACAGAAGTTTGCAAAATTCCTCACCACATTTTTTGAAATACCACAGCTTCAAAATACAGAGCATTTGCATGCAGTTGTGTATCACTTTGACATCCTGGCCTCATCTTTCTGTATATCTCAAATCTACATTTATTCAAATGTGTTCAGTGCAGTGAAGGTTGACACTGCATAATCCATCAAAATATTTCATTTGAAGAGAGGGGCTGGAATTATTTGAATCATCAGAAAGCAGCTCTGCTTGTGGTGAAGAAGCTCACTCTCAGATATTAGATAAGTTTTAAAGCCAAGGAACAAAAACCTAAAAATCTTTTGATATATACAGTACATGGCATGAAATCAGTCTTTTCTTTCAGTCTGACCTTGTCTCTCACTTTTCTAATGCTACTGTGTGTCTCCAGCCACAAAACATTACAAAGTAAACAATGTATTTTCTGTCAGTAGTAGTCATGCAGTAAAACAGTGTACAGGTCCTTGGAGTAAAAGTGTAAAGGATCTCTTCTTTAGAATGATTGGCATTCATTCGATAAAGAGTTGAATGTTGTGATTGTGTCTTTTCAGAGGAAAAATGATTCAGTATGAACATCATAATCATTGCTTGCCACATCCGGCCTAAAACAATGTTATATTTTTGATTGCTATACAAAGGACACATTTCTGCACCATACAAATGTGCTTAACAAAAAAAATACAGTAAAACAAAAGTCATCTTCACACTAATTAAATCATTTCACATTTTTCACATTATCAGATTTTCATATTCACCTGTAACATTCATAAACACATACTTTTTTACATCCTTGCCAAAAATTCCCATTATTCACACTTTTTTCTTTCCTTTTCATTTTTGGGGAATTTTTTTTTGACAAATGAAAATGCAGAGCGACAGGACACATAGGTAGAGTGAGGGGTATGACATGCAAAAAAAAAGGTTTATGTTGCATGCATTTTAACTAGTAGGCTACCATGGTGGACCTAGAATTCCTTTTCCTGCATTTATATGCAATTGTGAGCTCCTATTTTGGTTACACAAAGATTTGTTCAATTGTAGTTCCAGACTGAGTACATCTTTACATTTATTTTCCACCGAGTCTATATCTTTTTGCTTAAGCTTACATCTTTGATTGGCATGTTGTTGCTGACCTGAAAGTGGAATTTTCAAATCAACTATTGCCAAGTATAGAAAATATGTCTAAATATATCCATATCTTGCATGCAGCAGATCATTCTTTCCTTTTCAGTTACAAAGAGATGTAAATGTGGACATACAGGTAAAACTGACTACTATTTTCTTAACTGTTTATATCCTCCTGTCTTTTACCTTTGCTGTATATTACTTTCATATCAATTCAAATTGTGTGATCTATTACAAAGGTGTACCGTGAAGTGTAAAAATTGTACTCGTGTCCACTCTTCATTTGTTGCGCTGAAAAGGTACGTGGGCTGAATATGGAAGAGAGCAAGAATGATGTGTTTTAATGCCCATCTTTTCAGTGACATTATAAAGCTACAATAAAAAGAAAAAGAATATTATAATAATATTTTATACACACACACACACACACACACACATATATATATATATATAAATATTTGTCAAATAAGGTGTCTAATATACCAATACACAGTAAATATATTGACATATTTAATGTGAAAATATGGGAAAAAATATAATACAGAACAGAGAAGACATCTGTGATTTAATATGTGAAACTGTACATTTTATGCTGTAATTCTGCAGAAAGTGCAGTGTGGAAAAGGCAGGATTTGTAAAGCAGTACTTTGTTCATAAACAGAAACCTGTACTTTAGTTCTTCTATTCAGTAAACGCCACTCATGGACTCTTTTTGACTTGATAACTTGTTGATTAGCAACACAGGTAGATGAAACGAGAGCAGAGGCAACTTTCATGGTTACTTGGATGACACATTGAGCCCATGGCTGACGAACTGTTGAATGACAGTTGGTGCACCCTCGGGGTAGCACCTGTCTGTCAAAACTATATTGTAAGCGTAAGTGACATTATTAGGAAAATGCTGTCACCTCGTGCTTATGTAACTTGCAAAGTTTTAAATTATATATTCACAGTAAACAAACTATCTGATGGGTGACATGCTGTGTCCAGTGATTATGCCTAATTGTGTTTAATGATTCCCTAGACACACAAGCATGTCAGACAAAACAACTGCATGTTTGTTTTTGTCTCCTGCCATCACTCTTTGTGTTGAGTAGGTCACCTTAGAATATTCATCACCTCTTATGTCATCAACACCAACGCAATTTGCGGCGAAACATCTCCCTCTTCACTCAGTGGCGGTGTATTGCCAACACGGACCAGCTCGGCCATCAGGCATCGACAATGGCATAATTATGGAGTATTAAACGGTCACAGTGACATATCAGTCAGACAATATATGCAAAATGCTACAGAGGCCTACTTGGTTTACCCTTAGTCCTGACAGAATAGGCTGAAAAATGGAGGTTTGTTTGCTGGTGAATCATAATTACGACCGGTATTTATGTACCCATCAAGCCTTCAGTCAAGAGGAGCTACATTTGAAGGTGACTCTGGGATGCATCACATCAGGCTGCGGACATAGTGAAACAAGGCTTTCAGACAAGCTGTCTCCTCTCACCCAGCCTTTTAAATCATCATCACTCTAGCCAGCTGTGTGATAGTTCACATGATATATTACCTGTTAGAGCTGCAGCGTATACGTACGCACCGCCAACAGACAGTGACAATGAGTCTGGCAGCAAGCCGTTGCTCATTTCAGAAGCCACAGTCGTTTCATGCTTCTGTTTCCTGTTATTAAGCTATTGCTCCCATGCTGTTGTGTTAAGTGTCACTTAAACTGCCGGTTAGCTTTGGTGGATTTCCTTACTGTAGGCCTTTTTTGTCCCATTCGTTGCTTCAGTGATGTGGCTGGTTGATTTTTTTTCATTGTATGCTTCAATCAGCTTAGAGCAGCTTGTTAGACTGAAGATTCTGACACTGCTTGTGATTCTGCTGTCCAAAATTCAGCTGTCTACATTTATACAGGCTGAGTAAACTGGCTACTGGTCAGACTTTTGCAACCTGGGTCTTATCTGCATAGGTTTGGCTACCAGTCTTATTGTTTTGGTTGTGATAACATTGTACTTGGAAACCTATTTGTTGATGTGTGGACACAATGGCACTGCTAGATGTGGCTTTTCATCAGGGAAATTACACAAGCAATCAGTTTTTCTTTTCAGTATTTTTTCATTGGAAGCATTTTGCTGTGTGTTGATGGTTAGGGTGTTAGAGATGTGACAGTAAATGGATGCTACAATCACACGATCAGCGTCTTAGACCTCTTGGCCGCCAGGATACGCTCATCAGACAGACTGTAAACAAGTAAATTCAAGTGAAATATTATTTCACTCTGGCAGTACTTCAATATGATGATTTTTGGATTTTCAGAGCAGTCAGTCATGATGATATAATCCCATAATTTTATGATTCTAAAAATTGAAAAACAGTAGTTGTGGACAGTGAACAGTAAGACACAGTTCACTGGTTTGACCATTAGTTTTGTCTGTAAATTAGCATGCATTTGCCATAATGTGCTATATATCTATATCTGAAAGTATCCTCATTAGTATTGTGGTTTCAGCCATTTTGCAAATGTTCCTAGATGAATAATCTAATTTTGTGTAGATACAGTGCGGTTTAACTTATTCCTTTTTTGTCCATTTTTGCGTACAGTTCTCTTAATATAGAAATTGTTTTGTTCACAAATCAATACACATATAAATCATGAAAAAACTTATGCAGCATAATTGTGTGTTCATTTTTCTATGCAATCAATACAATACAATGGATTATAATGGGTATTTTGGGGGCATTAACATTCATTTTCACTTACAAAAAAGTAATTTAGATGATATGGTTAGAGCTTGAAACCTGTCAGATTGCCTGTATGATTGTGCCATGAACTCCATCATGGAGATGAAATAATTTTTTGGATTGACAGAAAATTAATTGGCAACTATGTTGAAAATAGTTTCGATGATTTCTCAAGGAAAAATGCCAAAATTTCTCTGGCTTTAGCTTCTCACATGTGGATTTGTGAGACAAAACTGGATATATGTTGGTTTTAGACTGATTTAACAAGGAAAGGGAAGATGCTAGCTTGAGCTCTGGCAAATTACAACAGGCACTTTTCACTATTTTCTTACATTTTATAGACAAAATGATTAATTGATTAATTTAGGTAATCAATTTAAATAAAAAATCATGCTAAGAATTGACAGGTTATATAATATGATAATAATTATACATAAACCACTGATCACCCAGGTTATGAAATCAATCAGTGATATTTAGAATAAACAGTTTACAAGAACCTCTATCATCCTGACACTGACTATCACAATTTCCACGAAATCAGCCAATTAACAGAATATTTGTCTTGGGGTGTCCTGAATAAAGATGTCACATTCTTTCAAAAAAGGTATGAAAGGTATGTTTGCCAACTTCTAACACAGGGAACAGAAATTATATTCTCAGTAGTAACAGTTGGTTCCTGTAGTAACAATAAAGTATTACCGGCATAAAGATTGGTCTAACAAGTTATGCCATTCACGTATGACAACATACAACCAGGACTGCAGAATTATCTGTTTATGTAAAAGGACACGTGCAAGGATGTCATTATTTCTTCTTTTTTCCTTTACCCCATTTCTTTATTTCTTTCTTCACTCCTTTTTTATGTGCCACCACCACTTATTACTGTTAGAGGGCAAGTGTGTGCCTGGCCTCAGCTGGGCATTATCCTGGCCCAGATTGTCCTTGGACCCCCATGTCTGTCTTATAACCTCGGCTGCAGCAGAGCCATATATCACCGGCTATTCTTAAAGCTTTTCTTACCATTGATTAATCCACTTTAATCTGATTCAAAAATGATCAAAGGCAAAGCATCAAAGCATTTTATAGAGGTAATTACTCACTCATTAGCCATATGTTTGACAAGTATGCCCTCCTGGCATTGGAAACCTCTCTATTAATCATAAACAGAGATCTGACAAAGGGAGATGGTGAAATGATGAAATATATATCCTGACTGAGAATCAGTAAGATTATATTATTGATGGATTACAGAGCAAGCTGTCACAAAATGACACAGTCTTTACTTGATGTATGACTGCCGAGAATATATTTTGGGTCATTTTTGCTGCCGTCATATTTCTTTGCAGTCATCATTATCAGTCTGACCTGCTCTGGGAGTTTTTCTCCCCATTCAAACACCCAGATGTCAACACATACAGCTTGTTATAACTGAAACAATCTAAACAAATGATCTCACCGGCCACCTAAACATGTTTTCCTCCACATAATATGAAGATGAAACTCTCCCCCTTCCCCCTTCAAACCGGCTACCCACTCTGCGTCTCCTGTCTTCCTGGGCGATCTCCCCGGGCTGTGAGGACAAGACAGGACAGGAGAGGATAAATTACAGCCACAGAGCCCTGGCTCCCTCTCTCATGCTTTCATTTGCACCAGCAATTAATCAGCCATCACTGGAGAGCTCTTGCATGTCAGGCTGAGGATTTTATTAGGGATGTCCTTTATGGGCCTTAATGAGACTTATGTCTTCCTTGAGTATTTCATTTGCTGCACATAGCCTGGCTGCTTGTAACCTTGAGGTGAAGAGTTTTTCCACAACAGTAGAGCTTGGCAGGGCTTTGTTACTCACCTCTCAATGATCTTGACTTGATTCTCTCTTTCATCCGTTAGCCGCCTCCCTCACTATTACAAATCCTCCTGTCTTGCGGTTATCTAATTTTAGATACAATTAGGCCTGATTTGTTTTGTTTATTCTGACGTTACTCCTCTCTCCAGTTTGAAATGCAGCACTAAGTGAGTTATTGAAAATGTGGCAAATCACCTTCCATTTTGTGAAATGCAGAGGAAGACAGTTATGCATCTCAATTATGCCCTACACATTTTATTTTTAAAATAATCATGATCAATCAAACACAACAGATTGGGTGTGTGGGATTGGTTCTTAGAAATAACACAAGCAGCAATATAACCTTAGTTTGGGCATCTCATGTTTTGCCATTGGGGTATATTCGACTCACGGAGCTAAGCATCTGATCTTACAATTAAAAAATATCCAGAAATCTATGAAAAGAAAGCCATTTTACAAAACCTACTGTTGTTCTGAAGGAATTTAAAAAAAATCCTCAAAGACCGGATGAATAAATATTCTGTCTGTTAAACCACATGATGGGCCTATCTCTTTGATCAGTTTGTACGGTATAAAGCAAAATTTAAAAATCTATAATGAGCACAGCCTATTGGCATTGGGATTTAATTTTTTTTGTTTATATATGTATACAACATAACTAGTGTTTAATATGATGCTTGTGTTTTACAAAAAGAGCTATAAATGTTGTGAAATGCAGATTTTGTTGTTATGTTGTATGTTAATGTCAGCCATTGGATTGATTGCAATGAAAACTTGTACAGACATTCATGGTACCCAGAGGATGAATCACATAGCTGTAGCGCCAACATCAGCTAAAGATTTCATTTTGTCCAAGACTTTGGTTTATGACAAAATACTCTCAATAGTAATGATATTTCCATCAACCTCAGCTGTATTTTGTGCTAATTAGCAAATGTCAGCATGTCAATGGGCTAAACTAAGATGGTGAACATCTTAATATCAGTGAGTTAGCATTGTCATTGTCATGTTAGCATGCAGTGCTGTGCCTATGTACACAGAGCCGCCTGCTAGCATGGCTGCAGGTTCTAGTATGGTAATCTTGTAAAAATGTTTATTTTTCAGAACATCCGATACTGTGACTCGAATGTAATTGTCAAAAATGACAGGCACAAACTGGGGCTAGCAGCAATGTAGCCAGAAAAACAGAACAAATAAATATGGAAACCAGGATTTGCAGAATGGCCACTTTCAGAAAGAAAATACAGTGCAACAAATGAAAAATTTTCTTCCTCTGACTATTTTCTCCTTTTATCATTATGTTGTTGGAGATTCTGGTGCAGGCTGTAACTGTTTTGTGTCTGCCCAAACAGCACCAGCTACAATCACAGTAAAAAACACTCAAAGTGGGCGTTACCCATTTAAACCATAACCACAGAGTCAGCCAGTAAGAGGATATGGAAGCCATCTGGTAGCATTTTTACAGTATGGTGTGGCAGTTTGCCCATGTGTGCTACAGGAAGGGTCGTATGACGGTCATGAAAGAAAAAGTCTCTGGAAATCTCCAAGGACACAGACATGAATATTCTCTGTCCAATTTTCTGGGTCAGACGTAGCTCAACCAAAGTACATGACCTGATCACATCTGTCACCAGGTTGTGTATACGCGTGAATGATCAAACTATATGACCTTTAAAAACTTAAATGATATCTTAGCAGTTCTTTATGCCACATTTGCAATATGTGATGAAACCATTTGGGGGAGAGGTTTTAAAATTACAGTGACTGCCCTCTTTTTTCTTTCTATTTTTTTCAAAGACACCATATGTTAATAAGTAGGACATTTTACTGGGCTGCTACAAAGTTTTGAAACTGTTTGAAGAACTAAAATTGGAACTGAATGTAACTGAAAGAAAAACATAAATGGAATACTTAGAAGACTAATGGTCCATAACATAAAGGTTTAGGACATTTACTCAAGTACTGTACCTAAGTACAATTTTGAGATACTTGCACTTGGAACATTGGAACAGCTTTATTTATTTGCAGATGAGGATTTTACTCATAAAACATACTTTATTATCAGCCTTTTAAATTAAAACTATCCCACAATAAAGTATTGTCTGTAGTTCAATCCACTACCACATAAAATGTTGCAATAATTATGATAATAATAATTAATGTTACATTTTTAATAATATAAAGCTCCAAATTGGGCCATTCTGCATTTTTACTTATGATTCCTTAAGTACATTTTGCTGGTAAAACTTTTGTACTTTCCACTTAAATAAGGATCTCTCATTTTGAAAAGCCTTAATACCAGTTGTCATTTCTTCTCTGTTTAATTATAATTGCCTGAAATACCGAACATGCTGTAAAAGAAAGGAGAAGATGTAGCCCTTTAATTTAGGTCACACATGTCCACACATATACACAGAAAAGATAATATGAATATCTGAATATAAAAGACTTTTAGTTCAACCAAGCTGGCCAAAGACACACACACGCATACACACACAGTCCATTTCTCGCTGACCGCACATCGATGGCCAGCTGTGCTCCCTGTTTGACAGCCAGGTGGTTCAGACTTTGGAGCACAGCAGCTTCAGTTAATTAAGGTTACCCATTTGGATCTTGTCAATGGCTAATTTGCAGATGAAAAAGATTCAAAAACTTTTTCTTACTTCAGCAGCCTAAGCATTGTTTTTCACTTCCCTAATGGTTTGGGCCTGTCAAGTGGAACATGACCGAACAGCGCCGGCAACTCAGTCTTCAGATGCATGGATGGAGAAAGTTTACTTTGAGAACTGCGGTAGCCGAGAATCAATATTGAACTTAGACAGGCTATTTACAGTACCTTGATAATGTTTGACAGAGGCTTTCAGTGTGGTTAGCATCAGGAAATGACTGGCCAAATTATTTTTGTGAAGAGCAAGTGAATGATGGGAACAGATCAGAATGGTTTTAATTCCACTTGATTAAAAATGATTTTAGATTTTTTAATATTTACAAAAGGGCTTTTTAATTATACTCCTTCATTGTGTTTTCTGATTTAATGGGGAATATTGCTTAATTTAAGAAAAAAATGTGCACTTTCTCAGACGAAGGACAATTGATATGGATGATTCTCTCCATAGGTCTGGAACTAAAGAATACAATATCATCACATTATTAAATCTTAAATATTAAATCTGAAGCTGCACTGAAAGATGGGTGAGAGACTTTGTGAAGCTATTGATGATTTTTTTATTCCCACACATGCTTTATATTCTGTGATAGTTGTTGTTATGAACCAGTTAAAATATACCCTTACCTCAGGAGAGTCTTCCTAGATACCCTCACACTCTATACTATATTTCACAATTAATTATCTGTGGAGAAGCGGCACATTTCCAGACTCTAGTTCGAGGAGAAAACAAATCATATACATGTAAATACATACATTAATAGGTCTGAATCTGGAAGATGTCTTTTGGGAAAGTGGCTGAAAGGAAAATGATGATTTTTTTTTTGACTCAACAGGACTGTGAGCTTTTTCCTGTGCAGAATGTGGAAGAAAATGAGGTTCAGCCTTTTTGCATTTTTAACCCAATTAATTTGTAGTTTGAGGTGTGACAGCGGTAAGAAGCACAAGTGGAGGAGCAGAATAATCAAATGACTCCCTCCCTGGGATTTAATAAACCAGAAAGTGCTAATTTCACCTTTGATTGCGTGCGGTATTTAATGCCTAAAGAAAGCATATCTAACTTTTCATCATGTGCCCAGTATGCCTACTGTTTTGGGCTGCATGCATTATGCTGCACAGTGCCCTTGGCAGCAGAGAACAGATGAGAAACTGAGCAGAACACGGTGACCCATGTTGTTAAGACATTGATCTTTAATAAACAAACACAGTAAATCTCTGCAAATATTTCTCTTGCATATACAGAAAAGACCAAAGCACTTAAATATTTGTTAATAGTTTAGTGATAAATGGGTCAACAATGATGAGCCTCTGTTACAGCCTGCTGCTGCTTGGAAAATGTTTTAAATACACACTTATGTTTAGAGAATCAGCCAAATTCCTCCTGAATTTCCTAACCTTTTACCAGCTTTGTAAGCACATACGAGGATGTACAGTATAAAGTACAAGCTACACTCCTTTCTTAGTATGTGGAAACCTGCAAATCTAAACATGTTTGACTTGGGTGCTATTTTTCGCAGTATCTTTACTTCAGACTAATGCTGCCACAAATTATTATTTTCATTGTTGATCAATCGAACGATTATGTTCTCAAGTGAGCCTTTACAGTAAGTGTTCAAAGAATTGTGACATACGTCTATTAAATTTTGCTTTGAATGTTATCACTCAATTGAATCAGTGCTATTAGTGGTTATCAGCCTAATAGATATAGGTAAGAAGGGGCCTGATACACTCGCTAGCAGGTCCAGAGGAGAGTTATCATCCAAATTATTTGTTTTGTCAGACCAACAGTCCAAGACTTAAAGATACTCAAAATTACTATCATATATGACAATGAAAAGCAGCAAGTCCTGGAACCTGAAAATGTTCAGCATTTTTCCTTGAAATTTTTTTTTTAATCAAAATATTTACTACTTAATTTTCTGTTGATCCTTTAATGGTTTTAGAACTACTTTGTCCCTCCTATTAAATTAAGTTGCTGTTTCACTGACCAATAAACACGTAAGACAACATAAAACAAAGTCCTTCACTTGATGAAGCATTTTTCACTCAAAGCTAAAAAAAATCTTGAGACATCACTTATAAACTTATAAAAGGAATTCACATCTTAACTAACAGAGGCATTCATATAAAACTGAAATTTGCAGTGCCTTACAAGATTCAAGGGGAAAATAAAGAAGGCAGACTGAGTGACTTTTCAGTGCAGTCACCCACCAGCTGCCGGAACATAAATAGTAATGTATCATTATGGCTGCGCTGAGGGAAAACACCCTATGTTTTAGTTCTTTGCGGAGGTCATGTGGCAAACGGTGGGTGTGTTCATGCAGCTCTCGCTTGGAAAAACAGGCTAAATCAGACCTTTATGATGCAGCCACGTAGACCCTCTGTATCTTAGAAAGGCGCTTATGGAGATTTTGTTTTTACTGATTTTCCTTTAAGTCTAAGAGAACAGTGTTTTCACTGCCATTGATTGAGCTGACACTGGATACTGATGGAATTGACCATGAAATAAATTAGATTTGTCTGCTTCTTATTTATGTCCCATAAATATCATGCAGGGTTTTTTTTTTGCTTAAATGAGGTGATGGCTGTAAAAAAAAAAAAAGAATAAAAAAAGATCTATGAATCTTTCTGTTTTTACTGCACATATTCAGCTGCAGGTCTGTCTGGAAAGAGCTCTGTGGCAGATGACTCGTGGTGTGCCCCACCACATGATGCAACACACCGCAAGTCCATATTTCTTTGAACTGGGGCTTTCATGGTAGTCTACCAAATATTATTTTGTTGTCTTTCTTTTAATTTTTTTAGTTTAGCAGTTGCTACAAACAAAATGTCTGTAGATAAAAGTTGGAAAAGCATTAATGTCAGTGCACTGGTATTACTTTTCTGATTAGGATCTGCATGATTTCTGATATTCAGATTGGATTTAAATTTTAAGAATTCTTATGTAAGTGCAGAGAATTGTAAAGCAGTCAGAGACAACACTGTATATTCTCTGGGTATCTCACTCTCTGGGCTTTAATCTTAAGATCTAGGCAGCAAATACCAAAAGAGAGACGAACAGTGGTGATAAAATCTGACAGTGCAAAGAGAAGAAGTCATCTTTTAAAAAAGGAGATGGTGAGGGGATTAAGGTTTGTTTGTTTCTGGATTTCTTCTCTGGATATATAACCTTTGGATTTGAATCAGCTGTTCCACAACATCTGAATGATTGCATAATAAGATCTTCTATCTTGTCTAAGGAATTTTATTTTTTGGTTCATCGTGTCGTGAGCACAGTTGATCATTAGATTGTCCTATTTCCTTACAGCTTTTTTTTCTTCTTTTTTTCATATGTGTATTTCTGACATAGAAATATTTGGCTGCCAGAGTCACTGACAGAGTGGTGATGAATTCCTGGAATGAGTTCCATGAAGTGGTCTGTTTTCCCCAAGTGAGAGCGACTGTTAAATATGCATGGGTGAAAAATAAATGAAGCAGCCTTCTAAGGAAATGTTGATGTTCATAAGGGACTTCCGTATGATTTACAAGTCTGTTTTATTGGGTAGTTTCAATTTTGATAAGCAGTCATCGAGATTCAGAGCTGGTGTGTACAGTACCTCTCACAAAATGGAAGCTGTTTAGCTTGGTTAGTTTTGTCTTTGGGTGTGTTAAAGTATAGATTTATCTATTGATGACACTGTTCTGTGATCAGTGGTCAGAGGTGATGGGAAGTGGGCAGTGATTGTCTATGTTTACCTGCCAGTGCTGAGTTATAAGGGATTTTCTCTTTGATTTTTCAAAGGAAGTTGGATTACATTACTGAGTTGGCTCATTCTGAACAGTTCTTTAAAACTGACTGACAGTTTTACTCATACTGGCCTATTCTGCAATGAGCATATCCATATTTCTCCGCAGCTTTATGGTTAAACCGATACCAACCCAAACATTCAACTGCTCCAAGGAGTTTTGGGACTGCAGTGGGACAACACAACTGCTAGATTTAATTGTTGTTCACATCAGTGCATTTTTGTGGTAATGATTTCGATAAGACTTTAACAATGTATAAAACCACTGGTGATGCAGATGTAAAATATTCACACACCACTGCTGAGGTCCAGGTTCACTTTCTGCTTGGTTGTACATTCCAAAGCACACAACGGTCAGTGTTTGCAGGCTGGAAATAGAGGTCTTCAGATGGAACGAACCAAAATGGACCCGTGGAAAACCTAACCAAATTCAAAGTGGGGGCAGATAGACTCAGTCCAAAAATAACAATAATTATATATTTTTATTTATTTTGGGAGGATTTTATGCATTTTTATAGTTAAGATTAGAAAGATGACAAGAAATGTGGGGGCATCACATACAGCAATGATCCACAGCCTGACACTGACTGGGGATGTTGTGGTTCATGGTTAGCACCTTAACCTCTAGGGCACCGAGGCAGCCCAAGAACTGGAGACAACTGTACCCGAGCCAAACAGAGTGAGAACACAAACACTGGCAGCAGCATGATTCGGCATCAATTCATGAGCAGCCACAGTCTGAAAGAGCAGCAGTACATATAATTTTTTCCAGTTTCCCAATTACAGTACACTGTGATGGAGCCTCAAGTTATGTACCTGAATATGAGTGCAAGAGGAGAAATAATCATTTATTGCTATAATTAAGGAAACACAAAACCATGGTTACAATAAAAAAAAGAAAACAATCTCTACAAAGTCGTGACATTACCTTTCAAAAGTCTTCACTCACATGAACAGACGGAAGCTTTTTGCATATCTTTTACCACAGACTTAAGACTGAAAAGTAATATGTAAAATACATAATAAACTGAAACAACATTTGGTTTTGTTTGTCAGTTATCAGTCATTGTGCCGAGCCTACTGAAATCAGTGCACTGTCAATCTCAATTATAGGGAGAGGAGGTCTTTTCAATGGGGAAAATGCCCAAATGGTAAAAAAAGTAGGCCAAATGATCTCAAGCCATGCAAAACAATTTACCCCTCTAATTAAATAGAAAGTGTCCCAATTAGGCGGAAAAATTGGGGATGTAAATGAAAGAAGATAAGACCTTAAGGAATAGTTTTTACCTCTGTGCGTGTTAAGTCTTCCCAGTGGCACTATTCATTGGCAGGTGAAAGAAGGCGATTTGGGATGAGATGAGCAGGGACATAGCTGTTTCAATCAAGAGTGGAGTTAGCAGTGGCATGCGCCACTGTACAGGGGAGTCGGCCGTTTTAAGATTGGGGAGGAATTGGGAATTCGTAACAGGATGCTGAGGGTTGAAAAATATATACAAGTGTTGCACAAAGCACCCAGAATTTGAGTCCTATGCTATAGCAGTGCCTTACTGAATGTGTTATTGATTTCCACCAACACCATCAACGGATAACACTGTGACATTCTCCTGTCTCAATCCCAAAAAAATACCGCCATCATGCTGTTGATGACAAAGAAGCAACACAAAGTTTTACACAAAGCTTTTCATTCACACTTGAAGCTGCAGTTCACAGTTGTCAGAGATTTTGACATAGTTCAAACACCCATAGTTTCTGACATCTTCACTGTTACAGAATACTGAAATGAACTAAAGATAAATTCACACTCACTTCACACCTCACCCATCACATTGGGCGTCTACTATCATTTGAAATGATAGGCATTCACAGATTTCATATATAAATTCTCTATAAGGAGAGTGTTTATTTTGTTGTTGCTTGCTAATGTTTTTAATGTTGTTGTTAATGTTTAATGTTGTTTTTTGGGAGGGGTGGGGGGGTCAATATTCAAGGTAGCAGGTGAATTTGTTTTTCCAAAATGATCTTTAGGGCAGAGAATGTGTCCACATTGTAATTTACAAGTGACTAGATCGTATTTGTGTGCTCGGACAGTATAATCATTTGCTGTCATGGTTGTCATAGTAATGACACGGATGAGTGTGCATGTATGCAAGCATGTTTCTGTCCAACAGCAGGGTACAAGAAGCATATGGATGTTTCACTCAACTGAGGTTTGAATTGCATTTGAATCCACTTTGAACACAATTCAATTCAACCATTTTGGTCTGTTTGTTGTTGTTTAAAATCTGTATCCAATATGCTCTAAATCAATACATCATGGACCCTCAGGTGACACCATTTAAAACATTTTTAAAGCATTCAGTTTTATTTCAGAGAGTATTTATAACTGCACATACTCTTTTTCATCAATATACTTTTTGATTTTAACATTTGGTTGATGAGTATAAGCCAGAATGTCTTTATTCTGCCATTTCATCAGACAGAATATCTATTAAACTTGTGGTACAGTGTTTGTGGTACAAGCGGTCGAAATGAGTGTCTTGGCTCAGCGTTAGAGATAGGGTGAGGAGCTCGGACATCCGGAGGGAGCTCAGAGTAGAGCCGCTCCTTTGCCCTCCTGCTCCTTCGCATCAAAAGGAGTCAGCTGAGGTGGTTTAGGAACCTTGTTAGGATGCCTCCTGGAAACCTCCCTCTGGAGGTGTTCCTGGCACGTCCAACTGGCAGGAGACCCCGGGGCAGACCCAAAACACAGTGGAGGGATTACATCTCCTCTGGCCTGGGAACGCCTTGGGATCCCCCTGGAGGAGCTGGAGGGTGTTGCTGGGGTGAAGGATGTCTGGGTTTCCTTATTCAGTCTGTTGCCACCGTGACCTGGTCCTGGGATCAAAACTTGTAACCTGTGTACAGCAAATTCTTTCTAAACAGATTTTAGAAAGATTTTTTATTTTTATCATTTTTGTTTGAAAGGTGACATAAACTATTAATTTCAGTCCAACATCTACTTGATTAATCAAGTAATTGTTTCAGCTCTAACTCTGATACCCTACCACTGATGCATTGATTGTGTTGCCCTTTTTTGAGAATCAGTATGGTGACAATCAGTGAAGTCTTTGTGTCAATTAAATATCTATTGCTTATTAAAGGTGTCATAACTGCCAAATACCAATCCCATAACTGTGTCCAAAATCACTCTGTATTTCTATAGTAACTGTCCACTATTTTATGTGTCTGAATTCTGACTTCACTATATATATATTCAAAAATTCCCAGTGGTATGAAAAGTAGTATTCATGACATGTACTGTGCTGACAACCCCACTATGTAAGGCATCACATTTTATAGATACACCTGTCAGCGATGACAATAATGAGGCTTCTTAAGTGTCCAAAGTCTCAATTTACTGCTCACTGTAGAGTACAGTGCTGAGGGTCTTTCATATACTACAGGGCAGTCAGACTGGCCATCATGAGCACCAGGAGAAATCCCAGTGGACTGGTCACTCTGTGGGCGGCTGGAGCAGGCCATTATACAAATAGTCCTGGTCTGTGCCTCGTATGGGGAGTAGTGAATGACCGAATGGGGATGTGATTTTGGACATTCAAGACCTGATAAGAGGAGGTGCTGAAGAAAAGCAAAACTGAAAGTCACAAAGTCCCGATGCAAGAGACATGTGGATATTTTGGGATTCTGGCTCCAGAAATGGTGATATGTACAAAAATGATGTGTAATCAGGTTTTCATGCTCAAATATTAAACATTCATTTTGTGAAATGTCAGTTCATCAGGCAATGTTGAAAAACATAAAATGGACCATTTTATATGCAGATGAAACCCAACTTCTAACTAACCATTACTGTAGTAGGCCTTTTTCACAGAACACATTTTGTCACAGTAGAAAAACACAGGTGTGAATCATAAAATTTAAGATGGCTGAGTCCCATTTAGCTGCTTCAGTTTTAGGCTCCTGGTATTGTGCATGTGGGCTCACTGTCACACTGTCATGACTTACTGGGACTCTTGAGTATAACAAAGCCGTAGTTAAAATGATTAGTAACACCTGTGCTTTCCCTACTATGACAATGCTGTTAAAAAAGGTCTGTCTGCTTAACGTTTATGCCAGATATTGGAACAGAGGGTGTAGTTTCTCTAAATTTATGTGTCATTTTGGCACAAAACACTTCTATTTATTTATTTGTTTATTTTTCAAGCATTTGTAAGAAATGTATATATCTTTAGTTTCAACACTTGAATGTTCACTGAACCATAAACAAAGACCAATAAACAGATATGTCAATGTGACACTCCCCTACCTTGTCATCACCTGTCATATCACTGTACAAAATTACAATAAATTATTGAAATATTTAAAGTTTAAAAACAAAACATACAAGTCACCATTAAATGGAGGAATGTACAATATGTAAACACTACAGAGACAACATTTCAAATATTTTTCATTGATCCAAAGGGACAGGTTCTGCAAGCGTGCTAGCAGATGTATATATCTTTAAAAATATTTCTATATTTGGAATCCATCCAAGTACAACAGCAGACAAGCTTGATTTTTTTTTTTTTAATGTATTTTTGTTCTGTTGGGTGTTTTTATGAGTCATAGTAGCAATATATGTTTAAAGCAATTGGTTTTACTAGAGAAAAAAAAACTTATTTATGAAAAAAATATTTACAAGTGTTCAGGAAGTCACACTGCGACAGATTTTAGTAAAATGTGTTATTCATTTGCACATGCAAACTGTGAACCACAATATCTCTATATGATCATTTTTTTCATGTCATACAACTCTCATTTCATCTTGATTGTAGGATGCAGTTTTCTTTTGTATTTCCAGTGGTGCGGGGCAGTCGTTGACGAGAACAGTCTCTCTTGTGGCTTTAAGCTCGCCTCGCCCCGAACCATCTCATCCGATATTCTGCCTATTCCTTTCCCCGGGATTATGAATAAAACAATCATTGTTTGCTCAATGAAATTTCTACCTCACTTCCCTCTGCTGATGATTATCTTGTTTAAAGTATATCAGCTGGAAAATATACTCTGTAATTTGAATGCCAATGATTCCACCAAATATGTTTGGGGAGAAACATAATACTGTGCGCTCTTATTGCTTTTTTATCTTTAGAAATGCATTCACAGTTTCCATTCAGAGGCTCAAGATTGTATGAAATGTGCAATTAGACAATCCTTGCACCTGTGAATATGACCTTTATAGTGTGAGAATACACTCTGACAGTGTGTGCATGTCTGATCATTGTTTCCTGATAAACAAATGTGTGTGTTTATTAGAGTATATGACTGTGTGAATTATTTGTGTGTGTGTGCAGCTCTCTATATCATATGTGTGGGAGATTGCTGGTTAGCTTTGCTCTACTTCAGCATTGGCCTATAGCTCCCTTTGCTCTCCCAGAGGCTTTAATGAAGATGGCCAAGTGAGGGTCAGTCACCCCTCTCTTCAGAGCCCACAAAAGCTTTTGCCGGTCATTATACTCCTCGAGGGCTCTATTTTGTAAACACATATTACTCTGTGTATGTGTGTGTGTGTGTGTGTGTGTATGCAGCAATGTGTGGGCGGAAGGGTCAGTGGATGTGTGAATTGAATGACTGTCAGGTTTCAGACTCCAGCCTCTCCTGCTAATGCTCAGCCATCTGTTCGTGATGCAGCAGTGATGCATTGAACTCTTTTCAAACAGTTTTCTAGAGTTTTCTGGACAGGTTTTATCTAGGAGAGAGGAAAGAAAACACATGCTGTCATCTTTGGAAGCTCTGTACAGGCTCTAACTGTAAGTGCTCCTTTTTTCTTCCCCAGAGCTCCTTGCCCATTAAGGATGAGCCGTTAAAATGGTCGGCACAATGCTCCAGCACATCTTGCATTCCCATCAGCAATGTTTGGACTGATATCTCCCCTGAAGGATAATTAAGTTATTTTAATATTCAATTGTGATAACTTTAAGGCTGTCTAGTTTCTGCATCAGCACTGTAAAGATAAGCCATATAACTACAGTGCTACGTCTACTGTAGGAGTTAAAATGAATAATCTGTCCCCGGTTCTGCTGGCTTGAATTTCTGGAGTGAGTTAGACAGATGGTTATAGCTGGGATTTCAAAGTGATGGAGTAAAACTAACGTTGCCTGCCTTCGCCAACTCTAATTCTTTCATCCCAGTGAGTTGCACTTAACGAAAGCAGTCCCTTGTTGCCTAAATGAAAGTGCACAACAAAGCGAATCTGCTGACTGTCACTACTCAGCACATCAGCCTGCTTGGGTGCCATGCCATACTGAGCAGAGCAAAATGAAGCAGCTTTCTGCACTCGACTGCTTCTTCCTTCAGGCTGGTGGAGCCCAGAGTCCAGAGAGGTAAATGGATGAATGGAGGCTTTATGGAGATGAGGAAGTGTAATGGTACTCTCCTCTCAATCCTGGCGGCTGCAACAGTAGCTCTCTGTGTCTTTTATCAGACACATGAAAGGAGGACAATAAGCCTCTCTGCTATCAACAATATGGTGTCATTTGAAGCTGATTATCCCTCTGTTGAGGAAGAGGAAAATAAAAGACTAGGAGACAATGGATAGAGTTAGGAGCCAAGGTTTCTCCTCCCGTGAGGAAATCCTACGTTCTGCTTTGTCTTATTTAAAAAAAATCTCATCTGCCCACTCATTGCCATTGTCATGGAACATTTTACACTTATCTTCCTTACATAAATGCCAAATTTAAAGTTTTCTAGGGACACAAGCATAAGGCATTCATCAAGGCATTCATTTGACTTCAACATTAATGAGTCTTAAATGGTTTTAATATCCAATTAGTGTGTATTAATTCATTGTTAATTCATCTCCTGTTGATCGTGTGTCCTATAGTTTTTGCTCAAATCCGACTTGGTTTGGCATTATAAAATAAACACAACTAATAATTTGACATTAATGAGTTAAATGAGTTTATTTTAAATGTTTGTCTTGTGTGTCAACACAGTCTGTGCCAAATGCAGCAGAATGTTCCTGCGTTGTTTTTTGGGCTCTTTGTGGAATTTTCAAACACTCCATAATTAGGAGAGCCACACAGCATTGTGTCAAGGTGTGCTTCATTATGAAAAAGCATGAAAAAGTACCTGCTCATAACCAGTAAATAGAGAAATGGAAATAGATACCAAATAGAACACCCCATAGTTGCAGAATTAATTTTGAAAGCTAGTTTTATCTTAGATTGTCTTGTGATTACAATGCATTGTACTGTTGTAAATTAGCAGACAACTAAAACTTTAAATTGTGTCAACAAAACCTATGAAAAATTGTTTTCATATTGTTTCAATCAAATGCCTTTATAATTACAGGCTGATGATAGTTTTATAGGAAAGATTTACATTAAAGGATAGGTTCACAATTTTGTTTGTCCTAAAACAAGGCAGGTTCTCAAATGAACTGCATGCATGTTTTTCTTGCTGTAATCATTCCTACTGTTCTCACTGACTATTAAAAGATCTCTTCATAATGCACTTTCAATATAAGTAACAGGGGACATAATTCAAAGCCCCCCTTTTGTATAAAAAAATGTATTTAAAGTTTTTTTGAAGCTGGTGTGAGGTATGAGCTGTCCAAATTAGTCAAATTAAGTGAACATCTCTCAGAGTTACTGTCTTTTTAGTGCCAAATGCCCTTATTTTGTTCGATCCTTCCACTGAAGCTGAACTGGAAAACACAGTCTGTCGACAAACAAAGAGGGATCTTTTTTACTAAAAAGACTGTAGCTGTGGAAGATGTCCGCTTTATTTGACTGACTTAGACTGCTGAAGCCTCATAATATCTTGAAACTTAAATACATTTATACTTAAAATGATCACTTACAGTGTAAACACATTAGGAGAAGATTCTGTAATGCCCAGTATGAACAGGAGGAATGATTACAGCAAGAAAAACCTGTTTCATTGCTCATATGGGCACCTCCCTTTTGTTTTTGTTTTCTGACAAACTTAGAAAACTCAGAAAGTATCCTTTAAGTTTTGTTACTGGTTAGCCAACAATTTACTTTTGTTCAACATACAGCCTAGTTTAAAGCATAAGCATTCACACAAACACCCCTCACTAACTGATCAGTAGTAGTAGTAGACCACCGTTTCAAATGAAAGTAAACTTCAAAAGCCCAACTGAACCTTTAAGTTGATAAGTGAACTTTAATCTCTCCTCCTTATTAATTCCAGTTTGGCCTGCCTGCACACAGTTTACATTGTGCTGTTTCCCCTTGAGGTCAAATATAAAGTTCAACCATCTATCATCCATCTTCTTTCTCCCTAAAATCATCTGTAGAGAGGCTGTTAAGACCTCCTCCATCACTGCTTTGAAACAAGCCTGAGGCTTTAAAAGGTGTTGATGTCGATGTCCAAATTGAGACTGAATACAGGAGTCGAGTAGCAGAATTTTTCCACTTTTCACCATTACTTATCGAGATGTACTAGCTGTTATATATCGGACTACTTGTAAAGTACATGAAATATATAGCTTGTGAAGAAGGTTTTGCATTTTTTATTATCTTTCGCTCTGCTGAATTTGGCTGATGTTCGCATGTTTAATGGTCTTGTTTGATGTAGAACAGTAAACAGTGATAGGTCTGATGGTATTTGCTGAAAAAATATTACATTAGTCAGCAGTAAATATCCGACTATTATTTTTTATATGTACGGTAACAGGAAGCCATTTTATCACAGACTATCACTGTTTATATATGATATAGTCATATTTCATATACTGTCATATTTAAATAATCTAAAAGGTCATTAATGAACACTTTTTAAGATTTTTGAATAAAACAAAAAAAAAAAAAAAAAATGTCAGTTTTAAAAGAAAGAAATCCGGACTAGATGTGCTGAAATGCTGCGATGTTTGAAGCATGACAGTGATTATAATCAAAGTTATAAGTTCTGTGTCGCTGAGGGAGATGCGTGCGTGAGGAAAGAGACTTTACGTGTGTATAAACTTGAGAGAGAAAAGAGAGAGAGGCAGAAAAAAGAGATGAAGACAGCAGAGAACAAATTATTGGGATCAAGCCAGATGCTTCAGGTCTCCATAGAAACTCCCCACACTTTACACTCTTCTCTATTTCCCCTCCATTTCTTTATTTATTTTGTTGTCAGCAGTTCCAGAATAACTTAATTAAAGCCAAGGCAGGCTAGCATGCTGTGAGAGATGACAGGAGGCCTGAGATGATTTGTGATGGATTACTGCATTTTATCTTCCCTTTATTTACTCCGTTGAAATGCACTGAAGCTTGCTATAATGCCAAATGAATGTGTGATAAACAGTGTTTTTGTGTTTGCTCAAAACGATTTAACAAACAAGTCTTTGCAAATATGGATGAGAATTTTTTTCCCCCCCTTACTTTATACATAATCCATGTTTTTGTTTTGAACTGGTGTCCTGCTGTCTGCGCAGATAAAAGTGGTGGCAGCAGCAGTGGGTACCTGTAAAAAGCTCAGCTGCAGAGCTCCAGTGATAAACAGGACTCTTAATTGGACATCATGGGGGGAGTAAAAGCACATCATCTTCGCTTGAACTGATTAACTAGCAAAGTTTGTTTTTCTGTTTATTTTCTGTTTATATAACATCATCCCGATAATGCCACACGGTGCAAGGTCACTGAGATTTCTGAATACACAAATTAGCATCAGTGATATATTCAAAGTTGAGCATGATTTCATGCTTGAGGGGGTTTTTAAAACAGGTATACATCTTAAACCCTCAAGGTTAGGTCCTCTAGGCAGAAATTTTTTTTTTTTTCCCCCACCTACACATCCCTCTGAAATCACAAAATAAAGACCTAGTTTCAGTCGGTGCTCATGAAAAAATCTTTAACTCAGATTGATATCAACTACTGACTGAGCTGTCACACACTGTCAGTCAATGTACTGTATCAAGAGCTCTGTCAATCAGAGTTGAGAAGTTTTTATTTTGCTATTTCACTGCTAAACTATTGAACATGTCTTAGATGTTGATGATTGAAGCTTCAAAACAAAGTGTAAAGTGGATGCACTCAAGTCCCTTCTTATTCTGTGACTGTTGCCCCAAGTCAGGATAACACTCCCACTGTTGTGGAAAGAGTTACTTTTCTTTAATGGCTGCTGAGCAGTGTGGCAGTTGGGGTGAAACTCTCTGCAGGCTTGGAGTTCAATAATCTGAACCTATGAAGGGAACCGGGACAGTTAACTGGGGTGGACGTTTGTTCCAAAACATTGTTTTTTCTTTTGGTAATGTAGTATACAGAGCTGCCACTACCTCCGAATTGCACTTAAGACAGTGTAACAGGGCTTTGGCTTTGTGGTTTTCTCTTCCTGCTAATGGACTGTCCTCAGCCAGGGGTGCTATCCATCACATGCACTACCTGAAGTCTGGAGCCTCTATAAAGATTAGGACTGTTAAGAGAAGATGGATGGCCCTTGTCGCCGCCAAGCATCATCCCCAAATGCCTAAATTAAATCTAGAAATTCTCATAGGGAGTTTAGAGTAGCCTAGTAATAGCAGACATGAGGCAGGGCTAGCCTCACCCTCGCTATCATTACTATGGCCCATCTTGAAATATTTATGAAAACTGTGAATATTACCTTTAAGGGCCATTTTAATGTTAGTTGAAGAGGACTTTAGCAGTGGGAGAAAATCTCACTTTGGTTCAATTCCCAGTGGGATTTTTGTGGTGTAAGACACATTTTCATTTGGCAGAGAAGAGCAGTGGAGCTAACTGGCTCTTTCCTCACCCCCCACCCACCCTCTTGTCTTTTTTTTTTCTTTTTTCTTTTTGCCTCTGGGAATTAGTCAAAGAGCGAAACAATCGTTAAAGAAGTCCATATTAGATTGACCTTTGTTTCTCAGCTTACACCTCTTTTGGTCTTTTAAAAGGTTTGTTGGTCCTGTGGCCTTTTAAAGCCAGTGGTTATGGATTTGTTTCCTCTCATTGAGATGGTTGACTGAGGTGGCATGGTTTTAATTCACCGTTGGAAGCCCTTTAAAAATAAGCACACCCAGTTTAATAGATGCAAAGCTTCCTCTGCTTTGTAGAAGTATTGCAGAGAGGGGGCGACTACATGATCGTAGTGTCATCTGTTGCCTTTTTACCGCCACAAGGTCAGATACACTTACTCTGAATGAATGAATACATGATTTAATTAATTACTTTCTAGATCCATTAAATATTTTATGGCAAATCCATGTCAATGTTTTCATAGCCAAATTACAAGTCATTGAATACTGATTATTGAACAACACTATATTTTTTGTAACCACATTTTTACAGGAGTAAAGATTGTCAGTTCATACACATGATGCTGAATATAGAATATTCCTAATATGCTGTCACTGACTGACAGACAAATTGTCTTCTTTGCTCCTCCAGCACTTAAATTGATCATTTGATGGTAAAAAGTTTAGATGAGACAGCAATGTTTTCCCATACTTTTTCCAGACACACCCCTTGGCTGAAAGACAGATTATTGTAATTTTAAAAAATATATAAATTAGATACAAGATCCCCCCCTGGTGATAATACACTTAAGATGCAGATGTACTGTCAGTGTCAAACTGAGGGTTATTTCCTGGAAATCTGTGAGCTTGAATAACAGGCCTCCTGACGAATGACATTTAAACATTTTGGATTCAAAGTTGTTCTTACATCACTAAGACTTAAATCTTTTCAATGCAGAAGCTTCATAATTGATTAAATATTCAAGATGTGCAGCTGTGCAAAGTCGGCTGATGCTGAACTATCCATTTTTTTTAATGTTTTGGGATTTTATTAGGTCAAAAGTGTTTTTGCTTTCTCAAGTCAAGTCAAGTCTCAGAGCAGTCAAGTCCAAGTTAAGTCTCAACCATAGATGTAACAAGGTGTGACATCACTCTTTGGTTTGCATTGATGCCAGTTTGAAGCCCAGAGTTTCTGCTTGTGTCCATTTGGAGCCAGCATCTTCCAAATAAGGAGTGCAGGGTGAAGTAAAAGCTAGCTTACTGGAAAAACTGAGCTGTGCACACTGGGTCTAACTTTAGCTACTTTAGCTAAATTGTGCTAAAAGGGCAAGCATCATAGTCAAGTAACATTAAACTTAGTGAAACATTGTAATAATAGTCTGACTCAGTGTGAGTCCCAGAGCAGGGGAGAGAAGGAGGTGAATAAACTGTCAATCGTAGCTGTCAATCAACACATACATGTCAGACATAAAAGCTATTATGACCACCTAGACACTTAGTAGGGGGCCAGAATTTAGTGATTGAAACCATAAACACTCATTGAAAAAGAATATCAACTTAAGTGGGATTTGGGTTTAACGAGGTAACTTCAGGTTTAACTTTAGGTTTTCAGGGTTACGATGGTGGTTCACTTCTTACTGGAGTACATCACCATGGCAACTTATGCTGAACAACTACCTTCAGGGGATCAGTTCACAACCTGTCAACACCCTGACCACTGACCAATCAGATCACTTGTTAATTTTATTGTTCCAGGCTTTCTATTTCCACTCTGGTTTTAACGCAGAGTTTCTAACAAATGGAGAGATCGTTTACAACATTAAACACATAATGATGATTTTAGCTGCATTTTAGTTGTTCAAAGTTGATTTTATCCCCTAGAGTGATAAATGACAGTGAGGATGGCTCAGAATAACATGAGACAACTGTGTGATGATAATTGGAAATAAAAATGAAAAATTGTCTTTTATTAGAAAAATAATCCACACACTGTTAATTGGCTCCCATGATTATAAAAGCAACATTTAGGTCAGGCAGACCTCATCAGTCATTAACTACTTTTCTCTTCAGTATCAGAAACAGTCTGGCATTACATTTGAGATTTTTTATGTGACATATTCAGAATGATGTCTTCATTATCCAACTATATAGCAAGAATACTCACTACTACTACTACTAAAGTCATATATAATAATTCCTGCTTTTCATATTTGGAAATTATTTCTAGTGTCTCTACATCCTCCTATTCTGTTGAATGACTACAGGCTATCATTAACATTTCACTTTGTTGAATATGACTTTTTGCTGTCCCTAAAACAGAAGTTTACAACAGGTTTTGGTATCTTGGTATCGCCATTTCATCTCATATCATATGAAGTTCTTCATTCATGGTTCTGATGATGTTGCTCGTAATTAGCAATCTCTCCTCTTTCACATGAACTTGCTTGTAAATGGATAGGAAAACCCGGAGTTGACTAAGTTAGTTGACAGCCAGCTTTGTATTACTGGTTATCTGAATGGCCAATGTTAGGCTCAGTGAAGCCAGCTAATGAAAAGATATCCTGGTTATGTTAAACTTGCTTCATAGTAAAGTAAAGAAAAAAATCAGGAAACAGGGAAGATTTCTTCAATATGATAAAGATGATAAAAGAAAATAATTGCCTGTCTTTGAAAGACATCTATTTCAAATTCAGGCTCTCTCTGCAGTTGAGGTTGATAAAGTGCCACTTCTCCACAGTCACAGTGCTGAATTGTGCTGAGTAGGACCACATAGTGTACAGCCTTCCTCTGTGTGAATTAAGTGGATTTTTATTCACTATAAAACAGCTAGGATGTTTTCCCTGCATTTGTATAGCTGACAGTTATTGAAATGACTAATAGTGAACAGTGCATGCATTCTGGACAATTGATATGGCTAATTTTGAGTAAAACCGATTACAGAGACCATAAAAAAACACTGTCACTCCTTCTGAGTGTTTTTCTGATTATTATTTTGACCGCCAGCATGTTCAATAGTCTGTCTTGTGTTAAATACAGTACCCCAGCTCTTGTTCCACACTTAGCCCAGGGGAGAGTTGCTGCCAGTCATTTTCAATTTGAAGTGTAATGAACTGCCACCAATCTTTCCTCCATGGTTTCTACTATAACATTTAAATCAAGCATCAAGAATCTCATGCTGCTATTGCAGCAGTTGGTGGTAAGTCTCTCTCCTCCCCTTATGTCAATGCATCATGAAAGGTTTTTGTAATATATTTTTTCCCTGCTAGCAGTGTAAAGCCCCATGTGTATCATGTCTGAGTGCTGCAAGGGTGGGAAAGAGTAGCTTTTCTCATTTCCTCTGACTGTTTTGGAACTGAATCACATTAGCACAGTGACAGGGAGTATGACTAGACCATAAAACATCCCGCTTTGCCTCTGTCCAAATGAGAGATGTGTCTGCTCAACACTGCAGGTGCTTGCAGGAGCTGAATGATGCAATGAGAATATTGAAAATTACTCTCTCTGGCATTCCCTTTTAGACCAGCCTCAGCGCTGCATCTCACTCTTGGATGGTTCACATTTACCAGCTTATCAGATTTAAAACCATCATTACTGTAACGAGGACTTGCTGTTTTATGGTGGCTTTTGTGCATCAGCTCTTCAAGCTTGGAGACACTGTTGAGCTGGGCTAGCAGACCTGGGTAGTGCCAGTTGTGGGTAACAGGCCAAGATGTGTCAGGGGAGCAGACTGTTATTATCTGCGATGAAAATCCATGCTATCCTGACGGCTACAATTAGTGTCAGCTGGGGTATTGAGTCTTTAAAAAGGACTCCTGGCCTTTTGGCTCCCAGCCTGTCTGGCTATAGATGTCTCTAATGAGTCATTAGCCGCATGGCCTCTCCTCTCATGAGTCCACCCCATAATGGCACACCTTTCATCTATTTTACAGAGAGGCTGTCGTTGGTCATTAGTACAGCTCTGAAGTCCTATTACCTTTACGTCAATGATGAATGAATAGAATGCGGCTGCCAAGAACAATATCTCTTCGTATCCTGTGGTCAGCCATGACTCTTTTTTAATTCAATTTCTCCTCCACCATTACGTGTAATTGATAATTGATATGGTCCGTTTTCATTGTCAGAAGATTTTTTTTTTTTTTTACCTAAACCACACGGCCGATTGTTATTCCCATGTGTTTACCAGAGTTGTGTTTTGTTGTCCTCAGTTTGCTGTCACAGCTGATGATTTGACACTGATGTGATCCACAGGGAGTTGCAGCTTTTGGGGAGAAACCTTCTATAATAATAAAGCTGCTTCAGTGGTTTAAAATGCTGCACGATACCCAAACACAGTGCCATCTCGCCCATGCCACTCAGTATTGCTTCCATGCCCTTGTCTCTCATTGAAATTATTCATCTTCAGATTGTTATTTTCTCTTCATTTCTTTGTTTCTGACACAGGAGTAAATTGTAAGTCTGTGCTATGGATTGACAACCCTGGGCAAGAAAAATGTTGTCAGTTCAAAACTGAGGGCAATATCGATAGGGTTCAGAGGCATGTTTTGCATCACACTGCCTGAGGAAATTTTTTTAACTTCAATTGCATGCAGCTCCTCATCAGAATGTCAGTTTATCCAAACTCCAGAGCCGCTTCTATGGTGTCACTCACACCCTTACACATTGTATTGATTAAATTGTAAATGCTGTATGTATATTTAAAAAGAGAATAAACATAACACAGCTGGAAATGTCACCTATAATCACAGAGTAATTGCTTTAGGCTTTAGGTTAATTATTTAATGAGATTATTTATTGTTAATCAATGGTCTTAGCTGACAAATCTGGCTTTTTAATTGAATAGTCATACATTGTTTTGCATGAATTATCCTCAGACAGAGGTGGGAGTAAGTCACACATGTGCAAGTCACAAGGAAGTCTCCAGTCTTAACCTTCAAGTCTTACGTCCCAAGTTAGACAGTGATCATGAAAAGTTGAGTTTTATTTTCAGAATTAACAAAAATTGTTGCAGCCTGCTTACACTTTATAAATCTTACTGATATTTGTCATTTTGTAGAAATCAGTAAAGTGGGCCTCTGAAATTATAATATAGCACTATAGATCTAAAGAGCACTAAAGTGAAAACAGAAGTATGACATAAAAAATTTACATCACAATGTTAAGCCTCCGGCCCTGGCTTCCTTTCAGCAGGGTCACACCATTTCTCCTGGGCCTATTAACATATCTGTAGACAATTCTTCTCATATGATACTGTTTTATCTGAATTATATTATCCAAATTATAAGACATCCAGTTAAAATTTTAACTTTTCATCTCACAGGTTTGACAGATAAGCTGATCATTTGAATTTACTATCTCTTTAGCAGTTTATATCATTACATCGCCCAACCTTATCAACTATGATTAGAATATTATCGTTGGTACTGTATTTGGAGGCATCAGCTGGAGTCTGCAGATAACCTCTTTATCTGTTTATCTTTGTTGAAGTTGTGACCTTGGTAGGCAGGTCAGCTCAGCTGTTGCAAATTCACGGCCCAGAGCTCTTTGTAAAGCTGGAAACAATCTTTGCTCTTAACACTGCTCGGGGCTGGAAAATGAGAGTCTGTCCTTCTTTCTGGTTGTCTCATCAAGGCCACTGAACAACAGTGACAGAGTTGCCTTGGGAAGTGTTGACAACAGTGAAAGGACTGGAATAAACACTGAAGCGGAAGGACAATTTCCACATACAGTGAGGTTTTACAGCGGAAATCAGTTAAAGTTATCTTATTATTTCAGGCTAAATACAATGTGAAAAGATGACTTGCATTGGAGATTGTCTTTTCAGGACTCACAGAAAGCCGATGCTAATATTATTGAATGGGCAGTTGCCAGGTCCCACCGAGGGAGACCCACTCAGGTGGACAACCATGAGCTCATTGACCCACTGATGCATTTTTACTGATTACCAGTAGCAGTCTAGACAGTGTGCTTTGGCCTCATGTCTCCCAGGCTTTGTGTGGGCCAGTCTGCCTGCGTGAGTTGATCTTTGTCCTGCTCTATTGGCTGTCACAGCTAAGCCAATTTTAAAAAAACAGAAAAGACCTTGTCAGGAGCACCTGGGGTCCACAGTCCAATAGAAACAAGGGTGGAGGCCTTTTTTAATGATAAACCCTGATCAGCCAACTGGGTAGCAGGCTAACTTGACCCTCTTGGTCATCAGTTCAAAGCTAACAGCAATGTTTTACTCTTATTCCTTCCACAGAATGTGTCACAGATTTATTTCTACTGTGAGACAGCATTGATGGATATTTTCTTCATCTGTTAATTCAATATTTTTCCACTCTGGAAACCCTATGTCAGAAGTTTGCATAATTTATGGCTCCAGATAGTTAAATGTGCTTCGTATATATTGTCATCTTTTAAGCAAAATAACCACTTGTGGTTTCTTAGTTTGTCACTATGTCAACAGCAGGTATTTGATTGATTGAGTTCCCATTCACTTAAGTTCTCCACACACGACATGCATCTCCATTTATTTTCTCTCAGTAGTTGTGCAGCATCCTTCCCCCAATTGTTCATTAGTCTTGTTTGTGTGCCTGCTTGGCTTAGTGGAGGGTTGTGATGTCCCTTAAATGGGTACAAATAAGTCGAGAAATGGATAAGAGAGTGTGCAGAATCAAGCTGTGTGATGTAACATCCGGCATTGGAAGACATCCTTGTCTTTTGACCGAGCTGAGTGAAAAACACTTCACACAGGGCTATGGACTGAATGCAGGGTTGAATCCCTCCCAGCTTAGAGCACAGATTCCCTGCAAACAGCTTTCTTTTTCTTTCATTCCTCTCCTTGGGCTTGGCACAGTTTTTTTTCTGCTTGGTGAATAATCAGAAAAATAAGATAGCAGAACCACAGTCTTTGCCATCTTACTCGTTATTAATATTGCTCTGCTTACATTTTTTTTTTTACCATGTTCTTGATAAACTCCAATTGTTTCCTGAGAAACACACATGCATTGACCTGCATTGCTGCCCATGTTTAGACACATTATAAAATGCTGAGCACTAGAATATATGGGATAATCTCCCCTCTCTCCATTTCAATTGAAGCTAGAGAGGGTTAAAACTCCATGGCAGTACACTGTGCAGAGGAGAGATTGGCTAATCTGTGAAAGCGAGTCCGCTGCTCACTAGAATATTATGCTCACTGATTTAATGTCCTCTCTGTCTTTTTCTCCTAGGTAAGCACTTTCTCGCTGCTGTGTCGGGGGAAGGGGGTCGGGTCTCTAGTCGTGGTCGCTGCCTACGAGGGCTGAGATGACTTATTGAGGTGATGTACTGCAGTGTGTCCACTCACAACAGAATGGCTGGTAGCGTTGATTTCTCAACACATTGACAACCAAGGACTCGGGGGCCTGGAAATGTAAAGCTCTTAGAGGAAACACACTGCTCACACTCAGTAAAGGAGTTTATCCATTTAGGTTTCTTAAAGGGAAATTACACTTTCTTACAACCTGGGTCATTTATTAACAATAAGTTTATACTCACCAAGTTAATTGCTAAGATCTAGGAATACATTCACAAGGCTTTTAGAGCAAGGTACATGAGCCCTTACCCTTGGTTAGCCAAATTTATTTAGTAGTAAATATAGGGAGACAGTAGAATTGTTACCTATCACAGTTAAACTTCAACTTCTTTGTCCTTGGTGGGGGAATTTGTCTGGCAGTCAGGTGAAAGACACGCAGACTTGAACATAAAATAAACAAAGTACATAGAACATATAAATAAGTAAAATATATTCTAAAACCTAATACAAACACATAAGATTGCATAAACTTACAGCATATAAAACTTAAAGTGGACCCAGCCCATCCAAAACAATCATCAGTGGTACAGGTTTGGGAGACTCTCAAAGGACTGCTAAAACCTGCAAAGCAAGGATCATGTGACCAACAGTCAAGCTAGCTCTACCACAAGTGAGCTAATCTGCTAGCATGTTTACTGCCAGCTGTGCAACTACAATCTTACCTTAAATAGCCCTTATTGGCTTTGGGTCTGACATGGGTCTGAACAGTTGTTGGAGTTTTCAAAATCTTATTAACCAGAAGTTATGTTTTCAGGAATATTCATGAAGGATATATATTTTGGAGGTAGGCTGGCTTGCTACAAAGTTTTAGCTGTGTTTCTCTCATAATTGATTTTACTTTTTTGCAATGATAACATTGCAGTCACAATAATAAGGTTCTCTTTTGTCAAAACTAAATAGAGATGATAGAATAAAAAATGTGGCAGGTTAATTAACAACCTTTCCAAATATTTACATTTTTCACGCACGGCTGTGTTATGCACTTCTTAACCGAATAACTTCTTCTAGTACAAGTAAATAAGCTAGTACAGCTACCAATAAGTGTGGTCCCAAAAAGTGCAGTTCCATAAGAGTCTTAATAGACTTCCTGGTATAACTTTGACCTATCATAGGCCTATTTATAGTAAGTTTACACATGTGCATTTGTTTTATGCAGAGAGTGATAATTATAGTTTTAATTATTTATAGTTATAACTCCATGTAAATTAGTTTAGTTCATCTAAACTGTTACTGTTACTGTTATGTTTGCAAAGTCTGATCATCTGACAGCTTGAGTTTCTTTCCCCATTTGACTCTGAAGCGATGTTACCGTTTTCCCAGATCTCAGCAATTACTTCGGTGAGTACAATGTGATAATAACTGATAGGAATTACTGTCAAAAATATTTCAAATAAGGCCCCTAGTTGTAATAAAACCAGAACTTTCCTTCAAGACTTATGTTATCAGTTGGAAGTTGAAACTGTTTAAAATTTGCAATGCTCTGTCAGCTCTTACAAAATGTTAACATGTTTATGTATGATGTTCTTGCTCATTCATGGGGCGGTATCGGCACAAAACAGCAGTTAATATTCCAGTAACCCCGCAGTATTGACACTGAGATAGAACCACTTCCACATCAGTGCAGCAGTCAGGTTGTGGTGTGGTCTGCTGAGCCTCCATTATGCATGAGGTCTGACCACCCTTCACCAGCTGTCACCGAGCTGACCGCTGAATCCCATCTGGACCCAGGGGGACGTCACCGTGGTCCATCAGGGAGGCTGTAAGATGAGCCCACTGACACGGAAACTCCCACCCCAGATCCTACTTACTGCAGCCCTGCCTCTCCCCTCGGTCAATACCCCACTCCTCTCTCCCTTTGAGGCTGGGTTTCTCTCATTCCTAGGTTCAAAGGTCGGGCTGCTTCTCTGATCCAGTATCTCGAAAGCCATTTTTCTCTCTCCAGGCACTGGTTGTTTCTAGCATGAATAGATGTGAGGGGGAAGACTTTAACACATCCTGGCTATTTTAATACGTCATTGTGTCTTACTGTTGTCTAATGAGGAAAAATCCCAAAAATCCCTTCACATGTAGATCAGCTTTTAGGATACCCTGATAGTGTATAAGCTTGGTACAGAGCCAATCCTCTCTAAAATAGTTAACCGTCCCTCTGCCCCGGCTGTATTGATGATGTCATGGCTCTGATAATCACCGTCTGTGTTGCAAGTACAGTATTGTCTATTCAGCACGTCTAAAAGTGGCCCTTTGGAGCAGATGGTGCTGGAGGCAGGAGACCAACCCTTCTCTCACCTCAATCTGGATAGCAGGACTCATCACTCCCAGCCTGGATGGGATGGAAAAGAGTTTGCTCAAGGCAAAACAAGAGGCAGCAGCCTTGTGAGGATAGAAATGTGGAAAACATGCTTTATATGTAAAACTAAAGATATGTTAAACTGTAGTGATGATCTATTCAAACAACTATTATCTGTGGTTTCAGGATGAATGATATTTGAGATGGGGTAGAGTGGCTCCCCCCACCCCAAATCTTTTTAGGGTGACATATGTTTGAATGAGACTCCCATCTAATGTCCTTAGGAAGTCTATAGATTAGTGTTAATAAGCACATACCGTCCTGCAAATGCACATTACACACAGCCTGTCATCATCGAAACGTCTTAGGAATAATCCTTATCAGACAGCCTTTGTGCTCTAACATCTGATTAAAGAAAATTGAAGGGACTCCTTTATCACTGCTGCACTGCAGCTGTGCAGTTAATTAGAAATGTGACCAGTTCCTCCCCCCAAAAAATATCTCAATTACATTTTTAACATTTAGCACCATAAAAGTCTTTTGTTGAGCATGCATGTGTGTCAGTGTGCACGTGTACAGTATGTGCATGTGTTTCCTGCTGGTAAGTAATTAATAAGGAATTGTCAAAGAGAGATGATGAGATGAATTTTTGGCACTGCACGATGAAAATAATTTCAAATGAAAAAACGTCAATTACTCTATGTTACAACATAAAGAACCAAATAGTTTTTTTCTTCCACATGTTATATCCTTCTGTTTGTGGATCAGTAATAATAGCAAGAAGCATAAAGTAACAGGGCATTTACTAAGATACTGTAGGTACAGTTTTTATTTAACATTTGCATTTTGTATTTAACTGCTCTACATTTCAAAGGAAATGTGCTCTTTTGATAAAACCACATTTTTCTAAAGGCTGTGTTGACCTGCCAGTAACCACTAACTTTGCAGTATAAGATTTTACATGCGGAACCTTTGATGAGCTCATAAAACTTGATGCATTGTTAGAGTTTAACTCAGCCAGCAGTATATGGAGTCGTGAGGCTGTCTATAAGCGACCTCGAGCTTCACTCACCCCTGCAAGAGCTCACCACACAATGATGAATCATATTTTATAAGTTACATAAATTATAAACAGGATCTTATTGTTTTAAATTAACTAAAATTATACTAATACCATATCTATAGAAGCTTGAAAAGACATTTTTTTGTATTTAAATGTCTTGCCTGCTGAAAGCTGATAAGAGTTCAAATACCAAAAATGTTAAATATATAAACATTTTGAAGTCCTAAATCTGCACCAAAATCCAATCACTTGTCCTATGAATCATGACATTGCACCAAATGTAGTTTACAAGCTCTTTAGATTTTCTGCTAACAGAGCAATGAACAGGACATAAAACATAATCTCAGGTGTAAAATTTGACTTGCGTGCCACTCCCTTGGTGCCGCTAGGTTATCAGCATCATCGCTCTTTCAACAATAAAATAATGGCTCAAAATGGTGCAAATGCATTCTGCCAGTTATAATATACAGACAGTTTATGACTGTTCCACAACTACATTATCTACAGAAATATTTTTTCTGCCTTTGATAAAACCCTATCTTTGTGTTACTGTTTACCTTTTTCTGTACAAACAAAACTTAAACATGCCAACTGGTAAAGCTGTATCAGTATATGTTGGAGCTTACAGAATACACAGTGTTTCTCATCTGTCAGTGGAAGGAGCACCAAAGTCGTGTTCTCTGCACAATGTCTAATGAAGTGGCATGTCTGAGCAAGAACTGGTATTATAACTCATCTCCATTTTTCTCCCTTTGTTAAGTCAGTGACTCATTGATATTTCTCAAACAGACTAACTGGGATTAACCTGCACTACTCACAGAGTGAGAGCTGTAGGTCCCCATCAAGTGAGAGAATATGTTTTGTGTCTGCCAGCTATTGAATTTGAATCTCATTCATAATTTTGTTTCTAATATTAAAGGTCACATTAGCATTTGTGTTGATAAGCAGTTGGTATGCAGGACCTATAGCACTTTGTGTGTCTGCTGTTGTTGCTGGGTAGATCAAAGTTGGATTGGTTGCTGAGGTTCCGGGAAAAATGCATATCGTATTGTAAATTATAGGAAAATGTGCTTGTTCTAGTGATGGTTTAACACCATAATATACTCTTAAGTAATACAAATTAGAATTAAGAAGTAAAAATCTTTATAGTTCTTTTAACATCCAGATTCAAAACCAATATGTTACATGTCCATGATCAACAAATGGATGGAAATTACTTTTTAGTTCTATAGGTACATTAGAAGTTTGAAAAATTTGTCATTCCTTGTTAATAACTGTGGCCAAATCATGCATTAATTCAGTGCACTGAGTTATTATATAACTGCAGCCCCGGGGCTGCTGTAAAATCAAAGTTTTCAGATGTACAGTTATATTTTAAATAAATCATGAACTTTTTCCACCTTGCAAAATTTTCCTGATCCATGCAAGTATTTTAGGACTAGTTTTAGAAGAATGGATCAAAGCCTATCCTGGTATCTGAGTGAGTAATGAGTTAATGCATCAGGATGAAACATCCATCCATCTGTTCATCCATTTTCTATACACTTTATCCTGTGCAGGGTCACAGGGGGCTGGAGCATATCTGAGCATGCACCTGGTGAGAGGCAGTTTACACCTTAGGCAGGTCACCAGTGCATTACTGGACAAAAACATATAGACAGAAAATAATACACTTGTTTTATTTATTTTATATAAGGGTGCATGTGAAATATAAAACATAAATGTAGATGTATTTTGCTGGAGTTAGTCTAAAGCTAATTTTCATCTCCAGTCTGTTGGGAGGTCACAATTAAAAGATACTATATATACAATAACAGAATAGCACTAAAATTATACACTGTATACAGTATACCACATGTCATGAAGAAGTGCTTGGGTAACCAATGTAAACTCACAGCGCCAGCCGCTACGGTTTTGGATACAAAAAAAACAAAACAACCTTTGTTTGAGACCACAGTTACTCTGCCACCAATGAAAAAACAAAATCCAATACATTAACTAACATAAAATACTGTCGACTGACAGCTTAAAGTGGTCTTGCTCATCCTTCTTGCAGCTTCTTGTTTTTTTACTTTGCCTGTTAGCATTTATTGAAGTAACTGTGTTGTGCAGATATACACTGAGTTTTACTCCAATAATGTCTTCATGTATTTTATTGAATGTGGATGTTTGCACTCAAGAATTATGTGCCTGTATAACACACATACACTCAGAGTGTACGAGTGTGTTTGTGTGTGTGTGTGTGTGTGTGTGTGTAAGCTCTCTCCCTATTTTGTGTCAGTGCATAGAGTATCTGTGTTTTTTTAAATAAATCCATTTTCCTTGGTTGTCAGCACTAACGTTACTGTCAGCAGCAGTTGATGGAGCTCCACTCTGCTGTAAGACTCTCTGATCTATCAGCTGTGACGTAATGCTCTCCTCAATCACCAGCCCTGGGAACTGTAAATCAGAGTGCTGCTGCTCTGCGTGGTGCTAATAATGGTTCCCTGCTCTCTGCTCAACCACTGCGCTCATCTACAGTCCAAACAGCAAGAGAACACCAGGATGATTGCTATAGATCTTAATCACTACTAATGACCTTGCTTATCAAGACCATATTTAAAGCTCTTACAGTGAAAAACTGATAAAATAAGATAAGCATATAACCGACACTAGCACTATAAAACCTCTGAAATAGATTTTGCAGTTGTTATCAGTGGCAAGATTGAACCCAAACTGAAACAGCAGGTTGCAAGCATCAACACTGTCAACACTTTCCGGAGACTTGAGAGCTAAGATTTACAGGTAGTTGGGAGGAGTATTGCCAGGGTCACGATTACAAATTTAGCTATTTTCCGCAAGCATGATCTTCTATATGTAATCGCAGGGATGCAGGGAGGCAGGGAGGTTGATGTCACGTTGCTGGCCATGGAGCAGACCAAACATGAGAGAGGCTTAGTATTATGGGACTCAGGATGATAAGAGAGGAAGAAGAATATCCATCTGCATTTGTCGTTGCTGGGGACAGCTGGTGGCCAAAATTAGGGACTAGGAGTTTCTCCTATTTGGGTTAACACTGAAGTAAAATAGCACCCGTCTTTATGAAAGCAACAACCTTAACAGTGAAGCAGAGTGATGAGTCAGAATGGATTTGTATAGGCACTGAATTAGACAAGTAATTCTTTGTCCTAGAAGTTAAGGGGCCAGATGTGTAAAACTGTGTAGATTCCTGACTAAAACTGTATGTATGCACAAAGACAGAAATAAGCATAATCATTTTTTTTTCAGTTAGATTTATAAAGCTGCGCGTACGCATGGTTCTGTTTTATAACTCATTCATTGTGGAATTGTGGCATGAGTGCTAATTCCAGTCCTACAATTAGCCATAAATGGACGAAGACACACCCTTAAACAGCTGCTGTTATATCAGTATGCTGCCTCCTCCATCAGTCCTCAGACCTGTCAATGACACAAACAGGACCAGAACAGCTGTCATTACTTATAGCGGCATCCATATCATTAATTCATCAGACCTGTAAACCTTCATCAGCAGTGATATCATTATTTTTAAACATCAGTAATGTAATCAATGGGTAGATTGTAGCACTCATATCAAAACCAACTTTACAGGGTGCGTCACAATTAAGGATAAAAAAAAAGAATATCAACGGCAAATTTATGCCTCCTAAGATAAAAAAAATCACAGCCAGTCCACTGCTGATGTTACCTGGACAGGATCCATCTGAACACTGTTGTTGTAAATAAGCATAAGGACTAAAGCTTAACTTTTCTAGGCACGCAGAAACAGAGGCAGAAAGTAGAGTAACAACAGTCAAGTTCCCATCGAAATGTAACTCAAATTTTTAACGAAATTTCCAGAAAATCTGCAAAAGAAAATTTAAATTGATGTTTGTTGAGGAACATTACAGTCTCCTTATTGGTCCTCACACATCTGATGTTTTGTTATGCTGATAATTGCTGTCTCTTTACTGGAAGCTTCAATGATATTCAAGTGAATTAAATTCAAACTTTATTAAGGACACAGCTCATGAGGGATCAACAGGACAATAAAATATAATGAAAAAAAAAACAACTCACATGTTCATGTACATCATGATTTATCCCCCAAGTCTGTTTCTGTTGCACTTTGTCACATTTTTAACTATATACCAGCTCCCTATGTGCTCACAACTGCTCAACACTTGCTCTATTGCCAAGTTGACTTTTGAAACTATGAAGGTGGGATTTTGGCTGATATTTCCACTCCTTTGATTGGTCACTTTGAATACTGACCATGACCTTGATCATGACATGTTTGGTTTGATCACTGACAGAGTTAAGACAGGCAGTTGCCTGAGAAAAGAACCATTTCAGCTCTAAGCTAGATAGAAATAGTCAAACCAATCAAAGTTTTGATAGGTTCTGGTTCCAGTTGTGCACTAACAAGTATTAAACACATGCAGTCTAGGCAAGACATAGTACTTGACATAACTCAAACAGTATTCAGAATTAAGAGAGCAGGAACAGAAATCAAATTCATGTGGATTTCTGCACATATTGGTGTGGATGGAAATGAGCTGGCAGATAAATATGCAAAAGGAGCAACAAGAAAAAGAGAAATAATTATGGTCATAAAATATATCAATGCTAAAATTAAAAGTATAATGAAATCACAAATGAAAAATAAATTGCATGAAGAGTGGGAAAGAGGAAATAAGGGCTGATGTTACTACAGCATTCAAAGAAAAGTGGGAGAAATGGGAGGAAGCAATAGAAATAGAAAGGAGGAGGATATTATATCAAGGATGAGGTTTGGTCACACCAATCTGAACAGTATTTTAAACATAATGAATAAGCGTGCTGCAGGTAGGTGTGAACATTACGGACTACGGGAAATGGTGGAGCATGTATTTTTATACTGTCCTAGATATCAACAAGACTGACAGACACTTAAAATTACACTCCAAAGGAATCACATGACACAAGGTATTAGAGAAATGTTGCAGAGGAGTTCAGGTGATGTAGGATGCAGGGCTATTTTCAGATTTAATAGGGCTTAATAGGAGAATTTAATGTAATAGTATAGTAACCATTCTGATCCACATTCCAATACAGAAAGTGGCGGTAATGGACCTAAAAGCTGTTTGCCAACCACCATTAAACAACAAAAGACATCAGCCACTGTCTATTCCATCCCCGTCTCTAAAGTCTCAAAAGTCAAATTGATGAGCAAGTGAGAGTTGAGCAGCTGCGAGCATAAAGGGTCGAGTTTACGCTTGTCACAGCCCTGTAAGCATTTGTGCTCGCGGAGCAAAAATGCTCCCTTGCGAGGATGGTTTTCCACTCGCAGACACTGTTCTGTGCGCTCGTATCACATGCATGCGCCTGGTTTTAATGTCTGTGGGTTTTGAGACTAATTAAACTCCATAGGTCCCTCTGTGATGACCTCAGGGAGAAGTTAAAGAAACAATGAGCGAGGATGCAGAGAGAGGTGGAGATGGAGCTACAGTCTTGACAATGATCTCTGACCTAATTTGTCATATTGCCATTTTTTTTTGGCATTTATGGACGATATGGCCACTGCCTGACAAGCAGCGGTGTTGCTTATACATTTGAAAGCACAGAATCATTGTTAGAACAGAGCAGGATAGGGTAAACACAAACTATTTTATCATAAAACCAGCACAACATTTGTATAATTCAGTAGCAACACACAATGTTTTTTTAGTGTGTCTTAAATCTTTAAACAGTTACACATTTAATTTAACGACTCCCTCAAAACATAAAATTGTATTGCCATGAAAAATACCACTGAGAAATATCCAATTTGAAGCCACCGCACATTCTACCATAGCAACCCACATGTGAGCTGATCTGTAACATAGAACCTCAAGAGCAAAGTTAATGCTATCAACCATGATTCTCGAGTAAAAAGCTTTATCAACATTTCCTCAGGGCAGCAAGGTCAGATGCATCTTCACAATCCGAAAGATAAATGGATCAGGTTTCCATGCCACATGTGGTTCAGGGCCTAGTATGCCAGCAGCCACATAAACATAGGCTTTCGGGCCTTAAACACAGGATGCTCGGTCTAGTGAGGTTTGTCATAACACAAAATGTCCCCAAGCCAAGGGAGTGGTGTGCCATGATCAATGGACATTGAAGGCAACGTTATCGTTGATTTACTTGAGTGACCTGCAGATTTTATCTGCTCTTGCTTTGTGGGATGAATGCAGCGTGTTTACATTCAGATTTGAGAATCAGTGATTGTGGGATTAGATTAAATTGCTACCTGTGGTAGTTGTGGATTTTGAAGGAAGCACTAGTTCCGCACAGGTGTTTACAGAGAGAGGAAGACTGTTTACAGTCACCATGTGACTTTGCACAAATTTACACATCAAAGTGTGATTTTAAATGGGATACCATATACAGTGTGGCTTCATTTTCCTGCCCGGGATCTAAAAGGATATTGGCATGAATACCCCTCATGTGTCTGTATCTATTTAACTTGTTGTTATTGCAACAGGTGTTACCCGCAGATAAAATGTGGAGTGAGAAATATGATTTTCGGTTGAAGGATAGACATTTCTTATCTCAGATAACCACTTTACTTCTGTCATAACCTGTCTCTCCCTCCGAGTTTAGCTGTTAAAAAACTGTGTTTGAGCGTCTGTGTGTGTGTTTGTGTGTCTATATTTGACATGCAGGTTGCGTTTTTGTGTGCTGCATTCATTCTAAGATATACAAACCAAATATTGTAATCTGAGTGAGGAATTTTAAGCTTTGAATAAAAATCAGATTTAAACCCAATTAATGTAGAACTGAAATTAGAATTTTCTTGACTTTTGTGCAAGGAAATATAAATTATGATGCTGCTGCTGCTATTGTGCATATTTTTCCATTTTTCGAGACAGAATAAAACAGTTTTTGATGTATGTGGAAACAGTGTCTTAAGCTTCAAGCTTCTGGGTGGGCGTCTCCCATGGCGATTGACATACGAGAGCCACCATCGCTAGGAGACAAGCTGTCAGCTTATGTGGTGCGCCACTTACTGGAGCGCGTCATTGTCCTGTAGCCTATGAATGTTACAATACAAGAGGTTTTTTCCCCTTTTTTCAGCAAACAGTGGTTATGTATTGTGTTTTAAGACATTAGTGCCTTTTAAAACATTCAACATTTGGGAGGACCCATTGTTACTTGCAGTTAAGCTTGTAAGCTAACACTGACAATTAGCATTATTTCCCAATATGTTACTTTTATGTTACTTTTATTTCAACACCTACTGGAAAACAGCAGCTCCCACTTTCTTAGTGCTATGTTCTCCCATGTTATACAAAGAGGGGGGTCTAGCTTGCATTAGCTCTCTCACTTTCATTGGTCCAGTTGGTTGTCCAGCACTTTGTATGTTACGCCATGATTCAAATCATGAAAAGAACAGACGTACAGAGTAACACAGGTAGTGCTCAAATCACAGATAGTACAAAGCACTGGCTAACAATGTTGGTCCCCAGCTGGTCGCCTTCTGGTCACCTGCTGGTCGCATGCCTCTGTGGTCTTACTGAAATGATATACAGCCCACACAGATACTGCACCAACCAAATTACAACACCAGTAAGTGCCCAAATTTCATGCCTGCTGAGAGACAGAAAATAAATTCTCCTTTTTGGTAATTACAATTTATACCAAAGTAAACATGTCAAAACAAACTCTGCAGTTTAAGGATAGATGTGATTTCTTATCAAAAATGAATTTTCATTTGATTTGCAACATTTTGCTCTAATAATTTTAAATTATATCTATTTTTATGTTTTATTGTGACTCATTTATGTGTGTTTTTTTAACACTTCTTGTGTTTTTTTAACACCAGCAGTTGCCAGTGATTGTTGGGTTTCACAACTTTTCTGTAAACAGGTTAGTGTTCCAATCTCTCAGTACTCCAAGCCACTGAGGCCTGGAAGAGATTTGCTCCCGAAATCTCCAAATCAAGTGAGGAGCAAAACAGAACATGAAGACGAAGTAACCTCTCAGCAAGATATTTGGAGAGGCAGTATCCTACAGGCTGGTCTGTTGGTGTTACTTATAGAAATATTGGCTCTGGTTCCTCTCTGTTTATAAAGCTGGCGGGCCTGGAGCATGGGGTGGAGACTGTGGAGATCTCTGATATTTGGCAAAGTCAACAGTGGTAACAGGAGGATACTTCATCATAGTCACAGTCACTGTCAGGTACCTGAGACCTTGCCAGCTTTTTCAATTTCTCCTGGTCTCATAGCAATTTGCCAAGCGGAGAAATAGCGATTGAATTGCAATCTGTGCGTAATTTTATTTGTATAACACAGTGGAGGGAGTGACCTAAATTGGGCTGAAGGACACCCACAGAGATATAAGCAATAATACAGTCTGAGGTGCTATCTTGTATGCCTGCCACTGGAGAAATGTCTCTTAGTTGCTTTGAGGAGGTCACCAGATGGCATGAAAGTCACCAGTCTTTACCCCTGACAAACTGGGAGCCTATTTAGTGGGGACTGTTGTTTACTTTCTGGTGTGAAAGTGTTGGCAAGTCTTTGTTATCATGGTACCTAAACAAAGCTTCGGTTTAGGCTGCAGAGACAAAGTACCGGATGACCTGCAAATATTAAAGAGTTGATTTATGTAAATTACAAAAAAATCTGATCAAGTAACTATTTATATAGACATTTTGGTCTTATATACCTAAGTCTTTAGATATCAATATCTGAACTTTTCAACCACTCATTAGATTGCATTCACCTCAATTGAACTGAGTGATATAGACAGATAAAGTTAGACAGATGGGTATACTGATGGATATATCAAAATTAGAGCTTCAATAATTTGTTGATTAATCAATTTTGATTAACAGAAACAGGTATCTGCAATTATTTTGATAGTCAATTAACCATTTGAATATTTTTTCCATTAAGAATGTCACAGTCAACACTTTCAGCTTTTGTGATGGGCATTTTACAGACAAAACAATAAACCTGAGTTGGCAAGAAACATTTAGGTTATTTTAATTATAACAGTTAATTAATTATAAGATGTAAGCTGATCACCTTTATGGCTCAACATCGGTCTTGTGTAGACACGATAGTTAGTCTTTGCCAGTTCTTAGTAGGCCCTTTGTCGGCAGGCCATCTTAAATGTGAGCAACCTCCTCCGTTCAGTTGGTTTATTATGCTACAATGGAGAGTGACAGCCTCTCCAATATGTTTCTCTCACCTCGCTCTTGATTACTTGAATAATTTAGTTTGAAATAAATGATTACTGAAAACCTTCAGAATTACTGTTGATAGTCTAATTACTTTAAACGATCCATTATTCTAGCAAACAATAAATTGATGATGATATGAAATAATCATTAGTGCAAACTTTAGTCAAAACCTGGATAAAATAATCCAACACTAAGTGAGAAAATGTGTTTTTTGTAATTTTGGTGAACCATGGCTTTTAACAGTTTGCTCATATGGTTTTAATAGTTTTCCGAATTTGGTTGTTACCTCAGACTGATCCTACAGGCAGTCACAGGCTGGCATTGTGTCAGGATAAGTGCAGTTCACTCAGAGCATGTCAAACAGCAGTTCTGGATTAATGGATTTCCTGTGTGTCCCAGTGGGTTGTTTCACTATCGACAGGAGAGTGGCCCAAGTCCTGCCATTCACAAACTGGGGAGCAGATAACACGGGGAAGGAAAGCAACCATTGCCACAGTTCACCTGTCACTCCGGCTCCTGTTCCAAATGGCTGCTGTTGATTTAACTGATTGGAGACAGGCCCACTTAAACAAAACAGAGTGCGGGTGTCCCGCTGAGAGTGTTACAGAGACAAAACACGTTGGTATAACGGGCCTCTTGTTTACTCTAACATGGCAGACGTGACCTTTCGTGAGCATTTCAAATAACCAGTGGGACCTGACAGAGACTAAGTTGGGCTTAGGAGAGGAAGTTCCTGCTAGCTCTGACATTACTGGCCATCTGCTTTAACTGGTCGACTGGGAGAGCAGCATACAGTAGAAGCAGGCAATTAAAACTGTGCAAGCAGCTTTAGAATGTATTTTTAGTCATATAGACTCGACTAAAAATGTTTCATTATTCTAGTTTTTCTTGTAGTCATTATAAATTGTTGTGCTATTGTCAAGTAACTTGAAATGTTATCTTTATTATCAATTAATCTGTTGATTATTTTCTCCATTTATTGATGACTTTTTTCATCTAAAATGTAAAAAACTGTGAAAAACTGACCTCACAAGGTGCAAGGTGATGTCTTCAAATAACCTTTTTAGTCCACTTAACAATCCCAAACCCCAAAATATTCAGTTTCAATTTAAAGAAAAGGAGCAAAACGTCACCATTAAAAAGCTAGAACAGGAGAATATTTGACTTGAGAAATTATTTGACCAATTAATCATTCAATCAAAATAGTTGCAAATTTATTATTAACTGGTTAATCAACCAACTCAGCTTGTATCAGCTCGACTATCTCTGAACTGTACTGTAACATATAGCATACTTACTCCATATTTAGGGATATATAGAGATTCTTAGAAAATATGTAGCTTATCCTAAACAGAAAAACTTTAGCTTACAGCCATGCTTTAAAATTCTCAATATTGAGCCTACACAATGATAAACATATTTTGTCATCTGCATGAGTAAAACTCCATAGATGTTTCTTACTCAGTCTAATAATGACTGGGAAATACAATAAAGCTCACTTTCCAGCCTACATCTCTGCAGGCCCACAGGTTTAACTTGGCTGGTTAACTGCCTACACTAAAATATGTTTATGAAAACATTTGAGGTCTGAAATAAGTGATGCAGTAAGAGAATCTTGACTCATATTTGATCAGCACTGCTTAGTTTGATCTGAGTTTTGCCACCCCAGGCAACCCCATAAAATCACCATTGTTGCAGCTCTATTTCTTTGTAATGTTTCATGTGCACTTGTCCAGTATATGTTACTCTTTACTTTTTAACTAGAATATCATTATTATAAACTGTACATCTGTGTTGGAGAGTGGTGAATGCCACAAAGTATTTAATGTGTTTGGAAACACTCTCAGATCTCTGCTACTGATGAGGGTTGTCAGGTCCCAACTGACGTTGATGATGTCATCTAATTTATTCCTTCATTCCCTCAGTGAATTCAAAATTCACCGCTTACCAACAACCACAAATGACAATTTTGTAAAACACAACTCTCATTTGTTCTGTGATCTTTGACATACTGTGAATATGAGGAAAGTAATAGATTGCAGCTTTAAGATGTGTTTTTATTGCTGCCTTGGATTTCCTGGAAATTTAATTGCACACATTTTCAGTGCTGTGTTAAGCTATTCTTTATAGATGGATATGGCTAACTCTCTGTGTTTTGTGTTTTGTGACTCTGTGTCTTTTATGGCTGTGTGTAATCAGACTGCTGTCCTTCTCTGGATTAATAATAGCTGTGATTTCACAAGGTGCTACTGTATCAGCGTGGCTGTGTTCCAAGATGTCATTTGGCCAGAGAGCATGAACCAGCAGCAGAATGAATGACTGCATATCCCATTACCCCCAGTGCTGGGTTTGCATTTTGTCCTCTCTCGTGGAGCTAAACTGAAGGATATTTCCACAAAAAAAAAGCCCAGAGTATCTTTAGAGCAGTAGGAGAAAGTGTGAGATTTCTTTCCCTCAACACCCTGCTGATTTACGCCTCGCCTTATCCTTAAATGAGAATGAAAGCTTGTGAAATACTGGTTATTGCTGGTTGCATAGCTAACAGCGGGAATAATGTAATGACATGTTAAGATTCAGAGTGAAGAGTTCAGACCAGCAGGATAGCAGAGTGACCTCAGCCCAGCTAAGTGATGGTCTCAGCTCGGCTCCATCTGCCCATTGTGTTTGCCCTTGGCAACCCAACATAGTTGCTGGTGTTGGTGAGTTAATGAGGACTGCGGAAAGGTTAAGTAAACAGGAGGGGCCAGCCTAACAGGAAAATTACTACTGCCATCATCACAGACCATAGCTGAGCAGAGCTCGGGCTGCTCTCATCATTATGTCATTCATCAGCTCTGATTTTAATGATGCGTGGGTAATATTGAACTGTAGATTACAGCAGCATGCCAGTAGTACATATTGGCACCCCTGGCTACTGAAATGATTTGAATTCTAATTGAAGTCCACATTTCTGAGGAAGGTAAAGAAGTACAACCCGGCTATTTTAGCTCTCTTTTGAAGCATACAGTGTATGTGAAGCAGAATGGGGGGAAAGTGGCTGTTTTCAGTCTTGCCATCCCTCATGGTTTGACCCGCTCCTTGGAGCTTCTCCTCAGGACGAACACAGCCTGCCGACTCCCTACATACCATGATGGATGATGGGATTGTTATTCAGCATTCCTAGGCTCCGCTCGGCTGCCAAGCTGCTGTCTCCTCCGATGGCCATTGTTCTCCGGTCGGCTGGAAGAGTCACCTTTATCCGATTGAAATAAATGAGATATACTCAAACTGAGACATTAATTACAAAGTTTATCTCCCGGCTAAAGTACACTAATAAAGGACTCTAATAAGGCATCCATCATAGCTAGACTCTGTGGATGTGGCTAAGGGCACTGGCCAGAGGTCACCTGATTTGATGAATGACAGTCACATATGATGTAACAAAAGATATTACAGATCACTCCCTCTATACACAATTCTGGTATATGTAGGTATGCATGTACGCAAGTATTTTGATGCAAAACCGACTAATAATTGCAGATTCTTATCATGTATTTCAGTAAATATCAAACAAAAAAGACACAATTATTGTGTCTGTTTTGAATGATACCATTTTTTTTTCTGCGCACCACTCAGTTCACAGTCCCAGCATTCATAGCTGTGTTCAGAGATACAATCCTGAACTTCATGAAGTCAACAACCTCAATGTCAGCCAACAGTAGAGCTTGTTGTTCACCCACAGTATGTTTGCTTGTCAAAGCAAAAAACAAGCACAACAACTGTAACTACTATTTTTGTGTGCTTGCCTGCAGACAATTATGACAAATGTGCACTCTGCACTGCCGGCACTAGCTGCTGACTGCTGCAGGCCACACCACACAAGAAATCGGGCCTGCTGCTTCAAAGATAAACTTAAAGAAATAACCAACACCAACAGGACAACTATGACCTTCAAAGATCATTTGATTGTTGAGATGAACAGCAACATTACACTATATCATAGAAATCATTTTTGTCTGCATGCTCCATTACTGTCAACAAATGACTTTGAGCTATGTTATCTTCAGCCACATGTGACCAAACAAGATGGTGGTGGAACTAGCAGAGACTAGAGGCTGTAGTTATACAAGATCTCTGCCTGCTCCTTATCAGATTATGCATTTAATGCAAGCTGGGGGAGTTTCTTCAAAGTAAGCCCTTAAGTGGCAGAATGCATGTGGATTTTTTTTTATGATTTTCACGTGTATCGCACAAGAATGATCAGTTGAAAAGGGCAAAGTGCCCCTTTCAACATCCGCTAATGGCTGTTATTCAGATACTCTCTCCTTATGCAAAGAAGAAGACAATATTAGTGTGTAAGACACACAACAGTTTCCTCTTAAGTTGGATGTTAGAGTAGGACCTATGGGATCACAGGTGATATTCATAACGATTTGACAAGAACACATTAACTCAGAGCTCTGAGGTTGTTGTTGCAACAAAGCAAATGAAGCGTTCTTCAAATATCCACGCAACTGTTTTTTTTTTTTCTTTTTAAAGAACAGTGAAAATCTTTTAGGATTTCAGTGAGTCTAATGATGTAAAGCTAAGTCAAAGATTGTGTTTCCAAAGCAGATGCATCTATAGGTCTATGAAAAGAACTCTTCACATGCTCTACTAAGTCTTCAAGAGCCTTTTTTCTTGTACAGAGAAGCAAATTGTCCATGGAGTGCAATTTTAGTGACCATATTGTGGCTTTTGGCAGCAACTCAGAATGACTGACATCTCCACTGCTGCTCTGCTCTGCTAAGATTGCACCAGCTGTCTCCCGTTTGCTTTCTAATGTCTTCTTTGTTAACATTTTATCAGCCGTCTGATAATGGCGTAACTGGAGGGCAGGCTCCCTACAGCACTGGACTACAATGGCGAAGAGGATGCTTTGCAGAGATCCGCTGTATGCATGTGTCAAAAGGAAACTGTTAGGAGACAAGAAAATGCCAAATCTGCTGGTGATCAGGCCATTAATAAATAATTATTGATATTTTCTGCATGATCATTAATAAATGAAATCTTAGTTTATTTATGAGAATGGACAATAAGTGGAGCAACAATAATTTAATCTAATTAGATTTTAATGGTCAGTGGTTTTAATTTTAAAGGCTCTGTCAGTACAAGTACATGCTGTACTGTACATCCTAATCTGTGTCTTCTCCGCCTCACTATAAATGGATACTACATGTAGTGACATATTTAGATACAGAAAGAGACAGGGCATGAATTGTTAATAAGAAACATAAGGCAACCTGTTAAAAGGAATTAAAGCAAAATGTTTGTGGCTAAAATTGTGTCTTTTAATCACGAAACAGGTGTCCTCCTGCATGTCATACATCATGCAAACATAAAAGCTCATTCATCAGTGAAAGAAAATGACCAGCATACTCAAGTGTACTACTTACAATATGCAAAATAGTAGCTTCCCCTCATATGCAAAACAGCCCTTTTACTCCTTAAGATCTATTATTCACTTTCTTGCTTGCATATCCAATTACTAAATGAGCTTTGCCTCATTCCAACAACTCTAAAAAATTCCTCTTGAAAAAAAAAAAAACTCTATGGCAGCAATTAGTAACACCAGAGGGTAACATGGCTTGTTTTCTTGTCTCTCTCATTGTCTCCCTTTGGTGTCATTAATCACAGAATCCATGGGCTGTGATCTGTGCTGATCATCCAGTTAAATTTAAACTTGCTTCCATCCAAGAACAGAATAAGTTACAGTACATAAACTACTTGTGCACAGATGTTATGTAGATTAGATTAAGATTTCTTCATTGTCTTTCTTAGTACTCCATACAATGAAATTAAATTTCACATTTGACCCATCTTATACGCACAGTAGGAGTAGTGAGCAACCACATTGCAGCACCCAGGGACCAACTCCAACTTTTTTTTTTGGCAGTGCACTAACAGGAGCATTAGCCCTAACATATATGTCTTTGATGATGAGACAGCACCCGGTGGAAATCCACACAAACACAGGGAAAACATGCAAACCCCAGCTGTCCACACCTGTGATGGCTGCGGTTCGAACTGAGGACCTTCTTACTGTGAGACAACAGTACTAACCACTGAGCCAGAATGCTGCCCATGCTGCATACTTCCTGCATATGCTTCCTGCAGTGCTTCCTGTGGAAAACTTTTGCCAGTTAAGGTCTACAGTAGGTTATGTTTTGGAAAAGAACCAGACAAGATAAACTGTCTGTATCATAATGATCTCCCACTGTTTAGTTCCACATAATGCATGCTGTGGACATGTGGTTGATTTGGAAAGGACAGTGCCATCTCGTAAAATGAAAATAATGTTACAGGACCTTGTTCCTCCTTCTCACTGCAACAGAAGTTCACCCCTGCAGGCTGACCAAAGCTCTGTGGTTTGCCCAGGGCAAGCTGTCTTGCTCCTGCCTCTGCGGCTCATCTGTCATTGGCCAGACTTAAAGCTGCTGGATCTTTGCCTGAAGACTTTTAAAACTCTCTGGCGAGAGGTCATACATTGAATTAGAAAGCCAGTGGGGGAAATATCTTGGTGCTGGAGCAAAAGCAAGTATTAAAGTGCATTTCTGTGGCAGCAGTGCCTCAAGCTTTGCTTGCCCTGTCGGCCTGGACCTGGTCTGTCATGTGAATTTGCAGTTTATTTCCAGGGAAAATATATTTAAATATTAGGGTTGAGTTCACTCTTCATATGACCTCTCAAATTTGGTATTGATTTTGTGGTTTCACCAAGTTCTCTCATTATTGTTTTCTGACACAATACATTTGAAAACTATAGAATATACTATATGTTAGGCATACATTTGAATCAAAAGTATCTAAACAGAATAGCCTGTGCAAAGCTGGTGGTGTTCAGAATGGCATGACAGAATAATTAAGTATACTGGAAAACTAACATGCAAGTGAAATGTGGGAAAGCACAGGCCTCCTTCACAGCAGCATCTCTCCACTTCAAGTGCTGAAGTGTTTGTCATTCAGCTTAATAAGGTGGCCTCAACAGGGAACACCACACCAGCAACCTCAGAATTGAGAGCTTGGGTTGGGTTTATGGAGGGTTTATGGCTGCATTTTGCACATTTACAGTAAATGGATTTGCATAGGGCTGCACATGAGTGGAGTTGTGGGAATCAGCTTACCACAAAAGCTCTCTACAGAAGTTACATGCATTTTCTCTAAAGTATCTGGTCCTATAAACGAGTATTTGTGCATTAAAGATAATCAATGCTTGCAGTTTTACATCCATTCTCAGAGAAATAAAAAGAACATCAAATTATCTTTCTACAACACTAACAATATGGATTGCACAGAGATATTAATAATATGAATAGCATAATTTATCTAGCAGTTAATTTGCTATGTGTTACACCAGCTGATCTCAACCTTGTGTAACATAACGCCCATTTCTAATTGTTAAAAAATAAATGAGAAAAAAACATAACATGACAAAAAAAAGGAGAAAAAATGAACTGGGCTGTAAATATGTGTTATGCCACTGTCAGCTGTAATGACCAAAATAAATATTCTGTTTACCGTCAGTGAGACATGTGTGGCTTTCTTCTGAGAAATAATGAGATCAAGTCATGGTGGGATGGGTGAGAGGCTGACACACAGAGTAGCATTCAAAGTTGCGTTCATTTTGTTCCTTGCCTTTGATTTTGTGACAGTCGCGATGGAAAACCCTGACTCACATAAATAGGTGGTGGTGAAAGGCAACAGAAATTTGATTGCCAGTTTTGACAGAGAGAGATATTGACTGGCAGCCAGTATCCAGAATGAAGCAAGGTCAACTTGTGTGAGCTGAAGCTTCAGGCTGCCTTCTGCTGATAGTTCCATCAGTTCATTTTCCAACACAGTGGACAGAGCCATGTCTTCTGAAGCAGGATCCACAGAGAAAGGGACCAGAATCCAGAGGTTTCCATGTCATGGGTCCACTGGGATGTAGACTGCTAACTTTCATGACAACTGAGCCGAATACTGGGTTATAGCACTGGATATGTGACATTAGGAAAAGCTTTCAAAGTTTCACTTAGGAGTGAAAACATGTCAAATCGTCCTTCCTTGATTCTTGTGTTTAAAATTTTTTCTTGAGGCCCTCAATTTTGTCTGAAAGCAAAAACACTGTGCTCTTTCTGCCTTGAATTGATATATTGAGCTGATTTAAATACTCAAATATACCTGATATTTGGGTCAGTTTTGCACGAATGTTACTACCAGTGTAAAGCTCATCAAGAGGGGAGTGCTGCTCTTCCAGAAATGTGTGCACTTCTTTTCTCAGTTCAAAAAGGTGATTAAGCACATATGCTCATGAAAGCCACCACTGTAGAAAGAGCTGCAAATGATCTGCATCAAGTCTTCCACACAGAGCATTAAAACACCTTGAGTTGAGTGCATATTTCTTAATAAAGTTCAGTTTTCACAGCCACATTCATGACTTCATGCAGTTCTGGTAACATCTGCTTTGCTGCTAGACTTTCCTTATGTAAGAAACTGTGTGCCTACTTGGCGTCTGGCGCCCTCTCTTGGATCTGTTTGACAATATCACGACATATTCTTGCAGCGCCGTCTGTGCAAACACCTGTACAGTATTTCAAAATAGGCAGCGCATTATATTACCTGCCGTTATTTTGGTGGGAAGCTCTGCAAAACGAATCTTACAAAAACTAACAATAAAGCGGCATTGCTAATGCTAAACTTGTCCAGCTGTGTGGCAAAGTATGAGCTTGCCTTTATTCTTTCCAGAAGTTGGTACTCAATATCATCAGTCATTGGTGTCATTGGAGAGTTGTATTGACTGAATTTTGGTTGCAGCAGCTTCCCCCAGTAACTTTTGGCACATAGCCATAGCGCTAGGCAAAATAAGCTTCACTGCGATCGTAGGGTTTCTTGCTAAGAGCTACACAAGCAGCAACCATATAGCTAGCTTTCAAAGTGGCTTTTGACTGAGTTGATAATATTGTCTTGACTTTCTTTTGTGCATGATGTCCCTTTTCCTAAGGAAATATTCTTTTGGCTTCCTAACACATCTCGGGTGCTTTGTATGTGAATGTCTCTGGAGCTTTGATGGATTTAATGCCTCATTTGACAGGATTTTACCACATTTAACACACTGTACTTTCCATTGCCATTATTAATCCAAATTTAATGTATTCAGGGTCATATTTCCTCAACACACGCTGTGGAGCTTTTACTGCTGTAGGGTTGGTTTCAAAAACCAATCCATTTTGTGTCATTGTTAGCTAGCTAACAGTAGCAACATACATAACTGGTCATTGAAATGATGCATTTTAATTTTCCAATTTTTATTTATATCAATTCTTGAGCACATTTAGAAATAAAAAAAACAACAAGTTTTGTAAATGTAACCATTTGGCAGTACCACTAGATGGCTCTAAGACCCACTAGGGCTGTGCTGCACAAAAAATACTGTAAGTCACATTATTATTACCTCACTATTTTGGGTTATGGAGAAATTTTTGCTTTGACATGTATATTTTTCACAATTAGATTCTTTATCCTGCCTAACTTTTGATCTTTGTGCTTGGGTTTCCATGGAAATAAAATTACAGTAGCCATCAAATAAAAACAGAGAAACTTTATAGAAGAATGAATAAATTAAGGATTAAATAAACATCACAAAGAAAGAAAGATGGTTACATTTCTGCAGCAGAAGAAAACAACTTAATTTTAGTGGGGTTTAGTGACAGCCTTACATATTGTTGTCTTTAATTATTCATCTTAATCACTGAATTGTAAATATGTTTGAATAAATCATTTAATAATGGCTGACAATTAATAAAGGAAAGTAATGTACATTAGTAAGGTCATTCATTATTAAAACAGCTCCATACTTGTTTTTAAGGCAGTGGTGTTGGGGTCAGTAAAGTTCATGTTTCAAACCTTCAGCTCTGTTGACTAAACCTGAAGTTGAATCGCCTGAAGGAAAACTTTCAACTTTTAAAATTAATTTCTCTCACTGAGTTCAAAGCTTTAGTTAGGGCTGTATAAGATGAGTCCTGTGGGACTTATTGTTTTGCATATGTTGTTATCTTCCAGGCTGTGTCACTGCTCTCATCTCCCTCCTTCTGTCTGTCTCTGATTTTAGGGCTATGAGATTGTTTTTGCAATATGATAATGCATTGTTTGTCTGAAATTTCATATGTAGTGCCCTCCTGCCCACATCTGGCCTGCAAAAAATATTTTTTGATCTCATTAGAGAATAAATTAGAGAATATTACAAAAATCCCTGCTGGTGATAGTCCAGAGTGGCTCTTAGTGCCAAACTTCACCAAATGGTCTCCCTAGCAGTGACCACTGCCAGCCATTTATTTCATGCGGTACCAGGATTGAGAGGGTGCAATCTGTGCACGTCAGAGAGGCATTAAGATTCAGATGACTGCAGAGGGAAGGAAGATAGCTAGATGATGTTGATACTGAAGGTCTCCAGATAGAGGCATTCATTGCAGTTTAATACACACTATACCATGTACATGGAGAAAAGTATGTGGACACCTGAACAAAGCACGATGAAAGCCAAATGTTACACCCAAATGTGATTGTGAAACATCTCGGCCCAAAACTACAAGATGTTGTAAGATAACTGTAAGACTTTAAGATGCTGTTTACAACCATCACTCTTCTGTGAAGGCTTTCCACATGGTTGTGAAACATACCTGCAGGGGCTTGCTCACATTCAGCTAAAAGAACATTAGTGAGGTTACTGTTGTCGTCTTCCAACGTCCAACCAATCTAACAACCAATTCATCCCAAAGGTGTTGAATAGAGGTCGAGGTCATGGGCTTTGTGCACGCTAGTCAATTTCTTTCAACAAAATGAAAGCCATTCTTTACAGACCTCACTTTGTGCATGAAGGCATGCCATGTTGAAACAGGGTTCCCCAAATTGTTGCCACAAAATTATAGGAACACTGTTGTTTAAAATCTCATTGTATTAAGATGTCCCTCACAATTATAATCCTTAAGATTTACATGAAATCATAAATCATTCTCCTTTTTTACACCACTTACAAACTTCATTTTCAAAGCAACAGCCATTCAATGTATTTACTTTCAGTACTAACCTCTTTATTTGGTAGTTTTTTTTTAATGTTTGTTCTTGGTCTCTTGGTCTGCATTTGTAATAGTTGAAATTTTATCAAAGGATAGCCAAGTTTTAACACTATTAGAACCACTGTTTTTACGCTTAATGGCTGTTAGATTATATATCTCAAGTGTTAAAGGAGATATGTACAAACCATTTTTACATGCTAAGACTTGTGTGGTTAAGATTACTGAAAGGATCCATAAGGTTTAAAAAAACGTAGAAAAGACCTATACTTCTGTTTTTTTCCTCAAGTGTTGATGTGTAAAACACATACTGCCTAGCTTTACTGGCTGCAAAATCCATTCAGGTTTAATTAATTGTTTGGGTTTTTTTTTTTTTTTTTTTGCTTTTAGTTCATAAAGGGTGATGCATATTTTAAAAAGACATCCCATTAAACATTTGGGTCTTTTTAAGAGAATATTCCTGTTCTTATTTTTAGTAAGTAAAGTTAAGCACTGTACTGTACTGTAATGTTTTTAGTTTTATCCGAAGTGAAAAATCTACTTTTATTCTACTTTATAGCAAATTTAGCTTTTGTTTATGATAAAATTTAAGTTGTAAAAAGGCTAAAAAATGACTTGCATCAAGTAATGTTTTTGCTTTTGACTGGATAAATCAGACATTTAAGTTGAGGAAAGTTAATAAAATTGCAAATTAGAGTATTTTAATTAGTTTATTCTAAAGTAAAAATTACACTTACATGAAATTGTAAATATTAGTTTTTCCAAAGTAAAAAACTTAGGTTGTAACAAAGTAAAAAAAAAAAAAAGGTTTATGGTCTTTATGAAAAGTAATATTTTTACTTTGTGTCAATGTAAATTTTTGTCTTTGATATAAGACATATTTTGACTGATATTAAATCAAAATGTAAGGTTTCATCCAAATCATAAATAGAATTTTACAAAAACTAATAAATTTAGATGTAACAAATTAGAGCAATTTTCTTTAGGTTGATCCAAAGTAACACTTTTTTTCAGTGTACTTATAACAGCCCCACTCTTTGCTCTCTTTACACTGAGCTGTATTAAGTTACACTTAATGCTAATGCATTTCCTAATGCTGCTGCTTCACAAAATATGACCTGAAATGGTGGTAAAACACCCTTTTCAGTTACTGCAGCTGCCATCTTTGCTGTGTGCTGGTTTCTCCTATTCTTTAGTATTGCAAGATTAGCTAAAGGAAACGATTCCAGCTTCTCAAATGTGAATATTTTCTGGTTTCTTTAGTCTTTTATAATAGAAAACTGAATATCTTTGGGTTGTGGATTGTTGGGTTGTCAACATTTTTCACAATTTTCAAAACATTTTATAGACCAAATGATTGAGAAAATAAGTTGCAGTTGTAGTTGCAGCCTACTCTGCCAACCATATTTGTTTTGTATACTTGCCTGTAGACAAATTTCACATTTTTGCGAGTCCAGTCTGCTGTGTATCAGCTTAAGGAGGGTCTTATTCTATCAGTTAATTAGAATCAAGAACAGGAGGACAACCTATAAAGTATAGCATTACTGTTTAATTTAATTTTACCATAATTAAGTTTTTTTTTCCATTAAAACATTTTCGAATAAGGAGTAACAACAATATACTTCCTGCATCAAGACAAAAAGTGGAAAATGTTGCAGCTGCAGCATACTTTAGGTCAATGTCTCATTATTTCTGTCACAGAATGCAAGTTAAGAGCAACATTGTTAATTTTCTGGCATTTTTGCCTTAACTGAACAGTGGGATGTGGAGCATAACAGGACAGAAGGAGAGGGATGACATGCAAAAATGGTCCTCAGCCGGATTTAAATCCAGGATGTTGTGGTTAAATGGTATTTTCGTCACACCCCCTGGCCAACAGGATGCCCTGTGAGCAACTTTTCTTACATTTGATGAGTAATATATATATGAGAGTGACTTTTTGACATGAAAAATAGCATGCAGCAAAATTCAAATAGAATCACAATTGTGAGGAAGTAGTTCATACTGGAGATGTTGACATGACAAATGTTTGTTCATTGGGTTGTAATAATCTGTAATCAGAGCACAGCAAATGTGTTTTTATCAGACTGTTTTGTAGTGCAGATAGATTTGAAAAATTGCCTTAGGACTGTGATCAAACACTGGATTCACATCATCTCAAACAGCCAGTATTAGAACATTTTGTAAACAGTGTTTATCTGTAATCGCTGTATTTTTTTCTGACATAGTAAAAAGGAACACACATCATCTTACCTTTTTTCCTTATGTGGAGGTTGGCATTTAAAGTGGAGATGAGTCAGTGCAATGTTTTATACAAATACTGTTGACTTTAGAAATCAGACCTTTGGGAGTAAGTAGTTCCTCAAATAGCCATAGAGATGGGCAGTGTTTCCCCAAGAGTGAAGGTATGTCCTACTTGGCTTGGCAATGAGAGACTATTTAAATTCTTTGATGTGCAATACAGTGCTTTAAAGAGTTGGAGCCTGGCATTAATGAGTGGACAGCTCTAAGTACGTCAGTTCACACCTGGCATTAAAATGCGTCTCTATATGCGTCTCGAGTGACCACTTGTGACTGGATCTCTCTGGATCTCTCTATATGCAAAACCACACATACATCATTTCTGTTTGCAAAGACTAAATGTGTTGTTGTTGTTAACCGGCTGGAGGCAGCAATGCACTTCCCATGCCTGGTCTGCTTGAAATTAAAAGAAGAAGAAGTTTGCAAAGACCTTGGCACACAGGCAAAATGAAAACTCTTTGGCCCAAATGGTGAAACACAGAGAGCGGATAGGAAACCTGGCGCGACCATAAATGACAGCAAAACGCAGCAGAGAGTCTCACACTGAGCTGAAATGAAATGAGTGCACATAAATTAGGTAAATACATAAATAAACATAGTCTCCACTGCATAGACAAGGAATTTGTTAGAATTTTTTTTTTAAAAAAGCTGCATGGTGTTAAGAACATATGATTAAAATCAAGTCTTTTATTTATTCATAAGACTGTAATAAATGAACATTATTATTTCATCATTGAAATCTTTATTTATGTAGTGATGGAGGATGTAGGTTGACTCCCAAAGGTCTTGTGTATAAACGTTACATAAACATGCACTGGAAGGTGGACAAACCTGTGTTTTTATAATGTTTTTATTTTTAGTCAATACTTGAAATCACTGTGTGCATATATGTAACCTCATCTCTTAGATACAGTGCTTATTTACTAAATGCTCTTGCCAAATACGTTTTGAAGAGAATGTATTTGATTCCTGGATTATGTTCACTGGCACAACATCAATTTAAACACCCTTCTTTTTCTTGCCTGAGTTGTGTCATTATCTATAGGCTGTACACACTACTTCAAGCCAACAGGGAAGCGTGATATTGAGTAGGCCTTGACTGAACTTAATAGAACTGAGGCAATAAAGTGACTTGTAATGTTATTGAGTAGATTTAAAGTCCTTTGACACTGATTGAAAGTTATTAAATTACTCAAGTAGAACTGAATAAATTGTTGCCAGATATTTAATAAATCTAAATCAGTTTTTGACAGAAATTAAGTTAACATTAATCAAATTTCCATGTAAAATTAATTTGGGTTTATTAAATATTTAGGCTATGTCAGCATACATTTTGTGTACGTTTGAGTAATTTATTCAATGTATTTTAATCAACGTTTTCTTACTTTAAACCTACCCATTAATATTACTTGTCACTTTATTGCCATAATGTTTTAAAGTAACCATTGATCACATTTTTTATGGTGTACAAAGTACAGGAGACTAGTGTTTGCCTCCTTTGTCTCATTTAGTTTAGTTTTAATTTATTGAAGTTTTAGCTCCTTGATTACAAATCACTTACATTTTCAATACCCGCTAAACCATTAAAGTGAGCATCAACACTGCTTAAGTTTTTGTCAAAGTTACATTAACATTGTGTGGTAATGTTGTTTAAGCACCATTTGATATAAGTTGTTTATTCAGACCCCTTTAGCTGCTACCAAGATAGCAAGTATTGTTCCTGATGTCCACATAACATTAACACTAAACATAAAAACATTAACATACAACATACAGGAACCATCCACACTAAATCACATATACCTCTGACCCAAAACGCAGATGGTGCTGTGGACAAAGAAATAGAAGTATATGAAATATACGGAGATGACAAGAGCAACGATCAAATGTGACATGTGAATAAATAATTAAATTATGTAATAGTTGAGGTTGAATGCAACGCACAATTTAAAGTCCAGTTTGATGAAATATATGAAAGTGACAAGTGCAGGGATTAAATGAGGGATGTGACATGTAAAGTCCAGTGTAACAACCTGTCTTCATCTTGTTTATATGGTTTATATAAGATTTGATGCAAATGCAGGTTGGGGTTAGGGAAGATCGTTGTGTTGTGGGTGGACTTGGCGTGTTTGACTCCCGTTTTAGGTTGCCTGCCGTCAGTGGGCTTCATTCTATTTTAAATTGTCATCGGTCCGCCACAATCTGAATCCAAACGCCACTATCTCTGTTAACAAAAGGCATTTTATAGTCTGTGAGTGTAAAATCGGAAATTGCTCATTTAATTTTATATTTCCATGAATATGTGGCTGAGGATATTCAACTTGAAATCATCTTTCTTAAAACATAGAATGATAGAATAATGAAACAAAATCCATACTGAGCCATGTCACTCCAACGTGTGTGTGTGTGTGTGAAGGGGCGGACTCTATGAACCAGCTGCACACAAAAATCATAATCAGTTTGGAATAAATTCAGTAGGCTAATTATGGTTTTGAGGCAAAACAGACTGTCTTCGTATCCATAGCAATGGTGGCTGAGGATCATGGGTAACTTAGCCTTCTGCTATCCAAAACTAATAAACAAAATCTTTATTTCTCAGAATTGAAGAAAAAATAATTAAAAGTGATGACCATAACATTAAGTTATCATATTGTTGAGTTATTAAGGTGTTTTTGTGTTGGGAAATGTTGAAGATATTAAAAGAAAACCTTAACATGGGAATTGACAGCGAGAAAAATATTTCCAGGCAGTGGGTGCTCCGGTCCACCCACCGGACTGATGCTCAAAGCATCTTATTGTACCTGTCGGGTTAATATCAGAGTCAACGGAAGGCTGGAGCAGTTGCTCTAATATTGCTGTAGATGGGTTTACATTGGAGTTAGTTGAAAGTGTTTCATACAGAGGGCACCTTGTGTGTCAGTAATCAGACGCCGAGGGGCATGACAAAGCGGCGGTATTTAACTACCTGGGAATGAGAAAAGGTTGTAAAAATCCATTTAAATTTGCAAAATACAGCAGCATGGCTTACAAAGTGGTAAGCAGTGATGTACAGTGCATGTAACTTGGAGTAAATGGGATAAAACATGCAAAACCACAGGTATTGTCCTCATGTTTAGAAAGAGATTATGGTTTTGGCTAATTAGCGATAAAGTACATTGTGCATCGATACTGATCTTTTTGACCTTGCTGTTGATGATAGGCTGTTTACTGTATATCTTCCAAAACTTCATTTTTTTACCATTACATTTACCATTACTGGCATTTCAGAATGTCTTTGTTATTTGGCTCATAAATTATAATATACCAAGTCCTCAGTCACAGTTATGTGTCTAAAACACTTAACTGTGTTTGGTTTGCTGTTGTATGTTGAGCACAAACCAGTGTGTACATCTGTACTGTTTTGTAAACCTGACATTGAACATGCACATTTACTGCATTTTATGTATGTACATAAACATTTTAATGAATACAAGTGTTGTACTATGAAATCCCCAGACTCCTACTCACTCTAGTAAGTGCAGCCTTTTTACCTTCTGACTCAAGGCCAACTTCTTTTTTTCTTGCAATGACACATTCAAGTACAGTGCGTTAATAGCTTTGAATGGCAGTCAAATTGCTCCCAAAGAATACCTGATGTTCCCATCTATCTTTCCTGTCAGCTATTTCATGCAGCAGTTTAAGAGATGCAAAAGCTGGGGGCAAACAGTAATGTAGCAATAACAGAACTGCATTAAGTTATTAAACACTGGTTTTATTAGTACAGTCTCCAGATTGGTTTTCTTAAATTATGGTGCATGTTTTTTAAATTTCATTTCTACAAGTTTCTTTTCCCTCTCCATTAAAGGTCAGCCTTCCAGGGTAATAATAATACTCCTTCCTCTGTGATAATTGAGGTAACACAGAATTTGCACAGTGCTGTTGAGATCAGAGTAACAGTGGGCATGTGTATTAAGAAAAAAAATCCTCACTAGCCACACTATGTGTAATGCTTGTAAAACACTGTGTATTTGATAGAAAAGCATTTAAAGTGGACAAGATTTATGTTAACAGTGGTGCAGAATAAACTGTAATTTATCCACAGTGTGACCATAATTAGAAAGAAAGACAGTATAAATGTACTGTGATGATACAGAGTGTGGTATACATTTGTTGTGATTTCATCAGTTTCTCGTGTTAGTATCATAAAACAACAATTTTATGATATATTAAATGATAAATTCACATTTTTTCAAGGTTTTGTCTGCTTTAATCTTACTGGTTTATCCTGACTGTGCTTTCAATGTAAGTGATGTTGGACAAAATCCACAGTCCTCGTTTTGTGCAAAAATGTATTTTAAAGTTAATCTGAAACTTATATGAAGCTGCAGCAGACTGAGTTAGTCGAATCAAGTGGATGGCTTTCATTGTCTTGATAGTCCAAAATTCGCTCTTTATGTTACTGTCTCTCCACAGCAGCTCAACAGGGAAACACTGTCTGGGGAAATGAAAGGAGGTAATATGCACTAAAAAGACTAACTGTGGAAAATATCCACTGTTTTGAGACAGACTTGAAAATGTGATCCTATCCTTTAATGAACATGATGCAGTTGTGGAATTGTGGAAAGTAAATTTCTGAATTTTTGAAGCTATTGAAAAAAATGGTCTTTTTGGAAACTAGTACAGTATTGTTAAAACTTTTTAGCCACACTAGCAGCATGGCTCTGTGGATGGCAGTGTCGGTCCGTTGTTCCATGACTCTGGCCCGGACTGAAATATCTCTACAAATATTGAATGGATTGCCATTAAATTTTGTACAGGCTTTATGGTCCTAGAAGTATCAATCCTACTGACATTTGTGTCCCTGACCAGGGCTGTAGCCAGAACTTTGGCTGCACCCCTCCCAACATTTTAATGCATTTTCAGAGTAACAATAATCACTTAAGAAATAATGTCAGTGCCAACACATAGATGAAAATTGGAACAGAATCCAACACGAGATAAGTCACAAATATGGCCAATTTTGTAATTAGTCTTTTTCAGTTCAGTTTCTTATTGCACTGAAATCACTCTCACTGTCAAAGTAATTGAGCAGAGGAGCACAACTGCAGTATCTTTCAGGTTTTGTCTTTCGGATTAGGGACTGTTCGTTATTTTGGGGGTGTTTTTTTTTTTTTTCTTTTTCAAACCTTGACCCTCCCTGGAGCTACAAACATTTTCCCTGGGGGGAAATGAATGACCCTTTCTCCACCATAAATAACCATGATTTATTATATTCACACCAAAGGTAGGTAATATTGGGAAAAATAAAAAGCGGCTGACCTTCTCCAACCATTATGCCTAATAGCGAACCATGACTCCTACACCTTGGTCCTATAATCCCCTTTCCCTTGTTGGGAAAAAAAAGGAACCTGCAAGCCCAACTTACTATGCTCTCTCCAATAGTAAAATTTACCTTTGACAATTCCAGCTCTGAAACAAAAATAAGACACTAACTTAGTCCAACCAATGTAACAAGCAAACATTGTGGAGGGAGAGTTATCACCAAAACAAATAGCCTATTTCTGAAGCAAAATGCAAATCCTCCTTACAAATAATCACATCATCACACAAGCTGTGTGTGTAGTTCAGCACAATATGGGTGAATGACAGCCACCCATCCTACCACACAAAACTAACAAAATTTAATAAGCCTATACATCACACACACAGACATCACAGTGTGCACACAGCCAACATTAGCAACATGTGCATATTAATGACAGTACAGTACACAGTAGTGGCAGCAGCAGCCTGAATAATAGCAGTTGGCACAGCAACCATTATAAGATTTGAAAAAATTACCTTTGATGATTGCATTAACGAAAAGTTACTTGAAAACAAAATCCTGGAATTGAAAAAAGATTTTCTGCATCAGATTAGCTGTGGTGAAGGGCTTGCTTTGCCAATTAACTCCAACTTTTCATTAAAAGTTAATCTTGAAAAAGTCATGGATAATCCTCACTAGCCATGGTTTACTCCCGGCTTGTTTATCTGTTTTTTTTCTTTTACTCCTAGCTTGTGATTGGTCTGCTTCATTTCAGTATGCTGGTGTGTGATGCCATTACGTGTTAAGCGGTGCCTTAACGCATAATGGTGAGGGCCAGGAAAATTGTTTAAATGGAGTGTAATCTGTCAGCCAGTGGCAGTAACCACGTAATTCTCAGCTGACAAAACAAACAACAATGTCGGCCTACAGGGTAAAAACCATGGCAGCTTTCCTAGCTGACAAATAATTCCAAGCATGGACAGTATGATTTTATGTAACCCTTAAAATGACATTCATCAGTTCTCTGTCTATCAATCTCCCTTGACTTGTTTGTGTGGACCATGTGGTTGTGGTGACATCAACGCAGCTCTCACGCTGCTGAAATTTGGCTGGATCTGGCATATCTGCTGGCTATGATAACTGCCAAATGGTGTGCAGACACCGTCTACTCGGTGCACCACAGGAGTACCCCATCGTGGTAGTGGTGTGGACCCATTCACAGCACACAGCCAGCGGAACTTGTCATAGGTGACAACATTAGAGCCCACCCATCTAGAGGGAAGATATGGTTATGATTGGTCAATTTTACTATCATTTGAAATTACTCTGTCCTCTGTAAAATTATAGCTGGACTACCAATCACAGAGCTGAAAGCAGCATTTTCTTCCCAGCAACTGTGGAGGTGCAAAATTCTGATACTGGTTGACAATAGGGGCTTTTTTCATGTAACCCTTCTCAATCCAACCTAAACTGAATAGGCAGGTCTGAATGGTTTATTTCCACAGAAACCTTTCATCCCATCACCATACAGCAGTAAAACATATATTTTGGAAAGAAAACAAAGTATTTCATCATTTAAATTTGTATGTCCCTCCCAATCCAAAATAAAAAAAACTTAACTCCCCAGTGTTTAAAAAATGGTTTGACGTGCAAGTCAAAAGATAAGTTTAAAAAAGACATTTCTGACTTGTTATTTAGATAGTATGTCAAGTTATTACTACTGAAGGCAATTTACCTGCAAAACATAGCTCACTCATGGACAGTAATGCGGGCAGTTTGGGTTCTTCTGAGGGTGCTACAGCACGCCCTAGTGGGCAGAGGGTACAATTTTAAAGGGGACATATGGGAAATGGATTTTTCCTAGTCTTTCCATGGATTTGGCAGGCTTAAATATTATTCAGACACTGGGGGAAAATCACATAAATACAGTACTCCTTGGTGTTTGGCCAGGGTTTGAAGGCTTCAGATTAACAAGCTTCAACAAGCTGTTCAGAATTATTGCCCTTGATGATGTCACAATGGGGACACAAGCAATGAATTAGCTTAGATTAATCAGTTACCTGTGCCTTTTGGAGCCAGGAACACTGCTTAGCTAATGTACTGTAGCCTACTGTCCAATTTGTTTTTTGTTTTTTTTTCCTCTTTTTTTTACACTTAGGTCCGGGGTAGCCAGGCAATGACAGAAATAATTCATTTTAAATTTGGTGGTTGCTACACCCACCAAAAATGACGTGTTCAACACATGGGAAGAAAGAGGTGCAGTAAAATTTTTGACTTTTGATGTCTCACAGATTCAAGGAAGTTGTATAAAATTGTTGAAAAGTCACATGGGCCAAATATGTCTGTAAATTAAATATATACCAGTACATAATATGTCCTTTAAAGTAAGAAATAAACATATAAACAAATAAAATACTGTAAATGTAATTCTTATTTGCAATTAAATAAAATGATGAAGTATTTCTTCATTATTGATCAATAAATTATAGTGATAAATCGGTAATCACTCAACTGTTTTGGTAATAATCCCTGGACACAAAACATTCTCTGTCTGTGCCTTATTTCCTGTACATATCCTGTCTGCAAAGATTCTGATACATGATGGCACAGCATTAGAGAGCAAAAAGAATCAGGTAATCTTGACATGCCAAAATCTTTAGCAGCGCAATGACCCAGAAGAGACTGACCTCTCTCTCATGCATGCAAACATATTTCTTTTGGACATGGGCTATATACCCTGATGCAATCCTTCATCACCATGAGCCTCGCACAAGGCCCGGCAAGGGCTGCAGCAAGACAGGCTAATTGTTTATTCAAAGCTGCTGCCATGCAGTGTATTATAATATTATAATGTATTAGTCTATTTCCCACCATGAATATTTTTGCCACTGAAAACATCAGAGCAGAAGTTACTAATTGTTCTGAAAGCATATAGGTTAATAGTTCTTGAGTTTGGATCTTGAACACAGTTGCTGCTTGTGTTCCTGTGGTGCACCTCGTAGTTGTTTTGAGTGTATAGGTCAGGTGGAATACAGTCTGTGGAGACTATCATTCATGGAATTGACCAATCTTGCTTTGAGAGGTAGGTTATATAATCAGAGTGCTCCTCCTTATTACTGCCATACTATAATGTTCTTAAATTATTTAAGAGGATTTTTATCATCCATATTATCAATAACATAGTGGTAAGGCAAGTCATGTGTGCTTGTATTCAAATACAGTGTTGACTGATCTTTTAGTAAGTGTTGTATATATGCAGGTTTCAGCCCTCTCGCCCACAGATTGAACAGAATGACAGGACCATATATATACATGCCTAGCTCGTTACATGTGTGTCACATAATGTAACGAGCTAGGCATACACAGATCTGTTCAGCTCTGTTGGTGAGATGAAGCCAAGCTTTGTTCACAACACCATACAACTAAGTAGTCTTAGCAATTTGTCACATTAATTTAACATTTTAGAAAATATATATATTAAAAATTTTATAAAAGACCCAGAAAAAAATACCATGGACATGACCTCAGTGTCCTCAATGGTAGCTATGGGCTTGTCCCCAGGGGTGTTTCAAGGATTTGAGGACATTTTTGGCTCATCCCAGACCTCTGTAAAGTGGTCTGGGGTGATCCTCCCCCAGAATTTTTTTCTGATATACTAGGTCTATTTTTATGCTTTTTATGCACTCTGGCACCTTATTTACATCCAAAGTACACGTCTTAATCATTGAAAAATTGAAATGTGTGCCTTAAAAAACTGTTGTTAACTTTCCAGATTAATTATGAATTGTGATGTTATTAATTGTCAGTAATTAGTATTAGTATTGAGTAGAAGCAGAATACTTCACAACTGCTATTATTAAACATATATTTATTTACATGCTACAGTAGCAGAATAGAGAAAAAAACTCACACGCACACAATTTTCAGATCCAGGTTATACAGTGCAGTGCTGCATTGCTTACCTCTCCATCATCTGCTGCTGTCTGTCTGTCTTTCTCTCCAGTGTTTCCCTCAGGATTTTTTTCAGGTGAGGTGGGAGGCCCCCTGAAACTACTAGTCATGTCGTGGGGTGGGTGTGTCATGGATACAGACACGTGGTGTTGACAGTGTTGTCATAGACGTGTGCAGTGAGCTGAAATAAAATGACTGCACATAAATAAATGTTGGCCTTATGGATTTCAGATGGACCAATCAGTTTATATTAAAAAAAATCTTGATTAACACACTGTGTATATGATCTTGACTATAGATCAATGTTTGTAATGTAAAAAAATAACAAAACAGAATTATTGGGAATTAATTTGCTCAAACTTAAAGCCAAATCGAGACAACAGTTTGACTTATAGATGAATCAGCCAGATGAATTATGAATCAGAATTTTGTTACCTAATAACTGAAACTATGTCATTTTTAGTGCCGCATTTACAACAGTTACTGAGGTCAACAACCTTTTAATAGCTTAAGAAAACATATTGATTGAGTTGCCGTCTAGTGTTAGTGCCTATATTCAAAGATCTGTAAGTCCTTTTATAGCAGGTTTTACTCTTGTGCTTTGACTTTTGTTTGATAGGATGTCCTTTAGTTCGGATAAGAGATTATGCCTTTAAAAATATTTTCATCTAGATACAGGTGTAAATTAGACCTTACCAGTTTCTTCTGCCTCCTGCTTTGAATTTGTTCATGTCTCTCCATTCCCTGACACCTGGGCTGCCTCTATGCATTTCTCTTTACTCAAACTTTTTCTTTAAATCAGTTGCACCTTCTTCTTTTTGAATCAGTTCTTTACTTTCTTCTTGTTTTTCTTTCAAGACCATCACATCCTTGGATTCTTCTTCACTTCTGCCTCCTCTATCCTGATTCCTTCACTCACTCTGGCAATGTAAAAAGCCTTCCTTTTAAAAGCCTGACAGAGCATGAAACAGAAGTTTAACTCGTATGGTTTTAATTACAGTAATTGTCGACAAAGTGGGAATACATCACCAGTCAAGCTATCCAAACTATCAAGCCACATTAACATTACTGTAACAGCAACACCAGAAAAACTGGACAGTTAGAACAACGCTAATTAAAAAAAACAAAAACATCTGCTTCACTGCTACTACTACTACTTTGTTGTCTTTTGTCTGACATTATTATTTGATGCCACACATGTTAATGTCACATATGATCCCCTGAACTCCGATTCATTTGTCTGTCTTATTAAATCAACTCCAGTCTGCCTGCTAACTTCAGCACAGAGGGGTTGTTTATTTTAAACACCCATGTAGCAGGAACTGATGGTGGTTTGTTGGTCCTTAATAACAGTAACAGCTGTATCCGTGTCTCATACAATGATACAGTGTTCAAATGGAAAACAGAACGAGCACTCCTAGAAGCTACAACAGAAACTGCAGTAGAAAGCCAGTCTGAGCCACTAACAGCTATGAAATGATGAAAGTCTGAGTAATCTATGTTATGTCTGATGGCATCACACACATTACGTTTTTTTGGTGAGCTTCACATAGGCTTACATGTAAAATTATATCCTAGGCTACACTCAAAACATTCAGGGCTTAATTATCTGGTAACTAGAAATCAACATTTGTGGTTCTGAGTGAAATGTCTCGACAACTTTTAGATGCCATGAAATTTAGTACAAACATTCATGTCCTTCCTTTCTGTAATAACTCTGGTGATTCCTTGGCTTTTCATTTAACAACGTCAAATTTCAGTTTGTTCAATATGTTATGTAAAATACTTGTAAAATTCGCCCATCGCCTCACTTGTACACCATGTCAGCTACGCATCAGCATTTTATCATTGTTACTGTGGGTGTATCGTCATGCTAATGTTAGTATTGTGCTCAAAGCACCACTCTGCCTAAGAACAGTTTCACAGCACTGCTAGCATGGCTGTAGACTCTTGTTAAAGATACCCAGCACTAGACCATTATAATGTCACACAATCAATAGTGGAAAGTAGCTAGCCCACACTGATGTTGTGCACTTACTGTAAGTGCAGTTTTGAGATACTTGGAGCCTACTTTAACTCAAATTGATGCTGCTTTACACTTATACTCAACTAAACAGTTGCAGTTACTGGTCTTGTAACTTTAACCTTAATGAGCATGTAAAATATGAACCACATTTATAAAGTATATGACATTAACCAGAAGTATATAGCAGATTTATTAATTTCCCCCTTTAAGATCAATAAAGTTATCTTAAAAGTAGTAGCTCCACCTCAACCAGCAACATAATTAAAATGCTGCTTTTCGATATTCAAAGTCAACCCCCCCCCCAATCCTTAAAAATAGATGCATAATGAAAGCAAGTGTTTGGGCAAAAGCAGAAGACTTGAACTTTACCTCACACAACATGAACCTCTTCACAGGCGTACCATTTCCAGTGAGAAGAGAGTGCATTACATTAATCTGACTAATGAGCTATCACATTGAATAAATAAATCTACAAGAACAATAATGTATTTCACTAAGAAATGCTAAAGGCCACTCAGATGAAAAATTACCTCTCAAAAGTCTTAGCCTATGGAATAAATCTGACTTCCCTGTTTTGTTGACACGTGGGGGCCATGTGAAGTTGATTTTAATAATTGATCACCAGAAAGTGCTGGGAGAGAGCTTTTGTTGATAAGCAAAAGAATAGGTTTTTGTGTCTGAATCACAACATCCTATCGATCCTCTTTGAATAATGCTTAGTGGAGGAGTCACAGATTTAGGGATTATTTATGGATCCTTCTTGACCTTAGCATTTCCCTGAGAGACTGTGTTTAAGACTATGAAATTGACTGCAGAATCTGCACACATACAATGGTTAAATCTAAAGCGACTGCAATAATCAGAGTGGACAGATTAGCAGATCGCAGCTTTATTTTATTTATCCCACACAGACATACATCATCATCAGCAACAACTAAAGTGGAGCAGCCTTACCTGCAGTGTGGTATTCTAATTTGTCACGTTTCATCCATCAATACTTCTTTGTTTTGTTTTGTTTCTTTAAAACAGACACAGCACCGGAATATTTTACATTATACCTGATTCTTTTTAAATCAAAGTTTAAAGAAGTGGTAGAGCCATCTCTGCATCCTGAATGTTTTCACTAAAAATATATATATTGCACAGAATGGCTTTGTAAAAAAATAAAACATATTAAAAAGTAAAAATGTTAGCTTTTAGTGGCCCAACATGGAGTCCTTAACATTCTTCTTCTTTATTTAGTCCACAAAAGAATTTCTCTTGTCATTATTTCTTAATTTCCGTTGCTCGCTTCACTTGTCGGTTTGCACAATCTGCTGATTTTTGGGTCGAAGTGAAGATGCCCAGAAACAAAATGGTTTAAAGATTTGTTTTATAAAGTGGGCTCTATCTACCCGCTGTGCCAAACTAATACATAGCAGTTTGAGAGAGCAATCAAATGAAAATGGAAATCTGAGCAGCTTAAAGATGAAGCTCATTTTTTCCTTAAGAGCTTGTGAGTGTTCTGCCAAAATGTGTGATTCCCTTTTTCACTGCAACTTTACTGAGTGTTTTCTGGTGGATGTTCCCAGTCTATTTCTTTATACATTATTTACCCTTCTGCTGTGCCGGATGCAGAGTTTACTTTACAGGACAATAAGTCACCCTTTTATACAAGATTTATAAGTTGTTATTGGCTAACTATTTTATTATGTGGGGTTACAGGTCACAGGTTTGTGAAACTGGACCATCCACTGTACAGGAGCCAAGATGGAAGTATTAAAGAGTTTAGAGTAACCTCAGAGGTCATCCTGCTCTTTATTTGATTTGAGGAAGGTTACACTCCAGCAACTCAAGCCAAACTCCAAAAATCATCATCAAATACTTTTTTCTCACAAAAAAAGAAGCAAGCAATCTTGTGTTCAAGGGTTATGTTAGATCACATTTTATTTACGATACTTGAACTAAATAGCTTTAAAATACAAGAACAATCTTCATTTTCATGTCTTCCAAATGATCATCAGCTGGTGGTGATGTTGACATGAAGCTTTAGCCTCAGCTCTCTATGTCAAGAATGTAGCCACATGTGCATATACTTAACACTTTTTCAGATGTTTTTTTTCTTAAAGCTGGAGTGTGGAACTTTTGTAAAATTGGAAAATCTAGAAGAGCCATGTGATTAGAATATTTTATCCCCATTCAAGTGAGCAGAGAGCTAACTGAAAGTTAGCCGGCTCGGGCGGCAGAAGTCTCTAGTTTGCATGCTCTGTCCAGAGAACATGCACAGAATGCATTCATCCAGCCAGTGTCAAACCAGATACCAGTGTACGTAACAAACATTAATTTATATGTAAAAGTTCCACCCTGCAGATTTAAATGAATCACCTGGAGACATGAACAAGACTGGGTATAGTTTTAAACCAACTCACAAAGATATTGAATTAGCATTAGGTTATATTAGCTAGTGGCAGCTGATGAAATGTCATATCAGCAGAAGTCAACCATAGATGAGAAGCCTCCTCGTTTTTAATTATGTGTGAAAATGAAGATCCATTGTTTCAGAAATTACTATGAATTTTCAGTGGTAAATGTGCCACCATAATTATCGTAAAGCCCGATGTGTGAAGACAAAAAGCTTGACAGGCATAGCAACAGTAACTAAGGGGGAGCAGGGCTTGAATTTCTCAGGTTGCCAGGTTGTAAAAAATCCATTTGATGTGACCACTTACATGACCAAAATACATTTATTAACAACCTAATTTACAACTGTAGATGTGGTGATGGGTTAAAAAAATTGTTTATCAACGACTTATTCACATTGACAGGTGCAGACTTAACCAAACCAATCAGGATTAATTAAATAATGATTAACGGAATTAATGGATTACTATTTATAACTGGATTATTACCAAATTCAAAGGATCAACACCGACTAGCAGGATTTTTCACAACCTGGCAACATGTTCTTATCAACAATTTAGAGGTGATCTACAGTGCAAAGCATTAGTGAACGACTAATTAAATCACCAAAACTAAATTTGTGGCTGTCAACAATAGACAGACATGGAAAAATCATCAACAAAAACATCAACAATCAGAGACCACATAAAACATGGAATAAGATAGACTCTGTAAAATAACTTATATATTACTTAAATCTACCCAAAGATTTGCAATAAACAGGTACTCCTCCCCCATCCCAAACTACCTCCACCCTAACCAACCTACATACACCTTCAACCCCCTTTTTTTATTGTGTTTGTGTCTCTTAGGTACTAATTAAGCAATTAATATAGCCATTAGTTTAAGCTTAAAAGCTTTTATGAGGGACCTTTTTGAATGTGGTGCCTATAGTTTTTTATTTATCAGGTGATAAAATGTCACATATCTAATATTTTCTTTACTTCAAAAGGGTATAATACTGTGATCACAAAGACTTCTGTCAAATACCTGTTTGTGCTGCATCAAGGATTTAATGCTGTTTTCTTAAACTTAAAAAAATAAAAAACTTTTAACTTCTCTTCCATGCTTAAAAGAAAAAAAAGCCTTTGAAGGTACAGTTCCTTCCCCGGTTTATTTAGAGGTAAAGTTAGTTTCTCTTTTTAAAAGTTATACCTTTCAACACACCCGACTGAGGCAAGAAATTCAAAGAATCTGGAGGCAGAGACAAAGAGCTGAAGTGATGAAAGAGTGAGACACAGAGAAGAGCAGCGAAGAAGGAGAGGGTGGATGCCAGTTAAACAGGATAGTTGTCACTATAAAACAGCTGCTGATCTGTAATGACATTGATATATTCATGAGATAATCCTTGTATATGTGTAGATCCTTCTTCTTGGCATGCTGAATCAATACAGACAAAGTAGCTACAACTACAAAATATCTACGTGAGAAATTTCTCTCAGCTGTACATTTTGTTGGTGTGAAGCTTCAGTTTGACGGTTGAATATTAATGAATCACATCGGCTGTGTGTATCTGTACATTCAACCGGGGCACGGGTGTTAATATGCAGTTGGGGGGACCAAGTATTAGCAGTGGATTACAGGTGACTAGCAGGCTTTTGAATCTCTTTCCTGTGATACCCTTTGAATGTGTTCAACGCCTTTGAAGTGATGTCAGTTTTAAAATATCTCATCCCTTTTATGTTTAACCATGGGTGTTTGCGTTCAAGGATTCTTTTTTTTCTAGAGGGAGGAGATGAAAGCATCACAACAGTCAGCATCCATCAAAGAGCGAAAAAGTCTGGGAAAAGTCCCGCACATAACGAAGCATGACTTGTTAAAACACAACATGAGCGCTGGCTGAGGCTGTTGTGTCTGTGCTGGGTGATTAGGGTGCAGCAGCGGGTTAAAGAGTTGAATGACAGGCGGATCCTGACAGAGCTCGCTCACTGCTCTGTCACTGAATTTGATCGACTGATTGTGTGTTTTGCAGCGGTAATGAGCTTTACAGTATGTGCGTAATGTGCCAGGAGCTGATTCGTATGCTGGATGAGCTAGTTAATTGTTCACAGTGCACATTCCCCTAGTCCCATGGCTCCTCTGATTTGGATTCATTTAGCCTTTATTTTACCTCATTATACAGGCCTGTGTTATTGCCAGGTTGTATGTGAGGTATTTTGCATTGTTGAAACTGACTGTGGTAATTAAATTTTAAAATCAGCTGTAGTACTTTGCACCTTTTAAATACAAAGCAGAGTGGGGAGGTGCAAATTTAAAGGGGAGCTATTATGCTCATTTCCAGCTTTATATTTTTATTTTTGATCTAATCTCTAATCTCCATTAGAGTAGCTTTGCATTATTGGCAGTTTAAAAAAACGTCTTATTTATCTTATTTTGGCCTTTTATCGAGCTCCTCAGTTCAGCCTCTGCCTCTCAAAAGGCAGTCTTAGCACCTTTCTCTTTAAGGCCCGCCTCCCAATGACCCCTCTCTAGACCCCTCTCTATTCTCTCTGTTGGTCAGTTTTCTGGAAGCCTGCAAAAGAGTAGCCGTATCAGAGTCATGTTATCATTGATGAAATTGCAACATTTCCTGTTGTACTGCTTTAGATGAAAAGCTTTTAGTGGGGGACTTTTATCTTGGAAAATTTAAAGGAAACTCACCAAATTAGCAGAGCTTTGTTAGAGGTGCTAAAAGCTGGTCCACCCAACAATATATGGAGATATTTAGAGCTCTTTGTTCAGTGGATCAGTTAGAAATAATGCAGGGAGGCATAATACAAGCAGAAACAGTCACAGTGATGATGGTGTTTGATGAATAGCTGCAGATAACCAGCACACCCCCAACAGGTAAACAACTTATTTTACTTTGCTGTGCTGTGTAATGGAAAAACATTCCCAGCATGCCAGCTCGACTCGAGTCATGGCTCAGCGTGACTACCCCCAAAACAATGGTGCAACGTCATAATGTTAGTGGAGTGGAGCAGATGATCATATAAAGAAATCCTTCACAAGCAGACGTAAGGCTTGGGCAGAAAATAGAAAAAAACATTGGAAACCAACCGTTCAGAGCGGTCTGAAGCTGGTGTTTTTTGCTCACAGAGATTACTTCTACATACATTTACCTCATTATTTGACACATTGTCCATATTTAATGTGAACATCCAAAATTGTAACATACATATGTAAGATACATATGACGGAAAATAAGAAAAGCATAATAGGTCCCCTTTAAACTGATACTGGTTTTGAAATATATTTGTGTATTATCTGCTGCAAGATGAACTCTGTCAACTTCAATTGAATAAATGCAAAAAAATATCATCCTGCCATTTTATTGCTTTCTACAACAAGATGTCCAATACGTATACGTGCAACAAAAACTAAAAAAAATCTCAAGCTGAATATGCCAATAAACTGCATTTCTTTTTACCTTGTACGCAAATCAGATGTGAGGAGCAGTTGTGGGGACATTTTATTTTAAGGCGTACAGCTAAGAGCAGTAATGCACGGAAGAAGATGTAGAGCTGCAGTTCAGTAGGTCTGTAAGCCGAGGGATGAAAATGTTCTCTGATGCTGATCCTGCGGTTGCTCTGGTTCCCAAATAGCAGCACAGAGAACTGACAAAACCGGGTATTTACACTGGCATTCCAGTGGCAGTCTCTTGTCTGCCCAAAACAAACAATACCCTATGCATAGCCCTGATCTTCCTGGAATACACAATCGCACCAGTGTGTTTAGTGTTAGGCAAAAAATCCCCTCAGCTGCCATTTTTTCTGGTCATCAAACAGTCCTAACAGTCTGCGCTGCTGTATTAGCAGTATGGTTGAAGTTGAGATTTAAAAGCATAGCAGTTAAATTTGAAAGAAGGAAACTCCTGAGTAGTGATTCAATAGTGCTGGGGAGTTTCCACAATGCTATCAGCCCACAGCAACATACAGATGCTTTCTATAAAGATTTCCTTGAGTTTTCAGTTAATCATCATATTTGATTCATCTCCTTCTCTTTCTGCATGACTGTATGAGTGAACATATATACATGCTTGTGTATGAGCTTGTGTGTTGCTGCTCTGCAGCTTGGCAGCTACCATTGTGTGGGCAATGCACCCCAGAGGGCACCCCACAAAGCAAGTAATGGCGCTAAGCATGCAGATAGAGGACTGATTTAGACTGAGAGGCGTCTCTAATCTTACGAGGTGTCAGCAATGTTGTGCCATAGATTAGCAGACTCTTTCTTTTTATTTCCTCTAAGATCATCATCTCCTCTGAGTTCATCACCTCCCCCGGCAAGAACCATTGCTGTGCCACATCCTACATTAACATTTTATTATTATAATAATTATTAGTGATAACAACTGTATTATTGTTGTTGTTTTTAGCAGCAGTAGTAGTAGTAGTATTTTCTTTTTCAGGTTTATGGCTTTAAGCTGGGTATCAATCCTGATCAAAATGTAAAAAAAACAACAAAAAAACTCTCAAGTAACAAAAACTGGCAGTGAATGTCTGGTCAGATTAGAAGTCTTGTTATTACTTATTTTTTTATCAAAGAGTTTCTGATTTAATCAAGATTTTGCCAAGTTTGAATTATCTTTTGAGCACGCTCTTGTATGGCTGCTTGTATATATATATATATATATATATATATATATATATATATATATATATATATATATATATATATGTATATATGTATATATGTATATATATATCCTTGAGGCCTAACGAATGTGTTGAATGCATCGCTGAACGCATTTCCTTCTTCATAAAACATTTGTAAAGCTGATTTTAAAATTATGTTAAATCCTGCATTGTCCATATTTACTAGCTTGCACTCCTCTTATGAATTGTTTTGTTTATTGGCACATTACAGCCAACTATAGATCACTGGAATAGTCTGAAACCATTGACAAGAATGTGTATCACGTCAACCGCATGTGCATAAACAAACAAAATGGGAACCCACTCATAAAAAAAAACTAGAGGTTAGAAACTCTGAGATACTTGAGTATTTTAGTATTGTATTACTTTACCTTTACCTCTATTCCTTTAAATTTAGAGGTAATATATTACATTTATTTAACAGCTGCAGTTACTTGGAAGATTAATATTTTAAAAACCTGTAACAGTTTGAATATTCAATGATAATTCACTGCATGTTTAGTGAACAGAGCAACTCAAAATACACATGGCAATTTGATCCACTGTTAATATAAAAAGTATTGATCAGATCAGCTTTAAGTAAAGGATCTGAATACTTCTTCCATCACACAGCACATAAGCATGGCAAACTGAATTATTTATTAAGCATGATGTCAGTGAAAATTATATTGTGTTTCTTAAATGTACACAGACAGTTGAAGCAGTGATAGATATACTAAATCTTCTTTATCAGAGGTGGGAAGTGCAGGCCGAGATAAGTGAACCTTGTGTGATGTGATCATATTAGTATGTTTGCTGACTTGAAGGTACAGACGCAGTATGCTGTATAGCCGCACAGATGCAATAAACTCCTGTGAATATGTGTGAGTCTGTCAGTGTGTTGGACTCTGGTTTACTTGGCATGCGCTTGATTGGTGAGGAGTCTTTGATGTTGTGCTGCAAGATCTGACGCTCTGATCTGGAGCATGACAGAGATGACATTATGTGAGACTGCATCAGGAGATTTGGCACATACAATATAGTGTCTCTGCCCGAAACCACACAACATCATAGCCGCATGTTTCCTCTGTACTATATTCTCATCCTACTCTCAAAATAAATTGACTCATTCCCATTAGAATAAGCTGCAAACATTACCTTTAAATTGACAGTACAATGTATGCTAATGGTGTCAGAGCTGTGGTCGCACAATGTATCCCCAAAGTAGTTACAGAGGTGTCTTAGCTGTTTCTGAGAAATATGTGGAAAAGCCATTACAACTTAAACTGTGTAAATTGCTGCAACCAAATGTGACCACCCTAAATCATGTGGGTGGTACACTAACAGCGAAGTCGAACTTGCCTGAAATAGAAACACAGTCAAACACGGCGCCGCATATAAATGTGTGTATACTTGCTGTTGCATTATATTGTTCATTTGTTTACACTCGGTGCCAGTGGGGGCACATGAAGATTAAAGAGGTAACTTTAACCTATGGAAGTGGGAAACTGCGGTGACAAAAAAATCAGAGAACAGGAGCAAACAGGGACCGTGGTGAAAGAACGACAAAGGCAGCAGAGGGGATGAGGATTTAGAAACGGTTTGACTGATCATGAAGGTGCAGATATTCTCCTAACAAGCTTAGCAAACTGAGCCTCTAAAGGATTCTTTTTGAAAGTGTTGACCAACTGTTGTTAACCCACAACACATACAAAGGCAACATAAACAGTAGAGATACAGTATTTTAGGAAACTTTTAGACCGTCTCACACTGGGAGTTAGTTAGCAAAGTTAGTTTTAGTCAAAGCCAACAAGCTCCTGCACAGTATGAGGGTGGAATCCAGATTTCCTGCTGATATTGGTCTCTGCAGCAGTAGCATAGCCTTATAAGGTCAGGTCACTTACAAGTCAGTTACAAAAAAGCATATTTTCTCACTTACCCATAGTAGTTTATAGCCATGTAGTTTGTTTTGGTATTATTTGCCTAGGATTTGAGATTTTTGCCTCCACCCCAATACAATGGGGGCAAATAGGATTTTGTTTGTGGTGCTCACAGCATTTTTTTTTTCTTTTTTAAGTTTTCATTGGAACTGCTCTCTACAGAAGAAGTAGTCCCTTACAAAACTATTGACAGTGTTTCTTCTGGATTATCCAGTCCAGCCCAGTAAAACTAAGTATTATGTCAACATTAAATTAATTTATGTTCAGGGATAACTTCATTGCCAGTGCAGAGAGTAGGGTGCTACTAGACTTTTATATGTAGTTAGGTAGATTGTAAGGTTGTGGAAGATGGGGTAGTGTATAAATGTGTAGCTCTAGTAGCCATGTGAAGGTATTGTAGAAAGAGATAATGTTAACAATGCCCATTGGACTTAAAAACATTGCTGAACTGAATGGTGTTCTGGGTTTTGCAGCATCATCCAGTATTGACTTTAAATCTTTATTGCTGCAAGGTCTAGAAATTAAATTCCATTCACCTCCATTGTATTGGGGGAAATTTTGGAAAACCAATATGTCTACCACTGGAGGAAACAGAGAAAATACTTTTTGTTTTTTGAAATCTGGTTTAACCAACCCTTTAAGGCTGATTTAAGAGTCTTACAAGGAAAAGTCACATTTGATTACTTTATTCATATGTTGTTGTTTTTGGACTTTGTTTCTCACAGTCACAGCAGCAATTTTCAAGCCAACTTAAATGCTGAGATCTGGAGATGTGGCAACATTGCTAGACACTTCTATACAACTACAGTAGGTTCAGTGAGAAAAGCAACACTAGTCACCCAAGCAGCAGAAAGGAAAGAAAATGTCCAAATAAGGATGTGACATTTGAAATTCACAGAAAAAAACTGTGCTTTTAATATACGCACAGCATGAGTGTGTTTATAGACTTTTTGTGGCATGACCATACAGAGTTTCTCACAGAAGAAAAGACTGTTGTTCACTTCTCAGCTCTCACTCTATCTACATGCATGCCATATTCTCTCTTTTGTCTACGAATAACTATGCACAGTAGGTCTTTAAGCAGTAAGTCAACACATATGAACTTGGGCAAGCTTGTTTGGCTTTGACTTACTACTTCTAGATATGGTTTCCCCTTGATCACATGCTTCTGCTTGTTTCCTCCCACATTCAACAAACATACAGTCACAGGGATTGGTGACTAAATTGCCAATTGGTATGAAAGTGAATGTGAACCCCAGCAAGCTTCACAGTCACTGAGGCTAATTGGAATCCAAATATAGAATAATAAACCTGCGCTTTGCCCACACTACTGGTCGTCATGGTTATACCTCCAAGGGGATGAGTTTGAATGCCGAAATCAGTCATACTCATAGCGGTGTTGCTTTTCTTTTTCTTTTTTTTTCTCAGTGTATTTGAGTTTGCATGTGTGTTTCTGGCCTGTCAGTGTGGCACATCAGCAGTCGTAACAGGCGGTCCCTATGGAGGGCAGACTGACAGGTAGGTAATGATCAAAGAGGCCGTTTCCTGTGTTTCATGTTGGGCTCAGAGAGAGACACATCTGTACTGCCAGTGCCTCTGCTTTTTAATGGGCTCAGGTTGCAGATAGCACTCACTCATCTCTCTCTCTCACACACACACACACACATGGATGCCTGCGTGTACGAGCACAAACTTTAGTCATTTCCAGACTCCTCACATTAACAGCTACTAACACATTTCTCAGATTCAGCCTCACTCTCCCCCGTGCCACACTCCCTCCCTTCTAATAAATCGCTGAACTCTTGCTGCCTGCATGCCGACTCTCAGTCATCTCGAACTGTCATATGAACTGTATCGCACATCCATAAAATATTAACCTGAAGGGGAAACACAGGCAAAGCCACCCAGTCTGTCTCCAATTTGACCCCCTCCTCTCCCTCCCCAAGTAAGCAGGACTATCTCTCTGACTCAGGTGCCAGGCCACTCACAGATATCTTACCCTCAATCTTGTGTCCACAGTTGCCAGTGGCTGTGTGGACGGGTTGTACTCTGCTCCGCTCTGTTCAGCCTGCCAGTTTCTGTTTAATCAATTGAAGCAATTCAGATTGTATTTGAGAGAGGCCAAATCTCATCTCAGATTGGATGTTGTTGGAAATGAAGTGCATCCTTGAGGATGGGTGTAAAAACAGCTTCACTTTATCTGGAAGATTAAAACTTCAGGGTCACAGTAATCTGTTTTAATGAAACTGTCAAGTAATCCGAGATTCTTTAAACTCTGTGTGTCACACCGGCGTTTTAGGCACACACTGGTTTGTGTGTGTGTGTATGTGTGTACTTCTGCTGTCTGAATTAATACATGATTTTTAAATTACTGATTGGCAGACTAAAGGGTTATGTGATTGCTGTGAGAGGTAAATTAACTAGCAATTAACCAATGTTAAGGTAATGACTTAGCCAATCAAATAAAACTGCTCAAAGCAGGTAGGAGAAGCATGAAGAGCCGATTTAATCATCTATAAGAACTCTTCCTTTATGCACACGTTTGATCTCGTAGCCCTCTTAATTTTTGCAGGAGCAGAAGGGTTATTTTCATTCCCATTTATACAGAAAACTCAATTTATTTGTAAGATTCACACATTTGTACCACTGGCCTTGAACAGTGACCTGGCAAGACTCAATAGGCCTTTTTTGATGAAGACTCCATTTTAAGGGAGCTGTAACAAATTATGATTGACTCAAACGTCATTGGACAAACCATTTTCTTAACAATCTTTTCTATTTATTGATCTTTGCTGGGGGAAAAAATTGCAGTGGTTGTGAAAACATTTTCAAAATTCTCCTAAACCTTTACCAAATTATTTGTTAGTTTCTAAATAGACCTGCAAGAAAAATAGTTTGTGCAGATGCAGAATGATGGATGTTTTGTATGTTTTAATTTGATTCTGTCATAAAATAACATGAGTATACACATGTATGTAGCAAAATACTCATAACTCAGTTGTGAAAATCAGTTTTAACACCGGGTTTTCCTTTAACATTCAGTTTTCTTTCATTTCCCCATCAAATACGGTTGGAAAAATAGAATGTTATTGCACACTGTCTGACAGCATCATACAGAATGAATTCTTTATAAACTCGAAGCTATACGCAATGAAATATTCCAATCCATGATTTCTTGTTTTTGTAGTTGCGCCATTCAATGATATGGAAATATTCTAGATGTCTTATTCATAATTTGATACACATTTCCTCCAAAATTCAGCCTGATATATTTGGCATCTTTGGAAACTTTAGGATCTCAGCAAGAATTTGAAAAAGGGTTCTGTGGGTTTGAACAGTGTTTGGATGCACAGCATGAGTTTGTATTGACTGGTCCACCAGTGGGACATTGGTCTTTAAGATGTTATCACATCACACATATCTTATTGAGCTTCCTCCATTTTCAGCGGATATTTCCCACACTTAAATCTTGTAGTGGAAACTGAGATTGTAAATGTAGCTTGCAGTTACTTTAAGATATATCAAATTGGATTATGGATTATAAACATAAGGTTGCAAACGGTTGTAAAGCATGGCGAGTTAAACAAATTTATTGCATGACATGTATCTGTATTTTATTTAAATGTTCCTAAGTGTACAGGAGGACAGTTTCTTACCGTAACATATCCTGAGTATGTCCTCAACTTCCAGAGAGGGCTTGTCAACAAACACCAGTGAACCCAAGGCTGACCCTTATTTACACACCCAAGAATGGCAGCTGATCCCTGTGAAAACCAGCAGAATCGCTGAAAGGGGGAAGGGATGCCTAGCTGGCGAGCATGGAAGGCTTCAAATGATTGATAGCTATTTGTTTTGCCTGCTTAATACAACATAAACTCTCCAGCGATTCATCACTAGAGTGAGGGTTTTTCACGGTGCCTCTGCAAAGCCCACTAAAAATAATTCATTTTCTGTGAGCTACGAGCCAGGCGCTAATGTTAAATATTCATGCGGGTCCAGTCTAAATGATGTGGCCATTGGCACACAGTTAGAGCCCACTCTGTGGAAGGGAGGAAATGTCAAGCTGTGAATAAATGAAAGCAGTGAAGCCGTATATTATCCTGCCATTGTGAATTTACTATAGTTGCCATTTTGTCCGGCCACTTCAAATAGATCTCTTTTATAATCAATACACTCGCTAAAACAGCGAGCATATTGCCACGTTGGCAATAATCTTGGACTTGTTGTGTTTGTGCATCCTTTTTTCACTGTTTGTATTTGTTGCCTAATTTGTGCCTCATAAATGTTAACAGGGGATTTTCTGTTGTAAGAGGCAGTGTGTTTAGTGAAAACACACTATCAAAGCGGCTAAGTTGACTATCTTCAGAGATGTCGATGCACTGCGAGCTCACCACTCACACAAGCTCACATTAGATCAATATGGCTTGTGCCTATGCAGCTGTTATGGTTTGATTGGTATTGACTGCGACATCAGTCAACTGCATTCATTTCTGAGATGTTTTGACAACATGCCATGCTGATATGGAGATGATGTTGTCATGGTTGCACAGAAATTGTTTTAGAGACATTATAGGTCATCCTCTGTCATGATATCAGTAAGCACAGTGGAGGGAAAGGGCAAAATATAATAGAACTTACTGGGTTGAGTATCCATTAAGAGGAACTCAAATAGAGAGCATAATGTCCGCTGTGCATCATTTGGATGGAATGGGAAATGTTAAATGGCCTCGTATTGACAGACGCACTCTACCAGTATTCATTTTTATCACACATGCACATACACACACACACGTGTCCACTGCTCACATTCACACACACACACACACACATTTCCTCCTGCAGTCTCTGACTAATGAGGCCTAGGGCTGGAGATGGTTCCATCAAGGAACTTCCCCCTCTTTCTCTCTCGCTGACACACACACTCTCTCTCACTCTCTCCTCTCTCAAACACGCACCTGATTGATAGCAGTGATTTGACTGAGAAAAGGGAAATGGGAAATTGAAAAATGGTTGAAGAAGATTGGAAACAACGTGCTGATTATAAACTCTGTGAGGAAACAAAAAGGCCTTCCCTCTGCCTTTTTCTCTTAGCACTGAGGTAGCAGGTGTGTGTCTGACAGGTGCCTGATTGAGGCGCACAAAAGACATTACAACTGCAAACAAATGGACGTGTTTAGCGTCCCCGGATGCAGTTAACGTTTTGGGCTGATAGATGTGATTATGAGTATATGAGCAGAGGCAGCGAGAGAATGGGCACAGGTGTTTGGGAGAGAGGAGCAGAAAAGCAGCCATGTTATTGTTGTGATGATAATAATCCATCTATACAATTAATGGCATGTCATCACCAAGGTCATCAGCCTTGGGGGATGTATTTAATATGTCTCATATTGTAATATTAGAGCCTCTCTGCTGTAGACAGATACACAGGAGCCAGAAGACCACACAGATTTATCATCATGGGAAAATAAAAAAAAAGCATGAGTGTAAAAATGAGAGCAACAATCAGTGCGTTTTAAATTCACTGATTTACAAAATAACCTCAATTACCTCCATGCCATCGCCATTTATTTTGGTCTTCTCATGTTTATGTTCTCATGTTTCAGGATGAAAAACAATAGCACTTTTATAACAGCGGCATAAATTAGTGGCTACCTCCTTTTGTAAAGGCTTTGTGTATTCCATAAATGAGGGAACGTCTTGGCTGAGGCCCCGGTGGTTTAATATTCTCTGAGAGCTTCCAGACAGTGAGTGGTGGTGCAGCAGCTGTCTCTTGACCCTGCCGGACCCCCACTTACCCCTCTGACCACCTCCTTTCCACTGGGCAGGCTGTGGTGATGACAAGCCTGTCAGAAGCTTCTCCTAATGTCCTAATTACCTCTCCCTCTCACAGCCACACACATACACACACACACACACACACACACACACATATACACACTCACAGAAACGCTTGTGCAGATGTATGCACATTCATAGTGAGTAAGCAGATACGCTGGCAGACAGGCTAGAAAGCAAACACACCACTGCTTCTGTGTACACTGCTCATGTGAGATTTCCTGGCAAGAGACCACACTATAGGTGAGGTGTTACAGCATCTCCAGAATGGCAAAAAAAAAAAAAAAAACTCCTTCAAAACTCTTTGGAGGCTTTGATTTGAAACATTCTGCGTGTGTTTTGATCCGGGCAGGGCTGTGTGTTGAATCAGAGCTTCAGTTTCTCTCCTGTGGTAACGAACATGCCGCACCTGCCACAACTTTCTTTTAAAAACTGAGACCGGGACTGAAAAGAAGCTTTGCAGTGCCTGCTGTCTCTGAAGAGAAAAACACAAAAGATGCAGCGTCACCCGAAATAGACAATCTGAATGAGATATGATGTGTCACTTTGCCAGAGGTTGAGGTTTGCCTCTGCTTTAAGCAACTATCTGTCTCTGCTGGATGGTTTGGGTGCCTAGCACACTGCCACTGCTGCAGTTAAGTCCATGCTCAGTCAACCAGTCTTGTTAACATAACAGAGTGGATGATTGTGCCTAGTAGGAAAAGGAAATCATTGTACCTCCCAGGGAATGCAGTTGGTTGGTGATTTATAGACCTCTGAAGTCACTGCATTTGTCACAATCAGCATGACTTAATAGTGTGTTACTATAATGTTCTTCCTGCCTCATATTATGTTGATTTGAGACATCCTGCCTCGTAGAGTCGTCTTGTTTCATTATATCAAATTACCTTTTGATAGATGTGTCACCAGGATATTAAGCACCCGCTTCCTTCTTTATTTCACCTTTATTTTGCATTTTGATGCAGTTTATTTGTGTAAAATGTCATGTCTGTCATGTGAGGCTGTGTGGAACAGCAGTCTGGCGTCTACAGTAGCTCGAAATGTGTTCACGCTCTCCCTTTTGTGTTGACATGACTGTGAGAGCCGAGCACTACCTGAGCTGTACAGAGTTGTCATTAAAGTGGCTGGTTGCTGTTTGCTGCCTTTTTTTTTTTTTTGTCAGCTGCAAAGACATTTTCATGTGTGTTGTGAGCGACAGGACCTAGTCACGTACATCGAGATTACACATCTTGTTTTGTTTTCAAAGACGTGACTGATGCTGAAGTGTCTTAATTTTAGCCTTTTATTCATAACAACATCCATCTATTGTTATTTGTGTGCAATTGTAGATGCCCACAGCACTTTACTAAGAGGAGAAAGGGCACCAAATTCAATATATCTGTTTTTATCTGCCAGCATTTCTGAAGGATTATCCTCTAATCTCTCAGAGTAAAAGCTGTATTCAGCTACATGTGTCCTCCTGGCTTTTCATGAGTACAACACAAACATCCAGGCCATAGATAGGAAGCTTACAAAGCATATTCCATTAACAGTGAGCAATTAACCACCTCTGAGGGGATATTTACAAAATCTTCTTTTTATTATTATTTTTATTATCATGCAGGAACACACTTTGCCTCTCCTGTAAACCTACCTGATTAATATGTTTCAGTTGACTCTGCAGAGAATTAATCTGAATATTCCCAGTAGTGTTTACGGGTGATATCTTTGTTTCTCTCTATTTCTGATATCTCGTGGACAGGCTGGTCTGGATTAAGCTGCACCTGAGAGCTGATAATAAAAAGAATCAGGTCAAGTATGTGAATAAAATGCAACTAAATTACCGCTGTGACTAAAGAGTGCCCAAAAACTGCAATTTTTACAGTATGACAAAACAAGCCAATGGAGGCATCAAAGCATGGTTTATTACAACAAAAGCCTCCACATTATGAGCATGAAAGTTCATTTTTGACCTTGAAAATTGTTAAGACACTCCAGGAGTTTGCGCAGTTGCCATGAAGATGGATCTGTTCTGCACTTTTAGGACTTCTTGTTCATTGCTGTCTTAATGTTAAACAAACCCAATCTAGGTCAGTTTACTAGCTTTTTCCAGAGTTTCTAACTCCATGTTGTAAGCTGCAACTATTATTTTCATAATGGATTAATCTGACCATTGTCTTGCTTAATCATCAATAACATTGAATGAAAATTATGAAAAATGTCCAAGCTGATGTATTAGTCTGTTGGAATTCAGTCTGCTATCATAGAAGACTAAATCCATGAAATAATCGTATTTGATTTTTTGCTTTAAAAACTGATTAAATGATTAATCAGTTATCAAAATTGTTGCCTGATTAATTGTCTGTAGATTGACTAATTGGTGAATCATTTCAGCTCTAGTAGGGATTTTGATCAGTTGTCATGGAGATGGATCTGTTGAAATGCAGTCATTGCATCTGCTAATAAAGACCATGTGATACGGTTGAAACCTCCAGAAAATGCTAATAAGATTGTTTTGTCAAACTTCCAGTATTAGTTGCCATATAAACAGTAAAGGGCATTTATATAATCTGTTTGTAGATAATATTTACATTATTTTTGGTGCATTAAAAATAACTATGCCTGACAACAAACACCAGTGTAAATTGTCATGGTGTTTTTTTTTCTTTTTCCCCTCGACATTTTAAGCCCTTTGATCATTTTCTTTTGTAAAAATCCTGACCTCACAAGTCGTCTGTGTTTATTGGGTCCACTCTGCAGGAGCTCACTTATCCATCTGATTTCCTTGAAGAGAAAAAGTTTGAAGCCCACCTCTGATCCTTCTAATTAAATGAAAACACAGTGTGCTACACGCAGTAAGGCGGCACCACGCCACACACACACACACGCAAAGGTAGCCAATGTGGATCTCTATGGGGAACTACTGAGTTCCAGCATACAGCCCTGTTGTGTCCTCTTATGCAGTGCGATCACACACTAGGTTGACATGCAACACGCTGCAGATCATGAGCATAAATAAGCAAGGGAATGTTTTACCTGAAAGGAAGAACATTAATTCAAAGGCATCACACTAGTACTGAGAAGAAATGTTGCCTCATTAGTGTTACCCCACTGCTTTTACTGAGCAGTAGCGATAGAGAGAGAGAGAGAGGCTATGTGCCACTCATACCATACAGACATTCAGTCTCCTGAGATCTTAGTTTGCCTCAGTGACTAAAAAAATAGTGCAGATTATTATGGATTTATTGGGGTGGCAATGGGTTGAACCCAGATGCCTGAATACCTGAACACTTAGAGCCATCTTATAGAAAACATAATGCACTGCAAGAATATGCCCTTTCATATGTTCACAATGGGTGTGTTTCTAGCTGGAAATTTGGCATCACTGTAGGTGAAGAAGTGGGAAATGTTCCACTTTTCTCTCTGAACATAATACCGCTCATTGTACGGAACAGGAGAATGAGATTGGGATGAAAAGAAGAAGAGGTGACGAGACAAGGACAGACATTATTTGGAGGATGGTTGGCCTGCCTGCTCTCATCCTGTGTGATTGACAGATTGGTGCAATGGCTGCTACTCGCGCGAATGCCATCACACGCATTTCCCAAGAAATCTGTCTATCAGCACTGTCTAAGCAGAGCGACAGCCATGACATCTAATCACAGGCGAGCTGGCACCTCATAACTTCTACCTAATGTGCTGCAGGTACTGAGGAGAGAAGGGGAGCACAGCAGACACGGTGCCACCACAACGCTATTTATAGCCCCTTCAGAGGCCACCAGCAGGAAGTGGCTCATACTGAAGGGTTAGGGAAGGTGTCACTACACTATATCACATGTCTCTCTGTTTAGATATTGGTCTCTGTTGACAAGATTAAACAAGGAGATGCCCCGGTATCACAGTGATGCATTTTTCTGGGTTACACTCCCGACAAAGTAACATAAAATGAGGGCAGATCTACTACATATACAAGATGATAATGAGTCATTTACATAATGTTGCTACAACATTATAATTACCTGGCAATTAAAGCAGCTCAAAAGCCTCATTATGAGCTGTCCTAAGGGCTGGTTGGACTGGGACACATACCGTGTTATAGTGAGGACAGACCCTTTCTTTAATTCCACAAAGCGACAAGGTGGGTGTTGTTCCAGACTTTCGGATCTGAAGAGCTAGCATCTAATTCTCTTTCTCTCTCTCTCTCTCTCTCTCTCTCTCTCTCTCTCTCTCTCTCTATCTCTCTACTCTACCAGTCACCCCCTCTTTCTTTGTCTCTTACCCTCTGATGGGACTGAGATAAGACAACTGCCAGACTTGCCATAAATTAGAGTGCATTCCAGAGTTGAACCAACACTGTTATGTTCATTCATTGAGCCTAAGTCTGGATTAATGTTAATTAAGTGTCCAATCATTCAATAACCCTGCCAGTTTTAATCAGCAGATGTTTTCCTGCAAGAGTGCTCAACTCCCATGTCCATATGATATAAAATAAATAAATTAGCTATTCATAGATTTAATGCAGTTGCTACCGTGTGACTACACAGCCATTTATTGACTATGGATAGCAAAATCTGTGGAACACTAAGTATACAAATATGTTGTGTAAGACATATATGTTTATTTTCATTGTGTGAGAAAATTAGTGTTGTTTAACCCAGTTGCAACTATTAGTTGTATTAAAATCACCTTGACAGTTAATTAGTCATGAATTTCATGCTAATTGATTGAATGACATGCTGAAATGAACTGCTGCTATGTGTTTTCTGAATATTTTACACAATACACTATTACATACACTTTTATCAATGTTGATTGACCCTAGCGAATGACTGAATTATGTGAATTTTTGTGCGTAAAACTCAATTGAACGAATTCTCTGGAGTCAAGAAATATAAGACACCATTTTAGTCACTGAAGATAAGCAGCCATTTTAGTTAGAAAAGTGCTAAACCACATTTTCCTTTGAGAACAAAGGAATGAATAGTCATTAGAGGTTTTGGTGCAAAGTGCCCAAGACACCCCCAATACGCCGCCTGTTTTTGCGAGCTGATAAAGGGAACTGACGGCTTTCTTTCGTCTTGCTGACCCTCATCTGAACTCTCCAAACTCTGCTATAGTTTATCTTATTTTTCTAGACGTCTTTTCTATTCTTTTTTTGTTTTCTTGTGTAAAGTATGCACACATTTTAATTTTTCTTTTTCTAAAACAAGCCTCAGCTTTCACCTCAGTCTGGAACTGAAGGAACCATTTCTTTTTTTTCTTTTTATATTTTTGTACCGCAGTAAGTCTTGTCTTTTTATAGTATTTTTGTAGTGTTGTCATCCAACCAACAGAACTGCTACTACTCATCAAGTATAGTTCAGAAAGTTAGTGTAGCAGAAAGCTCCATTTGCCCACAACTAACTGCATCCCATGGAGTTGCTTGGGAGAAAAGTCTCTACCAGAGACGCCACCGTGGTGGAGCCCTGCAGGCCAACAGGCTTGCGCCCAGAGTACACTGCCTGCGTGAGCAGCGCATGTCCATCGTGGAACCTTACTTTTCATTTAAGTTATGTTTGTCACATTTAGTCATGTTAACAGGTTAGAGTAGCAAAACAGCTCACATGAGCCGCGCATCTCTCGTGCAGCGGCATGTCATCTGGTGATTTAACATCTCGCCTATTTTTTCCATGTGACACGTGTATTTCAGCAAAAATACACAGTGTAAATGGTCTGTTGATAGTCATATTGACATCATAGCAGCAACATTACACTTTTGATTATAGTTTCGATGTCTATATATATATCGAATATGTCACAGACACGAAAAACATATAAAGAGTCACCACTGTGGGTCAGCCTGCACGGTGCTTGCTGGGGCAGGGTGCCACTCTGGTGGGGAACTCCAGCGTGGAGAGTCAGTGACACGCAGAGCTTCTTTTCTCAACTGCTGTCGCTCTCTGTGATATTGGTTCAAACCGGAACTTCTGCCTGTTGTTTTACCTGCTGCTTCCAGACAGAGATTTGGTGTTGTTGTTTTTCTTATTTGTTGTCAGTTTCCCTCCTGACAGTGGAGTTTATTGGAGTGTGTTTGGCTCATTTGGGGAACTTGGTGTTTTCTGGAGGTATTTTCTTCACTTGGAGTGGTGACAATGGGGGTTTAACTGGAGGAATAATCAATATAATCAATAAAAAAAAAACCCGTCCTGTGTGAGGAGTGTATGTGGCTGACTTAGAAGTAGCCCAAACCAGACTCCATCATGCCCATCAGAAAGAAAGCTGCTTTCACCTCACATTTATTTTTCACAACTGAGCACACATTTCTTCTAGATATAAATTAAATAAGGAAGGAAATGATATGAAACATTCTATTATTGATGGCCATTATCATAGTCAAACTCTATGTAGAAAGATAAAGTTGGTTGTAGCAGCACTGTCAGCGTGGACACCACACACGTGCCAGCAGCAGCAGGTCAGCGATGCACACGTGCTGCTCAGGTAGAGGTAGGCAGTCTGTCCCAGGCCTTACACCTCGCTGGTATGCCGCACTATCAGTCCCTCATTGCTCGGCAACCAACCGCAGTTTGTAGAGTCGCCTGGGAGGTAAGCCTGCACCAAAAAAGGTGCCCCACAGAAGAGCCCTGCAGATCAATGGGCTTGCACTTTGCTGGTAGGCCATGTGAGTGGACACAACAGCTTCTGAATCATCTGAAACAGACTCATCTCAATGCTCCAACAAGTAGGAAAAATCCACATCCTTCTGTGATAAGAGTTGATGTCGAATAGAAATAATTCCCTTAGAGTTATTATTGCCCCTAGTGTCCTGCTGTTTGTTGATAACTCTTAACCACATAATTCACTTCGCTATCACCAACTAAGTGCTCAGTTTATCTCACCATTTAAAATCTTTAATTCATTTGTTTTATTCTTTTCTTCCATTATGTACTCTTTATTAAAGGACCAATGGGTAAGATTTAGTGGCATCTAGCAGAATGGACTTGGCAAAAATGGGAATATAATATTCATAAATCTGTTTTAATTAGAGTATAAACCCATGAAAATAAGAACTGTTGTGTTTTCATTACCTTGGAATGAACCCTATATATCTACATAGGGAGTGGGTCCCCTTCCACAGAGGCCACCATGATGTCCTCATTTGTGTCCTCATTTGTCCTCAAATGTCCTCATTTATCGGCAAGACGTCTGTATGTGTTCTTTTAAGCAGAAGACAGAGGTCTTGGAAAGAATCACAACTCCTGGTTATGAGACTGTTTAATTTGGTATCTTTATTTCCCTTCAAATTGAAGGGTGGTGCGAGTGCAAAATCTAATCATCAAGCAGTAATATCGCTACAGTGTGCTCATTCAAGCTCGAGTTTCAGTCTGGCTATCAACCTCGATCACTCGCGGCTGCTTTTTTGCTCAAATCGCTTTCAGCTGAAGCCAAATTTCCCTAGAAGCCTCATTATGTTGAATTATCACACAATAAAGACAAAGTTTTGACTGACACTTGAAGTTTTGGAGAAGCAGAGACTTAAACTGTGAGTTATTGTAGCAGGTTCCTGGACAATGTTCAAAATTTGTTTCCCATCGTGTGTGATTTGTCACTCACACTTCTTTTTGTCCCGAGGGAATTGCTGACAATTGGAAATGCACAAAGGAGTATAACAAGGACATGTGTCATACCTTACATCCTTATTACACCAGCAATGACAAGTGAGACAAACAGTCACTTCGCCATACGGCGATGAAGCTCACATTGCTGACAGAGTAAGGAAGTCCAAAGTCTGTGTGAAATGTCAATATAATAGAAGATGCTGTGTGAAATATAAAAAATATAGATATGGATGTGCAGTAGAGGCCAGAGAAGGAGGTAGGTGTGTGATGGGGGTGGTGGGGGTTGTTTATGAATAGCAGACAATGAATGATGGAAGCTCTCCCGAGGGTACAGGCCCTGAGCAGTGCTGCAGGGACTTGGGAACACGCCAGTCTCCCATGCCCTGTGAGATGCCAGTTTGGGTGGGCACTGTTCCGAATGGGTGCTCTCTTCTCCAGGATACACCGCGGATCCCAGGGGAGTGTCTCCAGGCAGTGGCTGCTCCAGAGCGGGGCTAGCTGGAATCTAAATCAGGGAGCTGTGGGAGAAAACAAAGTCCACATATTCCCTCTGTTCTTCCATATTAATGTAACGTTCAGGGAAATGATTGAAGAGAGAAAAATGCCTCATTATGTCGGAATCGCACACACCTGTGGAAAAATAGGAAGGCTGGATTGTAAAAATTACTCATTATGACGTCTTTTGTATTTTTCTTAATTGGTGGAAAATTACACAAATAGCATAGCATATGGAGTTTGAATTTATTGAATTTCTGCACCCCTGTTTAGAAATTATGAATACGTTTCTTGTTACCAATGAAATATGATACTGTGCTTGCATTCTGTCTGCTCACAACCTGTCTGTTTTCTTCTTTTCTGCTCTCTCCCTTTCCTGCGCTGCAACAGGAGCTGCTGAAACCGTGACAGGTACTCTTTCTTTTTGCTACCTGCTGTTCATTTGGAAGTGCTTGCCTCTGTCTGTCTGTGTCTGTTGACTGGCTGTCCATCTCAGTCTGTTCATCTGTGCATATTTACATGAATGGTTGGTTATGATGGCATTTTTCTTTTTAGGAAGGAGGAGAGAGCTGCACACATAACACAGATGCAGTATACTCATTTCAAATTCTGTGAATCAACATTTCCCTACATGTGAGGGTAGATTTCAGTGTCAACTTGGTTTAGTTTGTCTGTTGTTTTGACACATGTATTCCTTACAACTTCACTAAAGTTACTCACAAATCCGCTCAAAGTCAGATGTTTATTTTAAAAATTGACTTATCATTCCATTTCTTTGACAGCAGTATTTCTTCTTTTTATGTATCCTGGGAAAGCAAAAAGCTTCCTGTAGCAAAAACAAAAATATAAACCAAACAAATATAATACAATTGGTCAAAAAATCTGTATCAAGCTTAAGTAACAGACTGCAAACTAATAAGCTTTTTTTTACTGAGGTCTAGATGATAATATGGTTGAATATATTGTCAAAGTACCAATGAAAACCTTCAAGCATTTAATTTAACTATATTTAAAGCAAAAATAAACAAAGCTATTTCTCACGGAGCAAAACAACTGCTACTAACAGTAAGATAATTATTAAAACAACATTTGGCTTATATAACACTTATTCCCTCTGTCATTAACCTGAGTTATGAGTGTGTAGCTGTCTCTTCCTTCCTCTGATTTGTACCCAAAAAACTAACACCTCACTACAAGAAGTAACACCTCAATTCTTCATTGTGTTTTCTTTTTAATGTGTTGTTAGCTTGCTGTGAATTATCAAAAGTAATTATCTGGTTTGAGCTGTTATTATTGATGCCAAGTTAGGATAAAAAGAAATCACATTACCATGAATAGTACCACTATCTAATCTTTTATTGTACAGGTGCTGACGGCAAAAACTGTACTCTAAGGACCTGTAACACTTTTAAGCGCACCTTTATTTATGTATTTGTTACTTTATTACCTTAGAAATTTGTACATTCGTCCTTATGAATTTAAGCTTGAAACATGATGCTTTTCCTAAAAATAATAAATAATAAAGAAAAACATTTAAAAGAGAGCAGCACACAATGTTGATGAGTCCTTGTGAGACTTTCTAATAATGCACCCCTTATGAAAGGTTTATATATCATTAATGAATGCTTAATAAGATGTTAATAAATGGATTTTGGTCCAGAACCTTTCCAGAAGGTAAGTGATCATACAGTCCAATCAGTCAAAGGGAACATGGCAACCTAAAGTTGGTCTTATTAATTCCTTATACCTGGTCAATAAAGCTTCAGGAAATAATTTATTAAACATTACTTATGTCATTAGGTCCAACTTATAAACCATTCATAAAGGGAGCCTTTTTAGAGAGTGATACCCAATTATTTTATATAAGCCATCATTTCATGTATCAGAAAAACGACACATATCTCGTCACACTTGAGTCGGGGAAAGAGGAGAACATGTTTTTCTCAGGTTGAACTGCCTTATTTTCCAGTTGTTTTTCAGCATCATTATACAGTCGGTTACACAGAGCTTCTGAAAGACCTCGTCTTTGGTAGAAAAAAAAAAAAGATGGTCAAATTAGTGGGTATGAAATTTTTGAAACCTTCCCATGCAAAGGGTCTAGGAGAAATGGCACAGAGCTAATTATACCCTAAGACAGACTCCTTCTTACTTGTGAACATCCTTAAAACAGCATTTCACCATGAGGATCAGGGTTTAATGACTGAGCAGGATAAAGACACACAGCAGTAAAAAGGCAGCATCAGAGCGGGTGAGGGAGAAACTTTTATTGTTAATGACTGTCTATAGTCGTGGTTGTTCCTTGAAAGGACATGACTGCTGCAGACAGCGGTGACTCAAGGGAGAGGAATTGGGGGCTGGCTGTCCTGCTTTTTGCTGCCCCTTTCATGTCTTTTGATGTGAAAACAAGAGAGAAAAGTTCAAAGGGAGAGCCAACTTGATTCAAAAGGTGCCTGTCTTCGAACTTCTGATGGAGGAGCTGGTCTGATAATATTTCCTGATTTCGTCAACTTTTGTTAAAATTGGTTGGGGTTGGTGCTGTTTTGCATTTTGAGTACGGCTGATGAGCCGAGCCTCCATGCCAGACACTTGATGCCAGATTGTACATCCCCTCAGAGAGCGCACAGACTTTTGAAGGTCTGTATTTCCCTCTGACTGTTTCATTCAGTATGTTGTGATGCAGGAACAGGAGGGCAGCCATGTGTAGAGATACAGGCACTTTACTCTTCCAGACAGCTGCTGGAATGAGTGTGAATTTATCAGCCAGTCATCTGTGCCATGCCTCTGCCCACTCCCCCTCCATCCCCACCCACCACCCAGAATTAATGACTGCCTCTCCTCATTTGCACCCAATCATGACCAGGATGCCGAGGCAATTGAAAATGTTTACTCCAATTGCGAAAACCCTCCATGTTCCACAAAGTGGCCTGTTTTCACTTTGATGGGATTGCTAATCACAGCAATGTTATTTATTGGAGATGAGCCTAGGCTAGGATATTGGAGGGGGACCAACCTTGCTTGGGGCTGCTAAACCTTATGGATAATTTATCTATTGCATTCCCTTTCTCTCAGTCCAACAGATTGGGAGCAGAATAACCTTGCTTTGAGGCTCCTCTATGTTGCTGTTTTGACTGCCAAATATATTACTTTTATAGCAATGAAATAAAATAGACATCAAAACACTTCACATTGCTTTCACCTCATCTTCTGCAGCACTTAGTACATATACAGCTTCAGCACACTTGATATCATTACGAACTTACACATTTCAGCACTTCAAATGGAGATTCTTTTGATTTGATACTCATGATTCAAGTATTCCACACTTCATTTTTTTTTTATTTTTAGATGGTACACAATTTATGTATCTAGAAAGTAGTCAGCCACTAATTCGGTAGTTCAAACCTCCGGCCACAGAAAAGTATTGAGCCTCAAAACATTCGTTATCAGGCTGTGAGGAAACAATATGATTCAGGGGGGGAAAAAGAATAATAATTATTCTTTGGGATTGGGATTACAGGTTACTGGCTGTGATAGCAGAGTTAATAAGGGTTTAGGGTATTGTTAGTGCTCTGGCCTGATCTTCATTGGATTTAAGGAAGTTTATGCATCAGCTACCCCGGCTAACAAGTTGTGTTTGAAAAACACATGGATTAATCTTCATTCTAAAAGACTCTTTTCGTAAAGTTAAAAGTGATATTTACCATTGGAAAATAAGAACACGTTTAAATTTAATCTCTGTCTTGTTAATGAAATACCAGTCTGATCTTATGTGTTTTTACTTATTATATACTTATGTAATACTTGGCCCAACTGACCACACTGCAAGAACAATGCTATTTCTTCATTTCCATGTCTTCTAATGTACGTGGATCATCAACCAACCTTTTGCCTGCAACTTCTTTAGTGTCAGCCTTTAACCATCAAATGCATATTTAAGACCTTTTTACAGTGATATCTTTTTAAATGACTCAGCTTGAAACACTAAAAAATTCATCTAAAGACAGAGTTGTCAACCAACTAATGGAGCTAACATTTGCTTAATTAGCTAGCTGAAATCAAGGAATCATTGTTTCAGAAATTACTAAGTATTTCAACGGTAAATTGATGCACTTGCTGCAGTCGTTGCTGCATCTTTCCTCATCACCATCAAAACGTAGGGTTATGGGTCTATCAACTCCCACTTACCTCCTGGATATGCATGTGCTATGTTCCTCTTACTGTTGCAACTTAAGATAAAAAAAAATAGTTTGAGAGTGAGTTTCTACAGTGGTGGAAAGGGAGATAAAAGGCCTAACGTGTTTTATAGCATCCGAACAAGCCTTATTTCAGATACGGTATGCATCACCAATGTATTGTCTGAAGGTACATAAAAACATAGTCAATATAAGAGATTTGCAAAAAAAAACCCAAAAAACACTATATCAATAAAACAAAACTGTATTTATTTGTATACATTGCTCCTAGTGTCTGTCAGGAGGTATTAGCATGTATGCTCTTGTCTATAGTAAACACTGAACAAAACTTTATGTCTGTTCTTTTTGACATAATTTATAATTAACGATATGTCAATAAGCATTAACCACATAAACTGTATTAAATATATATCTTTGATAACTTGCGTGGGAGACCACCTCTGTCTAAGACACAAGAATCCCTCCTTCTGCTGGGGCTCAGATCCTTTTATGTGCTAGTCAGGCAAAGCATTGTGTTAGAAGCAAACATATACCATTATCTTGTCATGACAGCAGTTTAATAATGGAGAGTTCATCCAGTCAAAATATATGTATTCAAGTTAGAGGTACATGTAGCTAGATGCCTAGATCTCCCAAACTTAAACTTGACAATAAATGGAAATCCGTGGATACAGATAGAAATGGCAAAGTAAATACTACTACTATACTAAATAAGCATCTCTAACAGGCTTCGGTGTGTATTTTTTGAACATGATCTGTGTCTGTTTTCACTTATTACCTTCCTTTTGTCCTGAGCCACGAGCCCTGGCAACAGAGTAGAATGAAATGGGTAGTTCATTGCATCAGACAGGTCTGAGGAGCTTTCCTCCACAGGAGGTTAATTTCTTATTGCTTGCCGCATTCACAGAGTTCATTTTGAATCATGTTAGTTTGGCTGTCTATTCCCATTATCACTATCTGAAAATGCAGGTGTTTTTTTCCTCCACTTTGTAAATGTCAGAATGCAATAGAGGTATCTGACAACTCGGGCATGCAAATGTGCTTTTGATGTTTTCGTGGGGCTGTGGCTGAGAGCGTTGTTCCTCTGCTGGTGTGAATCTGAGGCATTAAAACATATTATCCATTCTCCTTACGTTTTTTTGGTTCCTGCCAGATAAATATAGCACAAGGTGACTTTTGATTCTCTTCCTCTTTCTCTTGGAAGATGGGAGAAACAAAACAGGCTTTTTTGTGGGGGGGAGGTTTGGTGTGAGGTGTAAGTTACAGTGACAAGAGTTCAGGCCCTGTCTGTGGCAACAATTCCAATGTACAGAGAGTGACTCAAATGCATTACAGCACTTTTATTCCTCGTGATACAGAACAGAACCGCTGAGCACACTGAGCACACATTGGTCACATGGAACCTCAGATGGAGGGCTCTGATAAAGCTTAACCAAAAACAGCATCCAGCTTGGCTCAGCTCTCTGTTCTCTCTCCCTCTCTGTTTAACTCCCCCTTTCTTCCGCCCCTCCTCCACCCCGCCCATATATACTATTTGCCACTTTCTTACTCTCTTTCTTTGTCTCTTTTTCTTCCTACCCTCTCCTCTCTCCCTACCTTCGTGGGCAGCAGAGCTTACAGCCCATCTGGCACTGACTCACAGGGCCCACTCTGAGCTGGGGGAGATCAATAGTGACAAACATTGCACATGGCTCTTATATTAAAAGGATTAGACATGGCTGCAAACAGACAATCTACACGGCCTATTCACATATCTTTACACTGTGCATGTGTTGACATGCAGTCCCTGTAGTATGAAGTATAAATATTTGATAGGCTCTAAATATCCAGACAGGAGTGCTTGTCTCCCAATTTTAAATTTCATTTTCCCTTCTGTATTTGTCTGTTTCGTGAAGTTGAAGGTCAAAACCTGGCGACTGACAATGTGTCGGTGATTGAGGGGGAAATGGCCACCATCAGCTGCAGAGTGAAGAACAACGACGACTCTGTCATCCAGCTGCTCAACCCTAACAGACAGACCATCTACTTCAAAGATGTGAGACGTAAGTGCCTGTGCCTCAGACACAGTGTTGGTATCATGAAGTAATCATGATGTCTTGAAATGCAAATATGTACATCCTGTACAAAAATTGAGAGAAATATGTTTTTCCACCATAGATGAATTGTATTAGGTTTAATTCCTATCATTAGGATAATTCATATCACATCAATGATATCATAGTTTTGGGCATCATTCCTATGGATAATGATAACATTTTCCTTACCAACTACATTACAGAGTAAACATGAACGTTATCACCAAAACTGTATGTTGTATGTATCCATTCCACTTTATCATTGTATTCACAATATTTACTGTAGTTGTGCATGCACATCTTTTAAAAAATGCAACAAAATCTTGCAACTTCAAAGGGAATTCAGTGTTGCACAAAAAGAACTGCCAGCACTCTGTTAATCATAGAATTCTTATGTCTAAGTTATCTAGCTTTGATTTTCCTTCAGATCCACTTAAATGGATAGAATCATATCTGTTAAATCGATCTCAGTATGTTTGAGTAGAGAATCATCAATCGACTTCCCTCCATCTGTCCACAAAAGGTTCTACCCTAGGCTCAGTGCTATTTACATGATCAATCAATGATTTTTGATCTGTGTGTCTTGAAATCAACATCCAAATGTATGCGGATGAAAGTGTAATTCATGTACATGGTAGCAGTATGACAAGTAGCTCATGAACTCACATATTCCATTGTTAAAACAATGCTGTTTGCAAATAAATGTGTTTAAAACAGTATGCATGATTTTCACAAAGACAAACAGTTCTGGTGTAGAGCCAGATGTCTTCAGTGGAGAGGCTACAGGTCGTATCTGAATGCAAGTACCTCAGAGTTCTGATTGATTCCAAACTTTCTTTCAAGACTCAGGTGAAAAAGGTCTGTAACCAGGTCAAATTCAATCTTTCAGATTTCAGGTTCATTCGAGATTACATGTCAACAGAGGGGGCCAAGATTCTATGGTCATTTCCCATCACTACTCTAAAACCATTACAGTCTTCGTATGAACAAACACTTAAAATCCTTGGCAAGAAATCAGTACATTGTCATCATTGCCCAATATTTAAAAAAATAACTGGGACAACATGATTAAATATGTAGATGTTTGTCTTTTGTACAAGATTTTATATGGCTTGACTTCTCCTCTACTCAGACAGTTTGTCAACATGGAACAACTGCATATCGGTACACAAGAAGTGCAGCAAAAGGAGATTGCATTATCCCACTCAGGAAAAGTGCTTTCAGTCAGTCTACGTTCTCTGTTAAAGCTGCACTATAATGGAACTCCATCCCAGCAACTATTAGAGACCTGGACAAATACGGTTTATTTAGAGCTCATTTAAAGAAATGGTTAATTAGTATTCAGCTCTGTCAGCACTAAAACTCAATTGCATTTTACTGTCCTCGGTCTGTCTGTGCTGAACTTCCCTTACTGTCTGCTGTCAACTGTTGCTATCTTGCTATCATCAGTCTGCCCTCATGTACCTGGATGCACGTCTTATTGTGGTCTTGCCATTATTGGGTCAGACTGATTTATGTATTTTACAGTGTATACTGTGCATGCTTTTTTATCTCTGTGCTTCTGCTTTGCGTGGTTCAGTGAGAATCTAACAACACAGCACAGTGTAGTCTTACTTGGTCCATATTTCTACAAACATGAATATCCCTCATTTTATTGTTTTGCATGTCTTCTATCATGAGCCTCTGTGTTGCATATTTAAACGGTACCTGACAATGTAGAATGAGGTTGTCCTTGGTGATGTTTATATTAACATTAATATTCTCTTTTTTAAAATTATTTGTTCTGCATGCTTATAAATGATCTCAATAACTTTGTAATTTCAACCTTATATTCTGTTTTTAGGGTGACTCTGTAGCATCTGTCCAGGGACTACAGATGAAAAATAGCCTCTTGGCCAACTCTCGTGCATTTACTGCAATGTTTATTAATGTGCATTGACCCTGTTAAATAAACCAACAAAAAAATAAAATAAATAAATAAATAACCACTGTATTTTTTCCCAGACATGTGATTTTGAGTAGGTTTCATATTTCAAGGCCTCCTGTACTAAAGGCATCTCTCTGGTTTTAACATTACATTGAAGGTATCAGATATCACTACAAGATCAGCCCTAGCTTTGGGTTAGATCATCTGTGCAAATGTGATTCCATCTGTCCTTGACTTTTTGGCTCTTTAACACAAGTCATTAAGCTCAGATTGTGGCAAGATTAATATGAGATAATTCTCAGTGCTACCATAATGGGAATACTTTTGTGTCCTTGTCACTGTTCGATTTTACGATAATCTCTTAGATTAGGATATTGAACATTATAATTATGCATGAGCATATGGGCTACTTCTACTTTGAACCAAGTTTTTGTCTCTGCTGTTTTACTTGTTTGTATCTGGGATATGAGCCAAGACTCAAGGTGAACGAGAAACACCCTTCATTTCAGTTTATATTGCATCCCAGCTGTTATTTCACAAGTCTAGGTAGCGAGATGTGTGTTCCATTTTCTCACTTGCGAAGAGCATCAGGGGAGTTTGAGTACACATCTTCGTCATATTTGTACAAAATACCCAAAGCTGCCTGAGAATATGGCAGAAAATAATGGATTGATATAAAGCACAGGTCATGTTGTGCTCTATATCTAAAAAATATTTATTCTGACACCAAAGAGTAGATAGGGACTGAGGATCATTCCAGTTGATAAAAACAACAGTGAATAATTAGCTGTTACATCTAGGTAGCAATCAATATTAGCTCTGCCCTGTCAAGGAAATCTTCCCATGAGGTTAAGACAACCTTTTCCTCTTCACTCTTTATTGAGCCACTCCACGTGGGCTTGTAAACATGTCATTTTCTCTGCTTTAGTCAATGCAGTGCCATGTCAATTACAAAACATAAAAGGTTTTGTTTATCTGCAATTAGATCTGAATTTATTTCAGATTTCTGACAGGTGGCTAGACTGTTATTGGACAGCTGCTGCTGTGTGTTTGTGTTCCCCGTAATGGGGTCTGGTGAACCCCATGGCAGCACTATTCTAGGCTCTGTTCCTAAAGGATTGCTGGTTCTGTGGGGACCCCCCTCAGCCAGTGGCATTGTTACCTGTCAACGGGGCCGCTCCACACAGTGGCAGATCTTTGTATACAAGGAAGTAAACAGCAGCGACATAGAGACACACCAGGAACTACAAGAACAACAGCTAGAAGTGGAGCAGCAGCCACAGAAACAGATATGCACACAAATACCAAAACGATAAGGGCTTTACAGTAGCAGTGAAGGGTAAATAAACAAATTTCTGTTGCAGCAAATAAAGATGAATTATGTCATAGGTAGAGGCAGAGCGAGTCTTGTTGGGATGAGCCAGTTATTCTGCTAGATATATATGCAAAATGACATGCAATTTGGCAGAGTTGCCATCTGAAATGGGAAAAATTAGCTTTTATCAACGAAGGTGGGCTTCTATGGATGGTGATGCAATATCATACCATTATTTATTTGCTGCAGCTTTCCTCAAGATTTGTCTGACTTTGTATTATAAAGATTTAATCTTAAAAGTGATTCTGACAAAACACTTATTCCCCATAGGTTTGAAGCCTGAAAATCTGTTTTCAAATCTTAAGTTTTTCTCTGTTCTCAAACATTAAATAGTCATGACTAAATAAGAAAGAATAAGTTCAGTGAAGTTTGGGGAAAAAAAACGTTGTTAATAGTTAGAAGTTTCAAATTTGATTGACAGTGCTGGCAAAATCTACAAACAACCAATAACTGTGATTGGACATTCACACATCTCATCTCATATCAGCATTTTCAAACTTGAGTCCTGCACACTTCAAACCTGTGAAAATAGCAAGAACAAAACAAGAACTGTTCTAACTTTGGCAGAAAATATTCTGTTCATTTAGGACACCATCAACCATAGAAAGAAGCTGATTTTCAGGGCCTTTAAAAGGTGCATATTAAATGTTGCCTCATGAAAAAAGTCAACATAAGTTCACACCATTACTACTGATTGTGAAAACACATGGTGAAAACACAAATTTTCACTTCTTTGTCCATCCATATGCTCTTTAAAATAAAAATAAAAAATCTAAATCTGGCAAGATATGCTTCTTGTCTGGGATCTTTGGCAGCAATTTTAATAATCTATTAATCTTGTAAGTCCTTGTTAAAGCAGAAATGCCAAAAATTAACTGGCTGCAGCTTCTCAAATCTGAATATTTTCTACTTTTGGTTTTCTTATATAAGAATAAACTGAATATGTGTGGAGTTTGTAGTGTTTATTGGCCAAAACAAGCAAGTTGAATATGTCAACTTGCACTCAGGAAATTCTGATGGGTATAGTATATGTCATATTTTATGATATTTTAATGACCAAATTATTAATCTAGAAAATAATTATCACATTAATGATTATGAAAATGATAACTATTAGTTGCACCCCAAATATTTATAGCCATGTTGGTGCAAACATTCCCAAACATTAACGAATAAACACTAGATACTGTTTACCCTCCATGCTCTTGTGTAAGCAGTTATGAAACTACCTTGTTTAAACTACATTCAGCGCCTCAGAAGTGAAGGATTTCCCTCCCAAGCAGGTGCTGCGACTCTCAAAGTGCATCAGTGTCATTGTTTCCCTTTGAGGAGAGACTTCCAAAGAGCTCTCAAATTATATTGGGGATGAGATTTCATGTTGACACTGCCCCGAGACCTTGGGTAATGATCATGATGCTAAGTGTAAAGCCTGACGGGAATAAGAAACTCCTGGCGCTTTAAACAGGGACTGAATAGAGTTTGTTAGCTCGACAGATGCAGAGAGGACTTGATAAAGAAGGCAGGTCAAAACATCAAAAGGGCTCCCGATCAAATCAGCCAAAGCTGTTTATGTAAAAGAGTGCTCAGGGATGAGGGCTGACTCAAATGAAGAGCAGAGTGAAGATGGCTAACCTAGTTTAAAGACATTAAAATAAAATCCAGTCAATCCATACTGGCATTACTATATACAGATTCTTGGGTAATTTTGATTTAGAGTTTCAGGCCTCCACCCTTCTCTACCTCTGCACTGTGATTTAATTCATTATGTATGTTTGAATGCCTCCTCCTTTTTCTGGAATATGAGAGTTTGATGCATCCATCCATGACCAGCAGCAGCCCATTTTAAGAGTTCCTAGCTTGTTAGGGGTCCTCATGAGCACTCTTCACACTTTCCTGTCTTTGCGAGTGCTCTGTGGACTGTAAAGCTACTTTATGAATCAACTTGTATGAATCATTTTTGAAACTCACTTTTCTTTTACTCAATTAAGGAGAAAGCCCACAAAAGGGCAGCACTCTCTCTCCACGCTCCCTCCCTCCCCTCCATCTCTGTCTCATTTTCTCCTTTGTCTTCCTCCTTCGTCTTCTTCTTCTCCCCCCCCCCCACCTCTCCAATCCCTTTCCCTTTTTCACTCCATGTCTCACGTTTGTGTCCCTGTACTCTGTATCCTCACTGTCTCTGTCTCACATGTATCCCCACAGCTCTGAAGGACAGCCGGTTCCAGCTGGTGAATTTCTCTGACAACGAACTGCGGGTGTCTCTGTCCAATGTGTCACTCTCCGATGAGGGACGCTATGTGTGCCAGCTCTACACAGATCCTCCTCAGGAAGCCTACGCAGACATCACTGTCCTGGGTAGGTGTGAGGGCTTCATGTGTGAAGTTCACATAACACACATATGTGCTTGCACCCCTCCTAACACACCCACACACTTTTATTGTATTCCACTCCATTATAGATAGTGAATACGATATAATAGTAATATTTGATCCTGTTATCTTTAGCAAGTGAAACAAAATGTCAGCCAATTAGGCTCTCGCGGTGCTCAACAGCATAACGAAAAGGAGCAGATGCTGAAACTGATGGCTCAGACCGCGTTGGTTTTGGCAGCTGTGTTGACTCTGTGAATCCCAGTGAATGTTGACTTGGCTTCTCGAAACGATTCCCTATTGAGAGTCAGCTGTGCCACACTTTGATGCTTTGGAGTGAAATTACTCTAGTTAAGCTTTATTATACATGCAGACATCCTGGGAGATTGAAAGGAATTAAAAGCACTTTAAAGTAATTACTCTAGTTGTACAATTGAAACCTAGCTTCAGTATTTCTGAACCAAGGGTTGCATTGAAGAGTCCTTGAAGTGAACACCCCACTGACTTTTGGCTTTCAGGCGAGTTCAGCAAGTTTTCTGCGATGACTAGTGCGAGGGATGAAGGACAACTGTGCCTTATCCTACTTTGAGTAGATGCTGCTATGTTTTACCACATAAGCTTACAGTATGTAACTTTAGTATAGCAGAACACTGAGCTTCATACAAGTTTTTTAGTTAGTTTGCAGTTTTTTAGTCTTATTGTAAATGTCTTACTTTTTCTTGTGAGGTGAGTCTTCCAAGTCGGATTCAGCAAACTCTCTTACTGTAACTGCACAACCTGTTCACAAATCCCTCTTCTGAACCACCTGTTCATGAGAAGGTGTGCATTAATGAGATGTGATCATTAGCATAATCAACACCCCCATATTGCAGTAGAAGCCTCTGCAGGCAAGTTTCATTCACAAAAATAAAAGTAGAAAGTAAAATGAAGTTTTTCGCATAACTGAGCTTCAAGTCTTGCTGATGAAAATCAGCAGACAAATAGATACAGACACGTTGAGTGTCAGCATTAATGTCAGAATGAATGAGAATGCACATTGCACTGATATGTCCAACATTTTTGGTTTTATTTTGGTTTTTGATTTTTATTTTAGTTGATTTTGATAACATATTTAAACTACAAATTCATTCAGATTAAGGCAATATATTTCTTAAGTAAAATAACTATCTCTAAATATCTTGTACAACAGTTCTCACCCACTCTTGAATTTAGTTAGATAAGTGTAAATATGAGAGAATAGGTGAATACAAAAAGGTGCATGTGCCATTTAAGAAATAATGTGTGTTTCTTGCATGAGGCCCATTGGATAAGTGTGTGTATAAATAAAGTATGTTGCCATGCTGGTGTCTGTCAGTCCCACCAGGGAGCCCAATCATCGAGAGCCACGAGGATGTGGTCAGCGAGGGGAACGAGACGGAGCTCACCTGCACAGCCATGGGCAGCAAGCCAGCTGCCTCCATCAGATGGATGAAAGGGGAGGAAGAACTGACAGGTCAGTAGAATAACAGCCTCCCCCAGTTTGCTTCACATGCTCCAGGCCTGTCTACTTCTCTACAACTCTGGGTCTCTGGAGGGGCTTCCTCTGTGAACAAAATGTAGTTCTCTAAAACATTAATGCGTGTTGTACTGATTATGTTGACTGACATGTATAGGAAGTACCATGGAAGATAATCATGCTTGGCATATACAGCTGGGGGAGGGAGGTGCATTCTTTCATTCTTTCTTTTTTTTTATTATCCTTGTGCAAAATCCCCCGTCCGTAAGCCTGGGCTGCTTGCTCAGCAACAACATGTAATGATCAAACTATGCATTCACTGCTGCAATCCAGCCTCATGTTATGCTTCTCATAAATCTTACAAAACATTTGCCTTAAAGGCTCTTCCATACTGTCATTTTCATTTCAGAGATTCTTGTTTAGATTTAGAAGTTGCTTAAATATTTACTTTGAACATTTAAACCTTGACTGCTGATGAAATTCTATTTTTCATAAGAGTAGAAAAATCTAAAACTATTCTACTTACTTGAAACCATCTATACATGGTAAACATGGTTATGAAGTTATATTTGCACGTTTTATTCTTCATTTTAGTGCCTCCGACCTGCTATAGGCTGCTGCAGAGAGGGGTTTATAATCCGGGGTGGTGAAAAATCCCTATTACCTCTCAGTTTTGATTAGAGGTCATCAGTTATTCATTAGGTACTTATTGTAGAGCAAGGGGGGATATTCATTTTAGTCATATTGTATTTACACAGAGTGGATATCTCTGGGCTTGTTGTCAAATTATATATGTACTAGATGGAGAGGATTCATTTGGCTTGTTGAGAGATGAAATATTTAGACAAGAGCGAATCTGAAGCTAAATGCCATCTGTGCCTCCAGTGTTCCCTACAGGAGTCGAAGTCAATTTCTGTTTATGAGTTGTTGAGTCCTGTGTAGGGGAAGGAGAGACAACAGGATGGTTAGATCAGCGAAATGCCATTGACATGCTGAGCAGGGCTAATCCATAGTGGCAGTGGATACATAAAGAGAGCCACAGAGTCACGTCCTCCTGTACCCCAGGAAACACAAATCACTGCTCATTATGGAAGTGCTAAACAATTCATTAGCTCTCGTGCGTATTGAGATTAAAAAGCACACATCGCACAAGTTTTATGGAATCTCTGTGATCATGTTTGTCTTACATCTATGTACAGGCATGACAGCCATAATGGAAAGAAAGAAATCTGCTGGCTAATTTAAGCACATTTTCAAATTGGCTGAATTGGTTTAGCAACCATTTATCATGCTGACAGGTACGGGACTGACGGGCTCTGGCCTGAGAGACTCGACACACGAGGTGGCAAAATGCTTGTTAGCATAAATGACAGCTGCAATATTATTTAAATGTAGTGGAGCCTGACTCGTCTGCTACTGTTGCTAAAGTATGATGAGGGATTTGTTCCATCAGCCAGCTGCATTTGAATTATGTGTCTCTATGTCATCATGTGAAAGTGCATACCGGAGATTTCATCAGAAATTGGAAAAGTAAGTAGACCTTGTAGTTTTTGTTTTTAATTCAATTAGAAATATTCAGTTTTGATTTTGCTGAAAAACAATTTTAAAATATCATGCTATTTACACATCTTTTTTTTTTATATATATATAAATGCACTATTAAAGCTGCAATTTGAAATTCAGCTTTGAATGATTTTGGATGATGGCAATAATTTGTATTCAGGAGAAATCCTTCTGGGAGTCAAATAAAAGCTTTATTCACTTTTTTCGCACTTGCTTTAACTTTTATAGGTTTGAATACTGTAAGAGCTTGAGTTTGGAGTTTAATACTTAATACTTAAGACCTTTAAAACTGTACAGCATATGTTCAAATATTCTAAAGTCAAGGCTGTTTCCAGAGCTTTTGACCATTTATCAAGGCTATCTTTAGCGAATGGAACTCTTTAACATTCACATGAAGAAGTGAACCATGAGTTCAGAATGATTTTATAAGAGCTGCTTTTGTTACAAGTAAATCCACCCAATCCATCTTTTAAAAGTAATATTCAAGTTTGATGTTAACCAAAATTTTATATAATTATTTCTTAATCCATTAATTTGATGTAGCGAGTTTAGCATCTACATAAATTATCTGAATTGCAGCCTGCTTCACTAATGTTTATACCACTGCTTTTGCAATATTCTGTGGAAGCACATGATCACAGCCTGATCATCTTTTCAGTGTGTTGGCAGGCAGAAGACTCGGGTGAGGAACTGAGTGCGGAAAGTGTCACCCTGAGAAGAGAGTTATGCTTGATTGCGTTGGGATTGATCAATGGTTGATGCTCACAAGAGCGTTTGATTTGACATCTCTGCTGCAACACTCAAATCTCCTCTGCATTCAGATTCGAGTCCTTTCCACGACCTGATCCGCAGTTGTTTTCCTCATCTGGGTTTTGGGATGACACTGATAATTGACAAGTGTTGGTTGGCCTGTACAATGATAATGGCTCTGTATGAGTCTGATCTTCAAAACTTGACTCAGAACTCTCAGAAGTTTTGAGACGGTTTTTCATATTAAAAACATTTTGTAAGAAGAATCATAACCAAAAATAATTGGTACTAGATGTCAGATTAACAACTCTTTTTTTATGCCAGTTCTAAGACCAGCGGAATCAATGCTGTTTTCCTGACCTTGAAATGTGTTTTGCCTGTTTGTTTGGTATTTTGCATTGACTCAGGACTTCCATGCAGACAAATAAGCTCTTTGATATTGAGAATAGACCAAAGTGTTTTCATCTGCAGCGATGGTGTTGTCCACATATTTAGAGGTGATTTTTATTTTCTACTCCTATTGTACAAATTTTGTTGCAGCCTACAACAGCAGTCAGTCGTTGTAGATAATTAGTCATTATGCGTGACTGGAGTTTTGATAACTCCATAAATGTAAATTAGACTTTAAAAACATGTTATGTGCCTTTGGCTTCAGCAGTGTGTGGTACAGCAAGACAATAATTCAATACCATCATTCACTGAATTTCAGTGAAATCATATTACGATAATATGATCACACAATATCATGCTACCATTCTAAAAATTTCTGTCTAAGCAAGCTGTAATTAAAAACTGTCATCAAAGTTTCTGTTTGACAGATATATCTGGTGCCATATAATCCATGTCAGTGGAATATTTGTTTGATTATGATTGATTGATTGATTGATTGATTGATTGATTGATTGAGTGATTGATACTTTATTAATCGCCGAAGGGAATTTCAAAATTATGTGTTATGTATTTGATTATACATTAGACACTTTTCTGTGTCGTGATCCATATTAATATTGAGATAATGATTTAAACCATGCTCCCAACCCCTGCTGTGTTTGCTCTATGCCACCCTGAAGTTTCTCAGAAAATAATATTATTTTCCTATTTTGAAAAAGCAAATCTGAATGTCATCTTCTGTTGAGTCGTTTAAGTAATGCACCACTCTGCACCACCATACTTTTTAAATGGTGTGAGACAATTATTGCGACTGGCTGAGAAGACAATGACTAATCACCACACCTCTCCAATTTATATTCCACTTCACTTAATTATAAACCAGATGTGCGAGGAAATGTCCTCATTGACCTTAAAAAGGTTGCCTAGTGCTGCAGTTTAGTCTTTAGAATAGAGACTAATTTCTGTTTTCATTTGATGATGAACAAGGTGTTTCCACCACTCTAGTTTAACTTAACTTAATTGTTGATGCTGATTTGCTGTGCGTAACATTAATGCTTGCAGTGATTTTTAAAGTGAAATCAAATCACTTAGATGCTACACTAGAGTTAATAGTTCACAGGGGACAAACAAATCCATAATTGCAAACTTGCTCATTCTTAGTTTCACATAATTTGAACATTAATAAATAAACTGTTGTTTGCCATCTGATTAATTCTGTAACACAATAGCAAGATGATCACTTTTTCAAACTGGGAGCCATGTTTCATTTCTTTCTCATCACCCTGTCATACTTTTAATTGCTGCTGTATGTTATTACATACAGTACTTAGTCTTCATTAAAAGTCCTTGTGCTTTTTAAACAGCCTGTTCTTTCACCGCAGTTGGCAGAGTGGTCAAATTTAATACCCTCAAGCGCATTGACCGCTTACCAATCCCAGTACTTTAAATTTTATGTAGGCAGGTCTTGGGTGGGTGGGTGTGTGTTACTTGGGGTTAATATCCATCAAGAGGCCACATATGTGTGTATTGGTGATCATCAACTGTGGAACAACAGTTTTTTGCCCTCCCTGAGTCCAGCCAGCCTCCCCTGTGACAAGGCTGAAATGGAAGTGTGCTGCAGGTCAGAGTGGGGCTGTAATTATTTCCTCACTTCATTAAGTGCGAGTAAACCATCACACTCAGCACTGCTGCTAATGCGATGCCCCTGTGGCATTGTAATGCTCTCTAAATGAATGCCCCTCTGACAGCCTAGGGCCTAGTGGGCAGCAGATTACTGCAGGGTTAGCCCCAACAATGCTCAGCCCTCAATATGCAGAAGCATTCATAATCAAGCTGATATGACCCAACTACTCCTTGCTGCTCTTGTCAGAATCGAAGGCCTCAGGCCCGTCTGAATCCTCTAAAGTCTCGTTCAGGCACCACATCGCTGAACCATAAATTAAATGTAAATGCCATTTGAAAGCACTCAACTTTGACAGGTAATGTGCTCTTAATAGCTATGACTATTTGCTCATTATGGTCAGCAAAGGTTGTGCTGCAGCAGGATTTCACATTTGGTTTTTTTAGCTGTTAACTTTTCCCCTTCATGTCTGTGATGGTTTTTCTAGGTGAAACAACAGTTGAAGAGACGTATGACAGGATGTTTACTGTCACCAGCCGGGTAAGATTTTCTGTCACCAAAGAGGATGATGGAGTGCCAGTGGACTGCATCATTGACCACCCAGCTGTAAAGGACCTCCTGGCTCAAAGACACTTGGAAGTGCTGTGTGAGTGACCTAAAACTCTACTTTTTCAAGCCTAGAAATAGAGCCAAGACCTCATAGGCGCAGCAAGAGATTTTTTCTTACTTTGGGGCTTAACTATTTATTGGTAGGTATGGAATGCATTGTTAAAGCATGAATAAACAGGCTACTGTAGGCACATATGTACAAATACTTCTGATGATTAAACAGGACTAAACATGAAAAATGATGGACCAGTAATAGGATGATAGACCTCTAGGCAGTCAACTTAGGAAACCTCAGAATACTGACTGAAGAATAATAGGCACAATTATAGAAACTCTGCAGCTTACATTTCATAGGAAATGCCTACAAAAGTTGCATCTTTAGTGACTAAATAGTGGAACTTCTGTGGCCTAAAATTACACTAATTTGAATAGTTCTCACTATTGTAATTACACTAATTAGAATAGTGAGAGTATTCAACAATAGTAAGGTTGCAGGCCTGACATCAAAAATAATGAACAAAAAGCATGTAAATAAATTGCTCCATAGAGCTGAGGGAAACTACATAGTCGTGTGCTAATTCTCAGTGGGTTCACGGCTACAGGCGACCCCAACAATTAAGATCCACTGTAATGTAAAAATATTGATTTATTTGGCTGATTATACATTTCCTTGGTGATTACAGTGCATTTAAGGTTGCTGTGACAATTTAGGGCGCTTTTGGAACAGTCCAGATCAACTAGAGAAGGGAAGAAACAAAAAGCTAAATAAAGGAAGTCAGACAGGATTTTTTCCGTCAGTTGCCTGGTAATTTATTTTTGGGGCTACTGTATTTACTTGGAGGGCCCATTCTGGTGCCATCCTAGCAATGCGTATGCAAAGCCCTGTTTCCCAAAACCATCTTGAGGCTAAGATGGTCTTAGCCTCATTTTAAGTCTGTGGGCTAAGATCATCTTAGATGCTTTTGGGAAATGGGCTCCAGATGTGTATACTCTGACCACCATATCAGAGTGATGCACTGTATTTTTTTGTTTCAGCACTTATCTGTGGATCATGAAGCCCTGACATTCAAATCTCACAGCCTAGTGGTGCCTTGTCCTATGAAATACAGTCACCACAAGTGGATAAAAAAACTTTTGGTCAGGTGTCAAATGATGTTTAGACATTCTTTAAATGGTGGTTTGATTGAAGAGGTAATACAGGCTGTTATACACTGTTAAACATCAAAGAAAGGTTAAGGTACCCCTTTGTAGTCTGTGTAGAATATTCATTTTTTTCAGGTAGACAACTGTTTTGTCTGACCTTTCAAAGAAAAAGAGAAAGCTTGACTGGAACCGCTTGACATTTTGGTAATCTTTGGCTAGCACTGATAAGGGGAAAAAATCATTTTGCTGTAAGGTAGTGTAGACTGACTAGATGTCGACTGAGCACATAGGATAATCATTTTATCCTCTACTATGTTTCACTCTTGGCTGTGTTGCTTTCATTTAGAAGTCTGTTTCTCCCAGCGTTTCGCTGTAGAGCGCAATAATAATTTTAGTTTTGGCTTCAGGTATGAGAAAAAAGGCTTTCTGTTGTAACATATGACACCAGAGTATTGTCAGTATCCATCTTTTTTTTATTTTCAGATAAACCAGAAGTGAAGATTGTGGTGACATATCCTGAAGGATTAACTAGAGAGGGTGACAATCTAGATTTGACATGTATTGCAGAAGGAAAACCACAGTGAGTACACACACAGGTGGCATCACTTCAAAACTTCAAAACACAATAAACATTTCTGTTCAGTGTCAGACTTTCTACTATATATCCATTTTCTGCCAGTCTGAGCATCCCCTTAACCTTTATATTTCATTGTACCATTTAAATGTTACCAGTTGTTAGCATGCTGTATAAAGTACATCATTAGACAGCGCCTACCAATGGCCCTCCTCAGACAATCTCAGCGTTGACCTTTATTACAGATATCTAGTGTGGATAGACAGCGCCTGAGTGATGTGTGCGGTATTTGTGTTCTACAGTCCCCATCAGATCAATTGGCTGAGAGTAGACGAGGATGTGCCGCCTCACGCTGTGGTCACTGGCTCTGATCTCTACATCGAGAACCTCAACAAGTCTTACAACGGCACCTATCGCTGCGTGGCCTCCAATGCTGTGGGAGAGGCCTACGATGACTACATCCTCTATGTATATGGTATGCATTACGCCTCATTGCACTTAATGCTCAAATGCCTCCATCACTCTTTTACACCAGGAGACAGTCTGTATTGCTGATATAGAAAGGTTTATAGACTTAACTGTCTACAGTAGCTTTGGAAGTCAAGGGATTGTATTGGAGCGATAAGGATTTACTACAGCATTTGTGCAACAAACAGAATCACATTTCAAACATATATGGATGTAAGCCATTATTGAGAGGAACAGGGAGCTTAAAATCACAGAAGATGGCTGCATTTGACAAATCCACAGAGCTCCAAATTTATGTTTAAGATTTGAGCTGCTGCTGTACTATTAATGCGTGATGAGCTTGAACCATACAGAGAAGAAAGTAATAGATAAAGTTGCTGTTGACTTTGGACTAGCCTGTGAGAAACCCATGAAAGTGGGATTTTATAGATTTATATTTTTGAAGCAAGAGTCTGTGCAGCAGAAAAATGGAGCCTATAGAATAAAACTGCCTTTATGGTCAAACTGCAGACCCAGAAGAAGCCTATGCTCACATTCTCCCATCCACTCAAAGTCCATACTACTGACAAATATAAGAATGTGTTTCAGTGCCACCTTCAGCCAGTTCCAGCAGACTCTGGCCTTATTGAGCCCTTTCCATTGCTACTGTTCCAGGCTGTGCACCCAATTACCCATCATTGTCAAATCTTCCCTAATCAATTGCCAATATTATATTCCATCTTAAAACCCTTCTTTTCACAACAGCATTTGAGTCTCCTTAATTATTATTATGACTACATAATTTTTTTTTAATTTAATCTGTGAAAGTTATTTACCTGTTTATTTTTGTTACCGAATTGTATTTCAAATTTCTCTGTCAAGCACTTTGGTCAACATTTGTTTCAAGAATAAACTGACCTGAGGTTTACTCAACTTGGGCGGATTTGCACAGCCGGCTAGAAACACTGATGCAATATGTTTGAGAATAGACAAATCATTATTCTAGTGATATACCATCCGCTTGTTTTGTAAAAGATTACAGCACCAGACTACAAACCACAGCATCACTCTCATACATTGTTTACAGTTTGTGATCACTGCTGAATATTCATTTATTGCCCAAACTGGTGCTGTGACATCACACCCTTTTTCAGGGGCTGAGTATACTGCAATTTCAGTGGAGAGAAGTGTAACCTCAACACCTCAACAGTGCCAGCCAAAAGCAGGATTATGCAGGCACCCCTGCAAATTCACAGACATTTATACACTTTCAATATGTTTATAATAGTACAATTATCCTGCATTATCCTTCATTTGGATGTTTAAGCTTCACTGATGTATGTGCAGAGTATGACACTAGAGGACTGTTTTCGCATCCATGTGCAGAGTTTAAGGCATGTACGATCATGATTATTGATATCACAACTAGTTTGGAGCCAGTCGTGGTCCAGTATGAAATTTACATCAATGTGATGTGAAACTTAAAGCCCCCAGTGCACATACACAGGACATGGACACATGAAGTTCTCAGTAAAGAGACATGTTGAGTCCAGCAATTAAACTTTTGAAATGAACAATATTTACATTGTTGTATATTCAATGAATGGAGAAGGAGGAAATGTCATTTTAAGAATTCTTAACAAGGTAACTGAACGTTTTTTCAGACAAAAACATGTCCGACACAATTTATTATTCTGAATAGAGACTTTTTATATATTCTAAAACATGGTGGGATCTTTAACAAAAAAAACATCATAGGTCAATTGACTATGACTATTGTGTCTCATAGCTGAAATTTAACTTCATATTTCCACAGTGAAGATGGACTTTGGCTCTGTTGACTGATATTGATGTGGGTGAAATTTCAATGTGTTCTGCAGCCAACGAGTAAAGGGCAATAGAGGGACCATCTCTCCCTGGACTAGACTTTAAATGCCGCAGACAGTTTGTTCCCCTTGTTTTGAACCTCTCTTCATAGAAGCTTCTTCTTGTTTTTACCCAGTCAAGTCAAGTCACAGCATTTATTGTCATATGCACAGTTAAAGTTTCCCTGTACAGTGACATTCTTCCTTTGCCTTCCACTCAAAGAAACATGAGGTATAGAAAATTAAAAGTGCAAAAATAAAATAAAATAAACAATATCAGGAGGAAAAGAGGATTGGGGTTAACCCTGGGGTGGGGGACGGGGCAGAGTGAAGCGTCCTGTATGATGAGGTGGCTTAGAGTGGGGTTGGGGCAGTGGATTGGATCTGTTGATCAGTTTGATGGCCTGAGAATAAAAGCTGCTCCTCAACCTAGAGGTCTGGCATTTCACACTTCTGTACCTCCTGCCAGAGGGCATAAGTGTGAAAAACCTGTGTTGGGTTTGAGTGGAGTCTTTGATGATGCTGCAGGCTCTTATGTGGACTCTCTGGTGGTAGATGTCCTGCAGAGATGGTAGGGGCACCCTGATGATCTTCTCAGCAGTCTTTACCAGTCTCTGCAGGCGTTTGCAGTCCATGGCGGTGCTGTTCCCATACCACACAGCGATGCAGTCGGTTAAAATGCTTTCTATGATGCAGCTGTATAAACTGCTGGGAATCCTCAGTGACATGCCGAATTTCCTCAGTCTCCTTAGAAAGTACAACTGCTGTTCTTTCTTGACTAGCTGGATGATGTTACATGTCCAGGTGAGGTCATCACTGATGTGGACATTCAGGAATTTAAAGTTGCTGACCGTCCCCACCTCAGACTCACTGATTGTCAGCAGTTGATGAGGTCTCCTCTCCTCCCTCATGTCCACTATTATCTCCTCAGTCTTATCTGATTTGAGAGAGAGATTGTTGTTATCACACCATGTCACCAGACTTGCCACCTCTCTCTTGTGTGTCGTTTCGTCACCCCCAGTGGTCAGACCAATGACTGTGGTGTCGTCAGCAAATTTCAGGATAGTGTTGTCCTTGTGGTAAGCGAAGCAGTCGTAGCTGTGTAGCGCATGGGGGCTGAGGACACATCCTGCCAGTGTTCATCATCACATAGCTTGAAGTTAGATTTCCAACTCTGACAAATTTCAGTCTGCCAGTGAAATCTAACAGCCAGTCACAGATTGTGGGGTTCAGGCCAAGGTTGTACAGTTTGTTTGTGAGTTTGTGGGGGAGGACTGTATTAAAGGCTGAGCAGTAATCGATGAAGAGCATTCTGATGTAAGTGTCTTTGTTTCCCAGGTGGGAGAGGGCTATGTACAGAGCTGCAGAGATAGTGTCCTCAGTGGATTTGTTGGGGCGGTACACATACTGCAGGGGGTCCATAGACTCAGGTGTATTACCCTGGATGTGGGCCAGAACCACTCTCTCAAAGCACTTCATTAAGATTGAAGTGAGTGTAACTGGCCTGTAGTCATTCAGACATTCAGACTGGGATCCTTTTGGGGACTGGGGTGATGGTGGTGATTTTAAAACATGACTGCCAGACATGGCATATTGATTTTCAACACATCAAAATGCACCATTCACCATTTAATTAAACATAAAATAAAGCCAAACATATACAATAGATAACATAGACATTTAAAAAAAAATGACGGACACATAAAATAAGTGAGGCTACTACCACTGAATTCACTCAGCTGCAATCACACATAATCTGAAAAAGTTTAAACTTTTTTGGAAACAACTCAACTGTTTAAAGGTGCACCAGGCATCTTTGCACTCGAATCCCCAAGGGGGGGAACAGCAGGAGGGAACTGTTTGAAGTTTTGAAAGCAAGAAGGCCTTCATCATTTAGAAATCATGTAACATGACGTCAGTGATGTACACACATCCTCGGACCTTAATTTCCTATTTTTGGTGGCTGGCAAGGGTGACGAGGACAAGGGGGGAAATAAATTTGCAGCAGGTGCAGCCATTGTTGGTGAGTTTAGCTTTCTCTCCTTGGAGCGCTTGCTCCCTGCTGTTTAGAAGAGTGTTTTGTATTTCACTCCCAATTTTCAATTTGTTTCTTCCTGTGTGCCAAGAACATTGTCTGCCAGTGACCATACCCAACACCAGGATTGAGGGTGAATCTGCTGTATAGACTCTCAAGTAGTATGCACAAAATATTCCTTTCTGCATTCCTAGTCAGTAATTTAAACATTAGAATTGATGGGTTTTTTTTTTACTTGGAAAGCTAAAACTAGTGCAGGTTAAGTCTTGCTTGTAAGGCTTGTATTTCAACAAATGTCATGTCTAAGGAAGAATAACATTTCTTGAAGTATGCTTTAAACATTCTGAACAACACATTGATCTCTAGCAGTGTTTTGCATGATTGAAAAAAATTGAAAAACTGATGGCCAAAATTTAAGACACAGTATGATTCATTTCTGCATGTCTGCATACCCTTATACATGTATTACTTATATATACTATATAACAGAGCCCCTCGCATAACCAAAACCTGCTTCTGAAGCTAAGCTGTGCATGTGATTCTTTGTCAAGAACTCCTGAATCTTTAGGAATGATCAATTTTATTATTAGCATGTTTTTTAGCATGTAATTATATCTGTCAGAATTGATCTGGCTAGCAAGTAGATGATTAGTTTTAATTTAGTGAGAATATGTCCCAAAAATGTATTACATGTATGGCTCATGTATGGATTTATCACACATTGATGCAGATTGTGAGATTTTGGTGCTGAAAACAACACTCATGTTTAAACCCAACTTGTGCTCAGCAGGATCAGGCTGAGGTGCAGAGTGTATTATGTTAAAAGCAAAGCTGTTGCTGAAAATGTGCTCATTGTGGATTTTGTGAGAGAGACGATTGCAGGTTTCAGACTGGTGACATTGTTTTGATTAGTACTCAGTTGGCTTGTTTAGGTGGTGTTGACAGCCATGAACTGTGTGTCAAAGACTAGCAATGTAACATTTCTTTTGTGTGTGTCTGTTTGTATGTCAGGCTGATGCAAATGCTTATGACAGTTGTTAAAAATGCACAAATGTGAAAATAAATGCACTTGTAATGGTTTTAATGTCAATGCAATCTCAACAATTGTAGGGAGGGCAGTGAATAGGTTTTTAATGGAAAGGCATAGTTTTGGGAAGAACCTGTCAGAGTCAGTGGACATTAAAGAAGAAAAACAGTGTTTTAAATGCGTGTTGTGGAGGCAGGGTTTTGACTATGTAAGAGAACAGTAACGTGGGACTGAATTTCCACACCTGGAATTTGTGAAATAACAGCCTCCTGAATGCTTTAGCAATGTTGATGATGTGTTGAATTTGCAGGAGGAATTAACTATGTGTAGGATCTCACCAATCCAAATCTCTAAGGTGCAAAGCATTTATAGAAGCACTGTTTTTCAGCGATGAAAAACTAGAATACTTTAAAAAAAAAAAAAAAAAAAAAATCCTAGCAAGCACTTAATGGAACATACTGATTTTCACATTATCATATGTCTGATGTTCAGCTGTTCTGTAGGTCCTGGAGGTTCTGATGTTCAGAGAAATAATGTGTTTGTTTCACCAGCTGACATGTGTGACTTTGTCACTGTGACATAGGTTTCCTGTGACTCCCATAACTCTATTGCCCCATGGTTATTCATCATCGTGCTCTGCTAGGCAGATGATGACATCTGTTTGTTCCCAATGGGCCCATAATGATCACTCTCAAACAAAAGGACAGCATATGCCAGCAAATAGCTCACTCAAGGCAGACTTATTCAAGCTATCAAGACTAAATTCCTAAGTGTTTTGTAAGGATTCCTTTGCAAATGAGAGTTACCGTATCTCACCTTTCAGTAAATTTCATATATAGTAATTTATGAACAAGGTGCAAAAAATACTTAGCTGTATTATATTCTTGAAGACAGATCTTTAAAATAATAATATAATATTCTAATTGCTCAGTTTTCACTGAATTGCCTGCAGGTATTACAAAGGTCATGAATGATGTGTGTCTGCTGCTGTTAAATTCATGTATCATTTGCTCCATGCTGTGCCCATACTGTAACAGTTGCATGAATTAATGAAAAGCAAGAGGGAAGCTGATGTTTTCTAGTCCAGACTAAAACAATCATCTTTACCTACCTACAGTATCTATGTTATCAATGTTTTGCCTTTGGGCATGACTTTGTCCATTAGTAACTTCCTATCCACACATTTTACCAATTTCCATTAACACTGCATCTCTTATGTGTGAGTGTTGAAAGTGCTATGACTTCAGCTCACAATAATGAGACACAGGAGATTGGTAAAAGGTGCTCATAACCGCATATAATTATGTCTGCGACTCCCACTCCTCTTTTCTGGAGGATTTAATGCCAGACCAAATCATGTTGTGGGCCATATGAGGGTTTGTTGTCCCAGACTAATCATGCTTGCTACAGTGGCTTAATTAGTGTGTGTTTCTGCACATAGATTGGTCCTAGCATGATAACCTTGTGATTTTTTTTGTGCAGCTTTTCACACACAACCCCAACCATCCACCGATCTAACACTCCCATATTAACCACTAACTCCAGTATAATATTTTTTTCTGCAAAATTAGCATCTTTCCTCTCTTACCTGTAATTTTTGTGACTGTTTTCTTTTGTAATTTATGAGCAATTTTTTCCCTTAAAGCCATCATATACCTGTCAAAAACACCTTTTGTTTAAGCACCTGTATGCAACATAGGCCTATAGTAAATAATTTTAATGAGTTGCTTAATAATATTCTCTTGTGAGCATTATTGATATAAAGCCGAGCTGAATTGTCCATCAATTCTCTTACATCCTGCTGCCACCCTCTACCAATGATAGTCCTTCTGGCTCTTCCTATTTCAAAGAGAGTAATGACCTTTCACTGTGCGACAGCCCGGACAGGTGTGAGGCCGATGTAAATCCACATCAAATCAAGTTCTATTGTGGTGCGTTTATTGTATGTGGCTGGTCGAAAGAGGCTTGTCATGCTGTTCTCCGTGAAGCTGTGTCTGCAGCAGGCTGTAAAATGTGCCCCCTGGCTGGTGTCTGGTGAGGGAGAGAGTTGGTCAGAGAGAGGCCTTTCTCTCTCAGAGGTGACCTGGTGCTATAACTCACACATACTGCCTGTTGGCAGGAGAACAATACTGCCTTTACCACCGCGGTTTAGCCCACAGTTGACTCTTTGACCTATAAATCTTCTATGGACAAAAAGTCAAAGATTCACAAGCCACTGGAAATCTGAGGTTTTTCAGGGTTTTGACATAACACGAGCAGACAGGCCTTATGGGTCTTCCTGTTTTATGAAAGGCTGTTGTGAAAATGAATCACACTGATTTCCTCAAATATGCAGGATCGTGAGGATAACTTTCAACACTTTTAGATGAATTATTGTTAATATGAGTTAATTAGATTAATTGTACAGTAATAACCTTTTTCACTGAATATTTCTGCTGTATTTGAAGGAAACCTTTATAAAACTTCACGTAAAAGGAACTTTTAAGCAACAGAAAATAGACAAACGAAAAGCAAAATATCTACCCTGCTGTTGTGTTGGCAAGCCGGTTTAAGCAGGCATAGATAAACAATTTCTCCTACATTGGTTCACTTTATGGTTAAATTTTCTCATATCAAATTCCTCACTGATACAAATGCTCCCTGAAAATATGGCCTCTCCAAAATACACTCATATTTCAGCCCTCATAATGCTGAGCCTAGAGTCATCCAGCCTGGAAATTGCCCATGGAGAATTCTTGTTCGGCTGGATATTATATGTGCCACATCCTATCCCGGCCTTTGTGAAGACCCTCTTCCCTGAATGGCCAATTTCCCTCTTCCAGACACCTACATTTCAGCTATCAGACTGCCTTCGGTCACAGGGAAAGAAATCTTGCCCACCCCCCTCTTCAAATACTGTCAGAGGAAAATCTCTTCCTGATACCCTGATACCCCCCTACCACCATCAACACCACCTCCGCCATACACTTCATCCCCGGCGGCAACATTATGCTGTCCTTGATGTTTTATCATTAGTTTGGGAGTGTGTGGTCCCCCACTGCTGTCTTTTGATGGAGTGCAGACAGTAAAGGCATGGATACAGCCAGCCAATTTCCCCTGCTGCGAGTCTCCCTCAGCAAGGGGTCGCGCTATCTTTCCCCTGCACCAGAGTCAGGCATATATTCCCCTGATGAGGCAGCTTTCAGCCCTACTTAGTACCATTGCATACCTGAATTGCCCTCCATTTTGTCTTTCTGATTATTTTGTTTGGGGGTTATTGACAGGCCTAATCAGTACAGTGTGGGGCGGAGGATGCTGCTCGGGGCTCTGCTGCGCTGCAGCGGGAGACCACCAGAGTGGTTTAATTTGCAGTTTGACTTAATTATTGAGAGCGACTCTGGAAAATAGCAATACCTTTCCATGATTGCCAGTCATTATTATTCATAGTTAATTACAAAATGCATAAAAAAGAAATACAATAGCTTACCAAAATGAAATATAATACAACCCCATGCAGTACAGTGAAATATCAGCATCTTTTTCTTTGTATTTTTAGCCACACTAGCAGAACAACTCTATGGATAGCAATGAAGGTCTGTCAGTCAGTCACTTTTGTGAAGACTGACACATCTCAACAACTATTGGATGGATTGTAATGAAATGTTGTACAGGCATTCATGGTTCCCAGATGACATATGCTAAATACTCTGGTGATCCTCTCATGTAGCACCACCATGAGGTTTATGTTTTTGCTTTTTAGTGAAATGTCTCAAATATTAGCCTACTGGATGGATTATCATGAAATTTTGTACAAGCATTTATGGTTCTCAGAAGATGGATCCCTAACCCATACCTTTGGTGATATCAAAGGTATGGGTTTGTAATCAATTGATTGACACAGTTTTGTCCAGACATTCATGTTTCCTAGATAGTCTATACTAAATATTTCAATGGTCAGCATAGCGTTAGCAAATATTAGAATGCTAACAAGCTAAACTAACATGGTAAACATTACACCAGCTAAACATCAGCATGTTAGCATGCTGACATTAGCTTTTAGATCAAAGCACCACTGTTCCTAAGTACAGCATCATAGAGCCGCTGGCATGGACTCTTAATCTCTCACCACAGTAGCTAAAACATGTGCATGTTATGATTTTTATAGTACAGCTTTTCATCTTCAATGCCTTTTGTCTTTCTTTACTCTTGTCTTTCTTTATTTCTTATACATGTTCTTTATTTTTTTTTACTCTTTTCATCTAGATGCTCCCACTACTATCCCCACACCCACCACCAACCCAGTCAACACGCAAGGTACTGTATGCCCCCACTACTGTCCCTCTCAGTAATCGTGTGTGTATGTGTGTGTCTGTGTGTGTGAGCTTGCATGCAGGTGATCAAGGAGAGAAAGAGTGAGGGCTTGTACCTAATGCTAAGAGAGACTGTGGATGGCTAGTTTTAATCAGATAATGCTGCTGATAGGTGACATTGAGGACAGGCAGCACAGGGTTGTCAGAGACACCTGTCATAGCCCTTTCCAGTCACATGTTTGATCTGAGAAAATGTAGAGACTCTGCTTTGCTGTTCTGCTATCTTATCAGCATCTACAGCTATATCTCAACCGGCCCATCCATCATATTATAATGCCCTTTACATTTCCCCTACAAATGCCAGTCACACTTCGGCTTTGCAAGGCCGAAAAAACATCAATAACTATTTTCTCAAAGACAAGCGAAATGAATGAAAGGCAGTTCATTTGCCAACCTTCTGATCACACGATTTTATATTTTTGATTTAGCTCTAAATGTACTTTAATATTAACCATTAAAAAATAATAAATCACTATTTTTTCAAAAGCACTGCTAAGACTAGACAGATGGAGAGGCAACCTTGGGAGTTGACATTTGGATATGCCAGAATGTGACATTTTAATACAAAAAGCTGTCCTTAAAGAATAGATCAGTTTATCAGTAGCTGCTTTCGAGATACAGCAATTTTGGCCCTTTGTCATGATTATTCTGTAATTCATGAAGACCTAAAAATGATGTGTGTCAGTATATAAATAATACATGTATAACTCAATGTGAGATGGCAGCAAAAGCTCCAATAATTATGGCAGCTTTTAGTCATCCATTTATTCTTTCAGTTGATCAGTCAGTTCAATAGTTTGTTTGTGTTTTTATTTATTAAAAATAATGTCAGTAGTCACATAAATGGTGCTGTCCAAAGTCATACTTTTTTAAATTTCTGTTCACTATGACAATGCACTTCACTACACTTTATTTTTGTTTGAAATTTCTGATTGCTTTTTTCTCTTTAAAGGCATACTATGCAGGATTTGTCGGTTGGTGTTTGTAAACACAGCATTCAAAATTGGCCCCTCCTCCCCAGCTCAGGGACACCAGAGCGGGCTGAGAGAAGAGCGAGAGAGGGAGATAGAGAGAGTAGTAGTGGTCAAGCAAGCTAGAGAGTGAATGAAGAGAGCGAGCAAGAGCAAAGCCATGAATCAGATAAATAAAAGATTTTCTGATTGTTTCACAGCAGTTATGTTCTAAAACATAAATAAACATGCTCACACCTCCACACACCTCCACACATCCCTGCGGGAAGGTGCCACATAGCCGGATTTTGTGTGAATGTAGCCGAAGCGCATGCTTATCCTGTCCGCTGTGGCTTCTCTGCTCTGCATATGTCTGCGTGTGTGTAGTTCAGCCCCACCCTCGGTCAAACAGACACACAGACAGCAGAGGAGCAGCACACAGAAAGACGGAGAAGCAGGGGAAATACTGAAGCACATAAACAGCAATGTAAACTGGTCACTATGCTACAAGTCCCGACCTCACACCCTGCGAATTGTTATTGGCTGGGGGCTACACACTGACTGCCAAAAAGGCTGGCACCCAGAAATGTTCCTAACACAGCAAAACAGTAAGAAAATAAGAAGGCAGAGGGCAGGGTCTCTGTAGATACATACACCACCACACACTTATAGTGGGTCATAAGGGATATTTTTACAGTCTATACATTGTTTTTTAGGAAAATCCTGCATAGTATGCCTTTAAGTATTACTAGTATGATAGTTATTATGCTGCTTGTATACAAAGTCATTTCAGTTTTCTGACTCATGGGAGAGCCAAAAAGGAAGTTGCAGGACTGTGCATTACTCTGCATGTTTCCATAAGCTATTCTCTTCGGAGTTGCACTGATGCAGCCGTCTCCATTTTTTCCCGCTGTAACATTCCAGTAATTTCCGAAAGACAGGCTTGAAAGAGGATTTACCGTGATTTATGCAGTACATGCTGGGAGGATGTAATTGAGCTTTCTTGCAGTTCACTACTCTTCTAAATACCCTGTCACAGGGGCAATGCTAAGCTGGCTTGCGGTAGATTGCTTTAGCGCTACCTTAATCAGCATAACAGCACAGTATAGCATTTTCCTCTCACCAATAAGGATGTATACAGCAAGATTTCTTATTCATTCAATAGAACCACCGTGGGAAACAGCACGGCCACTTGCCACCACCAGCTGTGATTTTCTGTTGTAATCAGAAACTACTGTGCTATATGGTCCTGATTTTAAAGGTGCAATTAATGATTTTTGTGACACATCATTTTCAATTTTTGTCACATATAGATTGAAGAGTTTGATTTATTTTAGGAAATATATATATAGGTAATTTTGTGTGTTTGTCAACTGCTCATAATTGGAAAGTGCTTACACATTACAGATTTAAACTAGAAAATTATGAATAATAAAACAATACAAATAAAATAATAAAAACATACATTCGATTTAGTTATTGTCAAGTGTTAATGGGTGTATTAGACAATGCTCCCTTTTTAATCCACATTTAGATCCCAGATTGCACCTTTAAACCTTGTTTGTGCCATATTTTGATAGCTCCAGCCATCCCATTGTGACTGAGATCAGCTACCTGAAAGAGTAAGCTCAGCTTTCAAGTTGCTAAAAGGAAACATAAGAGGGATTCTAGTAAATGTTAAAGCTCTACCTCTTCTTCATTTGGCTCATAACTGATATAAAAATATTGGCTTTAATTCCCAAAATGCAATGATTTCACTTGCTAGATTTCCCTGTTGGTGTAGCCTTACAACTGAGGCACAGGTTCAAGGCCCACATATGGTTTTGTACTGTGGAGGAGCAAATGCAGCGTTAAAGCACAGAATCTCACAGTTGTTTGTCTTCTGTGCTTGTTTCATGTTCAGAGAGTGTCAGAAGAGTTCACATTGTCAGGTATTTAGGTGTTTTAAAAGATGCAAAGTGTGTGTGTAGACCTCTTGGGAAAGATAAGTCACCCTTTCATAAGAACATTCTTTCATGTGTTTGAAAGTTTTTAGACCATATTTCTCTCTATGTGTTTTTAATGAATATATATACTAAAACAAAGAGCTTTAAGTTGACATCACATATCAAGAAAAAGTTGCCAAACATGCTTCGTACTGATTCAAATACTAGATTCAAACATTTCACACTAGTATGTAGCTGTCTCTTATAACATAAGGCACAAATTTTAGTATGAATGAAGCTTGCAGAGTCTTACTTTCAAGATGGACAGTAGATGGTTGCAGCATCACAGAAAATTTTGCTCCATGAGTTCTTTGTCAGTGGTTGTATTTCTTTTGGGCAGAGGGTAGAATTTACCCAGAATCCCCAGCTCTGAAGGAATAAAGTGAGTCTGTGGCGATAATGCTCCAGCTCGTCAGATGCTCAGAGATGATCCAAGGCAGGGACATTATATCCTGGCTAAGCCTCCAGTAACCCCCCTCTCCCCCGGCTTGTTGAGAGGAGCCAGAGGAAAGACATGGAACAAGGAATTATGTTGTAGACTTGATTGAAAAGACCCTATGTTTCAGCAGATCTGCAGTCCAGGGTAAACTGTTGTTTAACATGCTACAGTAGGACCTCAGCTGAATATTATGGAGGAGTAAAAAATTCAGTTATGTAAAGAATTAAACATTAAAATATGCTTTTGGGTGTGATGACTTAAAGGGGGTTTTCAGAGGTCAACAGCCTTCTGCTTTATCGGTACTACAATGCTGTAAATTAACTGCCAATAAGAGCTTTGTAAGCAAACATTACACGATACATGAACCTGCATCTGGCCTCTATACTGCACCCTTTAGAGTTGATAATACAACAAACCATAATGTACTTTTTATTACTTGCTTGGCTAAGCCATAAGGGATTTGTAAATCCCTCTGACTTTAACATGTGCTGCAGAGAATACATACAGTACATGACTTCAGGATTGTTCGAATCTTTGTTGTGACAAACACATTGGAAAGCACATAGGAAATCCTGTGTTTTAGCGCCAGATGGTATTTTAGGACTCTATCTCTATTAGGTCTTCATGCATGTTTTGTTTACTACATATTAGGTGTTGGCAGGTTTCCACTGCTGTTTAGTCTTGGGATTCAAGTCTTACAGCTTGTACACCATTGACTTCCACAAAGACTTTTATGAGCGCAGTTAGTATTCAACATAATTAGTCATTAAACATTTACCACAATTGTTTTAACTCTCACATGTATCATTCCTCTTTGAAGTATTTCATTGGAAAAATTAAAGAATCATTTAGAAATGCTAATTAGTTTTTTTCCACAGTTGTTTACTCTTATTCCCAGTTGAAATTGAGTTTTTTCTGACCTGCAGTTTTTTTGGATTCTTTTTTTGTCTCTGTTTTAAACAGTTATTCACTAACTTAGACCACGCCATTTGTATGTAGTTTAAGAAGTTTATTTAGAACGACAGATTGATTTGGAGTTATGTTGGAGGGAAGTAATGTTCGCCGGTTGTGGTTGCCATCGTAGAGGAATCGAGGCGGGCGGTAGCGACCGGGTGGAGGTTGAGTCGAGGCCGGAGCGTCGAGGAACCCGGGGATGGAGACTCAGGGTGGGGGTCGCGTCTCGATAAGCAATTGCATTTGCTTCATCACCCCCCTGGTTCCTACGAATGAGGGAGAAAGTAGAATTACTGAGAAGAAATGGTAGGCCCTACTGTGCATATCTTTATGGTGGGAGGAAACCGGAGTGCCCGGTGGAAACCCACGCGAACACGGGGAGGACATGCAAACTCATCACAGAAAGGCCCCGGGCTCGGCGTAGCCCAGGACCTTCTTGCTGTGAGGCTACAGTGCTGACCACTGAGCCACCGTGTCGCCCGCTGGGAGAAGGGAGAACGGGGTTTGGGGTGGTGGGGTTTGAGAGTACTGAGTGAACAGGAGAGACTGAGGTTGGGTGTGCTTATATATGCGTGCCGGTATGTGTGCCGGAGGTACGATTGGTTATGGTTAACGAGGCACGGGTGTTGTGAATTGGCGGAGGAGCGAGGCGTGGTCTTGTTCCTGAACTTAGTTATTATCATAACTTCATTTCACTAACTTAGACCACGCCATTTGTATGTAGTTTAAGAAGTTTATTTAGAACGACAGATTGATTTGGAGTTATGTTGGAGGGAAGTAATGTTCGCCGGTTGTGGTTGCCATCGTAGAGGAATCGAGGCGGGCGGTAGCGACCGGGTGGAGGTTGAGTCGAGGCCGGAGCGTCGAGGAACCCGGGGATGGAGACTCAGGGTGGGGGTCGCGTCTCGATAAGCAATTGCGTTTGCTTCATCACCCCCCCAAAGAGGCTTTATTTGACGAGGCGTGAATGCGCTATGTAGATGTCGTGGAGGTGACTATGGATATAGCTTTGGTATGCTTGGGAAGTCCAGCGGCCGAGGATTTTTATTGTGTGGTCCGGGATGCCCTGGCTGGATGCAGAAGAGGCGGCTCCTACGCGGAAGGAGTGACCGGAGTAGAGTACGGGCGAAATACCCGACTTGGCGAGGACTTGGCGGAGATGGTGGTGGAACCAGAAGCGGGTGGCGACGCGGCCGGATTCGGTGGTGAATAATGGATCTTGTGGTGAAGCGTTTTGAGCTCGTCTGTGGTTAACGTGGGCTTTTAGGGGTTCGTAGGGGCTCAGGTATGAATTTAATCTGAATATGAAGATGGGATGAGAGAGGCCGAGCTGGTCGGTTTTACTACGTTTGAGGTTGAATCTTAAGATATCTGATGAGTGGACGGATAGGTCGGAGACGCTGGCGTGCAGTGAGGGGTCATAATTTGATGTGGAGGTGGTGAATTCGGAACAGCGGAGAAAACCGAAGAAGGCGAGAAGGAACATTGCTTCGAGGGTGGAGTCGACGGAAGGGGATAGGTAGCCGGAGCGAAGGGTTTGGATACATCGGGTGAGAAGGTCTGTGGTCAAGGGCAGGTGTTTTGGTGGCAATGGGGGTTCAGTCTTTTTTAAGCCTTTAATTAGCATGTTAATGTGAGTGTGGGAGGTAGCGGGGGCTGGAACGCCGGTAATTAGTTTGATGAAGAAATTGATTCCGCTCAGGTAAGTTTGGATTGTGGATGCTCTGATTTTTTGGACGGAGTGGGAATAGGTTATGAAGCTGGATACGCTTACGACGTCGACGGAGGGGAATGGTAGCTGGTGTGCTGTGTGGAAGGTTTTGAAGCTGTTCCAGCCGGAGTAATAGGATGAGAGTGTGCTGGGTGCCAGGCTGTTGAGGATGGTTTGTTGCGATGCGTTTACCAGATGGAGGAGATGATGGTTTACGGGAAGACTGTGGTTGAAAATGGTGGGAGTGGAGATGGATGGAGGTCTGAGCCAGGAGCCAAGGATCTGAATTTCTGGAAAGAGAAGCGAGAGAGAGAGTCAGCAATGGTGTTTTTGTACCCGGGAATGTGTGTGGCGCGGATGATGAACTGGTATTGGACTGAGATCAGGGTGAGTCTGCGCATGAATCGCATAATGTCGAGGGATCGGGAGCGGCCTTTGTTTATGATGTCGACGGTAGAGTGGTTATCTGAATGGATGAGGATTACTTTGGACGACCATTCGTGCCCCCAAAGGAGTGCTGCTATGATGATTGGGTATAGCTCGAACAGAGCTGATGAGGGCGCGAACGTGGACATTTCCGGAGGCCATTTGGCGGCGAACCATCTGCCACCGTAGTACCCGCCGAAGCCGATGGAGGGGGCAGCGTCCGTGTAGAGCTGTATGTCTTCCGGCTGTGTTATGTGGTCGTCATAAAAAAAGGAGATTCCGTTCCATGATGACAAGAAGTCTCGCCACATGACGAGCTCCGTCCTGCAATCCTCATCCAGGGTGACGAAGTCGTGGAGGGAGGGGATGGAAGCGGAGATGGAAAGTAAGTGGGAGAGGAAGGAGCGTCCTTGAGGAATTATACGGATGGCGAAGTTGAGGTGGCCTAGGAGGGAAAGAAGCTGGCGTTTTGTGCAGCGAGGGGCGAGGAGGTGGTTTGAGATGAGCAGAGCGATGCGGTGGAGTTTCTCTGATGGAAGGGCGGCCTGAAATTTGACTGAGTCCAGAGTGATGCCGAGGAATTCGAGGGATGTACTGGGTCCTGATGTCTTTTCCGGGGAAAGGGGTACACCGAGTTCGAGGAAGGCGGATTTGAGGGTGGAGAGGCCGTGTGAGGGGGGTGAGGCTGGCGGCGTGACTGTGAGGAAGTCGTCCAGGAGGTGGATGACGTATGGGAGCTTGTGGTTATTCTGCAAAATCCAGCAAAGTGCTTCAGAAAGGGTGTCGAATATCTTAGGGCTGCTTCTGCAGCCGAACGTGAGGCGGACGGCAAAGTAATAGCAGCCCTTCCACCGGACGCCAAAGAAGCCCCAATAGTCCGGGCAGATGGGGAGGACTTTGAAGGCGCTGGTAATATCTGCCTTGGCCAGCCAGGCGCCGCCACCGGCGAGACGGATGAGTTTGGTTGCGTGCGTGATGGTTGCGTAGTGCATTGAAAAGTCCTGACTGGGGATGAGGCTGTTTATACTGGGGGTGGCGGTGCCGTGGGGGGAAGACAGGTCTATGATGAGCCTCTTTTTGCCAGAGTATTTCCTCGTAGCGATGCCTAGGGGGCTGATGCGGTGGACTGGGAAGGGGGGGCTAGAAAACGGACCGATCATGAAGCCGTCCGCGACTTCCTTAGCCAGGAGTGAGTCGACTATGGCGGGTTCCGTGAGGGCGGACTGGAGGTTGGTGCAGGTGTAAGAGGAGTCGGGGAGGGTCACCATGCCGGGGTGGAAACCGAAAGTGAGGCCGTGTATAAGAAAGCGGACGAACTGGCGGTCGGGGTGAGTCCTTAGGGCTGATTTCAGTTTGTGGATACGGATGGGGGTTTTGAGATACTTACATGGGCGGGAGGCGTGGGAAGTGGGGTTGTGGGGGCAGGAGTGCCTGTTGTGGGCGCCGCCGCAGAACGAGCAGGTGTGCAGGAAGCGGCAGGCCGAATTTCCACAACCCAGATCGTTAAAGTTGTTGCAAACCATGCGACCGCCTTGGTACAGGAGGGGTCTGCCTTTTTTGTCAACGCCGTGGGGAACTGGAGTTTGGAGAAGCGGTCTGATGGCCGGAGGGTTGGGGGGTCTTGGGATGATCGGAGGTGGGGGTGCAGTGGGGCCGAGCCTCGAAAAGACTGAAGGCGGAGGCGGGGGCGGGACGGGTTGGCGGGGAAGAGGAGTGGCCACGACGCATTCGGATGCCGGGTGTGAAGGGGCTCCGCACAGGTCGCAGGCCAGGGAGGAGCGAGCGGCGAACACACGGCAGTAGAGTTCGGTGTCGAGTGCGCCCCAGAAGGTGCCCTGGTTGAATTGCTGGAGGCGACCTGCGGCCTGGGAAGCGAAGAGGACGTGGTAGGTGTAGAAACCGGTGCCGCCGAACCGCAGGGCCAGGTCCAAGATGGTGGACAGGTAGTCATCGAGCTCGGCCCTGCGGCCGGGGAAAACTGAGCATATTGTGTCTCTGAAGAGTGAGAATGCGAGGGCGAACTCTACTGCCGTGAGTTCTTTGGTGCGAGATGGGGAGGGGTGTTTAAGCTGGGCCGGGCCGAGGTTTGTGGAGACGATTCTGGGGTTGGGGGTGCTAAATGCCGAGGGCTGGAGGAGCTGGGCTAGGTCGACGTAGTTACCTGCTAGGATCTGTTGGCGGAGGGAAGGTGAAACAGGGGATGGACGTGCCGGTGGGGGGGGGTGCGCGGGTGGAATAGCGGAGGCCAGTGTGAAGGTGCTCGCTGGTGCTGTAGCGGAGGTGGGCGGAGCGAGGGGACCGGGGACGGGAGGAGCTGCGGACACAGAAAAAACATTTGGGTGATGGGGAAGGGAGGGGGGAGGGAGAGGGGGAGGGGAGGGGAACAGGGAAAGAACAGTAGGAATTAGGTCGGGGTCCACGGGGGGGGCGCCATGGCTCTGAGCGACTGAGATTGGGTGAGTGGCGGGACCAGGGTTGGCTGGGGGGAGGATGTGACAGGAAAGAGCTGCAGAAGTGGGTGGGGCCGAAGCCGCAGCTGAAGGAAGGGAAGAGGAAGGGATGCGGGGATGAGGGGATGCATGTGCGGGGGACGGATGTGCAGCCTGCGGACACAGGGATGAAAGGAAGGACGAAAAGAGACGGGAAAGATCGGAAACAGAGGGAGCAGGCACAGGGGGAGATACGACCTGGCCCCGTGTGGGGGCTGGAGCGGGCTGTAGCGGCGTGACGTCATCGACGCGCTGCGGACAGGTGGTGCTGGGAGGTGAACCCGGAAGTGAGCGGCCAAGTTGAGCGGTGGTGGATGTGGAGGTGGTGAGGAGGTGGAAGAGCCTGGCTTTGTTGTCGGTGCGGCGGAATGGGATGTGCCGGTCCTTGAGGGTGCGTTGGAGGCGGGCGACTGTCCAATCCCGGATGGAGGGATGCGGAGCTGAGGTCGGAGTATCGGCGGAGGCCGCGCCGCGGTGCCGGGTCGAGGGTCGGGGGACGGGTCGCTCTGAGGGGCTCCGTCTCGATGAGCGGCTGTCCTGGGAGCGGCGGCGGTGGCTACTGCGGCCTCTGCGCTGGGGTGGACGTGGGGACGGAGGTGGAGGTGGAGATGGAGAGCGGTCGGAGCTGCTTGGTGAGTAGTGGACGATAGTCCGCCTCGGGACTTGGACTATGGAGCGCAGGCGGGAAGGCTGAGTTACCGGCCGCGTATGGACGGGGTTAACCGGAGGCGGGGACGGACCGATGACCGAGGGGTAGTCATCGAAAAGGTCGCTGTCCGACGCGCCGAGGGTCAGTTCGTATTCCATGGTAAGTTGTTGCTGTTGTTCTTCTTCTTCGTTCGTTGTTCGATGTGCTTTCGACCGTGCGAGAGTACTGAGTGAACAGGAGAGACTGAGGTTGGGTGTGCTTATATATGCGTGCCGGTATGTGTGCCGGAGGTACGATTGGTTATGGTTAACGAGGCACGGGTGTTGTGAATTGGCGGAGGAGCGAGGCGTGGTCTTGTTCCTGAACTTAGTTATTATCATAACTTCATTTAAAGAAAGAAAATATTGTAGTAGTCCATTTTAATTGGACTCCAGGGAAAAGGTTAGTAATGCCAGCCCACCCTGTTTCACGGCAGTAATATTGTTTTTTTCATGGAGTAGTTGTAAATGATAATGGGCTGTACTTAGCACACTGGGTTTCACAGATTGAATGTTATGTGACTGTTATGTGTCAGTGAACTCACATTGTGTCTGAATTTTATTCCCTCGTACTTCTGCAGCATGTTATCCAGCCAAACTTTTGGAAGAAAAGCAGAGATTTCTATTAGTTTGTCAACCTTTTCCCTTGCCTTGATCTCGGCTGGCAGAAAACACATTTAAGGGGAAGTATGAAGTGGAGATGAGTGCGACAGGCTTTTGTGTGGAGAATTCTGTCAATCTCAAAAGATACAATAAACTGCCATCGAGGACTTCAAGTTCACTGTCACAATTTTCCCATTTCATTAGTTGTAGTCAAACCTTCACTTGTATTTCAGCTCCTCTGTTAAATGTCACAGCTTGTATTTGTACATCTTCAAATCATTGTTTGTGTTATTACAAAGGACTCCGGAAATCTATTTAGTGGACAAGCAGTGGCATTGGAATTCTACTGAGGACAATATTGTACTCTGTTGATAGTCTGCTACAACAGCAATACGAAAAATGATTTGGCGAAGATTGCCCATGTATGCTCATCTCATTATGTTCATTTCCTTTTCGAATCGCAACAAATACAAAAGACACGGATGTTAGCAGTTCAGTGCTGCAAAATGGGTATTGACGGCCCTTAAGTTGATTCTGCAGCAATGTCCCATTGTCCTGCCACTGCCCAGCAAAGGGTGAGTGTGAGAATCTATTCAGTGCAAGTGAAGGGTTTGCTCTATCAATGCAAGAGAGTCATTGTTTCAATTATATCCATGTAATTACATCTATAAATTGCAATGTGTTTGTGTGTGTTGGTTTGTATATGTATGTGTGTGTGTGTGTGTGTGTATGTGTGAGATATGCTTCGTTATGTCAGCAGAAAACTATTAAAAGAAAAAAAGATGGGAAAACTGAAATTATGTTCCATGTAATCATCCTGGTGACAAGCTCGGAGCTCTGATCTCCCAGCTGACTGATAGTCCGATTGGATGTTCTGTTAGTGACCAGAGTGGCAATTAGTCATTCCAGTACAGAGACGGAAAGGTGCGACTGTAAAGCATGTGGTACTGGGAGTTCAGCGGAGCAGATTTCAACAACGCGCAGACACAGGCATCAGTTGCAAATCCTCTTTATTCCTCCATAAATCCCCACGGCTGTGCACATCCTGTCAGGACGCCGGTGTGGGCATGTCAGCACTCCCAGATCGAGCTGTGAGCAGAGCTGTGCCGGCGGTATGGACACCATCCACATTACAGACATAATCAAATTCTACTTATTTCAAGTGTGAGGCCACAAAGACTGCTGTAATAATATTGCCTGTCATTTGGAGTTTTTTTTCTATTTTAAGCACCTTGCAGTATTATGAATGTGTATGTATTGAACATAGGTGGTCTCAGGGAATCTAACTCTTGATCCTGGGTGTGTTAGAGCAAAGAATGACAACTAATCTATACAGGAAGAGGAATTATAGTTATGATAATGTGACACTTAAAAAGAAATTCTATTCCCTTTGAGGTCAGGGTCACATACAGAGCATCACTTTTGGAGACTAAACCTGGATCCTGGACAACAGAGGTGTGAATGAATCTCTGTGGCAAAACTGAACCTGACATTTCTGTTGTTATATTATAAAACTTTATATTTTAAGGTGTTCCTGCTTACAGATTCATGAACTGTGCACTTCAGTGATTTATGACTGCACTTTCATAAAGTTGGGGGACTCACAAGAGCCAGATTTGGGAATGGATGTTGCTCAGCAGGTAGAGTGGGTCATCCAATAATCGCAGGGTTGGCTGTTGATTACAGGGATTTTCTGTCCACATTTCAAGTGTCTTTGAGCAAGACACTTAGGACTCCAATTACTCCCAGTCGTTATTAGACCAGTGTATGGTAATGTAGCATGCAACCACTGGTGTAGGTGTGAATGAGTCATTGGATACAAGCACTATATGAATGCAGCCCATTTATGAAAGAATCATTTTTGACAAAAAAGTCTTATTAATAGATCTGATTACTTGATTTTTCTGAAGCTTTCAGCAACATCTTCCTCATCGTTCTCCAAAGTTCTCCAAATTAATTGACAAAATGCATCATTGAAGAATGACACAAAGAAATGTTTTATGATCTGATGCCCCTATCGGCAGTAATTGGCAGGACAACATTATATCGCCGTCTCTTCCTTCCAAAGCTGTCACAAATCACTGTTAAAAAATAAATGTTTTATGATGTGACAATGCTATGGTTGGGTTCTGATTAGGTTTAGGAAAAGATCATGGTTTGGGTTCAAATTACTGCTTCCTTATTGTTAGAGGACCTCTGTCATCATGATTACAATAATGACCCCATGGTTAAAGTAAAGGGACAATCATAGTCATGGTTTAAAAAGAGGCCTTTTGCTTGATCATAAATATATTTAATTTTGGGTCATTACCTGAAACGATTGATTTTGTCATTTTTCTTGGAAGGACAGTCTTTGTCAATACATTTCAAAGAATGGCCTAAATCAAAGCAGCAGAGTCAGAGATAAACTCATGGCCCCTAGTATGAGAAACACTTAAATGTTGCTTCCCGCATTTCCCATAATGCAACCAATATCATCTTTTTTCACCAATATCATAAGATCCTCCCTGCCTGGTAAATACCCCCATCTTTCAGACTCTGTACTGTACCTCCAGTTTGTCACAAAAGCTTTCTGTGAAAATTTGTTTTCTCCAAGCTAATAATGATATCACCAGGGTTTTTTTTGGGGGGGGTTTTTTTTTTTTTTGCTCCACCGTCACAGAAAACATTATACAACTGTTTTCAGTCTGAGTAGATTAGTGACCTTTATGTTTAAAATCATCATACAATATACTTTAGACTTTTGTATTTTACTGCGTTATGTAACATGTCTCATAATCTCCTTACATTATAATGCAGTATTGCAGCAAAAGCACAAAACGAATGAAAACGAGCATTGCTGTTACATTCATCACATAGCTATTCTGTTTGAAAATCGTTACACATAATGTACTGCTGATCATGTTTTGTGGCATCCCCCTGTAATATATAAAGGACTGCCAAACAGACAAACCAGCATTCAGTAGTGAACATAATATTAGCAACCTGATATGCAACCAACCATAACAGCTGATACTGTAGGTGTTATTGGATTTTTAGTTTCTCCCTGACATTTTTTGATACATTCTGCACACCGGCTGGATTTTTCTACCTGTTAAATAAAAGTCTTCCCTGGGTGTGCAGAGGCAGCCGAGACCCTGCATGTTTCCTTACGGATGTGTCAAACGGTAGACAGAAAGGAGCAAGGTGAGGGCAGGAAGGTGTGGGGGCAAAAAGAGGGGAGGAGACAGGACTGTGCACAGACCATTTAGTGGGTGTATGTTCATTAGCATGGAGCATGGGCTGTTCCCTCTCCTCGGGGAATGAGCTGTACTATCTGACATCCCCGATACAGTAAACAAACTGTGCCTTGCATGTCCCTCCTTCACACACACCAACGCACAGCCACGACTTGCTTCGTGAAGACAAGTCCATTTTAAGAGAGCGCTCAACTGAAACAAAACTTTTCTCATTAATTAGTTTTCATTGCAGTTCCACTTCCAAGATGCCCTCACGCTATGTGAATGCAACTGTTGTTTTCAGAAGAGAATGTGAATGTGTCACTTGTCTTAGAGCCCCTCAGCTCAACCTATTACGCCCTCACAGTGTTGAGAAATTCTGCACTCCCCGCTCGTCTTTTATCAAAATCATTCAAGTTCAGAGCATGACTAGTGAGATTGATGGAAAATTGAGCTGCTCTCTCATGCAGCAAAGAACAGCGCAGCCATTCCCTCACCCGCCACTCCTCCATCAGTCCAAATGTGCACAGATATAGACTATTGATAAATGCCTCTGAACTATTCTGAGACTGGAAATTTAAAGGCTTCAAATTTTGCCTTGTTCTTCTGTGGTGCACGGATAAATCTGGCTAAATGCTAGACAGTGATGCTCTATGACACCTGAGGCAGCCACGTATTTCTCTGCATGGGGACATGGGGCGCCAATTTATCTCCAGACTTGTGTCTATTTCTGATGATTGAACTCTATAACTTCCAGAAATGGCCTCTTAAATCGCAATATATTTTACAGTGTGTGAACTCTCGCTGAAGTTGCAGACGGTGTCTACTGTTTCATGGTGTAATAACTGTCTTAAAACATTTTTCAACATTGCTCACTCAAGAGGCTCGGGCAGCTATTTCGGCTGTATGGCACTGAAAGCATTCATGTAACGAGCCGGGTTCAACAGTGTGTATGGTTAATAATTTAGATAGACATACAACATGTTCAAGTAATAGATATGTTTTTTTTATATAATTCATGAATACAGTCTTTATGTTAAGCTTACTGGCTCACCATACGGACATGAAAACGATATTGATCTTGTCAGCTACCTCTTGGTATTTCCCAAAATATTGAACTCTTCCTTTCATGTAATATGTGAATGGATTTTGAATTTGAATGGTTTTGTGGACAATGTGACTGCACATAAAGCTTGGAAAGAAAATAGTAAAAAAAAAATTCCAAGAGATTACAAATTGGTGGGAAAAGCCTCAATCTGGGTACTATCAATCTGAATTATCGGTGGTTTTTGCAGAGGTTTTCAGTAAGTAACAATAAAATGCTTTAATAGCCTATTTGTGGGCTCCATAGTTGTAGTCAATTTGTAAACTATTTATCATCCTCCATGGACCAACTTGTGCCACACATAAAAAAATAAGCTGGCATTTCTCTGAGCCACCTATTTAAGGGTTTCCTCTGTGCGGTTAGGTGATGTTAAAATGCTCTAAAAGAAAACAAACCAATTTGTTTGTTTTGGCAGCCTGATGATGTAATGACCACAGACTCTAGTGTGGTCCCCATTTGTGTGAAGGTATTAGCTTTGTGACTGGCTGAGAGGGTTTACTGATCATGAAATTATTTACTGTTATTGTCTTGTTTTCAGACTCCAGAGCCGGCGAGGGGGCACCACAAAAAATTGACCATGCTGTCATCGGAGGGGTGGTTGCCGTGGTGATGTTTGCCATCCTCTGTGCACTCATTGTTCTTGGTCGATACTTTGCCAGACACAAAGGTAAAACACCGGCAGTGCAATCATACTTGATCATGAACAAATCTCAGAGTTCAAGTGTTTTTTTGTTGCAAGTGGAGCGCAATAGGATTGAAGTGCACAAGAGGAGGAGGAAGAGGAGGAGGAGAAGTGCGTGTGGCTAATTTGTCTGTACTCCTGCACAGGTACTTACTTCACACATGAAGCCAAAGGGGCGGACGACGCAGCTGATGCAGACACGGCCATCATCAATGCAGAGGGAGGACACAACAATACAGACGAGAAGAAGGAGTACTATATCTAAACAGGACAGGCCAGGAGAGACGGGTGGGGATGCTGCTGGTGGTGGTGGTGGTTGTGCTGTAGGAGCATTATGTCTAACTCTGATTGGTTACGAGAAGGCTTGAGGGCGGGGAGGGCAAGATTTAAAGAGGAAGAAAAGAATGAGAAAGTGGAAAGTAGGACTGACATGGCCAAGTGGTAAGAATAGGCGTTGCTGAGTCTCCTATCCGACCCTTCCTGGACTGCTGGGGCCTATTCTGTACAGTTCAATTATTTTACAGACAATTTTGTGCCTTGTTCTATTTCTTTTGTTTATTTTGTTGTTTCCCCCCTCACATGTTTGTTGGATTGGATTTTTTTTTCTCCATGTACTCCACCTGATCCTTTGTTGCATTTGGCTTTCGGAGGAGATTAAATGGGCCTGGTGTTTGTCTATGTATGCTGCAGCTAGCTTTTAGCTCAAGAGTCGCTGTGCACTAGGAGCCAGCTCATCCACATTTTCATTTTTTTTTTCTTTTTTTTTTGAGTAATCTCCAGAGTTCACTGACTAGAACACAGTGTCAACACATTTCTCCCTGCCGGGTCAAAGTCCAACTGTCCCTGCAAATTCATCACATTGCCCCCCTCCCCATACATGCAGGTCTGATTGGTTTCAATGTGTTTCCACACAGATTTCACTCAAACCCAAGGTCAGGTTCACTGTGTTGATTAGTAATGTAACGATTGTGAGTAATTATGCTCGTTATAGAATGTATTTGTTTCTGAAAGTCAAGTACAATAGGAGTGCGGTTTAGTTTAATTTCACACCAAACTGCAAAGTACAACTGGTCCTGCATTGGTTTCTGACAAGTAGTAGATGTAAGGTCAGTTTAGTATTCGTGTAGGATTTGTGGAGTGCAGTCTAAGACACCATGACAGCTGTAATGTGCCGTGAATTTCTACAGAAAAAAATCAGAACTGTTCATTCTTTTCTTAAAGCTCTGTATCATGTTTTTCTGCCTATTGAGAGAATGACACTAAATCAACAATGGCAGATAACATCTCTTGTCATCTGCCTTTTATATTGTCATTAGATGAACGTCTGCTCCTGAAAATATTAATGGAAACCTTTTTGAAATACACTTATTGTCTTTCTTGGCAAGAGTTATATGAAAAAAATCAATACCACTCTCATATTTGTCCATTAAATACGAAGCTACAGCCAGAGGGAAGTTAGCTTAACTTAGCATAAATACTGGAAACTGGTGGAAACAGCTAGCTTGGCTCTGTCCAAAGGTGGGAGTTGCACCTTAACAGGGGTTTACCAGACTATTTGCTGGCTAAGAAAAAGGCTGGTCAAGTTAGTTAGTGCTAGTACAGTACTGTTTTTATAAGGATTAAACAAACAAGATATAAAGTGTTAATCAGTGAGCTTTAGAGGTGGCAGTTGGCAAGTTTTGTTGCCTATGGACAGAGCCAGGCTGACAGTTTCTAACAGTTTCCAAGCTAAGTTAACTGGCTGCTGGCAGTAGCTTCAAATTTATGTTACAGATATGTAAGTATTACCTTTTCATCTAACTCTTGCAAAGAGAGCTTATAAGCTGTCAAACTATTATTTTAAAAAGCATTGCCTCTACCTAGAATGATTTAACAATTAGTTTTGCCACTCTTTTTCATCCAGGTGATGGAAGGACCAAAAACATGACAGAAAATGTTGCTCTAATAATTACAAAGCCAAAAGACGTCCTGTCCGTTGGCTGTTGATTTAGGGTCAGATTTTTCTTTGAGTTCACCATGTAGTACCTAAAAGAGCAACTGGTCCTGCAGCATTAATCATAAAATCTTCTTAAAATGTATTATTTGTTAGATATTGGTACGGCCTGCTGTGTCCGCTTTTGGTTTAAACATGAAATTCTTCACATTTTCATACCACCCACATTGTCGACCCTGGACCAATTATGATAATTACGCGTGTGTGCATACAGTGCATATTACTTGTATAAAGTAAAGACTCACAGCAAAAGTCCACTTTGCAGACTGCTCCTCTCTGAATAATTGATTGTTTATCTGATAATACAGAATATTGACTGTTTAAAGAGTCCCAACCTCACACCCTGCGCTCTTTTATTGACTGGGAGCTACATACCCACTGCCCAAAGGTTGGCACCCAGAAACATCCTAAACACAGCAAAATAAGAAAATACAGGCAGGGGGCAGGGTCTCTGCAGATAATGATACCTCCACACACTTCTAGAGGGTCATAAGTGATGATTGAGAGGGATTATTTTTGTATGAGTCTATACATCTTTTTTTTTTTTTTTTTTTAATGAAAATCCTACTCATCCTGCCTTTAACTGAAAATGTTAAAGGGTAATTTCCTCAAAACTTTAGTAGATTTTATTTTCCAAGGTTTTATCTTTTTATTTCATTGAGCTGTGTTGAAGGGAAGAATGTTACACTTTCAATGGCAAGGTTTCCTTTAAGTGATGTGTAAGGTATCAGGTGTGTCCGTGTGAATACCCATAGCAAGTGGAAAAAAAATCTCTGCTTATTTCCTGGCTTAAAAACTCTTTCTACACACTACGATATTTTTGCCCTCATCCATACACGAGTAGAAAGACATTCAATCACCGCAAACATTAATCAGTCATATTTCTTTGCTGTCTGTAAAGAAATTTCACCTTTGGACTGTCTTTGATTACTTGTAAGGGCTCTCAGCCTAACAAATTATCAAAGATTTGCATAGAGCTTTAGACTTGGTTTGAGAAAGATCATTTCCTTACTATCACTCTGTAGCCTCAAACCTTCACAGAGGAGCCATCTACTGTTACAAATTTCTCTTTCTCACCAACACAAATCAGAAGATCCTACATTAGCAGACAGAGACACAGTGTGCGCAGCATGCATGCTTCATGCTTCTGACTCTGTCACAGCTAGAAAAGTAAAACTTGTTTGGTAATTAGTGAGTGAATTCATTGTATTGCCTGAATAAGAAAAAAATAGTAAATGTATTATGAAAAAGGATAACCACTGCCTTAAACCCACCTCTTGATACTTATCATTATAAAGGAAAAGACTGAAGGACTTAATTTAGTGCCTTCGCTGATTTTGAGGCATATGGTTAGAATCGTACAGTATCCTCATGTAAACTTTACAGTATCTCTTGTATATTTCTGTCCTTTCTAACTTACAGGGCCAACACTCATCCAAGTTGTCTGTATTCATGCACCATAGACTCACATTACAACCTGGAGCTTAAAAACCTGGAATGAGTTTGATATTGCAAAAAAAAAAAAAAAAAGAAAAAAAAAGTATTTCTTTGTTTATCAGGGTGGTGTGGCAGCTTCCACTGACTAGAATGTCGTGTGCCAGGATATAGTATTTATTGTCTTAATTAGTGATCACATTTTACAAAAGAATTTCAATTTGGTCATAATTATTTTCTCTGCTTCACTTCACTTTGTTATTTATTTGGATATATTCAAGGACAAGGCTCGCTAATAATATCGGAGAGAAATACAGTACTTTCTGGAGTTTCAGTGTCATGGAAACAGTTATGTGCATGACAAATTTTATTTTGGAGTTTGATATTTATCTTAAATGGTTTAAAAGTGAGTGCTGCTTTTAATCGAGGAACATTAAAGATTGTGGGAAGCATCATTCTAATCCAATTTTTCTTAATACTTGATATTTAGTATGTTTGTTTTCACTCTCTCAGGTTCATGAGTGTTAATAGTTGTGTTTTTGCATCTCAGGTAGAATGCAAATTTAAGGCCCCAGTATATACTGTAGTACCACAGCTATTCAAAAAGTGAAGAAACCACAAGATGTACATGTTTTTCTCAGTTGTACATGTTTATGTGTTCTTAATATGGTGCACTGTTACAGTAAACGTTAAATATTATTTTGCATAGACCTAGTTCACAAATAAAGAAAACTAGATTTGTTAAGCAGACGAAAATTATGTACAGTCAATGTCAACAAAATCACAATGATGTTCATAAAACTTCTTCTTCTTCTTGTTCTCCTTCTTCTTCTTCTTCTTCTTCTTCTCCTTCTTATTCTTCTTCCACTGTAACACTTTGCTCATAGAGTATCGGTTATTTAGTAATTATAGGATGTGACCACAAACAGTCAATCAAGCATCTGTTTGCATTCAGTCAATTCATGCATACATTTTCATAGATGAAAAGATGGTGTATTTACTGTGACATGAAGTTTTATGAATGATCTGTAACATGTTTTGGATATTTGGATGAAACTCATGTTTAACGCCTGGGAAGGGAGAGAGGAAGAGATCGAGGGAGGGGGTTTGGTTGTTTTATTACCCCAAAATTGTTGGTTTTGTTTTTTTGTTGTTGTTGAATCTTAAATTTCTCTCTGTACCCAGGCGACATTTTTTCTTTTGTGTAGTGAAGAAGATGTTTCTCATATGACCATGCATATTTTGTATTGGTTCACCAACATTTTTACAAAAGGAAAAAAAAATCAGAAGAGTACTTGTCTTAATAAAAAGATATCAATGTTTAAAGCGGGGTGTTGTTGTGACTTGATCAAAACCGTGGTTTCACTTTGTCGTCCTGTCCTGCTCGCAGACTGCAGAATTTATTAACTTGTCTGTGTTGTCAACGTCTCTCCGCCTCTCTAACGTGCTGAATACATTAGCTGGATTTGAACATGTTCACTTCATCCTGAGCTGCTGATACTTGTCAAACTCCCAGAGAAGAAAGAGTTGAGGCAAAAATACTACTACCGATGTGGATTCAATGTGGGGGAGAAGCAGCAGCAGCAAGAAATCTGAGCTCCTATCAGTGACTGACACATGCACCGTGGTAGAGATAGAGTCGAGAAACGTTTTAAATGACACGATGACTGACACTGACAGGCTTGGGGGCCCCTGTTAAGGTTTTCGGGCTGAACACGTGGATGTTAGTGATTTGACAAATTGATAGGCATTTCGAGGAACAAGACCTAATTCATAACCATAAGCTATTCTGTCATCATAATTCTGTCAGTGCCACCATTTCCACATTACTTTAAGTGATCCATGCCAGGTAAAGGTCAACAACATTATTCAAACTTTAATGGGAATAGTTTAACCTTAGAAACCAGCCACTTTTCTCCCTTACTCATACAATCATTGAAATATAATGCTTCCCTCAAGGAAGATTAAATACCTGCCTATTGATTTATTTTTTCTTTTTGGAAACATGACAGATTACAGGATTTTCTCTATATTTATTAATATTTTTCCCAACAAATCAAGAGGTTAAACCCTTGAAATTAAACCATTTGCGTAAGAGGCAGGTACAAGGATTTTGCCGTTGAGCTGTATCAGCTGTCAATGTATTATGAATGCATGAATGTTGAGGGGTGATGTTTCAGTTAGATTCTGCTAATTCCATTTAAATGTTCAGTTTTAATTTGGAATGACATGTTTAAGTGTAATTAGCACAATGGGGAAATTGAGAGTGAACGAATGTCTGAGCATGGCTTGTTTAGTTGGCTAATTGATTGATTGAGATTGATGGCATGTAGCACTTGGCTTGGCTGAGGTATAATTAAATGATGTGGGAATAAATAGTGGGTGAACAAAGGCAAACGCAACAGGCTCTGTCACACTTATCTCCCTTTATAGCTCCTGTCTAGCACAAATACTCAAGGACTTACATAATTCTTGTTTAACAAGACGACAAATTCCTCCAGTATGTTTCTTTTCAAACTACATTTTTATTTCTCACAGAGAATAAAAAGTTCAAGGGCTTTTTGCACAACGATTTTTTTTATATTGGAGATAAAAAACCATCTTCCTGAAACTTAAAAGGTGTGATGACAGCCGGCAGAGGAATGTTTTTTATGGGAATTGACAATCGCTTTGGATCAGTTTTCATAGAGTTTCAAATTGCAAAACTCAACACAACACAAACACAAAAAGCTGTGAAAACACCTGATGTAAAATTAAGTTTTATATCATGCAGTAAGTTTGTCAGAGTATCAGGACACTCTATATGTTTATCACATAATTTAAATAATTGCTGCATTTTTATTTTACATTGCACATCATACATTATTCAATAATGCTGCCAACAGGAATTAGGGTTACATCATGAAAAGGATCTGCAATGGCAATTTCCTCAAAAATTATACAAGAAGTATACATTTGTTTACATTATGAATATGATAAATTCTGTTAGTATAGATTATGTAGACTACAGTCTGAGTTTACAATGCTGTGAATCCTATTCCTATGAATCCAATGAGTCAAAATGACTGTATCTAAAATATAGTGAGCCACACCCATACTGTATCACTGGAAAGCCAATAACATTACAGTAAACCCATGTCAACACACTGCAGCATTTTGACTATAATCAAAAGAAAATCAATTGCATTTCTTTTCTTGCCTTGCATTTCTCCTTTTTTCTGTACACTGCTGCCCTGCATCAATTCATGACAGTGGTGGTGGGGTAATCAGAAAAGAAGTTACAGTACTGCTCACCTGGGTAATATTGTTCACATCATTAAAAATGATTGCAGCCACATGTTGCATTGATTCAGTGATCTGTGCACAATTGTAGAAGAAATATAGAGATTTTTTTATTTAAAGTACCAATACAACAAAGTGAAAATACCTCATTACAAGTAAATGTCCTGCATCCAAAATCAGTAAAATGAATTACAAGCATCAAAAGCAAAAGTGTTCTGAAGAAAGCTGGTGGCTGTGAATAGCATATTATTATAGCATATGTTACATTGATGGGTTATTAACACCAATGCCAATTTTAATTATAGTTAAGTCCAGTGGTTCCCAACATAGTGATCAGACCCCCTCCAGTGGGTCACAAGCAAAATCTTGGGAATCAAAGATGATTAATGGGGTAAAAACAAATAAACAAATTTATTATTTTGTTAGGCATTTTTCTAGATCTTTTCTGTTTTGTGAAACACTGGATCATTTGAGACGAAGTAATTGTTTAAACGAAACCATCTGAGAAGTTTAGAGGGATAATGTATTTTTGGTGGAACTGCTAAAACTTATAGACATCCAAAATATGATAAGGGTCTCAACTAGAAACAGCTTTTTTGTAAGGGGTCAAAAACTAAATTGTTTGGAAACCACTGGTTTAACAATTAATTACATTTTTAAAAGCTTATTATATGTCTGTTTAGATAAAATCTTAAATTTTAAAGTGACTGGACAGCTTTCAGATAAATGCAGTGGAGTAAAAAATACAATATTTCCCTCTGACATGTAAAGGAGTAGAAATATGACGTAACTATGTATGATGTAAAAACTAAAGAAAAGTACAAGTAACTCAAATGTGTACTTTAAGTATGCTACTTGAGTAAATGAACTTAGATACTCCACCACAGTAAAAAAGCATTGAAACTTGTGCTAACATGAAGTGGTTATAATCTGAGGATTTAGTGTTTTGTAGTATGGACGGCATTTTGTGTTTAAAGATTTCCTCTTTGCATTATATCTTGCAATGTTTTTGAAACTCTGTTGTAAATCTCTGTAAAAGGAATTTAATTGCAGGAAGAAAAAAACATGAAAACTACACCCAATCCAACAAAGCCAAGCAATGCCAAGAAGAGGTTTTTTTTTGCAGAAAACATCATCTGACTGCTTTTGGATCTTCAAAGTCTTTCTACTCTATTAATGTTGAGAGAAAAATGCCAATTCATTTTCCATGAAACAGATGAGCTAGTTGTTTCAAACAATGATGAAGGACAAGCACCTGAAGCCTGCGATAACCACAACACAATTATCTGCGACTGCTACAGTATGACCCAGAGAAATCTGCATTAATTAAAGCACACACTACCAGCCTGTTAATCCTGTATGAAAGTGTCAGGGAGAAGAGACTTGTGTTTGTGAGGTGATTAACTCCAAACCTGAAAGATGCTGTGAACAGCACTATAGGCTCTAATGTCAGCGATGTTGCTGCTTGATGTTTAATACTCTGATAGTTAATCAGAGACTGATGTTTTTCCTCCAGAGGGAGGAAATGTGCCGGGTGTTGATGTGAAAGTTATAGGTGTGATTTACTCAAAAAAGCAAAGAAAAAATAGGTTTTTCTTACCCTTCTCTCCCCCCAAAAAGGTTAAGTGTTTCCGACAAGGAAATCTGTAATTATCTGCTGAGCTTAAGCTTCAAGCAGCATCCTCTGAAGTTCCCTCAACCAAAGCTCAAGGTGACTCCGTTCTGCAGAGGCAAAGAGAAGTTTTCTTTGCCAAATTTACATTGATGTTCCACTTCATAGTCACCACCCAGATACAATAAGCAAGGAAAACATTTCCCAATCTTTCCCTCTTATCTTTTATTCTGCGACGACTGTGCATAATCTTTATATCATATTTAGTATTGTTGATGCATAATTCATTTTCATTTAAAGCAGATTTTTAATTTGAAACACTTAGATAGCTGCTGGTGATTATCATTTTTTGAGATAGCCGAAAAAAATAAAAAAAAATAAAAAAGTGCTATTGTTGCACTACAAGTTTATTTAGTCATCCACCTTCTTTCTGATACACCGCCAACTCCTCTATGGATGTGTTTTTTCGCTTATGTTTTGTGTGTGTGTTTCACTTGTCAGCATATGAAAGCATTCTATTTTTGTGGGACAGCCTGTTACAGTCTAAAAAATGCCTGTACACAGCCTTGAAGTCAGTCACAGTGAGCCTTAGTGAGCCGGTGAGTTGCTGCAGGAACATTGCCACCTCAATAATTTATCAGTCTGAGTCTATTTTCACGTATTAGATTAATTAGTTAGGTAATTAAAAGTTACATGTTTTAATTAAATTGGCATTGAATTCAAACACAGGGCCTCCAACTGGAAATAAAGGCATCATGGGATGGAGTTCATCAGCTTGAATAAGCTTAAATTCAATTCCATTTGTCAAGATGTGGACAAGTTTAAAATGTATCTGTTTCATGCTCTGTAACCATTGCAGCCGCTCTCTTTTTCAAAAGCGAGTTGCAGAGTAACACACTGCAGATTAAGAAAGCTTGGATACAAAGGTTTACTGAGAGGCGTTTGGTGTTCTCTTCCTTTGTTCAGCTGTGCATAGGATTCAATTTTTGTTCAGTAAAACGATGCTGAGCAGAGCTGTTCATCCAGTTTGCCTGTGTGGTCATCCCATGCACTTCTACATTGAGTTTACGATCACACAACAGTTCACATTGCACACACGCAGAGCGTCAGAAACCAAGACGAGACGAGGGAAGCCACTATCAAAAGCATAATTCTTGTACTATCACTGAGTATTCATTTTAAGACATGAAAGTCTGAGCCTGAGATGTGTTAAGTACAGTGTTAGCGCACTCTTAGCATGTCATTGTGATGTGAATAAAAGAAACTGAAAAAAGAAAAGATGTGTGCAGAATGGAACAAAAGAGATGAGTTAATGGAAACAAGATAGAACACACTTTTCTGCACCGGTTAATTAGTATTTTGAGAAATAGTGGTAGTACCAAGAATAATGCTTTATTTTAACGAAACGTGCGGGTGAACAGTGTTCTCCAATTATGTTGATAATTACTTTTAAACACATCATTAAGTCCTTTACCTCTATTTCGGAGGAATTGTCACTTCCTGTTCTATGTGGTAGAGGTTTGTTTTGCTCTTAATGTTAGTTTTTGTGGTAATTTGCTGCATTTCAGTGTGGAATTGATCCACATCTGCATTATTTAACTCTAATTAAAAACTAAAGAGGTTTTTTATTGATGCTTAGTGAAAATGCTACTGATTGTAACATTATTTTGCATTCAGCAGAAGGGGGAGGTAATGTAATTATTTTACTTTTAACCATATTACTTGTTACTTGTGCTTGCTAAGTGATTTAGTGGTTGCTGAGATTTTTTTTTTTTCAGAAAAATGTTTTGCCTCTGCCCTAAAGCATATTTGATTTAGTCCAATTTAAAAAGGGCATGTCAGAAAGATAAATTATATTCGAGCATGCTTTGTTTCTTAACCTAAAAATTAAATTGAGGTCTTAAATGCATGAATTAAATACTTGTGAAATTACAGAAGGTGGAGCCTGAAGCAAGTCTCCAAGTTCTCTGTCTGTTAAATGACTGAAAGAATGTAATTACTTTTCCGCTCAGTTTTTCTTTACAACATATAATTTCCATACCATGTCTGTGGTATCTTACCTGTACTGTGTGTCCACATGCACCATCAGCAGCTAGGAGACGACATTAGTAACAGTTCATCTGAATGAATCTGCATAGCAACTGTGTCTGAGCTTGTTTACTCTGGCCTTTCATCTGATGATTCGCTCAGTGATCCAGATGGAGGCTTAAAACAAACACTTTTTCTTTATTTTTGATGGATAAAACCCACTCTCCGTAGCCTGGAACCTGTTGGATTGTTTGGCTTTTGTTCCTATTTGCTCATTAGTAATGCCTTATGGTTTTAAATTTTTACGAAATTCAAAATCATCGAACTGTATTCAGCACCACAGAGCCATGCCCAAAATACCAGATGTATCATTTACAATAAATGCCCCAAATGGATTCACATGGCTAAAGCTTATTCAACTGGTGGTTACCTTTTGAACCAACTGTAATGCCTTGGATAATTACATTCTGTTTCTCAGGCTATTATTCATCAGTTAAAGGTCAAGAGCATTATTTGCAACACAAACTGAGCCTTGCATTGTACAGGCCGGTACACAGTCTTCTACTTGCGTAGTCACTTTGATACGCATGTGAATGTCAAATTAGAAAACTGAGCCCTAATAGGCAGCCATTACTGCAAGTGAGGAGCCTAAACCTGAGGTCTAATCACTTATTCAATCACTAAGCATTGTGTCCCCGCTCTCCCATCCAACCACCACTGTTCCCACTAAAAAGCAGCTGGTTTTCTATTTCAAAAAAACATGGATATACTTGAATGAAATATGTATTTCCACCCATAGTCAGGGCCTAATTGGTTATCTGAAGTACCATCAAGGTTCTCTTGGTTGCTGTAATTAAATTAGAATCCATTGTCATGTTAACTATGTAATTAAGAGAGCCACAGATGATCTCTAAGAAATGTCTTCCTTTTATAAATAACACTACATCTTTCAAACAAGTATGATAGAAAATCTGAAATATATTACTGTGATGATTATGGTACAGAAAGTTGCTGCTTCTGCTAACTACATAATTAGGGAGATGGTGGAAAGATAACAGAAGTATGCCTAAAAGTAGAAACTGCCATTTAGTTGTTTCGCACTTGTGAAAATCATCTCCAGACCGTCAACACCAACAACAATGTGGCACCTAGCCAGAATGGCAAGAGTGCGAATCAGATTTTTTCTCTGTGCCTGACTACAGTCACACGTACAAGAAAAAAGTGCAGAAAAGTGACATTTTAGCTTGTAATAAGCTCAGGTATTGCTTTGTGTGCTCACTAAAACATCTATTTTAAGGCACAATTTCAGGCCATCACACACCGCTATATACAGAGGCAGCATTTTAAAAGATAATACTTCTTTATACATATTCACTAGAAGGAAAGAAAAAAAATCAACCCATATTTAGACTGATATGAATTCCAAAATAAGCCCCGGCAGGATTTATATCTTTTAAAGAGAATTTTTCAGAAGTGGAGGCTTACACTGCACCATTTTATGTTAGAGTTATTTAAGTATGCTCTGCACTTCACAGTCAAGATCCATCAAAGAAACAATGAGGAAGTGTACATTCATAAAGTTCCAATAATGTTTTGTAATGGAACATTACACTGTAATGAACAACCAAAAATGGTTCTTTATGGAGCCACTAAAGTGCTGTGAACCAGAGAAGCACAGCTACTGCCATGTGCTATATTACTAATAGATCAGCAGTCTGCAGTCACAGTAAGATCCATTAAGGATTTTAAATTGTTCTCCAGAATATAAAGAGTCTATAATTCACAATTTTGTTCACAAAACAACTCTAAAGAGTCATCTCGTCAAGTGTGTAGGGCAACTATTATCCCACGGATCACCTGCCCCTGGAGAGGTGACAGTCCTTTCACCTTGCACCTGCTGGTGTTTGGCACCACATGCCTCACACATCCCCTCTCTGCATCTGGACCACACCAGATGTTCTTGAATAATTTCTCATACAGGTGAAAGTTCCTACCCTTCGCCACTGAACTCGGCTTGCTCTACATTTCTTCCAGTTCAGACTCATCAAGACATGTGCGTGCAATTTCTGCTCAGATATTTCTTTCTTTACAACCTTCTCTGCACTGAGGGGAGACAAACCTAGATAAACGGACACCAGAAAGCCTTTTTTCCCCCACTCATTTCATCTGCCCCCCGCTGAAAAATAAGACTTTAACCTGATCCTGAAAGGTAGCATGTCTCAAATGCATCACAATGTCCAAAAAACAGATGGCTATCTAGCAGGGCAACAATTCTTTCTCTGAAACGCTGAATAATACATGCATATCTAACTGTGATCCAGCGAATTCAATAGCCTATAGAAAAGGATTGCTCTCAACGTAAACCATTTTGCTAGAGGCCGTTCTCTTTCCTCGGGTCCAGTCTCCCATAAATAATTTGCCTTCAACCTTCACATGCATAAAAATGGCAACTTGTTGGTTATGAGAGAGAACAGTGAGGATGCACTTTGAATGCCAATGTGGCGATGAATAAACAATGGCTCACTGCTCCAGGAGCAATGCAGAGCTGCCAGGAGACATTGCTCAGAGTCCACAGGCTCTCTTAATGGTTTTCACCACAGACCAAGCCTTTCAGTCAGCTGTGAATGGGAGGCTGTTTTGATCAAGGGTGGAACACTTTAATAATTTCTAACAAAGCAACAATTCCCAAGGCACTTTGGACAACCTTGGCTGATTCCTTCTTATTATCCTCTAGTGGGCTTTCTATAGCGACAACCTTATGGTATATAAGGAGCAGCGTCATTCACTTTCTGACAATGTCTGAATCATCTACAGCTGGGGTCAAAGCAACAGTCAACTGAAGGGATATGTAGCTTTTAAAGAATGATTTCTTTGCACGTTTTTACATCCAAACCATGTAGTTCTTATAATATACTGCACTGAAAATGTAAAAGCAATAGAGGCAATGGAACTCTTGATCCTCTGCAGTGTTTGTGAACAGATTTGAGATGTCAGAGAAGCAAATCAAAGTCTGTGATCTCCCCAGAATGCAATGGGAGCTTTGCAATTTCTGAAGTGCTACAGTGCCACCTGGTGGCAAGCAGACACCACAGTGGAACTGCAAATACTCTTCATGTAAAAATTCCCTATTTGGAGGTCAGAGGCCATCCAAGGGGTCACAAGATACAGTCCAGACAGTAAGGATTTGGACATCTGCACTTTTTTTCCCCTTCATGCTCTGTTGTTCAGTACAAAGTAATGGATACTACATTAAAGGGGACCTATTATGCTCATTTCTATATTTTATGCTAGGACTCCACTAGAGTAGCTTCACGCAATTCACAGTTCAAAAAACTCGTCTTAGCTCCTGTCTCTTTAGGAACCACCTCCCAATGAGCCCACTCTGTTCTGATTGGTCTGCTTTCTGGGAGCCTGCCAAGGAGCAGCCACCGTATCAGAGTCGTATTAAGTTGCCAATGCAAACCTGACATTTCCTGCTTTACTGCTTCATATCAAAAGCTTTTAAATGACTAAATAATATGATATTTTTATTATGAATTTGAAGAATTTACATGAAATTAAAAGTGTTCCACACTGAATTAGAAGAGCTTCATTAGCGGCGCTAAAAACCAGTCTAAGCAACGACATATGGAGATATTTGGAGCTATTTGTTCAGTGAAATAATGCAGGAAGGAATAGTACAAGCAGAAACAGACACAATGATGACAATGTTTGATGAAGGGCTGCAGATAACCAGCACTCCTCCAACAGCTAAAAAAAAAAACCTAATAAAACAATGGGGGAAAAAATGCCATAATGTTAGCAAAGTGGAACAGATGACCATATAAAGAAAACCATCATTAGCCAATGTCAGCTTGGGCTAAAAATAGAAAAAAACCACAAGAAACCGAGCGTTCAGAGCAGTCTGAAGTTGGTGTTTTTTGTTCACATTTCTACATGTTCACTTCATTATCTGACAGCTTGGCCACATTTAATATGAACATCTGACATTGTAATATTATATAAATATGACTGAAAATAAGTAAAAGCATAATAGGTCACCTATAAAGTGCCAAGTCTCAGGTTCAATTTGAGTAGGTTTACATCAGTATAAAAGGCGGCATGTTGTTTCAATGTTCATGCACAAAAGAGCTCACATGGTGCTCAGAGCTGATTGAAAGTTTCCATTTAGACTGAGGAAGAGTTGTCTGTCAATAATTTAAGTGTAGCATCCCTGATTTTAAGTTCACTGAATGTGCTGAAGCACAGAGCCTGAAATACAAATAATGTATAACTGTACAAATACTACTACTAGATTACAAATATGAGGGGTCCACCGATGAGTAAAAGGATAAGTAGGATGAAAAAAAAAAACACAAAATTTTAATCAGTTTTCTCAAAATTTTCCTTATAATTTAATATGAGAATCACTGCTGTTTCTTGTGACGAGAGGTTGAAAGAAGCAACTACTTAATTTTAAGGCAGAAAAATCTCTCCTCTAAAATATAAATTAATGACACAAGAGGTCAGCAAACTATAATCATTGATAATATATCTTTATTTCTTTTCAAGACGCTCACTAAAATAACGCATTTAACATGTCTTAACAGAGTATCCTCATCTACATGTTTGGACTTGAAATAGCATCTTTAATGAATAAAACAACATCATATTTTATGTAAAACACCACATTGTTAAAAGTTCCCTAAAAGAGGAAAGAAAATTTTATTTTTGTGACAAAACCACAATGCCATACAAAATACACTTTTCTTAACGAATGAGCTGATTTGCATTTATGTATAGCATGTTTTGCCTAGGTAGCTTTAACAGAAATCATAGCACTCATTGTTATTTAAAGATTGCATTACACAATGTGTGATAAAGGGGGAAAAAATTGAAAACCATGGGGTTATCTTCTGTTTCACCTCTTCGAAAAGTGCTAATTTAGTATTTAATGATGATTTAGAGCAAGCCATTTCTTACAGAAAAAAATATATACTGTATATCAAGAGGCTTCATGTACACCACGTTAAGACAATGTGTTTCAGACACAGTTATCCTCAAAAGTGCTTGTTGAAGTCTGAGCAGACTAGAATAGAAAACAAAATGTACAGTACATTGGCCACATGTTAGCTGTGTGTTATTTATACAAATATAATACATTTAAAATGAATGTTATTTTATGCACATTCCTTATATGTAATTTAAAATCATATTAATAAAACCAGTTGTTACTTTACCTTGTCGTCCCTTCTGTTTTAGACATTAAATAAAATATATCAGCCATTTTTTTCTCAAACATGCCTTTAACTGTTACACTCACATCTCTAAATTTAAGACAATATCTGCATACAATTCATTTGTTCCCTTTCAGCTCCCTCAAGCACGATTGCAAATTATAACACTACCAGCAACAGTATGAAACCCCAGCAGCAGCAGCAGCAGCAGCAGCGGCAGCAGCTTTACCTCACACTTTTTTTAGCAGCTCCTGAAGATTAAAACAAACACACTTTCAACGCAACAGTCTGTTGGTCTGGCAGAGGATAAAGTGCTGTTCTCCTTTGGCCCCGATGTGGAATTAGATAAAAACCAGTAGTCACAATCACTCATAGACCCCGGCCTCTGATCTCAGTGCAGCATGATAAAAAACCTCATGACCCAGAGCCTTGGAAAGCAGTCTGTGCCCATGGGGAGACATACAACCCTGGCCAGGCAAATATCCGGCCACGGCTTTACCGGATCTTGCGGGTTTAGGTTTGGGAGCTGCGTAATACCCTTCCATGTGGTCATATTGTGTGGGCCTGACTTTAGTGCTCTGAGTCCTTCTGTTGGGCTGAGTGGAAAAAGATCCCAGATGTTCAGGATCCAGAGGGGATTTGGCGTGGAAATGATAGTAGTGACGATTTTCTCTGGTGCTCTGAGAGCGGCCTGGTCTCCTGAGAATGCTGGGTTTCAACATACCGGAGTAGCTGTTGACAGCATTGGTCATCATCAATCGATCCTGGTCGTGACCTTGTGTATGGCTTCTGTCATTGTGCTCGATATTCTTGAGGTTAACACAGCCCCCTTCTGGAAGTGAGGGCACTTTACGTAGCGGTGGCTGCTGGGAGGCGCTCTCTTTGATCTGAATCCGCCTGGATGCTCCTGCATCCTCTCTGGACCGGTGACCACACTGCTGCCGGGCCACCTCAGGGTCTGCCTGCTGGGACCTTGGGGACGTTGGAGATGTGGCTAGAACAACATTTTGACTTTCTGTCCTGTTGGTGGAGAGGAGGCAAGCGTTTCCAGGGTCTGACTTGCTCCTTGTGTGCATTATCTCTCTGCCTCTTGAGTCAGTTGGTGAGATGGGACTCTCATAGGGAGACACAGCTGGGCATGTGTTTTTACGCCTACTACCCTGCTTGACTGGTTGATAAACAACTCTCTCAAACACTTCTGCATCTCTAGCCTCATAAACTACTGTGTCCCTGCTCTCTATGTAAAGCTCCTTGTTGACAGGGGGGACATGGTGTGGAGAGTAGTTGTAGTAATCTGATTGTCCGCTTTCCCTTGTGGAACGCATGGTATAAGACTGACTGTGTCGGATACCACTTTGCCGGCAGGGCTCCATGTAATAACAGGAGCCATCTCTTGGGGTCATATCAGCGTAGCGGTTGTAATGATAGTCAGCATGCGCATTCTCAAACTGTGGTCGAACAGGGTGAAGACCAGTTTGTACCAGCCTCTGATAGGGTGCCTCAGGACTCGAAGTCTGCTCAACATAAAACATGGTGTCAGGGGGCAGGACCTCTGTCTCTGCTGGCTCATAGTGACTAATCTGAGGGGCATGGAAGGAACGAGCCCTCCGGATGGCCGGGTGCCCAACTATTCTATCGTCTGACCTCTGCCATTGGCCTTGTTGCCTGTGGCAGCCACTGATAAGGTGCTCATCTCTATTGTAACGTCTGTACTGAGGTGACAAAGGGTGTCTTAGACCTAAAGTGCTGTAACGGCTTTCAGAGGACTGCCTGTACATGCCTTTTGGCCCCGAAAGGTGCTGCGGCAGAGCGTCGGGCCGAGGGCAGTGAGCTGCGGGCATTCGTCCAGCTTGAATCGGCCGATGATGATGGTGATTACCGTAGACATCTTCAACCAGGTCCAGAGGTCTGTCCTCCTCTGGGCTGTAATGATGGGTTGATGAAGTCTGTAATGGACGTGGAAGAGCCTCCTCAATGGAGGCAGGCATGGAGGTCTCAGCCAGAACAGCGCGGAAATTAAAGACATTGATCGAGTCGGTGTTCACATATATGGGAGAAGTTGAAGGGCTCTGAGTGGAGCAGACAGGCTGAGTGGGTGTTGAAACACCAACACTCTGATAAGTGGGTTCTGTCTGTGTGACATCTCTAAGCACTTGCTCTTTTTCCTTTCTACGGTCTCTCATTTCTGCACTGCCTTCATCCAAGCTCCCTGACCCAAGAGGGCTGACATTAGGTGTGAAATTGCACATGGTTTCCTGTGCATCACTGACCTGCAACGGCTCTGAGCAGAGGTGCGTCGGTAGGAAATGAACAGGGTGAGGGCAGCAGTGGCTCTCTACAGGGCCGTGCACTGATGTTTGCCACTGGGAAGCAGCAGAGACATGAGGGCCACAGTACTCCTGGGGGTACACTTTGAGATCAAGAACAGACGGCCGAGGGGGTTTGTCCTGGGTGTGAGGAGCTTCCGGTCTCTGGAGAGGGTGTGTCGGGACGTTGTTTCGTCTCTGGGAGCCACTGCTTGCCTTCTGGGCAGATTCAGCCAAAGCCAAAGCCAACTTGCGTGCAGCACTCGTCAAGGGAGGGTGAGGAGGGAGAACAGACACTGAACTCATAAGTCTATCTGTTCCTGGGGAGGGATAAGACAAACAACGCTACAGTATGACAGGACAAACAAAGCTATGGTAAGACATGATGGGACAAGACACAAAAGCTTTCATAAGAAACTAGAGAATGCATTATTATTTAAATACATACTAACTATATACAGTGAATGATATGCATGCTGTTAAAGAGGAGTCATACTGACCTGGATCAGGCAGATTCTGTGCAGACTGACTGAGATCTGTCAAGGCTGACGCCTGGCTCACTGTGCTGAGTGGGCTGCAGTGTTGGTAAGGTGATCTGGGCTCCTTTCCATCTGCCACGGAAGCTTCACGTTTCTCCATCGGAGGAGAAGAGGAGGGAAGAGGTGGAGGAGAGGATGCTGCCACTCCGAATGATGTGGAGGCGGATGCAGTCTGAACATCTGCTTGTGTCTTAAAGGATTTCTTCCTGAGTTTAGGAGAAAGCTGTTTGGAGGTAACCTTCCTCCCACCCTTACCAAGAACCGGGCTAATATCTGGAGACTGAAAGCAGCTAATATTGTTGTTGTTTGGAGAGGAGATTGGCTCTGATTCACTCGAACAACCTCCACTCTTCCTCCATTTATTTCCGTCTTTGTTGTGTTGCGGCCCAGGTGTCACAGAGGGCTGGCTGCACTGAAAAGACATTGGGTCAAAGTCCAAGGTAGAGATGCCTGCAGCCGGTGGACAGAGGTCAAGATCATCCTCTTGCTGTGGAGGTGAAATACATGCTGCAGTGCGGACACGATCAGCACCGTTATAACTCTCATTTAGTGAGTGGGCTCTGTGGTCGTCTTTACTTCTGGTGTTGCGCAGGTCATCTCTGCTGACTGCAGAAATAGCCTCACTAGTTGAACGAGGCCTGAGTCGGCGGTAACTTGGAGGTTCCCCTGGGATGGAAAAAAACGTGCATATTTAGACTGAACCTTCACAAAAAATACAAATCATATAAACCACTGGGAGACAACTGCAGTAAACAAAATTTTAATAAATAATTACCTTCCACATTGTGTAAAGAGGTGAGAGATTCCTCGCTTTTGGTAGAACGTAATGTACCACTATCTCCTCTTCCACCTACAAATGTTTTCAGAGCAAATTATTTTCCTCAATAAAATAAATCCTCCCATTTAATAGAACATTTCAACACACTGAAGTGTTGCTTGACAAGATAAAAATGATTAAAGAGTACAGATATGGAGGCTTTAAGTTTTCTGGCTGTGTAACAGCAGGGGTGATCTGACCTGGCAGTGCAATGCTCTTTATCTCGTTAGGCTCGCTGGGGTGTCGCTTCAGTTTACGTTTAGACACAGAGTGGGATTTTCCCAGGTGGAAAAAGGAGAGCCAGTTCCCCACAGGAGACTTCTTAGCCTTAGTAGGAGGTCGCTTGCCACTGCAACACAGAAACAAATCATCTTTAACACTTGTCTTTTCATACAACAAATATACAAGTTACCTCATTTATTTACATGAGCAGCAATGAATAAAAATGACAAAAACAAAATATCAGGGCAATAGCTAGTGATCCTTTTATGTTGTTGATTTCAAAAGCATTGTTAGAACTTGCCAGTTCATAGTAAAAATGCCTATGGCAATTTCTTAGAGTACAAAATGTCAAATTGCTTGTTTGACTGACCAACAGTCCAAGATCCAAAGATATTCTATTTCTAGGATATACAACAGAAAAAAACAACAAATCTTTACATTTACTGATCTGGAATAAGGGAATGTTTGTTTTTTGCTTGATATGTGTCTAAAAATGTGACTAAATAAACAGTACAATGAAAAATGAAAAATCACAAATGTTGACATCTTAAATAATGCTCAAGAAGGAGAATGACTGATAGAAGAAATAACAAGAACTGCTCTGACAGTCCATAAAACTACCTCTCCATCGGGAGCTCGATGACTGTATGGAACTTGCCAAGCAGAGCTCCAGGTCCCTCCCCCACCTCGATGTAGTCGCTGTGGGTGAGGCAGGGAGTGGTGGCAGGGGAGCCCAGCTGTGCCTGAGTGCGAGCCTGGGCCTCCTCCAGAGACAATAACTTTGTGGACGGGGAGCAGACAAGCAGAGACTTGGGTCTGGATAAAGTGTTATTACCTAAAGACAACATTTTGAGAGTGTGTTACAAACTGCATTTTATCAAAACAGATACCACATGTTGTCTTGTTTCTATTTCCACCTACCAGTGCTTTCCCGTATGATGGCATTGAGTTTCGGGCTGAAGAGAGCCTCAGTGTTGTTAAGGATGAATTCCACCACCACCGACTGGATACGCACCTCCATGAACGCTGCTGTGCCACTAAAACAGGCCGACTCGATCTGTCTGGACCTGAAACACAGTTACAGTACAGAACAACCTATTTCACAGCTCTGGACCACTGAGACATGCCCCAGTTCATTGTCATAGCAGGCATAAATGAAAAAGTAGCGCTAATGGTGCTAAATTAACAGTTTGCATTCAGCTACATGTCGGCAGTGACAGTTCAAGAGTCACCTGAGGAGGTTAGGTGCCCAGACAATTGCCAGGTTTTTCGTGTGCATGTTAGTGATGGGGCTAAATGTAGCCAGGTGGGAGAGGTGTCTCATGAGGAACTCCAGAGTCCTGTAAATACAGAAAATTCAAACATTTAATATAAACTTCACAAATATTTTTAAAAAATACTTATTTGCAGTAAAGACAGTCAATGCTGGAACATAAGAGAGGGTCACAGAGGTCATCTAACACTGTTATGCTGCCTATTACCAGCAGATGGAGTCATTACTCATGAGTGTAGTACATCAGGTAAGATGCATGATTAAATTTCCCCTCCAGATACATTTGAAGACTATAAAAATACTCTGCTTTGACTAATAATTTGCACCTGATGGGTTTTTTTTTCCCCCACAAAAAAAGTTAACTTACATCCTTAAAAATCTTTAAAAAGACACCTTCTTATTCTCCCTCATTAAAATCCACAGTCTAAGAATATGTAAATATTGTTCATTTCAAAAGTTTAACTGCTGGGCTCAAATTGTCTCCTACTTCTCAGTTTATGTGCACTGGAAGCTTCAAGTTTCCACATCAGACTTCTGTAAGTTTTATATTAGACCACAGTTGGCTCCAGACTAGTTGTGGTGTCACAAATCATGCTCATAAATTTTCCACTTTCAGCAGATGAATGTGAAAACAGCCTTCTAAAACCAAACTCTGCAAATACATCATTCCACAAAGCTCAAACATGTAATTGAAGTAACAAGAAGGAAATAATAGTTTGACGGGAAGGAGACTTTAAATTAACTTTGCATAGTTTGTTAAAAAAAAATAAAAATAAAACCTATGTAGAGAAATGTTGTGCTGTACTCAGTGGTCATCAGAACAATATTTTTGGGGAATTATTTTAAGATTCATGACTCAAGGCTATTTTGAGACACATGACTGAGTTTTTTTGGTGGCACAGTATCTTCAAAACAAATCAAATCAGCACAGCAACAGAGACAGTTGGAGCCGCTCTCTATTATGTGATGCAGTTTTCCAGAAATTAAAACAATTCCATTTCAGGCCACCAGAGTGCAACACAGAGCTTCATACTTGACCTGTAATGTGGAGGAGGCAGCTGCTGAATGACATTGTGGATTTTGACTAGCCTCTCCTCATCTGTGGCTGCAGACACGGCCTCCTGAGAAGATAGGATAAAGAGCACATCAATGAGAGGCTGATAATCACAGCACAGGGAGTTGCCTTAACATTCCCGCTCTGTTTTCCCTTTTATATTCAGAGCAGCTAGTGTTCTGGCTTGCTTAATCTGCTATTCGGTTTTAGCATGCCTATCCCCCGCTGTTCCTAGAGAGCTCAACATAATGCAATGACCGCATTTCAAGCAGCACTTAAAAATGAGATGGAGTTTTTAAATTGTTTCTCCAACTCTTTGATTATCACTAAGTAAGTGGAAATTTTTACTCTGCAGACTTTCCTCCTCACAATGCATGACCCCTATTCCAGTTCCCATTCTCATATTTATCCCGAGCACAAATCCCTGCCCCAGTTCCACTGTTCCGGTCCTTACTGAAAATCTGTCGTAGAGCTGGTAGGTGAGCAGAGGGTTGGGCAGCTCTCTGAAGTACAGCTTGCAGAGGGAGCCCACTGAATGGATATCCTGTCTGAAGACATCTCTGGTCAGGTCTGGGATCTGTTCTGAGTCAAACTCGTGCCTAGAGGGAGACAGAAAGAAGAAGATATAGAACAGCGTGGGTGCCATCCTACTGCCCATCTGTCCGTATAAAAACACAAAAACAAGGAGGACATTTCAAAAATATAAGCTACTCTTTGCTGAATAATTTGCATGGTGAATTCATGATATATCTTTCAAATTATAGGGAACAGATGCTTTAAAGAGATTCTCTCTGGCTTATTTTGATAATACTGATAAAGCTGCCAACTTTGTACATCCTATTTCACAAACATGACCAAAAAAAAAAGCAGGATTTTCCAGGATTTCGGGGATTATCCGCTTTAACATCCTCAATATGTAAAGGATCTTAACACAGACATCTACAAGTTGTTGAGATAGAGTCACTTGCCATGTGAACGCAAAGTTAGCAGCTCTTCGCTCTGACCTGACAAACAACATTTAATATCATGGACCAAACAGATACAAACCTGAGTTTCTGGATGTTGGAGGAGATCCCAGACAGTCTGTAAATTCCATCCACAACTCCGTGCTTCTCTATGAATTCAGCACAGCTCTTAACAACCTGTGGCACTACAGGAGAGAGTAGACACAAGAGGATGCTAAATATATATAATAGGTTACAGGTTTCTATAAAGCAGGCAGATGCACAAGATGTAATGCTGTTATGTGCTTTCACTGAGTGAGGGTGTGTTGTTTTGTCACAGTCGGAGCAAAAAAGTTCCTCACCACCTGCAGGTACTGTAAACACACACTACATTTAAATAGCTGCATTTATCCAAAGTGCTTTACAATGTTTCTGCTGCTCATTCAGCCTCACATTCACACACACACACTAACACACTGATGGCAGGATAAGGGGTTCACCATCTTGCCCAAGGACACTTTGACATGTGGGCAGGAGGAGTCAGAGAGTGAACCACCTGCCCTCTGATTAGTGAACAACCTGCTGTACCTCCTGAACCATAGGTGCCCATGTAATAACACAACCATATGTGATCATACGCTTCAACAAAAAACACTGAAAACATGTAAATGATTCACACGGTTGCACTGTGTGACACGTTCCAATGTGTGTGGAACTGCATTCAGTTCTTTTTATGGGATTTATTGACACTATCAAAACATACATACACCAGCCTGTCATTCACATATCACTTCAGTCTACGTAAAATATTCCTTCATCAGTGGGGTCACATGACGATTAAAGAGGAAATATTATACATGTTTCCAGACCTGTTTTTATTCTGGGGCTCTACTCCAATATCTTTGCATGATTTACGGTTCAAAATACTAATTTAATTTAATTTTAATTTAATTTAAACAAATTTGTCTTATACTGGCTCTTTGTGCAGCCCCTCAGTTCATCCTTTGTCTGAAACAGGCTGTTTTAGCTCCTGTCTTTTCAAGACCCCCCCTCCCAATGAGCCCACTTTGTTCTGATTGATTAGCTCCTGGAAGCTGCTCCTCGCCAGATTTCCAGTAACATAAACGTATAAACGTAAAATAAACTTCTCAAATACATCTGTACACGTTCAAGCCCAAATCTGATTGAACCAAAATGTGCGAGGGGACAAAAGCAACAGCCTGTGGAACAACCATAGCAACAAAGACTACAGACAGCCATTTGTGCGCGTGCTGAACAATTTGACATCAGTTTGATGGGGGAGTAGAGGTAATACAGCAAACGAAGCGTTCAGAGCAGGCTGTAGCCCCGTCTGTTGACTCCAAGGCGGCATTTTTACATATGTTCACCTCAAGTTTCAGGATTTTGACCATGAATTACATAGACATCTGACATTATGACAATATATAAATGACAGAAAATCAAAAGAAAGTGTGTTATGTCCCTTTTAACAGAAAAAGAAACAAAATAACACATTGGTTGTTTTTTTCCTCTAATCTGGCCTCTTGTTCTTGTTAAATACTGTATAATTTCCCCTCTTTAAATCTCCCTCATCCCTCTAAAATGACTCAAGTAGAACAATAACTTCTTGGTTGAAGTACAAGCTGACATTTTAAGGAGTCACAAGTCACAGGCATAAAGTGAATGATTGAACACAGATGGGTGAAATTACTGTGAGCTTTGCACCTTTATTGTACCATACATTTCAACATGTCTGAGAAAACAGAAATAAAGACAGAGCTTTCGACAGATCTACAAGGATCGATGTAGAAGCACACCCTGCTGGCAAACATAAAAACAGTCATTCACACCTCTGACTCAATTCACATCAAACATCACAGCAATGTATCGCAAATCTACTGTACAGGCAGCAGATTCACTGGGTAATCCTGTCTTGGGGTCAATTTGAAAATGTGAAAGATTTCAGTATGAACTGCTAGCAGGTAAGAATCATACATTGGAAAATAAAAAGAGAAGATATTGTAGGAATATTTTACCTTCATGCCCTGAGTTGTGGAGATGTTCCCCCAGGTCACAGCCAAACACTCTCTCTCTCAGGATACCACGCTGCCGGAGCTTCTGGGGTGGCGGTCGCGACTTCATAAAAGTCCTCAGGAAGGTAACCAGTTTCCCATGCTTCTTACACACTGATTAGGATGGCGCACACACAGACACACACACACATAACAGCCACTTTAAATGAATACATCTCATATCCCAGGAGCAAGTCTTAAATAAATCATCAGCAGCAGGACAGACATATGCTGGGAAGAAAAAGAGATGAGTACCTGGCTTTGGCATCGAGCTTTGAACACTGGGGGGAATCTTGTCATTTATCAGCTCAACACAGTCACAGGGGAAGAAACCAACCTGCGAGTAGAAAGGAGAGGATGAACGTTGTAAAGAAGAGAGACAGAGATGGTGATACACTTGTATGTTCAAAGAACCAGTGGGGTGTGTGGAGCTGTAGCAGACTGTCGTAGGATAAAGGTGCAGAAATAGGTCAGTAAGCATGAGGATGCAGAGCTGCTTCGGGGCCTAAAATATCTACTCTACATGTTATTATGGCTAGCATCTTTTGCTGTCAGTCATCTGCAACGTCAAACTTGCCTCTTTTTGCTAGGGTGATTTTAAAAACAATGGTTTTAAGCTCATACAATCAACATCAACAAAGAAGAAGGCAAAGGGCAAGCTTTTTTCGGTATAATGCAATTAGGAGGAAGAAACATTTTATTTAATCACAAGTTTATTTTCACTGGAAAATAAGACAAATTATTAAACATTAGCTTCATCGTCCACCTGATATGACAACAATGTGAATGAAGAGCTGCTGATGTTTTACCTGAAAGCCATGTTTCCCTCTCCACCAGCCTGTGTCTTCTTTAGGAGGCATGTCTATGACCGACACAATGTCCCCCACCTGATAAACAAAGAGTGTGATCATGAGTATTAAGTCTGATTACATCTGAGCACATTAAAACATTATGATGGGATCAGAAATACATATACACAGTACACATAATTTAAAAAATCTGCTCAAAAATGAGAAGACGAATGCTAGCGAAATGATGTCTTATATCACAGACGTTACCTCGAAGGTCAACTCGTCTGTGGCCTGAGCTGTGTAACGTTTGGTGACGTGGGCAGCGGCGATAGCAGGGACGTTGATTGAGGCTTCTTCAGACACCAGCAGATGGTTCCCCTTGTTGTCGATCTAAAAATAAAAATGATTACTTAAACAACAGTCTGACACTTGAGGGAGAGACATGTTAGCCTAGCTTAGCTCAAAGGCTGGAAGCAGGGAGGTAGCAAGTCAAGTTTCATTAAAAGTGATGGAACAGGAAGCAACAAAGCGCAATAAAAGATTAAGTTTTTTCCCACCTGAATTTGCATTAATTTAATTGGTATTTTCCTGGTATTATTCTAAAATAAGCCAATCATATATTTATCATGTGATGGATTTTTTAATAAATCACTTTACAGCAAAGAGGAGACAAAGAACTGTTTTTCAGCCTGTTCCCACATGTTAAGTATAAGTATAAATTAATTTAAAACAGCAGACACCTCTTCACAAGAAACAGCATAATTCAAAGAGTTGACAAATTTTACTGAGCCTCTCCAGTTGTACAGTGTTACCACATTTAATCGCAATAAACTGTAGTCATCCGCAGATATTGAATATTGTATGAATTAGCTATTTTTGTGCTGAGGTAGGCCAGAATGTCCTGGATCTAATAACTAGAGACTGTGAAATTAGCGATCAAATAAAATGCTCACTGGGAAAACAAGTATTTTTAGAAAAATGTAAAAAAACAAACAAAAAAACAACAACTATTCTTTATCAATGTTTAATTGTGAATATCAAAAAAGTGCTGAGGGAAGAGTCAATAGAAAAAAAAGATCAAACCATTGAAAAGAAGCACCGATACCTCCATCCATGTTAGTACTGGACCACAGTTGATCTTGTTGTCAGCGATGACTGAGAAGCGGGACAGGTAGGTCGCCAACATCTTGGTTACAGACTGATGGGAGGCACAAGATCATCAAAATTTAGTAATATCTGACAGATAAAAACAAACCAATTGTTTAAATAAATGAATCCCAAATGTTATAGAAGCTTTAGTTTTAATCTCAAAAGTCATTAATGTTGCAGATTGAAGATAATGGAATTATAGCTCTACAGTACCTCAACAGTGTCCTTTAACGTGTCGTATCTCGGCAGCTCGTTGAGCTGAGAGTAGCGGCGGTCATAGATACACAAGTGCAGGTGTTTGTCCAGAACCCGGAAGTCTTCATAGGATCTTTTTACCAGCCAGTTTCGACCCTGACAAAGAAAAAGAGGAGAAACTGCAGTTAGTTTGAGGAAAACCATTACTAAGAAATTTGTGACATCTTACCATCATACAGGAGGAGGATATCATACAAGAGTCTGTTTCACAAATGTATGTAAGTAATAGTACCTGGCAAGTGATCTGGACCAGAAAGACCAGCTCTTTCGAGTCCACACCAGCCTTCGGTCCCTCACCCTGGCCCTCTGCGAACGCCAACTACGAAGGAAAAGAACCAGAAGTAAAAAGAGAGAAACAGCTAATATTGAGAGGGCCCATCTTCTAAATAATGGATGCGTATAATACAGCAACGTTTCTGTCTGTGACCTGGTATACAAGAGGAACACCATGTTCAAACCCATTTTTCCATTAAATTGTAAAACTACTTTCACACTGAGTGGTGCGTTGGAGTATAGAAACCTTCAAAACATATGCAACAAAGAATCATGGGAATTAATGCCTGAAAAAAGATGGAGATGAACCTTTTTTAAAAATATAATAAAAGGATCTTTTATTCAAAAGTTGCCTTCTTCATGAATTCTGACAGATGTTTGCATCCGTTATAAGGTTTTTTGGGGATATATGTATATTTCCTCAGCCTCCAACATGGATATGATTCATATTCTCAATTCACCATAAATCCTGCAGTATGAAATGTATAATACATAAGCTGCTAAGATATCAGCGCTCGAAGGCGATATAGATTTAGCACCGATTTTGTCTTCCTCTACCGTCCTCCTTACCAATATTCTACATGGCCCAAAACTGAGAAGATCAAAGCTTGGCAGGAGTTTGGGAATACATTGATAGACATTACTGTAGAAGAGACTTCAAAGGCCTCCAAGCCAAGGGAAGTTCTAGTTATTTATAACTGTTAGTAGCTCATCCAGATACACTGTTACACAACACACAGCGACCTAGTTACTGCTCAACAGTAATACAGCAAACCGGACTGACAAAGAACACACATTGAGAAAAATTCTTCTTGAATAAGTGATGATGGATGAGCTCTCATGCACTGTGAGGATTTGTTTGAAATAATAGTCCCAAGCAATAAGCTACATTAAGTACTGAAGAGGGTCAAGAGGCCAAAAGGATGATGGGAAGCAGGAAGAATTATACAGTAATGATGGGGCAAAAAATTACAGATAAACCAAAATCCTTTGTGGGTGAAACAAGAACCAAGCTTTTTTTTAAAAAAAATGTGAAATGATGAAATAAAACAAAGTTTTTTATTGAAGTCATGCTCGAGCATCACTTTCGTCATGATGCTAACACCTTTGCAGGCTAGTCCGGACTGAAAACACACTCGCACAGCTCAACTCTTTGCACGGAAACAAACCTGCATTATGTTATTTATTCATAAACATCTGGCACCAGAAGCTGAAACTAATCATGTCACACGTTCATGTTACCTGCCACTACAGCATCTCAGATATCCATCCACAGCTGGAGGAAGTGGCTCTGCCTTTGTGTGCAGCCGCAGTCCTGGACCCCAGTAAGCTCCTCCAACAAGCCAAATCTTGGCTGAGGGAAGCAGAGTTTAAATGCTGCTCCTTGCTCGTCTGTTTGCCGTTCCCTGCTGCCTTACGTAAAATGCTCATTCACAGGTCTTTGGATCACCATGCAGTCACTGCTCAATTCAAAGCAGAAAATATGAAAAGAGGATGCTTCCCACTGTGCGTCTTACCCCCATTCCTGCCTCTCTCTTTCGATCTCTTCCCCCTCCTCCCTCTCCCGTACTCTGCCTCCATCACCCTCCCCCCACCACCCTCTCCATCTTGCCCTCTCTCTCTCTCTCAGTCTCTCTCTTTCTTTCTCTCTCTCTCTCTCTCTCTCTCTCTCAATTGCTTGTCTTTCTCTGGTGACAAAAGAGGTTTTGGCAGTAAATGGGCTAAACCAGCACAGACAGATGCACAAGCTCATCCATCATACAGAGGCAAAGCTGCACAAGATAGATAGACGACCCCTTCTTCATTTCAAAACAATCCTCATTCATTCCGCTCTCAAGGCGAGACTGGAGCTAATCTGGAGTGGAATCAGTCAGACAGGCTGCAGACAGAAGCAGCCTGGTGTCCTTGTGCTATTCTGTGATTAGGATACATGAGACCTGATCAGTACCCTCCTCTGTCGCCACAGTCTGTGCATATAGAGACAGGCAAATGCATCATGTGACATATCACAAGAACAAAGACTCATTTCTTATAATTAAATCAAGAAATTAATCAAAAATAACATGCAGTAGTAAAAATTAATTGCACCAGTTCGCATTGTATGTTTGTCTATGTGTGTGCAGATGGTGTGTACAGCTTTCTGTGTTAAAGGAAAGCTCTCCTTGTCTCCCCAGACTGATATTCCTCTTCCAGCTCAGCACGGCTTTTGTTCTCCCTGTGGAGCTTTTCAAGGTCACTGAAACTGCTTGGCTGCTTCACTTCCCTCCTCTCTACTGATGGAGCCATCACAGTCATAGCAACCACAGGAAGACATTTACCCAACAGGGCAAGCGCATCCTGGGATTTAAATCCAGTCCAGCCGGCTACACAGTAGTCCAATAATGGTATACAGTATGTAAGGATTCTGCCCCTCAGCATGCACACACACAATCCTCATGCACTCGTTTGTGTTGAGCTCCATTGGCAGCTACTGGTCATCGGAGAGATGACTGCTGCACTCTGCTGGCAAAGAAGCTGAACTGCACTGAGGTTAACCAGGCAGCTAGAAGCCAATTCCACACATGACTGAATAACCACTAGTGCTCCATTGCTTCTTATTATCACTGCAGCAAACAAGCTCTGTTTTGAACTGAAAGGCACTGCACACCTATGGCTCAACCAAACAGGTGATTTGAATTATCTTGGGGCTGTGAGGGAGTTGTGCAGACTGACATCTCCCCGACTCTCCCATTAGCTTTGTTGCACCTGTTAAGGCAGGACAAATTACACCTTTATCATCCTCACTAGTACATGGAGTCTGGTAACATCACATAGCCACACGTTTAAGCTGACCAGACATGTAATGAGCCAGAATATGTGAACAAAAGTGTGGGTGTGCATGCCCTTAACAGCTATGCAATCATCTGTTAGCTGGTAAGAGTCCATAAAAATAAGTCTTTGCAACTTACAGATTTTTATAGCTAGTATATATGGAAAGAAGAGTAAGAGTCAACCCTGCTAGCATCTCTGTGAAGTACTTAGACACAGCAGTGCTTTGATCTGAATGCTTATGTCAGTATGATAAATGCTCACAATGACCACACTAACATATAATATACAAATGCAAATAATACCATCGCCATCAAGTTAAGCATGTTAACATGCTAACATTCGCCAATTAGTACTAAACACACAGTGCTGCTGAGACTGATTGAATAGTTTTGTAGGTATTTGGTCATAAAGTAAAGTATTTGACAAATTAAAAATTTGACTTTATGATGGTGGTACATGAAAATTTCACTAAAGTCACAAGAGTAGATTGTCTGAGTGAGAACCATGAATGTCTGTACAAAAGTTTCTCAATCCATCGAGTTCATGTTGAGATATTTCACAGGATAAGTGAACATTTTTACCTGCTGGTGGCACTAGATGAAAGGTCAGGGCATCATCAGAGTCCTTAAGAATAAATCTCATGAATGTCTGCACATTGTTCATGCTAATCTCTGCAATAGTTGAGATATTTCAGTCTGGACCACAGTGGTGGAACGACTGACTGCAACCGACTGAGTAGCATTGCTGTTCTTATAACAACACTAATAGCTTACAATTTAGCATTTATCTCCACCAATTCTGAGCTGTAATGGTTTATTCTCACACCTGTTAGTGCTTAGTCAGACCAGGTTTTTACTTTCAAATGAGACATCTCCTGCTATTCCCAGATAGAGTGAGCTGTCTAACAGTGAACCTACGGTATCTCATTTACTCACTGCTTGACATTGTGCACTTATGAGTCATCCTAATAGGCAGGTTCACAGGTTTATAGCGATCAGATGACTGTGATATTAATATTCTTAAATTGTATTAATTTGAATGAACACGCTGGTTGGATTTGATCATGGCTTTAACATGAAAAGGACCAATGAAATCTGTGATAGTGCAAATGATGTATGCATGGCAGGCAATCATTCTGGACCATTTCATATCTCCAAGATCTCCAAGATAGAGTGACACACGGGCAGCCCTTATGTGACATTTTAGGAGAAAAGGGGATAAAGGCAGGACTGTCCGGAGGAGACAAACAAGGATATTGATTCAACTGCCACATTTCATTTCAAGAATGATGCATTTCTGGAGCAATTCACTAAAATGGCCACTGAACCTGAGCCAACAACACAATTACTAAACACAGATCTTTCCTGCAGAAGTCACACTGTAAGTATTTTCAGGGCTCACCTGAACGTTGCCGAAGTCAACAGTCTCATAGTGGAAATGGGCACACTCTGCCAACCTGGGGAAGTGACCTCTGGGGAACGTCAGCCTAAAGACACACACAAGAGCACCTCATCAGTATTCAACACACTGACACTGTGATGGAAAGAAAAGCAAAGGGAAAGAGAGCAAAAGAGGGAAATGAAAGAGATAGGGCCTACGTGTGAGAACAGGGTCATAGATGCAGCAGACGGACTCATCTGTCTGTGCGTCGCCCATTATTTTATAGCTCGTTATTTCACTGGCCTGGATAAGAGCCCTGGTTTACAGCCTATAATAGCAGCAACACAGTCACGGGGAGCACCTACTTCTTCATGTTCTTGACCTTCATGCTAGCTGTGCTGACGCAGGAGCGGAGGAGGGGCTCGGCTGGGTGCTCTGTGATGTCATCACTCCTCACCTGCCAAACAGCAAAAGTGGACATCAATAAGTGTCAGTCAGACACTGGACGACTAGCAGGAAAGCGATTACAGTCTACAGTAATCATGTTGATCACCATATAACTGTTGGTTTGCATCAAAGCATGCATGGTACAGACTTAGACATTTGGTATATACAGTACTGAGTGGTACATCTGTAGCCTATAGATTAATTTCTGTTACATTATGCTGTTATGTTATGGCGGAGGCCATATAAAAACCTTTAGTTAACAGAGTGAGGGGATTGTGACATCACTTATCATGACGTACAATGTTGTCATAACACCTTTACCTCAGCTGTTCTAAAACATGCCACCTCACTCATTCACAACCTGAAGGTGAGACATCCTTAAATAGTTGACTGATCAACCGATGTCACCTCATGAAAGAGAAGCGACATGCGAGTGATGAGTCAGAGTCGTTTGTGTGTGTGTGTGTGTGTTCAAGTGTGTGGGCGTGTACCATGGCAGTGGTTGTCTCCTGTGGTTGTTTCTCTTCTGGAGGATTATTGTTGGCGGTTTCAGGTAAGGCATCATCTTTGTCCAAGTCTTTGGATGAAAGCACATCTCTGCAGAAATACACAGGGCGACTAGAGGAATTAAAATACAAGAAATATGGCAGCCTTTGATGTCAACATCTACAGTATGTAATGTGAGGTTTTCAAACAAAAACTGCATTTTTTAAAAAAATACAGCAGAGGGAGCAAGTGAGGGAGATGAATTCCCAATATGTGGCTTGGGCTCAAATCATGACATTGCACCAGCATGGCCCAGAAAACATGTTGTACTAGGACTGTGGTGTTTGAATCTCTAATATCATCCATAAAACATGAGAAAATAATCATCTGTTCCCAAACAGATCTAGATGAGAACAAAATGCAGCAAATTCATCCCGGATACAGATTAGTCTGAAAGATGGCAGCATCTTACACCGTGGCAGGGTCAACAAAAAGCCACGGCAGCTTTTGTATGCGCTCAGGAGGGCAAAGCTTGTGTATTCAGAGAGCCATAAATGCAATACACCCACAAGGGAGTGCTTTACAAAGCCTTCACTTGAAATGTGACTCAATGTAGTCAGTAGCGGAGGGTGAGGTCCATTCAGCTGAACTTTTATGAGCAACAAAGACAGATACACGAGAGGAGAGAGACAGGCCTTGGATTTGTCACAGCTATTCAGCGTGATGAGGTCAGGATAACAAGAACACTAACATACAGCATGATTTATATGATGCACATAGACATGATGTAAACCTGTAAGATACAATGTGCTCTGGATCTGAAGAAGGTTTAGACAGAGACAGTGTTTCTCTTTTATCTTTCTCACTCAGAAAACAGGGTCATGTTTTAGTTTTACCACTGAACTGCTCCTACTTTTATTCATGTAGCATCTCATTCACATGCAAATATGCATGTTAATGACCATGCATTCACATACATGCATATATTTCTCTTAGTACATATGACATTTTAGGTTTTTTTTTTCATGATTCTGATCAGCTGACATGAGCGCAGAGAAAAAGAGAGTAACTCACCCCTCAAGGACGTCACTACTTCCTGGTTCTCCCCGGGGTCCTGAGGCAGCATTCTCAATCACCGCGGCAACCACACATCCAGCCTCCATGATACTGGCTTTCTGCAACAGCCTGCTGTAGAGAACGTGAGTGGGAGGGAAAGGAGAGTGAGCGAGGGAAGGGAGGAAGGAAGGCGGATGGGTGGGTGGGTGAAGAGCAGAGGATGGGAGGAAGAGTCCGATGCAATGAAGCCGCCAGACGTTAACCCACTTGAGACTGCAGCTTGCACGACTCTCAAGGCTAGAAACCACAGAGCCCAGACTGTAATCTGCAATGACATCATGCTACAGTGCTGGGAGCTGTTTCAGTGATAATGCATGTCAGGCTGCAAATTCATAGGATGGTTTAGTTTTCACGAGAACATCAGCTTCTCTTTAATGTAGCACTGACAGGTTTTAGCTGGAAAACATACAAATAACATCCCTCTTCACGGAAACGTCAGGATTGTCACAGCAGCTTCAGTCTAGCTTTGTCCCTGGATAACATGTGACAATTTTTTGCTTTTAACAGTCAACAGTGTATTATTTTTCTCAACAATAGAAATTTGTATTTTTTTTCCTGACGGTATACACTCTTGGTATGAAGAAAGGCTGCTATTTAAGAATAATCCACCCTAAAATGAAAATCAAAACCTATCATGTCGCTTGTATGATGTTCACCAAACACACAGTGAGTTAGCACCTCTGGGTCCATCCAAGCTTTCTCCCAAATTATTCATGGCAGTGCAGTCATATTCTCAATCCTACAACATAAGCAAAGCAATGTGCATATATACAACTTGCACAATAACAGAATGGGTAAAAAAAAAAATCCAAGATCAAAGTTATTTTTCTGGACCTATTAGGTATGGCAGCAAGGTTGGATAACTATCTGGGCAAAGTGAGCACCTGCCCTGGAGCCCAAAAAACTCAAGGTTTACTGTGTTTCAACTGGTTATACATGCAATTTTATTAACTGCAAATTTACATCACCAATGATATCAAATATAATGGGCTCTGCATTGTTACCTGAAGTTTTGGTCTTTTGGTCTTTTAGATAAGCCCTTATAAAAATCTAGTTTTAAGACTTTATTTGATTTATAATGTGCTAACATGGAACATGGTGCACAGAAAACCCTGGGCCATCTTATGCTCCATTACTTGAAGCACTACCTAGTGTATGAAGAAATGTCCACATGCTTTTGTTGTATTACTTATCTAGGGCTGTTTTTTGTGGTTTACAGCAGGCTTTTTACTCAAAATTTAGGATTTTTTTTTATAGAGGAATAAAGTTTACAGACAACTCAAATCTAACCATGTTACCATATTCATTGAAATGCTGTTACAAAAACAGCCAGAAGTATTACACAGGAAAAGTAGAAGAATGATTCTGATATCCACTCACCTTTTTTCATGAGTACATCTCTACATTATCTGTATCTGATTGATACTTAGACAGCCTCTATCGGGATGCTCTTTCCATATGACTGACAGTTGTATAGAACTACCAGTTTTACTCCATTATTACTACTCCTCTCTTTATGTACTGTAAACAAACAGAAGGAATGCCCTGACCAAGTGAAACTAGACTCTTCCTAATGTTCATCCACAATTTTCCCATAACTGGCTTCCCAATGCATGTGAGTACTTAGAAATAAACAATGACTTTAGGGCATGTGGGCACAAAAACAAGCCTCTTCTATCACCTCAGAGGTCTAGCTAAAGCACTTAAAAATCCCTCCAATTAACAATGAAGCAGTTTTACTTCTTCCCTAAGTAGGTCTGCTAATCAACACAGAAATGTTTGGAGTAACAAGTAGATTCATCAGCCCTGACCACTGCTGTGGTAGCAGTTTCCCACCAGCCCCTCTGGCCCGTAGCCTCACTGAGTTGCTGTTGACTGACTTCCACAGGGCCTCCTGACTCAGCAGAATGTGAGCAGGCAGACAGGGATACAGGCCAGATCGCACTCCACTCTATCCAGATTTCATACTGTATCTCCTCTCTAATAGACACCGTAACCTTGCCAGAGGATAGCCAATGCATTACATGGACGGCAAATTAATTTACTGTTGTGAATGTGTTGCATTCAATACTGTTTCATAGGGTCAGTTGGAGAAAACATCTTTGGAAAGTCATATGAATGAATAGAGTGTATTAGGAGTAATTGTAATATAATTATGGCTCTTAATACATCTTAAAAGTCCCTTTGCACTCAAAAAAAAGGTTTTTCTTCTTGTTCGTTCAGATGGATGTTTGAGCTTCATTGTGCGGAATGATGTTTAACACTAGAAGGCTGTTTTCACATTCATCTGCTGAAAGTGGAATTTTTCTCACTGCTCACTGATAATCTGATTTTAAAGGGGTGGGCCTATGAGCAGGATTTCTGACATCACAACTAATTTGGAAGACAATCCCAGTCCAATATTCAACTTCAACAAGTGTGATGTAGAAACTTGAAGCCTCCAGTTCACATACACTGACATTAAACTTTACAGTGAAGTAGGAGACATCTTGTGTCCAGCAATTGAACCTCTAAAATGAAATGCATTTGACATATTCATAGATAATGACATTTTAAATAGGAGAAGGAGTAGATGATGTTTTAAGGATTTTAACATGGTAATTATACCTTTTTCTTTGGTGGGATAACTATATCAGACACAAATTATTGTTCCAAACACAGTATTTCATAATACATCTCTGGAGGGGATCTTTAAATATGCGAAAGAACACAAAAACAATGTTGTACTGCACAGTCATCATGATAATAGGTTTACCTCATAATATTTTGTCTATGTGGTGCTAATAAAGCAGACAGATTCCTAGCAGCTGTGTGCATTCCTTGATTAAAAAAAAAATGTTGAGTGGTACACAACACAATGCCTGACCTTGCTGATTGTACACCATCAGACTGTGAGTCTTTTCAAGTGTAGGAACATGTTGTACTTCATATCACAGAAGAGGATGGATAGCTGTGTGCTCAAAGCTGCCTGCCTGGTAAAGGCCTTGTGGGAGAACAATAACATATGAACACTGAGTGCCCTTATAGCAAGCACTTCTAAGTATCATGAAAAACACAATACATGAAAAGTAGACTATTTTGGAAACACCCCAAATAGCCTGGGCTATAAAAAGACGAGATGTTCAGATGAGGCTGTCACAAATGTAGAAAAGCCTAAATGTCAGGAGGTGATCTTGCTCTTTATAGTACCGCATGTATCACTGTCCAAGGCAGATACTGACACCAGGCGGCACAAGTTTTTTGACTCTGGTCCAATGTTAGAAATCTTGGTATCAACACTGCACACATCATCTTTCCACTGCTTCTCATTCAGCTGTATCCGAAGTATTTGGAAATACTATTCCAGATTCAAGAAGAAAGAAGACTTCTACCTGCCACACTTAAAGGGAGAGATGTGTCTCTGATGTCAAGAGACTGGAGCAGCACAGAAGGATGTCGCCCTGGTATCTGATGGCCTACATGGCAGTTTCAAGAAAAATAGGGCAGCCTACACAATTTTGCTGTTTATGAAACCGGTATCATGTGTTGACATGAAGAATAGCTGCCTACATATGTTTAGCTTCAAACAGACAGCAGATGTGTCAAAGTGAGTCATAGATAATTTATCCCATACAAGAGGAGGGTGGAAATATGCCTTAAAAGAAGGAGAGGGAATGTAGAAACTTCAAGTTCACACTTTTTCTGTATCAGAGTTTGACAATTCAGACTCCACCCAAACACAATGAAACCTTCTCATTAAATCTCATATATTACTCTCAGTATTACTTTATTGATCTCTATAAAAGATACAGAACTGCAATAACATCAAAAGGCCTCCAGTACATCATTTAAGGTGGGCTGTATTTAACACACAAAGACACATTTTCATAATCGAAATGTTAGACTAGCTAATTAGAGCAGGTACTAGGGCTGCAACTAACAATTATATTCATTATTGATTAATCTGTTGATTATTTTCTCAATCAATCAATTAGTTGTTTGGTCTATAAAATGTCAGAAGATGGTGGTCAATCACTGTTTCCCAAATCCTAAGAGGCAATCTCAAATGTCATTTTTGTCCTGACCAACAGTCCACAACCCAAAGATATTCAGTTTAGTATCACAGCAAACTAAAGGGAATTCTGTATTAAAAAAAAGACTCAAAATAATTGACGATTAATTTTCTGTCATTCGACTAATCATTGCAGCTATAGAAGGTACATCATTAAAGCTGTTATGTCATTATCTTTGTTAGATTGTAGAACTGTACTCTTTGATAATAAAGCCGCAAAAGCCAGTAGGTGGAAATGGGTGGAGACTACAGTTGCAACACAAAGTAAAAGCTACAAGTAAAGCAGAAATCTCTACACCTGAAATGTTCATCGAAAGCTTTTCAAACCCCTAAAGGTGACATGAAATAATTTTGCTCATGTTAACTGTTTTTTTTTTGGCTACTTGGGAGCAGTGGAAAAAAGCCCTTTTCACGGCAATGACATGCTTCCACCTTTTAAGTCGTCCAACTCGTTTGTAAATGCGTGCTTATTTAAACATCCAGCAGATCCAGAGATATAGTTTTTTTTGGAGTCATGTTTGTGTCCACCTCATGAATGTAAGTCCAATATTTACTCTCCCTCTACCTGTTCTGTCTTTGGTCTCTCTTGAGGGAAATATCTGTCTTTTTACCTGATAAATGCTCCAGTATGTTCACCAGCGAGTTGCTAACTTTGTCTGTCTGATGTTTGGTGCTGGACAGGTCGCGTACAACGGTTTTATCAGAGCTTTTTCACTGAAAACAGCTGCATTTGGATGATAATGCTGAGAGAACAAAATCAGTTCAAGTCACAGCCAGAAAAAACAAGACAATGAGCTTAAAGATGCTGAAATTCTCTGTAGAGCTGAGGAGAACCGCAAAGTTGAGTGATAATTCTGTGTCAGATCATTACCACAAGCAATGCCTTTAACATAAACAGCGTCATGTTATCCATTGTAAATATAAATATACTGATTATAGCAGCTTTCACTGAATCTTTAACATGTCTTGAATTTGATGCAGATAAAGCATAGTGTCACATTCCCCAGAGGATGTGACAGTCCCGTGTTGTCAACAAGGGGGAAAGTTAGTTTCATGCTCTCATTCTAAGCTCTGGAATGCAGTCAACACAAGCAAGAGACGCAGTGGAGAAAGGTCTGCGGTTGCCATGGTAACCTCTCCCGTCCATCGTGACTTGATGCTTCTCCAGACTGAGGATGAGGTAGCAAGAGGGAGGGAAATGAAGCCTTGGAAGAACCTTTGACCACAAGCTTTGACTCATCCATTCTCCCTGAGGCGATGACATCGTCTTTCCCCTACCCTGCGGGTTTTAGACACCCGGTGTGCGACTGCCATCTCAGTGAGCCACAATGCAGAACATTTTAAAACCAACCATGTTCATTGGAGCTTTTGTCAGTGCTTTATTTCTTTTGGGGAGGAGGAGGTGGGGGTCACATGATCCTACAGTGTAATCTTCTTGAAATCTACCAGAGTGAGATTAACTTTATTTCATCTCACACTGAGTCGGTGTCACAGCTCAATCTTTGTCCTGCAACCTTTAGAGACCCAGTGATCGCAGATGAAGGGCAGAGAGCAGGGTGAACAGCAGGGCGATTAAGTTGTAGACAACAAAGACCCAAATATTTAATCAACAAGCCGAGCTGTCACTCAGGATGACAACCTAAGCTTGACAGTGAATTATGCCTCACTTACTTGCTCCACGTTTGACTAATGATGTGCTTAAAATAGAGTAAAGGGAACTTTTACTAAGCAGGACAATGATGCTAATGAGATATTTTAAGAATATCACAGTGATTCTTGAAGATATCAGGATACTACTATGCTATCTGTGACACTTGATACAACCTGAGTATCGAGTGTCACAGAAACTCCCACACAGTGAAAGAAGATCACAATCACCTTTACTATTCTATTTGATGCAACCCAATACAACATCCCTGCAACAATTACTAGCTTTGTGAAGCACTGAGAGATGCACTGATTCAACTCTGTGGTCATTTTTGAGGCTTATGTTTGTGCTGTTGTATTGGACTGCATTAAATCTTAAAACTACAAATATTTACCTATTATTTTTGTACTGTACTATTTACTGTGAGTCCTGGCTTCACAGTACAGTATACTGTAACTGACAATTATTTTATTGACTGATTTATCTGCTGATTATTTTCTTTATTAAATGTTTGGTCTGTACAATGTCAGAAAATGGTGTAAAATGCCCATGACAGTTTTCTAAAGCACAAAGTGATGCCATCAAATAGCTTTTTCTGTCCAACAAACAGTCCAAAACCCAAAGATATTCAGTTCAGTATTACATAAGGCAAAGAAAAGCAGCAAATCCTCACAAGTGAGTAGCTGAATCTGGGTATTATTTGGTATTTTTGCTGAAAAAAAAGAACTATGATAATAGCTGATTAATTTTCTGTCAATCCTAATTGATTAATCAGTTATTGTTTAAGTTCTATAAGATAACATGTTTTATTTTGCAGCTGCACCTTCTAGCACATATATGCACTAAGTGCATTGTGAATGCAGGCTTCACAATAATCCAATAGAGCAACACCACAATGTACCGTACAGCCTTAAAATATGTCATAGAGTTTAATCAAAACCTCCACCAGAGGCTTAAAAATATACATAATCTTAAAATATATATTTATGAAACCATCAAGCCTCACACACACACTTGTTGCAGGACCGTTGCCTCCTATTGTATTAGATTATGCAGGTGATTTTGTGCCCACACACTGCATCGCATTACAGTGGTTCCCAGAAAAATAGCACAGAAATCCTCCTGACAGATAAACTCAGATTTGTTTTCATAACCTGTGATGCAATCAAACACACATTACCAGTACTTTAAAACGACTGAAAACTCGCCTGAGGAAAGTTTACCACACACACACACACACACACAAACAGGTGTACTCTGACCTGTTGGGCCTCACAGACAGATCTGCGGTCAGCTTCATATGCAGCTAAACACACACACATACACATACACATACAGAGCCTTTGTCAACTTCAGTGTTGATTGGCTGATCTTTAATTAAGACTAAATGTCTCAGTCAGATGTTCAGTTCACACATTAAACACCAGTCTGTCTGTATAGTACGTGATAGTTTGTGACAATCCCTTTTTCAAACAGCTTACCTGTAACTGTGCACGTTGCTCCTCTCTGCTGCCTCCTCTATGCTGCACACCGCTGAGCTTCTCGGCGAGGAAACATGTTGTCAGCATCGCACTGCAGAGACGCTCAGCTCGGACACAAACACAGACGACAGCTGGTTGTCTGAGGTAGATGATCATATCATAAAAACCACGATCGGGTACGACATCGCCGAGGCAGCTGTGTGGGAGTCACTCCGGAGCCACGACTGGCTGACTGGCTGCTGTGAATCTGCACCCTGTACCGGGAGCGCGCACGACTGATCTCGTACCCGCGCCTTGGGATGTTTTAGCCCCAGGGATTCCCAGACCTTTTCAATGTCAAGGACCTACATATGAGGTAGAGTCTGAGAGTATGCATGCAGCCCCTGTTTGATGAAATTCACCAGCCCGAGGAGCCCCATCTGGCAAGTTGTGTGGTGTTAGGTAATGCTTGGTACAGAATTACATAACCATCTAGTGTAGGTGGGGTGGTAACAGTGAGAGGAGTGAAACCTGGTGTGCAAATCACTCATCCTAATACATTATCTCATTGTGCTTGTCCACTGGGAGAGATAATGTGAAATTCAGCTATTCCTCCCTTTTTTTTAGGTTGGGGGGGCCACTGCCTTGTAAGACTATCTTAAGCACATTTTGGGAGGTTCATTAATCAAAACATTAGTATTTAGAAAATGAGTCAGAAAATTCACCTCCAGCTATTGTGTTGATTAATCAATTTTTCAAACATAGATGTCAAACACTAATTGTAGTTTCTTAAAGCAAGATTGATATTTTTTAATGAGAAGATCAATACCACTCTGATAAATATGAGGCATCTTATTTTAGCTTAGAGTGAAGACTGTAAAAGAGCATTGGTCTGTCCAACAGTAAACAAAACAATAATCCTTTCAGTTGTTTAATCTTTTCAAAAAACATAAAAACAACAGGTAGCAGTAACTCCTTTAAGTCTCAGCTGGTGGCCACCTCACATTGATAACAAGCCTCCAGGAAGTCACTGCTCCCAGCCATGAAATAGTCCCACACATAAGCTGCAAACTTTTCATTTTTACACTTTCTTATTTGAACAAATTACACAAACAAGATAAAACGTGTCAATTGGTGAGCTTTAGAACTATTCGTGGGATGGGGGAAGGGGCTTTGCTACCTTTGGACAAAGCCTAGGCTAGCTGTTTCCCCCTGTGACCAGTCTTTATGCTAAGCTAAGCTAACTGGCTACAAGCTGTAGCCATCCAGTATATTTACTGGACAGAGATGAGTGTGGTGTTGATCTTATCTCATCTAAACCTTGGCAAAAAAGCAAATAAGGGCATTTCCAAAATGTCGAACTTCCTTCCTCTAAATGTGAGGTTTTCTTTCTTTTTTCTATTTTCATAGTAAATTGAGTATCTTTGTGTTTTGGATTGTTGGACAGACAAGACATTTGAAGCTGTCACCTTAGGCCTCTGGGAAATAGTGAGAGGCATTTTCCAGTTTCCTGACACCTTTTAGATCAACAGCCCTAGAATAAAGTCACCTATATAAATAATTCAATAGTGATAATAGCATTTGCAGGAAAATTTATGAGTCTAAAGGTTTGTGTGTTTAACCAGTGGATTAAGGGCACTTTTCATTTTCCTAAGGTGTATGCAGATGACTGCTCATTTGTTTGTTTGCTAGCCTACCTGGGGCAATTTGAACAAAAGCACAAAGGTCACTCTAACAGACCTCATCCTCTTTCAAGTTATTTGTTTTCCTTGTCCTCATGGAGCCGCCACACAATTCATTCCTTAACATCTGGGTGGAGACGGCAGGTCCAGGGTCAGAATATTAATCATTGAACATGTATGCATTTAAACACAAACGTTAAATTGCCTTTAGCAACTCTTTGTTCTATGTTAAATTATATATAGGCTTGGTAGTCCATCTAAAACTATTCTGAATTCAAGAGATAACTGTTATTCAAGATTATGAAACATGGCACTTTAACTTCTGTGTGTCCTAGAAATAAAACAAAAAAACCCTGACCCGATTAAGCTGCTGCTATCATCACACTATCTCCCCCAATCTCTGCCCAACACTTACACCCTGTGTCCAGCATATGAACTACACCATTTCCACAGAAAGGATCAGAGCAGCATTTGTTCCAAGTAAAAAAAAAACACAAGAATGAAATAAAACCTCTTTTGACTTTTTTATTATATCAAAATACAAAAATTTGAGAGGAAAATTTTGTATGGGACTAAGCATTTGAAATGATATGGTGACATGAGTACAACACTGCTTTCATATTCTCACAGACATGCCATAGATAGAGCATAGATCATGTGCTAGGCCCATGTCTACGTCATGATGAGCCACCAGGAGTGAGCCTGTGCGTTTTCCCTCGTCGCCTGAGATGGCGACTGTCATTATATCCAGGCCAGTTGGTAACAGGCCCAAGTGGTTTTACATTATAGTTCGTTCAGGTTTCTGTTTACTCAAAAAGAAACAAGATCCATGGCAGTTGAACATGAAGAGTGAGTAAGACATGATCTCAGACGATACAGAATTCACTGGACAGCAGTGGCAAACGAGAAAAAAAGTAATACAAATATTATACATAAGGCTTTGGTACAGCACCATACAGTATGAGTTAATTGCTCACAAAAAGTTAAGTGAAGCGTAATACCTGATGTAGTGACAGAACAGAACGGCAAGTCTAAAGACAGACCAACAAAAGAGAAACATCAGGTTATCGTTTTAAAACAGACAAAAGTAAAAAAAAAAAAGAAATGTTTTTGCTTTGAAATATTTACATATGAACATTGTTGAATATATGTTTCAACCAAAAAAAGAACATTATGGAAACAGATTATGCACAAAAAAAAATAAAACAGAATACAGAATGTAAACATGTGATGTACAGCACAGAGTTCAGTGGATGAAAATGAAATGAAATGTTGTAAATTTTCTTCCTTTAAGCACTACTTGGTTTGCTTGAGTATGAGCATTAGCTAAAACAGTCAACGATGTAGTGCTTATTGTAGCCTACGATAATAATACATTCTAGTTTCTCAGTGCTGGTACACATGAAAAAACAGAGAATATAGAAAATACTACATATTCTATTTTCTGTCCAATAACAACCAGCTCAGATGTCCATGAATGATTGCTAAATAGGCGTTTTTGTATTGTCTCTACATGCAAGATTAATACAATAAAAAATCAAATCGGTTCTAAGTATCATCCTACCAGCACCTAGTGATGCACTAAAAGCTGTAAGCAGAAAAATTGGAGAGAGAAAGAGAGAGAGATAGAGAGAGAGAACAAAAAATTGAGCTAACAGTACGTCCAAAGCAGCCCTCTTAAACACTGTACATGTTTCTGTTGAATATGCAAAAAAGAGCCCGGAAGACGACATCCATTCGTAAAACCCATGGAGAGGATGTATGAGTTATCAGCTTTCCCAATACCTTTTTATACCAGGAGAATCAGCAATAAATACAAATGTGGTCTGGTGACTACTCATGGCTATAATGTACAGTACTAGTAGGAATTCTACCGTCAAAAGGTGGTGAGATGACGCAGTAGTGTGCTTGAAAAACAGTGCTGTTAACCACAGATTGTAGACCTAACAGGAAGTGTGTGTGTGTAGAAAAGATCCCCTCGTGACCTGAACAATGCTCTCAGATTCCCTCCCATGCGTCCAGTGGTGCGTACTAGTCTAAATCAGGTTATGTTTGTCCTTTCAGGCTGGGTTAATATTCTCAATATCATCACAAATATACTTTAGAGAGGGTACCTTGGAAGCACAGACAGACATAGCAAACACACTATAGAAACAGGTCATCTTGAGTTCATTTGAAAGTAGCATCACAAGTCTCTATTATTTGAGGTTATACTACTATTTTTCCAGTATTGGCTATCACTGTCATCACACCATGTTATGATAAGGACCTATTGTGTCTACCGGAGCTTAGTTTAGTTGCTCAAACACACAGGGCTGGAAAAAACAGTTGCTTGTGGAAAAAACAAACAAAAAAACAAACAAAAAAAAAACCCAACGGAAAAATCTTTAGACCTCTATTCTACAGCACCACGAAGTTAAACATAGCACCAAGTTGTAAATGTTCAAAGCAACTATGCCCTAACACACTTTTCTTTATCAAACTAATGTAAACACAATTTCCTCCACAGCACATATTGTACATGACTATAGCATGTCTGTGACTCTTAGAAAAAAGTTTCCTTCAGTTTATTTGCTTTGGACACCTGAAGGCGAAGAGATCTGGAGCGAATCTACATGTGTGCTCATGAACGGGCAAAATATGGTATTACTTGTTCCAGAAATATTACAGAGGGCAACACACATCTGCTTCTAAAGCTTTTTCCAATGGGCATTCACGTACTATACATCAGAGAAAATACTACTCAACTTGTGCAGCCAGCGGGCTATGGCAATAATACATCGTACGGTACTAACATTAAGGTTTCTTTTCTTCTCAGATAAAATAACGTCTGCTAAAGTATGACAAATGAGGCACCTTAAAATGTTTTAAAAACATTATCCACTTAAAGCCGTACTGTAAGCAAATACTTTTTATATATAATCTAATTTCTTTTTCCTTGGGATCTTCCCGTCTTTTCATACATCCTCATAGAAGAACGTCTTCCTGTAAAACATGGTTTGATTTATCTTTACAAATACAATACACACCATGTACAGTACATAACAAATATAGATTTTTTTTCCTCATATCTTACATGAAACCAATTACGCTCACTTTCAGGCAATCATCACTTTCTCACTCGTCAAAAGAGATTTCAGCGTAAGCAGACATTGAGTCGATTCATTCACGTGGATATTTGTTGGAAAACCTCTGATTTGTTGCTAGCAGATGGAGATCTATCTGATATGTCTTTTGAATGATTGAACTAGCTTCAACAACAAAAGGAAAACTGTTGTTTTTTTGTGGAGCAAAAGGGAGCTTGGCTCAGAACTTGTGTTGGGGGCCCTCCAGTTGTTACCTCTTGTTAAATGCATACAGGAAAAGCACAGAGAAGTTAAACAATTTGGACTTAATGTGCCAACTGGTCATCTCACCAATCGCAGCTGCACTATAAACAACGTAATGTGTCATTCAATGTACTGTGACATCAGGACATTCATTTCCTGTACAGCAAAACATACATTCATTATCGGTTAGTGTTGAAAATTAACAAAAGAATAAACAAAAGTAGCTAGCAAGTAATATACAGTTGTTAAAGATAAACAGTCAGGGTGGCCATTGTTTGAATATTTCCCCATTGCTTTTAGTTTACAGCACTTTCCAACTTTATGAAGCAATCACATTCTCCACTAACAGCTGCTGTTAAACATTAACATCCTTACTCTACCACTTTGTTCTTTCTGCATGAAAACTCGTGTACAGTGCTTCTGTACTTTTCCACTGAAATTACATTTATTGATTTATTTGCCTTTTTTGAATCTAAACTTCTGTTTTGTTTTATTTTTTTCTAACGCAGAAGTCTTTATTTTTATGGGTATTCTGGTTCTGTCCTTTTACTTGGATATACACAGTTGAAGCAGGTACCCATTTAAAATATAAATGTAAAAAAAAAAAAACAATAACAATAACAACATAAAAAAAGAAATTAAGAGTCATGCATCCTTTGTAGCATTTTCTCTTATGTGTCCTTGGCAGAGAAAGTAAAAACACACGTGATATTGGAGTCCCTCACTCCCCGAAGAGACGAATATGAGAAGGCGAAGGAAAAGGCAGTTGATTCTTATGTTAGAAAAAACAAGAGAGAAAAAGGCAAAAAAAGGCACCTCGAGATGTGCCACATTTCACAAATGATTCCTTAATAATGAAATACATACTACAGTACACTTCACAATTCATCACCCTGTTCTTCTATAAGTCCAACCTCTCTGTTTAGCATGTAAGTCCCAAATTATTTTGAGAGTTCTCATGAAGGCTATGATCTTTTGTCTTAATACAGTGCTGTAATGACACTGAGCCATCAAGCACCAAATTTAAGACACTGTCTTCTAATGGTTGGCATTGGAGAGTGAAACGAAATAAAACACAATATGCCAGCTATTACTGATAATAAAAAGCTTCTAAATTAGATCAAGTTAGGCCATATTATCCATTTGAATGAGTGCGGCGTGTGATATAAACCTTTTTATCCATACTTTTCATATGTAAAAAGGTCAAGTACGTACAGTATACCACAAGAATTACAGCAACTCTGCGTTTACTCTGAGGTATATTTTGTGGTAAGAACCCTGTGTTTAAATACTGACACTATTTGTATTGTAGGAAAGGTAGACTCATGTCCCTGTCCGAGGATGCACCAGGCTTAACAGTACACTGTATCACTGAAAAACCTAAAGATATGGACCCCTCAATGACCAGTGAGTGAAAAATCTTTAACGTGTTGTGACATACTCAACCAACACATTTTTATTACTGTAGGAGGAAGCTTAATTCCCTTGTTTTACTATTTATATACATTATATATTTTCAGAGCATTTTCAAGTGAAATTCCTCAGAGACAGGTAGTGGTGATAACTCAGAAAAGCCATTGTTCTTGTCTTCAAATAAGATTTTCTAACCTCCGGAGTATTCAGCTTGATGTTTCCCGCTCCCCGAACACCGATGAACTTTAGAGATTATAAGAAACGTATTAGCTTGATACAGAGACGGGGGGGCGGAGCAGGGAGGGCTGAGGTGGGGTTTAGGGGAGGTCAGCTTAGTCGAGTCCAATGGCTTGGCCTGTCAGTGACAGTGGTGGGCACGCGGGTCAGCGTAGAGTCCCATAATTTGGGCCCTCAGAGTCTGCACTGGCCAGAATGCCTGTCTGGTCCTCCTCAGACTGCCTGCGATGCAGGAAGGAGGTCAAATAGAGATAGGGGTTCTTCTTGTTTTGCTTTTTCCTCTTTCTGTGGAAGCTGAGATCCTCTCCCTCTTGGGGTGTCTGAGATTTCTGCTGGGTCTGAGAGGGAGACACACCTGACAGGGGAGGCAAAGAGAAGCACAGGAGTAATACACCAGCCATATATTTTAAATCTACTTTTTTGGCCGTTTGCTCCAATCGTCGGACTAACCTGTTCTCCTTCCGGAGGTTGTGTTGTTATTGTTGTTGGCAGCCACTCCCTTGGCTTTAGTAATACAGTGGTGTAGCAGTGCTGGTAAGCTCTCAGACCCGGCAGGATCACTAGACGCACCTAGAGGTTCCCTGAGAAGAGGAGAGAGGCACAGCATACATTGTTCTGCATTAATCCAACAGTCGTATTTGATCCTGCCTCAGAGTGAAAAGACAGAATGGCAGTTTCATTGCTATGTCCAGTAGGTGCTATCATATGATTTGATGAGCTCTTGTACTGCTATTGAGAGCCCTTTCACTAAGATGATGAATTTCCACTTTCTATCTGCGTTGATGGATGATAAAAGTTAGACACAAAGAAAGAGAAAAAGAAAAGAGAAAGTAACAGAGAGAAAGAACAGTTGACATAACATGGCCGTGGATTTGGTGAATTTATTGGATATAAGTTTCTTCTCAAACAATCATTACATTAAAGACCCAGTTCAGGATTTATTTTGATGCAGGCTGTTTGTTTTGAGTATTTGTTGATATAAAATCACTCCAATTTTAGGTCCCATCATTGTAATTCAAAATCAATTTTCTAGTGCTAAAAATGGAAATAAACAAGTTAGGCCAATAATTGCAATTACTTTGCTCATTCAGGTGTGGGTCTTTAAATAGTGACTGCTTAAGAGATGCAGACACTATTGGTCTCTTTGCTGTAAAACTCATAAAATGAAAATAATTTCTGGAACTGTGAAATTACTGTTCCTGTAACAATACAGTCTTATTGTAGATTCTCTTTTAATATCCTCCAATACTGCTATTTATTGTTTACAGTGCATGCATGAGCATTTCTCTGACAGTTTGTTATGTGAGCTAACATGTACGTATGCAGGTGTCTGTGTGTGTTTTTTTCAAGAAAATAACAAAAAAGGAAGCTCTTTTTTGAATCCTGGAGAACTATTTTCATTTCATGAGTGATACATGCTAAGTTGAATGAAAAATAATCAATCAGCAAAATAATAATCACACCAAGTTAAAGTTCACTTCACTGTCATAGTATGCAGTCTGTTTTAGAAGCAGTTTTACCTCATACCGAATACTTTGGTTTTGTTGTCCATCTCTCATAGAAAGATGCAATAAAATTAAATTAAAGTCCAAATATCCACACAGACTCACTCAATGACACTCAATGTCTTTGCCTTTCAAAGAACTGAATACAAAACAGCTTCAAAACCTGACTTAATGCTTCATTAAGTCAAGTTGTTGTGCCAAACATGTATTGTTTCAAAAGGCATAGGAACACACAGCTTTAGAGATGCTGTCCATCATTTGTCACTGTGGAGAGAGAGATTGAGAACCATTAGCAGAGAGGGGGAGACAAATCTGAGAATCAACAGTCCTAGACAGATAAGAGAACATTTCCATTATCACATAAACTGTGTGCAGAGGCCACAGTGTGTTATATGTAAGTACATTTCCATAGACATAAACACTGTACAGCACACTTTCATAAACATGAACACTGCGTACAGAGGCTTCACCATGCTGACGGGAGGAGATGGCAGGAAGAGGAAATGGCCGTTAAAGAACAAGTCACATGACAGGAAGAGGAAATGGCCATTAAAAAACGGTCACATGACAGAAAAACGAAAGCACTTAGGACAACAAATGTGACAAAGAATTTAGTTGGAGAATTGTTGTTATTTGTTTGGTCATAGAGAGAAGTTTAGAGAATGCATGCATGGCATTTTGCACATGGAACAAAACTTTAAAGGGGAATACTCCAGTCTATCATTCATGTGCGTCCTCTATTGATTCAAGGCTTTTTTTGTTTGTGCAGGGAAACATGTCTGTAATCCAAACAATCCAAAGACAAAATTAAATGCTTCTCCACAGTCCAAAACCGCTCCTCGTGCTTGCTCACAAGCCTAATTACTGTAGCCTTACGCCACAGCTGGCTTTCTGTGCCTTGGTACTGTATTGACAAATGCATCCTGCAATCATTATTACCATTAGTTGTACTTCACTTGAATCCAGCACAGAGGCACAACCCAAAGCGATTCCCCTTTAAAGGAGAGAGTGATTAGAGCCCTCCCCCTGCTGACCCCTCCCCTCTCAGACATGGGTCCGACCCTTACCTATTGCGGCGTAGGGGACCGGGTCACAACAACGCTGCCCAGATAGCTGAGATCAATCAAAAACAAATCAGGTAAGACCCTTACCCTCTATACAGCAGCAGCCCTATAAGCTACTTTCCTTTATAGGCCAATGAGAGTGCAGGAGCAAGTCTCTGCTTCATGGCTTCAGCTTTGTGAGGTGGGTGTGAGGGGGCACAGGAATGTGTACTGTATAGAAATACTACAGGGCACAAAATGTATGTGTCTCAGCTACATTTTTCATGTAGGCTTTAAAAAAGAAACTTCCTGTGTGTGTGTGTGTGTGTGTGTGTGTGTCGGAAACTGTGTATAGGGGCACTGATCTATCCCTCTAGTGAGATTTGATTATAGCATTCCCTCATTAAAACTGGCTTAAGCCCAGATACTGCAGCACAATATCTGTGAGTTTTTATTTTTACTTTCTAATATGGCACCCTTTATTAATGGCTAATTAATAGTTACTAATACATATTAGTTTATTAGTAGCTTATAGAACAGTTATAAATAAACATTAATGAAAACAATTCTTGGGTTGCCAGGTGTAGCTGGCTTTATCCTCCTCCAGCATGACACTTGATTTGTCTTTTTAGCTCTTAGACTCTTTAAATGGATCATTTGGCATCTGATCTTTCAGAAAAGAGCTGCAGACCAAAATTTGAATTATTTATTAACAACCCTTTATATTCTACAACTGCAGACTTGTTTTAATTATTCTAAAATCCCTCTACTAATGTCTTATTAACAATATATATACACACTGCTTACTAACTTCTGCTGTTGGATGATTAGCAAGTGAGAAACTCCTGACCCTTTATTCATGAGTTATTAACATCTGTAACTCCAGACCTGATGGTTTGTTACCCTTTAGTAACGTTAATGACTTAACTTGACTAAGTTTTTGAGCAGCCAGAGAGATTTTTCACAACCTGGCTACCAAGAAGTGGTTTTTATTAATGTCTGTTCTATAAAGCATTTGTAAACAGTTTATTAACCATTAATAAAGCCATCAGTCACAACTTATAAATGCTTAATAAAGGGTGACTTATTAGAAAGTGGTACTTTTATGTCATGTAGGGTAATAAAAGTATGTAAATGTTCATCAAATATACAGTTAATTGATAAAGTTAGGCATGAAAATAACTTTTGCTAGCGCTTCACACATTATGTTTTCACTTTCATAATTATAGTATTCAGTATATAAAACTTAAAATATTTCAATTGAAAGTTTCAATGAAAAAATGGCTGTTTTTTTTAATAAACTTGAGGTTTTCTGTAGCTTATAGTGTTTTATCTAAATCCTCCTCCAGTCATCATATTTAATTCATGAATCCATATTTTATGAGATTGAATGTGATCTATCAAATGATAAGGACAATAAATACAAAATCAAACTGAGCTTTCACATGCCATCAATTTGTCAAAGTTTAGAGATTTTTTATGAGCTGACACAATGTGTGCCAAATGCAATTACATGCCTTCTGCATATTAAGGTACAATATGCATCTTAATTACGCCTAAATGGAAACATCAAAGTAAAACTGTGGATAAATACTGAGGAAATTTGGAATAGAGAGCAGATGAGGAAAGAAGTTTCCTCTTTAAATAAATGTGTGACTGTTCTCTACTGCAATGGATCACCTACCCTGAGGCTGATATCTGGAGCTGGGAGGGCTCTGAGGGTAGCATCTCCTCCTCTGTCCTTCTCTGGGATGGCCTCTGACCGAAAACATCCCTGCCCTCCAGAGGGGGAGAGGGGGACTGGGAGGGGTAACTGGCTGCAGTGGAGGCATAGGACATGTGGGCGTGGTAACTGGGGCTTGGGTGCCTGGTGCCCTGGCTCTGAGTGGGAGAGGCGGTCAGGGAGGACCTCCGGGAGAAACTGACAGTGGCCGAGGGCTGCAGGGTGATCTCAGGCATCTCCAGAGACCGAGAGGTACGGAGGATGCTGGGGCGCGGAGGGGGCCGCACTAGAATATCTGGGGAACCTGGCTGGGTGCTAAGGGGGCTTTGGGAGAGTGGAGAGAGGCGGGAGGGCTGGAGTACTAGTGGGGGTAGGCTGGGGTCTGCCCGGCGCCCTGCCCTCGGGCTGAGCCAGGACTGAGGGCTACTACTAGGGGCTGTGCTTGGGCTCCCTGCACGGGCTGCCGGGTCAGGGTAAGGCAACACTGGTACACCCACACCGTGGGCCGTGTGTCTGAGCTGGCCGAGACTCTGGGCCTGTTGCATAGCTAAACGCCTAACCGGAGGCCCCGGGGGCCTGTCTCTGCCTGGGGGAGCCACAGGGACCTCCAGCTGCAGGAGTCTAGGGCTTGTTGGATCCTTTAGGGAAGGGAGGTGCAGGCGACTGGGGGGGAGAGAGTGAGGAGGGTATGGGGGTGGGTCAGGGAGATCCTGGGGATGATGTAAGGGATGGTGAGGTGGGTATATGAACCGTGGACCCTCTAGACCCAGGAAGGGTAGCTCATGAGGCTGCCAACTTTCAGGTGAGCGAGGAGGGCTGTGTGTGTGAGACAGAGAATGGCCAGAGGCAGTGTACTGATGGTGCTCCATCTCTCCACTCTCCTCGGGGATGGAGGGGTAACCAAAGGGCCCCTCAGCGGTGCCTGGGGGGGAGGACAGAGCGGAGCTACGCGGACTGATGTCAGGCATGTAGAATGGTGGTGGAATCCCTGATTCGCCGCGGCTGCCTAGATACCCATAGAATGGGCCCTGGGGAAAGCCCCTGTAGCGGGAGGATGGGGCCTGCCCTGAGGCGTGAAGTGCACTGCCCTCTGCAAAGCTCATACCTTCCATGGGCCTGTGCAGGCGGGGGCTGTAGGTTGGGGGCTGCGTTGACTCCAGGCTGGAGGACGTTGGGGAGAGCTGGGGCCGCAGCGTGGGCATGATGGGCGGCAGAGGCCCGGGGTCAAATTCATTCTCTTCATCAGACTGCCGAAACTCAGGGTACATGTCAGACTCCTCTGCGAAGGGAAAACCATGGATGCGGCGGGGCGGTGGGCTGGTCTCCATGACGAAGCGGCCATCAGGGCCGCGGCATATCAGCTCAATAGGCGTGGTGACCTCTGCCTCGTGCTTGGACACACTGTATTTCTTGCTGGCTATGGCACGCTTGGTTTTCTTGTAGAAGGAGAGCTCTTTTTCTCTTTCTCTCTGAGGGCTGGGCAGCTTCCTGACGTACAGGCCTGGACCTTGGGAACCCTCTGAGGAAAGAGAGCGAGGCCGAGATGGAGGGGAGCTCTCCGGACTTATCTTCCCCGACGACAACCTGACATAGAAAATGCAAACATAGACACCTTCTTAATTTAACACGTACCCGATGAGACCCTGGGGGAAAGTGCGTAAAAGAAAGATCTCTGGTGCTGTAAATGAATATGCATGATTGCAGTTTATTTCCTAAACTAAATGGATGACAAAATACAAAGCCAATGCACTCCATCAAGGCAGCCATAATGAACTGCATTATGATAATGACCAGTTTAAGGCGGCGGTGGCATCCTGATAGGACAGCAGCTAATGAACCAAGCCAGAATGACAAGATGAGAGGATGAACCAACGATGCAACCATGACAACCATATCACAGACCTATTGAATCTACATCTTCTTGAGCAGACATGAGACCAATTTCCATATGCTGCACCAAATGGTGATGTGAGGGAAGCAGATGACATCTAACCAGGCCTCATTTGCCCACACCAGGAGCAGCATAGTCGACACTTACTGGGTCACTGAATACATCAGGTAGACATACTTTGTAAAGAGTGCCTATACACAGTACTGTACTGTACATGCAGCCGAGCCGATGCAATTTAATCCCTGCATGGTGTGTGGAAGTCTGAGCATGCAAAAAAAGGCCAGCAGTAGGCTTCACTACAACAAATAGTCATTTCAGTAGATAATCTCTATGCAATGCATTAACCATGCAGCCAAGCCAGTGCAGTGCAGCACACTGTATTTTGGTGCAGGCAGGCACTCACAGGGGGCTGGCGGGCGGGGGCAAGAAACTGCTCCTGGCAGGCTCGTCCCAGCAGGGCTCTACCCCTGGCAAGGGGGTGAGAGGAGGCCTGCGATGGGAGACAAACGACATGGGCCTGGTTCATCTTTTACTAAGGCAAGACTCCTTGCATGACGGACTAAGTGTGAACTCCCTGACCTGCCTGGACCATCTAACGAAATAAACAAAAGTATCTGATACTGATGATTTACCTAAAGTCACAGGCAGACATACATTTACTCTGGAATGGGATTCACACAGATTATTGTCACAAATTAGATATTTTTGGGATTGGAATGCAGTCATACATGTAGACAAGTTTTACAGACAGACAGACAAATACACACATGTGGCTGATACTGTACATTAAATGTGCAGCTAAACAAAAAAGAGCATTATTAAACATTGAAGATCATGCAGAAAGCAGACAGCGTTTGAGGTTAAAGAATACAGATGGATCAAAAATCAATACACATACTGCAGCTTGGGCACTCTGGGTAATGTGTTTAAAATGCTGACTTGGCTGCTTTGAACTCTTCTTAATATGCCCATGATCCGCTAGAGGTCGCTACTGTACATGTTCTTCTGCATCCCCCATATACCTTGAGCATATCATCTTTTTTGTTTGTTTCATCCAGCAAGGCTTCTTCTTCTGCATGTTTACTTGTTCTATACTTCATTACATGTATAACATGTTTCCATATCACTTAAACAAAACCTTCCTTTAGCCAAAAAGAGGCAAGAGAATGACTGCTGTGTATTATAAGGCAGTATTTGACTAACAAGATCTGTTAAAATTTACAGTATTCCTTATTACAGGATACATGGGAAGAAACATTTTGTAAAAAAACCCAAAAAAACATGGTAAGGTGCATAAGAAGATGCACAGTAGCAGCCACCTCTGGCAGGGCCTCTGGCATTGGCTTTACTTACGGTGACTCTATGCTTTTCCTGAAGTGTGTCACCGACAAGGGAGGATCTGAGAGGACAAAAACATTTAAATTTAGCGTTTCCTACAGAATGATTAATATATGTATGTATGTGAAGCGGTAACGGTAAGATGAAGACCGACCTGGTTTACGCTTGAGTTTGCGACGGTGTTGCTTATTGACAAAGCAAGCTGCTAGAGTGCTGAACAGTACTGCCGCTGCCAGAAAACAGATAGTTGCCACGACACCCGCCACCACTGGTCGTGCTAGCCCCTCGTCAGTCACCTCCGCAGGGGGGAAGGGGTCTGATGGGTAAAACAGAGGTTACTATGAGAAAAGAAACCTAAATCTTTTCAAGCATTTCAATTTTTGTGTGTTCTTTGTAATACTGCTTTTGTAAAGAAACTGACCTGTGCTAGACACTCCCACTACATTGCTGCTCTCGCTGATCAGGTCATCCATGACAGCCATTACTCGAAACTCATACCAGGACTCCTGTGAGAGAAACATCCCAAAAACAATCATTTTATTATTATCACAAGACATTCTGTGACTGTGTTTTGGAAAGTGGTCTGTAAATATAAATGATAATTTGACCAAATCATCTTTACTCAAGGTAGGTAGATTAGGTAAGGATAAATTATAATGATTCTTAAAAGTTGCTCTATGAATTCCATTCTGTGTATTATTGTTTGTATGATAAGATGATCATTGTTTGCATATTTTTATTTAGTAACTAAGCTCAAGAAAACACTTTTTTGAACCAACTGTGTTCTATAGTTAAACGGTTATATAAAAGGAGAAAATGCAAAAAAGCTGAAAAGTGGAAATAAAATGGAATATCTCGAGTCTGTCCTTTAGATAGCATATAATAAAGAACTGCATAGGAGTAGACTAGTCACTGTTTTGAGAATAATACTATTTCCAGATATGCTTGGCACCATGAAATAGGGAGATTCGTAACAAAAAAGACTTCTGTTAATTAACTTTTCACTCAATTACTCCCCCAAATTGAGAACTGTGCTATTTTTATATCCAATGAAGAAGAAGTATAAAGACAAAAAAGTTAACACAGCCGTGTTTCTGTATCTATATCTGCACGTTACTCACTTGAACAAGGTCTCTGGCTATGAGCTCAGTCTCAGTGGATGGGATCAGGTCATCCAGGACCTCCCATCTCTCCCCGAGACGGAACTCCATGATGTAACGGTCAATAGGTGAGGAGTGGTTGGCCGGAGGGAGCCATGTGAGGAGGACACCGTGCTGCGTGCGATTGGCTGTGAGGCACCGTGGTGGAGTAAGAAGCACCAGTGGTTCTGGGGTACCCAGGGGAGAGCCTGTGGAGCAGACCAAAAACATTGCACAGAAAAGCTGATGAAGAGGAAACTAATTCCGACATGGAACAGATAGAAACAATCTGAATGAAAAAAATACTCTGAAAACCAAAGTGTGGTTAAAATTTAACTAAATTCAAAGGTCTGATGGAAAGTCTATGGATTTTTTCAAACAGAGCTGAGTGCAACAAAAATGATTCAATAGCTGCTTGGTAACATGAAAATGGTGCATTGAATGCTCAGGATGAAATACATGGTGAGCCTTGAGAAAAAGGAGTATTTCAGCTCCCTGAATATGCAACTTCACATGCACTCTACCTGACCTCAGACTGTATACTCTGAAAGGAGCCTGTTTCCTCAAGAAAAATGACACAATAGGTCATTATGTCAGTTGCAAAAAATGACCTATAGTTACGTTTGAGTGACAGACACCATCCAACAGCCGTAATAACTATGAATTGGCGAAAGTGGCACAGTTCTGATGATGTCTATGTAAAGTGACAAATTTTCATATTTGGAAGTGGTTTGTTAGGTGGCTGGTTAGATCCTAAGTTGCAAAAAGTGGAGTTAGTGGACCTTGCTGCAGGAGACCGCTGTTTGCTTCCTGCCTCCAACCACGAGTGTCAAATTTCCAACTAAGGACAGTTTTTTGAAAGCTGGAACTACAATTGTCATAGTGTTTCCCGTTGCCATGACAAAAAAGGTTGCCTAATTTTAAGGAAGTAGTGAGTTTAAACCAGACCACATTTCAAGTGATAATTTTAACCCAAACCATGATCTTTCCCAAATCAAGTGGTTTTTATGCCTAAACCTAAGCAGACTTTAACCACAGCTTTGTCAATCATTATTTTTTAACAGTGATTTGTAACAGTTGGAAAGCACAGACAAATTATGTTATACTGACAATTACTGCTGATTGAGGCGGCGGCATATTAGAAAACACCCCTATGGGTTGTTCTGGAGTGCATGATCAAATGACCTATTTGGTCATTTCATTTGGAGGACTTGTTGTCTGAGAGCTGTCTCTGCCTCCCTCTGCATTCCCACTGGCTAAACTGTGGCGACCTCAAACAGTTTTCCTAATTACCCACAAACAAAAGCACTTTGATAAAAATAGGTACACTGCACCTTCCTAGAATTACAGTACAGTAGATAGTTGAGCACACAGAAATAGATTAGTCTGTTGAACAACTTTTTAAAAAAAGAGAAAATGTAGTGTGGTTCAAATCAAAAACTGAACTCATAATTCATGAATGTTATGACACAGGAATCATGCTATCAGTGGTCTGGTTACACAGCAGCAAATCACAATTAAACAACAACAATAAAGTACATTTGGCTTGGGTTTCAAAGATGAAAGAACAGGAGATATCAAAAAGCAATGCATTACCAATACACAGGATGGACCTAAAGCTGAGTCTCAAACATGTCTTTCCACTTAATCCTAACATAATCTGTTATTGTATAGACTTAAAAAAATAATATTATATGAAGGTAATACGATTATTGCTATGGAATAATGTGACGCAAGTGCTGTAAACATACAGTGGAAACCAGAAACCTGATTGTCCACCATCTATCTAAGGGCTGCTATCTGAGTGTGTGAACTAGGTCAGAACTATGCAAGCCTCATTTAGCCTTTGTTGAATGAAGACAAGCTTTCCAACACATTGTTTGTTGGCAACATGCAGCAGAATAGGGAGTTTATACTGTATAAAACAAGGCCATTGTTGTAGGGAAGTAGTTGTCATCAGGAATTTGAGATTGTTATTCCTTAAATCATCACTTCACATCTCGTCTTTCAAGCTAATAGACTTCTGCACAGATTTGGATTTAATTTGCAAATTGGTCAATGAATGCACACATTTCAGTTTTTTTTTACACTACTGTACACGGGTCTGTTTAAGGTATAGATAGTGTGGCTCAATGCCCACATGAGAGGCTATGGGGTGTGCCTTGATCTGTGCATGCCTTTATTCAAAACCTTCACTGGCACTTGCACTCTCCCTTCATGGCTTTTTTGCTGAGACATTGATTTTTAAGACCATACACCTTTAATTTAGTTTTCTGTGAGAGCAGCTGCATACAAAGACTGAATTGGCAGCACACCCTTGAGGCATGAGTTGGACTGAAATACAGAAGAATCTATATCTTACATCAACAATAACGCAACATGAGTTTCTTTAACACAACTACAGTTCACTCTCTAATAAATCATTCTCATGGCAGACATTTTGACTTGTCAAACATAGGTGCAACTAATAAAAATGCTGGTATTCTACTCAGGTGTGCTGATGCCAGTGCTTTGGTTTTGTACGCACTCTCTTATTGGCACACCTGAATGGAACAGTGCCATCATTAAAGTCATTAGTTACACTTGTGCTTTTCCAACTATGACAAGTCAAAATGTCTGCAGTGAGAAAGGCTTATAGCATTGCTCACTGCGTTGATACTTAATTACACTATGAAATATCAGCTACTCCCATCCATGTCCATGCACTGTGTGCACGGATCTTTGAACTCAGATTTAAATGGCTTCTTTCATCCAAAACATCCTTCTTTTCTTATGTAGCATGGATATTTTAAGCACATATAGTACTGGATGACATGTCTTGTTTCAGTCATAGCATCATTACAATGATTGGATGTCTTTGGTGTTTAATATTAGGGGAGTTCCTGCTTAACACAATGGAAGGAGAACATAAATGTGCTAAACACGAAGACAGAAATACTTTTATGCACAGTTTTAATCATTTCAACTGCATATCATGGATTAAACTGATGCAGCGGTGTGTGCATGTAAAGTGAAAGACGATACTTAAAGGTTTGCTGTTGTTTGGATGATAGAGTGAAAAAATAATGTGTTATATACATTAATATAAACATCACTAGAGGGCAGTATATTCCATATTGTCTCTAATGAGTATTCAAAAACATTAAAAATAGTGTCTCTGTGCAGTCAAGAAGCAGCAAACACTGATCAGTGTGCTGCAGTGAATATGACCAGTACCCACCTGCAGTGTTGACTGTCACAACTTCGCTGAATGGGCCTGTGCCCAGTTTGTTTTGTGCCAACACACTGAACTGGTACTCTGTCCCAGGCTCCAGCCCTGGCACCACCAACCAGGTCTGAGCACCAGAAACTGGCATCGAATGCCAGTCATGAGGACCGAAGTCTATTCTCTTTGACCTAAGAACAGAAATTAGACGGAAGAGAGAGAAAATTATGAATGAGTAAGGGTAAATATAATGTAATAGAATGTATACTGTAACTATGATTGGCCACAGGATGTTGTATTGTGGTTTGCGTACAGTAGATCTTAAAAAATATTGTATCTTTATTTCAGGGTTTTTAACAAAAGAGAACAAATCCAAGGACAAGTTACAAACATCAAGGCTTTCATCATGACCATGATGCTATTCTAAGTCACATTCAACCTTGAGCAATTCAACAACGTCCTTGCTGTACACAGAAATTGTTTTTTAACATTATCAAGAAAGGTTGAAGATGGTGTTTCCTATATATCAAGTTTATGTGAATGATTTTTGCAAATAACACATGGAATAGCCTAAAAGAATATTTCTGCAGCTAAATTAAAATATTACAGCATCTGCATATGTGCATAAATCTATAATAACCAGATCAGTCCATCAATGGAAATTTGACCAAATCTCCCAGTTTAAATGACACTGGTGAGCTTTACAGTCTTGTTCTGTTTGGCGCCTGAAGTTACTGTAAAACCAATTTCGGAACTCAGAGGGTTTAATAAAGTTAAGTTTTTCATTTCACAAACATTGAAGTGATATACTACACTAAATGATCCACCTGGGAAATGAGGTCACTGCAGCACCAAAATCTTAATCTTAAATTCACTTGATTTATATTTGCTTTTCTGTAAACTGTAGTTAAAAAATTACATTAAGGGGAGTTATGACCTTCTGCAAGTTATCACTGAGGCCATATACACAACAAATCAGTGTTATTTTGTTGTGTTTAAAATCTCCAACACTCCACCACTCCACACCACTAGGTTATAATGTGTTTGGATCCACAATGTAAAATGTCTTAAGTATATAATTATCTCTTAGCAAGGTAATTACAGGGCTTTGACTCACAAATTTGTAGTTTCGACACTATGTGAAATGTTATTCTACATAAATACCCTGGAGAACACATGTTGTAGTAGAAGTATCCATTTTTTTTAACTTTAACAGTAAACAATCATGTATCTAATTGTGTAAGCACATAGTTTTATTAAAATTTTTGGATACATGTAAGTAAAAAAATCTCTATTCTGACTGTTAGCAGGTGCATATAATCATCACATCACCTCATGTATGAGGCTGAGTGGGACGCTACTGCACTGACTTTACACAACATGAATTATGCACATATACATCAACTAAATACCCTGAGAAATATGCTGTCAAAACAATTCTGCTCTGAGCTTCTGATTGAATTTCATATTTCATCATCATCAATGGAGAGTGCGGGAAACAAAAAAAAAACCTCTGCTCCTATGTCAAACTAGGCTGATAACCTCTAGCTAGTGTTTCCACATCTGTAGACTGATATTATTGATTAGAAGGAAAATAAGAGCACTCACACTGGACCGTACCACACAGAGAAAGTCTGTTCAAAGCCGCCATCATAACCTGGTTCCCAGGACACATTAGCAGAGGTTGTTGAGGGCAATACATGGATATTGCCAGGAGCGTGTGGGCTGGTGCCTGAGTGGTTTGTAGAGACAGACAGAGAATATATTTAAAACATGCACTTACCAATTTATTCATCTAATATATAACTACTTACAAGTATCATGTAATGTCATCACTAGCAGCAAAGAAGCTCTAGATATTCCTTTAAATTGCTTACTGTATTAACATTTTATTAAGTCAGACTCACAGTTCACATCAAGTAGAACTCTAATAATATCATAGTGAGTCAAATGTGGAGCGTTTTGTTGCTGCGTCATGTGTCCTGCTCGGTGGATAATGTGACGCTGGCTGTGGTGACCGGTGTAAGGTCAAGTTCAAGAGCAGCAGTTCTGTCTGCAGCTCTGCGCATCCCACCCACCTAACAGCTGTGCTGTGTGGCCTGAAGCCAGTTACTTCTCAGTGGGATAAAAGAGAGACCTGAGCGTGGTCTGAGGAGCACAGCTGTCTCCGATGCCCTGTGACACCTGTCAGCTGAGGGCTGGTCACACGGAGGTGCTGCCAGCTGTGCAACAGTGTAACTACACCGTAGGCACTGGGGCAATGGGCTACTGGGGCAGACTTACTCACATTTCAAAGATCAAGCGTATGATATGAAAGCACAGACTTAAAGGAATAGTTCATTTTGGGTGCTGGGTATTTTGGGAAATACACTAATTCATTTTCTTGCCAAGAATTAGATGAGAAGTTTTATACCTCTTAGCATAAAGACTGGAAGTGGGGGGAAATAGCTAGCCTTGCTCTGTCCAAATGTAACAAAATAAGCCTCTAACTAATAACAGATTATATCTAATTTGTTTCATCCATACAAAAAACTAAGTGTAAAAAAATACTAGTTGTGATTTTACAGGGGTTTGGGTGCTGGACTAGTTCTTGGTGGGGAGCTGTGACTCAAATGCAGTGACCAGCATACCTAAAGCAAATAAATCTGAGATAATGGAAAAACTTCTGGGTCCAACAGGGGCCCAAAAAGCATCTTTCCCACACACAATCATGGGAAAAGGAGCAACTGGAAAATGGTGGGTACATTTTTTTTGAGCATCAAAACTCAGAATTTGATCCATTCAGTGCAATCACATTTCTAGAAGAGTCACACACTTTAATTGTTTTATCTCCATTCATGTTAGCCAGAGGGCTAGAGCGGAAGTTAGCTGTCTCTAGAAGTCTCCCTGGGCACATGCGGCCCGTATGTTTTCATTCAGATCATTTTTTACAGCAGGAAGTGGCTTTAAGTGCCACTGAGCAACTTTCATCTTCATACATCCATCCCCATAAAGAACTAATGATACACATTTACAAGTCCTATAAAACACTGTCATAGTAAAAATGTTAAAATGTGTCCTATTTTTGCAATTAACTGAAACAAATACTGTATACATTGTCACCTTTCTAGCCTATAGGCCTTGGAGTATTCCTTTAAAAGTCTGGACTAAAAATTACAGTATACATTATATGTTTCAAACTTCTGGAAATAAATCTGAAATATACTAAATGTTTATGCAGGAAAGAGCTCTACAAACTGGAAAACAAACCTGACAGCACAAGGAACAAGACGTTTGTATCTCTCACTACTATGAGATTATTTCCACTATTATGATATTATTTGGTACAACAACAATGCGCTGTCAGTGTATCTGGACCTTGGATTCATTTTAACTGCATATCCCTGCTTCCCTGTATGAACACTTCAGTCAATTTAAGAGTAGAAATATGTCCTTGGTCCAATGACTCAACAGACAAAGGCCGTTGAGTCATTGTGTTTTAGCAGGAGGGTGGGCACCACACTGCAGTTACAGATTCAGGCTTTAAATTAACCGTATAAAGCTTTTACAGATAAGATTAAATGGAATTTTAATGACGCCCATGGCAAAATTGGGTAGAGGCAGGGAGTTTAAGAGATGAATATCACTTTTTCTTCATGCAAATCACTCAAACCACACAGAAAAGTGAGAACCCAATGAACTCAAAATCACTATGAAAGGTCAGTGGTTGAGGAAATTGAGAGAGCTCTGGTGAGCTGAGAGCACTGTGCAGATTGTTTGTACCGATGACTAGGATACGCGTGCTGGCAGTGATGCTTGTGACCACATTTGTGGCTACACACTCCCATTCTCCATGGTCCTCCTTGCTGAGGGACAGAAACTGTAAGCTGCCGCTGGGAAGGATGTTGTGCTTACTCCTGCTTGGCTTCCCCACCTTCAATGGACATGAGAATTACAGTTACATGGTTAAGTCGTGGTGGACAAAAAAATATGCTGTTTCATTACATGAAAGGCAAAAGCAAAATCAAGCACAGAGGACAATTTGCTTTCAGGAGAAAGGCATGGTGTGTGCTTGTCTACTGCACCTTTCTCCAGGTGATGGTTGGTATATCAGGATCTCCAGAAGCAGCACAGGGGATTACGAGTTCTCTCCCAGCCTCCTGACGGTACTCCCCCCCAGGCCTCACATTAAAGTAAGGGGGATCCTTCAGAAACACACAAACAGCACCACATCATGCAGACATTTGGATAGAATAGCATATGCTAAAGCATGCAGAAACTGAACAGCAGACAGTATCAAACATGCACAGTTATGTACCTTTAGCACCAAAGTGGCAGGGGGGGACATGCCCATGGTACCCAGGGCGTTGTAAGGCACACAGGTATAGGTGCCCAGAGAGTCTTCTGTGGCCTCCGCCACCCGGATACTTCCATCTGGCATCAGGCTCCAACCAGGGTACTACAAGACAAGAGGGCATCTGAAATGCTTGATTTTGGGGTTTTTCCTGAAATCTCAGGGTCCCATTTAAATGTTTTTGACCTGCATAACAGAGAAATCCATTTAAATCAGATGATCAAGAAGTGCATTTGTATGCAGTGTAGTGTAGATTATACAGAGTTCTGATCACAGAGATATGTAGAGGCACTTCCCAAAAGTTTGAAAATGACCCTGCTTTTAACAGGACATGATAATGCTGAAGAAACCGTGACATTATTGTACTGTAGCTGGGGTATTATTGCTATAGGCTAATATATTTGCAAAGATCATAATACATCAAAATCTTTGAATAGGAGTCTAAATGATCAATGTGCTGTTTAGCAATCTTTCAAAAATAAATAAAACATTCACACTGACAAGAAAGGAGAAGCTTGTTTTAACCTTTTACCATCCAACAGTCTTGTTTTATAGACAGCAAGTATTATGAAAAGTAACCTGAATATGTATTTTCTGGTTTTCTTGCCTTTTTGGTCATTGTGGTATTTTTTTTTTAAAAAAGATATAGAGTCAAAATGCACAGAAGAGTGTGCAACTGCCAGCTTAAAAATGTGGCATCTTCCAGCCTTCAAAGCAATCTGGCCATCCACAAATGTAATAAATCCCTAAAGACCCCTCCAGACATGTTAAAGAAATATAAAAATACTCTGCTTTGAATAATAATAAGTGTCTGATATTTTTCCACAAAAAGTTAAACTGACTCATTGAAAACTACAGAATCCATGAATATGCAAATACTTTTCTTTTCAAATGTTTAACTGCTGGACACAGGATGTCTCCTACTTCACTGAAAAGTCCCAAGGTTTCAAGTTTCACACTGAAGTGATGAGGTGCATACTGGACCTAACTCTGCACATACTGTACATCATTGCATCATCCATTCCTGAAGGTCATAAATCCACTTGAAGTAACAATTACAAAAACACATTTTTGAACAGAGAGGAACTTTAAAAAACTGCACAGTTCTAACAATTTAAAATTGTCTAGTTATTTTAATTTGGGTGGAGTATACATGAAAGGGAGGTGGGTGTCAATGGGTTAGACTAGTCAAGACTTTAGCTATACTCATCACTCGAAGCAGTGAATTTCTGTCAAATCTGCTGATTATTTATCAAGTGAGAAATCTCAGTCTAGAAAATTAAATCATAACATCTTCATTTCTTATCTTAAAATTAAGAATGAATGTATCGTATATCTGATCAAACATACTGATGGACCCCTATGAACTGATAGTATCTCAACATTATCATACCTCTTGTCCCTAATTTTACAATAAGACATTTGAAGAAGAAGAACTAGAACTATCTCTGCTCAGGTAAACATGATAAGTTAATGTAATGTGAGGTAAATGAAAGCGGAGACAAATGCAGCGCTGCGGCAGACCGACCTTCTCAACTCTGAGAGGGTAGCCATCTTTCTCCCACTTCACTGATGTCACAGGTGGGTTGGCGTCTACCGGGCAGCGGATGATGCCTGGCAGTTTCCGTGGGACGTAGATGACCGGGGGCATGTTGATCACTCGGGCAGGGTCTGAACATAAAATCAAGATCAGTGTTGGGGATGCTGGATACATAATCGATAACATTTGTGCTTCTATATTGAGCGTAACCCAATTTGTAAAGAAATTTCACAGCAGAAAATGCTCATGTGCTATAATGTTGTAATCAGCATCCAGGATATTTGAAGCCAGAGAGATGAAATCAGTGCCTGTGACTGCAGTGCTGCGAATCCCCGAGCTCTCCCACATACTGTAGCACAGTAATCAATGACTGACGGCAACTTGGGAGCAAATTAACTCAACACACAAGGGCTGACGATGAAATGTCAGATGGCCAGGAGTGGTGTTTCTCTCTCATCAGTCTCATGTGACAAAGAGGAAGGTCACCATTTCATTTAGGGGATCAGATTCTAAAGGAACAAGGAAAAATGGAGTCTGAGGATGAACCCGTCCTCATCTTTGAGTGCAGTAATGAGGCTGGAGATGATCATTTTATCATTAACATCCATTGAGAATATAAAAATGGTGAAAGTGGCTGAGTCAAAATGATGAGGGGGCTAACTCTGCTCCCCGTCTGTAACATCTGACCTTGAAATTCAAGAAGGTTACTTTGCGTTACAGTGGTAGAGCAGCACTGCCAGATAATACAGCAGCCACCGACACAAGCAGCCTCCATACTGCTGCTGCTGTTCCCTCCTCACACACACACACACACACACACACACACACACACACAGTTCGCTGTACCGTCTCCCCGCCCCTCCCCCTACACTTTGTTGCCATGGTAACACTTACACTGAACAGTCAGGTAGGCTGATGCTGAGGGCGAGATACCGAGGCTGTTGCTCGGACTGCAGGTGTATTTCCCAGCATCCTCTGGTTTGACCCGGAAGATGATAAGGGTGCCGTCGATGAGAATGCGCACTCGGAGCTTCAGATCACTGCAAGAAGACACAGATGTTTTGTCACACAATGTTACTCAAACACACCAACAGGACCAGGCGCTCATCTATTTTTTTTTTTTTATTACAACAAGGAGCCATAAGAGAGCAGCAGAGAGTCAACCAGCAGCCAGCACTGAGAGGGATCCAAAGAACACAGAGTACAGAGCAAGAGATTCAAATAAATCTGCTAAATGCCATAATCGCCAACTGGTACAGCTTTCATGTTTTTCCCCCCTGACACCATTTAAAATTAAACATGCTAATGATGAAGCACAGATTCAGTTGTTTCTTTTTTTTAATGGAGCTGCTCTTTTTGCCCACACAGTAAAGTAATTCAATATTTTATCATGCAGCAGAATTGAAGCTCAAACAGAATATGATGTGTCTTTAAATAAAAGGGTACCCCTTTGTAACAGGTTAAGTTATGAATGGTTAATAAATAAATTATTAAAGGTTTATAGATTATTAATAGGTGTTTAATAAGAACAACTTTTGGGTGGCTTTGTTATCGTGCCTTATCTACTTTGAATACTGGTATTCCTTGGATAAGATAAGATGGATAAGATGTTTTTTTTAGATGAACTGTTAATAAAGCCCTTGGTACATATACATTCTTATAAAGGGTGACTTTTTATAAAGTGGAACCAAAAAAAACATTATGCGCAATTCTCTTAAGTATATCTTCTATCCTGCCCCCCCAAAAAAATTAGGATTGACGCCATAAAAGCTGTTTAAAATTACATTGGACACTTCAGTGCACTCCCTCTGTGAAAGTCCCTCAGACGCTTGTTTTCCCTGCCAGTCAAAATCCCATTCACTTATTCTCTCTTCCCACTTGTTCTGTCTGTCACTCGTTCTCTGTAAAAACCCTCTCCGACTCTAAAGACCTGCTCTGGGGAGCCCGCAGAGGTCCTGGCTATGCTTCAGATCATCGCTGCATGAGAGCCATATGATGACACAAGGCCTGAGTCATGTGATATTGTCATCAGAGTGCACTAACTCGCCTGGCACGCTCCAGACAGACCCCCGCCAGGCCCACTCTTACTGCCTCTAGGGCCGCAGCAGGAAAGGGCACTGCCACACACACACACACAGGCACACACACCAAATACCCAGTTACAGTCACTCAAAATACAGCACAGGAAAGGGTTCAGAGACCCACAATGTCACTGTGATCACAAAGGCTTTTGGATAAAAGCCTCATGCAGCCTGTGTGGTGGTGATTTAAATGACTGAGCCTCTAAGCAAGGGGCCCTTAAGTCATAACCACAACCAAGTGCTTAACTCAGATGTTTGCAACTACAGTACAGAAGTAAACTTGATCATAACTTTACTTCTTGAAGTAGACGTTATCCTCTTCCCAAAACCAGGTGTAGGTCAGGTTGCCAGGATACGCCTCCGCTTGGCAGGTGAAGAGTGCATTCTGGGATATGTTTACAGTCACATTTTCTGGTGGTGAGACGATGTATGGAGGCCCTGAGAGAAACAGAAACATTTTAGTACGTTGCGCGACGATTAACAGCCACTTTTGGCCCTGTCGTGGAGGTTGAGAGAAGCTGTAAACACAACACTTACATTTTATCACCTTTTAAGTTTTTAAGGTTTGAGTCGAGCAGGTTAGTGAAGTATTTACACATCCAGCAGATACAGAGCAACTCTCCTTTCAGCTGTTTTCGGCCTCCATTAACTCCTGACGGAAATATTTGACTCTTTAACTGCTAAATGCTACAGTAAATTCACCAAGTAATTGCTAACTTTGTTTATTTACCATTTGGTGCTGGACTGGACAGGTAGTGTGGGGTTTTTAGAGCTTTCTCACTGGAAAAAAAAAACATTGATGCTAAGATTGACATTGATGAGAGCAGTGAGAGTGAACCTAAACAGTAAAGTTGCACCCCAGAAAACAAAAATAATGAGCTGAGAGACACTAAAATACGGAGTCAGATGACCCTTTTTTTTACACATACTAATCTGATCCATTGTTAATATAAAATTATTTATCACAGCTGTTGTAATGGTCAACCAGGGGAAAAAAACAGGAAATGTTTCTTTTTTGCATTTCCTTTGGGCACAACTTTTTATACTGACTACACAGTTTGTTTTTTTTTAATTATGAGCCACAACCAAAACAGTAAAGATGTCCATTTACAATCTGTGAATCACCTCATTTGTCTCCATTAAAGTAAAATAAAAGACGTTTTTTTAGTCACAGAGGGTAATGTCTAAAACCCAACAAATAAAGCTCTTTACATATCACATAAAACATGCAGTTCAGTCTTTGTAGAACTAAATTAGACCTTCTCGTCTATGTTTTGGTGCAACAGCACAACAGATTTGGGTGATGGATTCTCCTTCTGTTGTTTTATTTTCCCACAAAGCGTTGCTGACTTGTATTCAAACACAAATGAGTATTTCCTCCACACTTCAATATGCACACACTCTTTGTTTGCACCGCCTCAAGCAATCAGAGTGAAGTGGTCGATATCCACAGCTGTGAAACTGTGCTTAAATTACTAATACTGGATGTATCAGACTAATACTACGGATGCAATTTTAATGTAATCATCTAAAAAATGTCCAACAAATGATACTGAGATAATAATTTCAACCAATAACTTTGTATTCCATGGTAATATTCAGCTAATTTCTCAACAAGATAACACAAGTTATAATATGCTCTACTAAATGTTAGAGAAAGTCATTAAAGCTATAAAAAGTATTATGAAATGATTATGCACCACATGCAGGCCTACTCTGCTTCCACTTTGGGATTGTGGCCTTTTTTCAGGAACGGATCAGAGTGAGACAGAGCACACACTATGTATTATTTACAATATATCACCGCACTCTGATGTAAAATACAGCGAGCAGCCAGCTACTGTAACCTTAACAGTAGTCAGTGTTGAAGCTTATGCGTGCTTCACATTGTAACCTTTCCATCCCCCGAGGTACTCTAGGTTTCTCTTAACTCTCAATAAAACAGCAGAAGCCATGAAAGGTAAGCTGTCTTTTATGAGTGGGCCCAGATACAAGCCTGCTAGTTATTTTCCTCTCAGTGTGCACAGCTTAATACATCAGGTGGGACTACTGACCGCAGCGTGTGGGTGTCTCACATAACAATTAAAAACAGATCACCGGAGTGAGAATCATGACTCCTCAGATATCTGCTTATTATTGCTCTGGGTGTAAGTCCTAATCATATTTCACACTGCTTTTCATGCCAATATTCAACCGCACTCAACACGAGGAAAAACGTTTTATTTTTGTTTTCATATTCATATTATAGCTCCCTCTGTATTTCTGTAGTATTACTCAAATGTTTTAAACATTAAAAAGGTTTTATAAGGTCAAATGTGACGTTGTTTGTGTGCATGTGCAGTCAGTGCTGTAACATATTTGTCTTCTGTTTCTATCAAACACACTGCTCACATTATTCTCATTTAATAGGCCAGCATCATTAAGCTCCGTGGTAATTTGAGGTAGCAGCTTGAGATGATGTTGTTCTGGTTTACATTTTATTATAAGGGGTACTTTAAATGACCATATTGCTAAAGTAACACCTGTAACACAGTCTAGAATGAGTGATATGGATCACCCACTGATCCACATCTCTATCGTGATGTATGCAATTTATTATTGCGCTGTTGATATATATCATGATATGGTACGTTCTCTGGAAAATGGATAAAATAATATGGATAAAATAAAAAGACAGGAATATATGTTTATATATATGTATGCATCTGATTGAAAAACTGACAATTTATTTTATGCGATGGACAAACTAAAGTAGTGTGCAAAAGTATAAAAAATCATGTTGTAAAGGGAGGATGCTGTCAAAAGGAATGCCATGAATAGTTTTTATTAATCAATTAGCTTCATATAAAGTGCAGTAAACAGAAAAAAACTGCCACGGTTACTGCATTACCATGGTAACACAATCACTTCACGCCCACCGCAGAGCCGAGCTGATCGCCGCTTGGTAGGAGAGTGTGTGAGTATGTAACTATACGATGTAAGTTATATTAAAAAACAGGTGGGGTTGTCTTATAATCAGGGTCGCCTTATATTAGAGCCAATATGGTATTTAGGAAACTATTATTTTATAAGAGCTGAGGTTGTTTTTTTTTTTTATGGCAGTCACCACAACAGTTTGAATGGCTTTGCCACTTTGTATGGTAAAGAAAAAATCAATATATGGCAGCTCTGGACCACACTTCGCCTTCAAAACAGCACCAGTTCTCCTCGGTAGACCTGTGCACAGTTTTTCAAGGTTCTTGGCAGGTCGGTTGTTTCAAGAATTTTAGAGAACTTATTTAGAGATTAATACATTTTAGATTGTCTCAGTTGCTTCTGTCTCTTCATGTAAATCCAGACTGACTCAATGATGTCAAGGTCACTGAAGACAGTTCTTATGATTCTGGCTGCATGTTTGAGGTCATTGTCAAGCTGCAGTAAGAAGTTGGGACCCATCAGAGGCCTCCCTGATGGTGTTGTGTGATGGATAAGAATGTAAACACTTAAAGTGCCTAAAACTTTTGTATAGTTCTGTATTTGATGACAACACAGTTTCTAAATTACTTCAAACATATCTTACTGATATATCTGTGATAAGCCAAAATCAGCTGATAATATCAGATATATCCATCATGCCAACAGTGGTACAATACACCCAGAAATATTAATGTCGTAGCTAGAATGGTAAACTGTAGAGCAAAATCACTGACAGACAAATGTATTCTATTTCACAGCATATATAATAATACTAGTCTCAACAATTTAAAAAGGTAGTTTTTGTTACAGTCTGCTTTACATTGTGAGATGCTCCTCTGTGCAGTAGCTTAATATACAGGTAGTATCATCCTGCTTTGATGTAATGCAACCACTGCTGCAGTGTGTTGAGGTTGAAAGAACACGTATCATAGTATTACTGAGCCCACTGGAGGCCTGAAGCCTTAATGCAGTTGCATCACATGCACCACTGGTTATTCTATTCACCAGGTTTCATCACAATGATTATTTAATGTGTGTTTGCAGTGTGTGTGTGCGTGCGTGCATGCATGCATGTGTGTGTACATATATTTACTATACTATATATAAGGTGCACTTCCACTCCTTTGTTTGCACCTGCAGAAGTCAGGCATTAAAATAGACCTTACGCTAACTCAGCAAAATGCTCACTTGCTGGTTAAATACACACTGTTGACTCCCACCAGCCTTGCAGTGTCAAGAGACTGAAAGCACTGGAGGCTGGTATCACAACCACCTATCTGATCTGTGTCTAGCAGAGAGCCTAGTTAATGGACCGGAGACAGACAGTGACGTTCTCGCAGACAGATCCTGTTGTACACACATGGCTGTGCACAAAAGACAGGCATACATGCACATAGAGGCTCCAGACTAAGCTGCTGACTGACTGATACAGACCCAGAAGGTGTGTTACAGTATATACATCAGTACACCAGAGAGCCAGAGAAATGTCTTCAAGTGTAAATAGTGAAACTTAAAGGGTACATTATGCTTTTTGGGATTTCCTGTTATTAATATCCTGTTATGATCTTGGATATCTATGCTAAACATTAAAAAAGTTCCAAAACTTGAGGTTAATGTTTACAGAAACGCTCCTTGCAAGTCAGCTCGCCGTACATGCCCATAAACAGCAGTCTGTTCCATAGCCTTTGATGCTAAGGCTGTTGCTAAGGTTTGTTTTTCATATGTTGTTAGTGTTGTCCACTATCATATTTTGGATAGGATTTCAGCTCAAACATTTACATATGTATTGGAGAAGTTGACATTTTGAGTAAAGAACAAGAAAAAGTAGTGAAATCCTAGTACTCTAGTTTGTGGGATGGTTTGTTGATTTAGCCCCCGTAGGTGACAGAAGTCTCCCGAGGGGCAGCTTCCAAGAGCTGGCAAATCAAAACAGAGTGGGCGGGCTCATTGGGAGGGCAGCCTTAAAGAGACAGGAGCTAAAACAGCCTGTTTCAGACAAAGGCTGAACTAAGGGGCTGCATAAAGGGCCAGTATGAGTTAAATAGAAGTTTACAGTTTTTTTAATGTATCTCATGAAAAGATATTCCTGTAAAGCCCCAGATTAAAAAAATACAGACCTGGAGATGTGTGTGATATGTCCCCTTTAACTACTTAAACGATACAAATGCAATATTCGGCCACAGCTACAGGGTAGTAAATGTGTTTGCATTTCAAAACCTGTAATCTGTGCAAACACATCTATTAAATACAGTTACTGATACACTGTTTTGTGGTGGCCATGCTACAGAGTGGCTAATACATGCTTACCATACCTTGAACCAACAGACGGGTAGTGTGGAGCACCTCTCCCTGGTCACTGTAGGCTCTGCATGTGTACGCCCCTCTGTCATCTCGAGTGATGCCAAGGATGGTAAGACTGCCATCATGTACCTGTCGTTACATGTGCAGGAGAAAGAGAGATACAACACAGTCAAATAATCTGAAATATTATGCAGTTCCAGTCAAAAGTTTGGACACACTTTCTCATTGGTATGATATGGTATTTGAATGGTACTGTATATAACGCCCCCGCTCTTGAAGTAAGTTTGTAAGTTTGAGAGTCTACTCTAAAGAAAACACATCAAACACTTGAAAGTCATGAATGTGTCATGCTTTAATTAACTCCAGGTCTGATTCCTTCATGTAGTAACCTTGGAAACGTCTATGTTGTTGCCTGTCCCTGTGCGCAGGCACTGATGAGAACCAATAAGTGGTGAAGAAACACATTAACCAGACCTAATAGAAATACCCTCATAAATTATGCAACACGTTGCGAGGCTCTGTCCATTCAAGTCACACACAGCTGTAGTCTGTCCATTCATGCAGCTGAGGAGGGGGCATCTGCTATGCCTGCAGAATTATTCCAATTCATCCTTCTTTCAAATGTTTCATCCAAGAGATGCTACAAGTAAATCAACTCAGAGTAACATTTATCTGGTCTCAGCCTGTTGGCAAACTGTATCACCATCGCTCTGTCTATCAAGGTTAACACTTGTGTGCATCACTGCTGCAACATACAACGTGTGTGTCATGCTGAGTGTAAACTAAACACTGAAGTGTTGTGAGACATCGATTTGAGGCTTGGGAAGGCATTTGCATTGATTTTAAAAAAGTTGGAAGAGATTAAAATTGATTAAAATTGTCCTTATTATAATTACACACTTGAACAGATGACTATCTGGCCGATATGGCATATTTTCAGCCTCCCTCATGACCCACTACCTTTTTACTGATCTGCTGTCCTTTGAGGCTCATTTTTGCCTTGAAAATAAACATCACACTTGATCAGCTTTGTTACTTTTCACAATCCACAATCTGTAGAGCTGTTGCACTTCAGTTAATTACATTGTAGGATTTTATGTTGCACTAAATCTCTGCTGAAAGTATCAGAATCAAATCTGTTGGATCAAATCATTACGCTCCTACAGACAGCACATGTAGTAGTGATTGTTGCAGACTTCCAAGACAGTAACCTTAACAGGATCTGATAATATGTAATGGTCATGAGTCCATTCCAATATATCCTGAGCCATAGCTGTACTCAATCCAAGCTGAGGGGGAGAAGATTAAAGAAAAGGAGGAGGAGGAGGGAGGGAGGTAATGAGGGAGGAAGATGTCAGCAGTAGATGAGGGGGAAAAAAGGGTCAGAGGAAAGAAGAAGCAGTAGATGAGGTGAAGGCAGGATCTCAAACTTTGACACATCCAGAGAGACCAATATTTGGATCTGAAGCAGAAGAGGGTTGCTGAGAGTTGATGTTGTTTTCCTGCTTGCTTTTTTGTTTGTGGTTTGACCGCTTTTTGTAGAAGACCCTTATAATCCCACCTAGGTTTCTATCCTCTCCTGTACGACTCTTTTGTTTGGTATCTTGGTTCTTTTTTTTCATGTGCAAATAAATAAAGTAAAGTAAAGAGAGGATGATGAGGATTCCTCCTCCTCTCTAGCCCTGTCTGTCACATTCCTGCCTTTCTCCATGACGTCTCCATGGAACTGAGCATGTGAGTGAGCAAATATACCCTCCTGCTAGCTCTGACACACACACACACAAACACTTTTTTCTCACCACAAGAAGGAGCTTTCCCAAGTACAAGAGTTTTGCTACAACATATACGCTCAGAACAGGCAAATGGATGAGGAAAGCTGATAAATGCTGCTCTCAGTAGTGATTTTCATTTTTAGTGTAACATTCATATTAGAGCTTATGTAATATTGATGTAGAAGAAGGAGATTAATAATGCATCAGAATGTTGTCAAATCATTTACTGAGGGGACGGTGTTAAAAAAGAGGCGACCAGAGGGAGAAATGGCGGAGCAAAAAATGAAATGGGGAAAATTAAAGAGAACACACTACTGGATATTCCCGTCACTTCCTGTGCACTATATCACACAGACAGCTCTAAAGGGTTGATAGTGCCTGCAGCAGACTGTGATATCAGTGACATATGAGAATGTGAAGGCATACAGAAAAGGAAGGAGGTACCCACCTTTCAAAAATTTCCAAAAACAACAAAAGGAGGCATTAAGGATGCCATTAAATGTTACTGGTTATATTTAATCACCAACCTGTTGTGTTCAAAGCATTCCAGGAGTTCTTTTTGTGATGATTTACATTTTAGTGAACCTACTTAACCTGCCTCATCTACTTCTAATTCCTACTTTAACGAGAATGACTCCTTACATTTCCCCAGAGGACGGGACGTGTAGGTGGAAAAGAGCACTTGCGATAGTATAGTGAGAGCGAAATGAGCAAGACTTTGTCCACTTGAGGAAAAAGTGACATTTGTACCTTTTACTCAAGATGCAACATCCTGTGGTTGCAGCGCATCACGGTCTGTTTAAAGCTTTTGGTGTGTTTGATACATCTATAACAGAGCGGCGTGCTAAATGTCTTTGATTCTGTGCGACTGACAACACAAACCTGCTGTTTATTGTTGATGGTTTATGTAACTGAAACATTTTCATATCAAACCACGCTGAGGCTGTTCCAAAAATATCTTGTCATGACATCATACCGTCTGCATTTGGGAGTTTATCCACGGGAATAAAAAATCATGTATCACCAGACTACAAAGAGGGCTCAGAAATGCACAGTGTGCTGCTGGTAGCAGTTTTTTTAACATAGTTAAAGTGATTCAGGATGTATTTTTATTTTTACTGAAGACATTACAGAGTAGCAAGAAGAGTCTGACTGACAGTCATGCTGGGCCGATCACAGATTGTAGTCTAGTTAATCAATCAAATGTCTGCAACTTTGAAATTCAGTTTCAGTTTCAGTATTTCTGATACATGTTTAACATGTAAAAAAAAGGGAAAGATTCCCATTATTCTTATCATATACTTACATGAATACTAACTCACTGCTGCATGTTTTATTGTTTCTTTGGTCTGCAATGTAATTTCAAAGACTAGAGCCTCTACTGAAGCTTTATTACAACAAAATATGATTTACCTTGCAGCACAACAACAGAATAAACTGATATTAGCCTGAGTGAGATACAGTCCATAAACATACTTTCAGTACAGATGGACTCAGTGGATGACACCATCTGTGCAAAAGCCCTGTTTCTATATTTGTACACAATCATAAATCTGAGTTATAGCCATTATCTTGTTCTTACCGAATATTTTGCGTTGGTTGCAAGCTCCTCCCCCTCCCTCAGCCAGCTGATCATTGGTTTAGGATTTCCCTGGGCAGAGCAGCTAAGCAGAGTGCTGCCCCCTTCCTTCGCCTCCACATATTGTGGTGGCGTTGATGTAAATGTAGGTGGGGCTGTGGAAAGAGTGAAAACAGAAATCGTTACACTGCATTAAAATGTCCTGTCTGACGTCGTCTTCAGTGTGGGGTTTTCAGATTCTTTTCGTTTCTGCCTTGCCACGGAGGATTTTTGGAATCCATTTGCCTTTCGTTCTGTTCTTTCTGTTGCTGTAATGGGTTAAATGATTGAAGCAGAAATTACATATGATTTAAAACAGAAATTGATTTTTTTTGGCTGCTTGGGGGCAGCACCACAAGCTGTAAACACAACATTGACACACCATCACCTATTAAATTGATATGGCACATGTTAGCGTGTTAGCAAACTGTTGTTTATTTACACGTCTAGAATCCTTTTGGAGTCATGTTTCTGGCCATCTGTCTAATATCCTACTCCTGAGTAGAATATCTGGCTCTTTGCTCCTAAAAGCTACTCTGTGTTCATCAGCTACTGCACCTGCTAACTTTGTTGTTTGGCGCTGGCCAGGCAGGTAGTTATCAGTGCTTTATTGCTGAAAACAGCTGCCATGTGTGTAATAACAGTGTAATACCCAGTGGTGGAGGAGGTACTCAGATCCTTTATTTAAGTAAAAGTATCCATACCAGAATGTAAAAGTACTTAATAACGAGTAAAATAATCCAATGCATAATCCCACTTAAGTAAAAGAATAGAAGTATAACCAGAAAAATATGCTTACAAGTACTCAAGTAAAAGTATTTGTTTTGCAGAAAATTGGGTTTTGTCTGATATATTAAATACATTTAACAGTTAGTACAGAAGCAGCATTTATATGGTCGAGGTGGAGCCAGTTTGAACTGCTTTATTAGGGTCACAAGATAAATCTGAAGGGTCTTGAGGTGATAGATTGGTTAAGAAAGAAGAAGAAGCATAGTTCTGCTACATACATTTGAACCATGTGATGAAATATTTAAAGGGAAAATATGTCTTTGGTGGAACTGCTAACAACTCTGATATCTGAAACATGACAAGGAAATATAACTACACACTGATTTTTGTACAGGGCAGGGTTGGGAGGTATACATTAAAAGTATATTCTTAGACAATTACTATTGACCTGTTAGAAACTGTAGTCAGTAACCTAGTCCAAGAGTCACAATATTAGAATAACATAACTCGGTTACTTTCCGTTATTTTTGGATTACCTTCATAACAAATATGCAAATAAAGACAAGAGAAAAGAAATATTAATAAGATGACTTTTACTTAAGTGTATTTTGTAAGACAACAGACCAATGTAACCTAAAAAAAAGAAAATGGGGAAACCAAGATTTTTAGAATCAAAAATGTGCTCAGTGTAATTTAAAAAACAACAACTAGCTTTTCATTAAGCAAATTCAGGCAGTAGCCTATCGTCCTACAGCGAAGGTGCACAACAAATAATGTGCATTACGGAAAACATTCTCAAGGAAAGCCTCTGACAAAACAGCGCTTGGCCCACTGGCTGTGTGAAGCCGTCACATACACATACTGTTTGTCGTAGTGGGGGAAGTATTCGGCATCATGGGCTTCACCATGTTATTTTATTCAGTTTCATCTGTGTGAGTTTTCTCTAACTCATTCAGTATTGAACATGCTCGGTGACCAGTGACACACTGTCAGCTGTGGGCACGTTACCCACACACAGTCATCTCGGTGGAGAGCCGTTATGCGCGCTACAAGCTGTCATATACTCAAGCTCTCTTTTAACTTATTTATACGAGTCTTTGGGACTGCCACAGTGCGTAACGACCGTCCCTGCCTGCTCTCACAACATAAGTTCACTGTGTGTGAAATGTGTGTACATGCGCCCACTGTGCACACCTGCGTGTGCCATGTGTTATCATCCTCTATTCATAACATTGTGAATCAGTGATATTTTTCCCTCTCAGTACTGCTCTGCTTACGTTAAGGATCGTTACAGTGCATGGTAATATATCATTATTTATTTTAAAATGTATTTTACAATTGTAATCCTGCTAAAAATCCCCATTTTCACTAAATGCATCAGCAGTCTTGTTTTCTGTAACGTTAACGTAATACGGTTACTTTTTTTTGGTATCCTAATTATGTAATGCTGTTCCATGTATTACTCCCCAAGCTTGGTAAGGGGCCACAAGGCAAGAAGTTTAGGTGCTAATCTTTAACAAAGCAGTGTAATTTAAAGCTTATCATTATGTTATTTTATATAAAATGAATGTAGTGGAGAAAAAAGTCAATATTTCCCTCAGCAGAAGTATCAAATAGCATAAAATGAAAATACTCAAGTAAAGTACAAGTATCTTAAACTTGTACTGAAGTACAGTAAATGTACTTAGTTACATTCCACCACTGGTGACGCCACACTAGCTATTCTGACCTTTCCCTGGTACTAAATGAAAAGATAAATTGCTCAGATTGAAGATGTGGTCGCCACAGTTTTCTGGACCAACAGAAAGAGACGAGGTTTCTTCTCTGCATACCGCCATTTAGCCTAAAGAAGCTAATTGGCGACATCAGCGCTTTTCCACCTGATGTTTCTGAGCTTCACAAACAACCACAAGGGAGCTCTTTACCACCTACTGTCTGTACTGCAGACCAATAGACCGTAGTTTTCCTCAGCCAGCTGCTTTCAGTGTTTCAACATAATATTTTGATTATAAATGGTGGCACTGTGTTTAAAGAGAGGACGGCGCTGCCATACAAGTGGGTCACTGCTTGCCGCTGGGAGTGTTGCCATGCTTCAGACTGCACACAAGCACCTGGCATGGAGTAAACAAATCGTCCAATTAGCACATTTAGACATCTGCCTGTCCATACTGCCCTCTTACTTCCTAATACTCATATTACATATGATAGAGAGATTCTAATAAAATGCATGACTGGTTTAAGTAACTTTTGCTGCTATTGAACCTTGTGTAGTTGATGGGTTAACGGCTACATTAAACGCATCATGACGCATCATTTTTCTCTGTAGTTATTAAGAGGCAACCTCATTCGGTTGCTTTGCAATGAGCTTTTATCTTAAGATATACTTTATTGATTCTTATTGGGAAACTTGGCCCATCCTAATTATTTAACCACCGAGTCGGTGCTGCTCATACCCGCATCCTCCTCTTACATATTAATTTTCATCCTAATTTAGATTCCTCTCAAGGGAACGAGCATCAGTTGACAGGAAGTAGGTGGCACACATGGCGTCGACAACAGCAGGTACATTGGTCAACCTGGGAGTTCTTTTCACACTGTCAGGTACAGCTCATCACAGAGGAAGTGTCACCATGGCTGGGAAGCATGGGAGTTGTTCTACAAAAAAAAAGTAAGCGAAGCATAAAACTCTTGCCCTACTTATTCCAGCTTCTCATCAATTACATACATTAAATATGCTTAAATATCTCACACTCCCACTGTTCTTCTCTGCAGACCACATCAGCAGATGGCCTGGATGCTAAGACGCAGGGTTCGGGGCTGGTCTTTGAAAGCTTACATGTTATTTGATCACTTACTCAAGAGTGTGTCTGTATCATTTTATTTGCTTGCTTGGTCTTTCTTTTCTTGTCTCTGCTCCTGAGAGAATGCGGCTACATAGAGTACACATTTTTCATTGATTTCACATCATGAGCCTCAAATGTTTCAGTGTAAATTGTTACTGAGACAAGAAAGAGGCACTCAAGGAGACTTTACTCCCTCCTCTTACTGTACATCAACTTACTTGATGTGTTTCAACCTACACAGAATTTGGATTCTAATATTTTGGAATTAAGAGAATGATGTGGTCATATATTCCTGCAGTGAGCTGGCTGAGAGTCATAGCAGACTACATGTTGGATCCACGAGCAATCATAGCTTGCCGTTAATGAGAAAGTGAGAGAGTAATTTCAGACACAGCTTTAGAGTGCAGAAGGCGATGTTGCACCCACAGGCATGGTTAAAAACTAACTAAATACACCTCTGAAAATCTTGTTTTTTCTGACCTTCACTAGGTTAACTTCTCTCCTTGCTGCAGTGGTGTAGCAGCTTACTGCAGACTGTGTCAGTACACTGTGACATCACTGCCAGGTGTGGTGAGAGGTGAAACAGTTAAGTTACTCTTTAATTTGGTATAATGCTCCTCACCCAAAGGTGACAGACAAATGGCTACAAGTTCACTGAAATGAAATAAAACACAATTTCTTTTTCCTCATCCATGCTTACAGGTTAGTGCACAAAATAGCGCTCTGTTCTCCTTTGGATTCATATTATGCACTGTTGTCAAAGTCGTCAAAAAAGGCGAGAGAATGCAACAAATTTTTTTTTTTTTTTGTTGAGAAGTCATGAGATGCCTGGGCTGAGATTGTGTAGTGTGACCCAAGTATTACACTACATCACTTTTTTTTCTTTATTTTAAAATAATGGCTTTAGATTTACTGTAAGAGTTTTGTCCATTTGTTCAAGTAGTGGGTTTCCTAATGGGCTGATTTTTCATTCATGTGTGCAATTTCAGAGAAAAAAAACATTTTAAAAAAATAAAAAATGTGATTAAATTTGCACCTCGGGGTATCGACCAGAGGATGATTGTTCACATTGGCTCAACTTCTTGCAATACTGAGACCATTAGGGACTGACAATGGCAGATACATACAGGGAATATACTGTATGTAGCTGATGGACAAATGAGCTGACATTTGGATCCCAATTGGGTCGACCAAATGGGGCCAAAATGCCAGCAAATCACTAACCTGCCAACACAGTAGCAGTGCCTATTTTTTATGTTTCAGTGTAGATGCTTAACTTAAAATAATGTGAAAATGTTGCCGCGCTGGTGTATATTTCAATCTCTGAAAAGCTTACTGATGCCTGAAGAGTAAAGAGAAGGGAAGCACAGGGTAGACAAGACTAGAGAAAGAGAGGAGACGAGAGGAGGAGGGAGGACAGAGAGTGGCCTTAGTGTCTTTTTCGGGCACAAGGCCTTGCCATCTGACACCTGCCACTGAGTGGGCATGAATTCCCTGTCAGCTTGGCAGGAAGTGAAGGCCAGCAAACAGGAACTCAAAGGAGGAGTGTATGCAAATACCGAAGGAGAGAAAAAACGGCCAAAGGAAATGGGTGCCCTAGTGTCTGTGTGGAGGCCAGACGAAAATGGCACCTGCTTCCCTTACAGACACCCATTTAGAGGACAACAGTAACATAAAGTCTTCATATGAATTCTCTTGTTAGATGTCTAGACTCTGAAACAACTGCAGCTTTTGATATTTCCATAAATGTCTGTATTGGAATTCAAATAACAGCCCCAGGAAAATGAAATATTTGTACCAGTTTAACATATTTACCTTGAGTATACGAGTGTGTGTGGCCGATGCATCTTTGTAGCTAGACACGTTACATATATGAGGTCATGTAAAATGCCATGATTTAATATGCCAACTACATATGACATTCAGGGATATTATTAGTTCTGCTACAGCCGAAAGAGCTCAGTTTCTGTTGAAAGGCCTGACAGGAGTGGAGAGCAGCAGAAGAGGGAGGGAGGGAGCAGTTGAAGTTAAGAGTGAATACTGATGAGGAAAGCTACAGAGATGCAGTATGCCTACACAACAAGACATTCATACATACACACACACACCCACAGACGTTCACAAACGCCAAACATCACGAGAGTGTGCAGGTGACACTCGGCAGCAGAGTATGACCTATTCACTCGTCAGCTCCAACTTCAAACAGCAGACGTCTCATTTAGCCGCATACAAACACGCACAATGAGACTCTCTCATGTCAATGTTGATGTAATGCGCCATACACAGAACACTGTACAGAAAGTAATTTGCAGTGTGTGGTGCGCTAACACATCCTAACACACAAATACACACAAAAGAAAACATTATGTTCTGCATTGATAATAACCTTTTATACAGATCAGCATTTTTTTATTCCAAAGTGATTACGCGGTGCAATGGACTTAATAGATGGTTCTTTACACAGTATTTCGCATACAGCGCGTCGTAATCATTATTCAAATACGAGAATCGCATCCATTGTAAAACATATGCATGATCAAATCGAATATGCATGAGTTTCACACAGCGCTCATAAGTTCGCAGACCAAAAATATACATGTGAATGATCTTGACAGTACTTTGCTCGCAAAGTCTGCCACTAACAACACGGAGGATTACAGCTCTCCAAAGTTAGAGACCTGTGAAGCTTGTGCACAAAAAAAAATCACCACTTTTGGCCTGAACTGTTCTTTTTTTAATGTCTATTTAGGAAATAGTCCTCTACTCATATAAACCAGTTGCAGGAAAGCCAACCAAGAGAGAGAGAGATACTGTACCACATGAATTTGCTGCAGGTACTTTACTGCATCTTTGCTGCATCATGCACCTGCAAACTGCAAGCCTTTATTCAAAAATATATGAAGCAGTTTAATATCTGTCAAAAAAGCATCCCTTATATGAAACAGATATTGGACTTAAAAAAAAAAGAAATCATTGTCTCTGTAGCGTCTGGTGCAACAATGTGAAGACACGCTTCACGTAGGATTCTCTAAGCCACTGGGGCATTCCTGGGAAATGCAAAGGTGCAGATTTTTTTTCTGCCTGGTCATCACTTTGATAGCTCTCAGACTATCACAGACGATCCCTGCCAGAACCGCCTTAAACAGGCCACAATCAATTCTCTTCTAACCAGCCTCTCATCCCTTTTTTACCCGAGGCCTTTTGAAAAGGAGCTGCAGGAATTAGTTAAAACAGAGCTGAATGGCCACTCACTCAATTTGGCCTAGTAAAAAGTTAGAATACCATAAAACAAAAAGTCCAACTGGAGCAGGGACTCTTAACTACTACTCTTAATTGTAAGTTTTTAAAAATACCGTATATCATACTGTAGTTTAATGAAATGTGATACGAAGATACCAACAAAAATCAATCAAATTAAGGTTATAACTGCAAACTAAAACAAAAGCTAGAAAACTAGATGTTAAAAAAATGCATAAAGCTATTTTTAAATAACTATGGGTCCACTTTAAAACATAAGTTAGTTATATGATGATGAACAATATAAATGTATGAAGATGTTGCTTTAGTGTTTATCAGGTGGTCGCTATAACTTTAATATCTCTGGATGTATTGTCCTTGTAAAAAAGTTGCAAATCAGTGAGAATGACCACTTTTATATGATTCTTATATAAATGTGATGAGGTATCTTGATTTCTAGGGTACTTAATGTGGATTGGATTAGTAGACATGCCTGTCTCCTTATTTTATCAAATTTTCAAGAAAAATGTAATATATATTATATTAGTATCACAGTATAAAAGTACATTTATCACCCACCTGACTAACATGTGATGCAAAAAACCCATTATAACTTTAAAAAAAGAATCTGACAACCCAACACTGAAAAGTAACTGAAACATTTATATACAAAGTGAAATCTGAAACTAATGACAAATACAACATTACAATCTCATAACTCATGTAATAGCATAACTGGATTTAGCTTAAGGCACATTAACAGGTAGCTCCAGCCTGTTGGTTGTCCAGTATAATTATATGATTAAATCAGGTATGTTGATTGCCCTCTGATTACTGTGGTTGTACTTTTGACCTTGAAATGATGCAGCCTGTGTGTCCAAAATGTCCCCTATCCTCGAACAAATATTAGTTTATTAGGTATGGAGCTCAAGTGCGTGATATAGGTTTTCCGTGACTCACCATTGACTGTGAGGTGCACCCAGCTGCCGTTGTGGAAGGTGTCGTACTGTTGCTCCAGCATCAGGACCCTGCACTCATACCAGCCCTGGTCCTCAGAGCGCACTGGGTCAATCTGCAGGGAGGCCTTCCCATGCAGAGAGGCTCTACCTGCAGACAAATGAAAAACAACACTCGGATTAACCATAACAACACTGTGAATTTGTCTTTTTCTGTTCTTTTCCAGCATCTAGATGTATACACAAACCAAACACCTAGGTGGTGGCTTGCTGGTCACCACAGAGATCCATCATAACAGTTGGGGTTTAAGTGCTTTACTTCAGGGCAGTGGTCCCCAACCTTTTTTCTTTGGAGCATGAAACAGATTAATGGTGCGCTGGTTTAGCCTTTTGTATTGACGGTATCCCACAGGTCATAAAAGCTTCAAGTGGGAGTTAGATGTTAAGATAATGCTTTATTTGTCTTTTAAATAGATTAAAAAGACAAATAAAACATATAATTATTCATGCATGCACTCTATGTGGTCAGGACTAAGTACAATATTATATGAATTTCCCTGCAAGGCCTCCATAAACTCAGTCTTTGGACTAATAGTTATTAAAAGAAACTTATTTTGATGTACACAGTGCAAGTCGGGTGTGCCAAACAAATTCATTAATCCGTTCTTTGTTTTTTACCTACTTATTCCTATTCAGGGAGTACAACAGTCTGGAGTCGGTCCAAGCACTGGATGGAAGGCAGGAAAATACCCTGGACAGGTTGCCAGTCTCTCACAGAGCCAACAGAGACAGGCAATCCCTAACACTGACTGTACATTCATACCTATGGGCAATTTGGAGCCTTCAATAAACCTGACTTCCAAGTACTGTTGGAGGAACCACAAGGATATAAAATCTCTTAAATCCCCCCAAAACTCAAAGGAGTATTATCAATTCTATTTGTATGATTCAGATTTGACACGTATTGGCTTTCTTGCCAAGAGTTAAATGCAAAGATTGATATCACGCTCATATCTGTCCGCTAAATATGAAACTACAGTCACGAGACAGTTAGCTTAGAATAATGACTGGAAGCCCTTAAAAGCCACAACTTTATTTTTTATACCGATTAAACAAACAAGATATGGCGTGTCAATTAGTGAGCTTTAAAGGTGCAGTTAGGTAGATTTCACATGGAGGCCATACCTTCAGCTGAATTGAAATAAAGTATTAGACCAGTTTTCCATCTTTACCAGTTCTTTATTTCATATAAAACTTCTGCACCTCGGCCCGCCTCTTTTTTTCTTCAAGGCATGGGATAAATTGGAATTCTTAAAGGAGGAAATCACAAGGGATGAGAGGAGTTCAGGAAACCAGGCATGTTGAAATCTTCAGCTGCTAAGCTGTCTGTCTTCAAGCTTCTAGCCCGCTGCTCACATGGCTGCCTCTGACAGCCCAACAGACTAAAACATTCGCTTCCGCTGTCTGACGAGTGTTCTGAGATGGAGTATTTTTCCAAACTTTGATGTGTAGATGTACTGTAAGTACTGTTTCCTGTTACTTCAGAATGAGTGTCAGGCAAATATATTGACGTTGAGGGCAGGCTGAACTGCTCTTCCAGCACTGTATATTAATGCAGCGGACAGATACCCCAACTCTGGGATTGCTGCCATAGTTGCGGTAGAAAACTGGCATTTTTTTGTTAGCAGAAAATCGATACACCAAAAGGGAAGAGAGAAGAGAGGGGACTGCAGTCTTGCAGTAAAAAGGTAGCTTGTCTTTAAAAAGTCAGGTCTATTTTTGACTGGGCATTGAAGTGCTGAGTGGGGCGGGTGGTGGCGTGAAGGGTAGGGATCAACCTCAGCTCCCATTTGTCAAGAAGTGAGAGGGTGCTGCTGTAAACAGAGTTAACAGCACTGTATCCACATCAGGACTGGCCTCCTGGGCATACACCACTTACACAGTACAGAGTTCTGTCTACTGTGAAAACAGAGGAGCTAACACCTTGTTCAGATCACATCACAAGCTTTGTCAGTTAGGAACGCTTTGAAGAGGAAATTCTAAAGATTGAAAGTGACAAAGTTGGCAGACACAGTGTGGTGCACTAAAAAACTACTTTAGACAATATATAGCTTTAACGGCAAAGCTTATGTCTATAATTTCGTTGAATTAGCACATCATGAATACCGTGAACTATGAGCACTGAAGTGACCTAAACGTAATAACATTAGGTCTAAAAAACGACCTATACTTATATTTACGCCATCTAGTGGCCAGAGTAACCCAGGAAGTGACGCAGTTCAATATAAGGTGACTTTATATGGATTATTTGCTTTATTATGAGGGTTGGCTAGACAGGCTAGATAGTATGATGGCAAAAGGTGGACTTTGCTGTCTCACTTCCCCATTTTCAACCACAAGTGTCATGTTTCAAACCATGAGTTGGGCCATTTTTAAAACCTGTATCACGGTATTTACTGTTGCCACAACAACGTAACTTTAAGGAAGCAGAAACCGTTTTTCAAGTGATCATTTTAACCCAACCCATGATCTTACCCTAAATGTAACCAAGTTTTTTTGTGCCTAAACCTATCCAGACCTTAACTACAGCATTGTCACATCATAGAACATAATTATTTTTAATTTTTTTTAACATAACAGTTTTGGAAAGCAGCACATTACAGACCTATGGGTTATTCTTCTTGTAGTCTGGTCCCCATCCGTCCAATAGAGGGCACTGTAAACATGTATGTCATTTTGAGAGTCATTGGAAACAGATCTATACTGTTGTTCCGGTATGAGGACGTATGTGTTCATACCCGTTACAAATACCTACACTTGAAGACGAGATGAAAAGTCTGCATCATGTGTCTCTCCAGCATCAATTGTAGTCTTGATGCGATGAATTGTACAAATGTAGATAATAGTGCACAATTTCACTTGATTACACACACAAACAGTAAGAGAAGGAGTAATGTGAAGACTGAAAAAAGAGAATCCTGCCTTACCCTTGTACCTTCACATACCTGTGCCCAATCAATACGTAAAGTGGGCTTGATTGTCAGATTGTCTTTTTCAGGGGAATTTACCTTCTGAAAGGGTTTTTTTTAGATGATCTGACAAGCACTTCATTTGAACCATACTGAAACCTTCAGCCTCCCTACTAGACCCAGCACACATTTTGACTTGTTATACTGAAACTGAAACTAGATGCAGTGTATTTAATTAGCTGAATCAAATTAAATTAGAGTTAATATTGGATTTCATTTACACGCCAGTGATGTTGGCTTTTACAACAATTTTACCAAGTTTGTTGACACTTCTTTTCACCAGATGGGAGATGTCATATATTCCCGAGATCTTTGACCCAGAATAACAATGAGGAGGCTGACGTGAACATGTTGGTTTTTTTTTTCATGCAGCTGGTAATAATGATGACCAATAAACGTGAACATTGCATTTTTCCACTATGAAAAGGGCTGTTAACAAGGTGTACTGCGGCCATTATTGAAAATGAACTGCATGCTAACAAGCTAGCTTGCAATGCTAGAAAACAAAGCAACAAAGAGTCCTACCTTAATACTGTATATGATCACATATTTCTTCTCAATAGTGCCTCACGTTTACCTACAACTCCATATTATTCTTGTGCAGGCTGCAGCTAAAGATGGTGTTAAGAGAGATATGATTTAATTTTCCTAACAGCTTGTCCCAAAGCGAGAGAATCTGACACTAAAATTTCACAAGCTGCACATCTGAATTATTGATCACGTCTTTGCTTGAGTGGGCACAAAAATAGATGTTTTTAAATGTTGTAATTTCCATATAGCCGCAGGACAAACTGGCAGAACGATCTAGGATAGATCTAGTCTGCGAGCAGATATGCACAATTTCTCATTTAGCAGTAAATTAGACAGGGAAAATACACAGTTGTAATGAGGAAAAATTCACATCTTCTCTTTGAGGTATCTTGAATTACATATCAAAGTTAATAGCTCTCTTAACAATTAGTAATATGGGAAACTGAAGAGTGGTAACACTCACTGATCCAAACAAATCTAGATGGAATGGAATAGATCCGTATGTAGAGTAGTCATGTATGTCCTTCTCTGTTTTGGTAGCAGCTGTGTGATGAATTAATAGCACATTTACTTAAATTCATCATTGTTATTTATATTGAGTGATAACAATTCAAGGGAATAGCCCAAATGAGCTCTGAGACTGCACGGACCCATTAAGCAATCCCAAAGAGCATCTCATAAACTACAGTCCAGTGTCATTATCACACCGTCACCATGCAAATGCAATCCCCAGAATACATTTTAATCTATGTAATGAGACTGGCCATATTCATGTTGCATCTGTTCACTGTTAATTCCTCAACAGTGGACTTGACGCCACATGGCAGGGGCCCACTCAAGCCCAAAGTGAGCACAGTGGAGTGTGATGCTGTTTGAAAAAGCGCTGTTCGCTCATATCCTGCTGTTAGTCAGGAGGTTAAAGTAAACAATGAAACACTCCAGCAGCTGCAGCATCTACAGTAGCCACTACAAAACTAAAGGAGGGTTCCCCAGACAGTGAGTCACTGCCATTAGGCTTCTTTAGAGCGATGGCCCTGCTTGAAATGCCCACAGGGAGAAATTTCAATGGATTCAATATTATTTAGACAATTCTCACTCTACTCCTGTTAATCTGTCAACTGAAAAACATTTACGACATTTACGACACTCACACTAGGGAGATTAGACTGCAGCTTTTCGACAAGCCACGTTTTGCCTTTATTTCACAGCATATTACCAGGTCAGGGGGGGTTTTGTACTTGGTAAAGAGGTGAGAACAGGAAGGGATGATTTTGATCCCATTCTGACAGCTCGCCATTTTGTTACTGACACTGAAGCAACATCAGAAGAACCAATTTTCCTGACATAAGGACTAAGGCAGTTGCAGACATATTGTCTATACCAGAAGGAGAAAGATTTTAAAACAGACTGCATTAAAACAGACGACATTTAACCATCACTCTTTGCCGTCAAAAATAATTTCAGCCTGTCTTTTAAATTTATTGTTCATAGTTTTGTACTATGATAATGAAGAAAAAAGGTCTTTGGAAAAAATTAGCAGGGGATGGGTGGGGGGATTGTTTGATTGACATTAGCTGGCAGGCTACCAGTGTTACACCACATACAAAGGAGAAAAAGTCACAAAAAAAACACTGTAGCTACAAGTCATGAACAGACAGTGTGTCACTAAAAAGGATTTTGAAGAGCAATGACCACACCAGCATGTAACAGGTCTGATGTGACATCTTTAGGTATGTTTACGTGCTGTTTAATGTGCTGCAGCTGAGCAGCTAATTTGCTATCTAGTCTGCTAACTGATATTAGCAGTACACTTTTCCCTGGTAAATGTTTGTGTGGTGGCTTGTTCTAAGGTGTAGTCAAGACATGTTCATGTTTGTAAGTTAGATAAGAAGGAGAGTTTAGCAGGAAAGCTAATGTGGGTTGTCTGTCTGTGGCAGGATGCTACCAGGCGCAGTGTGACACAGCCTATATAAAATGGTGTGACAGTCTGTTCTGCCTGTGATGGAACTCCATGTTATTGCTCATTATCGCAGATATGTAGAGTGTTGTAGACAAAAAAGGCAATTTAATCAGGGTTCAAACCCCAAAGGGGTATAGTGCTATTGAGTTTGTGCCGGTATTATTATTTGTGTTCTGCCGCAGCACAAATTGCAGTGAGCTGTAATGAACTAAACCTATTAAACCAATAACTGGAAATAATGTGCAAATTCTTTCCAAGAAATATAAGCCCCATCAGCCAGATGGTGGTGCTATGATTCAGGCCCAAATATGCAGTTTTGGAAAGGCCACACCCCTCACCCCGTAAGTCCAATTTATTTGAGATTTCACACAATGTCCAGCTCAGTGTGCTCTATAAAAAAAAGTCTTTTGTAACACAAAATTCAGCCATGATGGATTTTATGCTAATTTGCATTACTGAAAAACAGGAATGTGACATCTACTTTTTTGATTTTGACTTTTGGATTTTCAACACCAAATGTGGTATACAGCCTTAGGACACTGAGATACATAATCCTACTATGAATGAGTAAGATCAGTCCAAAATTAGTGCCACCATCAACCAAAAGCAGGGCTTAACAAGAAATTGGCCATAACTCATCAACCATTTGTCCAATCATCATAAATCTTAACTTCAGTCCGTGTTTGGGAATAGGTCTACCAAATTGTTTTGAGCCTGACCCATAGGGGGCACCACAAATGCCACAAACATTTATAAGTGGGCAAGGCCTATCACATAATTGCTTATAACTCAAGATGCAGCTTTCAGCATTCCTGATTAAACTCACTGGAGACATCCTGCGATATCTCTTTCAGCATATCCAATGAAGAGGTGACAAACAGCAGAACTTTGAGCGCACAATTATTGAAATGCTGCATGTGTTGTAATGAAACATGTATGTGCTTTAAACAATATAAATCTAGCTGAAGTGACTTGACTCAGCTTTGCCAAAACTTAAACCCACTCGTTGCTGCTTGAGGCTTTAATTTTAGCAGATTGAGCTGTTTCCTTCTGATGAGCACAAAAAGGATCAAGCCCGCTAATTGCCACTTGCAGCTATATATTCAGTTGGACTTACTATGTATATTCATTCTTGATTAATCTACAGATTATTTTTACGATTAATCAATTAATTAGTCAGTCTATAAGATACCAAAAAGTTATGAGAAACTATCCATTAATTCTCTAACACACCAAAGTGTGTAAATTGTGGCTTCATAAAAGGTTTTCTTGCTTTATTTAATTCATTTTGTTTTTTCCTTATATTTCCTTTATATGTACAGCATGGAGGCTTTTTTAATATACTGTATTGCCTCTATACTGTACAGGATGTGCTCTGTGCTGCACTGTCACTGGAATGTGTAGGAAAGCATGTATGTCCAATGCAGTAGTAAATTGCTGAGCCATAGTTATTTCCCTGTGTGCACTCAGACACAGCAGATGCCCCTGCAAAGCTCTGAACGCCATATTAGAACAGAAAGAAAGAAGTGCAGTTAGCAAAGCCTGCCAAGTCTTTTTCTTACTACTTAAAGGCCTCAGTGTACTGTACTATGTCTTAAAGCCCAAACAGCTGAAATACCATTCTTAAACACTGGATTATACTAAAATTGCAGGTCAATCTTCTCAATGAAATAGGATTGGAAGGTACAGTGCATTTACACAGTCATTCTGCACTGCAATATAGTTAACTGGTTGTCATATGGTACTACATGCCTTTTGGACAATGCCAAATAAATTGTGTTCATGTACAGTAACTCGATTGGTCAATAACATCTTCGATGAAACAAGGTGACACGCAGTCTCCATCGACAATGTATAGCCCAATGTGCAGTCTGAGGATGAGCTTTCCCTCACTGTTTCAAACAGCTGCTCGGAAGAGGAGGTCAAAGTTGGAGATGGAGTAGGCGAAAAATGAGCCCTCCCAGGTCCTCAGTGATGGAGATCTTCCAACCGAGACCAACAGCACCACCCTGGCCATGATCAACCTGTGCTGCCGCATAGCCGAGCGCCTTGAAGTACTGTGGCCGGCTACACCTCCTCACCAACAGCAGGAAATTAGTTTTTGATGCAGCAGCTCATAGCCTTAAGCACAAATAACCTTTTTTCCCTGACATTGCATATGAGCTGACATGGTCCTGGGCATCACATAAGGCTCAACTGTCACTGCCATTTACCCAGTTCTTGAACTTGGAGGATATGGAGGCTGCATGGCTAGCTAACATTCCTCCAACGGATGAGACATTTGCTGTCCATTTGTCACCAAAGCCTAATACCGCAAGCAGCAAACCTCTACCAGTAAGCAGTGCAAATTCTCCACCTTTCAGCTTGAAAAAATATACAGCACATAGGGGCTGACTGCTCACATGCTTAAGGCTGTATTCAGACCTAATCAGCTGGTGCGGCAAAAACACCAACCCTCCTATTCATTTAAATAGGGGTAGTGCATTTCAACGCCGCACCAGACTGCAACTGGAGAATTGAGCCAGTGTCAACTTTTGGAGAAACGCTACAACACTGTGGCTAAAGGCTGCAGTGGCTAATCACAGCCAGATCAGAAGAGTAAACTCTGCCATGAGGGAGTAAAAAGACATTACTAGGATGAGGGGAGGACATTTCTCTTTGTTTGATAACATTAAAAGTATAGTTAGACTTTGCTGTCGTCTTTCCAACTCATTTTAAAAAAGACAAGAGAAAAAGAGCTAGAGGGTAAATGAAGAGAGGGAGCATTGGTAGCAAGAAAGCTGGTGAATCAAATCAATAAAACACTATTGTCTGATTGTTTCACAGTGATTATGTTCTGGGGCACAAATAAACACGCCCACAACCCCCCAACACACACCTCCGCTCGACCTTGCGGCTAAACGCCGCACTGCCTGATTTGGTCTGTATATGGCCTAACACCGCCTTGATGCTGCAGGCTTATCAAGCAGAGAAGCCGTGGGATCTACACAAGGCCCTGGCAATGGAGGAGAATCCTGCCAAGTTGCTGGATGAAGCACGCAGGACAGTGGCCATCACTCTAAGGAAAGGCATGACTCAGACGGTAGTTGCCCAGCGTCACCTGTGGTTGACACTAAAGGAACTGCCAGAGACGCAGTACACTGAGTTTCTCCATCAAGCTGTTGAGCCTGCTGGCTTATTCGGACAGGCTCTGAAGAAAGTCAGAGAAGGAAGAAGCACTATGTATCAGTAAGGCCTGGCATTGTTACGCACAGCCAATGCCTCCAGCAGTCAAAGATGCACAGTTCACACTCCCTCTCCCTCACGCAGCATACAGCCCAGAAGAGACACATCCTGGAGAATTACTCTCACCAGCCATCAGCACCCACACCCGAACAACAGCCCCAATACCAGCCAAAACAGTCCACATAGGCTAAACATCTTTTTTTTTTCCAAAACAAGCGGCAACTACCAACTCATCCTCCACAGCGAGGAGGGAGGAGGCAGTCTTACACCTAGCTCTCCCAAGGTGAACAGAGGAGACAGTCGAGTTGGGGGTGCTTGCGGTCTCTCTTTTGCTGCCCCACAGTATATCCTCAAATAGTGGAAATAAATGACGAAATAGCCCCTCATCTGCTCCCAAACTCAGACCGCTCCTGGTCATTGCTCCAGCCCCCAGCAGAGGAAAATGCGGTACCACAAATGCTCAGCAGACTTACCATGAGAGAAACCTCTTGGCATTGTAATGTCAAAAATACATTGATCCTGCAAGAGAGGAAATCCATTCTCTGCTAGAGAAAAAGGTTATAGGGTCCCCATGAACGAAGCTCAGGGTGGATTTTACAGCCATTACTTTGTGATAACGAAAAAGAATGGAGGTCTCTGTCCTATTTTGGACTTGATGGTGCAAAACAAATGCCTGAGAAAGTTCAAGTTCAAATATATATTACCGAAACACAGATTCTGTTTCTGCACTTTGCCTACGACACCACAAAGTACAAATACAAATTCTGCTATTCAGCTTATCCCTTGCTCATTTTCACCAAATACCTTGATGCAGCACTGACACCAATCAGGGGACACGAACCCTTGACTACCTGGACAATATACTGATTCTGTCAGACTCGGAGTATCGAACCGATTGGAGACTCGCCAACAGTCTCTAGAATTTGCATTGAATAGGAAAAAGACCTGCCTCACTCCCAGCCAGAAAATTTGTTTTCACTGTCTGGATTGGGTATTCTTTAGACAACCGAGCCCGGTTCTCATCCCTGAGACTGACCGCTTTCAACTGATGTCTGTCTGTGTTCCAGCTGCATCACATTGTGCGTCTCCGTCAGTGCCAGTGCTTGCTGGGACTGGTGGCCTCTATGATTCCAGTGGTACCTCTGGGTATGCTAATGATGAGAAAATTCCAGTGCTGGATGCAGACCAGACAGGTGTTCTCCTCTCATCGGAGAAAGGAGAGGATGCGGGTCACACCATTGTGCCTGAGGGCTCTGCTCCCATGGAGAGAACTGGTGCATTTGAGTAAGAGTGCTCTCGGTTGTTCTAGTCACCATGGATGCATCCAAGTGGGGCTGGTGAGGCCTCTGCAGGAATGTGCATGTGAATGGGACATGGACAGATGAGGAGAGGTCATAGCGTATCAGTCTGCTGGAGCTCTATGCTGCGTATCTGCAGCTAAGACCATTTTACAGTATGGGTGTGTTATCAGGACAGTATTTTCTAGTACGTAGCAAAGAATAGGTGCATAATTGCGCAGGTAAACAAACAGGGAGGGATGCTCTCTCATCCCCATCTCTCTCTGTCTCACAGCCTAATCTCATGGAGCGGTATTCACTTGCTGTCTCAGAATGACACACATCTCAGGAATACTGAACAGCAGGGTAGACCTTCTCTCCATGGGTTTTCCACTGGCAAGAGAGTGGAGACTGCTCACCGATGTAGTGGAACCGATATGGGGTGGCTTCAGTAGAGCCACCGTTGACCTGTTTGCCTCAAGAGAAAATATACCCTGTCCTATGTTCTTCTTGCTACAGGACAGAGGCGTGTCTCGGGTTAGATGCACTGGCTCATCAGTGGTCTTGGACACTCCAGTACGGCTTTCCTCCGGTGGCACTGATCCAGACCACATTGGAGCATGTGCGCATAGGTAGATTAACTATGATTATGATCACCATGTGATGGCCCAAAAAAGCATGGTTCTCTGAGATTATTTCTCTTCTGAACAGGAAACCGTGGTGCCTCCCTGTGTGCAGAGACCTACTGTCGGAGCCCCAGGGACAGATTTGGCACTTGTACCCTGAAATCTGGGATTTGTGGTCCTGGCCCCTGAAAGGGAGAAACTGGTGGCGAGGTTGCCTGCCAATGTCACTAACACAATACAGAGTTCCAGAGCAGTGTCCACGCAAGGGTTATATAGGCTGAAGTGGCGTTTATACAATGCTTGGTGTCATGAAAGGAATATTATTCTGTTGCAAAGCTGAAAGCTCTATTCTGACATTTCTCCAAGAATTATCGGAAAGAGGCCTTTCCTTTCTCCCTATTAAAGTCTATCTCTGCCATGTGGGATTTGATGGAAAATCCTTGGGGACCTTGCTCTGTGGGCATTGATATGCTTTCATATAAGACAGCGTTCCTATTGGCTCTGTGCTCAGCGAAATGTGTGGGAGACATCCATACACTCTCCATTCATCCTTCATGTTTACAGTTTACACGGGACAACTCTAAGGTGATACTGCGTCCTAATACATCCCTAAAGTACCTGCCTTATCATACAGGGCATTATCTTTTGAACTCACATCCTTTTCACCGCTCCTATTTGTATCAACCGAGCAACAGTGTCTGCATAATATATGCCTGATATGTGCATTGCCCATGTTATGTTGAGCGAATGAGGGAAATACGTACAACTGACCAGCCAGTTGTCTGTTTTGCCAACCCAGTTACAGGGAAGGCACTTTCCAAGCATCACCTTTTTCATTGGATAGTAGAGGCCATTTCATGTGCTTATACCTGCAGGGCATCAAAAATGCGTGAGGGTGCATGCACAAACACTCCACCAGGGGGATGACCACATCTTGGATTTCACTAGAGGACGTGTGCTCTGCTGTGAGCTGGGCTTCTCCCCATATATTCATGTTCAAGTTTTAATGCCTGGATATAACAGCACAGGATGTCATTCAGTCTATGCTTGCAGCAGGAGGGTGATGTAGCTGACGTCATCACGGCTGCTGTATCAAGGCCAGTTCAATTCATTCTATCTGCAGGGGTGTTTTTGGGCGTGTTGCTATATCGCCATACTAATGTGTTGTACCGAGTGTACCGACCGAAAAGGAATTGGAGGTTATGCACATAAGCAGTGTTCCCTGAGGCAGGGAAACGAGGTGCAACGCAAGTCAGTCCGTCACTGCCTATTATTTGGCTCGATGATGTGCAGTTTAGATTGAGGAGCAGAGACGGTGCAGGGTCCTTTGTAGACCCAGGGTAAAGAAGGACTCTCCCTGCCTGTGACAGTCTCATTGGCTTTGACAAGTGTTTTGAGAAAGGTTCTTCAGGTTAGTCTTGTGAGGATGCAATCCTCATACTGATGATGTTGTACCTTTTTTCTCACCCTCAGGGAACATTGGTTATATGCATTACCTCCAGATTTAGTTAATGTTGACAGAGCCCTATGTTTCAAGTCTTAATGCTAAGGTAAGCTAAGCAGGTGCTGAGAATAGCTTTATATTTACTGTACAGACATGACAGTGGTATCAAATCAGCATACTTCACAAAATGTCAAACTACTCCTTTTAAAAATACATGGAAAGTAGCATGCTGCAGCTTTAATTATGATTTTATCTACAAGCCTCCATATTTGCTGAAATATAGTTCAAATCTGTGAACATATGAAGCCCTGATGTCCTTCTAATGGTTTGTGGCTACTGTTTATCAGTAAGTACCGTAAGATTCTGTTGTCAATACTGTATCTGCTGCAGTGTCAATAAGACAAGGATTCTGGATTTACTGTTCTTGGCAATCAAAAAGATCTTGATCTTGATTCATCCCAAGATGCATCCAAATGATTATTAGTTACGTTTTTAACCAAATCTCCTACAGATCAAATAGATTTTTCACAATGTCTCTATATTTTGTCTGAGCTGGATTGCTCTTCTTTTACTTCATCTTACCAGTGTACTCTGGATCCACATGAGGAGGGTAGAAGCGGAAGTTGATGAAGAAGGGAATAGGCACTCCAAACTTGAACCACTCCACCACATAGGGAGGCTGCTGGCCATCCAGGGGAGGGGACACGTCACACCCCAGGATCACGCTCTCTCCAGCGCGCGCCGTCACAAACCGGGGCTCCTCTCTCACTCCGTGGGCACCTAAGAGGATGAAAAAGTAGCTTTTTACTACAAACAAGGAATCTTAATGTTCATCTGAGCAGAGCCTGACATGCAAGAGAACAAGGTACAGGTAAATTCTTCTGCACAGAAATCCTGCAGACCAAGCAGAAAAATGGAACAAACCTACTGTTAGCTTAAGATACAGTGAATTCTCCTGGACAATAAGATAGCTAGGACTATGCACATGAGTAAACCCTCTCCTTTTCACCAGCTTTCTTCATCCCTCCAAAGAATGGCCTATCGTCATCTGTCACCTGCATCTGCTGGTGTGTGTTTCGTGGCTTTGCCATACTGTACTATAAATGAGCTGCCAAGGGGTTCCATTGATCATAGCTGGCTCCTGCTCAGATGAGCTTTACTATGAGCACCACAAGGCCTGGCGCTTAGCCATGAATGTCCAGGCACGCTGCCGAGCGTTGACCTATCAGATGACTGAAAGGTCGGCATACCTGCCTCAGCAGAACGCTCACTCTGGGAATGGATTTTCTCCAGCTGCCACCCCCGCTTTCATTGAACTGGCTGTATCTCCACCGTTAGAGCAAGCATGACTACCCGCCCTCGCCCAGAGGGAAAATCGCTTCAGGGATCAAGAGACATGCTGACGTTTCATTCTAGAGAACCACCACCTGAATAACTTAACACTTTCATTAGCAGTATTATTTGCATTATCAGGGATCATTTTTACAGGAAGAACAAATTCGTTGGGACTTTGAGGCATTATGATCTGTGTTCGCCGTGTCATGTTTCACCACCATCGCTGTTGTGTGAAATGGAAATATTCTTGTCAAACCTGTGAGCAATTTGACCTTTCAGCTTCAACACTGGAATTAAAACCCAAATATTTTCTCTCAGTTCTTCTGTCTGAAAACTAAAGCCTTAACTCCACCCCTAAAGGCCATATGCATCACTTAGTGATTGTGTTTACCAGTTTAATCTGCATTATCCTGTGATAGAGTTAATCCACTTTATTCATTTCAGCCAACACAGATTCTGGACTGAAACAGAGCAGATTAAATCAAATTACACTTTTTAAAGGGGTGATGTGGTCTGCCAGTTAATGGGCCTCAGTCCTGAAATCTGCTTTGCGCCTCTTAAGTAAGTAGGGGGAAAATAGCTATGCTATGCTCACCATGCATGAAAATTTAACAGCTGTAGTAGGTTTTTGATGCAAGAAGCTACACAATTCTGAATACTAACCTAAAATAATTAAAACCCAACCAACTAGTCATAAATATTACAATTAATTAAGCTCATAGGGGAGCTGATTGACAACTACAAGCCACAAAGGCTGTGTATCAAAGATTGAACAAAATACATTCACTAAATTGGACCATCTAAATAATGTTGGTATTAAAGCAGCATTTTTCATTCAAATGAAACTAAGGGGGAATCAGTGTTTGATCAAGCACAGTGTAGCGTGTCAAAATGCATAAAGATTGCTAAGACTGAACAGGAGGAGAGTCAATTGTTGTGGAAAGCTTTTGTGGGCATGATGTTGTCCTGCAAACTGTAAAAACTATGACCTTTTAATATACTTCTGAAAAAACCTGTCCCATCCAGTTATAAAGCAAAACAAAATCAGAAATCTCCCAAACTAATCCTTCCAGGCTTGCCAAAAGCCTGAAATTCACACCTGAGCATGCTCCATTGCAGCCTCATTTATAACACCTTTAAAAAAAGATTATAATAACCCCTTTCAACACCCCATACAGGGCTTGTGCCGAGCCATATGACACAAAATTTTCCTGTTAAATGCTCTTTAGAAAAGTCCACTCAATTTGGATTCTAGATCAGTGGGTGCTCCGGCACTCTGGGGTGCTTTAAAGGAATGATTTCACATTCTGGGAAAAATGCCTGCTTTCTCACCGAGAGTTAGATGATAGAATCAATACCACTTTCATGTCTATCTGTTAAAAATGAAACTGCAGCCTTAGCTTAGCATAAAGCCTGGAAACAGGGGAGAACAGCTAGCTTGGTTCTGTGTAAAGGTAATAAACCTTGAAAACTCACTAATTAACATTCTATCTTGATTGTTGAATCCCCCCTCTCCCACTCTCCTCTTTCTTTAAGGACAATCAAATGTATTTTCTTTTGTTACTGTACATATACAGAACATTTTTAATAAAAATTTTACCACATCATAGTTAACATTTACATTTATAAATTACATTTTCATCAAACCATAAGACATAAGATATCAACATGAAAATCCCCATATTAAAATCCTTATTAAATATGCACTTTTGCAGCTAAGACTAGTGACAACAGCTCATGGTTGCTGGTTGTCATAGTAACACAACCTGCTTTGTGGCATGCAAAGTTTTCCAGGTGGGCAGCGGTCAGAAATAGTGACTGCTTGAGTAAGCAACGGGAAGATTTGTTACAGAAATGCTGATACATCTCCAGTCTGAGACAACCAAGTCTGAGACTCACTGTTCTAGGTTGTCTGGAAACACGTGTGTACCTGCGCACGACTGTCAGATAACAAAAGATGGTAGAGACTTTGAATGTCTTTAACTTATGGGTCCGACACTTGCACTCTATAGCTTTGAGAAGAAACAAAGCAGGCTCCCATCCATAATGAAACACACTGAATACATTGTTTGGTTTGAGTAAGTAGAGTCACTTGACATGAAGCACAAGCTCAAACCTTGTGGCACAACAGTGCATGCTGCTGAAATCCATTGTTTTCTCAGCAGACAGTTCAGGTTGCAAAAGCTTAGTGGGTTCAGGTTTCTGGCTGAAATTATTTTTGGATCCTGGTGGCAGGGAGAGCACATCTTAGACTGAGAATAGACTTTTAAGGTTTGAAATAATGTATTGAGGGGCTAATAATTATCCAATTCCTTTATGAGATCCTCATGAAGCGACAATCAGCACAGGCTTGGTCACAGCTTTTGCCATTTTCATTTCCTTAATGGAGACACAGTGACCCGCTTGGGTTTATGGGCTTATTCAGGGGAAAATATTTATGCTCTCAACAACACATAAATGTGACGCAGCAGAACAAGCTTTGTCTTCAGCCTGAGATCTTACAAATAAACAGTACTGTAGATATTAAAGGGATCAATACAGCCAAGAAATGATGGCAACTCAAGACTGCTTTGGCACTGTACATGTCAACTAGACTCAAGTTGCAGAGTGAAGCTTGAAACTCTCCAAATACAGACAGGCAGAAATCTGTTGAGTAAGATCTGCATAAATCACACAGCTAATAAATCCAGGAGACCAATATGTTTTATGTATCTATCCTCGCCATATAGTGAATTTACTGCTATGATTGTGAATTCCTGAAGGGTAATATTTCACTCACCTGTCAAGATAAATCACCTGTACGGCAGGCAGTTCATGTACAAAAGCAAAATACAGGGGGAATAATTCCTCATTGTTTGGCATAGGTTAAACAGGCAGCACCACAGCGAGTTAGTCAGAATGAGGGCTTTGCTTTTGTTACAGCTTCAATAATTATAATGATCTTTATTTATAGAGCACTTATCAGAGAGGTGTTTCACAGTGATTTAGAAGATAAATTAAAAAAAAAAAAGTATTAGCAAGGCACGAATGTGAATAAGACCATGAACTGATCGGAGCAGCCAAAGAAAAACATTTACTGATACACACAATGTGAAGTAACAAACATCATAAACCAATAAGAGACATCTGTTCGAGGTCAAGCAACAGCTGCCCAGACCAGCACATGAATCATTACAGCAGAACGACGGGGTCATGTGGGGTTAAATCCGCAAGAGATTTCAGCTGGGAGTGTTTTCAAGTGGCAGTGGCTGAAAATGGCTTTCGCACAAAAAGCACACTACTCTGTATTTTCAGTAATGATCACAGATTTGTACAGTAAATAGTCTCTCAAGGCAATTTTGGGCAATAATCAGGCCGAGCAGAGCCTGCAAAATGTTTTGACAGTAATGAGGTCCAATAACACACTGTACAATATTGAGAAAAAATATGAAAACTGAGGGGGTTCAATAAGAGACAATTTTAGTTGAACAGTGCTTGGATGTTCTGGTCTTGGGTGTCTAAACCTCTTTTTCTGACGCCAGCACAATATTTCACACTAAAACTAAAATCTAACATTTACCCCACTTGGATTCAATTGTGCGTATGATGTATGGTGACCATTGCTCACTGCAGTTAGAGACTTTGTAGAGGATATATCAAAGAGTTGAAAAGCTGTGTGTGCTTCACAGTGATGAGGATATGAGCGCCGCTTTACGCTGGACAGAGCTTCCGATGTGGAGGATGTAATGGAATATAGACTGGACGAAGGCTGGAGAGAGAATCTCAAGGACGTGCAGCCACTGGGCTGGATGGGCCACTGACAGGGCGGTAATTGAATGCCAGCCTGCATGTGCTGAAGGTCACATCAGAGAATGGCTTGCTTGTGTGTATGTGTGTGTGTGTGTGTGTGTGTGTGTGTGTGTGTGTGTGTGTGTGAGGAGGTAGTGGTGTTGGGGAAATTTGTATCTGTACATATATATGTACCACTGTTAATCTGGATCTGTAAAATTTAAATATACAGCATTTAAAGTACAACAGAGCACAAACTTCCCTGGTCTAGGAAAACAGCAGATAGCATAAAACTGCACACAACCTGAAATGGATATTACAGAAACAAACAGCACAAACAGCTGGATGACTAGGCACCTATTATACAATGAAATTTAGCCTGTGGCATTACGTTTAGATGCTCACTAATATCTGAGTTTTGATCATGAACAGGATATGACGTCTGCATGGAATATGGAGAAACCTGGTGATTCATCTCTGTATATGTTCCTAATATTATTCAGCTGAGGCACCTGAAGTGTTTCTATGCTACAGTATCCCGGTTTGGATTGGGATAATCCAGCTAGCTCAGATTTCTTAAAACGGGGAGGAACTGGTTTTTGACACAGGATATGATGTATACAACTGTAATAATGTGCCAACTTGATCATAACCAGGACACTACGTGTGGTTTGGATAAGGGAGATATTTTTTCAACACATGAGAAGAGTCTGACTGCGGACCTCATGTCTGGAGACCCCAGATCTGTGAGCCAGTGGGAAGAGAGTAGGGTCCCTAGAAGTGAGATGCATCACTTCTGTTAGCGATCTTTTTACCTTTTTTAAAATTTGAAAACATTTATCTGATGAACAGTTTAAGTAGCGTTAACATAATGGTGTCTGTGAGGTAAAAAGGTAAATAATGTATGAAAGAAATATGTTTCTGAAAAAATACAACCTGGTTGACATTACATGAAATGCAGGTGTTGTTAGCCTGCTGGACAAGCTAACATTTATTTTACTGAAGCCCTGAAAAACCTTTATAACCTATCTAATATATGCCCTGGAATAAAACTTCAATCAGCTTCTCTTGTGCTGTCAGTGTCAGCATTTGATTTTAGTGACTTATGTGTGCCTTTAAAACATATAAATAAATTCAGAAATATTAAAAAACAGGGTAATGTTATGTTATTGGCATACACACAATACCATATACAATAGGCTAATCTTTAACAACACATTAGCTGACGAATATTAATGTTAGCATTAAGTTGGATCTATTTTTTCCACACCTTGCTAATGTTAAAATACTACTATTAGTGACAAACATCTTTATAAAAGACTGAAGATATTGTTACATTTCCACAGTAATACTTGAACATGTCACTTGTGTGGCTTTCTTGGATTTGAATTTCACTTACAACATATTTTTTATATAGAAATAGAGTTCTTTTACCCTCTCATTCTGAGTGAAAGGGTGATAAATAAACCATAAAAGTGGCCTGTTTGCTTTTATACTTTTTGTGGCAGAAAAGGAAGTGATGCCCCTTGTGCCAGAGGACATGACGCTCTCTCTCTCTTACAGCATCCTGCAGTGTTCTGCAGGTTATGTGTACTGGGCAGCGTCAAGTTATGAATGTGTGTAAATGTGTGAGTGTGAACAAGAGCATTGCTCTCAGCAAAGAAGAAATAAAAATTAATAAAAAAGGGGGACAGTTGCACTTATGTACTGCACCCACATACTTCAGAGCTCTTACTCAGCAGCAGCAACTTGCTAACAATTACTCTGATTGTTGGTGAGCATCAGGAATCTGACTCCAGCTCAGAGACTCTTATCATTTCCACTCTTATCACTCATGGTGAGTGATACAATCAACTCTGGTTTCCCTCGTTTCCTCTCCTTCTCTTTCAGTTTCTCTCTTTTACACATATCAAGCAGGAAACACAAAGACTTAGACAACTACTCTTCAGCATGCAGGGTGTTCAACACCTGAATTTTCAAGGTGTGATCTAACACATTTCACATGTTTTTTACACAGCACTTTGCACACCAAAAGACTACTACTTCTACTACTTTTTCTAATGCAAGTTATTATGCTGTCCACTATTATGAAACACAAACAGCAGAAAATGCCCTTGTTGTCTACTGCTTTTACATGTCTAAAACCAACTAGACCTGTATTATATATTTTGGTGAGTTTTGTTCATTTTTACTGAAGGTAAAAATGTCCAGTCACCTGTCAATGGTGTTATACCCCTCTACCAAAGAGTAAATACGCACAAGATGCAAGTGTCAGCCATGGTTGTCCACTGCAATGGCATCTACCAAAGAGTATACATATACATGATATGTCAGCGTTGTGGTTGTCCATAAATCGACTTTTATCCAGTTTTAAGCCACATTTTTACAATAAACTTTTTGATCTTGGTCATTTTTAACTATATCTTTTAACTGGACAAAGGATTTTAGTTATCGGATGCCTGGATCTCAAGTTATCAGAGAAACAAGCTGAGCAAATGTTAGCAGCCGCTTGGCTCACACTCAGCCCCGACAGCCTGTTTTCGCCGAACAATGTCAGAAAAAGAAAGATTTTTTTATGTGAAACTGCTTTATTTAGTGTTTTAATCACCGGGTCTATTTTCTCCAATACTTGGTGTCACTTCAGATTTCCGTTAAGTTGATTAAAACTAGGACACACTTTTCAGCGTTGTATTATTCCAGCAGACATTGGTTTTCAGCAAGTGTAAAATGTGTCAGTTTTCTGCCGCAAAGTGTCGCTGTTGTTTTTTCTCTTCTTTGAAGTCTTATTTCACCGATAATGCCTTGCACGACAGACTATCCAAGTCTTACATTAGTCACTCATAGGAAAGCTTTATGCAACAGGTAAATGTAAGTGTCTATATCAAGTCCAATTTAAAAGTTCGATTCAAGTCAAAGACTAGGTCTATCTTTACGCAACTGGCCCCCGGTCTCTTCATTATTTAGCCCTCTTTAATGGCAAAGTCCCCCCCTCTGACAAGCAATGCTCAGTCAGGGATGCAATGGATGTGCTGACACCTGCTCAAACACAGACCAAGGAGAGAGAGAGAGAGAGAGAGAGAGAGAGAGAGAGAGAGAGAGAGAGAGAGAGAGAGAGAGATGTGTGAAATGGGTTTTGCCTGCCAAAGGCACAAAGGGCAAACCAACATTGCTGGGTACTGCACTGCCGGAGGTGCACATTATAGGACGTCTTTGGCAGAAGCTGTAAGTCACAGCATTTCAGTAATTTTTTTAGAGTCACTAAAAGCTGTTTTTTTAGATAAATTATAAATACTTTAGCCAAGATGTTCATATATTACATGCGAGCTGCTCAGACATCCACAGAATAACATCGGCTCCACATATCTTCAAATCAATGAATCCACTTCCATATAATTCCCATTTGCTCGCTCCCTCTCACTTCCTCCTCTGTGAGTCTCTCGTATACACACTCAAGCTGCGGTTCAGAGTGACATAAGCGTGCTCACTGTGGATTCAACACCGATCACTGGAAATAAGTGCTTCTCAGGAAAATACATGTATGTGTTTCCTGAAAATAGAAGGAAAACATGACATATTCAGGATTCAAAAGTTCCTTGATTGAAGGATTGAATATTAAACACAGTATGATATCAATGTGATTATTCATCATGTGGTTTGTTTTATGTTTCAATATCTTATTATATGGGAAACTTGTTTTAACTCATTAGCATTATTACCATCATTTAACGGGGACTTTTGTTTGCTTTCCTTATTATCTTTTGCAAATTACTCTTTTGTTAGCTTTTTAAGCACTTTGCAACACTTGAACAACAGTCAAAGTATTATGGTCAAATAAAACAAACACTGTAAGATTTATGATAGACTCTTATGCTAAACTCTTTAGTAGCTAATGACAAAAATGTTAATAATATTATAATACTCATGGCGTAATCAAAGTAGCTATGACACTGCTAAATAGGCCTGCACACTCACACTCCCTGCAAGTCCCTGCAGTATTTTGACTATTTCTATTTATCTGTCTCTAAAGTCCACCTGAACTCCTCACTAAGACATTAAGATTATACCACCTCCACCTTTGCAACTGACAACGGTCTTTATTCATACAACCAGAAACGGTCACTCTTCAGGAAATTGGAAACATACTGTTAGTCATTTTGGCTGAACGACCAATGCTGTTTTCTGTTGAGTCTTAAAGAAGTTGTCTGAGACTTTCTGGTAAGAGAAATCAAAGTTTATTCTCCCTCGCTAGGTAGGAATACACCCTGTGGAGCAGGTACAGTGATGTAGAGATGCACCTATCAACACTGACCAACATAATCTTTAAAGGGGACGTATTATGAACATTTCCAAGTCTACATTTTTATTCTGGGGCTCTACTAGAATTTTTTTGCATTTGATTTAGAGTTGAAAAACTCTTTATTTATTTTGTACTGGCACTTAGGCACTCAGTTCAGCATCTGTCTCTTAACAGGCAGTCTTAGCTCCTGTCTCTTTAAGGCTCCCCTCCTAAGGAGCCCACTCTGTTCTGATTGGCTAGCTCCTGAAAGCTGTGCCTTCGCAGACTTCTGCCAGTTCAGAAGGGAACATCAACAAACTATAGTAACAGGATTTCACTTTTTCCCCATTCTTTACTCAAAATGTCAACTCATCAAATATATTGGTACACTTTTAAGCCTGAATATGATCTGAAATATGCATGTGGAGAACACACCTTTAGCAACAAATACTAAAGAACAGACGGCCGTTTGTCAGCATGCGAAAACAATTTGACATCAGTTTGATCAGGGAAGTAGAGCTAACATAGCAAATGGAGCATTCAGAACAGGCTGAAGCCATTTCTGATTTTGACATTCAGGGAGCATTTTTACATTTGTTCACCTAAAGTTTTGGATCTTTGACCATGTTAAACATAGACATCCAACATTATAACAGTATAAAAATAACAGAAAATCACAAAAACTATGTAATGCCCCCTTAAAGCTAAATTTGTATACTATTAATCATTTTATTTTCAATATATTTCATTTTGGAAATTGGTGCACTTTTATGGTTTAAGTATGTTACCCCATAAATGCCTATTGGGACAAAAAAAGTCACAATAATGTATGCCCAAGTTAAATATTGTGTACAACTTAAATTACATTATGATGATCCACAAACTATTGTTTTTTTCTTTCAATTTAAATCAGTGGATTTTCCTACACAGTGATTAACTTCATTTATCAGTTGACTGCCTAATTAATCACAGATCTATACATATTTAATTTTTTTAGCTACCAAATGAGATAGACTATTTGGTGTGCAGATCATTTAACTGGATATACTATAATAGTAATATCAACACAACATCATACTGTATTTGTATTATTATAAGTGGTGGAAAAAATAGCCCTACATGCTTTCAAAGAGATGAGGATCTAGTGGCTGGCAGAGACGTCCTTCCAACCAGAACCACATGATCTGTAAAACTGGCTTTCCCAGAATGCTGCAGGCTTTGTTTGCAAGGAGGCTCCACTGGGACTGGGACTGGACTGGCTGCGGGAGGAGAGTGGAGTGGAGAGGAGACGAAAGAAGAGGAGAGGAGAGGAGAGGAGAGGAGAGGAGAGGAGAGGAGAGGAGAGGGGAGGGAGATGGAAAAGGAGAGGGAGAGGAGGGGGAGGGAAGTGGAGGGGGCATCACCAGAAAGAGCTGGCACATGCCCAGTACTGTGAGTCTGCCATCCACAGCTTGAGCACAGGCCCTTTCCTAAGCTCATAAGCTTTACTGTCATTATTGTGAGTGAAAAAGTACAGCAGAGAAAGAAAAAAATGAATAAGAGAGATGAAGTTGTTCTGTAGGTTTGTTGAAAAATGACAAACTGGTTGGACCAAATCAGGGGGAGATCGTTTCAGAACGACTTGGCAGGCAAATTAAAGCACCAGTCAAGCAACTATGTGAAATACTTGGCATTAACCAGCTAATTTCCAAAAACAGGATCGGTGACAGCACAACTTGCATAGTGCTGCTAAAAATGGACAGTAATTAAACAATATTGTGCCCAAGTCATTTCTCTCTTCACGTTGGGGAAGTGAGCACAGTTTATTGATGCTCTACGAAAACAGGAGGTTGAGCTGAGTTGGCTGCTAGGGTTTTTAATCTAATGATACAGCATTTAGCTGCATGGCGGCTATTTGTGGAAGCAAGAAAGTCCTGGTTTAGGTCTCTGTCTTGGTTCTTGCAGCGCAGGTGAACTAAAAACTGCCAAGTCATATTGCGTGTGTTATTTGTTGGGTCTATTGAGATAATAATATTGAGATGATAATCTGCCCAAGATGTTTCACACCTTTTACCCAATTGATGCTGAGTCAAGCCAATGGCCATGAGTGACAAGAAGTTACCTACATTTACTCAAGTATTTCCATTTTATGCAGCTTCATACTGTCACTCCTCTACATTTATATATATCTTCATTTAAAAATAAAAATATTCTGGTGTAAAAAAAAAAAAGCACAAAAAACAACATTCACAGGATTTGATCAATCAATATATTATATGTTCATATTATGTGGATAACATAAGTTAAACATCACAGATTCATATGAAACATTTATGACTGTAATAGCTGAAAAAACAAGAAACACAAAGTTGCAACAGGTCTAATCCATAAACACATCAATCCAGAAATGATACAACTATCCTCTTCAAATACTATTTTTTCCTGTATTCATTTATGGCCTCAATTGCTTTCACTGACCCCATCTCTGCAACCCCATGTGGCATTGTATCATCTAGTGCTCATCACTGACCACTGAAATACTGCCAGGGCTCGCAAGCGACCTCAGAGGTCAAGAGGGCCTTAGTTCTTATAGATGGATTGTCAACTATGATTCAATGACTCAATCAAAATGGAATTCAACCAAAGCAGACATTGTCCCTTACAAAGAGACAGATTTCTATTCTTTTGTTGTGGTTTTATGAGGTTTGTATTCTGATTTCCAACAAACACTGAAAAGCAGTTATAACATACAGGAAAAATAGACAATCATGCCCATGACCAATATCATTAAAACTTTTAAAACCACAGCAGACAAATTAAAACACTGCTGTGAAAACATTTTCTGAAATATGTCACAGAACGCACCCTCACACAATGTCCCAGACAGTTCCGGCATCCAGACAAAAAAATGAAGACAGCCCAATCTATCTGAGCCACAATCTACAGCTGGACCCTCGAGAAAGTAGGAGGGCTTTCAGTCTCTGCCTCAGCACTACTGGGAAGCCTCAGATATGTGACTGACAGTTGTGACACCTTCACATATACTGTCTACGTCTATATCTCTTTCTTTGAAGAAGCGTGCCTTCAGAAGACACCCAGTGACAAGAACAAGTATGCCAAGCAAAGGTTCCCGAAGGAACTCCGGATCCTGTGAAACATCAAGGAGCATGCTCACAAGAAGGGAATTACAGATGAATAGGCTACCATCTGGCCAAAAGCCAGCTCAACAAATGCTTAAAAAACACCAAGTCCCAGCACAGGACCTGAGAGGAGAGTCAGTCTGCCATCAGTGACTCAGAGTGAAAATAGTCCTTCAAATACACCACTCCCCGACACTTGCCAATGACATTTAATTACTTCTATATCGCCATCAGCGTCACCTTGATTGGTTGCCAAGTCACCGTTGACTTTGCTGAACTAACCTAGAGTCTCCCTGACCATATGCTGCCTCCCCGATGGGCACTTGGCACAAGACAACTTCTTTGACTGTCCATTTACTGTGACTGACTGCTCATACCTGAGCTATTTTGTATAGATCACTGATTGATGTAGTTAACTGGTTGCTTTGTGGACAGAGCCTAATGAGATAAACATCTGAAGATAACAGTCTAATTTTCTTAAGATTTTTTGTAATTAGTCTTATTTTTCTGATGAGGATGTGGTCACTTAAGTTCTATTAATTACTATTTCAGAACACGGTGGCTTTTGAAACTGGTTATTTGTTGAATTTAATTAATTATCCCTTCAGAAGGCTGTAACTTGTTTCCATCCTTTAAGTTTAATTCATTCTTTAATTAAGAAGTTAATCCACAGCTCACTGCAAAGCTCAACACCTCCAGCACTCGCCAAGAATGACAAATGGCAAATGCATGAGATTGTTGACAAGGTGCAGGTGAACGAGGCTGTATTCAAATTTAGACAAGTTACCATAAGAGTTACAATTTAGACAAGTTACTAGGCATTAATGCCAGAGGCTGTGTTGGAGGGGGAGGGTGTCGTTTCAGGTACAGGTGAGACGAATGAAATATAGGCCAGTCTAAATAATAGATCCATGAGTTTGAAGGCTTATTAGATGCCAAAACTGGAGCAAATTATTCACATTACAAAGTTCTGTGCCATTTTAACTTGCGCATATATCAATGCCGCACCTGACCGGATGACACTGCATTGTGCTGCAGCAAGGGTTGAGCTAAATTTTTAGCATGCATTTTCTTTTTCCAAAGCTTTCTGCATCATCACCTCCTCAGTCATTTTGACTGTCTGAACACGGCCTTATACCGACTCTGTGCACTCTTTAGTTACTGCGGGCAAATGAGACATTTCTTTTGACTGTCCGACGTGTTGTCTTGCCTGCAACAAAAAGACTCAATGGCTGGATGGACAAGCTTGTCCTGAGGCTTAACCAGAATATTCAGCCATTAACGCATTAGAGATGGACAAGGTTATCTGAACAATGAGTCAGGCCCTCAAACGTAATGTAAACCCTCAATCCTAATGTAAACCTTCAAAGACATTGCTGCTATCCCACTTTTGATTAGACATATTCTCTGCTTTCTCTGCTAGGAACAAACAACATTGTGTCTTGAGAAATCCTGACTCCCTCAGCTCTTCTGTCAGGTCTTTGTTCACTGACTTCACCTTCCACTTTTAACACCATCCTGCCAGCCACCTCACAAAAAAAGATAATCTCAGCTAAACTTGACCCATTTACCGCATTGGCAGCTTTTAATTTTTCTTACAGATCTGAGACACCTCATGTCAGACAGCGTTTCTATAAACACAACTCTATAGGGACACAGGGCTGCAACAAATGACTATGTTCAGTAGCAATTTCCCTTTTTTTGACAAGTCTATAATACTGTATATTCATCACAGATTATAGTACAGCAGCCAAATTTGGTGTCTTACAATGGCGTCTTTCCCAGACTCACACAACAGCAAACCCAAGTATTTACTTTACAGTAACACGAAACAGAGAAGGGAAATCTTTTTTCAATATTCTCATTCATTTTCAGTTAGTTGTCTACAGGATTCCTAAGCTACTCGTTACGTGCTTTTGTTTTCTTATGTTCCATTTACATCGTACAGCCTCACATTTTCAAACTACTCATGTTTGCAGATGACACCACCTTCATGGCCGCCATGCCGTGAACAGCACATCTATGCATGGTAAGAACATGTCCCACGTCACATCAGGTTTTGCCACCAACAAAACTCACATGTTGAAGTGAGAACTGACTTCCAGTGGAGCCCAGGTGGTCACCTCTTCTAGACTAACTATACAGAGCATCTTGCAAAGTCTCACTGCAACACGACATTCAGTTCATATTGGATTTGATATGTGTTTTACTATTTATTTTTACTGTTTAAGCACAGCTACGTGATATCATAGCATGATATTTTAATTAGCAGTTCAGTAAAGGTCCATTAAAGATAAGCACATCCACACTTTCCTGATAATACCTAATGTCCAGGATAGAGTCTTTAAATCTTTAATCTTCACACTGACGACACTATTATTAAAATGATTATTGTATTACTCACATAATATTGTTGGTTTGTATATGTTCTTAATATGATTCTTTTAAAATATTTCAAGAAAAAATATTTTACATTAATTGTGGCAGGATTTTTTTAGCAATTTGAAATGTAATTCTCCACAGGGAAATAAAGCTATTCTTAATCTAGTTTTTCAGTTTTCTCATTGGCTCTTTGTTTAACATTAAGCAAAATGCACATTTTCAACCACAATGTGATTAATGTTCACTGGTACCTAGAAAATCTGACCTGCAGCTCCCATGCATGAATTCAATCACATTATCCTCCAAGTCTGACCTCGCAAAATCCCAGAAAAAGAAATCAAATGTACATTAATATAGTATTTTCTAATTGCTAGATTACGGTCAGGTGCAGACCACCATTTTGTTTGCATGATATCCAATCCAAAAAGATAGGGCAGGTGCTGAAACTGCTGACATGGACAGCACTTTGCATCACAAAGCAGGTGTAAAAAATGGCAACTTTTTTTTTTTTTTACTTACGTATGTCCTCAGAAAGCAGTCTTTCAATGGATTATGCTGCAAGAAATGCATGTGACTTAAGGCATCCATCGAATTAAAACTGCATGAATATTGCCTAAACTCTGAAAATAGGCTTTAAGTGTTGTCTTTAACATTAGGAAAAAGTTGATGAATATAAGACTGGGTCCAGAAAATATATTCTGGGACATTGTAATATAAGAAGTAGACCAAATCTCATTCATCATTATTAATACATTGTGATTTGCGACTCTCTGGTGCGGCCTGTAAGCTTATCCAAAAGCACATCACCTTCAATGCAGCTCCCACAGCAGACAGCACCTTTGAATCAATATTATTAACCCACATATGCTTTTATAAAATGGAGACTTTTAAACAATGACACCCTTGAGAGGTTATCTGTCCCTAAATCAAACGTGTTCCACTGCATTACAAGAAGTTTTCACACTGTACTCTGGTAGCTCGGACCTGGCTGGCATCACCGGAGGAGCCAGACCTGTGAAGCAGACCAGTTTTGACTGGGTATGAGGGGTCATTGGGATCAGTTACCAGGCGACAGCTTGGCACATGTCTCCCTCGTCTGGACATGAATGGGAAAGCAAGGTTAAGTAAGTACATGGGCCAGAAAAAAATATGAACAAAAGGGATATTATGCAGTTTGTTGCTCCAAGAATGACCAGTTTATGAAGTCTCAGCACAAGGCGAGCCTTGCAGCCTGTATGTGCTCCGTGCATCACACACAACACCACACTGTGACCCTATACATGTGAATTTCAGCATACGATTCCCATGCATGCAGCAGTGGGCTCTATCAAATTGAAGAGTGCATTTTATCTGACACGTGATGCATTATTTAGTTACTTTTCCATCTTGAGGGCTCAGACGGTCACACCCCTCTCTGGAGAACTCAAATGGGACTGCTTGCTATGATACAATGCACACATTTCCCCCTCAGCCAGCGGTAACGTTATGTCCAATTTGCTCGCCGTTTTATCACACAAATGGGCCTTACAGATAGCACAATACAGGCCCTAACCCACAGCCATATCAATCAACCTATCTTTGCCATGGCCAATCATTCTAGGGTTTCTATAAGTGGCACATGAATTATCCCAGATGATCTCAGATAAGAACGCATGTGAGCCAGGCCATTTCAAGACAATTGTTTCCCTGATAACGAATTAACCAGGGCTGAACTTTCACGTGACATATGCAGCCATTTGTTAGAATGAAATAGCCCCCACAGTTCATATGACCCCCCCCCCCCCCCCCCCCCCCCCCCCCCCAAAAAAAATAAAATAAAATAAAATAAATTGTCATGCGATCACAAAAAAAGCAGCACAGAGCGCACACGAAGACACCAGAAACCATCTGCTATGTGCGGCACAACATATATTGCACTTCAACTCACCTTGAGCGGCCGTTCCTCTGGTGCTGAATACACTTGCTATCAGAGTGGCCACATACCAAATCATAGTACTATTGCCGACCAGCTATTACCACGCAAAGTGCCCCGTTCAACCAATCTCTCATATTCGACCTTGCACCTCACGGTCTCTTAGCAAAACCCCCTTTTCATATCCTATTTTCTTTCCTCGTGGCGTTTCCCTTCATCCCTTCCCTCCCCCGTCCTTCCATCCGCATCCTCTCCCGAAGAGACAGAGCACCTGCACCGCCGCGTTTGTAGTAGACGGAGCCGTTTTACGAGCGCATAGTGAAACCAAGTGTGAGAATGCAGCCACAGGTCCGCCTCTTCTGTCATTGGATTGGTTGCTGATTGAGGCTTTGGGGCGTGTATTGGTTCTCCGTACGCCCCGCACCCGAATGACAGGAGAGCGGCCGTGCGCCGATTCAAGGTGAGTTGGAGCGTGCCGTAGTAGTGGAACCGCAGTATCATGCGCATTGACAAGAGAGCAGTGTCCACATCTTTAAATACCTCTCCTAAACTGGCCCCACGTGCACCATCACCGCCCATCATCCATTCATCCTACACAGGGCTTTTTTTTTTTTTTTTTTTTTGCACAATTCATCATATCAATATTGGCACCGTCTGTTTATGCCGCAGGTGCATATGCGATTAAAAAGGAGGGGGACGCTGCATGGTGTGTGCGTGTGACTCATCTGTCGCTCACGCATAGCCCTCGGCTGTTGTCATGTCGCTGTCACCGACATATAAACGCTCTTTTTTGGCCCGGTTACCGCACCGTGTCTGGCTTTCTGTGATGGGTGTGGCGACAGATCGCTACAATACCGTTCGCCCTGTTTTTTCCTCGACGGCCGCGAGCGCGAGGATGCAGCTCCATCACGCTGCCCACTGCGCACACATGGTTACCACTGATAAGCCCCCCTTTTCCCTTCCCTTTCCCCTTCCCCTCCACCTCAGATACACTCTCCCTGTTTCTAAATGCATGACCACAGAGGAATCATAACGCCTGTGCGCCTCTGGCTGCTCGACATCAGCTCACATCTCACCCAAATAACACCGCTTACACCGGCCATTGAGTGTTACTGGCAGATATACTGGAGGTGATCTGTCATTTGAGAGGACTTTAGTGTGGGTCATATTGGTGTTTTTGCAGTGTGTCACATTTATGTCTCGGCGTTTATGTCTGTCTGTCTGTCTGTCTCCCCCCTCCCATCTTTTTTTTTGTGTCATATTTCGGTCTAAATCGGAACAATATTTTAAAGATAGTCTCCATTCTTTTTTGTAGCCCTTTTTAATCTTGCACTGAAATCCTGCTGAGTAAAAAAAATGTTATCACAGTTTGCAACTCAGCCTTGGCACAGTTTTGACTGGAATTTGATGTTTCCTCTCTTAGTGGACTTGAATAGTCTGGTCCCACACCTCTTCAGCCTACAACCATGCAGCATAGTGTGTTTAAAACCTTAACCACTGGCTATTGTGCTTATGTGTGAGCTTATTAAGGTATCAGATCAGGCCTCTGCATGTTAAATACAAATGAAAAGGGGGGGGAATCAACATGACCCACCAGCACCAGTCTTCCAAAAAAAAAAAAAAAAAAAAACTTCCCCATTTTTTGGAAGGTTTGACGGAGAGTGTTGTCTAGTGTGTAGATCCAAAATCTCCCCAAAATGTTCAGTTGGGTTGAGATGATTGCGAAGGTGATCGCTTTTTATTCACATCATTTTCATACTCATCAAACGGTTCAGTAAACTCATGTCCTGTATGAAAGCATCTGCATTCATTATGTTTCTCCGCTCAGATATTGAGTTTTTTCTATCTTACTTTAATTTTCTGTCTCTGTGTTAGTCTTCCTTTGAAACCTCGGGGTCAGGAGGTCCCTACGGATGTTATTGTTGGATGTTTCTGGATAGTTTTACAACTTTAAGCCTCTAAAAGCTGTTCGGTGTAATCAAGCTGCTCATAGACATGCAACCTGCCATAAGCAAGTGAGAGAAATTATTTGAAAGATATGAAAGATGTGGACGTTAAACAAAAAAAAAAAAAGAAAGGTGGAGGTATAACTGGATAATGCTACTCAATCATCTGAGCACCTCCCTCACAGCTGGACACAACATGCCATATGCACACAACACAGATGAGTGATGGGAGATGAAGTGTTGGAGGCTCAAGAAAAATTTGGGCATAAAAATCTCCCATAAGTTCTGTAAGATACCAGCATGACTACCGCTGGAGAGAAAGCTCCGCAGAAGACTCACTGGCATACTCGCATACAAGTTATGAATCCTAATTATCAATAGCTGTGCGGCAGGGAGTTCTTGTTTAGTAGCACAGCTGTTTGACCAAACAGTGGAAACGGATTTCACGTTTTAAACTCTTCTCCACAGAGAGGGCTGCACGGAGAAATTGTTATCTTCAGTGGCCAAGCTATTTTGAAGGTGTAGCATCCGTCAGACTCACAGATTCTCCCAATTACTGTCAGGGGAGGTATGTAATAGTGTGCAGTGACTTCTGAATCTCAAAACAAGGTCGCATTAACCTGCACATCCCCTCCAACCCTCACCAAAAAAAAAAGTTACAGTAGTGCTGACACCACATAAAGAACATAAAGGCCTATACCTTCAATAGGATAAGTCTGTTTCCACAGTGACGCACATGACATAATGGCTTTTGCTTCAGGAGGCCAGAGGAGAGACTGTTTTTGCTTTGTTTCCATTACAAAATTTGATTTCCTGCAAGCCAGGGCAGAGAAAAGAAAAGAACAATTAAGATAATCCCTTATGCAACAAAACTATTAGTTTTGGATTCCTGTTAGGGGAGATTGAGGATGGCTGTGTTACCAAAGGCCAGAGCTTGAACATGAAATCTTTCTGAATTTTAAATGTAGCAGGGACCAGTGGTGCTGGTACAGGATTCTGCAGCAAATGTCCGTAGCCCTTGTTACAGTAAATGTGTGATTAATCAGATTTCTCTTTTATTGACTTTCATGTGGATGTTTGTGCATGTTTGCAGCCTCTTAGATCATAAATTACAAAATAAAAAAAACTTAGCTCCAACAACAAAATTATCTCTAACAACCATGCAAGATTATTGTTTGAGGAATTTTCCTCAGGCTTCAACACCATACAACCACATCTGCTAGTCCAGAAGCTCACAGGCTGGATCTTAGACTTCCTCATGTGCAGGATGCAGATAGTGAGAGTAAACGGTCAATTCTCCGAGCTGTCTGTAACATCCACTGGCTCTTCCCCAGGGATGCATCCTCTCTCCTCTACTGTACATATTGTACACTAATGACTGCTGCAGCATGTATGAAAGCCATTACATCTTGAAGTTTGCTGATGATACAGTCATAGTGAGCCTACTAAACAGCGAAGGAAATTTTCCACAGTCCTATTGACTATTTTTCAAATTGTTGTCATGAATCGTTTTTAGTACTAAATGTGTCTAAGACTAAAGATATGTGTATTGATTTTAGACGTTTTCACCCCTCTCCTGTCAGTACAGGGATTGATAGCCAGAACATAGAAATAGTGGAGTCCTGCTAGTATTTGCAAACTATACTAGACAATAATCTGGCATTTTAGAGTAATACCGACATGGTGTACAAGAAAAGCCAGCAGCATCTCTTTTGTCTCAGGAAACTAAGTTCTAGGTTGACAGAAACCTGATGACAACATTTTATCGATCTTTCATTGAGTCTGTGCTCACTTTCTCCTTTATCTGCTGGTATCAATCTCTCAAGGTAAAAAACAAAAATGTACTCAATAAGGTGGTTAATGTCTGCAGCAAAATAACTGGCAGTGTACAGGCGACTCTGCCTGGATCTTTACAACAAACAGTTACAGAAAACAGAATCAATCCTGTCTGATTGTTCCCATCCTTTACATCAACAGTTTCAGTTTCTGCCATCTGGTACCCACCTCAGACTTCCAATAGCTGAAAACAAAAAGATACAAACACTCCTTCATCCCCTCTGCCATCTCCCTCCTAAACTCTAGGAGGGAACGGTAGTTATTTCCCTAATGTTTTAACTTTTATCTTTTTAATTGACTGAGTATTTTTACTGTGTCTTTACGTTTTTTGATCTTAGTGTTGCGTTTATGTGCCCTATTTTATATGTTTAAAGGTATGTGTCCCATTGCTCCATAACCAATTACCCCACTGATTGATTGATTGAGTCTTATTTTGAACAGCAAGCAATAAAGAGAACACTTAGGTATTTTTCTTCTCTGATAAGTGCCAGGATAAGGTAAGATCTGCATCAGATCTCTGCATCTTCGTCTTTTAGGTGCCCTGCCAAAACTAAGGGAATGAAAAATGAATGGATATTTGTCTTCAAGTGCAGCACACTCATTTATTTTTAGGGTCATTGTCCAATGGGATCTTCTTGAGTCTGTCACAACTGTGAGCAGGCAACCTTTTGATGTCTCACATTGTGAAAGCTTTGTTTCATGTCCTCCAAATCAGAAAAATAGATGAAAACCTGAAGAAGAATATGATTATGGGATCCCTAATCAATAATGTTGAAGCAAAACCATGCAAATTCATTGTTCCTTTATTCCCATGTATCCATGCATTCGTGTGACTAAGCATAGACTTGCACAGACTCAAATACTTTAGTGACACAGAGATATATAGATGTGTATACTGAAGGCCCCATCCAGCATCAGTCAGTCAGCCTGCAGCTGACTAACCTGCCTGCACCAAACAAGATGTCACGCACGTCGGCTGCTGCACGGATGCTCTGCTGCATGTCTCTTTATGGTGTTTTATAAGCTCTGTACGTCCACATAGTCTCACACACCCTCTAAGTATAATGCAGTCTTTTGACCAGTAGTAGTCAGCAGTGTTTTAAACAAGTGACTAGCCTCACTTTTGTAGTGACACTTTCAGTTATATTTATATGTGCGTTCATCAAAATACAATTCAGGACAAACAAACAAACAATGTAAGAACATGCTACAGTATGTTCACATTTAAACCAAATGAGATGTGGGGTGATTTTTGTGGTTTTTGATTATGATTTTTATACATACCAACAAATTCAGTATATTGTTCACCCTAGATTTCCTTTTCACCTTGATATACAGTACCTCTGACAAAAATGTTTTCTAATGTATCTTAGAGGATATTGAAATATCAGTAATAAAGATGGCAAAAATGTGTATTAAAATGATTCTTTGATAGTAATCAGCTGAGATTTATAATAGAGGGATGTTGTTGGTGTGTCAGTGCAGTAGTAAATTCCTTGTATGGGAGTCATATTGTCAGCAGAACTGGCAGAAATGATCTAATTTGGCTGATATGAATCATCCTTTTGACTTTGAGGAAGGACACACAACTAATGCTAAGAAAAGACCCCTTTTGGAGGTTGTTGATTGTAGACTGTACCATACGGTCAATAAATAATGTGTGCGATCAAAAGATTGTGTCTGTCTTTGGTGTCATGATCACATCTGAGGCCAAATATTATCACAAAGAGTTGTGTCATTTAAAATTAGTTGATTTATGAGTCTGTGGCATGAAAACATTTGAGAACCCCAGATTTATTATATCTGCAGAAGAAGTATAGACTACTGTATATTATCTCATTGCTCCACTGTCTGACTTAGACTTTGTGTGTGTCACTGATATACAAAGTGACTTTGAATGTGTCAGCACTGACACATTTCTCCTTTGCAAAGCAATCAACAGCCCTACGTGATCAGAGCAAGATGTTGCCAGATGTCCTGAGTGTGTGTGATTTCTACAGCAGCTTCTCGTTTAATTTAAAAATGACAGTTCAGGTATAACACTTCAAACAAGTGACAGAAAAAGTTCTGCTGAGAATTATGTATTCTTTTTTTGTTGTTGTTGGTTTTTTTTTTTTTTACATGTGACTACTTGTTTTAATGATGAGCTCACTTCTTTGTTAGATACAGTATGTCTAAATCTAAGTCTTGGTACAGAAAGTGCAGAAAGTGTTGTGTCATTTCAGATGAGATACTGTGCATGAAAATGTTACTGGAACAGGGCATTGATCGTTTTAATCAAACCTCTAATCCCAGAACAATTCAACCTCACTGTCTCTTTAGTCTATCTCTGTGAAACAGCAGATGTGAATGACACATGCATTGCATTGGCAGGAGGGCTGAGGGCCTCAAAGTCACTTTCATTCTCTCCACTGCTCTTCAGATGAGAATCACTTGTCATGTTCAGTGGTCATCAGAAGAGCCTGTGAACAACCCACCCAAATGGTGGCTTGGTGGGGAAAATACAAGAGTAGTGAAGCGCCACCCTTCGTCTTTTTCAGTGAATTGAATTGCAGCGGCATCCTGCATGTGTGTCTGCACATGGTGTCACCTCAGGAAGTTATAAATAATGGGATATTAAGTTATCTGATGCCCATCCAGTGTGAATCTAATGCAGCTCTTCTTTTTCACTCTATTACTGACACGCCTCCATGATTCAAGCTCTTTTCTTTACAGGGCATTTTCAGACAATAGCTCCACTCCTATTTAAAGTACTGCACCTACCTTTCAATATCACAGTTACACACACAAAACATGGTGTTGAATCTGATTCAGCTGTATGGTTGCCATGGTTTCACATCTCTCTCTCTACAGGTATATGTTATCATACCCTCCCTGAAATAGCATAGCTTATTTGTTGGACTAATTAAAATAAAAGGACAAGAATACAGGTGATGAAAAGCTGCCTGCTCTGCTCACGCGGAAATTATCAAGTCTTTAAACATTTTTTTTTCCTGTACATCATGCTGTCTTTCACCTCGGTTGCGAAATCTATTATTATCACTGTGTTAATTGAGCTGTAGATGCAGCGCCTGCTAATTCCTGACTCTTGATATACTGTATAGCATCAAAGTGCCATTCAAGCTCCCTGAATGTGATGTGCTTTAATGTGGGCGAACCTCTGTTGACAGCAGCGCTTTAGCAAGCAAGAACACAGAGTTCAGGCTACTGTGGCCCAGAGAGAACATATTTAGAGCCAGTTATTGTTTTTCGACTTGTGATAACTTTGAGAAACTAAATCCCATGGCAACTAATAGAGAAACTTTCTGCAGTGGCAATGCAAACTGATTCAGCCTGCCAGCCAGCTGATCAGTACAGTCTCTTCTCAAATGATTCATACTACTGTAGCTATTGAGGTCAGAGTGATTCTTTGATAGTTATTATTTCATTAGGATTCAAATTGTCAGTGATTACCTGCTAACATTTGTACTAAATGAATACAGTTACAGACGTGTTTAAACAGAGACAGGCTCAGATTAGATCCTGTAATTACAGTTATATTACTGTGTCTCAGATTTCAATCAAAGATCACATGTGAAGTGAAAGATCAAATTTGTTTGAAGAAATCTTGAAATCTGGGGGAAACAATAAATGCATTGTCTTTAATGAGTCACAAAAATATATCCACACAGATTTACATACAAATTTCTTGGGAAATTTTCTAATTTGCAGGTATTTCAGAATTAATTAATGACATTTTACAGAAAGGGTGGTGCAATTTGGTACAAATTATGAGAAAAAAACAAAACAAAAAAGTTGGTTTAGTTGGTGATGCCCACTCATTATATTTGAGTTCATACATAGTTGTTAATTTGCAAAATATCTTAATAATAAAGACTCTCTATATATTATCATATTAGGATATTTCTTGCAGAGTTTTAAGAAAGAATGTAATATGCCAGTACACACTCTAGTTTGACACACAAAACTGTACACTGAAACTAAGTAATTTCTGTCTATTAAAGAATTGTTAAATCTAATTTATTAAGAATTTTTGCAAATTAACAACTACATACAACTCATATATAATGACCAACCAAACCAACTAAACACTTTTTTCTGTTGTACCACCATTTTTGTAAAAAGTCCTAAAAATAATTATGAAATACCTAAGCATTTATCCAAAGCTTTCCAGGACATCAGTATAAAATTAGAGGACATGTAAAATAAAGTGTTGCCATCATCCTCACACAATGCATACGTTTTATATCTGTAAGGTTGATGACTTGCCAAAAGGAAAGGCAATAGCTCACCAGCCCCCTGGCTGTGTTTTTTATGAGTCTGTAAAGCTTATCTAATCACACCTGATGGATTGTTTGTTTATTTAACTTGTGGTAACCAAGGAGATAATTGATGATCTTTCTATTATCCCTCTGCTTCTTCTTGGCACTAAGCTTCTTAGTTTGGCACCCAACTCGTCAAATATACATTTGCACTACATGAATGTATCACCTAACAAGGTGAGCATCGGGTCCATCTCCATGAATTAAATCAAGGACACCATTACTCATAGTAAAAAGGTGATTTAAAAAATATGTTTTTTAATGAGTTTTAACTAAATGAGTCTGTCACTGTCATCCATGCTTGAAAGAAACTTTTTCCCCTCCTGCTTTGTTCATTAGCCTTTTCCATCTGATCGCCTTGTGTGGGAATTTGAGCTGCCTCACTATCTGAACCTCAAGCTGCTTCTTAAGGCCTCACTCCTGTCCCGAGGAGCCCCGCTGACACTTCTGCCTGCAGTTTTTTAATGAAAGTTATAGCCGAATGTGTGTCAGCTGCAATCTCCAGTATGTAAAATAAACCTCTAAGAGTGGAGACCAAAAATAGCACATGCATTGTGAGGAATCTCTGCAGTTTTAAGTTGGAATGCGGATGGTAGCTTAAAAAATGAATTAGATTACAGAGTTAGAGGTGAGGAAAAAAACAATAAGTAGCATAAATATAAGGAGGAGAAGGAAATGTCTTGCTTCAACAGAACACTAATAATAGCTGCAAGAAGGGGGTTGGGGAGCTCATTGAGAATCTTCAAAGTGTAGGTTCTGACAGTCACAGAAGGTTACTTAGAGATAAGAATATCCATCAAAGGAACTGTGACAGTTATGACCAATATACATCCATATATATATACATTAGCATTTCTTTGAATCACTTACAACATGGAGTGCCATTATCTAGCTCACCCATGTCTCATTTATCTTGAATATTAAGCACAGAGATCATGTGTTACAATAGCTCAACATGCACTAATATGAGTTTTCTGCATTATCTGATACTATAATAAAATTAATGAAAACACATTATATAACATGTGTTATGTATAGATTTAAACTTCTCGGTCCACTTGAGCAATGTATCATAAGGAAAGGTAGTGCCAGTTCACCACAACATGTTTTTAAAACATCTCTGCAAAGGTTTGGATTGAGAAAAACTTATTATGGGTGCATTGCAGAATGTTCTGCAATGCACCCATAATAAGTTTTTCTACCTACTATATAATAGTAGCTCTGTATTCTGCTAAAACTCCAACAATCTGGGAGATCTAGGAAGCTTACTTTTTGAAGTACTTCTGTTCTTTAGAGCAATTACATTTGAAGAATCTAATCCATCTAATTGAATCTCAAGTAAACTCTGAGTTTTTACATACAAGTGCTGAATGAAAATACAAATTATTAACAAAACAATCATGTAAAATACAATATGTGGGCCATCTATTACTATTAAGCAACATAGTACATACTAACTATTGAAATACAATCTGGAATGCAATTTTTAAACAAAGAAAATAATATTTAGAGACTTGTTTTTAAAGCTTTTGTCTACATAATGCCACATTTTGCGTTATAATTAAAGTCCAACCACAACAGCTTCACTGATACTGTAATGCAATAGCAATTTCTGCATGATGCTTCTTGATATACTGTAGATGCCAGAGCTCATAGGAAAGACTATAAAGTATTAACTTCTTTCATTTATTCAACCTGCAGCACCTGAGTGTAATATTTTTCCTTTATGTAAAATAAATCTGCTGTTTCATTTTACTGTATATTTAGCATAATATTGTCGGCTGATATGCTTTAATATCCTGTGTTTACTTGCATAGTGCACACCTCAATGATGTTAAATCTGTCTGTCAGGCTTGTAGGAAAAAAATAGATGGATAGACGAGAGACATTAAACTCAAAACCAACAGTCACAGTGTGAGAGATACTGTATATAGTGCAAGTGTTGCATGGAGGCACAATCAAATAGTCACCACCTCACGCAACAACCAGAAGAAATGAAGGTGCCAATAAGCAACACCTGCAAAATGATTAATTACAGATTTGGCTCAGCATGAGACCACCTTATACGACTGAACTACTTTATGATGGAACTGAATATTCCGATTTCCCTTACAGATTGTGTTTCCTATTAAACTTACAGTAAAAGCAAGGTCATTGAGTCTGTCCTCGGAGAAAGAAAAAAAAGAACAGGTTATTTCTGTCTTGTGTCACTGAGTCTGTGAAACAATTTAAATGCACAATTTTCTATGAGATGCAACAAAGGGCAGCCAGAAGGGGCCTTTGCAACAGAGGAATGATTGCCTAGCAACATATACTACCAACACTGCTACAGTGGAAGTGAGCAGGATGGCCTGGTGGTGCAGGAGAAAAGGCCAACAAGTTCGTTTGTCTTATTTTGCTGTTTGTGTGTGTGTGTGTGTGTGTGTGTGCATCTATTTATCTTTTTAGTGGGTGGATCAGAGGGTTGCATTTACAAGCTACACACTTAAATTCAAACATAAATCTTGGAGTTTAACTTTCTGTGATAATGTTTTATCATTTCACTTATGACTGCAAGTGGAGACAGTATATTAAAACATCCCCTATAACATAGCAGGTTTTCTGAAGGGTTAAAACGGACTATGAATACCAATATAGTCTATTTAATATAGATGTTGCTGTACCTTTTAAGATACAGTATGGCTGTTGTGGTGATAGCGGCAGTAATGTATGGTTTTACACTGCCACCTGCTGTTTATTTGCAAGAACCCAAGCAGCTACTGTATCTCTGTACTTTTGCAATGAAAAATAAATAGAACTCAAAGTTAAATTAATTTGATCCACCAATATAGGCCTATGTTATATTACTTACAGAAGATACTACTATTTGCATGCAGAATTCAGATGTAAAAATATTCTGCTTAGGTTTTCATTTGATTTTGCACCACCAGTTATTTTATATTGTGCCTTTTTCCTTTTATGGTGTCAGATTGGGAACAATTTCATAGATTTTGAGGAAAAAATGGTGGTGAGTTACAGATCACATCACAAGCACATTGGCAGACTGATGTACAGGCATTTCCTGTCTGTGAGCGGTCCATCTTCCGCCCTGATGCCCTTGTAGTGAAAATTACTGCTGCGCACAGCCCTCAGTGTGGTCTTACAGGCAACAACTTTTTCCATATAGATAGATAGATAGATAGATAGATGTTATGGGAGAAGCAATAGCTTACATACTGCAGGTAAGTCAACAAGCTTATCTTCAGAATATCTATTACACATGCAAAGCCTATATGTGGCCATGTATACAATAAAAAGAAATAACACGTAAAGATGTAAATATGTCTGTCTCAGGGGTTTGCCTCTGTTTTTGGTACTGCCTCCTAGTGTATATGGTCACCTTACAATATGTGCAAGTATATTGCCGGCAGACAGTACTGCACCAAGACACACGCACATTTTGGAGAGCTCAATGTTTAGGTTTAACTGGAGACTGATTTATGGTAGGTCACTCAACACTTTTGATAAACGTTGCTCGATAGAAATGATGTATTTTCAACAGGGAAAAGTGTCGCTTTATATTTTCCTTTCATGTCACTTTCCTTTAATCCCATTTATAGGGGTTGTGTGTCTGCTTCTCATACATATCTGACCTGAGTAGCTACTAAAATGTTATGTTAAACAATTCTTGGGTAGGTCATTATGAGCAAGAGGCTTAGCTCATCAGACTAGTGGGTAGCATAAACTGTCAGAACACCAGTCTGGAGGACATGATGTAACTAAACATGACAGTTGGAGGATAGCGTCTGGTTACCATGGAGCAAAGCATAAATTGAAAATGTTGCATGACTCTTTAATTTCTGTTGAGCAACAAAAAAAGTATCATGCCACCTACCATAAATCAGCCTTTACAGGTTTCTGAAATATCTGGCAGAATTTAGCAGTTTTCTCTTCACTTACTTGTTGTTGCAAAACTGTTTTTTAAGCATGAACAATTCATTCACTGAAATAGTAAGAGCTGTCTGTGGCCAAGATTTTATAAATAATCATCAGTCCTACTACCCCTTTTGACCAGACACCAGCAATAACTTAACATTATTTAATAAAATCTTTTACTAAACTATTAACTGTTCAGTATAATAATAAAATCTTTCAAATTTCCCAACAAGAAGGTCTAAAAATATTTATACATATTTGGGTATTCATTCAATGGCCTAAAAGTAGTAGAATTAATATGTGGAGAGAATATTAAAAAACAAAAAAAAAACTAGGATCTGCCTATGAAAGTATCATTTTTAATAATTAATTTGGGTTCTTAAAATACCCAAATTCCCAGGGAAAGTACAGCAGACATGACATAAGTGTTCTCAGGATAGTTACAGCCTTCATAGTGTTCAAGCTCATTGGCTGAAATATTTTCTCACAGCTCACTGCATCCCAACATTGTCAAGTTATATTGTATATTTAATATTTTACCAGGCCATATTCCACAGTGGTTCACTTGTGGGTGAGTAATATTTTAGCAGCCTTATTTTTATTTTTTTATTTTTTTGGAAGAATAAGAAGCATTATCTCTCTCAAGGACGGATTCACAAATTTTCAAGTTTGTTTCAAAAGAACAGTCAGAGTCCCATATCAACACTGAAAGTGGTTTTGCTCATTGTAATCATTCCTCATCATCATACTGGCTATTAAAAGGTCTCCTTCAAATGCACCTTCAGTGTAGCCTTAGTGGTGTGGGCCAAAATCCACAGTGTGTGGGAAATTTATCTGAAGCTTATATGAGGCTTCATCAGTCTGGTTTAGTCATATGAATTGCATATCTGCTACTTTTACAATATTTTTAGCATCAAATTTCCTCTTTGTGTTTTCTCAGACAGTGTTTCCCTGATGAGCTGGAAGTTTAGTAACAAAAAGAGGGACTTTGGCACTGAAAGGACTGTAAAGTTGAAAGATATCTACTAGATCTGACTCATTTGGACAGCTGAAGCTTCATATTAGCTTCAGATAAACTTTTAAATACAATTTTGCACAGAAGGAGGCTTACACATATGAAGGGATCTTCTAATGGCCAGTATGAACAGGAGGAATGATGATGGCAAGAAAAATCTACTTCAATGTCCATTTGGGCATCTGACTGTTGTCTTTAAAATATCCATAGAATATTATTAGATTCGTTTCCAGTACAAACAGAGCCACTAGAGGGCCATGGCATACATTAACACTTTTGAGGTTTGTGAGTAATTTGGAGGAGGAGTTCACACTTTGCGCCGCCTCTTGCCTGTCAGACAGCGTTGAGGGGTCAGCTCCAGCAGCCCTTGTAGCTATGGAAACTCGTCGATGGCAACATCCACCAGTCTTTTCTGCCTTCATCCTCATACCTCTTAGAGGTGCTGAGTGTGTGCAATTGTAACCGATAAATGAGGCACTGCAAGATGGCGATTGTGCGACTGATAGCTTGTTTTCTTCTTTACACCAGCCTAGGTAAGCTATTTTCCCTTCTGAGAGTGCTATTATCAAACCGTTTGTGCACTTAACTAGGTGCGGCTGCCGTTAAAATCAGAGCTGTAATGTGACTGTGTCTGTCTGTAACCGCTAACGTTACACCAGACGTTGTGCTAGCTTGACACAAACAGGTTGAGCAAAAAGAAGAAGAAGAAGAGCATTATCGTTAACTAATTGTTGTGGTGTTAAGTAGATAAGGTTAATAATGCCTGCTATTGTTTGCACTAACGCTAACGTTGCTGTTGTGCGGCTCAAACCTGAAAAATGACGTCGTCGTGTGAGCATCCTTCATGTTTAAACGTTTCAATTTACGTTACCGTTTGCTAACCAGTGTCTTTCTCAACATGCAAACATACGACATGGTGTTAAATTAATGTAGCTTTTCTAAATATATATATATATATATATATATATATATATATATATATATATATGCGTATATATCATCACCAACGTTTAACCAAGCCTTGAAATTTCACCTCTCTCTCGTGTGTTTATTTGTCACCGGCGAGTAACTAAATGTGAGGAAATTCTCCAGAGTGAAAACAAAGTGGACATTACTTTAAGGCAAAAGAAAGCGCAGACACATGGAGGGGAGCCTGTCATGTTAGCACTGACATGACAGGTATCAGAAATAACAAGCCTGTAAGCTAGAGCATCTCAAATAACATCTGCTGTGTATGCAGCTATAACCACAGGGCCCCATAACAGTTATAAAAAAAAAAATAAAAATCCATATCTCACTAAGATGAGATGTGTGAAATCCCAAAGTTTCTAATGCCATAGTGCTGCTGCCCAGCTTGAATCCCATCCAAGTGGTGTATTTGTATCGAGGTTTTGATGGTGATTGATGATGGTGAGCTGTGGTGTTATTATCTGCTGAACATTTAAGTCATGGTGCCTAAAAAACCAGCTGGAGCTCTGCACTGATCAATGTATGAAATGCTGTGTCCACCCTGGTGTACGCTTGGTGTGAGGTCACCCTGCTACTGCTGCTGCTGAGGGAAAATTGGCAATAGACTGGGTGATTTCTAAATGGCAGATTAGATCAGTAAGTGTTGAACTTTTGACCCAGGTCCTCTCTGCAAGTGTCAATCATATGACTAAGCGGCTGACAGGCAAAGCTTCATCTATCAGGTTGTTGACACCGTGGTTTGGTGGTGAAACTCTGGACTGACCTACGACTGTAAAATATAGCTAGATGACTCCCGCAGCTGCAGCAGCAGCAGCAGGAGAAATAATGAAAATTCAAGGTTTTAGACTGTTTTAATAGCCTAAAACTCTACCCTCAAGTTTTGGGCTGCATTTAGGTTTGAATAATGAATATGAATCAGTATTAGCATTGTTGAATTCATGCTTCACATAATTGGGACACAATGGTGCATACATTTAAATAATTTCGTTTAAATTAAGACAAAATGAACATTTCTGCCTTTTTCCTCTGATTTTGGAGTAGTGTGGTGTAAAACCTACAAAGGCTGCAACTAATCATTATTTTCATTCTATATTAAGCTACTGATTGATTAATTAGTTCAGTTAGTTTATCATTTGGTCTATAAATGTCAGAAAATAATGACAAAAACAAAAAAAAAGTCTTAAAAATTGCTTGTTTTGTCCGACTGGCAGTCCTAATTTAAAGAGACAGTTTATAACGATGTAAAACAAAGAAAAGCAGCAAATTGTCACACATGAGGAGCTGGAACCAGGCATTGTTTGGCTTTTTTTGCTTAAAAAAAATCACCATGAAGGACTAATTGTTTCATCTCTAAAACCTTCGCTGTGGGATCTTGTGGCGTAGAGACAGTGTGTTTTCTCCAGTGCTATCATTCGTGCAGCCTCGAGTGGCTCCGTACTGGACACAAGGGTAAAATACAGTTCATGTGTGTCCCTCAAGTTCTTGTGTAAATAAAACCATCTCATTTTAATCTACTGAAGTGATTAATTATTATTACACAGTCACTCCAGTATGCAAGTGAATCCCAGTGGCCCCTCGGTCCACATGCACCCCTCCATGTTTCTTGAAGCTCTGTCTTCAAGCATATTCGCTGCGTCTGCCCAGCATTGGAATGTCTGGGAAAGATGCTTTTTATAGATGCACTGGATCAACAACTTTTTCTTTTTTTTTTTTTTGTTGTTGTCGTTGCAGGGACGGGGATGGGTAATTGTTTTCATATTTGGTGCATAAGAGGATTGCAGAATGTGGCTATTTAAGAGCGTGTGTCTCTCAGAACAGGCTATAGACCTACTTTGCCTATGCATCAGAGACAACAGAGGGATTAAAAAGGAGCTTGTATTTGCTTTCCAGCCAGCGCTGAGATTATTTTCATAATTCAGAAATATTGTCTTCTCTTTGGCCTACATTGTGTCACAGTGGGACCAACTATTGTTTGTATGGATGCTTTTATTCTAAGCTTGTATTAGCAATTAGTAATACATTGTCTTGTTAATTGACTGTGGTGAATCTTTCCCACGGCCTACTTTTGGTTTTGTTTGGGTCTAACAGGAATCATATGACACAGATTTATCCATATTTTTGATCTTGGTTACTTGTAACCCCCATTATCAGTCATTATATACTGAGAATAACAATGACGGTAAACTTTATTCATCCTTTTTTTTTTTTTAAGTTTATTTTAGAGAGGGGGAGGGTGATGACACGCAGGGAAGGACGCCCCCAAGGACTTTCGCCAGTGTTACAGAGTGCTGTAGAAAAACAAACAACAAAACTTTAATTTAATTAAATCATTTCTTGGTAATGTAGACTAACACTTGACATGCTAGTATGTTGTAATGAAAAGACGAGAGTTGTTAAAAGCACTGTAGTTTTTTTATTTTGTGTCTAAAAATTAGACCCTTTCCATCTCGTGTAAACTGGCAGTATAAAGGGAAAAAAAGCTTCTGCTTTTTATTGTGGATTTTATTGTGGATTTAACTGTGTATGAAGCTGAAGACCCCGGGGATTGTTTGTTGGACGAGGTCTCCTGTGTCTCTCAGGATGTCCAGTCACAGCTGGGGTAAAAATAGCTCTTGATGTACAGGGTGGGAAAGTCAGCAACAGAGACGGAAGCTGAGACCTGGGAGTCAGATCTCATCAGAGTATCCGCAGCTGTGCAGAGACGACCGGATGCTTTGGCAGGACCCGAGGTTTTCATCACTTTCAGACCGTGCGTCGGCTATACGCCGGCTCCCTTTGGCTCAGAGTCATACTGTACATCTCAGGGTCACTCGTGTGCCATCAAGACTGTTTTGAATAAACGCCTGAGCGCAGAGTTAGTCAGAGAGAACGCCTCGGGCAAACAGGAGAGTATGTCTTGCAGTATTCAAAGGCTGCTCAGATGAACACTGATTATTATTGTCTTAATTTCAGCCCTTCATACATCCCCCACTGGGAGCGGGAATGCCTTCATTACTCAGCATGGGTGCAGTTAGTGTGTTAGTGTAACCAGTAATTACTACATTTGGAAGTGGCACATGCACAATAGGTTGGGTATAGAGCTGCAGTGGAAGGTGGAAACATGCTTATTTATCTTTCAAATTGTGGAGTAATGTGTCTACTTGGAGTTGTAATTTTCACATTTTCTTAATTTGTTGCTGCCCCCCCCCCTCCCTCCTCTCCTCCCCTCCATACTCATTTATTTTCTGCTTGAATTGGCTTTCTGCTGCTCCCATTTTTGACACAATTTGTGAATGAAGCCACTCGTTATTAAAATATGACATTTGCAAATAACGCTGATTGCTTTAAGGAGTGAACTCAAGCAGGGAAGTTAAAACATAAAATAAGTATTTGTTGTTTGTGCCAGAGGGAAACCAAGATGGTTGATTAAATGTGCTTTCAGTTTAAGCACCGCTAAGTAATCTGTGCTTCTGGTTTGTTTTGTTTAGTGTTTTTGACTCATTGTTTATTTTGTGTATCCGGTTTAAATTACTGTCGCAACTTAACTGTCGCGTTCATTCAGTAAAGCGGGATTTATTAGACTGAACTGTTATCTTGTTTTGAGGGTGTATAGCAGCCACACTCAGTATAATTAAGTTGAGAAATTGCACACCACTTCGAACAAAGCCGTCTTGTTTTTGAGTGAATGAATGTTTTAATAGCACATGCCCCCCCCCAAATATGATTAGTTTGATAAAAGAAATGACATCACACTGCTCTAATGGGTGACACATCACTGACCCATTACAGCTATTTCTCAGAGGCATATCGTTACCCGAACACTGCCGAGATCTAGTGACGCAGATGCTCATATTCTAACATCATGAATGTCTTTGACATAAATCTGATATCCCGACCCACCTTCTGTCTGGAAATATTGTCTCTATTTTTACCCTAGAGGCTCTTGTTTGTGCTCTTTTTCTATTTTTCAGCATTAAAATCAGTATTGAAAGATTGAAATCCTTCTGTATGCTACAGCGTCTATGTCTACATTGAATTAAACAAATACACAGTCTGGTGATTGACAGTCATTCAAGAACATTTCACTGTTTGGCACTAAAAAAAAATGCTTTGGTTGCGTTTGTCTGTATGTTTAGCATCTAAAACTGGAGATGGCTTTGTATAAAAGGCTTCCTCCAGTGTGGATGTAAACACAGTAAAACACCCGTCAAGCTGAAAGTCAGCACTTTAACCTCAGTCTCTGTTTCATTTCAACAGCAGTGTGCTGGAGTGAAGCCAAGACAACAACAAAAAAAAAATGTTTCACTGCCCAAATATTTACAGGCACCCCTCCAGTAATATTTGTAGCACCAGTAAACGAACATTTAGAGAACTTATTCTCTTATGATCTATCACCAGCCAAATAAATAACTAATTAACCACTATAAAGGAGCCTATTCAAACAGAGAAGTCAAAATATATCATCTTAGGAGTCAGTTTATGCCAAAAGCCTATACTACAGAGTACACATGCTCATTAAAAATGTACAATTTACACATTTTGGCCTCATAAATAGAAATGGGAAGTAATTAATATGATGTGTTTACCCTAAATCAGATCCTGAGGCTCTCTGAGAGGTTCTATATTTATCACTTTAATCCACTGTTTATCAGGCAACATGCCCAGCTGATAATGTCTGCTAATGGAAATGCCTGTGTGTGTGTAATCAGGGTTACTCAGCGTTTAATGTCTTTCTTCCTTTTTTTATTTTTTTTTTCTCCGCAGGCCACATTCCTTCATCACTCGGGGTAATCCTCCGAACCACGGACAAGACTGTTTGGGCAAATGAGTTTGAACGTAAGTTGCTCCAACCTATTAAGCAAAAGTAGCTTTTCTTTTCCTGATTTCGGAGGCCTGCTCCTTCGCTAAAATGCTTTCTGTTTTTCTTCACAGCCATCGAACTGACCTGTTTAATAGAGTCCATCTCAACTAACAACCCGAGGATTGAATGGAAAAAGATTAAAAACGGTGTCCCCAGTTATGTGTACTTTCAAAACAAGATAGCAGGTAAACCTCTTGGAAAACTCTGTCTTTTTGAAAAACCCTATCAACCATTGGACCACTGCATTTCAAAGCAATGTCTCAAGACTCAGAGCTTAGCTGAATGAATGGTACCTTGAAAGAACTTGGCATTGAATTTTGTTTTTGAACTGTGAAGTCACGCTGTGTATTTGAATCAGCAATTGTAAGGTGTTTTTTTTTTTCTTCCTCCTCTGAAAAGGGGACTTGGAGCACAGAGCACAACTCAGAGAGCCGGCCAACATCCTGATCTTCAACACCACTCGGTCAGACACTGCAGAGTACCGCTGCGAGGTGGCCGCCATCGATGATCAAAGGGACTTTGATGAGATACTCATTAGTCTTGCAGTAAGAGGTATGGCAGCAGGGTCCAACCACATCACTGACCTGTCCATGATTGTCTAAGACTCACAGTGCATCTGGATTTATAATCTTGTGGGTTAACTATATCTATAATCAAGATAAAATTATACTGCACTTCAGATATCTAAGATAGAGAGATAGAATTGATATTTCAGGTTTTGTGGGCTCTTACATTCATTTCAAAGGAGCAGTGGGACATTTTAGGAAATATACTCATATTCTTTCTTTCCCGAGAGTTGGATTGTTTCCACTTTCATATCTGGCCTATAAATATGAAGCTACAGCCAGCAGCCAGTTAGCCTAGCATGAAGACTGGAAACAGGGAAAGCAGCCAGTCTGACTCTTTCCAAAGGTGACAAAATCTGCCTATCTGCACCTCTAAGCTCACTAATTAAACATCATGTCTTGTTCATTAATCCAAAGAAAGAACAAAGTGTTAAAAAACTAAAATGTGTGTTTTTATTGAGTGTTATGTGCTTGACTGTTTCTTGGCCAGGTGCAGTGCCTTTCTGGATTCTTGTTTTAACAATGAGCAATTGCTTTTAAAGGTGCTTGTAGGCAGATTTTGTTACGCTTGGACAGAGGCAGGCTAGCTGTTTCCAGTCTTTATGCTACACTAAACTAACTGTCTGCTGGATGTAGCTTTATATTTAAGGGACACATATGGGAGTGATGTCAATTGTCTCATTTAACTCTGCAAGAAAATGAAAAACATATTTCCTGAAATGTCCAAACTATCTTCTAACTTGTAATCGTTACGTGTCAAGTCTGGAGTGATTGATACATGTTTTTTTTTAAAGATCTTGTAAAGGTAATATTGTAGTAGACAGAGGTCTGTGTCAGTATTTCTAAGTTTGGTCTGTGTCTGTGTGCAGTGAAACCTGTCGTACCGCGGTGCAGCGTGCCAGAGGCAGTCACTGTGGGAACATCAACCGAGCTACGATGTCTGGAGAACGAGGGCTTCCCTGCATCTCAGTACCGCTGGTTCCACAACAACGAGGAACTTCCTCAGGACCACAAAAACAGCCCTAAGTTTGCCAACTCTTCCTACAGCATAAACCCTGACACTGGAGGCCTGGTAAGAGTTATTGTAGAAATCAATGTCTTCTCTCCACATTACAGTCTTTCTAATGGCCTCCACACCTCTTTGTACTGTATGTTTTACTACCTGACTGTCTTGTTGGAGGATGGGATTCTTTAGAATTAAGGATATTCAGTTATAGCTCTAAAGTACGTGAACAGCTTAATCTGAACAAAACCTAAACCATCATATGACTAACAGCAGCATTAATCCATGCATCTAAAGATAGCCAGTGAGGAAGCTAAACCAGAGAGGAGGATAATGTGTTTAAAGTCCAAATGATGTGTTTATGGTTTACTTAAAATATATAAAAGCTGGTTATAAGTTTTACATATGGCAGAAATTCAGTAATGTTAAGTTCATAGCATGAAATGTTAAAGCAAAATTGCAAACAACCACTCCTTAGAAAATGTCATAAGAATTTATTCACAGCCACACATCCTTCAGTATTTTTGCTGACAAGCAGCAATGTGTCATTGCACTGAAAGATGTCTAAAAATGTCTCCTCAGAAATTTCGAAGGGTGAGGAAAGAGGACGCAGGGGAGTACTACTGCCAAGCAAAGAACGATGCCGGACACGCACAGTGTCCCCCGCAAATGATGGAAGTCTGTGAGTGACGTGTGTGTGAATAAGCAGTTTTGGAACTTACTTACTGCAAAGTTTTGAGGCAATTTTTGAGACTCTTTTAGGAAAAGGGTACATCTCAAGTCTCTTAAGTCATGTCTCCTCGCTCCTCGCTCCTCCACCGAACCGGAAGTTGTTCCTGACACGCCATTTTGACAGGCGTCCCAAGTCTCTTATTCTGCCCCGAGGAGCGAGGAGCGAGGAGGGATCTCTGAGGAGCGATGAGTGAGGAGACATGAGAGCGGACTTTCCGGAAGTCTTTTACCGGCTGACACGCCCCCTTATTGGATATCAGTTATTGTGATTGGACACTCCAGTTGATCAAACTCATTTGATACATCACTGCAGTTTCATACCGAAGTGGAGACAGATAACAGATTGAATTTAAGTGTTCCACTCCCAAGTTTCATGTATTTCTTATTCATCACATAGTTAAAAATCTGTTAATTGTCGGTCTGATCAACAAAAGAACCAAAAACAACTTCATTTATTAGAGATATTTTTCCCTCTGGCTGACAGACAGACTCTTCCTGACTTTAATTTGATCCATAATAACAGCTAAACACATCTATATTTTACATAATTTATCGTTATTTCCATTAGGTCACGTGTGAGGCTAAAAATTCCTGAGTGTTGGGTTTGATATGAGTCACATCATTTCAACTTTCCCTGAAACATTTTGCCAAAAACATATTTGGCAGATGACACGCTTATTATATTCTGGGTTATTGGATTATTAATTCACTATCAGGATTATCAAAAGATACAGATGCAGATAATCAATAAATAGTATAAACGCATTCTGTGAGTAGAAATGTTTCCTGATCCTCTGAGCAGGACTCAGTTTAAATGCAGAATGCAGGTTGTTATTCAGGTGTTTGTTAAACAGGTAACAGGCTGCAGAGAGGAAACAGCTGCTCTAGCGGTGATAACTGTGAACCTTTATTAGTATTAACACAGTCCACATGTGTGCAGACACAAATCCATCAAAAGTTTCTACAGATGTTAAAGCCGACTGACAGCTGATCCAGCTGTGATCAGCTATCGCCGTCATCTGAAACGGACGTCGCTTCATATGACGCTTCGGAGGAAAGCACATCTCATGTCTCTTAAAACAAATCTCCTCGTTTCCCCTCTCCTCGCTTGGTTTCCTTGCGTCTCTTCTCGCATCCTCGGTGGGCGGGACTAAGACGCAAGGAAAAGACACAAGTGAGGGAAACGTGGATGCAATTTAAGAGACTTGGGATGCACCCTATGTGTCCATCCAGTTTCTGTAAAGGGAGGCTTAGTTGGTGCATATCCCAGCATGCATTGGGTGAGAGGCTGAGTACTTCCTGGACAGGTCATAGGGCTAATTGTGGCTTCAAATTGGTTTGTGTTTACCGTGTTCATGAGAAGAATTCTCTTTTTAAAATGTTATACATGTACTAAAAAGAGGAAGGCATGCTGTGGCTACTCCACAAACACACTGTCACAAAGACTACACAGGTGTGCAAGAGATTTCTGATGATCTAAAATTTTATGCACAAAAGTAGAATTTTAGTTTTTTTTTTTTAACTATTTCTATCAGTAAACATAACTTTAAAGGACAAATGACAATAAATCATGCAAGATTTTTGCATGATTTACTAATATTCCAAGCATATTAAATTCAATTCAGTTCAGTTTTATTTACATAGCGCTAAATCATAACAAAAGTTATCTCAGGGAACTTTTCACATAGAGCAGGTCAAGACTGTACTCTTTAATTTACAAAGAATCAAGAATTCCCCCATGAGCAGCACTTGGCGAAAGCAGTTAGGGAAAAACTCCCCTTTAATGGGAAGAAACATCAAGCAGAGGTCAAGGCCATCTGCCTTGACCCATTGGGTTTAGAGAGAAAGAGAGAGGGAGGGGTAGAGGGGAGAGAGAGACACAGAGCAAACACACACAAAGCATCATAACAACAATAACAATGACAATAATAATAGACTAGTAGCAATAATGGCATATGCAGTACTTCCCATGTCAAAAACACTGTACTTCCTCATGACTTCCATATGAAGGCAGCAAACAGACAACTTAACCCACATAACCTGCATCCCTTCACAAGCAAAGTCCAGAGAAAGACAGAAATGTCCCAGTCTGTTTTGAACCCAGTAGAGCACCAGTTAAGCTAAGAACTAAGCAGCCTAAAATGCTATTTTGCAGGTGAGAGTGAGTAAACAGAAGAGGATACAGAGAAGATGGAGGATCAGGTTCAGGCTATTTGTTGAATAGTTATTCATTCATTAACAATAAACAACAAATAACAAAAACATAAATCACAAAACTTTATAGCTGTACGTCACTTTTATAGGCATTGATATCTCACAGGTGGTCTAAATGTGTTCTCATCTCTGTGTCGTGTTGCAGATGACGTTGACATCCTTGGGATTTTCCTCAAGACATTCGGTGCAGTGATTGCATTCTTGATCTTGACTTGCTCCATTTGTCATTCCCTCAAACGTGGATGCTTCTCCAAAAAAGGTCACAATGAAAACAAGTGAGTATAAACTACAGCTCAGAAGAAGGAAAAGAGGCTTTTTGTTATTCTGTATCTTCTGTATTTTATGTCTGCACTATGTCAAGACTTTTATGTTTTATTATTTATTTCAGCTTCAACTGGCCAACACAGACTGATGGTGTCGACTATGGTGACGCAGATGAGGTAAATAAAAACTATAAAATTTGTTACGCTTCACTTGATAAGCGGTTGAAGTAAACACAAACAACATTTACTTCATGTTAAAGGGACATATTAAACAAAAGCCAAAAGTTCAAATAGTAGTTGTGGAATAGGAGTGGAACTATATACTAATTTGATCATTTGTATTTTTCAAAGGGCCATTTTCGCCACAAGTCTTCATTCATCATTTGACAGCTGAGAGAGAAGATAAGATGGAACCAACAAAAAGAAAACCTGGCTGAGGTTAACTTGAAACTATGATGCTCCTGATGGTAAAGTTTGAGGTGTAACATGGCACATTATTCTCTGATGCACATCAAAATCAAATCAACCAACTTGCCAAAGTAATTTTAATATCATTTTGTGACACTGTTTTTATAAGGTGAAACAGTTTTTTATTTTTTGGTAGAATTAATCTCCATTTAAAACACTGGGTTTTTACTTCTTGTTTAATTTTTTTTTTTAATTTAGATTTGATTTCCTCATTTTATAAAACCATTTCAAAGCTGTGAAATTTCACAATTGGCCCATGCTGTCATTGCAAAATATGCTGGAAGCTACATTCCTTCGCAGTTTTTGAACAAGTCCTCTTTTATAACTCTTAAACTTTTTACTGTGTACACTGAAATTGTTTTAGAAAACTCCTTAACATTGTCTTTGTTCATAAGATAAACATGGTCTTAGTTCATTTCAAGTGGCCAAGAGTGGAAACTTGTTTTTGTATATACTGTAGTTATACAGGCAATAAATAACAGACTGCAAAAGGCTGATGAGCTCAGATTCATAAGGCACAATTTATCAGCCTTTATTATATTTACAGATGATAACAAGTATGTACGAGTACAGAGTAACCCTTAAAATTGAGTAACATATATCCCACTATGCTGCAAATTCAATATGTACTATAAAGGTGGTGAAGTATGATTTTTAGAGTGCTGTTTCTGTGTATAAGTGACCTTCTGTGCTTTACTAATTATTTTGTGAGTATTGGACATATTGTCCAGTTTTGACTTAGTATTTAATGTACATAAATACATTTTTTTTAATCTTTTAATTTTCTTACATTGCACTCCATACCTTATTGTAAATACTGCAATAAAATGGTTTGTTTGAAATAAACTTACAGTATTTACTGTCTAATGTGTTTCTGCAGTGTTGAGCCTGTCAGTATTAACAGTATATCGTTTAAAACATTAGTGTCAATGATTTGTGTAAAAACTCAGGAACTGTTGTAAAATGTCCACTGTTCATTTGATATTAATGCTATGTGTTCATATTATTTTGTTACTATTAAATACATTTGAACTGTAAATACTTCATGTGTGTCATTGTGGAAATGTGTTGTCAGACTTCATCTGTGTAATTTGATTTTGAGAAAGGACTTGCGAGGAGTGACTGACAAGAAAAATGTGTGAAATCTGAAAAATCCTTAAGAATGCAGTGCAGAGAAAACTGTTCACAAACGATTTTACTTAGCTGGTAATAGTTTGACAGTGAAGTACTTTCTTGATGAGCTACTGTAAGAATTTGTTTGTTTCTGTTTCTGTTTACTATTTAGTCTTAAATATGGAAAGTTAAACCCCTTTATACATACATACAGTAACTGTGTCCAACATTTTTGATTGTTTACTCAAGTAACAATACTGTAATGTAAAAATACTTCTTTACAAGTAAAAGGTTTGCCTTCAAACATCTGATAAATTATTATCAGCAAAATGTACTCGTACTCTCAAGTAAAAGTACTCAGAGAATTAGGCATTATATATACATACTAAATATGTATTGGATTAATATAATAAATCCAAGCAGCATTGTAATTTGTAGGTAGAACTATTTTAACTGCATTTATTTGTTGAGGGATAGTTTATCAATGTATCATGTTATACAGTAGATTGATGTTTTTGTATGTAAAATTCTGCAAAACAAACAACTAGTAACTACAGCTGTTATTTAAATGTAGTAAAAAGTTAAAATGATTCCCCCTGAGATTTAAAGCAGGAGGAAAAAGGAAAGTAAAAATTGTACTTAAGTGGAGTACTTGAGTAAATGTAATTACTTTCTGGTCTTACAAATGACCTCAGAATACAGTAAGTAATACACAATATTTATGTTTTGACAAGAAAAAACTACAACTAATATCCATGCTATTAAAAAAAGAAAAAAACGCAACCCGGAAGTAGTTGAAGCAGTGCAGGTGACGTACTTCCTGATCATTTGACAACATTCACGGTATTCTGTTGTCGAAAACAAACATGTAATATCTACATTCATACAGCGAGGATCGTGTCCGTCGTGAAACAGTCTATTTATTGGAGACATTGAGGTCAACAGAAGAAAATAAGGAAACGGCTAATTTGCTGATGGACTTATTGTTGCGTGTTTTTGTTGTGCAACCGTATTGCTGATTTGCTTCATCAGTGAAAATGAGTGTGGACATATAGCTAATGTTGTCTGTAAAATATCTCTTGTGTAATACTGTGTTGTGAGCTCAGAGAAAAATCGCACACCCTTTAGGCCTTATTGTGTGTTTTCTACTTTAAAACATCAGCAGGGTTTTTTTTTTATTAGTTTGCTGAGAAGTAGCGTTACTATAAGAGTTAGCACAGACGTGACGTTACAATGAGTTTCTTTAGTTTTGGGCAAACTGCAGAAATAGATGTAGTCCTCAGTGACGCTGAGACGAGGAAGAAGGCTGAACACAAGACTGAAGATGGAAAGAAAGACAAATACTTTCTTTTCTATGATGGTGAAACTGTCAGTGGAAAGGTGAATGTCACACTGAAGAACCCCGGGAAGAGGCTGGAGCACCAAGGGATCAAAATTGAATTTGTTGGACAAATAGGTAGGTAGAGGGAATAAAACAACAGACACACATGTTCACCTATGCAACATGACCTCATACAGTATATACAGTACAGCCTCTGTTAAAACCCCTTTTTAATTGAATAATATTGTGCAATTACCTTCTTACATTCATTTTTAGGGGCTGTATGAAAATTATTGGGGGAGGGGGGAGGGGCTGAATATGAAAATTCACTTTTTCCCCTCTTTAACCCTAGCATGTGCCTCTCATGTACCATTACATTCATGTCACAAGGCTAAGCATCAGATTTCCCTAAAAATGTGTCTGACAATCATTGAAAAGCTCAGGGAGTTGTTTAATGACAATTACAGGTGTTCTTTCCAACTGTCTGGATGAAAATATGTTTAGTCTGTTGTACAATAAAATATGTCCTTGCTCTTTTTGTAAAACACAAGCAATATTATTACTGTGTTAGTTTGTATCTAAATATTACATACTGGGGAAAAAAATTACAATACAACTGATGATAAAATAAAATGTTTGGTTCACATTGTACGAGTTAAGTAAGGACATATGTCATTTTTGGCTACCATCTATGTTTGGATTAGGAGAAACTTAAACTTATCTTTCGTGTTATCAATGTTTTCTTTAGACCCTCCACTTGACTGAGAGAAAAATTGCAACACTCTCTCCACAATATCTCAAAGTAATATGACACTATTGAATTAGTTTTGATAACTACAGGTGCCCAAAGATAAGCTGATGTACTCCAGTTTAAACTTTAATATGTTAATGGCATAAAACTTTCACATAACTCCAAATTGCACACATGAAGTGGAATTAGCGATTGCTAAAATTATGGCAAACATAAAATAAAGTGTCCTGTTAATAAAATATCCCAGCCATTCTTTAGTATTGAACCAAGAGCTGTAACTGTCACTTTACATGACACGTATTTTAGTTCTGCTTCCTGTTAAGAAGCAGAATCAAGTGAAGAAGAAGGAAGATAGTGACAAAAAATGTGCTCTCTGGAGAAAGAATGTTCAATCTCTAAAAGCTCTCCCCCATTCTCCCAAAAAAAGACTACCCTCCCTTCAGCAAAAAGAACAAATACATAAGTCTTCCATTTCATCTAAACCTCCCTCCTCACCCTAACAGTTTTCACAAAGTGCCTTAGGGGAAGACTCAGGAAATCTTGCACAGTGTTTGTGAAATATACCCATGAAGAGACTCACAATAAAACACAAGCAGCACAGTTTTATTGAAAATAAATTTCTCTATATCTGTCCAAAACTTGACAAGAGGCAATCATAAAATAAATGCATAACTGATTCAGGCTCCGTATTTCAAAATGTACATTTATTTACATGAACTGAGTAATTATTATGCAAAATCTAAAAATAAATATCTCTTATCTTGCTTCTGTTAATAACATTTGTCCTTTCTAGAGCTGTATTACGACAGAGGAAACCACCATGAGTTTGTTTCCCTGGTGAAAGACCTCGCCAGACCTGGTGAAATAACTCAGTCTCAGACCTTTGACTTCGAGTTCACTCATGTTGAAAAACCTTACGAGTCTTACACAGGCCAGAATGTTAAGCTAAGGTAAGTTCGAACATTCACTCTACTTTGCAGGTGTTGAAATGAGTGACTATGAATGTCACTCTTTAACCTGCCTGACATGTGGTTACATCCAACGCTCTGTGTTGTAAATATTATATCAGCCAGATGTGAAAATGTGGGAACTGTTTTGAAATGCTGTTTCATTCACTGTTTGTTACATTCACAGATACTTTCTACGTGCTACGGTGATCAGAAGACTAAATGACATCAGTAAAGAGATGGACATCGTCGTCCACACGTTGAGCACTTACCCTGAACTCAACTCCTCCATTAAAATGGAAGTTGGAATTGAGGATTGTCTCCACATTGAGTTTGAGTATAACAAATCCAAGTAAGAAAACTTTTTTTTTTTTTTTTTACCCCATTTGTTAAAGTGAACTCACAAGTAATAAATAATGAAACAGTCCCTATCTCTGTAGAAAGAATCTCTAAAAACCTCCCAAAATCTTACACCACCCTCCCTTCAGTAAAAATAAAAATGCATAATCCTACTAACCTCAACCCTTTTCTGGACCACCTCTTCCAAGTAATCATTTTCATACAGTCCCTTAGGATTTTATTTTGAGTTTGAGTCTAACAAATCCAAGTAAGAAAACATTATTTTTATTTTCTCCATTTATTAACTCACAGGTAATAAATATTTATACAGCACTTTTCAGGGATTCATTTGCAAGTTGCCTATGAAGAAAGAAAAAAAAAATAGAGGATTAAAAAAAATAATACATTCAGGTACAGGAATACCATACCCAGCAAAGAAAATAATTAAAATAAATACAACTCCCTTTGAAGATACTACTGTTAGTGTACTAGTGTAGTATAGTAGTTCTAGTTTGAGTCTGACAGCAGTTAGATCTACTTACTGCACAACTGCGGAGAGACTCAGACATTATCAATCATGGACTGGTGTCATGCTGAAAAAATCAATACTCAAGCTCTCAACTACTTGTTATTTATAGCTCTTATTTTCATTTGTTCATACTTAGGTCTTCATTTGTCTTATGATTGATTATTTTTTGCTGTATAAACACAAATAAAAAAAAAATCTCTATATTAAGATAAATAACTGTAAAAAGTATAGACATAAGGAAAAAAACATGAAAAAATGAATGAGTAAACCCACCCATATGCACATAACTCAACTCTGTTAATTTGTCTTCTGACAGGTACCATCTGAAAGATGTTATTGTGGGAAAAATCTATTTTCTGCTGGTGAGGATTAAGATAAAACACATGGAGATTGACATCATCAAACGTGAGACAACAGGCACCGGTCCTAGCGTATACCATGAAAATGACACTATTGCCAAGTATGAGATCATGGATGGAGCTCCAGTCAGGGGTAAAAAAATAAAACAAAACCCAACACTTTATATCTATTTATAATTTCAGATAGTTAATTTAACCATGCCAATGTCAATATATAGACATCATCTAACCTGTTACAATGTATTTTATATTTTAGGAGAGTCCATTCCCATTCGGTTATTTCTGGCTGGCTATGATCTGACTCCCACCATGCGAGACATCAACAAGAAGTTCTCTGTGCGCTACTACCTGAACCTGGTGCTGATTGATGAGGAGGAGAGACGCTACTTCAAACAGCAGGTAAGCTACAGATAAAAGACAGAACAACAGAAGTAACAAGTCAAATGAGTCACTTTTGGAGCTCGATCATTTACCAGATGAATCTAAATATTCTCCTACATCTGAGTTAAGAATGATCCATGTAAATACCTGCTTTTACTGTCACTGTTAACACTAAAACATTTTGCAGCAGAAGCCTGATTACTTGGTCATGTATAACACATCTGGCTGGGTTTCTTCAAGGTTTCATAAATGTGTAATAGACGTAAGATAGAAAGAGTAGCATGAAATATGAATGTAACATTGTTTGCTAAATGCTAACTGTGTCTAAGCAGCTTTGAGTATGTATATGAGCAGCAAAGCACTGAAGTAAATTGAAGGTGGACTGAGACAACCATAGAAAGATCTTGGAAGACAAAAAGAAAAGCTTTCTCTTTGTGAAGTTTAATTGGCTGTGGCATTTTGAGTCAAGACAGATTTTAATTTACGTTTGTTAGCTCAAATTTTAAAGTTGATTTTTTTTTGGTATACTTTTTGTAAAAACAGTATTAGTTCTGTAAAAATTCAATTTATTGATCTGCAGAAATGTAATTCTGTGAATCGAAGTCATTTGTCAAGTAAAATGCCAACCATTTGCTGCTTCCTGCTTCTCAAATGTGCTGCTTTTCTGTGTTTTGCATCTTTTGTTAATTGAGCATCTTTTGGTTTGCTTGAATAAGTCTTTTGGGGCTCTGGGAACAGGTGATGGTCTTTTTTTCACTGTTGTCTGACATTCTACAGATTAAACGATAAATAAATAAGAAAAAAATCAACAGTGTTAATCAAAAATGTAAATGGCTGTTAGTTGCTGCCCTATACAGTATACTATGGCAATTAGTATGTAGCATGAAAATGGTATGCAGTAATTGCCATAGCAGGAAAAGTACAGGTAGAATTAATAACAATAATAATAGCTGTATTTCGTTGAGGTGAGTCAGTTTCAGCGTGCTGGTTCACTGCCATAGTTTATGGAGACACTTGATGGAACTGAGGCACCTTTAATGTTATTGTTAAAAAAACACCTGCTGGGAAAGAGTTTTCACCTTCAGAGTATTCACCTTCATCAGTTGTAGTACCACAACAGGTTGCCATGGTTGTGACTCAGTAAAAGACACATCACTTGTAAGAAGAAAAAAGTTATTTTTTTTATTTCTTCTGTGCAGTTTATTCCACTTGGAGATGTTTTGCAGGTGTTTCAAAGCTGATATATGAATGTTACAAATGTGATTCTTCGAAGTCAAGATTACTGACATGGTCTTAGCTTTCAGGGAAAATGAGTCTTTATCCACTGTTTTGTCTCTTTATGGTTCTTAGTTTTGACACATCCAGACATTCGGAGCATCCATGTACGTCATGAAGTCTGAAAACCTTCAAACACTTCCTCTTTTTTTTTTTAAGGAAATCACACTGTGGAGGAAAGGGGACGTGGTGAGGAAGAGCATGTCTCACCAGGCCGCCATCGCCTCACAGAGGTACGAGGGCTCGGCCGCTTCAGAGAGCGCACTGGAAAAGATTGCGAAGGAGGAAAGCGGGTAGAGCCGCGGCCCTCCAGTCTCCTCTCACAAGACTCATCAGCGTCTGCGTCGGAGTGGCGGAGGTACCTGTCTACTGTACAACATCTGGTGGTGCAGCTGTTTTCTTTGTAGCCGCTGCTGGTAAAGGGAGGAAGAAGGGAAACCGACTTACAGTAAACAGTATGTGAACAATGAAAAAGAACAGTTTGCATGAGGCATTAAAAGTGGCTTCAGCCTGCTGGTCTTGTCCTTCCTCATTAATGCATTTTTTTTCTTCTTCTTCTTGGGAATCAAACTAATCATCTGTCGCGGTATCCGCTGTGTAAAATCTTTTTGCATTAAATTTTGAAGCACCCTTTTGTTTGTTACATTCTAACGCTTTTGGGATATGTTGATTTCTAATCTCTTAATTAATGCAACTAAACTGTTATGAATTTTCAACTAAATGTATCTCCAACATTCCACGTTTAATGAACGCATTCCTAACGTTGTTGTAAGGTCAAGAAAATCTGAAATAACTTTGCACTGCTATATCTTATTCAGCACAGTTTTCTCTTTGTGTTTGTGTGTTTGCACAAATAATAGTGGACATGGGAACTGGAATTAAAACCTTTTTTTTTTTTTTTTTCATTTTTCTTTTTTTTTTAGTGAGAGGGCTCAAGTATTATCCCACACATTTTCTTTAGATCTGTAAATAAGACCGGCTAAAAACCAGTAATCCTGTTCCAGTTAGTGTACATCGATTATACAGTACACAGTGCCACAAAATGACCTTTCGTGATCGTACGCTTTACCTCAGCATTCCAGTGGTGTTAGGAAAGGATGTCAAAGTGTTTGTATTAATATAAGGTCTGATGGTATGAAGTCCTCTGTATCTTCTCTATTAGAGACTTGAAAGTTGTGCCTATGTGTATCATGCAAATGAAATCCTCCTGCCTCTAACATGATTTTAGTCTTTTAACCAGAGAAAAGTTGCAGTAGAACTATCTATCTTTTGCAAAATGCTTATCAAGTATTCCTTGTCCCCGAAAAGTCAAATAAATTGATGCCAAATGGAAAAAAAACCTCAGACTTGAGTGAACTGTGTTGACATGATGAACCTAAAATTGACTGGGTGGATAAAATAATGGAGACACCACATGACAAAGGATGTGTTCAAAATTGCAACATACAGAACCGTGTAACAGTTTTGAAAAGGTGCTACTACCATCATTTCTATTCATTTTCAAAGACGTACTATGTGTAGAGTATCTGGAGATGTCAGAGTTGGTTGATTTTGCTCAATCCTGAATGAGCTTGCAATTTAAGTGATGTTATAAAATGCAGCCAGTCGAGTCAATCTGCACTCACAAAAAGTAACAAGACTGAATAAAATAATTGTCCATCACCACGTTACAGCTTTGAAAGATGACTCCATCAAAACTTTAATGGCACTTTAACAAATACATTATAAACATCACAAATCTGGATTTGGTCATTTAAAAATAATTTGGATCTTAAGGATGACATCTTTAATAGTACAGACCAGAGGTTCCCAACCTGTGGGCTGTGGTCTGGTACTGTGCCTCAGAACATTTAGTAGCAGGCTGTGAGGAAACTACAAGATTTGTCAAAAAATTGGAATAATTATTACATAACTTTATAAGATTTTACAGGTTATTTTGTTGCAGTAGTTACCTTGAACTCACTCACATCATCACTTCTTGTCACCTCACCAACGGTATTCTGATTTAACTAAAGGGTAACACTTCATTTGAAGTCCTATTTAGCATTTATAAACAAGATATAAACAGTTAATAAATGATTTATAACACACTAATGTAGCTACAAGTGTTCTGTCTTAAGTCCTTATTAGTCCTTTTCAACAACTGTAACTCCTCCGGAGGGCACCTATAAGTGGAAGTATATAAACAAATAATGAATGACGACATTATAAAACACAGTTGTAATCATTAAAATGTCTTCATAGGAAAAGTACACTTAAAATGTCTTTAAATCTGCTTTAACTATATCGTAGAGTTTTAAAACCATTTATTAAATGTTTATATGCTGCATATAAATGCTTGTGTGAGGACACTATATGTGTCACTGAGAGGTTAGTTTTTTTTAAAAGAGAGTAACCACAATGAAATACAGACTATATGTTGCTGATCTGCAACAAAACTGTCAGTAGAAAAATGGTCCGCAGTGCAAAAAAAGAATGAGAAACCTCTAGCATAGTTGTCTTTTGATGGTCATTAATTCTCATCATGATTGTTATCTGCAGTGGCCAAAGAATACTTCCATTCAGTATTTGATACGCAGTGGCTGACGTCCTACAAAAGCAAGCTGGCTATCGTTCAAAAGGTTTACTGGAGGTAAAAAGTGGATCTGAGCCATGATTTGACAAACACATTCAATAATATTTATGAACAAGAAAAATATAAAGAAATACAGTAATGTCGACTAACTACGTTTTCCATAATCATTGGATTGATGGTATGACAGTGAACTAAATTGTGGCTTCATAATTTCACCCCATCATGAAGCATCATGTGGTCTGAATCCTCACAGTGGCTTTTGGTCCTCCAAACTCAGGACAAAGTCAAACTCCTCTGCAAAAAAAACAAACAAACAAACACATGAGTGTTAAATGATATAATATAGTTAACAAAAATAGGATTGCACAGCGTAGTTATGATTTACCACTGGTGAGAGGCTGCACAGACAGCCGGGCCCTTGTAAAGAGCGCCATGTCCTTTAAAGGCCCTCCTTTAGCACGATGCTGCAGGTGGTACTTTTTCAGCTCAGACAGAGGAATATAACGATTCATCATTCTTTGATATTGCACATCAACCTGAGAGAGGGAAAAACAAAACAAACAAGATTAACCTTCATCCTTAATAATTATCAGTAATCATACTCAACAAGTATATTCATGTGTTTGCATTAGCGGTTATTCCTGAATTAATTCACCATGCTCCACTTGGGGTTGTCTGGTTTGCTGCTTGCATCAAAATGGACGTCTTTCTTGTCAAACTGAGTGTGGTCCACATATGATTCCTTCACAATCTTAAAAAAAAAAAAAAAAAAAAAAAAAAGAGAAAGCTGAATAACATTTTTTAATCATTAGAATATTCTCTGCAGGGAAAGAAAGTGACTCACTTTCATGATTCCTGCTACCCCTGGTTCTTTGCAGTTGCTGTGATAAAAGAAAGCCAGCTGCCCTTCTTTCATCTGCCTCATGAAGTTGCGCGCCTGGAGATGATAGACAGTTTAGAAGAACTCTCCCACAGAGAGGAAGAAGAAAGAAAATAAACAATTGTATTCAAGCTTTTCTTTTGCTTGCTGATAGACAGTTTGGACAAGGCTGTTGAGAATAATTTGACAAAAAGCATTTTCGGGGTTTTGTGATTACAGCAGTCAGTTCTGTGGATCTACCTGATAATTGCGGACGCCGTCCCAGCAGCCGGTCTGATTAGGCAAAGCCTTTAGATCCTCGATCCCAAACTGCAGAATGAACCAGATGCATTAGACATGTGCAGCCCCCCCCCTTCTTTTTTTAACAACAACAGACTGTCCTAATGGGACTCTGTACCTTCACATCGATGCCGTTCTCAAAGCGGCTCTCGGGCTCAGACTTCATCAGCCAGTGACAGTACTGTGGGGGACTAGATGATTCTTTGCTCTCCTTATTTCCAGCCTCTGCAGAAGCTGCAGCTTTCCTCTTCCTGCCAACTGTTTCCTTAGCAGGAGAGACTGTTTCACCGTCATCATCTTTAGCTGTGTGTGTTAAGACAACACTCTTCATTTAAAAAAAACAACTTGTTATCAAAAAAAAAAAAGTTTTACTCTATTATTTAATTTACTTACCTGAATTTACTGTGCTTTTACTTCCTCTGGCCTTTTTCTTTGGAGGCATCTCTCACAGTCTGTAAAGAGACATGTTTCAAACATTATGAATCATTCAACTTTTCAATGAAGGAGAAACAGTGGAAGTTATTCTGAGAATTTCTAACAAGGTAAATTATGTTTTTTCGTGGAAATACTATATCAAACTGAAATGATTATTTCTTATATTTCTCTGTCTCAGAGAGATTTAACAAATTCTATTGAGTTTCCTGAAATTGTACTATATCATGACATACAGAGGCTACTATGCAAAGATTTTAGGCACTAAAGGTAAAGTGAGGATGCTTTCAAAAAAATTGCCTGAATAGTTTTTTTTATCTATCAGTTAACTTCATACAAAGTTCAGTAAACAAAGGAAACCTAAATGAAATCAGTAGATGGTGTGAGCACACTTTGCCTTTAAGACAGCACTAGTTCTCCTTTGTACACTTGTGAAGTTTTTCAAGGTACTTGGTAGGGAGGACGTTCCAAGAATCTTGGAGATCTTATTTAGAGATTAATAAATTTTAGGCTGTCTCTTCATGTAATCCCAGACTGACTCGATGATGTAGAGATCAGCGCTCTGTGGGGGACGTACCATCTGTTGCAGGACTCCTTGTTCTTCTTGTTGCTGAAAATACTTCTTAATGAATCTGGCTGTATGTTTGGGGGTTATTGTCATGCTGCAGAATACATTTTGGACCAGTCAGATGCCTCCCTGATGGCATTACATAAGAATCTAAACATCTGAAGTGCCTAAAACATTTGCACAGTACATTTACATCTATACTTTTTACTGTTACATTAGAAAATGTAATTATTTCATCAATGTCGCCCACAGCTAATTCATAGATGATGAAAATGAATTCAACCCTTTACACACAACACAAATTATCAGTGTGGTAGGTTTTGCAATGAAAGAAATATGAGATTGTGTACATTCAGTTGCTGCTTCATTAATTGCACCTAAAACACTACAGCCCCGCAATAAATCCTTCCTACATCAAATATCATTTTCGGTTTTTACTAAAACTGTTGTGAAGAGGTGTTGATTCAGTTGTATGGTTGTCTTGGAGGCTGCAGATTTCATTGCTAATGTTTCATATGTTTTGTCCATAATTTTATAGATATCAACAGCATAACAAAAAGCCTCTAACTGATCCTTAAATTTTGGCTCCTAATAAACTGGCAGCTAAATGCATTGTGGGTGATATAACTGAGAGGATTTATGCTCACTGCAGTGGTTTTCTATGTGAATACGTTAGAAATAGAAACGCATGCTCTAAAATTGACTCTCCTAGGTCAAAGCATTTGCAACCATCCACTCACAATTTAAAATGAGTCCATGAAGGTAACGTGCTAATTCTTCATCTGCAACATCAGTGGTGCATGACAGAGATTAAAAAGGACTTTTAACAGCTCTACACAAATCTGAACAACATATGTAAGCAAACTTCATAGTGTTTGGCAGTTACACAGATTATAATGCAGATATATTCAGTAGGTAACCTCTATAAACACTGATAATCGTACCTTTGGATTAGTAGTGTGTCAAGTAAACATGCAGCCATCAAAATCCGCGGAAAAATCCACACCACGTGACGTCAACAAACTTATTTAGGGTAGGGTTAGCTGCTTCCGTTTGTTTTGTAACAGCATTAATGTCTATTTCTCAAACATTTATAATAATAATAACAACCGTATATGGGTGAATATCTACATGCATTTAAAATATAAGATCAGGCGACTGTACATACAAACTCATCTCTACCAAGGATGTATCTTTACAGTACTCCGCCTCCCTCTTCCCTGTTGTGAAAACTACCTTTCCCAGCAGCAGTAGCGCCGCACCGTTGGTCTGACATAACGTTAACTCGACTCTGTCGTAACAGTTAAACATGGCGGCGGTCGGACCTCTATCAAGAATCTCCAGACTCGGCCACAGCATCTGCAGGAGCCACCGTTTAATATTTAACAGGAGCTCACAGAGACGAGGAATAGCGTCATGTATCGACCGTAAGTGCCAGAAAAAGAGCAAAGTCAGCTTAATATGACGGTTGTGTGTTATGAAAGAAACCCTTGAATGGCACCGCACCGGCGTCCATAACTGACTGTAACTTTATAGTAAGCTAACGGACCGGTTTTAGCATTAACATTTATAGCTCTCAAACACCCAAACATTCATCTCTTGGCCGTTTATGATATAAGAAGAGTGAAGTCAAACAGTCAGCGGTTAATTCAATGCTTTAATATTAGTTTTACCTGACTGTCATTGGTTAGTTTTAGTCGTCCAGTCATGAGGCAGAGAGGGCTACACACCCCTCCTTAACACCGCCCCTCTCTCTTCTTAGGCAGGTTGTGGCAAGATGTGTGAAGGACATTTAGCAAAACCTGAGATTCATTTATTTACACACTGTGTCCTTTGATGAAGATGAAGAAGAAGAAGAGTGTTTTCTTTATCTCAAGCAAGCACCTGCATCTGTAACATTTAGGCTACTGTCATCTAAAGATATTCAGAAGCAATGTGTCAGTGTCATTGTGTTACACCTTTATCTCTACACTCTGGAAATGAAGTGTCAGAGCACCAGCATGACCGTGTTACATTTTGCTTTGTATTTTACTGTATGTTATCTAACGCTAGTCTATTGTTGACAGCTGCTCATGGACTCACAGATGAACAGAGGGAGTTTCAGAAAGTGGCCTTTGACTTCGCAGCCAATGAAATGGCTCCATACATGGCGGAGTGGGACCAGAAGGTATGTTGGAGCGAGGCATTAAAGGATAGGTTCACAATTTTTCAACAAGTCTGCCTTAAAACAACAGTCAGTTGCCACTATCAACACAGAAAGGGGTTGTTTTCCTTGCTGTTATCATTCCTCCTGTTCACACTGGCTGTTAAAAGATCCCCTTCAAATGTGCTTTCACTAGAAGTGATGGGGCCAAAATCTACAGACTGTCCACACAGTCATTTTGTACGAAAAGAAACAGAAGGAGGACTGTGGATTTTGGCCCCCATCACTTACATTGTAACTACGTTATAAATGGATCTTCTAATGGCCAGTATCAACAGGAGGAATGATTAAGCAAGAAAAGCTTAGTGTTTTGTTTAAAGACAGACTTTAAAAATTGTGAACCCATCCTTTTAATTATTAGTGTGAAAATGTCAATGTAGCAGACTTCATAATCTTTGGCCAGTTTGCAGTTTGCATAGGAACATCTCCAGATGATCTAATTTCCCCAAAGGAGATGGACAGAAACACATGTCCTAAAACTGAATCATTGTTAGGATCATTCTGAAATGACTCCCTCATCCTTTACTGTGTTATATGTCATAAACACTGTTGAATCATGCTGATGTAAGAATTTGTCAGATTCTACAATAGATTATCCCTAGTATATCTAAGTTCAAGCTTATCATCATAATTATATTTTGGTATGTTTGGGGTTTTTTTTCAGGAAATGTTTCCTGTGGATACAATGCGGAAGGCAGCCCAGTTGGGATTTGGTGGGATCTATGTTCAGCTGGAGGTTGGAGGATCAGGTCTTTCTCGGCTGGACACGTCAGTCATCTTTGAGGCCTTGTCCACAGGATGCGTCAGCACCACAGCTTACATCAGCATCCACAAGTACGAGCCACTTATGTCACTATAATGACACTTGTCTGCAGATTAAGGTTTTTAACTTTTATTTTCTATAGGTAGAGGTTGACTTCAGGCTGGTTGTTGTTGAAAATAAAATTTCACAGAATGATCCAAATGTGTCAGACCAATTGTCAGTTTTGTGGAGGACAGTTGCCTGAACACATGTAGTTACATCTGAAACAATAAGTACAAGCAAACAAAAAAAAATACTAAAAGATGAAATGTAATTAAGGTTGAATAAATTATATTATGACCACATAATGTAGTATGATGGATGTTTTCAGGCATATTTTCTGTGCTCTTTACTTTGCAGCATGTGTGCCTGGATGATTGACACCTTTGGCAATACTGAGCAGAGGGAGAAGTTCTGCCCCGACCTCTGTTCAATGGAAAAGTTTGCTTCTTATTGTCTCACTGAACCAGGTCAGTCATTAACAAATTTAAAGGAAACACACACTCTAAAATGTACCAACAGTAATGATATTATATCACTATTATAATAGTGTTCAAAGAAGGTTGCCTGTATGTAAAGATCAATAACACACTAACCTGAAAGTGTAATCTTTGATTTTTAGGCAGCGGCAGTGATGCTGCTTCACTTCTGACAACTGCACAGCGGAAAGGCGACCATTACATCTTAAACGGTTCTAAGGTAATTTAAAAACTGTCTATGCTCACATGTGGTTTGAAGCTTACTATATATACAATGAGCCAGAAACATTTCTCATCTCTTTCTGACTTTCAGGCCTTCATCAGTGGAGGAGGAGACACCGACATATATGTTGTGATGTGCCGAACAGGAGGCAAAGGAGCCAAAGGTATCTCATGTTTGGTGGTAGAGAAAGGAACCCCAGGCCTCAGTTTTGGCAAAAAAGAAAAGAAGGTAGAGTTTGTCAGTGTTTGAAAACATTTTTTTTTTTTTTGCTCTAATGATGTTGCCCTGCAGCTAATGTTTACAGGTAACCACTAGATGGCACAATTAAGTCACACAGCTCTCCTTCAATCTGCTCTCCAGGTGGGTTGGAACTCTCAGCCCACCAGGGCCGTGATATTTGAGGATTGTGCCGTGCCAGTGGCCAACAGGCTTGGTGAGGAAGGACAAGGCTTCACCATCGCCATGAAAGGCCTGAATGGAGGCAGGATTAATATTGGTGAGGAGAAAAACATTATCCAATTAGTCACCCCTCACTTTCACAGCTCTTTGATATGTTTATCATTCATTTAACTAGAGAAAATGATCAAAATTACTCTGATGATGAAAAATGATTAAATCCAAAGACAGATTTCCTGCACATGTAAGAAACTGAATTTAATTCTTTTTTGTATATTAATTTGTTTTCATATAAATACTCTGTTGACAGCATCCTGTTCTCTTGGGGCGGCACATGCCTGCGTACAGCTGGCGAGGGATCACCTGTTGGTACGCAAACAGTTTGGAGAGACGCTCTCCAACAACCAGGTATGTAGCTCAGTTTTTATTAAAAGTCTATTAGCACACTCTCTCTGTGACGAAAAGATATCTTGAAGTCGTCTTTCCTTCTCTCTCCCTGTCTGTGGTGTGTGTGTGTGTGTGTGTGTGTGTGTGTGTGTAGTTTCTTCAGTTCAAACTAGCAGAAATGGCCACCAAGTTGGTTGCGTCACGCCTTCTGGTGCGTGAAGCTGCGACGGCGCTTCAGGAGAGCCGGTCTGATGCCGTTTCCCTCTGCTCCATGGCTAAGCTCTTTGCCACAGATGAGTGCTTTAATGTGAGTAATACTGAGCGAGTGCTAACATGAGAGTAATATTCTCACTGAAAACTGTACTTGTGTCTCAGATTTTTCAATATTATTAATAATATTGTTATTATCTATTCTACTTCAACAGATATGCAACCAGGCTCTTCAGATGCATGGTGGGTATGGTTACCTCAAAGATTACGCGGTGCAGCAGTTTGTCCGTGACATCCGAGTACATCAGATCCTAGAAGGTGAGCTTTTATAATGAGGCATCAGATTTCATTATGATTAATTTCTTTACATGTAAGAGAATCATGTTAAGATTTTTATAACAATTACAGTTTGGTTGATGTTTCTGTTCTGCTCTTTTGTTTTCCTTAAAGGAACAAATGAGGTGATGAGGATGATCATCTCCCGAAATCTGCTGACAGAGTCATGATAAATCTTTCCTGAACCTTCAAGTGACTTCAGTGATGACCATATTGTGATGGTCTTAACTTCTGTATCGTTACTATGTGACTGGTTTCATCTGTTGCCCTCTGCATCATTGCTGTTTCAAAAGTGGCAAAGGTCATTAGAGGATTTGAGAAGAACCAGTCAGCAAAACTTAGATTTTTAACTATAATAATGCTAAATATGCCAATATCAATTTGTCAGTTTGCAGTTGATCATTGGTTCAAAGTGAAATATCTCAGTACCTATTGGATGGATTTCCAAGAACATTTTGCACTTTCATGGTTCATTGAGGATGAGTCCTAAAGACATGACTTTTCATGTAACGCCACCTGTAGGTCCATTTATATGACACTTGAGTTCGTGATAGCATACCACTTATAATAATGACCCAATTTCACAAAAAAGCACATCTTTAGTTGACAACTTACTTATGAAGGTCCAGAATGCAACTGAAGGCTGAAACTGAGCAGATTAGTCTGAGCTGTTATACAGTATAATGGCCACTGAACAGATGATAACCCTGTTTTGATTTAGGTAACTACATGAACATGAGAACATTTAGGTTTTCTCTCACTTTTTGTTTTTATCCAATTATTTTGTTTATTGTCAAGCTGCCAGCATGATTGGACTTACTGTTGTTTTTCTATAAAAGCTGCTTGTTAGAACTTTTTCACTCAATTTGAGCTTTTTTTTCCTCTTTTATTAAAAAAAAGGACGCTAACGTTAGTATTAAATGCTTTGGTTATTGTTGAAATGTGTGTTACACATCTATATCACAGGCAGTTAAAACATCTCCATCCTCAAGTGGCCTTCCAGATCTCATTACTGTAAGTTCATGGTTACTGTATTTTACCCCATTGTGTGTTTTGTAGTATGTAAAAAAAACAGCTATATGGGATGTGTACTGTGGATTATGTGTCACTTTGCAAACTGTATTTGCTGTTCACACTCCAAATAAAATGATGACTTTTATCAAATGATTACCTGAAAAATATTTTTGAAGATTTCTGCCACTTGTATGAATTGTTTGCATTAGTAATGTGTTTCTAAGTGAAGTGATTTTAAGTAAATCATGCTAAAATCAAACACTTCAGGACACTTTATTGAAAAAAGAACAATCAAAACTGCATTAAAAGTGCTACATGTAGCCTTTCAACATCAATAAATGACTGCCACATTATTTCAAGACTTTATAATTACCATGAAACACACAAGACCGTCAGCAGAAAGAGATTGCATCTCAACCATGGCCTCATATGTTTACAGTAATTATATCAAGTTATATCAAGCACCTTAAAATAGTCAGAAACCATCAACTTCAACAATGTTATACTCACTATTTTGGTTACATTCCATCTACCATAACAGGCAATAAACTCATACAGTATGTTCTCTCAATAGACAACAGTGTTGTGACACCACACTGACAGTGTTCGCTGAAATAAACAACCGTCAGGTGAGCACAAGAAAATAAGGGTCAAAGCAAGTGAGTGTTTGAAATATAACAAATTATTTCGTTTTTGTTGAAATACCTGAATTGTGATTTTTGCTGGGTTTAGTTCTGAACTAGTGCAGTTAGCCTGAGAGACGAGAACTCAAACAGCCAGTTACAGTGAAATATGGAAACATATTTAGGTTTTGTTTATTAATATATAATACAAATGTATTCAAAATGTAACATTTTGCAAAATTGCAAAACTCTTAGCAAACTGAACTGTTTATTGTGGTTGACTGCAGGGCTCCAGGGGGTATAAAGGGGAATAATTTATTTCCACTATAAATCCATCCATAATCAACACAATGACAGAGTGTATAAATATTCTGGTCATGGATTTTATACACTTTCTGTAATAACACATTTAAAAACAAAAATCTCATCAGATGGCAACCCTGGAACAAAATCATCAAATGGGGGTCTGTGGTCTAATTTGTGTCATTTCAGGGGTCTCTGACATAAAAAAAGTTGGAGAACCACTTGTTTACAGTACTCAGACTGATGGCATTAAAATGAACACATCTCTCGTATGATAACTGGTATTTCAGGTATACTGTGTAATAATCATAACAATATTGAATACCGTTTGAAAGATCTCTTTACAAGTGTGTAAATAAAAATATATTTTTCTGTCGTGAGCCACAATGTAGCATACAAAAAGAAACTTGAATGAAGAACACTGTACTGAGTCAGTTGAATGAACAAACAGAAGAGGGAAGGGAGCGTTTGTGCAAATGAAGCACAAACCAGCTATGAGACATTTTCTTCTCTTACACCTTTTCAGGTTTCATGGAGAAAGTGCTTTCCATTACAAGGCATACTTTCTCTCCATCCTAAACCACTGTCCTTTATTTCCCATCAGAGATGCTTCTGCTGGCTACACCAGTGAGCCAGCTTGGCTTTGAGCAGGCACCATGACGGCAACAGCTCCCATGCGTGTCAGAGTGGAAGAGCTGATTTGTGGGGACACAGTGAGTGGAGGTGGCACCTGAGGCTGAGCCCCCTCAGTCCTGTTAGGGATGGCAACCACTGGGCTCCGGAGAACCTGCGGAGGGCCCCCGTTTGTACTGGGAGGCCTCTTGTGTTTACGTGAAGGGGTTGCTCCGATGTTGTACCCCGGAAGTCCCTGTAAGGTGTTTGCCTCTCCAGGTCGCAGCTGGTAGGCGTTGATCACTGAGCCTGTGTCTGAAGCGGATGTAGGGGAGTATGGGTAGTGGAAGTTGGGCTGGTGGGGGTCTCTCGGCCGAGGACTGGTGGCTATGGAGGACAGCGTGCCGTTCTTGGACATAATGTCTGAGCCGGTGTTACTCTTTGCCCAAGACACTCGCTTTGGTGCCTGAGCATCTTCCCTGTAGCACAGACAGAGAGAGGAGAGAGTGAGAGGGAAGCAGAAACACAAAACACTGAAATGAAATGATGAAAACAAAATGATGATGAAAATCATAGAAAACAAAATAAAAAACTTGAGAAATTTACTTGTTTACTTAAAGGTACCCTGTGGAGTTTGCTATGGAGCAATGGAGCAACGTTATGATGAGCTTGTCCCTGTTCTGATTGTATCTTATTCTTTAATATCATATGTGAAAGGATGTACATGTAACCATGCGAGCGTGCAGGTGACAGTGCACTTTCCTGCCGACTGCAGAGGACGGTAATGCAAACATGTACAGTAGTGCACGAGAGCCATGAAACACAAAGCGGAAGATAACAAACACATGAAACAAGATGCAGAAAGGGAGCATGAGAATGAGAAGCAGCAGCAAGGCTCAAAAATGAAAGCATGACCATGATATTAAAGTAAAATATGAGCTCTATGATGTCCTCTGGTGTCACACTAATCATTTAATGTTTGGTGGTGATAACAAGTCAAGAAATGAAGGAAAGTGTCAACAAAATGCAGAAAAGAAAAAGACTGTGAGTGCAGAGAAACATGGATGTAAATGTAGGTCTGAAATATTCAAGGAGCACACCAGTAAACAAATCCTGTGTGTCGCCCCTCTCTCCAAAACAAATGGACTGACTTGGGAAAAAATTGCTTTGAAAACTGTTGCTGTCCAGGAAAAAACATAGCTCAAAATTTTTTATTTTTCAGTTAAACTGAAGGGTTGAGAAAATAAAATAATAATACTTCTAAATAAATAAATAATTTTAAAACCCTTTAGATTATTTAAAAATGCATTGTCACAAAGATATGAAAGCGGCTGTTTTTGACACATGGGACAACAGTGAATTTTTTTATGAAGGAAGGAAATGCATTCAACACATTCTCTAGGCCCCAACAACACAAACAATGTATTTTGGTGATAAAATGCAGAGTTTGGATGCAAATGTTCAGAAGAAAAGTCCACAAGGTACCTTTAAAATGTTTTTCACATGTTTTTGATGACACTGAGCACTGAGCTTTAACACTAAAGAATTCTCACTGTAGATTGCAGACTTTCCTTCCCTTATTATACTTACTACAAATAAACTTGGACATCTAGACATAAGACATTTACTTGAGTGTGAAGCTCTTTTAAAATTTTCATCACACATACTATAAAATGAAACTCACTTGATCTCATTGGCTATCTCCTCCTCAGTGTCTCGTCTCCTTTTCAGTATGAATATGAGGAAGAGCACCATGGCCACCAGTCCCACTATTGACCCCACTGTAGCTGCTGCAATCATGCCTGCATTGGAAGCTGGAAAACAGGAGCACACAATGTATTCACACGTAACAAGAGTCACAGCAGTGTAATTTAAAAACACTCTTGAATACTCTGGTGTGTGGTGGAGTAAAAATAGAGTTTTTACTGTGCACGCACAGGTGATAACCTCCAGGTTAATGGAGCAGCTGTCAGAGCCGGCTGTGTTGCTGGCTCGGCACATGTACTTCCCTGACATGCTTTTAGTGAGGTTGCTCAGCCTGAGGGTGCCTTGTCTCTCATCTGCAAAACAACCACATAGTTATACACACTTCATAATCATATATTTATGTGATATGTGCATATGGGAAGCACAAGCTAAGAAAACTATACAGGTATACATTAAATTGTTATACCACAATGTATTTCACAGGGAGCTACATATATATATCGACACAGTGGCAAACACAGATTTACACTACATACAATAATACAATAATGAACACATACATTTTGATAATTAATCTTAAAAAATCTCTTATAGATTATGTACAGAAGAGGCAAATTAACATTATTTCACACAAAAGATTGATTGGATTTCCATGCTTATTAAAAAAAATGTTAAAAATCCTTATTAAAAAATGCACTTAAAACACAAATTTAGTGACACTGACAGTATTTCAAAATGCAGTGCATACATGCAGTGAATCTTGCTTGATGGAAACATATTTTCTCATTTTTTTTTAGAGTTTTCCTCTTCATATTCACAAATATCATGTACCACAGAGTTGTTTATATGATGATATCATTACTGGTAGTGTTGAATCATTAGTTACTGATTCCCAGCCACTATCCAGAATTTAATCCACTCCTGGCCCATTTCCAATACCTACTGTATACAGTTTTTTTTTTTTTATTGGTGCAATCCTTCAGCACACAGTTCTGCAGATGATTCTGCTGTCTTGCAACATAACAACGTTTGTCAGCAGTTTTTGTTTTAATATTTTCTCACACTAAGGTCATGACCCAGTAGTGTAAGAAGTGTGAGCATCCGTCACAGTGCTCTCACAACTGGGTATTGCCATTCAAACACAATCTGTTCCTCTTGCCACATCTGGCTTCAAAATGCTATGTTGTTGCAAACATAGGCTGTAGAAAAATAAACAAGCTTTATGAGGGACTTATCACAACAAATCCTCTGAAATCCAATCTTAGACGTCACATCCCGGCATGTCTTCATCTGATGTGTTTCTGCTTTCGTGGGGAGGTAAGGAAATGACAGCGGTTGTGCGTCTGTTTTGCGGAATCGCCCTGCTAAATTGTTGTCCGTGTGGGTGACATCTTATATGCGGTTTATGCACGCCTGTCTGTCACAGTCAGAGAAGTAATGCGACACAGGGACTCATCCAAATCATCCCGGATGAAAAGTCAAGGTTCACATGATGCCAGCGAGCGACATATTAATGCAAGAGAGCAGAAAATCCTGAACAATCATTGTGCCTAAACAGCTGCCTTCATCCCAAAGTTTGAGGGAGTGAAGCATAGACTGGGTTTATTGTTTTGTTACACTAGTCTAGACCATCTGCTACATTACTGCACAACTAGGAGTGAGTTCGTGTAGGTACAGTAGGTGCACACAAACCACAATCAAACAGCAGACTACAGTGTATTTGTCACTAACTTTAGATTTTAGCAACTAAAACAAGTGTAACTGAATGAAAAAGTCTGAGAGTGTTACTTTCTGTGGCTTAAACATGATCGTAAAGTAAAAACCCTGCTTATACACTAAATTTACTCAGTGGAAAATAAGAAAAGATGGTATTTATTTACAGATCATAGCTAAATGCCTTGTTGTTAACCTATCAACCAGGTCTTGGAGATCAAAATAAATGCGGGTGCCAAATAAAACAGTTGCGGATTCCTCTCTGATTATTTAATCCCTGAGCTCGAAAACCAGCTGTGGAGAACCAAACCCAATTGTGACAGATTAGCAGAACATCAGCTGACTCTGAGTTTGGAGCAAGTTCAAGCCCGCACGGCGATCAGATTCCAGCGGCAGAGCTGGAGGGGATCTGACGCTGCGGTGGTTGCTGCTTCATATCAAGACAGGAGCATTACTCATATTACGCTGTCATCACTGCAAGGTCAATGAGCAGCGTTTGTCAAAGCCTTGACACATGACATGTAATTAATGTAAATCAGCAGCATTTCTATACAGAGCACATGGTAGAGTTTGCTACCTCACATGGCACTATATATTGTCAAAGCTAAAGTGGATTCATTTTTTGCAATTTATAAAAAAATCCATACACATAGTCAACGTCTATTTCATGTCAGAGGAAAATGGATGCAGTAATTACTATAATTACAAATACAGGCCTAATGGATGAAGATTAAGAACTACATTTCTAATAAATTTCTGCAATCTAGTGGACACAATATGGAACCAGAACTAAAACAGGGCTACACAAAACACATCTGTTTATCCATTAACTTATTTTATTATTCATTCATTGCATCCACATGCCACAAACTGTTGCTTTGGACGAGGACTACAACTAATGATTACATCCAAAGGGATGCCTTCGGTTGCTTGTTTTGCCTGACCAACTCTAAAACACAAATATATTCAGTTTAGAATAAAAAAATATACAAACTGAGAGAAGCAGCAAATCCTTTAGAGGCTGGATCAAAATACTGTTTGTCATTTTTGGTTGATAAATAGGTTAAAGGCATAGCTGACATTTTGTGAAAAAACCTTCTTCATGTGAAGAGTTACACGAGAAGATTGATACCACTCTCATGTTTGTACAGTCAATATGAAGGTACAGGCAAGAGCTGGTTAGCTTAGATTAGGCATAGAAACAGAGGAAACAGCTAGCCAGGCTCTAGGTAACAAAAAAGCGAGAAAACAAATAAGCGTATTTTCTCAAATTTCTAAAAATCACAGCATTTCTTGAAAAATTCTTAATAAATTATCAAAATTATCGGTGATTCATCTTCTTTCAATTGACTATTCAGCCCTACTATGACCTCTAAATAGTGAATGGTTACCAGGCCTTTAGTTCAGACAGATGGTCAAAAAAACCTTCAGATCACGCTAGACTAACCAGCCTGGATACACTGACTTCAGGGCAGCGCATACTCTGGGTCTATATATATCACACAATAAAAAAGATGAATGAATGCAAAGGGATGAAGGCTAAATCTAACACAACTCACATACTGCAAAGATTTAAAGGATAAATTCAACCCGTCTTTAAAAAATGGTAAAATATGCAAGTCTCTGTATTGTAATAATGAACATATTCAGGAAAATATTACGATGTAAAACAGCTGTTCATTTTTCCATATGATTACAGTGAAGATAAACTACCACTTGCTTTTCATTTTCATCTGCTATTCCTAGAGAGCTTTTTTCTGCTGATTTAATCAATGAATGTGCAAAGAGAATGTGAATCTTTAAGGTTGAGTGGGATAATCACCTAGTTTGACACCTACAGTATGCCAAGCTGTTTTAGATCTTAATCATTTATGAAACATAATCCTATGAGCATACTTACAAATTGGGTTGATTTTTTTTCCTTTAAAGCTTTTCTACGGCTTATGACTGTGATTCAGGGAAATGACATGTTCAAGGAAAAAATGGCTTTACTCCAGAAACCGTGACTCCAAGGGATGACACGGTTTGCAGGTGAGGCAGGGATGGAGTTGGGGAAGTAAGTGGAAAAATGTATGAGTGAAAACCCTTACCCATGAACCCAAGGACAAGCATGGGCTGGGGGCAGGTTCTCCATTCTGTTTTTTTGGGGGGGGGGTTTGTTTGGTGCAGAAGGAAAAATGGCAAAAAGAGAGTAAGCATGAGTGTGAGGTAGGTAAGGAATGGTACAGACTGATGGGGAGGGGGTGAAAGAGCGAGATCCGCTGCACTCTCAGTCCCAAATCCAACTTATGCCTCTTAGAGGGGTTGATCAAGTAATGACATGGGGCTTGTTAGATTGGGCACCAAGGTCAACAGGAAATGAGGAGTGCAGAGAGAGGATCAGCAGAGAGAGAAACAGAGAGAGAGAGAGAGAGAGAGAGAGAGAGAGATTGCTGAAAGAGATTTTAGTTCAAGTGTCATAGAGAGAGCATACATCAGCGCAGATAAAAAAAAAGATGAGCACATGGTTTGAACTCGAGCGTCGGTGGCATGTAAGAGGGCGCGCATACACATGTGATGAAGTAGTGAGTGAGCATACTGCACTGCAAAAGCCTGGGTCAATGCACAATCAGAGGGAGTAGTTTTCATTTTATGAGTATGAGGACTTTTGTGCCATAAAGAGATGAGAGTCAGAGATCAAAGCAGTTAAGTCAATACTCAATCAATCCTAAGTCCTGTTGTTCAGAAACAGATGGTGTTTTCTCTGCTGCATGATCTGGAAACATCTACAAGTAGTAGTGATGTGAGAGGAATGTGCTGTGTGGTTCGAGTTGTCTCAATCTGTAAAGAGGATTTCATGCTGCATGTTATGGCATATCGTGGAGGTGCATTTGGAAGAGCCATCAGCAAAGTAAAGCCCATAGGCTGTGTCTGGGACTTAAGATCATGCACAGCATGTGACCTGAGGACACAGACTCCGCCTTATCTGCATGTTTGGTGTTAGGGTTAACAGCAAGGTGCATGACATTTGGACCTGCACGGAAACAGGCTTACAGATCATTTCTCTACCACTTCTGCTTCTGTTTGATATATATCTCTCTTTAGTGTACACTGATACATAACTAAAGACGTGTCACTTCTTTGTCGCTCTGAAACAAACCATTTTAAAGAAACAATTTGACATTTTTGAAAATACGCTTATTTGTTTTCTTGTCAGGTTAGCTGAGATAACTGCAAGAAAGCGAATGAGCATATTTTACAAAAGGTGAACATGATCATTTTTGAAAAGTAAACATTTACTGTGGCTCGATGAGACTGCTTGTGTAAAATGTGGCTCAGTTGTATTTATGATACCAGTTTCAGGGATTTAAATGTGAAACATGTCTCCCATCAGTTACAGAGTTGGTTCAACCAAATTCCAAACAACGGATTTTCTCACTTACCTCTTTTAGTATTTAGCCATGCACCAAGTTTAATTTAATTTAGCCTGGTTTTGACATTTCCGCCTCTATGATTTCTGCCTTCCCCCCCGACGCCATGGTGCTGTGTGGAATTTCATTTGCAGTGCTTTGAGAAAGTATATTTAAAGAACTCAGTAACATCTTTTTTTTTTCAGAAACTGTCTCCATGTTACTCTGTCAGCGTTTTCATAGGAACAGCTTATTTGGTAGAAAGCTGTAAGGGAGACACTGTTTCTGGAAAGAGATGATGGATGTTATTTTTTCAAAAGTGCTGCAAGTGCTACGTGTAATCTGTACATGTAAATATCGACAGAGGTAAGGAGATATTTTTTGTCATTTGGGTGAACTAACTCTTTACATATACATATGAGAGTTAACGTTTGATTGTGTTGACAGGGAATACTCACTCTGCATTGGCGAGAAGAAGACCTCGGACATGGGTGCAGCCTTGGTCCACTTGTACTGAGGGATGGGTTTTCCATGACTGGATTTACAGCTCAGGGTCACGTTGCCCTTCACCACTGGGTTCCCTGTCATGGTGCAAACTGGGGGAGAAGGAGGGACTGGATAGAGAGAGAGAGAGAGAGAGAGAGACAGACAGCATTGTCAAGTTAACTAATGTAAGATGAAGATAAAATAACGACGACCTCTTATTGAACTTGTACGTTTGAGTTTAATCCACAGCTAACAAGGTGGAGATTTCTAAGGGCAGTAGCCATATTGTAGAAAATTAAATGTTTTGACCCCCACTGTTTCCATCTGCTGCTGGAGGATGACATAATGACTTCAGAGCCCAGAGAATCCCTCAACAGCAGATGAATCTTATTTGAGCTTGCTCACATGAAAATATGATTCTTAACAGACAGGTCCAATCCAAAATCCGTTAATATACAGTATGTTCACTGCCTGAATTTCAAAATCCAGGGGAAGTATGTAAGTTGTGTCATAGCCTTTTCTGATTAAATCTAACCTTTTGAAATTCTTGCTGCGGTCCATTACCTTTGACATTAAGGCGAACCTCTCCAGAAATGCCAGGACCTCCATGGATGATGACGTTGCATACGTAGCGTCCGGAGTCAGATTCCTGTGTGTTCTTGATGGAGATGGAGATGTTGGCTGAGGGCATGGCCACACTGAAGCCGACTCTTTTGGTGAATTCATTCTGGCCGTAGCCAACCTCACCTGAGCTAAAGTTTATCACCTGCAAGGAGAAAAAAACAACAACATGGAAATATTCAGTATCATTGCAGTGTTAATCTGTAATAATTAGATCAACATTTCTGTCCTGGAGGAGTCGTTTTCATCAAGTAAATTACATCCTGAAAATAAAGTGCTACAGAGACATCTCTCTAGTCATTTCACTGAAATATTTTTAATTTTATTTGCTGCAGCCATATTAAGATGTGCAGCTTAACCATATAACAGAAATCAACGTCCTTCATAAGGATAATCCTGGCATGTACAGATGGTGGTGTTGAATTTTAGGCTGATTTTCTGTTTGAGATAAGCTCACAGGCATCGGACACTGAAACTGTTTAGATTATATTAATCATGCAAAGACCCTAAACACTCTGACACACACACACACACACACACACACACACACACACACACACATATATATGACCCAGTATGTGCAGATATGTACAGTTTCACCAGCAGTTCGTGCTACATGCAGGAGGCGCAATAAAAAAGTAGATGAGATGAAATGTCATTAGTGGCACCATTTCGGTAATAACATCCATCTATCCGTACTTCCTTCCTTCCTTCCGCTATGAATTAGACATCAGCAGTGGTGTTGGCAATAATCCTAATCTCTATAGATCATCTTTTTCACCTTATAGATCCCTTGATGGTTTTCTCAGGATGTAACAGTGTCATGCTATACAAAAAAAACGCTTGCTTCCTCTTGCATAAATTCAGCAGTGAGGTAGGCTTTGTACATAAAAAGGTCTAGCTGGTTCTTAAATAAGAAAAAAGACATTTTAAATTAAAATCATATAAAACAGAAAAAGCAGCAAATTGTCACATTTGAGAGACTGAAACTACAGAATGGTTCAACTCATTCATTAATCAATTATTTGTTTCTGCTCTAATTGTTTGGTTTATAGATAAATCTCCCCTCCTCTGTTCCACTACAGGTCAGATCAGGGTCAACTACACAGTCGATCATTTACAGATGTGTCTCACCTGTTTGGATTCATTTCCCACAAAGTGCCAAACGACAGAGTTTTTAGAAATGTCTGAGATGGGGCTGTACCAGGCGTGTAACACCACCATCTGGCCCTTAACCACCTCCATCTCTCCTCTGGGGATCTCCACCTTCTGGGTGTCACCTGGAACAACATGACCCAAAGGGTTAAGTATGCATGTCATAACTGTTATGCAGCAGAGGCGTGATTTGGGGCAAGTCTGGAGCACCATGGTAATACGTTATATTGACTTTCAGTGTTGTTGTCATGTGCTATGCTTCAGCTTTATGCATCTTGATTGTGTTGTATGCTACTAAAGTTTTAATTTCATTTTGTACTTTTTTGTCTACTTTGCATGTCTTTAGGTGTTATATTTGATTAAATCTGTGTCTTTTTTATTTTGTGAATATTTGGACGAGTGTGTTCAAATCAGATTTTCCTAAATATGATCAAAACTAGAACTGCTGCTGGCTGTTACCAAATAAGATGTTCAACATGAACAGAATTGGACTGTAGTCGTATAAAAAAGTGAAAATTAGAAAAACGCCAGATGATTCTGAACTGTGGAAATTCAATAACTCAATAAACCTTCCTTAAGGATTCTGTTATTAAATTGAGTTTTATGATGTAGTTGTGATATCAGCTAATCTCCTCTGTTATGCCCCTTGAACATCAGGACCATTTAATCCCGAACATGCTTTGACATCTTGACGTGTGTGTGTGTGTGTGTGTGTGTGTGTGTGTGTGTGTGTGTGTGTGTGTGTGTGTGTGTGTGTGAGGTAACTCAAACATGTAAACAGATCATATGGACAGCAGGGAAAAAAAATAATCAAGAAGTAGAGAAATGACCTGTGCTTCGAATGACATTTAATAAAAGTTAACAGTTGCTGCTGCACCTGAATTAGATCACAAGTAGCTGATAGTAAACAAGACTCTGCTCCTCTAATTACAACATGAGCAGGTCTCATTCACTCCCACGTGTCTGATTATTGTCTTATGGCTTTACACTGAGATTTAACAAGAAGTTCCACAATATCATTTTTCATTAAACTGTACTGGTCTGCATGTGACAGTACATCTTTCTCAACCAGGCAGACAGATGTAAAGCCCAACACACACGCCAAGCAAATCTCATTTTCTGAGTGCATCTGAAGAAAAAAGCTACTCTTAAGAATTAAAAAGTAAAGAAAGATATGGTTTTAGCAAAACTCTAAGCAATGTAGGTGCGCGGATTATCAGGAAATATCAACAGAACAAATATTATGCATAAGAAGTGATGACAAAGTAAGAAAAATATGATATTTAAAAAGAAAAAAACGAGGATGTCTAACTCACAGGGCGCCCAGTCACCTGAACCGGACAGCTGCAGCTGGATCAACTGATCCCAGCAGTCGGTGTCTGTCTGTGTCTCCAGTTTGAAGCTCGGCTCAAAAACTCACGCAAAGAGAAAAATTACTATCCTCACTAAATCCTTCGACTGCTGAAAACACTTTGAGGAGGGTCCCTCATATACTTAAATGGATAAGCAGAGTGAACGGTGAGGTAGAGAGGAATACAGAGAGAGGGAATGTTATGATCCATAGACAGGCAGCTGAGATCGCCACATCTGTTCAGCCGAGCACGCCTTCCTTCTTTTCCAGACTGAAAGCGTGTAGAGCCAGGAGAATTAGTCGATTGGTGGTGGTGGTGGTGGTGGGGCTGGGCTGGGGAGGGGAGGGGGGGGGGGGATTGCACAGATGATGAGGAGGAAAGTATGTATGTGTGTGTGAGAGAGAAAAAGAGATTGTGTGCGGAGACAGGCAGAGAGACAGAACTTGTTTTTTGAATTATAGTTTTGTTGCAGTGACTCAGTGCTTCCTTATTCCTTCTGGAACAATGTGACCCCGTCGCCGTGGTGCTCCTGTCCCTTAATTTCTGAATCTCCGAATCTGGTAAGTCCTGTTGGCTAATCCCTAAACAATCCTGGGCTCAATCCTCTCACCTCACGTGAGCAAAAGAGCTCAGCTGGACATGGATATGATGTAACACATGGTCACCAACGCTACTGTATGCCATCATCGCAGCATGCATTATGTTCTCTAAATTACGATTAGCAGATCGCTTCTCTTCACATTTAATCATTCATGTCATGCCATCTCGGCCAAGCCTGTTTGTGGCTTCCACATGTTATGAGTTTGAAATGAGGCAGCCACCATGTTAGCTGAAGATGTACTCGGCACAAAATTACACCAAAAATTGGAAGGTTTTCAAGGACAGAAAACAACTTGATTTCACCAGAAAATTACATAAAGTATATGAAGCTTTCATAATAGCTTTTTTTGTTTTTTAACCTCTTATTTGTTATTCATGCAACAGGTAATTCAAAAAGGTTTATGGAGCATATTACCCTTCCCTTCAATGAAAATGCTCCACATCCAAAAAAAGATGTGATGTTATTTTTCCATTGTGGATAATACACAAAAGAGCGATAAACTATTAAGAGTGTATGAGAGCAATGCTGCAGTTTACAGTCTGAAAATTGAATATTGTACAAAACAAAGTGATAGCACATCACCGGAATAATGACGTCTCCCTTTTCCAAACCCAGTGCATCACTGTTTGTGCAAATTTGTAGGGCAAAGTTGAACAAAGGGAAACTCTGACCTGTGACGAGATTAAACTGAAATCTCAGTTGAAGTGAATAGGAAGTTAAATGATTATTCACAGAGGCTGGCGCTAATGTGACTGTAGCGCCTCAACCTTCCCCTGACAAATAACAAAAAGCATCATAGATGGAGATTTCAGATCAGCTGTTACTTCGATTGTGTAGTAACAGCTACAGTCTACAGGGATGCTAGCATCTCTGTGAGCCATGCCCCTTGCGTGACTAAAAATCTGTTGGGACATCAGTGGGTTTTTGTCACTGTGACACATAAATGTAAAAAATATTCCCCAGCATGTCATCATAGCCTTTGCTAATGTCCATGATGCAGAGCAGTAAAGCCATATATTGGACATGCATGCATGAGATTAATATCTTTACTGTCACTCATCGTTCCTACAGCCGTCACCATATCAGCTGTTTTTTGATATATAATGTTCAGCAGTCCACAGTACAGAGAAATTGACGTTTTTCAGATTTGAAACATAGTTTTTCCTCACAAATCCGGTTAGTGCACCAATTTCATCTCCACCAGCTATTGTCCTTGCTGTTGCGCAGTAACAATTATGTAACAATATTGAGAAAAAGGGTCTTGTTTTGGGATTGCATCTACACAGACGATGCCTGGAATCTCTTGCCTTGTATAATGCTATAATGTCATACACAGGCATCATGATTAATATACATTGTGAACCACAGACACAATCATATAGGATCAATTTTTTTCTATAGGTTGATGAGACTACACCGCTTCTTCATGTGAATGATGGCCAGCTGCAGAGAGCATGCAGCGATGGACGCGCTGAATGATACAGAGATATTCCATAATGAAGTGGGATAATGCTCCTCACTCCAGACTATTCTTGTGTTTCTTTGAACAGGTTTATCCTCAGAACTGTGTCATTCAATTGTTTATTAAATGAAGGAAAATCTGCACTAATCCGTGGCCGCCGTCTCCATCTGGGATGTGTGTATGGCTGCAGACACAGACAGATAGAAACAGTTCAAGATGTTTATATGGGTATGAAGTCAACCTAAATCCTTCACATGAGGAAAAAAAAATTTAGGGAAACGTTGCCAATAAATGGGATGCAGATATGATACTATGTAGCCTCAGTAAACGCTGTCCTAATTATATTTTGCCAAAGGCTACAATTCAGCCTAGCCACGCTTTATATCTGCTAATTGGATTCTTCTCTTTGGAATAAACAATGTTTTTGTTTTCCTGCGGGGCATCCTGGCTATGAGATGTTGGGGGTCTCAGCAGTCCAGGTCAATGGCAATTAAGTGGCGGACTCTCAAACCTGCACAGAATAATCAAAGAAAAGTCAACCTTGTCACGTGTGTCTGAGCCGGGGCACAATTAAAAAGATCAAATGTGAGGTTGTTGTAGTATCATGAGTTGTCTACAGGGGGCAGCACATCCACATGATAAAACAGATCATCCGATGAAGAGATAAAAATCCTACTATGACAATATCAGTAAAACAATTAAACCTCTGAATATAAGACTTGACAAATTAATAAACAAAGTGCCAAATAACGCAACAGGTTAAATGACATTTTGAAAACCCGGCTGTGCAGATATCTAAAAATAAACAAATATGTGACTCAATCATTATTGAAATACATGTAACATGCATTTCTAACAAGGCATCCCAACCTAATTCTGCAGTGTGTGTGATTAAGTGAAGGATAAAAAAAAAAAGTCAGTCCCTCTCTCAAAGCCCTCAGGGAGCCATGTAGGCCTGTGTGAAGATAAACTGATCCTCTTTAACCAGCCCCGCTCTATCTCCCTGAGTAATCTCTGCTTCCACCCATGTCTTTCTCTCATGTGAGTCCCTCTCTGGAGCTAAAGCTTTAGCTGAGGCTCAGGCTCACTCTCTGTTTACAATACACCTCTCCCCCCCTTTATCCATCAATACGGCAGGGTGGGCCTGCCACCTTAAAAATGAACTGATAATCGAATCAAGGGAAAGCAGCAACATGGTCTTAAAGGTTAAAGGTCTTCTTGACAGGAGACCGGGACTCAAGAGAGGACTCTTTGGACTTTGCACTCTTTGATTTTGATTTCATAAAAACTTGCAGTTGCAGTACTGTCATTTTACTGCATTTTAGAAAGTCATACACTTTCTGTCCTTTCAGTCATTTGTAATCAATACTCCGTCACTTGTTCTGTAACCATTAATTCTTATATATTAGGCAATATATATGGACATTAATCTGTTAAGTTTAGTTTTGTACTTAACTGATTGCTCGTTTATTTTTGATACTATATCAAAAACAGTGAAACATGCTTGTTATTATTTCCCAGAACCAAAGGTGACATCATCAAATGACTCATGTTTGAGAAACTATACAGGCTTGACAAGTGATTGACATGATTGCTTGATAATTTACTTCAATTATTAGTCAATCACCAGTTGTCATCTATCAATTGATTAATCAATTAATTAACTAAACGGCAGAAAACCAAACAATCCTTTTTTACTCTGCATACATTTCAAATTTCATACGTTTCAAATTTCATCTAAAGCTAAGATTGGGATGACTGAAACACTGACTTCACTCTTAATTTCTGCAAAGAAAATATATGAAGATCAATCAATTAATCACCTTCTGAGCTGAATTAGACAGAGCTTGACCTGAAGTATCTCATCTCATTATCAAGTTTAGTTACTAGATGACGGTTTAAACAATTACCTCACTCATTAAATATGTGACCTTTGCAGAGTGAAGCAGCGCTACTGCTTCTTTCCCCTGAACAATATTACATTTCATAAAAATTTCATAATTTCTTCTTCTGTTTTTATTTCAGGCTTATGGAGTGCCTCGATCCACTATAAAAGTCAGCAGCAATGTTAATATGTTTGACATTTGACATTCTCAAATTAGAAATTATTTACAGTACAGATACAATAAACACACAGAGATCCATTTTTCAGCTAATCCAGGGAATACTTGGCAGATCAAGGTGCTTCATCACACTGATGCCACAATGCTGTAATGAACTATTACTATCAACTATTATAACAAGATTTTACAGGCACTGCTACTTCAGTATAAATGGTATGGCAAAATCTGCAATGGATGATACATATAATATAGTGATATTGTCTATGTTAAATCTTTAATGGAGTATTGCACCGAATTAGCATTGCACAGACTCATGATGGACAATTTTTTAAAAAAGTATCAAAATCCATGCATTCTTCTTCCTTGTGGTCAAAACCTGGTGCCTATATTACCCACACTACAACGCGACCACTGACAGTTCAGTCGGAGGCTAGCGTGTGTTATGCTAGTAGCGGCTAATGTAGCTGAGGGCTACAAAAATCTGGTAACCTCACCTCTTTATAACTCCACCCCCCGGATTTTTTCTCTTTTCCATATTTGTAGTTTTCAGACAACTGGAGCCACTAAAGGCTTCATACAACTTTCTTCATGTGTGCAGTAGTATGCGCCAACAGACTTTCATGTGTGAAATTGGTGCACTTTCCCTTTAATTTAACAGAAGATTGCAGTTTTCTCCTTAGCAACACAGTTTATGTGTATGAAACTCAGCTTATCTGAGCTCTACAGCGTGTTTCGTCTGTGCTGAGCTGGGATCTGTGTCACAGGAGTAATAACAAAGTCTTCAAATGACCCCATAAAGGCCTCGCCATGCATAAACCGACAACATAATTAATTATATAAGCTTCAGATTTCTTTTCCCCCCTTATAATCTTTCATTAGACTGGCAAAGAAATCTGGATGACCTTATATTTTACTATTATTAAGGAATTTAACAAGTTGAGGATCTGATTGCAAATTGTTCCAGATTTGCTGACGTCGAAAGAGGACGAACATGAAGAAAGATTATGACAGAGCCAAGAAAAAAATGGGTTATTCTCTGACTTTTTGACAGACAGGACAGGGAGGAATGTAGGACAACAAAATAGCCTTGTTGGTGTAAAACTGCATATTGGACTGACCCTACGGGTTTCAAACAGATGGTGCTTCAATAATAAATATTTGGGGAAGGCTCCTTTAAATTGGATTACATTAGTGTAATCTCTGTAGCTATTTTAAACCATTTTGAGAGTGTTATCTCATCACAGTAGCTTTAATCCCTCTTAAACTTTTGATTGTGTTTAAATTGATTCTCCTCGCACACATGGCTCCAAACTCCCACAACCTCCCTCTGGTTCTCACAGCAAACTCACTCGCGTTTTACTCTCACATGCACATGTACAGACACAAACAAATACGCACTTGTACACATAAAATCTTAAATATGATTTGTTTTTACAGTATCAGCTTGGGGTCATAGCAGATGTACCAGCCCGCTCATGACAGAAAAGTAGAACTAGTTTAATGTACTACTTACTGGGAGGAGGCCAAGATCACTGACTTGTGTACAGTTTGAGTCTGCAAAAATAATTTGATTAGGCTTATTAGAGCTGGTAAAGCTGTTCATCATTTTAAAACGCAGATCAATAAAATGACCAAAATGATTTTTGCCCACTTCAGACTGCTTCTCGAGAGCAGCCACTAATTTATGATTTGATTCATGATGATCTGGCCAACATGTTGCATTTCAGGCCTAACAACTTCTTTCATGAGCTTTTTATCTGTGCATTACTTTTTAGACGAACCAACAGAACTTTAGTCTATAAATCCCAAAGCAACATAGATTTAAATTTCTTCTTTTGTCATGTTTTTTCATCTTTCCTCATCTTCATAGTGTGAAAAGATTATATTATTCTGGTTAAATGGCCATCAACATTTCTTGAAGGATTATTGTAAATTTTGATTAGGATCATGATGATTGATTGTCATATTTTGTGTATATGCTGATTTATTGGTCACATGATCAAATGTGACACCCTGATGAAGGCAAGATTGCTGAAAACGTCCGGTGAATAAAGCATGGTGAACTAGAGAAGAGTTGTGTAACATGCTTTAAATTTTATGGACTTGCATTCAAGCTCACACTGGTCTAATCCGTGTGCCTTCTCAAAGCAGAAATTGTCCGAGCAACAGTCCACACCCCAAAATATTTTGTTTACAACAATATAACACAGAGAAAAGCAGCAAACTATCACTTTGAGAAAGTGGAACTAGAGAGTGTTTGGCATTTTCAGTGATAAAGGAACTAAACGATCAATGCACTTATCAAAAAGAACAGTTCTGTGCCTGTTCTGCAATAGTTAAGACTGGTGTTTAAAAGGAAATGTGCACAAATGATCAAATTCACCTTGGAAATGCAAAAAAAGAAACAATAAAAAAAAACATGACACTTATTCTTCATTTCCTCACTGCTTCCACATCAGTATCTATGTTACTGTCTCTGTTGCCTACACAAAAGTGGAAAGATGAGGCTCGGGTAAGACATAAAAGACTGAGGCAGAAGTGAAGCATGATCTATTATGAGGCTCAATTCAAATTAAAAAAGAAGCTCCCTCTGTAATTTCTCACTGCAGCAACTATTTATAACCTTTCAGGAACATTAAATCATTGGAGACATGATTGTAACGTTCATATGAACTGGTCAGAATCAGTTACGGAGCGAGTGCATTCATTAATTGCGTGTGTCTAAAGCAGTCTGCTGCAGTTCAGCAACCTTTTGAACCTTTTTCACACTTGTTGTTTGTTCTCTGACTCTCCTTACAACATCCATTTACATGCATGATTATGCATTTGCGGCGCCAGAGACATGCCTGCTTGTGTGTGTTTATGCTGAATGCCTTACATGTGTCTCTGCAGCTCTGACATCCACCCTATTTAACCACATTGCCCTCAGAGCTGAATGAAACATGAAACACAAGGCAGACAAGTGGGAAACAGAGAAACAGGTTTCTATAGTTGGTAAGAGAGGGAAGGAGGGAGGGAGGGAGGGAGGGAAGGAGCAGTGGGCTGACGCTTTGATCACATGCAAATACCACACACAGGGGATATAGGTGTTTACGTGGGAAAACAAAGACTCCTATTGTAACACAACTCTGGTGAAGTACGCAAGTTGGGGAGTTTGGGAAAAGGTTTACATCTGTAAGTGTGTGGGTATAAACCTATGTGCTGTATAAATATTTAACACTAAGAAAAAGTCTGACAGCGAAGCGGCTGGCAGTGGCTCATCTCATCTTGTGGTTATGGTTTGTTGGTCAATCTGAGTCGGACTGATGGATGCCAGTGGCCTTTTCATCCCAGCTGTCCATCACAAGTCCCATAGTGCCCTTCCTAACCCCCTCTCCAGCTAACTCTTGGGTCCTTGTGGCAGGGAATGAAAGGCAAACTGAGAGCTTAAATGGGTCTGCAATGTTGCACCACAAAAGAGCCCATAACCACCCCTGCCACCCCTCACACCGTCTCGGGTCTTTGAAGAAGATATTTATAAACCATTAGTGTGGCAGCAGGGCGAGGGTTGGCTGTTTTATCTCCCAGATCTGTCATGTGTTACCATGCACGAGGCGAGCTGTGCTGACAGAGTGACAGGGTGAGAGCTGATAGAGCCGCTGCAGCACAAGTCCAGGGTCGAACGCAGCGGCTGAGCCACCCCCCCCACCCCACCCCAAATGCCTTGCTGCTTCATTGCCTGTGGGACACCGGGGTTTTAATGCAGTGTGACTGTAATTAAGAAGTTGAGTGATCTGATTTCAGATTTCTACTGAGCTCTCATCAGAGAGGAATTATAGGATGAGGTTTATAATCTGCATATGCAACATCAGATACTCAAATGCCTCCCAAGTTCATCATGGGAGAGGCGTAGGGAATGAGTAATTTGAATGCAGGAGTACAACATTTCTTTCTCATTTTTTTTAAGTCTCCGCTTGTTTTAAGACAGAACACCACAACAGGAAAAGAACAGGTCTGAATTCAACTTTTTCCAGGCACTCCCAGGTCTAAGTCTTACTCCAGAGGCCTCGGTGTATAAAATCAAAGAATCACTCCCACAGTCAGAGCTATTCCCAAGCTCTGGTATAGATTTTATGAAGTGAAATCCAATCCATTTAACTTTCTTTGATGATTCAACAGGGTTCTTTTTATAGACTGAGTATTTATTTTGTGGAAAAAATACACAGAACCAAATCAAGCAGCACTACTTTACCACATGAACCTGAACAGATTTTTCATATCACCTTATACAAATGAAATGGCGAAATGGTGAATTTAGCTCTGTTTTGCTCTCCACCAATTCCTGAGGGAAATATCTGTCTCTTTAGCTACTTAATATTCCACTGTATTCACAGGCTAGTTGTTAACTTTGTCTGTCTGCTGTTCGGGGCTTTGCAGGTTGTGTTTTTCACAGAAAACAGGTGCCTGCTGTGTCTGAAAACTAAGCTAATGAGAGCATCAAAAGTGAACCAAAACATTAAATTTGCAGGTTGTATAATCAAAACAATCAGCTAGAAGAGGCATAAATGAAAACAAATAACACCTTTCACATTACACATAGTAATTTGATCCATTGTTAATATAAACATATTGAGTAGTGCAGCTTTTACATTTTTTTATGAATCTGATAACCCATAATTGAAATTGTGAAATTAATTAAAGATCTGTTTAATGAAATGTTCCATGAACAATACATTTGATACTGAGTTTGTGGACTTACCAGACCTTTGCTTACATTTTACCATTGTCAAATAACTTCCAAATTCCAAACTGTCTTGATGAGGAAAATTAATTTACCAATTAGCATCCAATTGGCTTTCTAATTAGGTAAAACTAACCTTGTGATATATATTTCAATCATATGAATAATATCACCCAATTATGTCATACAAGGGACATCTGTTTTCAAAATATTCAGCTTTTTAATAATAAATGTATAATAAAAGTCTTTATAGAATTCACTACAATACAGCAGATCTCAGCCATATTTAAACTACAGTGAGGTACATTCTCGCTGGGCCTTACATCTCAACCTCCATCTTTACCTTAAGGCCAGAATGAGTTGATTAATAATTAACTTCACCTGGTGCACAAGCCATTACATAGGCCAAATCAATATTTTATTTTAAAAAATCCTAATTATAGCTTGTCATTTTTCCATGCATTTAGGACATGTTGGTCAGGATTGACCTCACATCAAGCCAGTAGGTAGAGAACAAAGGAACAAGTATGAGTGAAAAGAGAGAACCCTCATCAACGTGGGTATTTGAAGGATAATGCTGGTGATATTGTGTATTTTTCTTATTGTCAACAAATCTCATGTGTAGAGCCAAACCAACAAAGACTTTATCCTATTTATTAGTATTGTGTGTGTGTATCCAAAGGCTGATATAACGTATTCCTCTGTGCTGTAGACTGGCTCTTAGTGTAGTTTTTTTAGAAATGGCTCCAAAGACTAATAACTCAGGACAGTGGTTCTGCTTAGAGTGCTAGCTGATTGCGGTACATATCGTAACCCTTCTTGTCGAGTCATTTCTAAACAAACTAAACAAACTAATCTTGGTATGAAGCAACATACCACCAGTGCAACGATGTGGCTCACTGACATGGTTTTAGTAGCTTAGAGGTCTACGGTACAGAGGATTACAATATATCAGACTTTGGATACACACACACAATACTTGTAAGTAGGATCAGTTCATTGTTGATTTGGTTCTGTCCAAGAGATTTGTTGACAATAAGAAAAATATAGAAAATCATCAGCACCATCCTTTAAATCCTCAAAGAGACTGACGTGCAGGGAAGTCAAGACTCGGATGGTAAGCAGAGATGATCAGAGCCGTGCTGGCCCATATTTCCACTGTACATTATATCCAACAGTGTGATACACGCAGATGAACCCAGTTGACCCTCTCATCCACCACATGTACATGTACAGTACAACTGATAGGCCAGCCAAAGGTGAAAGTGGCAGCTTAGAGCCAAATGAGGTCATGAGAAATAACCTGCCATGTCTCCCACCTGAGCCTAGATCCATGACTGCTGCTCTGCTCTTCTCATCACTGCGTGGACACATTAAAGAATTTACCATAATTATATCTGGCCATGCAGATAGGTTTAGTTTTACAGAATTTGGTCTACTTTCTGCTGCATTTCCAACAACCCTGTAAATGAAACTCATTTCTGTCACCTGTATCCACAATCTCATTTTCAGTCACTATGACATCATGATCATAGGTAAAATGGTTGTTTTTTTGCTTGCTGTTTTAAAAATGTTTTAAAATATCCGCTTCATGCTGCGGCCCAAATACAACGGACGGGAAAGAAATTTTATTCATGGTGCTCAAAGATTTAAAAAAGAAATTACATCTGGAAAACTCAACAGCAATGTGTCCTGTCAGAAACAATATCCCAGTTAATCTGGATAATCCACAGACCTCACAGTGTGGATGGTTTTCAGCTTTTTTTTTTTTTTTAGTTTTTTTTTTTTTTCTCCTTTTGCCTCGGATAGAAAAGAGTTGCCAGTAAACACTGTTGACAGTGAAGTGTGCAGATTATCCAGAGTGACGGAAGTAGACAGAAAATTTTCAATTTTCTTTTTTGCTTTACCTTTGTTCCAATTTCACCCAAATGATTGCACATGGCGCCGCTCACCTACTCCAGCACAACACACCATAGCTAAAACTGCAACAGGATGGTTAAACAATGAAAAGAAACAACAGTGAACAAAGTGACATGAAGAAACATTTTCCAACCAGGTTAGATTTTTGCCATGGTCTCTCTCTCTATTGTTTTAACTCCAAAGACACTACAAGATCTTTTTGCGTAGGAGCAGCTTAACATTACAAATGTTGCTATTTATGTAGTCATGATATACCTTAAAAACTGTGTGAATGGAGGTATCACTGACACAAGAACTGAACACATTTCTTGTCTGCCTCTCAACTTTATACCTATCAATTACAGGTAAAACACCCCCAATAAATTCTTAAAAAAATAAAAATACATCTGTCATCAAGGCTTTGTGGACTATATATATATTCAGCAGTGCAGATTCAAGCAGCAGTTATTAGTGTGCAGCAGTTTCCACTGTTGCAGCCGGCAGCGTGCATGTGTGACATTTTAACGCTGAGTGAAGTGGGTTGTACTCGTCTATTTGGCACGCTCGCAAATCACAGGCGTGATTAATGTGGAGCAGTGATTTGTACAGGTAATTTCGCTCTTGCTTTACTTGCCTGCTGTGCATTACCGTGCTAATGTGACACTTTATTGATCCCTGTAGGGAAATTTTCTTTCCCAGCAAGGTCTATAAGTGCAGGGTCAGTAACAGGAGAGCAGCCTTGCAGCTGGTAAAGGTTCACTGTCTTGTTGAAGGATGTTTGCCGTCATGAGGGTTTAAACCCGAGGTCTGCGGTTGAAGGACAGTCATCAAAACTCAACATGCTGCCAAAAGCTTCCTGATTCATGTTTGGTACAATTTCAGCATGTTTGCAGTAACAGCATACTGCCACGTTATTAAGTTATCACCATATAAAAATCTGAACAAAGTTAAAGGAACAGTCCAATTTTCCACAACCTATTGCTTATTTTTATACTTTTAGCCATCAGTACAACATCAGTAAAAGCACATCAGTAAAATGTCAAACAGGGTCAGGGGTCAATCAATCAGACAAGTTATAAACACCCAATCTTCTACCAGACTGATTCCTGTCCCCCCACCCCCTCCAAGTGTTTTTTACTGATTAGCTAGATAATTGCAACATTAGTCGGAACACAACATAAACTAACAGAGTAGCTGTGTGGTGACAGACCTTATGTGTTTTCTTATATATTACTGGCTGTCTTCAGGCGTGAGGAAAATTGCAGCACACACAGCCTGCACACCAGGTTCAAGGTAATTACTGCCCAAATAGCCTAATAACATATAAAGTTTTATAATTATCATTAAGCTTTCTGTGTTGAATCAAATCTTTTTCATGTGGTTCAGTAGCAAATGTTCTGGTACTGCTCCATGGCCCACAGGGTGGGAACCACTGCTTTGGATAATGTGGCTACACATGGAGTCTGTTTATAACTTGTGATCCTCTCACAGCTCACGTTCCTCGTCCTGTTTTAGTGTTTTAGTACTGACAAGGTGACATCTTCAAACATCTTATTTTGTTTGACCCAATGATATTCAGTTTACTGTCATGTATGACGATGAAAGCATTAAATAATCAAATTTGAGAAGCTAATTTTCTGTTGATTGACTTATTGTTGCAGCTCTAAATAAAATGTTAGCGAGAAACAGTCAAAAATAGAAAAATAAGACCCATGTTGTAAAGAGAAAAAGAGGGCATTTCTTTTAAATTGATGTCAGACTGAAGAGCAGATTGCTCTCACAGAATGAGCAGCGGTGAGTAAGGGCAGGAAGAACTAAATGATTAAGTTAAAAGCACTCGAAAAGGCTTGATTCACCAAATAACAAATAGATCCATATAGACACAATCAATAGAAATTGTTGCTATGTGATAGACCATATAAGCATTTCAACCTAACCTCATACTTTGTATTACCAAGGAAAATTCAATAAATACGTGCCCAATGTAGAAGTGTACACAAAATGAAAGAGAAACAGAAATGCTACACAACAGGGAGGCTGAGTCCTCGCCTGCTTACATTCACACAATTAAGAGCAGCAGTAATTTAAGAGAGGTGAGAGGACTGTAATCAACATGGATTATATCAAAGCGTAAAAGGATTCGATGGCTCTCACACGCTGACATGATAGATTAAGCAAGAGAGGCTTTTAAGGTCTCTCGGGGGTCCGCTAGTGAATGCATTATAAACTGTGCTTTTGTAAAAGTGCTCTCTTCAGTGTTGGGATTAGATGGAGAACAGTTGCTCCCTTGAGAATGACCGTGTGGTGTCTCTGTGTAACGGTCAAAGACATATGAAAGAGATTTATTCTAGTGTTTGTGTAATCCTCTTGAGCTACTTCACCTTTCTCTGCCCCCAATAAGTTGATAGATAAAAAACTGTTGCCTTAATGATAACAGACTTGGTAAGTGGCATTTACGCTAAGCTGCAGGCCACTGAGAACACTGGTTACATGGACATAATCAGCATATGCTCCAGTCTGATTAGCAGTAATGTAAAGTATTTCTGATTTGCATTTATCAAAAACATTTCCCATGCTGAAGTCTCGATGTCGACCCTCAAAACTTTTCTGATTCCAACAAAAATGCGCAGTATCAAGTATTGAGCAGTCCTGAAAGCAACAAGTTCTCCAAATTAAAAGACCATATGTTGTTTGACCATGTGCACCTCAGAACAACACATGATTTGTCTCCGTGTTCAAAAACCGTTAAAAATCACTGTTAAAAAAAATAATGATGTTTTATGATGTAACAACACTGTGGTTAAAGTCTGGTTAGGTTTAGGCACAAACACCACTTGGTTAGGTTGAGAAAAAGATGATGGTTATTTACTACTTCCTTAAAGTTAATTGACCTTAGAGGTTAAGGTTAGTGGATGACTGTAGTAACGGTTTTTTTTTGTTTTGTTTTTTTTAAACTGGTTGGAAATGTGACACTCACAGTTGAAAACAGGAAACAAACAGTGGTCTCCAGAGGCAAAGTCCACTTTTTGCAATTTGCAAACCGACCACCTCTGAATTTGTCAAGTTATATAGACATCACCTGAGCTGTGCTACTGCTCCAGGTCATAATTACTACGACCGCTAGATGGCATCTGTCACTCAAATCTAACTATGTCATTTTTGAGCGACTGACGTTACACCCCATTGTGTTGTTTTTCTTCTGAAAAGAGTCTCATCGAAAGAGTTTTAAAAAGCTGACACAAAAATATGCACTCAGCTCTGTCGTCTTGGTTGCCTGTTTGATCAGTTTCTGCTCAAATCCTAACTTTGCTCATTTTAAACTATACTTTATTTTGGACAGCTGCTTTTGTTTCTGTGTATTTTTCATCTTAAGGTATTAAAAAAGTATAATTTTGGTCTATTTTTCAGCACCTTAACCCAGCTACTTTATCAGTACTACCCCTGCAACTGATGATTACTTTCATTATCGATTAATCTACCATTTCTTTCTTTGATTAATCAATTTATTGCTTAGTCTATAAATGAGACCAGACTTTTCATTAAATTATTTTATTGGAAAATACATGTGCAGCTGCAATCTTCTGTAGCACACATGCTTTATAAAATTAAAACAAAACACTGATTCACAGTCTAAACCTTAAAAGCTGAATGATCACAGCATTTTCGTGTTATTGTTTGTGACTTAGCCTCCACATAACATACCAAACCGTCTTCTCTAAATCTCTGGTTCTGTAAAGATCTTTCTAGACAGTTGGCAGCAAAGGGGTTAAGCCTTTAATTCTGCCACAGTTCAACAAAGCATTGATTTGTTTGGATGGATGAAGCCACTGATGGAGGTGAAAGTAGCATTTGTTGTGGAGGAGGTGGTGGTTATGGATGGAGAGGTAAACAGAGTGTCTGTATGCACACAAAACAGAGTTTAATGTCGTCTTTGTGCATGTTATGACGTTGTTGTGAGGTGCTTCTGAGTATGGATGCAGGTGCTGTGAGTTTTTTTCTGCTCTGGCAATTAAAGCCAGACGCACAGTGATTTTATAGACACATTTGTGCGGTGCTGAATGGTGCCTGTTGCCCTTTAACCTCCGCACCCTCACACCCACTCTCTTCTCTGCGACCCCTTTCCCCAGTCATGTCTATCTGCTGCAGCCTTAGAGATAAATGATCGCTGTTCCTTGGCCAGGTCGCTAAGCTGCCTCTCCACACTCTAATCTTATTATCAGCCCAAGCTGGCTTTAGCAGGGAGGGAGACGGATAGACAAAAGTCGTACACAAGAAGACATCAAAACATGACCACTGTCCTTTGACTTGGGAGACAATCGCATTATAGTAGAGAGACACACATGGTAGTGCGCATGTCTGTGTCTGTGTCTGGATGTTAGGGTGGTTAAATAAAGCTTTTGAATTAATATTTAGTTAGACAATGCAATAAATAGATAATCTCTTTCTTTAAAAGAAGAAGAAAAGAATAAATATTATATAATGTCACAGTATTTCCCTGTATGACACTGTGTGCCACTGCTTGACACCAACATGAATATGTTCATCTGTACTAAAAGATGTTCTTTAATATGAAAAAAGTGACTTCTGATTTTAATTGAATCATCCTGGGTTTCATATATTCCTATTTTTACACAAAAAGCATGAAGAGAGCAAACAAAGTAAGAGACTAACTGGTCTCAATTCAATTTGGGACTCATACCATCACCAATTTGGGAAGTGAAACACATTCCTCTTTATCTCCCAGCAATAAGAAAAAAATTGGTTCAAGTAGTTTGTTGTTCATTCATACATAAAAAGAAGGTGAAATCTATCCAACCTCTGTACCATCTGTCTTTCACATTTGGGCTGTTGCACGACATGCACAAAACAACCAACAACCCATTCATTCTGACCACAATCATGTTTTTTGACCACAAACACAGTATCCATTTAAATCCGTGACATGAAGCAGCTGGCGTTCTTGGAGCACTAACCTGGTAAAAAAAATAATCTAACCTTTGTTTTAATGCCATTTCAAAGAAGACACTCTTCTAGGAAGACAAAGCAGCTCCTCAGGGCACGCACCACCGTCCGGGCCTTCAGCTAAACCAATTAGGTCTAAGTGTCAGCAAACTGCGGTTGTCACCCCACCCAACTCTCTATACACAAGTATACATACACCTGTAACTGGGTAAACGTATTCACCTTTACACTCTTATGTAAAAAAAAAAAAAAAAAACACATTCCTGCACATATGCAGTGATGTCGGCTTTCAGAGAACTACTTTCCAGACATTAGATACACACACAATACTTGTAAGTAGGATGACTTCATTGTTGGTCTGGCTTTGCACAATTTGCTGACACTACAAAAAATAAAGAAAATTGCAAGCCTTATCCTTTAAACAATAGTAAGTTGCTTTGTTGGCGTTAAAAGTCACCTTTAAAACTTTTGGTCAGGTCCTTAGAATGAATCACTTCCAGTCACTGGTTGATCTAGCTTTCAAAGTAGGGTAATGATTACTGGGCACTTTCAATGTCTTCATGTACTACTTCAGGGCTACATAATGTGTTGCTGTCTTCTCAACTGCTGACAGAGGTCTTTTTATTATTTTAACTTTGCCAGTATGCAGTGCAGGGTGCACAAAAGCAAGCAGTAAATTTAGGGTTAGTCTAGCCTAGACTTTTAATAGCACTGCCTACGGGTGTTCACTCTGTGTCAACACTCAGGTTAATATAGAATTTGCCAGTTCATTTATTGTGAGAAAAAAAGCTAGAAAAGCTTTAAAAAGTACTGCTGGATCTTATGGTTAAAGGATACAATGTCACTGCTTACTGTCTGTTTTATGTGCATTTAAAATGAGTGGGCAGCAATATTTATGACCAAATATGAAGCATAGTGCAGGCATAGCACTGACGTCACACTTAGACTGGCTGATTGGCAATTATTTAATTCATGCTTCTCAATCAACCATAAAGTTTCAACTGAAAGAAAAGGGAATTTGGAAAATATTGAGATTAGGAAGAATCACAATGGAACAAAATCTTCAAGTGTTATTAAAACAAAATGTAAGACTTTCTGCACGTTAATGATTAAAATACTGAATACACTAATTAAAAAATCTATTTCCACAACATATTATTCAGGTGACTTTCTCAACGAGTTCTGTGACTTCACTATAAAAACACTCGTCTGTTATTTCAGGAAAATCTGTATATCCTTTATTATTGTAGCTCTCTTTCTGTGACTGAAGCAGTTTCACTAATTTTCTCATTTCAAATCAGAGACATACAAGCGCACTGATTAGAAGATCTTAATGCATGACATTCATCTCCACGCCATGATTTTACTAAAAACTCCAGCAGGACCTCTGTCCATACTTTGTTCTTCTTTTGGGTAATTAGTCAGTTTCAGTGTGGAGGAGAAAAGATGAATAATGAAATGCAGCTTAAATGCTACGAAACCAGGAAATGTTTTAGTCTGAATCATTGATTAATCACAAACTGCATGTAACTTGCTACAGTATGAAAGTGGGACATTGGTATTTTTAAGGCATAAAGACCTTTTTTGCCTTAACACTGAATATAAATGCATCTCTATAATAAACTTATTTGTAGCAACTGACAGTTAAGTTTTATTCTTACAACCTCTCAAAAGCAGCTATTAACCTCTGACTTGTTTTCAGTCAATACTGTGACTCTAAAGCTCATTTTTACAAAGGATGTAATGAGAAGGTGACACCTCTTTGACTTTTAAGAGCTGAAGAGCTAAAAACATCAGCTGAAAAAAATTACACTTTTATATTTCTTAGTGTACTAGATTATTAAACTGAGAGAACAACCACACCATCTTTATTTACAAAAGTACAATATTTATTTTCTCCACTGTCATAGTGAACAAAAATTAAGTGTATTTGCCACTGTAGCATCACAAAGCCCAGTTTATTTCTCTGATAACTTAAGATCCAGACGTCCAATGACTAAAATCCTTCTTCCGGCTAAAAGATACTTTTAAAAACGACCTAAATTTATCATGAAAATGTGGGTTAAAACTGAATAAAAGTCAATTTATAACATTTTCTGTGGAACATCCACAACACCGATGTATTATCTTGTATGTGTGTAAGTTACTCTTTGGTAGACACCATTGTAGCGGACAAACACAGTGCCGCCTTATGCATCTCATGCATGTTTACTCTTTGGTAGAGGAGGTAAATGGTCTAAATGAAATGGTCCATTACTTTTAAATTACAGATTTCTCTGGGTTTGAAAATTGTTGGAAACATTTGGGATAATGTAAGTACACAACTCAACAATTATGACATTACAGACAACAAACAGCAAATTATCACATTTGAGAAGATAGAACCAGCAAATGTTTCTTCCTTGATAAATTACTAATACTCAAATGACTATGTGCATGTGAGCACTCAAAATAATGCAGTACTGTATGTATGTCTAAAGCCTGACTTCCATTGTTGTTCTTAATTTCACTGTTTCATTGTTGGTTTGGTTCTATAAATGAGATTTGTTGACGATTAGAAAAATATAGAAAATCTTATCCTTTATGGCTGCCTTAGCAGTTTATCAAAATTGCTACCATTTCAGCACTACTTCACAGATCTCAGGTGCTAAAGTGTTTTGAGAATGTTTTTTGGGCTTCACGTCTTATAATGTCACATCTCTACACACACCGCAAAACACATTATGATTGCAGGTACCTTCGCAGTTATCAAGGTCAGTCCCTACCGACGGGAATCTCACTTTATTTGGTACAGATTTTATCCTTGACTGCTGCAGGCCCACAGCAAGAATCCAGCACTCATTTAGAATTCCTATGTGGCAAACTTACTAATGGATCCTGTTGGTTTGAAAATGGCACTAGCTTTGCCACTGAGGAGGTCAGAGAAATAACAACAAATATCAATAAGCAAATACTGTTTTACACCTATTTTCACATATTTTCTCTATGAACCTAAAGAGTTGCTCTAAAAAAAGGCAAACTTCAACAACTATCACCTCACAATGTTCCCATCTGCTTAGTAAAGTGCTGTACATGGTGATGACTGGAAACTACCTAGATGGTAGCCCACTTAAGTTCAATTTGACATAAATCTGTAAAGGCAGGAGGAAATTTTATTTACAGTATCTTGTCTTTCTCTTTCATTTCGGAGGTCTACAGAAACTGAATGTTCATCCTCATGAATGCTTTTGCTTCCACCCAGCACTTTGAAAGTCGACCAGTGTATTAAGGGGACTGACATGCTACATGCATTTCCTTTTTATATTCAGTGTAATGTCTGCAAATATCTTGACTGCAGATTAAAGGCCAACACATCTGAAATCTCAAGCAATGACAGGCTGAATATAGCACGTCATACTGCAGCTACTGAACACAACAAAGAGCCATTTCAGGGCTGAATCATTTGTCCTATATGTGTCACCAGTTTCTGAATAAATTTTGTATTTTAGGGGTTGACTTGATAGCAGAGAAAGTTTATGACTTCACCTTCCCATCTGAAATGAAGCATATTTGATGTCTGAGCTTTGTCAGTAAAGGTGCCATGGTTACTGCGCTTATCAGGTCTGAGCAGGTTTCTAAGAAGCAGCTGTGTTCGCCAGATCAATTTAGAAGACCAACCAACCTCTGGGCTTGAAATAGAAATGAGCAAATTCCCCTCCTGTATGTGTATAGGTAAATCTCACTGTATAGATCTTAATATATGTAACTTCATGCATGACTGCCTGCTGCCACTTGACTGACAGAGATACAGGAGAGTGCTCCACAAAGCAGTTCATGTATTTGGATGGAAGTTAAACTAATTTAATTCCAGCTGAGCTTAATATTATATTATTAAGATTATTTTTCAGCACTCAAATAGGTTTTCCACCTTGTTACTGTGTAAGAAACTGTTTCATATATACAATTTTAAATGCATGGCCCTTTAATGCATACATGAGAAAGTGTGTCTGCTTAAATTTCCTGCCATGTTTATGTTGAATACCCTAATGGTTACTAAAATGGCTCTTAGTTATTTATAATGCTTCATTTTTCCATCTAGAACAAAAAAGAAAGTGCACTCAGCGAGGGTCATTCATATTTTTAAAAAATGCTGTTTTTCTTATCTTCTATGATTGTAAACTGTATCTTTGGACATGTTGGTTGGACCAAACAAGACAACTGAAGACGTCATCTTGGGTTTTAAGGAATTGCGATTGTCATTTTTCTAAACCATTTTCTGACATTTTATTAATCAAGAAAATAATCCACAGATTACCCCTAATGTGACTTAACAAAAAATCTAATTTGCTCAGACTACACCATGTGATTCTCAACAAGGAGTGTTGAACCGGTCAGGTTTGAGACATCATCTGACACGTTTTTTCACGGTCTGCATGTAATCCAGCCATTACTGTAAAACATCAAAGGAGAGCAGCGAAGATTTAAAGGCTCTCGGAATAAATAAACCCACAGGAGATTCACAATTGCCATTTTCAGTCAGTTGTGTGAGTGATAGTGCTACCACAGTGCCACAAATCTTTTCATGTGTGACAGTGGGTAAACACCTAAGTCATCAAACAAAGACAATCTTTTAACAAACATGAAATATTTTGTAATGTAATGTATTCTATGTCGATACAACTTTCTGAATGATTTATCTGTAAATGGATGGTCAGTTATATCCTGCAGCCAGAAGAATAATCTGTTTAACACAGGCTGTATTGGAAGTCCACTATTCATGCTGGCTGTCCATTTGATTTGTCCTCGTTTGTAGGGCTGAAACTATTAGTCAATTAATCTGTTAGCTGATTAAAAAAAAATGAATGACCAGTAATTTAGATAACGAGTTTAAATGTTTCTACTTCAAATGTAAGGATTTTTGACATTCACTGTCATTTGAATATCTTTGGGTTTTAGACTGTTACACAAATGCAGCCATTTGAAGAATTATGAACATTTTTTATGTTTTTCATTTTTGACATTTTATACACTTGAGCATTATTAATTAATTAATCAATTAATTAAGTTTGTATAAAGTCCAGGTAATCAGTGATCCGATGGCTGACTATGTGCTCATTTGCAGACAGAAAGTAGTGTGACTGCAGCACAAATGAACTGAAACACAGATATGTGTCCCCAGACAGGCCCATAAAATCATCAAACCACCAACCAGTGCATTAGGCCTGCAACTAATGAATATTTCCATATTGATTATTCTCTCAATTAATCTTAGTCTATGAAATGTTTAAAAAAGAGTGAAAAACTGGCATTCACAGTTTCTCAAAGATCACTGCGATGTCTTGTTTTGCCTGGCTTACAGTCCACAATGTTAAGATATTAAATTAACTGTCATAGGAAAAGGAAAAACTGCAAATCTTCACATTTGAGAGACTGGAACCATCAAAGTTTTGCCATTTTACTTTTACTTGATCATCACATCATTTCCTGATTAATTTTCAGACAATTGACTAATTGTTGCAGCTCTAAAGTGCACTGCAACAGCAAATACTGAGGAAAAAATTAATACAGTGGTCAAGAGAGAGAAATCATTGACATGGCTGCTCCGGGCGGGACTGACATTTTAAAAAATGGCTCAAGTGATAATGAAAATACTCTTCCCACCCTGGAGAAACTAATCCCATTCAAATGGCCTGAATCTTTACCTAGGCATTCTGGGAAAATTACTGACAAACTGAAAATTACTGGCCCTACAGGAAGTGAAAGATGAATTTAACTGGAGGAAGTCAGATAAAGTAATAGATCAGTTTTAAGTACTTTTAATGCTGAGCGTAACATGAGCAACAGCTGCAGGAAAAATGACTGACTGGAATTCAGTGTAGCTCCACGTAGAAAAATGCAAATGAACTCTTGCATGCAGCTTTTATGTGATTTTTGATCATAGTTTCTGCAGAGAAAAGTTGGTGACGGAAATAGTAAGTGGCATGTTTCTGTCCCTTGCTAACTGGAGAATAAAGATACAATAAATTCCTCCTGAATGTCTAATTTTAATCCCACACTGGACAGGCATACAGCCACTGCACAGTAAAGCTAACATTAGTGATGACGGTGAGGAGAAATTTCTCTTATCAAACCTCCCTGGTCATACTAATGGCATCTGGAGAGGCTTACAGACATGAGTGTCACTTCAAGTGATGGTAAGGTCATTACTCTGCCTGACTTCAATTCTCAGTCATCCCAAAGAGCCAATTATTCCTGGGTTTGACAGATCACAGAGATTATAAAATACAGTTTGGCCTCTCATTCTGCTTGGTAGGTTGCTTCTATTTCTGGCGTCAACACCCTGAAGGTATTAATTCTAATGGCAACCATTTCACCACCGGAGGGAACGAACAGAGTGAAAATTTGATCCACAAACTAAATTGATGTTACAGCTGCGATAAACACTTGAGGGCTAGACAACTGAGCGGTGGGTTTTATGGAAACAACAAAGGCTACTTCAGGAGGATTTATTGCAACATACACGGTGAGCAGCTCAGAAAATTAGTCTTCAGCAAAGTAATATAAAGCTTTCCTTGAAGAGTGCATTACATGAGAGGGAGTAACATTACAGAGGCGCAGCGTAATGCAGTTTTAATCTGTAAGAAGGAATAACTGAAAGCCTGCACGGTTGAGTTGCCTCGCCACCACAGGATTGACCTGAGGGACCTTCTTTAGCCTCACATAACCACGCCTGAAGCCCGTAAGGCCAGGTTACACCTCAAACCAGATGACAGCATTAATCTGGCCACAACATCCCTCCCCTCCATCTGGCGAGACAGTCGAGCAACGGGAGAAAGGAGCAAGGATCCCGCTCACTCCTCAATGAATACTAATCTCTCTTCTCTTCTCAGACAAAACCACCCAAACATACCAATTCTGTCCTTTTACACATAAAAAAAAATCAGCAGCTTCACATGCCTATCATCTACCATTTTAAAACTAACCTATCACCGATACAGCTACGCAAAAAACCCATTCAGCCCTATGACACCACAGAAAAAAAATCCCATCTCCTATTCCTCTGCTATAACAGCCAAACAGGACTATAATCTTCCAGCGTCTTAGTGCAAAACTCATCTGCTGCCACCAGACAGCCCATTTCCTTCCTGCACTACAAAGTAAAAAGAATAAAGGTGTTTTTTTTTCCTTTACAGACCAGCAGTTTTCAGGCCTTTTACCCTTGAAAATCAATCTTCCTCTTTGGATAAAAGTAAACATTTTAAAATGCTGATGAAACAGGATTTCAGTCATATTGCTTTTTTTTTTTTTTTTTTAAAAAAGAGCTTCTTTCTTAGTGTGGAAACCTCTCGCAATTAGTTGTGATGACACTTTTCTGTTTCAGTAGTTCATTTGTGATGAATTGCAGAAATCATCTCAACATTTATGTCCACACTGTTTTCCTGAGCAACGAACACCAGTGTGAACAGGATTTTTTTTTTTTTTTTGGTCTCAAACCAAACGTTGCTGGAGATGATAGTTAGTAGCCTTGGTATAGTGTGTGTGTTTGTATGCCTGGTCTCTGAAGTTCACACACTGGTTTTCACCATAGCAAAGGTCTCATTTAAAGAGGGAATGTACCTCATTAGTGTGTACCATTTTCCCAGGGTGCACCTGGTCTAAATCATCACAACCCTCGCCTACGCCTGGGGTGTGAATGACGCAGTCCTCTGAGATGCATCGTTTATGGGCTACAATCAGCTGGGAAACCTGCTGCTTGTACAAATGTAACACACCTCATTTGGATGCGTTTCCTTTTGCAGAACTTCTGTGATTCAGATAACGTATCGGAAAAGACTGAAGACCAAAGTGACGATCTAATTGGCAGAGAAGGAATATTGAGGTGCACTAAGTGTCCTGATAGTTTCATCTCCCTGGTGGCCAAGCCGGATTGGTCACCAGTGGCCACATCATTAGTCACATGAAGATGGATGGAAAGGTGACCTGTCAGGTTCCATCACCAGCAGCTTCACCATTAGCTCAATCAGCTGAGTTCCTCTATGATTCACTGCACCAAATCATTAAGTTTAATTATGCTACAACCTGTTTTTGACTCTGTTACAACCTGTGAGTAGGTTTAAAGATGGATTTATCTGACGAGCCAAACAGAATACACAGAGGATCATTTTTTTTTAGACTTTGTGGTGGTCTGACACCAAGTGTGCCTGATAACTACAAATCTTAGTGAGCAGTGGGAGTTAATGAGGTGAAATGCTGAGTGACACTGCAGTAAGATGTGGTTGCAGCTAACCTGGCATTAGCTTTACTAATGATTCATGCTGAGAGGATCCATCTCCAGTGATTGTGTGTGTAAAAAAAAATGTTGCTTAAACATACGGAGTATCATTTTTTAAAGCAAAAACATCAAATGTGCAACTGATTTTCCAACACGTTTCATTTCCTGCAGCAACATCATCTGTGCTGTGTCTTTTCTGTTTCCAATCTGTTTAATTCAAAGGGTAATTTATAAGAAGAACCATCTGTTAAAGGCACAATATGCAACTTCTGGTGAATATTTAGTAGTTGAAATTCACTGCAAATCATATCTTAATGTGGAGAGGTGTTGTCAATGACTTATGTGACCCCAGACTCATTGCAAAGGCTGGAAGCAGCAGCAGCAGAGATATTGCCTTCTGAAGTTTTCTATATGAATAACAAAGCCAAGTAATCTCAGTCACTCACTCTGATCTGCCGTCTGTAATCACTTCTGGTACTGCTGAAAGGAGGCTGAAAATTATGAAGAGTTACATGTAGTTATTCAGCGGTTGAAAGGGGGGTGTTGGTGCTTGTTTGGGCTCTGAAGCATTTCAACGTCTATGTTGGCTCTGGGGTTTCTTCATTGGTAGTTTCCCTTTACCTTTCTGAAGTCCCCACAAAATCCTAACCAGCAACTGATGAATGTTTTATATATATATTATTTCTGTAAAGAATAATAATTTGGAAAAACTATTTTAAACTGAGTTTTATTATGTTGTTGTTGTTGTCTTCTTGTTTGTTTTTGGTACCCCACAGGTACCACAAAATAATCTCCAGCAGTTGACCAGAACAGCAGCCTTCCAATCAACTAGGCAAATGAAAAGAAAACATTACCTTGATAGGATGGACACTACTAACAGTGTATATTATTTTTAAGTTTGGCATTTTATTTATCATGGTAGTGGTTGGTAATTCCTTCAAGTAGAGACACATTTACATGTAATTATTTCTATAATAAGTGTAATAAAATTTAAAGTTTTGTAGCATATTGTCTGTCATGCTTTTAGATCTATGGGTATTTGGCTTTGGTAATGTTATGACACATAATTCATCCAACAAACCAATTCAATGCAAAATAGTTTTTCAAGTTTCAAGACTGGCTGACCCAGTCAGAGAGCTGAAGCTTTGGGTTACTTGAGTGCTGTAATGATGTTGTATTGCACGGCGTTGCATTGAAGGAACCTTTTTTGATGGTGCCAGAAAAAAGTAGGCATAATATGTGTTGTTTTAAGCCAAAACAAGCATCATGAAACATTATATGTTTTTGACAAATTAGGATATCACAAAGACAGATGCAGGATTTTATTACAAAGTGAAAACGAATGAGTCAAAATTACAAATATGAGAGAACTAAAAATAAATACAAAGCTATTTACATAATGAAACTGTATGGTGTCTGTTGGCGACTGGGGTTGTGCTGGGATGGTAAGTGGATTAGGTGCTTGTCTGTCTTCATCCTTAATGGCATCAGAAGGACATCAGAAATGAGGCTGGTGTCCTGTGTCAGGCAGGTCTGCAGGACTTGGTGACACTGTCCGGGTCCAGGTTTTCAATGACAGTCTATTGGCAAAATAAAACGAAAAAACAACTCTGTAAGGTGACTTTGTCCAGAAAGATAAATTAGTAAGCCAGCTAAATTACTTGAATAAACAATACAACTAGTAACTGCCAGAAGTAAGACTTAGTTGCCAAAGTATTATGTCCACCTAGCTAAAACTAATACAACCTAATACAACAGTCTTGCTGTAAATCCTCACTTCCACTGTTTTCAGAGGTGTTAATTCAACTGTATGATCATTTCAGATTGTGCAGTGTGTGGTAATGTTGAACCATATTTTATTATACAGAGAGCTGTTTTCTGTTATTTAGCCTAACCTCACTGATAAACAGTATACATATACAGATACAAAAATAACACATAATACATACATAATACAAAATATTATACCCGCCATTTAGTGATGTTATTGCGATATGAGATTAAATGTAGCAATTTATAGTAGCCCGGTGTATCACCATAGATTGAATTGCAACTGTAAATGTTCTATTATAATGTACATAACAATTTATCATTTCATATTGTGGCAACTGATTGTAAAAATGCATGCAGTTCTTACCTGTGAAGATGACGTTTTGTATGAACACTGTTAAACCGTTACGTCCAATTCCCAGAGAAAAGTCAATACGTTGGCTGCGTGCGTTCACGAGGATGCGGGTGAAGGACGGAGCACTACAAAGCAAAGAAAGGGAAGGAAAGGCGGCGCAGTTGTTTCTGCACAAGCCTCATGCTACCACTAGCTTGATTTCCAGATATTGCATATTGTACCTTTAAGGAAAAATTAAAGGCAATAGCAACAACAGATAGTGGTATACATGAAATGCAGCTTCATTATCATAAAATATACTTTTAAAACTACCACTATTCTGTATTAGCACAACCTGTCAAGTCCGTTGTCGTATTTGACAGGAGACGCCTGTTAAGGCCATTTTAAAATGTTGCACAGTATCAGCAACTGCTCATTTAGCGTCTGTTATCTCTGTTACCACTGCATGAAAATAATAATATCTGATCAGATAAGGGGAATTTATCCTCAAGGGTTTTGCCCATACAAGTGCTTTTCATACAATAAACAAGCTGGTGATTGGCAGTCATAATGTTTCAGTATCTGTGCCAGCTGGGATTTTAACACGTCTGTTAATTGTTTACTAGAGATATAGTGCAAAGTAATAGTGGTATGTCTTTTATAAATATGTTTGCTCTTAAGGAAAAATATTGGCCAAGTGTGAGTGTGTCGATTTTTTAAGCAGTGAGCAATGAGGGTCACTGCTGCTGAATGAAAGATGAGAAAACACCATCTTAACAAATCCATCACTACAGTATGAGCAGCCCTTTCTCCAAGTGATTTCAATAATTCAAGTGCACAGCGTGGGAGGCTAGAATAGTACAATACATGTGAAACTTAATTGTATACAACTTTTAACCTTTTCTACTTCCTCCCTCCCCACATAGACCCATTTTTGCCTTTTTAGGGCAGGACAGGAGAATCTTTAGGGGGAGATAGTAGGTCAACAGTATATGCCACAAAGAAGTGGCATACATCATCTGAAAGCTGGGAACCTGAAGATTCATTTGAGATGCAGCTTTCTAGTCATAACTCTGTAATAATCATTGCGTTTGAGTTAGTCACCTATTCAAGTTTTTAAACTTCAGAGTGTATAAGGACTAAGAACATTATTATGGAAGTATATGACGGCCATTCCCATGCTCAATTATATCTCATAAGATGTTGTAGCAATTTTTAAGTTGATAACATTTGTTACACAGATTTGGTGCAAAAGTAAACCACTTTTATCCACGCGAGACCAAAATTAAGGCATCAAGACTTTCAGAAACACCTTTGAAAAAACTTTTGACATTTGGAGCTTTCTGTAAGAATAGCATTTTTCAGTAATGAGTGGCGAGCACTTCTGTTCTGGAAATTGCTCAGAAACCCCTTGTCAATATACCGAGGAAAGCCACACATCCTCTGAATGCCCAAGGTCTCTAGTTTGTGACTGTAAAGTTTTATGAGGCTGTGATTATCCTAGAGGGCACAATAGGTAATTTTATATAGTGAGGTCAAGTTCTCTCTCAAAGCTCACACTACAATGAAATGACTAACATCATCACACATGAATACAATTGGGCTCATTGAATCCACAAGAGTTTCAGCTTTCCAGTTATACCCAATTTATGCAATTCCAAGACTGATTAGGGACTCCAGTATGCAGAAATATTCAAATACACCATTTTTAGAATAGGCGAAAATAACATATTTATACTTCATGCAAAAAACTGCATGGGATTAGCATAAAGTGGGCATGCAAGAGGGGACTCATGGGTACCCATAGAACCCATTTTCATTCAAATATCTTGAGGTGAGAGGTCAAGGAAAAACCTTTAAAAAAAGAGTTTTAAAAAAAAGTTTAAGAGGTTAATGTGATTTTTTGTTTTTGCCTTCTGATGATGCGTATTATTAGAGTAGTGGAGTCACTGTATGTTAACACAACACAACCGCTCCAAGTTCTATTTCTGAAGAAACTACAAATGCTACATAATGACTTGTTGAATAAATTATTGACTCAGTATTTCTAGAGAGAAGTTGATGCTTTTTGAATGTGAATCTATGGGAACCAGGGATTTTTTTCTAGCAGCCGTCGTGGAATTGCACTTTAAGGGAGACTATTTCCGCACTGGCTTCAGCCTCAAGCCATGGTAGTTGCATCTGACAGCTTCTGTAATTTCTGAAACCGACATACACACACACTTCATGTGAACAACCGAGTACAACACTATGAATGCCTTCCAGCAGAGACTGTCTGAAAATATGTTATCCCTGTATTTGAACAATTATCATGTCTTGGCCTTGTGTATGGCAGCTAGTTTTTCAGTCTTGCCTTCGAGCATGGCCATTTGGAACAACTATAAACACTTGTGTTGTTTGGTCACATCGTACTTTTCTTTCAGCCCTTAGGCTGCGTTACTGACTGAAATGTTAACTCTGCTACAGGAGTTTTCTTTCTCTATAAACAAAAATCAGGAGTAACCAAAGAACATTAAAGTCGTGGTTTGAGAAGTGTGCTGCTGATGTTTATGCATGCCGCCTCTTCTTCATTTTCTTCACCAGGACTTTTTACTGTAGTGTTTCTAAATAATTCCACACTCAGTAAAGACACTGGTGGATGATTAGCATTATAGGACAGTTAGATAATGTGTATGCTGTGGATGGCAAATCACTAATGCAGTGTACTGAACCAAACATCAAAGCGAGCCGTTCAGTAAGCAAAATACTGATTGGTGTGTGTGCATAATGATAATGGTATTTTTGAGCCATGTTTCCTTTCAAGTGTGGGGGGAAAATGTAGAATTTAATGCGCATGGCTAAATATAATTATATTATCTTTGTAACAACAAGGCAGATTGTAACAAAACCGTGAAAAAATGTGTGAGTGCATACATACATGCATAACATAAGCATAATGTCTTCAGTGATGCAGGAACTTGCAAATATACAACCTCTTTTCCTTAATTGCAGGAAAATCCAGTGTAAAATCTTAAGAGTTTATGTATCTGAGTGTAAAAATCTGTACCCTGTCACTGTTAACACAGTCCCACAAGTCCTTGTTTTGATTATCTGCCTCAAAGTCACATTAGCTCAATGAGCCGGCACGCAAAGCTCCAATCAACACCTGTCAACCTCCACTACTGTAACTGTCCATGAAACATCCTCAACTTAGATAACTCAACATTGTGATATATCTGTGTCAGTACCAAGCCGAACACGCAGCATCTGTTGTGCGTAGGAACATCAAAATCTGTGCACCACTGCCCTCTTTATTGTGTGGCAAGCGATTGTGAGCCAATTAATTTGACCTAGTTTTACATGGGAGAATCCTTTAGGTAGCGTCGGCTCTTTCTGCCTCCAATCAGTGTCTTTACCCTCTACAGGGGTCCTCTGTGTTTGTCAGGGTACACAGATTGGACTGTGGTCAATTAGGCTCCTTCAACGAACACCCACACGAAGGTATGTGTCAGCCTAACAAATGCAACTGTGCAACAAACTGGTGGTAATTCACCAGTTTGAGCTGGGGAAGATAAATTCAGCTCAATAAAGTGACTCAGAAGATGTACAGCATCAGGATGTTTTCTGAGCAGCAGATTGTGTTGGTGACAGAGAAGAATGGTAGCCAGTATGTTCGCTTTAATGTTTTTCCATCGCATTAGTGTGCAGGAGAGGAGAAAACTGAAGCTGAGAAGAGATTCTGGTCTCTGAAATTCCAACACTTTCTTAATTCTTCACCTTATTCTTCTTACACTTATTCTTCATCTCAAAGCAGAATACAGATGCTCAGTAAATGGACTTACTACCAGAACAAGTTAATAATATAGACAAAAACAAAGTCACATGCTAAGGCTGTTACTTCTTATTAAACATATGAACTACTGTTTGAATGTGGGAAAAAAAACTAAATATTTGATCTGTATTGATCAAAATACATGATGTGCAACAGACTGTTACACTGTTGCAGGATCTGTTTCTCTATCAACTGTTCTTTTTGTTAATTCTGAGCAGACACTGTACAGATTAAGGCTGCAACTAATGATTATTTTCATTATTGATTATTTCCTTGATTAATCGAATTGTAGTTTATAAAATGTCAGACGACAGTGAATTATGTCGATCACAGGACTCCCAGGACTGTTTCTTCTCCGCCCGACCAACAGTCTGCATCCAAAATATATTTAGTTTACTAAATATGAAATGAAATTATCAACTAATCAGTTAATAGACTTATCTTTGCAGCTCTTGTGCAGAATAAGTCCCGGTTTGACCCCTGTTGCTCTGACTCATTTTAGAATGTAGGTTGTCGCTTTTTACATTCAGTTTGAAGGAAGTCATGGCACCCGATTTACTGCACAAATGATCAACAATTTGGCCATCAGACAACTGAATGGATTTCAAGAATGTCAGACGTTTTAGTGGGCTGTTTGGCAGTTTTAAGCAGCTCCACAATCTGATTTCTCACATGGCTGCTGTCAAAAGATCCATTACAAACTGCTGTTTTAATATTATAGGAGTAACATTTTACACATTGCATCTAACTGTAATATTCCCCAACAATTTTGAGGGCACTGCCAACGTTATTGGAAATGTTTAAGATCAACCTTTTCAATATTTCTTTCGAGATAACTTTATTTATCCCACTGTCATGCACATACTTTGCATCTAAAAGTACAAACTCAAAGTCAGCTGGGTTTTAGCCCTTGACTTTGACTTCTACATATCTTCTAGATCTCTGGATGACAGAGTCTTTATTAGCATACTCTGGTAGCAAATGAGACCAGCCAAAGGGAAGCTCTGCACTGATAGTTAATGCTCATGCAGCACCCTGCTGGGAACACTGTTTGTTCCAATGCTGGTCAACGACCGTCTAATTTCTTGTTTAGCTAATCATGCAAAACATAATCAGAATTACCCTAAGCTCTGTGAGTTATTCTGCGAAAAGGGATATAGCTGGCTCACAAACATGAGCTTACACCAGGGCCAAGTGGCTCCCGTCTCATTATAATCAGCCGTCACTGAACACAATCAGCTGAGGACATGATTATATTTTAATAGCTGGGCCAAAGAGAATGGCATTTCTTGAAGAGGAGGTGAAGTTGGCACACTAAACTAAGTCTACATTCAGACTGCTGGGAGCCAAGTCACCTTGTCACTGTCCTCAGGCCAATTTGAGCTATCTGATTGGCAACAGTAAAGTGCTATAGCATGAGTGTTCTGTATAGTACAAGTGGACGTGATTTACTGCTGTCAACGATTATAAAACATTAAAAAAAAAGATGTTCAGCATATGCAGTCAACCATCTTGTCTCAGATCATCAAAAGGATTCTCTGACGGCAGCTGAGTATTAACAGATTTATTTTAGCGTTTAGTGGCCAATTAGCTATGGGTCTTCTCATGCAAAACGAATGAGCTGCTCTGTTTCATCAATACCAGCGGAGTCTACTTTGCTCATTTGATGTCGGACAGACGGGCACATTATCGTTGCAGTTTCTTGATTCACTAATTCTGAAGTTTCTGACAGGCAGGATGCCAAAAGTCAGGCAGGCTTAGCTGCTGTCAGAAATGTGAAAAGAAATCCATCATGCAAATTAAGAAATCCATTCGATCATCTGAACAGGAAGCGGTGGAATTTGCTCGTCAGCGAACTACAAACTGAAGTCTTTGACTTGTTTCATTCCGTTCAGCAGCTGCACCAAATCAAAGGATGGTAGATGCGATAGATAGATAGATAGATAGATAGATAGATAGATAGATAGATAGATAGATAGATAGATAGAATTTAGTGGCAATTAGTGGAATTGACTTGGCAGAAATGACATATAAAACTCATAAGTATGTTTTAATTAGTATGTAATCACCTGAAAATAAGAATTGTTCCGTTTTCATGTGTTTCTTTTCAAGCCCTTTATATCTACATAGGAAGCAAGTCCTCTTCCAGAGGCCACCATGTTGCACCACCATGTTTCTACAGTAGCTCAGAATGGACAAACTGGGGGGAGGTTCAGTTTGTTGCTCTCTACTAGATGTTACTATTATCCTACTCACTGCACCTTTAAGTGTAAATTGAAACATAAATCATTTAAAGTATATACATATGTAACAGTAGACACAGTATTTGAAAGATTATATACAGATGAATCTGAAATATAACAGCTGTGATGGATAATGTAATAAATAAATAAATAAAAGTCCAGATGAGCACTTTGTCTTCACTATCAGAGGAGTTCCCTCTGCCAACACAGAGGAGAGTCATTGTACAGACTGACAGCTGCTGGCAGGAATTACTTCCTGTAGAACTGTTTGTCACAGTGAAGCTGAATAAGTCTCTGAATGAAAGTGCTTCGCTGTTTGACCAGTAGGTCCTGGAGGGGATGTGAGATGTTCTCCACGATGCTTACCACTTTGTGCAGCATCGTCCTCTCCACAACTAGCTCCAGTGTATCTAGAGGCTTCCCGAACACAGAGCTTTCATGAACAGGTTGTTCAGCTTATTAGTGCACCTGGCTCTCATGCTGCTGCCCTAGCAGATAGCATAACAGACTGGTTAAAGATTTGCAACATTTTGCTGAACAGGAGCTAAAGGACCAAAACTTCCTCAAGAAGTAGAGTCTGCTCTGTCCTTTGTTCCTGTAGACAGCCTGTGTGTTGCATTTCCAGTCCAGTGGGTTGTCATGGTGGACTCCAAGGTACCTGTGTCCCTCCACCACCTCCACTTCTTCTCTATGTCACACCACAGCGGTTTTCACGCATACAAAAAACACACAGTTTAAGCCAGGTGTGCTCTGCATTGTTAAAAAGAAGACGTACACACTTTCTAAGTAATTTCAGCTTTTAAAAGTAGGTTTTGAAAATGGATATCATATCCCTTTTTCTTCAACACTTCTCCTCAGTGAAACTTTTGAGTTTGACCCAAACAAATCCTGACATGAAAGACACAAGATGTGTCTCTGGTTTCTACACTGGAGGAAAGCCAACATCTGGTAGGATATGATGCAGCGGCACAGTTGACAGAAACAAGATTGGCCAAGTCAGACGAGCCTTAAGGGCTTCTTTGAGTTGAGCCTGAATGATGTAGAATATGTGTTGACAAGAGTGAGTAAACTTCAGATTTAACACAATATTTTTTGATTATGTGAAGTAACAACATCAGGTTGGATAAACTAACAGTCAAAACTGATAGAAAATAGAGAAAAATTACAATTACTCTTTAAATCCTCTCACTAAAAGATGCACAAAATATTTGATTAGTAATGTTTCTACTCATCTGGTGTACATTTATTTAGCATTATTGATGAGTTATTCTGCCTAATTGTGTGATTTTTGTAATCATTTTTATCAGTTTATCAGCGCATTTGTTGCTTCCAACAGACATAAAATGCCGATATTAGATGCAAGGTTGGAACCTGCGCGACCCTAAATGTGACAGTTACGACATCCAGCTCTGCCAGGTAGGTTTGTGCTTTTATGATATTTTTAACCTCACAAGGGACGATAACCATTAAAATACAGCAAAAAAAAACCAACAACGTTTGACTTCCTTGAAATTCATTTCAGAGCATTCAACCATGCAACAACATTACACCCTCTTAAGATGAAGAGTACTCTGTAGTAGAGCTGTGTTTAAAAGGACGACCTCTGGTTAGAAAAACTCAAGCCACATGCCACAGCAGAATTCACAGCAATAAAAATTACATATTTCATGAATTCTCAGTGTGCTTGTTCCTGCATTTGAATTCAAAATTATATATCCTGGAGGACAAAAGGAGGAGGGGCTCAGACTCATCATGACACATCTTTGGTCTCTGAGTGGACTAATAGCTTCTCATAAATGCCAATAAGGGATTGAATGCATTTGAATATGTTTACACTCACTTTCAGTCAAATTAAAGTAGCTCAAAATCTGATGTGAATGCATAATGTGTTAAAGGTTCCACAGGTAAAGGTGCATACAGTACTTTCTGTATATATCATTGTACTTTACTCACTTAAATGATCAAAATTAAGCCTCAAAGCTATCACATTAGCTTGTCCTCTATGGAATAAGTTGGGTAAAGGGCAACTGTATTATTTTTTCTTAACTTTCTAATCAGTTCAAAAGTGGAGTTTGAGTACAACCTTGTCTTTTAAGAGTAAGCTATTGTCTTGAGTTTCAGGGGAAGCCAATTTTTTACCTCTTAAATGTCATTTGAAACACATATTTATCACTTTCCATCATTCAAATAAACTGGGCTACGGTCGCCCTCACTGCCACTGACAGAAGCACGCAGCTTAATGGCCGTCCACTGGCCTAAATTAATTAGCTTACCTTGAAAAATCCATAATAACATCAGCAGGGCTCGAAGTCTCGTCTTTATCTCCATGGCACAACATCCACCGGCTGCTCCGGCAGGCAGGAGCTTCTTCAAAGTTGATACCAAACACTCACCGCGCTCCACAACCTCCCGCCTAACTATCTTCAGGTAGCAATTAACTGTCCGATACAGAAACCAGAGAGGCAACGTCTGCACACGAAGCTTTCTCTCCTCTTCCCATCCCGCCTACAAACAGCGGCTGGCATCGCAGAGCGCACCGGCGGCTCCGCTCGCATTCACTTTACAAAGCAGATAGAGGTCAAAACACATTCAAGTTTTCTTGATCTTTTGCTTCTATGTTGAATCCAGTCTGATTTACTTCTGCTGCCCGTCTCTACCTGAGTGTGTGTCGCTCCTGGTCTCGCTCACAGTACTATAGTGAACTGGAGGAGCTTATTCACCTGCAGGAGTTGCTCGGTGACGCCCCCTGCCAACAGTAACACACAAAACCTCAACTGCAGCTCACTGAGAAAATGGCATTTATTAGGCAGTTAATCAGTTAATATAACGACTATTTTTGTACCAAAATGTTGTGTCGTTTTGGGGTTTTTTCTCTTGGAGCGAGATATTATAATGACAATTAATATGGAAAAGTAGGATGCATTGTTTATTTGCTTATTATTGTCTTGAATGCAGGGATGACCCCAGCTTTTTAGGGGCCCAAACCCAAGTCCACATCTCACTTCTAGGAATAATGTGAGTGCAAAACTCTGGAGGATCCAGTGAGATGCAAGAGGAATATATTCTTAATATACACACACCAACTGAAAAAATAAATGAACAAAATACAGTTGAATGAAGAAAAAAAATGCTGCCACAAAAAAGCAGCAATTCAGTGCAATTTTGAGAACTAGGTGACACTCATTTAGTTGGCTGTATTATGTGAACCAACACAGCTGAAGTACACAATTGCTGAGGTGGGGTATGTATTTTTTTTTTTTATTAAGTTGGCTATCAGTGAGTCAGTGTACTGTTGTGTTAAACACACTCAAGTGCAGTAAAGTTTTATTTGTATCTTCACTCTCTCTCTTTGTGTGTGTGTGTGTGTGTGTGTGTGTGTGTCTCCTCTCTTAACAATTTCTTGACGCATTTAAAATGAGCTTTGTGAGGTGAAAAGTCACAATAAACTTAAAATAACTTTACTTTAATAGGAATTCTCCAATGTCCAAAAACATACTGTTTAGTAGGATTGGGAAGCACAAATTTTACATACAATAGGTGTGTGTAGCCTGTGCACCTGTAACCCCATCCAACAGTGATGTCACAGTGTACTGACACACACTTGTACATCACTGCAGCAAGGTGAGACATAGTTCAACAGAAACAAGATTTCAGCTTGTGTTGAGAAGCTATAAATACAATCCTGACATGTTATCACCTTTTAAGTTGATGTGGAAATTTGTGGGCAAACGTTTTTTTATTAAAGAGGACAGATCATCATTTGTAGTTTTTTTTGTGTCTCTTTCAGTGACATTTTGCTAGTTAGCCAGCCGTTAGTTCAAAAACTGTGGCTGAACACCACTATTTAGACGTAGAGAGGCAATCATAGTCCAGCCCAAAGCTGACATTCTTCTGCACAGATATCGTACTAAATACTACAGCACAAATATTATAAGAAACCATCAAAGAAAGCTGAAGCTGCAGGATCATAAAGCAGAGCTACATGTATTCTGCTGGTCTGATTTAAATCGCTTTACTAATTATGCTGTGCAGCGGTAATATCAAGGAAAAAGCAAAGAGAGTTGGGTGTTGTTGGCAGATACTTTTAACCAACTTTTGTGACTTTCAAACAAGAAATGCTCAAAGTCACTTCAAACAAAAGCACATAACTGATGATCAGCTGTCAATGCATGGATGAGAGCAGTGAAAGTGAATCAAAACTGCAGTAAAAGTAAAACTGCAGCCATGAAACCAAACTAATGAGCTGAACATTGTAAAGCTCCTAGAGCTGAGGGAAACTTATCCTCTATGGGTTCGTCACTATGAGCGACCCCTTTCATGTAACGTAGTCATTTGATTCAGTGTTAATAAAAAAATATTGATTGTAGCACCTTTCAGTAGATTCCGGGACCTCACATGTCCAATTTACTTGTTTTGGGGCCTGGGGACCCAAAACAGAGGTTTTGTTTTAATAAATGCCTCAGCTTTAATAAATAAAAAAATCAATGTCATCTTATATTTGAGTATAAGATGGACCACTATTTCAGCCACACATATCTGGAAACATTAAAATAATGAATTCACCCCTTAAAAAACACTTAAACACACTTTGGACTATATAAATGTAATGTCAACTCAATTACCAGGCATTACCTGATGTATTACAAAGTCTAATTCAGAGCAGAACTGAGAGTCACAGGTAAAAGTCTCGCAGGAACACATAGTGCAGTCACTTATAAAAGAGACCAGGAGCTGCTGTGGGATTTTACATTGTAATGAATAAATCTGAGGTCCCAGCTCAGATCACAATAAATGGGTCGTCAGGTGAAATATTAATGCAGGTGGGTCGATGTCTTGTATTTTTAATGGAATATAATTGATTTATTACATGATATTAAGCTTCACATGTTTTACTAAGAGCATTGCCCTCACCTCTACATGCTGTCCTGTGCACACGCATGATGCCACTAAACCCTCATTCACACACAGAGCTGGATATGTAAGGCATGTGTGTGTGTTTTTGTTGTTTTGTTTTTATATCTACTTCAATAGAGTTACTGTCTGACAGGCAGTTACACTCCTGACTTATTTATGTTGTTCTCATATTGTGGAACCTGCTGTCCCCTGTCATCTCCTATTGTTGTCAGATTTTAAGGTTATACTTAAAGTTTGTAAGTGCTGTCTTGTGTTGCTTTTTATGAATCGTACTGCACCTGAGAGGACAAATACCAAAAAATAAATAAATAAATAAAAGAAATGAAATATTTAGCATCAAAATGTGTTTTTCTTGTTCAAAAATGACTTTTATGTCTGTTTGTGTGTGACAAATGTGTAAATCCTGAACATATACACTTTAGAAATTTGATGTCAGTGCAATGTGTGAATAATTGATCACTTGCACCAAGAGTGAAAGAAGCACCCATATGAAACTGCATGGCTTGCATGTTCAGGCCTTTTCCACCTTGTTCCCCCTCAGTAAGCGACATTTCCAGTAGGTCAGGTAGATTTTTTAGAAACTCATTCGACAAAAAACATGTTAAAGGCTACTTCACCGCCTGTGCTTTCGTGCGGTGCGCACACTGACTAAATCTAATCTTTGCTGGCATTTGGTTCGAGACATGTTTCTGAGGTAGTATTTTCAGTATCTGATTTGTGTCACTTTCAGCGGCTATCTATATGAGGAAAAACACTCCTCACGGTCTTCCTGAATACGTCCATTGTTAAAGTTGGTGGAGATGCTGTTATCTCACTGCCAGATGGGGGCAGATGAGCTTAGCCTTGACAGTCTACTCCTACATGGTATGACTGACGGTCTTTGTAGCATCAATTTCCTCCTTGTTGCACTTTGTTCCACTGTATTTTACAGTGACTGAAGACAACAGAGTGATGGATGGCTGGTATTTCTGTCAATTTCCCCTTGTGTGTTCCATCCATTGTTTATCTTTGTTTTATTTATTTGACTGTGTAGCACTTTGTGACAGGTGTCTGCGAAAGGTGCTATATAAATAAACTTTACTTACTTACCTCCTTACTATTTCTACAAAGTGCAGAGAGTTCAAATCAAATGTTTCAACACTTTTGTGCCATCTAGTGGCCTTCAGCTGAAGCGCTTGTGTCTCTGTGCATTTCTTCATTACCTTTACAGTACCTGCCTTTAAATTTTATGGGTTGGTGGGTGTGTACCGGTGGATGGCAACAGGTAAACGGTCTAGACAGGTCAGCGGTCCCTCACAGGGCTAATACAGATACCTGTGGGCCAATTTTAGCCTCTGCTTCTGACCTCCAGATCTTTGGACAGAGGCAGGAAACAACCAGAAGAAATGCACATGGTTGAGGACATGAATCATCTTAAATAAGGCCACAGTGAGGAATCAAACCTGTGTCCTTATTGTTAATTGGCTGTTTAAACCACAGACCATTAGCCATTTTACTCATAAAACAGGATCCTAATGTTGAAAAAGTGAAGTGTGTATTCAATTTTACTAACCTTGATGTAAAATCATTTGGATCAATCAGTTGGATGTTTGAGCTTCACTGTGCGGAATGATATATGTGCAGAGTTTGACACTAGAAGGTTGCCAAAGTTTTCACATTCATCTGCTGAAGGAGGAAAGTTTCTTTGTGTTCATTGAAAAATCTGAGGTAAAGGCAAACGTGATTTGTGACATCGCAACCAGCCTAGAGTCAGTTGAATGTCAGTAAACAACTTACACAAGTGTGATGTGGAGACCTTGAGGCTCCAGTGCACAAACACTGAGAATGGACTTTACAGTGAATCTTTAAACTTTTGAAATGAATAAAATTTACATATATTAATAGCTTTCACTGAGGGAGTTGATGTCATTTTAAGGATTTATAACAAATTAACTGAACATTTTTTGTTGAAAACACATCGCATGTAATTTATTCTGAGCAGAGGAAATACGTCCAGAGGGGACATTTAAATTAAATTGGGTATGTTCTTGTAATTGTCTTACATTGTTATTACATACTGATGAGATTGGATTCCTTTTCTTTATGAAAGGTGCTGTTATTTGACATTATTAGCTCTATTTCAGCTGCTTGTTAAAGGAGAATACTGACATTATACTATTTTTTTTCTCATTACCAACAATGGCTATGAAAAGTCCAAAACTGACAGTGTGTTAGTCAATCACTCAACACCTTCTGACATCTTGTCTGTCATACTCAGCCTCAAGCTCATTCGCTGCCACTAAAGACATAAATATTTAAGAACACTTCACAAATTCAGTATATATTCTTATTTCTTAAAATAGGCAAAATAATTTCAAAACAGCTGGGCACTGCAGTTTTCAGCAAAACTTACTCGAACTGGAGTAAACAGTGTATTTGCTGGGGACTATTCTCAGCTGTGTATTAATACATATTTGGTGCTCTTCAGTCAGTATGTGGGATTACCTTAAAATAAACTACAGTGACTATTTATGTCATAATGATGGAACATGTCACTTACAGCTACAGTGAGACTTGATTATTACTTTACTTCTGTTGAAAATAAGAGAAAATACAGAATATCACCAGACTTAACTTTTAATTGACTCCATGTCTACAAACTCACAATGTGCAGCCAATCAGTGGTGAAACCTAAAAATACCAATCTTTATGATTGAGCTGATCTATAACTGATAAACATAAACATGTCTTTAAAGCTACTTCATGAGAAGTTTAAGAGTTTAATTAAGAGCATAATAAATGTTTCTCTATTTATTTTCTTTAACTCTCTGTGATGTAGCTGACTTGTTTTGTCACATTAATCTATGTACCTATAATCAAAGAGGAATTTTTGGCATCGTTGTTTGTACATTTCTGTCAAACAGTTTTGGCCTGTTATAGGTTTTCTTCTAGCTGGTGTTCACTGATAAGTGCTTGTCTGACAAACTAACATCACCACACTGCCATCTAATTTGAAAAAGCATATAAAGGTAATAATAATAGCACAGTCGGTAGGATCGCAAAGGCTGACATTTGGATAAGTGACATTAAAATCCTCCTACACAAAAATCTCAGCAAACATAGATTATAATTGTCTCAGTTACCTCTTCAGCAAACAGAGTTCCATGGTAAATACAGCAGGCAGCCCTTCATGAAATGAAAGTGACACTTTGAATTATTCTAGCATGTGAAAACTTCTGCTCATGTTAAAATATCAGGCATGAAAGTAATGGTCACACATGGATATCAGCAAAAAAAAAAAAAAGAGCTATCAGAGGACATTCGCAAACATATGAATAAGTTCTGTTATATCAAAATGTGAATTGGAATGACTCTGCACTTGAATTCTTATAAATTCATTCTCTGTGTTGCAAAACCTCTCTTTTCTGAGCTGTGTGTGCTGGAAACATCAATGTTTGTAGGTGACAAGAGTTTGAAGAATGCTCACTGTGAAATCGGAGCTATTAGTTTGCTCTGGACATTGACTGCTTCCTTCCTACATTTCCATTAAAAATGTAGGAGTCACACTGACACGCTCATATTGTGCAGCGGGGAAAAGCAGCAGAGGGCTGTGACAGTCGGGCCGGTGAGTAATCTCAGTCGGGCTGCATGTGTGTGTGTGTGTGTGTGTGTGTGTGTGTGTGTGTGTGTGTGTGTGTGTGTGTGAGGCTGGATGCCTGCCACATATTTGGTGATATGAGCCCTCTGTGTAATGGGCCTCCTGTCATTTATCACTCTTTACCTTCATTACAGAGGAGATTAGATTTGGACGAGCATAAGGAATATGAAAATGACCTTGTCTGAGTCTAAGACATGCATCAACGATTTATTTTTTTGAGGAAGCGATAATCTAATTCTGCTTGTGCTGCACAATAAAACATATTCTCAACTATGAGTTCGACTCTTTGCTTTGTTACACTGTAAAATCTCCTATCAAGTCAGACATATGCATGAATCCTTGTAAGCCACTGAAATGTGACTCAGCATGATTACACGCTGTATTTGCACCATCCTGGTTCTGTTTCCTTCCAAAGGCTGAAAACAGTAGTGACTCTGATTCAATCTTAATTGGCAATTTGCTTCACACCAGCATTGCATCTGTTTTATGCACTCTCTGTGATACTTCACAGGACAACTGCTTTGTAGCTCAGCATGACAGAGAGCCTGAAACAAGACAACTGTTTTCTGTTGGTTTTTATTTTCATACAGCTGAGATCTTAAAACTGAACCCAGACCTCTGCGGGAACAAAATGTTTTCTTTTGGAGAAAGACAGACTAGATTAGGATTTACAGACAACAAAAAGGAGCATGAAAATACATTCAAACTATGAGAAATCACAACTGAGTCTCGCCAGTTGATTGTATATCTCAGATGAGACTCTTTCTTCGGTTTTTAATAACAGTCGCCTGGAGAGGATGCTCTGACTTGCCCTCTCATGATGAGTTTTATTCAAAAGAAGGTGATAACAAGCTGGAAAAGGTAATGAAAAAAATCAGGTGTGTATATAGAAAAAGATATTGCTGTTTATATTTATATAATCATGAATAATACGATACACAGATGCTGCTCCAGCCACAGCACTGCATACGCATAAAGAGGTCCAAACAGATATACATTTATCTGAGCTGTTGTCATGGTGCAGTTTTACAGATTGTTTTGTTTTGTCTTCTGATTGCCTGATAGTTGAAGGACACATGAATGATCTGTGTAGAGAGTTTCCACTTTGTATTTGATAATTCTGACTCACTATCTCATTATTTTGATCTTTTATCTACCAATTATAATTTGCTATCTCATGGTAAGTCAAAGTGGGACTTTTTTAATCTTACTTTCGCTTTATAGTTCACAAATTTTACTTATTTTCTTGTATTTTGACCTTTTATCTCATTATAACTGAACATCTCATAATTCTGAGATAGTAAAGTCAAAATCTTGATTTCTAATCTCATAATTTGGATTTTCCATGAGTGTTTAAAGACTAACTTCTTTAAATACTGCCATTTCTTTTCTTTTCCTGCTGGAAATGGTCTTCAGTATTTAACAAATGCATCACATGATAAACTACAAACTACAAAAATGTGTCTTTGAAATACTTTTCAAAGTATTGAAGTTTTGTATGGATTGATGTGTAAATCCTTTTCTCAATTAACTGGTTAATAATTTGGTCTTTAAAATATCAGAAAATGTGTATCCTAGTTTCTCAGGGTCCAAGATGACGTATTTGAGTGTCTGACTGACAGTCCAAACCCAAACATATTCAGATTACAATCACAGAAGACTAAACCAGCATATATTCACACTGGAGAAGCTGGAAACAATTTTTTTTGTTTTACAATTGACTCAAAACAATTAATTATCAAAATTGTCACTTTAATTTCCTTTCAAAGACTAATGAAATAATCAACATATTATATTATATTATCATGTTGCAGCTTGATACCAAAATGTAGGTATTGTAGTGGCACTGCTATAAAAAAATCAAACTCTACATAACTCTGGATAGATTGGACTTAAACACAACCTGAATTTATTAATTACTCAACAGAAAATCAATCAATATCAATTTTGACACGGTTTATCATATTTAAAGAAAAAAAAAAGCCAATTTTTTTGGTTCCAGCTTCTCAAATGTGAATATTTGCTTAGTCACCTCAGTCCCTTCAGGCTTTTAGATTATTTCTTGGACAAAACTAACATTTTGAGTGTGTCAAACCGAATTAAATCAAATAACATGAATCAATAATGAAAATAATCATTAGTTGCAGCCCAATTACTTCAGGTATTTACTCTGTATTCATGCTGATACGTATTGATGCATGTGATTCTGTCTGTGAACTTGTGAGAATCTTTATGTTTCCTGCTGTTAGATTAACAAATTAATCTGCATCAGTATGACTTCTCTGCACTTCTTTTGTTTTTTGAAGCACGGAGACCAACCTACAAGCGAAAAATCAATTAAAAAAATCAAAACACATGCATCTCAGCTGGCACTCTTTCTGACTGGTGCAGCATTGATATCTCCCAGGAAAGATGTGCAGTTATAACTTTAGTCCAGCAGAGGACCCTCCTGTGCCTCTGCAGGAATCAGCCATCAATCTGACCACTGTGTTCAATCTAAAATAATATTTCCCCCCCTCTGTCAGACACTCTGCCTGGCACTCACCTTTTTTTTTTTTTTTTTTTTTTAAATAAACCTGTATTATGAATTGTTGGATGAGCTTGTTGAAAATGTCCACTCGTTATTGTGAAGAGTACATTTGGTGCTGAACAGATAAAAATAGCAAATAATACGTAGTATAAAAACAAAATCTACACTTAAATAACCACACTTGATTGAGTCTGTTTTAACTACAGCAGATGCAGAACATGTCTGCAATATTTTCACCACAGAAACATGGAGCAGAGGCAAGACTTGAGGCCTGTGACGTATAATGTTGCAGAATAGATAAATGGGCTCTCAAGCATGAGTGGCAATTACATGAGAGGTCTATTTGTACCAAGCAATCAGCAGCTGAAGATGTGGAAACTGAGAAGTCATTTTTTCCCCCTGTTCTTTTCTCCAAATATCAGAATCGGTGGATAAGTGGAGCTCATCTCATCTAATCTGACTTCTTTCATCATCCCACAAAACAAAGTATATTTTAATTGCTTTCACTTAAAAATGCATTCTTCCTCCAGAATACACAGAACTTTCCAAAGAAAGGCGCTAAAAAAAGCAAACAGAGCTGCTGTCTAAAACTACATACATTTTCATTATACAAATAACAAATCCACAGCAGCCACAGCGGCATGTTGACAGATCACCAAGACTTGACAGAAATGAGAAGCTGATGATGAATTAAGTCACTTAAAGCAGTGAATATGCATGAATGCATGAGGTAAATTTGATTTGTTGCATTTGATAGCACTGCTTTTGCTTACTGCATCATAAAAAGACAGAACAGACATGTTGGCAAGTCAAACTTATGAGATACAATGTCAAAATCTTGCATTTTTTCACTTATACTATTTAATTATTTCGACCTTTCATCACCTAATTACAATTTGATATCTCATAATTCTGTTTTAATAAGTCAGAATGGGCTTTGTTATCTCATTTTCACTTTACATTTAATAATTTTGACTTACTGTTTCATTATTTTCAAGTTTTACCTCCTATAATCTCATAATTTTGAAGTCATGAAGTCTAAAAATTTGTCTGCATTACAAGATAAAAAGTGCAAATTATTAGTCAGTGAGTCAAAATTTTGACCTCCCACCTCATGATTGGGGATTTTCATAACTGTGTAAAGACTAACTTTTCATCTATTTTTCTCTTTTCTTGGCAGAAATGGGCTTCCATTCTTAACACGTGTATCACACAATAAAATCATTGTACATGTTACAGCATTTGCAGAATTGTGAGGAAGTAGCTCTGAATATTTTAAGAGAACACACTTTAAAGAGCATGTGGCGAACTACATTTCTTCGTGGTTGTAACCGTCGTGAGAGCACAGGCCTTCATTTGGGAAAAAAATATACGTCAAATGAGTCGAGAGGAACTGTAATATTTATCACACAGTGTACTGTGCTGTAAGTAGCCTCACACAGCTCATTATATCAGAACAGGAGTCTGGGCTCCTCCAGGGCTCTTCCAGCCCTATGCACAGCTCAGTACAAACAACTCTTAGACAATGTGACACTGCCATTTAAGAGCATGACAAAAGGAGGACTGTGTTGCCATGTATTGCTCCCTCTGCTGGCAAGGCTCCTAAAACATTAAAAAAAAAAAAAGCCAAGCCTTTAAGAAAATGTTGCTGCGATAGCTGCTTACCTTTGCATTCTGGTGCATTGGATGTAAATGACTCGCTGTTAGTCCTGCACTGCTGTGACACTCAGCCTATAAATAAACTCTTGAGTCCTCCTGGCTATCTGAAGGTCCTTTGCACTTTCTCCATTTCTCTCTTACACACACACACACACACACACACACACACACACACACCACAGGAAAACAAAAGCTTTGCTCCTGTGACTAATGAAACCTGCTGACAAGGTATCTTAGCAGGTCAGCGGCGCAGACTCTCGACCATGTAAAGAGAGATAACAGGAGCTCAGCTGAGGCAATTTGTGACAGCAGACCATCCAAATACATAACTGTGCATGTCGTGATAAGAATACCAGCTTTCATCAGTGCCCTGAGTTCCTTTTCTGAGATATTTAGGAGTTTCTTGTTTGGTAATTGTACCAATTGTATTGTGAGAGCGCAGCAATATGGAGGTTGTCATAATAAGATGGAGCCAGACGGTGAACAGAGGCACATAAGGTCAGAGCTAGAGGCCGACAGCTGAATCTCACATTCTTCACCGCAGTCAGACAGACTGCCACATCCCACCATCTGTACCTCCCTGTACTATCAACACACACACACACACAGACACACACTAACCTACCTACAGCAGGCAGAGCAGAGATACAGCCTCCTAGTGACCTTAAATCCTTATAAATCTTAAAACTCAGACACACACATACACAAAGAAGGGAAAAATAAAACACAAAGAACAAATAAATAATTTAGAGTGTCTGTTAAAAGCTGCAAAGGTATTCTGGATGCTTTACAAGAATATACACTTTAAGGATTAGTTATTAGAAGGAAGTCACTGCTCCTGGCCAAAGAATAGGCAAAGAACACACAACTTCGTGTAAAACCACAACTTCAGTATTTTTTTTTTTAGTTATAATGTCGTCATAGCTCACTGTTGAGCTTTAGAAGTGCTCTAGGAATGTTTTTAAGCTTTCAACAGAGTCAGACTAGCTGTATGTCTACTGAATGCATGTTAAGACTGGGCTCTTCTATACAGATTATAATCACTAGACTGTGATTGGCTGAGAACAGCAGCTCCTTTAATTCAAATGTTGCAAACCTGCAAATGTGGATAATCTTTTTTCTTGAATGGAAAGATTATATTGATTGTTCAGGGAGATCAGCTCCACTTATGATGCACTGACTAAATGTGCATTGAAAGACTGATTTCAGAAAATGAGATCAATTTGAGCTTTACACCCTCACACCACAAAAATGTATTTCATAACTGTAGGAAGAAAGAAACAGTTCCAACAACTGCCTGCACAATGCATAATTGAGATGCTTTTTAGGAAACAAAAGAAGCAAAAAGGAATTGCAAATCTGAGCTCTCCAAACAGCAATTTCATGCTTTTATGAGATGGCATAAAAACACAAACTGAGAGATGCCACCCAGCCATGACTCTTCGAAGCAGAGCCACTTAAAGTGATTTGAGTGTATTTACTGATGACTTCTCTGAGTTGAAAATAAGACCAGATTTCTCAACTGACACCTCTGAGACTCCAGCCACTCTCCTGTTGAGATGCCTCTATTTTATGGCTGTTTAGCCTTTGTGGCCCTTAATAAGGTCCACACTTCCACTGAAGCTGAGAATGAAGCCATTGTAGGCCTCTCTTTGTGTCACACCCTGCAACAGACATCTGGACTTCTCTTCTGTTGCCCAATTTCCAGTCCTATTCAAGAAGGACAAAGGAGATCAGGCGTCTGACCATACAAAAGTCACTCTCCATCATGTTGAGCTCTCACCGCCTGACACAGAGACAATGAGATGGAGGGAGGAGAAGCAACGGCACCGAGGAACCAGTCTTGTCTGCGCTGGAGGAGGGGGAGTAAGTGAAACAGAGCTCATACCCCCCAGGGAGCTGTGTGTGTCCACAACTCCCTAAGAGCAAGACCCGGCCGGGCACTGAGGGCTCCAGAGGGGCCAGATTGTGGGTGTGAAACAACAGCTGTTTAATAAATCAGCACAGAATCAGAGGGTGGATGCTGGAGAGCAGGCCTGCAACAGTTTAATGCTCTCCATCAGCAGCAGCGACAACAACGACAATGAAGATGAAGCTGAGGAAGAAACGAAGGCTGTGTGGAGGTGTCGATGTTGCTTTGCAGTAGTTTTTAATAAACAATGGCAGTCTACAGCATTAGAGTGTCATGTGGAGTTTGTTTATACAGCATATAATCACACATTTGTTCAGAGGGCTTTACATACTGCACAACTTGTAACTTCTGCTTATTTTATACGATTAAAATGTATACACATAGCACAACAATTGTGCAGCAGTCTGTGTGAAAAGAAGAATACAAATCACACTTGTGTTTGGTGGGACTGTCAGAAAATGGGAACATTTTGGGGCGATGTGTGGGCAGTGTTGAAAGTGATACTAAATTTGGTTATAAAATACCCACGACATGTGTTGGGCTGTATTTAAGTAACCTGACATATGCAAATATACATTTATCTTGTTAATGTTATAGTAGTAGTGGCAAAGAAGGCACCGGACATTATTGAGGAGATAACAAAACTGATCAATATCACTAAAATGTTAAGTAATTAAAAACCCTGACAGTTTTACGCACTTTTAATTTGTTTTTAGACAAAAACCCAGATGAATTAAGCCAATTCATTTGAAAAACAGAATGTTTGACTAATTACACTTCAATGAAAGGTCCATATTTAAGAACAAACTGCATAAAAGTCAGCACACTCTTCATTAGTGAGACTCCATTCTTTTAGATTTAATATATCGCATTCTCACCTTTCTTTTGATGATAGATCCAACCCTCCTGGGCAGGGATGATACCAGTCTAGAACAAATCTGTTAAAAAGATTCTTCACAGATAATTATTTTCCGCTGCACTTTGCTGCTCTACCTTTCACTTTAAAAATACTCCAGAGGTGTTCTATTAGATTCAAGTCAGGGGACATAGTTGGCTGGGTCATAGTTTTCACTTTTTTCTTCTCTGCGTGTGTTTGAGATCATTGTCATGTTAGAAATTGCTCTCCTGCTAACCTTGTGAGTCATCTTTTCATCATATTTGGCTATACAAACTTGCATTCACTTACCGTCATCTCCCCTACACCTTTTGCACTCATGCAGCCCTGGATCAGCACACTCCACTCCCACCTCCATGTTTCACGACCGGCACTATGCAGTCACTGTGGTAGTCCTGACCAGGTTCATGCCAAACATGCTGGACCCCATCTGATCCAAACTAATTTATTTTGCTTTCATCTGACCAAAGAATGTGCGGCCAGCATTCATCTGGCTTCTTGTCATGTTCTTTGGCAAAGTTTAATGTTGCAGTTTTGTGAGCAGTGATTTTCTTTTTGGACGTCGTCTTTATACAATGTCCTTCGCACTGTCAGAGGAGTCATTGATTTCCACAGATAATTCTTGTGCCAATCAGAAGCACTTGTCTGTCTGGTTTCAATGCAATGTTGTGTAAATAGCTAATTGTGCGTGCTGTGTTTTTTCATAGACAACCACTGCACTGTTAGTAATGGTCCTCCTGTACCTCCTAACCACTGCTGCGACTGTGTTTTGGCTTCTGTTCAGCAACCTGCTGATGATCTTGTACCCTCTCCCACCTTTATGAGGTCTCACAATATGGTTTCTTATTTCTTCAGTCAGTTCCTGACCATGTGGAGCAATGTTGCATCAGACACAGAGACAAAAACTGAGAAAGTTGTGGTGTTCAAACGTTCTTTTATAACCTTATTCAGGCAATTAGTCTGAATTGGAAATCACAGATGTAATAATTTTTGTTTCAGTGGTCACAGGTGTCCCTGGAAGCAGTTTAGTTCTAGTCCTTTGTTGAATTCACTTACTGTCCTGAGTTTTCTGGAACAATTTCCCACCTCTAACCTTGACATCAGATGTATTGACAGCCCTATCTTTAACCTGCAGTCTTCATAAAAACAAACATGACCCCCAAAAGTTAACCTACAACCCAGTGGTTCCCAGCCTTTTAGATGTGTGGCCCCTTAAAATGAAACAAATCTACTTGTGTGACCCCTCAAGTAAGTTTTACAGAGTTAAACAAAAGAGTTATTTTTCCTTCTCAGATTGTTTGATTTGAAAGATTTTTACAGGGGTGAAAATGTAAAAGCAGTTAGTATTCCACAAGAAAAACTAAAAAAAACCTTGAAAAAAAAAAAAAATCAGTGGAAAGTTAGGAAAAATAATGACAGATTTATCTTGGTTTCCAATTTGGGGATCCAGACCCTCAAGTAAAGCACAAAAACCCCAAATAATTCAATTTTAAGAACCACACATTTTCCATTATTGATCTTCTTTATCACCAGGAGTTTTGCAAGAACAAAGGAATTCAATTTCTCTATCATAAACCTTGAAATAAATCAATTCACAAACAAAATGCAACAACTTATGACCCCTAGGCCCTAATTTTAACACCAATAACAACCCTAACCCAGTAATAAGCCATTATTTAAAAAAAAAAAAAGGAACAGAAGTCCTCACTTTGCAAGTTTTATCCAATTTTACATTTTTGTTATGACTTTTAGCTTTTATATAGTTTGAGACTAAATCCACACACACACACACACACACGCAGACAGAGAGAGAGAGAGAGAGAGAGAGAGAGCGCAGATGTCGTGTCTGTCTCTTTAAAACACTGACTCCTGGAGGTTGGCGAGGATTTGTTGCGGATAGCTGGGAGTGCGCAGCTCGGCATGTGCAGCGCTTCATATTCGCACAAACTGACGCCGCAACCTGCTGCCTCCAGGATCAGATCTGAGAGAGAAGAGAGGAGAGGAATTATTATATTTATGACCGGGCAAAATATAGTTAAACCTCCTTTTTTTTGTTGTTGTTGTTGTCAGCATCAGTAGTGCGTCTTAGAAAGAGTGTGTGAGGGTGTGTGTGGCCATGCGTGGACGAAGTCATGCTTGAGTTTAGGTTTCTCCGGGCTGCTGCTGCTGCTGCTGCTCCTGCCTCTCCTGCTGCTGTCATGGGTTTCTGGGAGTGACATCAAAGTTTTTTTTTTTACTCGCTTGAAATAATCCAGCTGCGCCTCAGTCTCCAAATTGGTTCACTTTACCTGGTTTGTGTAAAATCCCTGCGCTATTTCACGACTGGAGGTGTGATTTAATTGATCTGGGTGGGAGACTGGGTGGACTCTTAGAGAGGCTGCAGACTCAAGAGGATTTGACACCTGGAGAGTGTGGAGATGAACTTTGGAAATTTACTACTTGTGAGTGCCTCATTCATCACCATCGCATCAGGTAAAATGTGAATATTAATACTCAGAAATGTCTTTAAAACACATAAAATAAGATGTTTCCGCTCTCTAACCTCTCTCTCTCTCTCTCTCTCTCTCTCTCACACACACACACACACACACACACACACACACATTCTGCCTCATGGTGTATTTGACTTGTCTTACCGTGTTGTCAGTCCTTCCAGATTGATGTAAATGTTGTGTTTAACTGGTTTTCAAGCATGTTTTCTCTCCTGACAGCTGTGGCAACCGAGCGCATCCTCCAACATAAATTAATTATAAAGGAAAATGTCACACAATGCATTAATTTGCAATATTCAAATACCACCAGTGAATGCCAAGAAGACGAACATTTTCTCAGTATTCTTCCCCCCCTCCCCTCCCCTCCTCTGAGCTCTGAGGTGGTCTGGCAGGGAGGCATTAGGCAGCAGGAGAGGTCAGGGAAGGCTCCACTGTCAAACCATTTAACCAAAAATCTCAGGGAGAGTGTCATATCTGAAAAGCCTCCACTAGCCCCCTCAAAAAAAAAGGTTTTGGAGATGCACACATGTTATTAAAAATGCTTTTAAAAGCTCATTTTTGTTTACCTCTGAGAAAAAGATTATATATTTTTTAACCATTGCTCTAATAACAGCTTAAATTTCCAAGCCTTAATCCAAACCCCCAAATAAAAAGCGGTGCTCAGAAAACAATTCATGAGAGTGCAGATGTTTGTTGTATAGTTTATTTATTTAGGTCATATTGAGGCATCATAAGACTGTTTCATAACCAGTTTAAAGTTCCTTGTGGTAACTTTAAGCTGCTAAATGTTCCACTATGTTCACCAGCTAGTAGCTAATTTTGTCTGCCTGCTGTTTGGTGCTTGTTTACAGCAAGTTTTTAGAGGTTCTTTTTGTTGCTGAAAACAGTTGTCTACTGTGACCAAAAATCACACTGATGAGAGCTGTGAGAGTGAACCAAAACTGCAAAACCAAAATAATGAACTGAAAGATGCTAAAAGGCATTGTAGAGCTGCAAAGTCTGATGATAGTTCACTGTGAGATCGTCACTACGGGCTCATTCACATGCAAGTACATGTGATCCATTGATAATATAAATATAATGATTGAACAGCAGCTGAAACATAAACTTGTCAGAGCAGTCATGTGTTTCTAAATGAGCTCTAATGTAGCTTTGGTATTTCTGAATTGTAATTTCTTCTTAATTATTATATGACATGCAAGACGATGTCAGTATATCTGCAATAAGCTAATATTGGCTGATGTATCAGCCCGGACCAATACATCAGTCTAGCTCTGTTTTGTCTCCTCTACAATGATATACTATAATCTAACTATAAATCTAGAGCTCTGTGGCCCCTGTGACTGCTCTTGCCACTTGCTTCATTATTATAAACAGGTGCCTCCTCTCAACATTAAAGCTACTTTTCAACACCCACACCATCTGCCTACATCCATTAATCTGGACTGAGTATTTCCTGTCATTTCCACTTCTGTCATACGGCACATTCCCGTAGGGTGAATGGGTATTTTCATAAAAAATTTGAGTGAAGAGGATTCAAAAGAGGCTTCATGATATCTGCTGGAGCTGCACTGAGACAAAGCACCCTCACTGGTAGATATTATTCAGTTGTTTTTTTTATGGAACGAGGGAAGAAGAAATGTGAGCTTTTATAAATGCAAAGATATGTTTTGCCTGTGCTGGTGTATCCACCCATTAACTTGCTCTCTGCTGGTCTGGATATGCGTGGTGGGGGTTTGGCTTATGTTTTCTCAAACCTGTGTGTGATTGAGAGGAAAAATAACAATAGTCTCCTGAACAAATTGCATTCGATTTAACACAGCAGCTCTTTTTCACACATATAATCTCAATTAATACGGCATCAGTGTAGACCCCAGTACATCTCATTGAAATTTCAGTTTTCTTGAGCTGTATTCAGTCACAGCTGTTGGCGTGCTCAGTGTGGAACTAATCGATGCTAAACAACCCTTAGCTGGTGATTTGTGTCCACTCCGTCCTCCTTCTCATTACTTAGTGACAAATATGGCTGAAGGCTGACTAAAGCCTCTCACAGTCCCCCCTCCCTTGATGAAATGACCGTGGATGATGAAACCACTACAGGAGGTTAGTCGTCTAATGTGCCGTGTGAGCAGGCAGCGGCTTGAGTCATGTTGCAGGATGTTGATGATGTCCCACTTCTGGTACAGTCTGCGATGACATCACTCAGAGATTAGATGATGGCTGAAGAGGATAGTTGCCAAACAAAGGCTCAAAAAGCCCAGACTGGCGCCAGAAGGAAATCAAACCTGACTTTTTCTGCTGGAAATTTAGCTCACTGTGGCACGTTATCGCCCTCCCGCAGAGATTACTTGGCAATGTCACAAGAACTCCTTGAATGTTTTTGGCCTTTTTAATTATGTAAATGAATTGAAATTGAAAAAGAGAGGACTAAATCTCAGCAGACAGCAAGTTAGCAGCCCCACAGATATGCTGTCAGCCTGCTGCTGCTTCTCCGCTGTGTCTCATTTTAAATCACATATTAAACTATGTTCAAAACCACCTACTATACTAGCAGTATGTACTGATTTGGCCAAAATGTATCATTCAGTAAGCAGTATTCAAACAAAAGCAAAATCTGTAGTATTCCAAAAATACCCAGATGTTGTACAGATTGGGGAAAACATCTCCAGTATGTATCTGACCAGTCTACCTCGCCTATTGTTTCCCACAATGCAAAGTGCTGGAACGATCACAACAGCTGTGTGCTGAATCGCATACTGATGTACAATTCATACTAAGCATGACTTCAAATTGACTATGTATGAGTAGTGCATTCCTGCTGCATAGTATGTGGATTTTGTGGACATGAGAAATGCCGATATGCATACTAGATTGGCAAGAATTTCTGAATATGCGGTGTGATCTTCCTGGATATACTCAACTGTCCCAAAATGCATTGTATCTCTTCAGACTGCACCATGGCGGAGATTTTGAGCCGGATCGCTCTTTTACAGTGCTTGTTTTCACCCAAAAAGGGGGCATGGTCATTCTGATGATGTAAAGAGTATGTAGTAGACAGTATATTAATATTCGAACACAGTCAACAACTGCCTGAGTGATGAAGTTACACCATTGGTCGGCCACCACTTCTTGTATCTGTTTCAAATTAAAAGCCCTCTAGCGTTTCATACACATATACATCTCTCAGGTAGATGTTCATCTTTGGGAAAATCATGAAAACCCACATTTATACCTATTTTTTTTTTTTAGAGAATAAGGGCATGCCTGCCCAAACCTGGAAACTGGCTAAACCTGGCCTAGCAAGTTTCATACTGCATAGTACTACTGTATGAAAAGCAGCATGAACTATGTAGTACATACAGTTTGTCGGTAGTATGTAGTAGGCAACTCAGAATACAGCCTTAATCTCTGAGCAGCCTGCCTAACAGGTAGAAGGTTGTGTTACTCAGCAGATGTCAAGCTGTGAGCTCAGACAGGTCCAGGTTCTTGTATATGTTTTTGCTCCGAGCCTGGCTGTCGCTAAAAGGCACCAAGATCTGAAGCAAAAACAGGACATCCCCTCATGCGGCGTTGTTGTTTTCACACATTAATGTGATGGCAGAACATTTCTGCCCCTGGGGAGGATGCAGGGTTAATATTTGTAAATACTAATTAATGAAAGCGGCCTCTGTTATGTAATTCCACAGCTAGAAGCCAAGAAACGCCAAATATAGCCTGAATCAACAGGATTTTCAAGATTTGATCTTGATCACCCCCTCAGCTGTTGCCCTGCTAACCGTGTGTTAGATGAGGCAGAAATATAGGAGATGCCACGAGCAAACGTGGGTGTGTGTCAGAGTTTGCAATTAGGACCAATGGGATAACTTGTCTATCAGAGCTGTGTGCTGCACTAATGGGCTTTCATTTGACTGTGGTTGCTTGCTTTCTGTGGATTTTTCCATTTGCGCTGTGAGTAAATGAAGAAATTCTCACAGATCAGATGCAATCATGACAATTACTGCATCTAATCATCCTTACACAGATGATCAAGATCATAATGACTTAAGTCTCTAGCTCTAATTGTATTGACAGCGCTGATGAACAGACTGAAGTGTTTTATTCAGCAGATAAAAAGAGAAAATATGAGCCTCAATTTGGAACAGTCAACATGTGAATAAGAATTGATAAATAAAATTGACTGTATCTCTGCCAGTAAAGCACCACTGCCTCTTGCCCTGACACGTTCATTTGTACACAGCATGGCCTTGAGAGTGCACTGGAGAGTGATAACCTTGCACGAGGCCAGCACATTCTCGTTCACAAAGCCCCTGCATATTGGACGACAGCTCAAGGTTGACTGCCATTCACTCTTATGGATTATTTTAGCTCTCTTTTGCCCTCACGCTGAAGGTCTGTGAGGTTTGCCGCTAAGTTAAGATGGCTTTAAAAGAGTTTCATTGATTTGTCTGCACTGACATGGCTTCAGCACAAAGATGATGTGTGTTTTGTAACTAATAGGGTTGTTAACAATGATTTGTTTTATATTGTTTGTAACATTCAATACCAGGCTCTGAATCAACACATACATACATTTCCTGGTGTTTGTGTACATGTATGTGTTTTAATTAAAACTAGCTGTATTTGTTCATTATAAAGAACTGCTTTTGTTTAATAAACTGCCGAGAAACCACTTAAAGCAGTCAGATGTAACTCTGCTATTTTATTCTGAAGCATTTGAATACTTCCATGAAGGTGAGAGCAGAATAAATTGATAACGTTCTCCTTTGTGAAACTGCTGTAAGTTGCTGCACCGTATCGATCAAAGCTGTGAATTTTGTGAGTCGTAACGGCATAAACGAATGGAGGCAGTTTGTGAAACATCTTTTCCTGTGTTTATGTAATTTGCTCTGACACTAGTAAAGTGTTGCCCAAGTCCTTTCACACCAGAATGCCCCAGATCCATATTTTTCCACAAATCAAGTCACACTTTAAATTCCCAAAAGCATTTGACATCTCTGAGGACCTACCACAAGCTCTAATGGGCTGTGTTTATGATCCGATTAAATACATACCTTCACAGAGGTCCCCATTATTACCTGTGATGTTTATTTTTCCATTTCACAAATGGGGCTGACAGAGTTTCTTTTTTTTTTCTTGAAAGATGCTTTCAACTGCCACACCGTAATTTTCCTGTCATGAGCCAAACATTACTGTGAAAATGTTCGTAGAAAGAAAAGAAAATGTGTTGCTGTCGTTCTCAAGGTGGCCAAGACTTTTCGCTGATTGGACACTTGTCACAGGAGCCGGTTGTTGCTTGTCACTTTGGCCACGTTTTTCTTCTTTTGACAAGACTCTCTCTGTAATACATCAGCATGGTTCCACATAGCATGGTCACTGTAGCTGGAAGAACAAATGAACCGTCATTATTAATCTCTATGATAAATCAGTTTTTTATATAATTTAATTCTGGACCAGACTGGATAGTTGGAGATGTTGGATGTTACTTTTAATATTTTTGAAGGCGTCTTTCGCCTGATTAAGAAACGCACCCACCGATTAAAACGAACACACAAGAATTTGTCGTGATGACATTGATGCCACTCAGACAGATTGAAAGCAACCAGGATTTCACAGTATGTGCTGACACACCTAGTACAAGGACAGCTGGGTCTCATAAACACTGGAGAGTGAACATTACAAAAGAGAGAGCTTTGACTACAGCAGCAATAAACAAGGGCAACAAATGGATTAAAATGAACCATTGTTAATGGGTAGTAGCGTTGTTAATGGCAGATTGATGGTTTTATCGAGTGTGTGGAGCGATGAAGTAACCTAGGCTGAGAGTAAATAACAGTATAATATAATTCGTTGGTAAATTATTCCTTAAACGTAAAGCTCTTTTTCCATTTTCCTCAGAGACTGTGGGATGTCCTAAAAGGGGGTAATATGAAGTATAAGCGGCAAAGAGCTGTATATGCAATATGAGCTACATGAAGGAGGGTAAAGGTTTGAGTGTGTTAAACATTATGGTGAGTAAAGAAAACGGCTACAAACATTAAAGGAGAACTCCACCAATTTTACACATGACGATGAGTTTAGGATGAAAGATTCAAAGGTTTTGTTTGTCACATGCTCAATCCAAAAGTAGGGTGTAATACTGCTGCAGCTGTTCTAAAACAGCTAATAAAGTAAGAATAAAACATTAGAAAAAGAAATATAAAAAGGATAAAAATTCAAAGTTCTACAATTATAGTAATATCTAATGAACACCCGGTGGATCAAAACATTGTGTCTAATAAACTGATTTTTTTTTTATAGTGCATGAAAATGTAAACGTACATACAGTATGTCGCATTGAAAGTCAAACTCAATGTTAGACTGTTAGAGTGCAAATATAAAAATGTGCAGGTCAGTGTAAAGGATTCACGGTGCTGGACAAGGATGTACAGGGGTCAGAGGTCAGAGGACACCATCCTGATGGCCTGAAGGAAGAAGCTTTCTCTGAGTCTGTGTTTGATTTTTGGATATGAGCAAAGTGGCTGGGAGGAGTATGTCTGTTTGTAATTTTTTCTGTGGTTCTACAGGGAGTTTTTCAGTATTAAATTTGAAAAAATAACCTTGATAATGTAATCTAGGGGATCTGAATGTGGGCTTGGAGATTCTATTCAAGTCTGTGTAGAATTTGAAAGACATGAAAGTTTAGCAGCTAGAGGGTTTGACAAAACAACAAACAAGACACAATTGAGCAAAGGATTTTTTGGAGTTTCGACCAAAAACAGAAAGTTTCATCACTGCTGAAATTTGAGTACTAATACCACACACTGAAAGTCAGGATATTTTCTCTGCTGCTTGGATTTTCACCAACCTTTAAATCTTTCTCTTAAAACTCTTCCAATTTAACAGAAGCACAATGCTAAACTACTGGATACCCCTTTAAGAGGTCAGCTCCCTTCCAGTATTTGTTTTTTTTTGTGTGAAATAATCCAGTTAGGGAAGATGGAAGAGGAAGAGTGATGTAACCGTGTTACATGGGTTGTGATTTGATACCGCCAGTGAATTCTTTGTATGCTCTGAAAACACGGTTCACCACCAGGATGCCAAAGCTCTTATCAAAATCATTTAGACAAACACACACAGTCATATGTGTCAATATCTGCTCCCAGCGGAGTCAAACATACCATACAGACGTGATGAAATCTAATCTAGGAAGTACATTATGAAATCTCAAAGGATTAGCTTTCAGGTCTAGCATGAAATGATTCACACTTGTAAACAAAGTATGATTTTGTGTCTGGACCTGCTGAACGTGCTTTGGCACATTTTAACGGCTTGATTAGTATTCATCCACATCCTGCATTAGCATTTTGAGCTGTCCTGGTTTGTGACCCCGAGGTGTTAACGCTCATATCGCTCTTTAGATGTTTACTTCAGGTTTATACCACGATGGCGACTCCTGGCCCGTGCGGATCAAATCCGTTCATAAAAAGACACAAATCTGCTTACAGCTGAAAAGTGAGGATTTATCCTGATGCCTCAGATTTAAATATAATGTAACAGCAGCATGTGCAACATGTGTGTCATTAGGTTACTCCTGACTGCTCCTCCCCGACGATAATGGAGGGATTTTCATGCAATCTAGATTATGCCCTAGAAATAATGCCTTAGACAGAGCAACGCAATAATCAGTGGCACAGTGACCATTTCATTTTCTTTCTTTCTTTCTTTTTTTTGAGAGGGAGAGACCATCTGTTCCTCTGAACCAACCTAAAAGCAGCAGCATTTGAATTATTCATTTTTCTAACTGTAACACATTGTTAGAGACATTTGGTCTTGCTCTAAAAGCTTACCTTAGGTCTTGAAGCAGTGTGTCTTTCCCTCACAGCCAAAGGAAAGATAGTAATGGATCCCCAGAGAGAGGGATATGGGAGTTATCTATATTTCTGTGCCTCTCTCATTCTCTCAGCTTGGGTCTTTCTCCTCTTAAATGCATAGGTCTGCCTGTCTCATTTTTGCTTTCCACCAACTGTCGTCTCCACTGTGCTACAATCCTGATTGACACAGAGATTGGCTATTTCCATATCATATGGGTGATTGCATCCTCTGCACAGCTGATGTCTTCTGTGAAAATGCTCTGCTATATACTATTCTTTAACAGAACACAATATGGGTCGTGTTTTGCTATTTGCAGAATGTATAAAGAATGACCGGATATCATGTTTACTGATCTGAAAGCCACAGGTTGTTACTGGAATACGCGATGTCTTACTTTCAAAGTCAACCTTCAAAGAGAGATTATACACGATTTGCTTTGCTAAACACAAATTCATGCAACACACAGTCTGTGTCTTTGTCCAGCATCACTAAAGAAAGATATTCCTGCTTCCCCAAATGGCTTCGCTGCTGTCTATCCTGCTACAAAGAGATTACATGTTTTCATGAATGGTAGGTGGTCAGCTGGGTAGATAACATCTGTCCTCATCTCCACTTCACAGGGTCCAGGGCACGGTTTGAAGACAGCGCACCTCGGATTGTGGAGGACCCCTCGGATTTGATTGTTTCCAAGGGGGAGCCTGCCACCCTCAACTGTAAGGCAGAGGGCCGACCCCCTCCTGCTATAGAGTGGTACAAGGATGGCGAGCGAGTGGAGACGGACAAAGATGACCCCCATTCTCACCGCATGCTCCTTCCCAGCGGCTCCCTCTTCTTCCTGCGCATCGTACATGGACGACGGAGCAAACCAGACGAGGGCGTCTACACCTGTGTGGCCCGCAACTACCTGGGAGAGGCCATTAGTCATAATGCTTCACTGGAAGTTGCCAGTAAGGCGCCATATTATTGATCATAATAATAATGTGTGTGTGTGTGTGTGAGATTAAGTGTTTGTGTTATAAATTGATGTGTGTGTGCCAGTACAGTATACAGATGCTTCACAGTTGTGTCCCAGATCTTCTTGCAGCTGTCTGGCAGCTTTATGGAGAGTTGGCTGCTGTGCTTAAAAATAATGATATGACCGAACCAGACTGAAGAGACGAAACCAAAAAAGTTGATGGCGTGGGTGGAGATTAAATCAGTAATAAGTAATAGCCTGCAGATTTGTTTCTAAATTTAGGTGTGTTTTGTCTTGAGCGCTTTGTTTTCTTCTGTTTAGGTCTTAAACTGCAGCTTGAGATTAAAAAAATCTGCTCAGTGAATATCAATAACATTTACTGCATTTTGGCCAGTCAGCTGCTTGGCTGAACAATTTAACAACTTTAAAGAATAGGTTCACAATATTTCCAAGTCTGTAATAAAACAATAGTCGGGCGCCCAAATGAACACTAGCACATTTGCATGATTTCTTGCTATAATCATTCCTCCTGTTCATCCTGGCCATTGAAAAATCTCCTCATAATGCATTTTCAATGTAAGTGACGGGGAACAAAATCCACAAGCCTCCTTCTGTGCAAAAATGTATTTAAAGTTTATTTGAAGATAATACGAAGCTTCAGTCATCCAAATTAGTCAAATCAAGTCAATATCTTTCAAAGTTACTGTCTTTTTAGTACCAGAGTCCCTCTTTTTTTTAAAAAAAAAAAACTGGGTTGGGCAACTAACTACTGTTTGAAGATTGACTGGAAAAATTGTTGTTTTAATATGGTTTAAAATAGTGGCTGTAAAGTATGACAGTTTTCTAAAATGACACTGCATGTGTTTCTTTAGAGATTACAGGGAAATTATGGTATTTATTTACTTGGGTGTTATTCTCATATTTTTATCCATTTTAACTAGTTTTCATGGTTACATTTAACTTGGGAAAACACTGATATGATACGCTATATTGGTAGTGGAGGGCTGGGTATTGGCCATGATGTGACAAATTCACAATAAATAGGCCTACAGTTTTTCTGTCAGAGTCATTATAGTGTTTTCCTGCCACCAGTTACACTCACTCAATAACAGTGAGCCTCTGACCCAGTTTTTAGTGCCACAGCATCAAGATGTTTTCATTGACTTTCACGCAGTAAGGTAGTGTATACAGATTTATAATACAATAAAAAGAGAGCAATAGTATCAGATTTGTGCTCAATGTCACTTGGGTATGAGCTGCCTAATTTCCAAAACACTTCAGTTTAACAGAAAAAATAATCTCTAACACTTGTCATTTTGCCTAATGGATCCACTATGCTATGCAGTTCAGTACAACAGCTGCAGGGATTTTCAGGGGACCACTTTCTATGTTTACTCTCAGTCAGACTCAATGACAAGTGTTTGTGATGATTTCTGTTAAACACAAATGTTTTGGAAAGCGGAGGAGACTCACCCCAATCTTTGCCTTTCATGCTAGAATCCCAGATTTCTACAATGGAGGTTGTGAATAAGATGTTATCATGACTAATGGACAAAAATAGGAAAATAACCAGGTTGAAGAAATATAATAACACTCTAAATATGCTGTAGTTCAATTCTACAATTGACTTCAGACATCTCAGCATAGAAAATACATGCTGCAAGTAACTATTTTCTTTTTTGTTTCAAGCAATTAATAGTTTATTGTCTATGAAATGTCAGAAAATGCCAAAACACGCCCATTGTAATTTTCCAGAGTTCAAGGTGATATCTTCTTTTGTCCGACTAACAGCACAAACCCCCAAAGAGATCTGGTTAACTGTCATATATGACAAAGAACAGCAGCAAATCACACCTGGGGAGCTGCACATGTATTGTTACTGACCCATGGAGGACCCAGATTATCATTGCATCACCTGAGAGTCCTCTCTGTGTACCAACAAAATTGTATGTGAGCATGCATGTATAGCTGTGTGTCTGCTGTTGAGGAGTACAGCAGGGGAGTATGAGCTTTCTCATATCTTGGTGCAAGCGCACTGAAGTAAAAAGCTCCCACTCCGAGCCGTGTCTATTATTTTTCCTCCTCGGTCCAAGACACGTGCCGTTGTCTTCCCTCCCCTCCTAATTGTGCCAGTGTGGCTCAGCCCTGGGTTGAAATGCGGCTCTCTTTGCCATGAGGAAATGGATTAGTCAGTGGGTTGATTAGGCGAAGGAGCATAACAGATTAGCAAGGTCGAATTGTCCTCGTTAAAAAACACAAAACAGCAATTTGAGCATGGTCTTATGTTCCACCATATTGAGGCTTCCTTACTGGCAGCGTGTGTATGTGTGTGTGTGTATGTGTGTGTATGTGTAAGTGGTCATGGCTGACTGACCTCATCTGTAGCTCACATCCAAAAATAGGGACAGCCTCCACAGATATACAGTATATTGGGAACCATAAGCGGCTCCAACTAATGGAAACATCCAAGCTGGGAGAAGATATGAAGCATATACTGTCATATTGCCTCTTTTAAATGGTTGATAATGTGTGCAGCTGGAGATTACAGTACAGTCATATCGGTAAAGGGATGATTCACCTGCAGGCACACAGTGACTAACAGTATTAATAAGTGCCTGTTTTGTTCTAATCTCGCTGCCTCCGGCTAGCAGGGGCATATGCCAAGACAGCATGGTGGTGGTCTTAGACTCCCCCCTCCCTTGTGTGTGAGGTTGTGCTGACTGTGGGGTAAATAGTGACCCAATTAGCTCTGGCAGGGAGGTGCTGCGTGTGTGTGTGTGTGGTGTTAATGAGCAGCCAGTTTTAAGCTGGTGGTCTTACAGAAATGTGTGTGTATGTTGGTGGTGGAGGCTCTGTGAGTCTGAGGGACAACAGGTGGGAGGTGGAAGAGCTTTAAACTCCTACTGAGCAGTAATTAATACCGATGCATCTGTTCGTAGTTAGTACGTCTCTGAGTAGGGAGCAAGAGTGCTGACGTTAACCTGGTTTTACCACATTAATTACACATTAATCACCAGTGAAAGATGCATAACATATTGTTTAGGATGACCAAGACTTCTCTCTGCAGCTGAAGTACAAATTCTCTCACTTGGTATGATTTTGTATCTCCATAAGTATGAAAAAATAGTTGTGTGTTGTGTGTTGCACACCCCGAGGTCTACAAGCTATATTTTCGGTATAGCTGCTGTTGCTCCCTTTTAGAGTACCCCGTAGTCAGGAAATGGCTTTTGCTGAAAAATGTGAGCAGCAGTCATTATCCCACCTTATTCTCTTTGTCTCTTCTTTTACTATAAGCTGCCAGTGATCAGCTGTTGCCTGGCTGTTGAAAAACCAGAATAATGAGACTGTGTGAGTGGACTGAAATCCATGCCTCCGTTCCTCCAAACTGTTTTGGCTTTAAAATAAAACAAGAAGGAGGGGGTAGGACAGTAGTAGTGTCTGTTTCGAAGTCATGAATGTTAATGTGTGGTTTTCTCAGCGAGGAGACAGTCACATGGTGTGGCAGGATTAGAATAAAGTAGGACAAATAAAAAATAAAACTTTAGGCTTTAGAGCCAGATGTTCCTCTTACTCCTGATGAGGGATTATGAGGGAATCAAAGTTCTGGTTGCAGCTTGTTTCTTTCACTTCTTCTGCTCTATGTTCTCTTTTCTCTGGATACTATCCACAGATATATATCATCCCTGACAGAGGCGTCGTGCCCATTCAACTTGAGGGGGCAGGTGCCGCTGCCGGCTGTGAAAGATGTGTCAAATTGCGGTCGTGTTATCCGCAGTGTGAGGAACCAATCTCAGTTCACGCCATAAAACAGTGTGACTTGAATTAATTTGTAAAGTGCTCTGCTTCAGAATTCCCCCATAAAATGACTTTAAAGTGACTTTAGCACTAGTGACTTTAAGCATAAATCACAAGTAATTAAAATTAGTGAGATTTTTAGGAGATTTTCTTTATATATACAAAGAGTCAAGAGCTAAATAGTGTACTGTAAGTAAAAATTAGCGACATATTTGTGAGCTTTCTTTACTTACTACAATGTTAAATAATAAAGAGTGCTAGCTAGCTAACTAGCTAACGTTACCCTTGACTTTAAAGCTGTCTCATTAACGTTTTCTTGTTCAATGTTGCAATTAATCTGTGCCGTAGACCTTCGTTGTTGTCCAAACACTATTCAAAACATGTGACTGTCTTCTTTCATTGCAGTGAAAACAAAACAAAATGGCTGACATTCCTTTTATTCTCCATGGAAAATGCAATATTTTAAGATTAAGATATTAAGATTTAGCATTAAAATGTATTGTGATAATATTTCTAGAGAAATGTGCATTCATGACGTTTAATGTGTTAGTAATTATATATAAGATATTTTCAGGCTTTCTATTGTTGTTTTTATCATTATATCTCAAAATCAAAAAAAGAAATAATTAAAATTGATGGCGTCAACATTAACCTATCATTTTGTTGAGTAATCAAGGCCACTTTCATTTTTTTGTGTTTGGAAATGTTGAAAGATATCATTTTAAAGAAAACCTTAACACAGTGACAGTGAGGAAAATACTTCTGAGCCAATTGCAAAGCTTCAAGTTGTGGATTTCAAACCCAGCTCATCCCGGGGGCGCTATAAAATGTACGTTTTTTATTAAAAGATCATCATCAAATAGTTACATAAAATAACACAAATTACATAACAGCTCAGATAATTATACAAAAGCAAAGATAGTGATTCAAACAACATGTAACTGTGGTTTCAGAGGTAGCAGCGTCCATAGCAACAACCATAACAATGATAGAAAGAATGCAATAATCTTCATATTAACTAGCAAACTAAACATCACATTCACTGAAGATATGTGAAAATAAAATGCATATTTCTCGCTAGAAATGTTATCAAAATGCATTTTAATGCTGAAACTTCAAAATATAGCATTTTCCACTGAGAATAAAAGGAATGTCAGCCATTTTGTTTGTTTTTGCTGCAATGTAAGCCACAATTACAGCCACGTGACGTGGATGCAGCTATTGCAAATAGATATTACACGTTTTAATGCGAGACTGGTGATGCATCTGCTCTCCTCAGAAGTTAAAAGGAAGGATTGGCGTATCACCTGCATGCAAAACTGGACTTTGGCATATGCACTGCATGCAATTTGCTGTGTTATTTGTACACAGATTGAAGAGACCAGGTTGGTTTGTATGAGTCCAGTCAAGCCTTACTAATGGTTCAAAATGCGTTGTCTGTTTACAGCAGTCTTTATAATTGAAACATCATCACATTTTCGGAAAGTGGAGGAATTTATAGCCAAGAGTTTCTCATAAAGACTATTGTCCCCAGAGTCCCTTCTCATCCTCCATCAACACAATCAGACAATGGATGGATTAAAGCAATCTCTCTTCTCTGTAGGCAAAGCCTCCATTAGCTATGACAGGGCAGTATCATGGCAATAGGATTAGACCACCTCCCTAACGGGTTTACTGCTCTTTGAAATAAAAGAACAATAGTAGTGAGGCAGCGGGTTGTGGGTTTAGGCTCTGAAATTGTGCACTTCCTCTGTCCTTTAACCTCTCCCTCCACCCTCCTACCTGTCAGCCGAGAAAACACATCGCCTGGTAACCATTCACACATCTGTCCAGCCCACGCTGTCTGTTCTGTCTGCTCGCCACACTCACTGTCACCTCATGTTTAGTGCAAAAAGTCTGCTTTTTTCCCCCTGTCCTGTCTGTCACACTCACCCATCATGTTTCTTCGAACATGCAGGGTATGTAAATGGTCTGTGAACTGTTAAGTAATTTGGCCTGTGGCTGCTTCATTTTTGACAAAGTCACAATCAATTAGCATAAAAGCCCCATCAACAATATACTTTAATCAGTCCTGTACATGCAAAGTGAGGATGCCACATTATTCTTATGATTAATCTCTCCTCTTTCCTCTACTCATTTTTCCAAAAAACACTAACAGATGGCCTTTCTGCAGTCATAGAGCTATGCTCTGCTAAACACTGTATTGTAGAGATAAATGTCACTTAAAAATCAAGTGATGAATATTCTCAGGAGATTAAATCTCCTAATCTGTATATCCCTGAAATATTAAAGTTATTAAAATGAATGGGTGCTCTCAGAATAGCACCCTCAGAAATAATGATGAAACCGCTGAAAGTCATTTAGCCCTGCTTTGCCATTATTTAAGCTTACAGGAAGTGCCTTGGGAAATATGAGGATTTGTCTCTGCAGAGGCAGGGTCAAACCTCTGCTGCCCCACAGTAACCAGGCTCGCTGTCTGAGCTCCGACAGGCTGAAGGGAGAGCGAAGGGCTCGGTTTAGGAGATTATTTGGCAGATCTAGTCGTATTATGTCTGAGAAGTGAAGTTAGGGACAGTAGCCCCTCAGGAGGGGGGCCTGTCTCTGTGTTTCTGATAAGATTGTTAGATTCAGTGGTGGGATCATCATCACATATACACATCCGTGGGAAACACTGTTTTGCATGGCAGGCTTTAAAGTCAGGAGCAAGGAAGGATCACATTAACTTGAACACAGCTTCAAAGAATTTTTTGGAGCTCGTGTTGCACAGTGTTTAGAGGGGAAGTGATGTCAGGAATATATTCTGCTCTCTGGCATGTGTTTCAACCCTCAAATGTCCCACTTTCTCAAAGTCTATGCCCGGGGACGCGAGGGGGTTTCAAATGCTAAAGGTGTGTGTGTGCGTGTGCATGTGTATCTATGTGGGTTCGTACCCGTGGGTGTTTGTGTGCGTGCAGTTCAAGGATTAGCTCTCTGCCCATAACTTTTTCACTTCAGTCACCATGGCAGTGAAACAAAGGTCTCTCTGCGCCCGTCTAACCAGGCCTTACAGATGGAGGTCTAAAAATAAGGCAGTGCTTTCAATTAGCCCTTCAGCTCTGCAAAGCATTTTGAAACAGGCAGCCAAGTGAACAGGGTCGGGCTTATTTGGTGAACAGACCTTTGGGAGGAGTGTCAGTGCCTTTACTGGTTAAAGTCTACCAGTAGCTTTGCTAAAACTCCCACAAAGCCTCTTTAATCGTCTTGTTTTGTCAGGATCTTTAGGATGCCATACCTCTCCGTGGCAGATGTCCAATGCTATATAAACCCCTGATCAGTCCACCATTACTGCTTCATCACCTCCACCGGATGTATTACAGTGTCTGACTGTGACTATGAATTCAAATATCACTGCAGTGTAATGAGAAATTAGAATTTCTGAATGAGTCTTCATTTCTCTTAAAGACTTCACACTTTTCCCCCAGCCTAAATGTCATGACATTAAAAGGAAGATTCTCCCACTCAGTAAAGAGAGTAAACTTCCACTTAATTTCAATAAGGGTCAGTTTAAGGAGGCAGGTAGTGTGTAATGATGTCTTGTATCACGGGGCGTGTTGGAGAAAAGGGCAGATGAGGTTGAGATTGACTGATGTTCCCCTCAGAGGGAAAGCTGTCTGCTGCCGAGCTAAGTTTTGGAATATTCATAGGTGTTTACCCAAGACAATTACAGCCATCGAATGAGTGAGGAATGATTTCCCGTCTTTAAATAGCTGTGATAAAGTCATTTCAGATGAGATTTTATTTGAGCCCAGCAGGTCTGAATATTGATGCTGTATTAAAGGCCAGAGCTGCCATGTTGACACAGACCTGTCAGGAGTACCGTTGGATAATTAATGTGGTGTAGATTTAGTTATGTACTCAGAGTAATTGGCTTAGGATGAACTAAGTGCTTAGTTAAGTCGATTTTAGGTGGATTACAGTAATGTCACTAATTGTTAATGAGTAAAGACAAACAGAGATTATGCCAGATGATGATTGAGAAGTGTGTAAGAAGCGTTAATGTCTACTGTAGATTAAAAGCAAAGCATATCGATTATGTAGGGTACCTTTAAAAAGTATTCACCCACTTGGAAGTTGTCATGTTTTATTGTCTTACAACATTGATTTTAAGGCAATTAAATGTGTGGTTTTTTACCCTGATCAACAGAAAAAGACCTGTTCATGTCAAAGTAAAAATAGATCTCTACAAAGTGATATCAATACAATATACTTGTCTACAAGTATTCATCCCTTTTGGTAGGACACACCTCAGTCATCACTAATAAATTAAATCTGTGTAATCAAGGGGTGAATGCAGTATAACTACAGCTGTACTGTATCTGGAAGGTCCAACTTTTGGTCACTATTGTGGCAAAATCTCTTCCATAAATACAAAAAAGACTCTAATTCAACATAAAAGTGATTGAAAAGCACAAGTCAGAGAACAGATACAAGAAAATGTCCAAGTTATCCTTTGGAGAGCAGTGAAATCAATCATTAAAGGGGTAACAGGTCTTGAGGAGTATAACTGGGTATGTGAAAAAAGTTTTATGGCTCCAGAGCTGATAAATTTTCCTCATATGACATCACTTGAAGCAGCGTCAAAAGGAAGTAAGGTTACCAAACATCTGTAGCCCCCTCCTCATCTAAGGCAAGCATAACACATCTAAATCTATGCAGTCAAGAGAATAGAGTCGAGTTGCATTGTGGGTAATGTAGGCATCTGGTTTTGAGGAGACAGAGGAATGCACGGAATAAAGATGATGATATCTCTGGTTCTGCTGCATCAATTTTAATACCTTTTTAAAACTGTCCATTGTGAGACTGACAGCGTTATAGGAGTGAAATACTGAATTGGTGGAGTACTCTTTTAAGAAATGGAAAATATGGCACAGCTGTCAATCTGCCTAGAACTGGTTGTCCTCAAAAACAGAGTGAGCGTGCAAGAGGGAGACTAGTGAGGGGAGGCAACCAGGATTATTATGACAACTCTGAAGGAGTACTGAGCTTTAGTGGCTCAGACTGGAGAGACTGTGTGTACAACAACAGTCACTTGGGTGCTTCACCGGCTTTATGGGAGAGTGGCAAAGAGAAAGCCTCAGTTCAAAACTTGTGACTTCTCAGCTACGGCTTGCCAGAAGGAACGTGGGAGACTCTGAAGTCAGATGGTGGAAGGTTCGCTAGTCTGATGAGACCAAAATTGAGCTTTTCTAGCCATCAGACAAAATGCCATGTTTGGCGTAAACATCGTGGATCATTATGAACATACAAACCCCACCGTGACTCATGGCGGTGGCAGCATCACACTGAGAATGCTAGAGGGTAAAATGAATGCAGCAGAAATAAAGAGCAATCCACAGAGGAAAACCTTGCCATGTCAGAGTCTAGATCTCAATCCAGTGGAGAATTTTTGGCTATTCACTCACCATCCCCGTACAACCTGTCAGAGCCTGAGCAATTTTAAAAAGAAAAACGGGGGAAAATTGCAATGTCCAGATGTGGAAAGCTGATAGACACTCTGGGTCTGTAATTGCTGCCAAATGCTAAATTCTGATTAAAGGAGGTGGACATTTGTCAAGACAACATTTTGTGTTTTATTTCTGTAATTGATTTAAATCAATTTGTCGAGGTCTATTTTCACTTTGACATTGAAAAGTAATTTCTGTCACATTAAAATGTACTTTCAGTCAGTGTTATGAAGCAGTAAAACATAAAAACCTCCACTTTTAGATGAACTGTGTCTGTAAAAGATTGCTAAAATATTCATGAAAGTGTAAAAACGAGATTGCATTGATTAGTCTGCAATAGCACACTTTGGTTGAGAAAAAAGCCTGCAGGCTGAAGCTAGAGGATGTGGTCCAAAATGAGGAGTGGAGCTGTGAGTGTCCGTCTGAAAATGTGAGCCCTGTCAGCATCTGAGTATGAGTTTCCATTGTACGGCAGGTCTCATGAGATGGCTCCAGTTCACAGTTCACACTGAGGCTTTCATCTGTCAATCACAGGAGAGGATTAGAAGATATCAAAGGTCGCCGTGTCAAACTCCTCATCCTGTCGCCATCCACAGGGTGGCGGGAGTGCCAACTTCAGGGGTGACATGAGGATAAGCCTTTTCTCGTTCAGTACCGATTTTACTCGAGTCAGAGCCGTGTTGCAGATTTGTAAAGATAGCATTTTGAATCAGAGACACATTCCTTTCATTAATGCAGAGGACATTTTTTTTTCTCCCCCACACACGAGCTAAATTATGAATGCGCTGTTATTTGTTTACTCCGTGTTGGACTGAGAGATGTGCATTATTCATCTGCTCTGACAGGAGAGACAGCAGAATAGGACACAGGCCTGGGAAAACATTAAAACAGCGCACAGTCTAACAAGGGCATTGCCAGGAATTTGAGTTGTCATGCACATGCAAACACAATAATCCACTTCCACTCAATAAGCTTGTTTTCAGACAACCTTCACCAAGAAGACAGACACCAAGAAAACAACTCAAACAAACGATTCCCCGGTCAAATTGGGGCTTCTTTTGATGATACTGGTCGTGTGTGTGCAGCTGCTCACCGATCTGTGGGTCTGATTTCCAGGCTTTGTTTTAAATACATCAGACAGGCAGGGCCTCTGAAGCTAATTAGATTTCTTTGTGTTTTCTTCTCAGTCCTGAGAGATGATTTCCGGCAGGCCCCGAGCGATGTGGTGGTGGCTGCCGGTGAGCCTGCTGTCTTGGAGTGCGTGCCTCCACGTGGTCACCCTGAGCCCACGGTGTCCTGGAAACGCAACAATGTCCGAGTCAGCACCAAGGATGATCGCATCTCTGTGAGTTCAACAGAAACATCGAATAAACCAGGCTCCAGTTTCAAAATAATGAGGAAATACAAACAGCTAATAACAGATAATTGACTAGAGGACTGATAAAAAATGACATTTACTACAGTGAATGTAATCTGAAGCATCAATACAAAGACTCAGGGTTTTGTACTTCTTTTCACAAGGCTACTTCATAAAACACTCAGTCCTGAAGAAATCTATTGTACCAACGACAGAGATGCACATTTGCAGTGACAGTAGTTTCAATAGACCATACTTCTATGCAGACGCCTTTGTTTTCTATGGACTGTAAAATGTCTCTGATTCTGCTGTCACTTTTGTTTTTTCCACTCGTGTGTAAAAACAACATCTGGACACAATCTCTGGTGGTTGTTGAAAGGCTTTTTCAGAAATTATTGAATATAAAAAAGATTAATGACTTATAACAGCACAAGAGTATTCAAGTGTGGACAGTTTTTCTTTTAAAAGATATGATGATAGCTATTCAGTGTCACTCAGGGAAGACTAATGTTTTCTGCTGTCAATGTGGTGTTTTACTAGGTGCGTGGGGGCAAACTGATGATCTCTCACACCAGGAAAAGTGATGCCGGCATGTATGTGTGTGTGGGCACTAATATGGTTGGAGAGAGGGACAGTGATCCTGCAGAGCTGGTGGTCTACGGTGAGTTCCAGCTTTTCATAGAATTGTGCAGAAGCATTAAGCAAGCGTTAGATAAACATGTCTGACATCTCTTCCTGCAGAACGTCCTGTGTTGGTACGAAGGCCGGTGAACCAGGTGGTGATGGAGGAAGAGACGGTCGATTTCCTGTGTGAGGTCCACGGAGATCCTGCCCCCACTGTGCGATGGCGCCGAGAGGAAGGGGAGCTTCCCCGCGGGAGGTGAGAGTGATGGACATAGACTCAGACTGGTAGTGCACATATTTCAGTATCTTATGAGACTGAATCAAAAATACAGCTCTACCAGAGACAAGTCATGTATTGGATTATTAACACATACGACCCAGAAAACATATGTGCAGTAAATGTTCATTAATTCATGTCTTTCTATCAGCCTGCTCATATAAATTCATAAATGGAAGAGACCAAAGAGGATTCATTATTTGACAGAATCCTTCAGTGGCCAGTTTCATCCTAAACTCAATATAATGTATATTTAGCTAAGCCTATTAAATAATTACAATTTTGTCACTTTCCAATATTATATTACGCTCAAACTGAAAAAAATACAAGAGTGGCATAAAGGCAGTCTCATATTCTCAGAAGTATATCATGTAAACTATGTAGGTTAAGAAATTCTGTATTATAGTTTGAGCTCAAGTGATGTTTTATTACTAATTTTGTCTATTTTATACAGGTGATTTGCTCATGTTTTCTCCCTGCACTGCTCATCTACAGCAGCTGCTGAGTACATTCCAGCATTATGGTGCTGACATTAACATCAGATTGAATGCCAAACAGAAATAATAGATTATTAAGTGTGGAGTGGATAGAAATGTATCTTTTCGCAGTTAGTGGATATTCTTTTAAAGGAACAGTGTGCCACGTATTCTCTTTCTTGCAGAGGTTTAGATGAGAAGATAGATACCACATTCTCATACCTGTACTGTAAGAAGCTACAGCATGCAGCTGGTTAACTTAACTTAGCACAAAGGTATGATAACACCTTTTATTTCGTTTGTTTAATCTGTACAAAAAAACAAAACAAAGCAAAACATTAACTAGTGAGCTTCTAAGGTGTTGGTAGGCTTTGTTAACTTTGGACAGAGCCAGGCCAACTGTTTCCTGTCTTTAGGCTAAGCTAAGCTAATAGCCTCCTGGCTTCAGCCTCATATTTAACAAATATGAGAGTGGTATTGATTTTCTCATCTAGCTCTTGACAAGAAAATGACTAAGTGCATTCCCCAAAATGCCAAACTATTCTTTTAAATCTAGCAGCGAGGTCAGATCTTTTAATCATCTTTTTACAGAAGATTTACAGTGACAGTGCTGAACATTAACATTTGTAGGTAAATTTGACATGTTTTTCAACTGATGTGAAAGTCTGGCTCTTTGTGAGTCCCTGTATATAACATTCAGCTATGAAAAAGGGCAGCATGAGGATGTTAATCTTTGTTCCAAGATCATAAAATCATAGTCATATGCTTGTCATCATAAATGTCCCCCCATATCAGGCAGTGATAAGAAACCTTATGTATACATATAGGCATATAGTTCAGAGAAGGTGCATAACAGCAGCACTGCTTAATCCAGCCAAAACCTGCACCAGGTCTGCAGTATCAGAGTCATGGTGACTCTTATAAGAGTTTATTTGTCCACTTTGAGAACAAGTAAGTGATCGTGATGATAAAAATTTCAGGCGATTGTTGTTTTTCATGCCTGAACAGAGTCTACTGTCTTTCATCTTTTTCTTGTTATCTTTTATTTCTTTTATCTTCTTTTTTTCCTTTATGGTGTGTGAGTCCATGAAATAAAGTGAATTAAATTGATTAGATTTATTATATATGCCTTCAATAGACAAAGATGAATATTATTTTTTTATTATTTAAATAAGTCTGCTATGCAAACTCCATCTGAACTTCTTATTTTATCTAATGTTGAAGAACTTCAGTTTTTCTTAAAGCAGTGAAAAATCCAACAGTGGACTAAAATAATCTCACTTGTTTCTAATTGATTTTTAACTATTTCAAGAATTTTCCTGGCACTACTAAGAATATCTAAAGGCAGATAAGGCATATTGTTCCACTTGTTTCAAGATAATGTCACTTGATTGGAAAAAAAATAATCCTTGCAACAGGTTGATTGACAAGGAAAGAAATTATATTACCTTGTACCACTGGCAGATCTTCTTTGCTTTGTGTAGATTAGTAGCATGGTCATTTTTTTTCTCCTGTCTGTTAGATCTTTCATTATCTCTCTTTCTCATTGGCAGGTTTGAAATCCGCAATGGTAACAGCCTCCGTTTGTTCCGCGTCAAAGAGCAGGATGAAGGGACGTATACATGCACATCTGAGAACAGTGTGGGCAAGACAGAGGCCTCCGCCATGTTGCAGGTCCATGGTAAGAAACACATCATGCATATTGTATATGAGCTGAAAATGCAGCGCACACACACGCAGACACACACACACATGCATGCATAAAAAAGCTCTCATACCTAGAGCTATGTTCATGCATAAGGTAGCGTACAGTCACATGGCAACAGCTTCATACAAAAGCCCGTTCCCATTTCCTGTCCAATACTCTGTGTTTTTTTTTTATATCAGTATATCTTTCTGAGTCCCCGTCCAGCAGTGCTGCCAGGAGCTTAAGCTAAACCGTATGGATTACGCCATTTGACAGATGTTTGGTAGATGTGTGCCTTAACTCACTGCCAGAGAGCAGTCCCAGTATTAATAAGACATGACTCTCTCCGTCTCTCTTCCTGTCTCTTTATCTCCTTCCTCTCTCAGCCTCACTCTCCTAGCCCCCTTTTTTTCCTCTGTCTCTGTGTCTTGGTTTAAATAGTCTGAGACGACTTCATCCTCTAATGCTTTTATCAGTGTAAATGAAATCCAAACCGAGCAATTTCCATTCACTCCGCCTCTTTTTTTTCCTCCTTTCTTTCTTTTGTTCATTTTCATACTATCACCGGTTTTGTTTTGTAGCTCAGTGTTTCATCCATCTCATTAATTTTCCATCTCTCTCCATCATGTTTCAAACCTTATCATCATTCCAGTTGGCCCGTTCTGTAAGTTCACTTTCCATCTAATTCTTTTTTTTTTTAAAAAAAAAAGGCATTTGTGGTGTGTGTGTGTTTTTTTTTTTCTTGAAAGTGCTCTTTTCTGTATGCTGTTCTTAATGTTTTTTAAATCAACGATCACTGCCTAATGGGGTAAATAAGTTCTTCCATTAGGTACAGGGATGTTGACAACATGCCTGTTGCTGCACTCAGGCATTAAATAAGATGCAGTGACTTAATGTACACCAGATTAAGGGCTCTTATCAAACACACATCTGCTGTGTCGTGCGTGGGGGAGTGTGTCAGGATAATGTGACACCATGTAAATCCCTCTCTGATTTACAGATACAGTAATTCAAAATGCTGCTGCAAGGCTTTTAATTATAAACGGTGGTCTTGGATTTAACTTTTAAATAAGGACACATTTGAACTCAGGTTGCATTACTGACCATTTTGGGTGGATACACACACATGCTTTTACATACTGAATAATAATATAGTGTTATTATTAAAGGGGCACTCCACCCTTTTTAAAATGCACTTCTATACTGTTGTTAGACTAACAAGAGATAGATAAAACAAACAAAAAGTCATAGAGGCTAAGATATCCTGACTTTTAGTCTGTTGTATAGATCAAACTCCTATAACCATTGGATCCCACACTTCCCATAATGCAACCCAGACCTTTTCCCTAGCTAGAAAAAAGTAAACAAGACAAATAACTAACAGAGCACAAAATGTGCATGGAAGAAGATGGCAGTTCACTCCTACTATTCCCTTTACTAACAACTACTAGACTTCTAACTGCTGACTTACAACACAAGACAAATAATACAAAATATGACAAGATCAAAATTAAACAACAATGCGTATTATAAAGTCATAAAATTCAAGAGTCACCAATCTAGTACAATCAAAGAATACACATAGAGACTAACACATCAGATGTGCTCAGACTTCACAGCCTCATAAGAAAAAGAGAAAAAAACCCCACAAAAACATTATCAAAACACTCTGATGTTGATGAAAGTGTGAGATGTCTTCTGTGTTTGGGAACATGCTTTTAGTGAGAACATTAAGACATGACATAGATGAGTCAGTTCCACTGTGTATCCAGCCAAATATGTGTTTGCGTGCTCTGTTTTGTATGTGTGAGCATATGCGCTGAGCAGAGATTTGTAGGATTGGATGAATCCAGATTGGAGAAGCTTCTCATTCAGCTGGAAGTGTGAGCCAATTATTCAGACTGAGGTAGAAAGCAGCGGTCAGTGAGGATGTGACGATGTGGCTAACGCAAATATCTGGCCTAAGCTCGAAACTGGCAGCTCTCCTCAGACCTTTCCCGAAATAAGTGAATAAATGTCATCAGGACGGCACTGCCTTGTCCTGCAGTGATTTGTTTTTTCAGAGGGCACAGAGGTGATGTTCCTCATTAAAGATGAAGGTTTAGTGATAGATCAAAAAGCTCAGGAAGGTTAAAGAGACAACTTTTAAATCTTGCTTGTTATGAGCGATAAGGATTGCTAGCAAGCAAGTATTAACTACACAGAAGAACTCAAAAAGCTGAGATTTGAACACATTTTTTATGTAAAAGTAAGACTTTGCACTTGTTTTCCTCTCCAGTACCACCTCAGATTGCCACGAAGCCCCGAGACCAGATTGCCACCCAAGGGAGGAGCATCACCTTCCAATGCGGCACCACAGGAAACCCTCCACCCGCCATCTTCTGGCAGAAAGAGGGCAGCCAGGTAAGAGGCTGGAGCAGGGAATGAGATATCCTCCAATGCTGAATATTGCAGCAACAGAGACCTTCACCTGTTTATGAATTACTGGATGAGTGCATATGAATGCAGTTGCCTCAGGTTGTTATTAATGTGCGGTTGGGGGGGTCTTACTACCTGTTTATGATCTCAAGAATTTCACACCTTCTTTGTTTTAAAGGCAAGAATGACTCAACATGGACAGCTTTTCTCTGATTTAATCATGCTTTTTCTGACACTTTCTTTCTTCAAGACAATTTCCAAGCAAAACAGTTGAGAGGCGAACGAGAGAGTGCAGCACATTTGCATTTGGCTCAGAGATATGAGTGTTGGAAGGCATTGCGGTATTGCGTTGGCGAGAAATGTTTCTGCTGCTTGCGACCGCAGTGTAAGAGAGTAGTGATGTGGTGGTGGGGAGGGGGGGGATGAGGAAAGAGTTGCAGGAAGTACACCAGGTGTGGAAACTACTTCTTCAGGGCAAACCCGCAGAAAAACACTGTCCTCCTTCCACATTGTACCCAACTATAAATACCCTGTTGCTCAACAGCAGCTGGGATCACTGACTTGGAGAAGCAGCTTCAGATGATTTCAGAGGTATGTCCGAGAGCAAACAGGAAGTTGGGCTACAGATTTTCTGAATAAGTCTGTGGGATGGTGGAGGCATGGCTTCGCTGTTTGGAGAGCTTTTTGCTGTATTTGGGGGGGGATTATCTGTAGCCTTATAACCTTGGTCCCTCCACTGAAGTCTAAGCCTCTTAGAGGAATGAAATGGATGGCTGAATGGATTGATGTGCATCCCTTCCCCCTTGTTCACATTCATCTCACTTACAGAAACAGAATGAGGGAAACTATAAATCATCTGTTAGTGGGCATCATCCCAAAAACAACAAAACATCCTTCGTCCCTTCTAGTTTTGACCTTTTTTGTATGGTTTGGTTAGAAGCTGATGGGATGTGCCCTGGATGGCTACACCGTAAAAACATTTGATATGTTTTATACACAGAAAAAAACATATAGCAATGCTGTTATTCATTTAACGTACAAGATTACTTCTGCAGGCTAAACTATGATGTCTCATGCTCCAGTCAGCGGTGTATCACAGAAGTTGAAGTGTGTCTCCTAGCAATGCTGGCCATCAAATGTCAGTCACATGCTGCCATGGGAAATGAATCTTTGATACCTTTTCAGCCCGTACGTCCAAAAACGGTTTATTCTTTTTTAAAACATGGAAAATTGTGCACAACAGCTGCAGTGCAATTATAGTTTTGTCATGTGGAGCAGGTGGACCCAAACGCAGGAGACAGCAGGAACCGAAGAATTCTCTTTTTTTTTGTTTTATTAGACATTACATGCAGGCAAAGCAAATCTAACCTTCACAGAACAAGGATCCCAAAAAGACTGAACTTAAAACTAGGATTTAAATACAAATTGAACTAATGAAACAACAAGGAACAGGTGGCAAGACATAAGGGCAGGCTGGGAGCTGATTGGCTGGGGGAGACGCAGGGCAGGGCTAACAAGACTTAATGCAGGACAGGTGTGGAGGGAAAAGCAGGCTGGAGAAAACAAGAAAAAACATGAAAGGCAATAGTTGCTCTGGGCTGAGGACAAATCAAAAACAGAACTTCATCCATGAGTTCAATAAGAGTCTACAATATAATCATGCACAATCCTCTTCATATATTAGTCGTCATTCATCAAAATGTCTCAGAATTACATAAATAATTGAATTAAGTGCACAAGTCACACTGAGCAAACACTGCAGATAAACTTCAGCATTACATTGCCAACCTAGGAACCTTTACCATAAAGACTAGACACATACTTTGCTGTTGACATAAACATGAACCAATAAATCTGACAAGCGGAGTAGCCTGCATAAGGCTGCATGTGTTGTGTGTTGTGTGCACAATTGGTGACATGCTCTCCAGTGTACACACATGTAATGGATGTTTTCAGGTTTAAATATGGTTCATTTGTCTAAGTGTTGGTCGTGAAAATTGTGGTTATTCCTATTTGCCTCAGTCAGGACACCGAACTTCAATTTTTCCTTAATAATCAGTCCAGAGCTGGCGAAGCGTGACAAGGTGAAATTGCTTTACAAAACTGCAGTCAAACCTCTTTTAATTAAAATAAGTGGTTTACCCAATTCTGGTAAAATAATCTGCCTTGACATTAAAAAAGGTATAGTTAGATAAATGGAATTATGTTGATTCAACTTGAAAATATTTTTTTTGAATACTTTTTTCTAACAGGTTGAGTCAGGGTTCATTTTTTTCAGGGTTAGTGCTCGAACATCTATTGTACAGAAAAATGCCAAACATTTACTGCTTCCAGCTTCTGAAAAGTGAGGATTTTGCTTTTTTATATCAGTGCAGAGTGAATATCTTTGGGGTTTAGACAGTTAGACTTGCAAATTTCTGGTATTTTGTAGACTAAACAATGAAGTGAATTAAAAAAAAAAGCCCCAGGTTAAATGATCATAAAAATAAAGCAACATCAGTATCATACATGTACGTTCTTTTCTGCTGTCTCTGTCAGATGTTGTTGTTCCCGGGTCAGCCGCCGTCACAGTCGGGCCGATACTCTGTCTCCATGAGCGGAGAGCTGACCATCACTGATGTCCACCCAGAGGACTCTGGTTTCTACATCTGCCAGGCCATCAGTGTAGCAGGAAGTGTGCTGACCAAGGCGCTGCTGGAGGTGGAGGGAGGTGTGTGTCTCCAGACATCAGTCAGGATAGAGTCAGTGTTTTAGTCTGAGGGAGGTTTATTCTTTATGCTGAACAATCTCACTAATGAGGGGAAAACATATTAATTACTTAGTAGGTGTGCAGCAATAATAAAGACCAAGAAATAACACAGTTAGAGACCCCATGCTGGATGAGCAATGAATTTCAGGCTTAATGTTCTTCCTTAGGCAGCTTGTAAGCACCAGAATTTTTTTGCAGCCTATTGTTTTCTGCCCACTAAGCATCTCAAGTATTTTCACCCTTTGCACTTTAAAGGCTGGCAGCTTTTTAGTCTTATGTTCTGAAAGCCTTTTGTAAGTTCTCATAAAAAGTGTTTCTTTTCTCCTCTTTTCTCCAGTGTATTACTAATCAGGGGAGAGATGACGCATCTAACATAATATTCTGCCTCTTCTCTCCTCTAACTGGTAGGCCCTTCAGGCCGTATCCCACCGATCATTCGCCAAGGGCCAGCCAATCAGACAGTATCTCCGGGTTCAACAGCGCAGCTGCACTGCCGTGTAATCGGAGGGCCCTCAGTCAAGATTTCATGGGAGAAGGATGGAGAGAGACTTCAGGGAAATAAACCTCGAGTGACCTTGGTGGAGAATGGCACCTTGCAAATAAAAGACATAAAGGTGTGTGTGTGTGTGTGTGTCGAGGAGGGGAGGTTGCATCAAGTTAGTGTAATTTATTGCAAAGGGTATGAAAAGGATAGGTTTTGAAAGGTGTTATGCTAACACAAAACTGATATTGAAAGTACAAAAAGGCCCAAGAATAGTGTCTATCTAAACATTCCTGTCTGACCTACAACCTACTTTCTATCTGTAGCTCACATGGCAACATTTCTTTTTCCTTTTCCATTATAAATTCCGTTTTCATTTGTAAAATTAAGGTGAGACAGAGTTGCAAAGACCAATCTCTCTAAGGCAGCGCATATCTCTCCAGCGCAATTATGTGCTCATGCGGTGTGTAATTGTAATGTTAATGAAGGTGCTTGTTTGTAAATGCTAATGTGTTCTCCTTTGATGGAGGAGCAGTCAGCAGCCCCTTTGTGCTATAACCCCACCTGGAGGTCAGTGAGTGCAGGGAGGATGGAACAGAAGCAGCATCATCTTCGTTAATTGACTGGCGATAGATGATTAATCATCTAACCGGCTTTTAATTAAATCTCCTGCCCGGACGTTGCTTATTCACTTCTTTTCTCATCCTGTTTCTCTGGCTGTGCCATGCTCGGCAGTGGTGCTCTGCAAACTTGGAGCATTAAGGTTTGGTCCAGTGCACCACTGAGGCGGGGGAAATCTGCCATGCCAATGTGCTCAATGGAACAGAAGAGATGCATTAGTGTGGCATCAAGGGGATGACAAGGGAGAAAAAAGAGGGAAAATGGAGATGACGAGTGAGGAACTAAAAATATTTACCCTGCTGATGCCCCAACCCACCATCAATATTTTAGTGGTAGTTGGAGTCATCTAAAGAAGTTCACCTGCCCACACACGCTGTGCTGTCTGTCAGCCAGAGGTCAACACTGCAGTGGATGATCTCATATGGTCTGATGATAGTTCCAGCAGACTGGCTCTCTGCCAGTACAGGGCTGGAGTGAACACCAAGAGTGTCAGTGAAGCATGCAGGCATATACAAATCATAATGTAAACAGGAGGGCAGGTAGTGTGTGCAGTGGAGCCTCATGGTTTGAAGCATTGAAGCCTTTAGATGGCTGAGGCTGAAGTGCCGACTACTGAGGGCAATAGTTTAGGTAGTCCTGGATTATATTCACATTTCATGATGAAACCAGCCAGCTGTGGTCAAAGTAGTTTCACATCCTTTACCTAAATGAGCTATAATCAATATTTTCATATTAACAGGGGTCACTCCATTCATTATGAACGCCTCTGCATTTTGTCTCTAAAGTTCTACAAGCTTTAAAGTGTCTTTCAGGTTTTCTGGCTCATAACTTTACTGATATGGTTCACTCTCACCTCTATTATCAGCATCAACTAGCTGGTGGATATAGCAGAGTATTTATTGACCAAAGATTCAGATATGTATCTTCGGAGATGGTGGAGACCAAACCAAAGCTAAAAGGCAGCTAATGCTGCTCTGTATCTGCTGAAAGTGTAAATAGGCAACTGTTAACTAACATGTTCGCCATAACAAATACAGATTAAAGTAGAAGTTGCAATACTACAATGCAAAGATACTCCATTGCAAGTGTTGTTTTCAAAACTAAAATGGATTGCATGTGTATTATCAGCAAAATACTCTAACATTTTACTTTATAGTTTTGTCATTTCTGAATAATTTCCTATAAGTTTCCTTGGAAAAACTATGTAATTTTTTACTTATTATCGGGACAACAGAGATAGAGATCATTTGTTCATTTGGTATATTTCCAATAAACTAAGTGTAACATGTAGTCTTTAATCAGCAGATCAGCTGAATGTCCAAAAAAGTTAATTTGTCTTCAGGCAAGTATAAAATTTAACATTTATGGAGAACAAAGTTTCCAATGATAAATTAATAAAAGTAAATTAAAACTTTCTTGAGTTTAAATGAGAGTTTTTCTATCAAGTATTTTCATCATAGTTCTTTCCACCAAACTTCTTGAGAATTATTAGGAAATTGCAGACTCAGAAAATAAGGCATTACTGACTTGGTCATCGTCCAAAATAGATTATTATGATGGATTAATCTGTAAGTAGCATTTTTGATGTTAGTGGGTCAAATTGGAGCTAATTATAGATTCTTTTGAATAATTTAATCTTGACATGTTTTATGTGTAAAATTTGAATCTGTAAAGAATCTAGTAACTATAGCTGTCAGATATATGTACTGGAATAAAACTTCCAGTATTTCTCCTCTTAAATATAGTGGAGTAGATGTATAAACCAACATGAAATGAGAGTCAATTTAATGCCAGACAGATGTAAATAAAAATCTCTTGGCGGTCTTGATCCATTTGTTCTTTCAGTCATATAAATAGATTCAGAACATCCTTCAAAAATTAAAAACAGCTTGCAGCACTTGTTCTCTTAGCTTTTTGGGGGGTAAGTCTGTCTCAAATGTTGACTGCTTTTTAACAGGACACTGACTCGGGGATGTACACATGCGTCGTGTCTAGCACCACAGGGGAGTCAAGCTGGAGTGGGATGTTGACTGTCAGAGGTACTCACACCAAAACTCTCCACACTCTGTCTCTCTGTTACACTTCACACTCTGTCACTCTCACACCACACCTTCCTGCTTAAGGAACTACACACTTCTTCGGCAAAATTGAGAACACAATTTTGCTGAACTGTTTCCTCATCGGCCTGTTACCTTATGTTTCTTAACAGAGGATGGAGTTTCTTCAGTATCCAGAGTTTCTGAGTTCATCCAGCTTCCAGGCCCTCCACAGAAGCCTGTGGTGACCGAGGTGACCAAAAACACTGTCACCCTCACCTGGCAGTCCAACCCACATGAGGGTGGGGCCGCTGTCACCTCCTACATTATCGAGGCCTTCAGGTACGCAGTGAAGCCTTATTGCCATCAGTTGGTGTACTGAGTTCCCTTTTGAGCCATTTTTTCCAAGGCTGGTCGTTTTACAGTACCAGTCAAAAGTCTGGACACACCTTCCCATTTACTTGAGTAAGGAAAGGTGTCCAAACTTTTGACCGGCATTGTACTTTAGATTTTGAGTTTGTGACATTTGGACAAACTTAACATTTTAATCTGATCTGTACTAGAACATGGAGCTTATCTTTCTGTGTCATTAAATGCTGACATTTATCTATGATGGTAGCTGAGCTAAAAGAGTACATCAGCAATTTAGTGTCAGAATCAGAATCACAAGGAAATTGAAATTTGTCTTTGACATGGCTCACAAATAAAAACACCCAGTGCACACAGAGTAAAAACTTAAAGAAGAAAATCCAAAATACAGTAAAACAGTACTGTACATAGTGTTAATGGCAACAGGAATATACAGGAAGTGGAAAAATGCACATATATGCATGTCTTTGGGTGCTATGCGATATGTTCCTCGCTTGCCATGTTAATGGCAATTGGACTGAATGACTTTCGCTTCCATAAAGTTCAGAGAAAGATGGAATTATTTAGAAAAAGGGATACCAAAATATGCAGAATTTTAGTCTCTAATATATGCATAAAGCTCCAAAGATAAGATAAGATAAACCTTTATTAATCCCCGAAGGGAAAGAAATAGCAGGCGTCATAGCAGGAACAGCAATGAGAATGAAACACAGCGGTACAGGTAAGAGTCCAGATGCAAAATAATAAGAAAAGAGAATAAATAGATGTAATAAAATAAAGATAGAATAAAACACTGAGATGCTGGCCCTAAATATCTATATCAATATGGATGAGTGAACATATGCACAGTCTATCAATAAATAGTTTATAAATGAACATATATGAATATGAACAAATATATCAATGAATGAGTTTATGAGTCTATGTACAAGTGCACCAGAGTGTATGCAGGATTCAGTAGTTAAAAGTGAAAAGTAAGCAACAGACAGTCCAGGTCATAAAATTCTCATATGGGGGTCAAGCCTTGGTTGTGGAGCCAGATGGCTACTGGCACAAAGGACTGGCCAGGGCACTTTGTGGTGTGCCGAGGAAGGATAAGTCCGTGGCTGAACGTGCTCCTCATCTTTGCTGGCTCATCATAGAGGGGAGGGGAGGGGTTCTCCAGGATAGTGTCCAGCTTCCTCCTCATCCTCCCCTCCGCAACGACCTCCAGATTGTTCAGTTCAGTTCCAACTACAGAGCTAGTCTTCCTCACCAGCTTGTTCAGTTTGTTGGCATCCCTTGCATTGATCTTACTCCCCAACATACCACAGCAAGAAGGCTACAGGCTAGAGCAAAGGGTAAAACATCTGCAGCAGCCTATTGCACACGTCAAAGGACCTGAGTCTCCTCAGGAAGAACAGCTTGATCTTTTTTTAGTGTTGTCAGTCCAGTCTAGTTTATTACTCATGTGTACTCCCAGGAACTCGTAGGTGTCCATCACCTCCACCTTCTCCCCTTGGATGATGAAAAGAATAAGGGACCCCTTCTTGCTCCACCACCAGCTCCTTGGTCTTTCTGATGTTGAGCTTTAGGTGATCGTTGACTCACCCTTGTTGTCATGATGCAGCTGACGATGGCAGAGTCATTAGAGAACTTCTGTAGGTGGCACGTACTTGAGTTGAAGTGGAAGTCTGAGGCGTAGAGGGTGAACAGGAAAGGACAGGAAAGAATAAAAATGCGAGATCCTTAATTTCCTACGTTTCACAACTGTCAAACTCCACCATTTGCAACACAGGCTCAGTGGTGAAAATGTGTAATCTCCAAGCCCAAGCTGAGATAACTAAAGTGACTGAGTCATTCTCTCAGACTTGGCAAAGCTCCTCCAGAAGATGTTACATAACTGTTTTCACAGACAGTTTATTACTCTCATTGTCTAGTAAATTGATGTTTACATGTAAAATTGATGAAACTTCCCTTAATAGTATACATACATCAATCTTTACAGCCACAACATTTGTTTGTCTGGCTGTCTTGGTACCTTGCTAGCCTTGTTAGCTGCTGATGAATGAACAGTGAAAGAAATTTGAAAGTTATTATTTATGTAATTCATGAGACTCCACTATTAGCTATTTTAACTGTACCTGCACTGTCTCAGTTTCAGTTTTACTCTTGTGAGTATTCTGACTATTCCTACTTAAAGATCTGTGTCTTCATTTCGAGTCATTATATTTCCTAAGTGACTCAACCCTGCCTCAGGGAGAGACAGTTCTGTTAAGTGACGTCCCGAAGTGAAACTGTGACACTCTACTGCATCAGTATTTAACCGTGGCATCCCAAGGAAAGCCATAGTAGCTCAAACAACCAACCAGGGGCTTTAGTGAGACAGGCAGCGAGTGAAATAGAAGACAATTATTGTAGTGGTCAGCTCGGCAGCTCTGTTCTGTCCTGGGGCAACAGAAGGAGGGAGGGGGTCGGATGCTAGCCCAGTTGGAGGGTTCACTTATTACGGAAGGAGGAGAGAGGGTACAAACCAAGTGTAGAGACAAAAACACACACACACACACACACACATAGAAGAGTCCAGTTGGCTCTGTGCAAAGAGAAACCCTAGTGTGGCAGACTTGCACACAGAACTGATGATGAAGCCATGTTTGTAAATCCACTCACTGTTGCACGCTTCACCAACACCAAATTGCTTGGAAATGTTTGTTTTCAGGCATTACCAGGAACAAACACGAAAATTCAAGCCAATATTTTTCTGTGACAGTATCCCCTCTTGTATACAGCACATAAAAACCCTACATTTATATATTTTTTTTTATTTAGAAGTGAATCTTGATTAAAGATTTATGTAAAAGCAGCTACTGTCATCTCCACGCCAAAGCAATTTACAGATGCAGCTTTTGAATTGAATTGAATTTTATTTATATAGTGCCAAATCATAACAGAAGTTATCTCAGGGCACTTTTCATATAGAGCAGGTCTAGACCATACTCCCCCATGTGCAAGCACTTGGCGACAGCAGCAAGGAAAAACTCCCCTTTAACGGGAAGAACTGGGTTCTAGGTGGGCGGCCATCTGCCTTGACCGGGTGGGTTGAGAAAGAAAGAAGGAGGGAGGGAGAGAGGGGAGAGACACACACAGAGAAGCATAATAATAGAAATATGCATACAGCATATTTCATACAGAGTATGCTTTTTAAAAAAGCTGTATGAATCTGACAACATTGGAGATGGAGAACATTTGGTGAGAAAGATAGGGAGGAGAAAACATTGATGACAGAGAAATGCTGTGGCCTGCTTCTTGTAATTACCTTGCCATTTTCTCCTCCCCGGAGTTGAGGAAAATGTTAAATTGTGCTCATGCTGCTTGATAGTTCCTGTCTCTGCACAGCATTAGGCTGCTGTATCCTCACCGGACCCATTCAGAAGCCACGGTTATAACCGACTGCAATAAAAAGAAGGAATAAAACTTGTCATTGTTCCGTCCCGAAGGTGAGATTGGCCGTGACTTTGTGTTTTTAGATGCACAGAAACTCATGAATCTAAAAATGTAACACCAGTCACTTGTGTTTAGATTACTCTGCATTCCTCACACTGTCTTGGTTATTTAAAAGAATAGTTTAACATTTTGGGGATACTAATTTGCTTTTATGCTGTGAGTTAGATGAGAAAATCGATACGACTCTCATATCTATCCACTAAATATGAACCTACAGCCAGAAGGTGCTTGGCTTAGCTTAGCTTAGCATAAAAACTGGACAAAAACAGATGAACGAAGGTGAGAAAATACACCTACTAGCACCTCTGAAGCTCGCTAGTTAACATATCTCATTAGTACAAAAACTAAAATCTAAAGACAAGAAGACTCAAAGATAACCCTCATAAAACAACATGTTGTTTTATGCTAAACTAACAGGCTGCTGGCTCCAAGTTTCGATCCTCCAATCTAACTCTCAGCAGGAGAGCAAATAAGCACATTTCCCAAAATGGCAAACTACTGCTTAATACTAAAACAATTAGTCAATTCATAGATAAGTGAATTGGCTCAAAATGAATTGCCAACTGTTTTTTTACGGTCGGTTAATTGTTTTATCAAGACAAAATTTAAAAACATTCCTGTTCCCAGTTTCTCAAATGAAAGGTTTGCTGTGTTTTATGTCATTGTAATAGACATGAAAATTAAATATTTCATTTTCACATTTTGGACTTTGGTTAACTACCTTGTGGTCTGGGACATGTGATGGGCATTTTTCATCATTTTCTGCCATTTCATAATTATTTACTAATCAAAAAAATATATAATTGACAGAATAATCAAAGAAAATAATCATTAGTTGCATCCCATCTAATCCCATTACTTTAAGATGTCACAGTTTTTTTTCATAATCTAACATAACATATAACAAATATTTCCATTTGTTAATAAAACTGCTATGTTGCCTGTGTTTTTGTCAATATGCAGAATTCAGATCTCACCATCTGACACCGTCCCACTTTCATCTGTCTTTGCTATCAATGTGGCGAGAGTTGTGATCAAACCCATTACCTTGTTATCTGTAGATAACACGATAATGAAGCTGCGCTCTCAAGATAAGGGGAGTGAAACAATGTTAACACGTTCAAACTGAGGGCAGCACATTTGCCTATTGAAAATGTACTTAATAAAACTGGCACCCAACTGTATATCAAATTATCAGTGTCAGCAAACATCACCTGATAGAGATCTTGACCTTCAAAATGTGACATGATCTCCTGACATAGACAAAATCCTTCACCAAGACGTAATCAAATTCACTCATTTTATCTCACAATGTTTGTATAATTAAATGATCACAAGAAAAATTGTTTCATAGTTCTCTTTCTTAGGACAACATTTGGTAACAAAATTTTACTTTTTCTCCCCAGCCAATCAGTGGGCAGTACCTGGCAAACGGTGGCGGACCACGTGAAGCAGGAGAGGCACACAGTTGTCAGCCTCTTCCCCAACACGGTTTATCTGTTCATCGTCCGAGCAGTCAACTCTTACGGCCTCAGTGACCCCAGCCCGATCTCTGAACCTGTCAGGACGCAGGGTGAATTACATAAGAAGAAATTGTCCTTTTCCGTTAATACTTTGGCATTATACTGATTCTATAATCTTGATTTTAGTTTCTAATTTTAAAAGGCAGATACTGGATGTAGGGATGGCATTAAGATAATGTGATACAAGGTTTAGAAAGTCTCAAAATTAATTGCTTTCTCAGTGTGATGCTCTTTTGCCCTGAGCGATGTTTAATTTCATCAAAAGCCTTTTTTCCATTTTTATGCTGAGTGGCTGCTATTCAGCTGTTTTTTGGCCCAGACTGAATGGAAATATCTTTTTCAGATGGGAGTCCTACAGAACAGGGTGTGGACCACAGACAGGTGCAGAGAGAGTTAGGAGAGGTGTCTGTTTACCTGCAGAAGCCTGAAGTCGTGTCTCCTACCAGCGCCAGGATTTCTTGGACCGTGAGTTGAATACTTTGCTGATGATAAAAGTCGACTTTTCAAAGTTGGCTTGCTGCGTGCGGAGGACACGCTAATCTCCAAATATTAACTTCAAAAACTCCTCCAAACGTTACGTGATACAAACAGATTAAGTTAAAGTACAAACACAGCTGGGTCTGCCTTTGATTACTGATGTAAATTTCAAACTTTCTTTTTTTTTTTTTTGCCAACTTTTTTACAGGTTGCTCGTCAGTCTCGGTACATTCAAGGTTACCGTATATTTTACCGGACTATCGGCAGTTCCTGGTTGGTCCAGGATGTTGAGGCCACGTCTGACCACAGTACCATGTTGTTGGATCTACACAGTAAAACAGAGTATGAGGTGAAGATACGCCCTTACTTCAATGAGCTACAGGGACATGACAGCCTCATGGTTCTGCTGCGTACCCCTGAGGAGGGTAAGATATTGCTCATTAATGCATTAATGCTATCTCACAACTTTATTCAGCAGCAAATCTGATTAAATAGTAACAGTTTATTTTTCTTGAATTATTAATGACACCACCAGAATGAGAGATTTTCTGTTTGCATACTTTTGAATGATTTAGTATAATTATTTAACACTTTAAATACACAAATGAAAAAAGAATGTGACAGAACAACATTGAAAAACAAAAAGAGAATCAAAGTTGCTAAAATGAAATGAAATAAAAATGTGTTTAAGCTTGTTCAGCGTAGTAATGAATTACCCCAAAATTAATAAAGAATATACAAATGCAGTAGAGATAATTAATCAATCACAGGCTCAGGAAAACAAAAGTTTTTTTCATTTAGATTATGAATTATTAATAAATCTCATATCAATTAATAATGATACTGATTAAACATTTCTTCTTATCACTCTCTGCAGTTTTAAGTGCACCTCCTCAGGCTGTATCAGTGGTGCAGCTCAGCAACAGCTCCAGTGTCAGTGTGTCCTGGGAGCCTCCGCCGCACAACATTCAGAGCGGCATCATTCGAGAGTACAAGGTGAGGCTGCAGCTATCTGATGCCTGTCGTCTGGGCTGTTGTGTATTTCTGATTGTAAGGCAGATAATCAGTGACACCAGCCGTAGACTGCAAAAATAAAGTGGAGCAAATTGTTCTTTTAATCCTGGGTGTTATTTCGTTATTTTCCGACAGTCATTACTCAGTGTTGTCAATATTTGTTGTTTAGAACGCTGACTTTAATAAACAATTAGTAATTACCTCTAATCTGTTGCCAGTACATGCTGAAAGAGACTCGATTTTGTCATCAGATTCTCGGCTGAACACTGACTGTCCCTGTCATCTGTTTGCTTAGTGGAAAAAAAAAACAAAAAAACTGAGCGATTTGATTATCTGTCTCGTAGCATGAGCACACTGATTACTAATCGTCAGGCTGCTATTCCAAGAAAAAAAACACATTCAAGTGGAACACACAGTTCTATTGTTTTGATTTCTTCTTCCCATCTGTGTCTGCATGTAGAAAGTTATGAGAATGCTGCACAAGTCTGATCATGAAATTCCAGATCCTTTTGTATGTAGCGGCGCATCAGCCAGCGGCAAGGATCACACTTAATCCCCTTAAACATTCAATTTGCAGAAGACGATATGCAATGTTCAGCACAAGTATCCCATGGCTTAAATGTGAAAAATGAGTATTAGAGGATACAATTTCATTACAACTCACCAAGTGCTTTCATCAGAGAAAACTTGACAAAACTTCATCCATTAAATTATTCATTGTAAAATATGATTTCAAAAGATTAATGAAGTACATTCACTACTTGTGCTATTTTATGCTTTTTTTACTTCTTCTTTTTTGTACTTTCTCATCACATTTATTCACAACTATAATCACTAGTTATCTTGCTGATAAATATTTTAAATACAGAACATAAAGTATCCTCATTTTATAAAATACAATGCATTTTTATAGATAAAGTAATAATAATCCAATAATATAAAGTATGCAATATTAATGTAACTTTCTGAATAATAAGGACTTTTACTTTTGATATATAAAGCACATTATGCTGTTAATATACATGCACTTTTGTACATTTAAAGTGAGACTGTACATTTTGAAAGAAGAAATAACACATTCTTCTTTTCACAAATGAAAAGTTAAATCTATTTGCAGTATAACACACTATTGTTCGATTCAATAAGTCACTGCAACAGCCTTACTTGGTCTAGTATGACCAGTAGCTTATTCTGGCTAATGATAGCAAACATTAGATTGTCAGTTCACTGACTTGATAACTCCTCTTTTCTTGTATGACTGCTATAGTACAGTGCAGCACAGTTTTAGGAGTCTGTCACTTGAGGCCAAAAATTTGAAAGCAGAATCTCTGTTAACATTGTGTTATTTGTACATAAGAGATTTGAATATTTTTTCTGCCACAGAATTATAGAGCACAGTAATCTAATATGCATTTCCATGAGAGAATAACATTCAACACATAAACTGTGATGCCAAAAGGCACATATACTTGCAACACTAGGGTTTTAAATCTGGCTTTTAACTGTCACTGCATTGACAACCCTTTCTCTTTCATCTTTGCTGTATCTTTGCTGTCATTCTCCACCGTGTACTATCAGATAAAGCTTCAGTGTCGTAAAAATGAAAAGAACCCAAGTTTTCATCGTAGTCTGTCTTATTATAATCACAGGCCACATCTTATCGCAGGGTGTGTGGGGATAAAATAATGTCTTCATGTGTTTGCACGCTTTAAAATTCAAACGTTAACTCTGTATGTCTGGTGGTGATCAGGTCTGGTGTCTGGGCAGCAGTGTGGAGCAGGAGAACCAGATAAACAGAACAGTGGATGGAGCAGTTCTGTCCATCCTGCTGACAGGCCTGCTGCCTAACGTCCACTACACCGTCACGGTGGCTGCTGTCACCAGCCTGGGTGTGGGTGCACAAAGCCCGCCTGTCAGCCTGCTTCTCAGTGAGTCACTCAAACTGTTACAGATAGAGAAATATGGCAAGATGGGCTTGCAGAGGGCTGGCTTTTCCCCAGGTTAAATCTGAATGATGATTAATGATTGTGTTGTGTGAGTGACTTCATTCACACCATCATCACTGATGTTTTGAATGTGAGAACATAAAAACTGTTGTTAGGAAGTGAGGCAGTGAAGTTTGTTAGACTGAATTTTATAGATTATTATTTATTTAGAAATGATAATAACATTCAACATTCATAACAGTCAAAGATGAGCAGGATATACTGTACGTCAGAAAAAGTAAACTGTCTTGTAGGTTATTTAGCCAGTCATCCAGACAGGATGTAGCGCAGAGGATGTGTACTTCTTGTGTTATGAGATCCTTCTCCACTTAACCTTCTACTGTATTGCAGTTTTCTAAGAAATAGTTCATTTGGCTTTCTTGTTGAGAGTCAGATAAGAAGATTGATACCACTCTCATGTTTGTATGGCAGCTAAAGCCAGCAACATGTTAAGCATAGCATAAAGATCAGAGATACAGGGAAAAACTATGATTGGTATCAATCTTCTTGTCTAATTCTCAGCAGGAAAGTGAATGAGAGTATTTCCCAAAATGCCAAACTATTGAGTTGTCACTATATTATTGTTACATCATTTAAATTATATCGGGTGGAATCAAATAAGCAAGCTCCTTTTTCCTGTAAAGATAATGACTATATGCTATGCTCTGAATTTGCTGTATCATGGGGCTGTATTAACTATTTATGCCTTTTTCTTATGTCATCCACTCAGCACTGCCAGTTGATAAGTCATCCACAGCTGTCAAGAAAGGCGGAAACCTTAGTATATCAGACCAAATTACAAGCGTTGTCCGTCAGCCGGCCTTCATTGCAGGACTGGGCGTGGCTGCGTGGTTGGTCCTGATGGGTTTCGGTGGTTGGATGTACTGTCGCCACCGCAGGAGAAAGCAGCTGGGACACTATACCACCTCCTTTGCATACACTCCAGCAGGTGAGTGGAAAAGAGGCTCAACGGGGTATTAGCATCATGACAGGTGTGGGATGTTCAAAGCATTACCTGTAAGATTTAACTAAAGTTGAAATTCTGAAATGTGACATACTTTCACCACCTTTCAGTCTTAGAGTTCAGACAGATTGCTCCATAAAAAATTAGCTGTAAAAAGTAGAGAAGGTTACAATGACATGACCCAAGATGATTTCCAGTTTTAAAACATTGTCAGATGTCTCTGTCACATCTCATACATTAGATATTACATAAAAGGGAGAAGTTGCAGGGGGGAAAAAAGCTGTTGTAAAGCAAGCTGTCAGATTTTGTTTTCAACAAGTTCTTAAGAGACTGCTGGGGATATCTTGAGCAGTGATGAATATTTTTAATTTTAGTTTGTATTTCACAAAGCGATGCATGCACGTTTGGCACATATTCAGTTAATTAAAATGTATTTATCCCCACTAGGCGTTTTTTTTTTTTTTTGTGGCAGGAATAAAAGAAACATTGAAAACACATGGAAAGCATATGTAAACAGTAACCCGTTTATTTTAGAATATGCCCTGTGGCACATAAGCATATAAACACATCAGTTGTTTTCTGACTTTGAGAGATATTTGTTCATGCTCATACATACTAAATAGACAGCCCAAGGCCAATAGATAGCAGCTTGATTTTCCCATAAATGTTTCACCATGTTAATTACAAATGAGTATAGATTGTATTATTTCACCTTTTAGTGTATGGAATCAATTATCATATTGTAAATTTAGATGCCTTTGAGCTAAGATACAGTGGCAAAAGTGAGAAACTTTTCCATCAATTCATAAAATGGCATCTGCATTTTATTGCAGGCACATTGTATAGGCATCTGTTGTGGCGCCTCTTAGTGTATGTAGGTCAACAGTGTTTCTTCATAAAATATCGATTAAAATCTGCTCTCTGAAATCCCCACATGGGATAAAGCGTTAATTTGCAATTGAGCATAAGTTTGTCCAGAAATGTTCTACACGTCCTATTGAATATTTGGAAACAAATCTTCATCTTTTCAGCTGTAAAACAAGATTTATAACGAGGATTTTTTTTACTTCCTCCAGTTGGCTTTGCTCACAGTGAAGGATCTGGAATCATCAATGGAGGGTAAACTGAAGATTATGATTTAATTCAGATAATTATTGCCTCCATGTTTGTTCTTGTGTGTGAAGTGTTGATATAATTACACCTCTGCTTTCAGGCCTGGTTTGTTGGGATCAAATATGGGCAACTACCCCTGGCTAGCTGACTCTTGGCCCACGCCGAACCTCTGCCATAACAGCAAAGAGTCTGTCAACTGCTGCTCCGGCAAGCTGGACTCAGACAGATATTATAACAGTAAGATATGTTTGACAGTAAAAGTCGTAGTGAAATAAGATAATCGCTGTTGTTTATTTAACATATTCCATTGCTATACAGCTGTTGGCATCATCAACTACCCAAACCAGTCAGAGAAACACAGCACCGCGTCCAACGACAGTCCCATCTACAGCACCATTAACACAGCTGCTGAAGACGATCTGTTGGCATACTACGACACCTACTCCAGCACATCCTACACCCAGGGGCCAGACCCTTACAGCAGCAACCCAGTACTATCAAAGAGTGGCCTTGCGGGTCTGGAACAGGACCTGGACCAGTGGACCATCCAGTCTGGTCAGTCTGGGTCCGAGTATGCCAAGCTGCAGTATACCAAGAAAAGCAACGGTGAGGATTTTCTTCCTCTCTCTATAAATATATGAGAACACTTAAAGTCTGTTATTGAACTTCTTATAGCATGGCCACTTTACATGTGACAATAGCCTGAAGTAGCATGAAACATGCATTAGTATGTATAAGTATTGTTGCCATGGTTACTTACAATGCAGTATACCTTGTGCACCGATTTTGAACAACTATTGCACACTGCACACTGTTTCAGGCACGCTAATGCACACCTTTTTACACATGTTTTTTTCTTATGGCCTTGGTGTGAATTTACATATTGCTACTAGTTAGAGTGAATTTCCTGCACCAGCATTGCTAAATATTCTCATCATTATATACAGTATGCTTCCGCTTCCACTTACTTACACTTCAGGCAGACATAAGCGGAGCAAAGAGAAAAAAGGTCTTTAAAAGCCTTTTTAGATGGGCATGTTTTCTAACAAGCAGACTGATTTTAACCTCATAAGTCAGTGTGGAGATCATAAAAGCAGTGATAACACTTGATTTTGCTTTGTTTCTGTTTATAGACAAACTGGTGAAACAGAGGTCAACTGGGTCCACGTCTAAGTCGTCTCCTCTCACCTGGGTGGATGTTTTATCACTTCCTCTCCCTGCTAACAAAGACAGAGGTCGTACAAAAACAAAGCAAGAAGAAGAGCAACACAGGTGAGACCTAATCACTGCAATCTCAAATATTTTTCAAGTCTCACATGAAGGCGACTTTTTTTCCTCCTCTAAGAAAACAATCGCTTTTTATACCATCTTAACTTTCATTCAGTTTATTATTAGCATTACGGCCTCTGACGCTAATGACAGAGAGAGTTAAGGCAGATGGATATAAACCTGCCCTGTAACTTTGTAAAGGCTGTCAAACAAAACTTGAGTGAAGTTTTGAGTCTGGTGAGTTTTTGAATTAACAACAGTTGTGTCTGTGGGCAGTGAGTAGATTGTGCTTTGGGGTTACGGAGGGGGGAGCATCTCCTCTAACTAGTTCTGACAGATTAGATTGTGGACATAACGGGGTGGGATCGGGGGGCTGTTCTGACTGTGCCGTGTCTTTTGTAATGACATTAGCCACCATCTGACAGTCTGTATTAGTACTTGCCATTTTCAATGACACGTCCATCATTAAATTAGCACTGACGGCTTTAAAGTGTATGTATTGCCGAAGTAGTTCTACTCTTCTATAACACTATATTGGTTCCCTTTTTATTTGAACAAAATTTTCTTTTTCTTTCCTTCTTAATAAGTGTCAACTAAAAACACTATAAGGTGAAACCAACACAGTATATCACATCATATACAGCATTGGTAGGTTTCCATGTTTCCCACTAAAACACACACTCACGCTGCTGCTACTCATTCTCGTCCTCTAGCTCTGAGGAGGAAGATGATGACTGGTGTCCTCCGCTGCCAGCCAGAACCTACCTGATGGACGCTTCCAGGGAGGAACTCTCCAGCCTGCCTCTTAAACCAGATGAGCTGTCCTACACATCAACACTGATTTCTTCCCCTCAGCAAGATGCACTCAAGCCCGGCGACAGTCCAAGGCTGCAGCACTTTGACCTCATGGCTCGTCACCACTCGGGCTCCCAGGTCTCCCAGTCCAACCCAGATCTGTTTACCAATGGCAAGGCTCAGGATGCCAGTGAGGTGTACCACACCAGCCAATGGGCAGATGATTTCAAGGGAGAGAGCCTTAGCAAAGGTCAGTTTGAATTCAGTTTAATGCGTCACATCTGTGACGCATCTGTCCCAAGAGGCAGTGTACAACCACACAGTGTCATGTATAATTTAGTTTGTGATGTTACCCAACAAAAAGTATTTGCACATGGAAATCATGTTGGATTTATTCAAAGTGAAGCTCAGTATTCCTTAGTTTCCCTCAAGTTTCACATGTGCTGGAACTGCACTACCGACTGCCAGTGTTTTTACAATATAACAAGAATTTATGTAATCCTGTCTCTTAAATACAGCTGATTTTGATCTGCATTTTCTGTCAACATTCTACACAATATTACATCAGTTTTTTGAGTTTGTGGCTGTAGTCCAAGTTGATGGACTCCTGGGCCTACTAGACCTCTGACATACCAGCCTCCAGGCCTGATTGGATATCAACATCTCTAACATCTATCAACTCCTGGTACATCCTCCTAAGACAGATCATGCCTCCCAAACATGCTAAAACATCCCCCTGTGAGGATGATTCAGTGGTACTCTCCTGGTTACTGGAACAGCAGTGAGAGTTTTACAAAGAGATGGTACTTCAGCAGCAGGAAAACTTCAAATGCTTCACTCAACTGATCTCGGATGGAACTAACAAAAGACAGGATGCCATTATTAGAGATGTACAGAAGCTGAAGATCAGCTTGGAATTCACCCAAGATAAGTCTTAAGAGACAAGAAGGGGATACAAGGAGATAGATAAACTCATTTGAAAACAACATAATGAATTCTAAACAGGAAATGGATGGAATATTTACCAAGTTGGACTACAAAGAAAATCAGTGTAGACGGACAAACATTTTAATTGATCGGATTAAGACAGGAGAACACTGGAGTTAATCAGAGAGGAAGTCTCAACAAATACTCACAAGTAACATGGGACTAGATGGCATGAATATTGATATTGAGAATACTCAGAGAATTGCTCTGTATTGGAGGGTTGGGAGAATGCCTAGGAAAATTAATATAAAACTTTTGCACTTTAAAGATAGACAGCGAATCCTTTCTTCTGCCATGAAATTAGAGTGCATAAAAATCTATATAATTGAAGACGTCTCAGAAGCTGTGCAATTGAGGAAAGAGCTGTTGCCTAAGTTGAAAGCTGCCCGAGAAAGAGGCGATAAAGCCAGCCTGAAGTATGATAGACTGGTCGTTATGCCTAGGAGTGGACAAACTCAATCAACGGCTTAAAGCACTTCAAGGCTCAGTTTTTCTTTTACGAAAGGATTTTGTCTTATTTTATGTTTTATGTGTCCAAATAACAAAACTGCAACTTTGTTATTAAGTTTGCCAAGGAAAGGATTTGTATTAGCTAAACTTCAATATATGCAGCCTCAGGAACAGGGTTCATAAGATTACCAGGGTCTACTCCTCTGACAATATTCATGTTTAAACACTATCAAACACAACTGGACTCTACTTTTGATGATTCTGAGCTGGCTGTGGAAGGATATAGGTAATATAGAAGAGACAGGGACAAATATGGTGGTTGAGTTGCATTGTATTGACATTAAAGTAATATGGCTACAGATTCACCTTTCATACTGTAAGCCTATTCTAGTTAGCTGTTGTTAGTTGCAGTTCCAATGTGAAGTATTTGGATAGAATATGTGAAAATCTAGATTTAGTGGCAGATGAAAGTAAGGATATCTTCCATCTTGGTGACCTGAATATTCACTGGGTTTCTAAACATTGTCCATTCTGTAAGAAGTTGATTTCTATGGCAGATGCTTGCCATCTTACCTAGGTTGTGACTGAACCCACAAGAATTTCTACCATCATTGGTGGCGTTAATAATTCAACCAGTATTGATCATATTTTCACTAATATACATGAGTTGTGTTCACAGAGTTATCAGTGGCAGTGGGATGCAGTGACCATGAATTGATTGCTTTACCAAGAAAGACTAAAAGGCCCAAGTTTGGGGTTAGGATTGTTTACCGCAGGTCATATAAAAAATTTAATGTGGACTCATTTTTTAATGATGTTAAAGACTTAAAGTGGTCTGATGTATGTCAGGAAAATGATGTTAACACTGGTTTGAAAAATTTCATGGATAAATTAGTGAGGTTGGTGGACGAGCATGTTCCACTTAGAAAAAGGTCTGTAAAGGGAAGCGGTGCACTGAGATGTTGAGTTAAGATCTTCAAAGTGATAAAGCTAAGGTAGCTGCTCATAAAATAGGGTACTTTTTAGATAGAAGTCTGAGAAATAAGGTTTACAAGTTAAATTACATTAAAAAGAAAGAATAAGAAAAAAATGAGGTTCTGTAAATGATAGTAAAAAATTATGGAAAACTTTGACTGAAATTTGTGTGTAAGATGTCACACAATTCTGTAGTATGTGGAAGATGCCGGTCAGTTCATCACCAGGCCATGTGATGTAGCTAATTACTTTGACAACTTCTTTATCATCAAAGTAGACAGCTTAAGATCTCGCATGCAATTAAAAGATGTCAATTTAACATGCAACACTCTTAATAGGATTATAAGCGATAAAACATTGAAAGTTGTGAAAGTGAGAGTACCATCTCCTGGCACAACTCCTGGTATAGATAACCTGGATGGAACATTTCAAAGATTGCAGCTAGGCCGCTTTCCAAACCAATATGTCATATTTTTAATAGATGCCTAGTCAGTTGGACCTGAGCTATGGAAAGAGTCCAAAATCATACTATTACCCAAAGATGGAAAAGCAGGTTTTACTGGCTCCAACTGTAGACCCATTAGTATACTCCCTGTGCTGAGTAAGATTTTTGAAGATAATTATTGTAATTATTAATAATGATGTAATTATTTCAGTAGAAATGGAGTACTTACAAAAGCACAGCATGCTTATAGACCCAGGGCGTTCTACTAGCACTGCATTAGTGCACATGAGTGATAAATGCTTAACATGTATGGATGACAGGAGATGAGCTAGAGCTGTGCTCTTGGATTTTACCACAGCTTTTGATGTCATTGACCAGAGTATTCTTATTGCAAAGCTCAAATGTTGTGGATTTTCAGTTACTTCTCTGGCAGAACACAGTAAGTATTTTTCAATAGCAGTTTTTTCAGACCTGCAAAAAAAATAAAAAATCTTGCGGTATTCCACAAGGGAGTTGCTTGGGTCCACTTTTATTTTCAATTTTCATAAATGGTTTACCATATTTTATTAACAATTCTGATGTAGTTATGTATGCTGATGACTCAACTTTGTTCTGTGTGTAACCAACTTCAGTGGACCTGAGAGAGAATTTACATGTTGAGTTGCATAGCATTAACAAATGTGTGATAATGAACAAATTAGTTCTAAACACTGACAAAACTAAATACTCCATTTGGTAGTAGGTATGTTCTTGCTAATGCCACTGCACTTAATCTCTATATAGATGGGATCAGCTGAGCAGCACACAAAGACCATATTACTGGGTGGTAATTTCTTGTTTTGGTCTGATCAGATTGATCACATTGTTGCCATGATGGGAGAGGGCAATGCAACTTCAAGGAAATGTTCTGCATATGGTCCATCTTCTGTTATGACTGTTGTTTTTTGGTTACATGTTCTGTCACACCTGGAGTATTGCCCAGTTATTTGGTCAAGTGCTGCTGAGAAACATCTAAAAAAAAACCTTCAAATTGCACAGAACAAAATAGCCAGATTAACTCTTCATTGTTGTTTCTTGTTTCTGTGTGTGAGATACATTAACGATTATCATGGCTAAGTGTGAAGGATAAATTCAAATCTTATCTTTTGTTTGTGAGAAAAGTGATTTGGAATAATGTACCACGCTCCTTTTGTGAAAAAATAGTATACACTGATTTTTCTCATTTGTATAATGCACATTGAGTTACTGGTTATATGGTGGTGCCAAGTCCACAAACAAATTATATGATGAGAATTGTTCTTTATAGAGCTTCTGCTTAGAAAATGCTCCCCATCAACATCAGACAGACTAAAAATAGATTTTCTTTTAAAAAAGTTATTAAAACAAAAATGATGAATGATGAATCTCATATAGATGTTATTCTGGTTTTTGCTCTTTCTGAACCTTTGATTGTTTTCTTTTATTTTTGTTTTTGTGTATTTGTGACAATGTTATTTTCATTTTCATTGTAGGTTATTTTCTGATCTTTATATTTGGCTTGTTTTGCCTTTTTGTTTCATTGATGTATTGTGATTTTAATTATTGTTTGTTTTTATTGTTGTTGTTTTTGTTTAGACCCCAGGAAGACTAGCAACCACTTTGTGGAAGCTAATGGGGATTGAAATAATGAATAAAGAATAAAGTTTCCTGAGGATGACATTAGTGCGCTCTCTTGTCAGGACAATCTTCTGCTCCAGCTGCCGAGTTGAGCCCCACAGCCCAGGCACACAGATCCAGGAGTAAGAAGAAAACCCCCAAGGATGGCCAGCTCAGGCGAGAGCTACACAACCAAGCAGGTATGACACACGTTTCTTCTGTATTAGTTTGAAAAAAGGAGAAAAGAGAAGTACTACAAGAAGGAAGTAGGATTACTGCTAGTTATGGTGTGTCAGTCAGGTGGTGTAAACACTGTCATCCTTATTGTGATATCTCAACAACCAACATCACCGTGGGGTTCAAATCTGCAGTTTTGAGGGAAATATCTCAACATCTATTGGATGCACTGACATGAAATGTAGCAGAGACATTCATGTCTCCCTCAGGGTGAATTATAATAACTGAGGGGGACTCATTGACTTTTCGTCTAGTGGCATTATCAGCTCAAAATGAGTGACATTCCCGTTCTTTGTTCTAAGTGCCAATTAGCAAATGTTGGCATACTAACATGCTAAATGTTAAAATGGTAAACATTATACCTGCACTGTCATTGTAGGCATGTTAGCACGCTGACACTTCACTTGAATAGCCTCACACAGTCGTTAGCATGACTGTAGACTCTTGTTCTTGACAACTAGCAATATTTATGGTTTATCTCATAATTTCAACCAAGTCTTGGTATTGCTTTTTTGTTTGTCAATTTTTCAGTCTATTAAAGCAATATTTCTGTCTTTGTTATCACCAATCATCATTCATATGCAGAACTCCCCCCTCCACCAGCGCCTCCTCCTGCAGACAACTCTCTGCAGCTCTTGGCCGACGTTTTGAGCCGCAGCCGAGCAGACAGTGAAAGAAAAGAGGGGAGTGACTCGCCTGTTCTTCAGAAGAGGGGAGAGCATTTCTCACTCCAGAGGAGAGGACCTACAAAGTGGTCATCACAGGGTATGTAGCATGTACAATATATTGTACTTAGCTTTTAAGCTTCTATCATTGTGTATCTGTCAACAAACTGAACATTGAAGAACAATTTCTATGACAACACGTCACCTTGCTTCAACAGCTGGATCTCAAATGGATGTGTATTAATAGTATTGTCGGGCTTCATACAAATCCCTTTTGGCCTAGAAAAAAACAACTGCCACCAGAGTGTGCACACATATTAGTTCATAGAAGCAGCTCTGGTCTTAGTGGCAGGGGGTCTCTTTTCATCTGCTCCATCACTTAGGATTTAACCTATATAAACACAGCTGCAACTTTGAGTGATTTGTTTGTCCTCTGTAGATGAGAATAATGTAATCCAGTATGGACAGTCCTGCTTCCCACCGAAGGTCCAGATGTCAGGCTATGGGTCCCTGGGTGGAGGAGTCTTTCCGCGGCCCTCCACTGCTGGCCGGAGGAGAGACGAGGTATGTCCACATTTACAGAAGGAACTGCTGAACTGAGCTGAACTGACATTGTGTCTAGATAGTGTGGGTCATGGCCAGTTTAAAAGTGAACTGAGGGCAGTTCTAGTTGCTTGTCAACTTGCATAGGACAGTTAATGGCAGATGTCTCCTGTGGGTTTTTGACTTGTAGACAAAAACATAGTGACCAAAAAAAAGGCTTAGTTTACATTTGTTTTCTAAATTGCATTTCCTAATCCTTGAGGGGAAAAGGCAAGAATATTGAGCCTAAATCAAGGTGGTTAAAAAAAAGTATGTATGCTATAAGATAAAACGAATTATCAAACTGATATTCCACCAAAAATCTGTCCTTTGATTCTGAAGCATCCAGTTACAAGTAAAAGTCCTGCATTCAAAATCTTTAGTAAAAGTATTTATTATCAGCAAAATGTAAAGCACTAATTAGAGTATTATATCATATAATTTGTTATTGGATTATTACTACAAATACATTAATATGTATTTTAGCATTTTAATATTGTAGGTAGGTATTTTATAGACCTATGGATGGTATAGATGGTAGTTTAAAGTAGTAACTATAGCTGTCAAGAATACAAATTATGACCCTCAGAAATGTAGTGGAATAGAAATAGAAACTATCATACAAATGTAAAATATCTCAAATTTATAAGTACAATTTGTACAATGAAGTACAATTTCTGTATCTTTTTGTGGTAGAAGTTGTCACTATACTTATTTTCTCTATCTCTGGAATTATTGTGCCGGTAAGTCATTTTCTACACATGAAAATCAGATCTGTAATCTCAGCTACACTATAAATCTGAATTACTTGGCCACTTTATCAGAATATCCATGTTTCTGGAACTAACCTGTATTTTAATGACACCATCACTACAGTTGTTTGCACCCATCCCAATGCTCACTGTATTGTGTTTGTTTCCTTTCAGAACCTCATGTAGACAGAAGCTGATTACATGACATCGTCCTTTTTCCTCCCTGGGTTTCCTTTCTGTGCGAAACATCAATCTGTTGCCATGGTATCTGATGGAAAACTGAAGACAAAAGGGAAAGCGTCTAGGCTTGCCACCTGCCTTTTCACAAACTATTTGTATTCTTTTTTTAATTTAATCTTGTGATTTCCTTCACCCCTCCTCCGTGTATATAGACATATTTGCATTTTTTTAAAAGATGTGATCAGATATAAAATGGATATGGGGGTTTAAAAAAAATATTGTATTTTTAGGCAATGGGAAGTAAATGTAACTATTACATATTGTACAGCAGATTATTGAATGTATCTTCTGTTTACTCTTGACCATGAAACCGTTGATGATGATGATGTGTGTGTTTGACGCAAGACTGGAAAAGACATGAGGCAGAAAATGTTAATAAACCATCATGTGGGTGTGTGTGTGAGTGAGTGTGTCAGTGCATGTTTGTAGTGTTTGTGTGTGTGTTTTACCTCTCATCTCTGTGTGGCTGTGTAGTGTGGTGCCCCTGTAGATCACCAGTGTGTTAGTTCTGTCCAGATTTTTAAACTGACCAATAAAATATTTGTTACAAAAAATGTGTCTGTCTGTGTTTGAATTACACTTACTATTACTGAAGGACAGCTGTAGCATTTTTAGCCATGCTAGATAGCTGCAGCTCTAGTATACTGGGTTGCTGTGAATGACATGTTAGTCTGTCGTTGGTCTGCCAATTTGTTCCAGACTAAAATATATAAATTAATTGCCAATTGAAATTTCATCACCAGAGGATGAATCCTAATGATTTTAGTGATTCCCTGACTTGTTGTCTGTAGCACCACAATGACATTTTTGGGCATTTCTTGGGTGAAATTTTGCTGACTATTATTGGCTGGATTGCCATGACATTTGGTACACACATTCATGTCCCCCATCAGCATGAAATGCAGTCAATTTGGTGAACCTCTGACTTTCAGCCTCAATCAGCATGCAAGATGGTGAACATAGTAAACTGTTTACAAGCTACACAGTCAGGTTAGCATGTTAGTATGCTAATGTTAGCATTTAACACAATTACTAAATGCCGCCTCACAGCATGTACAGTCATAGTCTTGTTAATATGTAAAAAAGTAAATACTTATGTCTTAGAACTGATTAGTCTTCATTTGCACTGGAAAATACTACCTTCATGATATTCCAGAAAAAATAATTTTCATACAAACTACTTTGTGATGAAAGCAAACAAAACAGTGTTTTGTGTGACATGAAACAGAATGTGTGTGTGTGTGTGCTCATGTGGCTTAATTTAAATGCCTTGCCAAGAATATAAAGAGAAGGAGGGAAAGGAAGACGGGGAGTGAGCTCAGATTTTTCCACCAGAGCCAAAATGTCCCTGAGGTCTGAATGAATTTGGATTTTATAATCTCAGGTTCTCAACACACTGATAACACTATAAAACTAGTGTATGAATTCATCTTCAGATCAGTTGTGAGGATACTTGTTTTTGAATATAGTTTAATGAGAGCAGGCTACTTTCATCTCTGTGAAACATGACAGCAGTGGGATATGAAAGACTTTCTTTATGTCTGCACCTTTATCTGCTGTGTATGAGTCTCTCGTGTGCAGATCTCAGTTGAAGTGATATTTTGGCAGGGAGGCAGTGCATGGGATGGCGGGGAAAGTGAGTTGGACTCAACTGCCTTTGGCAAATACCCACTGGGTCCCGCCAGTCTAGGAGGATAATGGTAATCCGATGCAATTTAGAAGGGTTATACAATTTTATGCTTTTAGGCCTCTAGCATGGATTAGGGTCTCTGCGGTTTACAGACATCCCCACACACACAGACGGTGTAGCTCGAGCAGCCAAAGTCAGTTTACTGGGGCCATTTTACAAGTGTCCACAAGTGTTCTCCACTTAATCCACAGGATTATTTTTTGTGTATTTTCTCATGCTGTGAAACACAACAAAAAACATGTATTTTAACTTATTTATCTTACTTCAAAAATCCCCAACAGACTAAATTTCTCCACAAAGAAGGTCAAATACCTTGTTAAAATTACATACACTCCTTTTTCACTAAAAAAAATCCAGCATCAGTACACATATTTCTAACTTCAGCAGTTTAACTAGACACAAGATGTCTCCTACTTCACTGAAAAGTTCATTCTCAGTACATGTGTGCTGCAGGCTTGAAAGTTTAAGTTACAGACAGGTCCTCGATTGACTTCCAGACTAGTGGAGATGCCAAAAAAGTGTTCTTGTACATACACTACTTCAACTCAGATTCAAGGTGAACACAGAGAAACTTTCCCCCCTCATGTGAACATTTCTGTGTCAAACTGTGCATATAAATCATTTTGCACACTGAAAAATCAAACATCCAAGTCAAGTACCAATTAGCAAAACCCATCTCTGAGTGGTGGAAGACTTTAAAATCGACACAATGTGATGTTAAAATGAACTGTGATTCACAGCCAAGGGCACACATACCCCAGGGGAGCACTTCTGCAGTTGCCAGGGGTAAGTGGAAAGATTGTGGAATACCTCAGCTAATCGAGAAAAAAAATGAATTATGATTTGGTAAAAATATACACATATTTAGGGAAAAAAACATAAAGAGCTACTATAAACATGCCTTTTGCCAAACACCAAAGTACCACATGCTGTGATTGAGATCATAAAAACAAATGAGAAGATGAGCAAAGAAATCAAAATCAAAAGCTAAAATGAATGGATTTTAAAAGACTAGGTCTAGACTAAAGGTCTAACTTTTGCTGCAAGTGGTAGTACAAATATAAACCTATTGAAATACTGAAAAATAGAAAAAAAAATTACATGATCACAGAACCCCTGAGGCCCCTGTGCCAGCTTAAATGTACCTGAGCAAGATGCTGTATCACTGTCAGCTCCACAGCTGTTCATCTGTACCTGATCCTCTATGTAGGATCAAATAACTCATCAGCAGCTGCTATTTTCATGATAAATATATAAGGAAACATGTAAAAAAAAAAAATCTGCATCAATAAAAAATGACTGATGACAGAACATTGATTTGTAGTAAGATTTACCGGAGAACCTCAACGAGAAAAACAGTTTTATAGAAAATGGTGAATCAATCTTTATTGCAAGACTTAATAAAAGGTGCCACCTAGTGGTAATAACTAAGACATGCATGATGAATGTGATGCCCATTAACCTTATCGTACCGCTGGTCAACAGTAAAGTCCTCTGGAGCTCAAAGGTGCTGCACTTTATGCAAAACTAAATGTAAATTACCAAAAGCTCCACTGATGTCTTTAAGACAAGAGTTACTCTTAAAAAAAAAAAAAAAGCACAGAAGCATTGTTGCTGTTTGAGGCTTTTGATATCACTGTAAAAGCATTATCAGAAGCAAGTAGAGGCATCAGACTGATGATGTCAAAGGCCTAAACTGTTCATATGATAGGACATCAACATAATCAATCAATGACACATAAATAATTAATCGCATTATAATTGAATTGTAAATCCTTGTTCATTTGCCATTAGCAGATACAAATCCTCTCTGAACAGTGGTCAAGAGAGCTTCTGAAGAACTGACGTCTACATGAACACAGATTGTGTTTAGGCTTGTGACATCATCAGCCTTACAGCACATATGTAGACATGATATCCTTTAATTGTCACATGCTATGTCTTAGCAGGCTGTATATGTTGTACAAACTCTCACTATGTATATAAATAGCGTAACTTGCACTTGTGCTCCAGAGTTTGATAACAGATTAGATTAGTGTATGTTATATTTATTTTGTATATTACATACTTAAGACATTACTATATTTACTACATTATACTATATTATATTCTACATGCTATATATTATACTATATTATTAGAGTATATTATTATGTTTACCATATTATCACATTATAATATTTTAGTTTATTACTATACTAATACAGACATAGTTATATATTACCATTTATAATATTCTATTCTACTTGTTATAGGTGTTCCATAGTTATTATGAGGGATAGACAGATGAAATCACACCATGCGTGCTGTTCAAAATACTGAAAAAAAATGATTGGATTGATTTTATGTAGATGAGTGCATTGCACAACTTGAATTTCAATAATATTGTATTCAAGCTGGTACAGAGGATTGTTTTTAAATGATGCAGCATCAACAAATAGGTAGTAGGATTTTCCCAAAACTGAAAAAATGCCAAGCGAAATGTAATTAAAAACGACAGCTGACTTCCTTTTAAAAAATTAAAAATAATATTTATTGAATGAACTTTTCCAGCATTGCTAAAGGTAAGCCTATTGCGGACCATGAGTTTACTGTGTGTGGTTGTGCAGCATTTTGAATTGAAAGCCCTGTGTCATCAGTATTACTGAGTTGTGCGCAGCGCTTTAACAGTTTTGTATTTTCAGCAGATTCCCTAAAACACAAAACTCATCCTCTGTGATTGGTTGCGGCTCAGCATGCTCCATTGTTCCATCAGCCCGTTTGTTCGCTTGGTTTCCTGTGCACAAACAAAACTTTCCTGCCACTCTGGGCAATATTGGGCTCCTGTGTGCTTTGGCAACCCGAAATATTGGAATCTCTGACTTTTTCTGAAGGAAAAAAGACAAAGGTAGGTAATTAATACAAAAAAAATATGCTGTATGTATGCACATGTGCAATATTCATATTTTAATAGTTACAAATTCGTTTTTTTCATGGCTGAATTTGCCTGTTAACCTCTTGAACCCTGATTTTGACGTACAAAAAATGCTTTAAATAGCATAAAAATTAGGGGAATAAATCCACTTTGGATGTCAATCAAAATTTTAAAAACTCTAAATGTCTCGTGCATCATTTTATACACATTTCCCAAAGTACAGCCTATCATTGGAAACCTTATGGTCTTAAAAATTGCATTTGTATTAATGGACCCAGTCACTCAGTCTGTCAGTGCTAGAGGTTAATGACATGTCAGACTGAGCTGGCTGCTTGCCAACTTTGTACATTTCCTCTCAGTGTTATTGACTAACGAGTAATGTTTCTATCATCAGATCTATCTATAACTCCAGCATATCATTGTGGCATCCCTCTTAATGCATTTAGATATTGTTTTATTCATATCCCAAGTGTTGCACCATGCTCTGTAACAGGAAGCACCAGCTGTAATTGGTATAGCTAGGCCCAGATGTGGTGAGGCCCTGACCCTGCTCTGCTCCTCTCCGTGTGTCAGTCAGTGTTTTTTGGCAGGATGTACAGCTTCATGGGAGGTGGGTTGTTCTGTGCCGGAGTCGGGAACATACTCCTCATTGTCTCCACGGCAACTGACTACTGGATGCAGTACCGTCACTCCAGCAATTACATGCACCAGGGCCTGTGGCGGTACTGTGTGCCTGGGAAATGCATGACACACACAGACAGCATCGGTAAGAGACCCAGGAAGATCCTCATTTATATTTATTAGTTCGCTGACAATCAGTCCGTGACCTCAGCACTAACCCTGAGGAGGGGCTACTTTTCCTTAGAGCTGTGTTGGAGTGTTTGATAAAATATGGCTTAGACTCCCCCGCATAAGAAGTTGAAAATGTATTTTTCTGTTATGCAAATTACCAAGAAGTTACCAAGAAGTCTTTTTTTGTGTGTGTGTGGAAGTGCTGTATTAAGAGATTACCACTTATAAGCTTACAGGTTATTTTGGAGACTCTAAAGGAATAGTTTGCATTTTTATTTGCACCAGTCATGTAGTGCACACTTCAGGTAAAAAGGGTTCATTTTCAGTTCAGTTCAGTATCCTTCCTTTAACGCAATCAATCTGAAACAAACATATTACCAAACACTAGATGGCAAGCTAGAGCTGTGTGTCCAGTATGAAGAAACCCAGAAATGACTGTGAGAATGAAACATTGCTGACTATCTGTGTCACATTAGTAGTGAGACTTGAAAGATTTTGACATATTTTGTAGTCTTCTCTCCCAGGTCTCAGACTTAACTTGTCTTCCTCTCTCCCACAGCGTACTGGGATGCCACCCGGGCCTTCATGATTCTGTCCCTGCTGGCTTGTTTCATTGGGATTGTGATCGGTGTCATGGCCTTCATCCACTACTCCTCCTTTGACGGGTTTGACAAGACATTTGCAGCTGGCATCCTCTTCTTCATCTCCTGTAAGCTGCTCGTTTAACCACCTTTGATGCAGTGTACATGTAGATGTTGCACTGTTAAACCTGATCATTTTATCTCGTTCAGGCTTCTTTGTGCTACTTGCAATGGCTGTCTACACAGGAGTGACAGTCAACTACTACGGTAAACGCTATGGCAGCTGGCGATTCTCCTGGTCCTATATAATGGGCTGGGTGGCAGTGGTGCTCACATTCTTCTCAGGTATGCATCATGGCACTTTTAACAACTGTAAACAGAAGTGGAAACCATATATTCCTCATTCTAATGCTCATATTTTGTAGATTAACCTCATCTTAATCTCGCTCTTTCTAGGTATCTTCTACATGTGTGCCTACCGGATGCACGAATGCCCAAGAAACTCTAACTCACGCTGACCTGTTTTAGACTTAAGAACAGATACACACACACACATACACGCAAGCACTGGTCTATGATAAACAGCCTTGAGGAGTCACTCAAGGCTGTTTGACTCCTGACTCCTATGAACTTTCTAACCATTTCCTGTAAACTTAAATATTCATGAACAAGCAAAATAAATGAGAAAACTCTGCATCTGTCTGTCCTCTACATTGTCTTGCTATAGTTCAGCAATAATATCTAAATGGAAGCAGAGGTGCACTAAAGTGTCTGTGACGCTACTACTGGTGATGATACAGCTCCTTGTACTTATCAGTGACTTGCACTTTAGGGTGATAAATATCTTCCACTTACAGAAAACATGTCTGTGCTGGATCTACTTATTTAAGTTTATACACAACACAAGCTGTGTGTTGTAAATGTTATAAATCAACAGCTATGTGATTAATGTAATTTCATGGAGGGTCAAATTTAAAAACTAAAAACAACAAAAAGAGGCATCTGTGTGCATCTCTACATGTGAGTAGTAAAGCAGATTTTACATTCAATGACATCCAAAATCAATACCAGAATATGATGTCGTGGTAACTGTTATGAAAAGATGTTTTGATGATGAAAAGACGAGCAGTGGGTCCAAATTCAGAAATATATTTATTTAGTGTTATTGTGCAAAGTATCGTGAAATAGCAACCATTTCAGCCTCATAAACCAACTTAGAAAAGGAAGACACACTGTGGTAATGCAGACATTAATAAACTGGTTTAACTGAACGCAACACAGACGGCTGGAAAGGCCGCCTACCAAAAACAAAGTCACAGTGTAAGTGCAAAATTTATGAAAACAATCCAAAAAAAGACGTGGTTAATGTGTTTGAATATAGGGATTTAGAACTCTGTGATATTTCAAAAGCAGTCATCCTTCACAACAAGCTCGGAGCAGAAGCTCATGCAGGTCTCGTAAACCTCTAGTTTAGTCGACCTCCTCGATGGTGGGGCCGGCTGACGCCCCTCCTCCAGGAGCACCACCAGATCCGGGGAAACCACCTGGCATCCCCCCTGGCGCCCCTCCTGCACTCTGGTACAGCTTTGTCATGATGGGGTTACACACCTTCTCCAGCTCTTTCTGCTGATGCTCAAATTCATCTTTTTCTGCCGACTGAGAAAAAAAAGAGAGAATTACTTTGCAACTTGCACTGTCAGAGCTGAAAAACTGAATTCATGCCCATACTGCAGAAGTTTATAGCCACGAGCCCAGACTAATCCCTCTACCCTGTACCTGGTTTCTGTCCAGCCAGCTGATGACCTCGTTGCATTTGTCCAGAATCTTCTGTTTGTCCTCGTCGCTGATCTTATCCTTCAGCTTCTCGTCCTCCACAGTAGACTTCATATTGAAGGCGTAAGACTCCAGGCCATTCTTGGCACTCACTTTCTCTCTCTGGACATCATCCTCAGCCTTGTACTTCTCTGCTTCCTGGACCATACGCTCAATGTCCTCCTTGCTCAAGCGTCCTGACCGGCAAGAGAGCAGAGGATAGATTTTTATTTCAAATAAAAAACGCACGGCTACACTATTCAAGATACAGCCATTAATTCCTTCCCAGGTTACCTTTGTCATTGGTGATTGTAATCTTGTTCTCCTTCCCAGTGCTCTTGTCGACCGCAGACACATTCATAATGCCGTTGGCGTCGATATCAAAGGTCACCTCAATCTGAGGAACTCCTCTAGGGGCAGGAGGGATTCCAGTCAGCTCAAATTTCCCCAAAAGGTTGTTGTCTTTGGTCATGGCTCTTTCACCCTCGAACACCTGCGGATATAATACCACATGATGTCAATGTCAATGTATAATGTCAAATTTAAACCATTTTTAGTTTGACAGCAGTCAGGTGTTAGTCGTACCTGAATGAGGACACCAGGCTGGTTGTCCGAATAGGTGGTAAAAGTCTGGGTCTGCTTTGTGGGAATAGTGGTGTTTCTTTTGATGAGTACAGTCATGACTCCTCCAGCAGTCTCAATGCCCAGGGACAAGGGAGTCACATCCAGCAGTAGCAGGTCCTGCACATTCTCCGATTTGTCGCCTGACAGGATGGCTGCCTGCACAGCTGCAGAAACAAAGGGTGCATTTTCAGTTTAAACGCGCAGCTCTTTGTCTTCATTTAGTCAGCGTTACATTTATAGGCGTACAAGCATCATACCTGCACCATAAGCCACTGCCTCATCAGGGTTAATGCTCTTATTGAGGTCTTTTCCATTAAAGAAGTCCTGCAACAGCTTCTGGATCTTGGGAATACGTGTGGATCCTCCCACCAAGACAATGTCGTGAACTTGGGCCTTGTCCATCTTGGCATCACGGAGAGCCTTTTCTACAGGCTCCAGGGTCCCACGGAACAGGTCTGCGTTCAGCTCCTCAAACCTGGCCCTGGTGATTGATGTGTAGAAATCGATGCCCTCGTACAGAGAGTCGATTTCGATGCTGGCCTGAGTGCTGGATGACAGCGTGCGCTTGGCCCTCTCGCAAGCAGTGCGCAGACGACGCACCGCCCTCTTGTTGTCACTGATGTCTTTCTTGTACTTGCGTTTGAACTCGGAGATGAAGTGGTTGACCATGCGGTTGTCAAAGTCTTCACCACCCAGGTGTGTGTCACCTGCCGTGGACTTCACTTCAAAGATGCCATCTTCAATAGTCAAGATGGAGACATCGAAGGTGCCACCACCCAAGTCAAAGATGAGGACGTTTCTTTCGGATCCAACCTGAAATTTGAAAAAATATAAAACCTTACAACACAGTACAAAACTACTGTACTTTACTGGTCACAAATATCACATTTTGGAGTATAAAAACTGGCACAAATGGAAAAATAAGTCCTCAAAATGACAGGTAATAGTGCAATTACAAGTGGAGTTACTGACTTGCATATTGTTACCTTTTTGTCCAAGCCATAAGCGATAGCAGCAGCAGTTGGCTCATTGATAATACGAAGGACATTAAGTCCCGAGATGGTCCCTGCATCTTTGGTGGCCTGGCGCTGAGAGTCATTGAAGTAGGCAGGCACGGTTACTACAGCATTTGTTACGGTCTGCAAAGAGAAAAATGCAATTCACAGTAGTTAATTATGTTTGTGAGCATTAATTCTATTTTTTTTTCATCATATTAAGTTACATTTGAGCTGACAAGTGCAACCATAGTAAACAGGACACAAATAATGCAGAGTTCTGTTTATGTTTGCATGTTTTGCAGGGAACATGTATAGAAGAATAGAAGTAATATGGTAAAAGCACAGAAAATGTTACCATGAGGTGTGTATTACTCATACAAACCTTCTCTTTTGTTAACAAACAAAAATGAAGTTTGGAAAATGTATTTTGTAAAAAAAAATAAAAACAAAGCATGCAGGGTTACCTTGCCAAGGTATGCCTCTGCAATCTCTTTCATTTTAATCAGCACCATGGAGGAGATCTCCTCTGGGTAGAAAGTCTTGGTCTCGCCCTTGTACTCCACCTTTACTTTTGGACGTGAAGCATCATTAATAACCGTAAAAGGCCAGTGCTTCATGTCTGACTGGACGACGCTGTCATCGAACCGACGTCCAATAAGACGCTTCGCATCTGAGCAGAAATAACAAAGGCAATTAATAATCAGAAACATAATTTATTCACTTATCATTCATTTGTCTGTAAAAATGCTTCTTACCAAATACTGTGTTGTTGGGGTTTAAGGCCACTTGGTTCTTGGCTGCATCCCCAATCAGCCTCTCAGTGTCAGTGAAGGCAACATAACTGGGCGTGGTCCTGTTTCCCTGGTCGTTGGCGATGATCTCAACTTTGCCGTGCTGAAACACTCCTACACAGGAGTAGGTTGTTCCCAGGTCAATGCCAACTGCTGGTCCCTTGGACATGGCTCCTGAGATAATGATAAAAATATCACTGATAAATTGTTAAATCATGACGCACGGGTAATTCAGATGTGTGACAGACGAGCAACTTAAGCCCTCTCTGAGCACCGTGGTTAGCTAGCTACCATGTACATTTGTAGTATGCAGTAATGAGGCTATTATCAGAGTCTGAGTTGCTCAAACAGAAGTGGAAACAAACTGTCTGGGTGAAGTGAGGGTCCCCAGCACCTGTTTTCAAGCCTCCCCACTTTTGACAGCATGCCAACGGCTGATTTTGTTATGGCAACAACAGACAACAAGGAGATGTGAGCCTGCTCCAAAAATCAGGTTAACAGTAGCCTGATAATTAGACTGTACTACCATTTCATTTCACTTCATTATTATTTAATCATAGCACTGAAATTTTGAAAAATTAATTCCTGCTTTGAAAAATATGAGGATTTTGCCGCATTTCTTTGTCTTATATACTAGTGAACTGAATATATTTAGGTTTATGTCTGTTAGACAAAAAAGCAATGAGTATATGTAACCTCAGGCTCTGGGAGATTATATTTTGTATTACTATTTCAAACTTAAAAAAAAAAAAATCAGCAATAAGCACAGTGATTTAGAGGTTATCTATATAACTCAGTAAGCAGTAACTTCTTGGAGCAGATCCCATGTTTAGTGTTGCTACAGCAGCAGACCATCAATTTACTATAATGTCAGCCTATATTAAGCCCACATAGGAGGCCATTACTGCTACCTAAGGCAGTGATTTTCTAACTAGAGGATGGGTCCCCTTGGGAGGACACAGAGCCACCACAGAGGGGGTTCACATGACTAGGGGTGAAAAAGGATGAAGGATATAACAACCAGTCTGTGCCCTGATGATAGGAAGCATATTTAGATTCAGTTTACTAAAGTGCAAACAAGAGTCGTAACAGTGACTTGTGTAATTGTTCATTGTGTGACTTTTCCAGCTTCAACTTCTCCAGTGAGAAGATTCATTGATTTCCCATCTATGTTTGTTAATCACACATAAGAAGACATTTGAAAACATCAATTTTGGGCTCTGGGAAAATGTGATAGTTTGGTTTTCACTATTATCTAAAAAATTTATAGTCTAAATAATACTAAAATAATCTTTAGTTGCTGCGCTAGTGTCTGTTACAAGACTTTTGGAGGGGAAGAAAAGAAAACATTGCTGCTTATCAAGCCGAGTATGAAGCCATATCAGAAATATGAGGAAACCTATCAGGCTCTTAAGTTCCCTGCCAGTATAGGGGGAGAGCCTTCTGACTAAAATCTAAAATTAACTTGCATTTTTCATTTACACAACAGAAACTAATGGGAAACATGCATGTGATTAGTATTAGTTATTAAAGTATGTGATTTCAGTGCAATTCAACTTGGATCCTAGAGTGGTTTCCCTATGTGGTAATGTGGTTTGGAGGGCAGGGGATGATTCTTTTTTTCCCCAAATGGGGGCATAAAAGAAAAGACTGTAAAGATACTGCATGTTTATGCTGCATCATTAGCTCAGCCATCAGAAGCAGCTCCGGTCAGAGGGCGTGTCACATCAGATTTGGGAAGGGTGGAAATGGGAACTTTCTGGACCTTTCTTATCACTTCCTAGAAACTTGCGCTCCACACGCAAGGCGTTATTGTTCCTCAAAGTGCAGTCAACATGCATAAATGCATCACATCAACACAGATCAGCAAGGCTGCAAACCAAATCATGACGCACGTTACAAGCGTGTTAGCAGCATCATGTCACACTGCAAGTACCTGTTGTTCGCCATGTTCTCTAACTTTAAGCTAACATCAACAGAACTAGCGTTCAATATCAGATGTTAACCATAGTGTGTGCACGATAACATAATAAAAAGTAACGTTAAGGGTCGATTTAATAAGTGAAGTTTGTGAAAATTACGATGTGCAGCTGAATAATAGCAAAAACAACGAGTGGCGTCAGCTAACTACCTCAAATATTTGCTTTAACGGTTAATAACGTTTATTTAGCAGCCGTTAACACTAATGACGTAGCTTACATATGATTAGTGTAACTGTTAGTTAACGTTAATTTAAACGTTATCTCTCTGACCAGTAAAAGTTACTACAACACGTTATCTGACCAACTATACTCACCTCCGTTAAAAGTGTTGTTTTACGGTGTACAGTGACAGTTAATAATACTGCAGGATGGATTCACGCTGGGTGACTGTCGCCTTGACGGGTCGTCGGATCCCCGCTGTCTGTCAGTTGATCTGTCGGTCGGTCAGTGTGTGTGGGGGAGCGGCCGCGCCTCCTGAACAACATCCCCACTCAGAACTCTCTAGAACACAGGAGGAGCGATACGAGCCAATCCTGCTCCACCAATTTCGCTGCCTTTCTAAATTGTCCAATTAAAAAATATGGATAACAGATGAACAGCAGTTGCTACCAGGGCTGTGGAATACAAGAGGGCAGGCAAACGTTACTCCCCTGTCGTCAGACCGACCCCGCCCACTTTTGGGTGAAAACAAACGCTGCTGTAACTGCCTAATGGCACCATGCCCAAAAGCTGCTGTGTCGCATTTTGCACGTCAAACAATTAAAAAAAACAGTTTAAGATTTCCTTTACTTCCACAAAGAGTGAAGGACAGCTAAAGAAGAGATCTGTGGCTTCAGGCCATCTACAGAGAATATGAAAATGGTAAACTGTGGGATATGTCTGTGGCAAACACTTCATCACAGGTAAGTTAATGATGTTAAAGGTCAAAGTAGTGAATGTTGGTGCTGAATTGAAAGGGCATAGAACATTCTGGAAAGTTAAGGAAATCCCAATTGTAAGGGAAACTGCTATTTTTTCTCCCATCATTTTGTGTCTACTACTGGTGACAACCATTTTTGAAATTGGTCCAGTATTGAGTGAAAGCGCTTTGGTCAGCAGCTGCAAAATGTGCTGCAATGTAATCTGATGGGGCAATAGCACTTGTCAATTTACATCCACTAAAAGTGCTAGTTTTGCCATCGACAGGCTCAGATTGTTATTTTAAAGTGTCTGACAACATTATGGAAAGGACCATAGCGAGAAAAAAAACATTTTCATTTTTGCAAATCAGCTAAATATTCAGCTATGAGAGAGTTGGAGAGAGGAGTGCCGGGAGGAGTTTGTTGTGTTGGAGGTCAGAAAGCATTATTGCTTAGTGTTATCTAATAGATTTTCCAAGTCATGGATGAATATTTAGCTGATTTCAACAACAACTCACCTCTCACAAGATGTCAGGACAAGACCTTTTCTTGAGTCTTTGTTAGAACCAATTATAAACAATCCAGATCAAGTGAAAGGTAAGGAAAAACATTTTATATCTCTGTATGGTTCTTTCCATAATGTTTTTTGGTAAAGACAAGCACTTTTAGTGGATGTACATTGACAGGGCACTATTTCCCTGTTGGATTACATTGCAGCTGTTTGGTGGCTGCAGTGCAATACATGACCACTGTTGTCCCAATTAGTCACTTAGACACAAAAAGATGGGAAAGTAGGGCAGGTTGAAAAATACCAAAGTTTCACTTTACCATTAGCCTGTAACAGCTAGCTCGCTGGCACTGGCTGCAGCAAGCTGGCTTTTCTTCTGGTTTGTTGAAACATAGGTACCAAGTAAAACATCTCCACCTGCCTGTTCCCTGAAGTGATTTTAATTGCAGTCATAATAATCCAAATTCATACTGTATTTAAATGCTGCATTAACCCTTGCCCAGATGAAGTTGTGACCTGACGTGTTGCGGTAAGTGCATTGTCTCATTTCTGGTTGGCGGCATTTCTGTTACTGGTAGCATTTTTGCTGCTCTCTATCCCATTAATTTAGCTATATTCCTCATCACAGTGGCTATTTACCCACTGCACATTTAAACTTAAATTAGTTCTGCTCAAGTCTTCATAGCTCTCTCCTTTTAGCAACTCTCTTGCTAATCCCACAGTTGTTTACATGCTACTCAGATATTCCAATTACTTTAGCCTAGCAGTTAGCAGTCAACCCCTATTTCTGCAGTTAGACCTCTTTACACTTTTAAAATCTTAAAATAACAGTGACATATGCAACATATAAGAAAGAGATATGGTTAGAATTTACTTCATAACTTTATTACTGTTGTTCATGTAACACAATGTTTGAATTTACAATAATACAAACAGTGCTGCTGGCAAACTCATAGGCTGATTCATGATTTATGACCAACAGATGCCAGGACATGAAAACCATACACAATGTAGAATCCAACACTTTAAATAACATTAAGTAAAATATAAAATCACCTCTGAACATTTTATAACAAAACACATTATTTTGTATTATCAGTAATATTACATTTCAACAATATACAAGTTTTCTTTTAATCAATCTGGTCGATAAGGCATAGCTTATAACATATCAGACCTTTACATAGTAGGGTCATTTTGTCTGAAAATGGCTTTCACCCCTTTACATTCAATTGTATTGTCGATCGTATTTAACAATGTTTTCCTTTTAAGATAAAAAAAATGCCTAGTCATTTACACAAACATCTAACTGAGTTAGATTGACCTAACAGTGACTAACATCGTTGCCAGAAGCTGAGTCATGATGTCTGAGTAATTCTGATAAGGACACCAAAGGCACTTTATAGTGATTTTGATACAGCTATATCATCTAGGAACAGCCTGCATAAATGTCCATCCTGTCAGTTAGTATTGTGCCTTAGTGGAGATATTCTGAAAATTATGTTACATTAGATTAGCTTGACAAAACTTGACACAGTAAGTGTGGAACGGCACAGCTGATGACCAAGCTTTACCCAACATTGCCCAAGATGACTAAGGGGCTAAGAGAGACACAAATACTTCTGTTATAGCCTATGTGATTTTTATATAATGTTTACCTTTTTGTTGTGAATTCCTGGAGCCAAAAAGATTGGGAAAATATCTTTGTTACATGGTGTCAATTATTTTCATTTCCATAGATTCATTTTCCTGCTGTATAACTAGAATATGCATATAGTTGAGTTGTTTATATATTTGTAAATTGAATATCTTTGGGGTTTTGGACTGTTGGTGCTGTTGCATGTGTTAGTTATTTTGTGATCAAACACAACTTGCATCATATGAGCACAATAGAAACTGAAATAATAAAGTTGATAAAATTAGATTTTGGTCCTTCTTCAAGAAAAGGTCACAAATTTAATGTAGAACCTGCTTTGGTTTGATACTGTACTTAAGTGGTGCAAAGTCCTCAAAAAATGGCAGTTCCCTGCTTTGCTCAGTATACCGTTTGCTATTGTAAAAGTCTCCAAATGACATCCACATAAACAGAGACAGTGGCAGAATTTCAGTCTTTGTATTACTGGATCTCAGTGCTGCATTTGACATGGTCGACCACAACATATCAGTGGATTGACTGGGAACAAGGTGCGACTTTCTGGCAGAGTACTAAATTGGTTTGAATCCTACTTAAAGGACAGAGACTACTCTGTATCTGTAGATAATTACACATCCGAGAGGACAAAAACGACATACGTAGTTCTTCAAGGCTCCATTCCAGGGCCTCCTCTATTCAACATCTACATCCTTCCACTGGCTCAGATTATGGGCCATGATTTGGTTATTAACAACAAAATATGTTACCATTATTATGCAGATGACACAAAAATTTACATAACCATGTCACCAGGGGACTATGGTCCAATACATCCACTGAGTAAGTGTATTGAACACATCAATGAGTGGATGTGCCAGAATTTTCTTCAGTTAAGCAAAACTTAAGTAATTGTCTTTGGAGCAAAGGAAGAATGATTAAAAGTCAGCGCTCAGCTCCAATCAGTAATGTTAAAAACCACAAACCAAGCCAGAAATCTTGGTGTAGTCATGGACTTAGACCTGAATTTGAACAGCCACATTAAGATAATTACAAAGTCGGCCTACTATCACTACCTGAAGAATATATTGAGGATTAAAGGATTTATGTCTCAGCAGGATTTGTAAAAACTTGTCCATGAATTTATCTTCAGTAGACTTGACTATTGTAATGCTGTCTTCACAGATTTCCCCTAAAAACTGATCTGACAGCTAGAGCTGATTCAGAAAGCTGCTGCTGGAGTCCTCACTAAGACCAAGAACGTGGATCATATCACTCCAGTTCTCAGATCTTCACACTGGCTTCCTGTCTGTCAAAGAATTGATTTTAAAATACTGCTGTTGATTTTATAAAGCACTGAATGTTTTAGGGCCTGGTCCAGCACTGTCCAGACCTCTCAGGTTGTTTGGGACAGATCTCCTTTCTTTTCCCAGAGTCAAAACTAAACGTGGAGAAGCAGCGTTTAATTTTTATGCTCCACATATCTGGAACAAAATCCCAGAAAAGTGCAGCTTTCAGTTCTTTTAAATTGTGGCTGAAACTGAAGACTTTTCTGTTTGCTATTGACTTTGATTAAATCAAATAATTATTCATTTCATACACTCCAGTGTTACTTTTATTCTTGTATTTTATACCTATCTCACTCTATTTTAGCTTATTTTTGTTTCATATTCTCTTAGCTATTTAATGACTGTTTTTGGTTGTACATAAATGTCATTATGTGGCGTGTTTCTTTTGCACCTTGTCTCAATGCTTTTAATGTTATGTAAAGCACTTTGAATTGCCTTGTTGCTGAAATGTGCTATATAAATAAACTTGCCTAGCCTTGCCTTGTCTTAATTTGTCTACTGTCAATCAAGTTAGCTTATGTGATCTGTGGAAGAAATGAAATGCATTGTTAACCACACCTTAGTGCCAGTTTAAAACCCAGTGAGTCATTTTAGAAGCATCAAGGAAACAGAAATGTGGGTTAATACGTCTAAAATACACAATTTGTAGTGCAATACTAATATCCATGAGAGAATAGATACTGATATAAAGGTGGGTTCCTAAAAACAAAAAACAAGTGGGTCACAGAACTTCAAGTTTTATAAAAAGTCCAGAGATTGGTTTACAAATCTTTGTAATACAGAGTTTTGTAATACAATTTCTTGTTATTACTGGCCAACATATGCACAGACACTGATATATCTGTGATAAACCAAAATCAGCCAGCCACTATAATCCATGCATTCAAGAAAAGGTTTTACTTTCACATTCTCAAGCACTATCAGCAGTGGTTTTAAATAAAATATTTAAAGTTAAGCTTCAGGTTTTATAGTGGGTCACAGAATGTCAAGTTTTATAACAGGCCCAAGGATTGGTTTACAAATCTTGCAAAAGTTTTGTCCCGATGTGACCTTAAAAGAAGGGCTCCTCCTATGTTACAGTCACAACATGTTATCGCTCAGGTGTTGCATGTGACTGAGAGTGTGACTCAGCACACAGCAGGGTCTTATTACAGTCAATAGCTGCTCGTTTTCAATACAATTCAATACTTTGCGGTTAATATGACCCTGTGAAAGTATCAGAAAAAATAAAGGAAATGATAAGATCAGACAAAATTGAACTAATCATATGTACAACTCATACAATACAATAAAAGTGTAATATAGAAAATATCATCAGCGATAACATATAACACTGCAAATTTTACATTCATTTTTGAGCATGCTATGATGTATTTGGAGTTTGCGCAGTCAGCAAGTCTAGATGTGAAAAAGCAGATTTTGCAGAATTGCACAAAATAAAAGGGTGAACATCATGATATATTTATATATTTTACAACTATATATAAAACCCCTTTATTAACTTGTGAATTCTCAGGTTGTTACAGTACATGTCTGCACTAGCATAGGCTGAAGTCAGCTTCTTTTTAACATTTAAACATGATTAAAAATGTCAAAATTTACCACAGCATTGCTTGTTCACTGTGGCCTTTGCATTATGTAATTTTGGCTGTTAATAGACTGTATTTTTTGTTACCGAAGTATTCCCAAGAGCCCTTTTAGTGGATGCCTATTAAACTGCCATAAGTGTCACAAAACAAGATACTTGTTATGTCCCATGAGACTTACATGATTACCATTCATGTTTCGTTTGTAAGCATCCATACACACTTTTGTTCCCATTGAGAGTATATGAAACCTATTATTCCTCAAATTTCTTCAAGTCACATTCATGGACACATGAGAATGTTTCATAAATTGGCCTGGTATTGTTGCAAAGTGTAAGGGATGCACATGATAGAGCTCAATTCCCAAACACAACCTCGTGCCTCAAAGGGACATATGGAGGGAGCCATTATATGCTGAGAATTTAACCAAAATCCCTCTTTATTTATGGTTGTTCAGGAAAAATGGAAAAGATAGCATGCTTCCAGGAAACCCTGGGAATATAGCCAAAAGTATTTCATGCGTCATTAAAAGGGATTATTTGGTATTTTGTGTTACCAAGTGTTTTGTTCAAGTTCAAGTCAAGTTTGAGCACATAAATTCATTTTTGAACTTTGGGTACAGTACATGTAACCACAAATCTAAGGTTAAAGGTCCACTTACTTGATTTCAGAGCTTCCAACTGCATATTACAGGCTTCATTTAGTAAACAGAGCTGGCCCAGGAAGCCACCAAAGACCAACCTTGAACCATGACTGTGCTTACAATCTCCCTAATATGCAACCACTTATCATGTATTGCATTACTGATATTCTGCACTTTAGTCATGTGATGACACCTGAGCCAGCTCCATTTTCTGAATAAAGAGCTTGAGATGCAACTGAAAGCTTCAAAAACCATAAGAGTACCTTTGACCTTAGATTATTTTGGTTTGCAGTTTTTGGTGATGGTTCAAGTTTCAAGTCTTCAAGTTCATGTCTGAGTTGGGACTAAAGTAAATATATAGTAAATATATATCTTTAGAGAAACCATTTTGTTCAAGGACGCATAGCATGCATTTTCATAACAGTGCTTGAGTTTTAGACATGGATAGTTGGATCTTTTATTCAACTGTCCTGTGAAATATTTATATTTGTCACTTCCTTTTCAGCTACTTGGAGTAGGTGGTAGGAATCCATTAGTAATATGATGACAAATGTTTAAACTTGAAAGCTATAAACACTCACAAGCAACATGTATTCACCATACAGACGTGAGAATGGTATCAATCTTTTCATTTAACTCCCCACCACAAAGCAAATAAGTGAACTATTCCCTTAAAATTGGCTATTGCAGAATTGATGAGGATATATACTGAATTCAACATTTTACAGTTGAAAAATAAACTTGTGCTCTTTGAAAAACAGTTTAATGGTGACACTGTTTCTAAATGACCACAAACATGTATTTAGAATTTATGTAATACAATTTCTGGTAATTATTAGCCAACATGTGCACAGACACAGATATAACTGTGATAAACTCAAATCAGCCACTAATCCATACATTGAAGATCACATTACCTGATTTTACTTTCACATTCTTAGGCAACAAATCATCAGCGATGGTCATAAGTAAAATATTTCAGCTTTCAAATAGTTAAGCTTGAGGTATTGTTTGTCAGTATACAGACTGAAATTGAGTCACGACTCGTGAGAAAATGGGACGACATTTCTGTGAACTGTACTTTTAAATAAATGCTTTCTGTATCAGCTCTCTTTTTATACGCTGCAACCGTGTTTTTGATTATGGGTCCTGACCTAAATCTGCCACAGGACTATACCCTGTTGGTCTGAGTATATCCCAAGGGTGACTAAATTTGTTGCTTTTGGGTCCAGGTTTTGACTAAATGTGCCCTCAGTAACACTGATGGCATAGCTTGCAGACAAATGCTTATTTAGACAACAAAAGGGATTAAAACTGGCATTTGACATTGGATACGTCTCCAGTAATCCATCAGGCACCTTTTTCAGGCGGTATCCTCATGGTGCATTGTGATGTTCTTCAGGGACCAGGAAAGTTAGAAGTCCCTTTCGTCTCTCAGATAGGTGTGTCTTTTATTCGCAGACTGTACAAAATGGCTCTGAAATTTTCTATTTACAGTTAACAGCCTGAGGCCATAACAAAAACTGATCCATTACAAAACTCACACTCTGAACAATAATAATGACGCTTTTATCATATCAAAAGATCTCCAAAGAGGACTCTTGTGGTCAGGTCACTGATCCTGCTCTTTCATGGGCTTATGAAAAATAAAACATTTTTTGTATGTGTACATTATGGTTTCCTATGTGACACTCTCCTTGCCTGTAAACCAAGACAGCAATCAAGTGTTTTTCCACTGCATAACATCATTCTTGTTAATCATTATTGTTGCATTATTCTGCATAGGAAGTTACTGAATAGTTTGTTCTAACTGTGAGATGATTGCTAATGCATTACTGGAAGTTTAAAGCAACTGCGGGTGAGCGGCTGACAATTTCAATAACATAATGAGAGGTTGGTGCTGTAGGGAGATGGACTTGAAGGTTCCTATTCCAGTTGATTACACATGATATAAATAAACTTTGGAATACACAGTTTAATCTACACCATCTTCACCATTAGATTATTTGTTATTACTTAAATGCAGCAACTCGTTCATGAATGCAAAGCACCCAGATTTAATTTCCTGTATCTATCTTTAACTAACAAGCTTTTGTACTGCAGTTTTGCAGTAATATCACATTACTAATACAGCCAAGCTGTGGACATATAACATGAAGCTTATCATTTCAAATACGACCAAAAAACAGGCAAACAATTTGTATTTTTATGACTCTAATAAATCTTTAACACAAAGTTAAATGTGAACCTTTGAACCCAGAAAATGTGTGACTAATGATTTGAGATTGATAGAATCAGTTCATCTGATGTTAAAATTTTCAGTTTAAACAAGAAGTACAGTAATCATAGCCGCTGATTAAGACATTCTCCAAATTACTTTCTATCATTTTCTTAAAACATTAACTCCACTTTACCAAAATGTATAGAAATTCTACAAACATGCTCACAAATTATTTGTTATTGTCAAACACTGTCACCCTACACCAGTAAAATGCTACAGTATGTGGCAGAAAGCTGACAGTGCTGCTCATGATGCCATAAAGAAAAAAAAAGAGGTTACAATTAATGGAGGGTTAACTGAGGGCAGGTGACATGCCTAACTGTAAAAAAAACAAATTTATTTTAGATTAATTGTTATTCAAATTTCAAATGTATGCAATTCTGAGAAAAATAAAGGTGTTAAAGGCCCAACTCATGTTACACTATTGTCAGAGACGTTCCCTCACACGCCCCTTTGGGGGACAGTATAAATGAAGAGATCTGGTAGCCAAGAGCAAGACACATAATGAAGACTTACAGGTGAGTTCCTTGATTTTCCTTGTGGTATGAAAACTTAGACAATTTTAATTTATAATGCAGTAAAATAATACTATACACTAATGTAAATCTATTAATAAGAAACATTATTTTTGAATGTTCTCACTATATCATATATGAAAAAAGGCATTTTACAGATACAGTCTTTTTCATTTTGGATTGTTTGGGTGGCATTTCAATCAAATGTTTAAACTTCATAAATGCAAGATATTTTGATATTATGAGGAAGAACATAAGTTTCCCATCAATTAGCTCTTGATTCAAAGATACATCTGAATTTTAGTATTTCAGTAATTTCATGTCACAATGTGTCTTTTTCCTAATGAAAATGATGTATAATTATGCATTACTTATGACCCAGCTCAGGTAGAAGCCAGTCTTTCCTTATTCTTTCAAGTGACTACTTTTTGTAAATGTTATATAACAGGCTTAAGGAACCTTATTACCTTTATAGGCTTTTCCCTCATGTACAGGAAGGTTGATCTGTATTCTGTGACGTCAAAAATTTGGCAATTTTTGAAAAGTTTTCTTTCAAAACCCTCTCCTGTGAAAGAACATGGTGAATTCTTTGGTTCCTATTGTTTTGATGTTTTCTCACAGACTCGAAACAATGTGGCTGGTCCTCCTTGTGTGCCAACTTGGCCTAATTTCGAGGACTGAGGCACAGATACCAGATGGTTGCATTACTAGTGATACAAACAGAGCTCCAGGTTGGCTGCATTTTCTTTGATATGTTCTTTATATTCACACCTCCATTGTTGATTAATATTCCTTTTTTTTTAAAAATCTATCCCAGAAAACTCAGACATAACTGTGGTCTGCGGCACTGAGTATATGGACCTGAGCATCTACATTTGCCCAGTGTACCAAGCGCTTTACAATGAGTCCCTGATGGTCCTCAATAGTCAGTTCAACAAACCTGAATGTTTTGGGACACCTGACTGGAGCGTTACCCCACCAGTCTTAAGATTCAGTTTCCCCATAAATGGAAGTTCTACGTCCGTCTGTGAAAATAACTTTAAGGTATACAACACAATTGCTTTGATTTTCAAACACATGAACTTACTTATTTTAGCATAATATAAAAAACAAGGATTTACAAGTCATAATACTTTGAATTCATGTATCAAACAATAAATCTCAGGACTAATTTACACTATTTTCAGAGAAATATATATTTCTTTTTTGATAGATAATCAATCAAGTTGGTACTGGAGAATTTGCCGACTTCTCAAATGTCCAGTATGTCAACATCTCTGGCAGCATTACCTCTATAGACCCCTCTGCAGGTGTGATCACCTACCGCCCGGAGATCCTATACAAGTTCTCCTGCCTCTACCCGATGCAGTATCTCCTGAACAACACTCAGCTGGGCGTGTGAGTATGCCATGTGACACCCAGAATAACACCTGCACTTGAAGAACATGAAAGGAGCACGGACAAAACTACATTTTAATTTATCCAAATTTCTCATACATAATATGACTTTCTTTTCATTCAATACAGATCTGGTGTGACTCTTGCCATACGAGACAATAATGGGAGCTTCATCAGCACACTGAGTATGCAGCTCTACCAAGTAAGACCTGCTCTAGCTTATAAAATTGTACATGGAGTATTTTATAACATTTTATAATTTTTTTTGTTCTTACTTTTCTGTGGAACAGGATGAACAGTATCAAGAGATAATGAGTGTCCCACAAACAGGACTCAACCTGAAGACCAAGATTTATGTTGCAGTTAAAGCGACCAATCTAACAGAAAGGTAACTATGCTTTTACAGTGTCCAGTTTTCTAGTTAGTTATAGTCATAAAAAACACAATGAAAATGTTCCTTTTTGTCCTCAAAGGTTCAATGTGCTGCTGGACAGATGCTATGCAACAACAAGTCCATATCCCATGCTCACAACCTATTATGACCTTTTTGTAGGGTGAGTCGCATATACATAACCACATAGTGCTTGCTCTGGAACTCACCTCCAAGCTCTCTCTTTGTACTTCCCCATGTGCAGTCACATGACCCCTCTCTTTTTTCCCCAAGGTGTACACGTGACGCACAAACTAAGGTGGATCTCAACGGGGAGTCTCAGAAAGCGCACTTCTCCTTTGAGGCGTTCAGATTTGTGGAGCACAAAAATCTGACAGTTTCCACTTTCTACCTGCACTGCGTCACCAGGCTCTGTGAGGTGTCCATGTGTAGCACACTAATGCCTGTGAGTCTTGAGATGCATTATTTTGATTTGTAACTAATAGCTACATCATGTAGCAGAGTTTTGAATGTATTTTTTAAACATTTTGAACAGGACTGTTCCCAAAATCGGAGAAGGAGAGAGGCCCAGGATGTGGTGGTCAACGCTACAGTCACCTCGCCTGCTATAGTTGTGGGCAAACAGAGCACCGGTACAGCTTTAGGGCAAAGTATCACATAAAAAGATATACCTTCATCCTATCAGAATGACTTTTTACATGGTGACAATAACAGAAATAATATTTCCTCAAAAGATGCTATTTGTGATTTGCTCACCAATCTGACTTCCTGTTTAAGTCTGATGAATAATTCAGTATATATTAATATTCAGGATTTATCTTTTTTGTTAAATCCATAATAGCTGTTACGATAACAAACATCTTTTTTGTGGTACTCACACTTAAATATACAGTGTGTAAAAACATTTTTGGAAATTTGCTCTTTTTCTTCTTGCTGAGAGTTAGATGAAAAAATTGATTTTATTTGATCGAGTATCAAGCAGTATTGATCTCTTCATCTAAAACTCTCTGCAAGAAAACAAATAAGCGTATTTCCCCAAAACATTAGTTAATTTTATCAATAATTGTACAAAAACAGAATCTTGTTGATTTTGACTGTAGTTTTGGTTCAATTTTTCAGGAGATCCTCAAACATATGCAACTTCTTATGGTAAGAATCTTCATTACATGTGATGTATTTTCCACTGTGCATATTACATTTAATAATATACCCATGAAATATAATTCATCTGATATCTTAATGCTTTCATTCTTCCCTGCTCACACAGGTTTGCCATCTGAGAGCAACTACAGCAGCCCTGTAGTGGCTGTAATTGTCTGCATCGTCCTCCTAACTGTTCTCCTCGTCGCCATGGCTATTTACTTTGTGTTGTACATCAGACGGAAAAAAACAATCATCCAGTAACATCCTCTGACCGAGAGTGGAGCCCCTTCACCTCCCAACCTAAAGCATGGTCATTCAGCTGCAGAGATACTAATACAAGTCAGTTAGAAACACTAGTCAGACACATCATACTGTCATACCACTTTGTAGCTTTCCCATTTCACAAACATTATAACAAGGTGGTCAAACTTGCAACTTTAGAATCATTAAGAATCATATAGTGTATTAATGTGGAGATGAGGGCATGTAATCTGTACAATAATTGTGTATTATAATTGTTAGTTTTAATCATGTTGTCATAATGAATTATTTAATGAACTTTTGTAATCAGTCAGAATACTTAAGATGTTTGAAGTGAGCATGATGAAGAATGTATTTTTGCTGTATTCTTTGATAAAAACAAACCATTAAATTCTTATTCTCTGACTGTCTCTGATGGCTGAAGAGACTGATTCAGAGAAAGCAAACAGGCTGGTGTAAATGATGAATAACTGGCTGATATAAGTCAGGTTATATACTAGATGTATTTTTAATTTGAATGGTATTAAATATATAATTTGATGGCTAACAAAGTTATTATACTGAACCGTAAACTGTATAGCCGTATAACTGTGTTTGAGTTTGTCTTGGTGACCCTCAGGGGCCCCAAAAGCTTCAGGCTATTTGTGTGTCATTTACTTTTTGGTAATTTGATTTGTTACATATTTGTTTGATAATATCCACCACTAAAGCACAATCAAACTTGGGGGGAAAAAAAACAAACAAAAAAAAAACAGGTCACACTAGAGGGAAAAACCAGGTATTCACAAAATTCAGTAGACTTCATTCTCTGGAGATCATGGACGTCTGCACAGAATTAGGTGTCAATATGTCCAATAGTTGTTGTTGTTTTAACAGATAGAAATTGTGGAAACTATCCATCACCTGTGTGGCTATTTTGACTAAACAGCAGTAATCATAAAGGAGAAATGGTATCAAGGTTCAAGGATGTTGAAAGACATTCCTTATGAGAGGGACGGAGTTACAACAATAGATGAAAAGGTCCTCAGTCACTAATCTTGTCTAAAGGCTTCTAATACTTTTATCATTTTAGCTATGCTAGCAGTGTGGCAATGGATCCCATCTAGGATAACCACTTTGATCTTTCAACAACTATTTCATGAATTGCCATGGAATTTCGCATATACATACATGGCTCCCAGATAATAAATTATACTGATTTTGGATCCCTGACTTTTCCTGTAGCTCCACCATGTGGTTAGAATGAACAGGGTAAACATTACACCTGCTAAACACAAGCATTAGCATTATTATAAGCCTGTTAGCATGCTGACATTAGCATTGAGCTGAATGCTAATGTAAGAATAGACTCACAGAGCTGCTAGCATGGATGCAGACTCTTTGTCTTGTGTATTTATTATCAAAAGTTGAAGACAGCACAGACATTTCATCCTCAAGCCTTTCTCAGTGTGCTATAATGTCTGAACTATAGCAGTCTGTATTTACATTGTATCCCCAGTTGCAGGCCCTATTCAACGCAATCAACCACAGCAATGAAAAGATAAGTAAAATCTACTTGACTCTACTACACATGTCAACTTGAAATGTACAAATGGAGACAATCTGGTGGTTCATTCAGTGAAGCAAACAACTGCAGAGTAACATGTGATGCTTCATACTTACAAAATATCAATGAGTATATACTCCACTTTTTTTTTCTAACATTCAACTTCCTTTGTTGAGGAAATTATGCATGTTTTGTTTTGATGTTGAGGCTCAGCTAATGTTACTCTCTTGTCTGACAAGTTTGCATTCACACCTGTTTGACAGCCAGTATAAATGGAAAGTCTGGAAACAGAGACAGACACAATGAAGACTTACAGGTGAGTCCCTCCCATATTTTTCCTTGCAGTATCAATACCAAATTATAAACCTGACTGAAAATATTTAATGACAGACACATGTAGAGGAATACTATACAAAGTCTTAATGCTTCTTGTCTTCCTTTCTCACATGATGAGTTTCTCAGTTTTCACTGTAACTACTTAAGAAATAGTCCACATTGTGTAAAAATGTTAACAGCATGCAGTATGTGTTGAAGTGACACAAAGTTTCAATGAATGTTAGTTTTAATCTTCATGTTGACAGAATATAAGTAGTTAACAAAGCATTTAATGAATGATGGCATCCTTTGTTAGAAACTACTTTTAAAATGTGTGGTGTATTCATAGTCATATGATCAGTATTGGAATTTATTACTTCTGTTGAGTAAATACTGAAGTGATGTGATTCATTTTTCAGAATAACATGCAAATGTGTAGCATGTATAATGTTTTATCAAGTAAAACATAATAATTTTGCATGTTAGCATGCTAAATCATGCTAACTAAAAGTTTTGAGTTTTGCAGGTATTTGATCATTTGGTCAAAGTATTGGAGAAATCAAAATTTGGGCTGAAAGATGGTGCTGGATGAAAAGTAAGGGGATGATCAAGTCATGGGGATTCATCATCTAGGAACCATGAATCTTTGAACAAAATTTGTGTCAATTCATCCAGTAGATGTTGAGATATTTCACAGGATAATTGAAAACTTTGACGTGGAGAAGCTGCTTTTCCGTCAAAATCCACAACATTATTTAGACAAACTTGAAATTCACCTCTAGGCCTCCATTGCCATTTACCTTAATTTTAAAAATGATTTTAAAAAATAGACATGTTAAAGTTATTCTGCATATTATTCCTTTAATCCCACGTGTGGTTAATATACTGTAATTGCAACAGTTCATCACATGTCAGATATGCTGTCAAATCAATTAATTATATAAAAATACTGTCAAAACAAGTGTTAGTCTGAAAAGTTTTCAGAGGATACATACAACCGCTTCAGTGAATAAAAGGCTGTAAAGACAGTTTGAGGCGACATACAGAACACAGTCCTATGGTTCAGGTTTTTTTTAAAGGTTTAGTGCAATTAAAATTACATTACCCAGTGTCTTAATATTGCTTAACAGAAGACATGTCAAAGTTGTAGGAGGTAAAGAACTTCAATATTCCTGGCATAAAAGAAAAATACTAAAAAACAATAAACATTACAACTGCAATGATTAAACAATTAATAGATTAGTCAACTGAAAAAAACTGTACTGGCAAGTAGTTTGGTAATCGATTAATTGTTACAGTAATTTTTCAAGCAAAAATGCTAAACATTAGCTGGCCTCTCAAATTTCAGGGTGTTTTTCTGCTTTTCTTTGTCTCATATGATCGCAAACTGAAAATCTTTTGGGTTTTCGTCTGTTGGTTGGTCAAAACAAGCATTTTGAAGATGTTACTTTGGGGTCTGGGAAATTGTGAGAGGCACTATGTCATAACATTTTATAGACTAAACAATATATCAAGAAGATAATCACTAACATTAAGAAATTCCTTAAATGAAAAGTGCTGAAATCCACAACGAACATCCTCTCACTGAACTCTAAATGCTCTGATGAAGGACTTGGCCAATTAATATGAAACCTGCTGAATTCAAGTGTATAGTCAGTGTGTTTCTTTTCTATTTCCAAGAAAAGTGCCCTGAATATTTCAACATTGTTGTGGAAATTTGAGAAACATACCTTGAGAAACTTTGTACATGGTGAAAGGGCAGGTAATAATTTACATCTCTGGATAGTGAGAGGAGCATGACTTTAGATTCCGTAACTATAAAAGTCTTTATTCAAGAATGCAAGATGTAATTAAAAACACTATAATTGTTTGGCTTTAGCTTTGTTCTTAGTGCTCAAACTTAATTACCACCATAAAAATAACGGAAGTGAGGTGTATAGAGCAATGTAATCAAGATAATACTTTATGTAAACGTAAACCTTTGGGATATATTTCTTAATGTTTTTATTGCGGTGTGATTGATAAATGGTGATTGTTGTAAAGATTACACTGAGGACACCTGTTGACAGACTGATACAGCTTTAAAGGGGACATATTATGCACATTTACAGGTCTATATTTTTAATCTTTTTAATGCTTTATTTACAGTTAAAAAAACTTATCCTGACCCTTTATACAGCCCCTCAGTTCAGCCTCTGTCTGAAACAGGTCCCTTTAGCTCCTGTGTCTTTAAGGTCCCCCTTCTGATGAGCTTACTTTCTTCTGATTGGTTAGCTTCCTGAAGCTGCGTCTCGGACGACTTCAGGTGGCTACATAAACAACCAGTAGTAGTAGGATTTCACTTATTTTACTCGTTCTTTACTTGAAATGTCAACTTCTTAAATATATTCACACATGAGCCGGAACAATACAAACAGCTCATGGAAGAACCTTAGCAACAATCTTAGTTACAAAGACGGCCGTTATATGGGCATTTGTGATGAGCTGACATTAGCTCATTGGCAAGGTAGAAAAAAACCGTTGCAAACGAAGCGTTCAGAGCAGGTTGAAGCCCGGGCTTTTGACTTGCAGGGAGCATTTCTACATACGTTAACCTCAGGTTTGGGAACTTTGACCACGGTGGCTCAGTGGTTAACACTGTTGCCTCACAGCAAGAACCCCAGATAACACGGGGAACTCTGGTTTCCTCCCATCATTAAAGACATGTATGTCAGAGTTAATATACCTGTCAGTGCCCCTGACCAAGGCACTGACACTGCCTACTGCTCCTGGTGTGTGTGCGTATAGGATGGCTGAAATGCAGAGGATCAATTGCATTTCATTGTATTTGAGTACTGAGAAATGACAGTAAAGAAATCTTATCTTAAAATATATATATATAACAAAAATCACAGAAAGCATAATATGTTCCCTTTACACAAAATTCAAATTCATTTTTTCTCACTCATCATGCTACTCTATGATATTCTTGTTTGAACACTGCGACAAAAGGTGACATGTTCCATTAGGTGTCTTTAATGTCTTCCTACCCTCGTGAATAAAGACTTTCAGTACTCAGTTGTTCCAGGATCTGGATTTATTTTAGTTATTTTTCAGCTCACTCTCCAGAGTTTTTTGTTTCCACCATTTGGTTTTCTAATTTTATTTCCCCTTGTTTTTTCCTGTGGAGTTTCTACAGAGACCCTGAAGTGTTCACTAAGCCACGATTTTTTTATGAAATTGCTTTGTTAGGTGGCACCACAGGCTGCTGTATAACTATGGCAACACGGTTAATTCCAATTTTTCACTCCAGTGACTTTACTTTATTTTTCATCAGACTATTAAAATCCTTACAAAGTTTTTCGGATTGAATTTAAATCAATACACTGGATCTTTGTAACATGTATTGTGTTTTATCTCTTAAGAATATATTATATTTGCCAGTGTGGTATACTTTTACTTATTTGAAAGCAGTTTTGGCAGAGTTCAGCATTCTTAGCGGGAGCACATCCTCCACCCATTCATTTGGAGAAGCCATCATGCGATCCCATAGTGCCACCTCATAGGGAGTTGAGTCCATCCAGTCCACCAGCGCACCGTAACTTTTGCCTGCAGAGAGACACACAGCAAAATACAAGGATTGGAAATATGTCTATTCATGGATGATCTTTGTTCTGTATTATTTCACTGCTTTTGTATCCTCAGTCTGAAACGCAGTTCAAACTTTAAAATGGCTCATTTAGGACATTGCTGCATTTTCACTCTGATACCCTTTTACATTTTATAATTTTCAGCTTTTTTATTATGGACGTGAATGGGAGGGGAAAAAAACTCAATTCAGTGTATTTGGTGACTCTGGTTCAGGTTTCTTGGGCTCTCTAAACAACAATTTACAGTTTTATGCTTTTCAGACTATTGTGGGTGTTATTATTGGGCCAATCAGAGTGGGTGATGAAAGCAGTGACATCATCCACTGTAGATGTTGCTGTAAATAAAAGAAAATTAATGTTTTGAGCAGCTCTTAGACACAGCATTGTTATTGTTCACATACATTTTGAATATTAAAATGTACAGCTGTCTATAACCTCTTTTAATCTTGTAAACATAAAACCAACAGGTGTCACAGTTTTAGAGCTGTGAGTCTTCAGTGGTGTTGCAGGTGACGGCTTAAATCTTCCTACACATGCACCTTTACAATTACAAATTACGATTATATGTTTAGCCGCTCCTACTATAATGTAAGGCATAAAAATCAAGGTGACTTTTGCTTTTTGAGATATGACCACCATTTCTCTTTGTACAACCAAAATGGTTTACAGCTATTTGACACATGCAAGTCTGGTGGTTTGATTTGACTTCTTGTGCCTGTATAAACCAGTTTCTTGGACGACACAGGCACAGTGTCCAAAATCATCCATGACTCACTACATAGACAGTGTTAACTATACAGTGTTTTGGCCATTTTGTCGTATTGTCAGAATGTCTACTGAGGATTATTATAAAGTGTATTTAATGGACTAAGCAGGCTAGACAGGTGCACAAAATAATTAGTTTTCCATCTGACTATGTAGTCATCTACATAAAATCTCCAAAGAGTGAGCAATGAATGGAGAATAATGTTCCATTTAGACATACATCCTGTTACAACATGTGCTTGCAGTTTAACATCTTTAAACCATAAACCATTTATTAACTGTTTATATTCTGTTTATAAATGCCAAATAGGTCAGGTTGAAAATAGTGTTAGTGTTAACCAATATCTGAGTTAGTACTCAAGTCACTGGGAGCTTATACTCTTATGTTTCATTGTCTTTAGATTATGCTATACTGTTTTATGTTATACCATCCTACAGCTAAGTAAATCTTTTTTTGCCTCTTATGCTTCACTGCTGGTTGCCAACAGGTGTGGATCAACTAATTAAAGTGAACTGAGAGTGAGATTCGGGCCTTCAACCTCTACTTCTCAGTAAACTAAAGCAGAGAAGAAAGTTTTCTAAGACAGAAACATAGATAAGGTTATGAATGAATAGACAGAATATTGTACATAAACTAAAAGACACCTGTTAGGATGACGAATATGGGATGTTCTGTGACAACATGCTTGCATGTACAAATATGATTTTGAACTTCATACAGGCTTTCTTCCAGCCAAGCAAACTGGGGGAGCTGCATGCAAATATGCACTCTGGATATTGCAATAAATCTCTGAAACAACTGACAACTTACTCTCTTTGAATTCATCTTAAATATCCATCACAGTCACATTTACATAAAAGTAAAGATAGCAATTTTAAGTGAACAATTTTGGAAACATCTATCATTGCTCAGTGGTTGTAACAATGTCATTTTACAGTGAGACGGTCTGAGCTTCAAGACATACTGGAGCTGCCATTTATAGCCTATAATTGTTTAAAATATCACTAATTACTCCACATTTTGTCCAGAAAATTAAGTTTTCTATTTTAACAGTGTGATGTTCCAGCAGTTGCATGAGTCACATTTGTCAGTATGTGTGTTTTTATATTAAATTGAGTTTTACCACCCGTACCTATTCCAGCTCCAAGCCTCAGGCCCCCCAGCAGGTTGCTGGCTAGCCTGTCTCGGTCCCACACTGTGAGCTCTATGCAGACTTCAGATAGATCGGCTTCTTTGATACCATCATACACCATGGTGTGGTTAAACACCGGATCCGCCGTCCTCCGTAGCACACGTGTCTTCTGACGACTCTTCCTGCTTGTGTCCGGTAGCACAAAGCTTGAAACGAGGAGGCAAAAGGAAACATGTTGATTGACAGAGTGCACTGGAAAACATTTTTCGATATCCTCACTCATGCAGGATGTTTTGTGCATACCATTTGACATATGGGTCAATGGTGGCCCTGATTAGAGGCAAGTTCTTGCATTCTTTCACCCAAATGTGAACCTCTCCGGTGCTCGAACCCTCCTTGGATAATCCTTTAAGGGCGAAATAGCAGACAACATTTTTATATATCTTGGTGAATGTTTTTTGGAAAGTATAACAAGGTCTTTATAAAAAGCAGAATAAGATTGTGTATAGACCTTCACTGTGGATAATCTGCGGCAGGAAACGTATGGCTAGTCTCATCTCTCCTCGCCCATTTGAGGGCGCTAGAGGGGGTGTTGTCTGAAATATACAGAGAGTATATGTTACATAAACAGTTCATACAAAATCCATCATGGCGCTCCTGAATTCCTTTGTACACAGCTTATACAATAACTACAGAACATGTGATATAACCAGCTCAAATAGACTCTGGGGAAATGAGCAAACTGACCAGCTGCTACTGTTATTTGATGAGAAAACAACTACTGCGGATAAAACTGTGTGTGTGTTTTTCTTACCCTGGCTTTCAGGGCTAAGTAGTTCATCTGGGTGTGGTCAAAGTCCCATTTGGAGAGGTCCACGTCTACCTCGCCCAGGAAACTGTTCCTGCCAAAGGTGTCGTTATGCCAAACAGAGAGAATGAGCGTCTGGGTTCTGAGGTACTCCATGCGAACACGATACTGGAGAGACGGGAGAGGAGTGAGCTGCTTTTGTTTGCTGATTGTCAAGTATGCCAGGTATTAAGCATTACAGTGTGGGAAAGTGTCTGTGAATGTTTAGTGCAACTAGCTTTATATCTATGGGCTCTTACTCTGAGGATCTCATTGAAAGTTGGATTCAAAGTCTTCTTTTTTACAGATGTTTTCCTTTTTCCGAGGTTAGCTTTGTCAGGAACCAGGTAGCTTTTCACATACCTTGAAAAAGCAAAACAGTAATACAATTTTCATTGTTAAGATACATCTTAAAACTGTGTTAACTGAAACTGAACACAACACTGACATACCATCGCTTTTTAAGTTGACATGGTGAGCTTGGTGACATTATCATTCATTGGGAGTCGCGTTTTTTTCCACCATGTGACCAATGTTCATGTGTCCAATATTCATTGCCCTTTAGCTCTTTTTTTGGTCCCTATCCTAAGGTAAATCTTAAGGGCTCTTTAGCTGCTAAATGCTCGCTATGTTCACAAACTAGTTGCTAGTTCTGTGTCTGTTTGTGGTTTCATTTCATTTTTAGAACTTAAAGCCCCGGAAAATGTTGGTTCAATTTGATGAGATTTGATTCACAGTGACCTGGAAACATGAACAAATAACCTCACACACAACTGTCCTCAAATTATGATTCAAATCTTGCTCCTGATTGGTGCATATGAATACATGATGTCACCATTTTCCAGTTGAGCCCCAGGGAATGAAGAGCACAGACAAAAACACAAATACATATACAGCATTTCTCTGGTGAAATGATGAAAATTGATCTAACCCTGGTAGAAAATGTTGTGTTCACTGCATAATATAAGAAGCTAATAGAGAAAATATGTTTCCAGAGTCTTTAAAATAATAAAAAGATTGCAATGGAGTTATGAGCATGCGGCTTTCCCCTCCTGTCTGTGCCTGTTTGCAAGACAGCACCTTAGTAGTAGCAGTATGTGTGTTTTCCTTCAGTTCTTCAGTTATGAGAGAATTACAAGTACATACAGTATGAAAACGTTCATCCTAGAATTTGTTCTCTGTGTATTTCATCAGGTACAGTACTCACGGATCCGAGCGACCCCTCTTGGGGTCGACTGCAGCCAAGTCTCGGCACTCAGCCACAAAGATGTGGAACTCTCTTAGCCGCTGCACATAGTTGATGGAGAACTGGATGCTTCCCTGAACCTCCACATTCCCAAAGTCTCCGCTATACATGGTCATCACACTTCCGCTCAGCTAGGAGCACAAACATGCAGAAAAAAGTTTATTGAACAATTTGTGGGTTGTGTGATGGAAAGTTGTTAACTCTGAACACGAAAACAAATGATGGGTTGATACTAATCCCCAACAATTACTAATTACGCTTAAAAGCCAATGAGCAGTGCAGTTTGAGAGAGCAGTGTTTGAATGGGAAGCGTGCTCATGCCTATGCGACTCATGCTGCTGTGTGTGAACATACAGAAGACACAGACGCCATGCCAGAGGAGTTGGTGAGGTTAGTCATAGATCTGCCCATCGATAGGCTTCCTCGGTGGTCACTGTCCTCGTAGGTGGAGTCAGTATCTCTGCCGTCATCCTGCAACACAGACAGCAGGCACAGAAAGCTCTGTGCACAGGAATGCAGAGCAGGATTTGACGTACTGGACTAAAAGAAGCAATGGTGGTTTTACCTCCTTCTGTAAAAACGAAGGAACTGATTTGCTCATCTTCTTCAGGTGCTCTGAATCCGAATATAAGGATGAGGAGGGTGACAGGATGGACGAAACTAGAAGATACAGAATCTTGACTAATATACCACCATGTTTGAACAAACATACATAATGACACATATCAGGTGGATATTTACCATCACTAATGCGCCTCATCTCGACAGTTGGATCCTGTCTTCTTTCTTGTCCTGTGAGAGACAAACAAAAGAACCACAGTCACCAAAAATGATCTATACATTTGGTAAGTGTGTGACTTGGAGGTTGTGGAAATGCTTACGTGGTGGTAAGGATGCTGTGATGTCCTCCATACTTTTAGCCATATTTTTAGGCCGTGCTTCTGCTCGCCGCAATACTTTCCTTACAAGGTTTTGGTTATCGTCATCATTCTCACCTACATGGTGGAAAACAAAACCAATTACTGTAATAACTGACATGTCCTGTCTGGATTTGTTTGCTGGCTAAGTGACAGATTTTCTTGCTCAAATTGGTTTTCACAACTATTGTAATTACAATAAACAATGATATTGAACAGGCAGTGTGTTGACAGACGACTGAATCCTTGTTTTAGATTTTAATTGCTCACATCAGAGCAGAGATTTGACCTTTTCAACCACTCTGTGGCTCTGACTGCGAACAATATTTTACTACAGCAATGCTGTCTGTACTCAAAACAAACAAGGGGGAACACACATTTTTTAAGTTAATCTGTGTAAATTAAGTTAATGATGAATTCACTAACTGTGTTAAATGAAAACAAGTGAAACAAGTATAAGTCCAGGTTTTTCAAGCAGAACATATAAACTGGTGTTGTCTTATTCAAGATAAATCCTTACTGTTGTACTACATGTTATTAGACAGTCTCTAATTTGTGTTGCCATTAACTTGTATACTAATACTGCGCACAAGGAATATATATACATATATATGTATCATTCCTGCTTCCATTAAACAACTGAAAGAAAGCTGAGGTGAAGCTGTCTCTGGAGGAACGGTGGTGTGATGTCAGAACTATGTATCGGCCAACCCACAAATTAAACATGGCCAGCTGACCGCAGCTACACTCAGTGTTTACAGAGATTTGCTTCTGCCAACACAGAAAACAGAGACACGGACATGATACCAAGGATACCGCTGGATACAACAGTGTGATCATAATTGTCCAGGACTATGCAAACAGCTTGGACAAATAAATATTCAAAACAAGGAAACACACTTGTGTTTAATGATCAAATTGAGTGTAGATCCCATGATGTTATCAGCAATTACTTTATGCTATAAAAACCTTTTTTATCTATTTTTGTATTATTTGTATCCAGATTTAATGTGATCATTCAAACAGCTTTATTAATTATTGTTAAAATGATGGGAGTTAGAAATATTTGAATAGTTTTTCTTTCTCTTGAAAAAGAATTATTCATCCCACGAATTTAGGGAGCCTAAATGTTATGTGAATTCTTCTTTGGAAAAAGTGCTAAATACCAACCTTTAATCTGTATATTTAACTGAACACATGACTACGACTTGTTTAGATGAAAATTTGCAGTTGGAAGAATAGCTTTAGCATATAGCATTTGATGTTATACTAGGTCAAAACAGAATATCATGTGCAAATGTAAATTATATTGTAAAACTGAAGTTGGTGCTCACGGTTTGAACTGTTTCTCGAGATGGACCAGGTTTCTGAGGTGCTGCTCATGGACGACTCCTGACCTGTGTCTGAACTGCTGTAGTTTGCCCACAGGGGGCGCTGACTTGTCTTGCTGCTCCTCCTGCCGTAACGCTCCTCTGAGGTCACCGGGGTGCTGGCCCTCACTGGCCCCCCTAGGTCAAATTCATATCCGATTTTACCCTCTGACCCCTCGTCCTTCACAGCCGGGGCGAGGGAGGTGTGGACACTCGTCTTGTCTGTCATCCCCAGGTAATGCCGGTAGTCTCTGGGAACAAATGCTCGTGCACGTGGAATCAGAGTTTCACTTTCCTCGAAAGTTCTCCTCGGTGAGGCGCCTTTTTCTGTGTTCTGCCTCCTGTTCGGAGTCCGGTCTGCGCTCTGTCTTCTGCTCTGAGAGTGGACAGGGCTTAGATCCACTTTGACAATCCCCTGATCTTTTTCTTCGGGAGCACTAAGAGAAAACATGCTAGTGGCACGACGCATAGAATTTACACGACTGCTCGAATTGCTAAGGCTGTCCCTTTTACTCTTGGGAGAGCGGCTCTCTTTTCCCACATTGCTTTGTGGTTTCGTGGCTTTCTCCTCTCTGTTAGAGTCTTTTGAGCTCCTTTTAGATTCTCTCTGTGGGCTCGACTCAGCTGTCGTATAATTAGGCAGGTTGTTTTTGCCGTCATTTGCTGCTCTTGATTTTGCTGGGGATAAGCGGTAAAGCTCAGGGTCGCCACACTTTAACTCCTGAGGTGGATGCTGGGCACTTATTTGCTCTTTCCTTTTGGGGCTTTTGGGGCTTTTGGGTTTTGATTCAAAGGGTAATGATCCCTTGGAATCTGATGTGGCCTCATCCCAGAACTCACGCAGAGTGTTAAATTGTGATCGGCTCGTGCCGAGGCTCGGGGACAACTTTTCTATTCTCTGATTCAAAGGAAGAACAGAAAAATTTGTGTGATTTCTATCAGAATTTTCTTCATCGCTGCCTGAATCATTTCCAATTGACCTCAGGTCATATTCCGACTTTGTAAATCTTTTATTCAGTTTTGCTTGGTTGGCAGCACGACCGACTTTACCATCCCCAAGAGCTTTCGGTTTGCCGGTGTAAAACATTGGCTTGTTCCTCTCCTGCTCCCAGAAAGATTTGAGCTGCTTTATCCTCTCTGCAGTGTTCTCCTGATGAGCAAGGCCCTGTCTATGTGAGTGAGGACTGTTAGTTCTGTCTTTATTAGTTGCCTCTTCTTTTCTTTTAGGAGCCATGCTTGATTGCATGCTTTTATCCTCAATATCCCTCATCCTAAAGTCTTCACTTGAACCTCTGCGCATTTCTGTTTTGGGGGTGATTTGTATATCGTTTACATCTTGCTTGTAGTCCCCATTTGGGCTGTTCCTGGACAGCTTCTCAGGGTCTGGACTGTCCCTTGTTAGGAGATCTGTATCCAGCTGAGAAACAGGAATAGATTTTGACAGCTCTTCTTGCAGTGAGTTTTTTCTAGACTGGAAAATACTGTCGGGTTGTGGATTTGGTTTGACTGCAGAGATGCTCTCAGACTCTGCACTCAGTCTGGACTGGGGCGGTGCCTGTCGCTGTGTGCTGAGTCTCGTTACACTTAAGATCTCAGTGTCTGAACCTCTTCTTACAGCTACTTGGGGACTGGCTGTTACCTTTAAATAATCTGTGTTGTATGTTTGGTCATTATTGCTCCTTTGACTTACAGGAACCTGTTGTTTCACCATGTGGACACTGTCTAACTGCTGGTTAATATTAATATTAACACGTTCACTGTCTGCGACATCTTTCTGTAGACTGACTAACAGTTGTTCTCCTCTTTCATCTGCATCATTTGAAGTGTGCTTATCACAGATTCCCTTCCCATTGTATATTCCAGGAGCAGAGGGCATATCAGTCGCTCTGTTCGGTTTATTCGCTTTCTCCTCGTCTTTCACTACTGAGAGCTGAACAGCTTTCTGTCCTTTGTCGCCGGACGTGTTTGATTTACTGATAAGTATTTTAGGGCCTGTGTTGCTTTTCTCCCAGAATGACTTCAGATGAGAGATTTTGGGCGGTTCGCTTTCATCGTCATTATCTTTCACTTCCTGTGACCGCATTCTTTCTCTGGTATCCTTCTTCACTTCTACTTGCGTTTCCATCGGCTCCTTGTTTCCTGTTTTGTCGGTCGCTTTTAACTCTTTTGCCTCATGAGTCTGTCTTTGTAAGAGACTTCTCTTTGTTTCTAGTGTTTCCTTCTTTCTATCATTTACAATGTCTCCTACACCTTTTCTCAACGCATCATCACTTCTAAATGTGTTGGTTTCTACTTGATGTCTGTCAGAACTCTTCGTGGCATCGGGTCCATTTTCTGTATTTAGCCAATGAATGCTGCCTGTGCTGCGGCTGAACCAGTCCAGCACCTTCGAAATGGAGTCCTCTTCATCACCGGCGGGGCTGGACGTCTGAGTGGATAATTTGAACACATGCTTCTGATTTGATTTCATCTGTGTTTCCTGATCAAACTTATCAATGAAGTTGAGATTGTAAGATACTGGAGGATCTGCATCTGAAAACAAAGGTATGAAAAGAGAATTAAACACATGTCAGAATAAAATAAGAAGCTACCAACTGCTGCAGGTTTGCTTTATCTCCCAGAGGCCCACTTATAACAGCTCAGAGACAAAGTGTTGCATTAACATAATATCAAATCTAAAACAGCACATGTATTGTAATAACAAAAGGATAATATATTTTATTTATACAGCACTTTTAAAGGTTCTCATAAATGCTTCACATAAATAAATTAATTGGTAAGAAGAAGTTCAAAAACAGAGCAGCAGGAGACACACTGTGTTAAAATTAGGAAATAAATGCAGTAAAAGAGAATAAAAGACAAAAAAACTCTTATAGTCTCATTCAATAATAGTTGTAGTTTTTTTTACTCTAATAAATGTTGGGATTAATGGGACTTTTTCATTGGGAGTCTGTCTGTACAAATGCAGTGACCTTTTCACCTTCAAATTCAATTCACTTGTTAAAAACAAGAACATTTCTACAAAAAAGTCGAGTTCAGCTAAATAAAATGTGAATCGGTGAGTGTTTCCATCAAGTGTGCTTTAAGAGGATGTAACAAGATTACATAATTAACTGAGCACCACTTAAGAAACTGTGTTTTTTAAAGTTTTCATGAGTGAATTTATACCTTCTGAACCACAAGTACTGTAGCTCAATGGTGGTGCTGTTAACTCTTTATGATGTTAAAGAGAAACTGAAACTAAGGCGCTCGTCTGAACCAGGTATTTTCCAGAATATTGCTCTTTTTTTATATTTTAAGCTGCATGCTTGGCGAATGCTTAGTCTACAGTAGAAGAAGCAAAAGCTGGTGCCAAAATCTGTCGAGTCAGCAAATAATTAAAGGAACAAGAAAGAATAAAAATCTGTAAATTTGCTCAATCCTTTTTTGAATTTCTCTAATATTTGCTTTTCCTCTTGTGATAAAATGCACACTGTCACCTCTTCAGGCCTCTAAAAATCTTTCAAATGAAACAAGAAGAACAAGAATATGAGGAAGCACTGTCTCAGCTGACATTAACACCCTGCCTCAAACTTACAATTAACTAAGAAGAGTTACTTGTTGTTACTGAACTTACCCACAGTGCTATGGGTCAAACTTAGCTCCTCCTGCCTCATTGCTGTTCCCACACTGCTGTTGATGTCTCTGTCTGAATCCTGAATGCTGATGGTGGGTAGGGTGACAGTGTTCCCCACTGCGTGTTCTCTTTGAGTCTGCTCGTCTCTGTCTTCGCTCTTCTGTGGGATTTCTCTGTCGATTGATGCGTCGTCTCTGGTGTATGTGACTGGTCTGAAACTGCACAAGTCGTGAGTAGCAGCAGCAGTAGCAGTAGCAGCGAGTTTAATTGGAGATGTTGGGTAAGAGTTGTAGGGGGTATTCTCCACTGCCCTGTCTCTGCTTATAGAAGGTGGCTTTCTGTCTCTCTCCAGACTGGAATTAGACAAAATTTGTGGCAGCTGGGAGTTTTCGTCTGCAGAGCTGGATGGCTGAGCAGATTGAGGAACTTGATTAGAAACTGCAGCCACGGTTTTCTGAGGCACTTCATCTTGGCCCTTCAGGTAGGACTGGTTCGAGCTTCCACTAGACCCCCGCTGGAGGCTCCGTCTTGGGGCAGGGACGATCCCTGCTGACCCTACCGGAGGGTCTGAACCATTGCTTTCTGACTGGCTGCCGGCACGTCTTGACAGAAATGTCCTCTTCTTGGGCACAGGCCTGAAACCTACAGAGGAGCCCTCTGATGTGATGGAGCCCCCTGAAGTCTGACTGGTCCCACCTGCTGGGTGATGCTTCAGCGGAGATATGGGCTCTGAGGGAAACAGAAAATGCACGACAGGGTCAGTCTGATGCACTGATGACATTGTGCCATCACGGATCTCATAATGCACTGCTGGTCATTCCCTATTTCACAGCCTTAGATGTGTATGTCTGCTTGAAATGTTGAGTCACACCTGTCTCAGACGACTCCTGGTCTTGTCTCTTTGGCAACACTTCTGTATTTTCAGTTGGCTCAACAATAGTAAGGGATGCTCTGTTGAACGGGTTGTGCCTTGGCTTGAAGAAAAACAAACAAACAAACAAATGTTAGAATATCTCTGATATTGCTGTAAAAAGAGGAAAACTATGTTTGTTTTCCAACACATATACCTACCGTTCTCGGAGAGCAGACCGCTGAATTCAGATTCTCTTTCTCTGCATCACTGTGGGAAAAATATTTTAAATTTCTAGTTTAGCAAAGGTGAACTGAAAATAAAAACACTGAAAGTTATAATGTGTATTTGAACATGACACAACCACTGCAAAATTCCTTAGCACCTCAGCAGTGAGTGGGAGCTTTAGTCAAAAATATACAGTAGTGTGCATGACTGGGGCTTGCTGAGACGTAAATAACGCTAATATCAAAGAGAGGAATGTCTACCCACCCAAACCAAACAAAATACTGACAGGATTCCTGTTTGACAGACTCACAATATCTATCTAACGATAGCAAGTTTTAAGTTTTCTGACTTGATGATTGCATCTAAACTACACGTGTTTACAAAATAATGGAAACTACACTGCAAATCCTTGCATTTGCATATCACAAGTAACTAAGACTTCAGGCTATAACAGACTTGAGTCTGCTGTGTGTTTAGGACAATTACAACCTTGTGCACAAAGTTCCCAGGCCTTGCCAAACCAAATATTGACTGTGCTCTTATAAAAAGTATGTTAAATATGTCTTGGCTACAGCACAAAGTTATTTAACTGCACATTTTGTGTGGTGGAGTAAGTTGCAACATTTTAAAAATCATTAAATTTAGGTCAATAATCATCAAATAAATAAACAAGAAAAAGTCGCCATGGTTGAGAAACTACTAGTGGTAAATCCCAGAAACCTGAGACTAACAGTCACTTCTCATTTGGAGAGAATTATGCTAAGAGCTCTACTGAGTTTAAACACTTTGTTAAACTGGTCTGTCTTCCCTTCATACAGTCAGACCGGCCCTCTTCAGTCCACATCCTGCAATGTTGTGAGCAGGTAGCTACTGCTGCGTTATAAAACGGACATGTTCCCTGTTAGAACCGCCTTTGTTGACACAGGTTGAGTCACAGGACAACACACACACTGTGCACACACACACACACACACACACACACAGAGGGTGAAGCTAAGCCAGCATTTCAAACTGTCTGTGTCTGTGTGGAAATGTGTGATTTTAACAGCCAAAACAGACTACATCTTGTGAATCAAGTCTTCATTACGAGACATGTATTGGACCAGACAATCATAATAACAAAGATGTGACATTGCTACCTCTTGAAATCTCCAAAGCTTGTTTACAACTGAGAGTCAACAGACAGATCAGACTAATCACAGACATAAAAATAAGAAAGTAATAGACAGACAGACAGACAGACAGACAGACAGACAGACAGACAGATAGATAAGTGAGGACTGTGTACTCCATCTCCTGCGGCTGTATTGCCTCCAAACATCTGGCAGGTTTCGGTGGAGCGACAGTGTCTGAACCTCGAATGCTGGGTGTTTTGGATCTTTCAATTCTAAGAGATCCGTCTGCAGCAGAAAGAGGAAATGAGCTGAGTGAACACAGCAATATGGAATTAAAGTATCCACTTTGGTAATGCAGTACAGTATTATTTCCTTGACCCATTTCTGACCTCTACACATTAAGAGAGAAATCAAAAAGTAATTTTTTTTTATCGGTTATTCAACAGTGAGTGGTACTATTTGTGATTCCACAGATGTCTACTGTCTGTCTGAGAGGATAGAATGTTTGCTGCGGGTGAAGTTTGAATCTAACATTTCTACAGCACAAAGTTTGCACAGTGCTATGAGACTGAATCACAGAGTAACGTACAGATGGCAGCTAGATTCTCTCCTTGATCACAAAACCCACATTACGGTAGAGCATGAACACACCTAAACCACCGGCTTTCCTCTGTTTCATTGAGGCCAGGATGATTTCTGAGCCGTGGATCTTATCCATGTGTCTGCGAGACTTGGCCTCATAAAACCACTCTCCTGTCAGGTACTTCAGCTTGCTGTCTGACTCCGAGTCATTGTTCAGGACCGTCTCTAGTTTCCTGGTGGGAAAAACACAAAGGAGATAAATGACACATGATTAAGTCAAGAGGTTTCTCTGTAAAGTCATTCATAGTCCTTTTATGATGTATGTTAATCTGCCATTTCATACTGAATGAAAGTTATGAAAAGTATATCACAAGCACACAGGATATTGTACCTCTCCAGCCCAGTGGCTACGAAGACACAAAAGACCCTCTCTTGTGAGTGAACAAATACAAGACGCTTACTTTAAGCTGAACTGAATGGAGAATCTGACACCATTTCATTTCACTCTGAGCAAAACCACTGACAGACAAAGACAAATCTCAGGGTGTTTTGAAGTTGTTTCAGTCATATGAACACACCAAACGCCAACTCCAATGAGTTTCTGCTCAAATGGATATAGATTCAATTTAGATTCAGGTTGGAAAATACTAAATGCTAAATGGATGTGCATGGTGTAGTCCATCAGGGATATCAGAGCCTCTATATTGTGATACAACACACCTGAGAAGATATCAGGAGTCAAACTTTTCCATAATTCTGCGATTTATTATCGTGGCCGCTCTCTTATCAATGTTTTACTATAAAATTCACTCTGTTCGGCTGATTCTTTTAAACATTTCCTTAAAGGATGAGTTCACAGTTTTTCCAAGTATGTACAGTCAGGTGCCCATTTGAACAATGAAACAGGTTTTGCTTGTTGTAATCATTCCTCTTGTTCATACTATTCATTAGAAGATCCCCTCCAATCATGTAAATGATGGGGGACATAATCTACAAGCTTCATTTAGCAAAACTATCTTTAAAAGTTCATCTGAAGATAATATGAGGATTCATCAATCTGAAATTGAGAAATTCCTCAATGGACAGTGCCTCCCTGTTGAGCTACTCAATGAACTGAAAATTGTTTATCTTCAGTACATCATATATTTTTTATTGCTACTTTTCACTGCTTCATTATGAGTTTTATATAACAGTGCACATGGTCTATCTAAAAGGAAAGAATTTGCAAAACATCTAGTTTAAATTGAATTAAAGAGAGAAAAAAAATCCCCTTGCCTTAAAATGACCAGACCAACTCATCTTTCCTCTTGAAACCCACAGTGGTCATGTGAAAAAAGGGGTAGCACATTATTACAGGCTGTTGGCTTAATCCTTTTACACCAGACTACTCGAGACACAGCGAGCATTCAACCTCCAGCCAATAAAAAAAGTTGGCCGACCAATTCCATTAAACTCACAATGAAAAGCACATTGTCTCATGGCATTCTTGACTTTTGAAAATGAAGTGTAGCGCATCTTCAAAGAGGGTACATTCATTTTTTTTTTCGGTTGCAGCTGACATGCACTGTTGCATTACGGCTCCACAGGAGATGAAGAAGTTTCTCCTTTTGTTTCAGCAAATGGGAGAGGTCAGAAAAGATACGAAGGCACTTGTTTGTCTTAACGTGCCCTGAACATACACTGTGAGGAATGTTTGACACCTCCCATTGCTTCAATGGAAAGCTTAAGAGCAGCTGATTTTCATTGTCTCTCTATTCCAAGCTCTAAAGAGGCAGTACTGGGATCCAATTTTGGGAAATTAAACTATGCGGTCATCAAGCCCTTCACAGGTGAGGCGTCTCTCATGATTGTGTGAGGGTTTCTTTTCCTGTCCTGTCAGACCAGCATGATCTTCTCCCACGTGTGGACTTCAACTTGACTGTAATCTAATTGCTCATCTCACATTGAGGCTTCTCAGCGTCTGTATCCGGCTGAGTTGTTATTGTGTTATTCTATTACGACCAGACACGTATCATCATTTTGACCAGTGTGTTTACTGTCCCACAAAGGTCTCCTCTCACAAAACAGGCGATGGAAAGGACTTGGGAGCACTTATTGAATCATTAAAATTACATTAGCTCAATGACACGGCATTAGTTTAAATGTTGCCAAACATTTCTGGTTCATGTAAAGTAACCCACGTTGAATAATGTACAGTTTGTAGCATGAAAATCTCACCAGCAGAACCACAAATATTGTTCTAGGATGTCATGATTTTTTTTTCTTCACTAAAAGAGGACTGAGGGATGTAAGCTATGTCTACCTGATTCTCTCCTCCTCAGCCTTCTTCAGCTCAGCATCCCTCCTCAGCACCGTCATTATCACCCCCTGCTCCTCCTCCGTCAGGTGGCTCAGGTCAATCATGGTGACTCCTCCTGTTTGTCTCAGCAGGCAGGTGTGGAAACGCTCGGCAGTGTGGAGCAACCACCGGCTGGGTCTGTCACTGTCAAGACAAATCACGTGGCAACACATTCACACCCTCACATCCTTAACAGCCACGGCTCTGCTCACTGTTCCCATTATTTTATGACTATGCCCTTCATTACAGATTCCGTAAACCTTTAGAGGAACATCCTTGTTATTGTTGTTTGTTTTTGAGTTGTACCATCAACTTTCTAAAATGATTTTTTTTTTTTTTACTTCAACACAACATGCTCCTGATTATACATAATGAATGCTTTGGCACCCAGTAAATTCATCTTAAGAAGTAACATCTGCAATACTTGAAGCAGTGCCAGCAATTCCACCCAGTTATGATTATAAAGTCACAATTATCTTCCTTCAAATAGGGCTGGACAATACATCAATATTATATCGATATCGTGATACAAGACTTAGATTTTGGATATCGTAATATTGTGATATGACATTGTCTTTTCCTGGTTTTAAAGGCTGTATTACACTAAAATGATGTAATTTTCAGACTGTTCAAGCTGTTCTATTATTTGTCTTTACTCACTTAAGCTACAGATACACTCCCAAGTGGATGCATACATGGAAAGCTAGACGTGTAATAGCTCTGTTTATACTACTTTCTGGAGTTCGCTTGGATGATGTGTTCCACACATGCACAATAGATTACCATCTACAGGAAGACAGCGTTGTGTGGTCAAAACAAACTGGAAGCACACCCTCTAATGACAAAAGTTATGTCACGTGGACCCTCACGTTCTTGTGGACGCAGCAGGTATCATCAGTTTTAGTAATTATATCCACACTACTGATTATCAAAAATCTCGTAGTGTAAATGCTTTGTGAAAGCATCAATAGTCATCCCTACAACATTGTTGCAATATCATTATCAAGGTATTTGGTCACAAATATCATGATATTTGATTTTGTCCATATCGCCCAGCCCTACTGTCAAGTATTTAAATGTATCTTGTGTGCTCCTTCAACATATTTATTCAGGGAACTGGTTGTTGACACAGCAGGTAAGAGCAGCAGGTCAACTCTGACTCCCAAATAAGACAGCTCAGCAGAGAAAGTTAAGCTTTTAGTTTTGTCCTTTAAAAAACATCTTTTGACTTTATATTTAGAGTAAAACTCTGTGTATGTATTTGTGCAGCTGTGCAAAGTCAAAAGTGAACAAGCTTGAGGACACATGACTGGATATGTTCTCTTGTTTGTAAGATTTTCTTGTCTGTTTAACAAACTCAATTTAATTAATTTGATAATCATGACACCCACAGTTATGTCTGGCTTCAGAGGAAATCCACTGTATGGAATTTCACTATTTCAAACATGTATCTTAAATGATAAGAGTTGTCTTTGTAGCTGAATGGAGCTCTAACAATGAATTGTCAAAAGTTAGGGTTAGAAATAGTTCAGTCATGTGACAGATGGCTTTTTGTGGGATATTTATGATCCACAGCTAGTTTTGAATCCCCTGTTCATGAATACACTCCAATGCCAATCAACTTAAAGTTTGTGACATAAGCTTACCTTTAGTACCGGTACCTTCCTCTCAGTAGCTGGGAGATAACTTTCTTTTATCTGTAGGAACCTTTACTTTCTCACCACAAGTATTTGAAATGTCGCCTACCTGAACACTTACAGGACACCTGCAGGCTCATCTCAAACTGTAACTCCTGTCTTGCTGCGTCAGTTAAAGAAAAATACACAAGGTGAAAGAAAAGTTTTTACCTCCTCCACCGGTCTGCTGCTGCCGCTGCTGCTGCTGGACTCCTCGAACAGGAGCTGAGAGGAGGAGGGCGGACTCAGGCTGTGAGGATGGGAAGGACCTGACATGAGCAGCCAGCTGAGCACTTTGAAGGCTGTTTTCTCTCTTATACTGCATTGTTTGATTTGAGACAGGTGTATACGCGTCTGATGCCAGATTAAAGGTATGAATTATATCAAATTGATTGGTAAATCTGTCAGGGCGTGTTGAGCCATCCGTGCTGTAATAGCACTCAACGTCCAGCAGGTGTCCTCACTTTCCACATATCTGTTTGACAAAAGGGTGTGAACGTCCCTTAAAGGCAATAATCCAGGAGGACCTGAGGTATATTTCAAACAGCCATTACATGACCACAATACAGTGCCTTATTCCCATCTGCACTATAGTTTAAAGGCCCTAGAAGTGTTTATAGCAGATAGACTGTATTCACACAGTGACTCTGATGTCCATTTACACCTGATTCCCTGCTGGTTTGTTGTGGATCAGAGCAGAAAGAGGACAAATAAGCAGCTGGAAACCAGAAATCTATCTATATACCTATTTAACATTGTGTATTTCTATCATCCCATATCCTATATTATTAGACTATCTCATTATAATCCTATGTATGTATGTACATCATATACATGCTTCACTTTTGTTGCTTTAACTGGTGCTTGTGACTTTAATTACCGCATTACATATGTTATGTTACGTTTTATATATGAAACCATTTCTATATGTATTTATTACTGTATATTATCCTATATTGTTATCGTGTTGTATTATACCAGCAATGTATTCTCAGCAATATGAGGAACTGCACTGGGGTGGGAGTCAGTCTTGCACTTACACTTAATTATTAAGCACCCCTATATACATATATACTTTATATAATATCTTACATATTTCAATTTGTCATACACTTTGTTCCCTACTTACTTACGATTTTACTTACGTTTTATTATCTATATAGAGGTTTAATTTAGATTTATGAGTAGTTTTCCCATCTTTAGTCCTCTGTTTACCTACATGGCCTCTTTCTTGTGCTGCTGTAACACCTAATTTCCCCTGAGGGACCAATAAAGTGTTATCTCATCATAAATTTCTGTTTAGATGAGTGTTTATCTTTTGGGTGGGTACACTAGGATTTAGAAAAGACACACACACACACACACACACACATATATATGTGTATATATATATATATATATAAATAAAAGTTAGAATACACAGTAAATGTGGTGAATGTAGTGGTTACTACATCTGGAAATATGCCAACAACATGCATCACTAAAACATTAATACCAGTTGAGGATGTTTTTTTAAGGTATGTCCTGCTTTATTACCTCATTTTGAGATTGTCTTGAAAACTGTGTGTGTCAAAGGTTTTTTTTAATACATTATTTAAGATATTTGGACTATAAAGGACATATTAACCTAAATACCTACCTAAATTACTTTGTAATTAATTTACTACACAACAAATCAGGACCCATGTATTATTCTAAGAATACTACACATAGTGAACAGGTGGCTCCCTAGACAGATTTATCTCAGGAGCCATCAGGCATTCCCTCCCCCAGACACATTTAATTATTCATTTTTATTCAGTAATTGTCTACTGTCTCGCCTGGGTGAAAATACTGCATATTGTAGGGCTGTAACAATTATCTTTTGATAATCAATTCATCAGTATATTATTGCCTCGATTATCATCTATGAAACATTAAAAAAAAAAATGGCAGAAAATTTGTTTTAATTTCTTAATCTCAAGATTTTCAAGTTTTCAAATGTTGTCTCATCAACACTCCAAAATATTTGCAAATGCTTATAATGAACAAGTGATTATCAATTATCAAAATAGTTGCTGATCGACTAATCATTGCAGCTCTAGTATAATGTATGAACTTCAATGAGTAAGTTTAGGTTCAAACTGTATCATGCTGCATCTTTGCCTGTATGCTGTAAGCCACACTGGTGTCAAATTCAAATTAAACACAAAGAAAAGACTCTTCATACTTTTACCATTCACTTGGACAAGAAAATTAACAGTTTGTGGAAGCTGCTCTTTATTTGTAAAAGAACGAAAAGACTTCAGTCATTGTCTGCTACACGTTCTAATTACATAAAGAAAATATCTGCGGAGACAAACGCAGAGAATATCCTGAATCAAACTTAGGTAGAGTCAAATTTGATTGAATTGCTTTCATATTTCATACATCTTTCACCTTTGCACTCAAAGAACAGTCAGTTTTTATATACACAGAGCACCGATCAACAGTGCTCCTCCACTCCACCCTGGTCCTCTGGATCTTTTATACAATTAATTTACATCAAATCTGTGACCCCCTTTACCCCCCTTCCCCCATTAGCGTAGCAACAGCTAACCAAGCAAGCAGACATCCCCGCCCCTCCCCCTCCCCTCCACTTCCGCTGAGGAACTGTAGTGTGGAAAGATGTGTGCAACATGAAGACAACTCTTTCACATTCAGAGTAAAGGCAGCCTTGAATACGGTCAGTGAGTCAATGGCATGCCAAGCTTAAAGCAAATGGAGCCCACCACCGAGTGCGATGCTTCAGAATCGTGGATGAAGTGTTTTTCAACTAGACAGGAAACTGTTCCATTGCAAAAACCCTAGGCACAGAATCGACTATATACTGTTAACTGACCATACTCTAACCCCTGCACTTTAAGTACAATGGAGATTGTGAAATCTTTCATCTAGTAAAAAATTTTCTTAACACAAAACTCGGAGAATATTTAGTGCTCTATCATTCCGCTTAATAGGTGTAATTTATATAATAGCTATTTTTCACTCTACCTCTTAATGATAGTCTGAGATCCTTGTTTAACGCTGAAGCACTCCCACAGGTGTTCAATGTACTGTAGATTTTACAATATTTTCCCCCCCAATCTTAAATCAATAATCATAAATAAATACAAACAACACACAAGGAATGTCTACTGTAAACACGGTAAAAAAGACAAAAACTAAACAGGTGTAAACGTCATTAGCATCACTACTTAGTGACAGTTAAATAACTGTAGGGAATGGATGACAGATGACCGGATCAAGAAAGGGAAGGATCGCTTTTTCTTCCACTCCGCCCTCCGCCCTCCCCCCTCCCTCCCCCTCCCCGCTGAACATCAAGCCTTTACATCCAACCACAGTATTTCCAAATACATAACATCAAAGTTTCTCGGCACCCATAACTAGCTTTACAGATTACACTGTAAAATGGATAAGGAATCCTCTTAAGGGGGTTAGACAGCAGCATCACTCGACGTCTCGGACAAGTTACAGAATAATGGGTGTAAGTATTCGCCAAACGTCATTTTAGACATGGTTACCATGGTTTCTGACAGTCGCTGCACCGTTGTGTGTTCTTGACATGTCTTGTATTTGGAGGGTGTGTGAATGTTTCTCTGAAGAGTTAAGACTGCAACGAGGACAAAGCTTTGCTGCTAAGTGCTTCATCTTCCGAGAGACACTTCCTTCAAAATTACATGAACTGCATCTGCAAGAAAAGCAACAGACAATATCAGTGAAAGGATAACGTGAATAGAAATATTTAATGCGCCAATTTTTGACTGTTCAGTAAACCCCTTTTTCTCTGCATGCTGACATGCTGGTGTCTTTTTCTTTTTTAGACTTTCTTAAATAAAAAAGTATGTAATATGTAAAGTAGTAACTGACATGGTTTCTGCAACTAACATTTCAAGAAAACTTCAGCTGACAAACCTATCCACTGTGTAGTATTTTCCCCACAGAGTGAAAGCTGGTCCTGGATGCTATCAGATTTAAGGTAATGTTAGCAGCTCTGTTAGTTTTCGCTTCAGTCTTTTTGCATGATGACGAGAGCCATCAAGTACATGAAGTATCTAAGACACGCATGTTTCTTGTTTTAAAGCGAATCAGCTGCTAACATTAAAAAGTCAGCTAATGTTAGCTTAATTTGCTAGCTTTTCTTGATAAAATCAGTTTTGATGTTATTCAGTAAAATAAACAGTGAACGGTTAGAAATGAGTAGTCTTCTTTAGTGTGTGTGAAATCAGACACTTGTTGTTTCAACTACTAACTACTGTTATATTATTATATTTACTGCATGAGAATGAAAAACTTGGCAACAGCAGCTAAAGGAGATGAGGTTTAGTGAACGGTCGATTCAGCAATGGCTAGAAGCTTCAGAGAAAACGGTTTTGACCGATATGTGATGACAGTGAAAGAACAAAGGGTCAGAATGTGTTTGGCTACGTTAAAGATATAATAAATCCTTCAAAAACAAGCAAAAAAGTTCAAGATAAAACAGAATAAATGAGAAAAACTCTTGTAGCATCTAATTAGATGGAGATGAAGAAGTATGTTAACGGTACAAGATAAAAATAGATACAAAAGGGTTTAACACTGGGCATTCGATGCACACGGGTGCATCTGCAAGCAAAGAGCATGCTGTACCTAAAGAGATGCTCTACAAGAAATCCTTGAGAGAGAGGTGTGCAAACGGGTCCTGTCCAGGGGCTCGGAGAGGACTCTGGCTGGAAGGACTAGAGGCTGCGGAGGGCTATTACAGGAAGAAATACAGGAAGTAGGAGGACCAGAGGAGAAGTCAGAGAGTCAGTACAAAGACTGAAGGAGGGATGAGATTAGTTTGGAGAAGCTGTGATGTATGAAAGAAGGGGTTAATAAAAGGAGTTGTTGGGGAAAAACAAGGGAGATGATTCACAGTTTTGTCCCTTTCTGCTCGACAGAGTGAAGGGTTCATTGTTAAAACTGTCATCATCACAGTATTCACATTGACAACAAAGCTTACACAGTGACTAACTACAATACACGTCACAGTACAACGGGTACACCTATTTACTCAACCTAATAACTGTGCAAATAGATACTGACTTTATCGTGCATCAGCTCTGTGTAGTGGTCAGACTGCTGCGCACCCACCTGAGCACTAGACACAGAGCCAAAGGGGTTGGGTGGCCTCATCACAGGCTGGGTGTACATCATGGTGGGTGGATTCATCATCCCCATGGAGCCCATTTGTGGAGGCTGCAGTGTGTTGCACAGAGATGAAAGACGTTCAATAACAGGGCTGTAACTAAGGTTTGTTTTTCATTATTGGTTAATCTTATTTTCTCAATTTTTCATGAATTGTTTGGTCTGTAAAATGAATAGTATAATAGTGTATTAATAAAATTTAAATTGCTTGTTTTGTCACTAAAAATATTCACATTTGAGAAGTTGGAAGCAGTGAAATTTGTTCAAAATTGTTGCAGATTCATTTTCTGCTGATCAATTTATTGATTGATTGATCGATTAGTCTGCTGTAACTGGGGTTTAAGCAATGTGGGCGTCAAACTCAAAACTCATCAAATTCTACAAAGAGTGGCTTTAATTCAGCATAATTTAAGCATCATAAGGGACTGTTACGACGTTATACTGTCAACAGTGACTCAGCAAGCTGACAATCCACATATGCAACACCAGACCAGGGCTATATAAACGCTGCAGCCTCTGCTGTTTCACAGTCAAAATAATGGCTATAAAAAAACTTTATTTCATAACTAAAAAGAAAATATCAATAAAAATGACCCTGTGCATACCAGTAAAACTGAACATTTATTAACTGAGTGAGCTCTAAATAAAAACTATTGAGAATTCTAGTCTTCACTTTATTTATAAAAAAATATTCATCACAGTATCACAGCAGCTCACTTGACCCAGTTTAAGTGAATTTAATTGCCTCTAAATGATAACGAGCAGGTAAAACATAAAAGGCTTGTACCTCACATGAACTGCTTCAACAACATCCAGAGTGTCTGATTCATTTTTTGATTTTGACATAAATATGTACAGAGCAGAAGGTAAACTGATGTTAAAAAAACTGTGAAATGCTACAGCTACACATTTTGTATGTTTGCAGTACACTTATACTGACCATGCCGTATCCCATCATGCCCGTGGGTGTGGTGGCAGGGAAAGCCATGATTGACGGCGCCTGTGGAGACACAGACAGGCTAAAATGTATAAAATGAAACGATAAACATCACAGCAGTTATCTGGAAGTAAAAGATGAGCACAGAGAGAAAGCAGCGACACTGCAGAGGCAGACAGCACGAACACTACAGTAGAAAGTCTGTGTGTGTGTCACCATGGAGACGGGGTTCCAGGTCGTGGTCGGCGCCGCCTTCGGCTGCCAGTTGGTGCCGCCGGTCATCCTCTTCTCCCCCGGCTGACTCCAGTGGATGTCACTGTAGATTAAGACAGCTGATGTTAGCACCAGCTTGTAACTGCCCTGAGAGCACAGAGCTGCTGCTGTTTCTGTACAGCGGAGCGGCCGCTCAAAGACACGGACGCGTCACTTACTTTTTCATCGTGCCGTTTCCAATGCCGAGGTCTGAAAAGAAAAATTGGTTGTTAGATGTCTGCTTGCAAATATTTCGTGCTTTCATAAACATAAGCTTTAATTAGTGCGAAGCGGCATACTTACTGCCAACAAGGTTGGCCAGAGAGGAGTCAAGGTCATCTGACACCAGCTTCTCTGGCTGCTGACTGGACGGCAGGTTGGATCCGGCAAGAGTTGGTTTCAGGATGCCCCCAGCAATATCTAACGAGATATACAAAGGACTGACTCAGAAAACATAATGAACCTGTTTGTAAATACAAGGTTATGAACCCTTAGTTTTTTTAAGTCTAGTTTTACAAAGATGGAAATAAGCCTACGACTTAATCATCCTACCTTTAATGGTCTGACATATTGTATTTTAAAAAGTATTAAATGTTGTCAATATGTTATTAAATGTTCAAAGAGCTACGGTTCAAGCACTTGGGACTTTTTAAAAAAGAAATTATGAACAAATTTTTGCAAAGTAAATATGATTTGAGGTACACTTTTTTGCCTGTTTTGGTCAGAGACTAAGATATGATGACGTTCTGTTCTTTGGGCTGCTTGCAGATACTGACAGCACGTGGTAAAAATAGTACAGACAAGACAACAGTCTGTTCTTAATGTACTGGCGACTCTGGAGAACTTGCAAAATCCTGTAGGGCCCTTTGCTGCAGGTGTTTCAGCTCTATCTGACGTCAGGATACTGTCAGATACTGTTCTCTGAAGCAAACATTATACTTAGTGTGTGGCTAATATCATGATCATCATCATATTCCTGGTATTTCTTCAATCAGCCATAGCTACTAGTGACCTATCGTGTTTGTCTTCGGAAAAAGCGGCATCATGCGTTGCAAAACTAGTGGACCGTCTTAAGAATGTCTTTCAGTCCCTCCAAACTTTTCATGTTTGACTTGTTTTCTGCATGACTCCCTTTTCTCAGCTGAGTGACTTTTTGTTTGATTTAGTTTTGTGCCGAGGGCTCTGTGCAACACTGGTGTTTGTTTCGTCACATGCAAACTACAATTAAGCATGTCCACCTCACTAAACCATGGAAACCTATTGCACAGGTATTGCACATTCACCTATACGTGAATGCAAAAGCGTTTCATCCTCACCTTCAGAAGTGAGGCTGTTGCTGCCTGTAGCTTTGGTTCCAAAAACTGACTCAAAGTCCACTTGGAGTCCCCCTGCTGACTGCTGCGGAGGGCCCTGTGGCGTTGAGTATCCTTCAGAAAGAGATGAAAAAGAAGCTGCAGTAACAAGAATTATTTCTTATGAAAATAGGGCGCTGCTTGGACTTTTTGGTTTCTACACTGACCCGTGTAAGTGCAGTGATTGTATGTCAATCACCGGATACCTGAACAGAGAGCAGAATCCTGCAGCTTTCTCTTCAGGATATAAAACTAGCAATGATCTACTGCTGAATGTGCTGGAGAGAGCCTTCAGTACTCTACCTCTGAATAGACCTGCTACGGTAGAGGGCTCAGTGGGGAAGGGAGCCTGATGTGGGAGGTGCTGAGCAATGGACACTGGACCACAGAAGGAGTCTGACACGCCACAGGAAGCAAGAAGACAAAGAGAGAAGACAGGAAGAGAAAGAGCAAAAAGGAAAAGGCGTTTCAGGGCCAGGCCCGAGAGACAGGTGGGAAATGACAGAAATACAGACAGGAAGAAAAGATATGCTAACATGTATAACACTTTCATAGTGCCTAAATCTGTGTGTTTTAAGCCAAATTTAAGAGTGTGTAGAATAGTACTGTAGTAACCAAGAAGAAATAATTAAAGGAAAAGTTTGACATTATGGGAAGATCAATGTCTGTCTCATGTCTGTATGATAAATTCAAGATAGGGCTGCAACTGGATTATTGTGTCAATAAATCTTTTCGTATATAAAATGTCCGAAAATAGCAAAAAATGTCTGTTTTTACTTTAGTTCAGAAATTTTTAAATGTCTTATTTTGTCTGACCTAAAAGTAATCAATTTACTATAATAAATTATAAAGAAAAGCAATAAATCATCACATCTGAGCAGCTAAACAACCCCCCCACCACCACCACTTTTTTAGCATATTTGCTTAAAAAACGTCAATTATTCGGTTATCAAAACAATTGTCCATTAATTTTGGCGACTGACTAAACGATTAATCGACTAATCGTTACAGCTCTAATACACAGCTACCACCAGTGGACAGTTAGCTTAGCATAGCATAAAGACAGGGGGAAATAGCTTGCTTGGTTCTGTACAAAGGTAAAAATATTCTGCCTACCAGCAGCCAAAGAGTAAAAACAACACTTTCCAGTGTTAGAAGGGGTTACGTGTCGGATTATTTCTTGGTTGGGAGCAGAAACATCTCCACTGGGTGAAATAGTCTGGCACATTACTCCTTTAAGTTGTTTTTAAATGTCTTGCTCATGCGTTTCCCCCTGTTTCCAGTCTCTGAGCTAAGCTAAGCTAACCGGCTGCTGGCTATAGCTTCATATTTACTATTACAAACACAACAGCTGTTATCAATCATCATCAAACTCTTGGCAAGAAAGCAAATAAGCCTGTTTCCCCAAAATGTCAAACTATTCCTCTAATATTTGTCTACATTTCTACCATAAATTTAAAAAAGGGCCCTTGGGGTATTGCATAGGATCCTATGTTTTCCAGGGCTCAGGAAACATAGGCTGGGATGGTGAGCCATCATAGTACCTGAGATGGAGTGTTCTATCCGCACTGTACGTTTGTAATTGGTTGAAACGGATGAGTTTGTGTCAATAAAGGGATTGTAACGATCTGGAGAATCAAAAATAGTGTTGGTAAAAGAAGAACAGGTTTCAACTTAAAAGCTCTACGGCATTGTTACAACACAGAACCAAACTGTTTATTAAAAGAGGGGATGAAAGGGAACTGTGAAGCAAATGGGCGTATAGCCTCTATAGGGGGACATGGAGGGTTCAGGTTTGGTAATTAAGAGAAATTAAGAAGCGTTTTAACTAAAAAACAACATAATTTGAGCTTGGTATGGACTGCAATGGGGCGCATTGTACAGACAAGACAAGAGAAGAAAGAGACTTTACACCTTAGACAGCTAATTAACATTTAAACCACAGCAGCACAGTAAACATGCCAGCTAGTCATGCTTATACAGAGAAATGAGCAAGAAGAGCGACAAGACTTTTGAGGAGAAAAAAAAAGAAAAAAAGAGTTGTTACCACCAAACATTTCATGACCAGATGTCCTAGAGGGAAAGCTAACACCGTCTGAAGACACGACAGGTAAGTGAGTGGCATCGACAACAAGTTTTGAGAGGAAAGGGTTAAGGTTTGGCATGGAATCATCTCCAGCTTCAGCAGAGGTGAAAGGATCTAGGCAGGCAGAGGAAAAAAAGAGACAGAAAGAGAGTGGAGAGGAAGAGGTGGGCATCAGAGTTCAGACAATTAAAGAAAAGAAAGCATGCAGAACAGGTCACTAAAGTACAGAAATACGGATGTTGGTTGGAGGTATTGAGTAGGCAGCTCTTTACCTGCCCACGCTGTCGCCACTGGAAGCCCTGTTGAGCCGGACTGCATGGACGGCTGGAAAGTTGACTGCAGGTCAAAGAGGTCACTCTCCATCTTCACGGCACTGCAGACGGAGAAGAAGCATCATTTCAAACCTACATATTCTCCTTAACAATTTGTTAATAAACCTACAGATGATTAATTATTTATAAACAACACTTAAGGAAGCTCCAAAAGCATTATCAACCAAATATTGTTAAAAACCATAGAACTTTATTTTATGTTTTAGCAGAGATCATAACGACCAAACATACCAAATATGTCAGCATTAAAGTTGGGGAAATGTGTAAGTAATAAGCAAAACATCCAAGAAATTTCCATATTTTCTTGAGTAATTGTTAATTATATAAAATATCTAGAACAGTAATCAAGAGAGGCCATTTGAAGCTTTTCTGTGTCATAGATGATGATAAACTGAATTTCTTTGGACTGTTGATCAGACAAGAGATTTAAAGACATCACCATGGTCTGTATAAGAAATTCTGAGCGAAAACATAACAGACAAAGCAATTCACCGATTAATCAAGAAAATAACGGGCGCTAATAAAAATAATCATTAGTTAGTTAGTTTTATCTGAGCGTTACTCCAAATTCCAAACAAATCATCACATTTAAAGAGCTGAAATAGGAGAATGTTTAGCATTTTTGCTTGAAAATCACCTGAAATGATTAGACAATTATCTAAATAGTTGCCAGTTGATTTTCTGTTGATTTACAGATAATTGACTAGTCTGACGTTTCAGCAGGTAAACATCGGTAAGATTTTAATGAAATATGCTTTATATTGTTCTGTAAATCCAGGCAGTACCCATTAGAGCAGCTGGGAGTAGAGAAGAGGTCGATGGCTGGCGCTGTGCTGATAGTGCCTCCAGTGGTGGAGATCGGCGATGTATCAGTGGTAGCGAAGGAGGGCCTTTTGGAGAGCTCCTTGAGCCTCTGTTCCTGAGCAAGTTAAGGGAGTCCAGTTCAAACATACAAGAAACAATGACACTGCAAAAATCTTTGTTCAATTTGTGTTACAATAAGCATAAGATTTGTTTTATTTTCCAAATAGCGAAGCCACCTTGAGAGCTTTGAGTCGGGCCTGTTCTTCTTCCAGAGCCGCCTGCTTCTCCCGTTCATCCACTTTAGTGAAAGACATCCCCGTGCTCGCCAGTGACGACACTGCGTTTGACAAAGTGCTGGCCCTGCAGGAAAGACACAAATTCACGCCGGATGCAGCACAGATAAAGCTATTACTTATTTAATAAAGCTTCATATCTTCCAGCAAGAGGACAGAAGGAAACGCAGGCTCTGAGACTCAAGCAAAATATGAGAGGAATTACGAGAGATTCAACCATAAAATATCGATGGGTGGATTAACGTACCTGCTGGCTGCAGTGGAGTCTTTGACCTTCTTGCCCTCTAAAGAGGCCAAGTGCTGCTCCAGAGCTTCAAGAAGGCTACTGGGAGCCTGTTGTGACAGAAAGCACACAGTCAGCATGTTGCGGAGATGCAGAAAATGGAGTCTGAATGGACAACAAGACCATAAAGGACAGTGGTGGGCAACCAAGCTAGAAACGAAAACACTACACACCACAAAATACACCACACTCTTAAAACCTACAGCCAACTCATATATATGATTGGGAGGTTTAATTTCGCTCCATATGTGCAGGTTATCCACCAATTTTGGACTATTAGTTACCCACCACTGATCAATGACTGCATTCCAGCCAAAAAGCTACTTAGGATGAGAATAACATCTGTGTGGGATGACGGACGACAGCAGCGCTTTCAACAACCTGGGCTGTTGTTGAACTGTCCGTGTCTAAGCACAACGGGGCAGCCATTTTCACATTAAATCTACACTGGTTTACACCTCAACGTGACGAAAAGTGAAACAGAATTTACCACAGAGAGTGTTTTTTCCTTCAACTGTTTTTCACCACGATGTAGGAGACAAGAGTCAGAGCAGAGGCATGCAAAAAGACAACACTGAAGCAAGTCACGGACATACAAGAAGAGTGAAATGATAGTACTTACACAAACTGTGAACTAAAGTGGAAAGATAAGGGGGAAAATACAGAATATAAAGGTGGTGACAGTCAGAGAGGGGGGCGATGCATTTTTGCTGCAGGTCTCTGGGGGTAAAATACTTGTTGAATACTGGTGCTCACAGTACAGCACAACAGTATGTGCTTTAAGCCGTCACTGTGCAGATGTACTGCAATCACGCTTTTAAAACCCTTAGTGTGGACTTGACACCTTTATTTACTGTAGAAGAAGTTGGTAAGAAGAAGAAGAAGAAGGAGCAAGAGAAGAAGAAGAAGAAAGGAAGAAGGACAAGAACAAGAAACAGGAAAAGACCTCCTCCTCTGGAAACATGCGCTCAATAAGGAAATCATGCAAAGTGTCTCATTTTAAGGAACATTTGTGTCGGGTGTCGTATACTGTAGTTGGACTAAAGCCGTGTTTCCACAACGTGGTGTTGGCTCGACTCGACTCTCCTCTTCTGGATTTGATTTTCCAGTGCCCATAGTACCCCTGCAATGTAGCTGGTTGTCATAGCGACGTCATATTCATCGCACCACACACAGGAACAATGGAGGATATCAAAGGGATGGTGTTCTTGATTCTCGGTATGTTGCTGTTTTTACAGCAAGGAGACAAATTTTGCGGGCCCTGTGGTAGCTTAGCTATTTAAAAATGGCGGGTTTGTGCAGGATGTCACATTAGTGATGATTCTCTCTGACTTATCAGTGGTCTGCAGTGTTTTCAGGTCACCTTTTGGTATCGGTTCAGCTCGTTTGGAACCTTGACAGAGGTGATAAAGTACCATGTACCATCCACAACTTTTACCCCCAAAAAAGAACAGCTCCAAGTGAGTGGAGGCAAGTCGAGTCAAGCCATACTAGTGGTGGAAAAACAGCAAAAGACAATGCTGATGGAAGAAAAGAGCAGTTAGAGCTGGAAATAAGAGAAAGAAAGAAGGAGAAGCTACTGAGAGCTGATATCCTGTGTTTTCTAATGGGTTTGAGTGTCGGTGCTTACCTGAGAAAGGTCTGGAATGTCTCCTCGATCGATGCCCACCTGCTGTTAGACAAGAAAGAGAAATGAGAGACAATCTTTTTTTCTGCAAAAGAGAATTTTACTCCTGGCAGACAATTGGTACGAAGATAAATATTTAGTGTTTTTTACCTCTGCTACTTTGAGGAACTCTGATATCCGGGTCATTCGGGTGAGAAACTTTTTGTAAATGTCCAGACCTTCTTTACACTGGGTCTTCTTCATGTCAAAGTATTTCTCTGTTTGGTGACAAATATATGTATTAATGAAATTTTGAATGACCGACTACAAAATATCTTAAAGGCACATAAACAAAGAGAAGGTTGAAAATGAAAGTGGTCCTTGAAGGTCTCACCAAGCAAGTTGATAATGCCTTCATTATAAGCAGCAAAGAGCCTGATAGAGTCTTTGAAGAGGAGCATGAAGGCTGCGTTGATGACTCCATTAGTCAGCTCGTTGGCATTGACCTGAGGGAAAGCAATCAGCCAAGTTAGCACACAAGCTTGACATTTATCTTCAATTTGTTGACGTACAAAAACAAGGTAGGTGGACTAAGACAACGCATCGCTCATTGTTGTCAGCTTGCGTCAGCCTCAGTGCTGCTTTTTACTACATGAGCGGCAGAGCCACGGAAGGCTTCACCTCAAACTCACATTGAAATCGAGGAGGGCATCCATCTGGTTCTGAATGATGGGGATGGTCTTGAGCAGCTTCTCTGTATTCATGGTCCTCATTACGCCATCCACTCTGCGTGGACACATGGAGAGAGTCGGAGCAGGAGAGGAGAAAGATGGATGAGAGGGGACGGAGAGAGGATAATAAGCAGGCAGCGCAGCTCCTGAAAAATGACAACAGACTGACTCCTGCTTTACACATTGATTGATTTTCTTTTCAGGTTAAACCTTAAAAATCACTGAAATTGCAACCTGACATTTGCTCGGTTTGGAATATTTGAAGTTTTGTTTTTTTTCCTCACAAAGTAAGGCTTGACAATCAATGATTTAAGCCATTCATCGTGGAAAAATCCAATTACTCGCTGTTTCCAGCTCCTCTAATTGTGAGAATTGGCTGCTTTTTTATTGCATTGCAATTTGACAAGTTAAGTTATTTGAACACATCACAAGGTATTTTCTCACATTTTTCTGACTAAGAATTAGCTGATTAAGTGTAAAAATACTTGACATATTACTCAATAATGAAAAAAAAATCTTGTTGCAGCCCAAGACATAAACATATTTTTCAAACATATAAAAACAGAAGCAAAAAAAAAACCCCAGATATTTTGAGTTTTAACATTGTAGAACACAAAAACTGCTTTCAGTCCTTACCCTCGCTTAACTTTCGTGAAGTCAAAGGCAACCTGTCTGTATGAAACAGCTTTCTCGTTGAGGTATCGACTATACCTCCTGATAAATGTGGACATGTCATAACCTAGGGGGGAAAGAAAGACAGTAGCAACGTCAGTGTGCGTCATTTCTAACAAAATAATCTTTTAAATTGTGCAAGAAGTAGGTGTGGCTGCAGGCTGGAGTACCTTGTAACCCACTTTTGTCCAAAAAATTACTGAGGTTGAATAGTGTATTCCTTGAAGCCAAGTACTGGACAAAACGCTGCATGAGGGGGGGGGGGGGAAATAAACACAACACGACCAAAGTATTAATTAACAATACATTAATCAGATAATCTGCTGTGGATTTGCTTTTTAACCAGCTTCTTGTCGTTGGACATGTTGTGTCTCACCTCATTGCCATACACCATGAGATGGTGTGTGGTGATAAGCGACTTAAACACAACCACCCAGCTGGTGTTGGTGGTTCTCTCAAACAGCGAGTCGGCCAGTTGGGGAATGTTCACGTTCATCTCGTTGGTGCAGTGGATCAAATCTGAAGAAAAAGACACAAAGTTCATGAAACCACAAGGTTCGGCTGATCATCGTAAGGCAGTTTATTTGTAATAACCAATCAAAATCAAGATCCTTGTGCAATTTGGTGATGTGTAAGTTGTCCACAGCTGTCATACACATCCATCAAAATTACATTATAGAAGAATAACACTTTGTCTTACTCCTTTAACATTATCAGATTTTGATAATACCACATTATTGTCAATATGCTTTCTTAAATGAACCGAAAGGAGGTTTCTGATGATCTGACAGAGCATGCTGGTTTGTTTTCTACACTGATAAACATTTCAAACTTAATTCAAACACCCGCTTTCATCTATAAAGACGCTGTTAGTCACAGATAACCCCATGTGTGGTGAATTTAGTGTCAAACAGCCGTCATGCGGAGCTGCTGAGCAGACAAACACCTGCTGCTGCCTTCTACGACTAAAAGAGAAAGGTGACCACAGATGCCCAAACAAATTTTTGCGAGCCTGAGCCAAACGCTGATGTGACTCATGCTTCTGTGTCCTCCACAGCAGGTTACATTTGTGCAGCGTGTTCAATTTGGAAACCCGTTAGCAGCATCAACAAATCCTCCAAAATTTCCACACAGACAGTTTCTCAGTCTCAATTTTGAAATGAAGGTTTTTTTTTCCCAGGTTAAGTCAAGAGACCACTGGAGTGACAAAAGCTTTTAAAACCCCCAGAAATGGAGAAAATGGATTTTAAATTGAGGTACAGACCACAGCTTCTCTCCACAACTGGAAACCTTCCTGTGCCATGAAAAATTCAGAATCACTGCACTATATACCTGAGTGATACCAATGCATTTCTTCTGATCAAAAGTAAGTTAAATATGGATGTTTCCTACACAGGATTAGAAAATAAAAGCTAAAATAATCCTTGTTTTAGTCTCATTATAATCAAGGATCACTGCTATAAAATTGGAGGACAAATCACAGCTGTAACCGACTGACATGGAGAGCAGTGTAATGAAGATGTAAAGCATCTATGTCTTGTGCTGTCCCACTTCTTCTGCCTCTTCACACTGCTCATATGTTCATTCTACGTCCATGTGCTCGATGTGAACGATGTTAGCCCATTGGTGCTAATGACCCTGCCATTCACAGCAGTCGTCTTTCTGACGGGGTAATTGGGCCTCCCTTTCTGTCCTATATTTGACTTTTTCAAAAGGCGGGGGGCTCTAAGTAGGACAGGATAACCTTCCAGAGAAGCAGCAGCAGTTAGCATGGGTGGCTGCACTGCTCAGAGAAGAAGAACACAACCACGACGACGTAGAGGAGACGAGCACAGGGGAGGAGGAGGAGGAGGAGGAGGAGGAGGAGGAGGATGAGGAAGAAGAAGAAGAATATGGGGGAGGAGGATGAACTGACAGTGCTGTCATGTCACAGTCGGTCTGCTAAATATTCGCAGTGACTGACATGACTGTTTTCTAATCTAATTAATTCATGGGACACAAATGTATTCATGTGACAGCCATGATGATGCAGGACGTTGCTCTACTGTGTGCGACGGTTCAGCTGTTAAAAAAATCATATAAATCTATCATTAAAATCTATATAAATTACAATCAATCAATTAATTAAATCACAAAACTCGTCATACAAAACTAGTTTTGTTAGTGTTTAATTTGCTTGAAATCACTGATTTAGATACAGCATCACTTTGTCAGTTATCATATTGTTATAATACAACTCTGCTTAGATTTCACGTATAATAGTATATCATAAATGATCAAGATGATGTTATAATAGCAGCAATGATTGTGCACAGGACGGGTATCAAACCTCAGTACTGTTTTGTTAACAACCAAAATGTGTTTGAGTATTGAAAATGGTCAAAAACAAAAGCATCTAATGTCTGGTCAGGTTCATATCTTTCATCACATAGATACTTATTTTAATACAATTTATCCAATTTTAAAGTATTTTTAGGCCAAATTCTCAAACAACTGCTTGTATTTAGACATTAATATTTTTTTTAAATAAAAAAAAGAATTTCTAAAAGGTACAGTAACAAACAAGAATTGTTGGTGCCTAAACAAGGTATCATATTACCGATCTTATTTCCATGTGTCCACTCCTCAATCAATAGTTAATCGACTCATCATCAAAGTAAATTTTCGAGCAGAAATGCCAAACATTGTCTGTCTTCAGCTTCTCAATTGTTTGTCTTCTCAGATAAGACATCTGTCATTTTTCACAAATTTCTGACAATTTATACAAATACAACTTACAAGAAAATAATTGCTAGTTGCAGCTTTGGATGCTACTTCACAATGAATTATTGCCAATGATTGTTGTTGTGTGTCAAACCTCACTAATGTCATGATCCTGACTGAAATCTGTCTGTAGCAGCGAATATTGAGAAAATCTGAAGCACCAAAAACTGGCATTGCATGCCAGAGCTGTAGTCTTGTATACTTCATCTTTAATAAAAGTTTTTTTCTAATTTCAAGCACAATTTTGATAATTTTAGAAAAGTTTCCTGTTGTTGCTTTTAAGAAGTCTGGCTTTTTTAAGAATCAAAACACACATTTATATTTTTCAAAATAAGGTACAAGTATCATTTCGGTACTAGAACTGGACTCAGATATTGTGAACCTTTCATGCCCATAACTAAGGTGAAGTAGATATTAGTCCAGGAGCCTCTGTTGGATGTGATTCTCAATTCTCTCTCCCTTTATTTCCTGCCAACTGTTTAATAATCATAAAAACAATCCTTGAATTATATATCATGGAGTCATACAAAACTAGTTGCTTATATTCTGTCAGAGTGGTCATGGAGATAACATGAAGTTGACAAACAGAATCCATCTAAACTTACAAAAACATACTTGCTGCTGTGCTTGCCTCATCTAGTCAAGCTTCCTCTATGTTTCATCACTAAACCAGAGAATATTATCTATGTGTATATACAGCAGGCTCCTCTCTTCTCAAGTCTCACTCTGCACAACTTTCACTCATCTCACCTCAGGGGAGTCGCCTGAGCAGCACAACAGGTGTAGAACCTGAAACTTTAGACCAAAATGTTCACTACAAGTAGCTATAACTGCAAGTGAGACAATCACATCGCCTGAAACATTACCGACAGATAAAATACAGTATGCACCTTGCTCCCAGACTGTTACTGGACTCTTATGATGACGCAGGCCCTGAATAAAACCACTTTCATTACATCTATCATGCATTTGCAAGTAGCAAGATCGATATACAGAAAATCTACCACTGCGTCTGTAAAGCACAGACACACAGTGACTCCTCTGACTGAGTGCATCAGACTACGATCACACGAGAATTTAAGCTCTTATGCTGACGTCAGGGTGTACCCAGAACAGCATAACACTCAGGTTGATGCCCTGGTGAGAGCAAGAAAAAAACTCCTCCTGCTCCTGGTGCCTGAAATAAAAAGACACTATACTCTGATTGTGTTTACTGTCTTTACAGTGTCATCCCCATTGTGTCTGGAGCAGCCAGCATCACATTACTCCTTCATTTCACTGTGTGGCTTGCCTGTGCTGCTGAAACAGTCAGACACTTGTCCTGCTGCAGGTGCACCAAGATGGGAGATGATTGCAAGCCTTCCTGTAACTGTTAATTCAGGGCCTGTGAGAGCAGAGGGGCCCACTTGTTCACACTGATTTATTATTATTATTTTTTATGAAAGGTTTTCCTGTTAATATACAGGCCCTATAAATATGTATCCACATGTGTTGCCATGTAGGCTTCACGTTAAGTTAAAGCTGCCATTCAAAATGAGAAACATAAAAGAGCCTAGCTAGTTTGACAGCAGCTAATGATAAAAACTGACAAGAAAATCATATAAATAAAAGGCTACTACACCTTTAACAACCTCTTAATTGTGTGTAATAGCGTGTTAACAAAGCCTGTCCTCGATGTTAAGATAAAAAATAAAAATAAAAAATAATAATCTCCTTGACATGAGCAAGCAGTTAGCATGCATGCTAACATGCTAACATCCTGAGGCTTTGAGGCCTTGTAGCTCCACCATCGCCATACAACTCACTACGGGAGCAGGAGGAGGTTGCGGTGATTTTTTTCAACTCGTTTTTAAACATACTCACAGTCCAAGTGTTTCTTTTTCGGGCCCATTATTTCGTGAGTGGTGGCCTTGCATACTGTTTTGGACACAGCGGATCCCGTCACACTGTGCTGGGCTGCAGTTATCCTGTCCGTGATGCTCTGGCCCGACATCTTCGCTCACTCACTGAAGGCTGCAACAAAAGACTTTGTAGAAGAAATGTACGCTTGTCTCTGTTTATCTTCGGATATGTGAGCTTTTTAAAAAATAAAAAAAATAATTAAAAAAATAAATAATACATCCACCTCCTCCGAAACCTTGCCGGACCCCCCCACCCCCCCAGTTTTTTTTTTCTTGGTGGAAATTATAAAATCTAGGCTATGGCAGACGCGGACCAGGGGAGGGCGGAATAAACAGAAGCGGAATCTGACAACAACAACAATAATAATTTAAAAAAATGTTATAATCTCTTCTTGTTTCTTGCTGCCCTGCTCGTCTCAAGTCCAAACTGTGTCAGATTTACGGGACGCGGTGATTACAGGGTCCACTCGCTGACTCATCCGACCCGGGCTTCTGTCTCGCTCTCATCCCGATGTGGCACACCGGATCCCTGCCTGCCTCCCTGCCTCCACCGCTCCACCGCTCCGCCAGTCGCCGCCGCTCCTCCTCCACTTGCCGCTACCGCCGCCGCCGCTCGCCTTTAAAAAAGCGCTATGAAAGAAAAGACCACTGACTGAGGAGGGGAGGAAATGGCGGGCCTGATATGCTATGCTGTGCTCTGCTGTACTCTGCTCTGAGGTGGTGGTGGTAGTGGTGGTGGGGGGTGGGAGGCTCCACAACACCGCCCTGCAGACCCTGAATCAGATGTTACACCGCTGACTTCTCATAAGGCCCGCTGTGGCGCAGGTGTAACTGACCGCAGTCTAGAGATGAGGAGAGGAAAAGGATAGAGAAAAAAACAACAACGCACAAATGCTCAATCACAGGAGCGCCAGAGGCTTGGATGATAGCATGAAGCCTATATTGATTGAGGAGTGGACACATGGAAATAAGATCAGGCTGCAACAGGCCTGACAGTGCAGGAATTAGCACTTTTGTCCCTATTTGATGCCATATTTTCTTACAGGAAATACTGTAATGAATTCCCAATGACCTTATTATATGATGGCATTTTAAATTTCACTGTGTAATGTAATATTCATAGAATGAACACTGAGATATAGTCCTTACAAAATGTATATACAACCTAAAGTGTTTAAAGTCATTTTGACTTCAGACTAACTAAAAAATTGTCAAATTGTAGATTGTAGGTGTTTTTCCCCCATACATCCAGGTATGACAATGTTAAAGAGTAAATTCAGAAAAAAAGGAAAATTCGCCAAAATTATCCAGTGGCAGCCTAAACAGTGCCCGATTTCCCTGTATGACACAAACCAAAACTCTCCTATAGAAGTTAAAAAAAGCTAATGTTAATTTTTAATTAAGGCAAGTTTATTTGTATTGCACTTTTTTAACCAGAGGGCAAATTCAAAGTGTGTTACATAAGACATAAAAAGACTTGAAGACATGGTATAAAACAGTTGGGGCGATAAAAAAAAAAAGACATTGAGTGAAATTGAATAGAAGAAAATAAGAAAATTGAAATCAGATCCATCAGGGGAGTTAAAATTACAGTTCAGTGCAAGATATGAATGAATAGTCAACAATGTAATTAAATAAAACACAGTGGCAAAAGAAGTTGGAACCGATCCTAAGTTTTCTGTGAGTTTGTTCTAGATATGTGTTGTATATTAATAGAAAGTTAAAATATAGTATATTGAGACTTCTTATGTGGTGAGTCTATAAATTATAAACATACATATAGTTGCCATGATAGTGAATCTATAAATCCAAATCAAGAAATGATTCATTTTGCTGTTTTTTCCCAAAGTATTACATCTTTGTAAAGTAATTTAATTCAAAATTAGAGATTTTTCATGTTCATAGTCTTGTTTCCTTAAAGCAGCTGATGATGTTCAAGGAAAGATTCTCCATGGTTTCCCAGAAATGATTTAGTTGATGCCTAAATATAAATCTGATGTCTCTCTTTGAATCCACACAGATATTTTAGTCTTATCAGGATGCAAAAAATGAATCCATCAAACAAACAGGTGTCTAGTTTTTAATAAACTGCCGAGGTTTGGAGGTGTATTGATGCATGTAAATCCATAAGGATTAAAGAGTCTGAAATGTCAAATATTTAAGAAGGTAGATACAGTTTCTGTTTTTGCATCAAATTTCCCCTTAACAACAGCACTTCAGTTGGAAACAGAGCAGAATGAGGCTGTGGCTAATATGCGGTGTGACACAGTGAGCACAGGGGGGCAGCATAGTGTCATGATTATCTCCAAACATCAAGAACACAGTCTCTCTCACTTACGGATTTAGTTATCAGCCTAAATTTCGATACTTTAATGAAACAGAATCTAAATTCAGACGTCCTGGAAAAAAAACCCTCTGTAAATAATTCAGTCAAATTATGACTCAAATCATCCAGTTCTTCCTTTCAGTTTTCAAAACAACTTAAATTGGAGGCTTTATTTTGCTGCATAAATATTCATTAAAAGCAAAGTCAATTTTAAATCATGATAACTGACTTCATCTTTTCTTTTTTTTCAAGCAGCAACACATCAGATGTTGGCCTGATTCTTCTGCCTCACAAAAAGTAAAAAAATAACGTCTTGATTTAAGTTTTTATAACTTCCCACTAACAAAGAAATTCGCCTTATTCTGTGTCTACTTTTTTATTCCCCACTTCAGGTAAATATGGTGTCCATGTGGATACAGGAGCAGTAAAAAAGCAGTAAACATAAATAGCTACAGTTTCCTTTGAATGATATCTGTGACAAGGTCATGTTAAAGAAAAGGAGAGCTCCTCACATGTTTTCCTCTTAATACAGGGTAGGGTTTCATACATAAACAATAAGTCAGTCTACTGTTTTTCCCTCCTGACCTGGGAATTTACACAGGTTTCCAGCCCAACAAAAGATATAGACATCAAACATCTCCTCACTTTCAAAAAAAAAAAAAAAACTGGTTCATTCTTTTTCATTTTCAGAAGATATCACCTTGAGAAATAAACCCTTTTCTCTACAAATCAAAGTTATTAATAACAGTATACCGCATAAAAATGCTGTCACACTTTTGTGCACTGCTTTGTCTGTACTACAGATATATTTTTACCCAAATACTTCATGCATTTGCTGCTCTGTTGTGGTGGAAAAAAAGGTTTCTGGCTTTTGGAAACATTACTCACTGAGGCTCAAATCACAGCAGCGCCTTTGATGAGGGCTTCACTTTCCTGCCTGTGTTAAAACTGGAGCGTCAGATTACAGCTACGCTCTCACGGGTTTTGTGATGCAGCCCAGATTGTGCGATGTAGATGTCTGTTTGTTGAGTCTGGATGTTTCAGTTTGATCAGATAGAGACAGCTCTATCAGGCAGATCTAAGAGTGGCAGTTGGTCCTGGGCCATAAAAAGTCTCTGAGCACAACGACCTGCAGGAAACATTCACAAAGCTCAGATGACGACTGTTGAGATGCACAGAGATGCATGGTATTATGATGAAGGATTAAAAAACGATTTCCTGCAACATAACAACTGGTGAATGTGATTGAACATATGGTGAAATAATTTAACTTCTAATGAATATCTGTGATTTGCATGAAAAAATAACAGGTGTTGTATTAAAGACACTAGTCTGTAAGGAAAATCAACCAGATACACCTTGTTTGGGGGTTTATGGGTACTTAACATCTTAAAGAAAGTCATGTGACTGAAAAACAAGCACAGAAGTAGAGCACATGGCTATACATTGGCTAAATAGGTCATTTGCAGGGTGGGATTTGTAAAATAATCTATGTAGTAATGGGTTCACCATATGTATTCATTTCATGTGTATGTGGCCATCTGATCCTGTTTGTTTTGAATGCCACTTGTCTGCCTCATATTTGATTTCAGCCCTACCTCATCAGAGGAGCAGGTGAACATCAGTGAATAGCAAACACCTGCAGTCATCTGTGTTTCTCAGGGCTCTGTACAGCTAGCAGGAGCCTGTATGTCTTCCAGTCCGGATCTGACACGTGAGGCCACAGGCCAGGATCAGTGAAAACAGAGTGACGCACATGAGATGTGTTAGGCGAGGGCGACAGTACTGTGGGTAGGATGAGAACAACAATGCAGGATAGAGGGAAACACACACTGCAAACAAACAAACACTGCATCCATACACAAACATGCACACTGAATATATGAAATGTTTTTCCTGATATAAAACATTGATGTGAATGCACCATATTGTTTTATTATTATCATTATTATTATTATTATCAACCCTTGTGTTTTGTTGACATTGTTTGACTGACCCACAGACTCAGACTCAGACAGACAAAATCACCAAAATCATGTTTCTTTTCTTTTCTTCTGGCCTCATTAAAACCTGATATGCAACAAAATATGTAATAAAATACATATTTTCACCAAGTAAGGAAATATTTCTTGTTTTATGGATTATATATAAACAAATATGTGCTCCTCTGTTCACCTCATATGAACAAACTGCTAAAATGGCATGTCCCAGCAGTCTGCTGGTTAAGAGGCAGGCCACTTAATAATAAAGTCTGTTTCATGTCATTGCAGTATGAATTTATTAGGGCATTTTGAGGGGTAGTGCAGTGTAAAATATTCTGTCAACAACAATCACAGATACAGAGCATATCCATTGTATTTAACTATTTTTTTAACAGCTTGGCTCTCTGAGACTCAATGAAGCAATATGCATTTTTTTTCTGTAGCGGATTACTGAAACATGTCATCAGTTTTAAAAGTTTACAACTAACTCTCATGAAATGAGGACAAATCATGAAGGTAATAAAACAATGTTTTCGAGCTGTTAAGGAGGGCCCAAGGTCTCCAGGACCCCAAACAGAACGATGGGATTACATTTTGAAACAGCCGAGATGGGCCTTAACGTGGCCTTGAGGCAAAAAGAGCTGAAAAAATCAATTTTTCTCAGAGCACCAGAAACCCACCATTACACCTCACTGGAATACTTTTCCACCCTGGATTTGCTGTGTGACAGTTTAGTTTATTCAATGGTATTTTAGAAAATGAGAATTTGCATTGGCATTTGAAGTTGCTGTCATTGAACATAATCTGGGGGTGAACAAATTTAGCAATTTAGTTTGACAATATGGTTGAATATCAAAGGGTATATTTTGATAAAGAGTATCAAACATGTCACACTAAACATGTCAGTTTTATTGTGCTTTACTGGTGCATATTACCAAATGAAACATAGCAAAAGTTCAATCAGGAAGACTATCTTTATCCTACTCAGTTTTTTCTCTCTCTCTTTCGACTTAATCAGCTGACCGAGGACGTTCACGCTTTCAGTTAAACTAATCAGATTCCACCACAACCTCTGTGAGTCAATCATGTCTTTGCTGTCAAACTTTTATAACTGCTCCCCTCACTGCTGCTGTCAGCTGTCATTTCAGTGTCAGATCAATGCAACCCTCCTCCACCCCACTGTTCATCAGATCCAGCATCCATGGGTCCTTCCATTGAGCTTATCAGAGTCCTACTCCACATCACATCCATCCAGATCTTCATCCACTGCTCTCGCCCCTTCACCGCCACCACTAGTGTCTATCTAGATCTTTCTGTGTCCTCTTCATGGCATGATCTCTCCCAATGGGGTCACAATGGTGTCTTATTGCCAAAGACTTCTTACATATTTCTTCAACCTTCCCTATTGTGCACACTATGTCAAATAAATGTTATTTAATTACTCTCTAAGCCTCTCCTTCAATCGAGTCTCTCCCGATTGAAATGAATTTCTAATGAATCAAATGAGCACAAAGCAGTTGTCACACAGACAAGATGGGGCCTTATTGTAATCCAGCCTTGAGCTTGTAGACTTGCCTAATACTGCATCTGAGTTATTCAGTGTATATACATAGACAGTATAATGCTATAAAAAATGAAAATCTGAACACTAACAAGTCTATGACGGCTGGGCAAACTTCATCTGCTGGGGAAGATAATGTGATACAATCGAAAACTCCAGAACAGCTACTTGTGGTATATTTCATCACCTGCATGAAGACAGATTGCACACACATGCAAGAATGCACCCAATGAAAACTACTAGTGTCAAACTATTAGTAGCAAGATGTTCTGTCTTTCTCAGGTGGATCTGTCTGGTCTGGTCAGGTCTGATCTGGTCTGGTCTGGTCTGGTCTGTGTGTTTTTGGCTCAGTGGAGCTCAGACTGAATGGAGGAAGCTGATTATCAAGCAATGCTAACAGAGTTCAACTCAGATTCAAGGTGCTTTAAAACACACTAACATATGAACCCACTCTCTACAGGTGAGAGCACATACCTACGCACACATGCGCATAACCTCAAAGGAGTGAGTTCATCCACAGCTCAGGTTTTTTTCTTTTTTCAAGCCACATTTTCAGAATGACAAAGGGCCAAGCGTTTGTGTGGATATGCTCCTGTACAATGACTGGAGTGTATCAAAACAGCACAGTGAGGACAGATTATGTGGAGAGGCTCCAATTATATGTGCACACATACATAACACAACTACAAGGCCCACAAGGACACTTCAACAGTGACAGATCATACTGCAAAGAAGCAGCAGCTCATACATAGTGTCAGAGTCCTCCCACTCATATAATTTGTCTCACAATATAAATCCTTCCCGCTACACATGCTGACTGGAAGACATTTAGGTTTTGGAGGAAAGTTTTCTCAAAGGAGATGTTCGTACATCAAACTATCTCAGAGACAGGTGCGTTGAAGAGTGCTCAGCATCACAATTTATTGATCATACTAATGTTTCGGTCCCTCTGGACCTTTGTGAAGAGCATTTTAAACAATTCTGACAACAATGATCTTGAATAGATGATGCTCCACTCATTCTGTGTGCTCAGGTGTGGGACAATTATTCTCCTGTGGGAGTGTCTATCAGTAATTGACAGTGACATGTGCACAATCTGTCGCATTATAATCCACACATAATAAACAGTCAGAAACAGAAAACAGACACCACGACACATACTTATGTCTCCCTATAAGAATATTTACAGAAACTGCATATCTAATGAATGGAATACAGCCTCGCAGTTTTCATAAGTCATTCAAAGTTGTGCAATCATATAAGATAATACTTGAAGCATAACATGCCATGAAATCTCATCATTCAGTCCTTTTAGGGGATAAAGGTGGCAAATTAAATATCCAGTATACTTCTCTTCTATTAAGACTTTCATCACTGCCTCTCTATGGCAGAGTCACCTTTTCAGTGCTCTGGAACCTGGATGATGAGATGTTTGAGGTCATTGAAATGTACTGCCATTTTTATTGAGTAATCGCTATCATTCCTCCTTATTCTGTTTTAACGAATATGATGTTTTACCAGCATAGGCTAACTCACAAGGACATTTGATCATATAAATTACATGAGAAGTGGGGCATGTGATAATGTCATTGAAAAAATGCTTTTTCCATTATGAGGATGAGTGAAGTAGTTCGATCATATTACATTGAGCACAATCTGCTTTTGTAGCACCCATTTGGAGGAAGTTTGAACAAGGCCTGTGCACTCTTTTTCACTGATTTTACATTAGCATGTACAAGGCTATCTATGAGATTACGTCCTCTTTGATAGACTATTAATGGTGGTTCTTTCAAATTCATGGACATTGCTTTGTCCAATGATAATATGTGCTGATGTTTTTTTTAATAATAGAGCCCAGTCTATGGCAGTGGGGGATATAGGTTGTACTAAATTAAAAGTTGGAGAGTGGTTCTAGTAGTGAACCAATCCCAGCCACCACTGGCCTGCCTGGATAGTCATTTTGATGAGTTTTAGGCTTATACACTTTGGACAGGATGTGTAGGACAGGCCGTATGGTGCATGTCAGGTGCTCAAATTTTTGCTTCTGATGGGAATTCTCAACAATCATAAAAATCTCTTTCTGAAAACTTGGTGTAGGGTCTCCACTGAGTTTTCTGTAGAATTTCCCATTGCTGATTAGTCTCATAATTTCTTCCTTGTCATTGTCATAGTCCTGAATATAGATCCCCCCTTGTCTGATGGTTTTAAGACTATAGTGGAATCTTTCACCAAATCTTCCAATGATTTCTATTCTTCTCTGGACATGTTTTTTTTATAGTTGAGGGCTAGATTTACCATATTCGGTTAGCTTTTTGTTCAACAAGACTGCAGTGTGTATTTATAGAAGAATTGTTCACTACAGGACAAAAGATGCTCTTAGGTTTAAACGTATACTAGTTTCATGAGAGAGGGGTCGGTTCTGACCTGCAAATTTGTGAGTATATCTGTTTGAGTTTAATTATTCAGAAAAACTTGAATACATCCACTCTTGCATCAAATTGTCAATTGTTTTTTGGAGAGGTTGATTCCTGGATCCTCATGCTGTAGTTACACATCATGGGTCCGTGGCCACCAGCTCTTGTTGGACCGTGTTCCCCATCTGCAACGTTTCTTTGGTTTCAAGGTGTTCCCCTGCCCATCTGAGCTATCTGTCACTTTGATACGCACTTTCTGTAGTGGAGTCATCTGGACTCTTCTGGGGTTGACACACATCTTTTTCTGACCTTCCCAGTGGTACACTCTGTTTTGTGAATAATCTTCTGTATCCTTTTTATACTTTTAGATCTTTTTTACCTTGTAGTAGGTCTTTACAATTAGCCACAGACTGTTTGATGGATTTATCTATGGCTGTGAAATCAGGGCCTAATTTCTCTTTCTCTTCTCATTATCTCTTCTTGTTCTTTTATCAGGGATTCAACCTCTTTCATTTCTGATGACACTTGTTCAACGATCATTAGTATCAGATCAAGTGAACATTTGTTTAGGACTTCACCCTATTGCTATATGAATGTCTTCCTATTCTTGCCCATTGTAAGTTCTTTTTGGATCCTTACTCCCCTGGGAATGTGCTTGTTGTGCCGGCACTCACTGAGAATTGTACCATGTAGTTGTAGACACCTCTGTTTTTCTTTGAGTATCTAGAATTGAACCTTCAGCTTGTTTGTGGAGACTGGTTTGCCCTTGGTAAGACTGGGGGAGGGAGGGAACAGAATTCTCTCGGTGTCTTCTTGGGTGAATGAATGAATATTTGCACAGTTTGTGGTTAGAGAGTTGATTTATTGGAGTGTCTCTATTCACTTATCTTGGGTAGTGTTTGCTCGCAAGATTTTGGAGTGCAGAATAGCTGCAGACAATTTCTTGTTCGCACATCCAGCTACCTCATGCAGGTGCATTGGAAAGTAACACTTCAGTCTTGACAAACAAAGATCCTGCACACTGCTCAGTGACATGTGCACAATCTGTCGCATTATAGTCCACACATAAGAAACAGAAAAGAAAAACATGAATAAGTGAGACACCATGACACATACTTATGTCTACTTACAAGAATATTTACAGAAATTCCATATTTAAAACATGGGCCATGAAAACATGGGCCTTGCAGCTTTCCTGAGTCATTCAAAGTTGTGCAATCATATGAAATACTTGTATCTTGAGTGCATCATAAATAGGCCTATTTGATCCCAAAGCTCCTTAAAGCATAACATGCTATGAAATCTCATAATTCAGTCCTTTGGGGGATAAAGATTGTAAATTGAATAGTTATACAGTATATTTCTCTTCTATTAAGAATTTCATAAATGTTACCAGCTCTCTCTGGCAGAGTCACCTTTTCAGTGTCCTGGAACCTGAATGATGAGATGTTTGAAGACATTTTAAATGTACTGCTATTGGGTAATCTCTATCATTTGTCCTTATGGAGCTCTTGTGTTCACTTATTCTCTGTTTTAATGAACATGATGTCTTACAAACACAGGCTAACCCACAAGGACATTTTATCATATAAATTACATAAGAAGTGGAACATGTATGATATGTATATTTTTTTATCCTCCTAACAGCACCTCTTTAACTTAGTATAAAATAGTTTTAAGATAAAAGAATTGAAAATCTGTAGAGGACGAAGGCAGATTCTCTCCTGTTAGTTTTTGTCAGATGGACTGCAGTAAAAGCAAAAGTGAGCGAGTTATCTCGAGGCGGAGTGAGAAAGGGTAAAACAAACTCGAGATTCCACTTTTGCCTTCTGCGACACTGAATATGCCATGCTGTGTGCGCCACAGAGAGCCTTTACTCTAAGTGATGCCTTGTGCATCACAATTATCTACACACAGCCCTGCATCAGACCGTGAGTTGACTTTTATGTTCATGTGAATGTGGGCCGCAGCAGCAGCCGATGACAGCTTAATTCCCGGGCTGGTGCCCCCCCTGCTGAGACCCACTGTTTGTGTGAGCTGACAGACAGAGATCAGACTGAGGAGAGACGAGTGGGAACCCTCGGAGTACGCTCAGGTTTCTGGGCGCTGTCAAAAGATTTGTCCAGACCATTCAGATCTGACGGAGTTTCCCATGTTTCTGCACTGTTGTTGAAGTGTTTGGATAATGAATCTCTATCTTTCATATCTGCACATACACAACAGATACACATAAGGCTGATGTGCTGTTTAGTTTTCATTCCTTGATGCCACCAAAACTACATCCCACATTGTTCAACTCTTCTTTCGTCACACACCATGGTAAGAGGGGTTCCAATCAATGACTTTGAATAAAGCAGGAAACGGGTAAACAGGTGCGGAAAAAAGAGAAGTGGAGGTAGAGAAAGACGATGAATTGAGCTGGAAAGAGTTGTGACCTCACTTTAAAAGGGGTTGGGAAATAGAGGGTTTGGGCCAACATGAGTGAGTGAAGTAAAAGGGGGCAGAAGGAGCTGGATAAGAAGGATTAGAGGACCCAGGGAAAGAAGGTTGTACTACTTTGATAGAGGTCAGAGTGTGCAGTTGTCGAAGAAACAGGCGAGGCAGGGGAGCATTGTTTTCAAACATCTAATTTTGAGATAAGTGCTGTTTTTGAACACGTAACTGAGGAATGTGGTTAATGCAATGCTGACCTTCTGAAGATGACAGTGGGCAAAACTCTCTCAGGTGCTGAAATGACACGAATGTGCTTTATCGTCCTGCTGATGAGTAACACCGCTTCAGTCTCCACACAGTTTAATGGATACAACTGTGATGCCAACTACCACAGCAGGTTTCCTGGTGAGGATGCTCCAGACAACATATGTTCTCTTTTCATATTAGAAACGCTTTTTTTTATTCTGACTGCCGATATAAGACATACAATATGGCTTCTGTCAGTGGTGGAAAAACACATTTTACTCTTTACAGCTGTAAGGTGCTGGTACTTTATTGTATATCTCAGACTTTGTCAGTGAGATAACATTGATGTCCTCGATTTATTTCCGTCATCGTCCCTGATGTTTTCACAATCCACCAACCATTGTTGAGAGGGAGACGTAACTTCAATGTCTGACATCAAGAAATATAAGAAAATAGAAGCTATGATATGATTATTAGGTTTTTTCAGGGTGCAGTTGTTATTTATATTAAAGATAAACACATTGCTGTATACTTAACAATGACATAGACCGTGGAGTGTTGATGAAAAATGCCTTTTGGGTCATATTATGAATATTGTTACTTTTTAGACATAATGATAGTTAATTTAGCTGATTTTACTATTGAGTATGAGCATGACTTCTACTTGTAATGAGGTATTTTTCATTGTGAAATTGGTGCTTTGACATAAGTAAGCAAAGGATCTGAATATTTTTTCCACCTCTGACTTGAATTTTCTGTTTTATCTGCAGGGGGTCACAAAATAACACAAAAACTGCATCAAGGAGTAAACTTTGAAGTAAACACATCACTCTTGCAGTTTCTGCTACAAAGGTGGATTATATTCAGTTCTATGTTTTGTAACAGACTGGCACCTGCAATTTGGGAGTAGATGATTTGGCCTCTTAGGAGCTCTGGCAGTTGTCTCATATGGCCCTGAAAACTCAAATCAAAGTGCCGATTGTTGGAACTTTTTTTTACAGCTTACAAAAACTGGTAACTGGCATTTAATCTCACAGGATTTATCTTTGCAGTAGTGTGTGCAATTGTTATTTAGCTAAAGCTCTCTAATTAACTTGTTATATATTAGATTTCATTTGTTAGTTAGGAAATTGGCAGACAACAATCTGAGACAAGAATCTGGCACATAACTCTCTGAAAGAAAGCGAATAAGTACATTCCACAGAATTTTAAACTGCTTTTAAAGTCCTTGTCTTCTTGACCCTACTGTTTTTCATTCCAACCATCTAATAGGCAACATTTCACACTTAAGCTGTCAGGTCAAAGAGGTCCAGTGTCTTGAGGACCACGATTAAAAACCACCGATCTAAACTTCCTCTCATCTTTTTCGCCCTTCACTTTGCCCTTTCTCTGTTTCCCCAGGCGAGCGGGACATCAGTGTGTACTGCGGGGTTCAGACCGTCACCTTGAAGATCAACTTCTGTCCGGTCCTGTTCTCCGGCTACACCGACACAGATTTGGCCCTGAATGGTCGCCACGGTGACGCCCAGTGCCGTGGTTTCATCAACAACAACACCTTCCCCACAGCGGTCCTGTTCAGCATCAGCCTCAGCACCCTGGAGGCTTGCGGTAACAGCCTGGTGGTAAAGAATACACAAACGCAAGAACATGGTGTTAATATAATCAATAGGCACCTTCACTGTGTTCTTTATTGACTCGAGAGAAAGTGACGTGGCTGAGATGTCTCTCTCTGCAGGTCAGCACAGCCTACGGGGCCAACGCCTATGGGAACATGTCTCTAGTACAAATTGGGAACATCTCAGGCTATATCGACACCCCTGACCCACCAGCTATTATCAGCTACTTGCCCAGTTTGTTGTATAAATTCAGCTGCAGCTACCCACTGGAGTACTTGGTCAATAATTCACAGCTGGCATCGTAAGTTGCTGCCCAAAAAAGATCCCTCAATGTCCAAAAGAGAGCTTGACCTTTCAGGAATTAGTCAGTAGATTTGTTCTTCTTCAATTGTAAGAAGATTTATTCACTTAATTAAGAGCTTTGCCTATTGTTTTTCTAAACTGCATTGACAGTTAATTGCCTCGTTTAAAAGCCTGAGTGGCTTTGCGTCTTCTGGTTTTCTCCAAACCATTTATTTTTGAAAGACTCACATGCTAATTTGCATGTATACATCCCTCCTTGTTGTCTTTTAGTCACCTGAATTAATAAACCTGAAGGTTAGATGATGCTGTAAACATACTGTCAAAAAAACAACATTTTTTTTTATTAAGTAAAGCAAACACCCACAATATATAAGTAAATACAGTAAAGTAAATGTGTTGCATCTTTTCACAGCTCCTCTGCTGCTGTCTCTGTCAAGGACAGCAATGGTACATTTGTGAGCACACTGAGTATGATCTTGTATAACGTGAGTACTGCTGCATTCAGCCTGCCATATGAAAAAATTACCATTTCAATTCACAGTGGTTATTAGGTTATAGGGTTCAGCGGGATTTTTATCAATCAGAATTGAGTTCATGACCTTTCAATAATGTTTATGTCTTTTATTAATGGATCTTTTAACTACATTAAAACGTTGGCCTTGTTTGGAGGTTGAATCATCACGGATAAAGCTGGTGATATTCTATATTTTTCTGAATTCACTATATAGCCAAGGCCTAATATAGCTTATTCCTCAGTGCCTTAGAGCTCCTTTGTTATCCAAAAATGGTTAAAAACACATTAGTGAGCCACACCGCACTGTAGTTTATTTTGAATCAATCCACAATATTGTGCTGCTGTAACTAGAGCAACAAGTGTGTATAAATCTGCATGAATATAGTCCCAAACAAATGCACAATTTACTCCTGTTTGAGTAATATTTACTGAAAACTAAAATGCCCAGATGTTGTAAAAAATAGATATATTTACCATTTTCTAAGATAAGTATCCATGTGTTCATGACATGTTTTAAAAATCAACATCTAGAGTAGAAATAAATTAGCTTGGGGCTGAGAGCCACAGACAACAGAGAAGCCGGAAATTACTGAGACACAAACTAACACACTGTTGGTTTTGGTCATTTCATAACATAAACATAGGATATCACCAGCCTTATCTTTTAACACCTCATTATGTTATAATTGTGTTCTAAACTAAAATACACATACTTGCTGCTCCTCATTTTGACTCTTTTCTGTACAGGATTCAACGTACAATCAGCCTCTCTCTATTCCAATGGCTGGACTGGCTCTGAAAACCAGAGTATTTGCTGCTGTGAAGGCCACAAACTTAGACAAACGGTACTTGAAAAGAATTGTTTACTACTGAATATTTACTGTCATTTAACTTTTAAAAATGTGATAAATGTCTGTGTAAATATTGCTCATCTAACACGCATTGTGGCATTTCAACAAAATCTACAAAGCAGATATAAAATTTGGGATATAGTCAATCACAGCATCTTTCCCACCAACCTTTTTCCAGATTCAGCCCTTTTGTTTCTATTTTACTTACATTCATTATGCCATTATGCTATTATACGACATGAAGGCGCCAGTCCACAGCAGAGAAAGGCAGATCTGTGCTTTCCCATGTGTAGTTAGATCTCTATCCTCCATCCAAATCTTACAGTTTTGTCCCCCTGCAGGTGGAACATCTTGATGGACTACTGTTACACAACCCCCTCAGGGAATCCTAATGATGAACTACGCTACGACCTTTTCTTTGGGTAATCTTGCTTTTTTTTCCTCAAGATGTCTTGATAAACCACAAAAGGGAGCCATTACCTATTCAGGCTCTCCAAGCTTATCCCCATGAATGCTACTTTTTTCCCCCCTCGATGAGTACTTAAGCATACATCAAACCAGTCATTTTCAGTGTGTGAATGCATATATGTATGCGTCTGTGTGTTCCTCTCTTTTGACACAGCTGCTACAAAGACCCACAGACGACAGTTTTTGAGAATGGGAAGAGTCAGATGGGTCGCTTTTCCTTCGAGGTTTTCCGTTTTGTTAAACACAGACACCAGAAGATGTCGACCGTATTTTTGCACTGCGTCACCAAGCTTTGCAGAGCAGATGACTGCATCATGCTCATGCCAGTAAGTGTAAGAAATCATGAATCTCAATCTGTGACTCCCCACGTGCCTCCCTGACCTCACTGAGGAATGAAAACTGATTATGTGATTGGCAGATCTGTGGGCGACGACGCAGGCGGGATGAAGGAGTGAATCCTGATTCCCTCCCAGCAGCATCTGGGAACGCCATCATCACTGCTGGACCAATCATCACCAGGAGTGGTACGAACAATAAAATTACTCTTTAAGGAATAGTTTGACATTTTGGGAGACAAAGTTATTCACTATCTTGCTGGATATCACTCTCATATCTGTATAAAACAAATGTGAGGCTACTGTTAGTTTATCTTTGGCCAAAAGATAGTCCTGCACCTCCTGTAAAACCAAAATGTTGTTTTTACCCTTTGTTTTTTGTACAGGTTACATAAATTAGATATAATGTGTTGATTACTGAGCTTTAAAGGTGCTGGTAGGTGGATTTTGTTACCTTGGACAGAACCAGGAAAGCTTTTATCCCCTTTTTCAAATCTGTATGCGAAAGTAAGCTAATCAGCTGCTGACAGTAGCTTCATATTTAACATACATATATGACAGTGGTATTGATCTTCTTATCTAAATGACAAAAATGGCAAAAATGAATAAACATAATTTATAAAATGCCTTACTATTCTTTTAAATTGGGATCATACATCCACAGAACCACTGAAGATTTAAGTATCTCTAAAATGAATCCTAATAAACACTTTTAATCATTTTTTTCAGATGAAACTCCCGTCAACAACTCTCAACTAGGTAAGTTCCTTTATGCAAGGTTACGAAACATAAAGAGGTTTAAAATATCACCCGTGACTAAGTCCTGGGGTAGGTGGAAAGACAGGAGATATCCATGGAAATTGATGATTTAAGGCAATAACAACAAAAAGGTTCCACTTCTCTTTCTGAAGGGAAAAGAAACAAACTCAGGTCATGTTAAGCCCCACGTCAAAGAATATATCTGTTTTAAGTTTCTGCTATTGTTCACCTCTCCCTCTGCCAGCATCTGGTCGCCCCTCCCAACCGATGAACCCGGTGACCAGCGCTCTGATCTCAGGCGTGGTCATCTTGGGCGTTGTCAGCGTGGGCTTCTTACTGCTGTTGCTCCACTTCCTGCAGAAGTCTCGCCTCCCCACGGCCACAGCCTCAGGTGTTTGGAACCCCAGCTTTAAATGAAGACATATCTGTATGCAACAACATCTGTTTACTGTCAGATAAAACAAACTTAAACACATTATTAAATTTGTATTGTATTGTTTTAGGTGTTGTGTGTTTATTGCCTTCAATACCTCATTATTATTGTCCCTCATTGCCATCTAATGTTTGACCAGTTACAATGTTTACAGAAGCTTTGCAACTGTTATGTTTAATTCAATTTACTTATTTTAGCAAATGTTATCTTATTTTTTACCAATTTAAACCAAAATATGAACAATTATCATACAAAGGTGCATATTTCTTTTAGTTTTTTTCTTTTGTTTTATTGTCAAAATATTGACTTTGAATCAGCATTTTAACCCTGTACAATATTAAAATGAACAAATAAGCATCATACACTGTTTTTAAATTCAGTGCATTTATTTTTGTATGTTTAAATTTAGTTTCAAGCATTTTGTTGCCTTTTCCAGTTTAAACAACTTGTTTGGAAAGTAGACAGGTGCAGATTTCTTGTCAGGCTATAATTTGTTGTATAATTTTTTAAAGGAATAGATACACTGTCTTTGTTTATTCTATTAAAAAAACTAAGTGTAAAAATAGCAATTCATAGTTTTATGAGGGGTTTGTAATGTATTAATTAGTTATTATTAATTAGCTTTATAGGCATATTTTTGCTTGATTCAGGTTATCTGTTTCTGTGTCTGCTTCCAGTCTTTATGCTAAGCTAGGCTAACAAGATGCTGGATATTTACTGTACAAACATGACAATTGTATTGATCATCCAACCCTCAAATCAATGTTTCCAAAATATTGATCTATTATACCATCAAATAAATAACAATCTGGATCAGATGACACAATAATTTCAACAGAAACGGTCCACTTACTGTGCTCCCTTATTCTGGAGTGAGTCCATGAGTAAGAAGACCTTGAGTTGAGACTGATTAAATAAATGCTTTTTGGAGGGACAACAGAAGTGGATTCAAGCAATGAATATGTGAAAGTAGCAGAGTTTTTAAAAGAAATTATACCTTTGTTCAGCATGAATCATATATATATATATATATATATATATATATAGGAAAGTTCTTTCATCAACATAAACATATTTAGCATCTCTACATGACTCATATTTCTATTGTGAACAAAGGTAAAAAATACTGTAATTCTTTCAATGACATCTCCTGCATGATTTATCCAATTACAATCAGTAAAGTTTACTTATTTTCCTTTATTAAACAAGCACTAAAGTGTGAAAGTTTTACAAATGTCATGGCCTCTGTGGGTGCCCAATCTCCAGGAAAATGAACAAACTAGGCAATGCCAGAGCTCATTGGATGACTGCCAGAATGAATCTTTCAATTTTTGCTGTATTGATTTTCTTTCCGATGACCTATATAAATGTCTGTTTGGCTGCAGCTGCGTCTCACGTGTCTGACTCCACGGCTGTTTTTGTGACCCACACGGCTCTGCTGCATTCATTGCTCTTTATCACTCTAATCCCTTATTTCAACATCCATTTTGTGATGTATTCAGTGTGCACAATGACCACTGATAACTGAAATGAGAGGAATAAATGCTATCATCCCCTCGCTCAGTTTAATATCAGCGATAATTGATTAAACCCTCCTCCTTAAATGGAAATGAAGCTGGGATTTGGTTCGAATGTTGAAGAAAAGTTCAGCCAAGTCAAGCCAAAGAACATTTCTTTTTCTAAAAACCAGAGGAATATTTTGGAGGGTGTGAGTGGGTGAGTGGGAAGAAAGGTCTCTAAACATGTTTAAGTACACACGTCATGACAATAATAATGTGTCCTGCATATGACAGTGTGGCTTAATACATCTGACAAAAGACTGATGGAGACGCCCATCCACCAACTTGACCCTGATCAGAGCTTTGCCTTCCCAGGTGGCTCACCTGACAAGATCAGGTTACAAACTGTCCTTCACTCATTTTCTTTCAGTTAAGTCTCAGCACGATCCGAATATGAAATGATGCTCCAAACATGTGGAAAACTGTGCTTTGAACCACAAGCAGAAATACAAATATTCTGATGCAAATCATGTGCAATACATACTTCAGAATTAAGATTTTCACAAGGCATGAACTTGAAAAATGAAAATTAGTCTAAAATGTTGTAGATGATAACATATCACTGAATTACGATCATTAAAAGTCATCGTATAAAAGATCTTTTTGCACTAATTTGTCAAATTAAGGGTCATCCAGGTGACATAAAACCACCAAACACCTCAGAAGACAACAGGTCTTCTTTTCTTTATTGTATATGAGGCCCCAGTTGGATAGAAAGCTTCCCTTACTTTATTAAGTTTCATATTAGTAGGTAAAGGGGCTTCATTTCACGCACAAAGTCAAAAAACCTTATGGGTATTGTTTAAGCATGTAACTTTGAAGGGGGCTGTGTTGGGTTTCATCATTTGCCTCCAGGAAAGGACCAAAGCACCTCAGTCACAAAAAGTGAATTGTTTCATGCAAACTGAGGCAGCCCCACCAAAGTGACATTGACCTTATTTCCATCCAATCCCAAAACAGTGTTGTGACCATATGGCGGTCATGTTCACCATATATAGAGCCTACTGCTCTCTGATCCTAAACCAGCAAAGAGACTGAGGAGGTAAGATCCAGGTTTAGATACCAGCAAAGTTTCCTTGATTGACAGCACTGGATTATACGTCTAAATTGGGCCTCAGTGGATTTATTTTCATCTGAATTGTGCTGGATTTGACATCTGTGTGTTTGCCTCAGCTTTTCCACAGAGGGCAGAGCAGTGAGATGGCTTTATTCAGCTTCCTCATTCTGACTTCCCTGTGTATTGCGGGCCGAGAGGCCCTCAGCATATCTGACTGCGAAGCTTTTGCCAGACGACCAAGTAAGACAATCATGACCTTCAATCTTGCGCTTTTGTTTTGACCAAGGGGGTCATATTGATTTTAGTTCAGGTGTAGACCTTTAAGGGGGCTGTGTTGATTTTAGTTTTGCTTCAGATATTGAATCACCACAACTGAAAGTATGTTAATTGCATCGGTAAATATGTGTTTAAAACAGAATTATGTTGAAACAGGTATAATTAACTAAATATTTATGATTTTATTCATCAAGGTGTTGGAGATCTTGGGCAACTATTTTATTTTGTTGTTCAGATAAAATGTATTTTAATATGTTAATTACAGGTTTTTCTGTTAATCTATGGACCATATTTTTCCCACTGAGTTTAAATTAGCTCAATTCTATTAAAATGAGTAAAAATTGTATTATTATCTTTTAATCTTGCCATCAGAATACACTGATATCGCAGTGGTGTGTGGTACATCTGCCATCGAACTGGCTATTCAGATCTGCCCGGCAATCTACACCGGATACAATGCAAGTTTACTGATCCTCAACCACATCCGGGATAACGCGAACTGTCAGGGGACGCTCGACACCTCTGTGGCGCCTCCTGTGGTTAGATTCAGCTTCCCCATCACAGAAGGAAACGCCTGTGGGAGTAACTTCTTGGTGAGTATTGCATCAGTATCTTTTCCTGATTTTCAAAGCATGATTGATGATGATGATGATGATGATGATGATGCATGTTAACCTTAGCTAAGGATAGAGTTAGAGCAGATTTGGGAGACTGAAAGAGAATCTGAGTTCTGGGTTTAGGTTCAGGTAAGCAAAAGGTTAAAAAGAGAGCACTCACTAGGTGGAAAGTCATCAGTGGATTTCAGCCAAACATACATGAGGTCAATCAGTCTGCTCTTTAATTCAGTCACATGCAATCACACAAGCTTCCTTTTCTAAAGAGAGTTATTCCATTTTCTTGCTGCGATTTCATCACCTCTGCCTGCTGCGCCACAGACGTTAGCCAACATTTATTTTTAACCGTTTTTAAAAAAAAATCATGTTTCCACTAAATAATTTCTCAGACAACGAGCGCACCAGGGACAGGAATATTCTCAGACTTCTCCAACATCCAGACCGTCAATGTCAGTGGAGTGGTCCGATCTTTCGACCCCACCATCGGGACCATCACCTACAATGCAGAGCTCAAGTATTACTATTCATGCGCCTACCCACTGGAGTATCTCATCAACAACACTCAGGTGGACGTGTAAGTGAAAACATATAATGATTCCAAAATTTAAAAGAAGAATAGCAGAGTTTCTAATACTACATATTCATGATCATATTTCTTTCCTCCTTGCAGGTCGTCCTCCTCGATTGCTTTGAAGGACAACAATGGGAGCTTCATCAGCACCCTCAGCATGGCCTTGTACCAGGTGACACCCAGAATCTCTCTCACATACCCTTATTTCTGCCTGGCACTGCAGTGCTGTAGCAGCTGTAACTCTAGAAGATTAATCTTATGTAAGAGCTTGTATAATGTTTTATCTTAAGTGTTAACTTGCCTTCCTTTGCCAGGATATAAATTACACCACACCCCTTGTGATGCCAGCTCTGGGCGTCGAACTGAGGACAAAAATCTACGTGCAGGTGGTTGCATCCAACCTGACATCCCAGTAAGAACCTTCATCATTACGCATCATCACACCTGCAGCTTTTCTTTGTCTGGTTGAGACCTGGACCTGTATTTATCAAACGTAATAAGAATTACACTTTCTCAAGAGTCGCTGTGAAGAATAAGACACATTTATCAAGCCGCTCACTTCTACTTGCAGCAAAGTAAAAGATTACCACGATTAATCACATGTGTGCTCTGAGTAGGAAGAGCCAGCCTGAGGCATGGATTAACCCTGCTCTATCAGCTGTATTTGAGTTCTTTTAAGAATATATGTACCTTTTACTCTGTTATTCTGTAAAAGAACTTGTGATTTCGTTTTAGTTGTTTGAAATCCTTAATATCTCCAGTAGCAATCAGTATAAGATGTCAAATTAAAAACAATCTTTTTTAAAGGTTTAATAAGGATGAAATCATTGGAAATTTGCCAAAATTGCAACAAAAAGGAAACCAGCAGGAAATAAATTATGTTGGTACAGAATTTAATGCAGACAATGGGAATGCACTGAAAGTGATTGCAAACTTGTTGCATGCCTAACTTAAAGATCCCATCCAGACATGTTTTAGGACATCCTCTGCTTGGAATAATAAATTGTATCCGACATATTTGTTTTTTTGCGCAAAAAATGTTTAGCCACCATGTTAAAAAATCCTTAAAATAGCACCTTTGCCTCCTACCTCATTAAAAATCCAGAAACTATGACTATGCAGATATGTTTAACTGCTGGATGGAAGATGTCTCCTACTTCACTGATTGATAAGTCCATTCTCAGTGTATGTGCACTGGAGGCTTCAAGTTACCACATCTCACTTGTGTAAGGTACATACTGGCCTCCATTTGTCCAGACTAGTTGTTTACAGAGAAACTTTCCACTCTCAGCAGATGAATGTGAAAACAGTCTTCAAGTGTCAAACTTTGCACATACATCATTCTACACAGTAAAGCTCAAACATCCAACTGTGGGAACAAGAAGAAAAACATATTTTGACAGGAGGGGTGCAAAAAATGGCTTCAAATGTTATTAATAATTTATTATGACCAACGATATTTAATACATTCACTCCAAAACATGTGTCAGTATATGCTCACTTCAGTTTCTTTACTGCAGTAAATCTTAACCTTAAGAGATCTTAAGAGACTGCTGGAGCTCTCTTGAATTTAAGCATTTCCATTTCATAAGAAATTTGATGAATGGCTTTTATTCTTAAGTTTGTGCATGGAAGTACAACTTTTATCTTTCACTTAAACCCAAACTTTACTTTTAGCACTTTGATAAATATAGATCCTGGATGTTAGTAAGGTATGGATGGCTGCATGCAAGCGACTGGCTAGAAAAAAAAGGATTTCCATTTCTCCTAGTTTCCAAACACATGTATCTTGATAAATTGTAAATTTGAGGATTCCACCTGTGACCTGGAGTCTCTGACTCGGTGCTGGGGACCTCATTCTTTCTCCACAGGTACTTTGTTCTCCTGGACCGTTGCTACGCCTCTGTGTCTCCACAGCCCTCCAACTCCACCTCCTTTAATCTGTTTGTCTCGTAAGTTAAAAAGCAAGAAACACACTCAAATTGACACTACACTGCTGTCTACTTTTAGTAACTTTTGAATTTCTTCCCATCATTCAAGGCTTGATAACGAGTTCAGTCTTTCGGTTCAGCAGTCCAGCTTTAAATTTGAACCTTTTCACATATCTGCAGGTTTTCCTCTCGTCCATGTAATAAGTACACCAGCTACCTGTAAATCCAAAGGGAGCCCTAGTCTTGATTTCATCTCCCTGCCTTTCTATCATTAATACACTGCCTGTATGTATCCATGTCATGTGCAAACGGGGCACTTGTGAGGTTCGCCTTTTATTGAAAGGTGCTCCATAGATCAGCTGACTACCATGCTGGAGAACGGGGATAGCCAAAAGGCCCGCTTCTACTTCTCCGCATTCCGCTTCATCGAGCAGCAGAATGAGACCATCTCCACCTACTATCTGCATTGCATCACCCGACTCTGTGAGCGCAGCACCTGCAGCACATTCAAGGTAGGAATAAGGCGCTGCATACATTTAAAAGCAGAAATCTTCAATTCCAGCCAGATCCTCAACTCGTGTCTCTTCCTCTGGTTTGATCCACAGCAATGCAACAGGAAGAGAAGGAGTGTGGAGACCACTGTCATCCAGGAGAGCATCACAGAACCATCTGTTCTCACAGTGGCTATAAGGGCCAAGAGAGAGAGCCGTATGTTCCATCTGTCTGTTTGATTGTTTAAAGAGTCAGACAAAAGATCTGCACGCTGTACTGATAGCTCCCAGCAGATTCAATAAAGCAATGTTTTGATTTAACAGAAGTCATCATCAGACGTTGTCAAGTAATCACAACAGAGCAGAACAAGAAATATATAAAGAGACACAAACAAAAATTCTCATCTGCACAAAAAATATGAAGCTACAGCCAGGAGAGAGTTAGCTTAGCTTAGCATAAAGACTGGAAAAAGGGGGAAACAGCTAGCCTGGCTTTGTCTAACCAAAATAAAAATCTGTTTACTGGCGCCTCTAAAGTTTGTTAATTAACTGTTGTATTTGGTTTGGTTCAAAAACAAAAGTTAGGATCAATCAGGTTGTGGTTTTGCAGGGGGTTCATGTGATTGACTGTTTCTTGGCCGAGAGCAGTGGCTGCCTGGCAACCTCACGGTAATGACATGACTCCGGCTAAGTGCCCCTGGCCATAAAATAGTCTGGAAAAATAACCACCTACAGAGGCCACAATGTGTCATTTTTACACTTTTGTATAGATTAAACAAACAAGATATAAGGTATAATATATGCTAGTTAATGAGCTGTTGAACTGCTAGTAGGTGGACTGTGTCTTCTACATCAGAAAAAAATAATTGAAATGTAAAACATAAATAAGAGAAATGATACAGAAATGAGAAATAGTAATTAGAAAAATTTTCTGACTCCTGCCTTCAATTTGTTTTCTTGAAAGTGTGTGCTCTGTTTGTCAAATGTTTAATGAGTTTAACCCCTCATCACTGCCTGATCTCTTGCTTCTGCTCTTCCTCTGCATAATTAAATATACATTTTTCCAATATTTCAGTATTGTCTGCTAAATGTTTATCCCTCATAATGAAATACTGACTCTTCCCATCTTTCTTGCAGCCATTCTATCCAAAGAAGAGGGTAAGTATGTTTTTTATTCACTTGACTGCCATGAGAACAACCATTCACAAAGTTTTTACTAATTAGATTCCTTCAAAATGAAAAGCATTTCTTATCTGCCGCAAGTCATAACGTCTTCTGTTGTCTGCTGGAATAATGCATCCCATTTTGGTGTCATTCTCATTTGTGCACAGCGCTGTCTGGTGGCCAGTCTGATGGCAAGGGCACGTCTGTTGGTCTGGGAATTGCTGTGGCTGTCCTCATTGTGATAGGAATGGCAGCCATTTTGATGGCTGCGTCCTTTTATCGAAAGCTGAAGCGGCTAAGCTAACAGCGGCACCATAATGTTGATCAACAGAGGGTCAGCATGAGCTAAATGACATGATGAGTTAAATTCACATACTGGTGGAGGTGCATAATGTATGTAGGACTCTGCTTTACTAAATTAAACTATTGATTGTAGCACTTAATGTTTCTTCCCAATCCTTCACAGACTGTTACAAGCTATGGAAGGTGAAGTCTGAATAACGCACTTATCATGATGCAAAAAGAAAGAGAGAAAATTAGAAAGGAAGGAAGAAATAACTCTATAACAGGGTTTGAAGCACAAAATGACACATTAAATTTGGTTTGTTGCCAGTGTGTAAATATTCTTTGATTCAAGTACTCAGACTTCTCATTTATATAACATACAGTCATGAATCATGAACATGAATGACAAAGACCGTGGATTACACACCTTGTAACAATTTTTAATCTACTTTTGATGGTTTTACAAGCAGTATAGATTATATTTGTGCAAGCCAGAGCTGACTCAGCTTGATTGGGCTGCTGTAATTCTAACTGTTGCATGTTATATGTAGAAAAGCATGTGTAATTCATTAAATTCTAGGCACAAAATATGTGTGCCATAAACCTACATTGTGTTGGTCATATACAGACCAACAAAAACTCAAATGGTGTAACATTAAATGCAACAACACCAAGAGAATGAGCGGATAAATGTAGTTATTTATTTGCAGAGTTTGCTTGTTTGAATGATGTATTCAAGCCTGCAGATTAACAGGGGAATTTATTTAGTTTCAATACTTGTAATAATGTATACAACACTGTGGCAAATGTTCTGAGAATGTTTGTACATTTCCAAGAATTGAATGATTGCTGCTGTGTATATTTGTAACATTTTTTTCATGTCACACATGCATTATTACCATTAAAACTTGCAGGACATGAAACAAAAGGGTATGTCTTCCAACAGCCTGCCGCCTACAGTATATGCTGCATGCAGTGAACGACAGTCCTATGTTAGAGTGCACTTCACAGTCCATGTGAAACAATCCTTGACATACAGGAAGACTTTGATTATCTGCGGTTCAGTCTGGGAATTTAAGGGAAATGAAAAGGATTAATTCATCAAACTGGGTATAACTGGCACACACTTCTATGCTGTTTTATAACTGGAGGAATGTAGATCGTACAAAAAGCGGAGCTGTTCTGTCTGAATATCAGTATTTCAAATTCATACTTTCAGGAGTTTCCTTCAGTTTGGGGATTGATGTGCTCTGCTGTGGAAGCACAGCGGATAAAAGAAAGTTTGTGTCAAGGTTTGTGTAGTGATGTTTTTGTAATGACTGTCCACTAGAGGGTGTCTAATCACCATTTTTAATGTCATTTTTTGAGGGTTTTTCACTACTGTTGTGATTTTTAGGTTTACCTGTCCACAGTGGCATGGATTAATATATTTTGTGGATGGTTTAGCAACCAGAAATATATAAAACAGTGTCTGAAATCAAGACATTTAATAGATAAATTTCAATCAGGATCAGAATTGTTGCTGCGCAACATATTCCTCTTCAAAGCTAGTTACTATAAGTAGCTCAATGGAGAGCTCACAAGCTGCTTGTATTCCTAGTTTATATGATCATGAAGAAGGTAAAGTCAATGATTTTCTGAGTGATCCAGCGCAAAGTGAGATGTCTTCTCCTGTATACAATAAAATGAACAAGCAAAGCAATCAGCTGGCTTGACAAATGATCTAATTACGAGTTTCTGTATTGTTAAGTAGGCCATGACAAACTCCATGACAGACGACCCACTTTGTAACTCGAGGGGGATAAATCAGCTGAGCTGGGAGGTAGTGCTCCATTAGGACTGCAGTAACCGTATGTTCGGGATAAATCCCCCTTTTATGAGTTCCCTGTAATTTAATTAAACCAACAGGGATAAACGCATGCTCCGTCGCTCTCTAATGGTGTGGACATTAACCTTTGGATCCAGCTGCTTTGCCCTTGTGTTAACAGCCTTGGGAGCCGGAGTGAACAGCAGCTAAAAATTGGCACTTGCCGGTTAGGCTATGTTGCTCCTGACAGTGCATATATTAATATATTAATATCTTCATATTTAAAGTTGACTCATATCATGATTCAACTCTGTAAGCAGCATTTGTAACGCTGCCATTAAAACTGTTTATTTCATACTGTTATCTGCAAAAGACATGAAATCTGTGTCTGTGAGGATAAAATCATGCTCTGAAATTCATTTTTCTATTATTGGCCTTAATGTTTTGGTCGGTTTTGTTCTCAGCTGAAAGAATAATTGTCCTGTCATTTAAATTCTAATTAATATGCATATGAGTCTGTCTGTAGGCTATACATTAGGTTTAGTAGACAGCACAATCATGAAAAATTGATGGACCAGCTGTAATTTAGCTCTGGCATATGAACATGAGGAGTCTTGGAATATGATGACTTTGAATAAACAGTGTCAGAGTCGTGCTAATGGGATGAAGTGATGTGCTAATGTGCCAAAAAAATAAAGCTGGGACAAGAATAAAGGCAGGTAAATGTGAAAAACTTTACAAAGGTAAGACTATGCTGGACTGCTGAGCAGGCGAAGTCACACTGGAAGGTCGTTCCATTAACCTTTTGTAATGAGACAGTGAAGCTTGGAAACTGCCGGCAAAGTGTAATGTCATGTTCCCGTCATATCAGAGGAAGCAGAGGAAGAACGGGACAGGACAGCATTTCTTTGTGACATCCTGCGTGTATTTAAAGGAACAGTTCGATGTTTAAGGGAATACATAACAGCATTAGGATTGTAAACAGGGAGAGCAGCTATCCCAATTCTTACCAAATGATGAATGAATGAGGCCTACTAGCACCTCTAAAGCTCACTAATTAAAATTATATTTTGTTTGTTTAATGCATGTAATAACTGAAGTGTAAAAGTGATAATGCCTGTGGACAGAGCTAGACTAGCTCTTTCCCTGTTTCTAGTATTTAAGCTAACTGCCTCACAATTAACTCTCCGCAAGAAAGCCAAAAAAATAATTAGCTAGCTTTGGAGGATGGATTTTGGTACCTTTGAACACAGCCAAGCCAGATGCTCCCCCCTGTTTCCCTTTCCATATTCAGGACTGGCTCCAGCTTAACAGTTAGATTCAGACAGACAGACAGCAATATCGTTCTCCTCATCTAACTCTGAGAAAGAGAGCGAATAAGCGTATTTCCCAAAATGTTAGGAAAAAGCTTTAATTATGACGAGGAAAGTTTTTATGACTAGGAGAGTTTTGTGAAAGCTGAGACTTAACCTACTGTTCATATTCTGACCCATAACAATATTCTCTCATAATTTTTTATTCATTAATCACGTATCCATCATTAATAAATGGGTGGTTAATCCTTAATGAAACTTTCAGGGAGCAGAAAGAATATATTCTTTATTTGTTTATGGAGAAAAAACTGTCACAAATATATTATGGTCCTAAGTTAAATAAAAAGAAGAACAGCCAACATGATTTCAATGAATTTTATTGAATGTGAAGAATGCAGTAACATTTTTTTCCATGTGATTTTTAAATCTTTTAATAAATAAGGGATAAATTTAACCTGGCACAATCTTTATGTATCAAAATGTATATCAGCTGCACAAAATACAATTTTATATATTCTGGGAAAACTCATAAAATTTCAGGCTAACAGAAAGGTGTTTAGTTTGTTTTGACTATTCTAAAAATGGGTCAAATTTGACCTGTAGGTTGCAATTAATTACATGTAAGTGCCAGTAAACCTGTCTGTCACTCAATGTAGATAAACCTTAATTTAAGGGATATTGTGCTATATTGTTAATGCACAATATTTTTTAAACTCTCACATAAGTTATTAAATATGGAAATCTTTTCCATATGTCCTGACAAAGCAAGAGCCAGGCTAATTGTTTCCTTATTTCCAGTCTTTATGCTAAAGCTAAGCTAACCATCTCATATTTCCCAAAATGCCAAACTATTCCTGCTTTGCTCACGTTTCTGAATCCAAAGTGGAGGACGGAGCCTGCAGAGAAATCCCATATATCCTACCTGTGATTTCAACAAGGACTTGACCAGGTTTTGCTGTCAGCAGCTGCTGTTTATCTGATACAGTATGAATACAGCATATGCCCAAGTGTAGGTGTAGCATCAGTGCAGTCAGTGTATGTGAAAGGGCTGTTAGTGTGGGTCCAATTAGTGTTGAGAGAAGGAGTGGGGAAGGGTGAATGTAGGACACTAGAAGACACTGTTGAGCCTTCAGGGGATGTTGTGGGATAAATTCAACAAACTCTCATTGCTGGTGCCCACTTGACCATAAATGTGTTACAAGCAAAGATTATTTCCAATCACTGATCACTGCAAACTAAAGAGATATCAAAAGGAGAGACAAAAAGTCTGAGTCTGTCATGAAGACAGTTTGACTGACATGTAGCTGAAAGCGTCATATGTGATGAGTGAGTATGTGAGCTTGAGCCTCTGATTTGCATTCATTTTCATTCAAAAGTAAATCAGTTGACTTGGAGATTCAGACTCAGACTTATAACTTCAGGGGAAAAAATGGTATATTTTGGGAAGGAGAGAGTAAAGTCAGAGCCAATCAAAAAAATGCAGCTCCTGTGGAAATTGTGTGTGAATGCGGACAGCTGAAATAAAAAACATTGCTGAAAATGAAGAAATCTGCAGTATTTTTTAAAATCTTATAGTGCCACCCATATGCCCAATTGTATCAAATACTACAGACTTGTTCAGCTTCCCCATCTGTTCAACTTTGCTGAATTTGGTTACCATGACATATCACTTTGAAGAGATATGGGTGGTATTTCACTAATGGCCACAAGGTGTTTGATTATTGGTGCCATGCTTCAATATGTCGTGCACATTGACATGCAGATGTTATGTACCAAGTTTCATTTTATTAAAGGCAACAGAATTGTAGAAATATCATGTTATAATATGACAGTAGCGCCGCCTGTGGATAGAACTGTATCAAAAGTTACACCCTTGTGTTGTGTGGCTATATGTACAACATTCCCAAATTTGGCTGCAATCGAGTTTAGCATTGAAGAGTTATTGCCCGTTAAGTGCATCAGGCCATGCCTTCAAAATTTTGGTAACCATTAACAGACAAACATTGAGTGATACTCAAAAACAAACTCATAAGTTTTTGGGGGGGTCATATAAATATGGTATGCACCAAGTTTAGTAAAGATGAGATGAAATATGTGCTACCAGAAGCAAAAAATGTGTTTAACAAAAAATCCAAAATGATGGAAATTTTTTCAGGCACAAATGGGCATGGCCTATATCAGTTGAATTGGCATCATACAAGAAACACTGTGCAAATATTGTTTTGTTAGGCCTCACGGTTCAAGAGTTATTAGCTAATATGTAAAACATGTAATTAATGACCACATGGAGGTGCTATTGGTATCGTGTTTTAATATGTTAAGCGTTTCCACATGTACATGCATTATGAATACTTTAGCATTTTAGTTTTTGAGATATCACCTTTCAAAAATTCCATTATAAATTTTGATATTTAAGAAAATATATAAAATCACTGGAGTATGCTAGAAAGAAGAAAAGTCACAGCATGAATGCCCTTAAATAGCTGAACATTTTGATATTTGAATGTCAAAACGGTGCCTGTCAGTCTGTATTTGAAAGTATGCAGCAGTAGTTAGTGATTGAAAAACATATGGAAGAAGAATAAATAAAGCTTTGAAGAACAATAGTGTGAATGTTGACAAGCATAATGAGAGCAGGAAAACTGTGAGTCACTATTATTGAAATTAGTACCAAAACACATTTTCGAAATGTGTTTCAATTTGAGGATTTGACGAGCTCCTTGGCTCTAAATGAGTGCAATCAGTTCACTGATTGCTAGGATTAGCAGGGAAATTTTGCAACAGAAAAAAGGTAATGACACAAAGTGATGAATGCTCATTTGAGAAATAAATAATATTTAATTTTAGTTACCTTTGAGGCCCATGAAATACATTTTTACATATTTTTTCATGTGAAACCAAATGTTCATAAACAAACTATGTTTGCTTCAATTTCATGTTCTGATTAGAAATTTGGGCTGTGGTGTGATGTTGAGAATTAAACGATTTAAAATAAATTACTTAAAGGACAAATCTGATAATATTATATAGTTTTCTTATTGTAAACAAACCCCATGAAAAGGCCAAAACCAAATTAATTGAGCCTCCTAGTTGTTTGTGCAGTAAAGCCTGATATAGATAATGTCCACTGTCACATACACCTTCATTGTTGTCCAAAAACTATTACTACTAAAATAGTTGCTTGTGGTGATGTGTTTCTTTGTTACAGTAAAAAAAAGGGCACTGTAGTTTATTTTGTGTCAACAGGTCCCACATACACTACCCTGCTGATGTAAATACAAAAACACGTATTAATCTGCAGCTGAAAATAGTTCCCTAAAAATGCACTAAAAAATGCTAAAAGCAAAGCTAAAGAGTGCTAAAAACCACAGTGCCCAGCTATTTTAGGGAATTATATTTCCTTTTTTAAACAATGAAAATACAAATTTGTGACTGTCAAAGTTTCTGTCTTCAGTAGAAAAGAACAGAGGCCTGGAAAGTTGGAAAGTATTGAGAGACAGAATAACACATGTTGGTTTTCTAATGGGTTTTGTTGACATTAACAAAAGTACAGAATATCACCAACTTTAATTTTTTAATATCTGAATCTGCATAAATTGCTTTTTGGGGGCTTTTTTGGCCTCTTGGGGGAAGCACAACAAGCTGTAAAAAACAACATTGACATATTATCACCTAATACAGTTGTTATGGTGGCTTTGTTAGCAAACAAAAGCAAATTACATAACCAGTAGACACAAAGCAACATTAACATGTTTTTGTCCACCTCATGAATATAAGTCCAATATTCTCTCTGCTTTCAGCTCTGTGTTGGTCTCCTGAGGGAAAAATCTGCTCTTTAGCCACTGAATCCTCCAATTTGTTCACTAGTTAGACTTTGTCTGTCATTTGGGGCAGTAGGGGGTCTATTAGAGGCTTTTTGCGGAAAACAGTTGCCTGCTGCTGGAAATGAAGCTGATGAGTTGATGAGAATGAACCATAACGGCATGTTGTAGCTGTAAAACCAAAACAATGTGCTGAAAGATACTAAAACACTCTCTATATCTGAGGAAATCTTAATCGGGTGAGTGAGTTTGTCACAATGTATGACTCCTTTGACATAACATTGTCAGACACTTGTAACAATCTGAGCCTGTCAGTGGCAGAAACAAGCACTTTTAGTGGAGGTACATTGATCAGGCACTATTGCCCCCAAGGATTACATTGCAGGCTGTTTCATGACTGGCGGCTGCAGTGCTCTCACTCAATACTGGACCAGTTTCTGTTGTCCCCATTAGTCACTTAGAAGCAACAAGATGGAAAAATAGGGTCTTGGTTGAAAAAATACAGATGTTTCCCTTTAAATATGTCTTAAGCAACTGATTACATAACATATCATATAAAATTGCAAATAGGGGCAGGTCTGAAACAGCTTTGAGGTTTTGGTCATGCAAACTTTGGACAGAATAAAGAGAGGTAGAATGTCAAATCCCTCCAAAAGGGGAAATAATCCTATTCTGGATGAGCGGCTCCAGTAGTCTTCCATACCTGCAGTTGAAATCCTCTCAAAGGGTTTTTTTCGGGACTTTTAGATTGTCAGAGTATGCATCCCTTACACCTGGTTAAGTACGAAAAAAACCACTGGAATTTCTCTAAGAGCTGGCCACCCAAGAGAAAAGTATTAAATGTCGTCTGTGCCCGAGCACTTCAGAATCCCTGAAAGCATTGCCGAATTCACTCTGTGAGTTCAGTTTAGTTGAGTTTAAAGCTTTCTGAGAGAGAAGCCATTATCCATTATTTCTTTCTCTTTAGAATTATGGCAATTTCAATTCAAGATCATTTCTTTGCCTGCATTTGGATATTCCATTGTTGTGTCGTGAATAAATTGCCTGAAAAGTGAAAAAGGCCAGCCTCACCTTGTCCCACTTCATCTTAACTTATTTGTCAAGCTGTCCATCATCCTTTCAACAGGGGGCTACTTGTTAATGATTGATGCGGCACCTCTTAATGTGATGGATGAATCGCCTGCTGCATGATGGGACAGGGGTGAGTCACCCTCCCCTACTCCCCTCCCCCACCACTCACCGCCACTCCCTGTGTAAGGGAGACACACGCCTTGTGTCCATCGATGGAGGAACAAAGGCACATTCAATTTAAGCCCCATCAATAATGTACAGCTGAGGAGGTCTTTTGCTAAAGCAGCTCTGTAATAGCCAGAGCATTGTTGTGGTAAGGCAATGGTTTTGACTGTTATATTATCTCAGGATCTGTACACTGAGTCATGTGTATCATTTTTCTATTTATTGTTGCACGGCGGCATCACTGTGATGTCTGAGAGTCCTCTTGAGCTGCTTTGTTTCTCTAGAGGCTGCAGCCTGGGTGCTGGAGAATATGTCAGAAGGAAGATAAGAAGGATGTCATAGTTTTTGATTTATCACCCATGTCATACATTTGCACACTCTGTCTATAAAAGGGAAATATGTTTACTTTAAGTAGAAGCCGGAGTGAAGCTTTTCATTTTGTGAAAATTTGCTCTTTTATATACTGTATTTATGATGAAAAAAAAAAAAAACACTCTTAAAAGACGCAGTGTGATAAGAGAGTGAAAGGAATAATAGAGCAAGCAAAGAAACAGAAAGTTCAGCAATCACTAAATCAACAAAGTAAAAAGTAATAAAACATTACATAAAATCATGAGGCTATAAAAATGATACTGTCTTTGATCTCGTTCCAGGGTTTAGGGTTCCTGATTGTAAATGCACAATCAACTTCTATTCAACCCCTTCTATCCTCGGCTCAGACTTTTTAGGAAGACCACCCCATAAAATGCCCCATGTGAGCATCTCAGGCTATACACAATATCTAATGGCTAGTTTAAAGGTCAGTGACATAGCTTGGGGATGAACTCAGATGTGTTTTAAAGGTAATCAATAACTATGCTAAAATGGAAAGAGAAACAGTGCCACATTCTCTTTTGTACCAGCTAAAATCTTTGCAGAAACATTGCCTAAATGGACAACAGAGTGTAGAGAGCTGTGAGTGTGATATAAATGGGATATGATAGAGGCATAAATAACAGTTTTTAGTAGATAAAAATGGTGAAATGTTTGAGATTTCATAAGTTTGGAAGAAGCACAATTTCATAAATGTGAAAGTTTTCAAATATATCAATAAACTTTTCTTTCACTGAGATCTGTGAGGTGCAGCAGTGCTTTGAGCTAAATTGTGAGCATATTTGCATGCTCACAATTTAGCTAACATGCTGATGCTAAGCAGCTGTAATGTTTACCAGCTTTTCTATCTTAGTTCAGCAAATGTTAGCATGCTAACCAAAGTCATAAACCAAAGCTCAGGGGATCTCCAAAGTTTTTATAATTCATCCTCTGTGCTCCATGGGTATCTGTAATGAATTTCAATGGTTGAGATATTTAATTCTGAAGCAAAAATGTTAACATCATGATGGCACTATAGGTAAGGCTTCATTGTCTGGGAACCAAATGTTTCATAGACCAAAGTGGCGCACTGACTGACAGACATTGCCTTCCCTTGAGCTAAACCACTACCACGGCTAAAAATGAGAGACAACATTACGTGACATCGGGCTGAGCCATCTGTCAGCTGTGGCAATCATATCATTGGGTTGAACGATGAGGAGCTCACATTAACGTATTAAGGTGCAACATTCAATTTTGAAGGTCATGAAGAGGATAAAGGAGAGATTCGGTCATTAAGATACAGCTGTATCGTCCTCGTAAGAGTGCAAGGTGAAGGTTATGTCTTTGACTTAAGTGGCCCTAGGGTAACATAGGAAACATAAATGGACCTAAAGGGGAACCCTGCAGTGTGTTTTTCAACTGGAGAAGATCTACCGTCTCCAGCACAAAGAAAGCCAAACTGCTTTCATGCCAAAGCAGCGTTTGAGCCTGCAGCGCGAATCACATGATCAGTGGTGTCAAAAGAAGAGCTAAGGTCTAGAAGGATCAAAACAGATGTTTTTTTTTTCTTCTGTCAGCCACTAATAGGCCATTCAGTGCTTTCCTAAGAGTGGGTTTAAAAACAAGTCTGAAATTCCTCAAAAAGACTGTTTCTATTCCTGAATGCAATTAGCTGATTAGCAATTAAGGATTCAAGGACCATGAAGTTGATTCTGTCTCCTGGATGAAGAGTTTCATGCTGGTGACTTTGAATATCAACGTAGAATAAACTCAAGTAACCTGAAACCTGATGAACATCTTTGTTGTACATTTCCTGTATGTACACTCTTAAAAAGCCATAAAAACTATTGTTAAAAATTCCCTGATCTCTTAACTGTTGCCTGTTAGGAATAAACAGCAGTCACACCTGTTCACATGTGGGAATTTGTGCCCATTTAGCCTTTCTTTTAACCCAACACCAACATGGTGTGCAGAGGGCAAGGGGACACGCAGCATTTACACAAACAACCGCATCCCCTCATACAATACAAATGCCCTTCGACATCACTGGCTGAGATGGGCAGCTTTGGCCCCAGTCCATCTGTGGCCACTGGGGAGCCCGTGGGGATCATGGTTCATAATTCATAGAAGGAGCCAGACATCCACAGAGAGACAACCTCAGGCAGGGAGGGGACTTGCCAGGATGAACCCTTTTCATTATGCATTGGATCTCTGACTTCAAGACTCTGCTAACGTGGGACGCTCTGTGAATTTTTTGGAGAGCTGTGAGGTTATTAGCTTAGTCAGATGTGCACACACAGACACACTCTCTAGTCGGGCAGGTCATATAGAGTGAATATAGAGTAATCGCATAAATTCTTATGTGAAGTAGGCTCCACTTGATGTTTGCATAGGTCAGTGATTAAGTAGGATGAGCTTGCAAACTCCTGGGATGTAAAGCATAGTGACAAACAGGACTGCACTAAAGGTTTTGATAAATCCCCTCATTGAAGTCATACTCCCACTTCTCAGTTAAATCCTGCAGAGCTGCATTCTCAAGAGTTAAGAGTGATGACGAATGCTAATAAGAGGCTGAAGCAAGAATTAAATTACTCTTACTTTGAAGCAGTCACATTTCAGGTTATAATATTGTTTTACATTGTGTTGTTGTGTGAAATACTCCATGTCTTTATGTTTTTTTAGTGCTGAGGTGGAGTCAAAGACACATTTCGACTGCACCAGACAATAAAGCTGTACTTAATTGTATTGATTTGTCTGCCCATACCCACATAGCAAGCTTGTTCTGCTACCTGACCTGAACCAAACCAAACCTGACTTTTTTAATTAGAGATGACGGTAGTGTGATCACAGGAAATGAGGGGAGAGAGGTAGGGACTGACATGCAACTCACATGAAGGATTATTTTTTTACTATTCAAAATGAACTTCAGGTCAGAGTTGGGTCTTACCAGTATCATTCACAGTTGATCTTAATATAATGAATATTTTATATTAAAAGTGTAAAATGAGTTTGTGTAATGTGAATTATCTCTATGGAGCGTTTTCACATCTTTTAACTCATTGTTTTGGTCTTGTTTTACTGTTTTGGGTTTACACACTGCTCTCATAGTGTGGTTATCAGATGCACCAGGCAGCTGTTGTCTGTGAAAAAAGCTATAAAAGCCCACTGTACACTACCTGCTCAGCGCCAAATGGCAAACAGACACAGTCAGCAACTAGCTGGTGAACATAGTGGAGCATTTAGCAACTAAAGAGATGGATATATCCCTCAAGAGACTAAAACAGAGCTAAAAGGAGAGTGACTATTGGTATTACATTCATTTGGTGGCCAGAAACACAAAATCAAATAAATGATAATGTTTCTTCATATCTCCTGGATGTGTTGATGGGCAACTGCTCTCTGCCTGATCTGAGGGCATCCCTCTGGTGCGCACACTGCACTTTGACCTCCACAAGCAGAAAGTGAGAGCAAAAGTTCCAGCGGGACCAGTGAAATATTACATTATTATTACTCTGGTTTTAATAATTAAATGTAAAGCTGTTTGTATCTGGTTGGCATTTCCTCTCAGCTTTCAATCGACTGATTGATCATTTGAAATCCAGAGAGAGATTTGTATGGTATATTAGCAGGGACAGACACAATACAGATATTAATGTATTGTTTCTGTCCTTAATAACAATCAAGTTATAAACAGTGACACCTAATAACATATTTCCATTATGGTCCATTTAGATTGAAAAAGAAAGAATGATGTTAGCTTGTCCAGCAATAACACACTACATAACTCTCACACATTAAAATATTTGATTCCACCTTTAGTCTAGCAGGATGATGAATTGCTTTTTATGCTCTTCATTTGTCTCGTCTGTCTTCATCAGCATTTTCTTAAGCATTCTCTCATTTTTCTCTCTGATAGAGTGTGAAAGACTGATTTCTCACTTTAAAGTGCAAACATTCAGTGACTTCCCTTTTCTTTTTCTCACTTCTTCAGCACCTGTCGTCTTTTGTTTGGTTGTCTCTCTCTGTTTAGTTTTGTATACTTTCTGTATTGTCTGAAATTTTTTAACAAGAAGTCTGAACTAATTATGCATACTAATTCTGATGCACCCTCTCTCTGTTGTTTTTCTTCCTCTTGTATTAAATGCTGCTTGCCGTTGCATATGACTTTTATCTCCCTTCACATATGTGTATTGTGATCGTGCATCCCATTCATATGCATGTTTGTATAATTAGGCAAATCCAACTGCCTTTGTTTGCTATTTATTTTTTTCTTTTCATCTTTCTTATATGTACATGTCTGCTCCTGTGGGTGCATGTGCATGTGATTTTCCGAAGTAAACCCTCTGAGTGAGGAGAACATAACCTCTTTGAAGTCATTGTTCACCCCACTGAGGGAAATTATGACATGATGTATTGTGTGTGCATATACACATGTGTGTGGCAGAATGTCTGTAAAGAATTTCTGCAAATGAGTTCAAAAAATTTGAGCAACGTCTCCCTTCTCGTGTGTATAGTTTATAATATTCATATGCTTACATGAATCCTGCATAATGTAAGTGCTTCTGCTTTGCTAAAAAAAACTTTTCTGTGATGAATGCATCGTCAGTATAACACTTAACACATGAATACGGTAATACAAATAGCACTAATGCACTGATTACAGCAATACCGCATGCGACCACGTCTACAGTCGGTTGTGCAACATGGCTATCTCACTGAAATTTCCATTTCTTGTTGACATTAATTTGTTTCATTCATAAATAATCACTTCCTCTTTTTACTAGAGCTGTAATGCATGGTTTTCAAGTGGCACTTATAAAATCTATATGCTGTTGAGATGCCTGTAATGTAAACTACTGAAGAAACAAGACACTCCTGTGGTTAGCACTCTGTGAAGTAATCAATGAACACAAGCAACTTAGACTCATTACAATAAAATGTGAGAATATTATATTACATTTAGAAATAACATGTTTGTAGGACCTGGGTGTGGTGTCATACATAGAAGTAACAACTTTATTTTCATAACAAAACTTGACTCAGTAGCAGACATTTCATAAACCCTACACAAATTTCCGGTGTCATTTTCTAATTCAGGTCATGTGCAAACTGTTGTAAACTTAATAAACAATCTCACTTTTGCATGTTTATACGGGGACTGTTTTAGATATTTAACTGGAGGCAAAATGATTAAGTATGTGCTTCACTACCTCCTGTTCCTTACCCTTTTTAAAATGCTGAAATAGTGCAGGGTCCCTGTGGGAGTTTTTGAGGAGGGAACCCAAAACACAGCAGCTTCAGTGCACAGAGAGCTGCTCCCATGACACATTTGTACTGGAGAAGAGGATTTATCCTGTTTGGGGGAAGCAAGATCTGAGATCTCAGCATCTGCTCTCCAGCTTGGCACTGTGAGTGCTGGAGGCAAGGCACATCACTACCGTTTGATTAAAGATTTATACCCTTTCAGACATGTTTTCTCTCATTTTTAGCAAACCTTATCTCCTGCATTTTGCTGAAAGCTGTTTAAAGTGAGGGAGTGGCAAATATGCAGTAATAAAGGATGTAATTGGGCAATATTAGAGGTATTTACATCTTTTCATATTGAAAACAGAGCAAAAATCATTACTTTTTTAAAAATTCTATTGATTGTCAGCTTTGGATTATCTCCAGTTAATGCATGACTGGAATGCAGTTGAACTTCATTCACTCTCGCTTCTAAACAAAATGTGTAAAAGCCTCCATTCAGAAGATTTGCATTTGAATTGGAGATGGCACTGCAATTCAAATGCCCTATTGTCCACTATGGTAGCTGTTGAACATGAGGACTCTCCCCTCAAATTCATTCAACAAATATACATTTTCAAATCAAACCATATTTATATTAATCTCACCCCAACACACAGTATTATATTCTGAGAATATGGCTGTGCATTTGGAAACAAATTTATCAATGGAAAATAATATGACCCCAAACAGGAAGAATCTGAAACATTTAAGGTACATTTGAGGATGGACCTATCTGTAGGTCAGTTAAAAAAAATCTGACCAACTTGGATAAGAGAGCAATTACAGGACAGATGATGTCCACCCAGATAATTCAGTATCGCCACAAAACAGTTTATTAGGACAACATTGTAAACATCAAGTTTTATAGTCAGGCCTTCAGAATTTAAAAGAAAAGCTTTTATCCCAATGCAATAAACAAGGATACACGGTAACACTTTACAACACATTGTAACAGACAGCATTAATATTTTGTATATACAAGGTAATACTGGGTACCTATCCGTAGGTGCAATGAAAGAAGTACTTTTTGACTTAACCAGTGAATAATTACAGGGACAGGGGACCAACAGGCTTACACTATATGTCCTTTCACAAAAGCGTCAATAACGTCATGGGGCACCAGGTTCCTCTCTAACATCAGTTTTAACTGTCTAATGTACTTTTGTTCTATGTTTAGTCAAATGTTTTGTTCCACCACAACAATAATGTATGCTATATTAATCATAATATATAGTCGGTTTGCAAAGTTGCAAAATTACCTCTACTTCACCATGGAATTGATGTCCAATTGTTCACACATGCCCACAAATGTAGTATTTTTTGCTAAGGTTGTTTGCATTGTCCACTTACATATTTTGTATTGCATTTGAGCTCTAACATGCACAGATGTATTTGAGAAGTTAACATTTTGAGTAAACCATGAGGAAAAAGAAAGTACGGAAGCGAATTCCAACTACTTTTGTTTGTTTAAGTAGCCTACAGAGTCGCTGAAACTCTGTGAGGGGCAGCCTCCAGAAGATGGCCAATCAGAAGAGAGTAGGATCATTGGGAGGGGGGCTTAAAGAGACAGGAACTAAAAATCTTGTTTAAAGGACCAGTGTGTAGGATTTAGTGGCATCTAGCAATGAGGTTGCAGCTTGCAGCTTACTGAATACCCCTCTCCTTCCAAGCTTGTTGGAGAACCTACGGTGGTTGTGAAATTTGAAAAAAGAAATGCAAAAGGACTTCTCTAGAGCCAGTATTTGATTTGTCCATTTTGGGCTACTGTAGCAACATGGTGAGCTCTGTGGAGGAGGACCCTCTCCCTATGTAGATATAAAAGGCTCATTCTAAGGTAACGAAAACACATCAGTTCTTATTTTCAGGCGATTACACACCAATTAAAACCTACTTATGAATATTATATTTCATTTCTACCCAGTCTGTTCCACTAGATGCCTCTAAATTCTACACACTGCACACACAGGCAGGTTGATCTAAGTGGCTGCATAAAGGGCCAGTATAAGATAAATAATGAGTTTTTTGAATGGTAAATCATGCAAAGATATTCCAACTGAGCTCCAGAATATAAATATAGACCTGGAAATGTGCATGTTACGCCCTCTTTAACCATGGAGGTGCAAAACAGATTTAAAAGATCTGACAAGTTTGGCCTGTTGACAAGGGCGTGAGATCAGAAAGTACAATTACAAATGATGAATTTTTGTCATTTTATTTGGAAGACTTGTTGTAAAAAAAACAAACAAAAAAAACGACATAATTTATCTGTATGCCTGCTAAACACAAAATCATTGCCCGCTTATTCTCTGATTTCTTGTCCTGTTCCCTTGTACTTACATATTTGTCTACATTGATATCCAATCCTACCACATAATTACACTGTAATTTTCAGGCTAACCTCGTGTTACCGTATACAATGTAGCCACATATTGTGTTTTGAAAAAGGAGAGTTGACCTTTGTTTTTCTCAACAGGAAAAACTAGTTCTCCTGCTATTGATTTCACTATAAATGCCCATATAAGGTTGCATACAACAAGCTGGGGCAAATTCTGTTGTGAATGTGGAAAATAACTCTTGGACAAAACATTAACTGAGGTTAACATGAGAGAAGCAGGTCAATGGAAAGAAAACACAGCAAATATAAATTTTAGCTCACAGAATACCTCCTAGGAAGCATTAAAATATCACAGCCTGATTATATATGAGGGGAGTAATTATGCTTTAAAGGCTGTTAGTTCATATACACCTGAGTGGACTGTTTTCTACTGAGGGTGTCAGTCTGCCTGTGCCCTGCAGCCTTGGACAACACCAGTGACTTTTAATTGGTTTCCCTGTCAGAAAATCAAAATGCAAAGCCTGCTCTCAGCCCTTTAATTCTCCACCGGTTTGCAAGAGTAAAAGCTTTAATAAGTTTGACTCTTTTTTTGGTAACACTTTATAATAACGATCAGTAGTAAGTCATTTATAAGACATTAGTTAATGATGAACCAATCATGAACAAAACATTAACATTACTTTGTAATGATTAATTAATGCTAGGTTGACGTATCACAAATATGCCGTAAGTCATCTATAAATGATTAGTTAATTATGAAACATTCATGAACAAATCATTAGTAGATAATTAATTAATGATTTGTTGATATAATATAAATCACTTGTGAGCCATTCAAAGTAATTATAAGAAATGATGTTATTATATGAACAAAGCATTGTCAAACAATTCATTAATAATTAGATTTTATGTGGATATGCTTTTACAAATGAATTACAGTCATGGTAACTACACAAACCTATCGCCACATATATTTTCAATCCTGTGTTTCCAGTATTGGCCAGGTGTTTGTGGGTTGGTCTGTGGGAGTGGGAATACATGACCCTGTACACCTGGCAGTGTAGCTCCTCATGCAACAACAGCTGGGGACTCCAAATCTGTCAGCGCTATGCCAGTCCCAACTACTTTCATCAGTGTTTCTCATCTGTTCTAAATGATGTGTACATGTATGACTAAATCACTTATAAGTCATTTATAAGTGCTTTTGTATCACCCTAATCTAAAGTGTAAACAATTTGTCATACATAAATGTCTAATGTATCGCTTTCAGATTACGCCTACCTGTAACAAAGGCTTATGCATGTACACAAGACTTTTACAAACCGTTTTGCTTCCCTCAATGTAAAGTGTAAAAAAGGAGAGTGGAAAATGAAAAAGTGAGGAAAATTTGTTCAACCAACGTTATTGAAGTCAGTATATGAATTATATCACTTAAACTGAGTAAAAGTTTTAAGAATTGCAATAAAAAATGAAAGCCAAAAGTTGCATAACTGTAATAGTCAATTTTAAACATTTTTTTAAACTCTTCTTTTTGGACTAAATAGGCACCATTTTCGGTTTGGTATCCAGCTCTTATAATACATCCATGAGCTTGTACAGACATAAACAAGAACAACAACATCCAGAAGTTTATCTATGCATTGCTGCTCAATATATTCTTTAAAAGAGCCTTAAACACATACACAGTGCCCATCCCTTTTGTCTAACCTCAGCTACCAGCATTAGGACTGACACTTTTGCTTCATCTGCTGGTGTGAGCTACCAAAATGAAATGCATGTGCAATATTAATTTGTGCCCAGAGTCTAATAGATTTTATCTGAAGCATGAGACAGATGAAGACCGGGGGAGAAAGGTGTGGACAGGCTGTGGGTGGAAATCAGATTGGACACTGCAGTAGACAGTACTCTGGTACTCTGACAGTTCAGACCGAAGCTGCAGAAAGTGGGAGACATGATCGTCTCAAAGGGTCCCAGTAGAGTTTCCTGGTCCTCTCTGTTAAAGAGTAAATTACAAATGTCCCTCTCTTCAGTCACTTTAATCAACCCAAACCTCATGCACTGTTTCATCAGACCAATGTAGCTTTAAAGGACCAGTGTTTAAGATTTAGTGGCATCTAGTGGAGCAGTCTTGACAGAAATAGAATATTCATAATATTCATATAATATTCATAAGTATGTTGTAATTAGTCTATCATCAAATGAAAATAAGAATTGCTGTGTTTTCATTATCTTAGAATGAGCCCTTTATATCTACATAGGGAGCAGGTCCCTTTCCATGGAGACCACCATGTTGCACCGCCATGTTTCTACAGTGACCCAGAACAGACAAACCAAACCACTGGCTCTAGAGAGGGCCTTTCAAGTTTTCAAAAGTTTTGCAGCCACAGTAGGTTCTCCCACATGCTTGGCAGGGGAGGGATGTTGGTTGCAATCTGCACATTTCACCACTAGATGCCACTAAATCTACCACATTGCGAGTTATACTACTATTGCTAACATGCTAATGCACTAAACGCGATTAGCATCAGAGCTTTTACAAATTGTATTACAATGGTGTGTGTATTTTAATACTGTACCAATCTGATGCACTAAATCCCAAATCAGGTGGTATAACTCTCACATTTTCCAAAGTTATTCTGCTGAATAGCTGTTTCTGCTTTCCCTCCACGTTATAGCCTGCAGCTGCACCCTGTAGTGTCACCTCTAGAACAAAAGGCTAAAACTTGAATTTAAACACTGAACAAGAGCCTACTTACGTGGAGAATATTATTCTTGTGAGATTATTATTATAAAGTGTTACCTTTTTTATAAAGTCATAAAATGTAACTGAGCAAATAAAGGGTGAACGTGTCATCCCAAACATTTCCATATTAGATGTAAAATTGGTTTTGCTGATGATTTGTTGAGCGATTGGGTTGAATAAATTAGCTCTTTATTTAATTGCTAATTTAAACTTGTTCATCAATATTTCCACAGAGCAAAGGAGAAGCCATCAGATCATCTCAACAAAGTGTAATATAAAGAAATACGAATTGAAATATTAAACACAGCAGTTTCAGTGGGCTTGAGGGTCAGTCTTGGGCTGATGGTGTTCATTTTTCATAAGACGAGTTGTTTGCGGGTTGACTCATCACTAGTGAGTGAATGAGAGATGAATGTGGAAGCGGTTGGGCGGTGATTCTTTACTTGGGAAACTTGATGGACTTGCTCACAAGCACATCATTGTTGCTCTGAGGCCTCTGGAAATAGAGGTCTCCTCTTTGAATTGGAGAGGTTACCGCCTGTCAGGATCCCAGGAAGGCTGGGGAGTTAACCTCTGACCCTTATAAGAGGAATGTGCAAGGATGCCTTGTTTAGAGGGAGAGAAGTGCCAGAAGGCCTTGTAGGGGCCTCAGTAGTTAAATCGTCTCTGGAAGCAGAGATACCACCCTGGGGACCATTTACTGGAGATAATATAACATGACATTGAAGGAAATTGTGTTTTCTTAGAACCTGTCTTAGTTTTGCAGTTTTGACCACGATTATACAGGGTTACAATAACATTTTACTCACTAATGTACTAATGACATGACACAGAGATATCACTACAATGGAATCCAGTGGGACAAGAAACATGAGCCACTTGGACAGTAAAGAAACCCCGAGATTCACACAAACTGAAATTAATTTGGAAGTGAAAATGAAGGTGATGCATCCGGAGTGTATGTTACTGTGTATCACATGTGCATGTGCAAAAAAGTATTTTGAATCATCAATGATCCAGAAAGTAGCGCTACAAGATCTAATAGATGTGAGCAACAGAGCAAAAAAAGTGTTATTTTAGCCACTTAATCTGACACTTCCATAAAGCCAGGCAACACATTTTTTAAAATGGTCAAAATCAAAGCTGCAGAAGATATCTTATCTTTTAAACCTCATTTACACCTTTAATTAACACATGATATATATATAGATATGTGGATAAGGACAAATGCATATTAATGCAATGTGTAAATGCACGCATTCTGATCAAAAATAGATTGGATTGGTCACATGACATCTGCAGGTGCTTTGGCTCGCCAGGCATAAATGCAATCTGTACAGTGTGATCAGATTATTAAGAAGAAAATCCACCCAGCAAGTTGAAAGGTCACCTAACTCTGCTTCTTCCAACTGGCTTTAGCAAACTTGAGAAAAGTTACAAGTAGCAGCGGTAGCTTTAAGTCGATTCTCTTGCAAAAAATAAATGTTCTTCCTTTGACCTGAGAAGCACCAAATTAGTTTACAAGTCTGTCAGCCCCAACTAACTAATTTGCATATTGAAATCTGATCACAATGTGATTTGAATCAAGGTAACAAGGGTACATATCAATACCAGGTGTAAATGCAAAGGCTCATGATCCAGATAATGTATCCAGACACAGATCACATGTAAATGGAGTAAGTCAATAGCTCCATCAGTAGCTCTGTTTCATAGAAATATGAACTCTTCTTTTGCACCAGACGTAAGAAAACCTCATTCAAAAATTATTCAATTCATGTGGACAAATTTTATAATAATCAAAATTATTAAAAATACAGCCCTGAAATATAACCATACCCAACAGTATGTAAATCAATTCATTCAGTTTGTCTAAACATACTTGGTAACTTAAAAACAAACAAACAACCTAATAATGTAGTTCAGACAGCAGAGTTTATAGCTAAAAAACTGTAAACATTACATTAGAAGTACATGTTCAGCTGCACTTGTAAATTTCGGTGGGAGATATTATTTTTTTATGTAGGCTAGTAAATTAATCACTGTTAAAATTGTATAAGGTCACAAAGGTTTCACCTTCTTAAGTGTAGTGCTAATTTATTGATAGGGATAAACCCCAACAACATGTTTAATTTTTTCAGAGAGACAGATGAAAAAAATGAGAGACTGCACTGAGTCACAGTGCAAAAGCAGCTACACCGGAAGTGGCTTCAGGACTTTGGCTCTTTATCACACTCTTCAGAAAGCTTTAGAAAGCTCCCCCAGACCCACAGATGACATTTTATAACCTGACAGGCTAAGTAGTACTCCACATAGTAAACTTATAGATGAAGTGCCTCTTTAAAGATTATGTTATAAAACTGAAGGTTTGTTTACAACTTGTCTGATCTTGTTTCGCTACAGGCCCTTGGCTCTCTCTAACGAGTTGTGAGTAAAACATAGTGACACCAACATGAATGAAGACCAAAACTCTGAAAATTGGATTCAGGATGTTAAAGGAATAGTTGAACATGTTGGGAAATACATGCTTCCCTGCAGATATATCCAAGGAGGGTTGAATCGAGGGCAACTGGACTTGGTTTGAGCTTTTAAGTATCTACAACCAAGTCCAGTTGCCCTCAATTCAACCCTCCTTGGATAACCATGACCTGTATGACTGAGAATCTTCTAAGCTTCCGCAGAGAGGTATGGGAGTAAGAAAGGACAGACAGGAAAATTGTAGACTACAGAAACCACCTACGGTTTAACCTGACATGCCGACAACAGAGACACATATGAAACAGACTATGTCTAGGTGCTACGGTGAAAGGCCACAGGAAAGGAATGATCCTAAAGAAGGCGTAGAAGCAGGTACTGAATGAGCAAGTGAAACAGGTCCATTTCACCATTGAAGTTTTGAATAAAGAGGCTTTTGGCTTATTCCGGAAACTGAAATCACATCTGCCCAGTGCAGCTTGTAGAAGGTCACTGATTTCATTGAGAAAGCACAACTATCTCAACACGCCAAAAGCAAGGAATGACAGACAAGGAAATTCCAAAACCTAGTCACGAGCCAGCAACACTGGGAAAGCAGAAGAACTTACCTGGAGGCAAAAGAAAGATAATTCCACACTGGATGAAACATACAACAGATGGGTGAAGAACCTGTCAGACAGGGAACTTACCTAATCAGAGCAAGATGTCTTTTCAAGTATCTACAAACAAGTCCAGCTGCCATCGATTCAACCCTCTTATGCCTCTAAGCTACAGCTTTTTGTAAACAAACAAGATATGACATGTTAATCAGCAGTGGTGGAAAGTGGAAAGTGAAAACTAGGTACTTGTACTTTACTTGAGTATTTCCATTTGATTCTATTTTATACTTCCACTCCACTACACTGAAATATTGTACCTTCTGCTCCACTACATTTATTTGACAGCTTTAAGTTCTCTTTCAGATGAAGATTTGGTACAATGGATAATATAACAAGTTTTTAAAATACAACACATTGTTAAAGATGAAACCAGTGGTTTCCAACCTTTTTGGCTTTGATGTCTTACAAAAAGCAGTGTGTAGTCAGAGTCGCATTTCAGATGTCTATGAGTGGTTAACAGCTCCACCAAATAGTGATTTTTCTCTCTAAACTCCTCACATGGTTTCATTTCATTCCAAAAATCAAAGATGAGAGAAAAATTCCAAAACCTGAAACAGATTTGTGTTTCAGAATTTTGTTTTTTCTTCTTTCTTAATCATCTCACAACCCATCAGATTTATCTGGTGACCTTTTGGGGCAGCCCGACCCTTAGGTTGAGAACCACTGGACTAAACTAGGTAACTGTATATAAAGTAGTTGAAACTAGTTTCATCTACAGCAGGTGCAGCAGTAACATGCTGCTTACACACTGATGCTGCACTATTAATAATCTAATGATCTCATATATAATAATATATCAGTCAGAGGGATGAAATTAGTACTTTCATGTTAATACTTTAAGTACATTTTGCTGCTAATACTTATGTACTTTTATTTAAGTAAAATTTTCAGTGCAGGACTTTTACTTGTAATGGAGTATTTTTATATTGCTGTATTGCTACTTTTACTTAAGTAAAGGATCTGAGTACTTCCACTGTTATTTGTGAGCTTTAGAGGTTCTGCTAGGTGGATTTTGTTACCTTTGGACAGAGCCTGGGTAGCTGTTTCTCTCTGTCTCCAGTCTTTATGCTAAGCTGAGCTAAGTGGCTGCTGGTGGTAGCTTCAAATTTACTGTATAGTCATGAGAATGATATCAATCTTCAAATCTAACTCTAGGCAAAACAGAAAATAAGCATATTTCCTGAATTATCAAAATATTTCCTTTAAAAGGACACATGTACGAGTTTGAGCAGCAAAAATCAAAGCAGATTTTTTTGTCAGCACAATCATTGTAAACCTGCAAAAGCTGCTGCATACAGAGGAACTGTAGCACACATAGTGTATCTTACTAAGACTTAACACTGAAACTGAAAGGACAATGCACACCAAGGATTGCTTTTGGCCTCATGGTTAATATACATTAGAAATCACAAAGAGCAGAGGCACTTAGGTGTTTTCAGGAATGTCAACGGAATATTATGCTGTCCACGTATCGGGGCAGATTAATGGTTTGTTATCCTCATGGCAGTTGCCAAGGCTACTGGAAGATGAATGAAATGTGACTTGTTTCTGTAGAAAAGGGACACCAGGATACATCATGAAGGAGATTTAAAGAGGTTGTCTAATTAGAGATAGAGATAGGCAGGCCTACTCATTATCAATCCATACAGACACTCGACGTGAAAATAGGGTTGACATCAGTGAGTAATTGCATTACCCCTCACCTCTATCTCCCCTACGCACTGCAACAATATGCAGTAGGATTGTTGATTTCCCCACATGAGGACAGAGTAAGATAAACCATTTCAATGTGAAAAGCACATATTCAAAGGAAAATACAGGTATTTTTGAACGTTATTTTAGACTACTTTTTGTAACTTATGTATAGTTCAGATTACTGGAGACAATTTTTCAGAACAGTTCTTTTTTAAATTTGTGTTTCTTATCATCTTTCAAGAAATGTTTGGTCTCCATTTATACTAAATGGTCACTGATAGTCTCAGTCTGAGAATTGATGTCTGAAAAATGATAGCAATTGGCCAAAAAAAGGCTGTATTGTTGCTGTAAAATCAGTGTATCCAGATCTGGTGCAATCCAGAATATGATTACAGTGTGTGATTTGTTCATTGTTTACATTAAAAATGCTCTGCAATCAGCACACAATTTAAATCTGTATACCAATATTGTCATTTGAAATGGCAACTAAATATGTAGCTATTTTCCACTACGGGAACTTAACAACCTGTAATCTGAACCTTTGAGAACTTGTAGGGCAAAGGTGGTTGGTTCTGCCTTCTTTTTCCACTGTATTTTACAAACCGGGAAGAATCTGATGTACATTGTTGAAAAAGTCTCTGTTCTCCACTGTTCTTCAGTATAAATTTGAAAAGTGCTTGCTGATGTGCACACAGAATTGAAATGGCGGTAACTTCTACAAAGCCGTGTTTGTTGTAGTTAAAATGTGACAACACATCAGCTTGTCCAATCACGAGCAACAGCTGCTCAGCCAGTCATGGGCAACAGCCCGGCAAGCAATCCCCCTCCCCCTCCAGTACCTGGCACTTGATTTAGTACCACCTCCTGAAGGGTGTCAAACTGAAATTTAACTCCAGTAACTTGTCTCCAAAGCAGGCGGGGGACAGTGGAAACAAAAGATCATGGTACAACAGCAACAAGTTCAGTTGTGGGTCGGTTAGTTTCTGTAATGGAAAAACACCATTAGAAAGAAGCGTAAAGTCATTTTAATGATGATAATGAACCTATCTATTTTTTCCTACAATTTCCTATTCATTTTTGTTGGTTATGTTTGGGCAACTCAAAGCACGAGGTTAAGTTTGGGAAAGATTATGGCCTTGATTAAATTTTGGGAAAGTCAACAGTAACTTGAAGCACAAGACAAAATGTGCTTTTTCATTAGTCAAAACAAAACTGTGTTTGTCCACTAACCTGAAGAGTTAGTGGCCTAAACCTCACCACACTTAGGATGCAGGATGCAAACCCCACTCTGTCAAAGCCTGTGCAGTATATAAAAATGTAACACTTCCTGGACTGGAAAACATACATTGTCTTGACAATAATGGAAGCAGTAATTATGTTTCCTCTAAAACATTATTGGCAAAACCATTTAGTAGTATTTAAACATACTTTTTAGGAGACAGGCTTGAACTGTCAAATGTCAGATATCAGATCATCCTTGAATGCACCGATGAGTTTGCAGTACCATGCAGTGAAAACATATCATTGACAGAATTAGAGGCAGCAAATCGTTCACATTGATGGATTACCTGTCTCACGCAAGTTTCAGATCACTACAAGTTGATTTTAATAGTGTACTGAAATTAATGGAAAATAATGGCTGGCTAAAAGGAGAAATCAATCCACAATTCTAGGATTTGCGTTGAAAAATACCACTAATGCAAAGGATGCACGATTTGTCGATAATGGATGGAAGATGCAAAACCACTACCATGATCCTTTAAAAGCCTCTATGATAATATGGTATCTGCAGCAGAAACTCAGCGGCAATAACAAGGTTCTGGTGTGTTCAGTGTGCATGTTTGGAGGCGTGGCAGGTTCACAGGAGGTGTAAGCAGCCCATTAACCATGAGAGCAGCCCAGCCTCACTAGAGACAGCTAATCTTGTTTCACTTTGCAAATGCATTTGCCTGCACTTAATTGCAGCAGCAAGCAGTCTCTGGGTGGATCAAAATACAAATTTAAATGATTGTTTGTACTGCTTTTGACCTCTCTTGAATTTTAGGGTTAATCTGGTTAAATTACTGACAAATAAATCAAATTATGAAAATGTGGTTATCATAGAAACACCAGTTAGGGACACAGCAGAAGAGGGTTTACATTTAGCAGCCGTAATGGGCAGTGCAAAGGCACCAAAGCTTTTGATAGATATCTCAAAATATTATCCTTCATACCAAGGACTTTTAAAAATAGGAGTGTTGAGTCTTTTTTTAGAGCCGAATGGTTCGCTTATGATGACACTGATATTTGCATGGTTGACTCAGACACTGCAGAAACTTTCTCTGCAGTGTATGATAAGCTGCACCTCCTGATTCAGCCTGACAGCAGCCCGACAAGCTAATAATGGTTTACTGAGACACTTAGGTTTCCTTAAATGTTTTCAGTACTATAAGGCATGCTTTGGAATGGGAAGTGCCGAGAGCATCAGTTTGACTGAAATGTTTATTTAATAAGTGTCAGATGTTTCTGCACTGTGGATGTCACAGCACATATATGAGGATTCTTTTTTGAATTTGACTTAAAGCTGCACTTGTCAATATTGTTATATTAACAATTTATTTAAAAAAATATGTGTAATGTGAAAGTGGTCAATCATAGCAACAAACCCACATTATCACTCCCTTCCACAGTTCTCCCCAGCTCTACAGAGTATTTTAGCATTTTTCAGGTTGTTGTTTTGGTTTTCCGGCTCACAAATGTACTGTTTTGGTTCCCTCTCTACGAAATCATTTGCAGCCGCATCAGGCAGCAGTTTTCAGCATGGGGAAAGAAGCACTGATAAACCCGCAGAGCTATTTGCCAAGCACCTTTGGCAGACAGACAGTCAGCAACTAGCTGGTGTGCATAGTGGAGCATTGAGCATCTTAAGAGCCACTTATTTCCCTCAGGAGTTTGTGAAGACCAACACAGTGCTACAAGAAGAGTGAATATTGGACTTACATTCCTCAGGTGGTCAGACGCATGACCACAAATAAATGCTATTGTTGCTATGTATTTGTTGGACATGTTCGTCATATCAGCTTTATGTCAGGGCTGTTGAGACCCTGTGTGTTACCGAGTTTGCTTTAAAGAAATATTTTACCATCATTTATAGATAGAATGGTATGGTGTTATTTCCAGTTTGCAATGGCCTTTTGGATTCAGAAAAAAGGTTCGCCCCTCATAGAACAGAAACTCAGGTTCCTGAAACTCAGTTTAAGACAGGAGTAATGGGAAATTCAATTAAAGAAGGGGTTAAAGGGTCAGTTTTAGTGTGGGGACAGTATAGTCATTCAAAAGTTCTCATTCTGATTTATTGTTACATATGTATGTGAACGGTGTCCAATCAGTGGTGGTAATTTAAAATTTTAACTAATGGCCGAACGAACTGTTTAGAAATTACAGGCATGCATCATAACCATCAAAGTGTTTCTAATAAACACCATCTGTGTCTAGATTTATCAGGTTTTTGCTGCCACTGCTTTACTTTTTAAAAGGTTATTTAGAGCCAATCAGCCTCCATAATAAGAAGTCATGAAATTCAAAGCTGTCTCACCAGAGCAGGTTTAGGTTGAATGGCACAGCTAACTAATCTCCATATGAAATGCATACTACAAAGGGGGAAATTAGCTGCAAAGAGTAATTGTTTAGAATGAGGCATGGAGAAAGTAAGCACAAGAGAGTGAAATCAGCAGAGCAGGGAAATGCCAGCTCAGTCAAGTAATGAACTACCCTGTAAATGTCCCACGAGTTCACACACACAGAAACTCAAAGTGATAAAAAAAAAAAATCCAGTAAGTGCTTAGCAAGATTAATTGTATGTTGGTTTCCTAAATAGGATCTGATTGAGGAGATGAAATTTCAGAATAAAAAGGAGGAGTCTGAAGCAATGGTCTAAGCAGTCCTCTGTCATGAGATTCATTTGATCTCGACGTTTTTTTATCACATAGCAGTGAATAACGGTGCAATCCATTGTATCATTCGAGTCGGAATTCCAAGTCGGAAACTTGGGCAAGATCCATCTAGCCCAAGTTTGCCAACAGAAACACACCTGACATCACAGCAATATGGCAGTGCACAGTAAGCAGAATTACCTTTTATTCAGTTTTTACTTAATGTAGTCTTTGTGTTGTGAAACGTGCTGTAACAACTTTGTAGCAGCTATTTCCATCCAGCTGATTTGTGCTTGATAGATGTCTTTTCAAGCATGCGTTACTAGCTGACTCCTCCCGTCTCTATTAAAGCATGCTAATATGTTAAATCAGCTGCTGTAGTGTTGGGTTGGATTGAAATCCTGCATGTACATTGCCACACCAGTTTGCGGCAGGTGTCCATATTTTCCTCAGCAGATAGGACTGGGACACATAGATTGGAAATTGGGAATACCGATTTGGAACTACTGACTTCCACCTTGCAATGGATTGCAGCATTAATCCATGAAATGACACACAGAGAGTAACTAAAACAACACAATGTCATTTAGAGTACACTCCCCAAAGCCAACATGAGCCAAACAAATTAATATAACCTAAGGCATGTCACGGTTATTTAAATGTAAACATGAACAACAGAAAAAAACATGTAAACACTAAATAAAGGTAACGTATGCAAGGCCAGATTTTAGATATGTACTGTTTTTGAAATCTACGACCCGCCCTCAGGCAGGTTTCTCACTCATTTGCATTGTTTCAAACAGTCCCAGGACTTAACAATGCCAAACGCCATGACCTTTTCTACCCTGAGCTACGGCAGCAGCCAGCTCTGCTGCTCCAAGCTGTCTCCCTCTGCAGCTGAAGCTGCATTGTCATGGACACGGCATGAGGTGAAGGGAAAACTGGTTAGATACAGTGCTGATTGTTATGGTAACATCCGTTTGTTTGGAGGTGTGGTGTAAATGTAGGTGTGGCTAATTGCACTATGTTCTCGTGGGTCACCAGCGTGCATAAACTCTATGGCTTCTCACTCAGAGCCTGAGGGCAAAAAAGAGATAATGTCAGCCCGGCTTGGGCCAACAAACAGACCACTGCTCCTGCCCCAGACTGGTATTGTACCAGTAAAAACCTTCAGGGCAAAGATGCCCCAATCCCTCCACATTCCAGAGTCAGGGGGCTTTAGTTGTCCCTCCTCTGCAGTGTAACCGCCTGTGTTTAAACAGTCTTTAATCAGATCTGTGTTGGACTGTTGAGGGCTGGGCTGGATCCGCATTGTTGCCTCAAACAATGACCAGCTTTATGGCAGTGGTGTGAGGTGACACCTGTAAGGTGCTTCTTTCACACCATGCAAACAAGGCATTAGGAAATAAGTAAGTAAGTAAACTTTATTTGTGTGGCGCTTTTCAAAACAGGAGTGACGTAGTGCTTTCCAACAGAAAGGATAGAAAGAAAGACAATATGCAAAAATATGGAAGAATTAAAACTGAATGAATAAAAAGTGAAAGTGATTCCAGTAAAACGCTGTTTTAATTTTAAGTCATTAAGCACAGTATAATCTCTCATTATGTTTAATTTGTTACCATTCTTGCAGTGTTAAAATCCTCAGGTAATGCAAAATAATTCAGCTCTGCAGAATAATTGTTTGCTGTTCCTGGCATTTCATACTGATTGATTTAATCACTGCAGGAAGATGTCTCATCTATAATTGTTTTGCAAAGGATTCACTTAAGACATCTAGCAATCAGAAAAGTTTGAGGAGAAATAACCCAGCTTCCAGAGTTCAGGTAACTGCAAGTTAAGGACTAAAATAATAAGCATTAAAACTGCTTCACCACTGATGACCTTGATCCAATCAATTAATTCAGCAAAGAAATGCAAGAATATCAACAATGCAAACAGTGCATTTGTATTTGTGAGTGGCTGTCACCAGTTGGGACCTGCACAAGGACCATGAGCACTAGTGCATTCAGAAATCAATCAAAATAACAGATGAGTCCTATTCTTTGCTAGAGACAAGCATGAATTTAGAGAAGGTCAGGGATTTGTTTACTTCCTTTACTTAAAACTAGTTTCACTGGAGATAAATGCAGATTATCTTGGACGCTTATTTCAGGCTAAAATGAAACTGCACAGAGAGGGCTTGATTGACAAAGCCAAAGAGAAAAAGAAAGTCTGGTGCAGATTTAAACTAATAACAAAAAAAGCTTTACATCAAAAACAATTGTCAGGAGGTTATAACAGCTCTGTAACAGCAATACCTCTCATCAACAATAAAAAAAAGAGCTCTAAAACCCCACTATACGCTAGCTAATCACTACCAAAGTTAGCAAGCATTCAGTGGCTAAAGAGCCAGATATTTTTCTCAGTTGGTGAAGACAATAACAGAGCTAAAAGGATAGAATATATTGAACTTACATTCATCAGATAGACACAAACGTGACTCAAAATAAATGCTAATGCTGCTCCGTATCTGCTGGATGTGTAAATAGGAGACTGTTTGCCAACACATTCCACTTAAAAGGTGATAGACAAAATGTAAAGTTTGTTTGCTGCTTGTACATCAAGTTTCATAATATAATATAAAAGCAGATAAGACCTCATGTCATCATTTGGAATTTGCTATTAAATCTATCCATAAATGCATATATAACCAGGCTCCTCAGACACTCAGTGACATGGAGAAATCTCTTTGGGTTTCTGACAGTCACTCAAGGGCATCTATGGGGAATTGTAAGCTGCTATTTTGTTAAATGTTTTTCTCTGTTAAGGGGATCAGTATGTAGAACTCCTTACCTGCTCAGAAATGGGATTATTTTAAACTCAAGAAGAAACAAGAAACAGTTTGTCAAACCCAGACAAGATGATCGGGTGCTTCTCATTAAATTTTCATGGTATTTTTACTGTATTTCTTTGCTTTGTGTTGTTTTGTAAGTGTTTTCCTGTTCTGTGATTCAATATGCACCATTAGTCCAAACTAAATACTAAAATATAACATTGAATACTTTCATGAATATATTTCTAACAGTGACAATAATAATACATACAGCTACTTTTGTCACAATTGACCAAATAACCTCCCAAAGTTTCAACACTTTGTGGTGACACATTTTGAAACTGCAAAATAGGAGCAGGATTATTGTAATGTATGTAAAGCTCAGAAATCTGAACATACAGGTGTCGAGTTCTTTTTCTTCTACATCGTACAAACTACATTTAGATGAGATCCCAGAAGTCTTCTCTCCCAGACCATAAAAGACACCAGCTGATTCAGCTGTTGTGGGAGAAAAAAAATAAAAGTTCTTCGTCTTTTATATTTGATTACTTTGTCGTCTGTTTGATATTCTTGACATGCCCTTTTCACTCCAATATATCAAGAGATTGTATCTCACTTCTGCTGGTATCTACCCCTTCTGCTTTAAAGATTAACTGGCGAACAGAATGTCAACCTGCTTTCACCACTGTATAGTAAAAGAAAAAAAAAATCAGCAGCAAATGATAGAGCACAAATTATTCCAACAACTTTGCCTTTGAAATCCCAGCCCAGCGAGGAGTCAGAACTTTTTAATTCTCATAACAGAATTGCCATAACATGACTTATCTTTTGTTTAAGTGTTAATTTCATGGAACATTTGGTTGTTGCACATTATAAGAAAGTGGCGGAAGAAGTATTCCCAAAAGATCCATTGACATATTAAAAAGGGATAACAAGAATCTGCCATTTGTGTTTATCCTGGGTTGTTGTTCAAAGCATCCGCCTGAAGCAGGCAGCATCTAAGTTCTGCCGTTTCCACCGGCAACGAGCCGCCATTAACTGACAAACCAACAAATACTTTCAGGCTGAGGTGAGAAATAAACAATACTGACAGCTGACAGATGCCTGAGTTGTAGCAGACTGGTCTACATCTTCATGAATAATTTCTCTGCCTTTCATGTTGCCAATGAATTACATTTATGCATTCACAACCAGGTAATTTAGGAAAACAGACACAACCAGCAGCCAAGCCTGCCAGACTGGGTCGAATATATCACACACCAACAGCTGCATACTTTGCGGTATGCAGGCGGAGAAAGGCTGTGAACATTTCACCTGTAATTCATCTGAACTCTATTTTTCTCCCCAGCCCTTGGAGTAATTGATTCTCCCTCACAGATTTTTATCCACAATCAGCTGGGGTGGCTTATTTTCTTTTTAATATAAATTCCTCAAACAATCCCAGTGACTTGACGTGATCTTTACAGTTAATATTTGGTCTCCTCATTTGGTGGGAATGTGTTGAGACACAGAAATATGTTCAGCAACATAACAAATATATAAATGTCAAAATCATCATTGCAGACTGTTCCAATATTGAAACTGCAATCTAAATGTCAGGATACAACAAATGCATTTCATCATACATGAAAGTGTGCCTTGTTTACGCCACCCCCTTATAAATGTAACGTGTGATATTTCTCTTCAGACGATCCATATCACATGTTGTATGGTTATACATTTGTGCGAGACAACAGAAACTTCTCAGGGTTTTTATTAAACACTAGTTCTCTGCAGCACCTTCCCAACAGGTTGTAGGCCTGTTGGATTCGCTTTCTTTCACCAAGCACAATGGTTTCACAAGGAATTTGTCTCGGTAAATTTGCGCTGACATGCTGCAAGACAGTTCCATAATACAGGATTAACCGACTACACACAGGATAAAAACCCGCACACGAGGTGACAAGACATACAATGTGACATTAAACCAAAGCAAGAACAATTACATGTTCATAACTGAGTATCTGCACCACTGTGACACAAGGTTAATGGTAAATTATGGTAAAATGCTTAGCATTGAAAGAAGTGTAAATGCAGTTAAATGCTTTTGACTATTCAAGACACAAGTATCACACACTAGGTGGCCAAAATCTGGAAGTTTCCTGTGTGTGTTATTTCACAGCATCTTTGCGAGCTAAATTCTATTGTCTTAACAAGTTCAAATCTGGGGTATTAAGAGGTTAAAATTGACCATGAAACATTCTCATTGTCTTAATATGTTCATAATCACTTTAGGGGGAGACCAGTATGGCAAAAACTCTTCTTTTTCCCATTATTATTGATGCAATATCATAGCACTGTTTACTACCCTCCAGTCCCTGCTTATTCCTCTAACTAATACTATGACTTCTAGTATTATTAACAGATTTGTCAATAGAGTGTTAAAGAACACACAAACCCATTAAGGGAAATAATGTTATATAAAAGCAAATGCCTGCTGATAGCAAGAAAGCATCAGTCAACACTGATGTGATATTAAGGCAAACTTCAATGTGTAAACACCATTTAAGCCTGTTAAAAAGTTATAACGTGGAGAGTAAAGGCTTAAAGCTGCAGTAATCAAAGTTTTTATATTAACAAGGGATCACATGACTACGTGTGTGTGAAAGGAGTAGCTGGTAATGAATAACCAACAGAGAATCATCACCTAGCACTTCCCCTGGTTCCCCCTCTCTATGAAGCGTTTTAACATCTTTCAGCTCATTGTTTTGGATTTACGGCCACAATTTTACTGTTTTTGTTCACTCTCACTGCTCTCTCTCTCTCTCTGCGAAAAGGCACTAAAACCCACTGTACACTACCTGCTCAGCACCAAACGGCAGACAAAGTTAGCGACAAGCTGATGGACACACTGTACCAATTAGCAGTTAAAGAACCAAATATTGGTTCTTTAGCTGAGTGAGTGTTGGACTTACATTCATTAGGTAGCCACAAACATAACTCCATATGAATCTTAATGTTGCTACATATCTGCTGAATGTGTAAATAGACAACTGTTTGCTAAAACATGCACTATATCAACTTCTTGATCCTGCAGTGCATAACTTTTACATATAAATGAGCAACATGTGTTACATTCAAGCCCTTGCCAAACGAGTTCAAATGCTGATTAAACCTATCACCACCGGATAAATTTCTGTATTTCACAGTGTATGGAGTTTTTAAATGTCATATTGGGCACAACATTCCCACCATGGCTGTTCGGCTGTTAATTGTGCAGCTCTTCTAGACTTTCCAAATGTTATCGGACTAATGGGATCAAATTCTGATAGTGAAACAAGTCGTTTTGCGGGGGTTGTGTGATGCTCAAAACAATTCATCCATTGGTTTACAGCCACAACAGAAGGTCAGGGCCAGTGATGGTTACAGCCATTACTGGGACAAATCCCAGTGGACCGTCAAAACACCTCCATTCTTACTAGCCCTCTCTGTGTGCCAGTCATTCGAGGTGCACATGAAATCAATCTGCATGTCAGGCAATCAGAGCTGAGTGCCCCCCTTTACTCTCAATGCCAGAAGGGGGAGACACAAGTCCCATACTCCAGCTTTAAGGTGTCATATTTTTTGCCACCTAACTTGCGATAAATATTCAGTTATCATTACGTTTAGGAATATTCATAAGATTGTGTTTCTGCAACACTTTTGGCACAGTTGGCCTTTCAAACCATGAGAAACATAACAACGTAAGACATTTGGGCTCCTTGTTTGTTTTACTGATACTATCAAGAAGCAGTTTCTATTGATCACCTTTAATATAAGTGAGGTATGGATGGCATAAAGTGCTCAAACAAAGAGATCCATTCTCCTTTTCTTTGTGTAAATGTGAGGATTAGTTGAGGGGAAAAGTTAGGCTCTACAGAGAACAATGAAATCAATAAAACACAGACTCCTCATAGAAAGAGAGATAACTCTGCATCGACTACAGGCTGCTCACACACTCAATCAGATTAACTAATGAAGCAATTATCGATCCAAAGTTGGGTTGCTGGGCGGCACAGGACTGGCCATTAAGTGGATCTTCCCCTCCCTTGGCCATGCTGAAAATGTCAGGGTCACTGTGTTCGCTGCTTGACACAGTTTACCAAAGCTCGATCTGTAGGAGACTAATCACTCGTCTGCCTCTCAGGAGCAGTTCTGAAGGGAGCCCGACACCTCAACAGGATAGGGGAGAAATTTGATTGTCACAGGCTGGAGCGGAGCCAAATTAACCTGTGCCATATTTGTTGCTTCCACCCAGTGAAAATGAGGGAATGCAAAAGAGAATTGATGACTGCAGGGCTGCAAATGAGAACTATTTCCTGTTCATGCTGCACTGCCAGTTCTGGTTACTGGTGTCATTTTGTTCATCCCAGCAAAGCTGAATTTAATTATTTTTTATCCGTGAAATACACCTATGATAATTAGAGCAGACCTGCAACATGTATTTGCGGGGGGGGGGGGGGGGGGGATTTCCTGTCTGCAGCATCCTTGAATGTCAAGAATGTGTACTTCCATTGCCCGAGTCCGTAGCAACACACCGTTGTTTGTTTCCATGCTCATAGCAGGAGCAGTGTCACAAGATGTCAAAATAGGAGTGCTTATTCTTTCATCAAATAAAAGACAGCAGGAGCTGGTACAGTTCCTCCAATGTGATGTAATTCATTATTCCGTGTGTAATCTCGTTCTCCAGTCATGGGGACTGACTGAAATCGCTCTCCTGTGAATACAAAATCCACACAAGCCTCAGCTGCATTTATTCCCCTAGAAAGAAAAAGCAAGACATGAAGTTTTAGCACATCCTACTTACAGGTTTACTGTAGATTTTCTGGTTGCAAGAATTTTGGGTTTGTTGTTTTTGTTTATTTCAATATTTAGTCCTTGACCAGCTCACCTGAAATCCCAATCATGAGCAAGACATTATTGTTTGGTAATTGAACACCATGCTCCAGGCTTGGTCATCAGTCAGTCTCATTCACTTTCACCCACACGGAAAAAAAGCAAATAGTTCTCTTTTTCTCTCAGCGCATTGAGGCAGGAAAAATATTGCTTTGCGGTTAACTTCTAATCAAATTGCATTAGGTTTTCACAGCCTGTGCCCTCACTCCATTTGCACAAACCATCACAGACCTACATGAATTTCACACCCAGGGTGAGGAATACTTACTTCTTCACCCTGATAGATTTCTCCCCAGCCCAACACACACTGTGCACACATGCAGACACACATTTTGTGATCAGACAAGCATGATCATGCAGTTACAGCACAGTGGTAAATCATTTTATTTGCAGCAAGTATGGTTTTAATGACATTTTACATGCTCTGATGTTATTTTTACCAACTTCTGAAATGGACTCGCTGAAACTGTCAGTGTTATACCCGTTTTAGAGCGTGGCACTTTTACAGGAAATAGTCCTCATCTATAGTCGCACTGTTTTTGACTTGAAAACACAACACGCCATGCAAGTAAATATAACTACTGACATTATAGAGAGCTGAAAAGAGTACAAGTGAAAGGGTGTAAAAGCTCCATTAAAGCCAAAGCACTCAGTACCTCGCATTAATTCTATTAACACAGTCATTAGATGGATATTAATTATTGTGGTGTTGCTCTTGAATGTGCTCAGTGAAATAATTGAAAAGTAAGGAGATATGAGCAAGGACTTAAAGAATTAATTATAGCTAAATTATTTATGTGAAAATTTCTTCATTATAATTAACCTTGGACCTACATCCCATAGCCTACTTACCATCCCCCTGTGCCTGTAAGGCACAAAGCAGCGGTGTGATACTCTGCATGAAACAAGCCTAGTCTACAAGTCTTAGGCAGAGAGTTGATTGAAAGTATATCCCATTATGTGTGTGTGTGTGTGTGTGTGTGTGTGTGTGTGTGTGTGTGTGCGTGTGCGCGCACATGTTGGAGTCAACAGAGGTGTAAAGTAACTCAAGTATTGTGCTCGTATGTACAATTCTGGTTATTTTTATCGCTATAGATTTTTCTCAGATGGGATTTATGTACATTTTTATTACATCTAATTTATTGATGGCTGTAGTTACTAGTTGCTTTGCAGATTTCTGATTTCTTACTGAGACACACTCATAAAATGTCACTTAATCAACAACAACCAAAAAAAAAATCTAAATGTCAACTTTTCAGGAACTCTCAAAAACAACCTTTCTTATCCTGAAGACAAAGCAAAATTTTGACATTGAACTGACATTGTCTCAAGGAGGTGTGTAATCTAAATTAACGAGAAAAATTGAAACAAAATTTTCTCATATTTCATTTTTGTAAGCTTTCATTATTGATGCATTAGCTGTAATTAAACACTGTGAGGGAGACAATTTTTCATAATGAGCACTTTACGTGAGCGCATTTTCTTCCTAATACAAATTCTAGTTAAATTTCAAGTCAAGCATCTGTTAGGTACCTCTTCCACATCTGGGTATTCTGCATGAAACAAGACTGAGGCGTAATTTGCACGTTACACAAACCCCATGCGTGTATGTGCATGCATGTGTGTGTGTATGTGTGAGGGTGCATGTTGGAAAGAAAGAGAGGAAGAGGGAAGGGGGGGGTGTTTTGAGATGAGAGTAAAAAGAGGGGTGAGAAGGAGGAGAAGGAGGGGGAACACGAGGGGGTGAGTTGCTGGGGGTCTTAAGAAAATTGAGGGTGGTGGGGGGGGGGGGGGGGGGGGGGGGGGGGTGCAGCTGGAGGGTGGGGAGGGTAAGGGGGGGGCCGGTGGTATCAGGGGCGGAGCTGCAGACAGTATCCTCCGCCCTCGCGCTTGTCTGCGTACCCCTCGCGATTACCTGTTCCACCAGAACTGATGCGAGCGCGAATTGGCGAGCACATGCCACGTTGGGAGAAGAGCCAAAAACTGAACTGAACTGCCTCTACAGCACCAATACCCGAGCTCACGAGGACCATTTTAAACCCTAATAGAAGAAGAAGAAGAAGAAAAACAACTCAAGCAAGTCTCTTTTTTTGCTTTTTAAACAAACCTTTGAAACAAACAGCCGACTGAGGATCTGTGAGACTCGCAAGGATGCACTTGTTGTCCGCCAGCTGCGTGTGTGCCCTCCTCTTCACCGCCCTCCTCCGCCAAGGTAAGCTATTGTCTCATTAGCCCGGCAGTGGTGCTGCTCACGCGGGGTGCGTCCGTGCGCTAAACCGCAGGTATGAGAGGAGATTTAAAAAAAAAAAAAAAAAAAAAAAGTCCTAGCTGTCACACGCAGGTGCCAACAAAACTTCAGACCCGTTTATCGATCACATTTTGGGGGGAGAAGTGGAGAAAGGACGCTGGTGGTTCTAGTTATAAGTTAGAAAGTCATAAAAAATATTTAAGAGATGCTCTTTCTATTTTATTGTCTTATATATGATTTAGATTTTAAGTTTATTATTAGATTTTCCCCCTCTTTTTATAACAAAATCATGCAAAATGGTTATTTTATTGTTCTTTCTGGCAGTTTATAAACCACATGGTATGCATTGGCCTCTAATCTAAATCTATAATCTGTTTAAAAACTTAACTCTGCAAAGATAAAAAGGTTTATTATTATATTTAATAATGTAAAAGTCCTCATATCTATAAGAAGTGACTTTTCCAATGTGATGTGATATTGTCCATGGTGCCACCCTGTTTTTTTATGCTCCCCATGATGGGAGAGGCAGTGTGGTAGTCATCATCACCCAGACTTCACGTGTGCTCATGCCATGATGTCATCATGATGCCTCAGTTTTGTGTGTTTTCTGTCCTGTTAACGCATGCTGTTGTTGAGCTCAATGATACTGCGATCACATCCTGTTCAATCTATTGTAATTATGCCCGTTGGGCGGGGAAAAAGCGCTCCTGACAGGCTCCCTATACACAGAAGATAGCACTCATTTTTGGATGTGGGCACTTGGTAATGAGTTGTGCATGTGAATGCGTCAAAGTTCTGGCTATGAAAATGTGGCTCCTTTGGGTATGATGTGAATACAGATACTTGGCATTAAGTGGCGGTTTTTTGAATTTGTTTGGACCCCCCCCCCCCTTACAACAGATGAAACAAGTGCAAAAGATGTTTGTTTTTTTTGTTTTCTTTAAACACCTCTTTGTCTTATCTTTGTGTTTGATATTTAATGTGCAGAAGAAGATGTCTTTTCATCCTTGTCTGCCACATCAGGCCAACAGGTAGCGGCACCATGTGTTCACTTCACTCAGCCAGGCCATTAAGCAAAGCTGCACAGAAGTGTTCCCTTGGACAAGAAAAGAGGGGGCAGAGAGGTTGATCTCAGTGTACTCCCTTCTACCTCGTCACACTAGGGTGGCGCCTGTTGTTGTAAATTAACACCATGCAGCAGCTATCAGTCAGGCTCAGGTGGTTTATTTGAGAGGAAACGAATGGCCCTTTCAAGGTGTTTTTACACCGCTGTGCCACTGCAGTGCCGTGTGCTTGAGACTGGAAGAGAGTACACTCAGTCTGTAATGAGGTTAGACGTTATGGTTGCCCACACCACTGTGTGTTTAGTAGATGCACGGCCTAAAGTGATGGTCAGAACATGTGTGTGTGTGTGTGTGTGTGTGTGTGTGTGTGCGCGCGTGCGTGTGTTTGCTGACACAACAGATGGTCACTGTTGGCTTCTTCATGTTCTTGCAAAAAAAAAAAAAAAGTGTCAACCACAAAAGATTCACAGAACAGAAATATTCTTTCAGTTTGCTCAGTATGTGCAAAATCTGACTCACTGACATGGATTATTGAGTTTGGGATTTGCAATAAGACTGCATCAATACTTATAATAAAAAACAGGCCTGTCTGCTTATTATATTTGAGCAGATGAAAAAAGAAGCAGCTCCCGGGGCAACAGCGTTAAAGGCCAAGTCATATGGCCACAACCGGATAGAGCAGAAAAACAGATCCCTGAATTACTTCTAGAACAAATAGTCTTGAAAGATGCATCTGTTTTTTTGTTCGCTCTCTTGTCTCCACCCTTCCCCCACCACCACCACCACCACCACCACTCCAACCACCCTCAACCCCTCCCGAACAGACAGGCAGACAGTGCTCGGTGTCACAGCTGGTATTACTTGTCAAGCGAGTGGGGCTCTCCTTTTTGCTAATGGTCTAATCTCTTGCGGGGGTCACCCAATTTCACCTGAGATAGATTCACTCTCCTTTCTTTCATCTTTAACTAGGTTACGTCCAGACATGTGTCATGAATATTGTGATGTTAACGCACAGGGAGAGGGAAAAGAGCATTTTTAATTGTACACTTGGGTTACATGTAAGATCTTGTACAACTGTGGATTCGTGTGCGCGTCGCGTCTTGTTTATAGGCGGTTTCCTCTCGATGCTTGAAGACTGTTTGTGGTTGTTGCTCCTTTTTTTTCTTTTTTTGAAAGGAGATTTCTTTGTGACTTGCAAAGTATTGTATCCCTTCATGCAAAATTCAGATGCATTCACAAGAAGTAGAGCTTCTCAACCGAATCATGGCTTTGAATAGAAATATTGAATCTGTAGGCTACTCCACTTTTCTACTTCCTCTCTTAAAGTCGATTATTTTTTACCAGCTGATCGATTTTTTGGAAACGGCTAGCCGGATAGCTGGAGAGCATAATGAAATTATGAAACAAAGATTGACATTTGAGGAAAAAGTGGGATCTGCAGGATTTAAATAATTGAACTGAGCTGCATAAACATACATAATCTGACTAACAAGCTCTCGCTTATTAGAATAGGGATGCTTAAAATGGCCCCAAATGTGATATCTTTACAGCTCATTATCCTGCTGGATACTTAACCCAAATCTGGCAGCTCATAATGTCTCTCAACAAGCTCAGTAGGACTCTCAGTTCTGTATGTGGAGTGAGAGTGTGAAGTGGAATCTTTTCTAGTATCAGTTGCTGTCTAATGTTAATCTACTTGTGCTTTTGGTCAGTTCCTGTTCAAAGTATTGAAGAGAAAGTGAGACAAGATGCCATTAGCTGACACAAGAATCACACAGTGGGTGAGATATAAGAAAGAAACAGATGTTCAATACACAGACATTTACATTAGAGGAGTGGATTATGTGTGCATTATACCTCGATGAGAATAAGAAATAAGTGGATATGAGCAGAATGCAGAAGTGCAGCCAATGAACATATCTAGGGCTTCTCAAAGAAGAGAGGGGCCTTTGAGACAGGCGAGGTCGTACTGTAAATTTAAACGGCATTGTGGTGGGGGACCCAGTGTCACCTCCCATCAGGGGGTGCAGAATTCCTCCCAGCGCCCCTGGCAGCCACACTTTATAGCCTAGATGTGAGGATCAAGCTTTTGGGGCGATGGAAAATCTAAAAATAACCCAAAGTCATGATGAAATTAAAACATGGCTGTTACACAATCTTTGATGCAGCACACAGAAAAAGAGCAAAGTGCAAAAAAAAAAAAATCTATAACTGGGAAATCTACTCAGATTAGAGTTGATCATTAACCTGCTGTATATTTGTGAGAGGAGAAAGATCTTCAAATGATACGGTTCCAAAGAAATTGAAAGCTTGTCCACTCAGAGAAATAATGCTTATAACATGTGCAACTTTCCCACATGGTAGGGTTATTTTAGGCATGCTCACACTAATATGAAATGAAGACTAATCCCAGATTGTGCAAATCAATTTAACATGAAAGAGTACAGTTGCATGAAAACAGTAATTCTGATGTAACACAGTTCAACATGGACATGCATTACTGATTTCTCTTGGTCTTTGTCTGCTCTACACCCCTCACACAGTAGGCTGAAGTGGTGCACACCCACACACACACACACACTCTTTCTCACCCTCCACCCCCAGCAGGACACTGAACAGGTGGATTAGTGTTGGTTTTAGGGCCGTGACGGGGGTTGGTGTCTCTTTATGATTGTTGTTTGTGTGTGCAGTTGTCGAAGGAAAAAGCAGTTTGCTCCTGTCACTCATGTTGAGACAAAGGACAAGTTTCAAGTTTTAACATTAGTATTTACTTGGTTTGCACTTATATGACGGCTCTAAAAGTATTTTTAGACTCGTTCAAAAATCCCATCACTAAAAAGCGCTTCACCTTTTAGATTAGATGCAGTGAGACAGCCATGAAGAAATATGAGCTGCCGCATGAACATGCTGTGTTTCCTGCATGTCAGAGAGAGCAATTCACTCTCTGCTGGACTCGCCAAGCAGGAGATGTATGGCTGACTTTGCTTCGAGAAAATGAAAGGACTTGTGTGGCAAAAGTAATCACTCTCAGGCAATGACTCAATGAGAAAAAGGTCTTTTGTTCGCCTGTGACAGTGTTACACACAGGATTATCAGTAAAACAGCAGCAAGTGAATCTTAATTACACTTTGGTGATTGGCTTGCCCCATTTTTTACAGCAGGAGTATGTGAGATATATTCAATTTTTATAATCTCAGCTAAAATTGCTTCCTCAGTCTTCCACTTCCACTTCTTATGCACTGTTTTACATGTTGAGACTGAGGTGGGATTATTACAAAGTGAGCTAGAGTGTTACAATGTTTTACCAAACAGATCAACATCTCCGTTTTCTCATTCTGCATACAGGTTCCTTGCTCTGCTGTGCAAAACACCGGTTTGTTTCTTTATCCAAGGGGAGGGACCAGAGTTCCATTGTTTCAGCTATAAAGAAAGGCATAACAACAGGAGAGAGATGACTATGCTATGCAGTAGTGCTTCTTTCTTTATGCAGGAATACCCCCATTGAAATGCACGAAGGTGTCCTTGGTTTTGGTGAAAGACCAACAGCACTCTGAAATTGGGCAGCCCTTGTTTCAGGGACAAAAAGTGAGGTTGTTTCTGTCTTTTGTCATTGACGCAGCCCCCAGCTTTCACTAGATTCCTGTGGACTCCCACCGACTGTATTGTGAAGCAGCCTCTTTTTAAACAAATGAGTGTATGATAGCGACTTCTTGCTCCCGCTCCTCCTTTTGTCATTAATATGGAACAGCACACACCCCTCAGAGAGGGCACAGAGTAGCTGCTGCCTGTCCCTGCACTTCACATGTGCAACCTGACTGGGTGGGGGGTGGAGGGGATACATCTCTCCTCCATATGAAAAGCCTGTAGCCACACCCATCTTTAACTGGGCCTGGATCTTTGTTCAAATTCTCCATTAGAGTTTTAATGAATTCTTTGAGGGGCCTCCATTAACTGTGATGGTAATCGTACCACCTCCGAGAATATCTAACGAATACCATAAAGGGGCACATGTATGTGGAAAGCCGAGGGCATGGGCTTAAGATGGCCTTTGTTTTTGTAAATTACATTTAATGAACTTCTTTTTCTCATTAAAATGTATCTTATAGATAAAAAAGACAAAGCAGTAGCACTTCTCCCACCACTGACAGCAGTCACCACATTGGAGTGTCAGCAGCAGGGGCTCCTTTTGACCTACAGAGGGGGTTAACCTCTGATATTTATGCCTGCACTGCCATAAAGTCATTATTTCTGCCCATTTATGAGAGTCAAGTGGCAACACAGGAGGTAGCTATTGTATCAAACCTTTATTTGGACTTTGTCTGAGGTTCAGGGAAGTCAGTCGGGTTGATACAGCTTTTGTGCAAAATGTGAAACATTCATTTCAAGCCCTGGGCGAACTAATAAAATGACATGGAGTTTTGTCTTCCCGTTCATTTCTGAATCAGCCTCTGTTGGGTCAAAGCTCTTTTGCAATACTGAGAAGTCGTTCTATTCACGCAGACGCTGTTTAGCAATTTTTCATTCATGAAACATTGCACTGCTCCTCATTACGTCTTCCCTTTGGGACTCAACAGAACGGTTTTGTGTCTGCATTTGACCTCGCTATTCACATTCTTGCCATTTTAAAAGCTGTTTCTTTGTATTGAGCTGATGTCCACCATCCCTCCTTCGTAGACTGCAGCAGCAGTCTGTGGTGCCTGAAGCTATCTTTGATTACACGCTGCTTCGGTTGAACTTGCAGGAGACAGGAGATCTCATTCAGGGAGACTCTTTCATAGGGGATGGGAAGAGTATATATCTATTGGAATTAAAAGTCTGCCATTCACTTGATGCCTAAGTAAGAAGCAAGATAAAAAATTAAATAGCTAGCCCATCTCTGGTTGTATTGTATCAATACACATGGGACTAACTTTGAACCTTTATAGAGGTCTAAAACATCCTGGAAAAACCCTGCTCTTATACCTGATGCTTCCCTTGAAATTTTAAATCACTGTAGGTTTTTTGTTTTCTTACAATGGTTGCAAAAAAATCTTATTTACCAGATGGATTTCAGACCACTCTTTATATCACACTCTTAACCAGGGTTAGAGTAGCCAGTCTGCAGTAGCCAGCAGGTAGGTGGAGACATTATGAAGTAGTTCAAATAATTAAAGAAAAATAGAATAGATTAAAACAATATGTCTTCATATATATATTTGTGCTCAGGAGGAAAATAACCATAAAATCAGAAAGTTGGTACTGATATTTAGAGAATTTATTGCCACAATAACCAGTAAGCTCCCAGCTATGATAGGTTTATTGCAAAGTAGAGGCCTCTAGAGCTGTAACGTTTAGTCAGTTAATTGATTAGTTGCCAACTATTACATTTATCGCCAAACACTTTAATAATTGAAATATTTTCCGTTTTCTTTGGTCATTTATGACAGTAAACTGAATATCTTTGGGTTATGGACTCTCCAAGTGGTAATAGTATTTATGCAAACTTGACCAAGTCACCCTAAACATTGACAAATGTATGAAAAAAGTATTGTAACAATATCCGCTTTTGCATACATTACATAACATCCACTTTAATCAATTAAGATAATGACATTTGGAACATAACGGGTACATTCTGTTGATGAAGAGGTACTTGAGCTCATCTGATGTTCCCAACAAATGTTATTGGATGTTGTTGTAACCACCCGTTGATGATTGCATGTTTCTTTTACTGTATATATATATATATCAAACAATGAAAATATAGATTATTATTTGACCCTTTATTGAAGTGTACGCTGTACATAAATCACAAACTCCCCTATTTTTGGAAGCAAGACATTTTCACATTCAAGCCATTAATGTGACTTGAATAAGACTTCTTTCTTGGCCTTGGCACATGTACTCGCTTCTGTGCCATGTCTTGGAAAAACCACGATTAAGTGAGAAGGAATGTAGTCTACACTGGACACACCAGATTATAATATGTTACTCATAACCATCTTCTTGTAATAAAAAATGCATCAGCAACAGCAGAAGCACTGTTTTCTCAGATGCAACATTGGATTTTATTCAAACAAGTCAAGTGGTGGATTTTCACATGGCAATTACTGCATGAGCAATGTTTTGGCTGAGGCATGACTTGTAGATGTGTTAGGTGTTTTATGATAAGACGCGACGCTGTGCTGTTAAGCTTTCAGCTGTTCCATTGCCAGACCTTACGAGGAAGGTGAAGAGATGCTTGTCTGGTAATTGGATGCAATACTTAATTTTCTAATGGGATGTCTTAAGAGGTCAAATAGCTTCATGTTCCTGTGGAGAATTTCCAAGCATTACACATCCCACTGGTGCAATTTAAACGTAGACTTCTGTACTGATTTATCCTCATAGTGCAAAAAAATCTGTGTGTATGACTGATTCTTCTCTGGCTCGACTGCAGAGTGGTCACAAAAGGAAAAAAACAGCAATGTTTTCACAGTAAACTCTCTGGCAGCCTCTCTACCGAAGGGCCTGTCACATAAAAGTTGCATTATTACCATGCCTGGCCAGTCTATAGAGTGATGACATTGTTAAATGCACTTTGCAGTGTTTAATTCTGAATAATGAAGATGCCATAACCCGTTATGCTACCATTCATTTTCCCCCCATACAAGTAGTAGATACAGAGGACATGACACATCGTTTCCTCATGTAATGATGGTGATTTCATTTGGATGCACACAACAAAAAATTTGACAATGACAAATGAACAGTAATATTTTGGAGAGTGTAAGTCAGGGACATTTAAGGTAAAGCGACCTGGCTTTTCTATTTTTTTCCAAGGAAATCTCAGGCTTACCCGTCTTATCATGGAAGGCTTGCCACAGCATGCTCATCTGTAAACTGAGCCAAGACAATTGGATACACCAAACCAAGACAACATCACAGCCACAGTTTGTCATTACACTAATATTTGTTAAAAGACAGTAATATCACCCAGTGGGTTTGTGATATTGGACGACTTAGTTACCTGCTTAGGGCAGCATTTCCTCAGATATCATGCTTGAATGAATATATTTCTTATTGTGTTCCTCAGTAATGTCTTTTGTTTACTGCGTTTTCCTATCTCGGGGCATTACATCTGCAATATGCAAGTTTTTTCTATTACAATTGAAGACAGTGAAGCTGGGTAAGAAATTAGTTTTGTTTGTAATGTTTCCCTTCTTGCTCCGTTTGTAGAGACATCTTTTCTCATTTTGGTGAGAAGTTCAAGTGAGCTATAAAACAATGACAATGTTAAAATGGTAAAATGCAAAAATCTAAAATATTTTCTTTTGTCCTGACAGATGGTCTACAACTCAAATTTACTGAGTTAACGATCATCGAAGAGCAAAGAAATACTGATGTTTAAGTTGCTTGATCAAGAGATTTGGGACCTTTTTTTCTTAAAAAAATACTCAAAACAATGAATAGATCTTGTTGGAGCTATAGGCTGATGGGAATTTCATTAATTTTACAGGTATTTGGTAATAAACAAAAGTTTTGGAGAAATTAAAATGATTTCAATTTCAGAAGCGTACAAATTCAAATACCGATCCATCCAATTGCTGTTGAGACATTTCAGTCTGGATCAAAGTGGTGTACCGAACAACATTGCCATCCTCAGCCTCACAGCTAGAGCCTAGCATGGCTAAAAATACAATTCTGCAATGCAATTTCGCTGGCGATGAGCCAGCAGTGAACGTATGCACTGTGTGTATAGCAGATGAGTATATAAAGAAATCCATCATTAGCCGACGTCAGCTCGAGCTGAGAGTAGAAAAAAACATTGGAAACCAAATGTTCAGAGCAGTCTGAAGCCAATGCTTTTTGGTCACAGGGATTGACACTTTGGCCACACTTCATATGAACATCCAACATTTTATATATATATATATATATATATATATATATATATATATATATATATATATATATATATATATATATATATATATATATATATATATATATATATATATATATATATATATATATATATATATATATATATATATATATATATATATGACTGAAAATAAGGAAACAGGTCCCCTTTAAGGGGAGCTTTAGCCAGAAGCCCTCTGTTTCTGTCTGACCCTGCAGTAGAGGAAGCTCATTCCTCCAGAGGACTTTCTGAGCAGCATGTTGACTCAGTTTGCTTAAAGGGGATTGTCTGTGCAGAACATTCCCATGGAGATTCTCACTCCTAAGCTCTTTAGGCCATGTTACAGATATTTTGAACATCTTTCAGGCATCGTTCAGAGGTGTTGGTACATTTTTGCTTATTGACAGGTTTTTTTGTGAAGTGGTGTGTATCTCTGCTCCCAGAAAAACTCACTATCAGATAGATCTGCAGTGCTTCTGCTCACAAAAAGTAGCTTGTTCTGAACGTACCATACAGGAAAAGAAGCAGAAGGGAGCGGTTAAAGATGTGCACTGCCGGGGTTGATGGTTAAAAGCACTTATCTTGATGCATGCCTTCTCCTCATGTCATGATGGAAGAAGAAAATGTAATGGCCACTGCTAATGAAATTATTATGCCTTAAAGGACCCTTGTGCCCAAGATGACAGTGACATGCTGAATTATATAGACTGCGAGTGGCTATCTCCTCCTACAGAAACAAAAGAAGCAAACAATAGAGCGAGATGGGTTTTGACAGTTTTATCTGTTGTGTGTCATTGAAAAAAGAGGATAAGACTATTACTGACCTTGCCTCACCAAAAAATAAATAAATCTTTTGGACATAAATTAATGTATTTCCCACAAGAAAACCTGCTCGCCTTTATGGAATACAAGAATTCATCATACACCAAATCCAGCTTTTTGCCATTGACGTTTACACTAGTAAAACCTTTCAGCCAAATCATGTTAGCAGTTATCCCGCCACCTAAATCTGAAAGTCCTGAAGTCGTAGGAGGACTCAGTGGTATGACAGCGCATGTTAATCTCCAACCTTTCATAGTACTCTATCAAAGCAGACATTGGTCCACGGGTATTAAATGTGAAACCACACAGATTTGATGTGCAAGCAGGTACATAATCCTTTGTATGTATTATCTGCATTCCATGTATTCCTCCCACCGTTCTCTGCTCTGTTTAGCCAGCAGAGGCTTTAGGACCCCCCCAGAGCCAGAAGCTGAAGCAGGACACAATTTGAAACCGTCATGCCCTCTTAATACCAACCAGGCTGTTTTGCTTATTGGAATGGGGAGCATTGCCTGCTCTGTTTCACAGTGAAGGGTTAGAAGGTCAGGTCTGTCACTATGAGTACACAACAGCATACACGACTCTTTGATCAACTAATGTGAAAGTATCAGATGAAAGCGACACAAGCCATCTGCTGAACAAATGAAAATATCCACCTGTTAATATTTTCTGTTGTTTACAGCCTAACAAGGTGTACATTTTGATACAGCAAATAAGGCGTGGTGCTTGAAATTCAGATAATAAAACTATACATATTTCTATTAATCATCCATTTTGTGTTGGAGAAATATTAGTCCTCATTCTGGGTCTAATGAAGCACTTTAAGATCGATAAGTGGATGCATTCTTGTTTACCCACAAAGGCTAAGTGATGGTCTTTGGGCTGATTCACCTCCCTCCTCTGTGTCTGGGTTTGTTGTCAGCGCCACTGTGTAGACAAGGCTCCATTTACCTTCAAAAGGGGTGTGTTGTGGCAGCATGTTTGATTGGTATCCTCAGGCACCACCTACAACCTTAATATGGTCATAGAGATAGTAAACACAACTGCTCCCCCCGGATCTATGGGCTGCAAATGTTCAAAGCCTTTCTCCTGAGGATGTTTGGGGTGGGGGAAGGGACAAGGCTGGGCCACCTCTACAGGGTAGGGAGCACTTGTGGTACAGACAGACAGACAGGCAGGTACTTGAACAAAAGGCTGATTGCAGCTTGGTAAATAGTGGAATCTGTAGCTGCCAGTAGGGCCAATATTTCAAAAATAATCTAATTCACTGAATTTTCCACTACCAGACTTCTGTAGGACTCTCTCTGTTTGCATATGTAATGTTTTGTGCATTGGGATATGGGTCTTCTTAGCTAGGGGTACAACTAAAAATTCTTTTTATTACCATTTCTGTCAGAAAATAGGTAGAAATGTTCAACACATGTTCCCAAAGCCTAAGGTGGTGTGCAAATTCCTTGTTTTGTCTGGCCAACAGGCCAAAATAACAAGGATATTTAATTTATGAAAATATAAAAAAAAACATTTGAGAAGCCAGAACCAGTGAATGTTTGACATTTTTACTCAATAAATGACCTAAATAGTTTATCAATAAAGAGTTGGCAGTTTTGCTTAAAAAATGGTCAAATCAATGATCAAAATTGTTGCTAATTACTTTTCTGTCGATCGGCAAATCAGATCATTTAGACTGATGGTTAGACAATAAGAGCAACGTAAGGATGTCACCTTGGGCTTTAGGATATTTGTTACTATTTTCTGACATTTTAATAGGCTAAGCACTTAATTGATTACCTCAGAAAAGAGTGGGCAGACTTTAAGGTGGTGGTCTAATAAATGTGTTTATTTGTAATTCATTCTAATCATTTCAATACAAGTCTTGACTTTCTTTTTCAGTGTCTCATTATGACTTTAGCGGACCTTTTAAGTTATTAATATAATTGAATGATGGTCAATCTACAGTCCAGACTGCACAAGTCACTATCTTATTGGCTCGGTTGCTTCAGGCAAAAGACACGTTTATGGCCTGTATTCAGAAAGCTGATACCTACACCTGTCTGATGTGATACCTCTTAAAGAGACTTGGCGAGATGATTGCACTTGGATGTCAAGAAGGTTGTTTTGAACGTCAGGAATATTTTAAAGCTTCCTGGCTGAAGAGGGAGGAAAAAATGAAAACATTATGGCAACATGAGGGTTCATTTCTTGCACTTAGATTTATGGATCAGTTCAAGCTCTTCAGTAATTTAAAGGGCACTATATTCATTAGTGAGAAACATTACACTGTTAGAGGCTCCATCTGGAGTATCACACCATCTGCTGCACCTCTTTAACCCTTACATTTATTTTATTAGACCATAAACATTTATTTTATTATCAGTTTGACTACATTTTTAAGCCTTAATTGGGTTGATTACACTTGTTTGCTGGAGGAAAAGGGTCTGATTTTAATTAAATCGGCTAAAAAAAAAACAGCAGCAGCAAGTCCTACCCTCTGAGAAACTGTGTTCATTTATCTTTGCCTTATAATCTCAAGCCTAGAAGAAACACAAGGGAACCATAAGAAGCGTTCGATCGATACCTGTTTTCAAGACTCTGCTAACATAAGGTGCATGCATGAAATGTTATGAGTTCAGTTGGATACACTGAAATCCGAAGAATATACAGTAGGAACATGAGTCAGAGCTGCTTTTCAAGATGTGTTGCCTTTCATGCACACACCTACGGCATAAATCTAAGACTCCTTGCATATTGTTCCCCATCATGTCTATAAAACAAGCATCAGTGCTCTGAACATGGGTAAACAGTGGTTAAGACTGACCAGAGATAAAGAAAAAGATTTGACTTTAAGATTTAGCACAACTTTAGCCCCTAAAAATGACACTTAATAAGAGCTTCTACAAGATGAATTCACTTGAATTCGAAGCCTCTGTTGTTAGAAGAAGCAAAGTTTTCGCATTTGTGGGTGCAAAATCATCGTTAGGCACAGGAGAACAAGACAAACTCAATAATGTTTGTGGCCTCCTCCAGTTTAATGAAGTTTGAAGGGTTCCTGCCATATTAGAAAGTTATCACATTTAAATTACTTGGAAATAATTAAGAATGAATGGTTTCTAAACACTTGTCTGAATGGAGAGTTAATAGACTTCAGCCTTGCTATCTCCTTCACAAGAGCAACATTTGACATAAACTCCTAAGCAAATTAAATAGGCAGCCTTTCTTCAGTGCGTTTAGTTATAGACATGAAAAGGTTCAGTCTTGAATAGAAGTTCACCTCAACAGATGAGGGCATAGATTTAATTCTCATTCAAGTTATTAACATAAAAGTACAGTAAAGACTTAATTGACTGGTCAAAGTCTACAGACGGCCTTATTTTGAGAGCAATTGAATGGACAAAAGCGTTATATGATCATTTGAATGTGTCACAACCTGAATTAAAATGATCTTTATCTGTGGGATTTAGGATGGCAATGCCTAGTTTTTCCATTTTAATAGCTAGAAATTATTTGATAATCCTATTTACACTGTAAACTAGTAATTTGCTCGCACACCGTTTGTATTATTAGGAAATCATTTTGAAAAGGTCAATTCTCACCTTAGAAACACAGTCACTGTGACATATTCAAGGCATGTACACCCATTAGCTTCCAATAGTGTCTGCTACTGACAGGGAATTAAAAATCTTATTATTATTCATTCACAACCAGAGACTTGGGTGAGGTCAGCTCTTCCGGAAACAGAAGAATGAAGTCATCGCCAAAGGAAGAGTGGGTGGATAAGCAGGAAGCTGCGCTTTGTTAATGGCCTAATGTTTCCTTTAATGGCACATAATGAATGGGAGTTGCTGGTGGATGTTTGGAGTCAGGACTGTGAGCTCTCCCATGATCTGCCCCCAAGTCTTACCCACAGGCATCTCACAACCACTTCTCCCCTCAGGTCTCCTGGCCTGCGCCCCTCAAATACATAATTCACGACATAATGGACGTGATTTCTGAGTGCACTCACCACCCGATCACTCCAGCAGGCTGCTGTCTTAAGAGCAAGCCCTGCACCCGTGCAGCTCATCTGCTGACGCAATTTATGACATTTTTTAAAGAGGATGCTCGTGTGGTCGCGTGTGTAGAGGAGAACATTTCAAAGACTAATGATCATGCCACAAGATCAATTCCTAGGAAACCTTGTGGCAAGTCATTTAGAGTGATAATCACCCTTCTTGTAATATGCTTTTATCTTTCCCATCTGTCTGTGCCTGAGAAAAATATAAGAAAATTACTCTGTGTTACTGCCAATGATGTGACGAGTCATATACAGATACTTCTACATTCTATGTGAAGGGATATTTTTCCATTCTCAATATGTATGTTCTCTTTTCCCCCCCCAGATATCAATTTTGTTAAAGTGCTTTCCTGAAGCTTAGCTGAACAATTTAAGCTAAATCAAAGCCATATTGTCTCTTTTGATTGTGCTGTCAGCATCTTTAGAGTGAGACAGTACTTTAAAGGAACTTGAACATAATTTATTAAAAACGCTTGACAATGTTTGCCTCTTAAAATCTCATTAAACTGACTCGCTAATCAAAAGGAAAATGCAAGAGGTTCTTGAGTATGTTGCAGTTTAATTTTTTTAATTTTATGTATGTCTCTTATTATCCATCTTTAAAGCTTGAATGTTAGTCAATTAATAATGATGTAGAAATTCAGGTAGTAGTTTTATTCTGCATAATGTAATGTATATATGTAAGGATAACTCTGTTGAAACAGCTAATGACACACGGCACAAGGTTTTGTCTGTGTACCTTGAAATATGAGGTATATTATGTTGTTTGGTGCTGTGTTTTTCAAACCACATCAAATAGCAGGTCAAACACAGACTATGACATCATATTGAGATGTTTCCCAGCACTGCTGAGTCAAATTTAGTGGAAGACTTTTTTTTTTCACTTTGTCAAACATCTTCATTACTTAAACCTGTGTAGACAATAAAACAATAAGATTCTGACAATGTCTTGAATGGACCAGAATGCAGTGCAGTCACAAAGCATCATGTGTTTTGAGCTGCTTCCTTTGGGCTTATTATTCTCTCCACCTACACAAATAACCCACAGCTGATGCAAAGTGTTTACGCCTGTTCTCTGGGGATTGTCAATAGGCATTCTGGGAATCATAGGAAATCACAGAAGAAGAAACAAACAAGATGATGGACAACATGTACACAAAGAAAATCCTGCTCTCAAATTACGATCCTACAAAAAATTAGGGAAATGAAAAAGATATATATAAATGACAAAAGAAACTTTCATTTTTTAACTTGATAACATTAAAGCAGCTATTAGATACTATATCTTTAATAATAAACAGTCTAGCAAATGACAATGTGTAATGTCAGCTGTAGTGATGAACCTACAGAGAATTATCACCTGACTCTGCAGCTCCCCTTAGCTTTTCAGTGCTCTATAGCAACTTTCAGCTCATTGTTTAGCTTTCCGGCTGCAACTTAACTGTTTTGGCTCACTTTCAGCATTCTCATAGTGTCATTTTCAGCCACAGCAGGCAGCTGTTTTCAGAGGAAAAAGCTCTAGCGAACATAGTGGAGCATTTAACAGCTTAAGAGCCAGATATTTCCCTCAGGAGTTGGTAGAGACCAAAAGCAGAGCTAAAGGAGAGTAAATATTAGACTTGCATTCAATCAGGTGGACAGAAACACGACTCCAAATGAATGATAATGTAACTGCTGTATGTATAAATAAGCAACTGTTTGGTATATCGACCTAAAAGGTGATATATCAGTGCTGTGTTCACAACTTGTTTCTGCTGCTCCCAAGTGGCCAAAAAATCAGTTAATGCAGGTTTAAATACTTATTGCTAAATAAGCAACAAAATAAGTGTTAAAGTGATTTATCAAGAGTCTAACAATTAAAGACTCTCCTTCATTTAGACTGTGTCGCTGTATTTTGATCATATTTGAGTGGTATTGACTTAACAGTCATCACATTTTGATTAAAATATAGCTAAACTATGATTGGTGCATGAAAATACAAAAGGTGACAACACCTTTTTCCAATTGAGCCCCGCCCACCTCAAATCAATGAGAAGAGCTTGGGAAAAAAAACACAAATAGAAAAATCTCTTGAATAAAATAACCGAAAGTCTTTTAACTTTAGCAGACAATTTTGTGTTTATTTAAGAAGTTAACACTTACAGTAAAAAGCTGATCGAAAAAGTATATTTTGGGTGCCTTTTAAACTAGATTTATGATATGCAACAACAATTCTTTAACGACATTACATTTATTTAGGGCACCAGCCATTAATTACACAAGTGGCTTAAAAACACCGGAGGGCAAAATAAATCTTCCCTCCATCTTGGGAGCTTCTCTCTTTCTTTGTCTTGTCATATCAGTCCTTGTCGAGAAACAGAAGCAGAAACCTGATCCCTCAGTGGCAGGTCTGCACAGGTACCGAAGCTTCCTCAATGCAAGTCTGAAAAGGGAGCCTGCATTTTAAATCACAATACAACAATGGGAACCCGACAGGTGGGACTGCAGGCAATGCATTAGCCCTGTTCCCACCTGCTGTCATCTGTAGGTGTCTGTTGACCACACATGATGTAGCAAATGAACATTGCTTTCTTTGCCTGAGGGGGGAGAGAGTTATCTATATGTCTCTCTGGAAAATATGTTATTTATTTCACAACGGAAACTACATTTTTTTTAGTACCAAGAGGGAATTGGAAAGCAGGTCAGAGCTATTCATTGCCCAGGTACACTGGAATAAAATGACACACGAGAAGCACTGATGAGGATTATTTTCTTGAACTTTACTCCTCTGTGCCTTTGCATCCATATATTTTGTAAAACCTCTCACATTCACATTAGAGTTTTTGAATATCATGCTGTATTAACATGTGCCCTGTGATTGGGTAGTTTGTTTACCGAGCATGAACGCCATTGTTGGTTTGGGAGCACACTGGTCTAAAAATGTGCCCATGCTGCTGGGGTGAAGAAGGGGAGCCATTATGCTTAATAGACTCAGACTAATAATACTGTGTGGCATATACTCTACATAATTCCCCATTTGCTGTCCATCCTCCTCCTCAGCAGAACTCAGGCTTGTTTTGCCCTGAGGTGACAAACATGGCTCTGCTCAGTGTAGGCTGTGAAAAATGAGAGTGTGTTTATTTTATTTAACTCCGGCTTTTAGGGTTGTTATGTTTTTTGTACAAAAGACTAATTAAACTGCACGTTTTTAGGCTGATGCCATCTGCACAGAGAGACGTGCAGAACAACAGATCAGACTTGGTTTAGACCAAAACTTATTTTTCAACCTAGACCCTATTTTCACATCATTTTGCGCCTTGATGACTAATGGGGACAACAATTTTTGAAATTGGGCCAGTATTGAGCGAGAGCGCTTCAGCCGGCAACCACGAAACAGGCTGCAATGTAATCCGACAGAACAATAATGCCCCATCAATGTATGTCCACTAAAAGTGTTTGTCAGCTAAATAGTCAGGAAAATAGAGTCCATGTTGAAAAATACAGAAGTTTTCCTTTAAATCTTTGGATATTGTGTCTAATGCAACTTATGCAATTACTTACCCTGTAGAGTTTTCTAATTATCATTGATAAACATTAAACACTTAATTTTAAAAACATTTTTTTAGATTAGGATGCAAATAACAATTATTTTCACCATCACTAACCTGTGGATTATAGTTTGGATTAATCTTGTTGGATTAATCATATGTTAATGTTATTTCATACAACTGTAAAAAATGTCCATAATGGCATATTCATGTAGTTTGTTTTGTCAAAAAAATAATCAAAAACCCAAATATATTCTGTTTAAAGTGACTTAAAGTAAAAAAAGCAGCAAATCCTCACATCTGATAAGTTTCAACTAGCAAACGCTTTCCATTTTTGCTCGAAAAATGACAATTATCAAAATATTAAATACATTTTTTGTCAATCGACTAGTGATTAATGACTAGTGATCTTGACATTATCTGATGATAACAAGTTTTCAGTTTTTTATGTTTTGCAAGTGGATTCTTTTATTGCAAGTTTGAGGGCTCGAAGGTATATCTTGCCTATATTTTGATCCAGTATGTTTCACAGAGAAATAATGTGTCATAAAGTGTGGAAATAAACTGAATGGAAATAAACTGCTTTTCTTGAGACTAATTTCCCATTCCAATATTTTTTATTACATAGACGTGCATCAACTCAGCATTTCCATCATAAAACTAATAAATGTTCGGAGTTCGGACAATGTTTCTTATGTGACTTGTAGATAAGAATCCACAGAGAGTGGATCACTTATTAAAAACAAAAAGAGACTAGACAGGCCAAGTTCAGCTTGGACTGCAGATAGAGCCTGTGGGAAATGTCAGAAAATGAAACCTTTGTCCCAAGTCTTTCCATCCATAAATGGACCTTTTTTCTCACATGATTCCCTCTAAAAGACTATTACACCCCTCTGAAGGTCAAAGAGACGCAGGGCAACATCTTCAGGGTGTTGGGTTGCTCTCTGTGCCCTAAAACAGATGGTGCGGCTTAAAATGAGGCTTGAAAAATGGCTCTGGATCGACACGTCATAGTCTCTGTGCCGTGTGTTCATGTCACATAATGTAGCCTTTGTTTACCCTGAAGTACTTATGAATAAACTCATACCTGCTGCCCACTTCTGCAAAATAGCTGAATTTAGGCAGCTTGTCAACATCAGCACTAGAGTTGAAAAGATTTTCAGCATAGGGGCACAACCACAGTCATTTTCATTATTGATTAATCTGTCGACTACATTATCCATCGATCTATTAGTCGTTTGGCCTATAAAATGGTGAAAAATGTTGGTCACTGTTTCCCAGAGTGATGTCCTCAAATGTCCCATTTTGTCCCAACCAACAGCTACCAACTCAAAGATATTCAGTTTAGTGTCATAGAAGACTAAAGAAACTAGGAAATACTCACATTTTAGAAGTTGGAATAAGATAATTTTGACATTTTTTCTTTAAAACTGACTCAAAACGATTAATTGATTATCAAAAAATTTAATTAAGTTTTAAGTAATGGTTGCGGCTCTCCAGAAATTAAGCAGCTATTTTAATAATTGTCTTATCGTTCCATCTTCAAGCAAAATTGCCAAATATTCTCTGCTCCCAGTTTCTAATCTAAGTATTTTACACCTGATGGTCAGAAAATACAGGGAAATTGAAGATGTCACCTTCATCTCTGGAAAGGTACAATGGCCATTTTTCACTGCTTTTTACTACTTTGCACTATGGTTAATTTATTAATTGGGAAAATGATAAGCAGATTTATCAGTTTGAAAATAATTTGTGAGCTGCACCAAATCGAAAGCCAACCAATACAACTAAATAAGCTGAGTCACGTTGCTACAATGTGAGGAAAACTTTGCAGCTCCCCATTAAAGTGAGATCACTGTATTGTTTTGGACGAATATCTACTGCCACCCTTCAATCAAACATACAGGACAATTTAATTTGCATACGTCCTCATTACAGGTTTGAAAAATGGAGTCACTCAGTTACAGATATCGGTGCTTTTTGTCATCCAGTTCCCAGCTATCCAACAAAAAAATAAATAGCAGCTGCCCTTAGTGTTATGCTATAAAGACACTGACAGGCAATTAGAGTAGGCTGGGAAAAAAAACAAAATTATAGAGCATACAATGTTGACGTTTGGACGTTCTATGGTTCAGCCTGCAACAAAAAGAGAACCGTGTTAAAGGGATGTTGTGCAAGTGTGCTGTCAGTTATCCATCAGTGACATGATTACACCCCTTCCCTCGAGAGAGACAGACTGAGATAGTGAGGATGTATTTATTTATTTTTGTTTGTTTTCTTTTTTTTTTAATCTCTGTTCAGCTAGTTGATCTGGAACACTTCCTCACCGCATACTGCTACTGTAACAACATTCAAATGCGGTCATATGCTTGTCACAGTCAGTAACATATCAGCTAAGGGTGTGCACAGATTGGGAGAGCTGACAAAACAGCAGACTTATAGAGCTCATATATTACCAAATAGCTACAAGGATGCTTTGGGGATCCTGGTGGTAAGTCTGAGCAATTATCCAAAAAACCTTCCCACACCTTTTCCATAAGACAGAAGTTCCTCTATTTTCCTTGACAGCAGATAATGAGAGATTGAACTGATTTAAATCACTGATCTCTTCTCATTTCAGATACTTGATATGGCTAATCAAAATTCAGTACTTGTTAAATTATTAAAGAACGAAAAGCAGAATGTCACGGAAGGTTAGGTTTTCTTTGATTTCTCGCTCCTTAGGCAAGCACCGTTCACTATAAGAATCTAGCCTTTCCTCAAGTATTATTGATCTAGTTGAAGTGGGTCTGTCTGCCCCCTCACCACTGAATCGCTTCTGAAGCGAGGCTATTTGCCATCAAGTCTTTGTGGACATGCGCCATGGGATCTCCATTCACTGCACAATCCTCATTTTCAGCACTTAATAAGTTTGGGCCTCCGTTTTCTTTTGGATGGTGCAGCTGAAAGACATGCACGCACACTCAGGCACACACACACACACACACGCACACACACAAATGGGAGGACGTAAGGTAGCAAAACAGGGATATAGAGACTAGTGTGGGGAGGTAGCTGATTTCCCTGGTGAGCTTATATCTGAGCTGTCGTCACCTGTCTCTTCGCTGGGATAGAGGCGCCTTAATCAGGAACATGAAAGCATCTCCTGTGGTGCTGCCTCCAATCTCTGACTCGCCTGTCTATTACTCGATTTACCATCGCTAGAATATTAGCCAATTTTTTTTGTGTGTCCAGTATGAGAAGTTGACTATAAAAATAGAGAAATTTCATCAAACCTGGCGAGACTTGTCATTTTATATCCAGGCGACTTCAGTGTCAGTAAATGATCTGTAATGAAACGCATGTTATGCAAAGGAATACAGTTCGATTTAAACTTTGTTACTTTCTGTTTCGTCCTCATCACACTTGGAAGTGATTTTTCTTTCTTCTTTTTTTTTTTTTTTTTTTTTTTTGCTGTGCATGTGCGCGCATCTGTGTGCATGTGTTTGTCAACGTGAAGTCAAACTGTTCACCTACTTTTGTTGCGAAGGATTACCTTATCTCAGTAAGCAGCAGGAGCTTTGTCTTCTGTAACTCAACATGTGCGATTAGTTCTCATTGTGTAACAGCGTAATCTGCGCAGATAAAGCCTTTTCCTTAATACAGACTCTTTTAAAGTTCTCAGAGAGGCTGAACACAGCTTTATTTGAATATTCAAAAATGCCTATTTGAATTTGAAATGTAAGGAGTCTATTATACAGGAAGTGCGATAACCTTTCCAACACTGCAGTGCTTGCAGTGTAACCTGAATATAACTGACTCTTGTTATTTAACAATTGTAAGATTCAGCAGAGCGGGTTGTGCAGAGCTCTCTCCTGACAAGTTTGAGTCTCAGCACTGAAAAAACATGTGGACTCGGATGCCAACTAGATTTGAATATTTCCTCGACCATTAGAGTATTTTAGTAGCAACAAGCCCAGGTGTAGCTCCTAATACACATACTGACAGATTATTTTTGGCACCCCAAAATATCTCCGAAGTGAAATGTAGCTGCATATCATCAGATCTGACACATATGCAAACCATGCGCACATGTCTTGCACAGAAAGCTCATTAACTCCCCTCTTAATAGATTCACAATGTCTCCATTTTCCTCTTTCCGCCCAGCGTGTACAGTCTATTATGCTTGGACCAGAAACCTGCACATCGAGCTGAAGCCCGTTCAAGCATGAGAGTCAGTTTCATTACATTTACTTCAGAAAGACAAAACAAGGGAGTGTGGGATGGCTACATCAGCATGCCGTGTTCGCACCAGCAATCCGCATTACCATTTCAGGTGGATTGGACTGATGTACACCCAATTGCCAAAATCTGAATGTGAGCAAGACTCTGTGAAATGCAGATACAAATTTACAGTTCAGCAAACTGCCCATTTGCTGCATGAAGTCTTAGTTGGAGTATTTGCATTTCAGTCGTATGACAATCAAATATAACTTCATATGCTCGAGAAAACTATGTATGCCAATTTAATGATACAGAAGAGAATTTGCAAATATATATCCATGACACTAGGTAACATTTCTGCTAAGCAAAATTGCTTATTCAGGCCGATCAATGCATGACTTTGTTCTAAATAAGCTTTTAATCCTTTTAATTCATTTTACCATGCAAGAGAAACAGATTTTAGGTGTGGCAAATCACGGACAATGAGAGAGATCAATGTAGGAAATGGTTCTAATTGTGCTATAGTTGACAAGTGACAGAGCTTATCCATGTGTTTGGTGAAGAATTCCTAGTAAAGCTGTCAGCAGCTGAGTTGTGCTGAGGTTTGTTTTGTCCCAAGCTGTCAGTATTAAATGTCGCCGAGCCTTATTTAAATGCAGGGATTGTATCTATGTGGGTGAAGTGCTGTGGTATCTGTGTTTTCTCAAATACTTTTTATTTGGTGGGTTACTCTGCTTTGATGCTTACATAAGCAAGTCGAAGATAGAGCTGTAAGCACTGATTATAGTCATCACCGTAGATATACCAACACTTCTTTGAAGTCCTTTTGTTCTCTTCTGTGGATGTTTCATTTCCTGTCTCTGTATTACACATGTTTTTTGTGCATCTATCAGTCTAGCTCTTTATGAAAGTATGTCCTTGTGAATATGAAAACCTACTTTGAAAACGATATTTAGCTCAGTGTTGGCACTACTATGCAAGGGTTTTTTTTTGTTTAATTATTGTTACTTTTTCTGTTTGAAGAAATAAAAAAAAAAAGATTAAATCAACTATATAATATTTGTTAAAGATAAAATGAAATCACACACATCAGTGATCAAGGAAATTGGTTATGTTTGGGATGTTATTTGGCATCACTTATTGTTTTTGAGCTATTAAAGGAATAGTTTTATAGTTCAGGAAATATACCAACTCACTTTTTTAGTTAGATGAGATTCTCGACACCACTTTCACATCTGTCCAATAAATGTAGCCACAACCAGCAGATGGTTAGCTTAGCTTAGCACAAAGATGGAAAACAGTGAAGCTTTACTTTTTACTTTGCTTTTTGCATAGATTTAGCAATATGGTGGAAAACCACAGATAAGAATGTATATAAAGTAATCAGAGCTAAAAATGGGGCCGTTTGAATTTGATCTGTTTTTTGTCATCTGCTTGCCATTGTGACTTTAGAGACGCTGGTTAGTTCATCATCAGACTCAGTGTTGTGTCAGGAAGATGGTAATACACAGTAAACTTTGTTGACTTGAGGCAAAGTGTTTGATATTAGTAAAGTCACGTGTTAAAACAGTGTGTAACCATTTTATGAACTTGATTAATTGTCTTAATATCACTGGTGACAATGAGGGGTTTAACGTGGGAAAACAAAACAGTCAGAGTATAGGAAGCGTACCCGTGCGTCCTGACATCACAACTGTGCAAACACGCCTGCAGGGTCCTCCCAGTTGTTACTCCGGTTTAATGTAGACAATGGTAACCATAGTAAAAGTATTTACTTTCATTCAAACAGGATTCAAATGAGCATCACACAAAAAAGCAAATGAAAGAACCGCCTCATTTGAGGAAAATTCCTCATTGCAGTTTAAAAGTCTGATGGGTTAAAACAGGGAAAGTCAGAGTAAAACTTATGAGGCAGTGCCGAAATGGCATTGTAGCTCTTTGTGCATGAGTTTAATCCCACAATTTCAGGGTTGAATGCACACAGAATATTCGAGTATCTACATTGTTTGGCGCTTTCTGCTGTAGATACAAGGACAGCATTTGTCACTGATAGAAAGTGGTTGGTCACTGCTTTGTTCTTATACACTTTGCTGAACTGCTGATGAGCTGTTTTAGATTTAAGCTTTAGCTGTCATCTCCACACGCCCACTCATGCATTTGCCTTAACTTGAACTCTTAAGAGGTCTGAAATGTGAATGTGAATACCAAAAAACTGAGCAACACCTCATTTTCAGTCGGGCCATGGCAGCCTCTCTTTCCCTGCGGCCCTCTGGCTCTCACCCCTCATCGCATCCCATTGAGACACTTCTGCTGGCACCCTCCTCCCATCCCCCCTCTCAAGCACTTTGTCTCCATGGCGATGTTTTGAATGAAATTTAGGGCAGGAAAGGTTGGGGGTTTTTTGCCAAGGGAGCTGTAAAATTAGCAGAACTCTATATAAACTGCTGCTCTTAGTGTATTTGGGTGAACACTAAGTGGTATTGACAAATGTCAGTCAAATATATACAGAATGGGTGGGTGGTGGTGGGGAGGGGGGCTTTGAGGCATTCAGAGTAATAACAGAATTCAGTTTTCAGTCAAAAACATGCATGCTGTGTTGGAGCTGACCAGACTAGCTATTCTGAAAAAATGTAATTGAAAAATGTGGCCTTGCTTTTTCTCTTTCACAGTCAGCGGTTTGGAGGCGGTTATCGGCCTGTATGGGGAAACACTTGAGATCCCGTGCAACAATGGAGCCGTAAAAGCAGAAGACGCCATGATCACTAAATGGAAATATGTAAGTCACAGCGGAGGTCAATGGATTCAAAATGGTGAAGTCCGTCTGACACCCATTTATCATGTCTGAACCACGCCCAGTCTGAGTGCATTTGCTGTGCATTAGAGCATGCATCTGTCCCTCCATATGACACCGCATGAGCAGAGGGTGCAGAACAAAACGGTGTGTGCTTTTACTTGAACTGGAGGCCAATGCCATATGTGACAGATAATGTAACAAGTGCACTCTGCTTTTGCTCTCCAGGACAAAGGAGACGGACTTTCAGGAGACCTGCTGGTCAAGATGAAATCATTGAATGTCTCAATCAGCGCTAATGATGAATACAAAGACCGTGTGAGCATGGCTGAAAACTCTAGTCTGCTGCTTTCTGCAGCCAAGTTGACCGACCAGCGGACTTTCACCTGCATGGTAGTGGGTGGGGCAGACATCATAGAATACCCAGTTAATGTGGTGATCTACAGTGAGTACAAGCTCGCAGAAGACTAAAATTTGACATGAGCAACATGCTGTGCAGCACACAAATCATATACAATAACACCCTGTCCATTATCGCATTTTTTCATGTATTGCAGAGACGCCGGCAGGTCTGGAGATTTCTGACAAAGCAGAAGAACTAGAGATCAGCAAACTTACTAAGGTGTGGTTTTTAATGATAAACAGTGCTTATACCTATATTATATTAAGCAGTAAACCATCAAGGGAAATCCCTCACTTGAGCTAAGGTATCTTGAGGCATAGCGCAGTCCATGTTACTACAGTAATGAGTTCTTTGAAGTGATTCTCATGAATTAGTAAATAGAAGAACCCCTCCTTACTGCAATTTCAATACCCAAAGGATCTGAGAGGCTTTAGAAATGCTTTTGGGCATTTCACGGTCTATTGCGTAGACAACTCCTCAGTCCTCAAAAGCTAGAGGGGCGCATAAAAAGCTAATTTGCTCTGATATTTGGTTATTTAAGAAAATGCAGATTCATTCTGAATTCATGAAATTGTAATTTTATTTTTTCCAATAATTTTGTCTTCAAGTGCAAGTTTTTGTCATCTTTCTCAGATTTAAATTTTTTTTATTCATGTTTTTTTTCCCACAGCTTGGAACATGTGTTGCACAAGATGCAAATCCAGCTGCAAACATCACATGGTTAAAGAACAATAAACCCCTGGTGGCTGATGGGAAAGGTGTGTATCCTTCATCCTGTTGCATGATTTTAAATGCTAAGTTTTGGGTAAATTATTCTCACTGACCGGGATAGTTACTATTAATTATTATTCTTCTGTGATGAATTGTGCCTGCACTAGCAAACTGTCTGAATCCAGTGTTTTGTTAATTACACCATTGTTTCCTTGTTAGAGTTTCAGACATAATTGTTTGTTTCTTGTCTAGGGATTTCTATCCAAGCCTCGGTGCAGGTAGACCCCGTTACTGGCCTCTCAACCACTTCCTCCGTACTGGAGTACTCAGCCGAGAAGGAAGACACAGATGCCCAGTTCACTTGCAGCACTCAGCATGTTGTGGGTACAGAGCTGGTGTCCTCTCCAGTGACCTTCACTATCACATGTGAGTCACCGAACACTGCCAACAACATTCACTGGACACATTTTCTGAAATATAACAACTGCTGTTTGTCAAGAGCACTGTGTTTAAAACCTCGGCACAAAATGAAAGAAATGCTATTTCATCATCACAGACAATGAAATATTAATTCTTTGTCTTATATTTACCTCCCTGAAGGAAATTTTTTTTCAAGCTCAGTTGTTTTATTCGCTTCTTCTTCTTGTAGTTTATCTCAAAAACTTGCTCACAGACTTCTACAATATTTAGTGTACCAGAGCAAATTGGAATTGATCTAATTTGAAAGTATAATTGGTGTCTGAGCATTATAAAAATATTCTATCACTTTTTAAAGATGTGTTGATACCAGTGAAATTGTTATTTTATGTTTAATTCTGAAGCTCAGTTATTTAAGTGGGAGTTTCTATGGATTATAATGTGATTTTTGATTTATTTTTGGCTAGTAAATAGCTGCCCTATTTTATTTAACATGACAGAACATACAAAAATAGTCTGTTTTTATGTTAAAATCAACATCAGTACACAGTGTCTAATTAGGCTTCATCAGGCCCACATCAGCAGCAGCTCCTGTCCTACAAGGAGAGCGGGAGAAACTCTTAAAAAACAGCAATAGCTAGCGGTGACAGACTGCCACGTGTTATTTTTCAGACTCTTTTGCTTCCAGCCAAGAAAGACAACAGTAAAAATAATGGTGACAGCTGAGAAATGAGGTGTGGATTCTGTAACTCTGTAGTGGGATTTATACTGAACACAGCAATAAATATTGAAGTTACCTGGCCTTTAAAGCAGAACTTGAACACTTCCTAGCAAGAAATGTGGGGGGGTTTGCTTCAGATGGAGCAGAAACATTCAAGCTTTGAAGGGATTGTTTGGTCGAGTGACTACGTTTCACCCATCTCTCTGAATTTCAAGTTGTTCATAACCAATAGTGAAGTTGGAGCTCTCTGTAGCATGCTGACACGATCGGTCTCTGCAGTCCTTGCAGACAGCTGTTGGGGGCACACGCTCCACTTGGTACACCCTCCACCCTCACAAACATCCCCCCCTCTGACTTTGTATCTTTCTGTTTTCTGCACAGACTCTACAGAGAACATCGTTCTTCAGGTCATTGCTCAGGATCCTCTTGTTGAAGGAGACAATGTGACTCTAAAGTGTGTGGCAGATGGTAACCCACCTCCTACAAGCTTCAACTTCCACCTTAAGGTACATAATATTTCTTCAATCTGTGATTATTACAGAATTGCATCTTTAGATTTATATGGTTGTTTTTCTTCAATAAAGCATCATAAACTAATCCTCTGCCATTGTTCAATTGTTTGTCTTTGAAGGAGGAGATGGTGAAAGTGGAGAACACAAATACTTACACCATCACCGATGTTTCACGTGACACCACTGGTGAATACAAATGCTCTCTGCTTGATGACCCCTCGATGGAAGCTTCTAAAGACATTACAGTCAACTGTAAGAGACCAAAACATGTTGTATTCTTTGAAAAATAGAAATTAACTGCAATTTTGCCACACAGCAGCATCGTTGTTGGTGTTATTTTCTTTTTCTGCCTATAATCTAGGATGAATATCATAACCATGTTTTGAAACTGAAAAAAAAGCTTCAAAAGGTTGACACTCAGTGTTTGAAAGCTTGATATCTAATAAGAAAGGTTTTGCAAGATTGAAACAAAGTTTTGAAGGCTTGCATAATATTTTGACATTATGAAAAATATTATGAAAAATGTATCAAATGTATCTTCAAAGGCACTGGAGACTGTATGATCCCTGAGAGCAATTTCATTATGATTTAATGTTTTTGTTTTTAAGTTCATAAGATTACTAAGCAGAGGAAAATAAAAGGAGTTAGGGCTTATTTATTATTATTATTATTATTATTATTATTATTATTATTATTATTATTATTATTATTATTATTATTATTATTATTATTATTATTATTATTATTTGGTGGTTTGTGCTGGTTCCCATGGGGACAGTGAGAGAACTGCTATAATATGTGTTGCCGGGTCAGCAAAACCGACATGTGCCTGTCAAGTTTAGCCTACCAGATCATTTAGGAAGCGGAATGCATCTAAAATACAGCCAAATTACACTATTAAATTGACCAGATGCACAGGTGTTGGGTTATCTGTTCAGTCAGTCGTTTGTGACTCATTTCACTGACAACATCTGTCTGAAGTCACAGCAGCTGTGTGACTCTCAGTCCGGCTGCTGGTGCGCATATCTCACCTGAGCTACTAGTAAGTGTTCCCTGGAAATGTGCATTGCCTCACCTTGATAAACAGAGAGGCTGCAGTTTATGTTATTTTTCAGTTTTGTTTTATGTAAAAATGAATGAATGATATGATATCATGATAAGAATTTAAAATTATTTTAGGATCGTCTGCACAAAATGCTCAGATTTTGTGTTGGATGGTCATGTCCGAGTGATGGGTGCATCGCTGCCTATGGTAGGAGAAACACTGGCTTAAGTGATAAATTTAGGATAATCAATGCTTTACTCATGTGCCACTATAAATGAATGTTTTTGAGTATTTTTATTTGAGGGCTTTTCTAAGCAAATATTGATATGTTTGCAAATAATTCTATTAATTAAATGGCATATCATACTCTATCATGACAGCCCTACTAAGAATATAACAAAGGTATTGGTCTATAATCTATAGCACAGTGTGTCATTACCCTGCAGATCATAGAATGGAGCAGTTTGTGGGTCTAATTGTTGGACCACCCAAGGAAATCTATAAAAACTCTCTGTGATTTGATGCTCATAACCATTAAGTCATGACTGATAATTATAGGCTACATAAACAAGTCAGTTCTCATTTTTTTTATTTTAATTATTCTTTTCAAATAGTAAACCACTGCCATAATATTTTCAAAATGAAGATGTTTAGTTTGCATTGTTAAATCTTCCCTTTGACCTTGGATTTTAACATAATGCACTGACAGCTAGGCTAGAAGTCTTATTAATTAGTGCAGTAAACATGTCAGCGTGAAATACAACAGCTAAATATTCACTAAAGTTTTTGGCCATGAAAGTTGATTTACCATAAAGCGTTACATCTATTTTCAAAATTCAAAGAGCAAGCTCAGTTTTTCCTTGTTAGCACGGTCATAGTGTAAAAAGACAGTTAAGGACAGTGGAATGGAGATGAATGACATACCAAAAACTATAATTACAAAACCTGACCAGCAGGTGTCATGCTCTTCATCAATAGGTCTATACAGGGCTATGTGGGTGCTATAGTGTTTATAAATAATAGCTAGTTATTGTATGTAATAAGCAGACTGTCTAAATTGAGCTGGAATGGTAGTTTTTCTATTTAGCATAATTCCTGTGTAGGCGAAGCAATATTGAGCATATAGTGTTGGGTCTGGCAGGCCGCAGTCAAGCTCAGCCCACATCAGCTAATAGCCAGATGATTTCAGAGCCAACTCTGTCCTTTCACAGCCAGCTAATCTCAAGCAGCCCCCGCCAGCTGATGCCTCAGCTGGTTCCCCTCTACGCATTCAGTTGGCAAATGTCATACAGGGCGGCCTATTTAAACTGCTCTTGCTTGCCTACCCTCACTGCTTCCTCTGCATGCCACTGTGCAAATCCCACCCCTGCCCCAGCTCCTCCTTTACATTAAATAATCTGATTTAAACATTGTAATTGCTCATGTTATTGTTATCAGCTCTCCTCTCCTCCCCATTGGGGGTCTTTGCTGCAGCTCTCCCTGCCTATGAAATCCCATGTATGGGCATGGAAGTCCCAGAACTACTAAATATATCTCATACCCATCACAATTAGTCTGTAGGCTACCCATAACTCTTGCAAGAGGTCAGTTTGCTGCATCCTGGCTCACTTAATGAGTGGATGGGTATGCACCTACCACAAAAAATAAATAAAAAGATAAAATACTGCAAGCAATAATGCAAATATATGCATTTATTTGTGTTTTTTTAATGTGTTATTATTTTTATGATTAATTAATCTAAATTACAGCCCGCTTCCTTGATTTATTTTCCTCTGGTAAATAATCATATGAACCTAAAAACTTAACAGTAAACATAATGAAATTACTCTCAGTGATCATACATTCTCCAGTGCTTTTGAAAATTAATAACTTTTTCATAATTAGATGAGGCTGCCAACCAGCTGGCAAAGTCTGGACAGCCAGACAGCACAGAGCACCGTGCATCCTGTTTGTGTATCCTGTGTGCGCCAGTCACTGTCAATCCCACCTACCCCGGAAAATACGACATGCGATTGGACTGTACTTTAGCCCTTGCCTCCAGAATCCCTTTTTTTTTCTTCCAAAGGTCTGTTTCCAGATTTCAAGACAACGCTTCCAGAAATCATGTGACTCACAAGCTTGCAACTCTGTGGGCATATCTCTAAAAAATGGGTGTTGTAAACTCAGCTCTGAAAGAACAGTCCGCAAAAGATTTACCCTTTTGAAACTCAAGTTGCAAAATTTCTAAACTTTTTTTTCCCCAACATATGCGAACTAGTTTTCAGATCACCATTTATTAGGTTTCTAACCTGGTAAATAAACAAATACACCAGGAGAACAGTGACAGATTTGAAACTCGGGAAATGTGTCAGAGACACACTGTAAACTGCTGCGGTTGTGAAGAAGGAAAACTCAAATGCAAAATAATATTTGCAGAGATCTGAATTTTTTCCCGCCTATCAAAACATAATGCAAGCCTTCAAAATTTCTTGCAAAACCTTTTTTTATTAGATTTTAAGCTTTCAAACACCGAGTTCCAACCTTGCGATGCTTTTTCTGAGTTTCAAAACATGGCATGATAATCATCGCATAATATCTCTTTACCAGCCTACCTGTCCTCCTGTGCTTTGGGAGGAAAAGTGTCAACCACACTGCCTCTAATAAGCTGCATCTGCAGTGCTGTGAGCCAGGTGCAGGGTTGTATGGTTAACGACAGGAATGTTTCAACACTTGTCAGAACTCTGAATCATCTTTTCACCATCCTCTCCTCTTCTTTTAGACCTAGACATCAATTTAACCCCCTCTGGGAATATTGTCAGGAGTGCCGGTGAGGCCTTGAATCTAACTTTCCATGTCGGTGCTTCCGGGGAATCAAAGGTCTCCTGGACAAAGGTAAAAACACACTCCGTATCACAATGCCTCAATCAATGAAAAAAAGTTTGTGCTTGTTATTGAGAATGCTGTTGTTTTTTTCTTTATTTGATCAGGATAATGTTAAACTGGACAAAGAGCCCAAGTTTAGCAAGCTGACCTACTCAGACTCTGGCCTCTACGAGTGCGATGTGACGATGGGGCCCCTCAGACGAAAAGCTTCTTTTGAGCTTGTTGTTGAAGGTAAGGGCTTAAAAGGCAAGGCAAATTTATTTGTATGGCACATTTCAACAGAAAGGCAATTCAAAGTGCCTTACATAGAGCATAAAAGGCATCAAGACAGAATTTAACAGCAACACAAGGCAATGTAAAAGGACATTTAAATACAATTAACAAAGTAAATTGGAAGTAAAAGGAAGCTAGAATATAATAAAACAGATAAACAAGGAAAATAAAAGTAATAGTGGAGTGTATGAAATGAATAATTATTTGATTTAATCAAAGTCAACAGCAAACAGAAAAGTCTTCAGCCTCAATTTAAAAGAACTGAGAGTTGCAGCAGACCTGCAGTTTTCTGGGTTTTTGTTCCAGATATGTGGAGCATAAAAACGAAACACTGCTTCTCCATGTTTAGTTTTGACTCTGGGAAAAGAAAGGAGACCTGTCCCAAACGACCTGACAGGTCTGGATGGTTCATAACATCATAGAAGATCACAAAACATTCAGTGTTTTATAAAACCAACAGCAGTATTTTAAAATCAATTCTTTGACAGACGGGAAACCAGTGTAAAGATCTGAGAACTGGAATGATATGATCCACTTTCTTAGTCTTAGCGAGGACTCAAGCAGCAGGGTTCTGAATGAGCTGCAGCTGTCTGATCGATTTTTTATTTTTTTAGGGAGACCCATGAAGACAGCATTACAGTAGTCATGTCTACTGAAGATAAATGCATGGACAAGTTTTACCAAATCCTGCTGAGATATAAGTCCTTTAATTCTTGATATATTCCTGAGGTGATTGTAGGCTGACTTTGTAATTGTCTTAATGTGGCTGTTGAAATTCAGGACTACACCAGGACTTCTGGCTTGGTTTGTGGTTTTTAACATTATTGATTGAAGCTGAGTGCTGACTTAATCGTTATTCCTTGGCTCCAAAAACAATTACTTCAGTTTTATCTTTGTTTAATTGAAGACAATTCTGGCACATCCAATCATAAAAGGATATTCGGATATTTTAGGAAATGTGCTTGTTTGCTTTCTTCTGTTCATAGTTGAAAAGCTACATAAAAGCACATCATCTTTTCACTTTGGTTTCTGCACATATGAAACAAACAGGTTATAACAGCTAAATTAGTGAGGTTCAGAGGTGCTGGTAGGCAGATTTTACTACCTTTGCTCACTCAGGCTACTGGTTTCCCCCTGTTTTCATTCTTTATGCTACGCTAAGCTAACCTAATTGACTGCCAGCTGTAACTTTATATTTAACATACAGACACGAGAGTGGTATCAATTTCTCATGTGTATGAGAAGTGTATTTCCCAAAATGTCAAAAGATTTCAAAAAGACTTCAGAAAGTAAAGACTTTCCTGAGTCATTTTGGGTGTGTTCATGATTGTAACAACAACAGTGTAACAAATATTCTTTTTTTTATTCCGATTTATATGAAGAGTTACGTCATGTTGCAGGTGCTCCAGTTATCAAACAGCTGTCCAAACAGCGTGGTGAAGATGGCCAACATAAAGTCTTGATTTGTGTGGCTGAAGGTTCTCCAAAGCCAGCTGTCTCCTGGAGCATCAATGGCACTTCGGTATGCACAAACACACACACACATCTTATACAGCATTAGCCCTTATAATAGTATTATGAAATCGCTCCTATAATAATTGTTACAATCTCTGGAGGTCATATCTATGAATTGTCTATAATTACGTGTGCATTTAGTCATTGTGGTTACAAGAACATTTCCTTTTTTCATGTGCACTCAGTTTCCTTCCTGCCAGAGGACAGAAAATTACACTCACATTTTTCCAGGCTTGAAACCTTGCAGAAACATACTGTGCCTGCAGTAACATAGTATTGCATTTGTAAATGAAATGTGGTAATTCTTCAGGTTAATGGCACAAAAATATTATTATTATGTTGACAAAATGATAAAAGTTTAAATGTACTTATTATAACTGATCAGTTTTGTTATAAAGACAGATGTTTCGGTTGGGATACTTTAAATTTGCCTGAGTGATTGATGAGATATCACATATCACCTATACTTCACAAGATTGTGTGAAACCATGTGCCATCTGCTGAGATTCTCAGCACTTTCTATATGGATAGATATGATTAAGTGCCTCCTTAATAAAATAAAATTTGGTTAGAATATAGCATGCAAATGCCTAAATACTCACTTTTTCTTTGTTTATGGTGTCTCAATGCCAGAGCAACGAGCTCCTCAAAACAAGTAAACTGGAAACACATTGGACAAAGTCAGTACATTGAAAAGAACATACCATAGGCATGATGTTTTGACCAGTTTTAGGAGATGATTTATTGGGGAGCTGTGAATGAGGCTGTACTATAATTTAGAAAATCTGACAGACAAAACTGCCCACTTTGTGGTGTTTAAATCCGTCTGCGGTATTTCCTTTTGGTTGCAAACAAGCCATTTTGCACCTGCCAATGCTGAAGATTTGTGAATGTGAATATTCCATGCCATAATTCCCCTTCTTGCAAAAAGCTTTCTGCTTTCAAAAACTCTGTATCTTTTCACTTGTTGACAACTACTACAGCAACAATTTAAGACTCACTGTGTCAGGTTATCTTTGGTGGTAGAAGCCTGCCCTTTTTATTGGAATCAGCCATCACAGCTGTGTGCAAGCTCAGAAAGTGCAATACGGCTGGGTTTACGCTTGATTTCAGAAAGCAAACATGTTGTGAAATTTGTCAGAAAAGGCTTACACGTCATTTTCAGCCAGGACAGTTAGAACCCAAATAGTCATGGCAAGCCGGTTTTTTTTCTCAATAGCCAAACATGTGCTGGTTTACTTTATGTTTTAAGACATACTGTAGTTATTAAATAAATAAAATAATGATGATAATAATAAAAATAAATAAAAACACATAATGGATATCAGCTTTAACAAACGATTTAATAATAAAGGCTGTAATACAGTTTTCAAGAAACACATCATTCAGAATGCAGCAGAAGCAGAATGAAGCATTCCGGATAATGTTTGCTTTGAAGGAGTCATTCTTTTGCTGATAAAATCCACACTGGTTGTCATAGAGATTCATGTAACTATGGCCTTCCTATGTAAACATGGGTTCTTGCGGATCCTTTAAAAGTCAGTTAAATTAAATTTTCAGAATTTAAGGTCATAAAATGTCTTAAAAATGTCTTATTTTAATTATGGTAGGCCTTAGACTTTGAGGTGATGCCTAGTTGCATGAGAAATATCCAACCACAGGATTCAATTACTTAAATGTTTTGGTCTTTGGTTGTGACTCACTCCAGTCTAGCTCTTTCCTTTCCTTTTCTGGTAATGTTTCGATTGGTTCTCCACAGACCACCTGCTCTCATGAAGGTAACAGGATTAAAGAAGTGCACAAAACATTACAGATGATGCTTAGCCAAAGACAGTTAGCCAGGGGCGGTTCAGAGAAGACACAGAGTCCTCTGTTATTTCTGATAGTTGCTAGAATCTGGGTAATAATGTTTTTAGTGCAGAGCCACAACAGCCAATATGAAGGAGAGGAGTAGATTTTTTATTTGGTGACCACCTAGCTGGTATTTATAGATTTAATGGACTGCTGAAGTGAATGAAAGGTAGATACTACTACTATAATGTGCATGTGTCTTAATGTGGAGAATTAACTATAGCTGAGTCTGTGAGTGCAAGCACGACCAGATCTTTGTTTTACACAATGTTGTCATATTGGCAAATTGTAATTAACATTTTAAATTAAAATGCTTCTATCTATCTGTAAAATGTAACAGTAGAACACAGTTCATTGCATTTGCCATGAGATTTATGAGATTTTACATATGATTGTTAAATAGTGATAGAAAAATATCCAGAAAAATATTTCTATTAATTTTGTTAAGTTCATTTGAAACATAAAGCTCAGCCCTGCACCAGGCCTTGCTGTGAAAAGGGTATTAAATTTTCTCTGTCAGAGTCTTTAAGATGTCCTAAAAAGCATTCAATTTGATTTCATAAAGTATGTAGCAACCCTGGTAAGAGGACATTGTGTTTGTCCTGCAGCAACAGCTGCAGCAGTGAAATTTGTAGGCAACAAAACAGTGACTGTATGTCGTCCACAATGTAACCAAGACATGCTTGTAAAAGACTTTTATCTGCAGCAGGTGATTTGAAGGCAATTTTGGCTTCATTTACAACTACATCAGGATACAGTTTGTGATTTATATTTAGAACTATTCAGGTGTCTGGTTGATCAAACCACTTCTGAAAATACACTTGTTTCTACATTGAACAAGCAGACACTATAAACAGCAAAGATGATCCACTAAGACGCTCATATAGTCATTTAAATGTAATGGCATTGTTTTCCTCACATCAAACCTATGAATAACATCAGCAGAGACGGAAAGGTGGGAGTAAATAGAGGCAGTCTGTTTTAAGTAGGCAAAAAAAGAAAAAAAGAAGTGTTGCAAGTGTCTTGGTCCTGAGAGAGTTCATGCTTTGCTTTGCAACTCACCTGTGCAGCAGTGAGTCAGTGAGTGAGTGAGTACTCCCTCTTACGTGCGTGGTGGTTAGTATTTTCCCCGGCTGCCACACACTTTCTAGGTGGTTGTGCCCAGCGTTTTTGAAATACCATATTTCTTTATTTTCTCTGAGGCTCAAACACAGTATTTTGTGACTGTCAAGAGGACAAAAAAGTTGCCCCTTTTCTGGAGTGTACCTGAGTGTACTCTGATAACAGAACTGCTCAGTGAAGCAGTGTGAATTACATGCACCTGACATTGTGTGTGGTTATCGAAGTATATTTGTGGTCTATTTGTGCAGGAAGGTTACAAATCTTTTCAGTCCTTTCAGTAAGTGTCCTCAAAAACAACCTCAAAAATAACCCCAAAACTTGAAACTGAACATAATAATTAATCAATTTCAAAGGTACGCATACCTCTTTCACTGAAGGACAATGCAATTTGGAGATTTGGAGCACACATTTCATTCGAAAGTTTATATATATTTTTTCTCCTCTCATTTCTCTCTTTAACACCTATTCTAGGAGAATAATGTAAGATTTGAATACAGGCTTAGTAATGGGTATTTACAAAATTTCCACATCCTCTTGTATATGTAGAGGATGTGAAAAGGGTGTTTGTCTTTGTGTCTGGAGTTTTCCTCTTAGACTCAAGTGTCTACATCCCAGAGGCACATGCTGTGTTTTTGTCATGTCAAGAATGAAGCACATATCGATCCAACATCGCCCCCTAGTGGTAGAAAAGGGTGCTCTACATACTGTACACCTCTAATTTTTAGTTGTGGAAAGCAAATAAGTACATTTACTCAAGTACTCTGCTTAGGTACAGTTTTGAGGTACCAACCACTTAATGCTTCTTTATACTTTTACCTCACTGTATTTTAGGGGGATATATCGTATTTTTTACTTAACTAAATTTATTTGACAGCTGTAGCAATTAACAAACTAATTAACAGTCTAATAATGTACTTTATTTTAATGTAACGGTCACAGGAGACATTTTTCTACTGCACTATTACTTTTGATATTTTAAGCACCTAAACTTAAGTAGCATTTACAGTTTTAATATTTATTATATTGGTGCTTTTACTTAATTAAAGGATCTGAATACTCTTATACCACTGCTGATTTTGGCTTTTACAGCGGTGTGATTATTCAGTTGGGTTTTTGGATCGAATCATAGTGTCAAGCCAGATATGTAATTACTAATATTTGTTTTTTCTTTCCCTCACATTAATTCAGTTTGATGAGAGTCCCTTCGTCAATGGCAAGATAACTCACAAGATCACAGTTGTGCCTACCGCAAATCTGACTGTCTCTTGTACAGTGTCCAATGAGTTTGGCATCGATACCAAGGATATAAATGTGTCATCCTGTAAGTACAAAAGTGGTAATACAGTCCACTCATCTCTCTCCGCGTCGTAGTTTCTCTAAAACCTAACTCAACTCTAACTTTAATCTGCCTTTGTAGATGTTTTCCTACTCTCCTCACTAACTCTCTGTCTGCATGCTGACTTGACATAATACCGAGCTGTTTATATTAAAACTACAATAATTTACAGGTATGTACTTGAGGGCAAACCACCTAATTTAGTTTTTTTAATCTATGGAATTATGTTTTATACACCATTTTGGGCTAACATAAACCTTTCTGACATAAACATTGTACAATCAGCCACTTGAGTTTATTTCAAACTTTTAGTCCATATTAGAGAAAAATAAGTGATAGAAGATAATAAGAAAAAACATGAATAGATTCATGATGTATAGATTGAGTTAGAAAAGCAAAAATAAATTCTGCTTTTTATATTGGTGGTATATTTGGTGGTGTCTTTTGATGATCACTGAGTGAGGGTCCAACTTTCTTACTATCACTACATCTGTCACTACATCTGTCATGTAACCAAATGTAATTGATGCATGCACTTAGCACTCGGTTCACACAGTCGTCCAAAAGTGTGCAGTGTTTACTACCATCCTTTGCTCTGTCTTGCTTACTCATCCCTGTGCGTTTGGGACCGCATTTCACCCCCCCCCCCCCCTTTTCGATAAGTGTGTATGTTGGGATGCTGGATTTGATCTGTTCCCTCTCTGAACTACTTGCATGCAACAGTAGTAGAAGTAGAAGTAGTAGAGAAGACGTTTCTCTGGACATCAAGCTTGTTTCTTTTATTTTATTTTTTTTTCCTTTTGGTTGGACGTTAATTTTATTTTATATCTGATTTCAGTATTTGAGGAGGTGAGAATGGATAAACAAGGTAAGTTGTAGAAGTCTTCTTGCTTGTAAGAAACGGTGGGAGGGGGGTGAGTAAAGACTATGGGGGAATCAAATGTTCACTGAAAGAAGACTCTTTAACAAATATTTACCTTACTCTACCACACAACTCTACAACTGGAAAATCAATCTTTGGACAGTGTGTTTTGTGATAATGAAAGTACAGATATGAAGAAGGAATGGAGCTACCAGCATCCTGACAAAATGTCAACATTGTCCATAATCCCACTGGCTGATGAAATGAGTCATAAACTAAGAATATCATTAACATTTAACTCAAAGAGTCATAATCATGTACAGTGCGGATGTGTCCATTCATCAATGCATTTATTGCCAATAATTATTATCTTTTTTTCTTTCCTATATTCTTTCAGGATGGAGTTTTATATTGAAATATGTCTCTGTTGTCTCTGATTGTTCTGTTTTATCTCTATTACAGACCAATCGGATGATAATGACCAAACCAAGTTGGTAGTTGGAGTTGTAGTTGGCCTTCTCGTCGCCACTATGGTTATAGGCGTGGCATACTGGGTCTACATGAAGAAATCCAAGTAAGAAATCAACGTTAACCTTTTCTATGAATCTTAACATTGTTACATAATATCCTATCTTGGTTAAAAGGTCTAAATTCATAAATTGACTTAATTTGTCAATGGCCAGTTGGTTTGTTACACAGAACCATCTGAGAAGTTGTCCATGCAAGCTGTTTGGAAAAGGGCAGGCACTTTGAAAAAATACCATCTGTCTATCAATGTCTATCATTGTCTTACCTTGCGAGGCAGCTGGATTTGCAACACTGATTGGTCCAAACCACCAGGTGTTCACATAACTTGAAGCCTGACGAGATGGAATCAATCTCGTGATGATGTGATCTTTCAAATCCAGCTGCCTCGCAAGGTTAAGTTAACTTGTCTTAGCCTTAAATAATACCACTTGGTGTCAGGTTTTCTGCATGTAAATTAGTTTGTGGTAATTTAATTAAACACAACTTTATTTAGGAACAAGCACTATGTGAGCACAAAATAAAATAATTAAGGTGCCAAAACTAATTTTGATACAGGGTCACAAGATAAAGTAGTAATGCACTACCTGCCTAGGATATTGATGATATTGTACTTAAATGGTGCATATTTTTAATATTTGCAACAAAATCACAATTCATTTAGAGAAATGTGCTTTCTTGCAGAGATTTAGGTGAGAAGATTGATATCACTCTTGTTAAATGTGAAGCTGCAGCTAGGAGATGATATGGTTAGCTTGGCTTAGCACAAACACTGAAAGCAGGGGGAACTAGCTAGCTAGAGTAAAAAAGATTTTACAGTGGTGTGATATACTGGACCGCAGTCTTGTGGTCACCACAAGGTGTCCAGACAACCAGTGGAGACTCCAGGAAGTCACTGCACCCGGCCAAGAAATAGTCTGACACATAACCAACCGTAAAACAACAACTTGACGTTTTCATACTTCATTTTTTGACAGATTTAAACTAAAAAGTAACAATGTGTAAATCACTGAGCTTTGGGGGTGCTTGTAGGCGGGTTGTTTGTTACCTTTGGACAGAGCCATGCTAGCTGTCTTACTGCTGAGCTAAGCTAAGCTAAGCTAAGCTTGTGGCTCCTGGCTTCAGATTCATAGTTATCAGACAAGTATGAGAAAGGTGTCAATTTTCTTATCTAAATCTCATAGATGACATGCTCATTTGCCATAAAGTGTACAAATGTATTTCCCAAAATGTTGAAATATTCTAACTGAATTCACCACAATAAATCTGGGCCTTTTAATGGTTCCTTGAGGTCTAGGCAGATCCGGGGCAGTTTCCCTTAAAAGATTATCAACATGTTAGGTAACAATGTTTTATTCTAAACAGGCAAGGAAGCTGGAAGACTGGTGAAAAGGAGAACGGGTCTTCTGAGGAGGAGAAAAAACTGGAGGAGAATAGCCAAAAAGCTGAGGTGTAAAGAAACAGCAACCATTTGGGAATGTGAAAGGTAGAGAACAGAACATTGCTACCCATATGCTTAAATAAAGCTCAACAATATCATTCAGTTTCAAATAACACTGTTTTCATTTGATCTTCTCTTTGCAGTGAGACCATGGAACTTTTGCACATTTCTCGTCATCTCTGTCTTTTGAGAAAAGAAAAAAAAACAAGTGTACATTGGGAAGAAGACAGTTTGGATTTGGTTTCAGGGAGAATTTTACTAAAAAGCATATCCAAACACCCCCCGACCCCCTCAAACCCCACCCCTCCAATCCTTAAAAAAAAAAAAAAAAAAAATGGATACTGTATGTGATATACCTAACCTGTCTGCACTACTGATACATGTGTAAACTTGTCTACTATTAGGATTCATGTTTGTTAGAATGAAATTTGGGAAACTGAGAAAATTTTGGTTTGTTAGTTGATGCAAGTAAAATTACTACTAGACCAGTTGCCTTTGCTGTAAGGATGTGTAGGCCTGCATTAGTCTATGTTTGACTTTCACAGCCATTGCTTTTTAGTTTTCATCACAGTCAAACAACCTCTGCCTTCAACATCAGTGTACAAAATCTGTTTATTTCATTACGTACATTTCAGTTTGTTCATTCAGGCATAAAAATGTTGAAATTGAGATGAAATTCCTGAAAGGGCTAAGGGTATATTGTTATACTCGGCATTAGTTGTAGATGGTAATATGATTTACATGTTGCATTGCAGGAAGTAGGTGATGTGCCACAGAGTTCTTTGGTGTTACATGATTTTTGTTTTTTAATTATGTCTTTGCAAAGTACCAGGAGAGAAAATGAAAGAAACTCAGTTCATTTTGATTGTCTCTTTTTCAAATGTACTGTACATTGGACATAACCACTGTATAACACAAGCAGGTAGATTATTGAGAGAATGTATAGCATAACTCAAGTCATTTTACTGGCTTTAATTTGGTTGCACAGATTGTTTTACATACAGCCTCTGTTTGTTTCTTACTGTTCCTAAGAGAAAGTCCTTGAGACTGTAGCAGTGAAAGGATTTTATTTTAAACGCATAGTGAATTTTCGATTTGTGCTCCATATGATTGTTTAGCTATGGCATCATTTTGTAATTGAACACACCGAGTGGACAGGACGTTTGCCTGAAAGTAGCTCTTCTGATATGTTTTGCCTTCTTTTGAGAATCTACCTGTAGTTGCTTCAGATTGTGATGTGCACTAGGGTTCATGTTTTTATGTCAAATTTGTGTAGAATACGAATGAATACACGCAGCTGTACATGTCACAATTTTGGTCATTTAAGAGCATTTACTAAATTTGAAAATGTATCGGACCAGGATGTAATTGTGAAGTATGTGAGATTAATTTTCTTTTTGCTATTTATATTGTACAAGATTAAATATCCTGGTAGGAAAATTCAATAATTGTCACATAATTCATATCTTGGATTTAAAATTGTTGATAAATTGCTTGCAGACTTTACAAAAAAAATGTAATTAATTTCCAAGTCATCAGTAGGTTGCTCTGCATCTGGTTGAATAATAGATTCAGCATGTGATAATCTCAGACCTCCAAGCTGCTGTTTGTTGCCTAACTTGTGTAAAACCATCAAATTGGAAGAATGACCAAAGAAAGTGAACATTGCCATGCAAGTATTGTAAATATCTGATGTTTGTTTTTGTACTTTTGTTTAAAATAAAGTGTACATTTGGAAAAGTTATGTCCACTGAATAATATGTTGTTAATATTTTTACGTTTTCCATCTTATCATCTTTTGAAATAAAGACAAATCCGGATCTTTTTTTTTTTTCACTTTTATACACAGCCAGAAAACTTGTCAGTGGTTGTACAGGAATTTTACAAAACTATCAGTTCTTTTAAAAAATGAACCATATAAGATATCTTGTGAGCAAACAAGAGTTGCAATTTGTGGAAAAGATTGTCTTTTCAGTGTAAAAAAAATAAGCAATGAATTCTGCAGGAAACCGATTTATTGGAATTAGAAAACTGGGATACAAAAATAAAGTCAAAGATTATATGAATGATTGAATCTGATTTCCTGTATTTTGAGTCATTTGTGGTTATTTTTTGATGTCTTGTGTTTCAAGGAGACATCAAACATACTGTATATTCCTTTTATGAAGAACTGTCAAAAACTACAGACACATAACTGATCAGGATTTTATGAAAACTGATCTGGGATTTTACTGTAACACATTTGTTAGCCTACAATATCAAAGTGCAACCTCCTTAATATAGAAACTGATACCTAAACAAGAAACTTGCAAGCAGCTTTAGAAACTATTTCACTTTTCATAAGAAGATTTGTTAGATTTGAATAGTCTTAGTACTGATGTCACTTTTACCACCATAGCAGCTGAAAAACAGATAGATATATAGATGGATGTATTTATTCTAAAAGGTGTATACGTGTATAAAACCTGCATAGCTGTTTATGATTATGTCAAATTCAAAACCATTTACACTTCTTTTTAACTAAGTTAGTATATTGCACAGCACAATATACTGTATATGTTATATATACTTTCACACAGGGTCATAATGTACATCTGTAAGAGCATTCATGAAAAGAGGGCAGAGATGGTTGAGTTGTCCTAAAAGAACACCACAAATACAAAATAATTTTTTTTTCTATAATCACATGCAATGCAAGGTAATTTACAGGTCAGTGTCACAAGGAGTCCTTCAGTCCTTTGGGCAGTGATAGCTAGACTACTGGTGACTAGTCATGCTCTTTAGCTGGCTCCTGCTCAGCTGATTGGTAGACTTGAAGCAAGTCAACCTATCCAAGTAAAGTAGGCCTACACAATGTAGACGCCTTTCACATCATGGACAGATGGTCTGCCTGATACCCACCAGTGTGAGCTTCTGCTGCCATCCTGTGGTCACAAAATATAATGCAACAAGCGGGAATCAAGGAAAAATCTTTAAGATCTGTTTTTTCTGGGCACAGACATTAAACCAATGTGAATGTAAGGATACATTTTAGTAAAGATCAGAGCTCTATTCAAACGGAAAACAACTTAAACTCTCAGAAAAATGCTACAATTCTTGTTTAAAAACAGAAAAAAAGAAAAATAATTCCAGTAAGTAATAGTTTTCAAATACTTTGAACATGCCACAAATTCAGTACTCTGACCACTGATGATATACTGTATCTTGTTATTTTGAAGGTAAAGAGATGCATCGCTACACAACTATCATAACTGACTAAGCAAACATGGTACAAGGATCTTGTTGACAGACTTATGATAACAGTAACAGAGAACATAGAAAAGATTCAATGTATTAGTGAGTGATGAAATCAAATCCTGTATATCAACCAGAAGCCTGTATAAAGGGTAAAGAGGTGGTGAAATGAGAGAAGCTTCCGTGAATTTTGCAGCTGTTAGTACTTTGTTACAATTTCTCTGTTAATTAGCAAAGAATTTCACATATGAATCTCACCCATTTTCATCACAAGAAGTGCATATTCAAGTAATTTTTCCTTTGCGATTACAACAGTATTTCATGATCTTGAAACACAGTCCCTGTTATATTATGATAAAATATAAAAATAATTTCACCCCTTGCCTCTGTGGCCAGTATTAAACTGGATGTCCTCTGACAGTCAAAGAGAACAAGAAGACAGCATTGAATATAATTTGTGCACCCATTAAAAAAAATCAGATGGAGCTGGAGGAATTCATAATGTGATGAACTGAAACTGAACAAATCAATGTTTACAGTATTTTTTCTCTAAATGTTGTCAACCACTAGGGGCTGTTTCAATAATGATTGAATGATTTGGTCTAACTTTTTCTTTTTAGAAATATTTCAGCCAGTTGGGGTTAGGAAAAGTTCTAGACTAGAATGTCCTTTCAAACAAATTAGACAAGGTAAAGAATAGAATTAGATTTAACATAGTCTTGAATTATCTTAACCAATGTCATCTGTGTTATATACATATACTAAACTGATATAGATTTATATTTAGATACATATACTGTATCTAAATCAATTTTCTTAAGGAATATTAGGACTAAAGGAAGAATTATATCAAAAATTTATGATGATCACAGTGGTTTAACTTAAGGGTAATTCTGTCAGCATTTTGTCAGTGGAGATACAATTTAGACTAATTCAGTGAAGCCCAATAGGCAACACCAGCCAACAAGTAGTAAACATAATCAACTGACTCAATAATTTTGATTGAACCAGGTTATGAAATTGTTTTGTACATATACAAAGAAAATTGTCCCACTTGCAATACCTATACAAATACAGATACAGATTTTTTAGTATTGTTTTCAGCGAACATGTTCTTCTATATGCTTTTACTGTTTAATTAAGGAAATTAAGGAGTATTTGTGATCTCTTCAACCTTTTGTTGTAGCAACTATCGAAAACGTAACAATTAACCGCTGAGAGGGCTAATGTAGGGAGGTTGGTCCGACATACTATGTCCAATCCAAGAGCATGAGTCTGTAGCTGCATTAAAGCTATATATTGTAGACATGCACACAAAAACACTTACATTACAAGATGCTGGACAAAACAGGACAAAAAAAGATAGTGGTCAACCAAAAATAACAGCACCCTCCTCATCTTCTCTTTGTTACAAACAAAACTGATAACAAGCAGGTACCGGTGATGTTAATTATTACTGCTACACCCCAGTGATGTGCACACACGCGCGCACACACACACACACACACACACACACACACACACAACTTACCATTGGTGACTGAGTGACAGGAGTGCAGCTCAAATACATCCCTTGCTCCTACATTCCAGTCCCTAGTTATTATAACTCAATAATAAACAGAGTACTGTAATTAAATTGTAGATAACATACAAATGATTGAAATGAACAGTTCAATTTCAATGTTGTTCACTCCAAGGACTTCATGCTTCTCAAGACCAGAAGTTACTAGTACATAGTCGGTTGAGAGTGACCTTTACCACCACAAGTCACATCCAAAGTCAGTCATGTCAAAACAAGTCATATCAATAAGTATCCATCAGGATTCCCAAGCTTCCTGAATAAGACAAACCTTTGATACAGGCCTGTCCAGACAGCTTGCCCTGGTCTTGATCTTTACTTGTTGTACAAGTCTTCTCTTATCTAGAACAGCTTCAGTAAGTCCCCTCATGATCCAAGAGTTAAAGGGTGCAGAGTCATCCACAATGAGTATGATGTCTTCAGGAATTAAATTGTACTTGACCCTGGTCCACTTTTGACATTTCTGAAGATGCAGCATGTACTCCTTCATCCATATTTTCTAAAACAAATTGGACATATACTGTATTTGTTTCCATGTGCAGACAGCATATAAGTCCTACTTTTGAAAGAGATCAGGCAGCAACGATGGCTGAGCTTTGACTAGCAGAAGGTAGTTGGATTGCAGAGCATCTAGGTCATTAGGATCTGTGGATGCCTTTGCTATTTGTCTTCTATTTGGAATAGTTTCTATTTCACAGAGCACTGTAGAGAAATCTTCCTCACCAAGTACAGTTGAGGAGTTTTGTAATGGAGCAAAATAGACTCTCATGCTCTTCCATGATAGCAACCATTGGATGATTAAATGTCCACTTAATACCTCTGTGTAGGAGTTCCTCATGGATCTGAAAATGATTCCATTGTTCAATAGACCTTCTCAACTCTCAATACAGTACTGACAAAGTTGGTACCATTGTCTGAGCACAATTCTTTGACTTGTCCTCATCTTGCTATGAAGCAGCGTAAGGATGAAGAAACCAATTATCCATTGATGCTGCTACTTCAGTATCCACAGCTCTTAAAGCTAAGCATGGGAATATAACTCCATACCTTTTCACTTGACTTCTTCCACATTTTACATGAAATGGACAAAAACAATCTACTCCCACTGAGGTAAATGGTGCTTAATCTGGAGATATCATGTTGCATGGCAAATCTGCAATCTGTTGGTTGCCCAGAACTTGTACCAATCAACATACAACACATTTTTTCCAAAATCTTTCTTATACTCATACCGGCCCCTGTAATCCAATACTCCTGGTGTAGCCTTGCCATCATGTTGGTTATACCATTGTGGGCAACTTCCTTATGCACTTGTCTTAAGATGATGTTGGCGATATTCAGATCTTTGGCCAGTATGACTGGATTCTTTGACTCTTCAGGCATAGGTGTCCTACTAAGCTGTCTTGCAAGAACCATCTTCAAGATTGGGTTGAGTTTGTATATATGGCTTGTCCATTTCACATTCTGTCCCTTTTGGAGCCTGAAAAACTCCTGGAATCTTTTCCTTTGACACAATCTGACGATATTTCCAGCTCAGCCTCCCTTAGCTCCCCCACAAAGAGAGAAACATGGAATAAATCTTTGACACTCCTCAGCACTTTCTTCAGAATATCCTTCTGTTTTCTTCTCATATGACTTTGAGTGAGCCACCAATGCATTGACCTTTTCCTCTTCTTCCATCACTTTTCAAATGACTCCAGGATGAGGTATAATTGATCAACTGACTCACTGTATCAGCACAAACAGCATAAGCCAAGATGCTTGTTTTGACATTAGGATCATCTTGTTCTGGTAGTTCTCTCAAACGATGTGGATTTGTAGGCCATTGCTCCTTTGGCAGCATCAGAAATTGTGGAACAGATATCCATTCTGCATCCTTGAGGAATGACTCAACTCCAAGTCCTCTGCAAGAGCTGCAGGGCTGCATAAGGTGCTCACTTATATCCAATGAGCTGCCTGATGTCCACAAATGCTAATCCACTTCTTTAGCTGGAGGTCTCATTTTTGATGTATTTCAGCACTGATATGCTGTCAGTCCAAAACATACAGTCAAGCAGCAGCATCTGCAATTCCTTTCTCCACAATCTGTCTTTGTGTGCTGCTACCACTGCTGCTGTTAGCTCCAGTCTAAGAATGGTAATTAGCTTAAAAGGAGCCAGCCTTGCCATTCCCATAATAAAGATGTAGCATAGCTGTGCATCTGTGTTGTTGGTGTTGCAAGTAGGTAACTGTTCCATAACAAATCTCACTCGTGTCTCCAAAATGGTGTAACTGTGCAGAAGTCACAATTCCAAAGTCCACAGGCTTGAAACATCTGCTGACTTTGAGGTCCTCCAGTAGGTGGAGCTCCTGTATCCATTTTGTGCACTCCATTGTAATTGGTGCAGGTATAATGTCATTCCACCCAAGGCCTTTCCTGCACCGATCCTGTAAGATCGGTTTGGCCTTTAGCACCACTGGTACCAGTACACCAAGTGGGTCATAGACTGAACTGACCATAGACAGGACCCCTCTATGGGTCAAAGATTGATCTTGAATTTAGATGCATTGGATTGAACACACCACTGCATGTCCAGTACTCTTTCAACAGGAATATATGTCATAGTCCTGATCCAACTCTCACTTCCCTTGCGTTCTCCTCTTCAGGTATTGCAGCCAGCGCACTTCCAGTTCTTAAGCTGAAAGCCCCCTGTGGCGCAAATGGCTCAAAGGTTACAACAGAGAGTCACAGCCTGAGACTCAGAGGTCACTAAAGTAAGACAGTCATCCAAGTAAAAACTGTGCATAATATTATCCACCACTTGCTGGATGAAGGAGTCTCTGTTATCCTCTGCACACGAGAAGAGCAAAATTTGTCTTGACCATGAGGTTGCTCCAAAGAGATGGACAAGCATCCTGTACTCCTCCATGTGTTGAGAGAAGTCTCCACTGGGCCACCAGAGAAACCATAGCAGGTTAGAATTTTCGGCTGATACACAGGCCAGCCTCAATGTCTGCCATCAAAAACAGGTTCCTTCCTAAATCTGGTTATGACTCCAATCAATGAGCTGGCAAGATCAGCGACCTCATTTATAAAACTGTGCTGAGGATTCACATCAAAAGATTGTGTATGGAGGAAACACATAAAGTGCTAACGCACAAAAATATTTTTGTTTATAACAGTGTGCACACATGTCCCACACCGGTTTCCCTTTACAAATCACGATCAATTCGAAATTTAGTGCACATGAACATATGGCGCACTTGGCACATGAAGACAATGATGGAAAATTCTGACAGAAAAGCTAAAAAAAGAAATTTCACCCAGCGTGAAATTGAAGCAAGAAAAAATATATTGTTTGGTGGACACAGTGTGGGCATTACAAATGCCAATAAAGGTTTGGAGCGGCAGCATGTGGTGGATGCAGTGAATGCTGCTGGCTCAGAAGGTCACACCCTCTACGAAATAAAAAAGTGGTCCGACATAAAAGTAGAGGCCAAAAGGCACATAGCCTTACACAGACAGAGTGTTTGTGTGACGGGCAGGGGAAAGGAGAAGCCAGTGCTCAACCCCCTTGATGAGTGATTTGCAGGAATTATAGGGGAATCCCTCTGAAGTGGAGAAATGATAGAGATGGAGGGGGGCACAGATATACAAGATGTGGAGGATTACCTATTAGTATTCCCTCATTTGAAAAGAGAGTAAACCAAATGCATTCAAGTTTTGTTTAAACATTCATTTACACAAACAATTAACATTTTCTATTTTTTTTTTTTTTTTTGTCATTTCAGCGGGGTCAGTGGTGCTGCAGCTGAGCAGGAGCTGAATGCACCCAATCCCAGCGTCTCCAAAGCATCTCAACTATCCAGCGGCCATGTTCTCACAGATGCAGTCCTCATAGATGCAATTTATGAGATTGCAAAGGAGTTAAAGGAAATAAGACATTTTATGTGATGTACGCTGTACAATGAAAGACCTACTTAATAGCATTATTTGTTTCCTTGTATATTTATGAGCAATGCATTACATCCACACTCGGCACACAGTAGCACTGTTTGGCTCATTGACTGTTCTGCACAACAAACATGGTGTACAGTCTGAAACTATGCAGTCTTATCTGCCCAACTGAGGCATCAAAAAAGGCATCAGTAAACATAATTTGTCCTACTGTTCACCTTATTATTTATGAGAATAAATTTCATAATAAGCAAGTTGTCCTATTGTCTAATAATTTCAGATGCAATTAAACATGATTCCCGATTAAACTGTGTGACATATTTGAAGGGTTCTTTAGCAAAAACAGATACCTCCATTTATTATCCTAAATCATCTTTATTTTTTGTGCACTCAAGTATCAATCAATCAAGTTTTATCTGTTTTTGCAAATGAACTCTTCATATATTATACATGAGAAGTAATATTGAAATTTATTTTACACAATGGTGTCAATTTCTGTTTCTCAAGTCTCATTCTTCTGCCATTGGAGTCACATTTTCTCATTTCTCCAGTTTATGTGTATGCACATGAGTCAAAGTCTAAGTGGAGGACTGCACATTCTCCCATTAAGTTGTTTTTTATGAATCCAGGTTTGCTTATAAAGTGGCATATGTCTTCCTTTGTGCCAATGCAACATTTATAAATGAGGCTTCTGGTCCTTGCAGCAGTTGTATATTCAGTGATGTACCTTGGAATGATGCAGCACAGTCAAACACAACCCTGATCTTCCTCTTCTTTGGTTGGCATACACCAGGGTGTGAAATATACCATACTTTACCATGGCTATATGCCAGTTTTTTGGCAGGCACCTTGTCAGCATAACCACAGGAAATGATGTTATGTATAAAGGCAGCATTGTCTGCATGGAATGGGGCATCTCTCTGGAACCTCATTTTCAGACTGAGGGCATGTTGCTCTGCTAGCCTGTGGTTATCAGACATGCTCAATTCCCTTTTCTTCAGTGGTAAAGGAATGCTGTAGTGGCCATCCGCAAGCTTTTGACCATTTCCATGAACTGGCAATCTTTGTTTGATGGACCCAGCTGTTCATCCTGGTTGCACTCAGGGAAGTCTACTTGGAACTGCTGCTTCCGAATTCCATCCAATCTCATAACTGAGATCTCAGACTGTTCACTGTCTGCTCCACCAGTACAAAGACAGACAAAAACAGTCCATCCCAACATGGTCTGAATACCATATGGCCCACCATCCTCACTTGGATATATTCTATGCAAGTATGGTCACCTGAACAGATCCTGCTGTCCTGGTATATTGCTCCTACTCACAGGCATTTTCTTCTGTAGAAAAACACCTGGCATTTTACAGCAGAGGCCACTGTCCAGGCCAGCTACCTCCAAATCCAATACAATGCAACTTCCCACAACTTTTTCTTGGCCCCATGTGCACAAGAGAAGCTTGGGTCCTCTTCCTGAGATATCCAGCCTATTCATCAAACTCATTGTACAGAACGATGTTGAACTCCCTTGGTCCAAAAATGCATAAGTCTCCACAATTTTATGGCCCTAGACTTGGCCTTGACTGGAACAATGGAAAGTTTTCAGTTATACTCACTGGCCCCAGTAAGACCACTAGTTTGTACCGCAAACAGAGAACTGCCCACTGCTTTGTCAGTATCTATAACTGCTTGATTCTTCTCTGCTCCCTTGTCCTTCAGGTGATGGTCTTTCTGGAAGGCAATCATTATGTGCCCTCCTTTCCAATAAAGAATACAACTCCTGTGTATGTCCACCCTTGCAGTACAGGAAAGCCATTTTGTCTAGTGAGCCTCCTTCCTTTCTCCTATAGGCCTTTTCATGCACAGAAGTAGCTGTAGTTGTAGAATGACTTCCTTTACTTTGTATGCAATGCTGATTAATTCTCTTTGCCACCATCCTTGCTTTGCAGTGTTTTGGAGTATCTTGTACCAAATGCAGGATCAGCTGAAATTTTCACCTGGCACTCAATGAAGCCTACAATGTCAGGAAAAGCAATGTCTTTATTACTGTCAGCATGTTAACAGGCATGTACTGGATTTCATCCATAGCATTACAGCACCCTCTTGGAAAGAGACCATAAGCTTGAGGTGCTTTGACATCCTCTGACTTAATTATTGGCTATGAGAGGGATTTGTCCAAATAAGTTGATGCAATCTTTTGCTCATTTTCAAAATGTACTTCCAACAAAACCTTTGCCTTGTTATATCCTCTGTCTGCAGCTATTTGTTGACAGCTTCTGACAAGCTCTCTTGGTTGACCCCTGACATACTGCTCCTTGAGGTGCAGACAGTCTGTTGCATTACCTGTCTTTTCTTCAATATTTTGCTCAAAGGATCTCATAAAAGCATGATACAGTAGAGGGTCTTCATCAAACACCTGAATTTCTCTGTTTGACAAAGATGAGAAATTTGCTTGATGCACCAGCATAGCAGTTGTTTCATTGTGTCTTCCCATTATGGGTAACAAATGACCAGTTACTGGTACAGGAGTATTTGCACTTCCAAACTGAGATGTTGTTGAAACATCAGGCTTCATGTTTTGAGCCATCCCAAGCTTGGTCGATCTCTGCTGGAGTATTTGTGATTCAACATTCATGGCATGACATTTCCTTTCCTTTGGCTTAGTACCTGTCAAATGAGACTCAGGAACACCTTTGGCTGAGATTGGATTTTCATATTCTCCTTGGCCATAAGGCACAAATGAATCAGCATCAGCATAAAGAGCAGCACGGGCCCCTCTCTCCATTTTGTTAAAATAGGATTCCATACCATTAGATTTATTGGATACGCTGCTTTGCACACCACATCTTGAGGCTCTTAGGATATTCACTTTAGCACTGATGCTGCTATCTTCATAGCAAGTTCAAATCACTCTTTACTTCTTCTGATGAGCAAGAAGAGCAACCATATCAGCTTCTGCTTTAATATGGGCAGAACTAGTAGAGGTACTTGAAGTCCTAGATTTTGAACCATGCCTTCTGCTGCTAATATTTGAGACACTGTCACCTGACTTAATTTCATCATGTGTCATTCCAGGTAAGGCATCCTGCTCCTGATGTGAAGAAAATTTATCATGAAGATGTGGCTCATCCAATTCCAGACTTGGAGGATTTTCAAAATCCTTGTTGTTAAGCAGTCCCTCCAAGTTCTCCTTTCTTATATGTCCATGTTTGGACATATACCAGAACAGTCTGTCAGTCTATCATTTTAAGAGAGCCATTGCTTTACATCCTTAATAAACCCTTGGTTATATTTATTGATGCTTGTGAACCACACGTTTTGTTTCTGTTGCTCCTCCTGAGGTATTAAAGACATCAGTGACTCATGCAGTGAAATTGTGATCTCCAGCATTTGCATCAAAATATCAAGCCGTGCTTGCACTTGTAAAGCACTGTCATAATTTTTCATGGGATCTTTCAACGCAGTGATGACACCCTTTATTTTATCCACTCAGGATTGGTGTACTTTCTGGAGCTTCTCAATTTTACACACCAAGGCCTTTTCAGTGAGGGTGATCTTCTGACATTTTCAGTATCAACTCCATTTTCTAGAGAACCAGCCTTTGATCCGATTATATTAACCAGTAGTGCACACACAATAAAACTCAAAATCTGCATCATCCACACCCAACTTTACATTCACAAACAAATGATCCACTCCTAACTCCACACATTAACTCAAATTTGAGCAAAAGCAGTAAATGCAACAATCAGCAACCACTGCATCCACAATATTCGGTTGTATCCATTCAGACTGTGTTGCTGTGCTGTGATCCATCAATTTATCCGTCAAGTTTTACTCGTAGTCCACATCCAAAGTGACTGAGTGGTCCATCATTTTATATGCACTAGTCCAGCAAAGCATCAGAAGATGAATGCGGGACTGTGTGGTAAGTTTTCTGTTAATTAACCCCCACAATTACCATTGGTGACTGAGTGACAGGTGTGCAACCCACATACATACATAGGATGTTGAAATTATTTACTTTAAATTTAGTCCAGGACTTGTTAATAAAAAAAAGTAACAAATCAATATTTAGAATGTTATTCCAAAAAAATATATATATTACGTAATGTGTACTAATGTCTAAACTGAGATAATCACGTCATTGGTGAAATCTCCTAAAAGTCCTAATTTCAACTGCAAAACCATTGTTATCATTTGTTAATTCTCTGACATCCTATTTACCCTGTTTTGCACAGAGGTATTGCGATGTCCTGCTGTCCCTTGTGCCCTCTTAACACATACCACTGCTCAGCCTTGCAGCCAGTTTTTCCCAGTGGCTACTCACAATATTGCAGCAAAAATCCCCCTGTGCCCCAAAGAGCATTTTCCCCATAGACCACCACTGTAAAAGATGTAAATTTCGTCTTCAGAGGGTATATGTGTAGCCTCTGTGTGGATATCCATGTACCTCCAATTTGTTGTGACTGCACGGTCACAACACTTTCTTCCTGTAGACATTGATCTACTGTGCATGTGTGGAACGCGTCCTCCAAATGGATTCCAGAAGGTAGTATAAACAGAGCTATTACGCATCTGTGGTGTCTGCAGCTGTCCATGTACGCACCACACACAGGAGTACACATGAAGCTTAAGTCTGCAGGACTGCAGATAGACCCTCCTCACTTTTTTGGCATATGCGCCAGCCGAGTAATTTTTATTGGACTGAATGGTTGCCATTTTCGGTTCGGTATCCAGCTCTTATAATACATCCATGCTGTATTTAAAGATGGACGTAATGACAGCTCTCCAAAAGTCAAAGTCAAAGCCAAAACATCTTAATCACCCACTGGTGGCTGGCTGCAGTATAGGTCATAAATTCCACCACCTCCATGTTAGCAGATAGGACATGAGCCAAACTAAAATATCAAAGTACACGTCAAATAAAGTTTTCCCAAACCTGGTTTGTGTCATTTTAGGTAGTTTATATCATGCTGATGCTTGTTCAACTTCTCATCTTTCTGCTAATTATGTTTTTAATTAGTTATTTGGCAATATAAAAAGAGGGTGTGATGTCATGGGGGGGGGGGGGGGGGGGCATTGTCCTGCTGCCTGACTCTGACTCTACTGCGCAGGCTTTGGCTCCAAATGACGTCACACAAGCAAGATGGCGGCTCTTGGTTAGGGTTAGGGGTTAGGGGAGTGTGTGATAGCATGCATGATATGGACACAGCATCGTGGGGGCAGAGGTGGGAGTGTGTTGTGAAGTAGGTGTGTCATGAAGTGGGTGTGTTGTGTAGGTCTGCAAGACTGCAGATGGACCCTTCTTGATCTTTCAGAAATATTACAGAGCACCCCTGTGATCAGCTGGGGAAAAAAAAGATCCATGTATAAATCTGTACTCTTGATTTAGAAATCTGTGCACACAGTATATAAACCATGCTCTTGGATTCATAATCCACGCCCTTGAATTACAAATCCATGCCCACAGATTTGCCCTGAAATGTTTAAAATTATTTTTGAATTATAAATTAATTGTATTATAATATAATTATTTATTATATTGTATTTTTCTTTTTAAAATAATTTTTAAATGTTGTAAATTGTAAAATCTTCATCCTGTTTCACGCTTCATAACCTAAGCAGTCACACTGTGAATGGAAATCTCTCACATTTTTATGACACAAAGTTTGGCTAACAGGTAGCCTGTAAACTGTGCGCACAGAATTCTAAACCAAGAGTACAGATTTACAAATGGAACTTGTTTTTTTCTCAGCTGAAGCAAGGGGGCCCTATAAAACATGGATAATGCTTGTTTTCCTTTTTTTTCCTGTGGGTTTTGAACATTAGGTGTGGTTTGACAGCCGTCATGCATTAATTTTGCAAAACACTGTTTGCAGTTGTTTTATGTGCATTAGGGTCTCTGTGGTGACTACTGGGATATGTCTGTTGTGGGTTCATCCTGCATGTGCTGCAAACTACTGCTGTGGGCTACAAGTTACAATTTGTGGTCCATCACTCACTGATAGCATTCACTCAAAGACACTGGATTGGATAGGCTTCCCTAATGTTACCATGTAGAGGCCTCGGCAGTCCGATATCTGTCTCTGCCCAGTGTGGTAGTATAAGTTAAAATAATGTCTGTGTTATACTCAGTCAGAAGGGAAATTCTGGACTGGACAGTCATTTTAGGCTCATCAGTAGTTAGCACTGTTGCTTCATAGAAACAAAGTCTTAGGTTTGAGTCCTTTGACCAGATGGGACCTTTTTCTATGGTGTTTTCATGTTAGGTGGATTGGAAACTCTAAATTTACCACCCTACCCTGAACTGAATATGTGATTTGTTAAGAGAATGGATGGATGGATGGCTGGAGAGTTGTGAGTAGAATCAGTGTAAATGGAGCTGTTGTTGCTGGATAGTAAAGTTATTGGTAGCATCTGACCTTATGATGAGAGAAAATCACTTCTATGAATGAGGCATGAGACTGACAGGAAGAACCATAGCAACATGTGGACAGATTTGAGGAGAAAACATTTGTAGTGGCAGTGAATATTCATAGTAAATGGTTAGAGATGGAGAACTTATGACGAATTATGGCGCTCAATTTATTTCCCAAAAATTTGAGAGAGGTCCTTTAAAGTTGGTTGAGTAGAACATATAACATTCTGCTCTATAAATGGATCAGCGAAAACATTTGTACACAGCATGAAACAGGCCCAGAAGGCTTCACGATGACAGGGCTCTCTTCATCAGCCACTGAACAGTTTCCTGTAATCTTTTAGAAATGCCCCACATGCAACCCCAAAAGATGTTCCTATAACACTCCTTATAAAAATTAAGGATACACTGATTGCATGTTGTTGTCATAATTGATTAGGCTCCCATTGGTAGCGGTACTGTATTATGTATAGTACAGTATATTGGATAAAAGCATCCCTGATTTTAAAAAAAACACCAGCTTTGACCAACCCAAACCACCTAGTACAAACAATGTTGTCTTACTGAAATATCAAACCAGTTTGAGGGATGCAGGCAAGGAGTAAAAGAAGTGGTTACCACCTTTGACATCACGTACTCCCATGTAACCACAAAAATTAACCAGAATGGCTCAGACAAGTCCAAGGCTGTCACATGGCTTTACAACGCCTCTGGAAGCTCCACCAGTGGTGGTGGAGTTGGTGACAGTAGTGCACCAGAGCCAACCATCAGTTGCAGCTGCCAAGGCAGACATGATGCTTGAGAATCAAGTCTCTGTCCTGTATGATAATTAGAAAAGACCACCTGATTGTCAAGTGTGTGGATTGCTGGTAGCAGCTAACTCCATTTTTTTTCTTTCTGTGTCTAAATTCAATGGACAGTCCTAACTGTTGAGGGAAGGAAAGGCCATCATGATGCCCTCTGCTCTTTGGATTCAGAATTGCCCATCAAACTTTTTAAATGGCTCACAAGTCTTTGAGGTAGCATTAAAATGCAATTGGAGAATACACTTTTAATTGATATTTTTCCAAACCACAATTTTCAGTGAGACCAGACCAAGGACCACTGCCTTGGTCCACTCATATTTTCCCACCAAGAAACAAAGCTGCAGTTATAGATGTTTTGTAAATGTAGCCACTGAGTAGTTTCAATGTAACACTTTGACAGTTTGTAATAGAAAAGTGGGATTTTGCATGCAACCAGCAGATGTCATACATTGATACTTATCACAGATATTGTACAAGGACCTCTTGTGTCTGGAGGATTTGGGGGAAATAATACCAACTGCCCCATATATTGCTTAACTGTCAAAATAGTCTGAAATGGAGTAGAGTCCCCCTCCACTCAAAAATGTGTATTGCTTATTATTATCTCAGTTGGATGTTCGACTGTGCAAAATGATGTATGTGCAGAGTTTGATACTAGAACATTGATACTACTACTTTTCACATTTATCTGCCGGTGATGAAAGTTTTCTCACCAGCAGATGCTCTCCAAAAATCTCAGTTTAAGGCATGATTTTTGACATCACAACTTGTTTCGAAGCCAATCGTTTTCCCGTATTCAACTTATTCAAGTGTGATGTGGAAACTTCAAACCTCCAGTGCACATACACTGAGAATGAAATTTGCAGCAAAGCAGGAGGCATCATTTGTCCAGTAGTTAAACTTTTGAAATGAAAAAATATAAATATATTTTTTAAATGAGGGAAAGAGAGTAGATATTATTTTAAGCATTTTAACAAGATAATTTAATTTATTTGAGGAAAAACCTAGACACAGATTATTATTCAAAGTAGAGTATTTTATATACACCTTAAAACATGTCTGAAAAGGATCTTTAAGGAGAGCAAAGATTACGTTCCACAGAATGCTCTTAATAAATAGCTATAAGTTAGACTTAGAGTGGTACAACAGGCCATTGCAGCATGTCCCAATCAGTTTTGAATGTGATTTCTTGTACACATACTGCACTGACTTTATGATGTTTTCATTAATTGTAGGTATACTATATTGCCCACTGGTTTAACTTATCCAATAGTTCCAGTGTGGTATAAGTGTACCAACAGTTACTCTTGTTTTTAACCTTGCTCCAATTTTTAACCCTAAGTTTGAAGCCTAAAGGTTGTGACAAGTTGTTGTTTGGAAAACACACTGTGCTTAAGAGAAGTGACAAACTAAATATATATCACTTTTATGTTTGCATATGTTTGTTTTTGTAATTTTAAAAAGTTTGCAACAAGTTAACAAGAATTGTTTCACTGAACACATTTTCCAGTGCTTAGTTTAAACCTTGCAAAAACATTAATTTATTAATGTATATTGCAAAAAATATGTAACATGAAAATGTTTAGGCCTATAATGTGATTGTGTCACTGTTATGTTATTGTATGATACTGTAATCATAGTACAGTTTTTACTATCTCATAGCACATAATAATGTTAAACAGATCACCTGTAGAGGTTCCCTTGTTCATGAATCCAACTTGTTTCACAAGGTCCTTACATTTCTAGCCCTTAAAACTTTTTTGTCTATATGTGTTCACAAGTCAGACAAGTCTAGCAAGTGTTATCCAGAGACTTGTCTGGCTTGTGAGACTACCTGTGCTTGTACAAGTTTCAGAGCAAAAGCTTTCCAAACATTCTATTCTCATAATTGCAATGACTCAACAATTGCAATTAAATGCCTTATATGAATCAAGAATTTGCTGACTGTATGAACAAAAGCATGGATACATGCACTATTTAATCAGTATATATGCTTTCAAACATTGAATTGTAGAAAAGGACAAGTGAGCAATGTTTGATTAGGCTTTCCTCAGGGAACAATAATTTCTGCCAGGCCAGGACATTACACATAATGCCTAAATACCTATGCTGAATACTAAAAAAGCACAATCACTCTTTATGTTAAGTTTCAAATCCATTGTAAACATTTGTTTACACTGTGCATAAACACACATAAATGTACACATAGACATGTTATTGGAGAATTGTACTATTTAATTTAAAAAAGCAAAAAATGAAATATTCTTAAAGTGCCATGATATACATGTATGTTAAGAACTCATAACTAGAACAAATGTACTTAAAATAATTAAGGAAAAATCTTCAAGGTCTGTACAGTATGTATTTATTCATTTTGTGAATTGGAGGCTTTTTATAGCTATTTTCCAATTAAAAATTTCACAAGGTTGGTAAATTATGAGCTGACTCAATACTTACATTTAAATATGAGAGGAAAGCTTTGATACAGCATCTAGACCATCCTGTTGGCTATATAAGATTTACAGAAAGTATATGGAACCATTATAACCAGCAGTTATGTGAATAAATAACTTATTATTGTTATTATTATTATTAGGCCCATTATCATTTTTATTATTAGTGGTGTGTAGTAGGCTATATTATTTTATTATTAATATTATTAATCATTTTTGCTTTCTGGTCAAAATGATCTGGTAGGGGGTGTATTTAGGGGCTTCTGACCTCAGTAATTCTAAAATCTATGGCTCTGTAAATTAATTTTGTTAAGTTTAAGTTAAGAGGTTAAGTTATTCTTCAAATCCCCAAAGAAACTAAAAAAACAACACATAGACCAACATAACGTAGACTGCCAGACTACTATACTACTTAAGTAATAGCTTATTGTGGTATCACATGAGCAAAGTTACCATCATAATAGGTTACGGTGGTTTCAAAATTGGAATTATAAACATAGTCTGACGGTCTATATCTTCGCCGGCCGGTAGCAACAGGCCAAACACTGTTAAAAAAAGACAGACAGGGACAACACTGGAGTTATGTGTCCTGTAACTCTGGCCAGTTAGATTTTATTCGTCATTGGTACATCCGGGTACTTTATTTTTTTTGATTGACAGTTGCCATGGCAACAAGCTAGAGCATCGCCATTTTGTCAGGAGGGTTTTTTTCCCCAGCTCAGTCTTTTCAAATGTTCTCCCTTCCCGCCGGAATAATGCTGTCAGTGGATGTATATTTGACGTTTTTGGATAACGAAATGCGTCTAGTGGATCGGATTATGAAGATCAAGAGGCCGACGTTTTAACATAGTTGAAATAATTAGGCGGCGCCGCACTAACTGAGTTGTCCGTGTCTCTGGTCCACCGGGCCGGTTCACTGCGCAGGTTTGGACCGCGCGCCATTTTGTGAAAATTGACACAAAAATTCCTAACCAAAATTATCAGAGGATACGGTTTCTGTTTCATGTTTGAAACACTTCGAATTTAACTGTATTGTCGCGTGTATCGAAGTGGCCGACGCTAAATTTTTGCAAAGACAGCGTTAAAATCAGAATTTGGCATACCGTTTATTCAGCGGTAGCTAGTGTCGTTAGCTTGAGGCTAGCCAGGGCAGGTAGCTAATGTTAGCTGCGTTCATTTTGTCAACTAGCGAGCCAGTTCGCTAAGGTTAGCTAGTAAGTTATGCGTGCTAGTTAACGTTAGCATGTTGCTAGTCATCAGCTGATAGAAACGTTAGTCAAAAGTTGCTTCGATCGCCGATGTTGTTCATTAAAGCTTGGGACATGAAAGGCGTATTAGATCTGGCTGGCGAGTTATTTTAGAGTTTGCCGGTCAGAGGAAGGGGATCGGATTTAACATTAACATTACTCGCTAACCGTGCAGGGAGGGGAGAATCTCAAGCTGGATAAGTTTCCTCATCATACAGGTTATTGGACTTTAAATGAAGATCGTGCCATCAGAGGTGAGCAATTATATTTTTTTCTCTTTGACATCAGCCTTCATCGGCTCAAAAATGCACGTTAACGTTTTCGCAGATGTATATAAATGTAACGCGAATGGTTCACGATGATGGACGCGACAGTGAAGTTGAGGACGGTAGCTTATGGTATGGCGGCTAGCTAACATTTTGTGGCGGTGCCGACTCCGCTGAAGCCAGCGGTAACATTTGCCTCCAGTCAGTAGGTCAACGGACTCATTTTAATGTCGGATGGGAACAGCTTTCCGGCTGGCTGTGGACTAGAAGGTGCAGCGGATTGTGTGGGCTTGGACGGAGAGTCATGCTGGCACGGTGTTAACGTTACAGCTAACGTTAACCCTGCGATATTAGACACTGTCATTGTACGATTGAAGCAAATGTTGCCGTGTTAGCTAACAGCCCCGTTGATTTACTGTCAATGCAATGTCTGATTTTATTAATATTAGATGTGTAGGTTGGGTTTTAGAGTTAGATGGTACGGGAGCTCACCTAGCTAACCTGGCTAACGCCTGATAGCTAATTCGGCTAACCTGGCTAATGGTTAACGTTGACTTGTTGACGAACCAGCTGAATGGGCCCCACAACCCGCTGGCTGAACACAGCGTCACTAGCTAACGTTGGATTGGTGAGAGATATGCTTGCTTGTCCCGCAGTTTTTTCAGGGTAACGTTAACGACGCCAACGTTAGCTAGTTAGTCTGCTAACGGTAACCTGAGCCTGAATACGTTTGTCATTTATACGAGGAATTGGAGGCATACACGGACGTTATGTAGCAAGAGAGGACGCAAATTAACACTGAATATGCTTTCTAAATTCCAACCATGACGAGATCTACCCCATCATCTGTAAGTATAGAGCCACTCGGGCACCGTCTTTATACACGAAGGTTAGGCTTTTAATTGTTTTGGATGGGTTACATTTGATTCAGCTTTGAAACGGATCTAATCAGTTGGGCGTGAGAAGATGACACATAGGCTTATTACAGAGGTCTTTAGCCAACACTTATGATATGATACAGCTACTAATAGCAAGCTAGCTGTCGTTATATTTAGACCTAAATAGGCCCGTTTATGCCGTGATGAGTAGAGCCAGGAAAGGAACTGTTCATGTGTCAGTACTGAAAATGAAGAATAATCAAACGTTTGGAAGAGAGTTCAGAGCTACAAGTGCGCTTGCAAAATGGCTTTGTGGTCAAAAAAAGCTTGAATTTTCCCCCAATAGGGTTAGTAATTTTTAAAAGTCAAATTCACCCTATAGTTTTGTCAGTCTGATATCACGTATTATGTTTGTAAAATAGGCTCAAACCAAACTTTTTCAGCTCTTTGTGAATTTGCATAATCTTGTATAGTAATTTCTCTCAGGTCAGTTGGGCTCTGACTATCAATCACCTATTTAAAAAAGTCTATAAGGTCCTCATATCCACTACAATATAAAAAGTAGATTGTCTATGGACATGCTGCGAAGGAGATCCAGTGCTGTGAAGTCCACAACAATATCAATCCTGATTTGTTTTGTTAATTGGTAGGTAGTTTGTGCCTATTTGTTTTTAATAGTTTCACACAAGAGCTTCAGGCCTTCTGTATTTTGAAAGTTTAATTGCCTACGCTTTAACTACTTTTGACTCTTCCTCTACAAGATGCTCACCTTTTTTTTTTTATTTTTAGCTATATTTTTTTTAAATTCCTCAATATGTTGATATATTTGCCCCGAGCAACTTAAGGGGTCATCTGTCCCTTCCACTCAACTAAAGTTTAGCCACTATGAAGTTAAATCCCACCAAAGATGCACAATGATAATGATCTGTTTTTATTCTTTGTAGTGGGTTGTGGTTTGCTGCTGGACTCTCCTCCCAGGATGATATGAAATTTTACAGGAGACGATGCATCCAGGTTAGCTGCTATATATTAAGCCTTAACCCTTTGGTGGGAAGTGGTGAACCTAAGATCTCCTTCTCTTTAACTTATTTTTCTGTTTTGAATTTTGCTTCCAGACTCACAAACGTGAGGACATTCTTATGTGGGGAAAAGTCAAAACAATTTCCTAATCATTATAAAGACTGGTCAATACAGTATGTTACACTTACATTTAATGTAGTTTAACTTTTAATCTTACAGAGCTTAAAGTGATTAAAATTTGTTTTATGTTATTGTCTTCAGGTCACAGCTGAACAAGCAGGAAAATAAAGACACACTAGTCATGACAAATCAATCTTGTTGCTTTAAATTTGTGTGTGTGTGAATAAAAAATATATAAAAAAAGAGGTTAAAATTGAAAATATTAGGTTTAGGCTTTTCCAGTTTAGCTAAATTATTGTCAGTAAATTTGGATTAACATGAAGTTAATAATTATTATTATTGTTGTTATTATTATTGTTATTATTATTAAAAAATAATAACAAGTGTATATATGTATATATAAAAATATATCTATCTATCTATCTATATCTATCTATATATAATATAATCTTGGTTTCTTAAAATACAGCCTTTGCCTGTGCTCTATCATCTTACAGTTCCTCTTATTTCTGTCAGTGGATGTGTATTTTTTCCTTTTCCAAAGCTGGGTCAGCTTTCTAACGCTCTCAGATGGAGTGCAGGTTTTGGGCTGTGCAGCTATTTTGCTGTCAGGCTCTTGTGTTGAAAGCAGCGTCTAAGTGTGCCAAAGTTCAATTTTATTTCTTGTTTATTTCTTGTTTTCTCATTGGAAAATGGGAGCAGCTCTGCCCTGGCAACAAAAGTAGGCTATTTGCATACTGCGTTGTGATTGGTCTGTGCATTGATGGGCTTGCCAAATCACGCTGTATCTCTGTGGTGATAGGCTATGCTAATTAGGTGCTGTTGCTGGGATTCTGAATAGTGGTTACTGTGTAGCACTGGTGAATTGTGTTGTCTGGTGAGAGATGCTGATAGCTGAACATGCTATTTAATAATTTTTTGATTCCTTCTGGCTTAAAATGAAGGATGATTCACTGTACAGTGTGGAGATGCTTTATTTTCACCCCTTTTTACTGTTAAACCTGCTGTTTTGCTCCTTTTTCTTCACAAAGGTCGATATGTTACTGTTATATTTTATTTTGTGGTTATTCTTTGATGCATTTTTATGTCTTTTACATGTTATACAAAAGACACTATATATTAATCTGACATTTCTCTCAACAATGAATTTATCCTTGCTATTGTTCTCAACATCTTATGATCATTTTGTCTGTTTTTAAAGTGTGATCTTAATAATTTCAACATACATGTAAATATTACAGATGCATAATTTGCATTTTGCATATATTTCTATTCCCTAAAGGTAAATTAAGACATTTTAGGTTGAGAAAAATCCTCACTGGTTAGATTTAGCTGCAAATCATGCTTATTTATATGAAATGTGCACAGTATGTAGCAAGTATATTTTCCTGTTTTGCTTTTGGGCCATAATCTCTTATGTGGAAGAAGAAATACAACAATTCTACATTAAGATTATTACCTTTTTTGCATCTTTCTTGGTTTTGTTGTATGTCATGTTAAGTTAATTTGCAACTCATGGCAGTGTTAATTTCTTCTAGGAGGAGAGACTTCAGCATGCAAACCTTCGTCCGTCCGGCTTGCGCCCTCTTTTTCTTTACACACTGCTGGTCTTCAGATGGCTGCTCCAATGCCCCATACGCACCAGCAGTACAGTGACCGCCACCAGCCAAGCACTGACCAATCTGTTACGGTCTTACCGTACAGCGACCAGACACCACAGCTCACTGCCAATCAGGTACACTAACAGGGTTACTACCTACACATGCTGCTCTTGGGTTTCTTTTAGTCTTAAAGTGTGATGTTACAAGAATTGCAATACTGGTGTGATATGAATGTCTACTTCCCTTTTTTGCTGCTGTCACCAGGCAGAGTAGCTGCTTGTCAAATGTTTTTTTTTTTTCAGTCTAGCCATTTAATATTGTGCAAAATTTATTGTATTAAATTTAATGAACAGCCTCTAAGATTTAGCAAGAGGCCTGTTTCTTACCAAGGTACTGTGCATATTGTTAATGAAATTTTGTGATTTTTCCCTTTTGATACTTCAGAGGCACATGCCCCAGTGCTTTCGTGACCCAACTTCAGCTCCCCTGAGGAAGCTCTCCATTGACCTTATCAAAACATACAAACACATCAATGAGGTTAGTTTTGTTTTTCTTTAAATGCATCCATCTATGTAATCAGTTTGTTATATTGTTAAGATTATCGAAATTGTAAAGATTTTATATTCCATAAAACATCTTCCAAGTATGATCATGTGAACTGTTTTGTTAATTTATAGGTGTATTATGCAAAAAAGAAGCGACGGCACCAACAGGGTCAGGGTGAAGACTCCAGTCACAAAAAAGAGAGGAAAGTCTTTAATGATGGCTATGACGATGATAACTATGACTACATCGTCAAGAATGGGGAGAAGTGGATGGACCGCTATGAGATTGATTCCTTGATAGGAAAAGGATCCTTTGGACAGGTGCTTACTTATAAATTACACGCGTACACACACACACACTCTTGGTTGAGTATATGATTGTATATATGATTTATATATGATTTGTTATAAAGTTGGATAATTGTGATTTCTAATGTCACCAACTGAAGGTTTTTCATATTTAGTCAACTTAATAGGTTTTAATTTTCATTATCAAAATAAAAATAATAACTTTGGGAAACAATTTAATGTTTTTTGTTGGTATCTTTAGGTCGTGAAAGCATATGACCGTGCAGAGCAGGAATGGGTTGCCATTAAGATCATCAAGAACAAGAAAGCTTTCCTCAATCAAGCCCAGATTGAAGTGCGCCTCCTAGAGCTCATGAACAAACATGATACCGAGATGAAATACTACATTGGTAATTCACTCTTGCAATCTGCCTCAAATATGACTAGACATAAAGTAAATGAAGAGGGCTTTCCTTTATTTGACTAACATCGGTCCACTTCGGTTCTTTTGCAGTTCACCTAAAGCGTCACTTCATGTTTCGGAACCACCTCTGCCTCGTGTTTGAGATGCTCTCATATAACCTGTATGACTTGCTCCGAAATACCAACTTCCGTGGCGTCTCACTCAACCTCACCCGGAAGTTCGCCCAGCAGCTATGCACGGCGCTGCTCTTCCTGGCCACGCCTGAGCTCAGCATCATCCACTGTGACCTGAAGCCTGAGAACATCCTCCTCTGTAACCCCAAGAGGAGTGCCATCAAAATAGTGGACTTTGGCAGCTCATGCCAACTTGGACAAAGGGTATCTAGCTGTAGTTAATCCTTATCAGCAACCCTATGAATGCATGCAAGAATGACTCTCATAATATGTAATGGTTGATGTTTTGATTCTAAGCAAAGGTGTAATGAGGAGAATCTAAGTGTTTATGCTTTTTTTTTTTTTTTGTAGATATATCAATATATCCAGAGTCGCTTCTACCGTTCCCCAGAGGTGTTGCTGGGAATGCCGTATGATCTGGCCATTGACATGTGGTCCTTGGGTTGCATCTTGGTAGAGATGCACACTGGAGAGCCTCTCTTCAGCGGAGCCAATGAGGTATAAGGACAGAAAACATTAAACTGAAATATCTACTCAGTTCTGTGTTGTTTTTTGTAATATATTTTGTAATATAATTGAACATTGGTTCATTTTTTTATCAACGATTATGTGTGATCCCACATTAAAAGAATCTGAATTGTGTGCACATGTGCATGTTCCCATTCACTTCAATGAGAAAGTATGTCCACTTAATGTCTAGTCTACAAAACATACCACAGAGTTTTGCAAGTGGAGTTCACAAGTCTGAAACATATCACACATAACACAATCGTCAAACATGTTGTCTTTAATAGTGGCCGCCATCCTCAGCCCAAATGTTTTGACCGTTAAGTCATCTTGGGATGACATTTGATCGCATTTAACTTCACATATAACAGATATGAAACTGCATTTACATGTGTTGACTTTTAAATTACAGAAATACAATATGAATACCCTTTATGAGTTTTACCTGATGGTTTCCTCTGACAGCACACATAGTAACTTTATTAATAACAATTTCCCCAGGTGGACCAGATGAACAAAATAGTTGAGGTTCTTGGTATCCCGCCTAATCACATAATGGACCTAGCCCCAAAAGCCAGGAAGTTCTTTGAGAAGCTTTCGGATGGTACATGGAGTGTTAAGAAGACCAAAGATGGCAAAAGGGTGAGCTCATTTCTTTGCAGCTCTTCTGAAGTCCTTTGTGTTTTAATTACTATTAAATTCAAGGTAGTTGGTGTTAAGAAATAAAGAAGTCACTGGTGTGTAAATCTCTTAATCTTACTCTACTTTGCCTTAAATAGTATAAACCTCCAGCCTCGCGGAAGCTCCACTCCATCCTGGGTGTGGAGACAGGGGGTCCAGGTGGCCGGCGGGCGGGAGAGTCTGGCCATGCTGTTGCTGACTACTTGAAGTTCAAGGACCTGATCCTCCGGATGCTGGACTATGACCCGAAGAGCCGCATCCAGCCCTACTATGCCCTGCAGCACAGCTTCTTCAAGAAGACTGCGGATGAGGGGACCAATACAAGTAGCAGCGTGTCTACAAGCCCCGCGTTGGAGCAGTCCCAGTCTTCAGGAACCACCTCCAGCACCTCCTCTAGTTCAGGTATCTGCCGTCTGAAACCTCTAACAGACATATAGCTTCACTGCAATTAGAATAAAGAGTATGATGAACCTTTTAAACAATTTATCCAAATTTACTTCAACAACATTAAAATGTTTGTTGTGTGGTTTAGTTAACCTTTGCTTAGCCTATTCTATCATTTGACATATTTTATGTGATGTTGTTAAGGCTGCATTTCTATAACACTTCCATTTACCCCTCAGGAGGGTCATCTGGGACAAGTACCAGTGGCAGAGCAAGATCAGACCCTACCCATCACCACTTGCATAGTGGAGGACACTTTGGCACAGCCATGCCTGCCATTGATGGTGACAGCCTCTGCCCACAGGTCAGAAGTTACTCGAATACAAGTCCAGTCATTAATGTGGCGTTCATTTAAAATTTCAAGTCTTTTTACCTCCTTTTCTTCTTAATATTGGTACATTTTTACTAATTCAGCATTAACTCAAATTCCACAGTAGTAGAAGGCATAGTACATGGTTATATTAAAACTTATCAATAACAACCTTACTAATTAAAAATAAGTACAGCCAAGTTTAATTTGCTCTTGATTGTTGTTTATGATCTTGGTCTAATAAAAGACGGCAGTAAAATTCTAAAACTGCCTCTATCTATATCTGAATATCAATAAAAATTGAAATTAAGTGCCCTTCAATAGAAACGGAAGAGATTTTCTATAATGTCCTAACCTGGAGGAATGATTCACTTCAGACAGGTGACTCTTGTTATTTGCTTGACATTAACAGGCAAGACAGCCTTACCCACCCCCGCTGGTGTGGGGAGGTGGCGTCGGACCAGAGTCAGTCACCGGAGAGACCCACCCAGTCCAGGAGACCACCTTCCATGTTCCCCCTCAGCACCCTAAGGCCCTGCATCCCCACTCACATACTCATCACCACCATGGGCAGATGATGGCTACACGGCCACGCCCACGCCACTACACCTCCCCGACACACAGCTCCTCGACACAGGACTCCATGGAGGTGGTTCATGGCCATCTGTCTATGACCTCCCTGTCTTCCTCTGCCTCCTCTTCCTCTACATCGTCCTCTTCCACTGGGAACCATGGCAACCAGGCCTACCAGCTCCGCCATTTGCCCGCCGGAGCCCTTGACTTTGGTCAGAATGGTGGGCTGAGCATGGGGCTAGGTGCCTTCTCGAACCCACGGCAGGAGACTGGCATGGCAGCGCACCCTGCATTCTCCATGGGCACGAACACAGGGCCTGCCCACTACCTAGCGGAAGGCCACCTGGGCATGAGGCAGGGCATGGACCGGGAAGAGTCTCCAATGACTGGAGTGTGTGTGCAGCAGAGTTCTATGGCCAGCTCGTGACTGCACTGACATTTGGCTGTGTGTTCCCCCTGTGCGTCATTTTTAAGGTGGTGTTTTTTACTACAAGGTGTGTTGAGAACAAAAGCTGCTCACGTCAGAAGGGAGATATCACTGAACCGCTACTACAGAGAAAAACCTTTGTTAAAAAGTATATATGTAATTTTCATCAGTTTTTCTTTTGCAATCATTAGGCACAAAATAATACTGCAGAGTAACCATAGTGAGATTGAGACATCCATCTTACCATTTCACCAGTTTCATGTAACCACCAAGTAATCACCATATGGTATTATGTGGCAAAATCTTCTAAGGAGCATTTCAGAGCAAAGTTTGAAGCTGTTTTGCAGGTAGCTGTTGGTGATGAAATGCTTGGCGTCCTCTTTTCGTGGACCGCCTGACATTACTGTTCCACTGGTTCTTAATTATTTTGCCCTTTTTAAGTGAAATTTCACGTAAAAGCTGCTTGTAAATCCTGTAGCTTGACAATGAGGGGAAGTGTTTGCGGTGATATTTCTTGTTGTTGGTCGGTATTGTGTAACTCTGTTAAAGGGGAGCACATAGCAGTGGAGTCCCTATAGCGTGTGCTGGCCAGGTGGAGAGGAGACCCCCCCCTTATCGCCCCCCATCCCCCCACCCACCCCCACTCCCGCAGGTGGATACTGACACCAATCGGGGTCGAAGGAGAGGGAAGCACCACCCCTCAGGCCTAGAGGCCCCCCGTAGTCCTGCAAGCTGCAACCGGGCCCGGCACAGACGAGAGCAGCGATGGGCACGGGAGACGAAAGGATCCAGCCCAGTGAAAGGAAGACAGTCAGTGGCTGGTTCTAAATAACCCTTTGGCCTTATGACTCATGGACTTGGAATGGGATGGAGCTGGACATTATCATTTGAATTAAGATGGCTTTTCTCTATTTTTCTCTCTAGACAGCCCTTAATTCTTTAAGGAAATTAAAACAATTTAGAAAAGGTAAATAAGAATGGTAATTTGAGGCCTTTCTCGACAAAGATTTCTTCTTCAGCAGGGCCCCACATAACAGGGTCTTATTGTACACAACAACCTCCTAAACATTACTTCCTTGAAAATCTTATTCACTGGTTAAGGATTTTGCAGTGGAAAGAACTATTCCAGAGTCTACCCTTTTTATGTTTTTGTTATTTTTCCCTTTTGCATGTAGTTCCTCATCAGAACCACCTGCACAAGTCTCTCCATCCAAAACATGGAAACTGAAGAAAAAAAATGAGTTAAGTGACTGCCTTTTTTCTCCTCAAATTATGCTGTGAATTTTACAAGAATTTATTTTCCCTTTGGATATGTTTTTATACCAAAGCAGTTGTTTTATAGCATATAGGTGTCTGTAACCAATAATGTAGCAGTTCACCACTTTGACGCAAAGTTTATCAAGATCTTATTTTAACGTCAATACAAACAGCTGCAATATATTACTTTAGCAAAACTGGAGACCGTTGTTGAGACCGTTGGCTATTGTGTATTCTGGCCAGATTTGTTTGCAACGTTTTACCAAAACTGTTTCCATATTAATTGGTAGATTATTTTGGGAGTCTTTTAAAAACTTTGGTATGTTAGAGAATTTGGTAGTTACTCTGCAGGCTCCGGAGTAGCAAGATAGAAGCTGATGGTTAAAAAAAAAAAAAGGAGACTAATGTGTTCTATTTCTGTGTTGTCGTTTTTCTTTTGCCCCCATCATACTATTTCAAAGGGTTTTGCTGCCTTTCATACATCATTTGGTCAACTTGGCTAGTTTCTGCCGTGAAGCAAGACTTTATGTCATTTTCTTGGTAGGGTAAGGATAATTGTGGCAAATCAGTTTGTGTTGAATGGTATTGTTCTGATTTGGTAGGGCAGATCCCCATGATTGTTGTCCTATTCAAAGGGAAAGGGTGTCCGTCAGCCCACAATCACATGCTTTGCCTAGGCAGACATGCATGTCCTCAAAACATTACAGTCAATAACCAGATATTTTTTTTTATATCAGGGATTTTGAAGTGCTTTCTTTCTTCTGTTGCTCATTTTACCAGTTTTGAAATTAGAGAGAAAACCTGCTCACAGCCACCGTTCAAATTAAGGGCAGGCCACAGGTCATGCTGTTGTCATTTTAAAGGAGAAACCATCATAAGAAATCATGCTTGGTATTTCCACAAACACAAATGTAAAGCTACCTATATTGAGATTGGGGTTTTATCTGGATGTCAAGGTTAATTGCAAATTTGCAATCATTTTTCATACCCCGCAGAATTTGAGACATTTAGAAATTGCCAGTGGTTTTTATTACTGGCACTCATACTGGTACTAAACATTCCAAAAATAAAGACTGAAAAAGAAAAAAAAATTGACTGCAGTGACTCGTAAGTGTGCGCCTATTTCAGATCATGCTGATTGACCTCTTATTTAGAGCAGTTGTCATGAAATGCAGCCCCTTTTTAATAGTTGAAATAGAATTTATGTATATATTTATATTTTTTTAATAAAGGAAGTATAGAACTCACTACCTTGCTCCTGCTGGTATGTTGATTATGTTTGTCAATTTGGTGACCATTCAGTGGGCAGGAACTCCTGTTTTCTTAGTGGCAAAACCTTGCCTTTTGGCAAAGGTACTTGACTACATCAGGACAACACTATGAGGTAGGGTTTGAATCAAACAGGGAAAGCTAGATCTTCAAACCTTAATAATTTTCACAGGGTATATTGTAAGTGCATGTACATCACAAACCTTACTTTTTGGTTATATGAGAAGCACATGGTTGAAAAAAAGGTTCCATCTTTCATAAGCCTGTTCAGTTTGTGGGTTATACACAAACACGTATACTTGTTGACATATCTGAACACCCAACAGAAGTTGAAATCCTCTTATTTAATTTGGATTTATCCTTTTCATTTTTTGATTTCACATTTTTTCACTTTTTTTGTACATGCAACATGCACTATAGAATTGAACAGCATGGGGGAAAGGATAAGTCCATGTATCCACAGATTGTAAGATCTAGTCAAGACTTTGCTGTGTTTATGACAATGCCCTTTGTATTATATTAAGACAGTCTTATGTATGATATATAAAAAGAAGTTAATTGAATTGCTCTGTGTGTCTTTATTGTTCTCTACCAACTCCATTTACATTACCTACTGTCGAAGAAATGTTCACTATTCACCCCCAGTAACATCATAATAATAGTGATAATAACAATAATACATAATCTACAAAGATGCATCATCACGCAGCGCTTTTCTCTCTACCTGACATACCTAAAGACATGAATGTATAAAACGCAGACGATATAACCAGAAACACAATAACCTTTCTTATCATTACATTTTATAAAACAAGAGGACGCTCTCTTCTACGCCCTGGCTCGTTGGTCTAGGGGTATGATTCTCGCTTCGGGTGCGAGAGGTCCCGGGTTCAAATCCCGGACGAGCCCTGTCCTTTTAACTCCGATGGATTAAACAAAAACAACCCATTAGATCTATAAAACTGGATTGACTGACTCACAGATGGCCCTCGTAAATATCAAATAAAAGAATATAATCTCAACAGCTATGGAGAAAACCGATGTCACTTGTAGCACACTTCATATTTTGCTTCGGCAATGGCTTCTCGGTGCGGTTTTCGGCTGATAACTGTGTGTTTGGGTATCAGTAAAGAGTGCAGATGATACATATTATAAGGTTCATTATAATATCCTGTCAAATCTACATCAAAATAAGGGCTCGTCCGGGATTTGAACCCGGGACCTCTCGCACCCTAAGCGAGAATCATACCCCTAGACCAACGAGCCAGATACACAACCATGACTCTACGCAGTGTTTTGTTTTGTGGCCTGTTTCACTGACGCGGTTGTCATTTTTTTATATGTCTTTGTTCATTTAATAACAGCCATGAGACGAAGTAACAACATTTACTACCTAGCTAGTAGCTAGAATAATCACCGGGAAACATCAGTTGGATAGACAAATAGCAATCGATAGCTAATAGGTTTATTTTCCACAATAGTTATATTTTTCAGTACCTAGGGGCAGCTAATGTCTTCCTTTCACGTCATAAATAGGTCGTCACACAGTATCCACTGTACATCGCCTATTTTAGGACGTAAAGTGAGAATCAATCTGAACGCCCTACCCTCGTAGCTAGCTTGGTTAGCTACTGTTTTATGCTGAATCAATCGGTGGGGGGCGCAGCTGTGCGCCAGGAAGAGTTGCTGCTGACAAGCAGAAAGAGAGATGAAGAAGAGAAAAGGGGGAGGGTGGGCTGTCCTTTAATTGGTCGACGAATGGATCGCTGTAGTGCGGATATCCAATAGCAAAGGCGCTAAGTTTAGCTCTGTCCAATCAGAGATCTCGTGGGCGGGATGGCGTCCTGCAAACTGATCTATTCTTCACGCCAACCGTTTTGAATGTGCTGTGAAACCTCCGCGCTGTTTAATATTTGCTTTTTGGAGACGCCTATCTGACACTGTTGTGGCCATATAGGTTGTCTGTAAGTGTTTGTAATAATTTAAATTCACGCTAGCCCCTAAACCAAAGCGCTGGATTTATTACCTGTCTAACAAGGAAACTGAAGTTAGCAGATGACCCTAGGTAGCTAAGTTAAGCTAACTGGCTAGCCCGAAGCATGCCGAATTTTTGCGCGGCCCCAAACTGTACACGGAAGAGCACCCAGTCAGATTTGGCATTTTTTCGGTTTCCACGGGACCCTGAGAGGTAAGAGATCATATCTGTCTGTTAACAGATTCATCTGTCCATTTACCTTGTGTGGTTTCTTAGTTATGAGTTGCACGAGAGTAAGTTAACTGAGATATGTTAACATTTATGTTAACGGTAGTTACTAACCGGCACATTACTACATAGAAACCCAACTACTTAAATGTCTAACACATATGTGAACATATTTAAAAAAACAAAAAAGCTAATTCATAGACGTCTATTTAACTTAAGTGTTTACGATGCTTGTTGTGAAATAAGTCAGTTTAAAAAAGTTTAACAAACAAAGCTTAAACTTTGTGGATACTTGGTAGGTAAGTTCAGATCTTTCATTAGGCTCCAATATGCACACCTTGACTAGATATTTGGCATTTATTATTTGGATGTAATGTAGTCACTGCACATGTCTTAGTGAAACACACCACAACTTGGGGAACTACTGCCAATTCCATATTTGATAATGTAACATACAGCAAGTACACAAGTTTTTAGTTTTTCTGAGCTGTGGCTGGAGCCGTTGACATTTTTTCCCAGCTGTGAGTTTGATATCTGTTGAGTTGTAAAGCATGGCAGTTGTATTCCTGTAGTAAACAGCACCAGTCTATTGTTCGTGTTGTCATTTTTAAGAATGCGTGTCAATTTTCTAATATGAACATATCAAATACTCAATAGATGGTCAGAAATAGTATGCATAGACAAAGCTTCACTGTATGACTGAAATGTCAAGTAAATTTGTTGTGTTTTTTTTTTTTTTGTGGTCTTTTTTCAGATGCCGAATTTGGGTAGAGAACTGCCGCAGGGCAGATCTAGAAGCGAAAACATCGGACCAGTTAAACAAGCACTACAGATTATGTGCAAAACACTTCGACCCAGCAATGGTGTGCAAAACGGTGAGTATATGACATAGTCAGCATATGTTCATTTATGTCCAAAAAATGTCAGTCATTAAAATATGCTTGTGTGATTTTGTTGCTTTTCAGAGCCCTTATAGGACTGTATTGAAGGATACAGCCATTCCAACCATATTTGATCTGACAAGCCACCTAAAAAATCCTCATACCAGACATCGCAAACGGATTAAAGAACTTGTAAGATAAAGAAATATCAGCTCTTAGTTCACCCTTGTTTCAAATGCACCTCTTAAGCTTAGTTGTCTGACCAAAAGCTGTCTGATTCTTTCATTTCAGACTGAAGAAGATTTAAGAAAGATCAAGGAAAGGAGATGTAAGTGAATTGGAAATGTATTTGTGATCATAAATGTAAAATTAAAAAAAAAAAAGAACCTTAATATATTTTGGCACCCAGTAACTTCAAATGATTTTCTTGTCTCTCTCTCTCTCTCTCTCTTACTCCCCAGTGGCATCCTCTATTGATCAGCTTGTTTCCAAAAAAGATGCAGCAGCTGAGGATAACAGTAACACCAATGAAGATGAACCTCAACTGTCCACAGAGGAGAAGGAGTTTCGCGATTACCTGAGATCCTTGTTCGAGGTTGTGGTCATGTTAGCAAAACAGAGTATCCCGTTAGCGGTGGACAAAGCATCCGAAGCTGAACACAAGTCCGATAACTTCCAGGCCCTTCTAGATTACCGCATGAACACTGGAGACGAAGCTTTGAGGAAGCGGTTTGACGCAACAGCTGTGAACACTGAATACCTCTCTCCAACCCAGCGGGGCCAACTGCTGGATGTGTGTGAGAACACAGTGAGAGAGGAGATGCTCATGGAGGTGAGAGAGAGTCGCTTCTTCTCCCTAGTCACAGGCGACCTCGTTGAGTTTGCCAACGAGAAACACCTACCTCTATTTTTACGCTTTGTGAATCAGCAAAATGTCCTTCGAGAGGAGTTTTTGGACTTTATGCCATTTGATGGTGATGAGGCTGCGCTGGTAGAGAGGCTAGAGGCCCAGCTGACTGACCGTTGGGGGCTCAGCATGGAGGACTGTCGTGGTCAGGCCCACAAGGCTACTGGAGCCTCCACCACCAAGATGAAAGCCGTGGCAGTATTACTGATGGAAAAGTATCCCCTGTTATTGCATATGCCTTGCTCCCATACAGCACTGAACATTCACCTGGCCAACAATCTACCTTTTCCTAATGTCCAGATCATCATGGAGACTCTGAGGAGGATCGGTGCTTTCTTTCGAACCCCGTTCACTCAGGATGAGCTAGAGAAAGCTATCTCTACTCACTACCAGAAAAATGAAGAGAAAGGAGCTACACTTAAACAAGCCTGTGGCCCGGGTTGGACAGAGCAACACAGTGTCTTTGACGTGCTGCTAGATATGTTAGCACCTCTTGTGCTGTGCATGGACAGCATTCGAGACAACGATGACGGAAAGTTTGCTGATATGGTCACAGCGGACGCATATTCAATCATAGAAACTCTCGCTGACTTTGAGATCATCGTCACCATCGTCATCTTAAAAAATGTTCTCACATTCACTAGAGCCTTCGGCAGGAATCTCCAAGGGGAAACACTTGATGTGTTTTGTGCTGCCAACAGTCTAACTGCTGTCCTGCATTCACTGAACGAGGTCAATGACAACATTGATGTCTACCATGAATTCTGGTATGAGGAGGCCGTGAGCATGGCCACCATCTTGGAGATTCCTGTGAGGGTCCCGAGGCTGTTTCTTCGGAAACAGCGTGCAGCCGATGTGGGAGAAATCCAAGCGGAGGCGTATTTTAAGGAGTACGTGACAATCCCCGTCATCCGTGGCATCATGCAGGAGGTGGAGGACATGTTCTCCGAGACCAACGTCAAAGCCCTTAAATGCCTGTCGCTGGTACCAGCCATCATGGGTCAAATGAAGTTCAACACCACCGAAGAGAACTACGCAGATGTTTATCGTAACGACCTCCCCAACCCAGACACACTTCCTGCAGAACTTCACTGCTGGAGGATCAAGTGGAAACATCGGGGGAAAGAAGTGCGTTTGCCAACCACCATCCACGAGACGCTGCAGCTTCCAGATGTCAAGTTCTTTCCCAACGTAAACTCCTTCCTCAAGGTGCTCTCCACCTTGCCATTGCTGAAATTAGAGGACAACAAAAATGACATAGCCAGTGAACGGCTGCAGGCCTATCTTGACAGCATGCCTGCAAAGCAGTGGAACAGAAGTCTGGCCATGCTAAACATAAACACTCACGTCAAACACGACTTGGACGTCATGGTAGACAAATATTGCAGACTGTACCCAGAGGATGATCCTGAAGCCGAAGCCGAGGCAGAGCCTGAGGAGGTGGCTGAGGAAGATGTAGTGAAATGAAAAGCTTGTGAAATAGATGTCAGTCACATACAAATCATCCTTTTGGTGACTGCAGCTTGTAATCAGATTACTATCAGCCTCTGGTGTGTTTTTTGTTTTTTTTACACCTGCATCTTTGTATTAATAATTTAAAATGTGAATATGTAATTGAATGTCATTAGAGAAAAGAGAAAGTAATGATGTATTTAAATTCCCCACAGCCTGAATTTACATTGTATATAAAAAAAATCTACTTGGACAAGAAGAACATGTTAAAATAAATACTCAATAACTCATGTAGACTCAGAAAATTATACCACTAAAAGTGCAGGAATTGAAGGCATTTGTTTTTATAAAATGTAAATGTTCTTGGTTTCTTTAGTTTTGGTTTGTTTTTTACATTTGTTAGATTTTTATGTTCCATTTGCTGTTGATCTGCAGTTTTTCTTTTTAACTGACTGTAAGGCAGGAGGAGCACAAGAGGGAGCAGTTACACCAGCATTTACATCAGCAGTATCCTCTGAATTAATGCTCAACAAGGAGGTTGATTTTGATGCATCTTCAGCAACATGTTTTGAGCTCTTAAAAAGGTAAATTCTGATTAAAACAGCTGTTGATCAAATAACTGGTGCTTAACTAGAAGAAATACAATTTTGATTTGTAATAAAGTTATCTGCTTTACATCCACTTTGACAATTCTCTTAAAGTGTGGTTTAATATAATCCTTTGTACCTAACCCAAACATAACACTGATTCTTGTATTTTTTTATCCTCTTGCAATAGTGTGCATGCTTCATTTTTGGATCCATCTGGTTATAATTGCAGGGAAGCCCCACCCTAAAACATTTTAAAAGCAAAAACATTTAAAAAAAAAAAACAGATATTAAAGTATTCAAGTAAATATTAAATGATCAATCATATATATTTAAGTAGTTTTTGCTACATGTACAAGTGAAATCTTTATTTTTTTACGCATTTTTCAGCATCATCATCGGCCATTTCCTTCAAATGGAACAAAAGGCGACTGTTCTCATCCACTGTAGACTTTAAGTTGGCATTTCCTGGCGTGGCAGCTCAGGGGTTAAACGTGTCTCCTCCCCTCTCTGTTGGCCAGACGGTGACGAGCTCAGGTGACAGTTCACCGTGCAGACTCACAGTGCAGACTCCGGGCATCTCGAAGCATCACACAAATGTGGGTGGGGTCGCTTTGATGCGCAACCAGACAGCAATGTGCACTCCACAGCAAAGCAACAAAAAGTCCATTTAAACTTCAGTAAGAACCAAACAGCCTGCAGGAGTAGAAGGGGGTAGGGGTGTGGGCTCTTGTGTTTGTTTTTTTTCCTCTCACGGGCAAAGATTAGGTAGAATTACATAAAGCTATAAGGAACCCCGACTGGACAAAAACTGAAAAGGTACAGGTTGAAGTCTTCGAGTCGTGAGTAGGACTTTCATTTACACCTTCTCCCCTTATTGTGGGTTCTTTTTTTCTTTCTTGTGCATCTCTTCCACTTTGCATCTTATCATCATGGCATGGCCGTGCATAACGCGTGCTTGCTGCATCAACCGCTTCTGGACCGAGCTGGACAAAGCGGACATCGCGGTGCCTTTGGTTTTCACCAAATACTCGGATGTGGCCGACGTGCAGCATATCCCCCATCACCCGCAGCCGAAACAGAAGAGGGCCGGTGCCATTGCCATAGAAACCCAGCCCCATCACGGCGAGCAGGAGGCTGGGAAGGCACCGCCCGCGACGGGTGCCGCAGCGGGCAAAGATGGCTCTACTGCGTCCGTCATGCGCCAAGACTTCAAGGCGTGGAAAGTGCGCCCCGAGCCCAGCTGCAAGCCCAGAAATGAGTACCAACCCTCTGTGGCCCCGTTCAACACCGAAACTCAGTATCAGAAGGATTATAAGCCCTGGCCTATACCGAAGAAGCACGACCACCCCTGGATCCCCAAACCCAGCCCCACCGCCACCTCCGGAGGGCGAGATGGGAGCGCAAAGCTGGAACACGGGGCTGTCGAGGCCGAGACCGGCGTGGAGAAGAGCGAGATCGAGGAGAAAATGCAGGAGAAAGAGGCCAAAGCAGAAGCAAAGGAGACGGTGAAGAAAGCCGCAAAGAGGGAAAAGTCAGCGGAGAGGAAAACGGGTGAGAAGACGGAGGCACAGATGCCTGCAGATGTGAGCGCCGAGCAGAGGAAAGGCAGAGCAGCGGCAGACGCTCTCAACAGACAGATAAAGGAGGTTATGTCGACTTCTAGCAGCTACAGGTATTAGTGTGTTTGAGAGGGAGGCATGAGAATGCATTAAAGGGTGACAAAAAATATCCTGTCAATTAAAATAAATGCCTCACAGTTAATGTGTTTTGATTTCAAGGCTACTACCAGTGCTGTATTTGCCCCCTGTTACACAACATTTCTCTCAGCATGCCACACTGCTCTGTCCAGTGGTAAAACATCATTATTGGAGTTTTTTTCCCCAGCTCTCATCATTTGGTATTGCATGTTCTCTTGTTACAATCTCCAGTGATTTCCAAAGCAAACTCATATTGCCACCCATAAAGGTTGCATTATTGATTTTCCTCCCTACTTTACCCTCCCTGAGAGTACTACCAAATCAATGCTGTAGCCCATGAATGAGTGAAGCCCGTAAAAGGGTCTGAATGTAATCATGTATCTTAACATGGTTTCTTTACGCAGGCCTACCTCTTAATTGAATTGGAGACGCATCATGCATGCAAGTTAAAGAGACTCACTGGGTTCATTCTGCCCCCACTGAAGGAACAATGCATATACAGTAATGTAGGCTGCAACAGTGAAGAAAAACTTTTTCCAAATATGTATAACAATAAGCACAATGTGCCACTTTTTAAAAGGTGAGTTACAATGTGTTTTAAAAGAAATACAACAAAACTCAATTGCAATATATACTAAGTGTTGATTAATAGTTGTATCATAGCCAGTGGTACATTGCAGGGACACAGACATACAAAATAAGCATGTAAACAACAACATAGAGATGGCATGAATCTCTTGCAAGTTCATGGTAGTTGAGAGGCCAGATGACCTCTGTCTTTGACCTAAAATCCTTTATCTCTGCATGATAAAAACAGGCTTTCCTGCAACATCCAGCAGTTGAAATTGAAATTGTCTACTGAATGCTTAGTCAATCACTAAAAAGAAATGACCTTTGATTTCAAAAACACCCATTTCAATAAAGTCCACCACTTACCAGTTGTGAAACAGAGGAGCGGTAGTAATAGTATCAGTATGTACCAATAAGAATACATTAATCTCTTAATATCTAGGTGCAGTTTTTATATGGTGAAATGGCTCATATCCTGAAGGGGAGCACTGGGTGCAGTCTTGATAGTCTCAAAATACAGTTTGAAATTTACATTACATTACATTACTCCTTATTATCTATGATAGACTGTAAGTCCAAGATCTTCAAGTTTAGCTTTTATACAGTCAAGTTCCTGTTAATGAGATTTCTTGCTCATGGGGAGGATAAAGTGCAGCGGTTCAAACTCTCAGAGAGCTCAGAAAATAAATCTATAGATCAAATTTTGACATCAGTGCTAAAAATAACAGTTAGCCAACAAAGAGGTGAATATGATCCTGTGATATAAATAAAGCATTTAGCCATAAACTGGCAGCAAGGCTCTGCATGGCCTTGTGCTGTGCTGTGGCTTGTTCAGTGAAACAAGCTTTATGGTAGACAATATAAAAGCTTGGACAAGTCACACAATAACACAATATGAATAATCCAATTGAGTATCAGCATGTTTCCAATATGGTGACATTGTATTTTTACCAGGTTCCTCCTGTGATTTCGATTGATTTACGTGTTGTTAATTGGCTTTTTTGAACATTTAATTTTATTGCATAAACATTTCGTGTCAATGGCCAAATTGTGGGAGAATATGATGAAAGAGAAGTCAAAAATATACATCCTAAAAAAATGTTTTTGTTTAGATAGTCCACTAGTTATGTGCTCCATTATCTCATCTTGCACAAAAAAAGTAAAGGCTAGCGATATTCACATATAGCCCGACTGGTAATCTTGCAATAAATTCAGTGCAAATGGTAAAGGCATCTTCATGGAGGGCATCCAGAGTCGTGATGGTCGACAAAGATGTTTATCAAATCCAGCTTGTTTTTCGCAAAATGTGAGGATCAAATTTATCAGTTTTTCATTGAATTTCATAAATGCTGCGGCATCCATTGTAATGTACCAACTCTAGTGTTTTCTGATTCAGATATTTTTGTATGCACTGTTTACTTTTTTTGCTTTCTCACTTAAGTGGCAAAACAAAAAAAGGACTGAGATTATGAAATATATCCCATGAGAGTGGCATGAGAAGCCATTTGAAAACAACTGAAGTTAGTTATATTCGAAATTGTACCAAAATGATATACCATATAACTATATATCTGTTTTGATCTATAATGTGTGTATGCTTGATGCCAGCAGCATAATTACCTATAGTTAAATTCTATTGAAAACCTAAAGTCACAGATGTCAAGAAAGTAACAGTTAAATGACAGCCAATAGTATATGGAAATAAAGCAGGTAAAACACTGGAATTACTGTAATTAAAATTAATTGCAGTAAATCCAGTGTTATTCTTGTATAGCTTTCTTTTGCCAAAATAAAATTACCATAAGCCAAATTGGCCCTTAGGGACATTAAAGCTTAAAGCTTTACTACAAGACAGTGTGGAATGTATAGATTGCACTTTGACAAAAAATTAACAGATACTTAACCAAATTAAAGAGCATTTAATTTACTACTACAAGTTAAATAACACAAGGTAGGGCATATAAAGTAAATGTTTAATTGTCATCACTTAAAAAAAAATATATTCTGCCTTTTGAAAGACATTAAATCTTTATGTTTACTTTTCCGTTACTTGTAGGACCGAGTTCAAGGCATACAAGGATGTGAAGCCAGTGAAGCCCATCAAAGCTCCATCTCAGTTTAAACCCCCTGAAGATGAGACCAGTCTGGAGACCAGCTACAGTGCCACATACAAGGGGGAGCAGGTGAAGGCTCTCCCTACCGACAACAAGGTGGTGGAGCGCAGGAGGATACGCAGCCTGTACAGTGAGCCAGGCAAGGAGCCCACCAAGGTGAGCCACTGACTTTGAAATACTGCTACCACCATTTACATTCTGAGTTATGTTTCTTTTATGTACTGAATGACAAACAGTAAAATCATGTGTAAACTGTCTTACATGCCCTCTAAGATAAGTACTTGGTGGTTAATACCCTATCAATTTCTTTTGTTGTAAATTTATGTTGCTTATATACTCACCAGAAGCGCTGCAGCATATTTTTTTGTTTTGTTTTTAAGAACCCAAGATTGGTCCTCAGAATTATTATACACTAACTACAACAGTTTCATACTTCACTTAAGGACTTTATAATGATATAATAAGCATTTGCAATCAGTATATGCCGTCCTGCAGACAAAATGAGCTAGTTGTTAACTGGCCAATCTGTGTACATTTTCACTTAACAAAAGATGACGATGCATCAGTTTGAAATCTTTCTATCTATCCCAACTCAAGTAGGCTTTTATTTTAAGATATTTTTTAACACTGCATGTTAGCAACACGGTAATAATGTGTCTATAGTAGTGTGTTCATATGGCCACTCCCTCTCTCATTCTTATAGGACTTCTCAGAGACTGAGAGCAGCTCTGTTCTAAGTCTGCTGTAGTCAGGTGTGTTCACTGTTTCTTCTAGAAGGCATGGAGGCTGACCTCAGATTGATCAGACGCAAACATGCATACTGAACACACACACAGACACATGCACACGCACACACTCACAGTATGCACCAACATGAGCCACAGTCACATTTATCACTCAGCTGCCAGATGCAATCCTGCCAAAATTATTAGCCACATCTGCACTGTTTGCCCACCTCTCAGCCTGCAACACCCACCACCAACTTTTGTGGAGCTTAATAGTTTCAAAAACCGACTATTCAAATTCTATAGATGTGTGAAAGGGGGTGGATTCAATAATGGATGGAAGAAACAATGAAGCTTTAATGCTACCAACATGTATCAGATTAAAATAAAAGCAAAACAGAAAGATTTATTGCATTAGTGAAGGCCATCAAGTCAATCATTTCTTCATATTTGAAAAATATGCACATAGGGCTTGGCGATATGACGATATATGTCGTGTGACGATAGAAAAATGTCTCTGTTTCATATTATGCTCTATTGTTTACTTCCTTGTGATACATATCACACTCTTCATGGCAATATTTTTGATCATTTGGAGCCTTTCTTTTGTGCAGATTACATTGATAAATTACTCTTCTTGACTTTTTACTCACAAAGCTTTTATTGTGCTTACAGTAATGTAACGAGTTTAGTTGTTGTCAGCTCTCCAATTCTCCAACGCTGTCTGTCTCTCCTCTGCTGCGCAGCCCCGCCCACGTGGAGAAAGAGGAGAGAAGCAGCATACGGCAACCATAAATGACAGCAAAACGCAGTAGAGACCGTCTTTATTTATGTTATTCACAGAATGCATGTGTACTTGTTAAATTTCAGCTCAGTGTGAGAGCCTCTTCTGCGTTTTGCTGTCATTTATGGTCACACTACTCTCCTCTTCCCTCTAAGGTTCACTGCGGGTGGGGCTGAGTCTCTGTGTGGGCTGCATACACAGGGGTGCACAGACCAACTATTTATTCATTCAATTAAATTGTACTCTATCAGAAAAGATATGGTTATCAGGATATGCAAATTTGGTCAGATCGCCCAGCCCTATGTGCATTTACACAGACCTTTGCTGTTTTGGGCTCTATTTTGGTGACAGTGTATGGTGCAAAGTACACTTGGTACAAAATGGCAGTTCTTCCACATTATTTCCATGTCTGCACCCAATTGGTTCTCCATGAATTTTGACTGAATTCTAGTGGCTAGAGAGGCAAAGTGATGGTGGCAATCTGTACCATCAAATATTGGTAACACTTGTTTGCAGATGATGTCATCCTTTTGGCTTTTGATGTCTCATTTGCATAGGAGGAGTTTGCAGCTGAGTATGATGCAGCCGTGGTAAATACCTAATTTCATTAAACTAATTTCTACAATAGGCAGCAGTCTTTCTTTCTAGGTTCACAGCATTAACATTGTGCACTAAAAATGAGTAAATATGTTCCCAAGTTGGAGCACTATGAGTTTAAGGTGCAGAGGACTTTCCCCTAACCACTTTTATATTGAATCTAATATTGCCCGTTCACTGCTTTTAAGGAATTCTGATGACTGAATCCCCTTCCACAACCAAAATTAGAATATTCTCCTCAATTCCACCTTGTCCCCAGCTGTGGTTGACAATTGACTATTTACATTTCTGTAAGCACCACTTACTGCACTTTGCACCAGAATCCCTTTATTGACAGAAATAGAGCCCTTTGTTTCTACTTTCAGTCATTTACAAATGTTTGTCACCTCTTAGAATACAACTTTTAAGCGGTATTAATTCAGCAAAAGTTGAGCATGTGTGCACCTTTTTTGCTGTTGTACATCAACACATTTACACACACTACACTTGGGAGCTTCCTTTGTAGTTTTATCGTTGGAAACTCCACTAGAGCAGAACTAAGTTCCTTGTTCAAGAGCACCTACAATTCTATTGATAATATTTTTTTGAGGAAGGGGTCCTCTTTGTTCTTTACTCATTCATCTCTGCACCCACATCGTCCCAGTCGTGACCCTCCAGTCATAAGCCTGTTTATCAATCCTTTATAGGCTACTGCCACCACTTTTAATAGCTGAATGTTACCAAAACATTTCATTCTGTACAACATAAGACTAACATCATATACTAATAAAGACCATGTAGTTTGTATGTTGTGCTTTCTTTAGAAGTTGGAAAGCTGCACGAACCACTATTCTGTACAAAAAAGGCACAAATACAGCTTTTGTGCTGGTTTTTTTTTTTCTTCAAATCGTCATTTCACTAACCACCACATGCAAATATCACCTATGCCATATGGTGTCATTTGCCTGTCATTATTATAAGTAACAGGGCAAAGAAGGTATGTATTGCATGCTAAAAAAGGGGCTTTGACATGATGTAGAGTCTATAAATTAAGCTTATGTTTAGGTTTAAATTTAATTGGCTGTTTTTGAAACTGACTTTAATCTCAGTGCATTGCACCTCTCTTCTTTTCCAGGTGGACAAACCAGTGTCTCGCACCAAACCAAAAAAGACACCAACAACAACAACAGGGAAGATGGTGAAAAAATCAAAAGAGAAGCAGATTGCCAGTTCCCAGTCAGCCAAGAAGAAACCTTCTTTGAGCACCCCAGAACCTACACCACAGGGAGCTGTCACAAAGAAGAGCAAAGAGATAAGCAATAGACTGGCTGAAGCAAAGCAGTAAAAGTTACATCTCTGCATCGTGTTGTTTATTTTGCAAAATCAAAGGCTACCTGACAAACGAGGCAAATCTCTTCCCTTTGGTTTATTTCCTTACCTGTTGTTTTTGCCGTCTTGTCATTTACAGTTCACCTTTGAATGGGCACTAATGTTGAGCTTTTAGAATAATGCAAATAATTTCACAGTAAACTGAGTGTGTGTGAGTGTGTGTGTGTGTGTGTGTGTGTGTGTGAGAGAATGTGTGCAAGAAAGTTTGGGTCCCTTGTATTTTGGTGCACAGAACCGCTTTATATTATTGAGCACATAATTTGCACATGGTTTATATGAGTTTCTTCATTGACATCAAACTATGAAAAAGAGCCATCAGTACATGTGTAGTATGTGTACGTAAGGGCATTTTTACCTTCGTCTGAATGGACGTCTCCCTGACAGCTGAGATCAATATTTAAATGATTGTAGAAAATGTCAAAGGGGCACTTTCTCTCTGAGACTGTATCAAATGTGAGGTTTTGTGAAAATACAAAATCTGTTTTACGGTTGCGTTTCCTAGTTACAGTGCCTCCGCTGTATGGTCCTGGTTTTCATTTCATTGTTCTGGATGATATCTGGTTTCATCAGTTTGGTTGCTAAGAAACCAAATGAACTGTAATATAATTGCTACAGCCTGCATGCAAGACCCCGTTTTTGGTTGAGTAGCAACATTTTAGCAGACTATAAATCACAGTCACATTCTAGCTTGTAAATTGAGCCATTTAAGATAAATGTATAAGGGAAAACCCTTTTCAAATATAATGCATGCGTAGTATTAGATTCTGGTCACACCTACTAACAAGATACACACAGTTAACAGTAAAATCATAGTCTAGTGGCTGTAAAAGCTGTAAAATAAACACACCAGCAATATGGTTCCACCCACAAACATATTTCTTGCAATCTAAATAGAGATCCACTCCTTTAAATGAATAGGAATACTGCAGTTTTTATGATGACTCAGTATTGTGTGGCATTGTACTCCATCCTATCCTTTGAGCTGTTACGCTGTAATTGTGCTACACAAGAAAAAAAATGCATATAGGCTTGAAAAAGCAGAGTCTATTGTATTTAGTCAGTAATTCTCACTTTGAATGGGCTGATCACTCCAGGTGTTGAAGGACAAGGAATGGGCCAGGACTTGAAGTTCAGCTCTTTAAAATGCTGCTGTCTGAAAAATTGCTAATCACATCTGTTCGTTGTGCGTTTGACATGAGGTGTTTTTACTAAAACGCCCTCACAGCCTTCCCTTTCTAGTTGTCGTCTACCGTGATACCCTCAGCGGCCAACTTGGCTGCTGTATGTGAGGGCCCAGTCAAGCACTAGCCATGCACCGTGAGTCTGCTTCCAGTTTTAGCTTCTCTCTGTGTGTGTGTGTGTGAGTGTGTGAGGGATGGGAGTTTTTTCGTGTCTGACCTCTACAGCCTGCTGCCTGCTAAGCATCAAGTCTGATCCCACCACTAGAAGTGCTGCTATGCACTCCAACACCCTGGTGCTATATCTCTCATCCTATATGCTGTCTGGTTTGGACTGCGTGTGGTGTCAGACCAGAGTGAAATGATGATATGACAATGTCATACTGCTGCAGACATGTTGTGATATTGTGCTTGTATTCTCAGCTTGCTCTGAATGAACTCCAATTAAAATGATGATACAGAATTGTGTGTTGTGACTTATTGCACCCTTTGTGTCAGACATTAGAATTTTTTGGACTGTAAAAATATCATTAAGTCGTCAGTTTTTCACCCTGAATGGTTCTTTTGGGTTCCAAAATTGTGGCACATTTTATTGATTACTTTTATCTGCACAATAATATGTTGCATTCAAAATACAGTACTTCAATACAATAGCAAGGGTGATTTAATGAATAAAACCAAAGACATAAATAAAAGAGAAAATATCAAGGCATAAAATGAGCACAGTAAAAGTTCTGGGCAACTAAATGCAGAGAACAAAAATGTATCAATAAGGTATGTTGTAATGTATCAACTTCTATCCATTAGTGTTGCTTATAAGTGTAAATATAATGTAGTTATATAAGCCTAAACTTTCAGTTATCTAAATTCTCAAGCTCAAGACTTCAGTAATAATTTCTATAAGAAGGAACCGCCCTTGTTTAAAGGCAGAGTTCAAGATTTATGTGGGTCTAGATGAGTAGGGATAATGGCTGGACCACTGTGCAGGCTGTGCCATTATACTGATGATGCTGTCTATCAAGCCAGTGGAGCCAGCCACTGCAGTTTAGCCTAAGCAAATACAGTGTAGATATAAGGCTTTTTATTTGCTTGGGTGGGAGGAGGATTTAAACACAGCTTAAAGGTAAAGTTAGGTCAGGGATAGAGAATGATGTCGCCTGTCATGAGGCCTGGTAGATTTATAGCAGCTCAGCTTGAGATCCACTACAGGGTCTAGTGATAGGTCAGAATGTAATTTAACATGAATGCGGGTTTCCATAATATGTTCTTACCTACTATATATATATATATATTAAATATGGTTAAGATGTTTAACTCTGAAATTATTTTCAGCTCCAAATTGTATGTCCACAGCACACCTAGAGGCCAAAGTATGTAAAGCTTGTTAAAGAGTAAGCTTGATGTGCCCTGCAGATGCTACTATGCTTTGTTTTATTCCTCAAATCTCAACTAATATTTAGAATCATTCACATGTTGTTTCTTCTAATAATCTATTTAATACCATTAGGGCCTTTCTATTTACAGATAGTCAGTGTATTAATTCAGAGATGCAGAATGACCTCATGTTGAAACAAAAATATATGAAACAAAGAACAGATGTACAATGGAGGCATTATTTGATTATTTTTCAGTTCATTCAGCGACTGGCTTTTGGATGTTGGTGGTCATTTTCCTGTGAATCAGTCATCCTGACATAAAACTACATGAATAATTCAGTTGTTATGGGTTCGTATGTTTTTAGAGCAACATGAAATATTGAATAAAAGATCAGCGATGGCACTGGAACAGCGTGAGCTCTGTCCTTTCTCTAAAAGACTTGTCTGGCTGGTTACAGACTCACCTACACAGCTTCATTGTGTGTCCATTTTTGTCATGTTTAAACAGTTATTGCCACTCTTGTTGTCCTCTGGTGTAGTTAAAAATATTTCATAAACAAAAGAGGCCCTTGTGTTTGTCAGTTGAATTTAACAGCATCTAGAAGAATGTTGTTTAGTCACTAAATATAAATGTTGGCCAAATACTCCAATGAACAGCAGAGTGGGGATGTGACTCAGTGAGTTTGCAGCAGATCTCAAATTCTTCCTTTCTGATGCACCCCTCTCTGATAAAATAATATATCTACTTCTGGATTATGCACTGAAACATAAATGCCTATTTTGAATAGGTGCATTTTTAAGATAGACTTCACATTGGGAAACATGCAACCTCATGAAGATATTGTATTTCTTGGACAGGCATGCAAGATGAAGAGTGTGTGGTGCTTATAGTCAGCAAATTCTGCCCTCTAGTGGATAAGAGCTCATACGTACAGCTCATAGCAGCATCACTGTGACATGGGGGAAAAAAGTAATCATTATAATGAAATACACAAAATTGCATTTCAAGAAAAACAAAGGGTAGCACCATCCAACTCTTCTTTTTGTTCAAGATACCCTGAAGGAAGAAAGTTCAACAAGCCTCCACCTGGTAGAAAGCCTTTTCTGTGGCTTCCCCTAACTTCTCTTCTAGTTTTTATGTCTATGACCATGGAGGATGCAGTCTGTCTGGCCTGCTGATACCCAGTCAAACCCGATGGGCCTCTTTGAGCTTGAAAGCTTCACCCAACCACTGTTGTGCTTTAGCGTTGCTGCCATGACAAGCACCAACAACGGGGGCTTTGAATGTGGCTTGCTAGGATTCAATGCTCTCATCCTCCCTCAGGATACAGGAGAAATTCTCCAGTGGTGACAGTTGAAGGCCTTGCAGACAGGGGTTACAACCAGATGGTCCCAGTTAAGCTTATGTTTACCAGGTCTGTCTGGTAACTTCCCCCGTCTGGCAGCCTCTTCTGTTGACATGTCTGCTCTTCTCATCACTCATGTGTTCAAGATCTTCTGTATAATTGGAGTTCTGGAAAATATGCTTATGACCAATTTTATACTCAAACATGGTGCTTGTTATGGACAATCCATAGCTTGCACAGATGTCCAATAAGAAAGCACCCACCACTGGGATTCAGATTGGACAGGCTGGTCCAGGTTTATCTGTCAGACACTTCCCTTTATCTGTTTCCGACATTCCCCAAAGATGACAGTTCAGTTGGCATGTGACACCCCTGGCAGGACCCAATCCAGAGACTGCAAGAAGAGGCTGGATACTCCAAGTTGCTGTTAGGTGCAAAGGCAAAAGTCAGAGTTCTTATTACTGATTATCTTAAATGTGCCACAACTGAACCCACCTTCAAATCTAACTGTGGTCAAATGACAAGAACGGTCCTTGACTCCTTGAAGAGGAGCCTCATTCAGAAAAAAAGTGTGGCCTACATATGATTGTTATTATCTTTATTATATATTATATTTCTTATCAGAACTCTTAACCCCGTATTCTGCACAGAGACCCCTCAGATCAGACAATCAAATGTTGTTAAAAGTTTCACAGTCCAAGCTTAAAACAAAGGGGGATCTTGCTTTTACTGTTTTAGCTCCAAACTTCCTCTCAGTATCAGATCAGCTGAGTCAGTGCCTCAGTTTAAAAAGCTTTTAAAAACCCACCTGTACAGACTGGCATTTATAGACCTATAATAATTTTATGATGTCTGTTCAAATGATTTAATGTTGTTCGTTTTATATTTTGTTTTATGTGTCTATGTTTGACCACTTCTTGAAATCCATGTTTTTATTACATTTTCTGTGTATAATGTTATTTTATTTATTTATTTTTGTTTGTTTTATGTATGTATGTATGTATGCATGTATGTATGTATGTATGTATGTATGTATGTACGTATATGTTTGCACCTTTTATTTTATGGTATTGTATTTTTTTGAAGTTTTTCCAGAAGTTATTCGTTGCAAGCACCAATAAACCTGATACATTATTAAGATGAGATATTTGATGGTTATTTATGCCGTTAAATATCTCATACATCAGTCTTGGAGGACTCCTGTTCAGTAAGTGGCGGTATGTTCTGCTTTCCTTTCAAGAAGAAGAAGAAGAAGAGGAAGCAGAAGAAGAAGAAGAAGAATTGACCGGAAATAAACAAAACCAGACAAGCAGAGAGGAGGGAAGATCTGCCCCGAGTCTGCAGCAGGCAACATTCATATTTGTAAGCAACATTTACAGTAGTTCATATATCAACCGTCGGAAACGTTGGCGTGTGTTTATAAATCCCCCATTAAGACGTCAAATATTTTCCACGTTAGCGTGAAACGATTAAAAATTGTGATTGGCTGTTTAAGATAAGTCCTACAAATGGGTGCAAACCTATCCCAGGTTTAGCGGTAGCTAAACTGTTAGCCCAAAATTCTAACTTTTATATGAACATAACATTTTAAACTTGATATAATAAACTTGAAATAACGAATCAAGAGTTAGTTATGCCACTCGTTGTGATAACGAGCGCACAGTTCGAAATATCGCTGACAGCTAAAATTTTTCTAGGTAACGTTACGTCACCTTGAGCTAGAAAACACTTTTCAGCTAACCTAAGCTAACGTCAGTTTAAACATTTGTAGTCAACTGTAGATAGCGTTATAGGCTACGTAGCTAAACTATTAGCCACAGTTTATCTCTGTTAATGTGTGCGACGCTGTGTTTTTCTGTCTAGGAGGTCACACAGTGGTCTCCACCATGATGACAACCAAGAGACTCGATAACTTTGAGGTGATGTGTGAGTGGGCTTCATGCAACTTCAAGGGCCACACCATGGAGGAGCTGAGTGATCATATGTCACTGCATTTAAAGGACTACCTGGGTGATAAAGATGCCCTGGAGGAACTGGGTGAGTGTACATGCTGCCAAACATTATGTGAGCAGCCACCAACTGAGAGCTGGAAGATATTTTTTTAAGTCAGTTTATTCGTATCATTAATTCATCAATTAATGACATTGAGATCTACATTTCTTAGTAATAGAGATCTGTGTACTGAGAAGAGAAACAACACACATACAAACAGCATTGTAAACAATCACAGACCTTGTAAAAAGGTCCAAAGTTCACCTTTAATGGAGGTTCACAGTTTTTCAAGTCTATGTTAAAACAAATCAGGTACCCAAATGAACATTGAAATAGTTTTTTTCTTGCCATAATAATTCCTACTGTTCATACTGAGCATTAGGAGATCCTCTTATAATCCAATTACAATTAAAGTGATGGGTGCCAAAGACCAGAGTCCTCCTCCTGTGCAAAAATGTATTTAAAAGTTTATCTGAAAGTAATATGAAGCTTCAGCTGTCCAAGTTAGTCAAATCAAATAGATATATTTTGATGTTATAGTCTTTTTTTAGTAAATTTGACAGATATCCACTTGATATGACTAACTCAGACTGTGGAAGCCTCATATAAGCTTCAGATAAACTTTTACATGAATTCTTGCTCAAAATTAATAGATTTTGACCCACATCACTTACATTGAAAGCACATTTGAAGGTGGAATGATAACAGTGAGGAAAACCTCTTCAAGTGTTCATGTAGGACATTCCTGTTGTTACTTTGCCATGACCTCATCTTGTTTCATGCGGTGGAATAAAATAATAACATGTTGAAATTGTGTCACACACAACCTTTGTCTGACAGTATTTACATTTTGTTGTGTTTTGTATTATATTGACCAAAGTTAGACCATGTGACAAACATGGAATCTTTTCTATGTACAAGCTTTTCCAACATTTGAGTCATTTTCTGATTCAGACACTGAATAATTAAAAGACTCAAGCACATGTTGATTGGTAATTACTTAGTGGGATTGTTGTATATTGGAGGCATTAAGGGGTTAGAACAGCTTGTCTGGAGGAATTTGCTGAACATACAGACTTTAATTAGGTCATTTAGAGATTTGTTATGTCACCTTTGTCAAACGTTCAGATGCTCAGCCCTAGTTAGAGGAATGTCAAGACTCTCTGTACATCCTATGATAACTTTCCAGGAATGACTCATTTGTTCTTTTTTGTTTAGACGAGTATGCTTGTCTCTGGAATGGATGTGAATTTGTATCCATGGGCAGCCCTGCAGAGTTGGAGGTCCACGCTTACTTCCACAACTACCATGGTAAGCTCAAGTTTGTCGGGTCACAGCTGCTGAAGTCCCGTCCTGACCTGCCTAGCTGCAACCAAGGCTTGCATAGCAACAACTTGCTTCCCGAAGGATCGGATGGATACGTTTGCCAGTGGGAGCATTGTGATGTAGGTGTTTTTAGTTTAAGACAAATGCATTCACATAGTATATGATTGATTGATTAGTTAAATAAATATTATTATTAAAATATATTTTTGTTTCCATATAGAGTGCATTTAACAATCCTGAGTGGTATTACCGACATGTGGACAATCATGTTGAAAGTGCTGAGTTGCAGTCTCTCCCACAACAACAGCAGGCTCTCTTCTGCCATTGGACAGGTATAACTGAGCAAGAAGAGGTTAAAGAGATCTTATTAATCTTCACGGTGTGTCCAACTTCACTGACTGTGGCAGAGTGTGGTCCCACATTGAAAATTTTACCTGATTTTGTGCTTGTGTTTCTATCGCAGGTTGTGACGCCTTCTTCAAGATCAGGTACCGTCTGAGAGAACACATGCGGAGCCACACTCAGGAGAGACTTGTAGCCTGTCCAACCTGTGGCAGCATGTTCTCCAGCAACACAAAGCTGTTTGACCACCTTCACAGGCAGGCCGAACCAGTGGGTGAGAAAGACACTTTCGTTTGCCATAACTTTTCTACTGAATGTGGTGCTAATTGTTTTTTACATAATGCTGATTTCTCTAAATACACCCATCTTGTTCAAACAGAGTCGCTGGTGTGTGAACACTGTGGCAAAGCTTTTTCCAGCGAGAGGCTTTTGAGGGATCATGTTCGTCAGCATGGTAATAAGGTTTCACAGCCAAACTTAAATCATTGTGACATTGCTGTTATTAAGTGTGAATTTATCAGATTTAACGATGATGAGCTTATTTCCAATCATCATTTTGAAATATTAGTTTTGCCCAGATGTTGTAACTACAGTGTTATAAAGTTGATCAATCATAAGCAGTAAATGTTTAATGATAAATAATTACTTCAACTGTGGCTACATTTAGCTGCTTGTCAAAATTATACTATCATATAGTTGGTCTGCAAGGTCAGCCTTCGCCAGATAAAAGCATTCTTGATTAATGATTAATAAACTATCTAAAGCTTCATCCATTTCCAGCTGTCGGTCAGTAATTGTTGTGTCATGTATCACATTTTCATATTCACAGACAACATCCTGTGTGGTCTGTTCTTTTACTTCCAGTGAATCAAGTGAAGTGTCCTTTCTGTGACATGACCTGCACCACTTTGGCAGCTCTGAAGATCCACATCAGGTTCCGCCACTGTGATGAGCGGCCCTTCCCGTGTGACTTCTGTGACAAAAGGTAGAGCTTCAAAACAGCTGATTAGATGTCCAGTTGACAACAACTGAACTTTGTCACACAGCATGTGCAACCAGCTCTTCATTGATACTGTCTTCCTGTACATTTGACATTAAAAGTAATACATCAAGTTTCAGCCATTTCAAGATACTTCTTTCTTCTGCTGTTTTATTAAGTTATTATTCTTTGCCCATTTGTAAGTAAATAAGCATTAGTAGTATTAGTAGTTACAGAACGGAGACAGAATGAGAGAAAATAGAAAAGACAGACATGACAGTTTTGCCATTTCACTCTTCATGTAGTGATGTGTATCTAAAAATAGCATCTGTATAATCTGCTCCATATAGGAGTTAAGAGGACTTTTACCTTAAAAGCACCAAGATATAGTTTTTAAAAAGGAGTTTCCTTATGTATCCCTTTCCCTTGGAACAAATTATTTCAACATCAAACATGTATAGATAGGTTTTAATGTGTTTTTCATCTATCTCTGTTGTGGATTTAATGAATACAAATCATTTCAGCATCATAAATTCATGTTGTCATATATATTTATTTATTATTATTTTTTTACAGATTTAAGAATCAGCGTGATCTACAGAAACACACAGAGGTCCACAATGAGGGGTCGGTGTACCACTGTACAGTGGAGGGCTGTGATTATTTTTGTCACACATTCCCAACCATGAATCATCATTTCAAGAGAGTGCACGAGGTTTGTTGGCATCAAGCTCTGCTGTGATCTTGTTGACAGTTGCGATGAAGCTCTGTTATTGACACCATCGCATGGTTTTCACTAACAGGTTGGAGGAATGTCCAAATATAAATGCCATATCTGTGATAAGGTCTTCTCCTGGTGTTACACTCTCACACTTCACCTTCGCAAGAAGCATGAACTGAAATGGCCTTCTGGACATTCCCGCTTTCGGTAGGTCAAATAAGCCAATTAATGCTTTACTTTTCAGCCCTCAGGATGCACCAAATGTAACTCTAAGATATGTGAAAATAAATATCACATGTGTGGTTTTTCTGTGTTTTCTCCACAGATACAGAAAGGATGTAGACGGCTTCCTAAAAGTAAACATGGTGCGGTTTGAGACTGTGGAAGTGACGAAGGAGATCATGAAGAACATGGCCAAGAAACCTCAGAGCCTTCGGAAAAGTCAGAGAACCAGCAGTCGTAACAAGAGACCTGCAGTAACACCAGAGAGCGGCCGAAGCTCGCCTGCTGGATCCTCCTCGCCCTCCTCCAGCTCCTCGTCCTCGTATTCCTCAGAGCTCTCTGGAGGCGAGGATGTTTCGTCTCAGCCCAGCCCCAGAGGCAGCGACTCTCCTGTCTACTGTGTCATGAGTACCATCCCTCACATTGAGGATGAGCCCGGGGGAGTAGCTCAGGAGGACTGCGACACTAGTGGGACATCTGGAGCAGTTCAAGCCCTGACAGAGGTTGCGAGGGGCCTAGGCATGGATGTGGTGTGATTGTCCACCATGCACTGCACAATACAGCCTGATGGGTGTAGGCTCTTATAGCTATTATGCAATTAAATTGGTTTGCCTCTTTTAATATATTTTTGCAGTGGAGCTGTCAGTGAAGTCATCACTGGGACTATTTTTTTGAGCCAAAGCTTCCGAATGGTCTTCAGCGTTTTTAAAGTGATGTTACTTTTATTTACTGTCATCTCTGTTTTGGGACCACAATTTCATTATCGCAGCTCTTAGTAACTCTAATGCCTCAGCTGAGCTTTGTGATGTCTCGCATTTATATAAAATTGCCTGTAAAACATAGGTTAATGTTTCTGTGAGTTGACAAAGCTTACGTGAATGTGATGAGTTAAAAGCACTACAACGCTAGATCTATGAGATGTTATTCCCTACATGTTCTTAACACATCATGTTCCATTTTCTGTGATATTTCCATGATGTTTCCCTCACAGAAGATTTCAGATGATGTTTTTTTATTGTAGCCTTTGAATATTACTTAATTGTATTGTTTAATGCAGAAGTAAGTTATCATTGTTATACATTTTAAATACATTTTTTGATACAAAAGTATGCTTTTCTTGGTTTTATTTGTAGGTTACAGTGACCCCATGAAGTAATTAACTGCACATTTTAGATGTTACAAGCTTTTCCACCTCCAAACATGAAGTTTGATACCACCCAAATAATTCATAATCTGCCCTCGAGTCCATATCAAGATTTTAAACTTAACCTAAAAGAAATCACCAAGCAGCTTTCTCTTGTGTCTCTATATTTCTAATCATATAATCAAACAAGGGGTCATTGCAGTCAATTAAAAAAAAATTCAAGAACAATTGAATTAACATTCAAGAAATAAATTCTGTCAAAGTTGAAGACTGCGGTGCTTCGCTAAAGGGGCAGTCTGCTGATTTTTTTTTTTTTTTTTTTTTACATGAAGTAAGAGTTTATTTTATATTATTTATTTATGGAGACTCAACACCCCGTGTAGGACGCTGCCAGCAAGCTGGGATGAAGGAGATGACTCATGGTTGCAGAATGGCAGTGGTGATGTCTGCTGTGGTGGAGATGGTGGCTCTCATTACCTGAGCTCATAAGCTTCCTCCTGCCGAGGTAAGTGGTCTCCTGCTGCCTCATAGCAAGAGGGAAATGAAGTTGTGGCACTGACAAGGTGTGAAAAGCTTCTCTGTGCTTTTGTGCTGCATGAGGCGTCTTTATCACCTTGCAGCTATTTAGTAAATAGTCTCCTAGAAGTTGTCGTCTTAAGTTGTGATCCACTGTCTTGAATCCAGTCCACATTTGCTCCCACGAAGCAGTTTGGTAAGGATACATCTCAGCTCCTGGGTAAGAGACAACCCCTCTAGGAGTTCTGGCAACATTACATCCACTGCTGTAACAGTACAGGGCAGAGTCACTCATGTTCATATGTTGCACTAGCGTGGTGTGAGACGACAGATCTGTACGAGTTGTACTGAGCAGAGTTGGATCCGACTGGTCGTCTACGACTTCCTGCTTCACCCTCTTCATGTTAATGAAGCTGCCACACTCGAGCGGCCTTTTCTTGTCATGTGAGACTGTGTCATGTCTGCTGTTGAGTTCAGGAGTGACCACTGTGTGACTCTGTGACTTTTCTTTAAGAGGTAAAACATTCGAACAGGAGTACAGCTGGTGATGTCCGTGCTCCTCCTTCTCATCCATTTTCTCTTTTAGATTCAGGAGCTGTCCCAGTTTCTCCCTCTTGGTGGTATGGATGTGGCAAGATGCTGTAGATGATGTGTAAAGGTCAGAGGGAGGACTTTTTTGGAAGTGGCTCCTATTCTCTGTTGTTTTTCCTGTTTCACTCCTTTCACCAAATGCTGACTGTCCACATGTGGAATCTGAAACGGAGAAAAAGATCATCATGATTGTCTGCTGCTAAACTTTCTGTATTTCTGACATTATTGTTCTTGGACTTGCCTAGATTGGGCTGTATGCAGGAGTGCTGGTCTGGGTCCTCATGTTGCACCATTTCAGGTAGTCTGGTGGTCAGTTCTTGATGGAGACTGTCAGGTTTTGGCTGCATTTTCTGTTAAATGATATTATCAAATTAGTTTTGAAACCAGATACAAATCTGCCAGTGCAATATGATATATCATCAAAATCCCTCCTCAGCGTAGAATTGCCTGACATTTTGAGGTGTTGTTAATTTAATGTTTATATTGTTCATACATACTGCTTTTTCTGTCCTGATATTGACCTACACTGGCAACTGAAAGACCTAATATAAAAAATACAATCCGAAAAAACATTCAAATACTATCATAATTTAGGTATTTGATCACATTACAGCTTAATTTATGTAGACGACGGACAAAAATACAAAAATCCAATTTGATTGACTTTAATTTCACACACAAAACACCACATTTAAAAAAAAAAATCAACCTGTTTATATGACTAAAATATTGATGCATTTAAGTATTACCTTGAGTTGCTTATGGTAATAAATTTGCCATGCTATGCAGACATGCAGTGCACTCCACCTCCCTCGTTTCTGGAAAATAAAAAGTATTTTACAACAAATTAGGTGATTACTAAGCTTCTTTTAATTAAAATCATTCTAATAATCACCTGGTTGCATTGACTTACAAAGAAGCGATAAAAGGAAAATTAAGTTTTACTGAATCTTTCTAACTTCAACTGTTATATTGACATGTCTTGTTCTGAATGATGCATCTTGGACGTACTGTTGACTTGAAGGACTTCTGTGTTGCTCTGCGGAAAGCAGTGACGGGAGTTAAGGAGCATGGCCTCGTTGTTCCTCTCAGAAGATGCTGGATGAACTGTAAAATGAGGTAAAACATGACGTCTTGAAACTATTCTTGGTGGTTAAGTGGCAAGAAGATAAAAATGGAAGAGACTGAGTAAAATAGAGTGAAATGACTCAGCAGAGATAACACTGAGCTGGTGAAAGTGAAAAAACATCTCCTTACATTACTGTCTTGAGCTCTCATCATAGCTGGAGCAGGAAGGCCAGTAGAGGACTGATGAGGGATAGGAGTGAAGGCACACTGGTGAGTGTACTGATGCATGTGTTTGTGCTGATGGACCACGGTGTGTGGAGATGTGCTTTTGAGTCCTGAGCAGGAAGTACAGTATGTTCTACAGGAAAAATCACAAAAGATCATCAGTGGGTTTGTTCCTGGCATGAATGAGGCTGGTTGAAGATGCGTTGAAGTTCAAACACACCTGGTTTGAAGTTAATGTTGGATCTTAGTTCACTGGCAAGATGGAGGTTTCCAGAAGAGAGTTAGCAGACCAGCCAGGCAGGCAACAACAGATTCTTGATGTCTTCTGTATGACACAAACAGTGTGAATCAGTGAACATTCAGTGAAACATAAACACAATACAATACATTGTTTTGAGACATGCATATTGTATGATATACATCTTAGGCAATTTGCCTTGCAAATGACAGTATCTTGTTAGATTGCATTACTGGCGATAATCCCACTGAGGCATTCAATGTGCCAATCCATTTAATTAATTTAGGATCCATCTGTTCCAAGGACACATAATGCTGTTAGTGAATGGGGAGCAATGTGATGTGCAATATGTGAATATAAACTTGAGGAAGAGCAGGCTAACATAACATTTGTCTCTGCAGAGGCAAGCCAATATTTAGTAAATCTTACAAATACGGAGAGAGAAAAAACACAACTTCCAAAATAAGCTAGACAAAGACAACATAAAGACAGTTTTAAGGATCTTGTTTGCAAAAAATTAAAATATTTATTGAAGCTTCTGATCATTTTCTGTTCAACTGTTGTTTTCCATTTTGTAGACATACAGGGCTGCCTTAAAATACAACATGATGAATATCTTCAAAAATGATGTTGAAACAATGCTAGATCATTTCAGAAGTTTCTCAAAGATCACATTTATTACAAGACTGTGCTGGGTTACATTTGAATTTATATTGGGTTCTGTGTTTTCAGCCACAAAGGGTAAATACTAATTGTAAAACATCTTTGGCTGCATTTACATGAAAGGAAAGAGTTGAGTCGTATCTTTGTCATACCTATCTTTGTCATATGTTTTTCTATAAAGCATGGTGCAGATTTAGCTAAGATGCCATTTCTCTAGTGTTGTTTGTGCCCCTTTAACCTTTATAGGCTGTGGCAATCCAATAGCCTGATCCCTCCTTTCACATAGAGACAAGATTAGCTGGAGGTTACACATCTTATGTTCTCTAAATTTCGTCCATGTCAGCGTGCCACAGAAATCTCTTAATCTCATAAAGGAGTTGTTTGTTAGGAGCACAAACAGAGTGAATGAGGCATTGGAAACAGCTCACTCACTCTGAGGGCATTAAGAGTGCGGGAACTCGCTTTAAAGACAAAACGTGCTGCTTAAATAATGCATCAACTGAACCTTATACTTAAAAGTCTTCATAGATGCACTGGTGCTTTTTGATTCTCAATAGTGGTCGGATGTCAAAAGTTAGATAAAATAAAGATACAATTCATATTTAACACTTTTACTAAAGTAAGAGTAAAACACAAACAAATTGCCAACAGAGCTTCTATGATTCATTGACTTGAATATTAAAGTATATATTCAAGAGAAAGATTTATAACTGATTTATATGCACATTTTTATGTGAAAATAGAAGAAAATAGCTTTGTAAATATACATTTTTCTCATTTTCTTTAAGTGTAATGAACTGAATGTTTTGGGGTTTTGGGCTATTGTTATGGTTAGCCTCCATCTCATTATTTAATGCTGCAGTATTTTCTCGTTCTGACAAACTCAAATGCATATATTCTGTAAACATGCTCCTTACCTGTGTGATGAGATGAAATCTCTTGACCTTCTGATATTTGATTATCCGATGAACAAATCTGAGCCCCTCAAAGCCTGTTTATCAACAAACAAAGTAAATACATCCAAAGTAGTACATCCTTTCTTATATTAACTGTGTCGATTCAGTCAGCCAACAGCAGAACGAGTCCAGTACGGTGTCCCTCTGCAGCTCTCTTACAGTGACTTCAGTTCAGCATGGACCAGACCACCTGTTGCTATGAGTCAGTGTCAGCTGTGTGCTGTACCTGATCAATTAGTGTTACTTACCAACACCAGGAAAGACCATTAACTACTCCTAATTGCTTACAGTAATCCCATCAGCCCCCTAAACCCTTCTGATTCAGTTTAGACAAAGACAGCTTATGTGGCAACAGAAGGGTTTTTCTCAACAGGGATGCTGGAGAGAAAATGAAAATCTGACATAAATAAGTTGTAACTTACACAGCCTTATCTGTACAGTGTAAACAAACCTTTTTTTGTACTATGTATTGATAATTATTTGGGGTCCACTCAGTGGAACTTTGCTACAACTCTATTGTTTTTGTTATATTAGTCCTCTTAAGATTTTTCTCCACTGAAACTGTTTGTGCAGTAAAACCTTGGCTATAAGACCTGGAAACACCAAAATTGGCAGGTGGGTTGTAAACGCTGTAATAATCAAGTTTATGTTTTTGCAATTATCTTGAAAACAGCATGGCCTAGAGTCAAAATCTTTTCATCATTTTAATCTCCCAATTCATCTGCATCTTTGCTCCAAAGTCTTCTGCTCTAAAATGTCAAGTTTTGCGACTTTTTCTCAATTTCTCAAAATCCCATTTTCAACATTTTGTCAGAAACCGATGGGCCAGTCGTCCCAACACTGAGTCATGATCATCTACAGACTTCACTGATCTTAAATTGTTGAGGCAATTTTGATGCATCAATCTATTTTGAAATTATACATTTTTTTAAACCTGTCTTTAAGCTCAATTTTACATAAATGATCATAAATCAAAATTGGCTTTAACTAGTGAAACCAAACATAGCGCACATGTTCGGATGCTAAGCCTGAGCTTCACTGCGCAGTCTTGGGATATTCTGCCACTGGGGGGCCCCACAAATGCGAAAAGTTTATAACTTGTAATTAGCTGCATGGATTTGAGTGAAAAATTTCCCAACTGTTCTGTGGTCGTGTTCAATTCATTGTATAAAGTGTGGTCATGATTGCTGAAAAGGAAAGTGGCTTATAAGCATAAACTCATGTTTTCATCGATACTGCAGTCATAACTTCCAATAATCACTTAAGTTTCACCGTAGGTCAGTAGGCTATATCTGTGCAAGTCTTCATTCATATGCTACCAAAATTAACATCAATTGACATTTTTTAGATAACTTCAGAATTTTATCACCAACATTTTCACTGTTGTAAGCATTTTAAATTTAAATAGACAAAAATACCCAGTTTTGCATGTGATGTCATTGCCTCAACTTGTGAGAAAGTGTGGAAAACCATGTGTCCTCAGAGTGAGGGGACACATGGTCAGAGCAATGAGAAAGTCACTTTCTCTGTGGATACAAAGGTTATGAGTTCGGATCTCAAGGTGGCCAAATCCTACTTGCCAACAATGTAGCATGTAGTTCTGTTAGGACCCTTAATTCATTTCAGAGGGCAGAATAGATAGGTAGTCTTAAACTTATTTTCAGTCTGCACATGTTCATGCACATAGATGTCATATAGCATTAACATTTTACCTTAATTCTAATTTAATTCTGCTCACTAGTGTGTAATGTACAATGTGTCGATATGTCAATTCTACATACAAAAAATACAGGATGTAATTGAAATTAAATGCGTATTCCGGATCTTTTTTTTTCATCCTACCCTCTTAGTTACATTGTCAAAATGAACTACTTGTAAAGGCAGATCTGTAAAAGAAACTCATTTGAGCTACACAGCAGCATGTGGCCACAGAGAAGCTCACACACTGACACAGATGGCACTGATCATAATCTAACAGAACCTGTTTGCTGGCTACAAACACACCAAATCCTGATACATCCACAATGGGTTTCACGTTTAAATGTTTCCAAATACTGGAACAGATTTCTTTTTAATTCTGTGATTTGGCACCAGCTGAGCTCGTTGTCCTGGGTAGCCCCAGACGAATTGGGCTCTCCCTCCATTGTATCCCATTAAGCAGAACATAAGACGCTGATTGGATGAGACTTTGGGATGACATGTTCTCCTTGATTAGCTAATTCCATTCTCGCTAACCATCCAAATCCTGTTAGTATGGGCAGTTAAGGTTGCTGCTCTGTCGAGGAACGGTGTTCATCCGGCCATGAACAATTAGGCCGAACCTTTATAACCCACAATTCACTGATGTGCCAAGACTAATTAGACAACTTAAAGCAACTTCCCCAACAAGGAGCTACAATGGAAGTTATTGTGGGCTGATTTTGGTCATGCACAGCTATTATTATTTTTATTTGAATTTTATTTGATAGGAATGATGTAATTTAACTTAATTCCAATACAGATGCATAGAGCATAGAGAAAATATACAGCTTTCATTATCATAAAACCACAATACACTACAAATACAATATAAGACACACACACACACACAAACCTAAGTCATACAAAGTACAATTAGCTAAAAATGGGTACAGCTCTGGTTTGCTTTTAGCCAGCACCTAACCCTTAAAATGTTAAAAATTAAATTTTAAAATCTTATTTTTTTCTTTCATATATTATATCTGGAATTAATTTGATTTCAGTTAATGGAGAAAGCTGAGTGTCCAAATTTAGATCTCCAAATCCTCCTTTCCTAGAAATTTAGACTCCTAGTTTATCCGTTAATGTCTTGTCTTTGGATTTATCTGGAAAGAGGCTCTGGGGCTAAACTGTTGATGCATTTGAAAACTAATTTGAAAAAACAAATTTGCAACAAATTAAAAGGTAAATCTAAATCACACAATTACACATGACTAGATCCCATCTATCAGGCTGATATTATCTGTATATTTAAGCTTAATGCCGACAGATCAGTGCCAGTGTACATATTGGCTGATGAGTTGCAAAAAATGACACAGGAGATATGTTAAGAGGTTATTTAGTAACAATGTTGCCATTTGTTTATTTTCAACTGTAAAATGTATCTTGTAAAATGGAAGGGATTATTATCAAAAGTGTGAATGTGAAAATAATAAAAGTATTGTCTGATATTTTATTATACTGTATATCAATATCAAAAATTCATCATCACTCTAGCTTTTTAAGTGACAAAAATCAAATAAGTATATTATAGAATACTCATGCAAATGTTAACTAGTGAGAAATGTTACTTTTTTCTGCAAAGGTGGATGCCAGGTAAAATCAGAACTTTTTAATGTGCAGTGAAAGTTTTCCTTCCCACACTTTTTGTTCTTGTGTCCTGTTAAAGATTGATCACCATCATCGTAACCTGAGTAATATACGTCTGAGACATCAATTCTTTGGCTTCATTATTCAAATAGAAACTTCTATGTCTTGTGCAGCGTTTTCCTTTCTTTTTTTTAGAAAGTCTCTGCATCTGCAATGTTTTAAGGGGAATCTCACTGATTTTACATGTCAAAGGAAACTTACTAGACATTTTATAGTCATATAAATTCTTCTGTGGCTCTCGAGATTTGTCAAGCCTGAAAAAAGGACAAAACTGACACAAGCGACATGTTTTTGGTAGTCTTGGCTTTGAGACTAAAAATTGTGCTTGCGTTACAAACTAGAGTTTGACAAACTGCTGTGACCCAGGTCCATACTACACACAAATTCTTGTTTAGGTATATAAAGTGTTCACTCTGGAAAAGTGACATTTTTTCTCAATCAAGTTAGTATGTATACTTAAAAAAATGCTTGATGTGTGTGCTGTTGGTTATCACTATTGTCTCACAATGCATTGCAATTCTCAAAGGAAATGGAGGAGCAGCTCATAGTTTCAAAGAACTTTTTCCTTTTTAATGAATGTGAAGTGGTAAGAAAGCTACAGGAAGATAGTTTGGTTTTGTATTTAAAAAAAGTTGTCTAAAATATTTTATATACAGTATATTTATTTTGTTTAATTAGCAGTGACACTCTGAAGTTGTAGATTGATCAATTCATATTCTCCTGTAAATAATCTGTATACAACCTACATTAAAAGACAGTATACAATGCAGATCAGTAATAGCACATACTGTGTATGATTAGTATGTAGTAGGGTATTAGGGCATTTGGCATTGAGAGTTTAATAGAAGATGCTACCAAATTGCATTATGGGAAGTGTAGGATCCAGTGTTTTTGAAAAAAAAAACAAAAACTGGCATTTAGAATCTTAAACCTCCAACTTTAAAGGTAAGAACAACTTTATCACTGGCGAAATATTTATCTACTGACAGGTGTTGAAACCTGTCAAAAAAAAGAGTGAACAAACACAAAAAGGATAATGTAGACGCACTTTATTCCTAAAACAGAAGCTGCACCATCAGTAGCGGCACACAATTATATGTACACATATACACACACAATTACCTAAATCTGTTATATAAAATATATAATCTGACAATGTACCTTTTAATTCCTCTTCAGAGCTCATTGAGTTACTGTGCGAGAGACTCTGGAGCCAAAGCAGACAGAGAGGTAAGTCTCATCCACTCATTGGGTGGGACGCAAATGCCCAGGCCAGCTTTTACTTCATTTTTACAGCGTGGCAATAAAAAGGTCTGTACCCTTTGAAAAAATAAGATTCTAAAAGCAATCTACAGCAAAATTCACTTGAACAGGTTTTTCCGTGTTGTAATTGAGAAAATTACACTTTTTAAACCAATTCCTTTACAGTGAGATGTACACACCCTCTAGGATTTGTAATATATAAAAGATATTAAGCATTAAAAATTCCACATTTAAAAACTTACAATAAATAATATATGCAGGCATTTCATTAAGATAAAATTTCATAGATTGCAATCTACAGTCATTAAAAAGACAATTTATTCTCCTTTATGAAACCTCCCTTGATCATCCAAAATGCTAAAATGGATTCTTGGCATCTGATTGATTGATTGGTTGATTGGAAACTTCCAGTCAGTGAGTCAGTGTTGTGTGTGAGATACACCAGGGAGGAGGAGGAGGAGGAGGAAGAAGAGGGGAAGCTTCCTCCACGTTTGCCCTGATGGAGTGCGAGGTCCTTTGAGTGTCGGGGATCCATCGTAGCAGGAAATCCACGATTTGACTGATCAAATCTCAGCAGTTTGATCCCATTAAAGAGTTCAGAGCATGTTCATGATAAAGTTGTACATCTGGGTGAGCACCACAAAGTGAACGGGCAGACAGGATCGCCGGTCCTGGGTTGCAGGATCGCATGTCAGCCAGGAGAGGGCGTTGTATTGCTCTAGAACAAATCTGTCATACAGGAGAAGAAGGAAAGTTGGAAACATGTCTTTTTAAATACACAACTCTCAAAAGCGTGCAGACTCTTGTGATCTAAGCAGTGTACCTGAGCACATCAGAGGTGTGGTTGGAGTCCAAGGGGTGGGAGTGTTTACTGTGCAGAAGCTCGTCTGATTGGACTGAAGACACATGCAGGTGCAGAGAGGCCTGGGAACAGAAAATATGAAGATACAATTCAAATTCAGGTCACCTCTTAGTACCAAGAGCTTTACATAGATAGAGACCTGAAGCATACCACATTTACAAATCATTTAATGTGTTGTCTTATCACTAGCGCAAACTAGAAAATTAAATAAGCAACTATTTTGGTAATAAATTAATTGAAAAGTGATTTTCAAGCAAAAAATAAACTCCCTTATTTCTGCTTCTCAATAGTGATGATTTGCTGATTTTCTTTGTCTTATGCAATGATAAATTGAAAATATTTGTACTTTTTGGACTATTGATTGGACAAAAGTAGTTTTAAGAAGTTAGGACAGACAGTTCAACAGACATTATTCAGTATTTTCTGACTTTTTTGGTCAAATTAGTCAACAAAATGCAAAGTGACAGTTTCTCTTGCACACAGGTGTATCCGGAGCTCTGCAAAACTTTAAAACGCGCCCGTAATAATCTACCTTGAGGAAGAGTGGGCACTGGTTCTGGGCTTGAGGGCAGGCTGACCAGAACCAGTCAGGCAGTGGTCCAGTCTTGGCTGTGGAGACAAAGTAGCCCAGAGCCATCGGCTGCTGCAGGATGTTCAGGGCCTCCTCGTGGGACTCCATACGATCTGCACTCTGGCCCTGCAAGACAACATTGACTACATTTAAAAAACAGAACGACACTTGCTCTCTACGACATGCATTTTGGGTTAAAATAGTCTTGTTGGGTCAATGTCATGTTATTTATATCGCATCAAGTCAATTTTATTTATACGTTTATTTGCGCCAAATCATAGAGCAGGTCTAGACTGTACTCTTTAATTTACAGAGATCCAACATTCCCCCTTGAGCAAACACTCGGTGACAGCGGTAAGGAAAAACTCCCCTTTAACAGGAGGAAACTTCGAGCAAAACTAGACTCTCGGTGGGCGGCCATCTGCCTCAACTGGCTGAGTAAAGTTTGGGTATTAGTGAATAGACAGTCTGAAAACGTGCTACTAATTCCTGTTTTACTGGTGCTACTTTAACCACAAAAACTCTCGGGGGAGGGGGGTTGGGGATAAGAGTTTATTTTTCCTAACTCCAGGAGCAGTAATGTTACTGTTACCCTAAGTGTGTTATTTCAAACATTTGTCAGAGATGTTGCTTCAGGTGCCTGCAAAATGCGATTCAGTTTTGGCACATTGTGCTCCACCTGAGGCTCACCAGGTAAGATTTTGAAATTGCTTTATCTTAATTAATAATGGAAAAATACAATTTTGACACTAAATTGAAAACTCTACTGTATTGAAAAACAAACAAGAAAAAACTGATGATGATGTGCTGATCTGGTCAATTATGAGAACAGTGAAACTGTGTTTTGGTTCCTCATGTTGGTAAATTATCTTGACTGACCTTGCTTCCATCTCCCCCCTGGTGATAGTGGGACCCAGGAGAATGAACTGGGGATGTGGTGGGGGAGTTGGGCAGGATGTTGATGAGGTCGGGATCCACCATGTCATTGTCAAACAGGTCAAAGATGCCCATTCCATCAGAACCATCTGCAGAGAGGAACAGGCAGAGAGCTCAGGGTTTGTTTGTGGCTGAACTGTAGCAGGTGTTTATCTATAATTCAACAACTCGTACACAAGACTTTGTGCGTTTCTAAAGAGGCAGTGTCAGTGTCAGTACGTACCAGGATTTATGGGGTTGAAGTTGATGTCGATGGGCTCTGGAGTGTTAGTGTTGACCTGCACCATGGCTGAGGTGGGGAACACCAGGATGTGTGTGCAGGAAGTGTCCTGAGGTGTGCTCAGCTGCGACGTTTGCATGTTGAGTGTAGTGCTGCGTCCAAACACTGAACCTGTTGACACCGAATCTGAGACGAGATGGGGGAGAGATCATCATTATGACATTGGCGTGACTGAAGTAAAAACTTTTTGTGACAAAGTCTGAACAACCAGTTTACTGTTTTTCATTTGGTTTTACCTGGCATGATGACAAATGAACCTTGTGGCTCCATTGCAACCAAACAGGCGCTAAGGATGCTGGGTGTGTCCGCAGCAGAGATGCCACACATCCTACATGACTCCTTCAGACGTTTACTTAAGGACTGCAAGTTCCTCCTGCTCAGCAGAATACTCCAGTCTGAAACATGAAGGAGATGAGAGTACATTAGCGCGTCTTCGTAGATAAAGCGATAAACTGTATGCTCAAACACTGCAGATGTGTGTACCTCTCAGCTCGCCGTGGCCCATTCTACCGAGCCGTCCGATCACCACTCTCCACGGCAGCGACGTCACTTGCACCAGGCCGAGACACCACTCCCACAACTTCTGCAACCCCACTCGCCTGGCTGAGCCCTTTTTCCTGCGAGCCCTGCAACAAACACAACACATGTAGTTTGAATACAGACACAACTTCATCGATCGGTATCTCAACTTGCTTTATAGCGATGCACCGACTGTGTGTTCGGTTACCTGTTTGGGACATCGATACTAATGATGCATGTCTCAAGCAGTTCTCCATGTTGGTCAGTGCAGGAGGCCAGCAGCCAGCGCTGGTCATGGGACAGACAGTAGCCAACAAACAGGACGTTGTACTTCTGAGACGCCTCGCCGAACGTCTCTCCGAGCTCGGTCTGCTTGTCTTTCACTGGAGCCAAAATGAAGGGCGGCGTATACAGACGCAGACACTCGGGCCTCTGCACAAAGAGCAATCGTTATTAGTAAATTCAACAACACTGCATTGGCTGGCTTTCTTTACAACGAGTCACGCAACTTTCAGATATATTACCTCCGGGTTCTTGAGTGCCATGTCGATGGCAAGACCGGGGCCGAAGCCTGTCAGAGCCTTGAAGTTGGTGGAGTTGGGCAGAGGCCGACGACACTGAGTGAACACGGAGAAGGCCAGGGACTTGAGGTGCTGGCCGTAGAGGTGGCGCTCCCCGCTGTGCACCGGCTGCAGCAGATACTGGCAAGGAACAATCTGACAGGAAAAAGAAATAAATAGTGGTATTTTAGACAGACTTCTGATATTCTAACTTTAGGTTTACTTTAGGATAGTATATTATTTTAACTGAATCACTGCTTTACTGAACACAATATGACCTAAAAACTGAATTAGTAGGAAAAATGAACAACTTATCTAACTAAGAAGCATGCATGTTGTGATTCATACATACACTTAATGCGTGAAATCAAATAATAGATTTAAGCTGTATTATATTCTAATACAAGATGCACCTTTAGAGTAAAGGGATATTTCACCTGTTCTATTCTGTCATTGCTGTCCTAATGCTGAAAGCATTAACACCTTTACAGTGTTTCAGAATTCCCTTTGGAATGTTGATGCAACCTTGTGTCACTATATCACAGGCGTTGCAGCTACCACCTCTTTAAAATCGCTGCTAATTAGTCCCCTGGTCCTTCTCAGCTCCCTGTGTGTCTGCTGGTAACCTGCTCTGTCGTGGCTAAAATAGCAAATCATATCAGTCCAAACACATCACTCACAGCTCAGCAGCAGAAAGACTACTGAATGTGTGAGCTACACGTGTCCGTCTGGTTGTACTGTGATAGACTTTGAAACCTTTGTAATGTTGCCTGTACCTGTACTGAGACAGCATTTCTGATGTGAGCAGGAAGGAACTGCAGCATCTCCATGTAGCAGCGCAGTAGGCCCAGTGTGTAGGTGCTGGAGTGGACCTCTCTGTCTGCGTCTTCGTAGCTGAAAGGGTCCACGATATACACCACGATGGCAGGTGGGTAAGACACAGCGTGCGACTCTCCGTCTGTCGGCTTGCCCACTTTGTCTCTTTCCATTGTGCTGTTCAGAAAAAGCAGAAACTTACTTAGCAGGCCAACTAAGCACATAGAGTAATCCTAACTAAAACTGTTCATACTACTAGTGTGCATACAACACAAATAAAAATATTAACCACAGACCCAGATGTCACTATACAATTAAAAATCATCCCGTATTTCTTTGAGCTTTGTCACTACGAGAAAGTTTTGAAACAGACAAAACGGAAATAAAGTGCAAACATATTATTATTGGCAACCCGTGCACGTGGATTCAATTTTCTAACATCAGCCCTGCTTGATGTAAACTAGTGTCAGCATATCTGGCTGAGCTGTGGCTCAGTCACGCCTCTGTTGTGGTGTCCACAGGATATGTTTTAGAAGTGAAGCGTCCATTTCTTAGCAGCTACATTTAAAATGTGGGTTCAGAGTTATTTTGCTCACGTTTTACAACCTGTAAAACGTTATTATTGAAACCTGTATTTTTGGTTCATTTCGTCTGACAATGTTGTGATTTTACTAGCCGCTCAGCAGCTGGGTAATGACTGCTGGTCAACATAGTATTCATGAGCTGTGATCAAGTTTCATACTTGTTCCGTTATCTAACAAAAAGGAACAGAAAAATACAAGTTCAGTTTAAATCATTTGAAGTCAGTTGTTTATAAAGTAGCTAATCTGATCATTTCATACTTTTCACCCTCTTCATGCTTTATATTTGATGAGGCTGAGTTCACAAAGTTGAATCCACAGGCACGTTTTGCCATTCTGTTTACAAAATTTACTGGTCTGTTCCCTCAGTTTATTAGTATGTTTCCATGGATTTCTGGATATCCTACCATATGACCCTGTAATAATGTGTTTTCAGCACAAAAAAAAAAAGCGAACAGAATTATCCCTTTTCCAGGGTCATAACACACAGTGTATATTGCCTTTCACATAGTGAGTGGAACTCACTAATAGGATGTAGTATTGAATTCATAAACACTTAATGTTTGCAGAATGCATAGACACGTGTTGACTACCCAGCCAGAAAGGAAAACCTGCCAGCTGTTTATACAAACTGAACTATTATGTCATCTTTCGCAAATAAACAAACCTTAAACTACATTTTAAAAAAGACTATTAGGCACATTTGGTCACCAATAACAACTAGAACAACATGTATAACCAAACTAACATAGCATGTATGTGCAGGTAGGGAAAATCCTGAATTCTGTAATGTTGATGTTTGATTTTAAACAGTCGCCAATTGATCTTGTAAGAAATGAAACTACAGTTATGCTGATATTTTGCTTTGAACTCTTGATAACTTTTTTCTCATCTGTCTGCTGGCTGTCTCGAAGCATCACCACAGCTCAACCGTCACTTGGTTGTTTTGACTGTACTAATACAAGATAACGGTTAATTTACTTAAATGTGTCATAAGCGAAATCAGAGCAAATCCATATGCCTTTATCAGTATGACAGATTGAGACAAAAACAAAACAAGATACATCTTACGCAGATCAATATCTCATTCAGCAAATATAAAAGACAACTGTCTGACAGGGTCAAACCACATAAATCAAGATTTTAGTAAAAGATGAAAACTCTCAGACTTTGATCAATTGACTTTCATAGTGATAACGTACCTCTCTGGCGTCTCAGTGGGCACTTGTGGCTGGTTGGCAGAAGGTCCGTTTTCTGCCAGAGCTCCTGAGCCCTGCGGGTTTGACTGGGGTCCATTTTGAGACGTGCTACCTTGCAGCCCTGCTGTCCCAAACTGGGAGTAGGAGCTTGGCTTGGCTGTTGCCATTCCCCCGATAGTCTGGGATCCTGAGGATGAAGAGGGAGGGGTGCTGTTGACCTGGGCAGGCTGGGCAGAGCTGGTGCTGGAGCTGGTAGTGTTGGTGCTCTGGGGTCCTGAGGAGGTGCTGGAAGAGCTGGAGGTCTGGGAGGAGGAGGAGGCCACAGCAGGGCTGCGCTGGGACAATAGAGAGCTATCCAAAGACTGCTCTGACAGGTACGGAGCTGAAAGAGGTCACACAGGAAGGAGAGAAAAGTCATTTTATTTTTATAGATACACCAAGTGACCCAAGTTTGTGTTTTAAGATTTATGAGTCAAAATGTTACCTAGATCATAGCGGCACACTTGAGCAAAGAGTTTGAGCTTATTAAAGGCTTCATTGTTTCCGTCTCTGGCAGCCATCTTAAGAAACCAGTCGCTAAGGGGCTGCTCCGTCATGCTCCTGCCTTCTGTGGTGCCAACCTTCAGTATGCCCTCTGGGTGACTCTTACAGATGGGCCTGTGCTGCCCAAGCTGGCATGCCTGTCGAACAAAAGGAAGTGCATACGAAAATGAAACAGTGTGAATCATTTCTTCAGAGAGTGAAACTGTTTTTGTGGGCATGTCAGTACAAGAAAGATGAGTGTTCGCAACTGCCAGGTGCGTACCTCATACATAGCACTCAGATCTTTGAAGAAGGTCTTGGCTCTGCAGAGCAGGGCTTCATTTTCTGGGCAAATGACGACGAAACCCACGTCCCTCTGGGAACCGAAAGGATCCAGGAGAAGCTTCTCCCAGTAGGGCAGCCCAAAAGGAGACAGCACCACAAAATCATACTCATAACCGACCAAAAAGGTGGGGATGGGCAAAGGCTCAGGAGACTCATCTGTACCTGTGGAGAGAGGAGGACAGAGTTTAATCTTTGGCTCTCGCAGCAACAACGGCGTCAAATATCTAAATTTGTTTAAAGATCCGATTGATTCAGTATGCCTGCATCACACGTACCATAAGATCCCCTCCCTGCCATCTTGTGGAACTGTTGCCAGGTGAGCGGTCCCTGTACGCCCCATGAGCGCACACTCCTCTTCTTCTGAATGGTGTCCTGCAGCACAGGCTGGAGGGATAACAACACCCGCAGGACGTCCTGAGAGAATAGCTTGCTCATATCTGCTGCTTCAGGAAGAAGAACGAAGAAATAAGTTAACTTTATAAAGATTGAGGTTAGAAATGAAAAATAAATAAGAAATATAAGCTTGTGTTAAGAAGAAATAGTAATACAAAGATACATACATTTGCATTTTGGCCACTGATGAAGACAGGTGCTTTTCACTAGTGCTTCATCTACTTTGCCACCTGACATATTGTCCATGAACTGCCTGCCATGCTCCAGTGCCATGTAGCAGTCATTATAACAGTCTCTCTCTTCCACCCTCAGGAAAGAACTGGGGGTCGAGCTCGGTTTAGGGTACTCCACACCTGCCATAGGGGCAAAAGGGTTGGTGCACTGGTCCTGCAGCAGCAGGATCAGCTCATCTGGGGGCTTCTCCTTCAAACTGCCAGCCTTGTGTGTTGTGGAAGCTCGCAGCTCCTCGAAACTCCGCTCTGTATCCCGACTGGCGTCTGAGCCACGCACCACCACGTCCAGTTCGTCCTCTAAGAAGAGCCCGGCTGACTGGCCGAAGCGTCTATTGGCGACGGCACTGAATCCACATGTGCATGGGTACTGGGCTTCGCCGTTGTCCTTGAGGTACACGCCTACATCTGCCCCTCGGATGTTCATGTTGCAGACGCACACGCAGCAACTGTCGAAGTTGCAGTCCTTGAAGAGGTTCATGACTGACTCGGAGAGTATGAGCGTGACGTAGAGGCTGTGGGCCTCAGGGATGGAAGGTACAGTGGCCGGCTCCACGGAGCTGAGCGGTCGACAGGTGGAGGGCGTGGAGGCGGGGGAGTAAAGTTCAGAGTTGTCATACTTGAGCGAGCCCTGGACGCTCGAGGGGCCGCGGGGAGTCCGTGGAGTGCGTGGTGTGCGAGGCGTGGGCACGGAGAAACGTGGCGTGGCTGGGGAGGGAAGGATGCCCGTGCCGCTGTTGCTGGGTGGCGCACTGCTGGACATGAAGGGTGTGTGGGTCTGAGGGGTGTAGGTCTGACTGTAGTCTGGCTCCACACTGGGGACGTTACTGTTGAAGAGAGAATAAAAAATGTTTGTAAATCAACTTCAGATCATAGAGTTTTTACAGTTTTTAAATTTAATCTTAATTTAATTTATATCAAACATCTTACCCAATTTCTACTATTTCTATGATTATTATTGTTAGCTTCTATTAATACAATAAATATTACATTCATAAAGAATGGCCTTTTGGCCTTATAACAATTTACCAACTTGAAATGATGTGTATTTGTGTGATTAGAATATAGGCACAAATGTTGAACTGTTGTTAAAATATATACAGAAAGTAATATGTGCTTTCAAATGCTGAAGGCATTTATCAACTACAGCACATCAGCCATGACACACTGCCTATAAGATGTGGTGCATCGACGCCTGACCTGAAATGTAACCTCGGTAGGATAACATTTTGAGTGCTATGTTGGAGAGTTGTTGGGCGTTACTGATTTATGTTTAAGTGGCTGAAAAATAACTTGACAATCTTAATCATTAGGCTGACTAAATCGCTCCATAAAAAATAACCCCCTACCCCAATGCTCTGACATGAGCTGACTATCAGTGGGAAACACTGAGGCGAGTTATGTATTGCTGATATTCACCTGTCTTTGGTGAGGAGATTGACGTTCGTCACCGGGGGTATCAGTTCCATTTTGCCCAGGGTCCAGCTGGGTGTGTACACACAGTCTTCTGGCAGTTTGATAGGCAATAGACACTGGCTGGGTAGTGTCTTCAGAGGGGCGTACATGGAACAGCCAATGAAGGGTTGAGACGTCTCCGGCTTGTACACAAAGGAGAAGTCCTAAAAGCAGAGACATCAATCATAAAAAACAAAACAAAATCAAAAACACTGATGTAACAACATTTTCCACTTGCTCCATACTTGGCAGGTGTGTGATGTGTCATACCTTTATTTCAGATGGCTTCGGGCTGCAGAAACCCTCCTCCACCTCCATCTTGAAGTGGTTGTTGAGCTGGCTGCCATCCAACAGGGTGAGGCCCGCCCCTGCTTCCAGGCTATCCTTACTCCCGGAGTTCATGGGAGAGTAGCCCTGCTGCTCCAGGGAAGGCGGGGTGGGAAACATCTGGTGCAGGTCCGCTGAGCCTGGAGAAAGTAGAAAGTATTACTTCTCTTGAGGAAACACGTGTATGAAAAGGTTAAAAAGTATGATACGCAATTATTAACTGATGCTTAGAGTTCTTACTTATGCAAGACAGGGGGTCCAACGTGGCTGGTTTCGCTTCTTTACAGCCAAACTTGTCCTCTGTACCAACTCCAGCTCTTTTGGATCCAGGCTGTGCAGACAAGAAAAAAAACCCCAATATATTCAATATGCGTCATTCATTTCATTAAGTCATGTTTATCTGTAAAGCCCTATATTGCATACAATGTCTCAACAGGCTTTACAGGACAGCATCAGCAGTGGTACTTGTGTATATTTCAGATTTCTTTGATATTATGTAGGCCCTCAGAGTACAATTCATTCAGCATCTTCATTCAACATACATGTACTGATGCACTTAGCGCTAACTCATCTTCATCCGAGTTGAAGATTTTATCCAGGTCGCTGTAGGACACAGCCAAGTCGTTCTCATGGATGAGGCTGGTGGAGACTGAAGGTTTACTACCTGATGGACCCTGACCATCTGCATAACAAAACAAATCACAGAAGAAGGGTTTTTTGGTTAAGATCACATGACAAATTTTGAAATGCTAAATCTAACTTTGGATTTATTGATTGAAAAATAAAAAAGAAAAAAGACTAGGAATTCTCACCATCAGCTGATGTCCCAGTTCCTTCATCCCCCTGGGTCAAAAGAGGAAAAGATAATTGAAATTATTAGATCTTTTCATAAACTGGATCGTTTTACATCACTTTTTCCTCGATGTGATTAACTTCCTGCATGTAATAAGGCATTCCTTTATGAAATGTTAAAAATAAAACCTGCAGTAAAACATAAATAAAACCACAGGCATACTGTCCTGGTACATCCTTGTTGTAATGTCACTTTAATTTGGAGCCTATAAAGCTAAAGAATAATTAAGCACATCACTGTGTCACCTGCAAAGTTGTGAAAACTCAAACTGATAATAGTAAGTAAGAAATTAAGGGTCGATCAGAAAACCGTATCTGATCAGAATAATGTTGGTATATTGGTGTAAACTTTGCAGAATTGATATCAGGTTTGTTGGGAATCAACCTTGTGTTTCTTGTTTCCGTCTCTCTCAGCTCCAGGCTTGTCCTTCTTCTCAGTGAAGCTGAACTCTTCGTCTCCCTCTACAAAGGCATAAGGATCCGGCTCCTCGCCGTGTTCTCCGTCTCCTGTGGTGGAGGAAAGATGGCTGTTTCTCCGCTGGGCGTAAGTCTTAACCAGCTCCTGGGACACCTTCAGAGGGTGCGTGGAGCCTGACATCAACCTGCGAGGAGATTAGTAGTGTAAGGATTATCAGACGTATGTTGTTTGAATAATAAGCTGCAGTTTTTGTTTCCATGCAGGTGAGGATTAATTCTAAATGACTTACTCAGTGACAGAAACTACACTCTCTGTTCCTCCACCTCCTCCAGAATCATCTCGGATTCTATCCAAAGGTAGTTGGGGTGTCAGGAAGTTAGAGGCCTTCTTCCTGGGTAGGTTGAAATACTTCCAGGGGTTGTGGGTGGAATCCTCGTTGGGGTTGATGGCTGAACCGACAAAGATGGTTGGCTCCAAGGTTTCATTGAAGGCTGGCGGGAAAGGCAGAGGCATGGACATGTTCTCTAATTGAGGCTCCTCAGAAGAGCCCTTCTGTGGCAGCAGACAAGGCTCCACCGATGGGGGGTAGAACGGTTGGTGAATGGGGGTGGACGAGTTCTTCATGCCACCTGGAGTCATATCACCCTCTACGTGGTCGCAGGGATGCGGGCTGAGAGGAGGGGGAGGCGGGGATCCGACGAGGTCTGCGGGGGGCCCGTGCGTGTGCAGCGTGGGGGCTTTGGAGGGCGCTGTGTCCACGTGGTGCAGGCTGGGATATGAGCCCTCCTCCTGCGTTCTTAAACAAAGTCTCTGGGTCTGTGGCTCCAGGGACTGCTCCTCGCTCACGGAGTTGCGGTGGTGAAAAGGCGTCTGCGGCCTCTTCTGCTGCTTCTCCCCCTTCTCCAGCTTCTCACCCAACTTGTGCTTGGGGGCTGGCTGGGCAGGCTGGCCTGATGAAGGCGGGTGTCCTGAGGTGCTGCTCGATCGCTGTTTCTGATTCTTATGTCTGGGTGAGAAAAACAAAAAAAAAAATGCTTATAAAAAGACACTCTTTTAATTTAAAAACTAATATCTATAGTAATTTGTAAATGCTTATCACTCCACATACCTTGAGCAATTGCAATGTGGCCTGTGAGTAGGCTCCACGAAATCCCAAAGTCCACTTTTGTCTGACTCCTCCTCACAGGTCCCATTGGTCAAGGTAGTAAACTTCCTCCTGTAATAAAAAGGGCAGATAAACATTTTATCAGATAATTACTATTGGAAATGCTAATTTTGAGGTGGAGGAAAAAGCTCTTAACATACTTGTTCCCTGTACGATTTATGTTATACTCCTGCCACACTGACTCCACCATCTGGCTGGCCAGCCTGCGAGGGATTTTCCCCCCATGAAGACTGTTGTTAGAGCTGTAGCCATCGGATGCAGCGGACAATTTTAGCCACCTCTGCGCAGGCTGATAATCTATAAGGGAAGGTAATATAAACCACAAGTTCAATATAATTCCACAAGTTTATTGTTGAGTATCACATTCTAGTAAACGTGCAGCTGGAAGTCTTACCGGTCTGGGCCTCCTCTGGTGACGTTGGAGGAGTCAGGGTGACAGAGGACATGGCAGGATCTCTGTGAGCAGCCTGGCCCTGCTGAGCACCGCACAGGCTTCCTGAGGTGTTGGCTGAGCCCTGAGGGACCACAGCAGGGAGGTCCGACAGGGGGAGAAGCACCAGGCAGGAAGGGTAAACCATCCTTACTCCCGCTGGAACCGAACAAACAACAAACATTTATATTTCAAAATCTTATACCTGCACATAAAAGGTGCACAGAAATGTTTTGGTCATGCTCTTTGCAATGTAAATGTGATAATATTCATTTAAATATCTAGATAATTCATTATCCTTATTCCTGCACTATCATGGCTCTCTGGAGGTTTTTCATGGGCCAAATGAATGTCTCAAACATTTATTTTCTCGATTAAAAGTACTTAACTTCACGATATGGCTATAGATATTATGCTATGTACTGTTAAATACCATAAAAACAGAAGTATTTAAATTGCTGGATATTGCTGCAGCAAAACCTTTAGTGTCTTATTCTGCATTTCTATCATTCTCCTTAACTAACTCGGCCATTTTCATTGCTGTTTGTGGGAATATACAGACACAGATGGCTGGAGGAGACAACACAGACTTTCATTCATTTTAATTAACACTTCTGGGCTCTGTTGCAACCATGCACTGATCTCTGGTCCATCATAGCATTAAAGGTTAAGGCTGGTGAGATTGTATATTTTTGTTATTGTTAATAAATCCCTCGAAAAAATAAAAATCAAGTTGAAAATACTTTCTGACTCTTCCACCCTGCCAAAAATACAGAATATCACCAAACTTTAACATTCACCAAATATACAAAGTTTAAGCACAACTTTCTTCATGTTCTGATGCCTTACCAACAAGGACCTCCACAGCTGCCAGGGAGTCGTCCTCCCAGTCTGTATCCTCCATCTTGTCCTCTTGGACCTCCTTGGGATTGGGGCCGATGGGGTAAAACTGCCGCCACTCCTCAATGAGCTTCTGAGTTGGGTGGTCTGACATCTTAAAAGCCTGGCCTGTGAGGGTCCCGTTCAAGCCGTACGGGCTCAGGATGACTGGGGAGAGGGAGTCACAATACTTATGTAGTACAGCTCCACTAATAAACCCATGAAAACATGTACAAACAGCATGTAAAACATTACTATCATGCAGAGCCGGTGAGCTCCTTCTTACCTTGTAAGGGGCTGGAGCTCTGCTGGGCGAGGCTGAGGTGCTCCTCGCTGAGTCGCTGAAGAGGCTGATGTTGAGCAATCTCCACACTCGTGCACACGTTGCTGTCACCGTGTACGAAGAAGGTGAACGCGCATGACAGGTGCTCGCTGCAAAGTGTGTCAAAGATACATTGAGACATTTTAATATTTGGAGGGATTAGTCTGAAAGCAAAAACCACATCATTAAGAAAAAAACAACAACTTTTGACTTAAGCCGCAAATCGTCGTCAGCACCGAAAAGCTAATGTAAAGACCTGCAGGCTATTTAGGTTATCAGTGTGCTCTCCATCACCCATTGTTAAAGTATGACTCAAGCGGGGATTGAGAAAGGTGAAGAAGATGTGTGAAATACAATTCCTTGCATAGTTGGCAGCGCACTTTAAATCTATATCATGCTCTTAGGTGACAACTGTTGCTTCCACACATTTTGGGCAGAGACACAGGGGCCAGCTAAGACCGCCAATCAGACAGTGCAAATAAAACACACACACACACACACCACAGTTCGAACTTTTATCAAACCTTCTAGCGACACACGGGTAAAAAATATGTGTCAAAAATAAACACAGGAGATTATAGCAGCCCTGAAATGTTAAAACAATATTCATCTTTATTTTCTGACTACTTCTGGAAAGCCAGGCGGCTAAATGCACTAAAATAGTACTTGTTGACATGGTTGCTGTAAAACCACAGTGCAGACTCAGCATTTTCCAAAGACTGCCGTGTTTACCAGCCAGAGAGAGCAGGCGACAGCGAGACTGCCAGACTCTTCTGTTGGAGGTGCTGCCTCAACACACGCTTGTAGACATCTTTCTGTAAAAACCAGCGAGCAAGAAACCGCCTCTTGTTCTTTGCGACAACTCTTTAATATAGCTGCTGAACTGCTCTGAAACCATTGACGAGGCTGCCAGAGGGAACCGAGCCAAAGGGCTGTGCATCACTCACACACACACACACGAACACACACGAACACACACGAACACACACGAACACACACGAACACACACACACACACACACACACACACACACACACACACACAAAGCCAAAAAGCCAAGGCGCAAGTTAGCTCGTCAGGGAACTCCAGGATTCCCCCAGCCCCCTCTCATTCAGGAGCGAGCGGGGTGCTAAATCTATGTCACCCCCCCTTATGTATGAGAGGTGAGGAAATACAGGGGAGCAGAGCGCCGCTCTGAACCAGACAGATATTTATGTGCTGCTGCTGGTTCACCTCAAGCTTGTATTTCTACAACAACACTGACACAGACTAGTGTTGCTCTGCAGTTGGGGAAAAGTAGAGGAGTGGACATTAAACATTACCCTGGAAGTGTTGCTCCATTACATGAGAAAAAAAGAATGTGATGTAGAAATGACGCAACATGCTGATGATTATTATTTCATGCCTTTCCCAAATGAAACCAAGTGTGAAATGTGTCACGTTGACTACGCAATTAGATAATTGTAATAATCCTGCCTTATTCCTTTCACATCATCTGTTTTAATTCCAGGAAACCACATGTCCTGTATAAACAAATGCTCTATCAACTTAATTTTTAACTCAACTGAACTTAACCTGTACATCTACCGTATACAGAAATTAAATCAGAGCAGCAGATATGGTATCACAGTCAACAGTCTAGCGTCATGGTTACCCTACTTTAGAAAAGCCTAATGTCTATTTGCTCATGCTGTTTTTCCTGTGAGAAGATGATGTCTCATCCCTAGAAAGCAGCTATCGGCTTATAACAACACAGTTGAAGTGATACAGCTGCAAGCGGCGTTTCTCCAAAGTTGAATTCCAAAGGGAATTTTAACGATTAAAGGCTGTCAGAGGCCAGGAATTGTTATGGGAAGTTTAAAGCTCTGAAACTCCGACAACTTTTATAACAGTGAGAACATCTGCCCAATGAGGTTGTCCACTCTGCAGAACACACATGCGTAACACTCAGGCATCCATCCTTAACATTTCTTGAACAAGCTCTCTCAATACTCAGCTCACACATAATGCCGATCTTGATCAATACAAAACACAGACTTGTGTTCAGCCCTTCAGCACAATAAATACAATTCATGACATCTTGCTCTGCTGCTATTTAGTTTCAGTGGTTGCAGCTTCTTCTGTGTTCTGACGAAATTGTCTTGAGGAACATGCAAACTGGTCTTTTTTGATGCAGGTGGAAAGGATGTTCATGGCTACACACTGGTTGACACTGATAACACTGTTGCTACTCATTTAGCTGACCAAAGGTCTTTTATGCAATCCAAATAGTTTTTCTGATGCCTAAGCTTTTTGAAACTGCTACAACTTATGTCAGCGAGTCAGCATGTTTCATCACTGAACGTAATCTCTGTGACACAATTACTTCCTTTCCTTTTTCTTCAGAAATTGTTGGCTTTGGTTAACTGCAGCTTAACATCCAGAAAAGTCATATCAAGCTGAATGAATTCATCAGCGATTGAGAAGAATACTTCCGTCGTCAAGAGAAATTCAGAGCAACAGATTGCAGAAAATGACATGACTATATTATTGTGCTGATAGAACAGGTCGTGGTAATTCCCACTGATTCACACAGAACGCACTTCAGCTATAACTTGAGACCTGACCATTAGTTGAGTGCTGGCTTTAATGTGAGAACTTATGGCATTACATATAACTTTGAAGCAGGTCAAACCTTTTGTTAATGGTCTTCTCCTCCTTCTGGTAGGGCTTAACGAACCACTTGCCAATGCGAACAAAGCCACGGTTCATGAGACAGCGCTCCAGTAGGTTGTGGATGGCTTTGAACAGGAGTGTTCGACACTCGTAGGACAGGCCACTCTCCCACTCGCCATCCTCCTCACCTGAAACAGGGCAGAGACATTAACCCAGATACTGTTAGCCAACAAAAGATAACAGCTTCATGTTAATTGTGGTGAACTGTGGTATGCTACGTGGGTTTGACAACCATAGTTTGGATTTGTAGACAGTAACAGCAATACCTTAAGTTCATCTTATTGGCTATTTTGTGATAACATAGTCCAAAACAGTCTTGTAGGTGTTAACATTGACAATTTATGGCACAGAAAATTAACCATTTTGTTTATACATTTTTTGTGAAAAGTTCTTAACTTGTTCTGCAGGCTAAGTCTACTCATGGATATTTCTTGAATGCTGCTCTGGTCAACAATGTTTTACAAGTACCATACCTCATAATGATTGAAGGTGAAATTCCATCTACAAATTAAACATTGCAATTGCCCTTGCAGTTTAGTTGCAGTTTGTGCAAATGAGGCTATCAATGCTGACAAGAGAAACAGAGTGGTGACAAATCTGTGTCGCCATCAAGAAACACTTGATCCTCCTTGAGAAGGGAGACAGAATACCTGGTAAATGTAGCAGCCCCTGCAGGCGCTTTTTGCAGATATGTAAATTTGTTAAAGCTTTTAACAACTCTTCAGCAAAAATGAAGACTTTGTAAGATGACCATGCACAACAGCTTGCTCTAATGCTACCACACAAGGCTGAACCTCCGTGGCTGAGAGCCAACAGATTCCACAAAGCTTTAGAAACTTTAACAGAACTGTTGGCCACAAATCAGTCATCAGACTTTGTATTGTTAAAATTGGATTAGAATTCTCTAAGTCATAGTTTAAAATGGTTGACTTTATCCTCAAACAATAAACATGTTAAAACATGAACAGTTTGCACAAATGGACCAATTTTGCCTGCAATTCTGTCAGTGCAGCAACTTTTGAAAGTATCTCTAAATATCAGCCATTAAACCTGAATATCATGATGTCATCGTCATATAATCATAATGTTAGAACAGCTTTGCTGATTGCAAAGCACTAAATTAACTTATTTAGATTGCATGAGAATACACATATAATTTAAAAGGTACATGTACAGCTATTGTTGATAGTTAAACTGCTGCATGAAATACATTTCACGTGTAATCAATTCTAATATTTTAAGACTCGCAAATCTTCATTTTAAGCCTACAGTAAACATTCCTGCAGAATACACTTACTTGAGAGCTCATTATGGATAAGCTCAGCGAAACTGGGGTCATCCCCCCACCAGAAAAGCCAGAGCTCTCTGCGACCCGGGGTGTGGTGCCTTCTCCACACACTCAGCACATCTGCCGCCAAGCATCGGCTGAAACTACACAAGATAGGGTCCTCCTCAGTCACAGGGAAAAGGATGGGCGATGAGGTGGGTCCTTGCCACACAAAACGCCGCCATTTTATCCCCGTCAAATCAGCCTAAAAAGAGAGAAACAATGAGAGAATGAACACAGCACATAACTGTACAGCACTAATAATCTGTTGCTGACAGCACAACTCAGTAAAAGGTGTGTGTTTCTGCCCCTGCACACACAGTATTGAGCAGCTGCAGGCTGTTCTTCCTGTCACACAGAAAATCACTTTGAGTGAAAAAAGTTACAAACTAAGACTTTTACTGGCAGTCCTGGAAAGTTTTGCAATACTTTGTACATGTGACACTACAATCATGCCTGAAAACATTAGTCATGCAGCAATTTACTCAGCAGTTATTAACAACTGGTGAAGTACACTGGAAGACAATCTAAAATCTGATTAGCTGATAAAAAATATATAACAGCAATTGTGTGGCTTATCTTATAATATTTGTGTATCACTCGATAGTGCAGTGTCACTTTGATTAATGAAAAAAATATGTGTTTAACAGGTTTTAAATAATCCGCTTGGTGGCCTGACCTGTAACCACCATGTAACTAACGTTAATGTTAGCTTAATATAATTGTAATAATGCAGTGTAAACACACGATCATGTCGTATTCATGAGCAACTCTCCAACATAGTTGGCCTGCAGTATGTGCTTCTCTGTTATGAAAGTTGGCTAGATCACGATTTGCAAGTTGCAGGCCCGATGCCTTCACGCCAGTCTGCAACTGACGTTACAAAGCTTGTTGCCTGATTAGCCAAAATGGCTTTCTGGCCTCTCAGTATGAGAGCTAACGCTAGCTAGCGCAAAGAGCAGAGTCTCACCAGGCAGAAGAGGTTGGAGTGGCAGTCCTCCAAACTGGCCCCGTTTGGTACAAAGCACGAACTCATCCTTTCACTGCGTGGTCGTAACGTTTAAGTCCATCGTCTCAATCACCATCGGGGGCAATAACTGATGTAGTTAACTCGCCGGAGACGCGCTGTTCAGTTGTAACTATCCCGTTAAAGCGCTGAACAACTTGCTAGCTACAGCTAGCTACTCAAACAGACAACTTCTAGCCGGCGCTAGCCTGAAAGCTAGGCTAACGTTAGACAGGCAGCCAGATAGCGTCAACTGTAAGCTTCTAGCTATTCGATTCATCAATCCTATTTGAAATGTATTGTCTGATCTGGTTAGCCGCAAGCTTGCTGCTACATAACCTCAACAACATCAAATAGTTCCCATTAAACATTAACTGGACAGACTCGCGTTAAATCAAACACCAGAAAAGTTATATGCGCAATCAAAATACGAGCCCGAAAACTAAAAAAAAAAAAAAAAAACTTCACCCCAAAAGCTTAGTCCCTGGTGTGCTAATGCTAATGCCAGCTAGCTGATCTGAAACAATTTCAAAGCAGAGGCACTCTCCCCTCCCCCTGAGCTCTCCTAGCCTGCTAGCACACAAGCTAACATACCACAGCTTCAACGCTAGCTTGTTGGCTAAATAAAACAATTAGCTACACCGCCCTCCTTTTCACTAAAACCGCCACAGTGCTCCGACATAGTAAAACTACTCCTAAAACGGATGAAACGCCACATTAGCGAGACTACTCATCGGCTTCTCTTCTTTGACTGATCCATGGGTCCTGCAGATTTCCATTATTTCAGTTCATGGATTGAATTCTTTAATGGCGGCCAGGAGGACAACTCTGCCTCTCAACTCCTATTGGCCAATTTGTGGTAATGGGGGCGTCATCCGGCTTCAAGTAGCTCCATGACTTCACAGTTTACAAGATGAAAGCTCCAGTGCATCTGTCATACAGTCAGTGGTCACTCCTCAGTGATGTCTGTTACTAAACATGTTTCTCTGTGCAACATCTGCTGCAACTGCGACTATGCCAGGAAACTGAGGGATATGTTGGATTTGGGGTATAAAAACATGCATTTTTTCATAAAATATGAATTATTGTAAATATGAGGATATAATAAGAGGATATCTCTATTATTGGCCCGGCCTTCCTTGGGTTTGTGTATTAAATCATACTGCACACATGAAATCTAGGCCAAAGCAGACAAAGATGTGGACGTCATTGATCCCAGCGGTATTATTAGACTAATATGTTGATAATATAAATCTCAGCCACTGTGCATGAGCAACTTTTTCCTTGACTGTATTTACATGCTAAAAGTATCTTTTAGCAACAAATAACTTTAATAAATTCGCAGTGCAAAATGTAAATTACCGCTTGTCTGTGCGTGTGTTTGTGTTTGTTTGTGTGTGTGTATGTGTGTGTCTTTAACGTTATGTGTCAACTTAATGCATCTAGGCACACTTCAACTCCACCCTGTCATATCCAAAGCAAGCCACAGGGCGGAGACTTTACACAAGCGATGCTCCCCAGTATGTCCCTCCCAAAGAGGCGGAGCGACATTGCGTCGAGCAAATGTCAACAACATGCCGGAGTCTACCGGAGAAACAGAAACCGAGGATGAAAAACGAGACAGACAACAAAGAGATCGAGGGAACGAATCGACTCATAACATCGTGTCGATCATATCTCAGTTCGCAGATGATAATTTAACACTTGTGCGGGTAGGAACCTCGTTTGTGTGCAAGCAGTGATCTGCATTTGACTGGTGGTGCATGGTCATTGTGCAGTATGGTCACTTCATTGCAATACTGTACCTGTATCTAGTTTTAATCTTTAAGATTTTAGCATAGTTATTTGAAAAAGTCTGAAATCCGTACTCCTTTTTTTTTATGATACCATATGGTACCATCATATCCCCACATTGACCACACTTCCTGTACACTACCAGCTATCCCCAGTAGGATTTTGATGCCCCTGTGGAGTCTCTGTCAAACTCAAGCACATACTGAGCTGACTGTATCACTGTCACCCTGTCAAATCTAAACCGTCTCTTGTCTCTTACACAGAACATAAGCACCGGACTGGCAGTTGCTGGTGTAATTATAATAGCAAGGAGTATCAAACTGGTAAGAGAGAGAGGCACACACTGGGGCAAGGGGGGCCTTCACTTGATGATGAAATTACACAGAGTCAGCCAACTTTAATGAGTATTCTTAACAGCCTGATTCAGCCTAAACTAAGCTCCTTTCTTTGAGCCAATTCATTTCAAAAAGTGTCATAATATTATACTTAAAGGACAGATTCACATTTTTTCAAGTATGTCTTAAAACAACAGTCAGCAGCCCAAATGAACATTGAAATAGTTTTATCTTGCCTTAATCATTCTTCCTGTTCATACTGAAGATCACTTCATAATGCACCTGTAGCCAAAATCCACAAGCCTCCTTCTGTGCAAAAATGTTTATTTGAAGCTAATATGAAGCTTCAGTCAGATCACATAGATATCTTTCAAAGTTAGAGCCTTTTTGGTACCAAAGTCCCTCTTTTTGTCCACTGCAGCTCCGCAGGGAAACAAAAATAGGGAATTTGATGCTGAAAAGACTGTAAATGTGGCAGATATCCACTTAATATGACTAACACAGACTACTGAAGCCTCATAAAGGTTCAGATAAATGTTTAAATGCACTTTGTCCCTCATCACTTACATTGAAAGCACATTTGATGGGGATCTTTGAACAGCCAGTATAAACAGGAGGAATGATTACAACGAGGAAAACTTCTTTCAGTGTTCATTTGGGCACCTGACTGTTGTTTCTAAAATGGACTTCAAAATTGAAGTCTATGTCCTTTAAAATATGTTAATGAAATGCATTTTCATATATTTCATCAGAATGAGTTATATTGCCACTCAGTTGTCTCATTCCACCTCTTCAGATCACCAAATTTCAAGCTGTGTCGGAGATCCCTGCTCGTTTCATTGAGAGGAACGTCAGCCTTCGTGGGAAAGTTCATTCGATCGCAGAGAAAGGACTTGAAGTGGAGCATGTCCCAATTTATCTGCCAGTCCTCTCTCCATTACTGTCAAAACACAAAGGTAAAGTGGGGTATCCTTTGAGTGAAATCATGGAGCCATGTACACTTTCACTTTAGACATACACATGAAAGAAATGAAACTCAGTTTACAAGAACAAGTCGCTGGTAATCTGAAAAATTTGAATAGTGCAATCAGCTTGTCAAATCTGTTCCTCTCACACGAATTTCACCTACTGCTTCTCTCATCAGTGCAACAGCATGATAATTTACTTTTTAATCTTATTATACCCAAAATGTCATTGTGACATTTTTACTTTGTAAAATCAGACTCGGATGCATTTTATCCTCTTTTCATGAGTGAGATTGAACAGTAAGCTTGTTATCTCTTTTATCAAATCATGGTACTCACTGAGCAGAGTACGCTTTTTATAGATTGCTCCATCAGCGAAGGACAACTAGCTATTTCAAATATTACCATGGTCCCACTCAAGCTGCTACATGCTTAAGGACGTTCACACAAATTACAAAAATACATATTTTTCCACTTCTCTCTAGTGGCTTTTAGTCATGTCGATAGTTTGGGTTTTATTTGCCCAGGTTTTGAGAGTCAAAAGGATTTAATTTGTGGATTGGACAAAAGGCATAAAACTCAACAGCATCTATTCTTTCTAGAAACAAATCTGTTTTCAGTTATTGGAATTTCTCTGATTTTTGGTGAAATATTGGATGAACATCTACTGAAATGAAACAAAACTCACTATTTGGTGGAGCTGTTAACAACTCATAGACATCTGAAATGTGAGCCAGACTACACACTGCTTTTTGTAAGACATCAAAGCCAGAAAGGTTGGAAACCACTGGTTTCATCTTTAACAATCTGTTGTATTTTTGCTTTTCTACATATTTTCCATTGTGTCAAATCTTGATCTGAAAGGAAACTTCTAATTAAAGCTGTTAAAAGAATGGAAGAATAAAGTAGCATAAAATGGAAATACTCAAGTAAAGTACAGGTACCTCAAAATGTATAGGTTTGCTTGCTCTGAATTTGTTTTTACAGCCCTGCACTTTGCATACTTTTGAGCATGCATGACTACAATTTGGCTGTACAAGTGAAGATGCTACAGGTCAACTATAACTTTTACTTTACTTTAACATGTATGGTAAAAGGCTATTTTCTATCCTTGTCAGGTGTGAGCACATCCCCGTTGCTGGTGAATCTTGCAGGAGTGGAGCTGACTCCAGAGGGGATGGAATGGCTGCAGAAGAATCTAGCGCCTGCCCAAATAGTCTGGTTAAAACTGATCAGCCGAGAGGACCACATACTGCACTGTTTTGTGTCCCAAAGCAGGGTAAGACATCTAATAAACAGTGATAGAAAGTAACTAAGTACATTTACTCAAGAACTGTACTTAAGTACAATTTTGAGGTACTAGTACTTTATTTTATTAATTTGACACATTGGATAATATAACAAGCTTATAAAATACAACACGTTCTTAAAGATGAAATCAGTGGTTTCCAACCTTTTTTTGGTTTCTGACATCTTACAAAAAGCAGTCTATAGTCAGGGTCACATTTCAGATGTCTATGAGTTGTTAAAAGATCTACAAAATAGTGATTTTTCCCTATAAACTTCTCAAATGGCAATTTCAGCACATGTTCAAATGATTGAATATTTCACCAAAAAACTGAAAACCGATTTGTGTATCAGAACTTTTTGTTTTTTCTTCTTTCCTCTCCCATTAATCATCTCACGACACCTCAGAATGATCTGGTGACCCTTTGGAAGGGCCAGACCCCTATGATGGGAACCACTGGACTAAACTAGCTAAAAGTATGAGTAGCTGAAACTAGCTCCACCTCCAGAAGTTACAACAGTAACATGCTGATTACACACTGATGCTTCAGTATTAATATTCTAATGATGTCATATATAATATCAGTCAGCGGGATGAAATGAGTACTTTTATGTTAATTACATACATAAATAAAGTACATTTTGCTGCAAATACGTATGTACTTTTACTTAATTAGGATTTTCAATGCAGTACTTTTACTTGTAACAGAGTATTTTTACATTGCTGTATTGGTACTTTTACTTAACTAAAGGATCCGAGTTCTTCTTCCACCACTTCTAACAACTGAGACACATGAGAAAAATGATCAGTTGCTCAGCTTATGCCTGAAAGGTAATAGTTTTAACAGGAACTGTCAAACTGATATGAGTTTATTTTCAATGAAGCCAGTTCCTTGTCTTCCCTCTTCTCTCCAGCAGGGGTCGATGTGGAGCTGTTGCTTGAACGAAGAGGTCCTCAAACTGGGTCTGGCTCGCACTGCACCCATCACGGGAGTCCTGCCTGACTCTCGCCTCTATTGGTGTCTCCACAAACGGCTGCACAGGGCAGAGGTCAAAGCTGAGAGGAAGGGGCAGGGTCTGTGGAGGGAAGACAGCCTATGGGAGAGGGCCTCCAAGGCTGTCAGGGACAATATCATATTCAGACTGATGAGAAGGCTCTTTAAGAGGACTGAGAGTTGATCCAAGATGGAATCAGAAAAATGACTTTGTTAGCTTTGAGTTCTGAAATAATCAAAATGTGACAGCACACTTAATCACAGATTGATATCAAGTTGTTTTATTTGAGGGAGCACCTGTTCATGCAAGCTGATATTGTGACTCATGCAAAATGAGTTTAAAAGTTTTACCATAATCCGAAAAAAAGTGTCATCCATTACTCATCTTGTCATGTGTGACTGCCTCTCAACGCTGTAAATTTAAATTTCCTCATTATACTTTGGGCAAAGGTTCCTGGTTTATCGTTTTACTGTATTTTACAGTGAAAAGTACAGTTAAAAGTTTGATATGATAAACAAAAGGTTATTAAAACCTCCTGATGCTAATCCCTTGGCTTTCACTTACCCCATTAAACCACAACTAAGCACGGCCTACTGCAGTGTGTGTGTGTGTGTGTGTTGGTGTTTGGGACACCCCACTAAACATAAGAAGGGGGCGGGGTATGTTAATGGTTTTCGAAATGGAGTGGGGGGTCCACTTGTCCCTTGCTGAGATCATTGTTGCTATAGAAACACCAAATGTGAAATACAAAGCGAACTCAGGGGCTAAACTCTATATTGGTCTCCCTCAAACCCCATGGGAACCTTGGTGTGTGTGTGTGTGTATGGTGGTGGTGGTGGTGGGGGGTCTTTAAGTACCTATAAAGAGGGCCCTTTTAGCTGTAATGTGACCAAGACATTAGAGTATTTAAGTACTGGAACACAAGAGAGAGGAGAAAATGGATGTAAACTACTTCACTGTTGTAGAAAATAATGACTAACACACAACACAGAAATAAATGTTTATAACTTTAGATCCGAATTATTAACTATTTAGAAGAATAGATCAGATTTATCAGCAAACCCTAAAGTAAATTTCCTGTTTCTCTGGGATTATGCGCACGTGTGTTTGCCATTATTGTTTGCAGTACACAGCGCAAATTACACTGTGTGCTTCCATGTGTTTTATGGTTGTTATCCAAGCAAGGCAGAGGAGGAGGAGGTTTCTGCAAATGAGGCCAGACTGTGATGTGTCCTGTGCTGTGGGGTGCAGGGTGAAGGTGGGGGGGGTCTCGGTGCAGTGAGAGGTAGCGCTGGAGCAGTCAATCCAATGGGCACAAGGAGATTAGTGCAGAGGGGAGGAAGGTCACAGGGGTAGAAGAGGATTTTGGGTTTGAGCACAAAGGCAGGAGAGGAGGAGTCACAGTAGTAGGGAAAGGGAGTGAAGGAAGGAGGGGGTTGATGAATCAGCTAGTCCCTCTTTTGTTGTGCAAATGTTACTAGCGACTGTTACGGCTGGAGAGGCTTGTGATTGGTGGGCTGGTTTAAATTGTAAGGTGCATTTCAGGCTGATGGCTGTTGCTGCCAGACTTTGAACTGTCAGCGAGGGAGGAGTGGGAGGGAAACCACGGCTGAGACACACAACGAGGCGAAAGTTTCTGAAGCTGGTGATCACAGAGAATCTGTTCTGCTTACTGAAGAGGTTTAAATGTTAAATGAAGATGACTGGATGAATTTTAATGTGATTGTATATCTGATCTCATAGATGTTAATTTAACATTTGAGCTCTCTAACGCTTTCATTTAAAAAGAGATTGACAACATAATGTCTGATAAAAATGATTAAGTAAATAACAATAAATACATAATTAACATTTCCTCCAGTTAAAAGAAAGAACAAAAAAGCTATATATACAGCTGTAAGGTATACAGCTACAACTAACAATTATTTTCATTATCAGCTGTGTTGTGTTGTATACGATTAATCAATTAGTCTACAAAATGTCCAAAAAATGTAAATCACTGTTCCCTAAAGCCCAAAGTGACATAATCAGATGTCTTCTTTTGTCTTAAAATTTGAGTTTACGATCATAGAAGACTAAATAAACCAGAAAATATGAGGAGCTGGAATCAGAGAATTTGGACATTTCTTCCATAAAAAATGACTCAAAATCATTAATTTAGTTAAATATTAATAATCAAAAGGCAATTATTTTTCTGTTGAACAACTAATCGATTAGTTGACTAAAACTCTGGTATTGTCATACACACTAATAAAGAGGATGATAAGGATATGAGTGTATGAAGGTTTAACTTTGTGTTCTTACAATTTGATGTATTTTAATTATTTTCACTCTTTTATATGTGTTATTCCTGAATTTAAATTGAAGCACTCACCAACTGACTAAATGAGTAAGCCATATCTTTGAACTCCTTGTAGCAGAAGCTCAAACTGAGGCAGTCCACTCCAAGTCCATTCCAGGTTTTTCTAAATCCACTGGTCCCACGTTAGTAGTAGTCCTTTGAAAAGGCATCGTGTGTGATGTAGTGGTGGGTACTTGCCCACACCAGTGAGGTTGTTGGGATGTTTTCTGACTCTCTTCTGAAACCGAATCACTGGGACTATCACTGATTTACATTTGTGCCTCATGCCATGGACATTCAGCGCCTGAGGGACCTCTGTTCTGGTGAAAGTGACAAGATTTTATGAAGAAACTGACAACGTGGTTTCAAAATCTGAAACTGAAGTAATAAAAGTAAGTCAGCTCATCATTCTTCATAAGATACAATAATGATTGACAGAGGCTGTTTTGAAAAAACAACACGACACATCTCTTCTATGCACATTTTACCTCACTTAAAAGGTTTCTTGGAATTGAACTGCACTTTTATGACTGTTGCACAAAGCAGCATGTCTGTAACTTTAAATTCACTGTTGGTAGGATACTGTATACAGTATCCAAGCAGATGTGCACCTGTTAGTGCTGTGCGCCTGGACACACAGGCTCTGTAAAACAGAAACTCAGACATTTTAATCCTCATATTTATTGTATCACTGTGGGTAAGCTACAAGAAATCAGGCTGTAATATATATATATATATATATATATATATATATATATATATATATATATATATATATATATATATATATATATATATATATATATATATATATATATATATATTTTAACTCTTGTATCATTTTAAGAATCAAAAACTGCAAGATCTGATTTGATCACTTACATATTTTTGTCATGTACATTTCTTGTTTGTTACTAGAATCAATAATGAATCTGTACAACATAAAAAATATGTTCTGCTGCATGCATTTCCACATTTTTGTGCTCCTTGCCATTGTGCTTTAGCATCACAGAATTGCAGCACGGCAGTATAACAAAGGCCTTTATTACACTCAGCCGGTAGCCATCCCAGAAGAGAAAGAGATGGGGCACTCCCCCGTCCCAGAGCAGGGTCCTTGGGGATTTTTTGATTTGATTTGAGTGGTTGTCTGTAGTTAGCCGGGTGTGAAAGACAAAGAGATTTAAAGAGACAGAGAGCTGGTGTGACACTGAATGAAATGCACCCTTGAACACAAAGTTAACTCTCTGCTCCTACTTGTCAACATCTAACACAAGGAGTGTCTTTGTCTGTTGGTGAAGCTTATATGTAAACTGATACAAGCATATCAGCCTCAGGTACAAAGTCAGTTACTTTTAATATACAGTTTACCCTCATTAATTGAGATTTTTTTACTCAGATGAAGTAGATATTTGCTCTCACCTGCTGTCACAATAAACACTCACTGGTAAGCGACTTTAGCACTGGGTAGCTATTCCATCACACACCCACATGCACTGTAGCGCCTGTGTGTGTGTGAAGGAATGTATCAGCCGTAAAGTGACTCCCTTGTTATTATGTGACTGAAGTATTGTGAACAGTGTATCAGCTTGCTGGTGTAGGGTTGTAGGAGTGGAAACATGACTCTTTGTGGGTGCTGTGATCCCTCATGAATAATTGAGGTTTCTGGGTGGAAAGGAAAGGAAGCGGATTTGGGGTGAACACTTTGGGATTGAATGAAGAAAACTGTGAATATATGGATGTGTGTGAGGATGAATGTGTAAGTGAATGACTGTAATCTTTAATCTATTAAAAAAAGACCAAAACAAGCACCAACAAGCTGTTACTTTCTGCTACTGTATGTCAGAGGCCAATCACACGCTTGCTCATATCCATTTACAAACTCTGAAACAGGAAACTCTGTATATTGGACTCTCTTGGTACAAGCTGATGTGCTATCAAGTAAACACTGGCTCCAACACAATTTCTCACGCTCCAGCATAAAATCAACAGTTCCCTGTTGTCGGTGAGGACATGAAGCAGAACACAAGTCTAAATCTGAGTGTACATGGGAAGGAAGGCAACAGGAGGGATAGTTGGGGGGTCTCTGCTGGAAATAGATCTGAGGGTTTGACTTATGACCTTATCCACCCCTCAATTCTACGGTAAAGCAAGAAGACTCCACCGCACATATTTACCACACGCATGCACACAGCAAGTTAAAATCATATATATATATACTTGCAAATACTTAATATTGTGGCCATGGAGATATGAGGCAATTTTACCTAAAATAGATAAATGTTTACAAATGACAGCACCGTTTCTATAAGGGTTGTACTTGAATATATTTGGACACACACTGATTTAGTTTTAAATTTAGACAGAACATCATTTAGGATACTGAAATTCTTTTGCTTGCACCATTTTCGCATTTTACTACTCCATAATGTTACTGCAGCGTCTGTTGACAGGCTCTGATAGCTTCGCTGGCCATGCAGCCCATGCGCAACACAACTCTGACCCCTCCGTAACCTCGCTGTCTCTGTCTTCTTATCAGTCAAAGGCTCAGTGAAACAGTCCTGGTTGGAAAATTTTGAAGTTACTTCCTGTTCTTGCAGCTTAGCCTGCATGATGGAATGTAGGTGCTTATATCCCATGTAGGAGATCTTCTATCTTTGATTTCTTCAGTAAGAAAGACCACGTCAGACCACCTGTAATACACTTTACTTAAATGTATGCACATGTACTGCATACACATCCAGAACACAAATACATAAATCTGAAACTTATTCATTTTAAAATATTCATTTTAAAATATATTCTTTACATGGACAAGCTTGTTGAGGTAAAAATCTAGTTGTCCATGATCTAATTTGACTAAAAACAGGTTTAACAGGTTTTTTTTTACAGAAAATATAAAAATAATATAATTCTTAAATTACGTATGGGTTAATTCTTTTATCTTTATTTTCCATGCTGTCTATAAAGTCAAGTTGAGATAGTGAGTTTTAAAAAAAACAGCATGAAAACATCAGTCAAGTCATTAGCATACCAACACTGTTAACTCTCCATTCTGATAACTCCCAAACAAAAAAATTACAAGCTACTCATTGACTCTGAAGAACAGCAAGGTGGTTTCAGTCTCTCTATCTGTCTATCAGGATCCTTATCCTTCCCAAATGACTTGTAGTTAAGGAGGATGGAACAATGGACGTTAAGTGCATTTACAGGTTTAAGTGTGTGCGTTATTATGGGGTGGTATCACAGTGTGATGTCATAAGTGTAAAACTGACAACGTGCACACCGAGACGTATAATATATCTATTCAGTATGTCAGAAAAGCTGGCAGCCATGGTAACCACTGTGATAACATTATGATCACTGAGATATTTTGTGCAGATGTTTTTTTTTAATTAAAAACATGGCTGCTATAATCACCCAGCACTTATGGCAGCTGGTCACATAAAATAGAACAACAATTGCATATCTCATTATTCATGTCTAAACAGAGTGCTCTTTGGCATGTGCCAATATGGGGTGACAGATGCTGCCCTCTTTGTGTGCTTGTTTCATGAGAGGGCCATTGTTACATATGTAGATGAAAACAAATGTGAGGGGTTATTTATGGCATGCATGTTGCCTGCAGTCTTGGCCGTTATTTCTAACAGTTTCTGAGATAAGATTGTACTCACCAAGTGAATTGCTCTGATCTGAAAACAAAGAGACATCAGTACTATGAGGTCAGACAGAGCAAAGAAACGAGCTGTCAGATGATCAGACAGGTTGTAAACAAGCATATTATCTAAACCACTTAACTTGGAGGTACTATGTAATTACATCAGCTAACATTTTAACTTGTATTACTTTGCTTTCAAAGACAATATTTAATTAGGAATCAGAGAAGCAGAAATAAGAATTCTGATCCTGATTGATCTATTTATTTTAAAAAAGAACACAATTTCTTTAAAATCATCATAAATGTAACACTGGAAAATAGAAAACAAGTAGATCAAAGGATGTTGGAGTTGGCAATTGTCACAAATTCCTACTCAATATTTATTCATGTCAGTTAGCCAACCACCTCAAACAATGGAGATTATGTTTTCAATCTTTCTTATTGTATGCCATCACATTCAATCACATAACTTCAATACAAATAAAGAGCCACATAAAATATCTGATCTATTAAATAAAGAAGTTATTTATGGTTATGGTCCTTTGTAGAACTTTTGAAGAACCTTTAACGTACCATTATTTTTCTGTGTAAAACCAAAAGTGAGTGCACCTGAAATGTCAGTAATAATCCCTTATTGTACAAGCAAACCTTCTGTGGACAGAGTAATGGCAAGTCAGGTCAGTCAACATGAAACCAGTAGCTTATAATATGTCTAAAGCTGAATATGGAAGTGTTGAATAAATTATAGGTGCTTTTACTTGAATTTGTTAAGCTGTCACAGAAAATAGTACCTTCCTGCCAACTTAAAGGGCTAGATGTCATTATTCTTTCACTAAAGTGTCTCCTCTTGCAGCGGCAAGGGTCTGCTCTCAAATGTTATATTTGCACTTGAAAGACAGATGGAACAATATATGACTTTATAATATAAAGGTTATTCAGCTGGATATGGACCGGAATCTTATGTAATAGCTCTGCATGTGTCCACAGTGTGTATAAAACAGAATCTGTCAGATAAAATGTGTTTTTTTTTTACAGTTGGGAAAAGTAGAAGTACGGAAATACTGCATGCACATGTTTCAGATAATATTACTTCAGTTTGATTTAAATATCCACTCCAACAAAACTTTAACTTGCGGGCATCCTCAACCTACTTCCTGTCAGGGCCGGAGATAGAGTGGCTCATCAGGCAGTCTGGCAGCGAAACACTTATTTTTCAGCTGCTTTCTCTCCCTGTAGACAGGAAAGAACTGACTGTATTCCCCCTGAGGGTTGGGCCCTCTAAAAGATGAGAAGGCTACTAGTATTACACACAGTCAGAGGGGAAGAAGAGTCATTTTACTTGCCTTCACGACATGAACATGACAGTGCAAACACACAGAAACCTAAAAAATCACTTAATCACTTAAACAAGCACTGGTACACACTTAGGGACTCTTTGTTAATATTTTGTAATATAACACAGATGACTTGAACGTTATCCTTGATGTGTATCTTTGTGCATCATTCATGCAGCTTTACAGTGTCTTCTTGCTGTGTTAGTTCAGAGTTGATGGCGGATTCATGTAATCTAGCTGTATCACGAGCTGACATACCACTAAAGCCACTCAAACAATGTCCCCAGTCATCTACCTCTGCTCAACTCCTACCTCTAATTTGGACTCTGTTATGAAAACAAACAGTTATTTAGAGACATTATTCTGTAATTAAGCAGCAAGCCACAAGGGGCCCGTGTTCTACACTGAATTCAGAGCAGCTGAGAGGCATTACAGACGTTAAGGTGATGTAGAGTTTAATCGTTACAAAGTAAAGCTTCAGATGACTTTCTGTACAGAACACATGAAGGCAACAAAAGACTTTAAATATTAAATGCTGTAAATGTTTTATTGTTAATCAGAAATGCTATATTTGGTTCAGTGCCAAAGCATCAGAGGGAACTGCTTACAGCATTAGCTAAAATATTTGCTTTTAAAGCCCTTCTTAAAGGGGTCGTATGCATTTTCCAGGTCTATATTTTTAGTCTTGGGCTCTACAGGAATATCTTGTTCCTGATTTATCATGATTTACATTTCAAAAACTCCTTATTTAACTTATACTGACCCCTTACACAGCACCTCAGTTCAGTCTCTGTCTAAAACAGGCTGTTTTAGCTCCTGTCTCTTTAAGGCCGCCCTTCCAAGGAGCCCACTCTTTTCTGATTGGTCAACTCATCGAGCCCCCAGGATATGCGTTGGGCTTTGAAGCCAATTTGACATAGTGACCAAAATCTTGAGGATTTGCGTGATTTAATTATTTTATGCCCATCCAAGTTAGCAGAGGGCTAAAGCAAAAGTTAGCTGGCTTGGCTGGCAGAAGTCTCTGGTGCACATATGCTATGGGCCCAGCGACCAGGAAACATGAGCAACATCCAGGTAATTTCTTTACAGCTGGAAGTGGCTTTTTTACTTCATGCATCACCAAGCAACTTTCATGGGAATGAACTCCAACCTCCAACACTGTATCCAGTCTCTTATTACAGCCATGCTCTGGAGGCTACATCAACATGTATAATCGTGCAATGAACTATAGTAGTAGGATTTCACTACCTATCTTGTTCTCTACTCAAAATGTCATTTATTCATGGGCATATGCGATGAGTTTAAGTCAGCTTGTCAGCAAGGTAGAAAAAACATGGGAAGCATTCAGAGCAGGTTGAAGCCTTGGCTTTTGATTTGCAGGAAACATTATATTAACCTCAAGTTTGGGAACTTTGACCATGTTTAGCATAGATATCACATCATATCAGTATCTAAATAACAGAAAACCATAAAAAGGATCATATGTCCTATTTAAATTTTACTACTTTGTTGCTCTATATTTGTGCACTTCCACCCGTATGTTTTTTGACTTTTGCAATAAGGCAGATTGTCTTGATCTTTGATCTATTTTTGGTGAAAGTTAAATTGTCCACAGCAGAACTAACTAGCAGTATTCTTATACTCTTATACTCTTATATCTAATAGATAACGATAAAATGTTACTAATGATAAAATGATGAAGTTATTTGTACATTATTCAAGAAGCCGATATTTAACAGTTCTGCTATACCTAGAATTATTGCAAGAAGCAGAAAAATGTTTTTTCTTCTTTTTCAGGCTTCTGATGTCATTAAATGGGTGTCAAATAAACAGAATGAGTGCACCACTGTCCATCTGGTCTGTCATAAACACCACACACATCACACATTTCTGTTGAGGTGGCTGCAGGGTCAGAGGTCAGAGGAAAGTACTTTCACCTCAAAGATTCTTGACCTGTAAGCTCTTCGTGTTCCACCAGACAGTCACCTCTCCTCAGGTCAGCCGGCACCAGACACCAATAACTGTCCCAGAGGCTCCGAGCCTTTCCAGATCAATTTATCTCCTGTGTGTGTGTGTGTGTTTGTAGCGTGTGTGTAGCGGAAAACAGTAAATCACAGGAAGACAGACAAGCAACAGGTGTGGAAACACTAAGCAGTGAATCTGGCAGTAGGAGACGCGGGGATGAAAAGTGATAAGGAGGAAGTAGTGGAAAATTGTCCGAGAATATGGTGAGGAGAAACAGAAAGAAGATAAATGAGAACATGTGGTGATTCAGGGAAATTCAAAGAGTAACAAACTGGTCGACAAAGAGAAATGGTTACAGGGATGGGACCTGGTAGGATAACAGTTTGAGTAAGAAGAACATCAGAGAGTATTTTCATGGTAGAGATCATATAGAGACAGTGACGAAACTGGCTTATAGATAGCCTGAATAGCTACAAGCTGTTACTGTCATTCATGTTCATTGTAAGTGTAAAACCTTTAAGGAAATCCTGATCACACACTGAACAGTGAGGTGGGAGAGGTTACAGATAATAGTCTGGCTCAGGTAGGATGCCTTCCTCTCTGAGTTTATTGACATAAAAATAAAATATACATTTCATGTGAGACATGTCATGAGACATGCTTCTCCATTCCCAAGTCCATCAGGTGGGCTACTGCACAATTGCTGCAAAATAAGAGCAATGTCTGGACTAATCAGAGTTATACAAACCCATCACATGCCTCATACAGCAAAAGATGCCAGTCAATGAATTACAGTGATTTTGTGTCACTATACATCAAATCAAGGTATAATAGTAGGAGAAGGTGACATTGCTGAAATCCCAGAGGCTTTGAAGTGTGTCTCCCCAGTTGTTTACTTTGTCTTATTTATACATAATTTTAAATTAAACAGTCAGTCATTATTAAACATTCTTTAGATATATAATAATAACTTTATTTACATAGCACTTTTCTAAACTCAGTTACACAGTGCTTGACCAAACATTACAAGGATAATTTAAAAGTATAACAGAAAATAAAGCAGTAAAACAATGAGAGGATAAAAATATAGTTTACTATTACAATGCCCCCAAATTCTTTCAAATGTGACCAGATTTGCATTGTTTTTCATAAGTCACATTTTTACAAAATTTGTATTTTACCAAATCCTACCAGAGAATCCACCTTTTCTGAAAATGCAGCTACAAAAATCTGAACAAAATGTAGAGCATCAGAAATAGGGAAAATAAAAAGTCTTGTGTCCAAGGGAAAACAGCACGACCTTTTGAAAAGTTGCAGACTGCAGGCAGCAATTGGTTGTTCTTCCTTTTTTGAAAAAGAATCAATTTTTGTTTTTCTAATAGCCAATTTTCTTCTTTTAAACGTGTACTGTTTGTGTTGACATTTGTTATTAGCTCAAAATTTGAGACACTTGTTTGTGATATGATGATATGATGATCTTTTAGAGATGCATTTATTTAGTATATATTATATTCAATTAAATTACTTCTAAAATTCATATAATGGTTTCAAAATTCTTGAACAACAGTCTGATTTTAGGCTTTCTGTTTGAACTCTTTCAGGGATCCTCCTCGTTGACGTCCGCTCACCATGAGCTCCTGGGTAGTGAGCAGGAATGGGGAACCACAATACCGTCGCCACTTCTTGACAGACAACAGCATCTTTCATGGTAAATATAAGACATATACAAAACAATATAATGTACATTCTGTACTTTCCCTCTGATACTTACATGAACTGTATGTCATAAGAGTGGACAGTAGAGGGAGACTCGTCTCCACTATTGTGCCTGGAAGGAGACAAGCTTTTCAAATAAAGGCAGCATCAGGCTTCAGTCTTAAAGATTCTATCTGTGACAACAATGAAACACAGACCATAGCACTGCATTCAACTACATATTGTGTTATTTAAGAGTAAAAACACACTATATATGTAAATATATGTATATGTTATAGGACGCAACACCTCACTTGTATTACTACAAATTTCTCTTTATGTGTGATTCACACGTCAGCATAAATACAAACCAGATGTGACATACTCATTTTTTCCAGTATGTCATAACAGATATAATTTAATAGACCAGAGCTCAAATAGTGAATTTTTCCTTTTTTATTTTGCTTAAAGCTGAATCCAGACATGTAATGGCATCAGTTTGATTTTGATTTATGAGGTTCCAGGCGGCTGCACACTGACAGTTCTGCCAGACAAATCTATGACAAATCTCTGATGCGTCAATCTGCCTCCATGGCTCTCACACCTACAGCAGACAGACCACTTCAAGCTTCACCCTAACTAACTACAGCCAGCTTCCACATCCCACCCTGCAGACAGTGTACTACATACAAGTGTGCACTTTCTGCTTGTTAGCAAACCGTAGTAGAAATCAGGCTTCACTGCTTCAGTACTCTGCTGTGAATGATGGACTGATCTGATTCGTGCAGAGAGTAAATACAAATGTCTATTATAGTGATATTATATTTATGGGAATTTCACCCCTTTTAAACCAATTTCATCAAGCCCAAAGTGACTTTTCTTCCAGAATCGATGGCTAATTAATGAAATGAAAATGAAAGTCTATTGAATGTAAAATGAGCATTAATCATAAAAGGAGCATAAACAAATCCTGATTCTGATTTATATTTCAAAGGGAAATGGAAGAGAAACAGAACAAAATGTCTGTGAATAAAGGAGTTGTTTTAGCATTTAAAGGTTTAGGCATTTAGGGTATCTTCTCCAAACTTCAAATCCTGTTTATCTCTGTCTGTATTCTTTCATTAATTCCTGAGACAGTTTGTCCTTCCTTGTCAGTCAAAACAATCTTGAAAACCTCTCTCTTCTTTCCCCACTTATTTTCCACATGACTTTGCTTTGCTTTGCCTCTTCCCCTTCCTCCCAGTTGCTTCCAGTCTTTTGTGAATGACAGAGTGGGGTGATGGGTTTTGTTTGGCCACGGTACATAAATCAGTGTGGGAAGTGGGTTCGAGGGTGGGGGTTGGAAACTGTCTGTGATCAGGCAGGTGTGGATGAGAAAAGGTTTACACTTAAATCACATTGAGCAATCACTGGAAAGCCCAAGGTACTTGCTAATACACAGCTGGCACACACAGCCCTCACGCAAGAGTGAGAAGGCCAAGAGGGAGATTGCACACACACACACACACATTGAGCTGAGGGGGGTGACACTGGTGCTCAGGTGGTCTTTTTGTTCTGACGTTCTCCAGACAGCACTAATCGATTTGGTAACCTCTGCCTCTGGCTTTCAGTGTTTGAACACAACTGTGTGTGCTTGCTTGCATGTGTGTGTGTGTGCTTGATTTCTTGGTTTCCTGCAATCTTACATTGAACGGCTTTAATGTGGACCAATGAACAAGACTAATCTGTTAGCTCCCGTTTGACCAAACTTTCATTTGGGAAATGACTCAATGGGATGGTACACTCGAGCCTGAAACACACACACACACACACACACACACACACACACACACACAGACATAGAGATAGATAGATAGAGAGAGAGAGAGAGAGAGAGAGAGAGAGAGAGAGAGAGAGAGAGACAGAACTTGTCAGACCACTGTCTAGGTTTCCCTTTCTGTCTTTTGGGACTCTCAGAAAATCCCTGATATCTCGTGTCTCCTGCTGAGGAAGCATTGACACTCAAAAATAGAGAGTGTGAGAGCGTAAAGTGTGTCATAGTGTTGGCATCCCTGCGGAAGGATGACTTTCCCCCCCTGAGGATACACACCGAGGAATTGCTGCCCCAAAACAGACAATCAAAGGGATGTGGCACGAGTTCCGTTTGGTGGGGAATTCAAATGGAGCTGCGCTGTCACCAAACATCAGAGCCAGCCTGTTGGGCAAAGCTGATGAAATGTCCAAATGGCCAGCTCTGGTGCTTAAGCCACTGCTCTGTGCATCACTCACTCTCACTCACTCCACACCAGTATTAAGCTCTTGCTTATTAACAACCCCTCAGTCGGTCCATCGAGCGTGCGAAAAATCGGCTTATCGTTTTGCCTCTGTGTTGCGCCTGGTGAGAGGGAAGACTGTGCGCGCAGAGGCTGTGGATGTGAGAGCTTTGGTTGGTTTGTGAATCCACTCTGCAGCTCATACAGAGAGGTAGGAGCGGAGGAGCAGTTTGCTTATTCTGGGGATATTTTTTGGACAAAAAAGTGACAATTCATCATGGCGCGCTTCTTCTGAGCGTCCAATCATAATGGAGAGATTGAACAAATCGGGCATGTTTTAATAGTATTTCAACCAACCAACCAAAGAATAAAAATGATGTCCAAAGCGCATGGACGGACCTTGTGAGACCAACAACTCCAGTCCTAAATGGCAGAACTTGAAGTTTGCAGAAATCTCAGTTTGGAAAAGGGTAAGTGTTAGATTTTCATAGCTCGTTGTGATATTTCATCTTTCAGTCTCATAAAGACAGGAATACTCTGCGCTGTATGCATTCTTTTGGATGGCTGCAAGCCTGCAATGCAAACAGGCTGATGCCCATGCGTAAATTCTCCATTGCGCTTGTTGAAATTTAATCGCCCACGCCTCTATAAACATTTGACAAAGGAATCTTAATTGAGGATTATTTTAATTTGCATGAATGATTCATTGGTTTTATAGACATTTTGGGCATAAAACGTCAGAATTAATTACATAATATTACTCAGTAGATTTATTTTTATATGAATTTACAAATTGATGGACGATGTTGCCGGTTTGTCAGAGCTGTTAATGAGGATCAGCAGTGGAGCAGCGGGAAACTGTCCCTGGTGCTGAAAATGTCCCTTTATAGTTGTCACTAGAGGGCAGAAAAGCCTCTTAATTTATCGATTTGACTAGACTTATTGTGCCCCCAGGCTATCCAGCACATGAGTGTGGATGAGCCACATCTTTTGCATTCCTTGTTAAGAGAAACCTAGTCAAGTAAATTTTTATTTGTATCACAAATCACAAATTTGCTTCAGGGGGCTTTCACTCTGTACAGCAATACAACATCCTCTGCCCTTAGACCCTTGATTTGGATAAGGAACCCCCCATAGATGCTCCATGTACAGAATAGACCAGGTAGCAAAATTACAAAAATACAGCATGAAAAAACAAGATGACAAATTATAGATTGATGCTGAACAAACTAGATTGATACTGATCAAAGCATCTCTGAGATGTTTATAGGATGTCACTGCAACACTTTGGTAAGAAGTAGCATTACCGCATGCCATAGCTCAGTAACCAAGGTGGATTGATATATTGAGCACCACACAATGTGACAGAGCATTGGGTTGAGCTTTGATGGCAAAATCGAAGCCTCAGCAGTCCCTGGGCTAGAACGACCCCTTTGCTCTTTCCCATATTCTGTCAAAAACATGGTGAATCCCTGGCACTTAGAAAGCAGGATGTGTCAAACTGTCAGTCTTCTCCCCTGCAGTGCCCGTGTTTGTGTGTTTCTTTCTCGATGTGAGGGTTGGGGTGTGAGGAGGAGGGCCCTTGTTAGCCTCAATGAACAAAAGGGCTACCTCTTTATTCATTTTGGCAACAGTTCTGTGAAGAAGACTTCTATGGCACTATGAGCTCTTGCTGAGAGAGAAAAGGAGAGAAAATGATGGAGGGAGAAAAGGTTTAGAGGAGCATGCATGGCTGCTAATCTCCTCCACATGGAGGAAATGGCTTTTCCATGTAAAATGTATTTTTCCTCATGTGTCTCTCCTGTACTGATGATGATGAATCTCAGCACGTTCCCTCTCTCTTCTCTCTCTCTCTCTCTCTCTCTCTCTCTCGCTCTCTCTTTCTCTCTCTCTCTCTCTCTCTCTCTCTCCCTCTCTCTCTCTCTCTCTCCCTGGTTGTCTCTGCCTCTTCCTTTCTGTTGCTCCAGGGCAGAGAAACAGCTAACAGACATCAGGGGAGGGAATACACTCTCATCCTTTCAGCACTACTCACTCTCCTCTCCTCTCCTTTCCTCTCCTCTCCTCTCCTCTCCTCTCCTCTCCTCTCCTCTCCTCTCCTCTCCTCTCCTCTCCTCTCCCAATAATGAAAACGTCCAAGTACCAAAAGCTGGAATCAAATTTATCCGCAGATATCCTTATTTAAATCAAATTTCTTTACAATGTTAGACTATTTCATGTAGTTACATTTATCAAACTAAGCTATCAAAACAAGTACCGTTTTGGTATTGGTGCTAAGACTCAGGCGGTATTATAAATTTTCAAAAAAATCAGTGCCACATTCATTATTGTTCTGCCTCTCTCATGTCTTCCTGGAGCACCATCATTTGCATTTACATAGAATTTCACTGATGATGAGTTACTGTATTTACCTGCATGTTGACTTGAGCTGCTGGCATATCACATTTAGTCATGCATCAAGCATATAAGATGTGTGTCAAACCTCAGCTTTGAAAACAGACTGGGATTCTGGAGGCTGTCATGAGAATAAAGCTGCATCTGGGCAGCTGGCAGGTGCATGTAGAGTGCTGTATATACCTGTGTGAGCGAAAAATAGAGAGCAAATTATCCATAACTACCAGCTTTTATTTCGTTTCCCTCTGTCCACTCAGCAATTAATAAACTACCCAGAAGCTTGGTCCATGTAGCTAACACTTGTAGGCCTCTCCCGTGTGCTGAAATGAAGCAGCAGGCAGGCAGTTACAGCTTCTCTCTAACATTTCATGTTAGAGACAGTTTGCAGAACGGTCTGGCTGTGCTGCCAAAGATACTGTATCTCAATTCACTCACAGTCATCCAGCCATGCAGGCTTTGGGAGGAAGAAAGAAGAAGCTTGAACATTGCAGGAAAAGTCAACATCAATATATACTGAATGAGCACATAAAACCCATCCACACATGCAGGCTTCAATGCCCTCCTTTGATGTCAGGGCTGAATTCCTCTACTGGGGGAGCCCCCTGTAGCATCTCTGGTGAATGCATTATCATGCTGCAGTTGTCATGTGTTTATTTTTATTCTGGCACCGTTCTTCACTCTGCACCCCAGGGAGACCTGGGAACTCATTTGCAGCACTGGCGACTTAAGCGCTGCCTTGAGCGCTCTTAATTAGGCGAAGTGAGTGAGAGTGTGTGTGTTTTCCCTCTTTTAGCTCATCATTTCCCTGTGCTTCCTCACCTTTTATGTTGCTAATAAGAAGGTATACCAAAATATTTTCCACTTCTTCTGTACAGGTTTTGTGTAATTAGTTTGCTTTAAAAAGTATTTAGAAGTTGAATTTGTCCCCTTATTTCCTATAGTTTAGACTTCAGTTTAGATTTTTTTTTGGAGGTATGCGCTCTTTGTTCTGGTTGTTAAAGTGCAAAATGTACAATGATTTACATTGTTTTTGAGAGTCTAGCTCCACAGCTTTGTGTGTGCAGTCTGCATTTGATTGCTGCATTCATGTGAGTTTCCTTCCAATGACACACATCAGGTAGATTAGAGACTGAAGCGGCCCAGTAGGTATGAATTTGAGTTTCTTGAGTGTCTGTCTATCTCTGTTAGCCCTGACTGGCAACAGGTTCAGGCTATTTCCCTGCCCTCCACCTAATGAATGTTGCAGAAAGCTCCAGGCCTCCGTGACCCTGAACAGCAACAAGTCAGCAGACAAAATGAGTTGATGAAATGTCACTTCATTGCTTGTTCATTATGTCGTTAGTCTGATTGTTATGCCTGAATAAATATGGCCATCCAGTAGTCACTTCATGGGCCATCACACTGGTGGAGCAGGTAATGGAGTTTTGATTTTGCCAAAGCTCAAGTTGTCACATCTGGGCCACCAGCATTCATCCCGCTATGGTGCAGCCTGATTTCCCCACACATTTATCCAGAAGTCATCATTGGTCACAAAGCTGTGTTTAATTTCATAAGCTGTTGAATGTCCTGAGAAGAATGGTGAAATAGGGTGGAGACTGGATGACATAACCCCAAATTCAGTGTTAAGAAGAAGATGTGATAGGATTAAACGGGGTGTCACTGGGGTTTATCATCCTTGATTTATACTACTGCAGTGATATTAAAAATCATCCAATGTGCTTATTTAATCTGAAAATGAGACTTTTCATGTTTCTTGTGGATATGCAGTACTATGCTTTTAATGTGTGCGCTTATAATAAAGGCATGTATTTGATTTCAACATATTATCAAATTGTAATAGAATTTAAATGAAATTAACTACAGAAAATATGACTTTGTTAAATGTAAGACCATTACTTACAATGCAGATTGTGGCCAGATGGTAACAATGTTTATTTCCGAATCGCCCTAAAAAATAGCTCCAAAATGGATGTACTGTATCACCCTATTCAGGGCCACATTTTTAGTTTAGTCAAATCACATCACTTGACATTACTAAACAGTTCCCATTGCATACAAATACAATCTGAAAACATAGAAATAGTCTGGAAATTGGTTAACAGTAATTTGTCCCAGTCTCCACATACAGTGCCATTTTATCAGTATCGTTTGAGTGATCAGCGTCCAATCCTGGATGCACCATCACGTGGGACAGGAAGACAGGAGATATTGCAAAAACATAAGCTGATCAATGTTACATATGCACAAAATGAAGGATGACAGAGATCAGAGATGATCAGATCATCCATCCATCCATCCATTTGCTAAAGCTGCTTACCCTGCACTGTAGATCATCACGGTTAGTTAGTCTAGGTTTAGACGGTAAAAAAACCCCAACACAGTCAAAGTGAAACTCTACTCTTTACATTACTACTCTACTCTTCTTTTATGGTATTGTGTTGCTCAGACAGTTTAAAAAAGACTTTCCTGATTGCTGATCAAGTGGGTGTAAATGACATAACAGAGTAGAGCGTGGGCGGAGAGGACTTCACCCTCAGGATGGAAAAGCCTCTGTGAAATAGAAAAGCATTTAGAGATGGACAGATGTGCTGTCTGAGTATTTTGGTGGCTCTTCCCGTAGCACACACATCCCACATGTCAACCCATTAAGTCTCACCTAGTCATTAGTGCATTATCATGAATATTATGTCATCATTCTTATCCCCGTATCCCATTGGTTGACCCCAGCCGATATGCACAGACACGCACACATCTGCTGCACTCTCCTCTCCTGCTCTTCATAATCACTCCATAAACTACACAACAATACTTGAGCCATTGGATGCTAAACCAAATCCGTTCTTATGTAGCAAGTCTGCAACTGCACTGACACAGCTGCACATGTTCTGAGAGACCTGCAAACATCAGAGAGAGGTGGATGGGAAGAGCAGGAGGTGGGAGTGGAGAACAGATGACTCGAAGAAAGGTGGAAATGTATGTGTGTGTTTTCAGGGAGAAGACTGTCAGATGAAGGAGATCAGGGAACAGTACAGAGGAGGATGAACAGCAGGAGTTTTGGGTTGTTTTCTTGTTGTTTGGAGTGTGGAAATGTCCATCAAGTCTGATGTGAGGAAAAGCTGTATTTTCTGAGCTTATAGCTACAGGTGGAACTGAGTGTTATATCCTGGGACTGAGCTGAGGTGGACTCCAACTGGCTCGTTATTTTCTGTAAAAAAAAAATGGAGCAAATTTCTTCTTCACTTTTTGGTCCCCCTGCTTTATCTGCTCATAAAGTACGAACAACCTTTATTTATGGTGCTCCAGAAAAATCAGCTGTGTTAACTGTAGCAACCCTGCTGGCACGGAACGTCTACCATATTGGTGGCACTGTGGCTGTACCACAGAAATGCAGACTAGGTGAGTTAATGTGTGTGTGCTTGTCTAGATACTATAACTCAATGTGCCTTACAGTAAGAAAACCCATAAACTCTGTGGGTGAGAGTTGTCTCTGCATTACATCCTTTTTACACTTGATATAATTGACTTATATCTTGTGCAAGATCATTTTTTTCTTATTTTCGTTAGTGTCCAGGTGGTTTTCCACTGATAAAATGTGTGTGTGTGGACAAACATGTTGCATATTTCACATATTGCTCGCTCCTGCTATTTATAGTACAGGAAAAGAGCAGGAGCTCATGTTTATGTATCAGAATATCCCCAGGATGATTGAATCGTTCACTTTCTGTTACCATAACTTTGATCCCACAGAAAGCTGTTTTAATGAGGCATTGCTCATTATATGCAAGTGAAGATTTGTCTTTTTTGTATGTTGATTTTTGCGTGCTTTACCACTCGTCGTAGCAACAATTATGTGTAAATTTCACTCATTTCGTCCTGTGGACAGTCGGTCAACCAAAACTGAATCACCTATTGCTGTGCTTGTTGTGTTTCATGAACAGCAGAACTAGCTGGGATGGTCGGGGTGGTGGAGCCTTATGTCACATGAATAGTGCATGAAGGATCAGGCAGATGCTGCTGAATATGAATTTATGTAGTTTTGAATAAATTATGATAAACCTTTGGACTGTGGTTCATTCTAGTCATCGTCTTCATACCAAATCTTAACAGAGATCTCGGAGCTTTTGAAGAATTGAAATATTAGCCCTAATAGATTATAAACTCATTGAAATGAAGCTACAGATATGGCCGAGGAGATTCCCAGACCAGTGTAGATTAAAAGTGACAGTTAAAATTGAAAGTGATGAATGAAAACCGTTCTTGGTGATAATGTGATACCAGGTGTTATATGTTTGCTGTCCTGGCCTAACCTTTATTGTATGCATCTAAGTGAGGACAGGCTTTGTTCATAAGGTTATCACAGCGGCGTCTCCATCACCTACCCTATTAAAATATGTTTGAATTGCCTGGGCCTCGGTGGCAAGACAAAGCTTTGATCTACTGTCTCTGCTCTTTGCTGACAGAGATGATGAGTTTTTACGTGTCACACACATAACAAGCACACACATAAACACAAACACACACCAGCAAATGAATAATGGCACACACATGCAAATTTTGTATTCATCCTGAAAGAAATTGGAGAAAAAAGTAGGGTTTTCTCATTCTTCTACCCAGCTGACAATCAAAATTTTCAAAGTGTTTGGCTGTCTTTTTGAGATTGTGAGATTATAGGGACACATCTGGGAAATCACAGACAACAAAGCATGAAGATTTGAAAACTCTCATATAAATGCCAGGTGGGGAGAGCAAGGTGTATAGTGGAATTGTAAATTTGAACTTAAATGCTAATTCTCGGATGGTTTGTGCATTTAATGCTTGAGAGAAAATGAGACATAAGATGGGAGTTAAAGTGAGGAGGGCATTAATTATTTGATACAACGATCACTGGTCATTTGGGAACCACTTACATTATTTCTTATCTTTGGTTACAAGGCATCTCCCTTCTCCTGAGCAGATATTAGCTTTGATTCATCTCCCTCGCTGTCCTCATGCTTCTCAATATTCAGCCTTACATATGCCTTGAAAAATGGGTTCGCGTCAGGGACACTTTGTCTTAAATCATACCTGTCAAACAGAACTTTTTCAGTAGTTGTAGTCAGTGGCTGCTCTGACTTGTGGTGTTCCACAAGGCTCCATCCTTGGCCCCCTGTTGTTGTTCATATACATGTTTCCATTAAGTCACATTATCCGCAAGTACAGCATTTATTATATTGTTATGCAGATGACATGTAGATCTATGTTCTGTTAAAAACCAGTGTAGAAGCCATCACCTTATATCTTTTTTCTTGGAAATTAAAGATTGGATGCCCCAGAACTTTCTTCTTCTTCTTCCTGTTAAAACTGAACTTAACTTAGTTAAGTTAACTAAACTTAACTTAAAACTTTTATTCTCTATACCTTTAATTGCTGGATTCCCTTTAATTGTGGTGCTGGACTGTTTTAACTTTTTTTTTCACTTTGTAAAGCACTTTGTAACTCTGTTTTGAAAGGTGCTATATAAATAAATTCTATTATCATTATCATCATCATTATTATTATTACAGGTTTGAGGTTTGACATTGGCTAGAGAGTGCCCGCAGAGAGCATAGCAGTGATATAGATAGACTGGAGAAAAATGGGGGAAAATGGAAGAGGAAGCAATGATAGGGATTAAGTGGACACTTTTAAGTCATGCTTTGACAAGAAGAAGACAGACAATGAAATTATATCTGCACATGTTAGTCCTCTATTTTTGGAGAGCTGCCTTGTGTTGGTAGCTGTGCTGGATAAAAAAAATGGAGACTTCTATTTTCCCTTTTAGCTTTTACTCATGAAATATATCTGACTACCTCTCGGAAAAGCACTTTAATACACTCCAAGGGAATTGGAGAATGGGCATGTAGTCTCTAGTGGTGGTGAATAGCGTTTATTCACTTTGGGCCTTATTTGTGATGTTAAATATCGAAGCACTGGAGAAGTGTTGCTAGAAGCTTATCTAGTCTGACTCATGGATTTTTTAGCCAGAATCAGTGAAATCGAAGACCCAGAGGAACATTCCTGTTCATTGAAGCATACAGATCAATACTGCAATGTACCCACATTTGGCAGTGGACTCCATTGAAATCTATCTGTAATGAAGCTGTGGAGTCTTACTGTGTCCCATTATTGAAACAGCACTGAAAAGTTGTAACAGTATCACTCAATACTTGCTCATACATAACTGGCACACATGTATTTATCCAATACTATATGATAAATGATCAAATAACGTATGATAAATGACTTAAGAGCAAAAGTTATCTTAAAGGTTTATATAGAATATGTAAAATATTAACCTCTTATCTTTATGAGGTTAATATTTTACATTTATTTTATCAAACCATGCAGCTCCCCTCACAGGGGCTTTATGGAGTGTTTTAGTTTCTTTTATTTTATTGTTTTGTTTTCCAGCCCGCTATAGCTATAGTGTTATGGTTTAGTTTCACTGCTTTTATCATTGTAATTTTGAGCAGCTGTTTTCAGTGAAAAACATTTTTTTCACATCAGAGACTGATGTTCCTCGGATCCCGGTCCCTATCTGTTTGGTTCCATGTCTAAAACTGGTAACTTTTCTACTGGACTTGGACCAGACAGACATTTTCAACATCCCTGTGATAATCACTTATAGATGCTCTATGAGATTTGCAGTCAAACAGTCTGTTCCATGTCCCAGGAACCTCATTACTGTTAATGTTCAGCCTGAAAAACGCCTGAAGCAAGCTCTTTCTGCTCTAAATTCGACTACTTCTGGATCTTCTTTACTCATCAATTCAGATGCTAATTTAAATTATTTAAATGATCCACAGGTCTTTAAGACTAGAGGTGGTTTTGGTTTCTTACATCTAAATATACATAGTTTACTAAGTCATAAAAAATATGATCACTTAAGTACCCTGTTATTTCAAACTCATCTGGATGTGATTATTTTAACAGAGACTTAACTGAAAAAAGAGACTGATAATCAAACTGTTTTAATATTTTCAGAGTAGATAGGGTAGCTGGTAAAGGAGGTGGTGTTGCAATATATATAAAATTGTTCATCTCTGTACTTGAACTGACTTCAGTCTCAATTCCTAACTACTTTGAATTTATTTCCTTGAAAACTGATTTGGGGCATAATAATTCACTAATAGTAACTGGTGTCTACAGACCTCTTTCTGCCCCCTCAGAAGCCCTAGAACAACTGGGTGAATTAATTGCCTCATTGATTCATCATGAGGTGATTATCCTTTGTGATCTGTTTAACTGTTTATCTGAGTTTGCCATGTATCTTAACATGTGGCAAATTCTTGTAAACTTAGTTACTAGCTGAGACAAACCAGTGCCTCCTCTCTCTATCAGCTCTATCATACATGCCGGACAGTGCCAGAAACAGGTTATGATAATGAAAAGGGAAAAAACTATGAAATCAGGAGATTAACAGGAGTAATTGCCAATCAGGAGCACAGCAGGGGAAAAGGTTAAAAATAGTGAGACTCCTGCAAAAAATGGGAGTGTTGACAGGTATGGAAATGTGAAACGGAGGAAAACTAATTCACACATAGTGGTCAGAACTTAAAAAAAATAATGACCAGGCCTTTCTTCATGACCTGTACTCCAGTCCAATCACTGACACTCAAAATCTCTAATCATGAACTAGCCTTAAATTATTTTCAGTTTTAGATAAGCATGTCACCTTTTAAAAAGACAAGAACAAAATGGAGCTGCACTCTCTGGTTCACTGCTAAGCTTTTTTATCTTATTTTATTCCAGAAACAAAGCATGGGCTCTGGCTAGGCTCACCAAAGACCCTTGTCATTGGCTTGCCTTTAGACAGTTGAGTAATAAGTGCACTGCTGTTGTCAGAAAAGCCAAAACTGACTATTATCTGCACTAATTTACTAATTCCTCCCATAACCCCAGTGCGTTCTGGAAAATAGTCAAATCTCCCTCCAACAGTTCTAACAGTCCTCTGTCTGCTTATGTTGTTAATGGCCTCACTTCGATAACTGATAGCCATTAAATTTGAGCTGCTTTTAACAATCATTTTGCTGCATCTTGGCAGTTATTTGACGGTCTTAGTGTTGGTCCCAGCAGATGTATGGAAGAACATAGGTCATCCTTCCTAAATATTACTGCTGAAGTAAACCACTCCTTCCACTTATCTCCTGTCTCCAGTAAGATGGCAGCTGACTCCTTATGCAGAATTGATGTGTGAAAATCAACGGGTGATGACAAACTGTAACCATTTGCTTTGAAATCCTCAGCACAGCTAATTTGAATATATAACTCATATTTTCAATCTTAGTATTACCTCTGGTATCATTCCTGCAGTTTGGAAGACTGCCTATATTTGACAAAAGCTCCCCCTCTATCTCTCAGCCCTGCTTTCTTGAAATGTTGGTAGTCACTGTACTGGCTCACAGACACGGCTTACCCTGCAGGTGCCAAAAATTCATACAGCGTTAAGGAGATCTGTTTTCTGTTACTGTGATCCACCGATTCCAGTCAATTCCAAGGTTTAATTGCTAATTTTATTGATTGTAACTGTCATTGTCTTTAAAATTTTCTAGTTGTTTTATTTATTTATTTGTTTATTTTTTATGTCTCATTGTCAATTCCTACACTTTTTTAAAATTTACCTTGTTTTTAATTAATATAGCCATGTATTCTTCTTTTATTGCTATTTGATTTACACATTTATTGTATTTCTTTGTTGTATAAATCCACAGTTTAATTGTATATGAACCTTTCTAGGAGACAGGATTAAAATATGTCAGTATTGTGTTTGACCCAAAGTGACTAAAAATATAAATTCATAATGATTTTAACCATTATACCAATACATGTGCTAAATTGTGGTTCAGAAAAAAAAACAACAACTATATTTTTATTCATCCTTCAGTAACAATTACGGAGGCTTTATGTATAGCTTATAATGTCAGACGCTCACATCATTAATGCCTTACACTGTACATAAATTCAAGAATTACATAGAATTGTTATATTCTATTAAAAAGAGACCTTTGTGTATTCTATCTATAATCCCTCACATTTCATAATAGGCTTAACACTGAATGCAAGAAAGCTGTAAGACATACTTAGAAAGTTAGTTGATGCTCATGTGGAGTCTTTGTCGTCATCGTGCTTATAAACTGACTGGTCTGTTGAGAGTGCAGATCACATAGAAAATAGAGCCTAAGTCTACTGTGTTATTTACATTGCAGTTTGTTTCTCTTCATAACCCCCTGATTTTAGTCAATTGTCCTGCACTTTGGGAGATGCTTGTGTGTATATGAATATGTGTCCCTGGAATGAGCATAATATCGAGAGCGGAATTTGTGTCATTGCTAAGCCTATCCTCAGGACAGAAAGCCTGTTAACAAGTACTCCGCTCAGCATGTGCTCTGTTAAGTGTACTTAAATATGTGTTTTGGAGCCTTGAGAGGTTTGTAGTTGTCTTTGAAAATAATCACCCATGTCCTCTCAAAATATACATTTTTATATTTTTGTATGCATGCTTGTATGTGTGTGTGCACATGTGTCACACACATCAGAACATTTAGCTTCTTCTCATTTCTCCAAGTGGCTAATGCACTGAGTTTGTAGCTGTAAACCCTGAAGTCCTTGAGTCATTAAGCTCCCTCACCAGATTTCCATGCTTATTTTCCAACAGGGTTTTGATTTTATGCAGAAAGTGTTCACAGGCCAAAAACATGTGTACAATTAGTTGTGGGATACATATTATACTCAATATCTTAACTGTGAATTTTGGAAAACATTCACTAGTTAGTTTTTGATATATATCATTAGTGAGCGGTTTAGTGTCTTGATTTGTAAATATGTGAATGTAGTATTCGCTGCAGAGTTTATTTTCTTTATTGATCACACAGATTTTGGATTTGGTATTAAGATTAGAGGCAAGATTGTGTTTGCCATTATGGTACCAGATAATGTTTAAGTTTGTGGCTATGGAATAATTGTAGTCAACAAAGGTTTTCACAAGTTTAATTATATAAATCTTGGCATGTGTGTATGCTGCTTCATATCGGTCTTTGTCGCTGTGCATACTATCTTAAACTGTATAGGTTTCCATCGCATTCAGGAATTACACTTCAAAGGACTTTGTGATTCCTTGTTATACCCGCCTTCTTCTCGGGCAGCTCTGGATTACACACACTGAGGTGTCAACAACTATCCTAAACCTCCCATAGCTGCAAGCATAGGTGTGGCCTGATATTGTCCTTACACTTTGTTTATTGATTATTTAATAAGAAGACAAGGATGTGATATTTCATTAATTGTCTACATATACTGCACAGGTGTGATCACACTCTACATTTCCCCAGAGCATCTGAGACAATCTGTGGTTGAACGTTGCCAGTCATCTTTACGTAGAATATAAATAACTAGGAAAGCACATGCAGCATTCAGGCATTTTCTTCATCTTTCAGTGTTGTTGCCTCAATTGTCTCATAGGAGGAGACCCTGTCCTTCAGTTTAGAAGACTTGGCTCCAGCTCCTGCTTCAAGAAACATCCCGCCATCCAGCTGCTGCTTAAGAAATTTTCTCAGTTGCACTTTACTTTATGTCCCCTTATTTAGCAATTATAAGCAGTGTACACAATAATATAGTTAGCAGATATTAAGTGTTTAATAATGAATTAGTCAACTCATCCTGTGGGCATCCATACGTGCAGACTGATGTACAAACAGATAAATATGGACAAATAAATAAATGAAAATATAGTAATAATATAAAATGTGTCTTCACAGAAGTTATATCTAACAAACACTGTACATTAATATACACTGAAAAAGGTCCTTACATTTGTTTATAATGACATTATAGTGTTTTATAAATAATTTATTAAATGTAAAAATTCATAAATAGGGGGATTTAAAGTAAAATGTTACAGATGCATGTAAACATAGACATATTGCATGCATACATTAAAACACATGCATGTACTGACCTACTTATAAACACAAACACATGCATGCACACACTCCACTAATGAGGATGGAAATCTTGCTGTCTCTCTGCTGTCAGCCCCGTCTGTATCCCTGTCACCAGCTGTCACAAAAAGTAAAAAGTTTGAAGTTTTGTCTTTTATCCTTTTGCGATGCTGGACAGTGCCAGGCAGTTAAGCAATCAAACACAGTCACTTCTCACCATCATTTCAGTCCCTCTGTTCTCCTCTTCAGAACGCTCCACCATTATTTTACCTCTTCAGCTCTCTCCTTTTCATTTCAAGGATCTTTAATTGAACCGTTACCTATTATAACTGTGAGGAATGGTGTTTTCCTTTCCATATACTGTATATGATGCACATACATACTGTTTATGCACTCAATGTGAAAATGTTGAGTTCTGGTTTGGGTGTTTTAAAAAGCTTTCTCACTTGCACTTTAGCAGTGGGTGTTGAAGCTAACAAAGTTTATAATGCACAGTATCCAAAACAGCCATTACTGGCAACCAGCACCAACACATTACCACCCAAAATGAATTTTAAAAGCTTTGTTTATCCAAATTACAAAAAACCCCATTAGATCTGGTGGTATCTTGAGATTTTGTGTTCATAGTTTGCTGTGAACAGTTTTCATTGGAACTGCTTGTCCAATTAAATTTGTGCACCATGTGGATTATGTATATGGGGGTATTAAAGAATATAAACAAATATCTTAAATAAATCATGGTCAATAAATCAAAAGTATCTGCAGAGGTAGGTAAGACGATATATATATATATATTATTGTAATCTGGTTAAAACAACCTTTAAAACTTCACTGCAAATTAAAAACTGTTTGGATGTGTTTTCAGCAGTGTTGAATGAAACCCAGATGTACTTTCCACCTGCCTCAGCGTGATGCTGAGATGTTCTTCCCGTACAGCATAGACGCCCTCTGTGAAACAGAGACACTCATTAACTCTCTCTCATGATGAGATCGCTCTTTTTCTCCGTTCTCTGAGTTGCTTTCAGGAGGAGGTTGGTGGGTAACAGAAAAGCAGCTCTGTGTGGTCACACAATAGTGCCACTGATGCAGTTTGGACTCTTACCCACATCAGCTGCTGGCTGCTCAGCTAATTGTGCAACACTGTGACACTTCGTCTCACTTCTTCCTCTGAAAAGACGAATAAAGCAGGGCACCTGTTTCCTTTGTGTCTTAATATACTGCTCCACTGACTCTAGTATTTGTGTGTGTGTCTGTGTGTGTGTTTTCTTCTGCAGTGGAGCGATGTATGAGTGTGATGCAGTCCGGGACGCAGATGGTAAAGCTGAAGGCTGGATCCAAAGGGCTGGTGAGACTCTTCTACCTGGATGAGCATTGCTCCTGCATCCGCTGGAAGCCCTCACGCAAGAGTGAGAAGGCCAAGAGTGAGTTTGCATGCATGTACAGTAAAGGACAGTTCTGGTTTATTACAGTAAAACGTGGCTCTTATTTTCATAGCTGCATTATTTCTGTCAGAAATCGGTACATGGCAGCATCTCTAACTGTGGTGATCATACAGGTTTTAATCAAAATCCCAAACTTATTTGGAGGAGATAACAAAGGTGAATTAGAAAATTAACCAAACTGTTTGTTAAAAACATTATTTACCCCTCTGACTTGATGCTGAGCTCCCAAATCTTACAGATAATTACTGTAGATGACCAGCATAATATGGAGTAGTACACAAACTGCTGTATTAGTGTACAGATTGTAAAGTCCACTGAGGCAAATTTCTGATTTGTGATATTAGGCTGTATAATAAAAATTGGACTTGATTTGATCAAAACAGGGAAAAACAGTAACTTGGTGAGTGCAATGGTGTAACCATAGCCAGATCTATGAAAATAAGTGAATTAAACAATAAAGCAGGATTATTCTTTAAACTCACATGATAATATTTTATTTGTGCAGCACAAATGCCACAAAGCGCTTTACAGGTTGTCTCTTATCTCCCTTTTATGGTGCTAAACTTCTTATTTTTCCTGGAATGTCTGATGAATTTCTAAAAACCAAGCAAGCCTCACTGCTGGCTTTGAGAGGGATTATCACTATACATTTCATGGACCCCTCAAAGCATCATTGGCAATTTTTTACTTCACTGGTTGATACATAATCAACCCACTGTACATGTGCATAAATTATAGCATGTGTGTAGACTGTCAGCATTAGATAAGCCTCTTAGATCCTCTCCATTGACATGATTAAGAAAAACAAATAGCTGCCCAGATCTTTTTCTTTGAATTTGTGTCAGTGTATGTGTGTGTGTGTGTGTGTGTGTACTATGCATGATCAAAATAAGGCTGCTATATTATTACTTTAAGTCAGAGCAGAGCATGTACTGTAATAGGGAAATGGATATGGATAATTTTTTAATGTATTATGACAAAAATATATATTTTGGGTGGTAAGAAGGGAATTAAATACATAAATTCATCATAATTTCACAATATAATTCATTAATTTATTAATTAAACCTGCCTCCACAAACATAAAGCTTCATTATTTGGAGGTTTCACAGATTAGTGAATTAATGAGGGTCATCCATTAATTAATTTGAATTTCAGCAGGAGTTAAAGGATACACCTGAGAAGCATGAGGAGTGAGGAGAAGCAACAGATTGAGGATGTGCACACATACACACCAGTACAGTTTACTGGAGGCTTTTTCTGTTTCCTAACAAAGATGCAGAATCAAAAATGGCCGAGTTCATACTCCAATCTCATTAGACAGTGATACTCTCTGAAGCCTACAGGAATTGCTTTCTCTTTGTATTTTTACACATGATAAATAAAAGAAGAAAGAGTAAGGAACTTGCATAATTTTGGTTATTTGTCAAAAAGTGATGCTGTTCTTCCAGTTTCTTATTTTACACTTGACTGATTATTCTGCTGGGTACTCATTATACTGTAATGGTAATTGTCAAGCTTTTAGTAACAACATTAAATAAGGCTGGTTTTATTCTGTATTAGTCGCACTGCCAATAAATCCAATGAAAAACCAACCATGTGTTGGCCCATTGGTTCCTGCTGAAAATGTACATCTTTAAAACGGTCTCAAATACCGTACATACTTTTATGAAAAAAAAATGAGAAAAAGGCTAAAGGAGGGGCGTGGGGGGTTGGCAGATCAGATATTCAGGTTGTAGGATCTGGGTGAAGCACCACAATGGTTGTGTGCGGAAGAAGGCTGGAGCAGTGAGAGGCCTCCAATTGTGTTGAAATCTTGCCATTGGACCTTTGCCTTCTTACTGTCAAGAATTGTGTGGTGACTATTTCCATGTAAAAAGATCCCACACACAGTCATTGTCCTGAAGGTCACCATCCCAAAAGAAGAGAAGGTCTATTTACATGGAGATTTCAAAACTAGGGTAGACAAAAATCACAAGGTCTGGAAAGCTATGATGGGTAAAGAGGGCATAGATACTATTAGCTCCAATGGAGGCCTCTTGCTTTCAGCATGTGCTGCACACAACCTTGTCATGCTAAACACTCTTTACCAGCAGAGAAATGAGGTCAAAACGTCATGGATGCATCCCCAATCCAAATGCTGGCATCTCATAAATGGATTGTCAGGGCTAAGGGTCACAAATATGTCACAATTACCAGCGCCATGACCTGCACCAATGACTGCTGGACTGCTGACTGCCTGATCTGCTCCATAATGACAATCTGATTAATGTACATGAGAAGAACTCAAAAGAAACTATGCTACCCAAAAATTCAACACCAAAAGCCTGACTGAAACATAGCACAATACCTGAACTCCCTACAAGAGTGACTCCCAAAACAATACCCAGGTCATTTTGAAGGACACTGGTAGGCCCTGAGACCAGCAAGGATATAATTGACTTCAAGACCAGCAAACATCAGAATCAATTGGATGAAAATCCACTACAGACCCATACACTGGTTAGCTGAATAATACCTCTGGCAGAAGAGATCCTCCACTAAGTCTCAGTGTGGCTTTCGCCCAGCCAGAGGAACAACAGACATGGTATTCAGCTCTGATAGTCAGCTAGAAGAGGGGCATACCAGCTCTAGGGACTTGACATTAACATAAAGAAGCCCCAAATCCTCCATCAACCTACCTGAAGAAATGTCCCAAGCCCCCGCAATTCACATTGATGACAATACTCTCAAAAATGTGGATCACTTCCCATATCTCAGCAGTCTCCTGTCCAACAAGACAGACACTGATGCTGAGATACAACACAGAATTAAATGCTCCAATGGGGCTTTCGCAAGGCTGAGGCATAGAGGACTGGGACATCCAGAGTAAGACCAAACTGCTTATCTATCAAGCAATTGTTCTGCCCTCATTCTTCTATGGCTCTGAAAGGTGAACTACCTATAGCAGACACATCAAAACCCTGGAACAATATTAGTAGTCTTACATACATACACAGAGGACCAACTCAGAAGACAGGCAAAACAAAAATCAGCATCCTGGAGGAACACCAGGTGCGATGGACAGGCTATGTAATCCGTATGACAAACCCCCTGTCTCCCAAAACAGGCCCTTATGGCCATCTTAGGGAGGGGAAGCACACCCAAGGGGGACAAAGAAAGCAGTGAAAGGATAACCTTGTATCATACCTGAGGAAATGCCACTTAAACTTCAACGACTAGGAAAAGATAGCCTGTGACAGGAACCTTTGGAGAAGGATGATTTAGGAAGGCACAATGCAATAGGAAAAGAACTGTGCCATGGAAGCAAAAAGACGACGCAGAAAGGAACAATTCACCACCAAAACTGCTGTTGTTGCTGTTACATACAGCTACCCACATTGCAAAAGACCCTGTGGATTCAGGATCAGGATCCACCATAGCCATCTGCAGACCCACAAATAATCCATTTCACCAACAGGAGGACAATCATAAACAACTACAAATGATCACCGATGATGATGATGTGTTGATTGTAACAAAGGAACATGTTACTCAGTGCAACACTGTGGCTTGTTGATGTGTTTTTAACTGTTTTTGTACAGCAGTGGATGTCTATGGCACAGAGTAATAAGGTGCACCAAGCCTTGCCTACACAGGCAGTACAATGTTGGTTTTGGTCTTTTCATGGGATTTTTTAACAAAAAGAAAATATAGAATATTTCCGGGCCTTACCATTTAAGTAGTAATTCAGTGTTAACCAGAGATGGAGTTCACTCCAGTGTATTTAATTGTTTCTATTTCCTTCAATTTATGCCGTAACTGATCTTTTTTTCTTCCTCTCCATCTGATTTCCTCTCTTTGTCAGTCACCATTGATTCGCTGTACAAAGTGACAGAGGGTGGTCAATCGGACATCTTCCATCGGCAAGCAGAGGGCAGCTTTGATCCAGCCTGCTGTTTCACAGTGTACCATGGAAATCACATGGAGTCCCTTGACTTGGTGACATCAAATGCAGAAGAGGCCAGGACCTGGATAACTGGCCTCCGCTACCTGATGGCCGGGATCAGTGATGAGGACTCATTGGCCAAACGGCAGCGTACACATGACCAATATCCTTTAGACACAGAAATACACATGTATCATTGTTGTCATTTTGTATATGGGTATTTTTCTCAGCTCAGTGGGAAACACAAGGGCCCAAAAGAATGGATTGTGCCTGCTAAAAGCACTGTGAACTGTGCAGCATTTGCACTCACAATCTGCCCTGTTTTTAAGGTCCTATTCATAAAAAGTTTTACACTAATAATACACAAGTGCAAACACGCCCATAAAGCTTTACAGCTGAGTGCAATTTTCCCATGTTTTGCATCAGTTTGAGTGAGTAGAGCAGTGTCCAGTGTTTCAGGCTTTTCTTGACATTTCAGCACATGGATTGGTCCATCATGAAAACTGCATAGAGCACAAAGGCCTCAAATTGCAAATTGTCTTTAATTAGCAGAGGTACACATGGAGTCACACACCGACTTCCATGTATTTTGTTTCTTTTACTTATCTTTTATTTCGCATCTATAACATAATCTACTGAAATGTTCATCAAAATAGGCTACAGCTATTAATGTGACTCAGGTAGGTCTGAAACACATTAGATGAATGTCTGAATGTTACAATAGCCATAACCCTAACCCATGAATTACAGGCCATCCTTTTGCCTCTCTGGACAGGTTTAATGGTGGCAAAAGCCACACAGTCCTTTTGTGAATTTGGCCATAAATCTTTTGAAAACATTTTTAACCAGAATGTGACATGCAAGGTTTTTTGCTTTGTGCAAAACTCTCAACCACTCAAACTGATCCTTAAAACAAATATGTGCTGGCAAGTGACATATTATTGAGACATTTGGTTTCACCCACCTCTAACCTTGGTCAGACAATCACCTGTCATAGATCATGCCCTGGATCTTCCTAAAATCAGGGGGTCTCTGCACCATCACTGCTCTACAGGCTTAAAGGCAAGCTCCAATCATAAACGTAACACCTGGACTAATGCAGACAGATTTTACTCTTTTAGTGGCCACATACACACAATATCTTCCTTAATGTGTCTGCGTGACGTGGATGAAGCAGACGTTTGAAGAGGCTGATAAGAACGGAGACGGTTTCCTGAACATCGACGAGATCTACCAACTCCTCCACAAACTGAACGTTAATCTGCCACGCAGGAAGGTCAAGCAAATGTTCCAGGTCAGAACATGGAGGCATTTCAATACAATCATTGTTGAATTTTGGATAATATTTGATTACATCTTACAAAGCAAAAACCACACAGGCAATATACATTATTATTATATCTCAGTTATACAATATATTGCTCTCACATTCACAGCAGAGGCACTACCATATGAATAAAAGTTCATTATTAAATCAGCTTTCTCACAAACGTAACCAGCCTTCACATTCAGTAGAAAAGAGATTTTCTTCCATCTGAGCACATTAAATTGCTTATATATGAATATTTCAGATTTCTGACGTGTTGCATTTTTAACTTCTATGTGCATTTGTGTAATTTGAATGAATGTGCAATGTTCATACGCAAGAGAGACACTTTTAGAGAAAAAAGGATGAAAGTAGTGGTAGAGGAAGGCTGCTTCAATTTTTAAAACAGAAATCACATTGAGTAATGTTGAAAATCCACATGCAGTATCCACTGGCTTTTCTAAGGTGAGTTACAGTGTGCATTAACACAGTGCAGTGTTGGTGACAATAACTGACAACTATTAACTTTTCTCTGTTTATCCATTGAACACAAACACAATTTTCCGTTCAAGCAGGCATTATTGACTTATTATTGACAAACAATTTAAAGGACCAGTGTGAAGGATTGACTGGCATCTAGTGGTGAGGTTTCAGAGGTTCAGAGGTGAGGTTTCTGCAACCAATTGAGTTCCCCTCACCTCCCCCTCCCCGTCAAAGTGTGTAGGGGAACCCACAGTGCCCTCAAAACTTGCAAAAAACACAAAAGGCCCTCTCAAGAACCAGTGTTGGCTATTGTAGAAACATGGCATTGCAACATGGCAGGGTCCGTAGACTCCCTATGTAGATATAAAGGGCTCATTCTAAGGTAACGAAAATACAACCATTCTTATTTTCAGGTGATTATACACTAATTAAAACATACTGCATAGTATGAATATTATATTCCATTTCAGCCAAATCTATATTTCTTTTTGAACATCCCAAATACTTTCCTCTCATAAGGAGTCTTCTCGGCTCAGAACGATTTTAAAACTTGTATTTAAAATAATTATACAACATTTTTTCTAAAAGTCTCCTCTTTTTCACCTCCAGTAGTGAGAAGTGATGCAATGAATTTGAGGTTTTCTGTGTTCTAAATGGGCTAAACTGCAATTTTGCACCTTAACTCACTTCATTCTTTGGGTTTAGATTAGATAGAAAACTTAATTGATTCATCTGTTTCCATTTAAGCATGGGCAGATAGAAGTGTTGCTACCTGAACAGTTTGTGCAGTTGCTCAAAATACCCTGATTCTGTTTGTTTTCTATCCATGGATTTGGGGTGAAGTCCATCACAGTGATTTATCCTGCTAGTTGTGTGTAGATTCTGTCTGTGATCGAGTCCCCAAATGCCCACAGCAAGCTCATTATGGGAGTGTGATGGAGGCATTAGCTGGTATTATTAGATTTGGTGTGGAGTCGAATAGGCCCCCATGAGAGCCAGGTAATATGAGATGCTGGATCCTGGAGAGCAGACAGAGCGAGTTGGTAGAATAGAATGAGCAGTGAGCCATGCTGTGAATGTCCTTGGGCAACATGTAGTGAGATACAAAGTGAGAAAGAAAAAATGAATGGAGAGGTAATGTGTCTGTGACATAAAGACTGTTACATTATGTGTGCTCACTGGTGTTTGTATCAGTGTGAAAGAGAGAGAGAGAGAGAGAGAGAGAGAGAGAGAGAGAGAGAGAGAGAGAGAGAGAGAGAGAGATGACACGTGATGAAAGAAAAAGAAGAGACAGTTTGCAGCAGCACATGTGCATATCTGTTCTACTGCGCACATCTCCACAGCTGACGGGTCTATACATTTTCTAATTTTAGACTATATGAATATTATTTTAGAACAACATTGCAGGGCTGATATTTGCTTAATGGTTTAGATATCAGCTTTGGTCCAGATGCAGTTCAGATGGTAAGTATTTGGACAGTTACACATTTTTTGTTCTTTGTTATTCATTCTTCAATTTGAAATAAAGTAATGGATACTACATTCAAGTGCCAAGAACCAGCTTTAATTTGACTTGGTTTAAATTAATATAGAAATAATTATGTGTGTGTTATTGCCCCTTTAACACATAGTGCCCAAAGTTTAAGGGTTCAAATGTAATTGGACAGACACACAAGAAGTCAAACAAAATCATCATATTGAATATTTTGCAGTTAATTACTGCTTGAACTCTGTCCAAATACTCCCCGCCTGGACTGTATTTTGGGGGAGAGGATCAATACCTAAACTATATTGATTCAAGTCTGGCTTTAAGTATCAATACTAGGATCAATAGGATACCAAAAACTACTACTACTCTTCTGCTGTTGTATGAATGCATGCAGTGATCGCCTCATTAGTTCAAAGGATTCACACAATGAACATTTGCTATTTACTGCTAAAAACTTGTCATCCATGTGATGAAGTCATTAACCGAGAATACCTATATGCATTTTCCTAAATTGACATGACAGATGGCTCTCCTAAACATGATAGTATACCCACCATTAATAATAAAAAAGAAACCAAATTGTGTAGCATTGCCCACCCCTATTTTGTGATTATGTAAGAAGAAACTGGAGTGTAGTGAACCACTGCAATAAATGTTTTAGAGCTGAAGTTTTATGTTTCAGCCAGCCTGGGTTTGCAGGTAGGAAGAACTTAGTGGAGTTAAAATTTTATCTCACTATCAATTCAGCAACAACCCATATACATTCACATTGTGGAGGAACAACAACAAATGTACACACATCACTTGCAGTCTAACCTTATTTCCTTGTACAATTAATTATGTAACAATAAGTGAAGTGTTGAATCTGTAGAAACATAATACAGAATACAAAATACAGAATACAAAACTCTAAAACGATGCAGGAAAACACATAAAATGAGGCTTCTGTCTTCTACAGAGAGGAGCTGCAATATGTTTTTGTTTTTATTCATAGTTATAATTTAAAATGTCATTTTCAGTGAAGTTTTCAGTTCAACATATATTAGTATATTTACTGTTTATTGTTAAGTTTTTTGTTCTTAATTATGTTTATCACAGTTCTTTAGTTCTCAAATTTGTAAGATCCTTGCCAATAAAAAACACAACACTCATAAAAATATTTTTTTATGCATTGTGCTTTAGGTAAAACAGAAAACAAGAGAGAAAAGAACATCAACTCATGTTACATCATCAGATTTTTATTATTCTCAAAATAAATATTGAGTTTGGCCTCATCAACGCAGTATTAGTTTGGCTCAAATCTGCACAGCTGTCACATTTGCCACATAAAGAATTCATCAAAATGTATGTTTAGAACAGTCATCACAAAGCCCTACTGAGTCAGATTTTGAAAGTGGCGAAGTGGCTGGGTAAAATATGAGATATATAGAAATATTATGTAGAGATACATTAAGCTTGTTTTTTTAAATTCTAGTCCCATCATCAAAATATTATAGCTTGAGACATTTAATTTCTTGCCCTCACAGGAAGCAGACACAGACAGTCAGCAGGGCACACTGACGTATGAGGAGTTCTCTGTCTTCTACAAGATGATGTCTTTGAGACGGGATCTGTTCTTGTTGATGATGGCATACAGCGACAGGAAGGACCACCTGACAGTGGAAGAGCTGGTCAACTTCCTGCACAATGAGCAGAAGGTAAGAGGTCACACTGATCTCGGGTTAGAGCCAATAAAATGCATAGCTTATGGATGTTAAACTCGACACGTTTTTATGACGAGATGTACAAATTACTTTCTCTCCAGTCACCATTTCAATTTGAGATGGAGTCACAAAAAAAGAGTCAAGGCTGATTATATTTCTTTTCTCCTCCTTAGTCTAACATGAAACTCCCTCTGTCTCAGCTGTCTGCCCACAGGACTCTGCTCCACTAAGCCAATTTATCACGCCTAAAATTGGTTTGTCTTTTTTGGAGTCCATGTCTTGTTCTTTATAGTTTTTCTTTGTGTTTCTGACAATCTCTTTTCTCTCTCACACTGCAATGGTGTCATTTTTCATCATGTTGTATTTATCATCTCCAGCCTGCAATAATACTGTTCGATGAATATGCTGCTTGTTTGACATTGCTGACAATTAATTTGATAGCAACACAAATTTATTAAAAAAATGAGAAATCATTCTGACTTCATTCAGCTTCTACACTGAGATTTAGTCATTGTTATTTATTATATCAGAAAGGGTCTACAAGGTCTTTACATGTATTTTGTCATATATATATATATATATATATATATATATATATATATATATATATATATATATATATATATATATATATATATATATATATATATATACACTGCTCAATTAAATCTCAGTCAAAGAATGTACAAAAGCTTGGTGATAATGGTTTGTATATATTTTTTTTCTGAAGATGGTCAACGTGACTCCAGAGTATGTTGCAGAAATCATTGACAAGTTTGAGTTGTCTGATGAGAATAAACAAAGAGGCATCATGGGGATTGAAGGTAAGTTTCTTCCATTTTCTTTCATTTCTTTATTTTCACTTCCACTGGATTTTTTCCTCCTACAATTGTTTTCATTTTAGGCTAAAACATTATCTCAATCATTTCCCCTCCCTGCATCTGTCATGGAACACCATCGGGTTGAAACTCCTTTTTTCAGTTTGTTAGAATCTTTTTGATCCTTAAATTCAAAATCAGGTAAAAATATAGTTAAATTGATTTAAAGTTAGTGTGGCTCATAACTGACACACTGGCCAGCACACAATAATCACACAATTCTGATAGTAAGTGGCTGAAAAAATTTAAAAATGGCCATAAATGCTCTGGGATTCTGTCTATGACAAGTGCTCATCTCTGAGTGTCATTTTGAGTAACTGAAGGGCTTAAGGGAGAAGAGGGAGTGAGGATTGAGAAGGTTAGCTGGAGTGAGAGAATTGGGAAGTCAGAATGAGGACGAGTGGAAAGAGAAAATGAGGGTGACAGAAATGAGAGCAGGAGGAGAGGTGAGACTAATCTTTCCGTCAGATGCATGAAGACTACATTGCATGTGTCTGGCTGATCAGACCAGTAAGATGCCCTCCCTGCAGGCCTGAAATGTGTGTGTTTAAACATACATTGTGCTCAGATGTGACTGTAATGTACCCACAGATTCACATAATCATCTTTTTACAGTGTGATGAGCTGTTACCTACGGCATTTGTTCTCAGTGTGACTGTCTGTTCAGTATAGTTCAATTGAGGATTCATGTTGCACAGTGTGCTGCTACAGTCTGGATCTAGCCATGATGGTACCATGACAAGATTGCATGTCCAGTCTGATTACTGATTTCCCACAGCAAAAATAGTTCCTATATTTGCATCACATCTCCATTTTTTCCCACTTCTCCTCCAATCTTCTTCTTCTCCATTGACTGTCTGCTTCTTTTCCTTCCTATGTTTTTTTTGCTGATTTCTCCTGCCCTTAGTATTCATGTCTCATTTTTACATCTCCTCTCTGGGTGAAAGGATGCTTTCTTCTCTCTCATTCCTCTTCATCCAGTACCATCTAAAAAAAAAAAGTTGGCTGTGTGAAATATACCCACTTGTACTGCAGCTTCAAACCACACCACTGTGGTTTCAATGTGCTTGTCTGGAAGTCATTCTTTGTTTTTTTTTTTTCCTGGACATCAGCCTGCTGATGAAGAGAGCTTGTAGATGTCACTGTAGAAGTGTGTTGTTCATGAATTGCTAAATCCAGATTGATTCTTTTTGGAGCTGTTATAAGGTGCATTTTATGATCTTGTTGGTACTTTAAAATATATAAAAAAATTGTGTTTCACTATTCATTTTTATTTTAAAACATTCAAAAATAGGTAACATTGGCTACTTTAGGGATGCAGATATCAGTTTATGATGAGCAAAATTTTAAATTCCTTGTTGTGTTCCACCACAACTGAATTATTAACTGCAATATTTGTTTGTTACTTAACAATACTAAGAGTTTAAAGCTGTGCTGGCAGCTCCACAGGGCATTGCGTTTATGCACAACATTACTTTGAACTAAATGCTGACATCAGCATACTAACATGCTTACCATGACAATACTTACATGCTGATGTTTAGCAGGTAAAAAGTTCACCATCTTTGGTTAGTCTATTAGCATGCCAGCATTTACTAAATAGCACTAAACACAAAGTACATCTGACACTGATGGGAATGTCATTAGTTTTGCAGGTATTTGGTCAAACCAAAGTATTGGACAAATTGAAATTTGACCTGATGCTACAGATGAAATGCAAAGTTAAGAGACATTCATCCTCAGGGGGACATGAATGTCATAGTGGTCCATCTGAAAATTGTTGAGACATTTCACTCCAAACTACAAATGTCAACCTAATGTGGTGATAGAGGAGATGTCAGTGGATCACCACAATCATTCGGATGCATTATCTGGGGACCATGAATGTTTGTAAAAGTTTGTAAAATTTTTGTCCTGCTGGGTGCGCTAGAGAAAAAGTGGATGAAAGAGGATCAAAATGTATCATTTGAGCACAGCTAAGATATCTGTTATGACGTGGTAATCCATCTGATAGGCAAGGCAAGGCAAGTTTATTTGTATAGCACATTTCAGCAAGAAGGCAATTCAGAGTGCTTTACATAGATCATAAAAGGCATTAATATACATCCGATAGCTGTTCAGGCAAAATGTCAACCTCATGGTGGCATTAGATAAAAAATTTGGGAATCACCAACATTAGTAGGATGGATCCTGTTGGAAGCATGAATGTCTGTTTAAAATTTCATGTTAATCCATCCAACTGTAATATATCAGTTTTCAACAAAGTGATGGAGCGACCTATCGCCTGATGTGATTCTTATCTATTTTTTCTCATATATTTGTATTTCCCTTGAGGTTTTACGAGTTTCATGCGCAGTCCAACATGTGACATTTTCAACCCTTTACACCACGGGGTGAACCAAGACATGGAGCAGCCTCTGTGTAACTACTTCATCGCCTCCTCTCACAACACATATCTGACTGGAGACCAGCTTCTCTCCCATTCCAAGACCGATATGTACGCCTGGGTGCTGCAGTCTGGTTGTCGCTGCGTGGAGGGTAAGCATCTATATTTAAATACCATACGAGACTACTCTGACTGTGTATAGGCCTTTGTTGTGAAGGACATTTTTCCAAGTGTGACAGCTTGGAAAAACACAGGTGTAAATAAGGAAATTAATGATGGCTGAATTACATTTGATTTTCAGTTTCAAGGTCCGTTAGTACTATGAAAACTATGAAAACACACATTATGAAAGTCAAAATATCCATTGTGAAAAAAGGCCAATTGTGCTTGGATGCAAGGGCTTTTGTGAGTTCTTATATTTGCAACACACAAACTTTAATCCCAAATGGTAATACTCCATTTTGAGCTAAAATGGAATAAAACAACCGATGTGAAGGATATTTTATGTTTATGGATATCAAGGACGTTTACTACTTAGCAATATTAAAGCATATATTTTGTTAATACCATCCAAGTTAAAACCCAATGCCCATTTTAGTGTGTTTATATTTAGTAATAATATTTAATTTAATATTTTAAAGCCCACAGATGCAGCAACACTGAAATGCCAAAAACCCCCACAATGTTGCAAAATCATACATGAATACCTGAATATTACTTGTATTGACATTATTTTGTGTCTCAGAATGAATCAACACCAGTGTTTGTTAGTGGAACACAAAAATGCTGAGGATAAGAGCTCTCATGCCAAGCCTAAATAAAATATGTCTTTGTCATATTCGAAGAGGAACAATGAGAAGAGACAGAAAACTGAGAAGAGTTCCATGATGCCGAATGTCAAGATGAGAATATGACACAAAATGTCATATTCATGCCTCTTCTCTTCTTTATTTTCCTGCAGTGGACTGTTGGGATGGTCCTGACGGAGAGCCAATGGTCCAGCATGGCTACACTCTGACCTCCAAGATCACGTTCAAGTCTGTCATAGAGACCATCAATAAATATGCTTTCATAAATAACCAGTGAGTTGAAGCTCCCTATAGTGTGTATGTGTGTGTGAGTGTTTGTGACATTTTATGGACACTAGGCACTTACATTCTCCCATAAGTATTGTGGAAGAAAAATGGCATAGAGTGCCAAATAAAAAAGGCAATTTACTTATTTTTCCTTCAGTTTTTTTCCGATATAAATCTGACTGAAACATCATTTCTAGTTGAGAATAATATTCTTTGCTTCAGGACAAACAGCACAACATTTTTCCACGGTTTATTGTGTTTATGTGCACCCACAGATTGTATTATTGATTGTATATAGTCCTCTACTGTTTAATTGTGTTGCTTTATGTTCCAGTATGGAATGAGATAGCATCAATCCAGCCATAAAAGGCTTTTCCACTCTAATTTAAAAAGCTGCAGAACTGCTGTATTTTTTCCTCGTAGAAGTAGTCTCAAACTAGCGTTTCTCATGCTGCAATAATGAAAAATCTATGAATTTGATGCAAGATTTCCCCACCAGGTTTGACAACATTTGCAACATTGAGACAGCCAGGTTGGTGTTTTTCAGAGAACACTGTGATTCCTGGCAGTAATTAGCACCTATTACTGAGCCATCTGCACAGTAGCATTTCCTCTGGCTCCCCTGAGGAGCCACTGTTTGTCTCTGCTGGGTCCAACAATACCCAAACAAAGTGGTGAATGATGCAGCTTCCTGCTGCCATGTTGGCTCACTTTGAAATTTATTGCATCTTATGATGGCAGCGACTGCCAAGCACTTGTTTTATTCATAAGCACCGACAGTACTGGAGTAGATACAAATTATGTAATTAAACCAGAAATGTAAATACATTTGGCACTAGTTTGGAACTTTAACTACAACCAGATTAGATTGTGCTTTATTGTTGTCCTTTAATTTTCTTTCATCACCCTAATTTTTAGTCGTTAATTTTTGTTCAATTATGTGGCATTTTTGCATGTAATCTATAGCTGTTATTGGTCTTTAAGAAATTTGGGAAATACACTTCTTTGCTTATTTGCTGAAAGTTAGATGAGTAGATTGAGACCAGTCTACCTGTTTGGAAAAAACATGAAGCTACATTCAGCAGGGGGTTAGTTTAGCGAAATACAAACCCCCTTAGAACCACAACTTGACATTTTTGCACTTGTCTACTTGTAGACATGAGTTGAATAAATTAGATACAGCATGCTAATTATTGAGCTTAAGGGGTGGATGGTAGGCAGATTATTTAAAATCTTTAGATAGTGCTAGGCTAGCTGTTTTCCCCTGTTTAGAGGTTTTGTGCTAAGCTAAGCAAACTGTCTCTTGGCTGTAGTTTCATATTTAACAGACAGATATGAGAAAATAAATAAAATATAAAATAAAATAAGTAAATTGCAATTAACTGAAACAGTTGGGGAGACACAACAACTTAACTAACTGAAGTGCATGGATGAAAACTGACCATGAAAAATCATTAATGGCTAAAGACTTCTCTCATGAAATACCTAACTGGCCTAACCTCATCTGACCCTTTTTTCATTTATTTTTATAGATTTGACTGTATGCTACAGGTACAACCATGTTTTACAAAGTTGAACATCTGATCCTTGTGTTCCACTGTGCACATATGTTTCATGTAGCCTCCTGAAAGCAAACATTCATACTTGCTAATTAGAATATACCTGCACATTCGCACACACCCTCTTAATTAGTAATCTGTAATAACACTGAAAGCAAGAACAGATTAATAAACTGAATGTTCTGTGCCTTATCTTTCCCTCTTTCTGTGTCTCCTGCTGCTGTTCTCGCCTTTTACATTCAGATAATATTTTATCATCAGTGCCACCTGTTAGTATGATTAATGGCCCCTTGGCTGTATTGGAATGGAGGGAGTCTCGTCACCCTCCCACATCACACACACACACACACACACACACACACACACACACACACACACACACACACACACACACACACACACACACACACACACACACATTACACAGCTCATTGAGCCGCCTCACTGTTTCACCTGAGAGGAGCTCCAGGATGTCACTGTGTGTGAAATGAAATGACTTTGGATGTTACTGTCTTTGTTTTCTCTTTTTGTCTTTGTTGGCAGAGGACCTGTTTCTTTGTGTGTGTATGTGTGTTTTGTGGATCAGAGGTAGAGGTGAGAGCAGGGCTGTGTCCCCTGAGGGAGAGCTGTCAGTCTGACAAACATGACATTTGAGCTGTGCTGCTGTGTGGCCACAAGTCATTATACTTTTTCTAAATGAAAACACAGACACACACATGCATGCACACAGGCACACACACACACACACACACACACACACAGAGGTGAAGAGGTGTCTATTCAGCAGTATTTTTTATCATTTACCTCCTCTGTGTTCTTGACAAATGGAAGTACAGTTTGAAATGTCATTCACACTCATGTCAACAGATCAGTTTCGCTTCAGTCCACTGACTGCATTCCAGACACATTTTCTAACTGTTGACAGTTTTTATATAATTTATGGAAACCTGAATATGTCTTGTTTTTTTCTTTCAGATACCCAGTAATTCTGTCCATAGAGAACCACTGTACCATCCAGCAGCAGAAGAAGATTGCTCAATATCTCAGAGAAATCTTTGCAGACAAACTGGACGTGGGAGATGCATTGAGCAGAGACTCCAAGACGTTACCCAGTCCTAACAGCCTGCAGGGCAAGATACTCATCAAAGTAAGAATACATAAATGGCTTGCTAATAATGGTGGATGGATAGATGGAGGGTGGATTGACAGGCTATGTTTTAAATGAATAAATAAATATAGTGTATGCCTGGTCATTTAATGCACTTGAGAATGAAAACCTCTGCATCACACCCTCTCAATTTCCTTCCTCTTAGTTCAGTGAAGAAAGCGGAGCACTTGTTACCGCTACATATTTTACTTCATGAGCGTCGCTGTACTGAGGACAGGAAATGGGAAAGGCTCTGTGAAGCAGCTAATTATTGCCCATAAACAGATGAAGAGGAGAAAAAAGAGGAAAGGAGGACAAAACTGGGCCATCTTATTATAGAGATGAAAAGAGAGAAGGACGAGATACTGGCATGTGATGACAGAGTGACAGATCTTTTCCAACATACAAGTACACATACACAAACAGCGACACAAAAACAGACAAAACCTGCATTTTAGATGTCTATGAGCTGCACCAATTGTGCAGTTAACTATAATTAAATTAATCTTTTAAAACAGGCTGACATTCCATGAAAAATATATGTTGTGTTTTATCTCTGTCAGCATCACAGAGAATCTTATATTCCCCACATACCTGGTTGAAATTACTGAGTGATTGAACAATATAAAACTTTACCACAAGACAGGCTGCAACAGCACCGTTTTGTCTCTCATAATTCTAAAACTTTAGAACTTAGTAAGCTTTTAAATTTAGTACAAAGCTTCAATATGAAATTGTCCCCCAGTTAATACATTTTCCATTAACCTGAAATTAAGGAACCACAGGTAGCACATATATCCTGCCATGAAATCACCCCCACAAATTCAGACGGAAAAGATGCTCCAAAAGGTATAGGATTGTAATCTAGCGCACTCTCTTGATTAAACTAGATACAAGGGGTACCCGTGCACGGAATCAGAGCTCCCTTTTCTGTATTTGCAGTGTTTTAACCAACTACATGTGTTCCTCAGTCAAATAGCCATAATAAATCAAGTCAAATGACCAGTGACACTACAATCATCTAATCACATTCACATATGATAAAACATGTCATCATAAGAGACTAAAAACATTAATATGAAAGGTCACACAAATATGAAGGTCTTGATCAAAATGTTGTTTAATTTTTTATCTCATCACTGAGAAAGAAAGAGCCAAGAAATAGTCTTCCTCATAACCTGCCTAAATTGTTTTTTTACTTTACTACTTTTTGTATAGATTAAACAAACAAAATAAGTGTTAGTGAACTTTGGACAGAATGAGAGTAACTGTTTCCCACTGTTGCCAGTCTTTATGCTAAGCTAAACTAAATGACTGGTTGTAGGGTTCACATTTAATGGACAGATGAGTGGTAATGATCTAACTCTCGGCAAGAAATTCTAAAACTATTCCTTTAAGCAAACATAGAGGTGGCAAATCAGAAATCAGTCATATATGACTTTGGAAAGCTTTAAAGGTGGTTTTAAAAGGCACTGACAAAGAACCTTTTGTCATTTATAAATGAAGACTTTTATAGGTGTCATACCTTATGATGTTGGAATTCACCAGCACAAAGATTACATATAATATTAGCTCTGTTCTTTCAGAGAGAGAGAGAGAGAGAGAGAGCTTCTGGATGTGCAAGAGCTTTTTGTATTTATTATCTTTATGTCTTATAACAACCAGATAAAATTGACTTTATCTGTAATGTGAAAAAAGCCTGCATTGTTCCCCTGGAAAAAGGGAACTCTGGCTTTGTCCCTCCCCAGCCAGATGTCTAAAAAGTGAAAGAGCATTATTGATTTTCTATAAAGCCCTTTGCACCTCTCTAACAGTTTTCCCCCATCTCTCCTCCCCCTCTCTGCCCTCGTTTGAGAGCCTCTCACCTCTCCATCCCCCAGAGGAGCAAGAGACTGGAGAGTCACGAGACAATAAAGAAAATGGTGTAAGGGTTTTTGACAATCACAAAAAGAAAGAAGAGGGGATAGACTACATGTGGCAGCAGTTAAAGCGAGGGCGGTAATGTCAGCCACCAGTGAGAGATTCAATGTACTGTAGGAAGCTTGGAGTCTGCCATTGATTTTGAAGCTTAGAAAATCTCAACTCCCACTCACACGTCAGAATGGCTCACTAATGGGCTTCCACTCTGCTGAAAGAGCTGCTCAGGGAGCTTCTCAGAGAATCTGCAGCTGATTGTACATTTTTTGTGTTTGTGCATGCAGGAGAGTGTGTTTTTTGCCTTCATGTGCGCTTATATGTGGCATTAATGCCTTTCACTTTTCCCATATAGCCTGGGAAAGGAGCAATGTAAAGAATTTTGTGAGATGCTACCTTAGTGTGTCTGTGAAACATATTGCATTCTGCAGTGTTATTCCAGGAGTATGTTAAGGGTGCAACCTGTGTGGGTGTTCTTGTGTATACAAAGTGTAAAAAGAAAAGAGTGAAGGATCATGCTGCATATATGCATGGGTCAAATATATGTTTATCACTCTCCTGCCATCTCTTTGTCTGTCCTCTCTCTATCCAGGGGAAGCGTTTGCCTGCCTATCTGTCTGCGGACGCTGAGGAAGGGGAAGTGTCCGATGATGACAGCGCTGATGAAATTGAGGATGACTTCAAGCTCAAGAGCAGTAATGTACGATAGATAGGGGAGCGTTTTCTTAAATGTTTGTTAAATGGGACATAACATATACATTTCCAGGTCTATATTTTTATTCTGGGGCTCTACAGGAACATCTTTGCATGATTTTACAATTTAAAAAACACCTCATTTATCTTATACTGGCCCATTAATGCAGCCACTCAGGTCAGTTTCTGTCTGAATCAGGCCTTTTTAGTTGTAATCTCAGTCTCAATCTCTGTTCAAGGCCCCCCTTCCAATGAGCCCACTCTGTTCTGATTAATCAGGTCCCAGAAGCTGCCCCTCAGCAGACCAAGTGGCAACAACCATGGCTTGAAATTGAAGCCAATGCGGAAGTGCAATACAACTGACAGCCGCTAGATGCTGGCTCCAATAGACTCCCATTCAAAAAGTGTCAACTTCTCTCATGAAATACAGAGTCATCATGGTCTCAATCATTAAATTTTGGCACTCTAATAAATGTGCTGGTGGTCATTTTGTAAAGTATTGCTCCATTAATAAAAATTGAAGATGAATATTAGCTTTGATGTTTGCCTTGTGGGTGTTAATTGACAGCTGTGATTAGCTTTTTGCTTGCCTGCTGCTCTTCATATTTCACTTAAAGATACTTAACAACGATACCTGTAGTGTTATTTAGCTAATGTTAGCCCAAAATATAGCCTAGTGTTCTCCACTAGGTGTTCCCAGTAATTTAACGTTAGCTTCAATCTGAGGTGGCGGGGCATTCCAGAAAGTGGAAGACAAACTTTGGAAAATCTTGGTTCCAAATGGAACAGAAACCTCTGCCTCACATTTCTACATGCCACTCAAACCAGGATAGTAGCAAAAACATTGAAATAAATAAATGTATGCTTCAGTGAATGGAAACAACACAACAACACTGATTAATAAAACAGTAATTTCAGAGGAAATTGAGAGTACTATAGGGAGTTGTTTTTTAAAAATCTTAATCGTATTTTTTTTACCTTTAAAATATTTTATTATGAATAATGAATGATTTTTTTTTTAAAAAAAGGCAGCAAAAACAGAAAAATGGAACTAATATTAGAAAATCAAACCCTTTCTCTATGCATATGTACCACAAAGAGAAGTTAGGTAATGGGATCTTAATGGTATTGTTTTGTTCGGGGTAATGAGTTCACTAATTGGGCTGTAATGTTGTTACTTGTAAAGTTTTATTGATCATCACTGCAGTAATGTTTTGGGATAATCAATGCTTAATGGTGCAGCTATAAGTATAAAGCCAATGCAAGTGTAAAAAGAATTAGAACTCACGGTTCATTTTAATTGATAAACAATACAGCAACATGTAAATCTATGATATAGTAGTGCCAGGGTTCTCCTCATCATATTTAAAGCAGGAATACACTCCAGTCATTTTCCAGATGGTTCACTTGCATGAGTGAGTATGGCATCATTCTTCCACATTTAGCTGGAGGCATGAGGCCACAGATGCCACTTTGGATGATCATTGCTATTTTCAAGGGGTGGTGGCAAGTTTCCACTGATGAGAGGTTTTCTATTGAGCTGATTAAACCAGATAGAGATAAGCATAACTTTGGCTGTACAGTAAGCTTTCTCAGCAGTTGATATCAATGCACTAATATTGTGATAAGAAAACAATACATAATGTTGTCAGTACTTGTTCCAAGATCATGGGTCTCCCATCAATGGTTCAGGCCACAATATACAAGCTAAGCAGTCCTCAGAAGGCCTAACGTAAACCCTAATTTTAAGCCTGTAAATTTTTAAATTAATTTTAAACTCCCATACATACTTGTTGCAGACCTTCAAGTGGCTCCCCTCTGGCTGATGACAACCGTAGTCCATTCTATACACCTCAATTTGTACCTGAAACAGTTTAGATCAGCAAATGTGGAAATGTCAATGTTGAGGCAAGAAAAATAATAGCTGCCACAATTTGAACACTTGTGGAACCTGCAGGTTCAGTATTGCTCCTTATTTACCTTATAGTGCACCATATTTACATGCTGCCATTTTTTTCCTCGAGTATTTAATGTCTGAGTATGAAATGTATAGTGCCCTTCAAAGTTCTCACAAGGGAATGAAAAAAGTAATGTCATTGGCTTGTACAGTATTTTCCGCTAACAATCCCACAATGCAATATGTCACATTTAAATTAAAAAAAAAATTACCTTTGCAGGATTGTCAGTGATTACACAAAATGACAATGATTTTATGATTTTATGTGCCTATTTCTATGTGTATATGCGTTATTGCACATCTTGTCTAAATATCTGTAAAGCACTCAGACTCAGAGCAGTGTAAACTCTGTACTCTTCACAATATTCAGTAGAAAAAAATCTCCTGATACTGTTATTTTGCAGCTTTAAAATACAACCTTTTAAATATTAAACACGCAATCTTTCTCTCACATGCTATAAGAAATATCAAAGTTGTTACACTCACTGCCCACAGGTGGTCAAAGTTACATCAGCTTTTACTCCCCTTGCCTGTAGATGACACACATCTGTATGTCTGCATTTACACTTCTAAACTGCTGCTCATTTCTTGCGCTTTTTGAAGCAACACTGCACATCTGACTGCTGGTGCTGTGGCTCTGCAATCCATTAATATTGGCTGGGCCTGGTTTCAGGGGTTTTGCATCAGTGACACTGTGTGTCCTTGTTCCAAGATGGCAATACACTCCATCATCTCTTGTCCATAAATGTGTCCTTGCACCTTTATTGAAACAACCTCCTGTGTCTCTTGCTTCCTTACCTTTCTCTAACTCTCCCCGCTTTCACACAGGGCAATGGTCATCACCAGGTGGAGTCTCACATCAGAAAGAAACTGGACTCTCTGCTGAAGGAATCTCGCATCGGAGACAAGGAAGATACAGACAGCTTCAGCATCAGAGCCCTGCTCCGAGCCACGCACCAGGGCCTGCAGAAGAACCTGCGGCAGGTACAGCCCCAAGGCGATGTGTATAGATGCATATGCAGCAGAGTAATACACATCAACAGATGAAGAGAAGAAAGAGAGGAGAAGGAGAATAAAAACTAGGCCATGGTATTAGTCACGGAGGGAAAAAATAAAGACCAGTTACTGCACCACCCACAGGTCAAACACACCCACTGAACACACAAACAATGCACAGACAAGCAGTACCTCCTCAGGCCACTCACCGCTGCAGGGACGGCTGTATTTCCACGTGCATGGGTGGTGTTTCATCTAAAACATGTCAAAATGGACCTATAGTGATGAGAAACTAAATGTCTGCAGTGTTGCTTAATATTTAATTTCCCTACTTGCATCCTGTACTATTTTTAGAAGCTTCAGTTTCCTGACAGCCATTTCCCAACACCCACAGTGGGTGTTGTGCATTGGAGTTTCCTATTCTGTTTCTTCTACTCCTGCTTTGCTGGTGATTCCCTTTACCTCATTCTGTCTCCAAAGCTTTTTCTGTTACTCTCTTCCTTACTATAATTTGTCTTCTTTCTCTGTCTCTCCTTTTCTTACGTCTCCCCCACTCTCCTCTTCAGCTGTGCTGTGGTTTATTGGCTCATATCTGTTGCAGACCCTCCTGCTACTGAGCATTCAGGTTTAAGTGACTCACTGGGTGCTAATGTTGATGTTATTAGATTCACACCAAATGCTCCACACATGAGTGTAAATAAGCACGCACAAATACACATGTAAGAGAGTCTCTGAGTGTGTTCTCCTTGTATCTAGAGCTCCAAAGGGGTACTGAAGAAATCCCAGAGCAGATCCTTCATCACGACGCTGAAACAGAAGGTGAGGCGCATCAAATGAGAGGGTGCAATTTTTTTGCTTGATTTTTGATCTATTTGTGGGTTCTTAAATGGGAAATTTGTGTTCAGCTTCAGAATGGTTGGTAATGAAACACTTTGATACTTCAAACCACATGGATAACAGACCTTTCCTTCTTCAGACATTTTTTATTGGACAATATTTTATTGATTGAGTGTGTAACATACTCAATCAGCTAAATGACCACTGAAAGAGCTGACTAGAGCCAACAGCTGTAAAAAATCACAAAATATTACAAGCAGAGGTTAGCAATGACATTTCAGTGATGCACGATGTTCACTTAGTGTGTCTTAAAAGACCAATGTACAGCAAAGTGTACGTAATAAACTGCCCATTGAGTATATTGTTCAAACAATAGAGACAAGACAAGTGAGTGATTAGTTTCAGTTATGGGAAGTGAAACAGAAACCTGCTTCCGTAAAGTCACACATAGAAAATCTAAATATTGCTTCCTTTGTAGAATTATCTTCAGTCTGTGGTAGGAAGCAGGGTCACAATTAAGACTGCTTTACTTATTGTGCAATTCCACACGGCTGATCAATGCGTGTGTTATGCACATTATGTGAATTACACATGTGGACCAAATGCATGTTTTGTCCTCATTTTAGATCTCCTCTAAGGTATGTTTGTCCTCCAGAAACCTGAAATGGTGTAGGTCCAAAGAGAAATACTTATAGTGCAACTGATTAAGATGATTTGTAGTTCTTCAGGTTCTCAAGCCAATATATTATTCATTTTAGGGTATTTTTTTAAGTTGGTAAAAGATGGGTTTTTGCATCAATATTATATGAATGGTTATTTGTTTTTTTTCATTTCTCAGTCTAGTTATTCCCCACTCTCCACTGACTCTCTTCCTCTATCCATTTGCTTCTCTTTTACCTTCCATTGCGCTCTGTGTCCCTTCCTCTGTTTACCCGCTTACATCTCATCTTCATTCTTTTATGCCTCTGTCTTTGCATATTATGCATCCTCCCACGTCTGTGTGTGTGTGTTTATATATGTGTGCATGCATGGGTGCATGTAATCTTCTGGCAAGCAGCCTAAACCCTGTAATTACTGCGACCCTCATCCTCTTCTCAACTCCACTTTAGCTCTAATAGATATGTTGCTTCTCTCACAGAAGAATACACTTCACCAAATACATACTCGCTATAATTACACAAGCTGTACCTAAAACACCCATCAACATGCATAAACTTACAAACTGCTACTACAATAAAAACACTCTATGAATCACACATCTATGAAACACATGCAATTTGTGAAAAACACACTATCGGCAACCTCTGCCCACTAAACAACCCATATACTGCAAGTTTGTGTGTGGGTGGTATCATATATGATGTGTATTGAAGACATTTATCAGAATTTAACTTGAGAGTAACTTGCAACAAAAATATAGGCTCAGTTTTTCTTCTTTTCAATGTGTTAAAAATAGAAAAATAGAACAAAATAGTAAAGCAATCCTTCTTTGTGGTGCTACTTTTGTGTTTGTTAATATAGTTGTGTATGTGTCTGTTCATTGTCCAGAGGCACTCCAAATCCAGGCTGACAAGCCAAAGCGTGGACAAGGAGGAGGACGGTCAGGAGAGATCTGGGAGGGAGGCCGGAGGACAGTTCAACAGGTGACCTTTGACCTACCTCACCACAACACTGACACTCCCTGACAAATGAGAGTTTTGATAGTTGCTGATTGCTGGGAGTGTTCATCAGCAGTGCCATGCATACCACTAAAGCTTGCTCAGTAATCTTTTATGTTTGAGTGAGGAAAATAATTCTGGACTTCAAGCCAGTAGCTACCACTTATAGTAAAGGAGGAGAAGACTGGTTTTGACTTCTTCTCCCTTCATGTAAAATCTATATTCTGTCAGATAAAAGACATCAGAAAAGTCTACAATGATCATGTCTATACTTTAGTATAAGTCCGAGGCTTTTCTCACTCTGCAAATCTTGCTCGATTATGCCATTATGACTTCATGCTTAGACCAGATTTTTTATTTTTAACGACTGTTCACATGATTTTTTTTACTGTTGCAAATCACTTTCCTGAAATGACTCACAAGTACAAAAGACCAAAGAAAGAACACCTGTGATGAGTGAAATTGAGGCTATGACTAGAGGCATTGCACATGGTGTTGTCACATGACACATAGTTTTGTGTATTGTATAAAATATATCAGAGAAGAACATATTATTTCTTCTTTTGTTAAAGATTTACATTTTTTTAAATCTTTGTTTTGATGTTAAAAACATTTTCCTGTGATCAGTGGTGGGAAAAATATTCATTGATTTAGCAAAATTAGCAATACATCATTTTAAATAATCATCCATCATAATCAAAACTCCTGCATTCAAAATTCTATTTAGTAATAGTACAGAAGTACTGGCCCCCGGCAGAGTTATTATATCATTGCATCATTATTGATGTCTTAATGTGTAAGTGGCACTTTAATATTGCAGTTGCTCAAAGTGGAGCTAATTTTAACTTCTTTATATATAGGTGGTTTAATCTACAACAATGTATCATATTTTATTAACTGATTATATATTTTGTATGTAAAATCGTAGTTGTAACTGTATATGTGGCCATGATAAAAATGCAGTGGAGTTACAAGTACAAAAAAGTATTAATATAATGTAGCATCAAATCTCTATACTCAAGTACCTTAAAATACTTGAGTAACTATACTTAATAAGAGTAAATGTACTTTCTATCACTTCCCATGTCATTTTGAGTTTTGCTTCTATGCATCTCAAATGTTCCACTTCACTGTTCCTCTGCTGAAAACCTCCACTGTAGTTGTCCTTCATCTACGCCAGCATGGGATTATGACAAATGTTTCATTGGAACAACATAAATGCCACATAAGCTCGGATATCAGTGTTCAGATAGACGTTTCATTGCCACAAGTAAGACAAATTTAGGACCACATATAAAAATGGCCAAAATCAGAATTCAAAGTGTTTTTTCTGTTCATACAATGTTTTAAAATATAGATCAGATTCACAAATGAGGGGGAAAAAAATCGAATTGAGGCCGTAGCAACTTAGCAACACAGCCCAGTTTTCTTTCAAACACATTCTTTGCGCTGCTCTGTCTCCTTTTTCCTTTTTCTTTGTGTATGATCACTGGGCAAGAAGTATGGAAATTCAGCTGTTTTTTCCCCCTCCTTTTGTCAGTTTCTGTATACCAGACCTTTGTCTTTCTCTTTGTTCCTCTATTATCTGTTCCTGGTTGCATATTTATATATGCATGTCCTCGAAAACTGTCACGATACCAATTCCTGCAAGCATGCGTCTATGTGACTGGATGTTCTCGTGCAAGATTGCGTGTGCATGACTTTGTGTATGTGTAGTTGTATGCGAGTGTGTGTGAGTCTTGCTACACTGCATGTGCTCTGGTCCCTATTAAGCTTTTTGCTTTGATGCTCTTTCCTGCAGTTTGTAAGCTGCCTCACTGATGGACATTCCTTTCTCGCCTGCTATGCTTTTGCCAATGTAAATGCTTGAATGGGTATATGAGTGTGTGCATGGCTTACCACATCCGTTTTACTTGACTGGTCTCATGTATACATACATGATCTCACTCACTCTCCTCTGTCCTTTCATGCAATTGTCCTCTGTCATTTGGCAATTGTTTTAGGGGTGGAAGGAAGAGGAAGACGATGAAACTGAGTAGAGATCTGTCAAACCTGGTGGTGTTCACCAACTCTGTTGCCTCACAGGAGTGTCTGAATGAAGGTGAAACATTACGCTCAAACTGTGCACACACAAGCAAGTAGGTGTATTGCAATATTTCCTTTCAAGACATTTACTCATGCCTAACCAATGTTCCTCTTCAGGTACTCCAGGTGATGTTCTGTCATTTAGCGAGACCAGAGCCCAATCTCAGGTCAATCACAGAGCTGAAGAGTTCCTGGCATTCAACCAGAAGCAGCTGTCACGGATTTATCCCTCAGCCTATCGCATTGACTCGTCCAATTTCAACCCCCAGTTTTACTGGAATGTGGGCTGTCAGTTGGGTAAGACTTATCTGTCTCAAAGCTTTTGACCCATGTGGAGCTTGTCTTTTAATGAAAACACCAGGTGGCCTCCCTTAAATCACACACTGTTATTAATTGACACTGCATAGCACATGCATACACACAAACATACTTCATCACACACTCCATTTATGCATGTCACACTCTGTGATGTGCTAGTGTTCTGACTTAGTCATCTGTGCAGGGCCTAACTGGTGAGAGTGTGAGCTCAATTGTGCAGCATTGCATGTGTGTGATTGTGACTGTGTATCTGTAAGTGTATCTGTAGGGTTATAGTTGCAACAGGAATTTGAGGATTAAGCAGAAATACATAAATAAATTTAAAAAAGGGTTGGAACTAAACATTTTCATCTGCACTGGAACTGAACAGAGTCAAACAATCCAAGATCTAAGGAATCCCTGCTTGTCTCAGCCAATTCAATTTAGTTTCATTCAGTTAAGTTTAGACATAGTCTTGCCTCTTAACATTTTTAAATCATTACCACAGTTGGTTTGCAAAAATAAATAAAAAGATAAACAAACACCAAACTTGTCAGGATGAGTAGCAGGAATGGATGCAAATTCAAAGATCGCAGGGTAGACGAAAACCTTTAATCTTCAGGTGGTAAGGACAGGTCAGGTCAGGTCAGGTCAGGGCAAAACAGAACTGCACAGAACAAACTGAACAAAACAAATGATCCAACAAAGACCTAACTCAAAACCAGACCTTAAATACAGACTAAACTTATCAGGGAATGGGGAACAGGTGGCTAGACACAAGGACAGGCTGGGAGTGACTGGCTGAGGGAAAGTGTGGGGAAGACAGAGCAAGGCAGGGCTAACAAGGGTAATGCAGGGCAGGTGAGTGGAAGAGCACATGAATACAGGAGGAGGAAACACAGGGAAACCAGGAAACCAAAAAACACAATATTCTAAGCTACAGGAAACTGAAAAGAACACAAAAAGTCCAAAAAACAAACAAAGCCCAAAAGCACTGAAAAAGTCCCGGTAGGATGTGATAAAACTCTGGATTACATTTGAAGATGTTTGTGATTATTTCTTTTTTCTTTCCATTTTCTCTTCACTTATTTTCTTGCTAATCTATTTTTACTAATTAAGGTTTCAAGGTTGTATAGATAAACAGGTTTTTTCCTTCCTTTAACAAATAAAATAATAAAATAAATAAAATAATGAACAAACCAAAGAGGAATATTTTATAAATGCAAAAATGATGACTAGTAGAGTGAAGAATCAGTCTAATTTTCAGTTTATTTGTACTGTACCAATATCTAAATGATAACTGTATCAGTGAATGGACACAGCTTGGCCATAGAAACAGACTGTCACTGGCAGAACAGGCTACCCAGGGAGGCCAGGCTGTGTTCACTTTGTCATAAAAGAGAGGTTGAAAGAGAATCTCACTTCCTATTATACTGTGAGAAATATTTGAGAGAGAGAAGGACTTGAAAGACGTTTTCTTTGAAAAAAAATATTAAAAAAATATTTTCAAACTCTGTAGTAAATGCCTCTGAGTGATTACATCTGTAAAAAATGCCTTTTATTATATTGTATTTGATATGATTGTTGATATTTGCATATTACTGTATATTTATTACTTTTTTCTCTTTTAGTGGCCCTGAACTACCAGACAGAGGGCAGAATGATGCAGCTCAACAGAGCCAAGTTCATGGTGAACGGAGGTATTGGCTATGTCCTCAAGCCCCCTCCCATGTGTAAAGGTACTACAACACATATACTGCATGCACACAAACAAGCACAAATACATACATGCAAATGAGTGCAATCAAATTAGATTGTGATTGGATCTATGAAACAATAGCAAGTTGAAGTGTTGTGAGCTTGAAAGTATTTTTCTGTACTTCATGAACTTGTCAAAATGATCACATCCCTATAATTCTACAATATTGATATCCTGTTATTTGTTGTGATATGAACTATCCAACTAAGGAGTTCGCTACACAACAAAGCAGAAGGATGGATGCATTTTTTTCCCAGGCAGGCTTGGTATGTGATTCAGCTGTTCATGATGCAATGCTCATCGGGAGCTTACAAAATCTGTGTTCCGTAATAGATTTGAATGTAAATTTAGCAAAGTCCATATAGTCCATATAGACAGTTGCTGAAATTAGAGTTTATCTGATATTTTTTCAAAGGCACATTCTGTGCATAAATATTTGGAAACCGGAACAAACGCAGCTATCAGAGAGGGCTTGGATTTTTTTTTTAATTCAGTGATGACATAAATCAAAGTTCTTGCTCTGCTGTCTTTCATTCCCTTCAGGCTCCTTCAACCCATTCAGTGATGACCCACTTCCAGCTTACCCCAAGAAACAGCTCATTCTCAAGATCATTAGTGGACAGCAGTTGCCCAAACCACCAGATTCCATGCTGGGGGACCGTGGAGAGGTACAAACACACTGAACTTTATGTCTCTCTGACACATACAACCACAAACATGTGCTGTTACACTTGACTACTCAGACATGTTCAACTTGCTCTTCAGCAGATATATATTCAGTGGCATGACAAAAACAACTACAACAAAAAATGACAATAAGGCAATGTAATGAATTTAATGTAATATAATATGACAGATTTGTATTGCCATTTTATCGTTTCACTGCCCATTCTTCTTTATCAGATTATTGATCCGTTTGTTGAAGTGGAGATCATCGGTCTACCAGTTGATTGCTGCAAGGAACAGACACGAGTTGTCGATGACAATGGTTAGACACACACACATCAATTTGAACCATACCACAATACTGTACACACATTGAACATTGAGATGTTGAATATTTCATGTCACATCTAGCCAGGCCTGCATAGTAAAGTCAAATATAACTGTTTTAGAAAAGATCAGATTTCTTCAATTGTATCATCTTTACATTAGGTACTGTTATTGTATTTTAAAAATAGGCCCTTTTCACGGATTAAATTTTGACACAGCACAGAAGGAAAAGCTCAATAAAATGAATGATGGCTGAATTCCATTTATCTGCTTCAGTGTCCTGGAATATTGTAGAACAGAGTCATCATTAATGTTATTAGTAACATCTATGCCTGTGTATATTCTCATTTGTCCAGGTCATATTTATCTCTAGGCAACAATGATTCCAAGGCAACTGGACTTAGACTTGTCTTATGAAGACGTTTCGCCTCTTATCCAAGCGGCTTCATCAGTTCGTAACGCATTACGCCTGACTAGTCCCCACTAGTCCGACGACTAGTGGGGACTAGTCTAGTCTAAGTCCAGTTGCCTTGGAATCATTGTTGCCTAGAGGTTAGTAACATCTATGTTTTTCCTACCGTGACAAGTTAAAATGTCTGCTGTGGAAAAAAAAGCCTATTGATGTAACATTTTATTGAGCACAGTTAAAGAATGGCAACAAATTATATTGCATACCTTTGCCCACATAAACAGATTGATCTCTGAGTCATGAGCTTTCATAACCAAGGATTAGATAAATGGGTTGGCCATATCTGTACCATATTTAAATTATTTCTTAAAGTTTTATAATGCCTTGATATTGATTTATATTGATTATGTTATAACCTTTTAATTACTGTTTTGCAAAAATGAAACTTGTATGACTACTGCTTTGTTTTGATAGAGTGCCACTTACATATTTTATTTATGTTTGCATTTAATTTTCTTATCCTTTGAAAAGTGATTTGACAAGTGCCAAATATTGTACATACTGTGTGTATATGACACCATACATACAATACTATAATACATACTCTATGTATGGGATACAGACAAAAGCAACTGAACTTCTACTAATTATTGCCATCAATCCTTAAAAAAGCAGCAGAGAGTAAACAATGCTGTAGCCACAGATGCTGCACACTTTTGGCTGTGGAGCGCTGCCGGGATCAAAAGTCAGATTAATTAATTAGAGGCATGAAGGAAGCAGAACAGAGGGGTTTGCTAACATGCCTCCATAGATGAGGGCACCCGGCAGGGGGAGGGGAAAAGCCCTGGGAAAGGTTATGGAGCCCTGGGAGCTCAACAGTATTATAAGATTATTGTGCAGGGCATTGATCCATGAAATACATCATTTGACACACTACTACTACAGACATATTTAACAGTTTGCTAGATTTCCATTCACATGCAGTCTTGCATGATTTACATCTGTGCTTGATGGAGATACTGATGAAACACCTCCTAATGAGCATATACTATATGTGTGTATTTTTCTCAGGTTTTAATCCAGTATGGGAAGAGACCTTGTCCTTTACGCTCCACATGGCTGAGGTGGCTTTGGTGCGCTTCCTCGTCTGGGACCATGACCCTATTGGACGAGACTTTATTGGTCAACGGACTGTTGCCTTCAGCAGCCTTATGCCTGGTCTGTGCAGAATTCTTCAGTTGTTTAAGCTGTATCTGACAAAAAGAACTTTTTGTACAAATGTGATGAACAAAACATAGGACACAGTTTGTCACTGCCAGTTAGACTCTTTATAGTTCTGCTATTTAACACAAATGGAGGGACAGACTTACCAACACACACTCACTCTTAAACACATAATTTCCCTTATGGCTTTAGCAGTGCTATGGCTATGAGGCACATCTTTTGTCTAGTGAGCCATGATTTGTTTGATTTATAAAGAAAAAGACCGATGGCTTTGCAGGTTATTTTTGTTGTCCACATCCGCCAGAGTTGTCCCTGAACCCCTGATGCCCTCTCCTTAGGCTCCTACTACACAATCACCAGCCTGATGACAGTTGTTATCTTTCTCTAGCACTCACTCTCTCTCTTACATACTTTCTCCCTTCATCACTAACAACAGGTTACAGACATGTTTACTTGGAGGGGCTGACAGAGGCTTCCATCTTTGTGCATGTGTCAGTGCACGATGTCTATGGGAAGGTGAGTGCTGTATATTCCAAGTTTTCACTGTAGCAATCTCCATGTGAGCCTCTTTTGTAAAATGAGATTATGGTTTTGAAGGTAAACAGAAAAAACATGTTTTTCTCAACATATCAGTCTGTTGAAGCTATGCTTCTTCAATCCTTTGTCTTTCTAGTGGAGTCCTCTAGTCCTGAACCCCAGCTTTACCATAATGCACTTTCTAGGAGCTAACAAGGTATCCTGGTGACCTAGGCTCTGTGTGGTTTTGCATGAAACAGTAATGCATGAGTGCAAAAGTGCAGTTTGTGTTCAGCTTTACTTGCACTGACTTGTTTGTATGTGACATCAAACGACTAAGTCATTAGTTTACTGTTGAGGTCATTTTTATTCAGAATACATTTTTTCAACTGTTGTGGTATCATTGTCAACGAAGAGAACAATTTGCAGTGTAAGCATGCCTGCATAATCCACAATGACTTCTTACATATTGTTTGATGTGATAATTTGAGGGGTAAGGGTGCCATCTATAGGCAATACATAAGCATGCAATTATAACATTTGTAATGAGTTCAATAGATGGCATATCCATTTCATTGTTTCAATGAAAATTAACTTCAAACTTTAATGTGTGAAAATGTATATTTAGTCTATATCAGAAGTTCATTGTATTTGCTGATATCTTTTTTCACTTGTTGTTTCTTTGCTGTTCTGCTCCTCCTGCCCTCAGGGTAGTCAGCTGCGAGGTATCAGGGGTTTTTTCAACCGTTCTTCCAAGTCTTCTGTTGATACAACCTCCGCTGGCCTACGGAAACGCTCCATCAGTGATCATCTCCTGCGGCGCACAGCCAGTGCCCCAGCAAAGGGCCGGAAGAAGACCAAGATGGCAATATCAGAGTCAGTGGCTTCGATGTCAGAGCACAAGAATGGCACAGGTGCCGGGGCAGCAGGAGAGGGCATGTCAGGGAAGGAAAAAGGGGTTGAAAAACGCTACCAACCTCGAGCCCCCCTCACCCACAGACCTATCTCCATGCCCCTAGACAGGCTTCTGCAAGGGCAGCTATCCCTCTGCTCCCCAGACAAGGAACAACATGATATGGGTGCAGACACTGTCATTGGTGGGTATTTTACTGCCCTAGTCAAAGAAATGCATATACACATGTATTTTGGAATTATGAAAGTCACACCCAAATTATATCCATTCCAGTTTAGTTTGCTGGCATTTAAATCGAATTTTGTAAGATTCATGATTCATTATCTAGTACTGAAACAAAACAAGCTACAGTAATATGTGACATTAATAATTACAATGAGTTGCTATCCATGTAATTTCTTTACACAAAAATGCCACTGTTTTTGCGCTAAAATTAATGGAGTTCACATTTCTTAAAGGAGCATTTGACTTGAATTGCTTTTCATGTTGATTAATGTTAGATGTTTCCTTCTCTAATTTCACTCTTGTGCTTACTTGTTGTGCTACAACTATCTTAAAAACAGTAACCATGTGAACTGACAGACTACAATCTACTCTCCATGATACCTTAACATGCCTTTTCTGTCCCATCTTCATTTGTTGTGCTTCTTTATAGTAGAGAACTGACTAGGATATTCCTGCAGGTAATCTAAAATACCTATTGTCTGAAGGTTGCATCGTTCAAAAACATACCAGTATTACGTCCACCCAGTCTATTTTGTTCGAAAGTGGTCTGAGAAATATATTGCTGTGTCATTTGATCCCATCTGACCAAACCAATCCCATTTGACCATCTCTTTCCTATACTGATGTTCGCAAACATGGATTCTTCCTTTTTTAAAACCTCCACAGCCTCATTTTCTAGCTTCCCCTTCACAGTTGTACTTGGTGATCCATTTGTCTGTGTATTGCTATTGCCTTGTATTGGCTGAAGTGTTAATTGTTGTCATGTAATTGTTGGTTGGCTTGTTGTTCTACATCAAATTATATTTTTATAAGCCTGTCTTTACTAATGTTCAATAATCTGTGTCCATAGGAACATTCCCCTTTAACAGGCCCAGGTCTTCCTCTGTGGACCTTCTCATCAAATCATCAGCTTCTATTGAACAAGGCATTTCTTCCCCTTCTAAGGCGTACATCAACAAAAATAAAGAATTTGGCCAGGAGGCTTCTTATATGGTCATTGGTGGAGAAGAAGTAAGAAGGGAAGAAGACTATGTCAATTACCAGTCAGAAGACAAAAGAGTCAACAAATCAAAGATCTTCACAGAGACAGAGAAAAATAGTGTCAGCTCACCTTCTACCAACAAACAGATAAAATCAGATAAACCAGAGACATCGTCAAACAGCACAACATTCACAGTTGCACCTTCAGTCTCCTCATCCTCCTCTTCTGCTCCTTCCTCTGTGGCCCCTCTTTCCCCTGCCAGTATGGACTGTGATCTGAAGAGTCCCAGCTCTTTGCATGACAGCACCATCTCCAGACTCATTGATGCTGTGTCTTTAGGCAATGAACAAGACACACGTGGCTCTATTTCTGCTCTGATTGGTCAGTTTGAGAGCACTGTTGACCAAAACGATTTCACATCATCCCATGATCATACCCCTTCTTGTCACTCAAACTTCAGGCCTACCACCCCTAAAGCGCTGCCAGATTCCAAGTCTCCTCTCAAAACCAACACAGCATCTACTAACAAGAAACACCTGATGAGACCCCAAATTGTGGCTCAAAAAACAAATAATGTAAACCATGAAATCCACTCACCATACAAGATTTCCCAGGCACACCTGCCTGCTCCTGCCCTCCTCTCCAGCCCAGAAACTGCTGAGCTTGAGGAGGTGTACACCATTCTGGATGAGGAGGTGCTGTTGCCAGTATCAGTGTACAACTTGAAGAAACAGACAGTCCATATTCAGGCAGACAATATAGAGGGCACACACTCAAACAGCTTGGGCTCCTCTCCAGCAAAGGTAGTTCAGGGTTTAGGGAAAGGGCACAGTGAGGGCTGGGATGATATACACAGAAAGAGAGGTGGAAATGAAGAAGTTGAAGAGGCAGAGGAGAGTGTGTATGAGGAGGTGTATGATCCACCAACACCAATACCGGAACTAGAGAGGGGTACTTCTATGAGACACATGGGCTCCTCTGTAAACAATGACTGTTTGCAGTTTCTCCATGACTCAGCTGGGAATGCTTTGGCAGAAGTGGAGATAAATGTTGATGAGGATCCATTGGAGATGATGCTGACCTCGCCGAGACATGGCCGCCCATGGGAGGGGCTCACAAGTCCAACTAAACGCCATGCTATTTACCAAGCCAATGAGTCTACGCCAAAATACTCCCATCAAAAACAGACTTTGCCATACCATCATACTCAACAATACCCATCATATGCATCCAGTGTACCGTTTTCAGAGTGTCCCCCCCCAATGAATCAACCGTCCTATCAGCTGTCCCACCACCTCCAACATCAGTCCAACTCCCTGCTTTCTCCCTTCCATAGACCCTTTGACTCTAGATCCTCCAACTTTAGTCAACTGCGTCAGAACAGCTACCCTGTCCCTCAAAGCAATTCTGAAGCTTTTAACAACATGTCCTACACACAACAGAGAAGCTATAGTGGTAGCCAGATCCTGAACAGATCTCATCAAGATAGGCAAGGGTATAGACAGATGGAGAGGGAGCAAGAAAGGTGCTTCCACAATGGTTTCTCCTCTTCTGAAAGTATCCCTGGCCAATCTGCAAGTAGAGGCCTATACTCCCCTCCTTCAGACTTTGATGCAGTGTACAGCCACATGGACTTTGACTGCATTACACCCTCATCAGAGTCTACAGCTCCTCAAAACACCCAGCCACACAGCCAAAGTCTAACACAGTCATATACTACAGACTCGAAGCAGTCATGGAACCAAAAGGTTTCCATCACTGATACTAGGGACCAGTCAAAGCCTGAAACCAAAGTTTCACTACACTCGGATTTAGGGCATTTATCAACCCCCCAGTCTGGTACCATAGATTCCACAGCCTCCAGTCCATGTAAGTCCAAGTCGCTGGGAGACCTGACCTCTGAGGATATATCATGCAACTTCCAGAGCAAATACCACATTATTAGTCGAAGTTTCATCACTCCTCATATGAGAAAACAAAGGAGGATGGGCACCATGGGAGAGGTAACTTTCCAATCACAATCTTGTGATCCACTTACAGAACAGCTACGTAAACTGGTCAGTCTGGAGGGAGACGACAATGACAAAGTTAGGCCCCAGCCTCCTCAGTTGCATCAGGAAACAAAATCCCCACTGGCACACCCACAGTCAACAAGCACAGCACCCTCTGCTCTTAGGGATATAGATGATTCCCCTCCACCTCTTACCCGTCGCCTATCCTCTCGGAGCCAAAGCCGAGTGCGTCACATCAACAGCCGTGCTCGCGAAAGACAGCAAGAGGCCCTAAAACCTCGGGCAGGTGTAGTAGTCAATAGTACATCCAGCATTAGTGGGGTTGTATTGAGGAATAAATCAGCCTCACAGAATCCACCAGCTAACAGACACTCTACTGGCTCTTACATAGCAGGCTATCTTGGCCAGCTGGAGGACAGAGGACTTCCTGAAGGAGCTTGTACATCATTACGTTATGGAAATGGAGACCATTATGGAGATCACTACTATACAGATGACTCTCTTGCACCTGTAGACTCGTCCCACTTTGCGTCAGAGCCTGAAGTCTACTTTCTGCTCAGACTATAGCCCTGACCATAACCTAAAATGAGATTAAGGATCATGAGTAATTATGATGTTCAATTACACCAAAAGCCAGAGCATCAAGGAAATAAATACTTACCATTGTTTGTTCCCATGTACTCAGATCATTAGGTTTCCCTTATAACAGTCAAATACATCTTATTCTGGGTTATTACTAGAAAAAGATATAGTCTGTATGATATAAGTGGAACATCACATATAATAAAAACATATAATGATTGGATCTGACAGCATGAATTTCCTTTATGAATTGTCCACTATTTAATAGTGAATGGTCTTTCTAGTCTGGCAGTGTATTGTCTATATTCTGCTTAATGTGTAAATGTACTTGGGAGCTTTGAATCCTTCCAAATGGCTTCCTAGACTGATTGTACAGATACTTGTTATCTTTGTCCCTGTGATGTACTGTCTGAACTGCGTACATTGACTATGAAGCAAAAGAATTGGGGTTTAAGCAGAGAGGTAATGTCTTTCTTTGTATCATTTGAATGTGTAGAATATTCAAACAGCTAATTTTAATAGATGGGGTTTAACTTTTCAAAGGTCAAATGTAAGTCTTCCTTCTCTTTTCAGTGGTATTTCTTTATTTATGTCATGTGTAAATATTCCTGTCATTGTTTTTAATCTGAGATGGATTTTGGTTGAAAACTGTTTCTAACTGTACATTTATGTTTTTGTGCATGTTACATGTGAACATGTCAAGCATGACTATGCACCAATTTATACAGTAGATGTTGCATTGCCCAACAACATTTGCACAGAACAAATACAGTAGTTGCATTGGAAACAACAGAGGATGTGGGCTTGTATTGGGTGTAATACAGTAGATAAACTTCTGTGCTTGGACTTGTTGCTCTCTATGATTTGTAGACTTTGAAAAAATTGATTACAAATTTAAAGATTAGGAATTAAAAGCTTTTTATTTTTATAATTGCTTTGATACAGACTGCAAAAACAATCTCTTGTTGGTTCTGGTTATTTTATTTTGTATAACTCAATGGAACAAAAAACAGAGTGACAAATATATGAGGCCAGGCTGAGGAAGGGAGGGTGGCAAAGCTGAATTGTTTTTTTTATTGTTTTAGTGTTACACCATCCTTTTTTCTTTCTATTGTTGCTCATCGGAGGAGTGTGAGCATTTTCCTACCAATGCAATAAAATATTGAAATATTTGATTTCAACAGATTCTGTTTATTTCTTGTTGTACTCAAAATGTTACATAGGAATTGATAATTAATCAAGAATGCAATCAAGGATCACGCTCAAAATCTATTTATTGAAAGTCACAATCACAGACTTCTCTTTCCCCATATGCCACCTTATGCATAATGGGAGGTAATTGTTCATGAAATGACTGTAATAGAGCTGACAAATGGCACACCTGTTGCTCTGGGTATACTATTCCCCATACTAGATCCAGGCTAGACTGTCACACTCTGTTAAGTTTTATGGATCAATCACAATACAATCACAAAATCTAAGAGAAGGAACACATAAGGATTAGAATTAAACAGCTTCCCAAAACTCTCCACTTGTGACCTTGGGCCATTTGAATTACTTGAAACACTGTTGTATTTATAGGAAACATACTGTAAACACATACATACACACTTCACTGATGACTTCATACACAGTAATCACCACCCTTTGTTTTTCCACCATCACTCCAGAGAGGAATAATTTCAGGTGGTGCACTTGTGTCATCAGTTTTACTTCCTAGCAAAAGACTTTGGAACTTTTATAAGTACTCATATCTACAGTTCACTTGTGCAGAGTGGAGTGTGTGTTATAGTCAAGTTACCAACCAGACTTAACAATTTATCTTGTCATATGTGCTTTTTAACCGAGTGAATCATGTTTCTGCAATTTCTCTCTGCAGGAAGCTGAATTGAGACTTTGTTGTTACATTTGGGCACTTTAATGGAACTTTTGTCTTTGGTAACAGGAACTGTTGAATGTTGTCTAAGAGGTATTGGACCATTTTCTCTGAACTTATCACATGTTATTGTCAGGTTTGATGAGGCAGGTTGGATTTGAATTAAATCTTACACAAAATGATTTTTTTGCACTTCTGGTTGATGCATATTGTAACATTGAAATAACATATATGTGTTAAATGTCCAGAACAGCTGCATACATGTCTTGGTTCTACTGGCTCCTCTATCAGTGGCCCTCCTCCCTGCTGCTTCTCAGTGTAGTGGGCAGACAGACGGGGCTGGAGGTGGTTCAGGCGAGAGTGTGTTCTCGTTGGGGTACACTGAGCAAAAAGGGTCTCTCACAAGATGGAGATGTGATTATCGGTGGACTCTTTAATCTGTATTACATACCCTCAGCTATACAGCAGGCCTTCACCAAGCCGCCACATTATAAACCTTGCACTGGGTAAAACTTGATCACAACTTTGTATTGTTTGTATTGTTGTTACAATATGTTTGGTGGTTATCATGTGCATATTATGACAGCAGATTCTATTTTTTATATTTTCTCCTTTATATTGTATATTTTTGTTAAAATACTGAAAAAAATGAATTTGATTCTACATAATGTTGAGCTAGAAAGTTATGTAATGTTAATAGTACTCGTGCTTTATAAGTAAGTACTAGTGTTTCATAAGAGGCACATTATTAATAAAAATGTGATATCCTATATATTTTTGTTTGCATGCATGAAATGTTTGGACATTTCTTGATTTTATAATCTTGTCCACGGTGATTATTTTTTTTTATCTTTCACTGATAAATACTGCAGTTAATTTCTTTCCTCTCCTGTGGTCTCAGTTTAGATTCAGAGTCATTAGAATATATGTATGCTATGACTTTTGCGGTGGAGGAAATCAATCGTAACAACACCCTGCTACCAGGATTGAAGCTGGGCTATCGTTTACTTGATAGCTGTAGCCGATACCCCTGGTCTTTGCAAGCTGCACTGTCACTGGTTGGAGGAGACACAAGCAGCTGCAACTTAACAGCCACCGTGCCTCAATCTGCAGCTTATGAACAACCTGGAGAGACAACAGGTATGACTTGATGTAATTTAGTATGGAGTTAACATCTGCTTTGTCCAAACAACAAATGATGTGATTATAGGATAAATGATTGTCATTATATAATTTTATATCTAATGCTGTCACCAGGTGGTCAGCCTGTTCCCTTGCTTATTGGCGCTGCCACATCTACAACAGCCATAATGCTGTCTAGTATCCTGGGGCCTCTTTCTATACCAGTTGTGAGTTTCAGTACTTCAGGAAATAAATCTCAGATGAACCTTTTTTAAAATGCATTATTACATAGTGGTGTCAAAATAATAGTTTTGTGTCTTTCCTTCAGATCAGCTACTTGGCAAGCTGCCCCTGTCTTAGTGACAGGCCCAAGTTTCCTAACTTTTTCAGAACAATCCCCAGTGATATTTACCAAGCCCGGGCTATTGCACAGCTGGCCATACGCTTCAACTGGACTTGGATTGGAGCAGTGCTAGTAAACAATGATTATGGTCAATTGGCCATACAGGTGTATGTTTTTGTTGTTATATTGTAAATTGCCTGAAAAAGTCTCTCAAGTATCTCCTTCATATATAATACAAACAATATATATGTATGTACATATTTGTTGTTTTTATCCTCCATATTTCAGACATTTCAGGAAGAGATTCGAGGGAAAGGGGTGTGTTTGGAATTCATAGAGACTGTCCGCAGAGAAACTATTGTGCGTGATGCCAGACGTGCAGCAAACACAATTCAAGCTTCAACTGCGAGGGTGATTCTGATCTTTTGCTGGTATACAGATGTAAAGAAACTATTTCTGGAACTGGCTGAGAGAAATGTGAGCAACTGACATGGAGATTAGTATAAACAAAGGGATGTATCATTAAACAAATCCATGTATTTTGTAACAACAAAATGCCAGCTGTTTGCCTTGTCATAATTTATGTCAGTGTCCTCTTACTATAGGTGACTGACAGACAGTTTCTGGCCAGTGAGGCTTGGGGCACCAGCAATGATCTTCTCCAAGATCGTACCATCTCTAAGGTTGCAAATGGAGTTCTTGGTGTGGCCATTCGAAGTTCAACTTTACCTGGATTTGAGCAGTATCTTAAACGGTTGCACCCAAATCATCGTCCTGATGATGAATTTTTAAGATATTTCTGGGAAAAAGAGTTTGCATGCAGCCCTAGAGCTACACAGTCACATGCAAAACCTTTCTCCTCATATTCCTCTTCATCACTGAAAACAAGCTTTAGCTATCCATCATCAAATGTTTCCTCTTCATCTACTGAAAAGAGGTCCCTTCAGAAAGCCTCACTACCGACCTGCAATGGTACAGAGTCTCTGGAGGGGATGCAGCATCTCTTTACTGACACCTCCCAGCTACGAGTGGCATATAATGTCTACCTTGCTGTTTATGCTGCAGCCCACGCACTGCACAGCCTTCTCTCCTGTCCCAACAGAGACAACCCTTTCAGAAGCAACAGCTCCACCTGTTCCTCTCCAAAACACATTAAACCCATAGAGGTAAACGCAATTATCTCTTACTGATAGTTCCAGATGTTTGTGAAAATTGTAAATTAAACTGCTTTTCAAAATGTCAACGATTTCTTCAACATTTTGATAATTTCACAGCTGTTACAGCACTTGAGCAAAGTGAATGTCACCACTCCACATGGGGAAATGTTTTATTTCCAAGGAGCTGACATTCCAGCAAAGTATGATCTTGTCAACTGGCAGAACACTCCTGAAGGGCCACTGAAACTAGTTTTGATTGGTCGTGTGGATGGGTTCGATCTACACCTTAACGAGTCAGCTATTCAGTGGAGCACAGGATCCAATCAGGTAATCAGACCAACAAATTATCTTAAGGCTAATAACAAATTAATTGTTTTTGTCAATTCACATGATTCTGTCCTTGACAATATTATTTGTTTTTTTGTTTAGGTGCCTATTTCAGTGTAATCTGATTGATCTCAAGGTACGAGCGAACAATTCAGAACTGAGCTTCCTGCTTCTTCTGTCACTGAAACTCTGCTTCCTGTGCTCACTGGTGTTCATTGGTCGTCCGTCAGTCTGGTCTTGTCGGTTCCAGCAGGCAGCATTTGGGATCAGTTTTGTACTTTGTGTTTCCTGCCTACTGACCAAAACCATAGTGGTTCTGGCTGTTTTCCGCTCAGCTCGACCTGGTGCTGAAAGCCTGATGAAGTGGTTTGGTCCAGGCCAACAGAGAGGAAGTGTCTGTGTCTTCACCTGTGTACAGGTATGAATATTGTTATTGTAATTATTGTAATTATTTTGTTGATTACATTGATAGATATAAGTAACTGCACTTGATATTAAATATTAACATGTGTTTCCTTTTCATGTAGGTTATCATCTGTACTATATGGCTGTCCCTCAGTCCCCCTGTGCCTCAACGTGATCTGGGTTTCCAAGGGTCAAAGGTCACTCTGGAGTGTGCCATGACCTCTGTGGTGGGGTTCTCTCTGGTTCTGGGTTACATTGGCCTGCTGGCCTGCACCTGCCTCATCTTGGCCTTTCTTGCAAGGAAACTCCCCGACAACTTCAATGAGGCCAAACTGATCACCTTCAGCATGCTCATCTTTTGTGCTGTCTGGATGGCATTTGTCCCTGCTTATGTTAGCTCTCCTGGGAAATATGTTGTTGCTGTGGAAATTTTTGCAATACTGGCCTCAAGCTATGGCTTATTGTTCTGCATTTTTGCCCCAAAATGTTTCATCATACTTTTGAGGCCTGAGAAAAACACTAAGAAACACCTGATGGCCAGATAGTGTTTCTGGCTTGAATGTGAGCATAAGACTCTTTATGATATTTGTCTGGTGGAGACAATTCCCCTCCCCACTACCCCTTTATTTTAGCCATTTGGTGGACAATAGTACAAGATCTAAATTGGACCAGACAGACACGTGTATTTGTTACAATTCCTTTAATCTAAATAGCACTAATTGTTAATGTCCTTAGCTGTATATTAAGTTAAAAATGTCTCAGTGTCTCAGCCACACATATTGTAGTGTTGGCTTTCATTAGTATTGAATAAAAATTGTTCTGCTGTTCTAGACGTTGTCAAATGCAAATATAACATTACTAATCAACCTTTGAAGTAAAATACACATTCAGTGTGACTGTTTTGCATCCAGTTTAAACATTAAAAATATTGTACCTCATCTCAATAAAAGTCTCCTTGAGTTTGTCTGAAGGCAGATAATTTAAGTAACAATCATGTAGTTTACAATGGTGTTTTTACTATATTATATACATGCATAAATTCAATGTAAATAATACAAGATTCTATACTTTCACAGTGGGTCAGATGTGTTACATATCCCAATTTTACATGGTTGAAATTATTGCATATTTAAACAAGTATAACTGCTATTATATGAACTGGGCTTCAGAATGACTCATCACAATAGTTCATGTAGAAATTGAAATCATTTTAGAGACTTCAAACCATTACTTAGTTAATATACTCATCACTTTAAAGAAGGGATGATGATGGTGATTACAGGAGTTGACAGCATAGACAGTCTTTTGCATAAACTGCATGTTCCAAATGAAGACCACTAGATGGCCATATTATACCATTTAATGAGACTCTGAAACATCCTTCTGCATCTCTTAACAAGGTTTCTTCTTTGTTGCACTAAACATACATCTGAAGTCTGCTCTTAGCTTGTGCAGCTGTGCAACATCTTTACCCAACTATCAATTTATGTATTTACTTTAATAGTAATTAACAGCACTTCCCCAACATTAATGTATAGTAACCTAGCACTGGCTGTGCAAGACTAACCTGTTGTGTAGTCTGAAATTACAATACCGATTTCTGTCTAAATGCTTTGAAGTGAGCCTGAACAATTTGTAAAAAAAAGTCATTGTAATTGATTGTCCATCATTTAGTCATGTAAAAGAAAATGTGGAGAAAGTGATAAGATGGGATTTAGACAGGGGAATTGAAAGATTATGTGATACGATTTTGATACAATATATATAATAATTGTTCATGTGGATCAATCCACACAAAGTTACCGACCCTGATGGCATCCCTGGACATGTCCAGAAGGTCTGTGCCCCACGAGATGGCAGGGGTATTCATAGACATATTTAACGTGTTCCTCTTCAACCCCATGGGAAGCCAGCAAGAGAAGCTGGTTAAATCCCTCTTCTGTCCTATATTTCCCAGTTGCAAATTGTGCAAACAGAAGCACAGAGGACGCCATCGCCCATGTCCTACGCACTGCCCTCTCCCACCTGGAAGAGAGGGACACCTATGTGAGGATGCTGTTCGTGGACTACAGCTTAGGGGGCTCTATCCAGACAACAGACTGGAGAGACAGCACCCCCACCCAGATTCTCAACCTTTCCCCCCCTGTTCTTCAACTCTCACACCTCACTCCCTTCCTCCCCATCACTTAATCCCTCCATCCCTAATCACTTCATCAGGTTCTCCACCCCATCCATCAACACATCAGGTCTTTCATAACTTCAATTAAACTATTGAAATCTAACTTTCTTGGCGTGGTCTCAGTTACTGAAATGTGACTGTTGGTATATTGGCATATGCCACCAATAAACAGCATGCCATTGACAGATACAACCAGACTCAAACCAAATACCACTATTTGATCACACCTGATTAGGGTGTCAAGGGGACTTGCAAGAGACAGATTAAAAGAGACTAGTCAAAATCTGTACAGAAGGAGCCAAAATATTGATGACTATTTAATCCTTACTATAGGTCAGGCTTACTCACTCGATAGTGTTGCTTCATTTCCTGCTTGGTGAACACACAAATCTTTCAAACCATTTTTGTCTCCATGCCCATGCAAAGATGACCCTTATGGCATCACTGCCGTTATTGTCTTGACAAATTTCCCTCAGAACCCAAGAAGTAATGTTATATTTTTTCACCAGCAGTTCTTCTCTTTATGAATAAACCAATTTGTAAATTGAATGCAGTTCCATGCAGTAAGTTTGTTTAAAAGCACTAGTGTTTATAGGTTGCATTAATGTAAGTCATTTTCTACACAGTTCCCACACCTATTCCCATCAGGGAGGTTAGTGCAGAGTTGCCGGTCTACTTCACTTGTGTATTAGGCCAGTCACAGTATGTTGAGTGTAGCCTTTCAATACCATAATCTGGTTGATTCCTGTCATTTCTTTTCTGAGTGTGGGCTTTGCCTTGCATTGCCAGTGCAGATGGGTCCCTGAAGAGCTGCTTGCTTTCTCATGAACAGGTTTCTGTCCATTCTTGTGAAGGTTTTGGTATAAAAATATTAAACAATATCCACAAGACTCTGCCTCGCTTCATTTTAATTAGCAGCCATAAAGTCCTCATGCTTCAAACCATACTTTCTGCTTGCAATAGATATGTTTCATGACCACAAACAAGACATTTTTTTTAATTAATTTAATTTAATTTTTAAGATTTTTATTGAATGACATTGAAATCACATCAAGAATTTAGTTGTTTAAGTGACCACAACACCACCATGTACCATGCAGCAGTGCATAATAATTTATCTACTGTATATCTGTTTTTATTATGACAGTATGGTAGCTATGATCTGCAAAACCTTGAAAACAACATACAAACTTGCACGCAGCCTCCCATTTCCCTCTGTGCCACCTTTCTCTGTATAATGGGATATAATTGCTGGTGAAATGATGAGGTAAAGAAATTGTACACTTGTGGCTCATCAGCACCTCCTTTCCTTAACCACCCAGAATTAAGTGTGATGTAACTTAGTCCTTTGAGATGGCAAGGATGATGTCTTGGTGTGGTAACTTAGAACATAGAATAATACAGGGAGAAAGAGAAGAGAATGAGATAAATATCAATTCAAAGATATTAGTATTTATCTTGCGTCTTGCATTTTGGAAATAAGGATCCAGTTTATGCAGTTTTGCATAGATAGATAGATGTATCATATATATGAAACAGAAAGGAATAGTAAAATAATAATAATAATAATAATAATAATATTTATTTATATAGCACCTTTTAAAAACAAAGTTTCCAAAGTGCTTTGACAGCAACAGCAGAAAAGCAAAACTAAGACATAAAGCAAAAAACAATCAAAAGGTCAATCAAGAAATTATAAAAGTTTAAAAGACAGATGGCAAGTCATAAGAGGTTTAAAACACAGATGATTAAAAGATGATTAAAAGACAACATCACATAAAAGCCAGTCTGTAGAAATGCGTTTTAAGAAGTGATTTAAAAGAAGTTACTGAATCTGCAAGCCTTATCTCCTCAGGCAGGTCGTTCCAAAGTCGAGGGGCTCTGATCGAAAAAGCTCGGTCACCTTTAGATTTGAGCCTCGACTTTGGAACGACCAGAAGGGCCCCACCCGAGGATCTAAGGCTGCGGGCTGGCTGGTACGGGGTCAACATGTCTGTTATATAGCTTGGGGCCAGACCTAGACGTGCTTTAAAAGTGATCAGTAAAATCTTAAAATCAATTCTAAAACGAACAGGGAGCCAATGGAGTGAAGCTAAAATCGGAGTGATGTGCTGCTGTCTGTTAAAACCAGTAAGAAGCCTAGCTGCTGCGTTCTGGACTAGTTGGAGGTGAGACAGGGATTTTTGTGTAATGCCGGAAAGGAGGGAGTTGCAGTAATCAAGTCTGGAGAAAATGAATGCGTGGATGATTTTTTCAAGGTCAGGCTGGTAGAGCATTGGCTTGATTCTGGATATGGTTCTGATGTGGAGGAAGCAGGACTGGACAACTTTGTTGATGTGAGGTTTAAAACTTAAATCAGGGTCAAACAATACTCCCAGATTTCTGGCGGTGGGCTTCATGTAGGTGGAGAGGGGCCCGAGACTGATGGGGTTGTTTGGGTTAGGGGGACTGAACAGGATGACTTCTGTTTTTGAATTGTTGAGTTGAAGGAAATTTTGTGCCATCCAACAGTTGACGTCACTTAGACAATCTACAGCAGCAGCTAGGCTTCTTGGGTCACCGGGTCTCAGGGGAAGGTATATCTGTGTGTTGTCTGCATAGCAATGAAAAGAAACATTGTGTTGCTGAATGATTTGACCAAGTGGCAGCATATAGATAGAAAATAAAATTGGACCTAAAATAGAACCTTGTGGTACACCACTGGTAATGTTGGCTGAGGAGGAAGTAAAATTACCAATGGTGACCGAGAAGGTTCTTTCTAAAAGGTAAGAATAAAACCAATCAAGTGCAGTGTCCTTGATGCCCACCCAGGTTTTAAGACGGTCAATTAAAATAGTGTGGTCAACTGTATCAAAAGCAGCACTTAAATCTAAAAGAATTAAAATTGCGCTCTCTCCTCTGTCGGCTGCTAAAAGGAGGTCATTAGTTACCTTGAGGAGGGCAGTTTCTGTGCTATGTAAAGCTCTAAAACCAGACTGAAATTTCTCAAAGATATTGTTTTGACACATAAAAGCTAAGAGTTGGGTTGAAACAACCTTTTCTAAAACTTTACTTAAAAAGGGAAGTTTAGAAATTGGTCTAAAATTATTAAAAAGAGAAGGCTCAAGATTGGGTTTCTTTAAAAGGGGTTGCACAACAGCATGTTTAAAAATAGAGGGATAAAATCCATTTATGAGGGAGCTGTTGATAATTGATAAAATACTGGGGCCAACTGTGTCAATAACCTCTCTGAGAAATTTTGTTGGGATAGCATCAAGACTGCACGTGGTGGGCTTCATATGGGCTATGATATCAAATAAAAATGACAGTGAAATAGGATTAAAATGACTAAAATGACAATTGACGTCCCTACTGATATGTAAAACATGGGCTGGAGGTGAGATTTGTTGTCTTATCTCCATGACCTTTTCACTAAAAAATTTTAAAAACTTTTCACAGGTTTCTTGTGATGCATCAGTAAAATGACAAGTGGAGGGTGTGAGGACTGAATCTATTGTTGAAAATATAATCCTGGGGTTGGAACGATTTGTTAAAATTAAATTAGAAAAAAATGATCTTTTTGCTTCTTTAACTGCGTTTTGATAGCTGGTCATTGCATCTTTCCAGATCTGATAAAATACCTGTAAGCCTGTTTTTTTCCATTTGCGTTCTTTTTTCCTGCAGAAGTACCAAAGAAGTACATAGAAAAAAATTGCTAATTAAATATGTAGCTGTATTCATCCTGTGTAATATACAGTTTGTCAGAAATGGTGTCCAGACTTCATTGCGATCTTGCATTGTCGCAGTTATATGTTCATATAAAACATGGGCATTTAATAACCTGAGCCTGGAAGTAATTGAAATGGAGTCTGTTTTTCCAGTTTAGTGGAATGATCTATGCTATGAAAGATGGAAGTGTTGATGAAAGTAGAGGAGCAGTGACAACCATCTAACCGCATTTTATCACTAGCATGAAAGCTGCTTCTTAAAACACTTTGTTAAGCCATCTGAAGCCCATAGCTAGTCAGGTTTATGAGGACAGCTTCTAAGGATCAGATCTTGGAAGCCTTGGTGTCCTCTTCTAAGTCTGTCTTACAAAGGCTGATGGATGCCAGCTTGCAGGAATACATGACTGTGGCAGAGGGCTATTCACAGGGTTCTTCACAACGCAGGGCTATTCTAGCCTTGTGGTGTCATCTGTTTGGGCCAGATGCAAATATGATGCTCAGGCTCTGGTCATGGTGGAGGTCCTTGGGCAAAACCATGAACAGCTCCACAGGCTGGGACCATCAAACACCTGTGGTAAGAACTCAGAGGAATCTGCCACTTCTACAAATTCTTCTTGGTTTGTAGTTATTTCGGTCCATGTATAACTATTCTATTTTCTTCAAAATTAAATTCTGCATTACTGTATAATAACATGAGAAAATATCTACAGCCATGCTAGCTGCATGTTGAGGCTAAACTTAGGCACTGCGGTGCTTTTAGCTAAATGCTGATGTCAGCATGCAGACATGCATACTATGATAGTGCTAACATGTTCAGACAGTATAATGTTCACCATTTTCACCATCATAGTTTATTTTTGCTAATCAGCAGGAAACAGTGGGGATGCCATCAGTTTTGTAGGTAATTGGTCTAAAACCAAAATCTAACAAAATTTCTCTGATTTTAAGGTTCGAGCCAACAACTCAGAGCTGACCTTTGAAACTAGTTTGGGAGAGCAAAAGTGGACCTGTTCGCCAAACACACACTGCCCTCTCTGGTTCTCCCTGATGCTGCACAACAATCCACCATTGAGGGTGGACACATTTGCAGACACACCAAGGAGGCTGCTTTACACCTTTCCTTATCATCTCATTTCCCCATATTTAAGGGCAGGAGAAGAAGTAGAGGCAGGGCCTGAGATGCAATTATTTTCAGATTGATTTTGTACTGAGGCAGAATTAATGTATGCTCATTTAATGACATTTCACCAATGCCATGTGAGCAACCGTCCCACCTTATATTAAACTGTAGATAACAACATATGGTCCAAACTGTGACATTAACTATGAAGCAAAACAGAAGAATTGGGGTTTAATCAAAGAGCTAATTTTAATAGTTGGGGTTCAACTTTTCAAAGGTCAAATCTCTTTTCAGTGGTGTAAATATTCCTGTCATTGTTTGTCATCTGAGATTTGGTTTTAGGGGTTATAGAGGTTTTAGTTGAAAACCATTTCTAAATGTACATTTATGTTTCCATGCATGTCACTTGTGGACCTGTCAATCTATACAATAGTTGTTGCATAACCCAACAACATTTGCACAGAACAAATACAGTAGTTGCATTGGAAACAACAGAGGATGTGGGCTAGTACTGTGTGCAATACAGCATATAAACTTCTGTGCTGGGACTTGTTACTCCCTATGATTTGCTTTGAAAAATTGATTGCAAATTTAAAGATTACTTTAATACAGACTGCAAGAATAATCTCTTGTTGTTTCTGGTTATTTTATTTTGTATAACTTAATTACAATTTTGTATGACTTAATAAATAACTTAAACTTAAAAAAACAGTGACAATTATACAGGCTGAGGAATAATTAATAATAATTCTTTCTATTGTTGCTCATTAGGGGAGTGTGAGTATTTTCCTACCAATGCAATAAAATATTGAAATATTTGATTTCAACAAATTTCATGTTTATTCTTGTTGTTCTTGAAATATTACATAGCAACTGATAATTAATCAAGAATGCAATCAAGAATCATGCTCAAAATCTATGTATTGAAAGTCACAAACACAGACTTCTCTTTCCCCATATGCCACCTTATACATAATGGGAGGTAATTGCTCATGAAATGACTATAATAGACCTGACAAATGGCACACCTGTTGCTCTGGGTATACAATTCCCCATACTAGATCCAGGCTAGACTGTCACACTTTGTTAAGTTTTATGGATCAATCACAATACACAAATCCTCAGAAATGTAAGAGAAGAGACACATTAAAATTAGAATTAAATAGCTTCCCAAAACTCTCCACTTGTGACCTTGGGCCATTTAAATTACTTGAAACACTGTTGTATTTGTAGAAAACATACTGTAAACACATACACATCACTGCAAACTTCATACACGCCAATCACTTGCTAGCATTTTATTGTTTTTCCACCATCACTCCAGAGAGGAATAATTTCAGGTGGTGCACTTGTGTCATCAGTTTTACTTCCCAGCAAAAGGCTTTACAACTATTATAAATACCCAGATCAACACTTCATTTTTGCAGAGTGGGGTGTGTGTTATAGTCAAGTTACCAACCAGACTTAACAATTTACCTTGTCATATGTGCTTTTTAACCGAGTGAATCATGTTTGTGTTTATAAGGCAATTTCTCTCTGAAGGAAGCTGACTTGAAACTATAATGTTACATTTGGGCACTTTAATGGGACTTTTGTCTTTGGTAACAGGAACTGTTGAATGTTGTCTATGAGGTATCGCACCATTTTCTCCGAACTTATCGCATGCAATTATCAGGTTGGATTTGAATTATATTTTACACAAACTGGATTTGATACACTTCCGGTTGATGCATATTGTAACATTGAGATAACATATATGTGTTAAATGTCCAGAACAGCTGCATACATGTCTTGGTTCTACTGGCTCCTCTCTCAGTGGCCCTCCTCCCTGCTGCTTCTCAGTGTAGTGGGCAGACAGATGGGGCTGGAGGTGGTTCAGGCGAAAGTGTGTTCTCGGTGGGGTACACCGAGCAAAAAGGGCCTCTCACAGGATGGAGATGTGATAATCGGTGGACTCTTTAATCTGTATTACATACCCTCAGCTATACAGCAGGCCTTCACCAAGCTGCCACATTATAAACCTTGCACTGGGTAAAACTTGATCACAACTTTGTATTGTTTGTATTGTTGTTACAATATGTTTGGTGGTTATAATGTTGTTCATATTAAGACAGCAGATTGTATTTTTTTTTATATTTTCTCTTTTTTCATGCTTGTATATTTTTTTAAAAATACTGAAAAAATGAATTTGATTCTACATAATGTTGAGCTAGAAAGTTATATAATGTTAATAGTACTTGTACTGTTTTATAAGAGGCACATGTTTGGATATTTGTTGATTTTATAATCCTGTCCATGATGATTATTTCTTTCTTTCAATAATTTATACTGCAGTTAATTTCTTTTCTCTCCTGTGGCCTCAGTTTAGATCAACAGTCATTAAAATATATGTATGCTATGACGTTTGCGGTGGAGGAAATCAATCGTAACAGCACCCTGCTACCAGGATTGAAGCTGGGCTATCGTATACATGATAGCTGTACCCGATACCCCTGGTCTTTGCAAGCTGCACTGTCACTGGTTGGAGGAGACACAAGCAGCTGCAACTTAACAGCCACCGTGCCTCAATCTGCAGTTTATGAACAACCTGGAGAGACAACAGGTATGACTCAATGTAATTTAGTATACAGTTAACATCTGCTTTGTCCAAACAACAACTGATGTGATTTTAGTATAAATGATTGTCATTATGTAATTTTATATCTAACACTGTCACCAGGTGGTCAGCCTGTTCCCTTGCTTATTGGCGCTGCCACATCTACAACAGCCATAATAGAGTCCCTGATCCTGGGGCCTCTCTCTGTACCAATTGTGAGTGTCAGTGTCTCAAGATATAAATCTCTGATTAATCTTTTTATACAGTCTACATCAAGAGATTGGTAAGATTTTCATATGAAATGAATTATTACAGTAAAAGAGGTGTCAAAATAATAGTTTTGTGTCTTTCCTTCAGATCAGCTACTTGGCAAGCTGCCCCTGTCTTAGTGACAGGCCCAAGTTTCCTAACTTCTTCAGAACAATCCCCAGTGATATTTACCAAGCCCGGGCCATTGCACGGCTGGCCATACGCTTCAACTGGACTTGGATTGGAGCAGTGCTAGTAAACAATGATTATGGTCAATTGGCCATACAGGTGTATGTTTTTGTTGTTATATTGTAAATTGCCTGAAAAAGTCTCTCAAGTATTTCCTTCATATATAATGCAAACAATATATATGTATGTACATATTTGTTGTTTTTATCCTCCATATTTCAGACATTTCAGGAAGAGATTCGAGGGAAAGGGGTGTGTTTGGAATTCATAGAGACTGTCCGCAGAGAAACTATTGTGCGTGATGCCAGACGTGCAGCAAACACAATTCAAGCTTCAACTGCGAGGGTGATTCTGATCTTTTGCTGGTATACAGATGTAAAGAAACTATTTCTGGAACTGGCTGAGAGAAATGTGAGCAACTGACATGGAGATTAGTATAAACAAAGGGATTTATCTTTAAACAAATCCATGTATTTTGTAACAACAAAATGCCAGCTGTTTGTCTTGTCATAATTTATGTCAGTGTCCTCTTACTATAGGTGACTGACAGACAGTTTCTGGCCAGTGAGGCTTGGAGCACCAGCGGTGATCTTCTCCAAGATCGTACCATCTCTAAGGTTGCAAATGGAGTTCTTGGTGTGGCCATTCGAAGTTCAACTTTACCTGGATTTGAGCAGTATCTTAAACGGTTGCACCCAAATCATCGTCCTGATGATGAATTTTTAAGATATTTCTGGGAAAAAGAGTTTGCATGCAGCCCTAGAGCTACACAGTCACATGCAAAACCTTTCTCCTCATATTCCTCTTCATCACTGAAAACAAGATTTAGCTATCCATCAAATGTTTCCTCTTCATCTCCTGAAAAGAGGCCCTTTCAGAAATCCTCCCTACCGACCTGCAATGGTACAGAGTCTCTGGAGGGGATGCAGCATCTCTTTACTGACACCTCCCAGCTACGAGTGGCATATAATGTCTACCTTGCTGTTTATGCTGCAGCCCACGCACTGCACAGCCTTCTCTCCTGTCCCAACAGAGACAACCCTTTCAGAAGCAACAGCTCCACCTGTTCCTCTGCAAAACACATTAAACCCATAGAGGTAAACATGATTAACTCTGACTGATAGTTCTTGATGTTTGTGAAAACTGTCAATTAAATTTTCACATTCTGATTTTTTAAAAAATGTTAACAATTTCAACATTTTGATAATTTCACAGCTGTTACAGCACTTGAGCAAAGTGAATGTCACCACTCCACATGGGGAAATGTTTTATTTCCAAGGAGCTGACATTCCAGCAAAGTATGATCTTGTCAACTGGCAGAACACTCCTGAAGGGCCACTAAAACTAGTTTTGATTGGTCGCGTGGATGGGTTCGATCTACACCTTAACGAGTCAGCTATTCAGTGGAGCACAGGATCCAATCAGGTAATCAGACCAACAAATTGTCTTAAGGTTAATAACAAATTAATTGTATTTGTCAATTCACATGATTCTGTCCTTGACAATATTATTTGTTTTTTTGTTTAGGTGCCTATTTCAGTGTGCAGTGAGAGCTGCCCCCCAGGTACCCGAAAGGCCAACAGGAAAGGGGAACCTGTATGCTGCTTTGACTGTATCCCATGTGCTGAAGGGGAGATTAATAACAAAACTGGTGAGGAAATTACTTTTGTAACATAAGGAAAACTCATGTTTGCCACTTGAATCTTCACATTTTTGTTTTATTTCCCTTCTCTCTTTCCTCTGTTTTCATCTCCTAGGTTCTCTTCATTGTGAGCGTTGTCCATCAGAGTTTTGGTCCAATGCTAACCAAACTGCTTGCATCCCTCGCCAGCTGGATTTTCTTTCCTTTAATGAAACCTTGGGTATTACTCTGACCACAGCAGCTGTTTGTGGGGCCATTGTGACAACAGCTGTTTTTGTGGTTTTTCTTTCCTACCGTCGAACACCTATGGTAATAACCCAGAGTAATGTAACAGAGAGTTTGTTGTATATATTTTTCAAATTTCTGCCTCAAATTTAGTCTAGAAAAATTGAAAAAAAAGTATTATATTGTTTAAATGGCCATATCTTTGCCTGTTAATCTGATTGATCTCAAGGTACGAGCGAACAATTCAGAACTGAGCTTCCTGCTTCTTCTGTCACTGAAACTCTGCTTCCTGTGCTCACTGGTGTTCATTGGTCGTCCGTCAGTCTGGTCTTGTCGGTTCCAGCAGGCAGCATTTGGGATCAGTTTTGTACTTTGTGTTTCCTGCCTACTGGTCAAGACTATTGTGGTTCTGGCTGTTTTCCGCTCAGCTCGGCCTGGTGCTGAAAGCTTGATGAAGTGGTTTGGTCCAGGCCAACAGAGAGGAAGTGTCTGTGTCTTCACCTGTATACAGGTATGAATATTGTTTTATCGGTTACATTATTATATTTTTTGATACATATGAGTAACTGCATGTGATATAAAATAATAACATTAAAATGTGTTTCCTTTTCATGTAGGTTATCATCTGTGCTATATGGCTGTCCCTCAGTCCCCCTGTGCCTCAACGTGATCTGGGTTTCCAAGGGTCAAAGGTCACTCTGGAGTGTGCCATGACCTCTGTGGTGGGGTTCTCTCTGGTTCTGGGTTACATTGGCCTGCTGGCCTGCACCTGCCTCATCTTGGCCTTTCTTGCAAGGAAACTCCCCGACAACTTCAATGAGGCCAAACTGATCACCTTCAGCATGCTCATCTTTTGTGCTGTCTGGGTGACCTTTGTCCCTGCTTATGTTAGCTCTCCTGGGAAATATGTTGTTGCTGTGGAAATTTTTGCAATACTGGCCTCAAGCTATGGTTTATTGTTCTGCATTTTTGCCCCAAAATGTTTCATCATACTTTTGAGGCCTGAGAAAAACACTAAGAAACACCTGATGGCCAGATAGTGTTTCTGGCTTGAATGTGAGCATAAGACTCTTTATGATATTTGTCTGGTGGAGACAATGCCCCTCCCCACTACCCCTTCATTGTAGCCATTTGGTGGACAATAGTACAAGATCTAAGTTGGCCAACACAGACACATGTGTACTTGTTACATTAACTCCTTTCATCTAAATAACACTAATTGTTAATGTCTTTAGCTGTATGAAGTTAAAAATGTCTCAGCCACACATATTATAGTTATGACTTTCATTAGTTTTAACTAAGAATGTTTCTGCTGGACTAATCAACCTTTGAAGTAAAATACACATTTAAATAAAGTGCTGCTCACTAAAAATGTGATTTATTTATTTAGTATTAATGTGCTTGATTGTTCTATTTTTCAGTGTGACTGTTTGGCATCCAGTTTAAACATTAAAATGAAATATTGTACCTCATCTCAATAAAAGTCTCTTCAAGTTTGTCTGACATCAGACTTTTTAAGTAACAATTAATTTATATTAATTTATTAATGAAAGATTATATTGTATGTATACCATACAATGCTGTTTTTATTATATTATATACACGCATACATTCAATGTAAATAATACAAGATTCTGTACTTTCACAAGGGGTCAGATGTGTTACATATCCCAGTTTTACACAGTTGAAATTATTGCATATTTAAACAAGTATAACTGCATCACAATAGTTCATGTAGAAATCTAAATAATTTCTGAGAGATAATTTAATAGATCTGCAACCTATTGTTCTACTGGCAGTTAATATGCTCATCACTTTAAAGAAGGGATGATGCTGGTGATTACAGAAACTGACAGCATGGACAGTCTTTTGCGTAAACTGCACACTCCAAATGAAGACCACTAGATGGCCATATTATACTGTTTAATGGTACTCTGATATATCTTTCGTTCTACTTCACTTGTGTATTAGGTCTGTCAGGGTATTTTGAATGAAGGCTTTTAACTACAATAGTCTGGTTGATTCATGTCATTTCTTTTATGAGTATAGGCTTTACTTTACCACTGCCAGTTCAGATAGGTTCCTAAAGATCTGCCTGCTTTTCCATGAACAGGTTTCTGTCTATTTTTTGTGAAAGTTTGACATAAAAACATTTAACAAATCTGCAAGACCCTGCCTCTTTTCATTTTAATCAGTTACCATGAAATCCTCATGCTTCATACCATACTCTCTGCATACAGTGGATGTGTTTCCTGACCACAAACAAGACAATTACATTTTTAAGATTGAATGACTGAATGACTTTGAAATCACATCAGAAATTTAGTCTGTTGTTTGATTGACCACAGCATTCAGTCTGTGCCATACAGCTACAGAATAATCATTTATTGACTGTATATCTATTTATATTATGGCAGTATGGTAGCTATGATCTGCAAGAACTTGAAAAAAACATACAAACTTGCACGCAGCCTGCCATTTCCCCTCTGTGCCACCTTTCTTTGTATAATGGGATATAATTGCTGGTGAAATGATGAGATAAAGAAATTGTACACCTGTGGCTCATCAGCACCTCCTTTAACCACCCAGAATTAAGTGTGATGTAACTTAGTCCTTTGAGATGGCAAGGATGATGTCTTGGTGTGGTAACTTAGATGAACATAGAATAATATATATATATATATATATATATAGAGAGAGAGAGAGAGAGAGAGAGAGAAAGAGAGAGAGAGAGAGAGAGAGAGGGAACGTGCTGAGATTCATCATCATCAGAGTTAAAATGAGATAAATAACAATATACTGACAGAAATACAAAGATGTCAGTATTTGTCCTGCATGTTGTACAGTGGAAATAAGGATCCAGTTTCTGCAGTTTTGCATAAATGTATCATATATGTGAAACAGAAAAGATATACAGTATACCAGAAATGGTGTCCAGACTTGTTAATTGCAATATTCCATAGTCATATGATCTTCATTTAGTAACCTGAGCCTTGAAGTAATTGAAAGTCTGTTTTTTTAGTGGAATGATCTTTGCTAGTGTAACAGAGTTTAGGAACTTATTTTATAGTAAGTAAGTCAATTTCATAGTAGTCTTTGCTGTTGTCAGGTCTCCTAGAACACAGAGCTGTAGGGAGAGGGAGATGCTGAGGCCAAGTGTAGGATATTATGTTGCCAAATATTGTGTGTAGTAGTCTGACAGTATTAGGGTAGTCTGACCAGAACAGAGAGTCACTGATCCCATTGGAAAGATGGAAGTAGAGGAGCAGGGGCAACCATCTATCATCATCTTATTACTAGGGTGAGAGCTGGTTCTTAAAATGCTTTGCTAAACCATCTGAAACCCATAGCTAGTCAGCTTCATGAAAATGGCTAGCATGTGTGCATGGTCTGGAGAGCAGAGGAGATTGTTGACTACTGCCCTCTCAGGATCAGACTTTGGGAGCCTTGGTGTCCCCCTCTAAGTTTGTCTTGCAGAGGTTGATGGATATAAGCTTGCAGGAATACGTAACAGATGATCAACACAGGGCTATTCTAGCCTTGTATGAGTGATAGCTGGTGAAAAGGGTTGGGGAAAGCTCAGACCTAGTTGCAGAGACGCAGATTTCTTTGCGTCTAGCTAAGCTGATGAAACAGCATATAGTGACAACTGGCAAGACCACAGCCTTCTTCTGTATGGTGAGGCATCATATCTGGCTGTTCCAGTCATGGGTGAAGGGGTAAGATCAGGCATGTTTACTAAGGCTACCTGTGTTGCTATCTGCCATGTTTGGGTCATATGCAAATATGATGCTCAAGCTCTGGTGATGGTGGAAGTGCTTCAGGAAAGCCATGGACAGTTCCACAGGCTGGGACACTGTAGATGAATTCAGATGACCTTAGGGTCCATTTGGACACCAATTGGTACAGTAGAGCTACGCTTTCCCCTTCCTCTCCTCATTGTTCTGAACCCACTCCACAAGGGAGGTGGGTGTTATATGTCTGGACCAATTGTATAGGCCCATGGAACAGCATGTTTTTTTCTCAGGGGCTCAAGGTTTAGGTTTGGGCAAAGTTATGACAAGTCTGTGGTTAGCACTTTGTAGGGAGCCTGTGCTCCATCAGTTAGGGCAGCATATTCATATCAGGGAGTATTTCAAATATGCTGTTTGAGACAAGTGGACCATGTTGTTTCCTAGCGTGCATATGTAGAACACATCTGCCTACACAGACCACCGATTGTGGAATATATCGAAGCACATCCACTGTCTACATGTAACTCTGGAAGCTGTCCACATCCATATTAATTTATGAACAAAGCTTCAGGTCTTTTTGAGTCCCACACAAGCCAATCTATTGAGCTGCACCCTTTCCACCCTTCTCAGTGTGGTGAACAAAGGGTGAGGTCTCAGAGATTGGGACACTTTCTGTAAAGTGATGTCGATGATTATTTTTTGCAAACTGCATCAAAGGAAATTTAACTCACCTCCATTTTAGTGGTCTGCAGGCCAATATGTGAGAGGCTGAGAGGTCTCTCACTGTCTTGATATCATTGAGGTATGTGAAAAAATAACTTGTTTGATTTTAATTTACTTTTCTATGATGGTAATTTGTTCTTTTTTTATCTTCACTCTAGCACAGTCTCCTCTTGAGTTTCATTTATTATATGGATTTAATTAAATGTAAACTTAATTTTGCTTTAAAAACATTGTCCAAAAAGTATTCTTTATTAAGTTTTTCTGAAACAACAGTATAGTTAGGGACCCTGGTGTGAGAGGTGTAGCTCTGTTTATTTGTGAATCACAGTCGAATAATTTATGAATTAAATGTCAAAGAAGAAAATCTGACTCTTATCGGGTTTGTGGTCACTGACCTTAGAGAAATACTTGGGTTCCTGTATTACATACTCATTGCACCAAATCATTTTATTATTGTTTTGCCTTGCATTGAGAGAAGTGAGAAGTCATTCCTCCATGGGCTTTACAGCTGTTATAAATACCCAGAACAACATCTATGTTGTGCAGAGCAGGAGGGGTGTGTGTCATAGTGTCAGTTGTCAAAGCAAGTGTGAATATCATATGCCTGATATAGTAACTTTCTCCTATTGCATTAAAGGGGATTTGATCTAATTTGACTTTTCATTGCATGAATAGTCGAGAGTTATTGAATTTATTGTATCTCTAGTTTATATATATTTTGACAATGAAAAAATAGTTATCTAACTGAGTACACTCTACATATTTTAAGTGTACAGAATCTCTGCATCTATGTCTTGGTTCTCCTGGCTCTTCACTCTTTGGCCCTCTTCAGCCTTGTCCCTGCTCCTTGTGGGGCTTGTGGGCAGACAGCTGGAGCTTAGGGTGGGACTACAGGTGGTTCAGACACTGACTTGTTCTCGGAGGGGTATACCAAGTAACCAGGGTCTGTTCCAGGATGGAAATGTAGTTATTGGTGGGCTCTTTAATCTTCATTATCAAACTCCAGCAATAGACCACAACTTCACTCAGCTGCCACACTACAAATCTTGCACTGGGTAAAACTCTGACCTGCATTGTTCATTGTGAATACTGTATAATACATATGCATATGTGACAAAGACATGAGGAATAATTATCTGCATCCTCTCTATTCCATATGCAGCTAACTATTGGTTCATTTTCTTGTTAAAATATGTTGTTAGAAATGCTTATCCAATGACAAAAAATGATTGCCTATAGTATATACAGCTTATTACAGATTAGTGGCTTCATAATCAATACAACATTTTGACTGTTGTTTCTCTGATTCCTTCTCTCCTTTGGTCTCAGTTTAGAACATCTTCCATTACAGTATATATATGCTATGGTGTTTGCGGTGGAGGAAATCAATCAAAGTCCAACCCTGTTACCAGGTCTTAGCCTTGGCTACCATATTCGTGATAGCTGTGCCCTACACCCTTGGGCTATGCAGGCAGCTCTGTCACTAGTTGGTGGAGACAGTACCAGCTGTAATTCAGCATCCCCTCCAGACTATTTTGCTGGCTATGGAGAGGAAATCAGGAAGAGGAGAGGTAATAAACCCCGCTTTACATGCATTTAATGGGCATCTTTCCCTATTAATCACAAATTAAGCATAAACACAGCATAAACACAGTGTTGTGTTTGAAACAGAACTAAGAACCATTTCTATGTAACTGATGTCTTTATTTCATTATATCTTATAATGTCATCAGGTGATCAACCTGTTCCTTTGATCATTGGTGGTGCCTCATCCATAACAGCTCAGATACTCTCCAGAGCCCTGGGTCCACTCTCTGTACCTTTAGTGAGTTATGTAAAACTCCAATAATTTATTTGTGTAGATTTTGAATACATAGAAAGAAACTTTAAACTGATCAAGGTCAATTGAAGCCAAATTATCTTATTTTTTAGAAATTTTCTCTTATAATATTTAAATCTAGTTTTCAATTTGTAAAACACTCTTAGATAAACATCGGTGCATAAATAGTGGCCCATTTATGTTTTCTCACCTTTTCCACTTTCTATTAGCAAAAGGCATATTCTGAAAAGGACTCTAATGGACTTCACTGTAAACTGCAGCCAACACTATATTCTGATACAAAATAAATCCTGGGTCAAAATGAGATTGAAATAATCTTTATTTCTTGTCTTTTAGATGAGCTACCAGTCCAGCTGCCCCTGTCTGAGTGACAGGCGACAATATCCAAACTTCTTCAGGACCATCCCCAGTGACATTTACCAAGCCCGTACCATGGCACAGCTTGCCATACGTTTCAGTTGGACCTGGATTGGAGCAGTGGTAGCAAACAATGATTATGGCCATGTGGCAATAAAGGTATTTCCATTAGTCATTGTATTAGTAGTAGAATAAATATTATGGCATCAATACAAAAACTATACATAAATATTAAATTTAAATACTTTTATCTAATCTTTTTGTTCCGTTCAATTGTATATGAGGTTTTTCAGGAGGAGACTCGGGTGGAAGGGGTTTGTCTGGCATTTGTAGAGACTCTGCAAAGGGAAAACATTGTGAGTGATGCCAGACAAGCAGCATTCACAATTCAGGCCTCGACTGCAAGGGTGATTCTGATATTTAGCTGGTATACAGACGTAAGGGAACTGTTTCTGCAACTGGCCAAGATAAATGTGAGAAACTGAAATAAAATTGTATATTGAATCTAGTAAATAACAACAGTACTTATCTTTTTAGAAAAATAACACCTTTATCTTTATTATAATTCATTATTATTATTATTATTATTATTATTATTATTATCTTGATTGTGTCCTTTTGCTGTCGCAAGGTAACGGACAGACAGTTTCTGGCCAGTGAGGCTTGGAGCACCAGTGGTGATCTTCTCCAAAATCTTGCCATTTCTCAAGTAGCAAGTGGTGTTCTTGGTGTGGCCATTCGAAGTTCACCTATACCAGGATTTGGAAATTATCTCAGAAGTTTGAACCCATCTCAACGTCCTGACGATGAGTTCTTAAGAGAATTCTGGGAAAAGGAGTTTGGTTGTAGTCCTGGGGTCACACCTGTTTCTTCATATGTCTCTTCACCACCATCTCGTGCAAATAGGTTACTTCAAAAGGCCTCTCTACCACTGTGCAGCGGGACAGAGTCCCTGGAGAGAGTGCAGAATCTTTTTACTGATATCTCCCAGCTAAGGGTGACGTATAATGTCTACCTTGCTGTTTATGCTGCAGCCCATGCTCTTCACAGCCTTCTCTCCTGCCCTGACACAGACAACAGCTCCATCTGCTCCTTTCCCAAACATATCAAACCTATTGAGGTAAACACAGTTATGTCTATTTCAACACTTCCATGAATTGTATTTTACTCTTTTACGTGGGGACATTAAATCATTGCATTTGTCAGATAAAAAACTCTGTACTGGTACTTTTAAGCAAAGCCTTTTCAATTTCAACATTTTCATAATTTCACAGCTGTTGCAGTACTTGGACAATGTGAACTTCACCACTCCACAAGGGGAAATGTTTTATTTCCAAGGGGCCGACATTCCAGCAAAGTATGACATTGTCAACTGGCAGAACACTCCTGAAGGGCCACTAAAACTTGTTTTGACTGGTCGTGTGGACAGGTTTGATCTGCACCTTAATGAGTCAGCTATTCAATGGAGCACAGGATCCAATCAGGTGGTTAAAAAGGAAGAATATTTATTTCAGGTCTATGCCAAAATATTGAATTAAATACTTGGTTTCATTCACAAGACATTATATACTGGTATATGGTCTGACTTTTTGTTTTAGGTGCCCACTTCTGTATGCAGTGAGAGCTGCCCCCCAGGTACTCGAATGGCCAACAGGAAAGGGGAACCTGTCTGCTGCTTTGACTGTATCCCATGTGCTGAAGGGGCAATAAGCAATAAATCGGGTGAGGAAATTACCACATATAATGCAGTAACCTTGACTTTGTGTGATGCTTTCAGCTTAACTACAGATTTCCAGTTTGTGTTTCTTCATTTTTCCATCTTTTGTTTATCTTGATCTCTCAGGTTCCCCCCACTGTGAGCATTGTCCACCTGAGTTCTGGTCCAATGCTAACCGGACTTCATGTATCCTTCGTCAGCTGGACTTTCTTTCCTTTAATGAGACCTTGGGCATTACTCTCACTACAGCAGCTGTGTCCGGTACCATGGTGACGACAGCTGTATTTGTGGTTTTTCTTTACTACCGTCAAACACCTTTGGTAAGGATCCAGAGAAATCTGCAACTTCTACAAATTCTTCTTGCTTTGTAGTTGTTAAGGTCCATGTATGTGCTATTCTATTTTCCTCTAGCCAAATTAAATTCTTCATTACTTTATAATATATAATATAATGTTCACCATTTTAGTTTAGTATGTCAGCATGCTAACATTTCCTAATCAGCAGGAAACGCAAAGTATAGCTAAGGCTAATGAGAATACCAACAGTTTTGCAGGTAAATGCTCCAAAATATTGGATAAATTAAAATTTGGACCTAATGATAGCGCTAAAAATTTCATTGCAGTCCACCAAATAGATGGAGTTGAGATACAGTATACCACTCAAAACCAACCTTGTGGTGGTGCTAAAGGAAAATTCAGAAGATCACCAGAGATATTTTAATACATCAGCTGGGAACCATGAATGTGTGTACCATTTTTTGTGCCAGTCCATCAAGTAGATGTTGAGATATTTCAAAGGATAAATGAAAAGTTTTCCGTGCTAGTGGACACGTCAGAGAATCAACAAAGTCATGGAAGCCAACCTGATTGCTAAAATACTTCAATTTGGGCCAACAGCCAGAACGACATTGTCATTCTTTGAGCCACCCCACTAACATGGCTGGCAAAAATTACTTAAAATACTACGTTTATCTGAAAGAATTAATCATTGACTGTTCATGTGTTTGTCTTTTTTAACAACCTTTCTCTGACTTTAAGGTCCGAGCCAACAACTCAGAACTGAGCTTCTTGCTTCTTCTGTCTCTGAAACTCTGCTTCCTGTGCTCACTGGTGTTCATTGGTCGTCCATCAGTCTGGTCTTGTCGGTTCCAGCAGGCAGCATTTGGGATCAGTTTTGTACTTTGTGTTTCCTGCCTCCAAGTCAAGACCATAGTGGTTCTGGCAGCATTCCGCTCAGCTCGGCCTGGTGCTGAAGCCTTGATTAAGTGGTTTGGTCCAGGCCAACAAAGAGGAAGCGTCTTCCTCTTTACCTGTATACAGGTCAGGGTTGGAAATGCACTTTTTCATGGTAAAATTATTATTAGAGCATTTTTCAGTAACCTGACATTGTGCAATGCTTTTTTCATCTAGATTTTCATCTGTATTATTTGGCTATCCCTGAGTCCCCCAGTGCCTCGACCGGACTTGGCTGTCCCAGGGTTAAAGGTTACCCTGGAGTGTGCCATGGTCTCCATGGTGGGTTTCTCTCTGGTTCTGGGTTACATTGGCCTGCTGGCCTGTACCAGTCTCCTCTTGGCCTTCCTTGCAAGGAAACTCCCTGACAACTTCAATGAGGCCAAACTGATCACCTTCAGCATGCTGATCTTCTGTGCTGTTTGGATAGCTTTTGTTCCAGCTTATGTTAGCTCTCCTGGTAAATATGCAGTTGCTGTGGAGATTTTTGCAATTCTTGCCTCTAGTTATGGTTTACTGTTCTGTGTCTTTGCTCCAAAGTGTTTCATCATTCTTTTGAGGCCTGAGAAAAACACTAAAAAACACTTGATGGCCAGGTAACACAGATAAATTAAGAATGCATACGATGACTTAATGAGAGTGAGAACAATGTTGGTTAAATAACCACTGAAGGCCAACTAAGTTATCATTTCCCTCCAGTTTCATCCATTTACATTTACATTACAGTACTGTGTCTTAAGAGCAATTTTCTGTCTGATTTTCTTAAAATGTGACATATCATTTAATATCATATATACAGAATATACAATACATATAGCTTTTTGACAACGCCAAGTATATTCATATAGACAACTGAATAGTTTGTGTTATACTGGATGAATTAATGGCATTTTATATATTTTTCCAACTAATTAAAATATATAACACGCACCTGTTTTACTTCAATATTCACAAATATTGCCAATGTTGCAAACCCTCTGTACCATCAGAAAAAAAAATTGATAAACTGATATAAAAGTTTGTATTTTTGGTTTTTGAAGTTATGCTTCTGTTTTGCTGAGATTACAGATTGTGTCATGAATCTTGATTTTGAATTTTGAGTGAATAAAAGTTCTGAGAAGGAGTCATATCAAATTAGTCTTCACAGTAATTTTCACTGTCTTTCTGAGGTGATCATGTTAGAATACAACACAGAAACAATCATGTATTGTAGGGAATGTAATAAGTAGGCAGTCAGACTGTGGGATATTACATGGAACTTCGGAACTTCATGATTTCATATTGGAGTTTTTATAGAATGTTTGGGTAATATCTAAATGATGATTAAACTGTTCAGATTCATATATCTTGAAGCCGCACATTTCCAGTGGTCTCACTTAAAAGGCCCTCAAGTATAAATAGGAAAGTTTTAAAGCAGTACACCACCATGACTCAATTTTTGTAGAGCACATCCAGATCCTTGGCCTTTAACCCCTCTAAATAAAGTTTCTATATAGTCAATCCAGATTTTTAGAATTCTGCAAAGAAATAGGGACAGAAAACAATAATGAAAAAAATATATCCAAGGAATTTAGTGAGAATCTAGTAATTGAAAGAGGAAACATTTTTTATCCCAAAGTAATACCTGCAACATCAATCTGAACATGGATTTGGGGGGATGGGCACAGATTAAATGGCTGCTTTTTGAGAGCAGATGATGAATATGGTTTAATTAGTTGATATTAGATAAACAAATGTAACATATCATCAGCATAAATTTTATGATTTGTGATGTTAAGGTTAACGGGGGAGATATGTGGATTTATTGTACAAGCTTGTGCCAATTATTCTAATGCTAATGTGAATCCAACTAGAGAGAGCAAACAGCCTTGGTGTATCCCTCTATGAACTGTTAACAAAGCTATGATCTGATTCAACTGATCATTTGTAATTTAGGATGCAAATCTCTTTCCCTTGGCCTATGTTGTGTTGTCATGACAGAGATCTTTGCAGCAGCTCCAGCTATGCATTGACAGTTTTTTTTAATTAATATAATTTAATGACAATAGTTATTATCCATTGTTACATTCAATTTCAATGGCCTAGTTGCGGCAGTTTTATGCCACCTTACATGTACCTCTTCAAAAAGGAGTACCTGTATGATCTTTATTACAAAACCCTAGTATAGGCCTCATCTCAGCTTTTGCTGGTTTTGCTTAAAATCTCTTTTTGTGATTCATACTTATCATTTCTGTATCACAGTAAACACCCCAACTAATACAGATCAGTGGGAGCTGTTGTACATCAGGCAGGCCTATTTGAAAAGTAAGAACTAATAGCACATTACCTTGCACCTACACACCCTCCACTTCCACCACCTGCTTACACAAGCAACAATCACTGGTAATTATGCTATTGTTGTTTTACTGTCACTCTTGAGAGGAGTGATTTGGGGTTATGTGCATGTGCCACTGTGTTTACTTGCTTGCAACAAAGGCTTTACATGTATTATAAATATTCAACAGTTCAACTGTTCACAGGAGGGTGGGTTGGGGGCATGTCACAGTGTAGATAACCCGTCAGTTGCAAGTTATATCTTCTGTATGAATATTTTTACTTTGACCTGGAACTTGTTTTGCTCTACAGGTGGATGTCTTATGGGGAAAATATTAATTTTTTGTAACTTTATCGGGAGGGATTTGGCTAGATTTTACTCTCTGTCTCTGTCTATGCATGACCAGTTTATAGTTGCATTTACTGTCAGTGGGAAACAAGCCAGCTAACGGAGTATACTGTACTGTATATATGATAAGTGTCCAGAATAGCTGCATCTATGTCTTGGTTCTCCTGGTTTTTCACACTGTGTCCCTCTACAGTCCTGTCTCTGCTCTTTGTGAATCTTGTGGGCAGACAGCTGGGGCTCAAAGTGGGACTACAGGTGGTTCATACACTGACTTGTTCTCAGTGGGGTACAACGCGTAACAAGGGTCTGTTCCAGGACGGAGATGTAGTTATTGGTGGGCTTTTTAATTTTCGTCACCAAACTCCAGCTATTGACCATGACTTCACTCAGCCACCGTACTACAAACCTTGCACTGGGTAAAACTCTTTTTTCATATTGTATTGTTTCTTTTTGATATGCCAAAACTATTTAAAATCTAGAATTTCCAGTTCTTTACAATCAATTCAACAGTTTGAATGACACATCTCTCATTCGTTCTCTCCTGTTCATAGTTTAGAACATGTTCCATTACAGTACATATATGCTATGGTGTTTGCGGTAGAGGAAATCAATCATAGCACAACCCTGTTACCAGGTGTGATGCTGGGCTATCATATACGTAACAGCTGTGGACTTCCCCAATGGGCTCTCCAGTCAGCACTTTCACTGGTTGGAGGAGACAGCACCAGCTGCAATTTGACAGCTCCTCTGGATTATTCTGCTGGCTATGGAGAAGAAAGCAGAGAAAGGAGAGGTAATTATGCCTGTAGCTTGGTGTTTACGAAACTCTGTTTAATTGAATGATGACTGCAAAATGGATGCACTGCTGTGTTTAAAACAGAAGCAAACAGTATTTTTCATGCAGCACACGCTTAATTTAATGACACATCTTTTAATGCCCTCATCAGGTGGACACCCTGCTTCCTTGATCATCGGTAGTGCTTCATCCATAACAGCCCAGACACTCTCAAGAATCCTGGGTCCACTCTCTGTACCTTTGGTGAATTTTGAATACAGCATAAACACTGTACTGTAAATTTTCCTCCTTAGTTTGAAGGGATTGGTGCCATTTTCATCTCACTATTTACAATCCATACTTAACTGTACACTGCAAAAAAACAATACCAAAACATTTGGGGACAAAGTCAAATATTGTAGATGGATATCAATTTAAACACATCTGATTCTTTTAAAAAACTCAAAATTAGTAATGATGTAACTTTTTTGTGTCTTTCAGATCAGCTACCTGGCAAGCTGCCCCTGCTTGAGTGACAGGCTCCAGTTTCCAAACTTCTTCAGGACGATCCCCAGTGACATTTACCAAGCCCGGGCCATTGCCAAGCTTGCCATTCGCTTTGAGTGGACTTGGATCGGAGCAGTCATAGCAAACAATAATTATGGCCATGCAGCAATAAAGGTGATATATGTTTATTGTCGAGAAAATTCAATAGTATCCATAAAATATATACCCATGTGTACACAATATAAATAGATTTCATTCATGTGTTCTGTATGGTCTTTTTACTTGTATGTTAGGTATTTCAGGAGGAGATTGAGGGGGCAGGGGTTTGTCTGGCATTTGTAGAGACTCTGCGAAGGGAAAATATTATGAGTGATGCCAGACAAGCAGCACTCACAATTCAGGCCTCGACTGCAAGGGTGATTCTGATCTTTAGCTGGTATACAGACGTGAGGCAACTGTTTCTGCAACTGGCCAAGATAAATGTGAGAAACTGAAATAAAATTGTATATTGAATCTAGTAAATAACAACAGTACTTATCTTTTTAGAAAAATAACACCTTTATCTTTATTATAATTCATTATTATTATTATTATTATTAAGTATCTTAATTGTGTCCTTTTGCTATCACAAGGTGACGGACAGACAGTTTCTGGCCAGCGAGGCTTGGAGCACCAGTGGTGATCTTCTCCAAAATCTTGCCACGGCTCAAGTAGCAAGTGGAGTTCTTGGTGTGGCCATTCGAAGTTCACCTATACCAGGATTTGGAAATTATCTCAGAAATTTGAACCCATCTCAACGTCCTGACGATGAGTTCTTAAGAGAATTCTGGGAACAGGTGTTTGGATGTAGTCCTGGGGCCACTTATCACTCTTCATCACTCAAATCTTTGACACCTCGACAAAGGTCTAGTCATCCCTCAAATACTTCTACTTCATCTTTTGCCAAAACACCTCTTCAGAAAGCTTCTCTACCACTGTGCAGCGGGACAGAGTCCCTGGAGAGAGTGCAGAATCTTTTTACTGATATCTCCCAGCTAAGGGTGACGTATAATGTCTACCTTGCTGTTTATGCTGCAGCCCATGCTCTTCACAGCCTTCTCTCCTGCCCTGACACAGACAGCTCTCCCAGAAACAACTCCACTTGCTCGTCTCCAGAAGACATCAAACTCATAGAGGTGAAAAGGATTATAAACCTTTCCCTGAGAAAAGAAATGTAGCACCTAATTGTAACATGTTACCACCTATGCTTCTATTTCAACTTCAAATTTCTCATAAGAATGATACCCCACAAATAAATTTGTCACAAGCATTATTTTACACAGGCTTTGTCCGTTATAATGTGAGCAGTTTCCATATTTTTTTATGATTTCACAGCTGTTGCAGTACTTGGACAACATAAATTTCACCACTCCACAAGGGGAAATGTTCTTTTTCCAAGGGGCCGACACTCCAGCAAAGTATGACATTGTCAACTGGCAGAACACTCCTGAGGGCTCACAAAAACTAGTTTTGATTGGTCACGTGGATGGGTTTGATCTGCACCTTAATGAGTCAGCTATTCAATGGAGCACAGGATCCAATCAGGTAGTTAAAAAGGAAAATATTATTGATTAGGATCTATGACAAAATTTCTATTCATTGTATTTTTTGTCCTAGCATATGGTTTGACTTATTGTTTTAGGTGCCCATTTCAGTGTGTAGGGACACCTGCCCCCCAGGTACTCGAAAGGCCAACAGGAAAGGGGAACCTGTCTGCTGCTTTGACTGTATCCCATGTGCTGAAGGGGAGATTAATCACAAAACTGGTGAGGAAATTAATCCGTAAGATAACAGAAACTTATCTTTGCAATTTCAATTTTCACCTTTATTTTTTATTTTCCTTTTCTCTCTCTGTTTTTTATAATGTAAAACATGAGAAACTCCTAACCCCTTGCTTTCTAAATGCAGTCAGCCTGACTCATGACCCTGTCTGCTTTAAACTTTTCTGCACAATTCCCCTTTTTCCTTTCCTTTCCTTTGCTTTCCTTTCCTTTCCTTTCCTTTCCTTTCCTTTCCTTTCCTTTCCTTTCCTTTTCAGGTTCCCTTCACTGTGAGCGTTGTCCACCTGAGTTCTGGTCCAATGCTAAACAAACTGCTTGCATCCCTCGCCAGCTGGACTTCCTTTCCTTTAATGAAACCTTGGGCATTACTTTGACTACAGCAGCTGTGTTTGGTGCCATTGTGACAACAGCTGTCTTAGTGCTGTTTCTTTGTTACCGACAAACACCTCTGGTGAGAACACATTAATGTAATATAAATAGGCCTATACTGTACAAAATTCTCCAAAAACCATTGATATGTAGTTATAGTTGTGTAGTGTTAGGTCCATTTATATAAGTTTGTTACAAGGTAAAAAATTATTACATGAGTGAACAAAATGTCAGGTTAATCTGAAATTTTGGCTTGTCTTTTTTGTATATGACTTTTCACTTTTAGGTGCGAGCCAATAATTCAGAACTGAGCTTCCTGCTTCTTCTGTCACTGAAACTCTGCTTCCTGTGCTCACTGGTGTTCATTGGTCGTCCGTCAGTCTGGTCTTGTCGTTTCCAGCAGGCAGCATTTGGGATCAGTTTTGTACTTTGTGTTTCCTGCCTCCAAGTCAAGACCATAGTGGTTCTGGCGGCGTTCCGCTCAGCTCGGCCTGGCGCTGAAGCCTTGATTAAGTGGTTTGGTCCAGGCCAACAAAGAGGAAGTGTCTTCCTCTTTACCTGTATACAGGTACTATATTTGCATAACTTTTGGTATTCCAAATTATACATTGATTCAATTATATTTTAACAATACTTATTTTTATCCAGGTTATCATCTGTGCTATATGGCTGTCCCTCAGTCCCCCTGTGCCTCATCGTGATCTGGGTATCAAAGGGTCAAAGGTCACTCTGGAGTGTGCCATGACCTCTGTGGTGGGCTTCTCTTTGGTCCTGGGTTACATTGGCCTGCTGGCCTGCACCTGCCTCATCTTGGCCTTTCTTGCAAGGAAACTCCCTGACAACTTCAACGAGGCCAAACTGATCACCTTCAGCATGCTGATCTTCTGTGCTGTCTGGGTGGCTTTTGTCCCTGCTTATGTTAGCTCTCCTGGGAAATACACCGTTGCTGTGGAGATTTTTGCAATCCTGGCCTCTAGTTATAGTTTACTGTTCTGTATTTTTGCTCCAAAATGTTTCATCATTCTTTTGAGGCCTGAGAAAAACACTAAGAAACACTTGATGGCCAGATAACACAGATAATTATAATATTACATATTTTGCCTCATCAGATTTGACCAATGTTCACAATACTGCCATTGTTTAGGTCCCTTTAGTTGTCTTTTCAGTTTGCATGCATTTACTTTATTCATTCATTATTAAAATAGTTTCTGATTCTCCTAAAACAGTAAATATTGTATAGTTTATTGTTAATTGATGTATCTGTATCCTCTTGACATTACCATGAAAGCCCTATCTAATTACTGTTGATATTAAAACTTGCAGCATAAAAAACTGCTTATATTTGTTTTCTGTGTCAGTCATTCAGTAATTACAGGGTGAAAGCAGGTTCCAGTTGACTGCTAAGGCTTTTTGCACAAGGTTTTGTTGTTAATTCAGATCAGAAATTTTGCTATGGATGTTTATTCAAAGTTCTTGTTAACGAAGTATCCTCATCAGTTTCCCACCACCCATATGTTTACTTTATTACCACACAAATTAATGACAGTAGATCCTACTATGTGTGGCTTTTTAACTCACTTTTTGGACAGACTCCGGACAGATAAAAGATCTTCCCAATCTGTGGAATTTAAAAATAATTTTGGCTCACAGTCAGCTTTCAGCTCAGATACTTGTATTAGGTATATTTAATTTGTTTCATGTTGACTGTAATTCCTTTGTACTCAAGAAAAGTGATACAAAATTACTTATTTTACAGCAAAGACAATACTTTGCTGATTTGACTTTTGACTTTTGAGATTTTTTTCTTTAATGTGGGAGTACCTTTGGGTGCAATGTGTAAAATAAATGCACATAACACAAATAGTCTCCATAATTTATTCACATAATGTATTATAGCATTTTTATTCACATGGACATCTATCTTACACCATGGAAAATCAAAAAGAAATAAGACGAAATTCAGAACAAAATAAAAATAGAATAGATTATAGTGTTTAATCATTTTTAACCATAACTGTGTTGAGTTATATATTTCATATTCAAATACATTTTTGGCATCAGCTCTACTTTTCAGATACTTAACGTTGCTTTTACGGTTAAACAGTTTTACTGCTTGTATGTATGGATTGTACTATTGTACAAAACCCAATGATTCGTTCTGTCTTGAAATAAAGTGCAGTTTTTATGACTCAATGCATTCGACCCATGATTGCTTTCTTTGTGTTCCTCTCTGGTTTCAGTAGAATTATGTAACATTTGGGGCCAAACAGTGCCACCAAGAGGCCAAAACTGGAGGCCAGAATAGCAAATACCTCCACTACATCTGCATATTTGCCTGGGGAGCTGATGTAAGCAGGAACAAAGGCCACCCACACAGCACAGAAGATCAGCATGCTGAAAGTGATGAGTTTGGCCTCATTGAAGTTGTCTGGAAGTTTCCTTGCTAGAAATGCTAGTAGGAAGCTGAGGATAGCCAATAAGCCAATATAACCCAGCAACACTGCAAATCCAACAGTGGACCCAACTACACACTCATAAACTATCTTGTCATTGTGGTATTGAGTGTTTTTATAAGGAGCTGGTGAGGAGGAGACAAGCCATGTAGTGCAGATTGCTGCCTGGATAGATGTAAGAACCAGAACTGTCCCTCTCTGCTGCACGGCACCAAACCACTTCAGAGTAGCTCCACCTCCTGGTTTGGAGGCCTTGAACACAGCCAGAACCACCATTGTTTTTACCAAGATACATGAGACACACAACACAAAGCTGATCCCAAATGCTGCATGTCTCAGCTGGCACGTCCATAGTCTGGGACGTCCGATGAACAACAGTGAACACAGGAAACAAAGTTTAAGTGACACCAAGAGCAAGAAACTCAGTTCTGAATTGTTGGCGCGTACCATAGGTGTGCTCCGATGATATATGAAGATCCCCAGGACAACAGCACAGAGAGATGTACCCAGCAATGATGTGGTCTTCAAGCAGATGCCTAGGGGCTCATGGTAGGAGAGGAACTCAATTTTCTTAGCAACACAGTGGTCACGCTGGAGGTTGGACCAGAAATCCTCTGGACAACTCGTGCATTCCGTAGAGTCTAGGTAAATAGGGGAAGTGTTTAGATATATATTTGTAAAAAAAAATATTGATAAATAAACACCCACCTGTCTTATTGCTGATTTTCCCCTCAGAACAAAGGATGCAGTCAAAACAGCACTCAGGTTGACCCTTCTTTCTGGCCTTGCGGGTACCTGGAGGACAGCTCTCACTGCACACTGACCAGGGTGGCTTTAAGAATAAAAATAAATATCTGTCATTCTATACTACTTTATAATGCTAAATTTGAAAATTAATCAACTGTTCAAAATAGAAAGCTAGGTGAAAACCCAGAATTGACCATTTTGGTTTGGAAGTTCCAGAAGATTTTGTCCTCATCCAGTGTGAGCACTTCACCTTTTAACGCTGACTTCTTAACCTCACCCACATTCTGAACTTTTGTTCTTCCATCAGGGAGCCACAGCCAGTTCATAATATCATAGATTGGTAAAGCATCACCATTCTCATCAAATGACACTTGATCACCAAATGTTGTTGTGAAGTTGACCTTTTGTAAATAATACACAAGCTATGCAAATCAGAATATGGGATAATGGAAAACCAAAGAGGACAGGTGTTAAAAAGTGAATTTACAACAGTGATAAAACTGTATATTTAGTCACAAGATATGTTTCTTCACTGGTAACCCTATCCATCGCTATCACACCAGCAGTGGGGAAATCTCTGCAAGATACACTAAAGCACAGGATTCAATCATGTAAAAAGGTCAAGTGTAAATTGATATCACACCTGCCATGGCTCTAATCTTTGCAATGTGGTACAACTTTGCCCGCTGAAAGGCCCTCTCCCTGGCACACACTGTAGCATGTCATTGAGGGCGTACGCCAGAGCATACACAGCCTTGTACACATTGTACTCAGGCCTGAGATTAGAAAGATCCAAAAACTCAGTATCCACATCTTCTAGGTCCTCATCTCCAGTGCATAATGTCTTTCCAGATTCCACCCAACCTGCTGGAGGTGGCGCAAATCTGCACTGAAATGTGTGTTCCCAAAACTGATTTATCTGAAATATGTTCAAAACAATGTGTTATACACAGTGATAATATTCTATTCTTGGAAATTCAGAATCAGATTTCAAGGTTAAACTCTCACCATATTATTTCCATAACTGTTGTTGTGATGCAGGTCAGGATGTATTCTTAACAGGAAATTCTTGAGGCCTGATATTTCTCCTCGACGGATGGCAATACCCAGTGTGCCACCCAGGTACGGCATGAGTCGGGGGGTCTGAAGCACAGTAGCTGCTGTCCAGGCTTCACTTGCAATCCACTGACGGCCTGTTACATTCTGCTTCACCACCTGTACCATGATTTATACCAAATACATATGTTTACACTTATATAGTTAGTCATGTTTTCATAGTCATGTTTTGGCTTAAACCACCAACCTCTTCCATGAGGTAAATCATGTGACTCTCATGTGCAAATACAATGATCACACGAGCTGTGGATTTTTTCATTATATCCACAATCCTGCTTAACTCAGCTGGGTCATTGCCCCAAGGCAAAACTTCCAAATAGGCCAGACAACCTCCACCAGACTGAGCCAGGTCAGATTGGAAGGATCGGGCAGCATGGAGTCCATAGTCATCATCACTGACCAGCAGACCTGCCCAAGTCCAGCTGAACCGTTTTAGAATCTGAATCATAGCACGTACCTATTTGAACAGAGAGTGAAGGGATTAGTGTACAGGCTGGAATATCATTTAAGTGGAAAATCTGCTAAATAGGTTCCCCAATGGACTATTTTTGATTATTGTCTTTCAGCTCTGTGACCATACACCTCTATTTATGACACAAAGAATGTGACTAGTCATACAAGAGAAATAGTTGTGCCGTTGCAATGCAGGTATGCTAACTGCGCGTGATATGTTTTATCCATTTTTATTTTGCTGACAGATGTTCACCTGAAAAGCATCACTTGGGATTGTCCTAAAGAAAGATGGAAACTTTTGCCGGTCACTCAGGCAGGAACATGTGGCAAAATAACTCACCTATGAAAGACAAAGACTACACATCCTAAATACATTCAAAACGTTTACCGGCTCTTTCAACTTTTTAAGGTTGATTATTCCATGTTTACAATTGAAATAATTTTTGAATTTCAATAAAAATCATCCAAAATTATTATTAGATGGAAGGTAGAAAACTTACCATAGGCACACTGTACAATCCTAAGACAGTGGAGATGGCAATAGAACGTGTGGAGGAAGAATCACCTACAATCCCTAGGACTGGAGGGGCTCCTACACAGTTCTCGTCTAAAATAAAGTCCTCCCCTTGACCACTGACTAATGACAATGCTGCACGGAATCCAATTCCTAGTTTGACGCAGTTATCATATAGACTGTATCCCAGAGTCACATTAGGCAGCAGGTTGGAGTTTCTGTTGATCTCATTAACAGCAAAGGCCATGGTCTGAGCCTGCCTGAATCCTAGAACATCAAAACTAACACAAAAAATGTTGCAATTTATGTATTAAAAAACAATCTTTTTTCAGAAGTACATTTTCAGACAATTAAGCCCGTTGAATAATAATTATTGTACATAATTAAAAAAAAACATCAAGGCTGCAAACACGGAATGTATTTAAAATTGGATAAAAACACAATGTAATTCTGTTAGAATCTTATTATCAGGATATATTCAAAAAAATGGGACTGATTTACCCAATTTCCCTCTTTTTGCTGCTTTTCTGACAGACTCACCCATGGCAGGTAGGCTCTTGTGGCTCTGAGGTAAAAGACAGATCAGGAAAGAAAGAAAAGAAGTGTATTTCAAACAGTCCACCAAGAACCACATCTCCAGCCTTGTGCATCCCATTGAGATGAAACTGTCCCTGTAACTGGCAGGAGGAGGAATAAAGAGGGGAAGACAGAGCAGAGGAAACGTATGAAGACAATAACATGAAACACATGAGCAAGTACAAGTCTAAAAATGCCCACATGACTTTCCTCCTGTTAACTCCTTTTCTAAACCTAGTCATTTAGTTTTATTTCTATGTCACCCCTTTTTATTGACTTACAGTATAATTTAATCTTGCACGTACCACCCATTAGGGCAGCAGAAAACGTAGGGGCAGGGCCTAAGATTTAACATTTCATTTCAAAGTGATTTTGTATTGAGGTGGAATTAATGTGCACTCATTTAATAACATTTCACCAAAGCCATGTCAGCAACCATTCCACCCCATATTAAATCGTAGATAACAGTAATGTCTGAAATTTGCATGTTAATCAACTCAGTATATGACTATAAAGGTTGTTAAATATCACATTGGGTAGACTTTTTCAAATGTATATTAAATTAATCTGATTGATCTGACTGCATCACTTCCCAATAAAACAAACATTTACCTGCCACTTTGCAAATACCTTAACTAGATGCATGTATGTATCAGAAGAATTATTGTGTTGTGAGGATAACCACATATCTTTATGGGGACACTTAATGCTTAAATCAGCCCTTAGTGTATTGAATCTACTATTGTGCAGTCTTAGTTTACTAAAATGTCCACTAGAGGGTAGCAGCATACTTAGACATTTGATGTCTCAGTGTATTGTATTTCCATCCATTTATCACTGCTTTTCTGTGTCTATTTGATTGAGTGTTTTCACATCTGACTGGTATTAAGCATATAGTAACTTGAAAGATATTAGATATGTTCAAGTTGTGTACAAACATGAATGCACCCTCTTATATCTTTGTCCAATGAGCAATGATATAAGTTTTCTATTTTTGTTTGTCAAATATACATGATAATATACATATATACACCCTCACACATAACTCAAGTAATAAAGCACAATGTAGTAACTGTCTGTGATCGCAGGCTGAGCCCTCTAAAAGGGCCTTACTGGTTTACTGGTTTACCTCACCGCATTTATTTATTGCGCCTCACTTGAAATATAGCAAAATACTCAAATCATGGCTTTGTCTAAAACCCATAAATATCTGATTTAGATTGCATTTCCAGATAAGAAAAATAAATTGCACCTTAAGCCTGAATTTTGAACTTAATTTCAATGAACATGTTAGAAAATAATTATAAAAATGATTGATTTATTTCAGTGCAGATGTATTTCTGATTGTGTACGTGTAAACTGATGCTACTCCATCTGTTCCACTGGAAAGTAGTTTCCTCAAAACAAAAGAAGTAATCTTTGAGTACAACAGTAACTGGCTTAGGGATTATCACTTTTCATCATTTAAGGTTGAAAGGTTGGATGCTGAAGCCAAATGTATGTCAAATGTACAATAATGCAAGTATACAACATTCCTATGTTCACCATTGCTAGTGAGACTGCAAATTGTTCACACACGTGTTTTTAATCTTTCAAATCCAAAGAAATTAATGATGAAGAAAAAACTGCAAGAATCACTTATTTAAACATTCTTTATTGTGTCTGGTTTCCTCTGGTGAAAACTACCTCTAAATGCAGAATATAGACTGGATCAAATTGATTGATACATTTTGATTGATTGATTGATACTTTATTTATTTGTGCTACTCTGTTAAAGTGCTACTTTTATCACTTGGTTGTGCTGCGACCCATGATTGCCTTCTTTGTGTTTCTTTCAGGTCTCAGCAGGATTATGTAACATTTGGGTCCAAACAGTGCCACCAAGAGGCCAAAACTGGAGGCCAGGATGGCAAATACCTCCACTGCATCTGCATATTTGCCTGGGGAGTTGACATAAGCAGGAACAAAGGCCACCCACACAGCACAGAAGATCAGCATGCTGAAAGTGATGAGTTTGGCCTCATTGAAGTTGTCTGGAAGATTCCTTGCTAGAAATGCTAATAGGAAGCTGAGGATAGCCAGTAAGCCAATATAACCCAGCAACACAGCAAAACCAACAGTTGACCCAACTACACACTCATAAACTATCTTGTCATTGTGGTATTGAGTGTTTTTATGAGGAGCTGGTGAGGAGGAGACAAGCCATGTAGTGCAGATTGCTGCCTGGATAGATGCAAGACCTAGAACTGTCCCTCTCTGCTGCACAGCACCGAACCACTTCAAAGTAGCTCCACCTCCTGGTTTTGAGGCCTTGAAAACAGCCAGGACCACCATTGTTTTTACCAAGATACATGAGACACACAACACAAAGCTGATCCCAAATGCTGCATGTCTCAGCTGGCATGTCCATAGTCTGGGACGTCCAATGAACAGCAGTGAGCAGAGAAAACATAGTTTAAGAGAGATTAAGAGCAGGAAACTCAGTTCGGAATTATTGGCGCGTACCATGGGTGTGCTGCGATGATAGATAAAGATACCCAGGACAACAGCACAAATAAATGTGCCTAGCAATGATGTAGTGGTCAAGCAGATACCCAAAGGTTCATGGTAAGAGAGGAACTCTGTTTTCTTTGGAACACAATGGTTACGCTGGGGGCTGGACCAGAAATCCTCTGGACAACTTGTGCACTCTGTAGAATCTAGGAAAATAGGGAAGGTGTTGAGATGCATGTTTATATTTTATCTCCATTCTCTATTTAATTAAGAATTAACACCAACCAGACATATTGCTGATCTTTCCATCTGAACAAGGGATACAGTCAAAACAGCACTCAGGTTGGCCTTTCTTTCTGGCCATACGGGTACCTGGAGGACAGCTCTCGCTACACACTGACCGAGGTGGCTGCAGGAAGGAAAGTAAATATCTGTCATTCTGCATTACTTAACCCTACTATAGTGAATTATCCATGGGCCAAAGAGCAGGGATGACCTTTTTGGACTGAAAGTTCCAGAAGATTTTGTCCTCATCAATTGTGAATTCTTCGCCTTTGAGCGCTGACTTCTTAACCACACCCACATTTTGAACTTTTATTTGTCCATCAGGGAGCCACAGCCAGTTCATGATATCATATATTGGCAAAGCGTCACCATTCTCATCAAATGACACTTGATCACCAAAAGGTGTGGTGAAGTTGACCTTTTGTAAATAATACACAAGCTATGTAAATCAGAATATGGGATAAGGGAAAACCAAAGAGGACAGGTGAAAAAAAGGGATTCACAACACTGATAATACTGTATATTTGGTGACAAGATTTGGTGGAGACAAGATCATTGATAACCCTATCCATTGTTATCAGTGGGGAAAACGGCAAAAAATACTAAAGCACAGGATTTAATAATATAAACAGCTTGAGTGTAAACTGATATCACACCTGCCACGGCTCCAGTCTTTGCAAAGTGGCACAGCTGTGCCCGCTGAAAGGCCCTCTCCCTGGCACACACTGCAGCATTTCATCGAGGGCGTACGCCAGAGCATACACAGCCTTGTATATATTGTACTCAGGCCTGAGGTTAGACACATCCAAAAGCTCTGTCTCCACATCCTCTAGGTCCTCATCTCCTGTGCATAGTGCTCCCCCAGATTCCACCCAACCTGCTGGAGGTGGTGCAAATCTGCACTGAAATGTGTGTTCCCAAAACTGATTTACCTGAAATATATTCAAAACTATGTTTTATACACAGAGATTATATACTATTCTTTCATCAGATTTCAAGGTTAAACTCTCACCATATTATTTCCATAACTGTTGTTGTGATGTAGGTCAGGACGTGTTCTTAACAGGAAGTCCTTGAGGCCTGATATTTCTCCTCGACGGATGGCAATACCCAGTGTGCCACCCAGGTATGGCATGAGGTCAGGGGTTTGAAGCACAGCACCTGCTGTCCAGGCTTCACTTGCAATCCACTGACGGCCTGTCACATTCTGCTTCACCACCTGAACAATGCATTATATTGAAAAGATAAGTTTATGCTTAAAGTGTGTGTCCAGAGTCCTGAATTACACATGAGTCATGGAGTTATGCATTTATTTAAACCACCAACCTCTTCCATGAGGTAAATCATGTGACTCTCATGTGCAAATACAATGATCACACGAGCTGTGGATTTTTTCATTATATCCACAATCCTGCTTAACTCAGCTGGGTCATTGCCCCAGGGCAAAACCTCCAAATAGGCCAGACAACCTCCACCAGACTGAACCAGGTCAGATTGGAAGGATCGGGCAGCATGAAGTCCATAGTCATCATCACTGACAAGTAGACCTGCCCAAGTCCAGCCGAACCGTTTTAGAATCTGAATCATAGCACGTACCTATTTGGACACAGAGTGGAGGGATAAACGTACAGACTGTCATTCATTAACTGATTCCACAATGGACCATGTTCAACTATTGCCTTTCAGCTTTGTTATCTGAGACCATACACCTACATTAGTGACACAAAAAATATGACTGGTCATATACAACAGGAATAATTGTGCCATAGCAATACAGGTATGTTAACATGACGCTCACCTGAAAAGCATCACTTGGTATTGTCCTAAAGAAGGATGGAAACTTTTGGCGGTCACTCAGGCAGGAACATGTGGCAAAATAACTCACCTGTGAAAAAAAAAAAGAGTATACATCCTACACAAATTCAAAGCTTTAACCAGCTCTTTCACCTTTTAAGGTTGATTATTCTGTGTTTAAAATTGAATAAAATTGAAGTTCAATCAAAATTATCCAATATAATCATTAAATGGTTAGGCATATAACTTACCATAGGCACTCTGTACAAACCTAAGACAGTGGAGATAGCAATAGTAGGTTGAGAATAAGAATCACCCACAATCCCCAGGACTGGAGGGGCTCCTATACAACTCTCGTCTAAAACAAAGTCCTCCCCTTGACCGCTGACTAATGACAATGCTGCACGGAATCCAATTCCTAGTCTGACGCAGTTATCATATAGACTGTATCCCAGAGTCACATTAGGCAGCAGGTTGGAATTTCTGTTGATCTCATTAACAGCAAAGGCCATGGTCTGAGCATGTCTGAATCCTAGAACATCAAAACTAACACAAAAATACCATAATTTGATACAATAACTGTAAAAAGAGGTATATGTTGCACAAATAGCATATTTTGCAAACAATTATAGCAGCTAAATTGTGATAATTATTATACTTTAACCGAGAAAGACTGCAAATAACTAATATGTTTAAAAAGGGATAAAATGCAATTCTTTTAGAATATCTTTCAAAAATACATTTGAAAATGGGATTGATTTCACCCAATGTCTGCTTTTTGCTGCCTTACTGACAGACTCACCCTTGGCAGATAGTCTCTTGTGGCTCTGAGGTAAAAGACGGGTCAGAAAAGATGGAAAAAAAGTGGACTTTAAATAGCCCACCCAGAACCACATCTCCAGCCTTGTGCATCCCATTGAGATGAAACCATCCCTGTAACCGGCAAGAGGAGGAATAAAGAGGGGAAGCCACAGCAGAGGAAACATATGAAAATAATAACATGAAGTATATGAGCAAGTACAAGTTGAAAAATGCCCACATGACTTTCCTCCTGTTAACTCCTTGTCTGAGCCCAGTCATGTAGTTTTATTACAGTGTCACCCCTTTTTATTGACTTTCAGTATAGTTTAATCTTGCACGCACCACCCATTAGGGCAGGAGAAGAAGTAAGGGCAGGGCCTGAGATGCATTTAATTTCAGATTGATTTTGTATTGACACAGAATTAATGTGTGCTAATAACATTTCACCAAAGCTATATTAGCAACCATCCCAACCCATATTAAGTTGTAGATAACAGTATGTATGGAAGTTGCATGACAATCAACCCAGTATATGGCTATAAAGTTTGTTAAATATCATATTAAGCAGACTTTTCCATATGTATATTACATTATACTTAAATTCAGTAGATTCATGTGACTCCATCACCTCCCAATAAAACACATATTTATCTGCCAATTTGGAAAAATCTGAGCAGATACATGTATGTATCAGAAAAGCCACTGTGTAGTAATGGTAACCACATATATTCGTGGGGACACAAGCAGATCTTAGTCTGTTGACTCCACTACTGTGCAGTCAGACTTTACTAAAATGTCCACCAGAGGGTAGCAGCATACAGAGACATTTGATGAGAAAATATTACATTCTCATCCATTTTTCACTGCTCTTCTGTATCTGTTTGAGGGTTATTGCATCTGACTGCTATTAAGCATATATTAACTTGGCAGATATTAGATATGTTCAATTGCGTACAAACATGAATGTACCCTCTTAGATCTTTGTCTTTCCAATGAGCAATGGTATGGTTTTTCTATTTATGTTTGTCAAATATAAATGACAATATACATACATGCACCCTCACATATAGTTCAAGTAATGAAGGACAACATGGGAACTGTCTATGATTACAGGCTGAGCCTGTCATATACAGTAATGTATTACAGTGAAGACGTAGGAGGCTATGTGACCTTGCAAGAGTTCTAGTGTTGATTAGATATCTGACGGAGATTCATTTTAAAAAAAGCAAAAGCCATATAATACCCTCCAATGCAATTACAGAGCCCTCTAAAAGGACCTTATTGGCTTACCTCACTACATTTATGCTGAGTACATTCACATACATACTCTGAACTTACTCAATTGCGCCTCACCTGAAATATAGCAGAATACTAAAACCATGGCTTTGTCTCAAACCAATCCAGAGTCACAATGTGTAATATGTGTAACGAAATGTGTAATAGTTAGTTTGTCCACAGCACAAAACATATTAGTGTCACAATAATGGCTCTAAAATTGTGAGATGCCCATGTTTTTTAGGCCTATTTTCTATTGGCCTGCACCCATGTCACGTGACTGTCAAGTTTCTGTCTGCAAAAACAGACAAAATGGCTGACATTCCTTTGATTCTCAGTGGAAATTGTAATATTTGAAGTTAGCTTCGAAATTAAAATGCATTTTGATAACACTTCTAGTGAGAAATGTGGGTTTCTTGGTCAGACCATTTGCCCTTTTCCAGTAAGGAGTGAACATTTGGAGGCATGCGAAGAGAGGACGCTGGCGTTGGCTGTTCGCCGCTTCTCTGTTTTGCTCCGTTCGTTTCGTTTTCTGTTGCTTCGCTTTGTTTCGTTATGGAATCTAACCCCATCTGGATAACTGTGTGCTGGTTTATGTAGGTTCTGCTGGTCTTGAGCCCTGTGGTAGCTCTATCAACTGTGGCTACCACCTGTTGAATCTACCTGTTCAGCACTTACCTGTCGCCTGTTTTTGGACTGTTATAGGTGTTGTGCCATATTAAGCATCCCTGCCGTGAAAAGCACCCCCTCGTCGCGGGAACGCGCATGTGAAGACAGACGCTATAAACGACTACCACACGGACATATATTACCCACAGACCTTTTATTCACGAATAAATGTCAAAAGATGAAATGCTCATGTTTTTAATTTACTACGAATGATAACGTACACACAATGACGCGAATTAATATTCTCATTCCATGTCACGTTCTGTTTAGCGTCCAGTTTTGTGTTAATGATTCATGTTTAAATGGATTCCACAATAGTCATACCTGTATTTTAATTTTCCAGCACCTTCATCCTTCCCTAGTCAAAGATAACAAAAAACGGGTAAATGGTCATTGATGTCATTAATTAATAGCCTGCTTACTGTGTTGTTGTCTTCCATAATATTTGTAAATATATTATCCATTGAAGTGTTAGTGTGTTAGTGTGTTGTTATTTTTCTTGGTCTACTGATCATTGAATATGAACTCCTAAATATGTGTGTGTGTGTGTATATATGTATATATATATATATATATATATATATATATATATATATATATATATATATATATATATATATATATATATATATATGTGTGTGTGTGTGTGTGTATATATATATATATATATATATATATATATATATATGTGTGTGTGTATGATGCTGGGACCACCAGAAAGGGCCTTTTTTTGGGGGGGGGGGTGCTTTTCACGGCAGGTCAGTCTGCCAGGAAATGCACCCCCTGCTATCTCCCACCAGGAAAGTGTCACATCCATGAAACTTGCTCCACTTATCAGCACCTGTCCTTTAACCATACTCTCAAAAGTATTTGATGCTGGGACCACCAGAAAGGGCTTTTTTGGGGGGGGTGCTTTTCACAGCAGGTCAGTCTACCAGGAAATGCACCCCCTGCTATCTCCCACCAGGAAAGTGTCACATCCATGAAACTTACTCCACTTATCAGCACCTGTCCTATAACCATACTCTCAAAAGTATTTGATGCTGGGACCACCAGAAAGGGCTTTTTTTTGGGGGGGGGGGTGCTTTTCACGGCAGGTCAGTCTACCAGGAAATGCACCCCCTGCTATCTCCCACCAGGAAAGTGTCACATCCATGAAACTTACTCCACTTATCAGCACCTGTCCTATAACCATACTCTCAAAAGTATTTGATGCTGGGACCACCAGAAAGGGCTTTTTTTGGGGGGTGCTTTTCACGGCATCTCCCACCAGGAAAGTGTCACATCCATGAAACACATCACTTTCATGAGAGTATTATCAACATCAGTTAATGCATTTTGTTTTACACTGAATTGCATCAGCATCTCTGTATAAGAAATAAATGGAGATGTATATTAACTGCATTTGTCCCAGCTTTTAGTGTAACCGTAATATGATCAAGACTACATGTTTAAATATTAGATCAAGTCATTTTATTATAAATTATATACATACAAACAGCATGTGATGCTAAATGCGTTTACTGTAGCTCTATTATCCAATTTTGCAACAATCATATATAATATAATAATAATCAATCATGCAAATGACGTTACACCACTGCACCACCACAAATTTGTGGGGGCCCCTTTAAGGACCCAGAAATCGAGAGCGACAGGTATATTGACAGCAACATGGAGACAGTGTTATATCACACTATTCTTGTTTACAAAACTAAAGGCCAGTATCCTGCAAACATTTCCAAAGCTGAGAAAAATGAAGTTTGACGAAAGGCCTCAAAGTTTGTCGTCGAAGGTGAGTTAAGGATTTCTGTTTTAAATATAGACTTCACGCGTTTACGTTAATTTACTCGTGTACATGCCGACTCTGTAATGTTTAATATATTTGCTGTATAATATATTTGATGTTAACGTACATTTCAATTTAACTCCTAGATGGAGCCCTGTATTATCTCAAAGGTCCTGGTAAGGTCACCAAAACGAAAGTGGTTAGAGGCACGGAGGAGGCCAATGCCATTTTTAGGGACTTCCCTGACAGCCCCACAGGTGCTCACACCGGACAAAAGAAGACCAGAGATTCCATTTCTAATAGGTTTTTCTGGCCTGGTATGTCTGCTGACATAGATAAATGGGTAAGTAAACACTGCAATTGAAGAACAATTGAGCACTTTGCTTTTTAATGAGTTTCAGCAGATTACATACTTACTTGCATGGAGGTATATGTATATTTTCATTTAATTATAGAAACTTTAAAAATGGTTGAATCTAATATGAAGTGACAGAAAAATGCCAGCAGATAGTTAACTTCCTCATGTATATGTGTTTTAAACAGGTGTCAGAATGTGCAGTGTGCCAGTCAGCTGCTCATATAATTAAACAGGAGGTGGAGTATACCCCCATAAAGGTAACTGTTGACACATATTCTCAGCAGAGCATGTGGAAAGGAATTAAGCTCTGACTGACTGTAGCTGAACTACTTTCCTTAAATGTCACTATGCTCACAAACATTGTATCCAGAATTAAATGTATATATTTATTTTGTGCTGCTTTTTTCAGGTAACACATCCATTTGAACTGCTCGGTATGGACCTGATAGGCAAATTGAAAACCACCAAAAGTGGCCATCAGTACATCTGCGTCATGGTGGATTACTTGACAAAGTGGCCACAGGCCTATCCTCTCCATACCAAAACAGCAGCTGAGGTGACAGAATGCATTGTAAAATTCTTCCATCAGTTTGAGGCTCCAAAAAGGATACTGACTGATCAAGGAAGAGAGTTTGTCAATGAGGTAATTTTGAAAATTCATTAAAAAAAATGTTGCTGAAATATTTTTGTTGTGTTTTGATCTATAAACAATATGTTCTTTATTTTAACAGATAAACAAGAATGTATGTGAAAAGTTGGTGATAAAAAGGAGTCTTTGTTCACCTTATCATCCTCAAACGAATGGGCTGGTAGAGAGGATGAACGGCACCATACAAAGGTGAGGCAATTGGTTAATTTACAAAAATTCATTATATACTTTATGTACATTATCATCATGTGTACCATAGAGTCTTCAACTTACAGCAGCAATGCCAGTTGGACCATAAATATATTGTTTTGGGAGATGCCTATTGTCAGTTAAAGTTCTGTTATTATTTTAGAGCTCTCAGCAAGCTGGTGGCAAAAAAATCCGAAAACTGGGACGAGTATTTGAATGCGGTCATGTTTGGGTTGAGGACCAAAAAACAAATCACCACCAAGTTCTCCCCATTCTTTTTGATGTTTGGCCGAGAGGCTCGGTACCCAACAGAGGTGCCAGAACACTTCATGGTTGGTAAACACATGTCTCAATAAATTTTAAGGTTGATAGATGCAGTGTTGAAAACATAGACTGAAAGAATGCAAAAACATTTGTTCACAGGTAGACAGCAGTGTTGAGGATGTTGTGGCTGAAGAGGCTGTTTCAGACGACATAAAGCACCTTGATGAGATTAAGGACATTGTGCATGACAATGTCACCAAACAGCAGGAGAGGGCAATGAAGAAAATGAAGCAGGGTGCTGCTAAACCAGGCTTAAAAATAGGGGATAAGGTGTGGAGACAAAATGTAAGGAGCCAACAGAGAAAAGATGGCAAACTCGAGGCAAACTTCCATGGCCCTTTTACTGTGGTGGCCTTACAGGGGAAAAGTGCGGATCTTCTTGCAGAAGACGGTACTGTGTTTAGCAAAGTAAACATAGATCATTTAAAAATTGCAAAGGAGGAGGTGCCTCGCATCCCTCATAAAATTAAAAAATCGGCCACAGTACCAGCTTCACCTTCAGCCCCAGCCTCACCTTCAGCACCAGCAGCCCCAGCCCCACCTTCAGCAGCAGCAGTTCCAGCCTCTCCATCAGCACCAGCCCCACCAGCAGCGCCTGCCGCCGCAGCCTCTCCATCAGCCCCAGCCTCACCTTCAGCACCAGCAGCCCCAGCCTCACCTTCAGCACCATCAGCCCCAGCCTCACCTTCAGCACCAGCAGCCCCAGCCTCACCTTCAGCACCATCAGCCCCAGCTTCACCATCAGCACCATCAGCCCCAGCCCCACCAGCAGTGCCTACCGCCGCAGCCTCTTCATCAGCCCCAGCCTCACCATCAGCACCAGCAGCCCCAGCCTCACCTTCAGCACCATCAGCCCCAGCCTCACCTTCAGCACCAGCAGCCCCAGCCTCACCTTCAGCACCAGCAGCCCCAACCTCTCCATCAGCACCAGCCCCACCAGCAGCGCTTGCCGCCGCAGCCTCTCCATCAGCACCATCAGCCCCAGCTTCACCATCAGCACCAGCAGCCCCAGCCTCACCTTCAGCTGTCTCAGCAGTTACCTCACCAGCTCCAATATACACACACGCTTCAGTTGAAAAATGTAGGTAGTATATTATATACCTTTTTTGTTTGAATAGTAATTTTTACAAAATGCAGTAAATTGTGTAGTGTAAGATGGTAATAATGTCATATAACATAGTATTATATTTTTTTTCAGATGTGCAGGAGGCATGGGCAGGGAAAGACATACATGTTCTTCTATCCAAAGTGGGCCCATACAAACTGTTCTTTTGGGACATTGAGGACACTGGTCCCAACAAAGAGCTTGAGAGTGAGGTATAATTTTCTCATTATTGTATGAAATCACCCATTTCCAATCCCTAATTGCAAATATTCAACAATGACTTAAAATACATTGCAATACAATTGCCTTAAATCATGCATGGACATTTAGTAACACTACTGTATGGTTTTATTAAACTATCTACCCTATAATTTAATAACTCCCACCGTAAGGGGTGTTTTAACTGGTGAATAGTGTCTCACTCAGGCTCCGACAATTTCTTAATGTAGTTCACAGGTTTATTAACATAAGAATTCATACAATTTCCACATACTATGCCACCTAAGATAGTACAGTAGCGCCATTTGCCAAGAGCCAGGCAATCAACTGAAAAACAAATATAAAGAAATAACATAAATGACACAGCCTTTATCAACTATACAATCCGTATAAATGAACTTAATTACAAAATTACAGTATTTATCACACATTAACTATGTACAACTCACCAGCTCAGATTCACCAGTCAAAACCATAACCACTTATGACATAACAGTCTGTAACGGAGCTATATAGATTAATATTGACACCAATAATTATGAACACTCAAATACAAATAATAACTGAGGAGTTACTACTAATAACACCTGAGGATATTATTTACAACGTAACAACTGTAATATAGTAAAAATAAATTAACATGTTCTCCAGAAAATAAGAGAACTGCACAACTGCAAAACAATGCAGTTGAAAGTACAGTGAAACTGCCTCTGTGCAATAATTAATGCCATCTTTGTGACATTTTTTATAGGTGATCAACGTATATGTGATGCTGCTTCTAAAAAAATACAACCAGCGCAATGAAGCAGCTTATATCGACACATATGCTATGACAGCAATCTGGAAGAAAAGATTTGGAAAAATCCGGGTATGTATTGTTTTGTTATGACTTTGCATTTTGTAAATGTTGCAAATATACATTTTTTAATTAACAGGGATTTTTTGACTACTTTCAGATTGGTCCAGCTGCTTACAAAATCATCTTGGGGATTGTGAACGAGAACCATCACTGAATGTTGGTGGTGAGAACAAGCTCTGTATCTACAGTGTATACACTCCACATAATAAGCCATTTACTTGATAAATTTGGCCATGCATACATACTCGCAGTTATTATAAAAAAAGGTCTACACAATACCCTACATTGTAGAATTTCAATAATATCATGGGTTCTTGCCTAATGTATGTTGTGTTTCCATGTGAATAATAAAAGGTTATGTACCCACATGAGAAGAGGGCACTTTTCTTGGATCCACTTGGGGAAAGTAGAGAAAAGATGAAGGTGTGCCTGGAGTCTACAAGGTAAATTTGACTCAAAAATGTAGTGGTCCTTGTGTTCTGTGAGTTGTTAAATGATTATGTGCAGAGTGGACATGCAGCACTCTCCCTCATGCATGTCAGCAAGATGGCACATCCTGTGGTGTTCTGGCCTTAAAAGTGAGTGTGAAATGCAGTTACCTAACTCAAATTGAGTAGCAATCAACCTGCTTTTATACATCATGATGTAGGTTTTATTCAATTTGGTAATACTGTACATGTACTGAATGTAATTCTCTAAATTTGATGTTTGATTTGTGTGTAATAGATTAGAGGAAAATATCATAGACCATTCAATCCTTATGCCATTCTACTAATCAAATGTCTCTTCAGTTTGCAGAGAAAATTTTACAGGGGGTGGCCATAGATTGTGACACATCAAAGAAGGCAGTGGACAAGATGAGGCTGGATATAGCCACTTCCCTCCTCAGAGAATCTGGTGTGTTTCCTTTTTGCTTTACATTGTCAATCACTTCTGTACTCTGTAAAACTGTAGATATTTTTTGGAATAACATTGTGCAGGTTCCCACTCTGCAAAGGGTAAAATAAGACAAGGCTGTGAAATTTCAGGTTGAAAATTGTAATCATTTTTCTTTTAGTAAAAATTTGAAATGGTTGAAATTTTGACCTGAGCATTACATAAAGGTTAATCTGAACATATTCATTGAATACTGTTTGTTTTAACAGATGATCTAAGCAGCCTCTGCTTTTATTGTGGGATGGAGGACCAGGATGAAACACAATGGGTTATTTCTTGACATTGAAAATGTAAAAAAAAAATGAAAAGAAATATTTTTTTCAGACTTGGTCAACATTAGGTTTGCCGTGGTAATTACAACAATCTTCTGCATCTTCAGCATCTACTAACAATTAATATTGTGCTCATTTTATGTTACCTTGCAACTAAGATTACTTCAATATACTTCAGGATTAATTCAATTCTAGTTAGAATACAACATTTATGTGGTGAGAACTTCCCAAAATTGAAGAATTAGTATGAATATTAGCAGTCAATTAATTTAGAGATATCCTATCTTTAGGGATACCCCATAATGCAAAACTTATGTAACACATAGATGTCCCTGTTTTCCAGATTTGCTGTGACATGTGTCAGAGGTGGTACCACCATGAATGTGTACAGAGGCCTCCAGTGGATGAGCAGTACTTATGCCTTGCATGCAAGTAGTGGTGTCCCTTGTTACCTCTGAGAAGGAGATTGTGTTTTCACCCACATCTGTTGATTTGTTTGTCTGTTCAAAGGGCGCATTCTGTCATTTTTTTAAAACTTTTTTTTACATTTTGTGATAGATATGCAGGTATCAAAACCCTTCTGGTTTTGAAAGTATTTATTATTTTCTTATTATTATTTATTATTTTCTTCTATTTATTTTTTTGGTTATTTTCTATATTATTGTTTGAATATTTACCTTATTATTGATACATTTATTTTATTTATGTTTATTTATGTTATATTTTTTTTAGCAAGACACAATTTAAAAAATGTTTTTGTTTCGTGTGATGGTGTTTTCAACATGTTGGTTTTATTACAATAAATCTGTAAATGCTCTCAATGAGTGAGTTTGCATACGCATATCCCAAAAGAAGAGTTGAGGTGAACAACTTTAACCAGTAGGCATAAAGATTTCCTTCAAATTACACTAACCTATTACAAGATAGTTTCTGTTGGTCCCAGCATCAAATACTTTTGAGAGTATAGTTATAGGACAGGTGCTGATAAGTGGAGCAAGTTTCATGGATGTGACACTTTCCTGGTGGGAGATAGCAGGGGGTGTATTTCCTGGCAGACTGACCTGCCGTGAAAAGCACCCCCCCAAAAAAGCCCTTTCTGGTGGTCCCAGCATCAAATACTTTTGAGAGTATAGTTATAGGACAGGTGCTGATAAGTGGAGTGAGTAAGTTTCATGGATGTGTGTGTGTGTGTGTGTATATATATATATATATATATATATACACACACACACATATTTAGGAGTTCATATTCAATGACCAGTAGACTAAGAAAAATAACAACACACTAACACTTCAATGGATAATATATTTACAAATATTATGGAAGACAACAACAACAACACAGTAAGCAGGCTATTAATTAATGACATCAATGACCATTTACCCGTTTTTTGTTATCTTTGACTGGGGAAGGATGAAGGTGCTGGAAAATTAAAATACAGGTATGACTATTGTGGAATCCATTTAAACATGAATCATTAACACAAAACTGGACGCTAAACAGAACGTGACATGGAATGAGAATATTAATTTGCGTCATTGTGTGTACGTTGTCATTCGTGGTAAATTAAAAACATGAGCATTTCATCTTTTGACATTTATTCGTGAATAAAAGGTCGGTGGGTAATATATGTCCGTGTGGTAGTCGTTTATAGCATCTGTCTTCACATGCACGTTCCCGCGACGAGGGGGTGCTTTTCATGGCAGGGGTGCTTAATACGGCACAACACCGGCTCTGCCTGTGGCTGGGGTCACGATGATCTTGGGCAATGATATAGCGGGAAGTCGGGTGTGGGCTGATGTTGCACCTCCTGCAATTGTGTCGCCAGCACCTCTGGTTTAGCAGTAAACCGGACAAGTGTGAAACTGAGTTTCCGGACGTGTTTACGGCGTGCACTGTGACGCGTGCCATGAAATGCGCGCACTACTGAAAATGATATTTCGCAGCAGCATGTTGTAACCTGTCCTGATGTGCCCTGGTCTGTTTCCAATAGTGATCTGGTGAAGGAGCAGAGGACTGATCCATCTCTTAAGGAGCTGATGGAGAAGGTACTTCCTGGGGGTGAGGTTAAAAATCATGCTCAGTGTTATTTTCTGCAGAATGACGTGTTGATGAGGAAGTGGGTACCTCAGTGGGAACATTTTGTTGGTGAACCTGTTTACCAAGTTGTGGTGCCTTTTTGGTTCCGTAGTATGGTGTTGCAGGTTTCCCACGACGAGTCTGGTCACTCAGGCATGAGGAAGACTCATGACCACATTCTGAGGTATTTCTTCTGGCCACGTCTGAAGAGAGATGTGTCAGCTTACATGAAGTCATGCCATACGTGTCAGCTAACAAGTAAGCGTAATCAGAGCCTAAAACCTGCTCCTTTATGCCCGATACCAACTATAAAATTTTCTGGTCCACATTCGGTTATAAAGGTGTCTGATCAAAATTATGTGATTGCCACTCAACGACGACTCAACTTGGTCAGGTGAATTTGCTGAAGCCCTACTATGCTCGTACACAGTCAGCTGATCAGGAAGGGCAGATGTCAGGTGCTCGGCCTGCTTGCTTGTCAGTTTCTGTGTCCCCTCATGCTGTGGCAGGGCAAGGGGGAGATGAATTGTCGGGTCCTGATGAGGCGATACTGTGTGGCCGGCGTAAAGAGTCCCTGCAAAATTTGGATGCTGTACTTGATCATTTGGAGGCTGCAAAGCGAGATCAGCCGGTTCATTTGATGGAGAGTTGTCCTGGTCTGTGTGGCCGGCGTAAAAACTCAGAGTCCCTGCGAAATTTGGATGCTGTACTTGATCATTTGGAGGCTGCAAAGCGAGATCGGCTGGTTCATTTGATGGGGAGTTGTCCTGGTCTGTTTGGTGATGCACCTGCACGCGCACGTTTGGTTGAGCACGATATAGACGTGGGAGATGCCAAACCCAGTAAGCAGAGGTTTTACCGTAATGCTCCTGTTTTGGCTGCTCCACAGTGGGACAAACCATTCAAATTGGAGGTAGATGCAAGTTATGTAGGTGCAGGGGCAGTGTTACAACCTGATGACTGGGGAGGGGATAAGCCAGCTTAAGAAAGTTTAAACATCAACTGAATTATTCAGTCATCGAAAAAGAAACGCTTGCCTTGATTTTGGCCTTGGAGCATTTCAGTGTGTATGTTAGCTCTGTCCCTGTTGTGGTTTTTACTGATCACAATCCTGTGACATTTTTGAGTTCTTTGCAGTGTCCTAATCAGAGGCTCATTCGCTGGGCTCTGCTTCAGTCTTACAGCTTAGATATTCGCCATATTAAGGGGCGAGACAATGTGGTGGCAGATGCATTGTCTTGGGCTCCCTTTGAATGTCTTTAATGTGGTTATGCTCTGTTTGGTTCCATCTTCCTGTTCAATCCTTTCTTTCCTCTTAATCAGCTTCCAGGATCCAGTTGCTGAGGATCGAGAGGGGGAATAACAGGATTAATAGGAACACAAACGGTGAGGTGTTTATTTGGTATCGCACAGTTTGTATTGTACTTATATTGTGTTTATTTAGGCATTGAGTCAAGAAAAGTTAAATTAGTTAAGTCATAACTGTTAGTTTGGGGTGACTTTATGGGGGGGGGGGGGGGGGTGTGATGGCCCCTATGCATGGTTCCTCTGTTGTCTTGGTCCTGGCTTGTGTCTTTCTCTTTGCAGGACCCTGCAGGTGGAAGTGTGGCTGCAAGCACTAACTGGGAACACCTGGCCAGTGCCCCAGGACGTGTATATAAGCCTGCCTGCCCAGATTCCACTCTCTCTCAGCCCTTCTCCACGCACCACGTTGTGGTGGCTTTTGCTTTGCTTTGCCTTTTCTTTTGTTTTACACAGACAACACGCAACACACATTACTCAACGCATCCACACACTTCCAAGCACCACTGACACTGACTTCCACATCCCATGATTATATTGTTATCTTAATAAATTTTGGATTGTTCAGGTGTGCGTCTCCTATTTTGTTGTGGCCTGCGAGCCGGTCATAACACACTGCTTGGACCAGCTCCGCTACAGGTTGTTCTCATCTACCGCCCTCCAAAACCCTCCACTACCTTCATGTCTGAGCTCTCTGAACTACTCACCTCCATCTGCTCCAAATCTCCATCCACGCTCCTGCTTGGTGATTTTAACATCCACATGGACTCCAGCAGCTGCAAGTTTGCTGCCGAATTGGACTATTGGACTGCCTCAACATTACACAACATGTCTATGGTCCCACTCACACCGGCGATCACACTCTGGACCTAGAATGCTCCACTGGTTCACCACCCTCTCATCTGCAGTGCGTTGATCTTGCTGTCTCCGACCACAATGCCATTTTCTTCACCATTCCTGTCTCCCCAGCCAGACTCCATCCTAAACGAACAATTACGTTCAGGAACACCAAGTCTATCTGCACACCAGTCCTATCTGACCTGATAGCAGCCCACCTGGCCCCAGACCGTTTTGACACCACAGTGGATGGTCTGGTGGTTCTCTACAATTCAGTCCTCTCTCTCAGCCTGGACACTGTTGCCCCGCTCAAAACCAAATCTGTTTCATTCACTCACCCCGCCCCCTGGTACAACTGTGAACTCAAGGCCATGAAGGCTCGGGGTCGTCAACTTGAGAGGCTCTACAAACGGACCAGCCTCACAGTCCACCTGTTGGCTTTCAAAGATCATGTTGCTGCCTACAAGGTAGCACTCTCCCGGACCAAGACACACTATTTCTCCACCCTGATTGGCTGATTGAAGAAAACCACCCGAGAACTCCGTTTACCACCATCAACTGACTACTACGCCCCGCCCCCCTGTGGATCCCCTACCCTCCGACGCTGGTGACCTCTGCCCCAGGTTCCTGGATTACTTCCAGGAAAAAGTGGATTCTGTCCACACGCTGCTCCAAACACCTGTCCCTCCTCCCTCACACCCAATCCAGCCACATAGCACTGAGACCGCCCTCATCAAGATCACAAATGATCTCCTCATTGCCGCTGACTCTGGTCACATCAGTCTACTCATCCTCCTCAACCTCTCAGCTGCTTTTGACACCATCTCCCACGCCGTTCTCCTAAACCGTCTTTCTGACCTAGCCATCACCGGTACTGTTCTCTCCTGGTTCCACTCATATTTCATATTTGTAATGGTGTCCTGTTCAGGGTTCCAAGCAAAACCCTGGACAGGCTCCAATATGTAAAAAACTCCGCTGCCAGGGTTCTCACCCACACCAAACCCTGGCAGCACATCACCCCAACTCTCATTTACTTACACTGGCTGCCTGTAAAACACTGCATCTCCTATAAACTCCTTCTCCTCACCTATAAATCCCTCCACTCCCTGGCACCTCAGTACCTCTCCAACCTCCTCCACCGACTCACACCTTCCCGGACCTTGCGTTCATCTGATTCTGGACTGCTGTCTGTCCCCCGCACTTTCCGATTATTATTATTAGTAACACGGGGTATTGCACGAGTCACTACGCTCCATAGCTATGCAATAGCAATGGAGCGTAGTGACTATTGTTATTCGTCATGTTTCTTCCACTTCTTATTATTCCTCTTCCGTACAAAATTTCGGCGCGTAACTTGTCCCGCAGCTTTGAGAAAACCCATGCGAATTATACATCAAAACGTGCGGCTCGTTCGGGAATGGTGTGCTATGACTTTTGGTGAAGATACTGAAATTTTTCGCGACATAAGTCGCGAAAAACTGCGAGAAATTTCCCATAGGAAATGAATGGGGAGGGGTCAAAAAACATCCACATTTTAGGGGCAATTTCAAGCTTCAACTACTTCGCCATACTTTGAGCTACAGACTTCATTCAAACTTTAAAATGTTCACAAAGTTGTCAGCTATTAAACTTGTATTCAACTTTTTGAGTATCTTTTATACTTTTTGATCTGTGACTTTTAAAGTTTCATGTGCAATTTTAGATAAATTTTGAGTTTAACATTAGTGTGTATTGCTGGAATGTTCAGAGCGAGAGTGCGTGATGTCATCGCTTAGAGTGGAAGAAGCTGTTTAAATTTTTCTGAAAAATTTCTGGATAAATCGTCCTTTCAGCCACATATTTTGGTCTACACAAATAAATTTTTCCACAGTAGTAGGCACACTTGTGCTCTGTCATTTAAATCACCAACCGTAGCTCAGACACAAACAGAATTTGAACTGTCAGCCCTTTTGTGAAGGGTTTACCGGCCAACTGTCCCATAGACTCCCATATTAATTAAGGAGGAGATTTCAGGAGGAGAGTTGAATCGACACCCTTTTTTCTCTCGCTCTCCTGTCCACATTTTTGGGTCTAGGGACTTGAAGATCACCAATATTGTGCAGAAAGATCTTGTGGTGGTCCTGGTCTGCTCAGATTTCTGATAGGATTTACGGTTCCTTCACAAAATTGCCTTTTTTGACAGGCTCACGGAGCTAACATTTTTAGCTACTTTGACAAATTTACACACCAACACACACACGCACGCGTACGAGGACGCACACATGCACGGGTTGCCATGGGGAGCAGAGTCAATCTCCATGTATGTGTGTGGGGTTGCGTGTGGGCGTGCCTGCGGGCGTGCGTGTGAGTGTCCCGGTGTGTGCGAAGCTATGTGCAAGGAGCTAAGTGTGCTAGCTAATCTGCCTGAATCAGAGGGAGCTGCATCAACCACAAAGACAACAGTCATCTTATTGAGGTAAGTGAATATTTTTCTCTTCAACTTTGTTATCTTAGTAGCATTACGTTATTCTTGAATCTAGACATTATTCTCTCATATTTTTGGGAATAAATTATTAATATGTACAAAAAGTATACAGTCGGTGCTGAGCAAGAACACTATACATATAGCTAAACTGTGACTCAGTGTGCTGTCAACGTCCATTAAAGTGCTGAGTTTGCTTCTGTCACTTTCAGAGTGATGTGAAAAGTGTTTGAGGACATCATTAATATGATTTGTATTGAGATAGACCGTCTCTGTTGAAAAGTAAGGTCCGTTTTGTTTACGTTAACCGAAAATAGCCGCGCTATATAGCAGCGCCAGACTCCTTTGAACAAAACACACATTTAAGATGGTAAGGTAACGGGAGGTGCTGCTGTAGCGCAGCTAGCTGCTTAGTCTGTGTGTGTGACTGGGTGAGTTTCAGCGGTTGAAGAAGTTATCAGATCCCTTCGTGAAGCAGAGTACCTCACATTAACGCCAAAAAAGAGACTGTGTGGTAGATCTGTGCTCTGCTAAGTAAATTTAGTCTTTCTGTCAAAGGAGTCTGGTGTATTTGAACGGCAGTGAGGCTCACTGGCCAAACAGGTAGATGATATCACAGATTAAAACTGACCTTCGTGCTGTAAATACTGTTAGTGTAGTAACGTAATGCTGTTGGTTGAAGAAGTATTCAGATTATTTTATTACAAATAAAAGTCCGCTATGAGAAAAAAACCTTCTTTTACTGTTCATATAAACACCCGACTTAAAATTACACACCTGGAGAACTACGTATATATTGCTTCATATCTATATTATACTATCTATTGGACTATATACATACAGTGAAGCCTGAAATGATTCATACCCTTTGCAGCAAATTTTGTCTTAAAGTTACTTTTATTCAAGCATATTATTTTGACTGGAAAATAAAAGCTGAGAAATATTTATTTCAACAATGATGCCTCTTTTACATCCTCTTATTATCTTCTGATAGATGCCTGTGTCATTTCACATCAAGAAAAAACTTGCTGGTTGAATATATATATGTATAAATATATATGTGTGTGTGTGTATTTTTATATATAGACAAGTAAGGAGCATTTATAAATGTATCCATGAGGATGAGTTTAATTTGAGTTAATTCATGCTACCATAATGTTGTCTGTCTTACTGATTTCTTTGTTTTTGTATATTTTCAGAGAACATGCAAGACGATCACCCTGCAGCCAAATTTCCCTCCTCTGTCTGTCCCATAAGAGACATCCCACTTCTGCTGCTCCTCCTAAAGTTTCTTTCATTTTGTCCATGTAAAAGGTTTTTATGGGGCAGTTTCTCTAATCACATTTGAGGGTGAAAGGGCAGATTGTCATATAAATAAACACATGAAAAACAACTGTTGGTCTAAGGTGTGTTCTGTTTCAGTATTTTAAATGTATTAAGAAATGTATTCATAATGTACAGATGTGCTCCTGGTGATGTAGAAAACCCATAAATTATATTTATTATGTACATGTTGTGACTCCACATCATGACTTAAAAGTCAATGTAATATATAGTATTATTAGAATTATATATATGTTTATATATATTTTCATGTTTCAAACACACTAAGTGTAATTATTGATCAGCACTAATAATTAACGGCCATACCACTGAAATCATAACAGAGCATCAATGACACAAATACCATCAGCTCCTCCCTGATAAGTGTTCCCCATCAGCTGCTGGGGCTCCTCACACATGACCCACCGGCACCGGCCCGTGTCACTCTCAAAATTTCTGCTGCAGGAATTTTCTAGTTATTATTATTATTATTATTATTATTATTATTATTATTATTATTATTATTATTATTAATCTACCAATCATATCATCTTCATTCAATTAATGTATTTTGATGTTTAGTTTGTCAGTTATTATGGAGATTGTTTCAGGTCCTGCCAGAAAATTGTTGGAATTTTCTATCATTGCAATGGTGGTCGCTATGGACCCTGCTATCTCTGAAAACACGTAGCTTACATGTTGTTTGAATCATTATCTTTGCGTTGTGCAGTTATCTGAGTTGTTATTAGTGTTGTTTTATGTAACTGTTTAATAATGTTCTTTCAATAAAAAATGTAGATTTTAGAGTGTCCTACAGATGATATATTTCTTCTTCTTTGGGTTTCCTGCCAGGATATAGCCCATTTTCCTCACTGTTGATTTTAATTATATCCTCAACATTTCTCAATCCAAAAAACATGGAGGTGTCCTTGATAGCTCAGCAAAACAATAAGACCATCCATTTTAATAATTTCATCTTCAATTCTGAGAAATCAAATTTTTGATAGCCAAAGCAACTACCTCATCGACCGTTACTATGGAAATGAAGACAATTTGCTTTTTTGTTATGTTACAAAACTTTTCTGCTATTTACTTTTAATTACAAAATTATTAATGAATTTATATTAAATTTTATTTCATCTATTAAATGTCCTGCAGTCCTTGGAAGTAGGTACTCCAGAGTCAAACTTGCCAAGTCCTCAACACACCTACCTGACTATACTGTGACAAAACAAGCTCAATTCAAAGCTCTGCCAAACACTTTATTTCTCACAAAAAATAACCTCATTGACAGAGAGATGCAGTAAATTAAGTTACTCAGTTTGTAGCTATAATAAAAATCCAAAGTGTAGTTAAAATAAAATAAAATAATAATTATTATTAAAATAATAATTAATATAGACTGATCTGTTCATTTTAATACATATATTTATTTATTGAAATGTGGTGACATCTGTACATATAGATCCCCAGAGGCGGTGCTGTTATTCTGTCCAGTAGAAACATGAAACTTCACTTTACATTCAGACAAACTAATATGGCAGCAACAATTGTTAGAATCTGTGAGACCAACATTTATCTTTTAGAAGGAATTATATCACATATCAAAATGCTACAGAGACATTAGAGTGGCGCAGTGGTAAATCACCAAAGAGCTGCACAGATCAGTTCACTGGATCATGTTCTCCGTGGGATGACACAGGAGTTGAGCTGCTGCGAGATATCGCTGATGTCACCCAGCCAGCAGTTCCGCATCAGATTTGCAAACAGGTGCTATTTGGATAAACTGACCACATATTGGGATTCTAAATGGTAACTTTATTACCTGAAAAATATTAAATCTTAATAAAAGTGATACAATTAACAGTCATAGAGCAAAAAGTCTGGCTCAAAATCTCCATCTCCATCTGCCATTGCCCTTGGAAATCTTTATCAGACCACAAGGCATACTGGGTAATGGAGGCCCAGCAAGGGCCCTTCTTTCTACACCAAAATGATGACAGGTAACTGAAATTGAAAAACTCAAGTAAAGTGATACATCACACTGAGTCATTCATAACTTCATGATTAATTTACTATTACTTACCCTTTATGTGCAAGCAAAGTAAGGAATAGTCCTACATATACTATACAGTTAGAGTGTTACCCTTGTCAATAAAATTTGTTTGGCACTTTACCTTGACTTGTATCTTCTCATTGTCACATGCTTAGAATTGGTTGGTGACAATATACACTATATTTAATGTATTCGCCTAAACTTGTTAAGCTAGTCCAAATGGGCTTTATTAAGAGAGAGTGCTTCTGTATGCAAATGTCCCGCTTACATAAGCTAGAACTTACAATAATATTCAGTGTGTACATTTGGGAACAAAAAGTCTACAATTATATGCAGATGATATTTTGCTGTTTTTCTCAAAGCTAAAAATGTAATATTTTCTATTGAGGACTGCACAAAGTTTTATCTTCCACAAAAACTGAATAGTCCTTTTGGGTAAACCATTTGAATAAAAACAGTACAATAGTCATATAAAAAGTGGTTCGATGAGGTGAAACTGAGGAAAATGTTATTCAAATCTTTTGAATCCCAGCGAATGTGAGAAAGAAAAAAAAGAGGTAATAACATACTAATCTTTTTATACAAACATTTTTATTTCTTCAAGTAACTTCTGGCTTTATTATTAACAGTTCAGACATATCTGGAGTTAAAAGACAGTTAATTGTTTGTTATATCTGGGAGTTGGCAGATAACTACTAAATTGATTCAAAATATATATTGTTTCAGACTAATGATTTCTTTTAACTGTTACTTTTATCACCTGGTTTAACCTCGACCCATGAGTGCTTTCTTTGTGTTTCTCTCTGGTCGCAGCAGGATTATGTAACATTTGGGTCCAAACAGTGCCACCAAAAGGCCAAAACTGGAGGCCAGGATGGCAAATACCTCCACTGCATCTGCATATTTGCCTGGGGAGTTGACATAAGCAGGGACAAAGGCCACCCACACAGCACAGAAAATCAGCATGCTGAAAGTGATGAGTTTGGCCTCATTGAAGTTGTCTGGAAGATTCCTTGCTAGAAATGCTAGCAGGAAGCTGAGGATAGCCAGTAAGCCAATATAACCCAGTAACACTGCAAATCCAACAGTGGACCCAACTACACACTCATAAATTATCTTGTCATTTTGGTATTGAATGTTTTTATGAGGAGCTGGTGAGGAGGAGACAAGCCATGCAGTACAAATTGCTGCCTGGATGGATGTAAGAGCCAGAACTGTCCCTCTCTGCTGTACTGCACCAAACCACTTCAAACTAGCTCCACCTCCTGGTTTTGAGGCCTTGAAAACAGCCAGAACCACCATGGTTTTCACCAGAATACATGAGACACAAAGCACAAAGCTGATCCCAAATGCTGCGTGTCTCAGCTGGCATGTCCATAGTCTAGGACTACCGATGAACAGAAGAGAGCACAGGAAACATAGTTTAAGAGAGATTAAGAGCAGGAAACTCAGTTCTGAATTGTTGGCGCGCACAATGGGTGTGCTACGATGACGGGTAAAGATTCCCAGGACAAGAACACAGATAAATGTGCCAAGCAATGATGTGGTTGTCAAGCAGATACCCAGAGGCTCATGGTAGGAGAGGAACTCAATTTTTTTAGGAACACAGTGGTCACGCTGGGGGCTGGACCAGAAATCCTCTGGACAACTCGTGCACTCCATAGAGTCTAACAAAAATAGGGGAAGTGTTGAGATACATATTATAAAAATAAAATATTGAAAAATGAATACCCACCCGTATTATTGCTGATTTTTCCCTCAGAACAAGGAATGCAGTCAAAACAGCACTCAGGTTGACCCTTCTTTCTTGCAATACGGGTACCTGGAGGACAGCTCTCACTGCACACTGACCGGGGTGGCTGTAAGATGAAAATTCTATATCTCATTCTATACTATTATACACTGCTAAAATTGAAAATTGATATACAGTCCTAATATGAAAACCCAGAGAACCCTATACTACTTTATACTGCTAAAACTGAAAACTGATCTACTGCCAAAAGAGAAAATAGTCTGAAAATGCAGAATTGACCTCTTTGGTTTGAAAGTTCCAGAAGATTTTGTCCTCATCTATTGTGAGTTCTTCACCTTTGAACGCTGACTTCTTAACCTCACCCACATTCTGAACTTTTGTTCTTCCATCAGGGAGCCACAGCCAGTTCATAATATCATAGATTGGTAAAGCATCACCATTCTCATCAAATGACACTTGATCACCAAATGGTGTTGTGAAGTTGACCTTTTGTAAATAATGTACGAGCTTCAAAAGAGGGAGAGAGAGAAAAGATTCAGAGATGAGGAGTGTGACAAACTATTAACTATATTGAGACACCCTAAAATTCAGTATGCTGTCCTTTGGGTTTAATGCCATTATCACTGTCACAAAACAAAAGCAGAATTAGTTTTTTCCATCTATTACTGGGTTTAAATGATTGACTAAATGAGATAATTTACTTTAAAAGCTTTTTTTAAGAAAATCATGAAATTCATATCAAGTGTACAAATGTCATTGTTACATAATGTATTATTTTCCCCAATATTCTATGCTCAGAAAATTATATTCACTATCTTAAGGTCTAGCAGCTGTTTTAAAGCATAAAAAGGTAAAGTATAAGTTGATATCACACCTGCCATGGCTCCAGTCTTTGCAAAGTGGCACAGCTGTGCCCGCTGAAAGGCCCGCTGCCTGGCACACACTGCAGCATGTCATCGAGGGCGTATGCCAGAGCATACACAGCCTTGTACACATTGTACTCAGGCCTGAGATTCGACACATCCAAAATCTCAGTCTCCACATCCTCTAGGTCCTCATCTCCTGTGCATAGTGCTCCCCCAGATTCCACCCAACCTGCTGGAGGTGGTGCAAATCTGCATTGAAATGTGTGTTCCCAAAACAGATTTACCTGAAATGTTTTTAAAAGAAAAGTATAAATAGAAATTAAAATATTATATTTTTTGCAATTTCAGATAAAATTGTAAGCTTAATCTCTCACCATATTATTTTCATAATTGTTTCTGTCATGTAGGTCAGGATGTATTTTTAATAGGAAATCCCTGAGGCCTGGTATTTCTCCTCGACGGATGGCAATACCCAGTGTGCCAGTCAGGTACGGCATAAGTCGGGGGGTCTGTAGCAAAGCAGCTGCTGTCCAGGCTTCACTGGCAATCCACTGTAGGCCTGTTGCATTCTGCCTCACCACCTGTGCAATGTGTTATATAAAATATATTTTCAAACTTGTTGAAAAGATAGAGTCCACCTTGAAACAAACAATTGATCTATCACAATTCCATTGTCTGGCGTTTTTAGTTATATAATCACAGATATGAGTTCATTTTTAAGAGAAAGGATTTCAGTTTTAAGTAGGGTCTGCATGCTGCATTATATGTAAAAAAAACAAAAAAAACAAAAACAAAAACCAGTAGTAACAATTAAGTGAGTAAATGCGAGGCTGGATTTACAACAAATGTTCTAATTTTGTAACCTGACCGATTTAATCTAACCATAAGAATGATTTTAATGTCATTGTTGGAAAATAGACCTTTGATGTCTGCCCGCTAATTGAAATCCACAAATGTATTCAAATATTTAAAGTAATTATTTCATCTAGCTGAATCTTCTATGGGTCAAAATGTTTGACATATACTGTATATGGGTAATATTATTAAATGTTGTCAAAGAATTTGACTTAATGACAATCCAACTAGATCTAAAACTTGATGTTGTAGATTATCTTAGCTCATTGAAAATTATGATAAATATTAAACAAATGAACAAACAAGCATAATGATTAATCATGTTATGTTTCTTAAAATCATGGATTATATTTTAATCCTAACCTCTTCCATTAGTTGAATCATGTGGCTCTCATGTGCAAACACAATGACAACGCGAGCTGTTGATGTTTTTATCAAATGTACAATCCTCCTAAGTTCACTTGGGTCATTGTCCCAGGGTAAAACCTCTAAGTAGGCCAAACAACCTCCACCAAAGTGAGCCAGGTCAGACTGGAAGGACTGGGCAGCATGGAGTCCGTAGTCATCACTGGTGACCAGCAGACCCATCCATGTCCAGTGGAAGCGTTTTAAAATCTGAATCATAGCACGCACCTAAATGGATATATTGAGAGGAGGGATTAGTGTGCAGACTAGTGTATTCCTTTAAAATAATAAACACAACTTAAATTATTTCAACTTATATACATTTTATTATATACATTTCACAATGCAATGACAGTAAATTAATTTCATTAAAGAGAAAAGGAAGGATTTCTGTTATTAGGGACTTCTTTTTATGTGCTTGCTGCACTGCCTGTGAAAAATATTTGGTAAAAATTATATGATGCCCATGTCTATAATGCATTATAAACATACTTATAATGCATTATAATCTTCTTCTAGCACTGTATAATTGTAGTTATAAGCGCTCATAAAGATTCATAATGCTCTAAAACAATAATTAGAACACATTTTATAATGACTTATAAGGTCAAGTATCATAATATTTCATAATTGCAGGTCACTTGCTGACATTTTTGCAAGGATCATAGTGTATTATAATTCTCATAGTTGTATTACATTATAATGATTTTACAATACCATATAATTACTGTTATAATGCATTGTAATATCATTATAAGTTGTGGTCACTGGGTGCTTTAAGTGAAGTAATGAAATTCATGAACTATAGGCAAATATAATACATTACGAGCTGGTTATAATTGGTTATAATGAGTGGCCATCGTTCGCTTTAAGTAAAGTGAAAAATATCTTTATGGTAGAACAGCACAAAATGTAAAAGTAATTTATTTCTTTAACAGGTTGTGACATACAATGAATCAATTTCTCCAATTTGATAACTTTTTGATTATGAACAACTGAATGATGGAGATTTATATTTCACTAATGTAATGTTTCCCAAAAAAATTCACCTTAAGGACTCAATTGACTCAAATTATCGATAATAACTGAAATAATTTCTACTTTACTTATAGTTGTATATTTTACTTTTATGTAAACATTTGATCGACAAAGGTGACTCCTTAAAAAAACTTTGTAAGTGATAAGTGAATATGATGCATTACAAAAATGATTATCATGTATTACTACTAGAATTATAATATCCTATGAGTCTTGCAAAAAAAATGTCAGAGAGTGACCAGCAATTATGAAATATTATGATACTTGACCTAATAAGTCATTATAAAATGCTTTATAATGTAATATGATTGTTATAAATCATTGTTAATATTTATGAGTTCTTATTACTATAATTATACAGTGCTATAAGCAGATTATAAAGCATTATAAGTGTGTTTATAAAGCATTATAGACATGGGCACCATAGAAAGTGTTACAAAATATTACAGTTTTCAATTTTGCTAATGGAGTTTCACCTGAAACGAATCACTTGGGATTGTTCTAAAGAAGGATGGAAACCTTTGCCGATCACTCAGGCAGGAACATGTGGCAAAGTGACTCACCTACAAAGAAACATACAGAATGCACATAAGTTACTCATCTCATGTGAGTCAGACACAGACAAAATATTTGTATATTTTAACAATTTGTCTCATTAAAAAAGCAACTAATTCAAATACAATAAATTAAAATACAGTAACAAAGACAGGAAACTTACAAGGGGCATTTTGTATAAACTGAGCACGTTGGAGGCGGCAATAGTAAATGTTGAGGAAGAATCACCCACAATACCCAGGACTGGAGGGGTCCCTAAACAGTTCTCCTGAAGCTGAAACTGCTCCTCTTGGCCACTGGCAAGTGATAATGCACTACTGAATCCAATAACAAGTGCACCACAGTTGTCATAAAGGCTGTATCCCAGAGTCACATTAGGTAACAGGTTGGAGTTTCTGTTGATCTCATCAATAGCAAAAGCCATGGTCTGAGCATGTCTGAACCCTAGAGTGTCAAATCTATAACACAAAATGTCAGTATTAACCACTAAAAATGAATGTCACTGTGCGAACTGATGTTAATAACACAATATACATATGTAATGATATTTTTTTTTTTACAGCTATATTTTAATCTTTTAAAACTATCACAATGACTGGCATGAAAACACATATTGTTAACATTTCATAAGAATTTCAGCACAGTGACATTTTTTCCTTACTATTTTTACTCTGAGCAGAACAGAATAATTTGCACAGATCTATGTTGTCTGCTATATGTCTGTGAGACTTACCCATGGCAACTGGGCTGACGTGGCTCTGAGCTAAATGTCCACTCAGGGAAGACAGAGGTGTAGTGGACTTCAAACAGCCCACCCAGAATCACATCACCAGGCTTGTGCATCCCATTAAGATGAAAATGTCTCCGTAATTTACAAGATAGGGAAGGAGAGGAAAACACAGATAATAAAGAAGAGGAAGAGAAAAAAATCAAGATCAAGTAGACACACAAGAATGAATGTGTGTCATGAAAAGCCCCCATAACTGCCTTCCTCCCCTCACCCCTGTTTCTATTCTTCATACAAGGTATATATGCTGCACTGCATCATCCCTTTTGAATGCTTTTCATCACTGTTTAATCTTTCGCACCACCCATCAGTGCATGGGCCTTGGGGGCAGGACATATAACACATATCAATTTAAATGTCTACTTTTGCTATAGAATAGGTTTAGGTAGGTGGCTGGTTAGGAAGGTATGACTGTCCCTGTGGGATGTCCCTCATAACACCATGATTATCCTTCCATTACTTACCCTTTATGTGCAAGAAAAGTAAGCCATTTGAATATTAAGTAAAATATTATTTGCGGTGCTGACCAAGGATGTGTTTTAGAGAATTCTATTTACTCTACACTAAGGACGAGTGTTGTTGTAAATGGAATATCTTCCAAGATTTTCCACATGGAGAGTGCTTGTTGTGTGCAAATGAGCCCCTTACATAAGCTAGAACTCACAATAATATGCTGTGTATAAATTTTGGAACAAAAAGTAATCATAATTTATTATATGATGGTGCTATTTTGCTATTCTTTTCAAAGCTAAAACTGTGATACATTCTATAGAGGACTGCACAAAATCTTAGTGTCCACAAAAATGGAATAGTCCTCTCTGGCAAACCGATTTTAACAACTACAAAAGTCATGTAAAAAGTGATTTGAGTTCCATGGGATTTCATGAAGTGGAAACTGAGTAAAATGTCATTCAAATTATTTTCAATCCCAGTGAATGTGATCAAGAAAGGAAAGAGGTAATACAATATGATTTTTTCATACAAATATTTTTTTATTGCTTCTAGTAACAGCTTCTTCATTCTTTTTCAGACATGTCTATATTTAAAAAGAAGGTTATATATAGGAATTGACAGATCACTATTGAAATAATGCAAAATACATATTGGTTCAGACAATTTTTTATTTTTTTTTATTTTATTGTAACTATTACTTTTATCACTTTGTTGTGCCTTTGTTTAACCTCGACCCATGATTGCTTTCTTTGTATTTCTCTCTGGTCTCAGTAGAATTATGTAACATTTGGGTCCAAACAGTGCCACTAACAGGCCAAAACTGGAGGCCAGGATGGCAAACACCTCCACTGCATCTGCATATTTGCCTGGGGAGTTGACATAAGCAGGGACAAAGGCCACCCACACAGCACAGAAAATCAGCATGCTGAAAGTGATGAACTTAGCTTCATTGAAGTTGTCTGGAAGATTCCTTGCTAGAAATGCAAGCAGGAAGCTGAGGATAGCCAGTAAGCCAATATAACCCAGTAACACTGCAAAACCAACAGTGGACCCAACTACACACTCATAAACTATCTTGTCATTGTGGTATTGAGTGTTTTTATGAGGAGCTGGTGAAGATGTGACAAGCCATGTAGTGCAGATTGCTGCCTGGATGGATGTAAGAGCCAGAACTGTCCCTCTCTGCTGCACAGCACCAAACCACTTCAGATTGGCTCCACCTCCCGGTTTGGAGGCCTTGAAAACAGCCAGAACCACCATTGTTTTTACCAAGATACATGAGACACACAACACAAAGCTGATCCCAAATGCTGCATGTCTCAACTGGCATGTCCATAGTCTGGGACGGCCAATGAACAGCAGTGAACACAGGAAGCATAACTTCAGTGACACCAAGAGCAAGAAACTCAGTTCTGAATTGTTGGCGCGTACCATAGGTGTGCTGCGATGATATATGAAGATCCCCAGGACAACAGCACAGATAAATGTGCCAAGTAAAGATGTAGTTGTCAAGCAGATACCCAGAGGCTCATGGTAGGAGAGGAACTCAATTTTCTTAGGAACACAGTGGTTATTCTCAGGGTTGGACCAGAAGTCCTCTGGACAACTCGTGCACTCCATAGAGTCTAGGAAATTAAGAGAAGTGGTTAGATATATATTTGTAAAACAAAATACTGAGAAATGAACACCCACCTGTCTTATTGCTGATTTTTCCCTCAGAACAAGGGATGCAGTCAAAACAGCACTCAGGTTGACCCTTCTTTCTGGCCATGCGAGTACCTGGAGGACAGCTCTCACTGCACACTGACCGGGGTGGCTTTAAGATGAAAAATAAATATCTGTCATTCTATACAACTTTATACTGCTAAAACTGAAACCTGATATAATGTCAGAAGAGAAAATAGTCTGAAAATGGAGAATTGACCTCTTTGGATTGAAAATTCCAGAAGATTTTGTCCTCATCAACTGTGAGCTCTTCACCTTTTAAAGCTGACTTCTTAACCTCACCCACATTCTGAACTTTTGTTTTTCCATCAGGGAGCCACAGCCAGTTCATGATATCATAAATTGGTAAAGCATCACCATTCTCATCAAATGACACTTGATCACCAAATGTTGTTGTGAAGTTGACCTTTTGTAAATAATGTACAAGCTTCAAATGGATGAGTAAGAGAAAAAATGAAAAGAAAACAGATACAAAGATAAGGAGTGTGACATATTTGTAGCAGCTATTAATATATTGAGACACCCTGAAATTCGGAATACTCTCCTTTCTAATTGATTTAATACCATTATCAATTTCACAAAACAAAATAAGAATACATTTTGTCCATCTACAGCTAGGTTTAAATAAATTACTTTCAATTTTAAAAAAGCAAACAAAAATAAAACATTGTGAAATCAGTAGCTGTGCACAAATGTCATTATTACCTAATGTCTTGTTTCCCCTAATATTCAATGCTCAGACAACTTCATTCACTACCTTAATGGTGTAGCAGCTCTTTTAAAGCATAAAAAGATAAAGTGTAAGTTGAGGACAAGTGAAAAAAGTGAATTCACAACAGTGTTAATACTGTATATTTAGTCACAAGATATTATTATTTTATATAACTCTGAAAAAAACACTGAAGCACAGGATTTAATCATGTAAAAAGATCAAGTGTAAATTGATATCACACCTGCCATGGCTCTAATCTTTGCAAAGTGGCACAGCTGTGCCTGCTGAAAGGCCCTCTCCCTGGAACACACTGCAGCATGTCATCGAGAGCATATGCCAGAGCATACACAGCCTTGTACACATTGTACTCAGGCCTGAGGTTAGACACATCCAAAAATTCAGTCTCCACATCCTCTAGGTCCTCATCACCTGTGCATAGTTCTCCCCCAGATTCCACCCAACCTGCTGGAGGTGGTACAAATCTGCACTGAAATGTGTGTTCCCAAAACTGATTTACCTGAAATATATTAAAATGATGTGTTATACACAGTGACAATATACTGTTCTTGAAAACACTACATTAGAAAGTTAAACTCTTACCAAATTATTTTCATAACTGTTGTTGTGGTGCAGGTCAGGACGTACTGTTAGTAGGAAATCCCTGAGACCTTGTATTTCTCCTCGACGAATGGCAATACCCAGTGTGCCACCGAGGTATGGCATGAGGTCAGGGGTCTGAAGCACAGCAGCTGCTGTCCAAGCTTCACTGGCAATCCACTGGCGACCTGTCACATTCTGCTTCACCACCTATGCAATGCATTATACCAAATATAAAAGTTTACACTGCAATTTAAAGTATTGTCTAATCTTCTGAACTGTAAGCAGTTTACAAAGTTTGTTTCTTTCCTTATTTATTAATACACACAATCTGACACAGATAACAGGTGTGACAACATAAATTATTTATTTGTTGCAATTAAGCAACAAATGTATTTTAACTTAAAACTTTCAAGTTGGCCAAATATTGCTTTTATTATTTATAACATTTTACTTATTAAAAAAAAAAATTCTGAAATTAAGTTTTAAATTTATTTAGGTGATAATTCACAGGATTTTGGTTGGTCAAATTAGCCAAGAGGATAGAGAAAAGATTTCATTAAAACTGGATTAAATCTCATACCTCTTCCATGAGGCCAATCATGTGACTCTCATGTGCAAATACGATGACCACACGAGCTGTGGATTTTTTCATTATATCCACAATCCTGTTTAGTTCAGCTGGGTCATTGCCCCAGGGCAAAACCTCCAAATAGGCCAGACAGCCTCCACCAGAATGAGCCAGGTCAGATTGGAAGGATCGGGCAGCATGGAGTCCATAGTCATCATCACTGACCAGCAGACCTGCCCAAGTCCAGCTGAACCGTTTTAGAATCTGAATCATAGCACGTACCTATTTGGACACAGAGTGGAGGGATTAGTGTACAGGCTGGAATATCACTGAAGTGGAAAACCTGCTAAACAGGTTCCACAATGGACTGCGTTTGATTATTTCCTTTCAGCTCTGAAACCTTACACCTCTATTTATGACACAAAGAATGTGTGGTCATATACAAGAGAAATAGTTGTGTCATTGAAATACAGGTATGCTAACTGCACATGATATGTTTTATCCATTTTCATTTTGCTGACAGATGTTCACCTGGAAAGCATCACTTGGGATTGTCCTAAAGAAAGATGGAAACTTTTGCCGGTCACTCAGGCAGGAACATGTGGCAAAATAACTCACCTGTGAAAGACAAAGACTACACACCCTAAATACATTCAAATCCTTTACCAGCTCTTTAACTTTTTAAGGTTGATTATTCCAAATCCAATCAAAATCATCCAAAAGAATTATTAGATGGTCAGGTGGAAAACTTACCATTGGCACTCTGTACAAACCTAAGACAGTGGAGATGGCAATAGTACGTGTAGAGGAAGAATCCCCCACAACCCCTAGGACTGGAGGGGCTCCTACACAGTTCTTGTCTAAAATAAATTCCTCCCCTTGACCGCTGACTAATGACAATGCTGCACGGAATCCAATTCCTAGTTTGACACAGTTATCATATAGACTGTATCCCAGAGTCACATTAGGCAGCAGGTTGGAGTTTCTGTTGATCTCATTAACAGCAAAGGCCATGGTCTGGGTCTGCCTGAATCCTAAAACATCAAAACTAACAGAAAATAACACAATTTATATTTGAAAAATACAATATGATACAGTAACTGTAAAAAGAGGTACATGTTGCACAAGCAGTATGTTTTGCAAACAATTAAGCTAGTTATACAGCAATAATTATTACACTTAAACTGAAAAAAAAAACGGTTTAAAAAGGTATAAAACACAATATAACTATGTTATATAATATATGTTGATCAAGAATACATTTAAAATATGAGATTGATTTCCCCCAGGTTCTGCTTCTTGCTGCTTCTCAGACAGACTCACCCATGGCAAGTAGTCTCTTGTGGCTCTGAGGTAAAAGACAGATCAGGAAAGACAGAAAAGAAGTGGACTTGAAACAGTCCACCTACAACCACATCTCCAGCCTTGTGCATTCCATTGAGATGAAACTGTCCCTGTAACTGGCAGGAGGAGGAATAAAGAGGGGAAGCCACAGCAGAGGAAACATATGAAGACAATAACATGAAATAAATGAGCAAGGATAAATCGAAAAATGCCCACATGACTTTTCTCCCGTTCTACTCCTTTTCTGAGCCCAGTCATTTAGTTTTATCGCTATGTCACCCCTTTTTATCAACTTGCAGTATAGTTTAATCTTTCATGCACCACCCATTAGGGCAGGAGAAGAAGTAGGGGCAGGGTCTAAGATGTATTTCATTTCAGATTGATTTTGTATTGAGGCAGAATTAATGTGTGCTCATTTAATAACATTTCGCCAAAGCCATGTTAGCAACTGTCCCACCCCATATTAGGTTGTGGATAACAGTAATGTATTAATGCTGCATGGCAATCAAATCAGTGTATGGCTAGTTTGTTAAATATCCCATTAAGTAAACTTTTCCATACATATATAAAATTTATTTGATTAATCTGACAGCATCACTTCCCAATAAAACACACTTTTTAACTGCAACTTTGCAAACACCTGAGAAGATACATGTATGTATCAGAAGAGCTACTATTTAGTGAGGAAAACCACATGCCTTTGTAGGGACACAAGCACACCAAAGTAAGTTTAAAAAATGCTAAGGCCTTAGTGTATTGACTCCACTGTTATGCAGTCAGAGTTTACTGAAATGTCCACTAGAGGGTAGCAGTATACTATACTTATAAATATACATTTGATATTTCAGTCTATTGCATTCCCATTAATTTTTCACTGTTACTCTGCATCTGTTTGATTGAGGGTTATTGCATCTGACTGGTATTAAGCATATAATAACTTGACAGATATCAAATATGTTCAGTTATGTACCACTGGAAAAGAGTGCTAACAAGGGTGGAAGTGCAAAGTGAGGCCAAGAATATTTGAGCACTCTTCAAGACAGAAACGGCTGCAAAAACAATCCACTCTCAAAGCAAATGTGGTGTTGCTAAAGGACAAAGCAAGATGAGTGGTCCATGGGTGGAATAATGAAGGCATTTCCAAACACAGATGTTTTAGTGAGGAAAGTGGAAGAATAGATGACAACCCAACCTTATAGGACTTATCTGAGACCTGTTTCAGAGTTGGTGCTACTTTTGGATTCAACTGTAGTGTAAGTAGAGAATTATGTGGCTTCCTACACATGCTAGGTAGGGTGTTTGGTGTAACACTCCCCACTTTATTTGGAAGGTCTTGGCTCCAAACAGACAAGACGGTGCAGACCATAAGCGGCACCTCTGGGCTTCAAACTGGCTCTAATGCTAACCAGTGAGTGACATCCCACCTTGCTATGTCCACCTTTATGTACAGTTTATGACTCTGCCTATACTCAGCCCTATTGTACCTCACCTGAAGTGTGGCAGAATACTAAAACCATCCATTTGTCTGAAACCCAAAAGTATATTATTTAGGTGGCATTTGTAGGTAAGAACAACACCTTGCAACTTGAGCTACAGTAAGTGATGCCAAAATTAAAGATTTAAGCAGGCACCTGAAGAAAATACGTAACTCAAAAACCAAACAATGAGCAAACTCTGATGTTGTGAGAAGGATAATATGAATTTGATAGCCTCTGATGCAAATTAGTAAGACAGCATATGGAACCACATTTAAGACACTTCATCAGTCCATCAGTCTGGTTTTTAACTTAATTTCACTGACTTACTAATATAAGCATGTTATTCTCATCCATGATGTCATCCCCCTAGGACCAAGTGTATTGTAGTTTTTTTCAGTGTAGATGTATTTATCATTGTACTACCACTGGAAATGTATAAGGTGATGTTGCTGCTGCTCCCACTGTTGTTTCTGCTTCCTCGATTTATGAGTAGCTACAATGGTAATTGGATTAGTGATAATCACTTAAGTCATTGAAGGTATGAAAGTTGTATGCTGAAGCCAAGCCTATATAAAGTGTATGGTAATGCAAGTATACAACATTCCTATGTTCACTAGGGCTGTTGGAATGAATTTTGGGAGTTGAATGTAAATCTATTAGGAAAAAAAAATCAAATGCTGAAATTACTATTTGAATGTGTATTTTTTAATTTATATAAATGTGTTAGCTAACTTAAGCAAATCTTGCCCTCCTCACATTGGCCTACCCTTGAGAAAATGAAATACTTTTGTCACATCTGATGAACAGTACATTTTCTGACTTTGACTGAATCACAATCTCACGTTCAATGTGCTAATGTTAACCTCCAACATTTACAATATTAGAAATGGCAGAAAGCGATGCAACCATGGAGATCAACACTTCTGGCCCTACTCTTGCAGTTTACCTGACCCAAAAAACATGTCATGTTACATGTATTGATGTAAGCGCATACTGACATGGATTTATTTATATTTCAGTTAAGTGCATAGTTTAATTACTATGGTCCTGTATGATAAAAGATTATTTAATATTTATATTCTAGTTAATGTTATTCATTTTGTGCCTAAGCTTAATTATTACTTAGCAAGAAAGCAATCACCTGTTTATTGGTAATTTTGCCCTCTAGTGGACAGAACAAATTAACCTGCTGATAATGGCATTGGCAATGCATAAGACTATGTATACAGTGTATAGGTACATAGTAAATATTTCAAATAGGCTAAATTTGAGCATTAAGAATTCAAATATAATTTGAATACTAAAAATTATAAGGAATGAAATTTGAATTGCATTATAGAGGAAGAGTGGCAGCACTAATGTTCAACGTCGCTAGTGAGAGTACAATTGTTCAAACAGTTCAAAATGGTTTTCTTCTTTCGAATCTAAGGGAATGTAAGAATAAATGATCAGAAAAAACAACAAGACTTACTTTTTAACCTTTCTTTATTGTGTCCAGTTTCTTTTGGTGAAGACCACTGTTGAATGCAAAAATAGACTGGATCAAATTAATTGATACATTTTGTACTTGAAGTGCTACTTTTATCACTTGGTGTTACCTCGGCCCATGATTGCTTTCTTTGTGTTTCTTTCAGGTCTCAGGAGGATTATGTAACATTTGGGTCCAAACAGTGCCACCAACAGGCCAAAACTTGAGGCTAGGATGGCAAATACCTCCACTGCATCTGCATATTTGCCTGGGGAGTTGACATAAGCAGGGACAAAGGCCACCCACACAGCACAGAAAATCAACATACTGAAAGTGATGAGTTTGGCCTCATTGAAGTTGTCTGGAAGATTCCTTGCTAGAAATGCTAGTAGGAAGCTGAGGATAGCCAGTAAGCCAATATAACCCAGTAACACTGCAAAACCAACAGTGGACCCAACTACACACTCATAAACTATCTTGTCATTGTGGTATTGAGTGTTTTTATGAGGAGCTGGTGAGGAGGAGACAAGCCAGGCAGTGCAGATTGCTGCCTGGATGGATGTAAGAGCCAGAACTGTCCCTCTCTGCTGCACAGCACCAAACCACTTCAGAGTGGCTCCACTTCCTGGTTTGGAGGTCTTGAAAACAGCCAGAACCACCATTGTTTTTACCAAGATACATGAGACACACAACACAAAGCTGATCCCAAATGCTGCATGTCTCAGCTGGCATGTCCATAGTCTGGGACGTCCGATGAACAACAGTGAACACAGGAAACAAAGTTTAAGTGACACCAAGAGCAAGAAACTCAGTTCTGAATTGTTGGCACGTACCATGGGTGTGCTGTGATGACGGGTAAAGATTCCCAGGACAACGGCACAGATAAATGTGCCCAGCAAAGATGTGGCGGTCAAGCAGATACCTAGAGGCTCATGATAGGAGAGGAACTCAATTTTCTTAGGAACACAGTGGTCACGCTGGGGGCTGGACCAGTAATCCTCTGGACAACTTGTGCATTCCATGGAATCTAACAAAAAAAAGATGAGATGAGATGAACTGTTGAGATACATATTCGTAAAACAAAATATTGAAAAATGAACACCCACTTGTATTATTGCTGATCTTTCCCTCAGAACAAAGGATGCAATCAAAACAGCACTCAGGTTGACCCTTCTTTCTTGCAATGCGCGTACCTGGAGGACAGCTCTCACTGCACACTGACCGGGGTGGCTTTAAGATGAAAAATAAATATCTGTCATTCTATACTGTTATACACTGCTAAAATTGAAAACCAAACCAAAACCAATCCAGTCCAAATCTGAAAACGCAGAATTGACCTCTTTGGTTTGAAAGTTCCAGAAGATTTTGTCCTCATCCAATGTGAGTTCTTCACCTTTGAACGCTGACTTCTTAACCTCACCCACATTCTGAACTTTTGTTCTTCCATCAGGGAGCCACAGCCAGTTCATAATATCATAGATTGGTAAAGCATCACCATTCTCATCAAATGACACTTGATCACCAAATGTTGTGGTGAAGTTGACCTTTTGTAAATAATGTACGAGCTTCAAATGGATGATAGAGAGAAAAACATGGAGATGATGAGTGTAACAGACTCACGCCTACTACTACTACACACTTCCTACTGTTTTGATGATTTTGAACTTTCTACATGTTAACTACTAAGACACCCTGACATTCAGGATTCATCAGGATCCTTTTTAACTGGTTTAATACCATTATCACTGTCACAAAACATAATCAGAATTATTTTATCTGTCTACTGCTGGGTTTAAGTAATTAAATAAAATAGCTTAATTAAAGAGAAAAATCATGAAATGAATAGCCAGAGTACAAATAGCATTATAAATAGTGTCTTGTCTTCCATAATATTCTATTCTTGCAAGACTACATTCAGTAAGTACCTCATGGTGTTTTAAAGTATTAACAGGTGAAGCATAAGTTAATATCATACCTGCCATGGCTCCAGTCTTTGCAAAGTGGCACAGCTGTGCTCTGTGAAAGGCCCGCTGCCTGGTACACACTGCAGCATGTCATCAAGAGCATATGCCAGAGCATATACAGCCTTATACACATTGTACTCAGGCCTGAGGTTAGAAAGATCCAGAAACTCAGTATCCACATCCTCTAGGTCCTCATCTCCAGTGCATAGTGCCCCCCCAGATTCCATCCAACCTGCTGGAGGTGGTGCAAATCTGCACTGAAATGTGTCTTCCCAAAACTGGTTTACCTGAAATATATCCAAGACAATATTATCAGAAATTAAAATATTATATTCTTGCAATTTCAGATAAAATTGTAAGCTTAAGCTCTCACTATGCTATTTTCATAATTATTGCTATCATGTTGGCCAGGACGTATTTTTAATAGGAAATCCCTGAAGCCTGCTAATTCTCCTCGACGGATGGCAATACCCAGTGTGCCACCTAGGTACGGCATGAGTCGGGGGGTCTGCAGCACAGCAGCTGCTGTCCAGGCTTCACTGGCAATCCACTGCAGGCCTGTTGCATTCTGCCTCACCACCTGCGTAATGCGTTATATAAAATATAATAATATATATTCAGATTTCTATAGAAAAATACAGTGTACCTTGAAACAGATCATTTGTCTACCACAATTCCATTGTCTGGTGTTTTTAGTCAGATATGAGTTAATTTTTAAGAGAAAAGATCTCAGTTTAATGTAGGGTCTGCATGCTTCATTTTATATTAAAAAAGAGAGTTAAATTAAAGTGAGTAAAATGCAAGACTGAAGCTCATTTAATAACCTGACCAATTTACCTAATTATTAGAATGATTTTGTTATGCCTGTCATTGTTGGAAAATAGTCCCTTGATACTTACACACTAATGGAAATCCAAATATATTCAAAAATTTAACTATTTTTTTAATCTAACTGAATCTTCAACAGGTCAAAATTTTGACATATACAGTATACAGATAACATTATCAAACATTGTCAAAGAATTTGACCCAATGACAATTCAACTGAATCTGAAACTTGATGTTATAGATTGTTTTAGTTCATAGAAAATGATCAGGATTATGGTCAGTCACTTTTGGTTTAGACAAACAAACAAGCACAATGATTTATCATGTTATGTTGCCTAAAAACATGGATTACATATAAATCCAAACCTCTTCCATCAACGGAATCATGTGGCCCTCATGTGCAAACACCATGATAACACGGGCTGTTGATGTCTTTATCAAATGTACAATTCTCCTGAGTTCACTTGGGTCACTGTCCCAGGGCAAAATCTCTAGGTAGGACAAACAAGCTCCAGATTGAGCCAGGTCAGACTGGAAGGACTGGGCAACATGGAGTCCATAATCATCATTGGTGACCAGCAGACCCACCCAAGTCCAGCGGAAGCGTTTTAGAATCTGAATCATAGCACGCACCTAAGTGGATATTTTGAGAGGAGGGGTTAGTGCACAGACTAGTATATTCTTTCAAAATATCAAATACAATTGCAACTTGTATTTGTACTTGTCATACATTATATTATTATATGAATTTCACAGTGCAATCACAGTCAATTTCATTCACAGAAAACAAAAGATTTCTGTTATTAGGGACCTGTTTTTATGAGCTTGCTGCATTGCTTGTGAAACATATTTTGTAGATCTCAATTTTGCTAACAGGGTTTTACCTGAAAAGCATCACTTGGGATTGTTCTAAAGAAGGATGGAAACCTTTGCCGATCACTCAGGCAGGAACATGTGGCAAAATAACTCACCTATAAAGAAACATACAGAATGCAAACAAGTTACTCTCCTCATGCAAGTCAGAATATTTGAGTATTTTATCAATGCTCATTCAAAAAAGAAATTAATTCAAATACAGAACATAAAAAATACAACAACTTACAACAATGAAACAGACAAAAGACAGGAAACTTACAATAGGCATTTTGTATAAACCTAAGACATTGGAGGCAGCAATAGTAAATGTTGAGAAGGAATCACCCACAATCCCCAGGACTGGAGGGGTCCCTAAACAGTTCTCCTGAAGCTGAAACTGCTCCTCTCGGCCACTGGCAAGTGATAATGCACCACTGAATCCAATAACAAGTGCACCACAGTTGTCATAAAGACTGTATCCCAGAGTCACATTAGACAGCAGGTTGGAGTTTCTGTTGATCTCATCAATAGCAAAAGCCATGGTCTGAGCTTGTCTGAACCCTAAAGTGTCAAAGCTAACACACAAAATGTCACTCTTAACCACTAAAAGATAATGTCACTGTGAGAACTGATGTGAATAACACATTATACAGCTGTAATGATATATTTTTACAGATGTATTTTAATCTTTTAAAACTATCAAACTGACTGGCATGAAAACACATATTGTTAACATTACATAAGAATTTCAACACAGTGATTTTTTTTCCTTACCGTGATTACTGTGAGAAAAACAGAATAATTTGCACAGATCTATGTTATCTGCTGTATGTGCATGTGACTTACCCTTGGCAACTGGGCTGACGTGGCTCTGAGCTAAATGTCCAGTCAGGGAAGACAGAGGTGTAGTGGACTTCAAACAGCCCACCCAGAACCACATCACCAGGCTTGTGCATCCCATTAAGATGAAACTGTCTCCACAAGTTACAAGGTAGGGAAGGAGAGGAAAACACAGATAATAAACAAGAGGAAGAGAAAAAAATCAAGATCAAGTAGATACACAAGAATGAATGTGTGTCACAAAAAGCCCCCATAACTGCCTTCCTCCCCTCACCCCTGTTTCTATTCTTCAGACAAGGTTGCGTAATTTTATATGCAGTGCGGCGTCATCCCTTTTGGATGTGTTGGGATTGTTTAATCTTTCATACCACCCATCAGCACATGGGCCTTGGGGGCAGGACATATTAGTATTACACATATCAGTTTAATTGTGTACTTTTGCTATAGAATAGGTTTAGGTAGGTGGCTGGTTAGGAAGGTATGACTGTTCCTGTGGGATGTCCCTCATAACATCATGATTATTCTTCCATAATTTACCCTTTATGTGCAAGTTAAGTAAGGGATCATCCTACATATACTATACAGTTATGGTGATGCTTGAGGCTGGTTTGTGACAATAAAGAGTATATTTAATATATTTGCCTTAATTTGTGAAGCTAGTCCAAGTGGGCTACATTAAGCAAAGATTGTGTAGTTAGTAAGTTAAAAGTTAATACTGGTTAAAAAGGTGTGTCTGTCTCTGTGGGGTGTCGGTCAGGACACAGGAGCCAGGCATTTCTGTCAAGATATAGAGTTAGACAGTACAGTAACTTGGAATTTGTAGTAGTGGGTGTGGTGTGTAGTCTTGGAAAGATACAGAAATGGAAGTTAGAATGTAAATTTACAGTACTTCATAGTAAAACTGCATGATGCTCAATACAGAGCATTGTACAATTATACAATTCATAAAATAATACAATTCATAAAATCATATCTAACTTAACATCCAATAACACTAGCAGGGATTACACAAATGATGATAACTAGGATATAGAAAACTTCAACAGATAAATGAGAAATAAACACTGCACAGATATTAGTCTGGCTAGAGGTCACTGTACAGAAATAACAGTACTAGTAAGAGAGCTACAGACGGATTACAGTTGGTACAGGTAGGTACAGGTCTGAATGTTTGACCCCTACAGTGAGGGTATCTGGTGTTTTTTTATGATATGGGAGGCATTTTGCTGGCATGTTTTCGGTCCAGTTGAACCTTAGAGGGAAAAGTCACTGCAAATCAATACAAAGTTGTTCTGAGTCATCACCTTCATCCTATGATGGGATCCTGATGAGAGTAGTCTCTTCCAGGATGACAACATCCCAGTTCACAGGGCATGAGGGGTTGCTGAATGGTTGGATGAGCACAGAAATTATGTGAATCATCTGCTATGGCCTTCGCAGTCACTCGATCTCAACCCAATTGAACACCTATGGGAGATTTTGGACTGATATGTTAGACAGCGCTCTCCACCACCATCATGAAAACACCAAATGAGCCTTGGCATTGATTCTACAAGTCTTTGGAGGGATGAACACCATCAAGATGCCTTCATTACATTGGCTCACTGTAGCATTTAGAATTGATTTTATGGTTCCTTTATTGGTGTACAAACCCTTAAATCGCTGAGGCCAGGGTTATTTAATCAGACTTTTAAATTCATATATTCTTGCACAAGCCCCTAGGTCTTCAAATACACAGCTGCTCTTTAAAAAAATATTGGAGATGTAGTTTTTTCCATCTATACCCCTAAACTGCAGAACAGCCTACCAGCACACATGAAACAGGCAGCCTCAGTAGAGCCTGAACATGTTGCACTACAATAGCTGTAATTACTAATCATTATGTAATTACTCATTATTAAATTAATACTGATTTTCTTGTCTACTATGTAAAATTCTAAACTCATTAACTTTGGATTGACAAAAAATGGACCTCATGGTTGTAGCACTGTAGAAGATCAGTAGAAAGTCTTTTCCCAACAAACTGAGCCTCAGAATTTTCAACACTTTATATCTTTATTTCTTTAAAATATCTATGAGTACATTACAGTAATAAAGTCCTTGCATATATACTTATTTATTTCCCTTTTTATTTCCATTTGTAATGGAGTACAATTGTCACTGTCCTGTCTAAACAAACATGAACTAAATCAACATTTATTTTTACAACATTGAATATTTAATAGAAATGCATTTTTAAATGGTTAACTCTGGGCATATCACTTCTTTTCTTTTCCCATTAGATGCTGTCTTGTATTTTTTTCAGGCTTCAGTAAAATAATGTAACATTTTGGAGCGAACAGGCAGGACAACAAGCCAAAGCTGGAGGCCAGAATGGCAAATGACTCCACTGCATCTGCATAATTTCCAGGAGAGCTGATATAAGCAGGGATGAATGCCAGCCATACAGCACAGAAGATCAGCATGCTGAAAGTGATAAACTTGGCCTCATTGAAGTTCCCTGGCAACTTTCGGGCCAGAAAGGTCAGAATAAAGCACAGACAGGCCTGCAGACCAATATATCCCAGAACACACCAGAATGCAAGGCTAGAGCCCACACTACACTCCAGTATGATTTTCGAATGTTCATATTGTGTATTTCGGGATGGGTAAGGGGGAGCATCAATGAGCCAGACAGCACAAATAATCATTTGAATCAGAGTGCAACTAAAGATAATGGCTCTCTGGTGTTTGGGCCCCAGCCACTTCATAATGTTGTTTCCTGGCCTGGTGGAAGTGAAAGCAGCCAACACCACCAGAGTCTTCCCCAATATGCAGGAGATGCAAAGTGAAAATGTGATGCTGAAGGCTGTGTGGCGCAGCATGCAGGACCAAGCTGTTGGCTCTCCGATGAACACAAGAGAACACAGGAAACACAGAGTCAGCGCAAACAGGATGAAGAAGCTGAGTTCAGAGTTATTAACACGGACTATAGCTGTCTTTCTGTGATGGAAGAAGACTGCAAGGACAGCTATAGTGAGACAGGCACCCAAAACAGAGATCACTGTGAGGGCTATACCCAACGAATCATAGGCTAAGAACTCCACTTTCTTTGGGATGCAGGCTGTTCTGTCTTTGTTTGACCAGAAGTCCTCAGGACAAAGTGTGCACTCTATGGAATCTAAAGAGTAAGAAAATGTTTTAAAAAATAAAAAGGAATAGTTTATTTAAAACAAATCTATATTCAAATATCACCTGATTGCAATAAAAATATATTAGATATTAATTGTTATCTTTATTGCTTGGTTGTTATCTCACTTGTCTGATTGCTAATTTTGCCACTGTCACATGGTACACAGTCAAAGCAGCAGACAGGTTCCCCACGACGGACAGCCTTCCGGGACCCTGGAAGACAGCTGGCACTGCATACAGACACTGGCACCTAAGGATCACACAGACAATAGTGTCTTTTAGTTCTGCAGTGTCAAATTAGTGTGCTGAAATGATTAGTTATTTTAATTATTAGTGATCTACAGTACTTGATTAGTTTATTGACAGAAAAAAGCCATTTATCATGAAAAACATCATTATTTCCAAGTTCCAGCTTCTAAAATGTGAGGATTTGCTGGTTTCCTCTGTTGTAGCTCTCTGTAAATTATTAGAGCCAGAGCCTTATAGACCAGACAATCCACAGTTGGTTAATCCACGGTAAAAACAAAAAACAAAAAACAAAAAACAAAAAACAAAAAACAAAAAACAAAAAACAAAAAACAAACAAACAAACAAACAAACAAAACTAGATGTGGCCTATACATGTTCCTGAACACTTTGGTCACAAAATGCAACCAGTAATAAATGGCAGAGAAGCTTAGCATTAGATTTTCACACTCAGGGCTTATTTTTAAGAGCTTTATAACAATCTGTCTTTCAATTAAACAACAAATAGCTCTATGTATATGAGATGCATGTAACATAATAATAATAGGAACTATTGTGGCTGCAGAATAGTCACCTATTGCTATTTCAAAAATGGCCATAACATGAAAGAACATTTTTGTGTTTGTGATTTGGAATGCAGTAATTCATTTGAATACAATCAGCATACAAATTAAACACTAACATCTTGTAACATCAGCTTGTATTTCAGAGCTTCAAAAATGTTGGTATCTGATCAAGGTAAAACACAGTGTGAGGAGCTTGCCTCACTCTGATGACCTGCCCACACTATCCTGTCCTCCTGCATCACCAGCTCCTCTCCGGCAGGCTTGGTTCTATCAAACAACCCCACGTTGACAAACTCAATGTTATCGCCTGTGCCCCTCTGCCAGTTGATGATATCATAATAGGGTGTGGAATCACCCTTCAGGTCAAAGTTCACTTCCTCACCAGCAATGCTGAATGTCAGTTCCTGGAGGTAGTGTTGGAGCTGGAAAAACAATGAATAATATGAAATACTCAAGCAAGATTTACAATACAATAATCAATAAAAATACTTGACAATACCTGCCACGGTTGTATGTTGTTGCTTTGTGCACATGAGTTGTTGAAGAAAGGCCCTTGGCCTGGTTGACAGAGAAGTAGGTTGTGCAGGGAATGAGCAATTGCATATACAGCCTTATAGACATTATAGGCAACTCTTGGACTGGATGTATTCATGTAAGCTGAATTCTGATCCAACAGGGACTCGTGCCCCGAGCAGGGAGGCAACTGGGAACCAGAGGACAGAGAAGGACTGCAACCATACAGAGCCTCCCACAGCTCCTGCACCAGTGGATTATTGGGATACATCTGAGGGTTTATTGTCAGCAGATAGTCACCGAGTCTGGAGATACAACCTTTTCTGATGCCAAACCCAATAGTGCCCCCCAGGTAGGGGTAATACTTTCTCCCAGTAAAGACAGATGCGGTAACCCAAGCCTCACTAGCCACCCACTGGATTCCAGTAATGTTCCGTGTTATGTAGTCCATCAAGAAAGGTGTCATCTCCCCCTCGGTTGAAAATAGCACCACCACTTTTGCTGTAGAGCTACGCATTACCTTTACAGATGAGTAAAGAGGAAAGAGTTCCACAAGGAAGAGAGAAAAGAAAAAGAAGCAAAAGAAAGCAGGTTAAAATTAAGTCTAGCCAACGCTAACCCAAAATTGTCTAATTTTACAGACAAAAGCTTATACCATCAAAATCACACAAATATAATATATAATGCTATAATCACACAAAAATGATTCACACAGGGGCTTTAATGGGATTGATTTGCCATCAGTGCTTACTATAAGACGTCTTGAGGTAAAATAAAAACTCAGTGTGTGTTTGTGTCAACCTGCACAATTTCCTGAACCCTCTGGCGATTGTAACGCAGAGGGATCATTTCTTGGTATGCTACACACACTTGGGTGCCCTGTAGCTCTCTCAGTAAACCTCGCATAGCGAAGCGCCCATAGTCAGTGTCCCCTCGCACCAGCCCCACCCAAGTCCAGTTGAAGTGTACCAGCAGCTGGGCGATGGCCTTCACCTAGGATCAGGAAACAAAACAAAATAAAACAGAGTAAACTGACATTTTTATTTTTTAAATATGTACTGGCTGTTGGTTTTGTCTAGCACTGCAAAGTAATCTAATATACCATCATTGCCAGGTGAAAGCTATGTAAAACTATTATCATTATTAACTACTTATTATTAAATTTTCTTGCAATCATTTGCCAAGACTTCTCAAACCAATTGCATATACTGAAAGGCATGGTAGTTAAGATAAAAACACAGTATTTGTGTTAGTAAAGAGTTATTTAACTTGAGTTTAAGAGGCACAAGATTTTCACAGGACAACACTGGACATCATCATAGAAACATATGGTGTTTTGATGCAGCACTGGAAATCTCTTATAATCTAAAGCCAAACCCTCACCTGATAGTCATCGTTAGGGATTACTCTGAAGAAGTTGGGATATTTTATTCTGTCAGCAAAACATGAACATGTTGAGAAGTAGCTGATCTGGGTTACAAAGGGATAATAAAGAACAGATTAAAGGGTGATATTTTGCAGAGAGTGCATGTTTTGGGCTATTATAACAGAACATAATCATCTAACTAACCATTGGGATTCTAAATGGCTGCAGCATTCTTGATATCACAATGGACTGAGCAGAACCAGAATCCCCGATCACAGCAAGGAGTGGAGAGTCACCTCTGCACATGGGAGAGTGGTCCTCGCTCAAACCATTCAACACAGCCAGAGCAGCCCTCTGGCCAGTCAGTGGATGTGCACATGAATCAAAGATTTTGTAGCCAAGAGTGTAATTGGGCAACAGCTCCATATTCTGGTTTATTTCCTCCACTGCCAGCCTCATAGTCTGAGCCCAACGGAAAGCCCTAGGATCAAAGCTGTACCTCAACAGACACACATAACGCACACCGCACACACATTGATCACAGCAAAGGTGGAGAAAAGGTCAAATTTAAAGGTAAAAGTTAGTAATCTCTCTGCATCTAAGATATTTTTTCTTTGTCATCCTTTTTTGTAAACAATATGTGTCTCTGGTTACGCTTTATTTTTCAGGTTCTTAATTATCCAACAATTTCCACCACCAGGCCAGCCAAATGTGCAAAATGTAAAATTTGTACCCACACATACATACAAATTCAGCATAGATGAACAACATTTCCAGTGATTGACAACTGACTCAGAAATTGTTTTTAAATGAAAAATGAGTAATTTTCTTTCTTATGTTTTTCTTTTCTCTGGTTGGTTTCTTGGAGCACATGTAGTATGCTTCAGGAAACATTTTGAAAATGATTTGGAAATGATTGGGAATTACAGACACATCTTTTCTCTCTTGAACTTTCTTTGCTAAAATCTAAATATCTTACTCAAGCTAAAAGTGCAGGTCAGGTCAAGCCATCAACGTGTAAAAGAACATCTTATTTGGTGTCAGGTTAAATTATTACTGCATTCTAATAGCTGGTGAATGCAATCATTGTATTGTATTTATTTATTGGGACAGTTTTTAACATAAAAGATGCACTGCACCAGAGTTAGCTCAAAGCTAATTTACATCCACAGTCCCCCACAATCAAAACATACAACAGCACAACAACAAACAGTACAAAGCAAAAAACACACAGAGCACACCATACAAAATACAAAGCTACACAGAACAGCAAATCACATACACCCACAATGTCAATTACAAATTAATAATGTAAATTTCTCAAATTAAAAGCTAGACTACCTGTGCTAATAACAAGATCACAGATGAAGTTTAGATTCAGTCATCACAGAGCTGAAATATAGCTCTTCATATCATCAGGGAGGGCATTCCACTGAGTTGTGGCTTTCACAGAGAAAGCTGACTGCTCAAATGCAGAGTGAATAAGTGGTATGGTACAATCTTGTATTAAAGATATTCTGGAGGACTTTCTGAGTGAGTGTGCACAAAGTCACATAGTGGAGGAGGGGCCAAATCATTTAAAATTTTATAAACTATGCACAAATTTGAGAATAATCTAAAATTCTCAAAGCTCAGTAAATTCTATTTCTCCCGTACCCTACAGAGATAGAAATGCATTGGCTTTTTGTCCAGAGTTTTTAGAGTTTGTTTGAATAAGGACTCATCATCCATTTGATAGAATAAAAATGTCACAACATGTTTTTTGAGACAAAATCACAAAGCATCCACCTGAAAATAGTAAGTTAAATCCAAGCCTATCAAACTCACCCATTGCACTTCACTGGCGGTGGTCTGTAGGTGCAGTTGAGGTCTGGCATCTCTTGGATATAGTGAAGGGGAAAGATCCCCCCAATAACATAGTCACCCTCCGCGACAAAGTCTGGCTCAAAGCTGTTTTGAAGAGTGCACACTTTGGCTGCAGATGGGGATAGAGAGGTGAAGATGGAAATTGGGGCATAAGTTAAAGTGAGGACCCAGACAGAGTAAATCAAGGGAAATAAGGCAAGTGGAATCATATTGTTAAACATCCCCCAGGTAGAGAGAGAGCAGGAAATGAGACAAGTTATATACTATATCCCCTGTAACCCTCGCTAACCCAGCAGCCACGCCTAATTTACGAAAGTGGGTTGTTGGGGACTGAATGACTAAGATAAATGATGTAACAGGACCTTTTTTTTACCATACATGAAAAATATGATTATATTTGTAAAATGTATAAGTACTTCCACTTTTGAAATGTAAACTCAGTTGCCAGTTTATTAGGAACATGTAACTAAAACTAATTCTATCTAATGTAGATTTTACAACCTTCATTAGGGTTATAACAATCAGTTTATGCTCAATGGAATGCTTAAATGGTAACACCATTGAGATAGTATTTCTATAGTTTGTTTTAAAAAAAATAATAAAAAAACAAAACAAAACACACACTCATTAATTTTAATTTGAATCAAAATGACTATGTTATGTGATAGGGGTGTGCCCAAATATAAATATGTTATTCAGCAAAGAACAAATAGTGTTTTTTAATGAATATTTGTTTCATACAAATATTTTACAGATTATTCGTTTTCGGGAAGAAAAATGTCAAATACCAGCGCACTGGTCGGTTACCTCTCTATCTTCTCTGCTCTGCTGTTATGTCACATCTACCTGCTACATGATGCACATTTCCTAATTTGGACAACACTTCTGGAGTTGGAGCTTATATATATATATATATATATAAATGTGTGTGTGTGTGTGTGTGTGTGTGTGTGTGTGTGTGTATGAGTGTGTGTATAAAATGTATAAATTGATTTTCACATTAAATTAAAAACAAAAATGTTTTTTATCTACCTATTAATCTACCTATTGGTGTACACAACCTTAAATGGCTTAGGCCTGGCTTATTTAATCAAACTTTTAAATCCATATATTCATGCACGAGCCCTTAGGTCTTCAAATACACAGCTGCTTTTTCAAAAAGAACTGGAGATGCAGTTTTTTCCATCTATAGCCCTAAACTGTGGAACAGCCTAGCACACATGAAGCAGGCAACCTCAGTAGAGCCTGCACATGTTGCATTACAATAGCTCACATTATGTAATCACAAATTATTAAATTAGTACTGATATTCATCTATGTGTGTAAAATTCTAAACTCATTAATGTTGGATTGATAAAAAATGGAGGTCACGGATGTAGCAGGGTAGAAGATCAGCAGAAAGTCTTCAGTCAACAAACTGAGCCACAGAATCTTCAAAGAATTTTCAACACTTCATATCTTTATTTCTTTAAAATATCTATGAGTACATTACAGTAATAAAGTCCTTGCATATATACTTATTTATTTCCCTTTTTATTTCCATTTGTAATGCTGCAATATCAGTTGTATATAACTGTCACCATCCCATCTAAACAAACACAAACTAAATCAACATTTATTTTTAAACAACATTGAATATTTAATAGAAATGCATTTTTAAATGGTTAACTCCAGGCATATCACTTCTTTTCTTTTCCCATTAGATGCTGTCTTGTATTTTTTTCAGGCTTCAGTAAAATAATGTAACACTTTGGAGCGAACAAACAGAACAACAAGCCAAAGCTGGAGGCCAGAATGGCAAATGACTCCACTGCATCTGCATAATTTCCAGGAGAGCTGATATAAGCAGGGATGAATGCCAGCCACACAGCACAGAATATCAGCATGCTGAAAGTGATAAACTTGGCCTCATTGAAGTTCCCTGGCAACTTTCGGGCTAGAAAGGCCAGAATGAAGCACAGACAGGCCTGCAGACCAATATATCCCAGAACACACCAGAATGCAAGGCTAGAGCCCACACTACACTCCAGTATGATTTTTGAACGTTCATATTGTGTATTTCGGGATGGATAAGGGGGAGCATCAATGAGCCAGGCAGCACAAATAATCACCTGAATCAAAGTGCAGCTAAGGATAATGGCTCTTTGCTGATTGGGCCCCAGCCACTTCATAATGTTGTTTCCTGGCCTGGTGGAAGTGAAAGCAGCCAACACCACCAGAGTCTTCCCCAATATGCAGGAGATGCAAAGTGAAAATGTGATGCTGAAGGCTGTGTGGCGCAGCATGCAGGACCAAGCTGTTGGCTCTCCGATGAACACAAGAGAACACAGGAAACACAGAGTCAGCGCAAACAGGATGAAGAAGCTGAGTTCAGAGTTATTAACACGGACTATAGCTGTCTTTCTGTGATAGAAGAAGACTGTAAGGACCACTATAGTAAGACAGGCACCCACAACAGAGATCACTGTGAGGGCTATACCCAAGGAATCATAGGCTAAGAACTCCACCTTCTTTGGGATGCAGGCTGTTCTGTCTTTGTTTGACCAGAAGTCCTCAGGACAAAATGTGCACTCTATGGAATCTAAAGAGTAAGAAAATGTTTTAAAAAAAAATATAAAGGAGTAGTTTATTTAAAACAAGTCCATACTCAAATATCACCTGATTGCAATAAAATATATTAGGTATTAATTGTTATCTTTATTGCTTGGTTGTAAACTCACTTGTCTGATTACTAATTTTGCCACTGTCACATGGTACACAGTCAATGCAGCAGACAGGTTTCCCACGACGGACAGCCTTCCGGGACCCTGGAAGACAGCTGGCACTGCATACAGACACCGGCACCTAAGGAGCACACAGACAGTAATGTCTTTCAGCTCTGCAGTGTCAAATTAGTGTGCCGAAAGTACTTGATTAGTTTATTGACAGAAAAAAAGAAAACATAAATGTTCAAGCCATTTATCATGATTTTCACACTCAGGGCTGATTTTCTATAAGCTATTTAACAATCTCTCGTTCAATTAAACAGCAAATAGCTTGATAAAATTTATATAATATGCATGTAACACAATATTAATGGGAACGATTGTGGCTGCAGAATAGTCACCCATTGCTATTTCAAAAATGGCCATAAAATAAAAGAACATTTTTGTGTTTGTGGTTTGGAATGCAGTGATTCATTTGAATACAATTAGCATACAAATGAAACATTACTAACATCTTAGCTTGTATTTCAGAGCTTCAAAAATGTTGGTATCTGATCAAGGTAAAAACACAGTGTGAGGAGCTTGCCTCACTCTGATGACCTGCCCACACTATCCTGTCCTCCTGCATCACCAGCTCCTCTCCGGTAGGCTTGGTTCTATCAAACAACCCCACATTGACAAACTCAATGTTATCGCCTGTGCCCCTCTGCCAGTTGATGATATCATAATAGGGTGTGGAATCACCCTTCAGGTCAAAGTTCACTTCCTCACCAGCAATGCTGAATGTCAGTTCCTGGAGGTAGTGTTGGAGCTGGAAAAACAATGAATAATATGAAATACTCAAGCAAGATTTACAATACAATAATCAATAAAAATACTTGACAATACCTGCCACGGTTGTATGTTGTTGCTTTGTGCACATGAGTTGTTGAAGAAAGGCCCTTGGCCTGGTTGACAGAGAAGTAGGTTGTGCAGAGAATGGGCAATTGCATATACAGCCTTATAGACATTATAGGCAACTCTTGGACTGGATGTATTCATGTAAGCTGAATGCTGATCCAACAGGGACTCGTGCCCTGAGCAGGGAGGCAACTGGGAACCAGAGGACAGAGAAGGACTGCAACCATACAGAGCCTCCCACAGCTCCTGCACCAGTGGATTATTGGGATACATCTGAGGGTTTATTGTCAGCAGATAGTCACTGAGTCTGGAGATATGACCTTTTCTGATGCCAAACCCAATAGTGCCCCCCAGGTAGGGGTAATACTTTCTCCCTGTAAAGACAGATGCGGTAACCCAAGCCTCGCTAGCCACCCACTGGATTCCAGTAATGTTCTGTGTTATGTAGTCCGTCAAGAAAGGTGCCATCTCCCCCTCGTTTGAAAATAGCACCACCACTTTTGCTGTAGAGCTACGCATTACCTTTACAGATGATGAAAGAGGAAAGAGGTTCACAAGGAAGAGAGAAAAGAAAAAGAAGCAAAAAAAGCAAGTTAAAACTAAGTCTAGTCAACACTAACCCAAAATTGTCTAATTTTACAGACAAAAGCTGATACCATCAAAATCACTTAAAACATGCTATAATCACACAAAAATGATTCACACAGGGGCTTTAATGGGATTGATTTGCCATCAGCGCTTACTATAAGACGTCTTGAGGTAAAATAAAAACTCAGTGTGTGTTTGTGTCAACCTGCACAATTTCCTGAACCCTCTGGCGATTGTAACGCAGAGGGATCATTTCTTGGTATGCTACACACACTTTGGTGCCCTGTAGCTCTCTCAGTAAACCTTGCATAGCGAAGCGCCCGTAGTCAGTGTCCCCTCGCACCAGCCCCACCCAAGTCCAGTTGAAGCGTACCAGCAGCTGGGCGATGGCCTTCACCTAGGATCAGGAAAAAAAAAAAACAAAATAAAAGTAATCTGACATCAAAAGACATTCAAAGTTTTTTTCGTTTTTTTCTAAATATGTATTGGCTGTTGGTTTTGTCTAGCACTGCAAAGTAATCTAATATATCATCATTGTCAGGTGAAAGCTGTGTAAAACCATTAGTATTATTAACTACTTATTATTACATTTTTTTACAATCATTTGCCAAAACTTCTCAAACCAATTGCATATACTCAAAAGCATGGTAGTTCAGAGAAAAACAATTTAACTTGAGTTTAAGAGGCACAAGGTTTTCACAGGACAACACTGGACATCATCATATAAATATATGATGTTTTCAAAAACATCTTTATATTGATGCAGCACTGAAAATGATCAAAACCTTTATAATCTAGAGCCAAACCCTCACCTGATAGTCATCGTTAGGGATTACTCTGAAGAAGTTGGGATATTTTATTCTGTCAGCAAAACATGAACATGTTGAGAAGTAGCTGATCTGGTTTACAAAGGGATAATAAAGAACAGATTAAAGGGTGATATTTTGCAGAGAACACATGTTTTTGGGGGTATTATAACAGAACATAAACATCATAACTAACCATTGGGATTCTGAATGGCTGCAGCATTCTTGATATCACAATGGACTGAGCAGAACCAGAATCCCCGATCACAGCAAGGAGTGGAGAGGCACCTCTACACATGGGAGAGTGGTCCTCGCTCAAACCATTCAACACAGCCAGAGCAGCCCTCTGGCCAGTCAGTGGATGTGCACATGAATCAAAGATTTTGTAGCCAAGAGTGTAATTGGGCAACAGCTCCATATTCTGGTTTATTTCCTCCACTGCCAGCCTCATAGTCTGAGCCCAACGGAAAGCCCTAGGATCAAAGCTGTACCTCAGCAGACACACATAACGCACACACGACACAAACATTGATCACAGCAAAGGTGGAGAAAAGTTCAAATATAAAGGTAAAAGTTAGTAATCTCTCTGCATCTAAGAAATTTTATTTTCTCATCATTTTTTGTAAACAAGATAGGTGTCTTTGGAATACTTTATTTTTCAGGTTCCTAATTATCCAACAGTTTCCACCACCAGGCCAGCTGAACATGCAAAATGTGTATCCAAACATACATACAAATTCAGCATTGATGAATAACATTTCCAAGGATTGATAACTGTCTCACAAATTATGTTTTTGTATGAAAAATGAATAATTTTCTTTCTTATTTTTTTCTTTTCTCTGGTTGGTTTCTTGGAGCACATATAGTAATTTTCAGGAAACATTTAGGAAATGATTTGGAAATGATTTGGGAATTACAGACACCTTTTCTCTCTAGAACTTTCTTTGCTAAAACTTAAATATCTTACTCAAACTCAAAGTGCATGTCAGGTCAAGCCATCAATATATAAAAGAATATCTTATTTGGTGTCAGGTTAAATTATTACTGCATTCTAAAATCTGGTGAATATAATTATAACCTGCATAATCCATTTGATAGAATAAAAATGTCACATGATTATGAGACAAAATCACAAAGCATGCACCTGAATATAGTAAGTTAAATCCAAGCCTATCAAACTCACCCATTGCACTTCACTGGCGGTGGTCTGTAGGTGCAGTTGAGGTCTGGCATCTCCTGTATATAGTGAAGGGGGAAGATCCCTCCAATAACATAGTCACCCTCCGCCACAAAGTCTGGCTCAAAGCTGTTTTGAAGAGTGCACACTCTGGCTGCAGATGGGGATAGAGAGGTGAAGATGGAAATTGGGGCATAAGTTAGAGTGAAGACCCAGACAGAGTAAATCAAGGGAGATAAGGCAAGTGGAGTCATATTGTTAAACATGCCCCAGGTAGAGAGGGAGAGCAGGGAATGAGACAAGTTATATACTATATCTCCTGTAACCCTTACTAACCCAGAAGCCACACCTAATTTTCTAAAGTGGGTTGTTGGGGACTGAATGACAAAGATAAATGATGTAACAGGACCTTTTTTTTACCATACATGAAAAATATGATTATATTTGTAAAAACTAGTACTTCCACTTTTGAAATGTACACTCAGTTGCCAGTTAATTAGGAACACGCAACTAAAATTAATGTAATCTAATACGTATGTTACAACCTTCATGATGGATATAACAATCAGTTCATGCTCAATGGAATGCTTAAATGGTAACACCATTGAGACAGTATTTTTATAGTTCATATAAACAAAAAAACAAACTTAAATGGTTTGTTCTCACACATTTTCATGTGAATCAAAATGACTGTGTTATGTGATAAAGGTGTGCCCAAATACAGATATGTTGTTTGGCAAAGAAGAAATAGTGGCTTTCTTTCAGTCTCTGTCCTCTGCTCCTCTGTTAGTCTATCAGCAGGCCTCAATTAGGAGAGTCACATCCACCTGCTACATAACGCACATTTCCTAATCTGGACATCACTTCTGGAGTGGGGTTTTTCCCCAGAGATAAAGCTGAGCTACTGACCAGGGATGTTCAGAGGGCCCTGTATTTGTATCAGTATCTGTAACTGGATTTGTTGAGGCAGCAAAATTATTTGTAGTCGAATAAAAGTGGAAAGAGGCCTAAAAATCCTGTTTTTGTTTGTTACAATAGGTGTTCATGAATAAACTACCTTACGAAGGAGGTCCCCACACTGGGTCTGGAACTGGAGTCTCCCAGATCATAGACAACTGCGCTGACCACTGAGCTAAAATGCTACTCATTAAAGACAGACCTCTACCTGTTTATACACCCATAACACAGAGACAGCACAACATGTAACCATGTAGGGAAGAACTTCAAAGGTGATTGCTTTGCACTTTTCATTTATTGCCTATTTTTCCACAACCTAACTTTGTGGAAAGGAGAAGGGCAACAACATGTTACAGAAAGTCCCTTGGGAGCACTTTGCATGTCAGTAGCTTGGCTTTATCTCTGGCGAACACACCAACTCCGGGGGTGATGTCCAAATAAGGAAATGTGCGTATATATATATATATATATATATATATATATATATATATATATATATATATATATATATATATATATATATATATATATAAACAGGAGCAATAGTGATAATATATAGTTGCTGCAAATTCATATTTCCATAGTTGTTATGGTATTGGTCAGGGTGTATTCTGTAGAGGAAGTCCTTGAGCCCTGCTATTTCTCCTCGACAGATGGCAATTCCTAGTGTGCCACCCAGGTATGGCATGAAAGCAGGGGTTTGGAGTACATCAACTGAGGTCCAGGCTTCACTAGCCATCCACTGCAGGCCTGTCACATTCTGCCTCACCACCTGTGTGTTGTATATTTTTTTTCAGACTTCCAAGGCATAGTTACAATTAAGTGCTTTGAGTTGAGTTATTCACTCTTTATTATAAGTATGCTATGATAACATATGCAATTTCTCACTTTGATTTTCTTTTCTTAATAGCAGCAGTGAGAAAAAAATAACATAACAAGAATAGCTATGTCTTAACTGAACTGTTGATATTTGCTAGGTTATAATTTGGATAGATGGAAAATACAGAAAACCTGTAAACTTAAAAATCAAAATCAGGTAAACATACAACAGCAAAAATACATCAGGAAATGCCCCCATAACTGCTTTCCTCCCTTCATCCCTGTTTCTTATCTTCATGTAAGGTTACTTAATTTTATATGCAGAGTCATGTGATCTTCTTTTGTGATTTTTGTCATGATATCACACCACCCATCAGGGCATGGACAATAGTTTGGGGGCAGGGCATACAAATGAAATTAGTTGAACAAACACATAATGTCATGATTACATCATTTAAGCATGTTTTCAAATACAGTATGCTCAAACATGAAGAATGTTATGTTATGAAAAGATTTATGAATAGTGTTTTACCTCAGCCACACATTACAGAAAAACCTCTGAACGTAGAGATAAACAAAAAAAAGCAATACAGTAGTATGAGATAAGGTTAAAAATATGATTAGACTCTGATCAGACAGAGCACTTTTCCTAGATGTTGGACATTGCAACATGTTGGGTAATTCCTACAAGATGTTTTAAGAACATACTAATAAAAGTATAGTTGATAAAACAGTAAATCTTGAGGGATGGTATATCAAGCTTTGTTTACACTGCATCAATACGTCATCAATAATCTTAGATATGTATAGAGAGATATTAACCAACATCCCTTAAATCATGATGTTCAGCTTTTATTACCCTGAGTAAACTTCAGGTGAAGCTACATTAAGTGCTTTTGATACTAACATGTTTTGAGAAGCAACTCAATACTATGTGCCTGTAAATAAGGTTATAGGAAAACCTAGTTTTCTGTTGAAACCCCCTCTGTATCTCACTATAGAGAGCACTTTCTTGTGTGACCAATCACGGAAACTCCACTACCACAACCTCTGTCAGTGGACAGACAAATTTCCTGAACTGTACTCCCTTTAAAACACCTTGTGGCCTTAAACATTGCATTCTTCCTTTCTTTCAGATGAGTATCAATTGCATGACGTTGACTGTGGTGAAATATATACTCAGTTCTCAGAGACCCTGGGTTATCTGGCATCGCATGCATACTCAGTCTTGTCAGTAGTCTGGCCCCATGCTGGCACGAAGTCTGGAGTTGGGCTTAAGAGTGTAGGGAGCCTCAAATAGCAACCCCTTAACATGGTTGAGAACCCTGTTGTAGAATATCCTTGGTTGTGTAGTGACCTTCTCAACTCTGAGAATGAATGTGATGAAGGAAAGTGGTGTGGATATTTTGAGCGATGGTCAGCACCTCAGTGGAGAAAAGCGCACACAAGACTTTGGATGTCTTAAAGCTGAAAATGTTTACAGAATCACAAAAGTTGGCCTGATCACCAATGACGAGGCAACAGCCTACAGAGGAGAGGCACTACAGGAAGGAAACCACCAAAAGCATCACTGGATGTATCATTGCCAGGCATAGTAACTGCACCTCATTCCACTGAAAAGCACTGCAGAAGGTTGTGCGGTCAGCCCAGGACATCAGTGTATCAACAGTTGACACTAATGGCAAATATGCACTCATATGTTTTATATTCTTGTTGTTAAGGCCATGAAGGGACTTTCTGCTGGCCTCAAAGAAGTTCCGGCAAGCTGACTCAGGAAGGGGAAGCAGGGCTAGGCTGTTTTCAGCAGGGGATTGAAGTATCTCAGGGCCCTCTTCATGAGTGAGGGTAAAATGGAACATGAAGTTGATTTTAAAAAATTCAACAAAAAAGCAGAAGTAAAATAAAAACTCTCAACAGCCTTATTTAAAATGAACATTGAATTAGTCTCTCTCTCATGTAATGGAGCTTTTTTGAAAGTGAAAGTCAGGCAAACTTTGACTTTGTAAGCTTTCTTTGTATGCTTGGGTCTGTAGTTTTATTTCCTAAACCACCTCAGAAGATAGTATCAGTTAAGGGCATGTATGTTTATTTTTCAAATAGAAATATGTTTTGGTTAATGGCTATGAAACTTAATTTGATTAATTAAAATGGATTGTGGTTTTGATAAAGCACACTGAAAAAAGTGAAACGTCTGTGTCATTTATATAAAGTGCATTTTTACATTGGTCCAATGCAAAATCGTGATTTTTGGTTAAAACCGGTTTTATTCACTTTGGTTAAAAGCAAAGTATGCTTCCTTCAGGTCAAATTAAAATGAATAATTCTACTGAAATAGTATATCTACGTCAAACCAGAGATTTTCATGTCACGTGACCATGTGACGTCACATCAGTTCAATCCCTGTCCAGTCTCGCTGTCCGCCATTACCTCGCTTCGAAGTTCAAGGCTGTCTGTCGTGGAGGAAAACTGTCTTAAACAAGGTAAGAATTCAAAAATGTGTTGTTTTAAGGGCAAAGGTCTATTTCCATGCACATTTATGGTTAGTGGCAGGGTGGACAACTACTTTACAGACTGGTGGTTTCTTTGTATTTTGCGGCCACGTTAACTAACGCTAACGTTAGCTAAACCAGGTACTTTGCAGCGATTTCTCTTCCATGCTTGTTGCTTCCATTGCCCTCGTTTGACTCGTACAGAGTTATTATTATGTCTAATGTTATTTTGTTATGACGTAAGGAAAAATAATGATAGTATGGTGAGGTGCGTTTTTTTTAGTATTGAACAAACTAGGAGAGGAACTGTAGCGGTCTGTGTCCGGACACGTTTATACCGTGCGCGGGCTGGGCTCTCCCACCACACACACACACACACACACACACACACACACACACACACACACACACACACACACACACACACACACACACACACACGCGGACTGAGAGAGCTGGCAGTGGAGTTAAGTGAGATGAAGAAAGTGAAACTCTTGGACGCATTTTATCGAATTTATGGCAAAATGCACGCAACTGTAAGTGTAATCCTTCGGAGTAAAAACATAAAAACTCATTAACACTACTTTTATCCTTTCAAACATAAAAATGATGAGATTACATTAAATATCAGGCAATGAGTACTGATTAAAGAGAAATAATTCATATTCCTTTCTTTATCTGTCAGTACACTGCAATATACCACAATACTAACCACAATACCACAATACAACTAAGGCCAAATTAGTAAATTATTTTGTAGTGACAATTATGGATAATGCTAAGTGTCAACAAAAAACACATGTGAAATTGCACCTTTTCTTTTTTGTTTACAGGTTTGCTGTTTCCTGAAAAAGGTCCCAGTTTTAGCCATATTGCTGAATTTGGTAAGTCCCAAAATCAATAACTGTTAACATTATTTTCATGTATGTTAAATGCAGTACTTTAGAGAATGGCTTTGTCATATGTTGTATGTAAATGTAATTTCAATAATTTCAGTTGAATTTGTAATGTAGTGGAAATTGTTACAGTATAAATATTTAATGTTAGATTCACTTCACATTAGTAGTTTTTACATTTTTTAAATTGTATTATAAGAAACACAAATAACCTCAAATCAAAAGAAATTTCAAGAAGTTACCCACCTAATGTACGCTAATTTAACCAGACAATAACAATAAATACTTAAAATGGTTAATGATGTAGTTTTATATCCTAAAAAAATGGATCTAAAATATTAAAGTTGAAAGAGAATGATTGCAGTTATTGCACAAATAACGAAATTACTGTTTTATGTGTCTACTACAATATAGACCTATTCACCTATTCCAGCTTTTGAATAACTGTAAAGTGTGTGCAGATTTTCATGATGGTATGATCAATTCAAGATTAATGGAGACAAATTGTTATACTTCTAGTAAGTTACAAGTTTAAGTATTTTATGAACTAGTAAAATGAAATGAATATCTCCCTGCTTTTAAAGGTGTTGCTTACTTGCTGAAGAAGTGACTGAAAATAAACAACTGTTTCTATAATTTAAATGTAAATGTGCTAAATTTGGTAAATTGTATTAAGTGGCAAATGGGTAAGGTGGGCCTTGTTTTTCTTTCCTAGTCTTCTGATGAATGTGGAAATGCAAAGACTGCTGTACTTCTGTGTCACGAAGATCAGAGCTTCTTAAGCATTATAAGCTTGAACACAGACATTATGGACGTCGCCATTCCTATCCATGCATCTGTTTCAACTGTCCATGTACCTGCAAGACTTGGAATGCACTTTTGAGCCACTTGTCAAGATGTCATCAGCCATCCTCACAAATTGAAGTGACCACATTTGGAGGAGTTGAAACAGAGGTGGCCTGCACTGTTCACAGTGGATGAGGTAACTTTTTTTAATCAATGGCATAGGTCAGTGGTGGCCTAGTAAATATTATACCCTATCATAAGAAAACTGCTTAAAAAAACGAGCTAAACCAATTCAAAATGCATATCCATGTACTATTTTGTTTTTAAAGATCAATGCTGAATTCTTGAGAATAACAACAGTTCCACTTCAACCACGATTCCTGGCTTCTTTGGACAAGCATCATGCCAAGCTGATTGAAATAATCAGAAAGAAAGGAGGAGCTGTCAGAGAGAAGACCCAGAATACACTGAAAGTTCTTGATCAGGTATGTACTTGCTCAGTACATCAAAATTTGCTCTATATCGCATAAGTAGTAACATTGTAAATAGAAGCAAGTTCATTTTGTGCTAATTTTTCAAAATGAAAATGACACTTTCTTATAATGTCTTGTCTTTTATCAGGTTGTTCAGCAAGAAGAAGCTGAAACAGAACTTAGGCAGTGTACAATGGCAGTGTTTGTCATCAGGGAGGAAGAGGATCATCTCCAACCACCACATGACATCGGGATTGTAATTGATGGTGTGGAAGTCCTTAATGAGCTGCCATCAGTTGCACATGCATGTGCCATGTTATATGGCCTCATCTATGCTCTAAATTTGAGCTATCCAAGTAAGCTCAAATAAACTTTTGAAGCACTGCAGAAAATATTCATGGAGATGGAAACAAAGAGTGTCAAGCTCTAAATACTGGATTGACCAAAGAAAGACATTTGGATACAGCTTGTTCTGTTTTATAACCTGTATTCAAATACATTCCAGAATAATGGAAGGGGACATTGTTAAATGAGTGAAACAGACTTAATTCAAAACTGGCCCTCTGTTTTTGTCTTTTAGTTCTGTCTGTGGCATAAATATTATAGCACTGATATTATCACTGAAAATGTAAATAATGCTGAATGCACTTCACTTCAATTCAGTTGTGTTAGTAATTCTAATGTCTGTAATTGGTTTCTTGGTCTGCATTGGGAGTAGTTGAAATTTTATCAAAGGATAGCCAAGTTTTAACACTGTAGAACCACTGTTTTTATACTTAAAGGCTGTTAGATTACATATCTCAAGTGTTAAAGGAGATATGTACAAACCATTTTTACATGTTAAGACTTGTGTGGTTAAGATTACTGAAACGTTCCATTAGGTTTAAAAAGCGTTTTTTTTCCTCAAGTGTTGATGTGTAAACACATACTGCCTAACTTTACTGGCCGCAGAATACATTTGGGTTTAATTAATTGTTTAGGTTTTTTTTTTTTGCTTTTAGTTCATAAAGGCTGATGCATATTTTAAAAAGACATCACATTAAACATTCAGGTCTTTTGAAGAGAATATTCCTGTCCTTATTTTTAGTAAGTTAAGCAATGTACTGTACTATGATAATGTTTTTAGTTTTATCCAAAGTAAAAAATCTAATTTTAATCTACTTTTTAGCAAATTTGGCTTTTGTTTATGATACATTTTAAGTTATAAAAAGGCTAAAAAATGACTTGCATCAAGTAAATGTTTTTGCTTTTGACTGGATAAATCAGACATTTAAGTTGAGGTAAGTTAATAAAATTGCGTGTAACAAATTAGCGTATTTTAATTAGTTTATTCTTAAGTAAAAATTACACTTAGATGAAATTGTAAATATTAGGTTTTCCAAAGTAAAAAACTTAGGTTGTAACAAAGTAAAAACTTAGGTTGTAACAAAGTAAAAATAAAAGGTTTATGGTCTTATGAAAAGTAATATTTTTACTTTGTGTGAATGTACATTTTTGCATTTTGAGTGATACTAAATTAAAATTTAAGGTTTCAACAAAATTAAAAATATAATTTTACAAAAACTAATATATTTAGATGTAACAAATTAGCGCAATTTTTTTAGTTTGATCCAAAGTAACACTTTTTTCAGTGCAATATAAAGATGGTGCTTAAGTTGGTCACACACTGATAAACACTGTCTGTTCCTTACTACTCTGCAGCCATCCAGGACTGTATAGCAAAATAGCTACTGGTCTGGGTACCCTTGGGCTTGAGGCTGGTAACATCAATATTGTTTCTCTCTGCCAATAAAGACATTACCTAAACTGAATAATAAAAATATACTAGTTTCTCCATTTTACTAGGTGACTATTAAAAGATAACCAATAAGCAATGATTTATTGATTATCACGATGCTTGGACTGGCTTAAGCATGGCTGCAGCAAATACTGGACCATTTTTTATGATCCACCTTTTTGCAAAAGATTTAACAAAATGCTAATAATAGGTTGGCTAGTCCAGTTTACTTACTGTGGGCCATTAAGATGCTATGGATTCATCATATACAGTTATATTTGACCACGAAATGGCATTTTCTGCATTGACACCTTCAGCTTCAATTGGAAGCTGTACATACAAAGAAAAAATAAAAGAAAAGCGATTTGGAAAAACATTTGGATCCCTCTGACCTTCTAGAGAGACAGAAACAGGAGTATTGTACAGAAAGGAAGGGATGGAAGATCTGAATAGTAAATCAATCAAATCAAAAGTGAATTAGACACTGATGCTAAGCATATGCAATGGGGAATGTAAGAATATCACTTTAAAATGTCAACAGATGGCAGTATGACAACCTCATTAATTCAGAACTTTTTGGTCTTTCAAATCCCAACGAAAGTAAGAGTAAATGATCAGGCAAAAAGGTTATAATGATGTAACAGCTTTATTCCTTCTTGTTTCCTTCTGTTTTCTTTCATATAAAGAAAGTTTTTAGCTAAAAAGAAGGTTACTTTTGACATGGGTCAATATGGATATATCATTACTCAAATGAATATAAAATACAGACAGGATCAAAAGTGTTGTTTTATGTCTTGGGAGTGGCTCGACCCATGATTGCTTTCTTTGTGTTTCTCTCTGGTCTTAGCAGGATTATGTAACATTTGGGTCCAAACAGTGCCACCAATAGGCCAAAACTAGAGGCCAGGATGGCAAATACCTCCACTGCATCTGCATATTTACCTGGTGAGTTGACATAGGCAGGGACAAATGCCACCCACACAGCACAGAAGATCAGCATGCTGAAAGTGATGAACTTAGCTTCATTGAAGTTGTCTGGAAGATTCCTTGCCAGAAATGCTAGCAGGAAACTAAGGATAGCCAATAAGCCAATATAGCCTAGTAACACTGCAAAACCAATTGTGGACCCAACTACACACTCATAAACTATTTTGTCATTGTGGTATTGAGTATTTTTATGAGGAGCTGGTGAGGCAGAGACAATCCAAGCAGTGCAGATTGCCACCTGAATGCAAGTGAGAGCCAGAACTGTCCCTCTCTGCTGCACAGCACCAAACCACTTGAGATTGGTTCCACCTCCTGGTTTGGAGTTCTTGAACACAGCTATAACCACCATGGTTTTCACCAGGATGCATGAGACACAAAGCACAAAGCTAATCCCAAATGCTGCATGTCTCAGTTGGCATGTCCATGGTCTGGGACGGCCGATGAACAGCAGTGAACACAGGAAACATAACTTCAACGACACCAAGAGCAGGAAACTCAGTTCTGAATTGTTGGCGCGTACCATGGGTGTGCTGCGATGATAGATGAAGAGCCCCAGGACAAAAGCACAGATAAATGTGCCCAGCAATGAGGCGGTTGTCAAGCAGATACCCAGAGGCTCATGGTAGGAGAGGAACTCAGTTTTCTTAGGAACACAATGGTCACGCTGAGGGTTGGACCAGAAATCCTCTGGACAATTGTTGCACTCCATGGAGTCTAATGAAAATATGGGAGGAATCTCATTTTATTCAGAGTTTTTTTCAACTAGTTGCAGGTGCTAATGCAGCAATAAAGACATGATCCCTCCCGCCTGCTAAGAGTGTTATAGAAATTGGGAACCACTGCCAGGAATGGAACCTGAGTTTCTGCGGCCTGTACTTTTTACTCTACACCAACTGGCACCCACTAGGGGTCATATTCCTAAATACAAATACAAATTAATATTCCACATCAAATAACAATCACAAAAATCAAATGTTAAAATGAATACTAACCCGTTTCATTGCTGATCTTTCCATCAGAACAAGGGATACAATCAAAACAGCACGCAGGCTGCCCCCTCCTTCTGGCCATGCGGGTACCTGGGGGGCAACTCTCACTGCAAACTGACCTGGGTGGCTAAAGGGGATAAGAGTTCTCCTGCTGTTAATCTACACCATTTATTGCTGTTATTGTATGCCATACTGAGGCAGAAACAACAACAAACCGAAGTAACCTGTTTGGAGTCAAAGTTCCAGTAGATTCTGTCTTCATCCAGTGTGAGCTCTTCACCTTTGAAGGTTGACTTTTTAATCACACCCACACTTTGAACTTTTGTTTGTTCATCAGGGAGCCACAGCCAGTTCATGATATCATATATTGGTAAGGCATCACCATTTTCATCAAATGACACTTGATCACCAAATGGTGTGGTGAAGTTGACCTTTTCCAAGTAATACATAAGCTACAAAAGAGAGAGATACATTTAACAAAAGTCTTACAATGTACAATGTTCTTGATTGGGTAGAGGATCTGTGCCGTGTTTGCTGGATTTAGTCATCCTACTGAAAACAGCACAAAAATGTAAAGTGGAATGTTTTGTTTCATCATTTTTTTTTTTTTTTTTTTACCAGAGGATCACGTTCAAAACATACCAAAACATCCCTACTAGTTCTGGGAATAAATATTTTCTTTTATCCCCCTCCCCCTCTTAAAAAAAATAATGTACTGGCTGGTGCACTGATATCAATAGTGCAATTGTTTTTTTTTCATATATTCTACTCTCACAAAAATGCATTCAGTAAGTACCTCAAGGTGTAGCAGTTGTTTTTAAAACATAAACAGGTGGAGTGTAAATTGATATCACACCTGCCATGGCTCCAGTCTTTGTAAAATGCCACAGCTGTGCTTGCTGAAGGGCCCTCTGCCTGGCACACACTGCAGCAGGTCATCAAGGGCATATGCTAGGGCATACACAGCCTTGTAAATATTGTACTCAGGTCTGAGGTTAGACATATCCAAAAACTCAGTCTCCACATTCTCTAAGTCCTCATCTCCAGTGCATAGTGCTCCCTCAGCTTCCACCCAATCTGGTGGAGGTGGTGCAAATCTGCATTGAAATGTGTGTTCCCAAAACTGCCTCACCTGAAATGCATTAAAAATTTATTTAAAAAAATAATAACAGTATATTATTCTTGCAATTTCTCATTGGATTGTAAATTTACACTCTCACCATGCTGTTTTCACTGTTGTGGTATTGGTCAGGACGAATTTTTAACAGGAAATCCCTAAGCCCAGATATGTGTCCATGACGGATAGCTATTCCTAGCGTGCCACCCAGGTATGGCATGAAGTCAGGCGTCTGGAGTCCATCAACTAATGTCCAGGCTTCACTGGCAATCCATTGCAGGCCTGTTACATTCTGCTTCACCACCTGTGCAATGCATATAAAAACATTACTTTTCAGACTTCTGTGAAACTGTTTGTCCACTTTCTACTATGTAATAAATTACAATAAAACTATATAATACCTCTCTAGTATATTCATTTAGTGATAGTGAGAAGCACAGATGTATTACTAAGAGCAAAATCATTCATTTCAATCATAGTTTGTATATTTCAATCTACCATAAAAACAGATCAGTCATAGGAATGGAAGTAAAGCTAAGATAGCATATCGTATTAGTAAATGTAGAACACAGTTACAAAGACTGGATGAGCACAACTGTTACATGATGGCAATTTATGTTAATCCCCTAACCTCTTCCATGAGTTGAATCATGTGCATCTGATGTGCAAACACAATTACCACACGAGCTGTGGACTTTTTCATCATATCCACAATCCTTTTGTATTCCTTTGGGTCATTGCCCCAGGGCAAAACCTTTAAATAGGCCAAACAACCCCCAGCAGACTGGGCCAGGTCAGATTGGAAGGATCGGGCAACATGGAGTCCATAGTCATCATCACTGACCAGCAGACCTACCCAGGTCCAGCTAAAGTGCTTTAGAATTTGAATCATAGCATGCACCTATTTGAATACAAAGAGGAGAGATTAGTGTATAGGCTGGAATATTCTTTTAGGGTAAATTTTCTTATACGTGTCACATGATTTAATCATAGTTCATTAATACCTCTAAGCTTTTTCTCATAAATCTATATATATCAGTTGAATCAAAAAACAAATATTTTACATGCACAAAATATGTGTTTGATTGGAAAACATATTTTCAAGCTCATTATACCTTAATTAAGACATACAGTATTTTGCAGGTCTTATTTCTATAACAGAGTTTCACCTGGAAAGCATCACTTGGGATTGTTCTAAAGAAGGATGGAAACCGTTGTCGATCACTCAGGCAGGAACATGTGGCAAAATAACTCACCTACAGTGTAAAGAAAAATATATACTGGAAATAGTTAATGCAAATCAGTAGAGACTTTTAAAATATTTTACTTGTTTTAAGTATTTATAATCAAATACAGTATGTCAAAAGCAAACATGAAATTCAAGACAGAAACTTACAATGGGCAGTTTGAATAAACCTAGCACATTGGAAGTGGCAATGGAAAATGTTGAGAAGGGATCACCCACAATCCCCAACACTGGAGGGGTTCCAAAACAGGTCTCCTGAAGTGGTAACTGTTCCTCTCGGCCACTGGCCAGTGACAAAGCAGCACTGAACCCAATACCAAGTGTAGCACAGTTGTCGTAAAGACTGTATCCCAGAGTCACATTAGGTAGCAGATCGGAGTTTCTGTTTATCTCATCAATAGCAAAGGCCATAGTCATAGCATGCCTGAACCCTGGAGAGTCAAAGCTAACACACAAAATGTCACTATTAACCACTAAACTGTAACATAGTATTTCTAATAATCGGTATATGTTGTGCGATTTTGAGACTTACCCATGGCAGCTGGGCTGATGTGGCTCTGAGGTGAACATCAGCTCAGGGAAGACAGAGCTATAGTGGACTTCAAACAGCCCACCCAGAATCACATCCCCAACCTTGTGCATCCCATTAAGGTTAAACTGTTTCCTTAATTTACAAGATGAGGAAAGAGAGGAAGACTCAGAAAAGAAAAAATAAGATGACAAAATCAAGATCATGCAGATACACAAGAACAAATATTCTCCCATAGCTGCCCTCCACTCTTCACTCCTGTATCTAATCTTCATGCATGGGTACTTAATTTTATATGGAGGGTTATATCCCTTTTCGTCATTGTTGAATATTTCACACCACCCATTAGGGCATAGGCAGCAGAGGGGGAAGGGCATAACACACCTTTCAAAGTAATTGTGACACAGCAGCAGTATTTTTTTTACAAAAATACCCTAAACCATATTATATATTTTGTACATAACATTTATGTTCAAGGCCTTTCACTTTGAGAATACAGTATAATATAATACAATAATTAGGTTAGGGATATGTTCATGGAATGATAATATTTCAACTTTTCTTAATACCTCACATGTACATAGAGGGTAAAACACTTTCAAATTTCAGTGGAACTGAAAAAATAAGAATTGCAAAGACAATAGTAAACAGTAAAACTATACAACTTTAGCATTCACCATAGATTGTGTGCATCTAGACATGGAAATATAGGCTGATGGAAACAAAAACAAAAAAAAAATTATTACAATACTTTTGTAAGAGATTAAATTCTTATTTTTTGAAAACTGAAACCTCATAGTGACCTGGGTGCTGTTAAATCATTACATTTTTGTTAAGTTATTTTAGGTGAACGGGTCAGGAGGAAAACATCATTTGTAGAGTACATTTTTATCACATCTCAATTTGCAGTAATGATTCAGCAAGTTTAGTAAGCATACAGAGAGAGCTATATTTTATTTATTAGCAAAAGAAAAACATGTCCTCTCCAGGTCAAGAGGGAAATGGCTAGAGGAGGTGAGGGAAAGTAATATAAACTAATATAATAGTAAAAATAATTATCAATTAAATAGATAGTTTTAACCTTGAATAAAGAAATGTGGAACTATCTAGAAGAACTAAGTCAAGGGCAACTTAACTTCTTTTTTTTTAGTTTCAACTAAATATACAATTACTATTTTTTATTAATTTTATTAATCTTTATATGGTTTTTGCAAGGCATTAACAAGTAAAATTATAAATGAGACCCACAAAATGTTATATTTCCAATAACATCCATATATCTTGATACAAAAATGTATTTTAAAATGATGTCTATTGTTGTTGAACTTTTTAAAAGCATTCAACACTGTAAAAAATACTATATTCTTTCTTTTTAAATTGTGGCTCAAATTTAGAATATTGTGATCAATTAATTTCTATTCAGGGGCATTTGCATAAAATAAGTTGAGTTGCAGCAGAAGCCACTCTGGCTATTTCTGTCTACTCAATTTTCAGCATTATAAGACACAATCACCTATTTAGATATTCTGGTCACAAAAGACAGTTAGACAATGAATTATCTTAATTTCCAACCGTCTCCTCAAAATTACGTTCCCACACAACTAAATTGCATTCTCAATTAAGTTTCTTGAAAACGTATTTTGTCCGCGATTACGTTTGTTTGTAACGTATCATGAATACGTTCCTAATCAACATATCTTTGCTCTCCTACAATACTATTTGCTATTTTAATTCGAACAACCTTTCTCTACTTTAACATACATATATTGGTTACAGGCTTATGCGTCTTTCTAAACAAACCTGGATTTGTCCTTTTTCAACGTGCCGGTACTCATTTTAATTAATGGATTGATTTATAATTGCTGTGTATCTTGTATCTCCACTGACATCTGATGATTTGCGCATTATGATCGCATTTTAAGTAACCGCCTGCCATTGCTGTGAAGAATAAAATGAGAGAAAGACATGACGAACTCAAATTTTCTGGCCATTGTTGTCTAATCTCATAAGAAGGGACTGAAAAAAGAAACAGAATTCCCAGTGACGTCATGCGTATTAAGGTCCCACAAAATGGACCCCACCTCCGCCCCCTACAACACCCCCTTTTTTTCATGTTACTTCGTCTTCTTCGTCACTCTTTCAACAGACAGTGGATCGCTCAACGAACCAGGCAGACTAGTGACCCCATGTGTGTCTACATTGAAATGACATCTTCATTCTTGAAAACCCGAGGTTGCAAGTTGGCGGGTTTCAGTCCACCAAAAGAGTAATTCGTAAATTGTTGGCGCGCGTGCAAACACCCACCCCTCCCCCACCACACACACACACACACACACACACATGCACACACACGCACACACACACACAAATATATATATATATGTCTAAAATAAAGCAACATCTTTACGTGTTCTGAACATAGATCATCTAGCAGTGTAATTACTAGTCCGGTTGTTGTATTTGATATATTCAGTAGCTATGTTGTTTTATGAACCTATTTTACAACCCTACTTTACAAAACAGAACAACTGCCATCCCAAAAACGCCATTTATGAGACACTCACTAAACTATCTTGAACAAACCAACATCTTAACTTTTTGTTAACATAGATCATTTAGATGCAGTGTGATTATTAGTCGAGTGTATTAAACGTTTGATATATTCAACAGATAGATCTTTTCATGACCCTATCCTACTACCCAACTCTACAACCAGAAGAACTACAACTGTGGTGCTTATTTGTATCAAGAAGCATGGCAAGGCTCATGGGAATTGCAGTTTTTAAAAAAAATTAGCGTTTTTAATATATTAGGAAGTTGTAAATACTAAACTGAGAGTACATTAGGGAGTTTAAGGGGACAATAAACACATTTATGTAATCAGATTTTAAATATCTAATTCCTTTATGAGTGAAAATCAATTTTAACCATATTTTACCCATATCTGACAGCGTCCCCAATTGCTGACTATATTCACATGATAGCTGAGGCCCAGAGCTCTCTATAACAGTTGGTCCCATGTCCGTACCCCCTTTTGTTGATGAATTATAAGCCTTTAAATATGCACTGAGGTCAAGGTTCAAAGGTCAGTTTTTCAAAGCAGGAGCCATGTAGGATCGTCATACTAACATATGTTATTTTCCAGGTCGAGACCTTTCCAAAAATGTATTTGATGTAGGTCTATGACAAAGTTTTAATGTTCACATTTCATGGACACAAGTTATCCCAGGCCTAGTTTCAGAGAGCACGTGTGTGTGTGTATGTTTGTGCGTGGTGGGGGAGGGGTGGGTGTTTGCGTGCGCGCCAACAATTTACGAATTACTCTTTTGGTGGACTGAAATGCAATGACAGGCGGTTACTTAAAAAGCGGTCATAATGCGCAAATCATCAGATGTCAGTGGAGATACAAGATACACAGCAATTATAAATCAATCCATTAATTAAAATGAGTACCGGCACGTTGAAAAAAGACAAATCCAGGTTTGTTTAGAAAAACGTATAAGCCTGTAACCAATATATGTATGTTAGAGTAGAGAAAGGTTGTTCGAATTTAAAATAGCTAATAGCATTGTAGGAAAGCAAACATATGTTGATTAGGAATGTATTCGTGATACATTACAAACAAACGTAATCGTGGACAAAATACGCTTTCAAGAAACGTAATTGAGAATGCAATTTAGTTGTGTGGGAACATAATTCTGAGAAGACAGGGCTGTAATTTCACTACATTCATATATTCATCCATCCATCAAAGGCCCACTTGTTAGTTGCCCAAACCACCTCAGCTAGCTTCTTTCAACACAAAGGAGCAGTACCTCTACCTCAAGCTCTCTCCCAATGTATGAGTTCCTGACAGGCTGATGTCAGTTGGTGAGAATGGGCTCCAACTTCTCTGTCCCTCTGACCCTCAACACAGTAGCCCCACAGGGATGTGTTCTGAGTCACCTCCTCTACTCTCCGTACACCCATGACTGTGTGGCTACACATAGCTGTAACCTAGTAATTACGTTTATTGGCAACACAACAGTGATTAGCCTGTTCACTGACAATGAAAAGGCTACGATGAAGCCTACAGGGAGAGGTCAGCAACCTGACACAGTGATGCCAGAAGAACAACCTCTCTCTCAATGTTGACATGACCAAGGAACTGATCATTGACTACAGGAAGGAAAGAGCTGGATCACATCAACATGAATGGGTCTGCTGTGGAGAGAGAGTCAGCAGCTTCAAGTTCCACATCACAGATGACCTGACCTGGGACAAGCACACCGGCCATGTGGTGAAAAAGACAGCAACATCTCTTTCACATCAGGTGACTGAAAAAAATGGCATGGAGTCCAGGATTTTACAGGCCTTCTACAAACACACCACCAAAAGCATCCGCACTGGATGTATCACCATCTGGTATGGTAACTGCACTGCACTCCACTGCAAAGTATTGCAGAAACACACACACGAACATCAGCATTTGTACATACACATATACTATATACATATAGATTTTATACTTCTTTAATGAGATGTAAATATAAAGAACTTGAACTTGAACTTGAGCTCTTCACTCTATCTCTAAAGATGTGATGGTCATTCGGTTATTACCCAAATTGCCCCTCTGAGAATTTCCACCGTATTGTTGTGGAGGGCTTAGTATGCCACTGTGACCCTGGGAGCTGTGTTGTTGTGGGCATTAGCCCTTGCTAGGGTCTCCCAAGGCAAATTGGTTCCCGGAGAGGGACCAGACAAATATAGATTCATAGACCTCAATTAAGTGGCATTTATGGAATGCAAGACTTGCCCGGAGGAGGAGACAAGGGTACCCTTCTGAAGCAAGGTCTGGAAGAGGAGCGTGCTTGCGAACATTTGGTGGCAAGGCCTTGGCAATTGGAATGTCACCTGGTAGAGAAGAGGTTGGTGCTAGTGTGGGAGGTGGAGCAGCACAAACTAGATATAGTTAGGTTTCCTTTATGCACAGCATTTTCTCTAGAATTAATCTCCTCTATAGTTGCCCAAGGTGAGAGCCAGGTGTGGGGACACTCATGAGCTACCAGCTGAGTGCTACTGTGTTGGAGAGAGTTGCCTCCTTTCACTGGGAAGTGAGAGGAGGAAGGCTCTGACTTTTTTGTGTATGCACTGGACAGCAGTTCAGACTATTCTTGGATTGTCTGGGTGAGATATTGGATGGGGAATCACCTGGTGACTCCATAGTTCTACTAGGGAACTTCAGTACCCATACACCAATGACTGATTAACCTGGAGGAAGGTGATTATCAGGAATGGTGCAGTTGATCTGAAGCAGAGTGGTGTTTTGTTATTGGACTGTGCTAGTAATTTGACATTATGAACCATTTTTGAGCATAAGGTGGGTTCATAAGTGTACATGGTACAAGATATCATCAGGTCTATGGTCATATGTCTTGGACTCTTCGATGAAGAGAGGAGCAGAGAGGAACAGAACTGTCAACTGATCACTGCTTGGTGATGAGTTGGACCATAGCTGGTAGTCCCAAACATGTAATGAGGAAACAGTGGAAGCTCTGTGTCAGTGGAGTCTTGAATTCCGAACTAATGAGGGGTTGGAAACATGGAATCTGAGTGGACCATATTCAGGATCTGGAAGCGGCTGCTCTGAGTTGCGGGTGTGGGAGGAGGAGTTTGGGGGAAGCCATGGAGAGTGACTTTCAGTTGGCCTCAAAGAAAGCCTGACTGTAGATGGAGTAGTAGAAGAAGCACTTTGAAGAAATCCTGTACCTGACTCGGGAAACCTTTCCCATATACCTGGCAGAAATCTCTGAGGTAGTTTGTGCCGGTCATGAATGAGATGCAAGTATCTCAGGACCCTCTTTGCGAGTGAGAATAAGATGGAGCATGAGATTGACAGGGAAATCAATGTAGCATCAGTGATAATACAGGTGTTGCACCAGACCATTGTGGTGAAGAATGAACTGAGCTGGAAGGCAAATCTCAATTTTTAAGTTTATGTTCACACTGTCACCTATGGCCACGAGCTGTGGTTGCAGTCAGTAAAAAGAAAGGATCTAATGCCTTATCTTAAAAAATAGATAGGTAGCTTCTTCTTATAGTGTCCTTACATAGTTTGAATACTCCTGATAAAACTTAAAATAAATTAGACCTAAAAAAAGAGTGAATATCGGATTAGTCGTATTGACAAAAATACAAATAGATGTGAAGGCAATGGTTTGCTGAAACATTCATCACAACTGTATAAATTAATATGTCAGCAGTGATGTGCTTTCAACTTGTTCTAGTGTCAAAAAAAGACTTTGAGCTTAAATAAATAGAATATATTTTTTTATTTCTGCAACAGTCAAAAAAATAGATTATTATTTTCCATCACTGAGGGTTAGGATTAAGTGCATTTATGACTTATTCATACACAAATATTTTTTTTTTCATATTTCAAATCCAATAGAATGTAAACAGGCAAAAATGAAACAACAATGGAAACTCAGTTTTTAATTAATGTTTATTTATGTCTTATCATTTCTTTTGGCATTATTCATTCCTAAATGAGGTTTTACATGAAAAAGGTTGTTACTTTTTGTCTTTTAATTAGCAGATCACAGTTGGAATTGAATTGATATTTGTGAGAGTTACTTCTTATGTCTTGGTGGTACCCCGACCCATGAGTGCTTTCTTTGTGTTTCTCTCTGGTCTTAGCAGGATTATGTAACATTTGGGTCCAAACAGTGCCACTAAGAGACCAAAACTGGAGGCCAGGATGGCAAATACCTCCACTGCATCTGCATATTTGCCTGGTGAGTTGACATAAGCAGGGACAAATGCCACCCACACAGCACAGAAGATCAGCATGCTGAAAGTGATGAGTTTGGCCTCATTGAAGTTGTCCGGAAGATTCCTTGCTAGAAATGCTAGCAGGAAACTAAGGATTGCCAGAATGCCAATATAACCCAGTAACACTGCAAACCAAACTGTAGACCCAACTACACATTCATAAACTATCTTGTCATTGTGATATTGATTGTTTTTATGAGGAGTTGGTGAGGAAGTTGCAAGCCAAGCAGTGCAGATTGCTGCTTGAATAGATGTAAGAACCAGAACTGTCCCTCTCTGCTGCACAGCACCAAACCACTTCAGACTAGCTCCACCTCCTGGCTTGGAAGCCTTGAACACAGCCACAACCACCATGGTTTTAACCAAGATACATGAGACACACAACACAAAGCTGATCCCAAATGCTGCATGTCTCAACTGGCATGTCCATAGTCTGGGACGGCCGATGAACAGCAGTGAACACAGAAAACATAGTTTAAGTGAGATTAAGAGCAGGAAACTCAGTTCTGAATTGTTGGCGCGTACCATGGGTGTGCTGCGATGATAGATGAAGATCGCCAAGACAAAAGCACAGATAAATGTACCCAGCAATGAGGCTGTTGTCAAACAAATTCCCAGGGGCTCATGGTAGGAAAGAAACTCTGTTTTCTTAGGAACACAGTGGTCACGCTGGGAGCTGGACCAGAAATCCTCTGGACAACTTTTGCACTCCATGGAATCTATGAAAAAGGGAACAATTATCTTTATCACTGCATTTTTTATTTACTATTTTTATAATTTTCTCACAATTTTGCATGGCAAATTTTCCAATTTTTGTGGCCCTTGTCACTATTAACTTCTACTCCCAGCCTTGATAGGGTATAGACAGATGTGCATATTAAACATATTATGTTCATATTATATAACATATAATGTTTGGTTCATGCATATTCCCTCCACACAGGCACCCTGACAAACAACAGTTGTTGCTTGTGCAGCAACAAGGACATTGTCAATCCCAACCGTGAACACTGACAGTTATGTTCGATGGTACATTGATGCCAGGGATTGTATCTAGGATTGTGAAGCAGTGGACATGTGCTTTTTTCCCCACCTGGGAAAATTAAGGGATGTAAATTCATAATCCATGATATATCACATAGCTTTATAAAGGATACCAACCTGTGTCATTGCTGAACTTTCCCTCAGAACAAAGGATGCAGTCAAAACAGCACATAGGCTGCCCTTTCCTTCTGGCCATGCGGGTGCCTGGGGGGCAACTCTCACTGCAAACTGACCTGGGTGGCTAAAGGGGATAAGAGTTTTCCTGCTGTTAATCTACACCATGTATTGCTGTTATTGTATGCCATACTGAGGCAGAAACAACAACAAACTGAAGTAACCTGTTTGGAGTCAAAGTTCCAGTAGATTCTGTCTTCATCCAGTGTGAGCTCTTCACCTTTGAAGGTTGACTTTTTAACCACACCCACACTTTGAACTTTTGTTCGTCCATCAGGGAGCCACAGCCAGTTCATGATATCATATATTGGTAAGGCATCACCATTCTCATCAAATGACACTTGGTCACCAAATGATGTGGTAAAATTGACCTTTTCCAAGTAATACATAAGCTACGGCAGGATGAGAGTGTGACAGGAAGGACTTCATCAGAAAAAAAAGCACTGGCCTTGATTGTACATATGCTTTCAGAGGTTCTGTTTGACAGATTTGCTGGAATTAGTCATGCTACTGTTTAAATAAAGTGTACTAATACATTGATATACAGGGGTTTGTTATTCTTTTCTCTTGCAACTTATACAATTAAAGGTTTGTCTTCTACTTTAAGACAACCAGGAGATCAAAACTAAGCTACTGATGTCATAATTAAAAATGTCTTTGCCCAAACACATTTTATAATGAAAATCTATTACAGTAAGTACAGTAACCCAAAGTGTAGCAGCTGTTTTTAAGACATTAATAGGTTGAATGTAATTTGATATCACACCTGCCATGGCTCCAGTCTTTGCAAAGTGGCACAGCTGTGCTCGCTGAAAGGCCCTCTGCCTGGCACACACTGCAGCATGTCATCAAGGGCATGTGCTAGGGCATACACAGCCTTGTAAATGTTGTACTCAGGTCTGAGGTTGGATACATCCAAAAACTCAGTCTCCACATTCTCTATATCCTCGTCTCCAGTGCATAGTGCTCCTCCATCTTCTACCTTATCTGCTTGAAGTGGTGCGAATCTACACTGAAATGTATGTTCCCAAAACTGCCTCACCTGAAATGTACATAATGTACAACAAAATGTTAACAACAAATAAGAACACAATACAGATCTGATTGCAAGGTTAAATCTCACCATGTTATTTCCATTGCTGTTGTTGTGGTGTAGGTCAGGACGTATTCTTAGTAGGAAATCCCTGAGGCCTGGTATTTCTCCTCTTCGAATGGCAATTCCAAGTGTGCCACCCAGGTACGGCATGAGGTGGGGTGTCTGCAGCACAGCAGCTGCTGTCCAGGCTTCACTAGCGAGCCACTGCAGGCCTGTCACATTCTGCTTTACCACCTGTGTAATGTATTATATTAAATATATATTTTCAGACTTCTGTGTAAAAATACAATAAGACTGCATTTGACTGAAACACTACAAAATATAAAATCAAAACTATAAACCTCATGCCAACATAATTAAATTATTAAGAGATAAGTTATAGATTTAAAGTGGGGTCTACACTCAAATCTATGGCCAGAAACAGCTGAGTTACAGTTAATATTGTTAGATAACATATAGAACAGCTTATTTTTGGATACAGCTCTTGATACCATGAGCTTAAATATTGAATCATTTTGAAGTTTTAGTAAGGATGTTTAGGAATAATTCATAGATGTGTTACACCAGATTTTAGGATTAGGGTTGCAATTCCAAATGAATTAATAAGAACTTTTTCATACAAAGGGACGTTTGTATGTTCATTTGTTTTTACTTTTTAATCAGTCAACATTGTTTAACCTATGATGGAGTCAGGAGAGAGAGATATGAATCCCAACCTCTTCCATTAGTTGAATCATATGGATCTGATGTGCAAACACAATGACCACACGAGCTGTGGATTTCTTCATCACATCCACAATCCTCCTAAGTTCAGCTGGGTTGTCACCCCAGGGTAAAATCTCAGAGTAGGCCAGACAACCTCGACCAGACTCAGCAAGGTCAGATTGAAAGGATCGGGCAACATGGAGTCCATAGTCATCATCACTGACCAGCAGACCTGCCCATGTCCACCTGAAGCGCTTTAGAATCCGAATCATAGCACGCACCTATGTGAATACAGAGAGAATATTCTTTTGGTGAGAATTGACATATTCACATCCTACAATTAAATTACAATTAATTGATGTCATGATGCTGTTTCATCTCATGTAGTTTTATCAGTGGTGCACACATCAAATACAGTACTTTTCTGTACGAGACAAAAGATTAGTTTTGTTGGATGGTGACATATTTTGAAGCTCCCTAACTTCTTGTGAAACATATTTTGCATTTGTTATCTCAATTGCAGAGTTTCACCTGGAAAGCATCACTTGGGATTGTTCTAAAGAAGGAGGGGAACCGTTGCCGATCACTCATGCAGGAACATGTGGCAAAATAACTCACCTACAGTATAAAGAATAACAATAATGCAGACAAGTTATGTGTTACATACAAATGATTTGACCTATTTTAACAATTCATAATTTTAGTATCTAACATGAAACAATCGCTGTTGACCAGGGTTATTGGGTAAAGGGTTATATATCCTATCCTTTACTATCATTTTAAATTACTGTAGGAATTTGTGCACTCAAATATCTTTATGGTATTATGGGGAATTATGAATTATTATTGTGCACAACTCCAACATGAAATTATTTGTCCAGTGACATAACACATATTAGAGTATGTGTAATAATAGGGAATTAGCCCTCCTTGCTGGGCACACAAGAGAGGTCTATTAGAATTATGATTGTTATTAATCGCAATTATGATTTTTCAAGGGTATAGGTCTTTTAAGGTTAAGTGACTGAGATGCAAGCACAACAAAACACAAACAAGTAGTCCACCTTAGTTAAACACACATTTATTACTAATACTATAGCTACAAGTACTAAACATTACAACATTCTACAAACAAGACACAAAAGGAAAAGGGGAATTGATACATAAGGCTATGGCTGGTGAAAGTTCAGAATGCATGATGCTGAGTTATCTATTGTGTAGTTGGAATGGGAAACCTGATAAACAGATGAGATGACTGTTACCTGAGAAGCAGCAAGTCAAATCAACGGTACCACAGCTTAGTTCCAAATTGCTAGTTGAAATTACCAATCATGAAAGCACCAGGGTTTAAGCAAGTTGACAGAGGTTTTGTACGTATACTTGCTTCTTCCCTGGGGTGGCTTCTTGTTGAGAATGGAGTCCGTTGCTGGGGTGAGGAGCTGGAGTCTGGATCTGGTGGTGATGAGTGAGTCGGCCGGTCCGTGCTTGAAAAGTTCCCATTGGAAGAGAGCTCCTGGTTCCTGCTCTCATGCTCTCCTATGCTGGACGCTCAACTCATGACTCCAGATTCAAGAGATGCTCTGAGTCACATCTTCAGACCCGCAAGTTGCAAGCTTCCCACTGGCATGGTGGAAAGCAAGAAGAACCAGCAAGCAGCATCAAACAGCCCAAAGGAGCTGCCTGAAAACAGCTGGATCCAAACACCAGGGCACACAGTGGCGAAAAGCCACTGTCAAAAAAAACCAACCAGCCAGCACGCACGCACAGAACGCCGCGGCACAGAAAGCCGCGGCACAGAACGCACAGAATCTCAGATGAGACCCTGTTTTTAAAGTTTCAGTCTGCCCGCCCAGAAGGTACCTCCTGGCCAATCCCAGGGGTTGCAGAGTTCTGGGGGAGCAAAGTCAGTCCATGGGTTTCACAGTCCCTTGTTCTCCACAATCTGACTGTGAATGGCAGGGGTTCATGCCAGTTCGTCTCTGTGGGTGACGGGTTCTCAGGTGGGGGTAATTTGTCCAGACGGTGCTTTCAACTCACAATGGGGTGTGAATTGGTCTTACTATCTTTCTGGCTCTTGTAGCTTGAAAGATCAAAGATGATTTGGGTCAGAAGTCTGGTCTGGATGGGGGTTCCTTATCTGACCCTTTTGTTTGCAGGAGGTTGTTAAAGATGGTCTGGTTTTGTTGTTTGAGGCTTGTGTTGTCTGTCTTCGAAGCATGCAGGAATATTATCCTACATATCCCCCACTTTGAGCGATATCTTCCTTGAAGGTCATCGGTCACTGGAAGAAATGTGGAGAAGAGCAGACGTAGACAAGCAAGTACCACAAAACCTTCATCATTGACTTGCCCCTTTGGTGCATATGCAAATTGTATGTTGAGAGAAGTTAGAGAAAAGAGTGTGAAAAGATACAGAAGAGAAGGGAGTGACAGAGAAGGAGACCATTAGCCTACCATACATCTCATGGCCTAATATCTATTGGAGCTAATTGTTTTTACCAAGTCGTGCCATTTTGATGTGCTGTGCAGCATGGCAGGGGTTTTTCTCTCAATTAGGTCCAGAAATATTGTTTGACATCTGTTTGGCATTTCTGTGCTCTAAAACATTTTGGTTAGGCGGTGATTCATCTGTCTAACAACCTTACCCTAGCTTTATGTTCTTTTAACTCTCTAATTACTTCTCTGACTGTCAGTATTGCATAATTTGATTTAAAAGGGTTTTCAGTAGTTGTCACCTGCAAATGGAAAAGAGCATATTAAGGCATTTCAGTCCTGAAAGAAGAAGGTCGGTTATTTGTGTCAATTAACTTGATGAAGTTAATACACCCCCACTTTGTAAATGATTAAAATGCGCTATAAAGGTGGATTTAGTCAGTGTGGTATCTGACAGTTGGTGTTTTGGAGTGGGATCCTTGGATGCCGGGTGAGGGGGGCTTTGTCCCCCACTTGGAATTGTTCTGAGTAGGACATTGCTCTTTTGCAGGAACTTCTGTGAGGGGGGAGGTGAAGGAAAGTCTTGACATGAGCCCTTCAGGGTTTTGTTTCTGTCAATTCATGTGCTTAGATCAGGTGTGGGGCAGTCTGCTTGAGGAATTCCATGATCTTATAGATTATGTCCTCTCGCTCATATTCTCCAAGACTGGGTCTCTTTGGACTTGTTTCAATGTCTTGTTCTTGGTTGGAGCTGTAAGAATACTGCCTTTGTCTCTGGGTTGATGCAGGTGGTGATCTTGAAGGCTTATCTTCCTTTTGGGAGGTCCAGCTGTGTTTGCCCCTCTGGTGGCATCTTGGTCTCCAGCCTGAATCGTGTTGTCGCCATGAGTTTGTTTGGAAGGAGTTATCATGGCTGACAAGAGGGCGTCGTCGTCTGTTTTTGTGATGTTTTTGCTTTTCTGGAGGCTGGGCTCCCATAGGCTCTTGGTTGTGTGAGCCATGGCTTGGGATAGTTCTTTGTTTGGATGTCTTCTTTGCTCTGAGCTTCTGCTGGCTGTAGGCTTTGAAGACTAGGTCACGCAGCTGCCGATTTGTCATGGTGTGTGGGCAGGCCATGACACCCAGGTGGTAACGGATTGTGGGGTGCAGATTTTTGAGGAACAGAGCTTTGAAGTTTGGGTCCTCTTCCATGTTCTGTTCATTCTTGGAGCCAAAGTATGTACGGTGGATGCGATGATAATAAGCCTGTGGTGTTTCCTTCCTGCTCTGCTTAATGTCTAAAGCAGCGATGAGGCCTTGTTCATCCTCTGATGGTCCATATTCCACTATTAGTACTTGGCAAAGCAGCTGATAGTCAGCCTTGACACGGCCTGGCTGACGGTCAAGGAAGCTGCGTACTTCAGGGTTAGAAGTGGTCCTGATGAGGTAGAACTTGTCTTCTGTGGCGGCATGTTCTAACCTCTGGAGGAAGAAGTTGATGTCTCGTAGGTAGGCATGGATGTCATAGTCACCAGAGATCCTGGGCACAAAGGGACTGATGTTGCGGGCCACTCTGTCCAGATCTCTTGTGGGTACTCCATGCTGGTGCAGATCTCTCAGGGAGGTGTGTTCTGCAGCGGAAGCTCTGTCATCTGCCTCTGGGGGGTCCCTCTTCAGGGTGGAGGTGATGGTAGCTTCCTGGGGAAGATGCTGTTTCTCTCTCTGGCTGTTGTTTAACCAGTTGTGATGCATCTGATTACCGGTAGGCAACTGGTCTCTGCTGTCTGGTGAGGACCTAGTTGTGTCTAACCAGAAATCACGCCTCACTTCATATGAGTGTTTTAACTCTCTTCTCAAGGAGTCAAGTTCATCTTGGTCAGATTGGTGTCTCACTTGAAAGTCTTTAATTTGGTTTTCAGTCTCTTTCAGTTCTTGTTGAAGGTCAGCTGCCTGTCTTCTGGCAACTGCAAGCTGGCTTTGCAAAGTGGTTATCATGGAATTCTTGTCTTTGGATTCCTGATCAACTTTGCAACTGAGCTGTTTGGCTTGCTGCAGCTTTTCTTTCAAAGTGTCTCTGGTCAAGCTCCCACATGGTCCTTCATGCTGTGAGGCAGTCTGCAGGTCACTGAGGGGCTTTTGCAGGTTTTCACTCCTTGCATTGAGTCTGTTGTCTTCCCTCTGGTTCTGAGGTTCTGGCAGTTGGTTCTGGGCCTCAGCTTCCAGTTGTCCAATGCGTTGTCTGGCTTGGAACAGCTCCTGGTGAAGGTGGGCGTTCTGTTCAGTCAATGTCTCTGTCCTCTGCTCTAGCCGAGCCATCTCCCGTTCATTCTGCCTCAGCTGGGTGATCAGGTGGTGTGCCAGGGTGTTTGCCATCAGTTGAGCTGTGTGGCCGTTCCACTGGTCCATCCCCCGCATCTTTAGGTCGTTGGTCAGGATCTCCCACTGGGTCGGTGTGTTAGGATTGGGAGACATGTTGACTGTAACAGCTTACCACACAGACTAATAGGGGGTGCTTAGTTCAAACTTCACAGCTAAAAGAGCTATACTCTTTAAAATGCTGGTTAAACTGTTCTACCAGGACTGACAACACTCAGTATCTATGTAGAGATTTGGAACTATTTGTGTCTAGTTAACAATTAATTGCACTGGACTGATAGTAACCATATGCTGGGGAAAATTGTTAACTGTAGTTTCACTGCTAGGGGTTGAGCCTTCACAGGCCGTTGCAGTAGTAGGGCTCCTGGCTTCGACACCTCTGAGCTAAGAGGGGTGGGGGTCAGCCAAGAGAGATAAGGAGTGAGATAAGAGACAAAGAGGGAAAGAGAGAGAGAGAGACTGCAAAAGAAACAGCAGTTATCAATTGAATGTCAATCATACAATGACTTGTAGTGTCATTAAAATGTAGACAGTCAAAACCAAATGTCAAAAATTTGAGCTGTTGGTCACCGTTGGTTTTCTTGCTGCTTCAATCAGGGTTGTTTGCTTTTAAGGGACAAGAATCAATCTTGCTGTTGTCTAATTATTTGGCCTTTGTCAATCTAGCTTAATTCAATTCTTCTCTTAAAGTTGAATTAACTATACATGACTTTATTGCTATGGGCTGTGAAACAGAGCAATAAAAAATAAAATTAGACATAGGAAAGTCTACTTTCCTTGCTACAAGATGTGATCTGTTTTACCTTGTTTTAAGCTTGTTTTTAAGGTACTCTCATTGAATGCTTGTATTAGTCCTAGACTATGGGTTACAGCATGCAAATTTCTGAGCAGGGAAAAGTTAGTAATTCTTAGAATCACTACAAACCAGAATTAGCATAAAGGCAAGGTAAATCGCTTGCAAAATTGCTTTATTCTGACTGGAATTCAATAATTCCTCAAAATTAGGCTATGCTCTTCTTTAATCTGTGACTAAAGTAAAATAGCTCTAATTGTCATTACTTCAAAGTGAGGTCTCACTTTTAACAGTTATGGTGAAACTGTGGATGAATAATCACTCTCTGACTCTGTCCTGAGAGGGCACTAACACATTCGGGTCACTGCTGGCCTGTCTGTCTAGACTGCTTAGCTTTATTGACCTCTACTGGGAAACAAGATGGCGTTCAATGCGGCGTTGCCCTGTGCATATGCCAAGCAGAGAACCTGGAAGAGATTTTGAATAGAGGAGTAAAACTCTGGGCTTCTGTTTACCCTAGACTGCAGTTAAGAAATGGCCACGCCACTCTTAAAATTGCTTCATTAATGAAATGAGTCTACACTCATTCGCCAATGAACAAAATGTCACTCCTGATCGCGGCGGATCAGAGGAACTCAAACTCCCAACTAAGGCTAACTTCTAGCCATACAGCATTACACAGCTTCTGCATGTGTTTCTTGCTTTCCTGTCTAGCGTTTTCTCTTCCTGAGGCTAGTACAGAGAGTAACCATTAAATAGCAAAGCTAATGGTCAAAGGGAGCATATAGCTCAGTCTTGTAATGAACTAGAGACTCGTAGTATACATTCAAGCTGGCTAACAAAGAAGGGTCCTGGGACTTAATATACGGGGAATCTCGCCCGAATCTGTCCTCATATACACCTTAACTGACAGACAACCTTATTGTCTGTGAAACATAACAACTGCATTTACTTATCCTCTATGTGTCCTTTTGGACATTGGCTGTTATACAAGGGTCTGCATACCCCTTGTTTGGGATCCTATCCAGGCCTGTGTCTGACTTGACTCTGAGATAACTCTCATTTTATGCAGCAGCACGGTACAATACTTTAAGCAGCAGTACAGCAATAAACATAATGTAACATATGAACCTGATAAAAGTGCTTGTTGTGATTGCAAATCAGTTTAAACCTTGCCCGCATTCTCCACCAAAATAAATGTAGGAATTTGTGCACTCAAATATCTTTATGGTATTATGGGGAATTATGAATTATTATTGTGCACAACTCCAACATGAAATTATTTGTCCAGTGACATAACACATATTAGAGTATGTGTAATAATAGGGAATTAGCCCTCCTTGCTGGGCACACAAGAGAGGTCTATTAGAATTATGATTGTTATTAATCGCAATTATGATTTTTCAAGGGTATAGGTCTTTTAAGGTTAAGTGACTGAGATGCAAGCACAACAAAACACAAACAAGTAGTCCACCTTAGTTAAACACACATTTATTACTAATACTATAGCTACAAGTACTAAACATTACAACATTCTACAAACAAGACACAAAAGGAAAAGGGGAATTGATACATAAGGCTATGGCTGGTGAAAGTTCAGAATGCATGATGCTGAGTTATCTATTGTGTAGTTGGAATGGGAAACCTGATAAACAGATGAGATGACTGTTACCTGAGAAGCAGCAAGTCAAATCAACGGTACCACAGCTTAGTTCCAAATTGCTAGTTGAAATTACCAATCATGAAAGCACCAGGGTTTAAGCAAGTTGACAGAGGTTTTGTACGTATACTTGCTTCTTCCCTGGGGTGGCTTCTTGTTGAGAATGGAGTCCGTTGCTGGGGTGAGGAGCTGGAGTCTGGATCTGGTGGTGATGAGTGAGTCGGCCGGTCCGTGCTTGAAAAGTTCCCATTGGAAGAGAGCTCCTGGTTCCTGCTCTCATGCTCTCCTATGCTGGACGCTCAACTCATGACTCCAGATTCAAGAGATGCTCTGAGTCACATCTTCAGACCCGCAAGTTGCAAGCTTCCCACTGGCATGGTGGAAAGCAAGAAGAACCAGCAAGCAGCATCAAACAGCCCAAAGGAGCTGCCTGAAAACAGCTGGATCCAAACACCAGGGCACACAGTGGCGAAAAGCCACTGTCAAAAAAAACCAACCAGCCAGCACGCACGCACAGAACGCCGCGGCACAGAAAGCCGCGGCACAGAACGCACAGAATCTCAGATGAGACCCTGTTTTTAAAGTTTCAGTCTGCCCGCCCAGAAGGTACCTCCTGGCCAATCCCAGGGGTTGCAGAGTTCTGGGGGAGCAAAGTCAGTCCATGGGTTTCACAGTCCCTTGTTCTCCACAATCTGACTGTGAATGGCAGGGGTTCATGCCAGTTCGTCTCTGTGGGTGACGGGTTCTCAGGTGGGGGTAATTTGTCCAGACGGTGCTTTCAACTCACAATGGGGTGTGAATTGGTCTTACTATCTTTCTGGCTCTTGTAGCTTGAAAGATCAAAGATGATTTGGGTCAGAAGTCTGGTCTGGATGGGGGTTCCTTATCTGACCCTTTTGTTTGCAGGAGGTTGTTAAAGATGGTCTGGTTTTGTTGTTTGAGGCTTGTGTTGTCTGTCTTCGAAGCATGCAGGAATATTATCCTACATTACAGCACATCAAAAGTACAGACCAAAGAAATAAAACTTACAATTGGCAATTTGAATAAACCTATCACATCAGAGGTGGCGATAGAAAATGTCGAAAAAGAATCACCCACAATCCCCAACACTGGAGGGGTCCCAAAACAGGTCTCCTGAAGCAGAAACTGTTCCTCTCGACCACTGGCTAGTGACAAAGCAGCGCTGAATCCAATTACAAGTGTGGCACAGTTGTCATAAAGACTGTATCCCAGAGTCACATTAGGCAGCAGATTGGAGTTTCTGTTGATCTCATCAATAGCAAAGGCCATGGTCATGGCATGCCTGAACCCTGGTGGGTCAAACCTAACAAAAAATGTCACAATCACCACTAAAAAATAATATAAATGATATACCACTCTACACAGATTTATGCTGTCTGCTGCCTGTGTGTGAGACTTACCCTTGACAACTGAGCTGATGGGGCTCTGAGGTAAATGTCAGCTCAGGGAAGACAGAGGTGTAGTGGACTTCAAACAGCCCACCCAGAATCACATCACCAGGCTTGTGCATCCCATTAAGATAAAACTGTCTCCTTAATTTACAAGATGAGAAAAGAGAGGCAGATTCTGACAAGAAACAGGAGTAAGACAACAAAATCAAAATCAGGTAAACATACAACAGCAAAAATACATCAGGAAATGCCCCCATAACTGCTTTCCTCCCTTCACCCCTGTTTCTTATCTTCATGTAAGGTTACTTAATTTTATATGCAGAGTCATGTGATCTTCTTTTGTGATTTTTGTCATGGTATCACACCACCCATCAGGGCATGGACAATAGTTTGGGGGCAGGGCATACAAATGAAATTAGTTGAACAAACACATAATGTCATGATTACATCATTTAAGCATGTTTTCAAATACAGTATGCTCAAACATGAAGAATGTTATGTTATGAAAAGATTTATGAATAGTGTTTTACCTCAGCCACACATTACAGAAAAACCTCTGAACATAGAGATAAACAAAAAAAGCAATACAGTAGTATGAGATAAGGTTAAAAATATGATTAGACTCTGATCAGACAGAGCACTTTTCCTAGATGTTGGACATTGCAACATGTTGGGTAATTCCTATGTTTTGAGAAGCAACTCAATACTATGTGCCTGTAAATAAGGCTATAGGAAAACCTAGTTTTCTGTTGAAACCCCCTCTGTATCTCACTATAGAGAGCACTTTCTTGTGTGACCAATCACGGAAACTCCACTACCACAACCTCTGTCAGTGGACAGACAAATTTCCTGAACTGTACTCCCTTTAAAACACCTTGTGGCCTTAAACATTGCATTCTTCCTTTCTTTCAGATGAGTATCAATTGCATGACGTTGACTGTGGTGAAATATATACTCAGTTCTCAGAGACCCTGGGTTATCTGGCATCGCATGCATACTCAGTCTTGTCAGTAGTCTGGCCCCATGCTGGCACGAAGTCTGGAGTTGGGCTTAAGAGTGTAGGGAGCCTCAAATAGCAACCCCTTAACATGGTTGAGAACCCTGTTGTAGAATATCCTTGGTTGTGTAGTGACCTTCTCAACTCTGAGAATGAATGTGATGAAGGAAAGTGGTGTGGATATTTTGAGCGATGGTCAGCACCTCAGTGGAGAAAAGCGCACACAAGACTTTGGATGTCTTAAAGCTGAAAATGTTTACAGAATCACAAAAGTTGGCCTGATCACCAATGACGAGGCAACAGCCTACAGAGGAGAGGCACTACAGGAAGGAAACCACCAAAAGCATCACTGGATGTATCATTGCCTGGCATAGTAACTGCACCTCATTCCACTGAAAAGCACTGCAGAAGGTTGTGCGGTCAGCCCAGGACATCAGTGTATCAACAGTTGACACTAATGGCAAATATGCACTCATATGTTTTATATTCTTGTTGTTAATGCCCTTATATATTACTATTGCTTTTAATATTTTATTTTTTCCCCTTAATGCTTTGTCAGGGAGTTTGAACCAAAGTTTTTTATTCTCTTATACTTGTCTAATGAGATGTAAATATAAAGAACTTGAACTCAGCTCCTCACTCTATCTCTAAGGGTGTTACACCCTACAGAGGACACTCATTTCAGTTGCTTGTATCCTCATTCCTCTATCAAATTCTTCCAGTGATTACCCAAATTACCCCTTTGAGGATTTCCACCTTACTGTTGTGAAGGGGTTTATGTGTCACTGTGACCCAAAGAAGCTGTGTTGTTGTGGGCATTAGCCCTTGCTAGGGTCTCACAAGGCAAATTGGTCCCCGGTGAGGGACCAGACTAAGAGTGATTCATAGACCTCAATGTAGCGGCATCAGGCCTGGAATGGGAGCTTGCCGGTGAACATCTAGTGCTAGTCATGACTTTGCCATTATCAACCATGTTTGAGCATTAGGTGGCTTTATTCAAATGTACCTGGTACTAGATATCGTCGGTTCTACGGCCATCTGTTGTAGACACTTCAGTCAAGAGAGGAGCAGAACTGTCAACTGATCACCACCTCGTGGTGAGTTGGACCAGGCGGCGGTGGAGTCTGCTGGACAGAACTGGCCCAAACACGTAGAATGAACTGGAAACAGTGGAGGCCCCTTTCAGTGGGGTCTCCAACTGCCATCTCTGGAAGAATTTCTAATGAGGGGTTGGGAACATGGAATCCAAGTGGGCCATATTCAGGATCTGTACTGTGGAGGGGGCTGCTTTGAGTTGCAGATGTAGGGTGAGGAGTTTGGGGGAGGCCATGAAGGGACTTTCTGCTGGCCTCAAAGAAGTTCCAGCAAGCTGACTCAGGAAGGGGAAGCAGGGCTAGGCTGTTTTCAGCAGGGGATTGAAGTATCTCAGGGCCCTCTTCATGAGTGAGGGTAAAATGGAACATGAAGTTGATTTTAAAAAATTCAACAAAAAAAGCAGAAGTAACATAAAAACTCTCAACAGCCTTATTTAAAATGAACATTGAATTAGTCTCTCTCTCTCATGTAATGGAGCTTTTTTGAAAGTGAAAGTCAGGCAAACTTTGACTTTGTAAGCTTTCTTTGTATGCTTGGGTCTGTAGTTTTATTTCTTAAACCACCTCAGAAGATAGTATCAGTTAAGGGCATGTATGTTTATTTTTCAAATAGAAATATGTTTTGGTCAATGGCTATGAAATTTGATTAATTAAAATGGATTGTGGTTTTGATAAAGCAAAATAAAGATGGTGCTTAAGTTGGTCACACACTGATAAACACTGTCTGTTCCTTACTACTCTGCAGCCATCCAGGACTGTATAGCAAAATAGCTACTGGTCTGGGTACCCTTGGGCTTGAGGCTGGTAACATCAATATTGTTTCTCTCTGCCAATAAAGACATTACCTAAACTGAATAATAAAAATATACTAGTTTCTCCATTTTACTAGGTGACTATTAAAAGATAACCAATAAGCAATGATTTATTGATTATCACGATGCTTGGACTGGCTTAAGCATGGCTGCAGCAAATACTGGACCATTTTTTATGATCCACCTTTTTGCAAAAGATTTAACAAAATGCTAATAATAGGTTGGCTAGTCCAGTTTACTTACTGTGGGCCATTAAGATGCTATGGATTCATCATATACAGTTATATTTGACCACGAAATGGCATTTTCTGCATTGACACCTTCAGCTTCAATTGGAAGCTGTACATACAAAGAAAAAATAAAAGAAAAGCGATTTGGAAAAACATTTGGATCCCTCTGACCTTCTAGAGAGACAGAAACAGGAGTATTGTACAGAAAGGAAGGGATGGAAGATCTGAATAGTAAATCAATCAAATCAAAAGTGAATTAGACACTGATGCTAAGCATATGCAATGGGGAATGTAAGAATATCACTTTAAAATGTCAACAGATGGCAGTATGACAACCTCATTAATTCAGATAGTTCAAGAACTTTTTGGTCTTTCAAATCCCAACGAAAGTAAGAGTAAATGATCAGGCAAAAAGGTTATAATGATGTAACAGCTTTATTCCTTCTTGTTTCCTTCTGTTTTCTTTCATATAAAGAAAGTTTTTAGCTAAAAAGAAGGTTACTTTTGACATGGGTCAATATGGATATATCATTACTCAAATGAATATAAAATACAGACAGGATCAAAAGTGTTGTTTTATGTCTTGGGAGTGGCTCGACCCATGATTGCTTTCTTTGTGTTTCTCTCTGGTCTTAGCAGGATTATGTAACATTTGGGTCCAAACAGTGCCACCAATAGGCCAAAACTAGAGGCCAGGATGGCAAATACCTCCACTGCATCTGCATATTTACCTGGTGAGTTGACATAGGCAGGGACAAATGCCACCCACACAGCACAGAAGATCAGCATGCTGAAAGTGATGAACTTAGCTTCATTGAAGTTGTCTGGAAGATTCCTTGCCAGAAATGCTAGCAGGAAACTAAGGATAGCCAATAAGCCAATATAGCCTAGTAACACTGCAAAACCAATTGTGGACCCTACTACACACTCATAAACTATCTTGTCATTGTGGTATTGAGTGTTTTTATGAGGAGCTGGTGAGGAGGAGACAAGCCAAGCAGTGCAAATTGCTCCCTGTATAGATGTAAGAACCAGAACTGTCCCTCTCTGCTGCAGAGCACCAAACCACTTCAAACTGGCTCCACCTCCTGGTTTGGAAGCCTTGAACACAGCCACAACCACCATGGTTTTAACCAGGATGCATGAGACACAAAGAACAAAACTGATCCCAAAGGCTGCATGTCTCAGCTGGCATGTCCATAGTCTGGGGCGGCCGATGAACAGCAGTGAACACAGGAAACATAGTTTAAGTGAGATTAAGAGCAGGAAACTCAGTTCTGAATTGTTGGCGCGTACCATGGGTGTGCTGCGATAATAGATGAAAATCCCCAGGACAACAGCACAGATAGATGTGCCCAACAATGAGGCGGTTGTCAAGCAGATACCCAGAGGCTCATGGTAGGAGAGGAACTCTGTTTTCTTAAGAACACATTGGTCACGCTGAGGGTTGGACCAGAAATCTTCTGGACAACTGGTACACTCCATGGAGTCTGACAAAAAGACAAAAATGTTAAAATAAATATTTTTTATTATGCTCCAGGAAACATAGGGTATTTGGAAAGGAATACCAACCATTTGCAATGTCTTTAAACAAGAAAAACATTTTTTATAAAGGATTGGTATTTTCCTAAATGGCCAGTTTCCTACACTACCCTACCCTACGTTTTTACGTCATGTGTCACATCTAACAATTCACGCTTCTTTTCAACCAAACAAGGCCCTTCAGAGGGAGGGTACAACACACATAGAGGTTAACACTATCAAAATCTTGGAATCCACAGGCTATCTGTCTGATGACGATTTAGCCTCTGGGGGCAAAGGCTAACATTTCGGGGTTCTGGTGAAGCAAGTGACAAGCAGGATAACAGATATCTGGGCCAAGACTTCCTCTTCCAATGTGCCAGTCATTGTTTACAGTCCATTTGGGACCTGAAGTGATCCAGATAACATTTCGGCTAATCTGAATGAAAATAGGTATATGCATATGAATGCCTTTCACTTGCAAGCGCTACCAATTATGTTCATTAAGGCATTTGGCCAATCCAAATGTATAGTTCTGAATGTCAAATTCATAAATAGCATTATTTTATAAAGGATACCAACCTGTTTCATTGCTAATCTTTCCTTCAGAACAAGGTATGCAGTCAAAACAGCAAACAGGTTGCCCTTTCTTTCTGGCCATGCGAGTACCTGGGGGGCAGCTCTCACTGCACACTGACCGGGGTGGCTACAGGGATGATAAGAGTTGTCACAGCTCTAAACCACTGGATGCTGTTATTATCACTTATAACCAGGCACACATGTATAAAATCAATAAGTAGAAGTCACCTGTTTGGATTCAAAGTTCCAGAAAATTCTATCTTCGTGAAGTGTGAGTTCTCGACCTTTGGCTGACTCTTTAACCTCACCCACATTCTGAATCTTTGTTGTTCCATCAGGGAGCCACAGCCAGTTCATGATATCATAGATTGGTAAGGCATCACCATTCTCATCAAATGTCACTTGATCCCCAAATGGTGTTGTGAAGTTTACTTTGTCCAAATAATACACCAGCTTCAAAATGGTGAGATAAATTAAACAAAAGATAAAAAAATGTAACAGACCCCAGCCAAATATTCTAATTGTGCTCAGGTATAGTTATCAATTATTATTTGTTCTATCATTATAAAATATTATTTGTTCTAGCTGCTTGATTTGTAATGTTTAAATTAAGATATAAGAACTTACACTTTCAAAAAATAATACAATTTTTGAGCCACTATGAATTTTAGAATGTTTTGTCTTATTGCTTAATTTCCATTGGTTATTACTAAGATAAAACATAATTGGATTCTCTTTAGAACAAATATTTTTTTCATACTCATTAGATCAGACACCTCAGGTCAATAGCCTGTTTATTGATGTGATAGGAGAATAGCATCTTTTCTACTGATAAACTACAGTGCCAGCTGTATTTTGAAACATAAACAGGTGGAGTGTAAATTGAAATCACACCTGCCACGGCTCCAGTCTTTGTAAAGTGGCACAGCTGTGCCCAATGAAAGGCCCTCTGCCTGGCACACACTGCAGCATGTTATCAAGGGCGTATGCCAGAGCATACACAGCCTTGTACACATTGTATTCTGGCCTTAGGTTTGAAACATCAAACAGCTCACTCTCCACATTATGAAGATCTTCCTGTCCAGAGCACAGTGCTCCTCCAGCCTCCACCCAAGCTGCTGGAGTTGGTGCAAATTTACACTGAAATATGAATTCCCAAAACTGCTTTACCTGAAATGACACACACACACACACACACACACACACACATATATATATATATATATATATATATATATATATATATATATATATATATATATATATATATATATAAACAGGAGCAATAGTGATAATATATAGTTGCTGCAAATTCAGATCAGAAGATTAAACTCTCACAATGCTATTTCCATAGTTGTTATGGTATTGGTCAGGGTGTATTCTGTAGAGGAAGTCCTTGAGCCCTGCTATTTCTCCTCGACGGATGGCAATTCCTAGTGTGCCACCCAGGTATGGCATGAAAGCAGGGGTTTGGAGTACATCAACTGAGGTCCAGGCTTCACTAGCCATCCACTGCAGGCCTGTCACATTCTGCCTCACCACCTGTGTGTTGTATTTTTTTTCAGACTTCCAAGGCATAGTTACAATTAAGTGCTTTGAGTTATTCACTCTTTATTATAAGTATGCTATGATAACATATGCAATTTCTCACTTTGATTTTCTTTTCTTAATAGCAGCAGTGAGAAAAAAATAACATAACAAGAATAGCTATGTCTTAACTGAACTGTTGATATTTGCTAGGTTATAATTTGGATAGATGGAAAATACAGAAAACCTGTAAACTTAAAAAAGAAAAACAGTGTATGTTTAACCAAACCTCCTCCATTAGTTGATAAATGTGGATTTCATGTGCAAACACCATAACCACACGAGCTGTTGATTTCTTCATCACTTCCACAATCCTCCTACGTTCAGCTGGGTCATTGCCCCAAGGCAAAACCTCTGAATAAGCTAGACAACCTCCACCAGACTGGGCCATGTCAGATTGAAACGATCGGGCAACATGCAATCCATAGTCATCATCACTGACAAGAAGGCCAACCCAAGTCCAGCCAAAGTGTTTTAGAACCTGAATCATAGCACGCACCTATTTGGGTAGAGGATATTGTTTCAGTGATTCAGTCACTGATGTAAGATTCACAGTGAAATCAGTTATTTCAGCATTATCATTACAAACTATGTATTTTCATTATTGCTGCAAAAAGCACACATTTCCTCATCTCCCAAACAAAAGATTTGTTTAATTGGGGAAACTTATTTCAAGTTAGTTTCTTGTAAAACTTATATTTGCAACAATTATGTTGTTAATCATCTTACTTGGAAAGCATCACTTGGGATCGTTCTAAAGAAGGATGGAAACCGTTTCCGATCACTCAGGCAGGAACATGTGGCAAAATGACTCACCTGTAAAGGGATATACAGTATGCACACAAGCTGTGTATCACAAGCAAGTCAACAGAGCCATTTGATATAACAAATATATCAAATTTTAAATGTGAAATTAATTTGTAAACAGCGTATAAAAAGCCCAGAAGAAAGTGAAGTTTACCATAGGTAGCCTGAATAAACCTAGCACATTGGAGGTGGCAATAGAAAATGTTGAGTAGGAATCACCCACAATACCCAGGACTGGGGGGGTCCCAGAACAGTTTTCCTGAAGAAACTGCTCCTCTTGACCACTGGCCAGCGCCAAAGCAGCACGAAATCCAATAACAAGTGCGCCACAATTGTCATAAAGACTATATCCCAAAGTCACATTAGGTAGCAGTTTGGAGTTCCTGTTGATCTCTTCAACAGCAAAGACCATTGTCATGGCATGCCTGAAGCCTTGAGTATCAAAGCTAAAACACAAAATGTCTAAAAATAATGTGAAAGTACAAATATACAACCTTCTTATCCAGATTACCGCATTATGAAAATATTAATGTTTACATGTGTATTTAAAATTTGTAGAAATATCTCAATATGTTATTAAGACCCATAATAAATAATATTTTACAATTTCATACTGTATCTCAGCACAGAACTGTCATGTCATTTTCTTAATACCATAATACTCCGCAGACCAGAACAATCTGCAAAGTTTTATGCTGTTTTCTGTATGTGTGTGAGACTTACCCTGTGCAGCTGGGCTGACGTGGCTCTGAAGTGAATGTCCATTGAGGGAAGACTGAAGTGTAGTGGACCTCAATCAGTCCACCCAGAGTAACATCACCAGACTTGTGCAATCCATTGAGATGAAACTGCCTTCGTAATTTACAAGTTGAGGAAACAGAGAAAGACACAGAGGAGAAAAAAGAAGATGAGAAAAAAATCAAGATCAGGTAGACATAAAAGATTAAGAATACGTCAAGAAATGCACCCATAACTGCCCTCCTCCCTTCACGCCTGTTTCTAATCTTGATGCACAGTTACTCAATTTTATATACAGGGCTATGTCATCTTCTTTACGTCCTTTTCGTCATTGTTTAATTTTTCACACCACCCATCAGGGCAGGCCAGTAGTGTGGGCAGGACATAATACACACACTACCATTTCAGTTGTATACAAGAGCAAAGTGTCATAATTTACATAATTATATCCAGTAATGAATGGCTCATATGTGCAAAATCACCAAGTGTTTCAGTTATAAACATACTATATTATAAATATTTTGTAAATTTCTTTAATGTCAAATTCTTTTTTTTTCTGTGTATGAAAATCAAAGACCCTCCCTAGCCACTGTCTGTAAAAGTCAATTGGATATTGAGGTTCATCATGTAATAATGTCATGTGAATTATGTTAAAGGTAATGCAGTTCAATCTATTGAGGTAGGAAGTGATATACAGCCTTTCCTTGTGTAATACAGTATGTAGCCAGCTCTTTGAACAGGTATAATACAAATGATGTGTTTGTGATAAGAAATGATTGATTATAATGTGGTAGGTCCATTTATAAATAACCTTAAAGACAGGGTAGACCTGTAAAACATGTAATAGAGGAAAACCGAGGTGTCTACCATAGCTGTTGCACTAAATATCAGTGTCAATCTAAAAGCATCTAAAAGTTGTGACAGCTGCACTCATTTTGTCAGGATGAGAAGAAAGAAAGAAAAATAGCTGGTCCTCCCATGAGACCTATTGTTCTAGCTCCAGATGGCCTCTTTGTTGTAATATCTTCAAAATGAATGCAAAGTTTATTAAGTTCAATTTTTAAGAATGAGAGCTGACAGAGAGAAATGTTAATAACTTAAAATACTACTGATGATATCATAGATCCCCTGTTCTCTTGGGCCCATGCCTGCTAGACCTGTTATCTGGTATCTTGGCTATTTCCTGCTGATGCACTTTGTTCTCACCATTCATCGGCATAAAAAAAGTTAGTATTAGCATTGCAGGAGAGAGATAGACACACTTTCCAACAAAATGCATGAGCTGCTGTACAGAGCGTGGGGTCACGTAAGGGTAAATCCAACAAACAGTTGGGACACTGGTGAGGGATCATAACCTTGTTGCTGCAGTAATGACTTCTACTGAAGAGTTTAGGCACCTGTATTACGGGGTCTATTCTGAGCATTGACACCACAAACAGTGAATGCCCCTAGACTGACCCCCACATAGTTATATGTTGTTTCACAGATTCATTTTGCCAGACTAACCTAACCAGATGGCAGCTAGTCCTGTTCCCTCTCCTGCTTTGAAAATGCATAAGAAAATATATGTTCTGCAGAGAGTTGTTGTCAGCTTATACTGGGCTCCTCTGTGCTCAAAGAATGAGAGTTGCATTTACAATGTGTAACCTTCCTTTCCTATTCTTCTTTTTCATAAAATATACAGATAACTTTTATCTTTTCCATTTTTATGAAGGATGTGATATTTTCACTTATTGGAATGATGGGTGATATACAAACGTTTCACATTATAATAGTCACATCTATTTAAACTAGCCACAAGCCACAAATCATCTCTGAGTATATCCAAATCAATGTCATGTATTCTCTGAATTTGACTGTCGCTTCCACTAGATGGTAGTAGAGTGAGCCTTTAAATGAGTGCCTGTCATCCTATGTTTCTTTTACTGTTCTTTGTTGATTTACAGTATGAGTGGTACCTTGGATTTGGGAATTAGATGAACACTTGAGCTTGCAAGTGGCAGGTTAGCTCACAAGATCTCAGTGTGTTGCTCAATTCCTTACTCAAAGTACATGAAAAGTGTATACATGTATGTATACACGTTTACATGTATACAGATACACTTACATGTATAGTGTGTGTAAGAGTATATCGAGCACAGTTCACAAATGCTAAATTCAGATTATTTGCAGATTATAGAGCAGCTGAACTTTAAAAGGGAACTCAAAAAATAAAAACTCTTTAAAATTGGGGATATATCTGGTGTTTACAATAATAACTTGTACATGCAGCCTATAGAAGTAAAAGACTTTGACAAGAATTGGCCACTGGATAAGGCCATTCTTTCATGTATAATAAGCTGACGTACAGTAGATGGAGGGAAGCTTTTGTCTGAAAAGCTATATAAACTAGTGAAAACACACCTACGTACACATGCAGACACCTGAGAGATGGAAATCTCAGCTCTCATTACAAGCCTGAGCTTGGCTCTAGGTTTGTTTGAGCTGCCCTCAGCTTTTGCCTTGAACAGTTCTGGGGATGGTCTGAACCAAAGGGCAAGGCATACAGAGCAAAGGACTGGTGCTGGGGTCACCAAGGCTCCATCTGTGAAATGTAAGCTTCAGGGTACTGCTCGTCTACCTGCATTCTCAATGGATGGTGACTACGTTATTGGGGGTGTTTTCTCCATACACTACTACATGCACACAGTGAAGCATAACTACACCAGCATGCCTGAGCCACTAAGGTGCTCAGGGAGGTTAGTAAGAGGGAGAAGTGGAGGATGAAGGGATGAGTGGGGATAGAAATGTTTTTTTTTTAAGATGTGATTACAGTCATGTTGCAAACGTTATTTTGTGGTGTGTAATTTTTTAAAAATGCATTTTTATTTTTCTGATAATAATTGGTAAAATGGGTGTATTTAACAGCTGATGAAATATTTAATTGCATAGATTTTGTTGTCTTTTATTAATCCCTACATTAAATTTCTTGTTAGTGAGTTTAGGAGTTTAAGATGCATTGTAGTTATGTTTCCTGTTGAAACTGTGAATTGTCCTTATCATATGAACATTTCAACAGTGAGTGTCTGTGTGCAGCATTGATTCCCGTGAACTGCGCTTCTCACGCGCAATGGTCTTCGCCATTGAGGAGATCAACAACAGCACAAATCTGCTGCCAGGCATCAGACTCGGTTACCAAATCCACGACTCGTGCGCCTCAGTGCCCGTGGCGGTGCAACTGGCGTTTCAGCTTTCAAATGGCCTTGACCCAGTGTTTTACCCCGGCGACAAGTGCTCGCAATCAGGTATGGTGATGGCTATCGTTGGTGAGTCTGGGTCCACGCCATCCATCGGCATGTCGCGCATCATTGGGTCCTTTAACATTCCTCAAGTAAGCTTTTAGAATTTCTGGCTAAGCTTGTGTTAGACAGCCAAGAACTGATTTTATGGCTATCCCGTTAAAGAATTACACTGTGCTGCTTTCCTTTAGGTGAGCCACTTTGCCACCTGTGCATGCTTGTCCGATAAGCAACAGTACCCGAGTTTCTTTAGAACAATCCCCAGTGACCAGTTCCAGGCTGACGCTCTGGCTAAACTGGTGAAACACTTTGGCTGGACTTGGATAGGTGCTGTCCGGTCGGATTCGGACTATGGAAATAATGGCATGGCGGCTTTCCTGCACGCAGCGCACAAAGAGGGCATATGTGTGGAATACTCTGAATCTTTTTATAGGACCCACCCACACAGCAGGATCCAGCGAGTGGCTGATGTTATCCGCAGGTCCCTACATCTCTGATTCTCGTTGTGTTCACTGACTTTATGCTGACAAAACCACAAAAATGTTTAGCCAAAGATAACAGGAAAAGCATTTAATTATCTTGGAGGCAAATTGGCAATTCATCTTTTTTTTCCCCATTACTGCTCTGAGATTGATTACTTATATTGTTATAATATAGAGTCAGTCAGGCCAATACCATGCATTAACGTATTTCTCATGTGTGTTAACTGTCACTCCAGGTCAACAGCTATGGTTGTTGTGGCATTTGTAGCCTCTGGAGACATGATGATCCTGCTGGAGGAGCTGGCTCGCCAGCCCTTTCCACCTCGCCAGTGGATAGGTGGTGAGTCCTGGATAACAGCCCCAGACATGCTGAAGTTCAGCTTCTGTGCTGGGGCTATTGGATTTGGCATTCAGCAATCTGTCATCCCTGGTCTGAGAGACTTCTTGCTGGATCTCTCCCCCACTGAAGTGGCTGCCTCTCCAGTACTTACTGAGTTTTGGGAGGATGCTTTCAAATGTCAGCTGGGAAAAAGTGAGGAAGTTGTGTGCACTGTTAACATGTTTGTTAATCATATTTAGATTCCTTAGAGGTTGTGTTGTCTTGTTGATTGTTAGTGTTTTCCTGAGTTAAAGCTACATCACTGCTTTTAATTAAATGAGAGAAAAATCTGTCAATAATGAAATATAAATTTGAATTTAAACGGAATAATTTAATCGTACAAGATTATCATTAATATGATCATCTTTTAGGTCTAGAAACATTATTTTGTAGAGACTACACTTTCAGTACTGCACTTGAGCACACAATAAATACAGTTTCACAATAATGCACCGATGTCAACTAAAACGAAGAAAATGTGGACTTCCTCATAATGTGTTAGTTTAATGTGGGTATCTTTTAAACTGAATTATAAAACTATTAAACTATAGTCTGATCACTAAGTCATAACCTGAAATGACATTGATAAGGCAAATACAGAAAAAAATAGCAAAAGAAAATGGCATGTTTGCAAAACTGTGCATTGGAATAAGGAAAAATAAGAATGATTCCCAAGTAGAATAGAATTAAAATGACATTGGTTCTTGTGAGGACAGTCTAGAGTGTAAAAAACAATACTAAACATGAATCATTTATCATATATTTATGTGAACAATAATAATAATCATTGTTGAGGCTTAAAAACACCTGTCTTTCTGTGTGTTCTAGGTGTTGCCACAGATGAGAGTGTGTGTGATGGAACTGAAGACATACAGAAGCTCCAGATTGCATACACTGACACATCTCAGCTCCGAGTCACTAACATGGTGTATAAGGCTGTTTATGCAATAGCACATGCCATTCACAATACAGTGTGTCAAGAAACAAATTCCACAAGTTACTGTGACAAATTCACCAGGATAGAATCCACACAGGTTAGTCAAAATGAATAAGAGAAGGCCCTTGCTCTTACATTTTATCAAATGAAATATAAAATTTATTTTATGTGATTTCTTTCTCTCCAACTCACTGCTTCGTCTAATCCCCTGTTTAACCCAGGTTCTTACTCAGCTGAAGAAAGTCAATTTTTCTCAAAACGGTTATCATGTGTCATTTGATGCCAATGGTGACCCTGTGGCTACATATGAGCTGGTTAACTGGCAGAAAAGTGAGAGTGGCAGCATTGAGATGGTGACAGTAGGGCATTATGATGCGTCACTGCCTGTGGGCCAGGAGTTTCGTATCAACAGGAACCTCACATGGGTGGGGGGTAGCACACAAGTAAGAAGCCTAACAGCAATTATTTATTGTATTAAACTTTGAATTATAACAGATGTGTGCAAAAGTGCATGTCTGTATGAATTTGCATCTATCTGACAGGTACCTCTGTCAGTGTGCAGTGACAGCTGTCTCCCAGGAACCCGTAAAGTGCTGCAGAAAGGAAAACCGATCTGCTGCTATGATTGTATACCTTGTCCTGAGGGAGAGATTAGCAATGCTACAGGTAAAATAAAATGTTTTCTCATACATACAGTATCTATAACATACATGACTTGCTAATAGCCCTTCCTATTTTTTTTTTCTTTTTTCAGATTCCCCTGGTTGTTTCAGTTGCCCTAATGAGTTCTGGCCTAATGCAGAAAGAGATGCTTGTTTCCTCAAGCCTGTAGAGTTTCTTTCCTTTGACGAGGTCCTAGGAATCATCCTGGCTGCATTCTCAGTTGGCGGTGCCTGTCTGGCCATCATAATAGCGGCTGTGTTCTTTCGCCACAGGACATCCCCAATTGTCAGGGCCAACAATTCCGAGCTGAGCTTCCTGTTGCTGTTTTCCCTGACTTTATGTTTCTTATGTTCATTAACTTTTATTGGGGCACCCTCTGAGTGGTCCTGCATGCTGCGCCACACAGCGTTTGGGATCACCTTTGTCCTCTGCATATCTTGCATTCTGGGAAAAACTATAGTGGTTTTAATGGCCTTCAGAGCTACACTCCCAGGTAGTAATGTCATGAAATGGTTTGGTCCCCCACAGCAAAGAATGACTGTAGTGTCTTTCACATTTATTCAAGTTTTAATATGTACTATTTGGTTGGTTCTTAGACCCCCCTTTCCGATGAAAAACCTAACCATATACAAGGAGAGAATCATCCTGGAGTGTGCATTAGGATCAGCTGTTGGGTTCTGGGCTGTGCTTGGGTACATAGGCCTACTGGCTGTCTTTTGCTTTGTGTTAGCTGTCCTAGCACGGAAACTACCTGATAATTTTAATGAAGCCAAGCTTATCACCTTCAGTATGCTGATATTCTGTGCAGTCTGGATTACCTTTATTCCAGCTTATGTCAGCTCTCCTGGAAAGTTCACTGTGGCTGTGGAGATATTTGCCATTCTGGCCTCCAGTTTTGGACTGATACTATGTATATTTGCTCCAAAGTGTTTTGTCATATTGTTTAAGCCAGAGAAGAACACCAAGAAACATTTAATGAACAAAAATCACTCTTAGGACTAGATCTGAGGTTTGCAAGTAATTAAGATGGGAATGTACAGTACATAGCCATATGGTGTACACATGCAACACAGTGATTTAAATATTCACTCTTACTAGTTTTTGTGCATTAATATTTTCTTAATTTGAATATTATTTTGTAAATTCCTATGTAATCTGTTATATGGAATGATTTCTGACAATGCAAATTAATATTCATCATGTGCTGAAACTATAATATGAGCAAATAAATAAAGGTAAAGTTCATAACAAAAAAGCATGGTCTTTCTGTATTTTCTGTCTGAATAATATCAATATAATAATACACAATATAATATGAATAAAAACTATTGAAAAGGGTTAAAAATGAGTTTGATGCGGAATGAGGGAGCTCAGTCATATCACATTGCATACAGTCACAATGTTTGCAAACTCCTGCCATGTATGATGGATTGCAGCAGCTGAGTATTTAAGTTTCAACTGTTCACTTATATGTGATAATCTGGAAATATACAATGTGTATAAAATTACTTTTATAACACTTTAAGTGGGGTGAGATGTAGACTGGAGTATTAACATGATAAAACTTGTGACTTCTCCTTTAATATGTCCAACTATAAAAATATCTAAAGAGCAACTTAAAACCTCCTGAAAATCATGTCTTTGCTAGCCTCCAGTCATTTAAAGGGGATATATTGTGAAAATTTCCGCATCCATATTTGACTTTGCTGGAATGTCTTTGTGTGACTTACAGTTTAAAAAAAAAAAACTAATTTAACTTATATTGGCTCTTCATGCCCCTCAGCCTGAAACAGGCAGTTTTAGCTCCTGTCTCTGACCTGGGGTGGGGATTTAGGAATGCTTTTGGGCAGTGCTGTACACCAAAACTAAGAAGTGTTCAATTTCTAGAAGCACTAAAAAGATGCAACAGCGACATAATTCTATAATCTCATGTTTAACAATTTTTACTGTAATAATTTTCAGTTAACTTTAATGTTATTTTTTTACAGTGTGCACATGTAAACACTAGACAACTGTCTAAAAGAAAGGAAAATATAAATCAAAAATTTTACAGTTCTCAGTACACAGCTACATGTTAGTCCAGGGTACCACTGAAATAAGTAATGCGGGTCACAAAGTAAGCTTTAACACAGCTTCAGGATCTCTACCTGCAGCCACATGAGAAAAAAGTGAACACCCTAGAGTGTAAAAAATATGGACATAGTCACTGTGACCTCACCCATTGGTTTGCAAACTGAGTGTAGCCATTTGACCATCGCCATCTTGGATTTGGCTGTCATCATGTTTGATTTTTGGAGCCAGAAGTGACCATATTTGAACGAGAGGGTGGAACTGAGCACTAGATGCTAGCTTGGATAGCACGGTGCATTTACAATCCATGGTTAACAGCCAGCAAAAACAGGTATCAGTTTTTTTTCCATATGAATTTTACTTAATGTGGTGGAGGGATTTGATTACAGCCATGGCACTGGGGACTGTGTTGTCAGGTCTGATCAAGCAATTCCAAAACCTATATCACACAGTATTTTTGTTCTTGAGGGATGCTCACCGAACTGTACTGAGTAGTGGCTGAGCCTGATTGGCATTGGCACGCTTACTCCAAGCTATGATGACTGGCTTTAGGGATGTGGAACATCATCTCTGTAGTGGTGGCTGCTCCTTCACATTGAAAGGAGCCAGATGAAGTGGCTCTAGCATTGGATTAAGATGCCTCCTGCACACCTCTAGGTGGAGGGCACATCCAACTGGGAGGGGACCATGAGGCAGCATAAACAGGTGAATTGTAAGTTGATATCACATCTGCCATGGCTCCAGTTTTTGCAGACTGCCACAGCTGTGCCTGTTGAAAGGCCCTCTCCCTGGCACACAGCGCATGTCATCAAGGGCATACGCCAGAGCATACACAGCCTTGTAAATAATATACTTGGGCCTAAGGTTAGACACGTCCAAATGTCTGTCTCCACATTCTCTAGACTTTCCAATCCAGCTAATAGTGCATAGAGCTGGAGGTGGCACAAATCTACATTGAAATGTGTACTCCCAAAACTGCGTCACTTGCAGCAAGAAAACAAGGATTAGAAATAATGATGATAATGTGACAAATCAATGCTGATCAGGCAGTGAGGTAAAGAAAAAGCCCATCACTATGTTATTTTCATAGGTATTGTTGTAGGGCATGTCAGGATGTATTTTCAAGAAGAAGTCACTGGCCTGGTATTTCTCCTGAATGAATGGCGATGTCCAGTGTGCCCCCTTAGGTACACCATGAGGTCGGGGTTCTGGAGCGCAGTAGTTGCTGCCCAGGCTTCACTGGCAATCCACCTGTGGCCTGTAACATTCTGCTTCACCACCTGTACAATGCATTATATCAAATGTGTTAGTTCAGACTTCAGCTGGGTGACACTCAATTGTATTTCAATCATCTTGATTTCTGAGTTATTGATGGTGTTCATATCTTATTAATAGTTAAATCTGCAGTTAAAGGAACAGGCTGAAAGACTGACCAATCACAGTACTGCATGTATTCTATTGGTTCCAAATGTTATAATAATGATTATCTAAGCATTACTATGTATATGTAATATAATAAAGCGGCACCTGGTCGTTTTTCAACACTGATAAATAACATGATTACTGGTGGCATAACAGTGAAATCACATATATTAAACATTTGCAGTGTTTAGTTTTTATGTTCCACATTTCTGGAACAAACTTCTTTTTCTTTTCTGTTTGCCACCGCCTTTTATTAAACCTAATTTGAGGCTTAATATCTTACACTGCACTGTAACTGCTATTTCTGTCTTATTCTATTTTAGCCTCTTTTTATTTTCATTTTTCTTTTTTCTTTTTATTTTAATTGTAATTAAATGTCTTTTTACATTGCCTTGTGTTGCTTTTATATTCTGTCTTGATGCCTTTTATGCCGTATGTAAAGTAGTTTGAATTGCCTTGTTGAAATGTGCTACAGAAATAAATGTGCCTTGACTTCCCTTGCCTTATGCATCAATCATCTTTGTGACCTCTATATTAAAAAAATACAAAAAGAAATTAAATCACAATGTTGGACTCCATATGAGTGATCTGTTTAGTTGGAAAAAGGTGTAAACATTTTAACATTTTATATATCATACTGTATTAACTGAAAGGACCAGTGTGTAAGATTCAGGGAGATCTATTGGCAGAAATTAAATATAATATTCATAAATATGTTTTCATCAGTGTATAATCACCTGAAAATGAGAAGTAATGAGCCTTTTATATCTATTTAGGAAGCAAGTCCTCTTCCAGCCTGCCATATTGCACTGCCATGTTATTACATGAATGAATTCATGCTTTTTAATGTTTACAGTTAATTAATGTAATTCCATCATTTTTCATTTTTTTCAGGATTGAAAATCAGAAAATGTCGAACATAATATAATATATATATAACATTCACTAAAATAGAACACATTAAAAGTATTCTATGATAGCAAGTGGGAAAAATAGAATGTGGGAAATTTACAATGGACAGCTTGAATAAATCACACCTGACATGAAAATTGTAAATGTGAAGTAGGAATCACCCAAAATCCCCAAGACTGGCAGGGCTCCCACACAGGTCTCATCTAAAAGAATCTGCTCCTATCGGCCACTGGCCATAGACAAAGCAGCACAAAATCCATTTCCAAGTGAGGCACAGTTGTCATAAAGTTTCTCATCAATAGCAAATGCTAGGGTCTGAGCATGTCTGATCCCTAGAATATCAAAACTGACACACAAAATGTCACTATTAACCACTACAAATATAACATCTGACCTAAGAACTTGGTACAAATACATAAAAATATGCTATGTTACTAATATATTATCTAACAAGACATCTTGCCATCAATTTACACAGATCTGTATTACATATGGGAAAACCTCATATGGTCCATGTGTGTAGAGCTCGTTTTTGGCAGTTTGGCTGATTTGGCTCTGAGTTGAATGTCAGCTTAGGGAAGGACTTAAAACAACCCACCCAGAACCACATTGCCAACTTTCATTAAGATGAAACTGTCTCTGTAACTTACAAGATGAGGAATCAGAGGAAGACATGGGCTCTAAGAGAGAAAAAATCAACACACAAAAGCAGGTGTGTGTCAACAAATGCCCTCATAACTGCTGTCCTCTGTGCACCCTTGTTGTGCAACCTTTTGCACAGTCACTTAATTTTTTCATTAATTTGACCACACCAAGAATGTTAGATTTAAAAGGTTTTATTGAAGTAACGAAGGAGCTGACCTGTTGATGGATGGATTGGGAAACTGACGAAGCAATTAGGAATGGAGGGACGAAGTGGTGGGGGGAAGGAAGGAGCAAGGTGTGAGTGTTGAAGAATGTAGCATGGAGGGTTGAGGGTCGATGGTGGACGTAAGGTTTGTCGGCAAGACGAGGACTACCACGGTGGGAAGGTAGGAGAGAACGGGGGGAAGAAGGTTGGGGCGCTGTCTCTCCGGTCCTTCGCCAGGATGGAGCCCCCTGTTCCTGTGTTAAGACAGAGAGAATGGTTGATGAAAAGAGAGGGTTTAGGGTGGGAGGGACTTGCAACTGAGATGAGGGGAGATGAACGGATGAGGTGTGCTTAAATACTCTGTTGAGTGGAAGTGGGTAGTGTGATTGGCGTGGTCTCAGTTCCTGAACTTTGTTTATATTTCTATAAACTTCATATATACAGGACTACGTCATTCCATTCATCAATCTACATCATTGTATGTATAATCTTTCACACCACCCATTGTGTCAGGTGATTTAGAGACTGGCCATAAGGCCTCAGTGAAGAATTATCTTTAACTTGTTTTTTGTAGAGGCTTATTTCTGTTTATTTAGTGATGGAATAAGTTGTTTTTGCTTTTGTGTACAAATAAGTGCATATAAGGTTTAGACTAGTGTATGGGGCACAAGTATGAATATATATGTGTGGATACAATGTATTTTCTGTGTATAAATTCTGGTTGCCATGCAGGTCGTGTGACCATTTCAAAGTAGCTGATTAGTTCATGTAAAATATCTTTTGCCTTTTATCTCTCCCCTCCTAATCAGATACTGCTTTTAGTGTGATAGCCCTTACAAGTCATGGAATCATGTGGTTTGTAAGTTGTGCCAACAATGGTCCTTTGATGGAAACGTTCACTTTTCCTGACATTTTTTCACTGTTTCACATTTTTCACATGAAATAAATTGATTCTTTTCCATGCTGGAAGGGCCTGATACCACAATGTCATGGACCAATTATCATTTTATTTTCAAGTAACTGTCAGTGGATTAATTGATAAATTAGTTTAACTGACCACTTGTACATGTTTTTGTTCAGATTTCAAATAGGCGAAGCACATTACGTCTTTTCAAAACTTCAGCTGGAAAAAAATACAGAGGTCAGTGACTGAATAATGTTGAGTGATGTTTTGTAAATAGATATACATTCTTATCTGGAGAACACATTTTGGTATGCTGTAGAGTAGACTTTTCAAACCAACAAAATATTTCAATGCACTGCCGTGAATCAGTCATGCAAACTTAAAAATCACATGCATACCAGCTTTATTTTATGATGTCCAGTAGGTGGTAGCAGTATACTAAACTATATTCTGATGTCTCTAGGGATGAATGGCAAACATTTTTCCAAAACATTTTAACTATATTGGGTTTTATTCTATAACATTTTCAAAACACTAAAATTAACTATTTGAATATTAGCTTGGTCAGCATATTTAATTTTCACAGGCTTCAAAAGCAGCTGCTGTTAAAATTAGAATTTTAATTGTTTAATTGACAAATGTTGTCATTATTTTTAAAAATGGGGGAGTGAATGGGTAGAGTGAACACGTACAAGTGCATAATATTAGTTATATCCAGTGATCAATATGAGTATCAACATGATCTTAATTTAATTTTAAGTATTATTTCCTGATAATAATCATATTAGAATACAATTTATGACAGTATTCCAGTTTTAAGACAAGAGATTTACATAAGCCTCATCTTGTCCTCTCTCCTGTGCTGTTGCTTTTCATTGTGATTGGTTGATCTGGTGATGACTCATATGACCGATGAAACGAAGTGAGCGTCACAGTTTTTATATATTCTACTTCATCAGCCTTAAAGAGTTTATTCTTGAGTACCATCCCACACAGTCTTTATGGGTCCAGTATGGCCACTGCATTTAACCTCTTTTCTCTGGTTTCTTTTCTTTTCTTGCTACACCTTCTTTTCTCCCCTGTTTTCTCTGATATCCCTTATTCTACAAATGTAAGGAAAGAACTAAGTTTGGAAGAAGGTGTGGTGGAAGAAGAGACTATGGTGGAGAGGTTGACTGGTGTGGGGATAGAGGGAGTAAGTGGTTTTGGTTCTGGTTTACCTCAGTGTGTCAGACTAGGAGACAGTGAAGCTGTGGCCCTAAAGTCAGAGGGGGATGTTGTGATTGGAGGGTTGTTTCCTCTGCACTATGTTGCCCCTGAGCCAGAGCACAGCTACAATAGCAAACCTCTGCTCACACCTTGCAGTGGGTGAGTTTGAGAATACTGTTGATATCTGATATATTTGCATTTTGATTCGTCTATCTTAGTTCTGCATTTAAAAACTCTCACATTTTTATACAAAAATGAGTAACTTAAATAATTTCCTCTTGCTGTAATTAGATGCCTATGTTACTCCTACACTGTTTACATGTTCTGATTTATATGGTGCTGTGATACAGTATTTTCTGTCTCATGATGATGAATCACATAGAATGTATTATTTCATTTTCTCCAGCTTTGATCACAGAGCCTTCCGCTGGATGATGACCATGGTGTTTGCAGTGCAAGAAATTAATCATAATTCAAGCTTGTTACCCGGCGTTAAACTGGGCTACCTGATCATGGACAGCTGTGACCATGTTCACACTAGCCTGCAAGCTCTTTTCTCTTTAGTCAGTCACTCTACAGCTGTGACAAGTGAGGTGCAGCAAATTACATATACGGAAAAAAAAATTGATATGCCAAAGGATAGGGGTATTGGGCCAGAGGAGGTAAAGGAAGTTCAAAAAATAAGAAAGAAAAGGATGCTGACAATGATGAGCAAGAGAAGTGCTGAAAATAATGGAAATCATATAAAGGAAAATGTAATAGAGGAAAGAAGTAGTACACAATCTGAAACTTTGCCCTCATGTCTGGCTGGTTCACCTATCACTGCTGTGATTGGCCTTGCATCGTCTTCCCCTACGAGAGCTGTAGCTCACACTCTTGGCCCTTTCAATATCCCACTGGTAAGACAAGAATTAAAGGCGGGGTCACACACTGTATTTCATTTCTGCTCTCCATTCTACAAATCACACAACAATGATTTTAAGTTTAATAGTGTTCAATTTTATCTTTTGAACAATTTTATCTCCCTGTAGGTGAGTTATTTTGCCACTTGTACCTGTCTTACTGACAAGCATGTGTACCCTTCATTCTTGAGAACCGTACCGAGTGATCTCTTTCAAGTTAGAGGTCTTGTACAGCTGGTCACCGTCTTGGGCTGGCACTGGGTGGGCACAATAGGGACCACGGTGAGATGAGGACTTCTTTATACCCCAATATTAGTTAAACACACTGACATGATTTACAAAACTCTATCTATATCTATATCTATATCCATATCTATACTATATCTTTCAGGATGACTACAGTCACTATGGCATTCAGGCATTCTCTAATCAGTTTAAACAACAAGGTGGGTGTCTGGCATTTCATCTGACCATCTCCAAATCACCCACAGCAGTTGAGATACAAGAAATGTCAGACAGGCTGCAGAGGTCAACGGCACGGGTAGTGGTGGTCTTTGCCACAGAGAGACAGCTGTTGGAGTTGCTCTCAGAGGTGAGCATGCTTGATCTTAGTTAATGTATTGGGACATGGCAGCATAAAATACAGATATCATGATATTTTTTATTTAATACATGTGGTAATCTGTCTGCTTGTCAACCTTCTCTATTTATGCTTAATTTTTCAGCTGGCTCAGAGGAATGTGACTGGGATACAGTGGGTAGCAAGTGAAGCCTGGGTGACAGCAAGCCTTCTGACCTCACCCCGCTTCCACCCTCTTCTACAGGGCACGCTGGGGTTCTCTTTCCCTGAAGTCCAGATTCCTGGCTTGAAAGAGTTCTTGTTGAATGTCCGCCCCTCTCCTGAACCTGGCATGCAGTTTGTCAACATGTTCTGGGAAGAGCTGTTTGGCTGCAGGCTACAGTTTTTGGGAGACAGATTAAAAGAAGATGCTACTGGTACCCTGGACAAACCTGACTCTCTGTCTGTGTCCCTTGTTATTCCTACTGTGGGGAAAACAAGCACCATCAATCAATCATTTGATGAAAACTATAAAAGTACTGGTGAAAAGCCTGTATGCACTGGTTCAGAGGATCTAAGGTTCACTGATAGCAGTTACACTGATGTTTCTCAAGTCAGAATATCCTATAATGTGTATAAAGCTGTGTATGCCATCGCTCATGCTCTGCACCATTTATTGAGCTGTGACTCAAAAGGAACATGTAAGAAAAATAAATCATTTTCTTCCAAGCAGGTAAGTTAAACATCTATGAAATGTATGTACACGAGTATGCATGTGAATATTGTATTTATTCATAGAGTTTTTATTTTCGCCATTATCCTTAGCTAAACCCTCTACTCTGTTTTTGACTTTCTTTCTTTTCCCTCATATAGTTGCTGCACCATCTGAAGACGGTGAATTTCACGACCCACTTTGAGGAGAAGGTATACTTTGATTCGAACGGAGAGCCGGTCCCTCACTATGACATCATTAACTGGCAGAAGGACAGCAATGATGAAATTAGGTGAAATTTTCCATAAGTGCAACAACTGTCTTTTTAAGAACAAAATTATAGCAACAACTATGCACTAATGACAGAAAGGGAACAGTTTATGAAACAATATTGTTATGTATTATATGACCTGCATGTTTTTGCAATTTGTGATCAATATAAAGAATTTATGTTGTGTTTAGATTCATCAAAGTGGGAAGCTATGATGGTTCAGCTCCTTTAGGACAACAGCTGCAGATGGAGAAAAGCACCATTGTATGGACAAAAGGACAATCACAGGTCAGTCATGTTACATGTCCTCTAAAAATGATATATGATACAAAAAAAATACAATCTGTGTTACATGCTTTAAATTCATTTTATTTTTCATCCTTCACTTTTATCTTGTCCTTTGTCCAGGTGCCAGTGTCTCAATGTAGTGTACCTTGCCCCCCTGGCAGCAGGCAGGCCAGACGTCCAGGACAGCCCCACTGCTGTTTTGACTGTTTACCCTGTGCTGATGGAGAGATCAGCAATCAGACTGGTAGTCCATACACATTTTGTGTATTCATTTATATTTCAAATCATGTAAGCAACACAGAGCCATCAAAACCACTGAAATATAGCACAATTGTCAACTACTTTATGTTCAGTGAGAGATTTGTATGTTTTTACAGTGTTTGTCTACTTTGTGTTTCCTCAAAGGTTCCACTGAGTGCACAAAATGTCCTGAGTACTACTGGTCAGACAAAGACAATGTTAAATGCATTGCTGGGGTAGAAGAATTCCTGTCTTTCTACGACACCATGGGTATCATACTGGTGGCACTCACAGTGTTGGGTGTCATCCTGACAATGATCATCACCACTGTCTTTCACCGTTTCCGCTCCACACCCATCGTCAAGGCCAACAACTCAGAAATAAGTTTCTTGCTTCTCATGTCACTCAAGCTCTGCTTCTTGTGTTCCCTGGCGTTCATTGGTCAGCCGTCTGTGTGGACATGTAGGCTCCGGCAGGCAGCCTTTGGTATCAGCTTTGTCCTATGTCTGTCCTGCCTTCTCGTTAAGACCATTGTGGTTCTCTCAGCCTTTCGAGCTAATGCACCTGGTTCCAGGGCTCTTAAGCTGTTTGGTCCAACCCAACAGAGAACTCTGATCCTTTGCACTACAGCTCCTCAGGTGGGAAACCTCTGTATTCATTTTAACCTCAATTTGTGGTCACAAAGAATCACCTAATGAAATTTATAAAAAATAATTTTGTACACCTTTTGTCAGCAATCAGAGCATGCTCCTTTATTAACCCCTAGGTTTGTCTCTGTACTGGTTGGCTGTTGGGCGCGCCTCCATTCCCATTCAGGAACCCAAACTACCAAGCCTCAACTGGAAAAGTAAGTTACATGCTTTGATGGCCAAAGTGTCTTTTTTGATTCCATCACTGGGAGTCGCCTACACATAGGTGCTTTGATGTTTATTCTTGAAATCTGATTGATATTATTTGGCATAATATACTGTAGATTGTTGTGGAGTGTAAGGAACCATGGCCTCCTGGATTTTACTTGGTCCTGGGCTACATTGGTCTACTGGCCTTCCTCTGCCTCCTCCTGGCTTTCCTGGGACGCAAGCTGCCTGATACATTCAATGAGGCAAAGCTCATCACCTTCAGTATGCTGATCTTCTGGGCTGTGTGGATATCTTTCATTCCAGCTTATGTCAGCTCTCCTGGGAAGTTCACTGTGGCTGTGGAAATATTTGCGATTTTAGCCTCTAGTTTTGGACTTTTACTGTGCATTTTTGTTCCCAAATGTTACATAATTTTACTGCAGCCTGAGAGAAACATTAAGAAAGGCATAACTGGGAAATATCCCAGATAAATTTAACATAGTGCATGAATTGAACAGAGTCACATATTTGATGTTTGAAATTAATTTTCATAGTTAAATTAAAAACAAAAAGTTTGCATATTAATAAAAAGCCACATGAACATGTTGATATTTGCACATTTTACTTTGATGCCAAAATAAATAAATTCAATTAAGTAAATAAATACAACTGGGATTTGTGGATACTTTTACTACTTCACTGTACAATTTCTCTTCGCTCTATCACTTCCATTTACCCTTTAAATCTTAATTTCTTTTACTGGATTTCTAATGACTACAGGCTACTATACTATAGTGTTACAAGCTATAGTGTCTGTAATATTGTCTTCTAGAAGGCTTTGTCCAAAAAATTTGAGAACCTGAGACATCTCAAGCTCTAAGCTTCCCCTTTGTGATCTCATACAAGACACTGCATAATTGTCTTGGTCATTACTGGATAGTGAGCAGTGAAGAGGCAGACAGGAAATAAGGGGAGAAAGAGAGTGATGGGCATGACATGCAACAAGTGTTCCTGGCTGGGATCAAGCCAGGGACATTGCAGTTATGTGGCATGCACAATAACCATTCGACCACCAGCATGCTCCCTTTTTTCTGGAACTCTCTGAGTCACCTCTGGACTGTAAGTGTCACAACTGGAGGCCTCAGAGCGCGACACAAAGATGCAAGTAGTTGTGAAAATTGGAAGCCTGATGAGCCTGGTATTATCATTACCGATGCATGTGTGAGTAACTTCAGCCTTGGCACGCTTAATACCTTGTCCTCCAACCCAATAAATAAGAAATGAAATCAGTGAGTGAAAAACATGATGTACTTTTTTTTTTTTTTATCAAGGGCAATGCCCTTATTATATTGACACATCTTAATGGTGTATGCATGACTGGTGTGGAAGCCAGTCACTACCTTTACCACCCATTGCTCCATGGGAATCAATTATTGCAATGCCCCTTTAAGGCTTTTAACCTAGCAAAACAAGAAGATACCAAATCAATTCTGCCTTCATTACATTGGCTTGCTGTAGTTTTTAGAACTGATTTTCAGGGTTTTTTTTATTGGTTTATAAAGTCTTAAATGACTTAGGTCTGATCCATTTACCAAACTTCTTAGGTCCTGAAATACCAAGCTGCATTCACAAAAAATATTGGAGATGCAGTTCTTTTCATCTATGCACCTAAAGTGCAGAACAGTCTACCAGTACACATCAAACAGGCAACCTCAGTAGTGCCTTTTAAAAACTAGCTAAAAATGTTTGCATCCATTTTTAAATAGCTTTTCAAATGTTTTTAATTCAATAATGTGATAATCAAGTTTTTAGCTTGTTTTCATTATAATTCAGGAATTCTTTATTGTTTTTATTTTTTCTCTTGATGTTTATATTATTATATCACACACGTTGAACTGCTTACATTGTACAGGTTATGCTATATTTACATTTTGATTGACTGATTGTATTTTAAATAAACATGTTTCACTTGAATCTGGCATGTATATCATTCACTTGCTGCCCATCTGTACTAATGCCTACTGAAGAATGAGCATTAACAGCTAATTAAGATTCCGTAATGCTCATTTTAGTCCACAGTGCCACAGTTTTTTCATACCCATTCCTCATGCCTGACCCTCCCCTTACATTTCACTAGACACAATTTATTTTAAGTTCCCTCAGGAAAAAAGCCTGAACATGTTACATTTTAATAGCACAGGGTATGAAATCAGTAATTAATACTGATTACAAACTGTAAGCTAATAATTATTATTGAATTAGTACTGATTTTTCTGTCAAGTGTGTAAAACTCTAAGCTCATTAACTTCTGATGGAGCTCATGGGTGTAGCAGGGTAGAAGATTAGCAGAAAGTCTTTTACCAACAAACTCAGCCTCAGAGTCTTCAAAGAATATTCAACACTTCACATCTTTATTTATTTAAAATATGTATTAGTACATTAGAATGATAAGGTCCTTGTATATATACTTTATATATATATATATATTTATTTCCTTTACCGCTGCACTACATTTGTAATGCTGCAATATCAGTTGTATACAACTTGCACTGTCTAGTCTATACAAATGTGAACTAAATCACATTTAATTTAACATTAAAACATTTATCTTTAAACATTAAACATTGAATAGGAATGCAAGGCGTATCACTTCTTTTCTTTTCCCATCAGATGCTGTTTTGTATTCTTCTCAGGCTTCAGTAAAATAATGTAACACTTTGGAGCAAACAGACAAAACAACAAGCCAAAGCTGGAGGCCAGAATGGCAAATGACTCCACTGCATCTGCATAATTTCCAGGAGAGCTGATATAAGCAGGGATGAATGCCAGCCACACAGCACAGAAGATCAGCATGCTGAAAGTGATAAACTTGGCCTCATTGAAGTTCCCTGGCAACTTTCGGGCTAGAAAGGCCAGAATGAAGCACAGACAGGCCTGCAGACCAATATATCCCAGAACACACCAAAATGCAAGGCTAGAGCCCACACTACACTCCAGTATGATTTTTGAACGTTCATATTGTGTATTTTGGGATGGATAAGGGGGAGCATCAATGAGCCAGGCAGCACAAATAATTACTTGAATCAGAGTGCAACTAAAGATAATGACCCTCTGCTGATTGGGCCCCAGCCACCTCATAATGTTGTTTCCTGGCCTGGTGGCAGTGAAAGCAGCCAACACCACCAGAGTCTTCCCCAGTATGCAGGAGATGCAAAGTGAAAATGTGATGCTGAAGGCTGTGTGGCGCAGCATGCAAGACCAAGCTGTTGGCTCTCCGATGAACACAAGAGAACACAGGAAACACAGAGTCAGCGCAAACAGGATGAAGAAGCTGAGTTCAGAGTTATTAACACGGACTATAGCTGTGTTTCTGTGATGGAAGAAGACTGCAAGGACAGCTATAGTGAGACAGGCACCCAAAACAGAGATCACTGTGAGGGCTATACCCAAGGAATCATAGGCTAAGAACTCCACTTTCTTTGGGATGCAGGCTGTTCTGTGTTTGTTTGACCAGAAGTCCTCAGGACAAAATGTGCACTCTATGGAATCTAAAGAGTAAGAAATAAAGAAAAATAAAAAGGAATAGTTTATTTAAAATAAATCTATATTCAAATATCACCTGATTGCAATAAAATATATTAGATATTAATTGTTATCTTTATTGCTTGGTTGTAAGCTCACTTGTCTGATAGCTAATTTTGCCACTGTCACATGGTACACAGTCAAAGCAGCAGACAGGCTCCCCACGACGGACAGCCTTCCGTGACCCTGGAAGACAGCTGGCACTGCATATAGACACTGGCACCTAAAGAGCACACAGACAATAGTGTCTTTCAGCTCTGCAGTGTCAAATTAGGGTGCTGAAATGATTAATCTTTTCCTTGATTAGTCTGTCAACAGGAAAAAAATCCCAAAACATCATTTTTCAAGCCATTTATCGTGAAAAACATCAATATTTCCAAGTTCCAGCTTCTTAAGTGTGAAGATTTGCTGCTTTTTCTGTTTAAAATCTTTGTGAATTCAATGTCAGCATTTTGGACGTAATAAGCTTTTCATCCTAAGAAGTTGTGACGGGCATTTTTCCTATTTTCTGACATTTTACTGACAAAACAAAAAAAGTTCTTGATTAATCAAAAGTAAAAGTAATAATTGTTGTGGCCTATCCATATTTCTGAACTCTTTTGTCAAAAAACACAGCCAGCAACAAAATGGCAGAAAACCTGAGATTTTCACACTGGATTAAGGTACTTTTTTCTTTTAAGGTACTTTTTGTTTTCTTAAGATATTTTGTAATCTGTCACTCAATTTACAAGTTTGGTAAAATGGGCTGTGGCTCCAGAATATTCAGCCATTGCTGTCAAAAAATAGCCATAACATGAACAAATGGTTTTTTGTGTCTGTGGTTTGGAATGCAGTGCTTAATTTGAATGCATTCGGTATACAAAGGAAACATTACACCTTAACTTGTATTTTACAATAATTCAGCCATAGCAAATATAAGGACACATGATGAGCATTTGCAAATCTAATATAAATGTGAACAAACTCATACCTGATCCAACTTGTCCTGTCAACCTGACTTACCTCCACCTCAACCTACAGAACTTCAACAGGTGGCATCTGATGAAGGTAAAAACACAGTGTGAGCAGCTTGCCTCACTCTGATGACCTGCCCACATTATCCTGTCCTCCTGGATCACCAGCTCCTCTCCGGCAGGCTTGGTTCCATCAAATAACCCCACGTTGACAAACTCAATGTTACCGCCTGTGCCCCTCTGCCAGTTGATGACATCATAATAGGGTATGGAGTCGCCCTTCAAGTCAAAGTTCACCTCCTCCCCAGCGATGTTAAATGTCAGTTCCTGGAGGTAGTGTTGGAGCTTGAAAAACAATAAATGATATGAAATACTCAAGCAAGATTTACAGTGCCATAATCAGTAAGAATACTAGACAATACCTGCCAGGGTTGTATGTTGTTGCTTTGTGCACATGAGTTGTTGAGGAAGGGCCCTTGGTCTGGTTGACAGAGAAGTAGGTTGTGCAGGGAATGAGCAATTGCATATACAGCTTTATAGACATTATAGGCAACTCTTGGACTGGATGTATTCATGTAAGCTGAATGCTGATCCAACAGGGACTCCTGCCCCGAGCAGGGAGGCAACTGGGAACCAGAGGATAAAGAAGTACTGCAACCATACAGAGCCTCCCACAGCTCCTGCACCAGTGGATTATTGGGATACATCTGAGGGTTTACTGTCAGCAGGTAGTCACTGAGTCTGGAGATATGACCTTTTCGGATGCCAAACCCAATAGTGCCCCCCAGGTAGGGGTAATACTCACTCCCTGTAAAGACAGATGCTGTGACCCAGGCCTCGCTAGCCACCCACTGGATTCCTGTAATGTTCTGTGTCATGTAGTCCCTCAAGAAAGGTGTCATCTCTCCCTCAGCTGAAAATACCACCACCACCTTTGCTGTAGAGCTACGCATTACCTTTACAGATGATGAAAGAGGAAAGAGGTTCACAAGAAAAAGAAAAAAGAAAAAGAAGCAAAAGAAAGCAGGTTAAAACTAAGTCTAGCCAACCCTAACCCAAGATTGTCTCATTCTACAGACAAAAGCTTATAATATAAGTAATGTAAAAAATGCTATAATCACAGAAATATTATTCATGCAAGGGCTTTAATGGGATTGATTTGTCATCAGCACCTACTATAAGAGAAATAAAAACATTCATTTTCTATAAAATTCAAATTCATTGTTCATGGTTGTATCTACCTGCATGATCTCCAGAGCCCTCTGGCGATTGTAGAGCAGAGGGATCATTTCTCGGTATGCAACACACACTTTGGTTCCCTGTAACTCTCTTAGTAAACCCTGCACAGCAAAGCGCCCATATTCATGGTCCCCTCGCACCAGCCCCACCCAAGTCCAGTTGAAGCGTACCAGCAGCTGGGCAATGGCCTTCACCTAGGATCAGGAAAAAAGTGCCAATTTTATTTTGTCATAACTCAGATATATTTAGAAAAACAAAACAAAGTAAACTGACATCAGAGAAATCAATAAAGCTGCAATGTAATCTAACATATCATCCACTCAATTTGAGTTTAGGAAGAACAAGGTTTTCATAGGACAACACCGGACCACATACTATAGAAACCACTTTATATGTAAAACCAAACCCTCACCTGATAGTCATCATTAGGGATTACCCTGAAGAAGGTGGGATATTTTATTCTGTCAGTTAAACATGCACACGATGAGAAGTAGCTGATCTGAGTAAAAAAGGGTTAATATAAAACAGATTATGGGTAATATTTTGCAGAGAACACATGTTTTTGGGCTATTATAACAGAACATAATCACCATAACTAACCATTGGGATTCTGAATGGCTGCAGGATTCTTGATACCACAATGGATTGAGCAGAACCAGATTCCCCGATCACAGCGAGGAGTGGAGAGGCACCACTGCACATGGGAGAGTGGTCCTCACTCAAACCGTTCAACACAGCCAGAGCAGCCCTCTGGCCAGTCAGTGGATATGCACATGAATCAAAGATTTTGTAGCCAAGGGTGTAATTAGGCAACAGCTCCATATTCTGATTTATTTCCTCCACTGCCAGCCTCATTGTCTGAGCCCAGCGGAAAGCCCTAGGATCAAAACTGTACCTCAGCAGACACACATATGTACACACCACACACACATTGATCACAGCAAAGGTGGAGAAAAGGTAAAAGTTAAAGGTAAAAGTTAATAATGTTTCTGCATCTAAGTGCCTACATTTTTTTTGGCAAGATATGTGTCTTTAGTAACACTTTATTTTTCAGGTTCCTAATTGTCTGATATTTCCAACAGCCTTCCGTCGGAACATCAGTACATGCAAAATATAATATTTGTATATAAACAAACATACAAATTCAACATAGATAAATAAAGTCTCCAATGATTGATAAATTATGTTTGTTATATGAACAATGAAAAATAATTTTCTTTCTACATTTTCTTTTCTTTGGAGCACTTATAGTTATTTTCAGGAAATTTTTTGGAAATTATTCAGAAATTAAACTTTCTTTGCTAAAACTCAAAGTGCAGGTCAGGTCAAGCCATCAATGTATATAAAAATATTTTATTTGTTGTCAGATTAAATTATTACTGCATTCTAAGATCTGGTAAACATAGATATGACCTGCATAATTCATTTGACAGAAAAAAAAAATATTCATAGAATAAGTTCACAACATGTTTTTGAGAAAAAATCACACAGCATCCAACAGAATATAGTAAGTTAAATACCCTCAATCTGATTTCCAATCCAAGCCTATTAAACTCACCCATTACACTTCACTGGTGGTGGTCTGTAGGTGTAGTTGAGGTCTGGCATCTCCTGGTTATAGTGAAGAGGGAAGATTCCCCCGATAACATAGTCACCCTCTGCCACGAAGCCTGGCTCAAAGCTGTTTTGAAGAATACACACTTTGGCTGCAGATGGGGATAGAGAGGTGAATATGGAAATGGGGGCATAAGTTAATGTGAGGACCCAGACAGAGTAAATCAGGGAAAATAAGGCAAGTGGAGTCATATTGTTAAACACCCTCCAAATGGAGAGAGTGCAGGAAATAAGGCAAGTTATATACTGTATCCCCTGCAACCCTTGCTATATTCTAGCATCTTGACAGAGTGCCTCTGGATTGGTCATCAGCAATCCCGCCTAATTTATTAAAACGGATTACTGGAGACTGAATGACAAAGATAAATGATGTAATAGGATCATGACACTGGATATAAAATATCCTATGAAAAAGTTTTATTATTATTATTATTATTATTATTATTATTATTATTATTATTATTATTATTATTATTATTATTATTATTATTATTATTATTATTATTATGTTTATGTTATATTTGTAAATACCATTAGTATTTCCACTCATGATATATACAGTCAGATGAAAGTCAGAACTTTCCAAAGTAAGTAAAAATTATAGCAAATCAGATATCTATCTCTGAATTAGAATTAGATTGGTCAGTCCCAATCAGTCCCTCCAATCTGAGTACCTAGGCAAACTGGTAAGATATAACATCCTGAGACCAAAAACAACTTCAACAAACGGGATCTTGTGGGTGGAACCAGCGGAAACACTACTGCACATATTCACTTGGCTGGAATATGAAACTTTTCTTGCCGTATGCGCCAGGCGAGCAATTCTTAGTCCAGAAGCCAGTGCTTATAATACATCCATGATTCTCACCATGCAACTATAACCTGAGACTTTTTAAGTCTTAAATCGAGTTTGATATTATTCTGTGACCCACACAAACAACTTAACTAGCATGGCTCCTCCTGAAACAACATCATCATCTTCATCTCTAAGCCTTATGTTAAAATTACATTGATACATAGCCAAATACAAAGTTATTATTATGCTGTGCTGACTTTCAATTGACAAGCATTTGTATTTGTATTATCTATATTTGTTGAGGCAGCAAAAATTATTTATATGCATATTTGTATTCGAATAAAAGTGGAAATACACTTAAAAATCCAGTTTTTGTTTTTATTACACTTTTAATTTTAGTATATTAAAGTGTTAAAATAGGTGTTTATGAATAAGCGATGAGGTCCCCATACTAAGTCTGGAATTCAAGTCTCCCAGATCATAGATGACTGCTGATTACTGAGCTAAACTGTGGGCATTACCGTTGTGCAGACAGCTCTCTACTTATTTATACACCCATAACACAGAGACAGCACAGCATGTTACATGTAGGGAAGAACTTCATAGGTGATTATTGCTTTGCACTCTTCATTTACTGCCTATTTTTATAACCTTACTTTGCAGAAAGGAGAAAGGGAATAACAGGTTATAGAGAGTCCCTTGTAAGCATTTCACACGTGTAAGTAGCTCAATTTTATCTCAGGGGAACACCCCCAATTCCTGGAATGATAGGGAAATGTGCGTCATGCAGCAGGTGACTCCCCTTGTTGAGACCTGCAAATAGACGTAACATCAGAGCAGAGGAGAGAGATTGAGATAGTGATGTAACCAAAAGCATATCTTTGACATGTTTTTTTTTCTTCCTGAAAACAAATAATTTTTAAATATTTGTATGAAATAAATGTTTGTATAAAAACACTATTTGTGTTTTGCCGGATAACATATTTGTATTTGGGCACATCCCTACTCCTTAGAAGGTCTTTTAGTACAACCAAATGCTGAACAAGACTTTTTTAAGGTGACCAAAATGTTACAATTAACTTTCATGGACTGAAAACACAGTAAAATAGCTATGGCTATGCCTGTTCTCTGTGAATCTGGGGTTATACAATGTTTACGTTACCTAACCAACACTGTCGCCATGGTAGCCACTTGTCAATCACATTATAGCTACGCCTTAAAGCATACCCTGTTAATATTGTCAAATTTAAATTTGACAATATTAATTGATCAATGAATAATTGGACAATTATTAATAATGATTTACAAAATGAACATCATGCTGTTTTGAACAAGACTTGAAAATGGTAATTAAAACCAAAACTCATTAGGAAGTGTTTACTGAGGTAATACATCAAGTGAGAAGTAGAGTAATTGTCCTATAGACTTCTATACAATCTGACTTCCTTTTGGAGTCAATGGAGTTGCCTACTGATGGCCATTAGAGAAAATGCATGTTTAAGGTACTTCTGCATTGGCTTTGATTTTTCAGGCCTGGAACTATCTGCTTGGGCTTTCACTATGCAGCCATCGCAGACAGGGTGTAAGATTAAAGCTGAGTGATTTTATTTAACAAACTAATAATATGAGAAAAAAATTACTAATAATACTAATATGGCATAGTCTTAGAACAGGTATTGATGGCTTGTTACAACATCAGAAGTAATCAAACACAAGAGAAAAATTAATCATATGTCAGAAAGAAAACATTCTATTTTATCAACATTTGCTGTATGATTTGTTTTCATTTACTGTATCTTCATGCTACCCCAGGAACATAAGGTGTTGCCTTTAATCATGTCATAACTGTATCTGGGCGGTCCCCTCAGATTTATGTGCGTTCACAACAGTATATAAATCAGCTGTGTCCTGAAATATCATAATCCTTTGTATGTGACCAGAAAAGGCCAGCTCATATTTAACTTTTGAAATATTTAATGAGCTGGATTTCTCCTTCAAGTCCTGGGCCAGTCATGGCATTGGTGGTTGCCAAGCTTCTTATGTTGCTTTCTCTCTTTGGGGGAAAAAGTGGCTCAGCTGCTGTTCTGGATAACTGCGTTTTCATGGGGGAAGAGGAGACAAATAATCTGTATGAAGATGGAGATGTAGTTATAGGGGGCTTATTCCCTCTGCACTATAGTCCTGTGTCATCTCTCCAAAAATACAAAACAAAACCAACACCATGTACATATAAGTAGTGAGTAAATATTTGAATGCATTATTATAGTGTGACCATGTGTAGCACATACATTTTATGTTGTATTTATAGTATTTTAATGTGTACTCCTGTGTAATTAACTGCTTTTCACTAAAGTTTCAGCTCCCGTGCCTTGCGTTGGATGCAGACCATGACTTTTGCAATTAAAGAGATCAACCAGCGTAATGATCTCCTGCCACACCTCAAGCTGGGTTTTCACATCCGTGACAGCTATGACAACATACCTGCATCTCTGAAAGCATCTTTGCTACTGGTGAACGGTCAACCAGAGAGAAGCCCCAGAGCCAAGAGTGTGAACAGAGGCAAAGGTCTGGAGACAGGCTCTGACTATAATTTAGGTTGTGGGGCTGTTCGCAAAGCTGTGTCCCCAGTAATTATAGGAGATGCCGGCTCTGGGGTGTCTATGGCTCTGCTAAGAAATCTAGGTTCTTTCCACGTCCCGCTGGTGAGACTACCTAAACTTCTGTTTTGGGTATATTTACCAGAGTATATGTTTTGCCATGTAAAATTAGTCTTATAGTGTCCATATATTTTGTTTCAATTAAGTAGACTTTCAAGTATATAGTGTTGTATTTGTAAATTTATCATCTAATATGAAACAGTGTAAGCAGCTGGATAATTAAATCACTAGACTGCAAATTACCATTTTAATTCAAGTGAACCAGAAATTCAGCACCACTGAATGCTTTTAAAGGCGGTGGTATTGTTTGGAGAAATTTGATACAGCCTTTTGAGTGAGCCAAAGTGTGCAGAAGGTTAACTATTGTTTGCTATAATACCAGGTGAGCTATTTTGCATCCTGCAGCTGTCTGAGTAACCAAAGAGAGTTCCCCACATTCATGCGGACCATGCCTAGTGATGCCTTCCAGATCAGAGCCCTGGCCCGCTTGGTTAGCTATTTCGGCTGGACCTGGGTGGGAGTCATTGGAGCTAAATCTGAATACGCTCGCTTCGCCATCCAGCTCTTTCTCCAGGAGTCAGTGCATTATGGTGTGTGTGCTGCCTACACACACCTCTACCCTGTAGCCCTAAGTCAGCAGGATGTAGATGAGCTTCTTGATAATATTCAGGTACAGTGGGTCAATATGACTTTCTCTTGCATACAAGGGGTAGAAAAAATGACATAAACCCCTGCAGTAAATACTACCTTTCAGAACCCTATGATATTAAATATTATGATAGATTCAGATATATGTTAATTCAACTCTATGGTCATTCATGAGGCCTTGCTATACGATGTTATTGTACTGAAGCACTGCATAATGTATAATCATAAGAGGAAACAGATGCAGATCCTCCTGCACTGAATTTCAGTTGGGTAGACTGAAAAACATCATCACTGTCTTTTTCCCAAAAAAGAGTCAGTTACATTTGTCAGCCTCTTGATTGTAAATAAAATTCAGCACATGAGGTAATTATTTTTCTGTTCTTGACATAAAGTGCCACATTTTTTCCTTTCTGTTTTTTCGAAATGCAGACTTTACTGTATAGTTTGCAGAGTTTTTAAAATAGAACTACAAACTATGTCCTTAAAATGTATCATTAAATAATTTCTCAACTTCACAGAATGGTTTGCATGCACTGGATTGTCTTATCATGTCAGTTGTTATCAGTATTAACAATAATAACATTTTCTCTGTTTAGGTGGCATCCTCCAAGGTCATCATTAACTTTTCTAGTGAGTCAGAGCTTCATACGATTCTGAGAGAAATCAGACGTCGAAACATAACCGGCCTGCAGTGGATTGCCAGTGAGGCCTGGTCCACTGCCAAATCACTCTGGGAAAAGTTTGGAGATCTCCTGACAGGAACATTAGGATTTGCTATCCGGAGGGCAGAAGTGATTCCAGGATTGAAGCAACACCTCATCAGTCTCAGACCATCATACATACATAAGTCAGCTTACTTGGCAGAATTTTGGGAAGAGATGTTTAACTGTCGACTAAATGGGTCTGTGAACAGCCACTCTCACGGGGTCGACAATTACCTAGATAGACTTCCATGTAAAGGGACGGAGAATTTAAATGATGTTTACTCTCCTTATTCTGATGTGACACAGCTAAGAGTGTCTTATAATGTTTACAAGGCTGTGTATCTTGTAGCCCATGCTTTGCAAGATATGAGTGACTGCATAGTTGGGCAGGGGCCTTTCCTTAGTGGCACCTGTGCAGACCCTAAGAATTTTAAACCTTGGCAGGTGAGAGATATTATAGGTTCAGTAGATTTTTTGAAAGGCTGAGAAAGGAGTGAAATGCACCTTAGCTTGTGTTTAGTTAACCTGTTTTCCTTTCTCTCTCAGCTCATCCACTACATGAAGCGTGCAAATTTTTATGCACTGGGAGAAAAAGTCAGCTTTGATCAAAATGGTGACCCCATCGCTTACTATGATCTCCTTAACTGGCAGAGGATGCCTGATGGCTCACTGCATTTGGTTAAAGTAGGCTTCTATGATGCTTCATTGCCTGATGGATACAGCCTGGTCATAAATGACTCAGTGATTCAATGGCCTGTTGGGAAGAAGGTGTGTTCTCTGCAAACAGGCTTGAGGCCATGTTCACCCCTTAGACTGTTGTATGTACTGTTGATCAACGCATCAGCCAATCTGCTCTTATTACTGTGCAATACATTGTAAACATGTAGGTATCCCTTGAAAGAATTCAAAGAAAAGTATAACCTGCTCAAGCTGAAATTTCATATGAATGTTGTAAACATAAACCACATTAATAACTCAATATAGCATTTAATTGCAATAACCATGTTAATACCCACATTTGTGAATGAGTAATAGCAGAAGTGATTACAAAGTGAAAATTGTATTTTACAAAAAAATTTTATTATGGTAATTTATGCATGTATTAATGCTAATTGTATCACATTTGTACAGCAAAAACAGCTATTAATTTCATTAGACTTTCTGCCAAAAATATATCAAAGATACAGTAATTACAATTACAAGAAATAAATATAAATACATATTATGATATTGTGTTTTTGGGGCTTGCGTGGTGATAATCTGAGTGATCTGGTAATCATCTGGCAATGAAAATAATTCATTCATTGTAAGTGTAATAATTATCACTGGATTGTTACACAATTACTCCCTCGTAATTATCTTGTTAATTTTTTTATACAATAATGGGCAGTCCACTTAATTGTCTTCAGTTTTAAATGTAACAGATCATGCATAGGTCACATTTAGTTTCTACTTCTTTAGTTTACATAATTATCATCACTTTTAGTCTGTATCTTAACTACAGGCTGCAGAGACAGAAGTGCATAGTCACATTGATTGAAATCAATGTCTTTCTGAGTGGCTGAACTCTGCCTCTCAGGCTTCCCGGTCTGTTTGCAGTGACAGTTGTCCTCCAGGTTTCCGCATCGCCAGGAGGAAAGGGGAACCCATCTGCTGTTTTGACTGTGTCCCCTGTGCTGAGGGAGAAGTTAGTTATGAGTCTGGTGTGTTGAGTTTTTTTTTTTAACACATTCCCCAAAATTATCTAAATATAGATTGATGTATTAATCTAAAGGTAGATTCTCCAAATTAAAATGTCCTTTTCTCTCTCCCTCGCCAGATTCTTTAGAGTGCTTACGCTGCTCAGAGGACAGATGGTCCAATAAAGCCAGAGATGTCTGTGTCCCAAAGACAGTTGAGTTCCTGTCTTACTATGAGTTAATGGGTATTGTGCTGTGTGTGGTATCTGTCCTCGGAGCTTGCATTTCCCTCTCCATTCTTGCCCTATTCTTTATGTATAAAGACACACCATTGGTTCGGGCAAACAACATGGAATTGAGCTTCCTTTTCTTGGTGTTTCTTGCTGTCTGTTTCCTTGTTGGCCTGTTGTTCATTGGTGAGCCCTCAGACTGGCTTTGCCGTATCAGGTACCCAGCATTCGGGATCAGTTTTGCCCTCTGCATTTCATGCCTCCTGGCCAAGACAGGGGTGGTTCTAATGGCTTTTAGGTCCACACTACCAGGAAGTAATATCATGAAATGGTTTGGACCAAAACAGCAGAGAACCAGTGTACTTTTAGGAACAGCTGTCCAGGTAAAAATACTTTCCAAAAATCAACAATTTATAAATGTCTATTCAACTGTCCTGATCTTGCTGTTTTTCTCATTGCTCAGGTAATAATCTGTCTTACCTGGCTGATCACCAGTCCACCTCATGCCCACAATAATACTGATTACCACAGTGCTACCATTATCATCGAGTGCGTTACTGGCTCAGAGGTTGGCTTCTGGTGTGTTCTTGGGTACATTGGCATCCTGGCCTGTATGTGCTTCTTAATGGCTTTTCTGGCTCGGAAGTTGCCTGATAATTTTAACGAAGCAAAGTTCATCACCTTCAGCATGCTGATATTCTTTGCAGTGTGGATTACTTTTATCCCAGTTTATATGAGCACAGCTGGGAAGTACACAGTAGCTGTCCACATCTTTGCTATTTTAGCTTCGAGTTTTGGTCTCCTCTTTTGCATTTTTGCTCCAAAGTGCTATATCATAATTCTGAAACCAGAAGAAAACTCCAAGAAAAAAATGATGCACAGATGAATGACAGCACATTACATGTGTTAATATAGAATTTACATGTATAATAAAGCCATTTGTAAGAAATGTCTTTGTGTTATATGAACTATTAAAGATTTATGCTGGAAATGCAATAAGGTTATCCTTTTTGAAATACTATTGCTGTAGTACTGGTTAATGTTTTCACTTCACAAACTTATGGTAGCCCTGAGAGCTCAGTGCACAGCATCTTAAGAAAACACACGTAAATAGACAAAACATAAGAAAATTAAGAAAACATCCTCACCAATTTGTCAACATATGCAGCATTTACAAAACGCGCTGCAAATTCAGACAACACAATACAAACAATACAACATATTACAGAAATGCGCTGCAAATAAAGACACAACAGATAAATACATACAATAAGTTAACACAACAGAGGTGTTTCCAGAGGACATTTAAAAGTAATGAACACATGTGGACATGTGATCACAGTGTTAAACCAAAAAAAAAAAAAAAAATTTTAGCTCTTTCAGATAGCTGATTTCAGTAACTTCATGTGTAATATTTATCTGTTGTGTCTTTTTCAGAGCATTTCTGTGTTGTGTTGTCTGTATAGTGTTGTGTCTCAATTTGCAGTGTGTTTTTAAATGTTGCTTGTGTTGTCAAAATGATGAAGATGTGTTCTTAATTTGCTTGTGTTTTGTCTATTTGGATGTGTGTGTTTTTACAAACTGTGTTATAATGATGCTAATATTGACAGTATGTTGCAGCTAAATAGATAAAACTTTTTAAGTGAAAGTCTATGAACACATAAACACATGTACTTAAATTGAATTATTTGAGTTTAAATTACAAGCTATAGCTTTTAATTTTGCAGAACATCCCTCTAAACTATCAGCAAAGAGCACTGTGTTGTCCGTTTATCTGTATTATTTAATTTCAAAAGTGTATAAACCTTTTTTTTGTTTACTATCATCATTTTAAGGATGATAGAGACTATATATTAAAAATTAAAAAATATATGTAACTGAAAGAGTATCAGGTTCATTTTGGAAAAAATCGTAGATGTTTTTAAACACAAAGCCCCATTATATAATGATGTTGGAAATAAAATAAATAACTGCCAGTCACTGAGCCAGACTGCTGACAATTTACATTATACATTTAATTCATTACATTGTATCCACAAAAATGAGCACTGCAAAACAGGAATAAAATTTTACTCCACACATTATCAAAACACAACTTTCTTTGACAAAACACTGCTGTGAAAGATGAATAATTTCATGATTTGTTAACTATGTCTTTTTCATATATTAAATATAGAACATTTGTCAAACTTAGGGATGCAGACTCTGTATTATATCAAATGTTACATCATCTTGCTTCACTCACATATTCTACAACAGTACATTATATAAAAGTAGGCAGAACAGTAGCATCAATTAAGAAATCATAGTTTTCCCATAACATGCTTCTTGGTATTTCTCTCTGGCTTTATCAATATTATGTAACATTTAGGTGCAAAAATACAAATTAATAAACCATATGCTGAAGACAAAATTGCAAATATCTCTACAGCTACAGTGAACTTTCCAGGAGAGCTGACATATGCTGGGATAAAGGTGATCCAGACTGCACAGAATATCAGCATGCTAAAGGTGATGAATTTGGCTTCATTAAAGTTATCAGGCAACTTTCTCGCTAGAAATGCCAGGACCAAACATATTATTGCAAGAAGGCCAATGTACCCAAGCACTGCATAGAAAGCAGCCTCAGACCCAGTGTTGCATTCTAAAACTATCTTCTTATTGCTGTACCTGAAAACCATGTCTGGGAAGGGTGGGTTTAACTTAAGCCACAACACACATATTACTATCTGAATCAAAGTGCATGTGCAAACTATGATCCGTTGCTGTGCAGGACCAAACTTTCTCGCAACTTTGCTGCCAGGAAACGTGGCTTTGAAAGCTGTAACCACAACAATAGTTTTTCCCAAGACACAGGAAATACAAAGTGCAAATGTCACTCCAAAAGCTGTGTGGCGCAGCATACAAGTCCATACTGTGGGTCTGCCAATGAAAGTGAGGGGACAGAGAAAACACAAAGAAAGAGAAAACAACAAAAAACAGCTCAGCTCAGAGTTGCTGGCCTTTATCACAGGGGTGTCTCTGGAGCGGATAAAGATGGTCATCGTGGCCAGCGATAGAGTGGCTCCTAGCAGGGACACAACTGTGAGAGCTATTCCCATCGGCTCATAATATGACAGGAACTCAATACTTTTAGGAATGCACTCATCTCTCCTGTCATTGGACCAGTATTCCTGTGGACAGGGTGTGCAGTCTGCTGAACCTGTTGAACATAAACTGAAAGTATGAGTTCTGCATCTGGAGTTCATATTTACAGGAAATTATACTATGAAATGTGATTGAAAAGCAATATATTTAATACTAAATCTAGTTAAACCAACTCTGACATTAAATACATGTGTATGTCATACATGCTGTGGATACATGTCTCTACCTGTTGAATTGGCTATAGTTCCATCAGCACACGGGATGCAGTCAAAACAGCAGGTGGGTTTTCCCTTAATTTGAGCTTTCCTGGTTCCTATTGGACAACCATTAGAGCATACTGATGTCGGAACCTGAGAAATTAAAAAAAAAAAAAAAAAAAAAAAAGCTTATACAATCTAATTATAGTGCAGCCTAAAAAATTATCTAATGTTTCAACAAGGCACATGGTTGATAAACGACGAGGTTAGTGCATGGAAAAAGTGTTCTTGATTACCATTTTTCCAGTTCTCCACACTATCTCTTCCTCCTGGATGCTGAGCTCATAATCACCATTAGCAGCAGAGGCAAAATGACCCAATGTCACATGTTGCACCTGCCCATCTCTCAGCTGCCAGTTAATAACATCATAAGAAGCAGGAGGTTCGCCGTTCTCATCAAAGAACACATTATCCCCAAACTGATCCCTAAAATTCACCCTTCCTAGGTGATCAGTCACCTGAGAAAAGCAAAAGAACAGATTATCTGTTAGACATTTTTATCTCTTTTTTGTCTCTATACAAGTAAATAAAATGTTTATTTGTACTTGTATGTTGCTAACGATTACTTGCACTATTTCTCACCTCTTTGGGCTGAATTTCTGATACGTTCAAACATGGCCTCACTGCTTTTTCTCCAACTGGTTGGCAAAATACCAGCTGGTGAAGAGCATGTGCAATTGCATAAACTGCCTTATACACATTATAAGAAACTCTGAGCTGTGTGACATTGAAGAACACATCCTGGGAATTCATTAATGTCTCATTGCCTGTGCATATTTCATTTGCTGCCTCAGTACCTGTGTGTTCCCCTGGCAAACCAGGTCTGCAGCCAACTATAATCTCCCAGAAATCCCTCACAAATGCTGCATGTGGATCAGTGTAAGGACTTATGCTTGTAAGGAATGGTTTTAGGTTTGGAATAGCCATCTCCTTCACCACAAATCCAAGGGCACCTCCAAAAGCTTGGTATATTTCTGGAGTGGAAGGTCGAGAAGCTGTTATCCAGGCCTCGCTGCCAATCCACTGAATCCCTGTAATGTTCTGTTTCACAACCTCTTTCATCAAAGGATAAAAGTCACCCTCGGGAACAAAAGCAAGAATGACTTTGACAGTTGACTGCTTGATCAGTTCCACAACATTCAGTATTTTATCCATAGTGTATGTTCGTCCTATTGTCCCAACAAATGCAACACAAACCCCAAGCTTTTTAACCTCTTCAGTAAAAGCCAGGATCCCATTCCGCCCATAGTCATTGTCTGACTGTATGGCTCCAATCCACTGCCAGCCAAAATGTTTGACCAGTGCAGCCAGAGCTTTTGCCTGGAAATAGTCACTTGGGATTGTTCGAAAAAATGTAGGATATTTAACTCTGTTACTCAGACAGGCACATGTTGAGAAGTAACTTATCTGTAAAAAAAAAAAAAAAAAAAGCACCAGTAGAGGTCTTACAAAATGTCACACACAGGCACTTGAAAATCATCAGATATCACAGAACAATAATGAAATAAAATATCTAAATAATATCTTACAACTGGCATTTGAAATGGTCCAAGGATTCCAGCCACAGCTAAAGACTGAGATGATCCAGACTCAGCTATGAGGGCAGATATTGCTGGAGGACAAGGGGAAGTTGACTCTGTCTCTTCTGGTCTACTAGACAGAGTTAGTGCAGCACGTAAAGTATTTGTGGGAGAGGCACAAGAGTTAAGAATCCTATAACCAAGCGATACGTTTGGCAGGAGAAAAGGATCTTTGTTGATTTCTTCAATTGCAAATATCATCACTTGGGTCCATCGAAACGCTCGAAGGTCAAAACTGAAAAGGTTTTGCAATGGGTTATAAAATAATAGGGATGCTACATGTATCAGATCTGTTTAAACTTACCCTGCGCACTTCACTTCAGGTGGGTCCCTCTCAAATATAGAGGTGGTGCTTACCTCTTTGTTCAAAACTGGGAAAATCCCCCCAATCATTATGTCTCCCAGCTTAAACAAACCTGGCATATCAAACCTGCCAAGCAGTTCACAGCCAGAAGCTGTGTTCAAGTAGAGAACAGACAAATATAAGAGCATGGATCTCCCTAACTCCTGCATGTTTGCTCTGCATTTTTTAAGAGACAAGAGGACACAGCACTTATAACAACTGTGTCAGATGCTGGAGAACATGCTCTCTTCATAAAAGGATGATTTATTTCCCAAAGGGCACAGCAATCTTACATTGGTAAGGTTATTGCTACATTCAGTGCACAGACATAAAGTACAATATAGAATCAAAACATTTTTACTTTCTGAGGCCACCAAGAACTGTAAAATTTGGCCAACACATGCATGTGACAAATCACATACTTGACAAAAGCTTAAAAAGCTACTGAGCTTAATTGTTTGGAAAAGTGCATTGATCTATAAAATAAATCAACTTTGCTGCTCAGGAGAGAAATTTGAACGAAGATGTAAAATGTGATAGAACAGCCACATTTTCGGAGGATGTTAAATAAAGTAGTGTCAAGAAAGCTTGTGGAGTCCAGCACTGCAAGTAGATGAATACTGCAGAAATAATAAATTACTTGGGATAATGAAAATGATGTTGTGTAAGTAGTTGTCAGTTGTTTTCGACATAAACAAATTGTATGTGTACATTATATGGCAAGATAGAGAACACTGGTAAAACCCTACTAAATGTTGCTTACTGTTGAAATATGGTGACCCTGGTGCAGACTGGTGTAGACTATTGTGTTTATGTTAAATGTATATGTCTGTACATGTCTCTTTTTTGTATGTGTAACTGAGTTTATATAATTCTGTATCCATTAATGACAATAATGACATAATGACACAATGACAACAATGTTTGAAATCAGTTTTATAGGTGATAAGGGGTCTGAGAGTGGACACTGTGTGAGTTGTGGATTTTTAGGCTAGTAGATTGATTAGAGTGAGAGGTCTTTTTAGAAACAGATGATGTGACAGGTGGTCTTTGCATCACAGTATCCCCCAGAGGAAACTTTGGTTACCCCAGTATGAAAACCATCTGGGTATAGTGCTAATGCCAGCTTAACACTTTATAATCATTACAACATATGAAGCCATGTATAAAATATAATTTATTTATATGAAGTCTATGCCAAAATGGCACAGTTCTTGGTCTTTATTAATCACTGTTGAACTGAGAATTAACATATGCACCTTAATACAAGAGCTCTAAACCAGATGTCAGTGGGAAAAAAAATTACATCTGACCAGCATATCTGAATGGTCAGTAGTAACATTTAGCTTACTTTTTTTTAAACACAGAATCACTGTATCTGGTTCAAATTTTTTTCAAGCAGTGATATAGTTAATATGGTGACATCTGCTGGGCAGCACTCGGTTCTACATTTATGTAAATGATTAAAACTGACACCATGTGAAACTGTGCTTCAAAATATTAATCACACGTATGATATTCAATACTGTATTTAAATAATATAAAAAAAGTAAAATATTTTATTACAAACTTGATGTGTACATGTCCACAAATGTGTGGTGATACATATTTTCTGTGAGCGGCTGTGGCCTAGTTACAACTGTTAATTAAGCTAATCAAATACAGTATGTGACTGTGAGTATAAAATGATTTTATAACTGTCAACATCTGGCTTTACAGTTCCGTGTTTTCTTGCCGTTTACAAAGTTATATATGAATTATATTATTCATATATTATTTCTTATACTGATATTAAATATCTAGACTATCCAAAGAAACCTTGTTCATTTTATTTATATTTCAAATGCAGTACCTTATAAAAATTGTCTTTGTCCACTTATATATTTGAAAAATTAAACGATGAGACAAATGTATTGTATGTCACTGACAATGCAATACTTACTCCAGTGCAAATAAAGATTGTCATTTAGTTGTGAAAAGACTGAAAATAGATGAAATGAAGATCAATGAACTGAAGCCCAATAATATAATGATTTCTCTCAATCACTGAGCCAGACATTTAAATATATGTATACATTTAATTAATTACAGTGTGTCCCCAGATATCAGCACTGCAACATGTTGGGAAAAACATTTTCACACATCATAAAAAAACATAACTTTGTTTAACACAATGCTGGTATGAAAAAATAACAAATCATTGAATGATTTGTTAAAACATTACTATTACAATGATTCAATAAAGAATATGCAATCCAAAATTATCATTCATCATTTATGATTAAACTATGCAGTAAAAATTAATAAATATGAAGTAACACATGGTTTTTACCTAACGTGAATCTGTTTCCTCATTAATATCATATTTCATATATAGAGGATTTATAAATTATCTCTCAGAAATGCTATATCATCTTGCTTATTACTCACATACTATAATATATTACATAAAAGTTAGCAGGAACAATAGCATCATACGTTAAAACTAAGAAATCCTAGTCATTTGTTCATATTTTTTCCCATAACATGCTTCTTGGTATTTCTCTCTGGCTTTATCAATATTATGTAACATTTAGGTGCAAAAATACAAATTAATAAACCATATGCTGAAGACAAAATTGCAAATATCTCTACAGCTACAGTGAACTTTCCAGGAGAGCTGACATATGCTGGGATAAAGGTGATCCAGACTGCACAGAATATCAGCATGCTAAAGGTGATGAATTTGGCTTCATTAAAGTTATCAGGCAACTTTCTCGCTAGAAATGCCAGGACCAAACATATTATTGCAAGAAGGCCAATGTACCCAAGCACTGCATAGAAAGCAGCCTCAGACCCAGTGTTGCATTCTAAAACTATCTTCTTATTGCTGTACCTGAAAACCATGTCTGGGAAGGGTGGGTTTAACTTAAGCCACAACACACATATTACTATCTGAATCAAAGTGCATGTGCAAACTATGATCCGTTGCTGTGCAGGACCAAACTTTCCCGCAACTTTGCTGCCAGGAAACGTGGCTTTGAAAGCTGTAACCACAACAATAGTTTTTCCCAAGACACAGGAAATACAAAGTGCAAATGTCACTCCAAAAGCTGTGTGGCGCAGCATACAAGTCCATACTGTGGGTCTGCCGATGAAAGTGAGGGGACAGAGAAAACACAAAGAAAGAGAAAACAACAAAAAACAGCTCAGCTCAGAGTTGCTGGCCTTTATCACAGGGGTGTCTCTGGAGCGGATAAAGATGGTCATCGTGGCCAGCGATAGAGTGGCTCCTAGTAGGGACACAACTGTGAGAGCTATTCCCATCGGCTCATAATATGTCAGGAACTCGATAGTTTTAGGAATGCACTCATCTTTCTTGTCATTGGACCAGTATTCTTGTGGACAGGGTGTGCAATCTGCTGCACCTGTTGAACATAAACTGAAAGTGTGAGTTCTGCATCAGGATCTCACATTTGCAGGAAATAATGCTATTAAAAGCATTGAAAGCAGTATTTAACAATAAATCTAGTAAAACTGATACTGATATTTTAAATATGAATATGCAAATATTAAAGCCACTGGAAACCCAAATTCACAATAGCCTTCTAACTATGTAATTTATTGTCTTATGTGCATAATAGTAAGCATCTTAAAAGTATTAGAAATTAATTTCAATCCAAATTCGTTATATTGTCATTTAAGTTTTTGCAAACTCTCCTTATGTTGGTTTTGAATTGGGCATGGTTACACTGTGACATTTCTTACAATAATTACACAATTAATTCCGCAAACCAATCATAAATTAAGTGACATGCTGTGGTAAGCGTATTGTCTCATTTCTGGTTGCCAGAGTTTCTGTGTTATTAGTAGTGTTTCTGCATCTCAACCCAATTCATTTTACTATATTCTTCGTTACTGAGGCAAATTACCTGTTATACATTTATACATACACTAGTTTTGCTCAAGCACTCTTAGCTCTCTGCTATTTGTAACTGTTATAACAGTTTAGTGTGGGGCCGGTGCACTTAATTTGACTGTAACTGTAGTAACCAGGCAGAAATTAACCTCCTGAATTTGAACCTAAAATGCTGTCCCAACTTTCATTTATAATTTCCACTGCAGCCCCCATCATCACCAACTGAGAAAAGGCAGAAAAAAGGTACATAGATGCATGAGGGAAAGCCCACAGTTAGAGCACCCCAAATAACAAAAAACTCAATGTAGAATGAAAAACGAGCAGAAGGAGTAAACAGATAAGTAATTAGAATATGATTGGAATTGTTGGAAAGTTCTCTTTCAAATCAAACATCCCAAGATGTGAGTGAAATGTATTGTTCTTGTAACTGCATTCATAAACTTTTTTTTTTACTCAAATGTAGCTTAACCATATCATGTGATATGATACTTCAGTACAGTTTATAGCAATATTTTAACATTCACATACATACACAGGAATTCCATACACAGTCCAGCCATATACTAGGTTTTGACCTAGTCTTGTTTGAACAAGGTTTTCTAATAGTTATGAATGTTAATTTTCACTCACACATGACTTGGATGTCATATATGTATTTTTACTATTTCAAGCCAAATTTCCAGAGGCTTTAAATACATGCAATGACACTGCATTGTGCATGTTTGGTTTAGTATGGTACACTGTGTGGATACATGTCTGTGGATACATGTCTCTACCTGTTGAATCGGCTATAGTTCCCTCAGCACAAAGGATGCAGTCAAAACAGCAGGTGGGTCTTCCCTTAATTTCAGCTTTCCTGGTTCCCATTGGACAAACATTAGAGCACACTGATGTTGGAACCTGAAAAACAAAACAAGCAAACAACAGCAACAAATAAAAGCTTATACAATGTAATTATAGTGCAGCCCAAAAAATGTCATACTAATCTAATGTTTCAACAAGGCACATAGTTGATAAATGATAAGGTTAGTGCATGGAAAAAGTGTTCTTGATTACCATTTTTCCAGTTCTCCACACTATCTCTTCCTCCTGGATGCTGAGCTCATAATCACCATTAGCAGCAGAGGCAAAATGACCCAATGTCACATGTTGCACCTGCCCATCTCTCAGCTGCCAGTTAATAACATCATAAGAAGCAGGAGGGTTGCCGTTCTCATCAAAGAACACATTATCCCCAAACTGATCCCTAAAATTCACCCTTTGTAGGTGATCAGTGACCTAAGAACAGCAAAAGAACAGAGTATATGTTAGACATTTTTATGTTTTTGTTCATATTAACAAGACTATTTCAGGACTATACAGGTAAAAAAAAAAGTTTATTTGTACTTGTATGTTGCTAACAATTACTTGCACTATTTCTCACCTCTTTGGGCTGAATTTCTGATATGTTCAAACATGGCCTCACAGTTTTTTCTCCAACTGGTTGGCAAAATACCAGCTGGTGAAGAGCATGTGCAATTGCATAAACTGCCTTATACACATTATAAGAAACTCTGAGCTGTGTGACATTGAAAAACACATCCTGGGATTTCATTAATGTCTCATTGCCTGTGCATATTTCATTTGCTGCCTCAGTACCTATGTGTTCCCCTGGCAAAGTAGGTCTACAGCCAAATATAATCTCCCAGAAATCCCTCACAAATGCTGCATGTGAATCAGTGTAAGGACTTATGCTTGTAAGGAATGGTTTTAGGTTTGGAATAGCCATCTCCTTCACCACAAATCCAAGGGCTCCTCCAAAAGCTTGGTATATTTCTGGAGTGGAGGCTTGAGGAGCTGTTATCCAGGCCTCACTGCCAATCCACTGAATCCCTGTAATGTTCTGTTTCACAACCTCTTTCATCAAAGGATAAAAGTCACTCTCAGGAACAAAAGCAAGAATAACTTTGACAGTTGACTGCTTGATCAGTTCCACAACATTCAGTATTTTATCCATAGTGTATGTTCGTCCTATTGTCCCAACAAATGCAACACAAACCCCAAGCTTTTTAACCTCTTCAGTAAAAGCCAGGATCCCATTCCGCCCATAGTCATTGTCTGACTGTATGGCTCCAATCCACTGCCAGCCAAAACGTTTGACCAGTGCAGCCAGAGCTTTTGCCTGGAAATAGTCACTTGGGATTGTTCGAAAAAATGTAGGATATTTAACTCTGTTACTCAGACAGGCACATGTTGAGAAGTAACTTATCTGTAAAAAAAAAAAAAAAAGCACCAGTAGAGATCTTACAAAATGTCACACACAGGCACTTGAGAAGAATCATCAAATATCATAGAACAATAATGAAATAAAATATCTAAATAATATCTTACAACTGGCATTTGAAATGGTCCAAGGGTTCCAGCCAAAGCTAAAGATTGAGATGATCCAGCCTCAGCTATGAGGGCAGATATTACTGGAGGGCAAGGGGACACTGTCTCTTCTGGTCTACTAGACAGAGTTAGTGCAGCACGTAAAGTATTTGTGGGAGATGAACAAGAGTTAAGAATCCTATAGCCAAGCGATACGTTTGGCAGGAGAAAAGGATCTTTGTTGATTTCTTCAATTGCAAATATCATCACTTGGGTCCATCGAAACGCTCGAAGGTCAAATCTAAAAGGTTTTGAAATACATTGAAAAATAACAGCGATATACATTTACATATGAGGTTAGGTTTATAAGATAATATTAGAGGAGGCCTTGTGAAGCATGAAAAAGTCAGATCTGTTTAAACTTACCCTGTGCACTTCACTCCAGGTGGGTCCCTCTCAAATGTAGAAGTGCTGCTTATGTCTTTGTTGAAAACGGGAAAAATCCCCCCAATCATTATGTCTCCCAGCTTAAACAAACTTGGCATATCAAACCTGCCAAGCAGTTCACAGCCAGAAGCTGTGTTCAAGTAGAGAACAGACAAATATATGAGCATAGATCTCTCCAGCTCATGCATGCTTGCTCTGCATTTTTTAAGAGAGACAAGGATACAGCTCTTATAAGAACTGTGTTGGATGCAGGTGGATGTGCTCCCTTCATAAAAGGTTGATTTATTTCCCAAAGGGCATTGCAATCTTACATTGGTAAAGGTGATTGCTTTATCCAGGGCAGACACATACAGTACACCAGTATACATGTAAAAATCAAAATTGAATTTTTGCCTACAAAATGTAAAATTTGGCAAACCCACTTGACACTCCACAGATTAAAGCATATGTTGTTTTTTTTTAAAAAAAAAAAATTTTTTTTTCAATTTTTCAGTACTGATTTGCCAATATGTACATCGAAATGGGTCTTGGTCACTGTAACAATTCCTACTTTCCATACTGACCCTGAAGCTATTCTCTCAGACCATGACTACATTGTTAGAAATAGTGGCCAAAATCCACAGCACTCACTCTCTGCAAATATGCATTCCTAGTTCAGCTGATGCCAATATGATGTTTCAGCAGCCTCAGTTAGCTAAATTCATTTGGTATCTTCCAAAGTTACAGTCTGTTTAGTATGAAACTGTCTTTTTCCTCACTGATCTGTGGTGCAGGATACATTCTGGTAGTTGCACATAGGTCTGTCGACATTATCAGGCTTTTATTACTCAGGATGTGTGCATAGAACACTTTGGAATTACTTTTTTTTTTCTTGGCAGATTTGATATATGGAGTGTTTTTGCAGACTGTGTTTTTACCGTATATTTTGCTAACAACCCTCTCCATCTCTACTTGGTCCTGTCTCTGCACCTGACATGGAATATGGTTTGCATCTTTGTTTATCTGGTGTGTTGCGAAAATGGGTGTAGCCTGTGGAATTTGATGCCACACAGGACACAACTACTTCCGGGGTTCTTGTAGCTTGAATTTTATTGACCACATTTACAACAGGTCATTTTAACAGAGTGTGTAAGCTACTGAGTTCTTTGAAAGAGCAGCTCATGTGCTTTCACAGCTTTAGGCAGAGTGAGTACAAAATAAAGTGATTTAAAAGAAAAGAAACAAAAAAACAAAATACGGTATCCCACATACAGACTAAGGAATACTAAGAAATACTAAGAAATACTAAGAAATACGGAGAAATACAGAGAAATACAGAGAAATACGGCAGTGGGTGATGGATTTGATACTTGTCTTCACCAAACCCCACGTGGAACTCCCTGGAGACTGCACACTCAACACTCGTTCATCCTTGCAATGCCACTGAGAACACACGGTCACTGCCTCGCGCCAAAATCCCAGGACATCAATGTCAGGAGTGTCTAAATCAAACCATCTTGTTAAAATATCGACAGCTAACGTCCTTAAGATATTTCTGCAGGGATATTTTACAAGATATGCATTTCTTTACTTACTACTTTACGATGTTACACAAATCACATGAATCACATCCACTCTGCTAGTCTCCAGGTTGTTTTACACGTAAACAGGAAGAAAGACCAAGATGCACTTGGCGGAGCGACGATAATACTGCTCAGCGCTGCCGCCTAGTGACCAAAATCCAAAATGACAAGTGAAACATTCTGCTTACACTTAAATCATTTTACACTCAAAGGAAAACAATAAAGAACACATGCATAAACATTCAAACAACTTTGAAAGCTATATAACACCTAAGTGGAAAATAACATCTGAACCAGTTTACCACCCGGCTACATACTCCCCTGCAATAAGTCAACGTCCTCGGTGACTACAAAACATGAATGGACTCAAACACTCCCTGCAATGCTTTCTCAAAAAGAGCAGCACCCAGGCTTGTCAAAACCTGGGAAACCATGTCTGTGCTGACTGAGACAGCGTTACAGGCTGACTTTGGCAAGTGGAATGGGTTTGAATGAGACCCAGCAGTTCCTCGCTTGCTTTTTCTAACAGCAGGTATAGGTGCACAGGCTTTACTTCCTGCTCCACAAGCACTGTCTGTTAGTATGTGCCTTTCCCTGTTGTTTGCAATGGACAAGTCACTGTCACTGACATCTGAATACACATCATTATTTACACATTCTGTTTCTGTGTCATAATTTCTCATCTCTGCACGACCTTCCTCAGGTCCCTCAGTGTCACTCTCATCTGCATGAGTTATCCCTGGTGACTCAACTCTTTCAACAAAAGAAGGCAGATTTGGTTTCTGCAGAAGCTTTGGAGGGACTTCCTCCACTACAACAAAGTCAGGTTCAGATGGTTCTGGCACATCCTCAGTTACAGGCTTTGTACTGGCCTGTGACTTAGTTTTAGTTTTAGTTCTGGGTTTGGGAACTGGTGTTGCACAAAGTCTCAGTTCTGACCTATGAACTCTTTTAATGGGACCTCCCTCAAAAGGTTCAACTGTGTGTGTGGTACCCTGTATGTCAACTACCTTGTAGATTGTTGGACTCCATGCGTCTTGAATCTTATGTCTACCTAAGGGTCTGTGACGTAAGAAAACCAACTGCCCAATGTCTACAGGAGGACAATACACTTTCTCATTTTGCAGTGCAATCCTCTCAGCTGCCTTCTGCTCTGAGTACTCTCTGGCTCTCTCATGTGCCTGCCTGAGTCTCTCCTGATGAACAGACAACCAGTCCTGTTTCCTGCCTGACATACACTCACGCCCTAATAACACATCTACTGGGAGATGTGGCTGCACTCCGAAAAGTAGATAATAGGGTGAGTACCCTGTGGTGGAATGAGGAGTGACATTGTATGCATACACTAGTTCAGGAAGATGCTCTGGCCAACGCCTTTTTCTCTGGTGGGAGTGTCCTCAGCAAATCATGGAGTGTTCGATTGTATCTTTCACACTGAGCATTTCCTTATGGCCTGTACGGGGTTGTTCTTGTCTTTTTAACCCCATAGAGTTTGCACAGCTCTGCTATAACTTCACTCTCGAAATTTCTGCCTTGGTCTGAGTGTAGTCTCTCACGGACCCCATATTTCATGAACCACTCCCTTAGCAAAACTTTAGCAGTAGTGTCAGCTTTCTGGTCTTTAGTAGGATATGCTTGTGTGAACTTTGTGAACACGTCAGTCACAACTAGGACATTTTCACGCCCGTCTGAAGCTGGCTCCAACACTGTAAAATCAACAGCTACAACCTCTAAAGGTCTGGAGGCAAGGAATGCTTGAACTGGAGCATGGATTTTTGGCTGAGGCATCTTGGTCAAAATGCACCGCTCACAGTTTTTAACCCAGCTTTCGACATCCTCACATAACCCTACCCAGAAACATCTCTCTCTTAGCAGGTTTACAGTGCGCTCTATGCCCTGGTGTCCCATGTCATTGTGCACATTCTCTAGGACTTGGTCCCTCAAACAACCAGGCACGAGTAACTGCCACACCTCACCATGACGTGGGTCTTTGACAACCCTGTACAGCAACCCTTCCCTCTCCTGTATGCAGCTCCACTGTTTCAGCAGTCTTTTCACTTGACTAGAGAGTGTTGCTCTCTCTCTGGGGCTTGGTTTTCTCCCCTGATCCCAAAATGACCTGAACACTTTTAGGGTGGGGTCACTGGTCTGAAAACCTATCAGCTCCTCTCTGGTATAACCTGGCAGTGTGGGAGTGTTGCCTTGTCTAGAACCTATCTCATCAGACCTCAACTCCTCAGCCCGAATCTGTCTCAATTTGGAACACTCAAGACCTTTAGCAACAAGATCAGGTTCCAGCACTGTCCCTCGGCTAATCAGATTGCAAACAGCAATACAATTGTCAAAATCCGAATCAGGATCTGTTTCAGGCTCCCCTGCAAACTCCTGTCTAGAGAGTGCATCAGCGGCCGCATTGCTAGAACCCGGGCGATACTTTACTTCAAAATCAAAAATAGACAGCTGCGCTACCCACCTCTGCTCTATAGCTCCTAACTTGGCTGTCTTGAGGTGGCAGAGGGGATTGTTGTCTGTTAGGACAACAAATTTTGAACCAAGTAAGTAGCCTCTGAATTTTTCAGCAACTGCCCATTTTAAGGCAAGCAACTCTAACTTCATACTACTGTAATTCCTGTCATTTTTCTCAGCCTGGCGCAGTCTGCGGCTAGCATATGCTATGACACGTTTGGTGTCACCCTGCTGCTGACACAATACAGCACCTAAGCCATTCTGACTGGCATCGGTCTCAAGTATGAAAGGTTGTGTGAAATCTGCAAAACCCAAAATGGGAGCAGAGGTGAGCTTTTCCTTTAACTGTTCAAAAGCAGAGTCACACTCTGGTGTCCACAGAGCACAAAACTGGTGACCTACTTTTGCCGTTTTCTTCACACCTGAACATTTGTTGACCAAGTCATGCAGCGGCCCAGCCATCTGTGAGAAACCTCGCATAAATCTCCTGTAGTAACTACAGAAACCTAGGAATGACTGCAGCTCTTTGACAGTGGTTGGGACTTTCCAGTTCTTAACTGCGGAGACCTTAGAGGGGTCAGTGCCTACACCTTCTGCTGACACCTGATGCCCCAAAAACTTCACCGACTGCTGTAGAAAAGCACACTTCTGCAACTTCACTTTAAGGCCCGTCTCTGCCAGTCTCTTAAATACAGTCTCAAGTCTCTCCAAATGCTGCTCAAATGTCTCTGAAAAAACCAAAATGTCATCTAGGTAGACCAGGAGCACCTGAAAAATGAGATCACTCATAGTGACTTGCATAAGTCTCTGGAATGTAGCAGGTCCATTGCAAACTCCAAAAGGCATTCTCACATACTCATATAGGCCAAATGGTGTTGTGAATGCTGTCTTGGCCCTGTCTCTTTCATGCATAGCTACCTGGTGGTACCCGCTCGCCAGATCTATGGTTGAGAAGAACTTTGCCCCCCTTAGTGCATCAAAGCTCTCATCAATCCTCGGGAGCGGGAATGCATCACGTCTTGTCTTTGAGTTGAGCTTCCTGTAATCAACACATAGCCTCAGACTCCCATCAGCCTTCCTCACTAACACTATTGGGGAAGCATAAGCACTAGAGCTCTCTTGAATTACCCCTTTTTTCAACAGCTTGCCAATATGTTCCTTGACCTCACTGTACTGTGTGGGTGGGATTCGTCTGTATGGTTGTGTTACAGGTGTGTCATCTGTAAGATGGATCTCATGTTGTACTTTGTTAGTGTAACCGAGATCTTCATCTTCCGTTGCAAACACAAAAGAGTACTTTTGCAACAACAAAGCCAGCTGTGCTTGCTGTTCTGGGCTGCCACACACACTGAGCTTGTTTAGGATAGACTGTACATCTGCAGATCTCTCAGAGTTTTGGTCGAGACTCACTTGTTCTGTATCTGCTGAGATTCTCTGAAACTGTACCTCACAAAGCTCTTCACTTTCCACAGTGTCTACATGAGTCAAAACCCCTAGCCTAGTCTGTGGCCTTAACCAGATGTCTTCATCAGACAAGTTCATGACTTGGACTGGGAAAATGTGACTTTCAGATGAAACTAAGGTCGGCACAACAACCAAACCTCCAGGCAAAGGTGCGCTCCCAGGCTCCAGCAGCAGTAAAGGGCCATCCTCACTCACAGTCCTAAGTCCCCTAGCCATGACTGTAGCAGCAGATGAGGCAGGCACATGAACTACGCCCTTACCAGGTACTCTAGCAAAGGAGAGCTTGTCTGTTACATTTACAGCGTGAAGCTGATGAAAAGCCTCTCTCCAGTTTGAGTCAAGATTACCCTGCAGTGTGGTGTCAAACTCAGTGTGTACTAGCTCTCTGCATTTCTTGACGACATTCATCCCTATGAGACCTGGAACAGCTAAAGTGTGCGAAGAATCTTTGACTATCAGGAACCCTCGATCTGGGATAGTCAGACCCATAGCTTCTACATCAAGCTCAACATAGCCCATATAGGGTATGTCTAGTCCATTAGCTGCAGTGATCTTTAACCACTCAAATGCAGGATGAATGTTTTCATCTTTTACTGACAAGTGTTCCCTGAAGAAGCTCTCAGAAATTGTGCTAACCTGACTACCAGTGTCAAGCAGGCATGATACTGTCACACCCCGGAGTTTTACTTCTACAGTCTTGCATTCCCCGACTGCACGCTCTAAGATTCTGCTTCTGTCTAGTGTCTCTTTTGGTGAGCCAGTTGTTTCCCCTCTGATTGCGTGGCTCATGGCAACCGAGGGTGCAAGTTTTCCTGCACTACAGAAGGACCAGGTGTTGTGTCATCTTGGCCTCTTTTGGCCTGTGGGCATTTTCTGGCAATATGGCCTACACCTCTACACTTGAAACAGATAGGCTGGCCATCTGGTGTAAACTGTGGCTGTTGTCTAGCTCGTGGTTTAGGCTCTTGTACTGTGTGTTGAGTGCTGCGTCTACTTAGTTCACTTACAGCGCAAGCTAGCTCAGGGAGTGTTTTGCCTAACTCTGCTAGCTGTTTTTCCTGATGAGCTACTGCTCTTTGAACATCACTTAATACAATACATTGGTCATTTTTGGTTTTAACATCAGAATACTGGGTTTCTGAAACCTCTGACTTAACTTGGCTGCTTTTAACCACCCTGGAACGATGGGACCTGCTGTCCTCCATTTCCCACAAGAGGGATTCATTCCTCACCTCTAAAAGGCTGGACTCTGGTTTGTCCCTGACCATCTTTCTGAGTTCACGCCTCAGAGCAGCATCCCTTAAACCCTCGATGAACTGGTCCCTTAAAACAGGTTCATTAGGTATTGCATTGGTTGACTGTTTCACTACAGAGCTCAAGATCTGAGACAGTGCATGGGAGTAGTCACGGAGGTCTTCCCCATCAACTTGTTTACGGTTGTAAAAGGTCTGCAAAAGCTGAGTGGTGCTACGTTTTTCCCCAAATGCATTTCTTAGGTAAGAGTATAAATCACTGGGCCCCACTGACTGACCCCTCATGCATAGCCTCACCTCTTCTAATGCAGGACCACGTAACAAAGATAGTATATAGTCACACTGTTCCTCTGTTGTCTGCACCCTGGATCTTAAAACCCTTTCAATGTCTTCAATAAAGTCTTCCACAGGTCTGCCATCTGTACCACATTCCCCACTAAAAGCTTGGATCTGGCGTTCCCTTGGAATGTAGATATATGAACGTGTAGGTGCACTGTTACTATCTGCCCTTTGAGCCCTTGTTTCATTATTTAACCTGGTAAGTTCATCTCTCAACCTGGTGAGCTCTTGAATCCGACTCTGCATTTCTTCAGCAGCATCTCCACTTGTACCCGTGGCTCCACCTGAGACCTGGTTTAACTGATCTCTCTCATTACTCGAAGTACCTTCATCTCCAGATCCACTAGACATGATGAAATGTAAATCTTTACTCAGTCCAGTCCAAAACGGAGCTCAAGGATACTGTGAAGACAGTCTCTGACTTGGAGCCTCGCTGAAACTTGCTCTTTGCAGCTGGAATCCTCTGCGCAGGTACCGATCAGTTGTGTACATCCAGTAGCACCAGCACCTCTTGGATTGCCTCAGCTCGTCTCTCGCTGGTCACCACCTCCACAGCAGGCTGGCCTCTCAGACTCACACACCACCGGACTTCACCTGCGCTCTCCTCCACTGCCGTATTTCTCAAATAAAAATAAATCACTCTGTTGCCAATTTCAAAGAATATAACTTCGCTACTCCCCACTCCTGGTACCAAAATTGTGTAGCCTGTGGAATTTGATGCCACACAGGACACAACTACTTCCGGGGTTCTTGTAGCTTGAATTTTATTGACCACATTTACAACAGGTCATTTTAACAGAGTGTGTAAGCTACTGAGTTCTTTGAAAGAGCAGCTCATGTGCTTTCACAGCTTTAGGCAGAGTGAGTACAAAATAAAGTGATTTAAAAGAAAAGAAACAAAAAAACAAAATACGGTACCCCACATACAGACTAAGGAATACTAAGAAATACTAAGAAATACGGAGAAATACAGAGAAATACAGAGAAATACAGAGAAATACGGCAGTGGGTGATGGATTTGATACTTGTCTTCACCAAACCCCACGTGGAACTCCCTGGAGACTGCACACTCAACACTCGTTCATCCTTGCAATGCCACTGAGAACACACGGTCGCTGCCTCGCGCCAAAATCCCAGGACATCAATGTCAGGAGTGTCTAAATCAAACCATCTTGTTAAAATATCGACAGCTAACGTCCTTAAGATATTTCTGCAGGGATATTTTACAAGATATGCATTTCTTTACTTACTACTTTACGATGTTACACAAATCACATGAATCACATCCACTCTGCTAGTCTCCAGGTTGTTTTACACGTAAACAGGAAGAAAGACCAAGATGCACTTGGCGGAGCGACGATAATACTGCTCAGCGCTGCCGCCTAGTGACCAAAATCCAAAATGACAAGTGAAACTGCCAAAGCTCACTTACAGTCTACTTCACATTCTGCTTACACTTAAATCATTTTACACTCAAAGGAAAACAATAAAGAACACATGCATAAACATTCAAACAACTTTGAAAGCTATATAACACCTAAGTGGAAAATAACATCTGAACCAGTTTACCACCCGGCTACATGGGTAAAATGCGTTCCAGAGATATATCCTTTGAGAGACTGTAAGCTACTAGCTGTCAAAATAGACACTGTTTGCAAATCTCAGTAGAAGAGAGGCTACAAGAAAATGTCACCAGTTGAGATGACAGCAGTTGATGAGGCAGTAAGTGTAAATAAATACTTAGTATGTGGTTCACTCTGTAACGTGAGTAAAAAGCTCCAGCAATACATATATATATATATATAGTAGCAATGTCCCTTGTTCCATTCTGTAGCAAAAGTGAGACTTTTGTTCTCTAGTTAGAGATTTTGTTTGTTGTTTTGGCCTTGGAGACTCTGATGCCTAAGTTGCTTTCTTTTGCAACTGTTTTAGCAGCCTCTTTCATATAGTTTTTGCATAGGGTTTTCGGTCACCTAATGATGTTACTCCTTGTGTTTCTCCCTAGACAGTAAAGGTTGTAATACTCACAAAAACACAAATAAATGGAAAAAGGCTTGTGTTGGTTGATTTGTTTTATTTAGCACATCACAGAAACAATGAACATAATAAATGATTTGATTTGACACCCTTAAATTACACATTACAGAGTTCTTGGTGGTATTCTCCCCATCAGATGTTTTTTTGAGTTTTGTTCTGGCCGGAAGATAATAATATAGCACTTTGGAACAAATATGCATATCAGCAAACCAAAACTGGAGGACAGAATGGCAAATATCTCTACAGCTACAGTGAACTTCCCAGGAGAGCTGACATACGCTGGGATGAATGTGATCCAGACAGCACAGAATATCAGCATGCTGAAGGTGATCAGTTTGGCTTCATTAAAGCTGTCTGGCAGCTTCCTAGCAAGAAAAGCAAGTATAAAACACAAGAGAGCAAGAAGTCCGATATAACCCAACACAGCCCAGAATCCAACAGCTGACCCCAGTGCACACTCTAAGATGATTTTTTCTTTATAGTACTTCATATTCATCTTTGGGAATGGAGGGTTGGTACTTAGCCAAAGTATACAAATCAGAACCTGTATGAGAGTGAAAATCAGAACGCTGAGCCTTTGCTGAAGAGGCCCAAACCATTTCAAGATATTACTGCCAGGAAGTGTAGCTCTGAAGGCTATTAACACTACTATAGTTTTACCAAGAACACAGGAAATACAAAGGACAAAAGTGATCCCGAATGCTGTGTGGCGCAGCATGCAGGACCACTCAGTGGGCCGGCCTATGAAGGTCAGAGAACACAGGAAACACAGTTTTAATGAGAAGAGCAGCAAGAAGCTCAGCTCAGAGTTGTTGGCTTTTACAATAGGGGTTTCTCTATGAGTCAAAAATATTATTGATGTCAGAAGAGATAAAAATACACCAATACAGCCAAATCCAGTTAAAAGTGCACCCATGATCTCTTTGTAGGAAAGGTATTCTGTAGGTTTTGGAAGACACTGATCTCTCTTTTCATTTGGCCAAAATGCAGGTGGACAGATCAAACAGTCTGGAGAATCTGTAAAAGATGTGAAATCATACAAATGTACAATCACAACAAAAAATGAACATTTTTCTAAATAATTTCCTTACACTTTTCAATTATGTTTACAAAATGTCAGATTAATGAATTAATTTTTGATATCTTTACGCACTTGTCTGATTACTTATTGTTCCCTCTGGGCATTCAAAGCAGTCGAAGCAGCACACAGGCTTACGCTTGTTTATGGCCTTGCGAGTCCCTGTTGGGCACGGTTCTCTGCAGACAGACCTTAGCACCTGATTAGGCAAAACACAGCAAGTTAAAATTAATACAACAAAATGTATTGTATGTCACTGACAATGAAGTATTTACTAAGCTCCTGGGTAAGTAATGATTGTCATTTGACTGACAAGAACCAAAATTAAATGAAATAAAGTTCACTCTACCTCATCACTGTTTCCCCCCCAAACTATTTTGATGTCATCTTTAAGTTTGAATTTTTTCCCATCTGGAAAAGAGGTATCATATCGACCAATATTTACAATTTCAACAGAGCCATCTTCTTTCATCTGCCAGTTAACTAAGTCATACTGGGCAACTGAGTCTCCATTTTCATCAAAGGACACTTTGGCTCCATTCTGCGTTGTGAAATTCACATACTGAATGTGTTCCAACACCTATAAAAACATGATCCACTCATTTTAGCAAACAGAAAAGATGCAAGACATAACATTTTGAATAACAATTGTACCCTAAATGAATACTTAACATGAAACATAGATATATGTTCTGAATTGACCATAAAGAATAGAAATGCCTATGCCTGAATTAATGCACCAGAACTCACTAGCTTAGGCTGAACTTCATCCTTGTTCACACAGGGCTTTCCTGTGGTGGGATTTGAGTCATCTTTACATTGCAATAGCGCTTGAAGGGCATATGCCACCAAGTACACAGCTTTGTAAACATTATTCTCGGCCCTGAAATTTGTCACATCTGTGTAGTCACTGGAGACTGTCTTCAGATTTTCTGTGCCAGTACACATAGTGGAGATGTTTGATGGAGAGAAGCTGCAATCAAAAAACTTCTCCCAGAAAGATTTAATTATTTCACTCTGTGGTTCATCAGATGGTTTCAAGTCGAGTAAGAATTCACCAAGACCTGGAATGGATGCCAGGGGGAGGGCAAAGCCCATTGCTCCCTGTAAAATGTTCTTTCTCTTGACAGAAGCCAGGTCTTGTTGTGTGATCCAAGACTCAGTGCCAATCCACTGCTTTCCAGTTATGTTAGAATTCTCCATTTTTGACAAGATTGATTTTGTGTAAGACAAAGACATGAACAACAGGACTACCTTTGAAGAGGATTGCCTTACTGTCTCCACAATAGTATCAATCTTCTGTTCAGATGTCTTTGTGTAAGGTAATCTGTATTCAACACATATTCCCTCTTTAATGGCTTCCTCTACGAATTCAGCTGTACCTTTCTCTGAGTACATGTTTCTCATTGAATAAATAACTCCCACCCAGCGCCAGTCAAAATATTTCATAAGCTGCACCAGGCCTATGACTTGGAAGCGGTCACTTGGCACAGTTCTGAAGAAGGTGGGGTAAAGTTTCTTGTCACTCAAACAAGCACAGGTTGAAAGGTAGCTCACCTTCAAAGAAAAAAAAAAAGACGTTAGATCCAAATAAGGAATATTTTATATATAAATTATTTTAATTATTTATAATATAAATAAACAATTGAGACAGTGAAATTTTGAGAGTTTGCAATTAGTTTCCATTATTTTCCATTTATTTCCCATCCTCACCTGTGGAATGGATAGCGGGCTCAGTATGCTGTTTATGTCTTCACTTACTCCAGAGGATGAATGGCCTAAGAGAGCCTGGATCTGATCCTTGCAGCCCCTTGAATCCTCTCCATTTACAGCCTCAACCGCTGCTCGTATCAGGTTTTCACTCCCACAGCCATTGTAGAGCCTGTAGCCCAGACTCACTCCTGGAAGGAGTTTAGTATCTCTGTTGATCTCCTCCACAGTGAAAATCAATGTCCGGGCAAACTTCAATTCCCTGTCATTCCACCTGCAAACACAATGTTAAGTGTTGACACAGCACCACTAAGTTATTACAGCGGATCATCTTGTGACACATAAATAACATGTAAAACACAACATGTGATTGCGTATTTTTTCAGCATATTCACTTACTTTTTGCAGTATCCATAAGGAATTGCCTGATAGTCATTATCTATCAGGGTACGTGTACTAGTCATAGAGAAAACTCCTCCTATAATAAAATCACCTTCTTTAGAAAATTCCATATACCCTGTCTGCCCGATCATTCTGCATGTTTGGTTTTCTGACTTTGTTCTTGCGAGCAGAGTGAGTAAGATGATAGTGATCCAACCCATCACAAGAAACCCTCCCATTCACTGAAGCAATGGTGACCTGGGACTTGATCTTTACAGCTTTTATGTTAGAGAAGAAACATCACCAGCCAATCAGAACACACTGCCAATTCTCTTATGATATGAACAGGAATATTTTTTGTTTTTCATGCATCAATGCCCTTTTAAGAAACTGATCATGCAGATTGACACACTGAAGGAAGAAGGCCTGATGTACCTTTTTTCTGAGAATCAGTAAAAGTACTTTTAGGGTAGCAAGGTTTTGAACATGCAGTACTGTACATTAATTGTTTCTCAGTCACTCAGAAAAGGCTAGCAGCTCAGGATCTCTACAGAGTTTTTCACTATGGTATAGTGATTTTCACTATGATATAGTGAATTCCCCTGTCTGTATGTTGTCTTCAGCAGTTTCAATAGCAGACTTAGTAGCCATATTTTATTATTAGGGCCTGGTTGAATATGGTATAAGATAAGGTCTTTATGATATGTTAAGCTGTGACATTTCTGATGACCTAGATGTGAGTCTATGTGTTTTTTCTCATATTTTATGTTGATGAAATCTGTTCTCTGTGCAGAGTGGCCACTTCATTTTACACAACAAACATCATCAGTCAATTAATATTACTATACAGATTTTTTGTGTGTTAATTACTGAGGAACATGATAGATTAATATATTTATTCCTCATTCAGACCGACACAGTGATACATCATGGGTCTACTATATCTGTAGCTGACCCTTCCTTCAGGACCCTCTTCCAAACCAAGGTTGGGGGTGGGTAACTGGATTTGGTGAAATGGCATTGCTACAAGTGATGGAAATTAATTAAAAGATAGATACTGACATATAAACGCCACTCAGAAAGTAAAAGAGAACAATATTGCCTTTCTGGAAAGACAGAGAGGTGAAATTGAAATTTTTGTAATTATTAGTAATTTAGTGTAATTCAGTGGCTTATATCGTTGAAGTGTATGGAACTAGTATAAACCTGGGTAACTAGTGTACCAAAGGAACTTTTTTCCCATTTAGTGTACACATACTGTAAGAGGAACTACAGGAGGGAAATATAACAATAAAAACTGTGAGATTATATAAATTTGTCAGCCATCAGACTTTTCTATACCATTTGTGCTGTGGCAATTGCAATATGGTCATATTGGATGTTTTTCACATTCCTCTAATGTCAGCAAGTTAAATATCAGTTTTCACAGCATCCATTTCTGGAGGTAAAATGGTATGAAGTAAATCAACTTTTAATGTTACACAGGCAAATAAATATATGCAAATATGTTTAAATATATGTTCTTTTTTGCTTTTGACACTACTGATAATGTGAAAAACATGATTCTTGAGAGAGTGAGGCAGGATAAGACACTAAGCAGGTGTACATGCAAACATGCACACTGCTGTTTTTACCTCAAACTAATGTGTCAGAGGTGGTACAACATCCTGAGGCATTGCCAACGGGCACTGACAATGGTGCTGCTGAAGAGGGGCATGCATAGGGTTCACCTCAGGACAGAGGTGAGGAGGGTGCATGGCTGCCTGCACAGGGTCCTACAAGAAGTTGGGCCTCAGGGTGGAGGCAAAGAGGGTGCATAGTTGCCTGCACATAGCCATGGGCTGAGGTGAAGAGAGCACACAATTGCCTGCAAAAGATTCAGTGGAGGGTGATCGGTTGGTGGTGCACTAGAAGGTCTCTCTAGATGCTTTCTCCCTGTCATTTCACTTGGCACAAAGAGGGCAGCATTGATGTGGCAAGGGTTCAATGGGTTGATCCCACTACATGGCATTATATGAGGTTGCTGCCTTGCTTCAGGCCTTTGGAAAGACTGCCAAAAACAAGATTCTGTCTCACCTTTTCCCCCTGCTCTCCCTGGTGATGGCCCTCCCCTTCAGCCTCCAGTAATGCTTGAGGCTCTTGAAGAGGGTCCTGTCTGCTGGCTGCAGGTAGTGTATGGTGTATGATGGTAGGCCAAGGACATAGACATAGTTGACCTTCACTAGGTTTAAAAATTCCACATTATAGATATATTTGATAAATGTTGGAGCTCTCTCTGTCAAGCAGAAGAACATGTGGGCATGGGTCATCTCTTGACAGGCTTTGCAACACGAATTGCCTCCCCCACACAAAAAAGGTCCCACAAACTCAGCAACCAGCTGAGTTTGCTTTTTTCTTGGTTTTGGAGAAGCCCTTTATCCCTTTTTTGGCTGGACTGGCCATGGACCAGCCCTATAATTGGGGTTGTTCATGAGTGACTGACTGAGTAAGTGATTAAATTACACCATTGGTCAGCTGGCCGCATGTTGAAGTTTCTCCATAGGCCCTTAATCTTTCGAAATTAATCAGTGCAGCATGATGGAAGAAAAAGACAGCAGTGCTACGCAGAGTGGCTGTGTTACCTGCTCCAAGCATTGACCATCTCAGCTCCGGTGATATATGCAGTGATGTTGGCTAAACACCTGTTAAAACACATGCGCATCACCATCTCTAAAATCTTCTCCTCTACCATCCAGTGTGATTGTCTCTTTGACACTGACAGCACTATCAGACATACAGCACTGTTAGCCACACAGCACTGTCAGCAGCCGGCAAGAGAGACGTTCCTTGGTACATTTGGATGTTATAAGTGAACTAATACCAAAATGCAATCTTTTTATTTCTCTGATGTTTTCACATCACAAATGATGAACAACAGCATTAAAACACAAGTCTTGCAGATAAAACATGCAACTCATGTAGGCTGTTATATCGGTTTAGTGTGGGGCGGCTGCTCTGCAGGTGTGCTAGATTTTACTGTAACTGCATTAACCAGGCAGAGATGAGTCTCCTGAATTTGCACCCAAAATGTTGTCAAAATTTTCATTTACAATTTCCACTGCAGCCTCCATAATCATTGACTGTGAAAGAGGCAGAAAAAGGCACATAGAAGCATGAGGGAGCACATACAGTTAAAGTACCCCAAATAACAGTAACTCTGACCATGTTGTTGTTATCTTAAGGTAAAATAGTTGCATAATGTTGCTTTAACATAAGGGAACATCTACTGGGCAGTATTTGGTTTTACATATATATAAAGGATTAAAACTGACACTTTCTGAAACTGTAATTCAAAATATATATCACTGCATATATATCATTTATCTCTTGTTATGTTTAGTATTGTATTTTATGACAAAATTGATATGTGCATGGCCACAAATGTGTGGTAAATAAAACTCAGAGTGGCCATGGCCTAGTTACAACAGTTAAGCTCTTTAAATGTGTGACTGTAAATGTATAAGGTTATATAACAGAAAACAGAAAACATCTGGCATAACCCCTCTGTCTTTTCTTGCTGTTTACAAAGTTATATATTATTTATATATTATTGTTGATACTGATATTAAATATCTGGAATATCCACAGAAACAGTGTTCATTTTATTTATACTTCAAGTGCAATTCCTTGTACAAACATGTCTTTGTATACTCCTTGGTTCTCATATCTTCACTTTTTTATTTTCACATTCTTTAAATAATAACTGCTAGTTGACACTTTGATTGGTTGTTTGTTTGGTGTTAGAGGGGGACACATTCAATATAGAATTTCTTAGCTTGTCATACACTGAAGAACCCAAAAGAATTAAAGGTATCTCTTGAATGTCTTTATATATTATTTTATTTTTCTTCAAAATAAATCTCATTATCTTGCAATAACACAAATCAGTGGAGCAAAGGCTGTTGGTGGATTTGTTTTATTTAGCACATCACGGAAACAATGACTTCTACAGCATTGGTAAGACTACACAGTAAGTGATTTGATTTGACACCCTTAAATTACATATTACAGAGTTCTTGGTGGTATTTTCCCCATCAGATGTTTTTTTGAGTTTTTTTCTGGCCTGAAGATAATAATATAGCACTTTGGAACAAATATGCATATCAGCAAACCAAAACTGGAGGACAGAATGGCAAATATCTCTACAGCTACAGTGAACTTCCCAGGAGAGCTGACATATGCTGGGATGAATGTGATCCAGACAGCACAGAATATCAGCATGCTGAAGGTGATCAGTTTGGCTTCATTAAAGCTGTCTGGCAGCTTCCTAGCAAGAAAAGCAAGTATAAAACACAAGAGAGCAAGAAGTCCGATATAACCCAACACAGCCCAGAATCCAACAGCTGACCCCAGTGCACACTCTAAGATGATTTTTTCTTTATAGTACTTCATATTCATCTTTGGGAATGGAGGGCTGGTACTTAGCCAAAGTATACAAATCAGAACCTGTATGAGAGTGAAAATCAGAACACTGAGCCTCTGCTGAAGAGGCCCAAACCATTTCATGACATTACTACCAGGAAGTGTAGCTCTGAAGGCCATTAACACTACTACAGTTTTACCAAGAACACAGGAAATACAAAGGACAAAGATGATCCCGAATGCTGTATGGCGCAGCATGCAGGACCACTCAGTGGGCCGGCCTATGAAGGTCAGAGAACACAGAAAGCACAGTTTTAATGAGAAGAGCAGCAAGAAGCTCAGCTCAGAGTTGTTGGCTTTTACAATAGGGGTTTCTCTATGAGTCAAAAATATTATTGATGTCAGAAGAGATAAAAATACACCAACACAACTAAATCCAGTTAAAATTGCACCCATGATCTCTTTGTAGGAAAGGTATTCTGTAGGTTTTGGAAGACACTGATCTCTCTTTTCATTTGGCCAAAATTCAGGTGGACAGATCAAACAGTCTGGAGAATCTGTAAAAGATGTGAAATCATACAAATGTACAATCACAACAAAAAATGAACATTTTTCTAAATAATTTCCTTACACTTTTCAATTATGTTTACAAAATGTCAGATTAATAAATTAATTTTTGATATCCTTACGCACTTGTCTGATTACTTATTGTTCCCTCTGGACATTCAAAGCAGTCGAAGCAGCACACAGGCTTACGCTTGTTTATGGCCTTGCGAGTCCCTGTTGGGCACGGTTCTCTGCAGACAGACCTTAGCACCTGATTAGGCAAAACACAGCAAGTTAAAATTAATACAACAAAATGTATTGTATGTCACTGACAATGAAGTATTTACTAAGCTCCTGGGTAAGTACTGATTGTCATTTGACTGACAAGAATCAAAATTAAATGAAATAAAGTTCACTCTACCTCATTACTGTTTCCCCCCCAAACTATTTTGATGTCATCTTTAAGTTTGAATTTTTTCCCCTCCGGAAAAGAGGTATCATATCGACCAATATTTACAATCTCAACAGAGCCATCTTCTTTCATCTGCCAGTTAACTAAGTCATACTGGGCAACTGAGTCTCCATTTTCATCAAAGGACACTTTGGCTCCATTCTGCGTTGTGAAATTCACATACTGAATGTGTTCCAACACCTATAAAAACATGATCCACTCATTTTAGCAAACAGAAAAGATGCAAGACATAACATTTTGAATAACAATTGTACCCTAAATGAATACTTAACATGAAACATAGATATATGTTCTGAATTGACCATAAAGAATAGAAATGCCTATGCCTGAATTAATGCACCAGAACTCACTAGCTTAGGCTGAACTTCATCCTTGCTCACACAGGGCTTTCCTGTGGTGGGATTTGAGCCATCTTTACATTGCAATAGCGCTTGAAGGGCATATGCCACCAAGTACACAGCTTTGTAAACATTATTCTCGGCCCTGAAATTTGTCACATCTGTGTAGTCACTGGAGACTGTCTTCAGATTTTCTGTGCCAGTACACATAGTGGAGATGTTTGATGGAGAGAAGCTGCAATCAAAAAACTTCTCCCAGAAAGATTTAATTATTTCACTCTGTGGTTCATCAGATGGTTTCAAGTCGAGTAAGAATTCACCAAGACCTGGAATGGATGCCAGGGGGAGGGCAAAGCCCATTGCTCCCTGTAAAATGTTCTTTCTCTTGACAGAAGCCAGGTCTTGTTGTGTGATCCAAGACTCAGTGCCAATCCACTGCTTTCCAGTTATGTTAGAATTCTCCATTTTTGACAAGATTGATTTTGTATAAGACAAAGACATGAACAACAGGACTACCTTTGAAGAGGATTGCCTTACTGTCTCCACAATAGTATCAATCTTCTGTTCAGATGTCTTTGTGTAAGGTAATCTGTACTCAACACATATTCCCTCTTTAATTGCTTCCTCTACGAATTCAGCTGTACCTTTCTCTGAGTACATGCTTCTCATTGAATAAATAACTCCCACCCAGCGCCAGTCAAAATATTTCATAAGCTGCACCAGGCCTAAGACTTGGAAGCGGTCACTTGGCACAGTTCTGAAGAAGGTGGGGTAAAGTTTCTTGTCACTCAAACAAGCACAGGTTGAAAGGTAGCTCACCTTCAAATAAAAAAAAAAGCCGTTAGATCCAAATAAGGAATATTTTATATATAAATTATTTTAATTATTTATAATATAAATAAACAATTGAGACAGTGTAATTTTGAGAGTTTGCAATTAATTTCCATTTATTTCCCATCCTCACCTGTGGAATGGATAGCGGGCTCAGTATGTTGTTTATGTCTTCACTTACTCCAGAGGATGAATGGCCTAAGAGAGCCTGGATCTGATCCTTGCAGCCCCTTGAATCCTCTCCATTTACAGCCTCAACCGCTGCTCGTATCAGGTTTTCACTCCCACAGCCATTGTAGAGCCTGTAGCCCAGACTTACTCCTGGAAGGAGTTTAGTATCTCTGTTGATCTCCTCCACAGTGAAAATCAATGTCTGGGCAAACTTCAATTCCCTGTCATTCCACCTGCAAACACAATGTTAAGTGTTGACACAACAGCTGATAATTTTTTAGCACATAAAAACATGTAAAACACAACATGTGACTGTACATTTTTTAAGTATATTCACTTACTTTTTGCAGTATGCATATGGTATTGCCTGATAGTCATTATCTACCACCCTACGTGTACTAGTCATAGAGAAAACTCCTCCTATAATAAGATCACCTTCTTTAGAAAATTCCATATACCCTGTCTGCCCGATCACTCTGCATGTTTGGTCTTCTGACTTTGTTCTTGCCAGCATAGTGAGTAAGATGATAGTGATCCAACCCATCACAACCCATCTCCCATTCACTGAAGCAATGGTGACCTGGGACCTGATCTTTATAGCTTTTATGCAATAACAGAAACATCACCAGCCAATGAGAGGACACTGCCAATTCTCAGATGATATGAATATGTAACAATGTCCTTTAACCTTAATCCCACTAACTGGAGTACCTGCAGTCTCCAGAGGTATAGTTTGTTGTTTTTTTTGTTTTGTTTTGTTTTTTGTCTTTTATAAATCACAGATGCTTTATTCTGTCATTCCAATTTTTCATGACTCTGTCAATCAATTTGTTCCCTATGACTTCATGTCATTGTTTTTTTTTCCTTTATAATTAGTGCTTTTGAAAAATAACAATGTATTGGGCCACTCTGGCAGAACATGCAGTACTGTACATTCATTGTTTCTCAGTCACTCAGAGAAGGCTAGCAGCTCAGGATCTCTACAAAGATTTTCAAATAATGTAGCTGCCTGTATGTTATCTTTAGCAGTTTTAATAGCAGATTCAGTAGTCATATTTTATAAGGTGGACTTGGTTGAATATGGTATAAGATAAGTTCTTTATGAAATGTTAAGCTTTGACATTTTTGATGACCTAGATTTGAGTTCATATGTGAGTTATATATATTTTTTCCTTCTTCATATTTTCTTCTGCTAAAACCTGTGTTGTGTGAGGAATGGCTACTTAATTTTACACATATTTTTCAACAAACATTACCAGTCAATTAATTTTACAATAGAATTTAAAATTTATATAATTATTGATAAACAAGGTAGATTAATATATTTATACCCCATTCAGACAGCCACAGTTATATATTGTGGGTTTACTGTATCTGTAGCTGACCCTTCTTTCAGGACCCTCTTCCAAACCAGGGTTGAGGGTGGATGACTGCCTGGATTTGATGAAATGTCATTGCTACAAGTGATGGAAATTAATTAAAATATAGATATTGATGTATAAACACCACTCAGAAAGTAAAAGAGAGCAATTGGAATGTGTTGCCTTTCTGGAAAGACAGAGAGGTGAAATTGAAATTTTAGTAATTATTAGTGTAATTAGTGTAATTCAGTGGCTTATATCATTGAAGTGTATGGAACTAGATAGCCAACTGGGGCTTCTGCTAACAGCTGTTTCATATTAATGGGTCTAATGTGGGTCAAATGTGTTGAGTAGACCTGTGTCATACATGTGTGAAAGAAGAATTTCTTGTCTTTGTTTCACTCATGCATTATTATTTTATTTTATTAGATATTTACTGCAGATTCACTATTTACTATTGTATTTACCATCTTGAAAGCTCATTCAAAACCTTGGGCTTTACAAAATATTCTGTGCAATTACAGATTTTAAAAAGACTTGAAGGGTTTTATTTGAGGTGTACTTTGTCCTGCCCTAACAGGTGCAATAAAGCTAACAAGAGTCAGGGATATGTCAGTCGGTACACCCACACACACAGACCTGAAAAGAAGAGCCAGGATAAGCAAAAGCACTTGCATGGGTGTACCATAGGTGTTCAGGATCTTTTTCCCATTTAGTCTATTCTTCTCGTCTTTGGGCCTAATTATAACACAAAGCACAACAACACTAAACAAAACCTTTAAATGCAACACAGAATATATTGGTAGGTGAAACATGATTGGAGGACACATTTGTAAATGCAATAAGAAAGTTCACATGTAAAATCATCTTAAACATATTTTGTAATTCAATTCAGTTACCTAAATATGTATTAATTGTTTGAGGACATAGGAACAAAACAATTATTTTGCACTTTATAGAAAACTAAATCAAATACTGTGTAAATTGTGCTTTACTGATAATGATTCCAGGCACACTCAAGAAATCATAACAACAATGAATTAAGTTAACTGTATACTGTATGTATAGTGTATAATTACCTCTTTTAAAAATATGCATACCAGTAAATAATTGTTTTAACTTTTGCTTGCAATACCAAAACCTCAGGTTTGTCCAGTCCTAATTTAAACATATATGTGTATGCAACTTTTTAACATTTGTTTTAAACATAGTTGACAGGTCTAAGAAAGGCAAAGGGGCACTAACTCCATTTAAAAAAACCAAAAACCTTTAATATACTTATATACTGAAGTTTTATTGTACATTCATTTAGATGTGATGAACAGCAATCACTGCAATGTCTGCTTTTTATGAAAAAATGAAAAACGCAATGAATGCAACATTAAAAAATAAAACATTCATAAAGAGCACCATAAACTGAACTGATGAGGAAGATAAGGTGACCAGTCACTTTTTCATGACCACCTACATTTGGATTTATGCTTTCCTTTTTCTGTTTTATTAATTAATTAATTTATTTATTTACTCATTGATTTATTTTGGCATGAAACCATTACATGTGATCAAGACTAAAACATTTTAGTCAAGCAAAATTGCTCCTGTAAAAGAAACAAGGTTGTTAAAACTGCATGCTTAGATGGTTAGAATGTTTAAAATTAAATTAAAATTAAAAGGAAAAAGCAGCAGATGGGGAAACATATTATTTATGGATTACATTTTTACTCAGATTTGTATGACTCTTCATGTTCAAATATGCATATAGTATAACAGCTTTAATGATACAGAAGAATGCTTGAAAAGAAACAGTTTAAATTAACCTGTTGATCTTAATAACTAGTGCATACTTTATTGGTACCCTTGAATTCTGTAGACATGTTACCAATTGCACATGTAAGAGAATGCTCAAGAAATTTAATTTAGTCAAGATGGATTGGAGCAAACTGGGGATTGAGACAAACATGCAGTACAAAGTTGCCAGTAGCTCTATCTGTCCAAACACAGTCCAGGATTGTAATGTTGATCTCACAGTACCTCCCAGAGGCATGTCTTCAAACCAGAGTTTCAGATTCCTGTTTGGAGAAAGAGGGCTGAAAGTAAACCAGAGAAACAACATAGTAACAGGCAGAGCCCTAAACTGCTGTTGTGTGGGACAAAACAATTTCATGAAAGTATGAGCTGCCCTGCAGGCAATTAACACATGCATGGTTCTCCCCAGAGCACAAGAGAGGCAGACGGCAAAAGAAATCCCGATAGCTATCTGCGACCACTCTGACGGCTGACGGATGGTAACTGATGGTGAAAAGCAATACAATGTCATGGTAAAAAGCATCATCGTGGAGTTACTGTCATGAGGAGGACTGTCTCTGTTTGGTGATATTTTCATCCTTGTCATGTAGATTCCAACCAGTAAAGCAGCTGCCAAAAAAAATCTTCCAACCCATCTGCTGTTGTCTGTAGGCTGCCTCTTCACCCTATCTGTACACAAAGTCGATAAAAAAAGAAAAAGTCATAGGTTATTATATTACTATTTAAGGAACTTTAGGAATGTTCTCCCTGTAATGAAGGACATTCGTATTACCTGCTTGTATTAGAAATGCTCCTTTTGGAATTGGAATAGATTTTAATGCAATCTGCAGTGAACAAGACATAAAAATGAATTAATATGCACAAATTACACACACTGTAGGAGCAAATACTAGTGGGGATTATGACAATATTTACTGTGAGATTATATATGTTTATTGGCCATCAGACTTTCTATACCATTTGTGCTGTGGTAACCGCAATATGGTCATATTGGATTTAAAGATTTGCATCACTATGCATCAATGGGTATGAATTCAATGGACGGACATTCTAGTTATTTTATCTATTAATGGTTTCACAACTGAATTTAAAATGTATGATGCACATAAAATGTACTGTATCATAATATACATCGATATAGTAAATATATATATATATATTTACAAATTTACAAGTTATGCATTGATTCACAAAAAGGAATTCACATTCCTCTCATATCAGCAGAAAGTTAAATATCTGTCCTCACAGCATCCATTTCTGGAGATAAAAGGACATTACAGTAAGTAATTTAACTTATTCTTAACATTATACAGACAATGCTTGCTATGGTTTAAATATGTGTTCTTTTTTGGTTTTAGCATTGCTGATAATGTGAAAAATATGAATCTTCAGATACTGAGGCAGAATAATACACTAAACAGGTTGTACATGCAAATATGCATACAGCAGATTCAGATGTGAGTCCCCTTTGATTTTTCTGAGGACATAAGACTCACTTGATTCTCAGGTGGGATGAAGATGAGAGTTTCTGAAAATGTGAGACCAAGTGCTCCATGCAAGAACACCTGCTCAATTTTGACCTGCTCAAGTTTGCATGCTTTACAGATGTGGATACAATCCATGGTTTTCCAGTGGTCTGCTATAACAAGGGCAATGATGTGGGAGCAGGGAGCCACGGATCTCAAGAGAACAAAAAAAGGACAGATATCTCTGCAATTCAAATGTCTGCTGTAATCATCAGCAGTTATCTGCATGGAGGAAAAATACAGACAATTATTGAATATCTTACTAAATGTCAGTATGGCAACAATTATTGAGTGCGTTCCTGTTCAAACCTTACTCTGCTGCTCACCTTTACTATAGACAGGGGACACTTGACCTCATACAGAAAATATACCGAAAACTGCTGAATTTTACATTTGCAGACATGTCTGCTTTGCTTCCCTGCATTTACAGCTTTTTTGACTCTTTGTAACAGAGTCAAACAGCCATTAAAGAACACAGAGTTCAAAGTCACACCAGGAAAGAGAGTGCAGTCTTGTTTTATCTTGTCCTGTGTGAAAATCCTCTCCGTTTGAGGAGATCTAGAACATGAAAAATACAAAAACAAATAGTCAGTTCATGATTACATTATATATCACATATATAATTAGGGCATTATCATAGCATTAAATTACCATTATACATCGCATCAATCTCTAAGCTCAGCATTTGTAGTTAATAGTTAATAAGCTTAAATACATAACCTTATATTAGCTTATACATAATACATAAACTAAACTGACATTCAAAAAAAGAACAACATCTTGCAATGTAAATAGCATAATTACCCAACTGTGAGGCTATTACTTTTCATATAATTACAGTGAAATTACTTTGAACCGTAAATGACCCATAAACTCCTCTAGAGATCATCTAATTGTCTTTTGAGGTGTCCCTAAATATGGTGTTTAGGCCCCCATAATTCAGGCTGGTTCCCTGCTGAGGAAATCATTAAATTACAAGCTAATTTCTGATGAATCTGTGGGAAACCACACTGGGGTATCCAGGTCCTTTACAAAAAATTTAAATAAATAAAAGCAAGTTACTGAGAAAGAAACAAGTGGAAAAAGTGGAGAAAACAGACAACACTGTAATTCACCAACAATTTACTCACCTCTCAAATGTCAGCATCAATTTTGTTTTGTCATAAAGAAGAGCTCTTTTATGTGACACATTTGAGCTGAAGCCCATTGTCTCTTCATCATGCCCATAGTGACTGAGCTCAGTACACTGGTCCAGGCTGAGCCATGTGCCAGATGACACCATCCAAGTGAACAGTGTTAAGAAGACAAATGTGACTGTTGTCATCTCAGAGCCTCACCTTTGGCACAGTCAGGATTCTTGCAGGGTTGTGTTTTATAGCTTCCTGTCTGCTACCCAGGTGTAGGAGGCAACTTCGTTGGCCATTCTCCAAGGTACATGCACTTATTTATGTATTTTTTTGCATAAGAGCTCAAAGATGTCAGGCATGAAAAATAAATGTGACAGGAATACACCTGGGCTCTGTTTCCCAATAACAATTGATTGTTGAGTGTTTAATAAGAGCATTTCTATGAGCGCTTTTACATTTTTACAGCTGTTTCCAAAAACCAGCAAGTATTAAGTCTTTCTTAACACTGAATACATTTAAAAGCAATTATGTATTTATATGTTATGTAACTCATGCAGTATACTGTTAATTTAAATGCATCAAATACAAAGCAGATGTCACAGTTTATGAGACAGTTGTGGGCCAAGCTAATTGGTTATCGTTCCTACAGGAACAAGGGCTGAAGTAGATTAATGGACCCATTTCACAGCAGACATTTTGACTATTCAAAGTAGGAAAAGCTGTTTCATTCAAGCCATTTGTCCTGTATTTATCAGTTTTCTTATTGTTGCCTGTTTTCCCTAACTAGATCCTGTTTCCTGTTCCCTGCAGTCCCATCTGCTCTGTCTCTTCTGATCCCTGTCTCCTGTCCTTCATCTAATATCTGCTCCAGACCTGCTCCCCTTGCCCCAGTCTGCCTCAACTCCTGGTTCCCAGCTTCTAGCCTCAGCCTCAGCCCCAGGTTCCCAGCAACCAGTCCAAGCCTCAGCGCCAGGTTCCCAGCTACAAACCCGAGCCCCAGTTTCCCAGCTACCATTACTAGATTCCCCTGGCCTGCTTTAATAAATAAATACATTGAAAGCCTGGCCTGTCTTACCGTGTCTCTGTCTCCTTGCCCCTGTGTGCCTGCACTGGGGTTCCCGTACTCCACACCCACGTAATAGAACTGGCTCATCAAAGATATTAATTGCAGCTGTACTTTCCTGCTTTGACAAGTTAAATGTCTGCTCTGAAGAGGGTCTATTAGTGACCAGATTTTCACTTTTAGTGATAATTCAGGAGTTGTTGCATGTTCTGCCCACACCCTATGTAGCACAGCCTTCCACAAAGTACTATAGGCCTTTTTTATGAAGACATTTTGATATGTCACAGTTGGAAAACCATGGGCGTAAATGATAAACTTAATGATGGCTGAATTCCAATTTGGTCACAAGTATATAAATCTAAAGGCGACTTTTGCCACTTTGGCCTCAAAACAGCTCATCATATCATTGTAAGGCCTGGAACATGCACATGATACTGTTAATGCTACACTAGGTGTCTATCTGGGCAGGGAGGTTATAGATGATACCTAGGGTCCCAGATGGCAAAATGTACAGGACCCTGCCAGCTTTGTTGATGCAGAAAGTAAAATTTGCACTGCAGAATGGTTGATCCTGTTATATGTGCAGCTTGGCCTTCTTATTATTATTTACAACCTCTGTATATTTCATTTTGTTTTAATTTTGTTTATGTCTTTTAATGTGTTTTTATTGTTACTATTTTAAATGTTCTTTATCATTAATATAATGTGTATATGTACTTTTAGTATTATCATTATCAATAATATAATTAATTATTATGCAGACTTTACTGAGGTTGAAGCTATTCTTTTTCCATCTGAAACTTAGTGTAATATCTATCTTTAAGCTGAAGTCAAGCAAGTTCTCCCCTGTTGAAGCATAGTGCATACATACTTTAGATACATACTGATTAATGATGAAAAAAGGACTTCAGAAGCCATATCAGACACATCAGAAGTTTATGTTTGTAAGTTGGGAATACTTAGATAATTATGCAATATCAATTAAGATAATAATAATTTTATTACATACAATATTACTTTCAATATCTTAAATATTACTATATTTTGTCGTGTTAAGTAAGTGTAAATTCCTTTACACAGTGAAAAAATGAGTAATGGACTGAGCACTGAGTAATGAATTAAAGAAAGCAAAAAACAAGAACACAATAAAAAAAAAAGTTACAATGATGAAATTAAGATATGTTGTCTTGCCCATCATATGCTTTTTAGTATTTTATTCTGGCCTCAGTAAAATAACAAAATAAATTAAATAATAAAATAAATAAATAAAATAAAAGAAGTCCATAGCAGGAGGCCAGAATAGCAAATATCACCACAGCGACAGTAAATTTTCCAGGAAAGCTTACATAAGGTGGGATAAAAGTGATCCAGACTCCACAGAATATCAACATAGTGAAAGTGATAAATTTAGCTTCATTGAAATTATTGGGTAACTTCCTCACCAAAAAAGCACAAAACATGCAATAGCTAAGAGTCCTATGTACTCTAACACAGCCCAGAAAACAACAGGTGATCCCAGGGCACACTCAAGAATAATCCCCTTATAGTGTTTCATGTTTTTGAAAGTTAAGGGAGGGTTGATCGTTGTATGCAAATTAACACCTGCATAAGAGTGAATGCCAGAACACTGAGTTTCTGCTGTACAGGCCCAAACTATTTCATCATATTACTAGCTGGAAGTGTAGCTTTAAAGGACATGCATAGCATGCAGAACCACTCAGAGGGCCGGCCTGTGAACATCAGAGAACACAGCGAACAAAGAGTCAAGGAGAAGAGCGCAGGAAGCTCAGCTCAGAGTTGTTGGCCCTGACAACAGGAGTTTCCTGGAAATGAAAGAACACTAACACTATCATAGCTGTCAAAATCTTTCCCAACAAACAAAAGAATTCAGTTTCTTACAAGATGCATGTGAGCCACCTCAGGTCCTCCTCCAATCTGGATATCTGATTTCTGCTCGCAATTAAGGGAGTTCACTAGAATGTTGTGTCCCTCACTATCAGTCAGAGAGTGATCTATGACCCAGGCGCCACTGGCAACCCATTGCAGACAATAATTTCTCAGTGTGACATCAAGGCCACATTGACTTAAGAGGTGGAATACTTAACAGTTTAAACTACTCAAAGAGACCTGCTTGATCAAATGTACCTGGTAATGCTCTGTGCACACACCCTTTTCTTGTGCAGCTTGTATAAATGTAGACATCCCATCAATACCATAGTTGTTTTTGTTACTTATTGCCCCTACCCAGGTCCAGCCAAATCTGCTTAACCAATTTTGCCAGGCCTCTGCTCTGGTGAATGTCACTGGGCATAGTTCTGAAGAAGGATGGAAATTCCTCTCTGTTGTTTAGACATGCACAGGTTACAAAGTGGCTGATGCCTTCACTCTTCATTTTTAAGAAAAAATTGAAGGCAGGACTTTATTTTTTATAAAGTTATTTTTTTATAAAGTAATATTTTTATTGTGTGGTATTAATAGTTTAACTGAAGAAAAAAAAAGAGTTCTTCTTCTACCACTGCCAATACCTACAGTTGAAGTTAGAGAAAGGGTAAAAATAAAGCAAGACCATTTGCCTGGGGCCCTCAAATCACTAAATCCACCCCTGCCATGGACCTGCTGCTCCAGGGTCTGAAGCAAATGAGTAAGATCCCTCAGAGAGTAAGACAAAAAAGGGTGTGATGTGTACAGTAATCAAAGATTTTGCCATTGACACAGTCTCAACATAAATATATTTTTATTTTACATTTTCATTATTCTTTTTTATCATTCCTCATTTGGGGAATTGAGTCTGACAGCATGGATAATGTTAGCAGTATAGCTTCATAAATATCAGGGGTCACAAACACAATAACACAATACTGATGCCAAAAATCTGATACTAAGCAGCTTCTGCGGAGTTGTTTATGGTCACACCAAGGCAATTTCTTCAATTATGCAGTGAATCTCTGCGATATAGTTCCATCACTATGATGCCATTATCTTCATGAGCCAATAGAAATCAAACATGTGACAACTGTGTAGGCACATCAAGGAGAATTAGATACTTTAAAGACATTGTAAATTAAAATAGATGAACTTTATCAAATTAGTGTTACTCTAAAGCCACCATTTTTAACCTAAATCATCTTTATATGTGAAATAATTTCACTGCTGACACACAAGACGGTATAGAATGGAGATGAGTAATTATATCTATTTTCTTCCCTTGCATTCATAATTGTAAATGTTCTTAAATTAATGTAGTTATTTTTGTTATTTCTGTTCTGTTTTATGGGAATCACATCTCTTTAAATTAAAGAATATGTGCAGTGTACATATAACATATCACAACAGTTTTACAAAAGTTGTTTTTTTTGATAAGAAGGTTACATTTTATGTATCATTTATTTATTTGTCCACTTACAGCAGGATGTCTCAATGTTGGCAAAAGTTAAACCATGAGCCAAAGAAAAACTGATTCCTTTCTCTGCTATTCTAGATCCACAAACACATTCCAAAAAATTTCAAATGATTTCTGAATATTGTCTGTGGACATTTTTGGAGTTTTTTCACTAAGTTATCATGTAATACTAAAATTATTTGAATGATTAAAAAAATCAAGCACATGTACTGTATCCATGATTGTCTGATGTTGTTTACATTTTTCTAAACATTTTCTAATAATAACATTATAAACTTTGTGAAATTTGCAGTTTTTGCAGAGACGTTTCAAGAGTTATTAGTACATCGCTATTATTATTAATTTGGGATTGTGTGGAAAAACTAAAAACTGCGGATTTCTTATATGTTGCAGAGTCTCACAATTTTGTAATATATTGGTTAGGTGATCACTATTTCACTGCATAACAAACAATAAAATAAGACACATCATGTTCATTAGTTTGTAGTTGATCAACTGAAAAAAATGGAATGAGGAACTGAAATCACACTGACATTAACTGATGATTTATTTTGTTTATATAACATCAGCACAAATGAGCTGTGTGATTGTACTACTGTCAGCCATCTATTCAACAAAAAAGCAACGTTCAAATATAACACTCAGCGGTGTTGTTTACTCAAAGTTTTCTTGTTGTTTACAATGAAGGAAGAGGCTGGTTTGAAACTGAGTAGTGTTTCAAAGACAACACTGTCTGGATCAAGACAAACCGATCATGTGATTACTGATATAAACCTTTGTATGGAACCAACTGTTTTCCAAAATGGAAAGTATGTAATTTTGAATGATGTCATTTTACATGTGATGTACTGTTTGTAAATGTTGCTTATTGTATTGTTTTTAATTGTTTGTATTGTTTTTTATATCTTCCTACCCGGAGTCTGCAGATGTAGTTATATAGCTAACTCTGGCCCAACAGTAGTGTTTAGTATGGCATGGCCCTTTTTAAATAAACTAATAAACTAAACTAAACTGATCTAAAGTTTACATTTACCTGCACAAACTCTCAGTGGTTGCTGTCTCTTGGACCAGGACACATGACGTAATGTTTTAATTTTGATTATGTAAAGTCTTTATACGTAATATTGTAGGGGATATGAAGAGATTAGATTGACAAGTTATAATATTGCAGCCTGTAGTGTTTAGAGCCAAGCCCTGACAGAAAGCAACTGGAAGTTGATACATATTAAAGCAAATTTGGACAGGAAGTTTAGGGCCCTCACAGTCTCTCAGGGCTCTCTAACTAAAGAGGAAGCAGCCTATCAAAGACATGATCAGAAACTATGTTCATATTACACATTAATATTAAATTCTGAACATGTTTATAAGTTTGTTTTATTATATTGTTCTAAAAGATTTAAAATACAACTTTTTATTTAGAGTACAGATAAGGCAAACAATGGCATGGCACAGCACACCTGAGGTCAAAGCTAACAAAACAAAACAAGGAAGGGAAGGAGAGATCAAAACAAGCTCCTAATTGATTTAACATATAACATTTACATGTTGTGACAAAGGTGTTCATTAATACAGACCGTATATTTTCTGCTTGAAGCAACATGCCACCTGTTGTCCATGTTGTTGTGTAAAAGGATGAAGCAATCTGTTACAATGTTTAATCTCCTGTGTCTGCATTTGGGGCCATGCAGCAGCTTTCCCACTGGAGTCAAGCCACTGGGTAATAAAGTCCTGCTTACAACAGATGGGGACTTATTTATCTTCTACTGTTTTTTCCACTGTGTTGTTTTTGTGCATGTGTACATGTAACCTTTATTTCTTCTGTATTGCATCATTGTATATTTGAACTTGAGAGGATCAATGTCAGTGCAAATATTGTTCTATAAGTGTCAGGGGAATACTGAGGCTCCTTTATTGAAACTTTATCAAAGCCATATTTTAGTAGTGCTATAATACAATTTTTCAGTGGAAAAGTTCTTTCACAATTCTTCATAAACATTTTTTCAGAACTAAAAGTGATTGTTTATTTGTATCTAATTCAAAACCACAGTCCCATACCTTACTAGTCATTATTTACCCCCAATATGTTCTGCATCCTGTGAAATTGCTGCTTAGTTCTATGCAGAAACATTTTCATCTTTCTCTACCTGGCCGCATGTGGAGATTTTGTACATATCTTGTGCTTACAATGTATTTTTCTACATGCAGCTGTAAGCAACACAAATCTCCCCTTTGGGATGATAAAGTATATTTTATCTGCACCCCATCTTGGCCTGCAAAAGTGGAACAACACCAAAGGAATTATGATGCGAAGAATATAAACTCCATGTAAATGAAAAACTCTAGGTACTCTTAAGTCAAGATGTATCAACATCTCTGTCCAGGGTCTTTACATTACTAAAATAACTCAACAAACAAAAGCAGCATGTACCCTCCCACCCATCATACCCTATACACCTTAACTGCAAAGTGAAAAAACAAACAAACAAAAAAAAAAAACACAAACACAAGCAGACCTCTAATGACATGCTCTAAAAAGTCCAAGCTGGTGCCTGATCAGGCCTTAGCAAACTATAATTCTGTAAAAATGTAAAAGTCTTTCTTTTTCTTCTGCTATAAACTATCTTCTGGAAATACCTAGCTTTTGTACTAATTTATCTCCTCTTCACATTCACTTTACTCAGAATGGTTGCATTTTTGACAGTTCAATTTATATAGGACTACTGGCTATTTCATGTTTTGTGATTGCTTGTCTGGCACGAATGTTGCCATATAATTAGAATGAAGCTAAAGAACTCGGAGGGAGTCTATCACGTGGAGCTAGATTTAACAAACTGACAAAGATAGATAAAATGTCTAAGAGAAATATGCAAAAATAGGTTTTGAGAAATCAAAATGACAGTTTAAAGAAAGCTGCCAAGTTCACACCATATGTTTAGGATGAAATTCCCTCTTTGTGTTAATAACCTTCCACTTCAGCTTAGCAAATAAACACAAAGATGGCACTAAGAAGACCATATACTATCAAAGATACCTATTTGATGTGAGTAACTCAACTGAAGCCTCATAATAGCTTTTGAACTTTCAAATGCATTTTTGCAGAGGGACTGTGGATTTTGTCTCCATCACTTACAGTGTCATCCCACTAAGCAATCTTTTCACAGCAGTATGGACAGATGGAGTGATTACAGGGACCATTAACTTTCAATGTACACATGAGCATGTGAATATTGTAATAAAGGATAGGTTCATAAGTTTTTCAGTCTGTCCTAAAACAATAGTCAGGTGCCTAAATGACAAGTGAAACAAGTTCTGCTTGCTGTAATCATTCCTCCTATTCGTACCGCCCATTATGAGATCCACTATCATAATGCACTTACTACGTAAGTGATGAGGAAAAGCTCTCCACGAATGTAAAATGTATTTACATGTTTATTTGAGGCTAAAATGATACCTCAGTCGGCCAAATTAGTCCAATCAAGTTAATATCTTTCAAACTTTATGTCTTTTAGTGGCAAATTTCCTCAGTTTGTTACTATCCTTCCAGTAAGACACTGAGAGGGAATTTGTAATACTAAAAAGACTGTGGAAGATATCGACTCAGATGGCTGAAACATCTTTTATATTAAGATACATTTTTAAATACAATTTTGCTCAAAACAAGGACTGTAGATTGTGTGCCCTATCACCTACAGAGTATTATAGCAAGTGAAACTTGCTTCAGTGTTCATATGGGCACCTTACTATTGTTTTCTGGCAGATTTGAAAAAACTGTGAGGATATTCATTAATTGATTGATTAAAGGGAGAATAACCAATGATTTAAATTACATACATTGCAATATTTGAGTTTTTTCACAAGTGCATTATTTTTGTCCAAGAATGAAAGTGTTGAAAATTTATACATAACATAATGTCATGTTGTGTGAATTGTTTACACACCGATTCCTTCCAAATCATTTTGGAACAGTTTCTCTTCTTTCATATCTATCTAATACTCATTAAAAAGCAAATGTATTTTAATCAGTATTTATAAATGAACTTTGGCTGTAGGAGAGACATGAACATTATTAATAATAATGTCTCTCACATTAAAAATATATTATAGATGATAATAAAACTACTTACTTCTAAGTACTTCTAAGTTACTAAAATTATTACATTATTACATTATCTGTAAGGGGCCTTTGAATGACAACATTTATTTGTGACTCCAGTCATCCCTGTACAGAATTTGCTACCTTGAAAACATGGTGGTACTATGGTACTACTATTAGTAAAGGCTGATGATTTCAAAATGTCAGATACAGTGATAAGGAAACATCTGTTGGAGTGACAGTAGTTATATATATGAACATGCTTTCCGACCCCACCACAAAAAACAACATAATCATTTGAATACAAATAAAGATTTATTCAATGAAACAAATTCATATGCATGAAGGAATGCTATGCTATAAAAAGTTGGAGCACAGATTACATTTTGATTATAAGAAAAACCCTGCATCAAAATATCAAATAAATACATTACAAGTCATTTGGACAACAGTTAATAATGTATATCGTTATTGGATGTCTTTCCCATTATGTGTTTCTTAGTATTCTGTTCAGGCCTAAACAAAATTATGAAACATTTTGGCAGAAAAATGCAGATCAGAAGTCCATAACTGGAGGCTAGAATAGCAAATATCTCCACAGCAACACTAAACTTCCCAGGAGAGCTGACATATGCTGGGATAAAGGTGATCCAGACTGCACAAAATATCAACATACTGAAGGTGATAAATTTAGCTTCATTGAAATTATCCGGCAACTTTCGTGCCAAAAAAGCAATCACAAAACATAAAATAGCCAGTAGTCCTATATAGCCAAGCACAGCCCAGAAACCCACTGCTGACCCAAGGTGACATTCTAAGATGATTCTGTCATTGTAGAGCAACAAATTCTTGAAAGGAAAGGGAGGGTTGATTGTTAGCCAAAGTATGCAAATTAAAACCTGTATGAGAGTGAACACCAGAACACTGAGTCTCTGCTGTGTAGGTCCAAACCATTTCATCATATTACTAACTGGAAGTGTAGCTTTAAAGGCCATTAACACTACTACTGTTTTCCCCAGAACACAAGAGATACACAACACAAAGGTGATGCCGAACACTGTGTGGCGCAACATGCAGGACCACTCAGAAGGCCGGCCTATGAAGGTCAGAGAACACAGGAAACACAGAGTCAAGGAGAAGAGCAGCAGAAAGCTCAGCTCTGAGTTGTTGGCTCGTACTAGTGGGGTTTCTCTGTGGCAGTAAAAGACTAATGTTGTGATCATAGTGAGAAAAACTCCCAGCAAGGAGAATATAGCTAACAGAGTTCCCAGGATTTCTTCATATGTCAAAAATTCTATTTTTTTGGGAACACAGGCATCTCTGTGCTTGTTGGACCAGTACTCCGGCAGGCATTTCATGCACTGTATTGAATCTGCAAAATGATAAATAACAGAAAACTGTAGAGTTAAAATTTATGTTAGATATCAATACTAAAAAAAACAGCATTTCATATTTTTAGTTGTATTGTCATTGTCATCATATGTAAGATGTTTAATTGCATTTCAAACACCATCTGTTTACTTACCTGTAGAATTACTGATCTCACCTGCTGGACACAGTATGCATTCATAACAGCATATGGGCCTTCCTTTCTGGAGGACCTTTAGAGTTCCTGGGCGACAGCTGTCACTGCAGACTGATGCAGGCACCTGCCACACACATGCAATTCATATCATATGTACAGTTAAATACACAAATGCAATCCATTTATAGTGCAGTTTTCAGTATATCAGTGAAATCACAGTTGAGAAGATTAAACCTCAGTCTTTTCTTTACCTCAGTCATTCCATTACCCCAGACAACTGGGATGTTATTCATGATAAATTGATGGCTCTCTGGAAGAGAAGCATCATAGATGCCAACTGTCACTCCTTCCATGGTTCCTTTGTTTGTTCTTTGTAAATTCACTAGTTCATATCTTGCTGGTGCGTCTCCATTACTGTCAAAATAAACTCTTTCCCCTTCCTGGGTGGTGAAATTCACAGTTCTGAGGTATTGTAGCACCTAGGGAAAAGATTAAATATGAATGGAATGGCAGATGCAGTTATCACTCAACTGTCACACTCAACCGGTGGTTCCTCACCTGCCACGGCTGAATGTTTTTGATATCAGCACAGCTCCCATTGGAAAAGGGCCCTTTACCCTCTTTGCATTTGAACAGGTTGTCAAGAGCATGGCCCAATGAGTATACTGACTTGTAGACATTATTAGTGAATCTCAGCTCAGACACATCAGTGAATTGTGATTCAACATTTTGCAAGCTCTCAAAGCCGCTGCATGGCTTTCTTTGTGTGTTTGCAATTTGGTACAAGGAGCAATCAAACATGTCTTCCCAGAAATCTTTGACAAACTGACTATCAGGGAACTGTGAAGGGTGGAGCTGCCTCAGGTGCTCCTCTAACCCAAGGATCTGAGCTCTGCTGACAGTGAAGCCTAGTGATCCCACCAGGATGCTGTGGCCCTCACTGTCAGTCAGAGAGTGATCCGTGATCCAGGCGTCACTGCCAACCCAGTGCAGTCCTGTAACGTTCTGTCTGTACAACTCTCCTGCCAGCAATTTGATTTCTCGGTGAGACATAAAAGCCATAATGACTTTAGCAGTGGCATGCTTAATGATATCTATAATTCTCTGTAGCCTATCAGGTGGATCTGATGATGAAAATGCCTCAGAATACTCAACACACACTCCATATTCTTGTGCAGCTTGGATAAATGCAGTTATGCCATTGAAGCCATATTCATTATCCACAGCTATAGCTCCTATCCAGGTCCAACCAAGGTGCTTGGCTAGCTTTGCCAGGGCTCTGCTCTGGTAGTAGTCACTGGGAATAGTTCTGAAAAAAGTTGGGTACTCGTTTCTGTTGCTCAGACAGGCACAGGTGGCGAAATGGCTGATCTGTAATAAAAGACACATACAATAAAACAAACACACAAAACATTTAATATTGCTGTAAATCTGTAGTTAGTATCACATTGTAGTTATAATTTTGCAAAATATAGCAAAACCTGTGACATCCAGCAACATTTTTATTTATTTATTTTTTTGCATTGACTTACCACAGGTATGTGAAAACTTCCAACAACTGGTGCAAATGCAATAGTTGGCCTTGAGCCCGAATGTCCCAAGATAGCTTGCACCGTCTCACTTTCAGTGCAGTTGTTGCCACTGATTTCTTTCTTTAGTCCACTCACCAGTGCCAGTGCTGCTCTCAGTATATCCATTGTCCCACAGGCATCATAGATCTTGTAGCCAAGTTTGACATTAGATAGCATGTCAGGATTCTCATTGATCTCATTTATAGCAAATATCATTGCTTGAGCAAATTTGAATTCTCTAAAATTGAAGCTGGGATGATGAAAGATACAAAAATCATATGTGTTCATTTAGGTTATGTGTCAAATCCAAACAATTTATGCATAATTATTAAAAATAGATTAAGTATATGTAGTACATACTTCTTACACTTCCGTAGTTCTGGGATTGTCTGAAATGTGTTAACTACATAATCCTGCCCTGTGCGGAATGAAAAAATGCCACCGAGAACAAAGTCACCATGCTGGGCCAATTCAGGTGGGGGTGCTGAGCCTTGCAGCTGGCACACAGACTCTCCCTTCCCCATTCGTAGAACAAAGAGGAGCAGCCAGAACAATGACATACTCTACCTCTGCTCTACAGGCCAGGCCAACCATCTCTGCAGCTCATGGCAGGGCTTTATACACCATCAACAACATGAGTGAAGTTGTCATGGTTGAGCTAAAGCCTCAGGAGACCAGAGGAAACCAAACAAGTTAGGCCAAAGATGTTTTTGTTTGCCAAAATGTAGATTTTATTATTTAGTCATAATTCTACAAAGCACTAAATGAGAAATCAGAAAGGAAAAGTTGAGAAAAGGCTTTACAATTCTATTTCTTCATCATGTGCATTTTTAAAAAAATGTATTACATTGTATAATGCTGTTATTTCCATATGCTATGTCACAAATAAAATTATACACAGCAGATTACTCTACTGCACTTTTCTTCTGTAGTACTGTACTACTGAGGTACAATAAAGGGAAAGTTCTACATAATTGTCTAGATAACAAATTATTATGTAAAAAAATAGAAAGATAAACAATATGTATATGCCACCATATTATATGCAGTCCTCATAATGATTTTGGTGCACCTTTACCCATCATATTCTTTTTTGTGTTCTTCTCTGGTTTCATTAAAATTATATAACATTTTGGAATAAATATACAAATGAGCAATCCAAAACTGGAGGCCAGTATAGCAAATATCTCCACAGCAACACTGAACTTCCCAGGAGAGCTGACATAAGCTGGGATGAAGGTGATCCAGACTGCACAAAATATCAGCATGCTAAAAGTGATAAATTTGGCTTCATTAAAGTTATCAGGTAGTTTTCGTGCCAGAAAAGCAAGAATGAAACATAACATGGCCAGAAGACCTATGTAGCCAAGCACAGCCCAAAAGCCTACAGCTGAACCCAGAGCACACTCCAAGATGATTTTATCTTTAAATTCTTTAAAATTCTTAAAAGGAAAAGGAGGAGAAATTGTTAACCAGAGGATACATATGACAACCTGTATGAGAGTGAAAGCCAGAACACTGAGTCTCTGCTGTACAGGCCCAAACCATTTCATCATATTACTGCCTGGAAGTGTAGCCCTGAAGGCCATTAACACTACTATAGTTTTCCCCAGAATACAAGAGATGCAGAGCACAAAGGTGATGCCGAATGCTGTGTGGCGCAGCATGCAGGACCACTCAGACGGCTGACCTATGAAAGTCAGAGAACACAGGAAACACAGAGTCAAGGAGAAGAGCAGCAGGAAGCTCAGCTCTGAGTTGTTGGCTCTGACAATGGGAGTTTTCCTGTATCTGAAGAAAATGAACGCCACAGCAGCAGTCATGCATGTTCCAAATAAGGATGCTGCAGTGAGCAGTGCTCCCATAATCTCTTCATATGATAGAAACTCTGCATCCCTCTTTACACAGGCATCTCTTCTCTCATTTGACCAGAATTCAGGGTGACAACGCACACAGGTGATAGAATCTGAAAATGAACATTGAAGCAGGTGTTACACCTGCAATTTTTTACTACTGCTACTGTATCTACTACTTTTTCACATTTTACTACAATTTTAGCTCCAATTATATTGAAAGCCTGGCAGGTCAAACCGAAACTAATTTGGGTGAAGTGAACCTTCCATAATCATTACATCGTTTTTTGAACAGCATCATTGCAATGCTAATTTAAGAAAGTGATTTATAATTAATCAATTAAAATTGATTTGATTATAATCAACTAATTAGAAGTAGATCATTCTTTACGTTGTTACTTAAACACATATTCATAATTCTACTTTGTGTAGGATTTGAAAATATATTCTTTAACACACTGCGATTGACATTGCACACAAATAATAACAATGGTGGAAAATACAGTAATAAATAAAGAACTTGGATTATCACATTTTTCTATGAACAAAAACATCAATCAATTCTACACACAGAGGCCTCAACTTTGATTTGAGACTGTTCCTAATTTATGTATTGTATTAATGTTATATATATATATATATATATATATATATATATATATATATATATTTCATATATTTCATGCATTTATGTTGGTTTGACAACATTTTAATAACTACATAACCCCCCACACAAACTCCTCCATCTTTTGAAAACAGAAGACCAAAGAATGTAATTTATTAAAATTGGCACATGAACATGAAAAACAAAAAAAAATAATCTGATTCATGGCCAACATACATTTCTTAAACAATCTGCTTCATTTGTATTACTAGAATACCTGTATTGTTGCTAAATTGTCCCTCTGCACACCTTATACAGTCATAGCAGCAGACAGGCTTTCCTTTCTGGAGAACTTTACGTGTTCCTGGGGGACACTTCTCACTGCAAACTGACAAAGGCACCTGCATTAACAAAAAGCAATGCTGTGTTTAAAAGCCACAACTATTAATGTTAAACCTAACATTATATAGTATTATAGCAATCACATGGCTGCTCACCTGGTATGAGTTCTTTGCCCAAATTAAAGATTTATTTTCCAGATTCAGCTGTTTGTCTGCAGGTAAAGATGCATCATGAAGACCAACTGTCACAAAGTCCACAATGCCCATTTCTGTTGGCTGCCAGTTTATAATTTCATACTTTGCTGCTGGGTCTCCATTCTCATTGAAGTAAACTTCATCTCCTTCCTTAGTTTTGAATTGAATCTTTCTTATGTGCTGTAAAATCTAAAGAGATGCATTCATGTAATTCATAGTTAATTTCTTGATGATGTGACTTAATGTAAAAACTATCATTTCAGTCTTTTGATGCTATACTCACCATGAATGGATCCAGCTGCACCTTGTCATTGCATGTTTTATTACAGTCAAGAATACTATGAAGTGCATGAGCCACAGCATACACTCCTTTATAGACGTTGTTAAAAATAGGCATAAGTGACATATCAGTGAAACTGTTGTGCACTCCAGTCAGATCTTCATTCCCAGTACATTTTCTCTGATTCCTTGTTGTTGACTTTGTCTGCTTGAATTTACAGCTAAATAATGTTTCCCAGAACTCTGTAAACATTTCATTACTAGATGTATTGAGTGGCTTCACATCCAACATGAACTCGCTCATGCCACTGACTTGTGCTTTGGGGATGGACAGGCCGATGGCACCATCCAAAATATGATGCTTATCCATAGCTGCAGTTTGGGAATCAAATATCCAGCCCTCTGTGCCAACCCACTGGTACCCAGTCAAGTTATGGTAAGACAATTCATGTATCAGTACATCCATATCCATGTGAGAGAGAAAAGCGACAATCACCTTGGAAGTGGAAGCTTTGATGATGCTAATGATTCTTTGTATTTTGTCTGGTGGATCTGTTCTAAAGAAGGATATGGAGTACTCCAGACAAATGCCAAGCTGCTGGGCAGCTTCTGTGAATGTGGCCATGCCATTATTGCCATAATCATCATTTGTTCTAATTGCTCCTACCCAAGTCCAACCAAAGTGCTTGACCAACTGGGCCAGGGCTCTGCTCTGATAGTAATCACTGGGTATTGTTCTTAGGAAAGATGGGTACTTGACTTTATCACTGAGACAAGCACAGGTGGCAAAGTGACTGATCTAGAGGAAAGCAAGAAATCATTCTTTCAAATTCCAAGAAAAAGATTCAAAATATAACATATTTACATATACACTACAAACAACATTTTCTCTGTATAGGAAAATATAAGATTTTCCAGTTTTTCCAGTCCTACCCACCAGTGGGATATAAAAGGGTCCAATGACAGTGGCTATAGCCATGCAAGGAGATGAAGACGTCTCTCCCATAATGGCCTGCACTTGGGTTGGTCTGGTACATGGTACCTCTGAGGGTGGAGATGCATCTCCATTACCATTAGCCAAGGCCAGTGCAACCCTCACTCCTCTAGCAATTGAGCCACAGGCATCATAGATCTTATAGCCCAGAGAGACGCCAGGCAAAAGGTCTGTGTTGTTGTTAATCTCTTCTATGGCAAAGAGCATTGCCTGGGCAAACTGGAATCCTCTGAAATTCAAACTTTACAGAGATGGTTATAAATAGTTGTCATTATGACATATGTATGTGCACGAAATTGAAACAACAGCTTAGTAGATGAAGTCACTTGACACTGTTAATACAGCAGAGAATATGAGTTGATAACTGTTTTGTTATCAGATATTAGGTAGATATTTTAAATCTACTTATGCCAAACACATTTCTATTACATCATTTACCTGGTGCACTGCAGTGGCAGTGGTTTGAACATGTAGGTATCCTGTCTGTCTTTCCAACTGCTGTGGAAAGAAAAGATTCCCCCCAACATAATGTCTCCATCCTTAGACAGCTGGGGCTTCTCAGGATCTCCTCTGTGTCTACAGATCGGCTCCTCAGCCCGAGAGAAAGATGCCACTAACAACAGCTGTAAAAGTGCCCAACCCTGCTCTGGCCACCTCTGTGTAGAAGTCATTCTTTAAACCACTGGGTGGCATCACATGGAGCTTAATGTCAATGAAAAGATTGCACTGGTATTTATACATTTTAGAGCAGCATAAAAAAATAATAATAGACCCGTGATGTTTCATCTCCACGGACCTACAGGGTCGGACACATGGAGAGAAATACACAAATTTTTTTGGGCTGTAACCTATTTTGAATATCTTTACTTTATAAGTTAGACAAGTATATTCAGTTGTGTTGTACAAAACACTTCCTTTTTGCAATGCTCTTTATGGCAACACTTTACAATAAGGTACACCAAATGTTGGGTAGTTACCAAGAAACAAATGAGAAACTAACTGCTAGTAAACCATTAGCTAATTGTCAGTTCTTGAGTAACTCCTAATTAACATTTCATAGAGTAGCTAATCATTAGTTAATGATTAGTTCATTGAGAAATGAGTGACAAATGAATCAGGAATGACCTGATAATTGATTAATCATTAACAAGATCTTCCCTTTTTGTGCCCTCTCATGTAAAGTAGCAGATAACACTGAGTAGTTCTGAAGTTGTTCCTCATTACTTCAAGCCATTACTTACCCCCATTGTAAAGTATCAGAACTAACAAGTAACTACTGTTTTTTTTTACTTTAAATGTGAAGCTTACTTGTAGGCATGTTCTGATATATTAATAAATATATTTCTCATTTATGATCAGTTAAGAACATTCAATAAATCTTTTCTCCAACAGTGAAGTCCTCCCACCTTAATTTCACCAAATTTCTCAGCTCTTCAATACTGAAGCAATGGTGTCCTCTAACTAAAAAAATAATTTTACCAAACATTACTGATTGATATGATATTTTATTCTTTAATAATAATTCTACAAAGTACTCTAAATGAAAAATCAGAAAAGAAAAGATGAGAAAAGGCTTTCCATTTCTATTTCTTCATCATGTGCAAATATTTTATTTAATTACGTTGTATATATTTCCATATATGTCACAAATTATGCAATTATATACAGCAGACTACTCTACTTTACTCTTCTTCTGTTGTGTTGTACAACTGCAGAACAATATCAACAGAGGTCTACTTATCTGGATAACAAATTATGTTAAAAAAAATAGCAACACTGGAATTATATGTATGTCATTATATTATATGCAGTCCTCATAATGATTTTGGTGCACCTTTACCCATCATATTCTTTTTTGTGTTCTTCTCTGGTTTCATTAAAATTATATAACATTTTGGAATAAATATACAAATGAGCAATCCAAAACTGGAGGCCAGTATAGCAAATATCTCCACAGCAACACTGAACTTCCCAGGAGAGCTGACATAAGCTGGGATGAAGGTGATCCAGACTGCACAAAATATCAGCATGCTAAAAGTGATAAATTTGGCTTCATTAAAGTTATCAGGTAGTTTTCGTGCCAGAAAAGCAAGAATGAAACATAACATGGCCAGAAGACCTATGTAGCCAAGCACAGCCCAAAAGCCTACAGCTGAACCCAGAGCACACTCCAAGATGATTTTATCTTTAAATTCTTTAAAATTCTTAAAAGGAAAAGGAGGAGAAATTGTTAACCAGAGGATACATATGACAACCTGTATGAGAGTGAAAGCCAGAACACTGAGTCTCTGCTGTACAGGCCCAAACCATTTCATCATATTACTGCCTGGAAGTGTAGCCCTGAAGGCCATTAACACTACTATAGTTTTCCCCAGAATACAAGAGATGCAGAGCACAAAGGTGATGCCGAATGCTGTGTGGCGCAGCATGCAGGACCACTCAGACGGCTGACCTATGAAAGTCAGAGAACACAGGAAACACAGGGTCAAGGAGAAGAGCAGCAGGAAGCTCAGCTCAGAGTTGTTGGCTCTGACAATGGGAGTTTTCCTGTATCTGAAGAAAATGAACGCCACAGCAGCAGTCATGCATGTTCCAAATAAGGATGCTGCAGTGAGCAGTGCTCCCATAATCTCTTCATATGATAGAAACTCTGCGTTCTTCTTTACACAGGCATCTCTTCTTTCATTTGACCAGAATTCAGGGTGACAATGCACACAGGTGATAGAATCTGAAAATGAACATTGAATCAAGTGTTACACTTGCAGTCTTTTTTTCATATATTAATAAAGAATCCTCCAGTCCTTAAACATGTTTACTTAGTAAAGTTATCAGAAGTATTATATATTGTTTGTTTGTTCTTGTCTTTTGCTTTCTTGACATATACTGCACACAAACATTGATAATGGATGAAAATAAAAAATAAACAGTTTGGATTATCATATTTGCCAACAACATGACATGCATGAATCACAAGAACCGCATACATTCTGCACACAGGGGCTTTAACTTTGATTTTCATTCTTTAGACTGTGCCTAATTCATGTAGATGATATAGTAAGACTGTTATATTAATATTTTTGTATATTTGATATGTTTCATGCATTCATGTTTATTTGAAATAATTTTAATAAAAAAGACCAGATCATAATGACTACATAACCCCCCACAAACTCCTCCATATTTTGAAAACAGAATACCAAAGACTGTAATTTCTTAAAATTGGCACATGAAAATGAAACACAAAAAAATAATCTGATTCATGGCCAACATACATTTCTTAAACAATCTGCTTCATTTGTATTACTAGAATACCTGTATTGTTGCTAAATTGTCCCTCTGCACACCTTATACAGTCATAGCAGCAGACAGGCTTTCCTTTCTGGAGAACTTTACGTGTTCCTGGGGGACACTTCTCACTGCAAACTGACAAAGGCACCTGCATTAACAAAAAGCAATGCTGTGTTTAAAAGCCACAACTATTAATGTTAAACCTAACATTATATAGTATTATAGCAATCACATGGCTGCTCACCTGGTATGAGTTCTTTGCCCAAATTAAAGATTTATTTTCCAGATTCAGCTGTTTGTCTGCAGGTAAAGATGCATCATGAAGACCAACTGTCACAAAGTCCACAATGCCCGTCTCTGTTGGCTGCCAGTTTATAATTTCATACTTTGCTGCTGGGTCTCCATTCTCATTGAAGTAAACTTCATCTCCTTCCTTAGTTTTGAATTGAATCTTTCTTATGTGCTGTAAAATCTAAAGAGATGCATTCATGTAGTTCATAGTTAATTTCTTGATGATGTGACTTAATGTAAAAACTATCATTTCAGTCTTTTGATGCTATACTCACCATGAATGGATCCAGCTGCACCTTGTCATTGCATGTTTTATTACAGTCAAGAATACTATGAAGTGCATGAGCCACAGCATACACTCCTTTATAGACGTTGTTAAAAATAGGCATAAGTGACATATCAGTGAAACTGTTGTGCACTCCAGTCAGATCTTCATTCCCAGTACATTTTCTCTGATTCCTTGTTGTTGACTTTGTCTGCTTGAACTTACAGCTAAACAATGTCTCCCAGAACTCTGTAAACATTTCATTACTAGATGTATTGAATGGCTCCACATCCAGCATGAAGTCTCTCATGCCACTGACTTGTGCTTTGGGGATGGACAGGCCGATGGCACCATCCAGAATATGATGCTTATCCATAGCTGCAGTTTGGGAATCAAATATCCAGCTCTCGCTGCCAACCCACTGGTACCCAGTCAAGTTATGGTAAGACAATTCATGTATCAGTACATCCATATCCATGTGAGAGAGAAAAGCAACAATCACCTTGGAAGTGGAAGCCTTTATAATATTAATTATCTTTTGTATTTTGTCTGGTGGATCTGTTCTAAAGAAGGATACGGAGTACTCCAGACAAATGCCAAGCTGCTGGGCAGCTTCTGTGAATGTGGCCATGCCATTATTGCCATAATCATCATTTGTTCTAATTGCTCCTACCCAAGTCCAACCAAAGTGCTTGACCAACTGGGCCAGGGCTCTGCTCTGATAGTAATCACTGGGTATTGTTCTTAGGAAAGATGGGTACTTGGCTTTATCACTGAGACAAGCACAGGTGGCAAAGTGACTGATCTAGAGGAAAGCAAGAAATCATTCTTTCAAATTCCAAGAAAAAGATTCAAAATATAACATATTTACATATACACTACAAACAACATTTTCTCTGTATAGGAAAATATAAGATTTTCCAGTTTTTCCAGTCCTACCCACCAGTGGGATATAAAAGGGTCCAATGACAGTGGCTATAGCCATGCAAGGAGATGAAGACGTCTCTCCCATAATGGCCTGCACTTGGGTTGGTCTGGTACATGGTACCTCTGAGGGTGGAGATGCATCTCCATTACCATTAGCCAAGGCCAGTGCAACCCTCACTCCTCTAGCAATTGAGCCACAGGTATCATAGATCTTATAGCCCAGAGAGACACCAGGCAAAAGGTCTGTGTTGTTGTTAATCTCTTCTATGGCAAAGAGCATTGCCTGGGCAAACTGGAATCCTCTGAAATTCAAACTTTACAGAGATGGTTATAAATAGTTGTCATTATGACATATGTATGTGCATAATAGAAAGAACAACTTATAGATGAAAGTATTTGAAGTATTAATACGGCAGAGAATATGAGTTGATAACTGTTTTGTTATCAGATATCAGGTAGATATTTTAAATATACTCATGTCAAACACATTTATATTACATTATTTACCTGGTGCACTGCAGTGGCAGTGGTTTGTGCATGTAGGTATCCTGTCTGTCTTTCCAACTGCTGTGGAAAGAAAAGATTCCCCCAAACATGATGTCTCCATCCTTAGACAGCTGGGGCTTCTCAGGATCTCCTCTGTGTCTACAGATCGGCTCCTCAGCCCGAGAGAAAGATACCACTAACAACAGCTGTAAAAGTGCCCAACAATGCTCTGGCCACCTCTGTGTAGAAGTCATTCTTTAAACCACTGGGTGGCATCAAATGTAAATTAATGTAAATGAAAAGATTGCACTGGTATTTATACATTTTAGAGAGGCATGAAAAATAATAATAGACCTGTGATGTTTCATCTCCATGGACTTAGCAGGTGGGGCACATGGAGGGAGGTGCCCAAATGGAAAAAAAGGTTTTAGGCCATAGTCCATTTTGCATATTTTTACTTTCTCAGAAAACATATGCTTTGTACAAAACATTTCCTTTTTTACAATAAAATTTTTGCAATGCAATTTATACTCAAATTTAAAGATATAATATGTAATTATTCCACATTAAAATGTCTAAAAACAACTATACCTATGTTATATATGTTGTTGAGTTGTGTACTTACATTATCCCTATTGTTACCAACAATTTTCAAACCCAGAGAAATCTGTAATTTAATAAAAGTAACGGACCATTTCATTTGGTCACATGTCAATAGCGTCATACATCAACACAGAGTAAACTAACGTTAGCACAAGATGCATGAGTCCCGCTGTGTTTGTCCGCTGCAATGGCATCTACCAAAGAGCAACTTACACACTACAAGATAATACATCAGCATTGTGTTTGTTCCCCATAAACTGTTAGAAATGTACTTTTATTCAGTTTTAAGCCACATTTTCATGATACTAAACTTAGGTTGTTTTTAACTATATCTTTTAGCCGGAAGAAGGATTTTAGTCTCTGGACGTTATCAAGAAACAACTGGGTAAACGTTAGCAGCAGCTCAGCTAACAGCCCTTCTAGAAAGTCCGTGATCACCAAACATAGCCAGAGAAATATTTATTAAGATTATTAATAGACCGAACAAGTGTTAGCAGCAGCTCAGCTCACAGCCTGTATTTGACGTCCGTCCATCATCAAACATAGTAGGAGAAACACTGAATTTTTAGATAAAACAGTTTTAATCAATATTTTAACGATTCCAAATATTTTAACGATTCCAAAGTCAAACGTGTACGTTTGACTTTGGAGAAGAGGAAACTTCTGCGGATAATTCGGCTCACGGGAGAAACTGGACGAACGTCTGGATGTAAAGTTATAAGATTGATAAACCGAACAAGTGTTAGCAGCAGCTCAGCTAACAGCCCGTATCTGACGTCCGTGGGTCGCCGTACATCGTCGGAGAAACACTGATCTTTTAGGTGAAACTGCTTTATTCATTATTTTTACCTGTAATCGCCAGGTCCGTTTGTTTTGGAGAGGAGGAGACCTCTGCGAGTAATTCGGCTGCCGGTATAAACATCCTGAACCATGAACACCGGAGTTATGTGTCCGCGATGAAGCTGGTTATTTAACAACGAAGACAACAACTCCCATGGTCCCTTGCTACTTCCCACCGTCATCACACTCCGTCTTTTGTTATTGTTTTGATCGAGAGACCCCTAACGGCTGAAATTACATATTGTGCGTTTAAACTGAAATAATTTTCTCGAAAAAATAATGCAGGATAAACATGATGTAAACAAGTTTGTTAAGCCTGCATTGGTTACTCGGTGGCAGCACTACAAGCTGTACTCATAAAGATGTTGTTGTTACCATAGAAGTAGCTTATTTAAGCATCAAGCAGATACAGACCAACATTAGCATTCATTTGAAATTGTGTTTGTATCCACTTGATTAATTTAAGTCTAAAATTCACTGTTCTTTGACCTCTGTTTTGGTCTTGACTAACTCCAGAGGGAAATATCTGTTAAGTCTGTTAAATATCTGTTATCTGCTAAATGGTCCACTATGTTGCTAGTTACCAAAATTGCCTGTCTAACATTTATTATCCAGGTTAATTAGGTGCTGGGTAGGATACTAAGGAAGTTTCCAATATTGAATTAGACCATGGGGAAGACAAAATTGCAGCTAGAACTTTTAAAACCCTCTATTCACATCCAGCATGTCCACTCAGTATTCACAAAGAGAGTTATTGTAGTACGTCTTTGTTTTATTTTATGGACATCAGGTTATATACAAGTTAGCCAGTGCTCATCTATTCACCTCAAAAAAAGGGAAAAGATGCATATGCTTTGCTTAACCCTCCGGTAAAAAAAGAGATTAAGACCACTTCCTTCTCATTTGTCTATGCCCTACAGCACGATTTCATAATTATTTTATAACCCTAACCCGGCACACAGTGGAGGTGCCTTTTTTTTCCTTTTTTTCTCACACCACTCATGTATTTTCTGTTTCTAGTGGGCTTTGTGTGGCTCTACTGTTGGTGCACAAATCAGTATTCAGATGGGTCTCTTGGGCTCTGTGTATCAGATAGGTATAGCTTTTGAATAGTAGCAAGTAGGTTTTAAATCAGTGTAGTTCATATTATAACTGAATTGTACAGAGAGGCCCAACTATCATGACCTATAGACGCTGTGGCTTGTGTTGTATTGTAATTTTCAACAAAGGTGGTCAAAATCAAGTCAACTTTATTTATATAGCCCAATATCACACATCACAAATTTCTTTTATCCTTAGACCCTCAATTTAAATAAGGAAAAACTAAAAAACTCCTAAAAAAAAAAAAAAAAAAAAAAACTTTTAATGGGGAAAAAATGGAATAAACCTCAGGAAGAACATCAGAGGAGGGATCCCTCTGCCAAGACAGACGAATGCAATCGATGTGTGTACATAATAGAACACAAATTACAGAATAAAGCATTGAATGAAAAGGATAACATAATTTTAATGCATTTATAATATATATGAAGAATGTAATAAAAAGGATGCTCAGCATCTTCCAGGTGCCACCAGAACAGAACAGGACTGGAGCAACATGACCTCCATTAATATGGAGACCTGGCAGGAGGACAGACATATGTACACAGGGGAGACTCACATCATACCACTCACATACACAGGAGAAAATACAACAAAATACATTATTCACACAGGAGTGAGAGAAGCATAAATATGTCATTTAGAGAGGGAGAAACATGAACTGAGGTTGAACGCAGTGTGGGGAACCAGATCTAAAACCTCAGGAAATGGCACCGACAGCCAGGAAAGCAGAGTGGTTCCAGGATGGATGCTGGTCCAGCAAGAGATGCCTGAGAGACAAGAGAGGACAGGAGAAATTTTTATCTGAATTTAGAAGCAGGAAATTTAGTGACATCCAAGTTTTCACAGCAGCTAAGCAAGCCTTATAATTTGTGTATGATCATCAGCCCTTATAGGCACATACAGCTGAGTATCAGCCATAGAGCAATGGAAATTTATTAAATGACAACCTATAATCTGGCCAAGAGGCACAATAAAAAGAGAGAAAAGCAGATGGCCAAGAACCAAGTCCTGATGTACTTCATATTTAACATCAGATAATTTACATGTAGTATTATTATTGCAGACACATTGTTTTCTTTCAGATAAATAGAATTTAAGCCAAGAGAGGTCTAGGCCGGAGACACCAAAATTACAATTTAGTTTGTGTAGTACTATATATGGTGTCAAAGGCTGTTATGAGATCCAATTAAGCACAGAGGTGGAATGTGAATTTATAGCAAGTAGACGATTATTTACCATTTTATGAGCTGACAGACCTATGTAACTCTCTTGTTGCAAACCAGGCATCAGGACAGTTTTACTGAACCTTGTTTTAAAATGCTGTATTTCCTTACTTCAGATATGAAGTTCAAGAGTAAGGAGAGTGACAGAATTATTTCCATATTTATTAGGGGCTGATATATGTGAGGCCCAATTAGGGATTTGTGCTTTCTTCATACCTTAAATCATAAAATCACTTGATTTGACTGATGCATTCTGAAATGATAACACTCATGTGTATTGCATAACAATTCTGTGTCTTTATATGGTTTAGTGTAGTATATATATATGGTTTTGTAATGTACTGTGAAGGTCCTAAAACAAGACAAAAAAGTGTGCACATCTTATGTAACATTCAAATTTTATTTCAGCTTTATTAACACATAAAAGCAAAGATGTATTATTTTAAAGATTAAATAACAATTCGGATAGAAACCACAGCTGCAGTTTTTGTTCTTGCTCATGTTTTTATTTAGTTGAATTGAAATACATTTTCAAGTCATCTGTGTTTTTGATATGCAGACAGCATATGGGGTATTTATGTATTTTCCATTCAAGTTGGAGAATCATTCTTCTCCTGCCAAATAAATAAGTGCAGTTACAGCATGATTACACTTTAAAGTCATAGAATATGTATAATTACATTAAATACAAAATCTATTACTGTGATTTAACAAATTACTCAAAGGGCTCTCTGAGTCACTTTACCCATTAAATGTTTCTTTGTGTTGTTCTCAGGTTTCAATAAAATTATATAGCACTTGGGCAAAAAAATACAAAATAGCATTCCATAACTTGAAGCCAGAATAGCAAATATCTCTACAGCTACAGTGAACTTTCCAGGGGAGCTGACATAAGCTGGGATAAAGGTGATCCAGACTGCACAGAATATCAGCATGCTGAAGGTGATGAATTTAGCCTCATTGAAATTATCTGGCAACTTTCGGGCCAAAAAAGCAAGAATAAAACATAAGATAGCTAAAAGTCCTATGTATCCTAACACAGCCCAGAAACCTACAGGTGATCCTAAGGCACATTCGAGAATAATCTTCTCCTTATAGTGTTTCATGTTTTTAAAAGGAAAGGGAGGGTTGATTGTTAACCAGAGTATGCAAATTAAAACCTGTATGAGAGTGAACGCCAGAACACTGAGTCTCTGCTGTGAAGGCCCGAACCATTTCATCATATTACTAGCTGGAAGTGTAGCTTTAAAAGCCATTAAAACTACTATAGTTTTCCCAAGAACACATGATATACAGAGCACAAATGTGATGCCGAATGCTGTGTGGCGCAGCATGCAGGACCATACAGAGGGTCTGCCTATAAAAGTCAAAGAACACAGGAAACACAAAGTCAAGGAGAAGAGCAGCAGGAAGCTCAGCTCAGAGTTGTTAGCTCTTACAATAGGAGTTTGCCGGTAATGGAAAAATATCAGGGCTATAGTCACCGCCAGGCAGGCCCCAAAAACAGAAAAGGTGACCAACAGTATACCCATCAGTTCTCTGAAGGTGAGGAACTCAATAGCTTTCAAGTCACAGTTATTCCTCTCTTCATTGGACTTGTACTCAGGAGGGCATTTGTCACATTTCACTGCATCTGAAAGCATAAATATGTTTAGGCTGTACAGCACACACATCTTCAGATACACCAGTAAAGTGCTGGCCGTGATTTTGCCCAAGAGAAACATGATGAGTGCTAGAGTAAAGGCTAGGAACCCTGCTGTCTCACTTGTACTGTTGCTGAACTCCCCGTCAGCACAGGTGATGCAATCGAAACAGCAGATAGGCTTGCCCTTAACAAAAGCCCGACGGGTCCCCGGCAAACAGCTCTCACTACAAACAGACCTTGGCACCTGCATTACAGTGATAAATTCATTCATAATCATTTCCAGACAAATGCATAATAATACTAATAATGATGCATTAGGAAATGTGTTCATTACTATTTGAAATTTTTACTTAAAAATCAAGATTAGAATTAAAAATGTTCATACACCAACAGCTCATAAATATTTCCTGCTGAGAATATCTACATGGACTTACTTTTGGATTCTCGCCTGCCCAGATGGCTTCCACACCTGCTTTCATCTCAAACTGCTGACCCTCAGGCCGAGACGCATCATAGTAACCAATGGTTTCAAACAGTATATAACCTGTCTCATCCATCTGCCAGTTAACCAGTGCATAACGTGCCACAGGGTCACCCATTTCATCAAAGAACACATTTTCACCAATCTTGGTGGTGAAATTGACCTGGTTTAGGTAATGCAGCACCTGCAGGGAAACAGTGATGTTCTAATTTAACTTGCTCATGACAAACATAGAGTTTTGATTTTTGAACAACTTTGTGTACTTATGTTTACCTGCCATGGTTTTACATTTTCTCTATCTGCACAAGTACTGTTTTCAAAAGGTCCCTGTCCATCCTGGCAGATAAACAGCATGTGCAGAGCATGAGCTAAAGCATATGTGGCCTTGTAAACATTATTCAGTAGACTGGAATCTGAAACATCTGTGAACCGTGAGTTTGTGTCCCATAGAGACTCCTTCCCAGTGCAGGCTGCAACTGAATCTTGAGCGTGGGGAGTCAGGGTGCAGCTGAACACCATCTCCCACAACTCCACAAGTCCCTGGTTCCCTGGTGTGGTGGAGGGCCTGCTGTTAGTCAGGAACTCCTGCAGGCCAGGGATGTGAGCATTGAGTGCTGCAAAGCCCACTGCCCCCTGGACCACGGCATAGTTTACAGGAGAGGCAATATAGCGATAAGTGATCCACCCTTCACTGCCCACCCACTGCAGGCCTGTCACATTCTGAACATGAAGCTCTTTGATCAGAATATCAAGATCTGTGCCATCAGCAAATGCCACAATTACCTTAGAGGTGGATTTCTTTATAATGTCCACCACTTCTAAGAACCACTTCCTCGGATCAGTTCTGTAAATAGCGACCGAGTATTCAACACAGACACCTTCCTTTTGAGCTGCATCCAAGAAAGTGGCCATACCGCCATTCCCATAGTCACTATTGGTTCTGATAGCTCCAACCCATGTCCAGCCAAAGTGTTTTACCAGCTTTGCCAGTGCTTTGCTCTGGTAAATGTCACTAGGTATAGTTCTAAAGAAAGAGGGATAGTCTCTTCTATTGCTAAGACATGCACAAGTCGCTGAATGACTGATCTGAAACAAAACAGGAAAATACATTTAAGGATGTCTTCAGTTCCCCAATATAAAGAGAGTCATCAAGGTAATGAAGATTTTTCACTTTACATTTGTTCTCATTCAACAAAACAAATTAACTTGACAGTTCATGTGTGCTCATAGCATGTTCACTCACCACTGGTATATGAAAGGGTCCCATGGTGCGTGCAATACCTATTGTGGAGGTGGATGTAGTTTCCCCTATGACAGCATGCACAGTGGAGAGTTTGTCACAGCTGTCTTTTCCACTCTCATACCCATTCATCAGGTTTAACGATGCTCTGATGGACAGAGGTATACTGGGACAGGAGTCAAAGATCCTGTAGCCCAGTGTCACCCCTGGCAGCAGCTCCGAGCTATTGTTGATCTCCTCTATGGCAAACATCATAGTATAAGCATACTGAAGTTCCCCTGGGTCTAGCCTGAAAAAAGTAGATAACAAAGTGGAGAATTTGCAAAAGGTTGAAAATGTGACACCTATAAAACAAATTTATGTCCAAAACATGCACAAAGTAACAATACATATTGTTATATAATGTATAATTACAGTTTTTACCCCCATCCTTCACTTACCCTTCACACTGGATTGTTCCTGGGTTGACTTGGAGAGCTGGGTTGACACTGACCGGGTTCTGATGGAAGGAGAAAATGCCTCCAATGTTGATGTCTCCCGGCTTAGAAAACTGAGACAGTTCTTTTGTCCCATATGTTTGACACACAGGCTTCACTCCTCTGACAGCCAGGAGGGAAAAAAGCAGCAGATCTGCTATCAGAAGCATAGTTGCTCACCTCAATACCTACTACCCAAAGACGAAACCCCTCAACTCTGGGAATTTTATAGGGTTTTTTCTTTTAACTATCACAGAGCCACAGGGGTTTGGATGAAACAAGTCTGAATATTGAGTTTTTCTCCACCAATGACAGCACTTCTGGTGTGACTAACAGATGAATGGACCTATAAGAGGGCCTGCTCCATTTCTATGTCATCTTCTTTTAGCATAACCTATCCCTTATAATAATAATAATTTCAGAAACTTGAGCATGTCTTTGAGGATATCATAGCTATATATTTTATTTGGGTTTTTGATCACAATTTTACTTTTAATTTCAAGCTTAATGAAGACCAAGATGGTTTTATTTTCTCCTCACAATAAAAACAATCCCATTGCTCAATGAGGCTTAAAAACTTCACCAAGAAAGCATTCTAAGGAAAACAGTCTAAATTACATCATATCTCAAAGGGACAGATGCAGATTTTTAATCAATGCATTTGAGTTTGCCTGCAATGCATTGTGTATAAATGTAAAACGACGTAATTTGGTACAGCTGAGAATATTTTCATTCAGTTCATGGATGACTTTTTAATGAATCTGCATATTGAATGCAATAAGGTTGCAAAACTGCTCAGGGAATTAATGCTTATAAGGTTCTGAGGAAAGTGAGTTTCTGATTAAAAAACACAAAGCTACATGTCATCTTCATGTTTAAAGGGCCAGAAAAAAATCTCTTAATGCAACCTACTTACTGTTTAATGAAAAATAACACTGCAGGCATTTTAGTGTTATTATTCTTATTTAAAGCTTACTCATTTATAGTACTCTTGTTTCTCCCCATCATATGTTTTTTAGTATTTCTCTCTGGTTTCAATAGTAAAATGTAACATTTTGGAGCAAATATACAGAAAAGTAACCCAAAGCTGGAAGCCAGAATAGCAAATATCTCCACAGCTACAGTGAACTTTCCAGGAGAGCTGACATATGCTGGGATAAATGTGACCCAGACTGCACAGAATATCAGCATGCTGAAGGTGATAAATTTGGCTTCATTGAAATTATCAGGCAGCTTTCGAGCCAGGAAAGCAAGGATGAAGCATAGCGCAGCCAAGAGACCTATATACCCCAGCACAGCCCAGAACCCTATTGGTGAACCTAAATCACACTCAAGAATAATCTTTTCTGTAGCATGAGCAGTATTTTTGTAAGGGAACGGTGGGGCAAGAGCTAACCACAGCACACAAACAACCACCTGAAGTAAAGTACAGCTGAGAACACTCGTTCTCTGAAGTGGAGCAGAACACTGAGGGACTGTGTTTGCTGGCCTTTTAGCCTTGAAGGCCATCACTACTGCTATGGTTTTAGCCAAGATACAAGACATGCACAAGGCAAATGTGATGCCGAACGCAGTGTGGCGTAGCATGCAGGACCACTCAGTGGGCCGGCCTATGAAAGTCAGAGAACACAGGAAACACAGAGTCAAGGAGAAGAGCAGCAGGAAGCTCAGCTCAGAGTTACTGGCTTTGACAAGAGGTGTGTGACGAAACCGAAAGAAGACACATGACACCACCAATGTTAAACTTGCTCCGAACAATGAGAAAGCAGCAAGGAGGGCCCCCATGGTTTCGCCATAAGATAGGAACTCAATCACCTTCGGAACACACTGGCTGTGATCTTTATTTGACCAGTACTCCAGTGAGCATTGTGAGCACTCTGCAGAATCTAAATGAAAAACACAAAACACTGAAATTTATTCATGTCCTGAGCTCCAAGTTATTACAGAGATCCTATTAAAATAAAATAAATGTTTTTAGTGACTTATATGTGTAATACTGGAAAACACTGATATTGTTGCAACGTATAATCAATGACTATATTTGAAAAAACGCTTCTTCTCACTGGTGGAGTTGGTGATCTCTCCGGCAGCACAGGCGATACAGGAGAAACAGCAGATGGGTTTGCCTTTAATAACTGCCTGGCGGAAACCTGGCAGGCAACTTTCACTGCACACAGACTGAGGCCTCTGTAACAACACCACAGCTCATCAATACTCACATCAATACTCTTTCCTCCTTCAATCTAAAAAATTAATTCAACTGATTGAATGAAATTTCCATTATCATAATACATGAAAATAATTAAACTTTATACCATTATCTTACAAATAAATCTGTTTTGGAAGTGAAACATAGCTGGCATGTCAGTCGTCAGTTTAGATGCTGTGGTGAAAAAGCAGTGTGAACTGCTGTAATACACAAAGAATATATATGTATTTCACACATTTAAAACTGCTTTGTGATTCTAATATCATAGATCATATCAAGGTGTGAAAGAGTGTGATGATTAAATCATTTTTTTTTAGATTTACTTTGAAAAAAAGTTCCACCACAAGTTAAACTAAGAGACTTTATTAATTTTCAAGAGAGAGCTGTTTGTCAGCCAGTTGAAATTTATTAGCGTACCTGTGTCTGAATCTACTTAGAACAAAATAAAAACACTAATCAACTTCCAATATAGATATTCTAGACATAATTATTTTAATAGGATTGATACCTTCAGGGAGTCAGCAGCCCATGTTATGTTTATTTTGCTCATGGTAAACTGCTTTTCATTTGGTAATGAAGCATCGTAGCTCCCTACAGCCACAAACACAATATTTCCTGCTTGGTTTTTCTGCCAGTTCACCAGCTCATAAGTCGCTACAGGGTCTCCATTCTCATCAAAGTATATGCTTTCTCCTGACTGAAGGGTGAAATTTACACCTTGTAGATATTTCACAACCTGCCAAAAGAGAATAGTGATGAATAACTTAAAGTACATGGAGTTGTTTATGAATTCATATTAATTATATTACTCATGAAGGTGACCTCTGACCTCTTTTGGTTCTAAATTGTCTCTCCATATACAGGACTGGTTCACATTTTCACCACTTTGTGTGCATTTTAACATATTATGCATGGCATGAGCCACAGCATACACAGCTTTATACACATTGTGAGATATCCTTAGCTCTGACACATCAGTGAAAGGATTATTAATATTTTCTAGTTTCTCAGAGCCAGAGCACTGTGGCTGACCATGCATACTGGATTGGAAACTACAGCCAAAGGTGGTTTCCCAGAATTCTTTGAGCAGGTTATTCTGAGGGTTCTGACTTGGGTTAACCTGCAAAAGAAAATCAAGCAGGCCTGGGATCTTTCCCTTTTTGATAGTGAAGCCAAGAGACCCTGCCAGGATGTCAGAGTACCTCTTGATGGCCATATATCCTGCTGTGATCCAGGACTCACTGCCCACCCACTGCAGCCCAGTCAAGTTCTGGTTCAGAGCTTCCTCAAGTAGAAGGTCCATCTCACCCTGGGAGATGAAGGCAACTAAAACCCGAGCACTGCCACTACCGATCACTCTGACAACCTTGGCAATGTACTCACTTGGGTCAGTCCTTGAAATGACCTCTGAATACTCAATACAGATCCCCTGCTGCTTAGCAGCTGTGATAAATGTTGCCATGCCATTGTTACCATAGTCATTGTCACTTCTAATTACCCCAATCCAAGTCCAGCCAAAGTGTTTTACCAGTTTTGCTAAGGCTCTGCTCTGGTAGTAGTCACTGGGAATGGTTCTGAAGAAGGAGGGGTACTCATTTCTGTTACTCAGACAAGCACAAGTGGCAAAGTGGCTGATCTAATAGAAAAGAATAGGAGGGGGGAAACACATTAATAACACTGCAGTGGTCCAAGACTGACAGTCAAGTATTACAGTAATTAACAAATAAATGTTTCAATCTGAATTTTGGCTCAGTCTGCTGCATCTATATGAGCCCTGGCAATCTTAATCCTGAAATAGCCCTAAAATCAATCATAATATTACCAGAATTTTGCCTAAGTTGATTATTAACACTGAGTGTCCTAATAAAGTGTGATCAAGCCTTTTAGAAAAAGGAACATGGGGAAAACAGGCAAATAGGAACACAAATATTTACCATTGGTATTTGGAAAACCCCTGAAATTTGTAGCATCACAGTGGTTAATGAGGACTCTGAGGCGGCAATAATGGCATGAACAGGTGACTGGCTGGAGCATGTTTTCCTCAAAGTCCTTTCCTCTCTATTCATTAGACTCATTACTGCACGTGTTGAAGCCATGGTTGAACTGCAAGTGTCAAACACCTTATAGCCAAGTGAGACATTAGGCAACAAAGAGCTGCTATTGTTGATCTCCTCGATGGCAAAAATCATTGTTTGGGCAAAAAGAAATTCTCTGAAATTTATCCTGAAAAAAGTAAGATTTTCACACACGGTTTACAGACTTTATGTGACTTTTCTTCAGTTTCAGAAAACCAACACAGGTAAGAGGAGACAACAAACAGTACCTGGAGCATATGAGAGGTTCTGGAGTATCTGTGAACGAGAGCGGAGGATCTGAGATTTGGCTATGGATCGAGAAAGCTCCTCCAATAGTGATATCTCCCTCCTTAGATAACAGAGGAAACTCTGGACTCCCTAGCATCTTACAGGGTGCAGTGTCTTCCTCTGCTCCTACCCCTCCCATAATAAGCACAAACAGTAACATTACATAAATACAATCATACATTTGGTACAAACAGGCACGCACAAACCTGTACTTGTAATGTGATGAGTTTTCCTATCACCGACCAAAATGTGTCTCCTTTAACAGGCATAACTTTATGCAACTGCAGATGATGATGATTGAGGTCCTCCTATCAAATCATAGCGTGATGACGTCAGATCACCTTGCTGTTTTTCATGTGAGATGGTACTTTCTATTTTTCAGACTGTTATGTCATTATTACTGTAAGTTGTAAATGAAATAGTAGGAACATGCAATAAAGGGAAATGTATACACATAGACAGCATTTAAACATAATTTTGTTGCTGTCTGTATAGAAGTGAGAGATTTTCCTTTTTTTTCTTAATGTACCAAATCTACAATAGTGAAAAGGGGAAAATAGAGAGAAAAAAGCTAGAAATCAAACTCAGTAATTGTTACTCAGACAAATATGTGATCCCAAATTGGAGGTAGTCTATCAGTTGTATACATGTATAACCTTTAAATTATTTTACAGGACTTGAAAAAAGACTGCATGCTTGAATATGCAACAAGTGTGTCAGAGAAAAGCACAACTTGAGCAAAAATGTGGAAAAACTCCTGTACACTGTCTGGCTTATTGCTGTAAAATTTATTTGTTCACAATGTTTTGGTCTGTCCGACCTTCATCAGTTATATGGCTTGGGGTTAGAATAATTTTACAACAGTAACTGTTGAACTTAAAATTTAATTAGAACTTCTGAACAATGTTTGTTTGGGTTAGCACAACTAGAAAGCTTCAAACCCAAATTCCAGAACAGAAATAATTTTGATGACAGAAACAGGCATGTAAGAACAAGTTATGCAGATGACAACATCTGACATCATCACTTCATGGGAGTGCACTGCCCTGACACTACACTTGATCTTTATATGATCAAAACCTTTGACAGAATTCAGTGGATATGAAGAGTGTGGCTTTAGAATAAGTTGCATGAATTGATTGGGTGCAATGTATTAAAAGACAGTTTGTAGTGGATCAGCTTCAACTAAACCCCTCAATTCCCCATGACTGCCCAGCCGTGTGTGTTTTTATAAGCACATCCACACTCTTTCCCATACCTCAACCAATTGTTTTATTTGCCTAATCCTAACCATACCTTAACTGTCATTTATTTGCTATTACCACAGTTTTTCTGTTACCCTAGCCATAAAAAAGTTCTCATGTACAGATATTGTATAAAACAAAAATCTGTCCAATACTGATGTTCTAGTTAAGCAATAGAGTTACATGTGCACTACATACTGTATGTACAGTATGTAGAGAGTGCAATTTTAAAGTATTTTAGTTAATTACAGTTACAACATACTGCATATAAAATGTCCAGCTGTTGGCACTGAAGAGCATGTTAACATGTAAGCATGCTAACATAAGCATGCTAACAATAGGCCAATCTCAGGGCATGGCTGAGCCTTGTAAATCTGAGTTTGCACGTTATGTTGACTAAAACACAGTTTGGATTGCCAAGTAAATTATAAGTAAAAACTGAGCGAAGAAATCTTAATCTGAGATATCCATGAAAACCCCCAATCTGCTCCAGTGGAGATGTTAGTGGACATTTCCAACTGTGTGAGTGTGAACTGGGCATTCCTGAAAAGGGGAGTCTGGCTTGCAGTTAAATGTCCCTGTATAAACTAAAAGTTGAAAGATCTATTCATTATTTTCATAGTAATGTTGGGGGACACTGACACCAGAGCACTTTGTGTGGGAATGGTTAATGTCAAGTTCAGGCTCTTTTCAAATATTTTATTGTAATGACAGAGCCCTTTGACCCCCACGTGTGCATTTTATGCTTGTGTGACAACAATGTACTGTACTTTTTCTTATAACTAACTGAACTGTGCAAATTAGACTTAAGAGACAAAAAATACAAAATCAAGTATCCATTTTTTAAAATCTTGTTGTTGTTTTTTTTTATTTGAGTGAATTTAAACAATGTGGCTCCTTTATTATCACAACATTTTGAGGTAAAAGACAATTTTCACTTGGACACGATGTTGAATTGACTTCAACATCATTTATGTGTGTGTGTGTGTGTGTGTGTGTGTGTGTGTGTGTGTGTGTGTATGTATATATGTATGTATATGTATATGTATATGTATATAGATGCAGGTTCTATTTTTGGAAAAAAGAAAGCTAAATTCTATGTTGAAATAAATAGTATGCTTTGGTCATGCCAAAATGTAGCCCTGGACACAAACAGTGAAAGGAAAAAGTGAAAGTTTTCTTCTTTCAATTAAAATGATCTATATTTAAACAGATCAAGTTTTCCTCATTAGATGTTTTTTTGTGTTCAGTTCGGGTTTGAGAACAATAACAAAGCATTTTGGTGCAAATATACAGAAAAGTATCCCATAACTGGATGACAGAATAGCAAATATTTCCACTGCCACAGTAAACTTTCCAGGAGAACTGACATATGCTGGGATAAAGGTGATCCAGACTGCACAGAATATCAACATGCTGAGGGTGATAAATTTAGCTTCATTGAAATTATCCGGCAACTTTCGAGCCAAAAAGGCAAGCACAAAACATAAGATAGCTAAGAGTCCTATGTATCCTAACACAGCCCAGAACCCTACAGGGGATCCCAGGGCACACTCAAGAATAATTTTCTCCTTATAATGTTTCATGTTTTTGAAAGGAAAGGGAGGGTTGATTGTTAGCCAAAGTATGCAAATTAAAACCTGTATGAGAGTGAACACCAGAACACTGAGTCTTTGCTGTATAGGCCCAAACCATTTCATTACATTACTACCTGGAAGTGTAGCTTTAAAGGCCATTAAAACCACAATTGTTTTACCAAGAATACAAGAAATACAAAGGACAAAGGTGATCCCAAATGCTGTGTGGCGCAGCATGCAAGACCATACAGAGGGTCTGCCAATGAAGGTCAGTGAACAAAGGAAACACAGAGCCAAGGAGAGGAGCAGCAGGAAACTCAGCTCAGAGTTGTTGGCCTTCACTAAGGGAGTGTCCTCATAGATAAAGAAAAGGATGGCCACAAGTAAAGTAAGAAGTACCCCAAACAAAGTGAAAAACACAAGTACACTGCCCATAAACTCAGTGAAAGAGAGAAACTCAACATTTTTCAGTACACATGCATCTCTGTTTTGATTGGACCAATACTCTTCCGGACACTTTGTGCAGTCATTAGAATCTGTAACAGAGATATTGTTACTTTTATTGTGATTTAATCAGTTACACTATGAGCAAATTAATAAGAGACTGTACATTAGCAAACTTTAACATTATATACAAAGTGTGGCAAGCAAACATTGTATGTACTTTGCTGTATTTCAGGTCTGTGATACCTGTGGTGTTGCTGATTTCTCCCTCTGCACATGGTTTACAGTCATAGCAGCAGACAGGCTTTCCTTTCTGTAGAACTTTATGAGTCCCTGGACGACAGCTCTCACTGCACACTGACACAGGCAACTTTGAATCAAAGAGAGAGAAAGATGTTCATTTATCTAAACAGTCATTTAAGATTAAATGTTGTCAAAGTAAATTCATGTTTTAATGTATTTGCCTCTGTGTTTCCTCCAGGCCACATTATGTCTGCGGTCTTGAGGACAAACTTCTGTCCAGGAGGTTGGGAGACATCATAGTAGCCGACAGGTTTAAACTGAACTGAGTCATCTGATCCACGCTGCCAATTAATCACCTCATACCGGGCCACAGCTGCTCCTGTGCTGTCAAACCACACCTGGTCCCCATTTTTAATGGTAAAATTTACCTGCTTTAGAGACCTCACTACCTAAAAGTCAGTAAAATCATGTCAGTGTACTGTATTTCTTTACATAGCTAAGAAATAAAGAGTTTAAATTTCATTTTACCTGCTGGGGTGTGACTTTAACAGTCTTATCACACCTCTGGCTGTTTGAGCATTTTAAGATGCTGTGCAGAGAATGGGCCACAGCATAGATGGCTTTGTAAATGTTAGTGGAGTATCTCAGCTCTTGTACATCATCATCATAATCTTTAAACTCAAGTAGATCCTGGTTTTCTTTGCAAGCTGCTGAATATGCCATGTTGCCCTTGTTTGTCTCCTTGCACTTAAACTCTGTCTTCCAGAAATCTTTGATTAAAAAATCATCCAGGCCGCTGATATTTGCCTTTTGCACAGCAAAGCCCAGAGAACCTCCCAGCACACTGAAGCTAGTGGGAGTCACAAGGCTGTCAGCAGTGATCCAGGCCTCCACACCAATGAACTGCCGACCTGTGATGTTGTGCAGACTCAGCTGCTCTAGAAGGTTGTTCATTTCCACATGGGCCAGAAAACCAACAATAACCTGGGCTGAACTCTTACGGATCACATCTACAACTTTCATCAGTTTTTCTGGCTCTGCTCTGTGAAATTTCTCTGTGTACTCCACACATACTCCTTCCTCCTGGGCTGCAGCGAGAAAGATGGCCATGCCGTTGTTGCCATAGTCACTGTCGCTGTTGACTGCTCCCACCCAGGTCCAGCCAAAGTGCTTGACCAGCTGGGCGAGGGCCTGACTTTGGTAAAGGTCGCTGGCAATGGTTCAAAAGAAAGACGGATACTCCTTCCTGCTACTCAAACACTCACATGTTGCTGAATGACTGATCTGAGAAAGAGAGAGAGACAGAATAAGCAGAGTTAACATATAATAAATACATTTATACAAACTCATACCCTTCTTACCACTGGTATGTTGAATGGTCCAGTAGTGCGTGACAGCACAATTGTTGACGAGGATTCAGACTCCCCAATAATGGCATGAACAGCTGATTGACCAGAGCAATTCTTTCCAACAGTCCACTCGCCACCATTCATCAATGCCATCACTGCACGCACTGAGGATAATGTTGAGCCACAGTTGTCATAAATACGATATCCGATAGAAACATTTGGAAGAAGAAAATCACTTCTGTTGATCTCTTCAATAGCAAAGATCATGGTCTGGGCAAATCGAAACTCCCTCAGGTTGACACTGAGAAAGACGAGCAAAATACAAACTTGTATTCACTGTGACAGAGCAAATGATGAGAAATCACGACAGTGTTTGGTATACAGTGAACAAATTACCTGGAACATGTCAGATGTGTTGGCTTATCTGTAAAGGAAAGAGATGGTTGTGTGATTTTGCTGTGGATGGAAAAGGCTCCCCCAATAGTTACATCTCCCTCTTTAGACAGCAGGGGGAACTCTGGACTGCCCAGTATCTGACAGACAGGAGCTTCCTCCTCCGCTGCTCCAAATGCCAACAGGAGCCCCACCACAACCAGCCCCATTAACACATGAGACATTTTATGTAGATCCGGATGGGGCAGAACCACCCAGGTCAGGGTCAAAGCGGTCTTAAATGCAATATTTTTATAATCTTAGTTGACAGCAGGGCTCAATGGCCTCTTACTAGCCAATCAGAGATAAGTGAGGTGGGACAGTCTTTTTTTGGGATGTGCCATTTCATTATTTTATGTTGTAAGTTATTGCATAATGGCAAGTGTACTTACTTTTGTAAACATAGAATAAACAATAGTGTGAGAGCAAGGAAGGGTCTTTGATGCTTTTGCTTATAAAACTGCTAAAATAGAGGGTCCGCCACTACACAAATTCACATTATTTTTATTTTACAGAAAATTAAACTCACTGTGTTTTTTTTCCACATTGCATTGTTAGACACTAATAGCAATTTCAGGTCAGGTATGGACTGTTTAGTGAAACCCAGCATGTCAGGCCCTGCATCTATTTAGGCTGCAGCATGTGGAGACTAAAACTTTCTTAATCTTTAAGCCAGAAACTCAGGTCAGACTTCATATTTAGTTTCTCCTTCTGTCGCTCACACATATCAGTACAATATATATGTCAGAAATTATGGACATTTTTGACAGAAGTGTTTGAAAAAATAATAATAATGACTGTTTCTGTAAGTCACAACTCCCATGCTATGTTAATTTTGCACACATGTTCTTCATGAAAATATTCAGGTGCTCACACTTTTTCTGAAAATATAAACAAAGACAAAGTGAATAAAAAGCAAAACTAAATAATAAAAAAAATGTCTACATAATATTTCATAATTTGTAATAGTACTCTTGTGTTTTTGGTGGAGATATTCTTGTATTGTATGGATGTATTTTAACACCCCCCTCCAACATTATACAAATATTTCTTAAAATGCTTGCCTTCTATGGTTAGAAATAGTAGGATCTACTGTATTTGAAAACCTCTGACAAATCTCAGTTATGAAACTAACACACTAAAGGTACGGACGATTATAAACTCACCTGAAAGGTAGAATAAAACTAAAAAAGATTTGCAATTTCTTCAATATATAATTAGAAACAATCGTGTGAGATATTTATTGTATTGACTAATATACAAAACAATGTAAGCCATTTTAAAACTATGAAGACTTCTTTTTCTTTAATTTTCTTTCATGTCTGCCTTTCATTCTTTCCTTTTTTAAATTCTCTTCCAAAGATTAATTGTTCTATTCATTAAAATGTTACAGTTTCATTGAAAAAGCTGTGTTTGTAAAATAAGATCTATTATTCATTATTATTTTATTATTAATGTCACATTATTTTAAAGAAGTTTGCATCTGGATAAGGGAATTAAAGATACACTTTTGACAACTGATCAAAATAAACAATTCAGCACACCTGATTTAGCAAAGCACTGATCCATGTGATATTTAATTTGGTGTTATTGTTATTTTCCAGGCAAAGGGGTGTATAATAGTCAGCTGATATGCCTCTTAGGCCCTCTGTAATTAAAAAGGAATTGTTGTTTGTGTGTTTGTAGAGATGCCTGTCACTTTGTGCAACACTTTAGAGCTCTCTAGAGGGTCTGCCATACGGGATTTGATTTTGTAGGAACATTTGTGATGAAGTGCAAGCGCCTCAGGCCTGACCATGATTTACACCTTAGGCTCTTTCAACTCACAAGCACTCTAACAAGCTAAGAAACTCCCTCTAGAGTTCATATTGTCTCTTGCCTGTCTCCACACCTCTCCTTGCCACTTACTTTGGAAATTTCCCTTAAGGGCTGTTGCATCATGATCTCGTTAATGTCTCTACTGGATAACCAGAGACCTTTGTCAAGACTGTGTAACTTCTGTTTGGCCATTTCTTTTTTGACTCTGCAAACTTCAATAAAGAAAGAAATACAAAGAAAATCAGTTTCTATGCTTGTGTTTCTAAAATGTTAGAAGGAGAATAAAATCTTAATGTTATGTGCTCAGTTTGACAGTTTGACCACACAATAAATAACAATGAAACCAATGTTGTGAAACATTTCACAAAGTTTTGCAAGTAATGACAAGTAGTATTTTTGATAATAAGTTATCAATATAGGTGACTACTCTAATAAGATATTTTCTGGATCTACATGATTACACACAAATTCCCAAAGAGAGGAGATTTAATTCTATTTTGAGGCACAAAAACTGTGCAAACAGGGTTGGCTGGTAATTATTAGTATTTATTTATTGAAGGGTAACAGTTTACCATAGAGGTCAGCACAATGATTCAGAGGTTAGCACAATCACCTTACAAACAAACGATCAATCTAAGATCAAAAAGGAAGAAAGAGCCAAAACCTGTGGCTTTTCAGTGTGGTGTTTGCATGTTCCTCCCATGTTATATCTTGTTATCCCCATCACAGGCCACTAGCATATTTGTGATGATCTATCTATTTACTCAACATGGCCTATTATTCTGTTACCCAGACATTACAAACCTATATGACTGTTGAACATCTTACTCCAAAACCATGGACATTCATCTGCTCCTCTAACAACCCCACTCTTGCGGGAAAGCCCTCCATAAGATTTTCAAACCTGGCTGCAGGGATTTGCTTCCACTCAGCCACAAAAGCATTAGCGAGGTTGGGCACTGAAACAGGGCGAGAAGGCAAAGGTGATGGACGGGATTGAGGTCAAGACTCTGTGTAGGCCAGTCAAGGTCTTTCACACCAAACTCAGACCAAACTTTATGGACGTTGAAAGCACACTATTGTATGAAAGTTAACAAATGTAACATTTGTAACTTTATTTAAAATACAATAACTGTATGAAAACAGATATATTTTGAAATGGTACTGTGTGACTAATTTTGATATTTGTATTGATTAGTGCTACTAACTCTAACTCTATAACATTTAGTTGCCAAAATAGTAGGCAAAATATGGAATGTTCATGTAAGACACACACACACACACACACACACACACACACACACACACACACTCACTCTTGTATTACTATAGATGTCTGGACCTTTTGTAATATGAAACATTCCTTAGCCCATTATTCCTAACTTTAAGAATAACCCTAAACTTAGCCAAAGACCATCTTAACTCTAAATCCTATATGGTTTACCATTTGTGGGCTTTGTACTTAAAAGAAAGATAAAACCTCATATTGTGATTGTGTGATAGATTATAATAGGCCTCATTAATGAACTTACCAGTCCTTGGTGTGAAAACTATGAACAACTATACAATGGACTTTGTTGCCATCTCCTGGTGACATTGTGCAACAGCTGAAAAGCTGTAATAATAATAATGATGATGACTGGGATAACAATGGTGATAATTGCAACTGATGGTAAGGGTGTACAATGTAATTTATTGTCTTTTAAAATTGCAGACACAATTTAAGCACAGTACTAAAAAGAACAAATCAAGGCAATAAAACAAACAGACATTAAAAGAAGAAAACAACATAAAAGTATACTAAAATGGGAAGGTATTATATGAACTGGAACAGCCAAAAAGGCCCAACCAGAGCTAAGGATGCACACTGACTCATGTTAATATGTTATTATATAGATTTGAATTGGAACTAAACTTTAAATTAGTGTAATTATTAACACCATAAAATCATTTTGGAGCTTTAGTAGCTGCCAGTGAAGACAAGGTATATTTGGGATAGTGTGATCTTCTCTGTTAAAACCGTTAGAGAGAAAAAGATAATAGTGCTGAATTATTTTTCATTTAGATTAGTTAAATAAATGTCTTTGAGCAACATTATTTTATATCCTCTGTGATGAGCCAAAATCAGAAAACACAACAGATACCCTTTCTAATTAATCTTTATTCAAGGTACAAATGTACTGTAAAACTTTGACCTTGATGCTAACCCATTAAGATTTCTGTTTCTATAATTGTTCAGCTCTGTGCACAGTTTTACAACAGCATTAAACATGTTAAGAAATCTGGCATTGCTTAGAGAATCAAAGTATGACATTAAATGACCTTCCGAAATTAAGAGAAACATTATCTGATGTGAAAAATACTACTACATACTCCTCCTTAAAAAGCACACAAGTACTTTTCCAAAGACCAGTAGAAATATAAGGACTTCAGTAAGGTCATCTTTAGTGACAAGTGTTTTCATTCTGCTCAATACCTTGATGTCTGATGTTCACACATACAGAGGCCTACAAGCCTGAGCACCTCTTGCTAAATGTAGCATTTGGCAAAGGATTTCTCATGATTTGTAGGTGCTTTTGCAAAGGTCTAACCAGGCTGATCCATCTCTCTCAAGGATGTAAGACTATAACAACACATCAAGGTGACTTATGGAGGAAAATTCAGTCTATTCATAGCATAGTTCCCAACTCTGATTACCAGGTGTTATTGCAGGACTATGCTGGATGCCACCCAGCCAATTAAAGTGTGGATGGAGGAACATCCAGGCCCTAACATGGTCAGCCAAATGTCCAGATGTAAATCTTACTGATGTTATCAAGCAGAGGATAGAGTTACAATTTGAAAAGAGTCAAGAATCCATAGGTCAGAAGAAAAGAAACCTGAAAGAATGTGAGTAATGAATGAATGAAGAATGTATGTTGAGCAGGCCAAGATATACAGTATTAAACCTGTAATAAAGAATCGGGGGGACTCCTCCAAAAATGAATTGTAATTTATATTATTTTCAATACAAGTGTGATAGTTTGTCACTCATCCTGACAATTATGATAATCACAAATTCTACATAATATTTACTTTTGTCAGTTACCTTTATTTGACTTACACTTGAAATATTCTTAATGATAATTAGAGTAGAAAAGAGTGGGGGATTTTGGCTAAATAATGAGATCTTCATATGAAGAATCATATTGAAGATTGATATTTTTAAGTGTCCCTCAGGAATATTGTGATTGCATTAATTGCATTAATTATATGTAAAGAAAAAAAAGATCTAAATGAAAAACCCCTTCTTGTACAGATTTCTTGTTTATTACATGCTTTGACATGTAAGATTTGTCACAATTAACCTTAAGATTATATTTTATTCTCTGCAATAAAAAGCTTATTTTGCATGCTAGTACTGGATAATGATTCAGCTGGCTAATTAGCTTGTTTTGAAAGAGGCGACATCACCTTCCATTAAACCTCAAAATTAATTAATTTCCAGCACAACACCTGGTGAGCTCCCATTTCACAGCCTCAGGCCCACATGTCATCAGTCTTGTCGGAAACACTTACTTGTCTTTGCTTGCCCAGCTGGCCCCTTGTTACCCCCCTCAGCCCTCTGGGTAAAAGGTAAATTGGCAGGTTTAGGATGAAGCCATGACGCCACCCGGCTCTCAGAATATACACAATAACAAGTTTAAGTGCTTCCCAAGTGTGTGTTATGCTCCAGTCCATGTTGTTATTCATGAGTGATTAAAATTAAATTAACACTTGTTGCTCATGTGTTATTTTCCTGATGTACAAGTTCACAAACAAGTCATCCCCCAACACACACATACACACACACACACACACACACACACATGCAGGGCACCTCCCTAAACATTTAATTACGTTTATTTGTCCTTTTTATCTGTATCTAATGTATCAGAATATATGATAAAATTAGGCCTTTATGACAAACAGTTATACTGTATTCCAGCAGTATTCCAGATATGTTTTATGATAGATGCTTTTTAACAAATAGGCTTCTCTGAGTGATGGTTTTACACATGGAAGTTCATTTTTGTCATTGAGTTTTATGAACTGTTGTTTGTCTAGATTATCACAAGGACAAATTTCTTCTTGTTTCTCCTCAGTTTTGTCTAAATTCTGCTTGATTTCTAAATAATAATAATAATAATAATAATAATAATAATAATAATAATAATAATAATAATAATAATAATAATAATAATAATAAGGCTGTAGGCCAAAAAATATAACATTGAAAGTATGACCTTTATGACCTTACAGTTTGTCAGCATTATGTAAAAGTTCTAACCTCAAACAATAGAGAGATAGAACATGTCTGTGGTAGTTTTTCAGCTGCATGTGAAAAGGTCAAAAAAAAAAAAAAAAAAACATTTTGCCTTCCAATCAAGTATGTTAACTGTGAATGTGTGAGTGGAGCAGCATTAAAACATTAGGGTATGCATGCCATTTTTCAGCATTTGAACTTGATTTGTATGACATTCATCAACAAAAAAATCACCATTGTGAAATCATATAAGGATCAGGATATGCCATTTAGTCAAGAGAGGAGAATAAAAGAAATCAAAGCTTCAGCCATTAATTTTTCAATTAAATATCCTCTCTGAAATCCTGTCCTGAACCTTCTGTATTCGTTCAAGTTGTCTGATGAAGAATACCCGGAAGTATTTTAAGGCAATTTATAACATTATTTTTGGTATTTTTCCTTTATTTGATAGTGACAGAATAGACAGAAAACATGTCATACATGGGGGTATGACCCAGGTCCCAGGTCGCCACTTTTAAAATAATTTTCTGGGAAAAAAAATATGATGCTATTAGAAGATTATTCTGAGGGCATCATAATGGAAAATAATGAAATATGGCCTGTCTCACACTGACCATTTAGAAAAGATGCCACCCATGGAATAGTTATCACCTCTCACTTCCCACCAATCATGTTAATAAGGAAGCAGATGGAGAAGACTGGTCATACTGCAGTGCCCTGTAAGAGACACCACCTCTCTCTCTCTCTCTCTCTCTCTCTCTCTCTCTCTCTCTCTCTCTCTCTCTCGCTCTCGCTCTCTCTCTCTCTTTCTCCAGTATATGTGTCTGTGCCCCTCTCTTTTCAGTTAGCTCATTATTTCAGCATAACCAAAGATGAGAAGACAGTGACACTATCACAGGTTCTACTCTGTTCTGCCAACACCAGAGACCCACATGCAGGCCAACAGAGAGATACATAACACCAGGCAGCTAATCCTTTTGACCAAAGTGGAAGATATGAGGGTTTAAGGGGCACCAGACAGATATTTCTCACAAAATGTGTGACCCCAAGATAACTCTGGGTTAAGCCACTACAACGTATCAATTGGCTGATGTTAAAACAGGGTTAAAGTTAAAAACTACTCTAAAATTCTACAGGCAGAACCAAGCACTGACCTTAAGAAGTACCCAAAACATCAAACTAAGGCAAATAAGCAAAAAAGCAAGATGAACACTGAGATGCCACCACGGAGATCTCTATTACAGTTCAACAGATCCATAAAACCAATCATACACTTATGTCTTCATGTAGTCAATGTAAAGGATGGGCAGGGAGTTGGCACATGCTGTCTTACAAAAATAGAACAAATATTCTTTAGTAGAAAAGTTTTTTCCTTTTTCTAAGTAGTTCTATTTTGGTCCCTTTGAAGGATGAACAGTTCATTCACCCATGAGAGCTCATGAGTTCCCATGGGAGATCTCAGATGAAACTCCTATTCAAGGGCTGATCAGTGCACCAGTCTGCTTCTGGCCCCTCACTTCTTACAGGAAGAGCTTCAGGATGAAAGGATGACTGACCACAGGTCTCTCACCAGTGCAAACACAGTATGAGGAAATTGCCCTTACCTTACACATCAGGGCCCTGTCTAATGAAAGTTGTGCAAAAAACAACATTGAAGGCTTTGCTCCCGTATACCATATCTAACAGCCCATTTATCTTTGACTAGAGGTTTGCCCAAATCCAACATAGTACATATAACTGTACACCAATAGTGTAACTTTCTGACTTTTTAAACCATCATGAACTACTCAAGGCACTAAAACTATAATCCCAAGGTGTCCCCAAGCCAGATGGGATATGTGATCCCACCAGCATGTTCTGTGTCTGCCCCATGTTCTCTGCCAAGTTGGACATGCCTTGAATACCTCTACAACATCCTTTCCCTATCATAGATCCTATTCACAGTCACGTTCTGATGAAGCCAACACAAACACACCATCTGCAAAAATCCGATATGTGATTCTGAAGCCATCATATGGGGTAGCCCATATGGGGTAGAAATTCTTTTCATGAAAATCATGAACTGTCACTGACCCCCATGTGAGTTTGGGGGTCAGAGATTTTGCGTCCATGATCAAAGAGGCTGCAGTTCTATTGCTTCCCTATCCCTTTCTGCTGCTCAGACACATGCCTTTGTCAGGCTGCTCAAACAAATAAATATGCATTATGTGGTTAATTATCTATATACAATCATATTTGGAAATCTCCTCTCCTCTCCTCTCCTCTCCTCTCCTCTCCTCTCCTGTCCTCTCCTCTCCTCTCCTCTCCTCTCCTCTCCTCTCCTCTCCTCTCCTCTCCTCTCCTCTCCTCCTCCTGTGTCAGCAGCTCTTCTATTAGCAGCAGTATTCAGGCTCTAAGTGCTTTTGGGGGAGATGGACTTTAAGATGTCACCAGAGCAATTAGCCACAGGTTCTGTTACAAAGTCCTCCTGCTTCACTCACGCATTTCACCCCTACCCCCTCTTCGCACCCTGCACTTAAATCACACTCTGCCAGCTATCTTTAAGGTGGTTTGACTCCCTTTTCCTCTTCCTTCTCTTTCCATCCTTTTTCTGTCTGCAGTTTCCTCTCGGATCCAGTGGGCACAGGAAAACAAGACTGATAGCTTTACTGTCATTTTTATTCTCTGAGGGGTTTTCACTCTGAGTCTGAATTTAGTGAATTTAGTGATGAACAGGAGGTGTGTGTGTGTGTGTGTGTGTGTGTGTGTGTGTGTGTGTGTGTGTGTGTGTGTGTGTGTGTGTTCATATGTGCTGATCAGTGAGACGACCCAATAGACGTGTAATGTAAATTCATGTATTCAGTCATTAGTGCCCTTTTTTTTGGCTGAGCAACTGCCCCCCAAAATGTCTGTGCATGGCCCTACTGCTGTTTCAAGAGTCCCCTTGGCGAACCAAGCCTAAATTGACTCCTTTTTCAGTTTAATGACCCCCTCGGCCCCAGGTGTTCACTAATGGACAACCTTCCAGCTACAAACATGGCCCACTCCATGTCTGCAGCCTCCCCCAGATGCATATGTGAACATGTTTCAGACTGAAAAGTCAAAATTTCTGTATGTATATACTGAAATATGCGATTTCTAAAGATTCATAACAGTAGATTTTCTGCTAATTGCTGATTCAAGCCGGCTCTTTCAACCCAAGGTTGTTAATGACTGAGGAAGATGTAGTTTTGATATTGAGTCCTGGCTGAAAAATCCTGTTAGCTGTTGGGTTATATATATATTATGTGTGTGTGTGTGTGTGTGTGTGTTTGTGTGTGTGTGTATGTATGTATGAAAGAATGACTTCTTTCAAAAAAGAACCCCTAAATACTTCATTGCACAAAAGTTATTGATGTTAGTGATGTTTTACCCTTCTTCCCCTCTCTTTGCTCACAACTGTTTGTGTCTCTGTTAGAATCTATTATTCTATCTGTCTGTCTGCCTGTTTCTCTGTTTTTCTGTCTGTACACCTTTTGCCACTTTTGTCCTTTGCCACTGTCCATCTGCAAATTCCAGGGCCTAATAAAATACAGTGGAACATCCAACATTCAGGGGTTTCAATTATCTGAAATCACATATCCCTGTGAGGACAATTGTGATACAATTGTAATCTTATTATTGTTCACTTCTAATCAGCTTGTTTTCAGAAGACTGACCCCTTTCCACTGAGAGCTTAGGATCTTTTGAGTCTGAAATCTTGTTAAAGACTTACTTACAAGAAAAGGACACTACTGTATCATCATATTGAGCAGCATTCTGTCTTAAGGCACCTCGGGCTTTCTTCTTTTGAAAGTCACACAGGGACATATTAAGTTAATAAGGAAACCTATATGACCTGAGGCAGCACAACATACAGCATGTGAAATTATCTTTGCTTCACACTCTGGTGGTGCTCTGTTTTGTAGCCTGCAGGCTTTGTCCTGATAATGAGATGCATAACACCCTAATGACTCATTAATTTCACTGTATTAAACCTGTTTAACCCCACAAAAGGAATTTTTATTCAAAAAGAAAAAAAAATAGAAACACCAAAGATCATTTGTAAAAAAAAAAAAATAATAATTTTTTTTTTTTTTTTTTAAAGTATACATATGTAGCATTAAGGAGACGTTTAAAGACATATTTCTGGATTTTGGTAAAGCTACCATGATTTGGAGAACAAATACTGACTAAATAGCTATACTGTATGTCAGGCAAGACTGTAATATATTCAATGCACATTTAAAAGAATACAATATTGTAGATTATGCACTTCTCCCTTTTTTTTCACATGAACAATGTTAAAAGGTTTTAATCTTTCCATATGGTTGATACAACTTCCAGGTTTCCTCTTGCTTCTCATTCAGTAGTGCACTGTGTGTTTCAAGTTTGTTTGTGTGTGTGTGTGTGTGTGTGTGTGTGTGTGTATGTGTGTCTACTACCTGCCTCTTCACATCACTTAAGGATGAGTTAGGCCTAGTGAGGCATGACATTGTGACATGACACTGCTCACTGTCTTTCTCCATTATGGTCAAGTGCTCATTCCAGTTCCTTGTTATTGTTGTTACTGAGTGTGAAACTGGGTGCTCTCTTGTCCATTGATCAGAGGCTCAAGGGAAATGAGTTCAATTTTACAGTTGTGACATGAGGCAGATAGCATATATAGGCTTCAGGGCAGTGTCTCTTACTTGACACTCAAGACAGGATGACTTGTCTGTGCAGTGTTAACGCAATAGAGATGCAACACTCTGGACAGTATTTGATGAACTTGGCTTAAAAATAGCTGATGATGAGATGCTTTTTTTTGACGTATCAATTTGAGCTGCAGGTAAATTACCTTCACTGACTTTAGATGTGTTTGTGTGAATGGGGTCATAAAATTTTTTTGGATTAGCTCTTGCTTTCTACTGACCTCTGGCAAAATGTTTGGTGCTTTGTCAGCTTATAGGATGCTTGTTTTGCTCATTATTTACTGTTTATATGAATTATCCAAACATTTGTTACTTTAATTGCTATAGACATACATTTGCTATCAAGTGTCTATGGTGGCTTAGCTTATAGAGAGGATGAATCCGTTTTTGATGAAATCAGTAGAGCTCAGTTTTTCATGGCATAGGACAGAGCTTTTTCTTTTGAGTCTGTTATGGTTGGGGATTTTCCCCTACAAATCCCACCAAGACCAGACCCAACAATGTGAAGTAATCCCAGGTTCTGTGTCCCTGCCTGTGCTGGAAAAAAAGGGGGACATAATCTTGGGGGGGCTCTTCTCCCTTCATGACACAGTGGTGGAGCCCAGTTTATCCTTCACCTCTACACCTACATCTACACAGTGCACCAGGTAATCTTTTTAGCTCAATCTCAAATAGCTATGGATACAAACTGTGTTTAAGTAACTGCATTTTGCACAAAAATATTACTTCCAGTTTTTTCCTTCTGTGTTTTGTAAACTACGACGTGTGAAGTTTTTTAAACATGAGATTTTCTTGAGAATTAAAATTGCTTCAGGCTTTGCCCCAAGACATCTTCTCTCATCTTCCAGATTTAACTTTCGGACATTCCGCTGGATGCAGACCATGATATTTGCCATTGAGGAGGTCAACAGAGATGGTAAACTACTTCCCAACACCACCCTGGGCTATAAGATCTATGATTCATGCAGTACTCCCCATCAGGCTCTGAAAGCTGCTATGGAGTTAATGGGAAGTGAGAACGGTTCAGTGGCTGAAGGGGAAATGCAAGGCAAAGGCAGCTGCCGTGGCACTGTGTCAGTAGTGATAGGGGATGGAGGCTCTACTCAGTCTCTGGTAGTGGCTCGTTTCATGGGAGTTTTCCATGTGCCACAGGTGAGATCTTCATAGCCACATATCAACTGCATATTTCAGTATATACATTTTTAATTGTGTTTTAAATGTGTTTTGTAAATATTATATGTGACTCTTGCTTCATGAAGCACAGTGTCTGATTGTTAAACATGATTTTAAAAAATAGTCTGACATGGGCAGTCCCAGTAGACTAGTGGTTGAAGCTCTAGTTCAAATTATTCCCTATCATAACTGCTCTCTCCCCTTGTTTTTTGTCTCTCTCTATGCTGTCAAGAATGCAAAAGAAAAACAATGTTTAAAAAATAGAATAATGTGTTGTCATCCTTCTAGGTTAGTTATTTCTCTAGCTGTGCCTGTCTCAGTGACAAAAAGGAGTTCCCTGCATTCTTAAGGACCATGCCCAGTGACTTCTTCCAGGTTAGAGGCACTAGAGACTCAAACAGATTGCCTATAATGCAAAGCCCTATCTAAACACAAACAAAAACATGTCTAAATTACCATTTCTGAAACAATATAACGGTCTCTCTCCATTGTCTCCCTTTTCCTTGTCTATTTCAAGGTAGATGCACTTGTACAACTTGTCAGGCATTTTGGCTGGACTTGGGTGGGTGTGATTGCAGGGGATGATGCGTATGGCCGTGGTGGGGCAAACATCTTTGCTGATGAGGTGGGTGACACACTTACATATAATTTAGTCATAACTTGACATTTTTTATTTTTCAGTGTTTAATTTATTGAACATGCTGTGAACAATGAATTGTCATGTATATTCCTTATTACCCTCTCAGGTTAGAAAGTTGGGTGCTTGCATTGCACTCCATGAAATCATCCCTAAGAACCGAGCACAGACGGCAATTTCATCTATTGTTTCCAAGATCCGCTCCTCTGGGACTCGGGTGATTCTGGTGTTTGCTGTGGAACAAGATGCAGCCGCATTGTTTGATGAAGCACTCAGGCATGACTCTTTTGTTTGTACGATAATCCTCCACACCACTGTAATATTTACAATTAGATAAAAACTCAGTATGAGCTTTGGGTTTGTCAGATTTTTACTGGTTTTCTGAGCTAGAAATTCTGATGTCACTGTCCCTTGCATGTCTCTAAATTTTAGGGATGAGCTCACTGGGATACAGTGGCTGGCCAGTGAGGCTTGGAGCACAGCCTCTGTCCTCTCGACCCCCAAAAAGTACCACCGCATCCTCCAGGGTTCTATGGGATTTGCCATTCGGCGAGCAGATATCCCTGGACTGCAAGACTTTCTGCTTCGCCTGCATCCCTCAAGCCCAGATGCCCTTGAAGATCCCTTCCTGATATCTTTCTGGGAGGAGGTGTTTCAATGCAGTCTGGGTGTGCAGGATCAACATCAGGAACACAATGTTGGGGGCAAACCTCCATGCTCTGGAGCAGAAGAGATGGGGAGTGTGACAAATATCTATTCAGATGTGTCACAGCTAAGGATTTCCTACAATGTTTATAAGGCTGTGTATGCCATTGTCTATGCACTCAAGGCTATGAGAAGCTGTGAGAAAGGGAAAGGGCCATTTTCTCTGCACGCCTGTCCAGATGCAGACAACATACAGCCATGGCAGGTATTGTTCCACATTTCCTCCAATAATTCACTCTAGATTGACTGTTTTTGTGATTTTATGAATTTTGGTAACCTTAGATTATCTATGCTCTCTTTCCTTAGCTGCTTCATTATATAAAACAGGTGAAATATTTGAACTCATTTGGTGATGAAATACAGTTTGACGAGAATGGCGACCCCGCAGCAATGTATGACCTGGTTAACTGGCAGCTGAGACTAAATGGAGAAATTGAGTTTGTCACTATTGGCAAGTTTGATGAGATGACCAGAGACGGAAAGCAAAAGCTCCAGATCCAGGAACAGAATATTGTTTGGAACAGCAACAAGACAAATGTAGGGATCTCAAAAAAATAATCATGTTTAGTGCATTAATATTTTCGTCATGTGACTGTGTTGTGAACAGTGTAGTGTGTGATTTCTTTGTTGTTTAGGTCCCCTTGTCAGTATGCAGCAGCATTTGTTCTCCAGGCACTCGGAAGGCAATCAGACCTAACTTCCCTATCTGTTGCCATGATTGTGTGGTCTGTACAGCTGGGGAGATTAGCAATCAGACTGGTGATGGAAGGCTACTTTTTTTCTACTACAATATGTTTTTAAATCTGACCTACACTTTCACTGTAGCAGCTAAAGCCTCCCTGTTTTTGTCTGTAGATGCCATAGACTGTGCACGCTGCTTACCAGAGTTCTGGTCCAATGCCGAGAGGACAGCCTGTGTCCCCAAACAGGTTGAGTTCCTCTCATTTAGCGACACCATGGGTGTCACCCTGATGGCTATATCCCTCATCGGCTCTTTCTGCACCTGTGTTGTGGTCTTCATATTCTCCTATCACAGAACCACCCCAATCGTAAGAGCCAACAACTCTCAGCTGAGCTTCCTGCTGCTCTTCTCCTTGACTCTGTGTTTCCTTTGTTCTCTGACCTTCATAGGCCAGCCCTCTGAATGGTCCTGCATGCTGCGCCACACAGCATTTGGGATCACTTTTGTTCTCTGTATCTCTTGTATTTTGGGGAAAACTATAGTGGTGTTAATGGCCTTTAAGGCTACACTTCCAAGCAGTAAAGTCATGAGATGGTTTGGGCCTGCGCAGCAAAAAGCAATCATTACTTTTTGCACACTGGTCCAGGTGAGGATTAATGACTCTTTGTGTACTTTGAGCAATTAGATGAACATTCAACTTTTATAATAAAGTATATCTCCCCTTACATAGGTAATCATCTGCATAGCATGGCTGGTTGTTGCTCCTCCCACTCCACGCCAGCTGATGCCGCGCGAGAGCGCCATTGTCATTCTTTTGTGTGATGAAGGTTCCCGTGTAGCATTTGCTCTGGTCTTGGGCTACATTGGCCTACTGGCCTGCGTCTGCCTTCTCTTGGCTTTCCTGGCAAGGAAACTCCCAGATAATTTCAATGAGGCCAGGCTCATCACCTTCAGCATGCTCATTTTCTGTGCAGTGTGGGTAGCTTTTATCCCCGCCTACATCAGCTCTCCAGGAAAGTACTCCACAGTCACTGAGGTGTTTGCTATACTGGCCTCCAGTTATGGACTGTTGGGCTGTATATTTGCCCCAAAGTGCTACATAATCCTACTAAGGCCTGAAAAGAACACAAAGAAACATCTGATGTCCAAAGCTGCCACTGACAAATTTTAGGAAATCATCTTTAATCCATGTACATTATATGCACTTCTTCTATTTTATTTTTCATTTTTCTTTTTATAAAATTTATATGTATATATCAATGCCACACAAGAGTGCCATTGTCAAATCAATATATATATATACGTGTGTATGTGTGTGTGTGTGTGTGTGTGTTCAACTCACCTCACATGAAATTTGTAATTCTGTTAATATATTGTAAACAGTAGGTGAAAGTAGGAGGGTTTTAAGCCTTTTGACCATGATTATAAAGCGTTACTGTACATTTTACCACCAGGTGGTAGCAGTGTGCTGTTAATGCTGCCTGTCATTCATCATGTCCCATCAGAACAAACACAACCATACTATTATTCATAACATCATATCATACACTGGATACCTTTTACTACCCTTATACTACTTAATATCTTATCTTTGTCGTAGTTATAGACATATAATTCATTTAGTTAGTGGTGTACATACACAGAAAACAGAAACAGTGCAAAAAACAGCACATCATCATCCAGTGTGATCCCCTTCACCCCCCAGTTCAAGCCAAATAATGGTAATACAGCCAAAAATTTACAACGTACATGAACAACCAAACCAAATAGTTTTTTTTTTTTCAACAAGCAACATGAGACTCCTTTGACAGTCGTCATTGGAAATGTGAAGGACAGCTCAGTGCTAGATCTGAAAGGGATTTGGCAGCAGTGTCCATGCTGATTTGACCTGAGATAGAATGATGAGGCCCGGGGTCTCTGAGGTATGCTCTCTGGAAATCCCAGCTGTCATTGGTTAATTAAATCCTCATACTCCAGAGGCCTTTACATATAAACATCACGCCTGGCTGTTCCATACAATAACAAACTAAAATGTCAGACATTTTTCTGGCTTTCCACAGCTGCTCTCGAGCTAACATTGATTAAGCAGCACTGATTGATCTGTTGTTCCTCCCAAGGCGGCGGAATAAATTGGAAGACAGGGAGATGTCGGGTCTCAGAGGTTCATCAGAGACAGACAAGAGGAAAAGGTGGTGGGTGGAGCAGATGGACAGCAGTATTTTATTGGCACTGTATTACTCAATTTATTTCCAACTCTCTCTCTTCTTCCATTTTGTATTTTTATCTCTTCTCTGTCCTCTGTCTTGCATTACAAATTGCAATGACTATAAAACAGTAGGAATGATTTCTCTTCATAGTGCACAGTCTGTGTCTTTTTAATTTCAAAGAGTAATCCTTCTCATCATAGAACTATTTGCTTGATTTAATTAAGAAAACCAAAATAGATGATCTCCATTCAAGGATTAAATAATTAATTTTGGTTTGAATGAGAAAACATTGCTCTGTAATTTCTTCAATAAAATGAATGGGCCATCAAAACTTCAGGCACATGTGCAAAAAAGGACATTTGTCATGACATGAAAAATGTATTGAGTGAGTGAGTATGGAGACTGAGCCCAGAATTCAGAGAAAACCCTTTAGAAATACAGACAATGGATATGTTGATAGGTGATGACATTGCTGATAGTGCAGAGGTAAACTCAGGAGGGAAACTGAAAGATGTAATAAGGACATGACTTCTACTTTACCTAATCTTGTCATCAGTGAGTTTTTTATAATGTCATGAGGTCACAAATGCTGACCAGACGTTGTCCTTTAATGACAAAAGACAGGGTCACATGAGGGTTGTACTTCACCAAAGAAAGAGTGTGAGATGAATATGAAGTTGTGGTGTAATATCGTGGTGATGAATGGAAATGTTAGCAGGGATTGAGTTTGAAACATGGGGTCAATAAAATAACAGAAATGCCTTACAGCAGCCCTGCAATAAATATCCATTTAGTGAAGCCTGTAATGTTTTGACAATGACAAAGGTGTTGCTTCAACTTAATAGTCTGTTATACAGTTAAGTGCCTTTCAGTCAGTGCTGCTAACCATACACCTGTGACTTCAACTTGACAACTAAATTATTTTTTTCTCCTGCCTTATTTTGAAGTGTTTTCAACTAGCACCAATCAAGGAAACAAATCACAAGTACAAGAAGCAATTAATTAATTCAATACCAACTACCTATATTCATTAGTTTCAGGCTGGCAAGCACTATCTTTGTGAGTTTTCAAGACAACATGCAGAGAAAAATAGAGATCAGATATAGCTTCTGGACTGCTGATGCATCTGTCACATATATTTGAGAATTACAATATATTAGGAGAAAGGTCTAAAAATTATGTCAACATACAAGATAAATGAGAACTGATTAGCAAAAAGTAAAAGTACTCACAACTTGATATTCACCAACATTAGGTAAAATACACTATCATTGAGTCAATCTGCAGTGCGCAGAAAACAGCTGAACATTACTCATATTTTCTCTTCCTTTTGGGATGCCTGTGACAGCATTAGAGGAACTGATGTAGCATGACATAATGGGTTTTCAAAGAGGAAAGTAGGTGTACAGTATATCTGTGACTTTACGTAATCATTATGGGAAGGTACAGAGTTGAATGAACGACACGTCTTGCTCAGATTTATACCATGACCTTAATTCTCTCTTTCACTGTAATCCTGGCTTTCTGTCATTTTTTTTCCTCTTGAAAAACAGATCTTTTCAGGTAGTTTTTTCTCCAACTTTATTTCACCTATTATGTAGTGAGAGCCAGTGTCGATGGGCACCATAGAAACTGCAGCATGAAAGTAATGGTCTCTGCCATAATATCACTAATCACTGGGGTCCACGTGGTTGCCTACATTATATAGGGCAGAGAATGATTAGAAGTTCTCAAAAAAAAATCCCCTGAAATTGAAGAAGCAGTAGTGATGATGGCTCTTTTTTTGATATGGCATGAGTCACTATGCTAATCTAATTAGATGCCAGATTCATGTTTGGGTGTTAATGGGAGGACAGATAAGAAATGTGATGACAGAACGCAATCAAGAGAGAGTTTCTCACACTGAATAAATAATATGTGTGAGAGCGAACAATTCGCACAATGTGCCACACAAACACTCACACTTTCACTGGTGAGTGAATGTTTAGGATGGGCTGTTGGGGTGATGACACACTAATTCATGAGCTGATAATATATTTATTTTATATGTTTATTTCACATTATGCAGCCATACATATGCAAATATTTTTGCTACAGTATATTCAACGGCAATGTTTTATTGCATAGATTATGTATGCAAAGCTCAGAACAATTGTGACAATATTTGAATATAGAGACTATTATACACTGATATTATTAATTTCAACAATATTTATCTAGTTTATTATTTAGTTGGTTTGTGACTGTGTGTTTGTTTGCGTGTCAATTTATGAATTCATTCTTTGTTACATGTTTCATGGTACACACCACACAGTTCTCAAGTCAATACAAATTGCCTAAAACAATGAACAAAGCAATAAAAGCACTTTTATCCCATATTGACCATAAGGTGTTTGCCACTATCTGGTCATCATGTGTTTTTTTGTGTTTTTCTCAGGCCTCAAGAGGATAATGAAGCACTTTGGACCAAAGATGCAGAACAGAAGGCCATAACTTGAGGCCAGGATGGCAAAAATCTCCACTGCGACAGTGTACTTCCCAGGAGAACTAATGTAGGCAGGTACAAATGCCACCCAGACATTACAGAAGATCAGCATGCTGAAGGTGATCAGTTTGGCTTCATTAAAGTTGTCAGGGAGTTTCCTTGCTAAGAAGGCCAGGAAGAGGCAGACACAGGCTAGCAAGCCTATGTAGCCCAGAACAAGTGAGAAGCCTACAATAGAGCCATTAGCACATTCAAGAAGAATCTTGGGCCCCCAGTTGCCCATGATCTCTCTTTCTGCAGGCTTAGGAGGAGCAAAGGTCAGCCACAGCACACAGATCAGTACCTGGGAAAATAAGACTGGGTCAGAAAATGGCAAAGGAAATCCAAATTATGAACAGATTAAATTTAATCAGTTCTGTGGGACCTTGAGCAAGACACTTAATCTCTATTTTATAACCGACCCTGTCCTTATATGAAAGAGGGAAAGTCAGAATAATGTGGCATGCATGAATCCTTACAGAATGGAAAATGGACTGCATTTATATAGCGTCTTTTTCCAGTCTACCGACCCATCAAAGTGCTTTACACTACATGCCAACATTCATGGACCAATAGCAGAGGCTCCTTTGCAGGTTGCTGACTTGTTCATCGGGAGTTCTAATGCTCATTTACACACCAGTGGCACAGCCTTCAAGAGCAATTTGGGGTTCAGTATCTTGCCCAAGGACATTTTCACATGCACACTGGAGGAGCTGGGGATCGAACTGTCCATCTTCCGATTAGTGGATGTCATGCTCTACCTCCTGAACCACAGAATAACATGTGTTAAACACAGAATTACCTGTAGCAGGGTGCAGATGGAGATGCCTAACCTCTGCTGAGCAGGGCCAACATAATGTATCAGGTTGTCCCCTGGCAGTGTGGAACGGAAGGCCACCAGGACCACCACAGTGCGGCTCAGCAGGCAGGAGATACACAGCACAAAGCTGATTCCAAACAGCGTATGTCTTAACATACAGGACCAAGCCGCTGGCTGTCCAATGAAAGCCAGGGCACATAGGAAGCACAACTTGAGTGACAGCAGTAGCATGAAGATCACCTCTGAGTTGTTGGCTCTCACCTTTAAACAGAAGAGGAGTTAATTACATTACATATTTTTTCACAATGTATGATGAAACTACAATGTAATACTCTGTAATGTGATTTAGCATCATCTGGGATGGTGCTACATGGTGGTGTTACCAAAGGTGTGTGACGGTAGTAAAGGAAGATCACAAATGTGGCAGCTGTCAGTGTTGCTCCAACAACGGAGACAATGGAGAGAACAATCCCCATTGTATCACTGTAAGAGAGGAAATCCACCGGCTGGGGAATGCAGACTGTTCGGTTTGAGTTGGACCAGAACCGTTCAGGACACTGATTACACTCCAGTGATCCTAAAACAGAGATTTTCAGAGCGATTTCACAGATAAATCTGAATGTCTTATTATATTATTTTACCAATATCAAATAGCGTGCACTAGAGTTAAAACCCTAAAGTCACAGCTTTATACTTTTCTTTTACAGTTTATTCTCAGAGGTTTTAACTGTATGACTCATTGCTCATAAAATATAGAAAGAACTGGACCTGAACCTGCCACAAGCACAGCCTGACCTTTTAAAAGGTCATTTAGGCGTTCACACAAAAAAGAAACAGCAGAGCAGGTATCTATACATTTGAAGTGAAAAACTATATGTGTGTATATATATATATATATATATATATATATATATATCATTTCCACCAAACAGCAGAAGAGAAATAGAAAAAAAGCACAAATAGATATGTATGTGTGCTGGGAAAAAATATGCAAGGTATTAATGACAAAAAACAAGCAAACAAAAAAAAACTGTTCTTTAGGTGGTAAACAAATAGCAAGCCCAAAAACTAAAATTCGATATACACTTCTCTCATAAATTCCGTAGATTTATTATAATCTGCCGTTTAGCTTGGGGCTTCTTACATAAGCCTTAAACTAAGTTTTAAAAACACTTAATTATTGACTGATTATTTTTTATAATCTTTTAATCTCCTTTTTTCTGTTTACCACTGCATTGCTTGATGTTTTTATATCTCTTTTTGTAAACTGTATTAACTGTTAACACAGACTGAGCAGCAGTTAGCTGTTCTATTTTTACCCCATAATGTTACTTGTTGGATTACTCCACCTTACCTTAATATTATTACTTTAAGTGGATTTGAAGTATAATAATAATTTCCTGCTTCTTACTGAATGTCAAGAAAAAGATTTTCATGGAGTTGTTACATAAGCCTGGTTCAAAAACGGACGGTTGACTGCTTACAAGCAGTAGAAGAAGAGCTATTTCCAGTGACTAATGCATATATGCTCAAACAAGTAAAATTAACTCTCTAGAGTACCTGTTTGGTTGCTAATTTCTCCCTCAGCACAAGGCAGGCAGTCAAAACAGCAAACAGGTCTCCCTTTCTTCATAGCTCTTCTTGAACCAGGAGGACAAGGACTGCTACACACAGACACAGGCACCTGTGAATGACAATGTTATTTTTCTAATATTCCATCATTACTGAGACTTCAGAGGCAGACACTTTCACAAAGGGATAGAAACTGATGAAAAAAATGGCAAAAACACACCTCATGTCTGCTGCCTGCTCCCCATACCACTCTGTCCATGTCAATATGAAACTGGCCATTTGACCCATGAGAAGACACAAAATGACCAACAGTGATAAACTCTATTGTCTGCGCTGCTGTCACATGCCAGTTGATGATATCATAAGAGGCAGGTGGGTCACCATTCTCATCAAAGTTCATCCATTCATTTGAAGGTGTGGTGAAGTTCACTTCTCTCAGGTAGTGGGCTATCTGAGATAAAGAAAAGTTTGTTTTTTTTCACTTCTGAAAATGATAACATTCGTGGCATCTAAAAATAGTTGAATTTAATTTACTTGTAAAGGCTTCATGTTCTGGACATCTGGACAATGGCCTTCCAGAAAGGGACCTTTTCCAGGTTCACACACCAGCATGCCATTTATGGCATGAGCAACAGCATACACAGCTTTGTAGACATTATATGTAAATCTTAGCTGGGACACATCTGTGAACAAACTCTCCCCAATTCCTAGAAGTGATTCATTATGGAGAACAGATGGGCAAATAAATATATAAATATTCAATAAAAAGAGATAAATAATGCTGTCAGCCAATGAAACAAAAACAAAAAACAAACAAACAAAAAAGAAGTGAAAGATATTCCAAATGGTAGAAAACACTTTTCATTAGATTAGTTCACCTATAACCTCTGAGCCCGGACACGATGTCCCTCCCAGGTCAGCACTTGGAGAGCATCCAAACAATTCTTCCCAGAGTTCTTTCAGGAAAGGATCAGAGTTGGGTGAACTCTGCCTGCTATTAATGTGACTCAGAAAGGCTCCCAGGCCTGGGATATCAGCCCTCCGTAGGGCAAATCCTATTGTCCCAGCCAATGAAGGTATGCTACGAGGGACAGAGATATCACCATAGGTAATCCAAGCATCATTAGCAATCCACTGCTTATCTGTTACATTCTGGCGGACCACTTCCTCAAATAAAACCTGACAAACAGAAGAGTAGGAGGTTATTGTGCACCTGGGTGGGTGAATATAGTCTCCATTGTATATGCACATAATGTGAAAAAATTTAAGTTAAGGGTTTAGGATTGAAATTACCTTTGCATGGTGATCTATAAGAAATGTTACCACAGCTCTGGCAGTGGATTTCTGGATGTTTTCAACAATCTTTTGCATTTTCGTCATTGGGCAGTTCTTGGAATGAAAGAGAGGCATTTTAATAATCAAGAAATAGCAAGAAAGAGAGGGAATATGCAGTGACATCCTCAAAATGAGGAATTACAGTACCTTTGGAATAACTTCATGGTAGTCAACACATACTTCAGTTCCCCTAAGTGCATCCATTAACATCTGCATCGCATATCGACCAAAATCATCATCCACAGACACCAACCCCACCCAAGTCCACCCCATCAGGTGCAGCAGCTCAGCCATGGCCCTCGCCTCTGCAGCATCACTGGGCATTGTGCGGAAGAACAGCGGGTACCTCTTGTTATCACTCAAACACACACAGGAGGCCAAGTAGCTTACCTGTCAAAAATGAGAGTAATATGAGAGATAGACAAGACAGAAACAGGGTTAAAAGAAAGTTAGCAAAAGTGAGGGTGAAGTACAGAAATGAACACATAAAGTAAGTTACAGTTTAGTTGTCTCAGAAAGTAACTTTATCCTATGCATTTAATCCATCCAAACCATTTGGAAGCAGTGAGCAGCTGACGTGCATTACTTGTGAACTTGAGAACTTGTGAACAAAGAAATCAAACATCAGCTATTTAAAAGTTTTGAACCAATCAGTTTTTGTGAGCAGGAGTGTAACACTGCAGCCCAGTTACAACAAAGCAAGAGGAGCAGTGAAAAATATGGTACAGTGATCCAGTATTAGAAATACTTTGCAACTAAACTGACTAAACACACATGAGCCATCATTATGTTTGCAACACATCAATTATCCTCACCATGGCTACATCAAACACCCCGAGGGTGTTTGCCACAACAATGGAAGCTGAAGTGCTTGGGTCACCAACAATAACTGGCACTGGTGGCACAGATCCACATTCTGAATTTGTCAAATAAGCTTCCTTTCCAGTTACCATAGCCATGGCTGCTAACAGAGAAGTGCTCTCTGCTAAGCAAGTGTCAGCTACCAGATAGCCAAGGGTGAAGTTAGGCAGGAGGTCTGGGTTATTGTTAATTTCCTCCACTGCAAAGATCATAGCCTGAAGCCAGCGATAAGATCGCTGGTTAAAACTGCAGCAGATGAGAGAAAAGGAAAACTGCAACATTAGAGATAGACAGGAGGAATCAAGACATACAGTGTGATGACAGAATGTATTAAATTTTCATCTTAAATCAGGTAAACTTCAAGAAAGCTATTCCTCTAAAATCTTACATTTCACAGGAAGCATTAACTTTCTCCATCTGAAATTCCAACTCAGGCTGTGGTGCCTTCGCATGAACAGGGAACAGTCCTCCAATGACTACATCTCCTGCCTGATAAATACTACCTGGAATAGACTTCAGCATCAACTGGCATGGCTCCCCTCCATAAACCCCCCGGATCATCCCACCAAGCCAGCAGAGGACCAGAGCACAGATATGCATCATTTGGAAGATACAAGCTCAGCAAGGGAAATCCAAATTATAAAGTATAAACAGCATTGATTAGTTAACATATGAGATATAGTATGTAAATGTAGCAAGATAAAGATGATGAGTGAAGCAGGAGACAGATAGAAAAACATTAAATCCTGAGGAGATAATTTGTGACATTCCATCCAACATGTTTTGCAAATGAAATATTATACTTTATATTATCATTTTTGCTCAAAATACAAACTCAACTCAGTCAAAAGGATGGATACTTACTTTGAGCACCGGTGGTGGTGGTGCCACACCAAAGGAAGGAAGATGAAGAAGAGGTATCTGATATAAAGAAATCACTGCCACATGGGAGGGAAAATCTGGATAAGCAGGAGGAGAAAATTACTTTGTTATTGAAGGTAGAGAGTACAGTGTAGATAAATTGGACTTAACACATTAATGGGGCAAAACCCAGGTGTGTTTATTCTGATTGCCAGGGAAAGTAGCTTCAAAATACATGATGCAACTGTAATTTTGTTTATCTTAGTCTGAGATACTGTAGCTAATTGTATAAGCATAAGTTTTTTTTTCTCTTATTATTGCACTTATTATGTAAGACCATACAAAAAACACCTGGGTACATTTCCAATGGTTGATGGAGCTCAATAAACACACTCTTCAGTGATAGCAAGGTAATTCTATGTAATCATGCAATCACTTTGACCCCATGTCTCTCAAATCTGACTATACTAATGGTGAGCTATATGTGGGCATGTGAGTGTGCTTGTGTAGACGTACAATTAGCAGGAGGAATAGATTAGAGAGGCCTATTAAAGATGAGAGGGTTTAGAGGGAGAAGGAGAGAGCTGTCATTTTCAGGAGCAGGCCCTGTCAGAGGCAAGTGTTCATCCAATTACAACACGAGTGTCCTCTCTTCTACTCTTTCTTTCTTGTCTTTCTCTCATTCTTGCTGTGCAGTCCACTTTCCAGAGCACCTGATCCTTCTCTTCCTCTGCTCTTCATCCCCTCACTCTTTGTTTCCTCTTAAAGGTTCTCCAGTAAAGGGTCTCGTCTCCTCTTCCTTCTCCTGTCTGCACCCTTCCTAGCATTCAACGAAGGTCAATACCACTCTCATACACGTTTAATATGAAGCTGGAGCCAGCAGCAGGTTATCTTATCTTAGCAGACAGGACAATAGTTTGGCTCTGTGCGAACGTAATACAATTAGCCTAACAGCATCTCTGAAGCTCACTAATTAAAATATGATATCTTGTTTGTTTAATTCGCATAGAAACTGAAGTGTAAAAATGACAAATTGCAGTTTTGTACCCAACCAGCAGAGATTCCACTCCCATAAGTCACTGCTCCCGGCCAAAAACTAGTCAAAAATACTCCTCCACCTCCCCCACCCCTAAGGCTCTATTCAGACTGAAAACATCCCTGCATTAGGACAATGCAGAGGACTGCATTGGTGGGGGCGTGTTATACAGGTACAGATGAAACAATGAAATATGATCCAGGAAGCACAGTTGGAGATACAGATTAATGCGTTTAAAGGCTTATCAGACACCAAAATGGGAAAGTTGTTGCAGCAGCAGCTATTTAAACTTTCAGAGTGACAATCTCAAGGTAAACAGTAGAAACACATTGTTCATGTTACAAAGACATCCACCAAGAATGTGTGCTTATACATATGTGATTGGCCAACACAGATGTCATGACGTCACGTTGTGTTGCAACAAAAGTTGAACTAAGTTCAATTTTTTTGCTGGATGACTCTTCATTGTTTTGCCAGAGCCCTCTGCATCGGCACCCGTGCTGCATTTTCACACAGTGCTAATGTCAGTCTGAACCCTGCCAATGAGTCTACTGATCTTCTCATCTAAAGCTTGGCAAGTAATTAAGTTTATTTCCCAAAATGTAGAGATATACCTTTTAGGTTTGTTCATGGTTTCCTTGTGTACCTAGCTACTACAAAAGGCCTTGTTCAATACAAAAGAGGTCAAAATTCACACAAGACCCTTATTAGCCATGCTTTCACAAACTTAATTTCGATCATATGCTACTCACTGAAATTAGTTTTATTTGTGATATTGACCCATAGTATTGACTTAACTGGGAAAAAACCCAGTACCCTCCAGAAACAGAGTTGCCTGCCCCAGCTGCAACAGATCCTCCAGAGGCAGACATAAAGCAGTGCTTAGGGCCTAGCACATGGGACCAGGTCCACAGAGAAAATAATGTAATGGGAATGGTCTCACCTCCAAAACATGAGGGACAAATTTAAGTCTCTGTCAGGAATATTGCTTTTTATGAGCATTTGTGTGAGGAGGACAGGCTAAAGTTACTGTAGATGTGACTGATGGAAAGCTAAAGATGGATTTAATTCCACCAGATTTGTACCACTCCACCCTACCGGATGCCAGCGTCAACTCTTCACAGCATGGAGCCTGGCATTGCACCCATCACAACAAGATGATCAGAGTGGAGAGAGGTGCCATGTCCAAGAGAGGTAAGAAACTCAGATACCAGCCAAGAATAGTGAGCCAAAAAATGATCCAGAGTTGAATTAAATACATCTTTCCACACCACCCCAATACTTTGTCTGTTTCTATTTTTGTCTCTAGTTGTGGGTCCAACTGCTTCATCCCACAAACTCTTCTCTGTTCTGCTGATGGTTGGATGGATTTTTGGCTGCACAGCAGTTGTCTACTTTGTCTTCATTTTTTCTTGGGTACATGATTCCATCAAAAAAGTAAATTTTATGTATGTACTGCATAAATGCATGCACAATATAGCAGGTGTATAGTAGGTGATCCAATTTTTTTTTTGTTGTTTTGGCAATGTCAGTTTTATTACTCACCAGTCAGAACAACTATCAACCAGCATTTTTGTTCAACTAATGGTTTTTAATTTTCTTTCTTTGGCAGAAAAAAAGTGAAAGAAATTGAATTCATCGCAGAAATGAAGTTCACCTTCCAGGGGAGAGGGGAGCCTCTCTTTGTTTTGATGTTATTTTTTTATCAGATGCATACTGTCAGTTTTTTTGGCAGACATGTGAATGCTGTAATAGTGAACATTGGCTTGTCCCCTGCTGTGGTCCAGTGGTAATGATGTTTGTTTGGGAATAAAGTTTCCTTTTATATTGATAATTGTCTGTTCTGTCAAAAATGAATCAAATAAACATGTTTCTGCAGTTTCCTCCTCTTCAATTTAATATATAATATAATACCTCTCTAAACTGTGAGTTATTCTAATTTTGAGCATCATGGATTAAAATCCATGAACTATACTGCCAAGTAGATGTCCTAATCAACACCCACTTTTTCCACAAACAATGACAGAAGTGTTACTGTATATATCACTTTTGGCTTATCCAGCCTGCTGCGCTTTACTCAGTAGAGGAAAAAAATAGACATTTGTTTGTAAGGGAGATGTAGTTAATAAGGAATGGGTACACCTATGTGTGTGTGTGTGTCCTTTGTGTATTCATATCACACTGCTGGACATCAAAAATATTGGGTGTTAGGACTGGCAATGTCGTTGCCATGGCTACCAAAAGTCTATCTGTTATTATTCTAAGTATTCCCACACTCTCATAGTGGGGAGCTGCAATTTCTTAAATACATCTATTTGTTATGTCCTTATAGACGACCCGGCGTTGATCTTTCACTTATAATTTGTTTTTTATCAAACATGAGGACTTGATGAACTGTTTAACTTTTGGCATTACTGAACTCAATATTTAAGCCAAATTAAACACAGCCTCAAATATTTCAGCCATTATTTGGATTTCAGCCAGAAGCAATCAAACAACTCCTGTTTACCCAACACGTCAGCTCATAACTTTCCATTATAGCTGATCCTCCAAATCTGTAATAATAATAGCGCTGTCAGCTTTAAAGAGCATTTTGAAGTCTGCATTTAATAACAGGGAATTAGATTGTTGTTACTGCAGGTTGTGCCACATCCACTTTCCGGAAAGCAGGAGGTGTAAGATTTATAAGCCTGCACAGGCCAAATAAGCTTGTACACTTGGTGACATGTTGAACATGTGGAGCAGATGCAAACATCACTCTGACAGGCTAATGAGGCTTAGATGGAAACTTTCTTCACCACAGCAATGCATTATCGGATACACCATACTCACAGACTTGTACACACATGTTCATAAAGATAAACATAGCGCATACAAGCTTGTATTAAACACACACACTACATTTTTAGCAATTCAGCAGTGCCTGGATGTTTTCTAACTGGAAAAATAATTATGTTGTTAACATGCTAAATCTGTTTACTTCAATAACAGCAAAACACTATTTCTCACCACCACTTGTCAAAACACACACCCCTTCCAATCCTCACAGCCAGCCGCTATTTGGCATTTCTGTCCTAAAATAGATCATTAAGCAGGTATACGCCATATGGTGCTCCACAATAAGATGTCTTCCAGGTGTGGTGCATTAAGTCTCTGTGTCTACTATTTACACTATGTGTTTATTGCTGTGCTGCTTGCATAGTGGAATGAAATTGGGAAAAAAATATGGAAAATGTGTGGTTGGAATCCACAGACGACAGATGTGCCATCCTAAAATCAGGTTAATGGGTGTCTCAAAAGATTTAAGCCATGCTAAACATCAGCAACATTAATCATATTAAGAATAATATATGTAATTTACACAATTACTGCATGTTACATATGAAAATGTAAAAAAGTGCTCTTTTTTTAATCTTCTCCTCACTGACTCAAAAGGAAATTCAAAAGTTGGCTATAAGGATAACTTTAAGCCAGATTGAGCTGTGCTGTAAGAGAAATCAACAAGACCCTGAAATAAAGTCAGATGCTTAAAGCCACAATCAGAGTAATGTGATTTTGTTGTCATACTACAGAGCTGTTATGCTGATGTAAGCATTACAAGCAGTCCAGATGTCAGGGAACCAAAGTACAAAAGTTCTTCAGATGATTAAAAACTGGAGAAGAAAGACTTCACGGCTCTCTTTAAAAATCTGAATTTTTCCAAACCATCTGCCAGTCTATGCCTCTTTAATACTTACTTGCCATTTGAGCCAACTGTATCTGTGTATCAACACTGTGTAATGATGCAAGGAACCACTACTGTGTTTATGGATTATTTGGCCTAACGAGAGCATCGAAGTGGAAGCAAAATGAAGCCTGTAACTACAAGCCCTGCAGAGTACTGCATGTCAAAGAGGAAATGGCATTTCCTATTGTGACAGAAAATGTGCTATATCGGCTGAACCAATTATTCGCTGTGACCTTCATGCCAGCCCTGAACTTGAAGCAGTAAATTAGAATTGCATGGTCTTCAGTGTCACTGACTGCTCTGAGATGTAAAAGTAATGAAAATGATCTTTCACCTGTCTGCTGCAAAAAGAGGATCAATGATTACTTTAATGGTGACAGTCTCTGACTGTATAATATCCTCAGTCAAGATTGGGATTCCAGTTGTTTTTTATTTGTTGTGGAGTCTGAACTGCTGATGATTAAATAACAAAATGAAAGGGTAAGTGCACTGCAGTAGCCTGGTCAAAACATGAGGAGAAAAAAAGTGCCTGAATCACTTTCTACAGATCACTAAATTATACAAATGCTGCTGTCAGTAATACCTGTGTCTTGAAGTGCATTACCTTAAACATCAACCCAACATGCAGCTTGTAGCTTATGTTGAATAACCACAGGATGTCACTGTTTACATTAATTATAGATGGAGTGCATAAACCTTTGTGAAGGCTCTAACATGAGAAATGCGGTGTGTATTCTGAGATAAAATAGCTTTCACTATCAACTGAAAGAGACAAGGTAATCATTACTGAAAAAATATTTTTAGTGTTCATCAGCAACTTTGTCTACAAGGTTTATAACTTGAAGAGGTGTTGGTTTCACTGTCTGTGAGACTGTCTGTATTGTTTGTTATTTCATTAATGCCTGAGCACCGAGCAGTACAAAGCACCTATTGTATCTGAAGGAATTATTGTTTTATTCTTCTTCTCTCTATTATTCCCCTCAATTAATCATCTTTTTTAAGGGCTAAAGGTGCTTAAAAAATCACAAAACATTGCATGCATCAGTTTATGTTTATTGTTTTATATGTTGGTCATGGGTGTGGCAAAATGGCTCAATAGCACCCCCTACAAAATTTCAAAAACAAACCCCCCGCCTTTAAATTTCATGAAGACGAACAAAATTTGGTAGGCACATGTATAATGTCTGCATGCACCAAAATGCATTTTGGAACCAAACCCTAAGCCCAACAGGAAGCCGTTTTAAATTTATTGTGCATTGTTTGCACAGTTTCTGCCATTTGGAGGTGTTGTGCTATGACAAATTCCTCCTAGAGAATTAACCAGATTTGGCTGGTGTCATCTCAAGACCTTTGCGATCCAAATTTCTAAAAAATTTCATGGAATGCTCGTGATGTAGCGTGCCAATCAATTTGTATGTTTTGCCATGAAACAGGAAGTTGTTGGACTTTGTCAAATCAGCCTCAAATTTCTCCTGCTTGATAAGAGTCCGGGCCTGAACACATCTACATGTGAATATTGAGTCACAGTCACCGTGCCATCTACTGGCAACAGGAAGTCAGCTTTAAATGACAAACATCTGATTTACATGTAATTTACATGTGGTCTCCACATGATATACAGCAACATGATATATAATTAGTGGGTGTTCTCTAGCGCCACATAGCGAACACAAGAAGTAATAGTTACATGTAATGTTCAATATTCATGAAAATATATATCCATGTCAGTTTCCTTCTGGTAAATGTATTGCTTCATCATGTTGCTCTGTAATTATAGCACTTTGACTGCAGCGCACCCTGACATGCACGAAGGGGCAGAGGACCAATCATCCCTGCTTGCAGCTTTAATTAACATTTATTATGTATGTCTGTATGCATCTCAGTGATTTTTCACAGGCAGACCACTGGGTGTACAGTGTGTCAGTTTGATCAAATGCATAAACTGTGAACAGGTGTTGAAAAAAATACATTATGGGGGCGATGCATTCATCTGCCGCTTGTGCACTCACTGAATAACAACAGTGTGTTTTTGTAGAAGAAATTACTTTCTATATGTATTAAATCAGATGAGACCACTGCATTTTATGAGCACAGATTGATTCTTTATCTTATATACCAATGCCTGAAAGAATATAGGTATGAAAGACACAGCAATTAAAACTTTTAGAGAAATTCTCCCTCTTAAAAATCAGAATGGGTGGTTATCAGTGGCCTTTAACAATGAGAGCACAGTGAGAGTACACTTCACAATAAGAGCCCCTTTCAAATCAAGTGTGAAATAGCACAGTGCCCACTCTGATTGCTTACCTGAAAAACTTTCTCACTTATGATCCTAAAATATTATTTGCACATATACAGTATGTGTATGCACAAGTGTGCTTGTGTGCACGTGTTATTTAAGGTGTCAGTGTGGTTTGTGTGGACACATACATGTACAATTGTGTTGTGCTCGCCTTGCATATACCTCAGACACACCACACACTGTCCAAAGCACTGACATACACACACACACACACACATACACACACTGACAGGCATTCCAGAGGCTGCATGCCCCCCCCCCCCCCACTCACACACACACACACATACCATTGGATCCACTGTTAGGGTCGCCCAAAGGGCACATGAAGGAAAACTGAGTCGTTTTATGACTAAAGGGCAACAGAGGGGAGCAGAACTTTGTATTGAGTGCAAAAACAAAAGAGGGTCTAGCATGAGTGGCTTTCTAAAAAACTGCCTTCAAAATTGAAGGCTTTAAGTGCAGAGGTGTTAATTATGTTTTCTCCACTGACTCACTGACTTATGTTTTCTCCAATGAAGTCACGTTTCTCATTCTTATTAAGTTTTACTTCTTTTGAAAGCTCCAAACCTCTCCCTTTCTTGGTGTTACTTCAGGATAAAATGTCAGCAGTTTATAGTGTTCAAAGTGCAAACACTCTGTTCAGCCTCCTCGGAACATGCTGAGGTGTTGTAATGTTAGCTGTTATGTTAGCTAGCATATCTGCTAATGACAGGGAGGGTGAGAGCACGAGGAGAGTGGGTGGTGTGAACCCTCAGTTATCTGCCATAGCGTTACCAGTTGTCATGAGCAAAAGGGGAAGCCAGGCAGTAAATAAGCAATTGCAACTGATGTTCAGCTGAAAACAATACTAGAATGATTCTCAGAGAGGTGGAAAATGTTTTTGCATACAATCACACAGTCAGGCTTGTTTTTATACCTTCCACATAAATGGAATGAAGTATAAGTAATAAGTATCAAAGGAACATTTTGGACATGGTTTAAGAAATGCAGTCTGGTTGATTTTTAAAGTCAACCTATTTGACCTATGTTGGTGACATTTTAAGGAATGTGGAGTAAAAACCCAAAAAATGTTGTTGGTCAGCTCCACCAATCAAAAGTAGTGTATTCACATTATAGTTGTAAAATATAAGTCATGAACTTCCTAACTTTTACTTGTGTATTTGTACAAGTGTGCGTTGGCTCCACTACTTCACTTCCCCACTCTTCAAGATATTTTTTAAACTTGGCTTCAAAGTTAAGCAATATTTCTGGTGCTCCTCCTTGGCACCCCTGTCCTATACATTCTGTGTGTTATAAGTCTCTCTTTTTTAAACTCTGAACCTTTTGAAGTGTTTTTTTCTTAGTCCCTGTACATCCCTGACTGTTTGCCTCTCCAGTTTCAGTCTGAGTAGAAGCTATCCCTGTGCCAGGAAATGTGCTCGGTGGTTCATTGCATTACCAGCCAGCAGCTTGGGAGCAGCCATAAAGATATTGCACATTCATTTGTTTGCATCGCGTGCCTTTGACTAATTTCACATATTAGCCCCTATTCCCCACATGCTTATGGGTCCAATTAGTGGGGAAAGAGTTTTGGCTAATGCCACTTTTCAAATTATCTTATTGTTTTATTCACTCTCTGTGGAAAATACTAAATTAAACTAAATCCACACATTCCCAAATCTCCCCTCAAGTCAACAGCTCTATATGAGTGAATGGGAATGTAGGAATATGTCTGTATATCAACCTTCTTCAAAATACATTACAGACTACACTCTAAGGCTACAAGTAAAATGTTGCATTTCTATAAGAGTTCTGAAAAAGTTCAATAAAGACAAAAAGCTTTGGAGTGAGTCCAATGTTGAATAATGTTTTTTTTTTCCTTTTGAAACTCTTTGCCAAAAACAACTTTTACCAACCCTTGGAATGCTATGATACAATCCTTTGTATCATATTTAAGAGCTTGCATTTATGAGGAAGCCTGGTTCGGATGTTAAAAAACCACACAAAAGCCCACACATACCATGTAGGGCCACTCGCCTGCAGACTCAGAGTGTTATTTAAAGATTTATTTTGAAAGAAAAAAAATGCTCCTCAAGATGATTATCAGTCATTTTTATAAAGTATCGAAATACAGGCAACTGAGGTATATCTGTCTTTCTACAGGTGGAGTGTGTGAGAGAGAGAGGCAGAAAGAAAGAAAGCCTGAGGGAGGGAGTGACAGTGACACAGAGACATGAAGCTTACACGAACAATGATGAGAACAAAAAACAGGGAAACAACAATGTGTACAGGTAAGACATGGAGGGTGTTGTACAATCTGAAGACGTGGTCTACATGATCATGGTGCATCATTCATTGCACTAATTTCTATATAAAAGGCAAAGGCATTTTTTCACAATTAATTACCTTGTATCACAGCCTCAGTTACATTTTAATGTAGAAAATAAAGCCATACAAAACGATGAATCCTAAACTGGGATCCACTGACTTGATACAACCTTCAAATATTGCAGTCAAAGAAATGCATGCACTATTAAAAGTTCATTAGGTTCCAGTAAAGACTCAACTTTCTGTTTAAAGTAATTAAGATAAACATTCCTTCAAAAGCATAATTATGATATTATAATGTGTCATTTGACTTTTGCTTCAGTGTGTGAAGTAATCATTAAAAAAAAAGGGATGGCAATACGGTGCACTTCATATGAATAAGCCAAGATCAAACTGAATTAAACTCAATACCACTTACATATCTATCTGTTAAATATGAAGCTACAGTCAGCTGCCAGTTAGCTTGGCTTAGTATTAAAATTAGAAACACAGAGAAATAGCCTGGCTCAGTCCGAAGGTAACAAAATCCACCTACCAGAACCTCTAAAGTGAACTAATTGTGTGAGAGCTGTTTTGCCCTTACAACTAGTGGAGACAAAGTCAATGCGCCTAGCCAAAACTGTCAATTTAGCACCTTGGTTTGTCCACAATCTAAACAAAGATATAATGTGTTAATTAGTGAGCTTTAGAGGTGCTGGTATAAGCAGATTTTTTTAACCTTTGGATAAAGCCAGGATAGCTGTTTCCCCGTTTCCACTCTTTGTGCTTAGCAAAGCTGACATTTCTTGGCTATAGCTTCATATTTTCCGTTCAGACATGAGAGTGGTGTTGAACTTCTGGTCTAACTCTCAGCAGGAAAGTGCATTTCCCAAAAATATAGAACTATTCCCTAATGTTAAATTGTATTATTCTTTGTTCTCTTGTACATACACATACACACTCTCACACATAGTAGCACAACAAATCATGTAAGGCAAACTGATTTCCTTGACAAAGGTTGGCAGCAATCTGCCTTACAATGAGTGAAATACACTTAAGAGACATACATCCACACAGAAACACACAGGAGGCTCAGTGAACGTATAAAAGGGTCTGGTGTCTGTCGATTGTCAGCTTAATGATTCATGACTCGTTGTCATCTTAAAGGCAAAAACTTCATTTTGGTTTATTTGACATACTGCTAATGATCAGCAGCCACCTGTCGACTGCAGTTAAGTCATTAACATTAAATATAGAACAGTATTGTGTAATACATAATCATGGTTAAATACTTACTGGTCTATTCAACAAAATAAATTCTGATTTTCTGTAATAATTTACCTAATCTAGTAATATGTATTAACAAAGAGTACATTACGAATACATTGTAGAGTGTATCAGCATGTAGATGAAGGCTGAAACCAGCTGAGGTTTTATGAGAGGCATACAGCTCAGTCCCACATACAGTACAGTGGTTCAGCCCTGTTACATGTGTATGAGTGTGAGTGGGTGTGTGGTGTATTCATATGCCAGTGGGTTTAAGCACATTTGTCTGTCTGCCCCTCTCTTGCCAACAACTTATACAGTATTTTGACTGAAACACACACACACACACACACACACACACTCACATATACACATTGGCAGACTCACAAATGATGAGTAAAACAAGATGAAAATTGAGAGAAAAATAAAAACACAAGGAGTGATTGTATCCAGTGAGAAGCAGAATATTCAAGCTGATTGAATGAACTACAGTATCAGAGTCGGAGAGACAGTGCTCCGTCTGTCCGTGAGGGTACAGTCCACTGCTGTTCTCGGAGGAAATGCATACTGCAGTGTCAGTCCACCAGCCCTGGTCCATCCAGTAAAGAGCTAAGGGGAGTTTCCACTTCCCTGTAGCCCCCCACAAGTGCTTCAACAGTCAGGGGGGAGAGGTACCGGAGGGGACAGGGACAACCCACTTCGGCACAGTCCCCATCCCAGAAGTCTGTGGATCACCACACACGGCAGATGTTGTCAGGGACCATGTAGTTGCTCTTGTTGCAGCTGAATGCTTTGGCAAATTCTGGGAAATTCTGAAGGGAACCCAGAACCCTGTGAAACATATAGAGGGATTGTTGGTAGAGGGTAAAGTTGCTGCATTAAAACTTAAAATTGAAATTTACATGCATGTTTATTTGTCAAGGTTTTAAAATGTCACCTATTTTTTTCCTTCCCTTTGCAACAAGCAAATGGATGACATAGAAATGAAAAAGTTGTCGGTTTGAATTTACCTGAATTTCCCTGGACTGTGTACGTCTACTTTGATGGAATTAACAGCTTGTTCTGGCCGGTGTGTTCCACACCATACCTGGAAAACACAGAGATTAAAATTTACTACACAATTAGACAATTAAATCAATTATATCAGCAAATTATACATTCACCTAATCATCCATCTGATTTTTCAATCACCCATCTATCAATCTATCTACCAAATTTTCCAATCATCCACCCACCCATCCATCCATCTATCCATTTATATATCCATCAATCATCAATCAACTCAATAAGTCAATCATCAAGTCATCAATCTGGTCATCCATCCATCCATCCATCCATGCACTACCTGAGCAAAGTTGAGGAAGAAGAGTTGATCATGGGAAAGCTTAATTCCAGGCAGTGGTGGTTCTTCTCCATGCACGTTCACGTAGTTCCTATAGGCCTACAATAACAGACCAATGTTCTCATATTATCTCACTTCATATTTTTACTGATAATAAAAACCCAGCCAAAAATATTATACTTTATTATATGACTGTATGTATCTCATAATACCATTCCTGAATAATTACTATCCAATGGTAAATTTGGAAAATAAGCAATAATGTGAACATATTCAATATTAAATTAAAATGCATCTTCTTCCTGTTTTGGTTTTATTCTTTTGCCTTCAACATAATGTCTACTTTCCAAGGATATTGCCTGTAAACTCTGGAAACTCTGATGCGTTGGGAGATTTCATGAGTTGAGCTATTTGGTTAAGCGTGCATGCCAAATCTACAACTGCGTTGTTATGAATTGGAAACAGTCTGGTGTCTGAACTTATTGCAACAAACTGAACTTTGCAGAACACAGACTCATTTAAACTATATTTTCAGCAGTTAAATCAACAGTTAAATTACATCCATGCCGTGTTGTGTTTATGGACAGAAAAACTACATATATACAGTCACATTTCCTGTCCAAAGAGGAACAAAATTTACAATGTCAACATTTTGTAGAAGAAATACTTGTATTACATCATTGTTTATCTGAAAAAATGATATTTGTAATTTTGTATTGCATTAAAATCTGTCTGGGGCCCTTTTTTGTTCACCTCCAGTCAAAACTGACAAAAAACAGCAACAATATAATTTCCTTTATTGTTTACAAAGTTAATGAGACAAAACAGTGACCTGGCAAAATGACACATCTTCTAATGTTGGCAAGTGGATGACCACATAACCACAGACTGAATTCCATCATCTGTAAACCCACTCACTCACTGTTTTCAGGCTCTTTACCTGATATGCCTGCCGTATCCCTCCATTGTCAGCAATGTTCTCCCCGAGGGTGTTGTTACCATTTAACTAGAGGGGGAGACATAAGGAGAAAGAACACAAAGATTGGCAGGGAAAAGGGCAAAGAGGGAGACTGTAATTTTTCCTGTGTATTTCAGCAAACCACAGATATCACTTTTTGGGATACAAGAAGTCATTTTCCCAGGGGACAAAAGAAGTATTGTTCAAAGCAATAGGACCGACGAGGCAAGATAAATCGAGGGAGAAGGATTAATATGTCAACACAAAATATTAAAGACACCTGAAGCAGAGAGGAGATGAGGCTGCAAAACTAGGGGAAAGATAGAAAAATGTGAAACAGATCTGCTGGCAAACAGGAAAGCAAATAAATAAGACAAAACAAAGTTTGGGATCATATTTGAGAAGATGCTGCTGTAAATTCAATAAACTCTTTAAAAAATTAGTAAAGAAGAAGGAGAGAGATTGTCTACCAGGACATACATGAAGTCCATTGGCCAGGTCCCAGGAGAAGTTGCCATACTGATCCACAATACACTTTGACAGCTCCAGGAACCTCTGAGTGGAGTCTGGTGTCCACCAGTCCTTCAGGTCACCATCCTTATCATAGTTACGGCCTACAAAATATGGAAAACAATAAAAGGAAATGTTTGTGACAATATTCTATGTTTCCATCCCATTTCATTTGTTTCTATTGAGTTTCTGGATGGCTTACAATTGTGGATATCAGTATAGAAGCATCTTGTCTTCTTGAAATCGAACATAATTACTTCACATAACCCGATGAAAATGAGTGCGGTGAAGCATTTGAAAGTGCTTTTTTGTAAAGTGGTACCAGTTACAGGGGAGGGGGGATTGTATCTACCCCAAAGACCAATATAATCTGCCCAATTGGCACATGAAAGGAACAAGAAGTGCAGAAAATCATACCGTTGTCATCAAAGCCATGTGTGATCTCGTGACCGATTACCATGCCAATGCCACCATAGTTGAGAGATTTAGCCTGGCCTTTACTAAAGAACGGGGGCTGGAGGATACCTGCAGGGAACACTAAGACCAGGGGAAAAAAGGTATATGTTTACAAAACTTTACTAAAGGTTAAAAATATCTACGATATGAATGTTTACAACTGAATGTGTTTGCATGTGCACATATGAAATACCTATTTGGTTTTTGCTGGATGAGTAGAAAGCATTGACAACAGCAGCTCCAGTTACCCACCTGCAGAAGACAAGGAGGGTGGAATTAAAGATCAGTACATTAAGGAGCTCTATAGCACAGCATAATTCAAATTCAGTGAAAGATATTAAAATTAACCTGTGGTTAATAATAACCCTGCTAAAATTAGCATTCCTGCTGTGCTTAGTGAAAGGCTGAACTGTATCTGTGAGTAGGAGTTTGCGTGGGAGAATATGAATGCACTATGCTAAATGCAAGAGTGTGTGTCATACCACAAGTACCATAAGATAATAAGTCATTTATTATCAGTTGTTTAAATACTTAATATTGAAACTTTAAACTACTTCACATCTGAAATAAGCCTGTTTGCTGAGCATACATTTAATTCTGCCCCCACAGGAAATCTTACTCCTCTTTGTTGACTTTGACTCTGAGTTTCCGCAGGCGTTTCTTCTGCACATATTCCAGATTCTGTAGGATGTTTTCAAAGTACTCCTCTGCACTGTAGCTCAGCTAACACCAACACACAGCCAGAGAAACAGGAGGATTAGTCTCATTGAGAGCTATCAACACCCAGTCATATATTCTCAAAGTTAATAAAGGCCCAGAATTCACAGAGATGTTTTCATAAACTGATATGCAGCTACAATGAACCCACTCTGTATTCTGTTATATTCACTTAGTGAAAGAAGAGAAATATTAATAATCACATCTTTTCAAACACTCACATCTTTGTACTCATTGTTAAGGTATTTATCATCCATGATGTTGTCAGAGTAGCCGATTCGTTCCCGGATAGCTCGGGCCTAAAGAAACAGAGAGGAGAAGAGTTGACAAACAATTGTCTCAGTCATCACATATCCTAAAGAATATAATACAATGCAACAGACAATTAATATAACCAATACCTTCTCCTCAGCTGCTTTCTTTGTCTCTGCATCCATCCAGGCCAAGTCATCGAGGTTACTTATGAACACTTCCCGGATATCTTTGATCATCTCCTCCATCTGATTCCCCCCACACACACAAAGAAAGAAAAAGACAACAATCACAAACATGTCACTCTATGCTGTATTTCTAACATAAAAAACTCAATACTAAGTGTCTGTGAGTCCAATACAATAAAATGTCTTTAAAATTGTCCATGGTGTGGGAGTATTTCCGCATAAGGTATACTGAGAGAGTAACCAGTTGAAAGCTAGCAAATTCTGCAATATATTGTGCAACAAAGTCATAAAAATACACCTCCTTGAATTAAGACTCATCATTACACAGTCACATATCAATGCAGAAACACTTGGGGTTACACTCCCTCTTTGGTGGAGTCTGGTGACCTTGGGTAGTATTACCAGTAGTGTAATGACGTTTGTGTGATTAATATGACAGATGGAATCATAACAAAAATATAATCAACTATTTTTATGTGCTAATGAAAGAGTTAGGCAATGACAACCAGAATGACATATTTTTTAGTGGTAATTAAAAGTACATAATGTGCAAAAGTGCAAAAAGGTTTGGAGATATTTCTGCTTATTTACAGAAGACTTTTGTTAAACCTCTGCAAATTATAGAAAAGGTACTTGAGCTTAATGTTTCACCATCATTGAGATATATTAAATAAACAAATTATTCTATTCTTATTAGGCAAATAAATGTGTATAACTGCACAAATATTTCTGTGTCAGCATATTTGTCTTCACATAAAACATTGGCTGAACTATAGTAGTCTCAAGATAATGAAATTTTCTATTTTTATATGCTGATTTACACAGCAAGGTGCTCCAAAATCCACATCAAATCTGTGGTGCAAATTTAACATTTCTATAATGTATTGCTCTTGAGTTACAGTATTTACAAGAATGAGCCTGCACACGAGAGACAGACTGACGCTACAAGGACAGCATAATGCTGTGCTGTATGCCATGGTCATCAGACATTGAAGGGCAAAAACAGTCAAGGATTTTGAGTGAAAAAACAAAACAAAAACAAAAACTAAGTAAAGATTAATGGCAATAAGAAAAAGAATAAAAGTAAAATAGGAAGAAAAATCAAAAACTGAGGTGACAGCGAAGGTCACCCTCCCAGATCCCTCTAACCACAGTTGTACTCTGAGACCGCAGCAAGCTGACAGAGGCATTCCAGTGTCTCATCACATCAGCAGACCCCTCGCTAACACGCTGCATGACCACTCGTACAACACGCTGTGGTTTGCCACAAATCGGCAGGGACCATACCAATGAGGCTTTTCTGAAAATCTTTTAGCATACACCCTGTGTGTGTGGATGTGAAGTTGGGTTGTGTGCATGTAGTAATGTTTGTGGCTGTATGTATGTGTGTCTGTTTGCATGTGAAATCCTACATTGTAATTCACAGTGGTCAAATGCAGGGTTTATATACGGTAGTAAACCTCCTAAATCTGGATATATCATGATAGTTTGCTTTAAGAAATGAAATTGTTTAAGGCTCTGATCCACTGCTATTCAATTTAACTTAATTTACTCTGACTCCAAATAAAACACAATCATGTATATTTAAAATAATTTTTGGTTATATTAAAGTAATTCTAAAGTAGTTATAAATCCTTTATAGGGGATATTTTTTTCTGGTTTTCTGTTATTAATATACTGTTATGATGTCAGATATCTATGTTAAACATGGTCTGAGTTTCAAAACTTGAGGTTAATGTAGAAGTTCTCCTTGCCAAAAGCCCGGGTTAACCTGCCCTGAATACTTTGTTTGCCACAGTTTTTTATACCTTACAGTTTTTAACCGATCAGATGAGAGTGGTGTTCATCGGGAAGGGGTCTTAAAGAGACAGGAGCTAAAACAACCTGTATAAGACAGAGGCTGAACTGAGGAGCTGTATAAAGTGTTTTCTTTTAACTGTAAATCATCCAAAGATTTCCCAGAATAGCCCCAGAAAAAAAAGAAAAGAAAAATGTAGATGATACATCTCTTTGTGTGTTTAACTGTTACTTTGAATTAAAAGAGACATGAGCTAAAACAAGGTTTAAAAATACTTAATACAACAAAGTAATAATATACTACAAGTAAAGGTCTTACATACCAAATCAATAAATGTGCATTCAGAGCTGTCTGAAGCCAGTAATTAATATGAAAATCTAAAATTGTAGCATTATATATATGGCTGAAAATAAGGAAACGCACAATAGTTTCCCTTTAATGTGTAAGTTGCATTTTACTGTTGTAGCTGGTCAAAGTGGAGCAGATTTTAATTGTTTATTTACTTATGTGCTGCAATGTTTAATCCAAAACATCATATTTTATAAGACGATCATATCTGTATGTGAAATTTAAATGAACAAAGTCAGTAATGTGCAGTTAAATAAATGTAGTAGATTAAATAGTACTTCCACCACTGATCAGATCTCAAATATACTTCTCAGGCTGAATGAAGGTTAGTAAGTGAGGAGTGCAGCATGTGTGTCAGCTGCAGGTCAACTCAGCACACTTCCACATATACAGTATATGTATGTATTTGGGGAAAGGGGTGTTGATATATACTTGCACAGTCAGGGGAATTGTTGTGTTGTGTTTCTGTCTCTCTCTTTGTCTCTCTTTCACACACACATGCACTCACATCACATTTACACAGGATGCAATGTGAGATCCACATGCTAGAGTAGGCAAAGGTTCAGAAGATGACAGAGATTTATGGTGTGTGAGACATTCAGTATTACGACAGAAGTACACAGTCACGGAGATGCACTCAATCTGACTCACATACACACACTAAAGCACACACTAAGTCGTACACTAAAGCATGCATACACAAACTTTACAGTGTGGGTGGTGTGGGCATGACAACAAGGACACTTTTTTCAGCTGCTTTCAATGGGTGCAGGCAAAAAAATACAGTGGTGGAGACACAAGACACAAAGGTGACAAAAACATAGGTGAATAAGAGGCAAAAATAAATTCAGTGGGATGTGACTGAAACACTGTATTTCTGAATAACAGAATGCATAAACACTATCACACTGTGGCTAAGAAAAAGTATGCCCTGAGATTCATTTCTGCAATTAAAAACCAGTCCCAAGGAACAATAAACACCATATTTAAATATATATAATTCATATGATGATTCATATTTTGTATGATACAATTATGGGATAAAAGATAACCTAACTGATTCCTTTAGTACCTTTTTATGCTGTATTTAATATGATCGAACTCAAAATATAAAATGTAATCCATCCCCTACTGACCAGTTCTTTGCTTTTTTCAGAGAAGGCCTCCTGCACATACAGTCGCCCTACAGCATTGTCCATGTTGCTGTTGACGTAAAGTGCACACTGTCGCCACACTGCTGCCTCTGACGTTGTACCAGACAGAGCCTACAGGGAAAGTAACAAGGCACAGATCAATTAGAGATGGAGGATAAACCACTCAGCATATTGGTTCAAGAGGCTAATGGTAATTTTTTATTTGCACCTCCATTATGCATTAAGGGCTATACGAAATTGGGCAGCGGGGAAAAGGTTTGATTAGGAAGAGGGTTAAGATTAGAGAGTTATAAATGAAGAGAAAGATGGAGAAAGAATATGAACGGGGCTGAATGTGCACATCTAGTGTTATTAGAGTTTAATGTTGGCTGAAACATACAGTTTGCCATGACATTTTGTACAGATACTCACTATGCCAAGAGGACAAATCTTAATGACTTTGGTGATCCCCTAACTTTCCTGTAGCACCACCAGCAAAAATACAATGTCTCAGTATCTACTAGATAAAAAAATGCACAAACATTTATGGTTCATACCTTTTCTTATAGTTATGACCAAATACCTGCAAAACTAATGACATTTCTGTCAGCCTCAGCTGTACTTTGTGTTTAGCACTAATTAGCAAAAAGTACCATTCCATGCTAAGACAGTGAGCATGGTTAGCATTAGACCGGCATAAGCATCAGCATATTAGCTTTGTCACTGAGAGCCTGTTGCCATGCTAGCAGTAGCATTTAGATCAAAGCAACACTGTGCTTAAGTAGAGCCTCACACATGTGGCTTTAGAATCTTTAACTATAAAATGCCTTTCATTTTATGTATCTTAGTCACAATTATTTAAAATTTAGGGGATCCTCATCAAAAATGGTTCTTTATCTGTTAAAATTATATACTATCCACTATATTTTATTGTGTTTTTTTGTTTGTTTTTTAAACTGGGTATTGGTATTCGTGTCAGGGCCCTAGCAGTGTACCTTGCGGAAGGCTTTCCTGGTCTCTCTGTATGTTTTGCTCAGGCCCACGACCATGTTCATAGCAAAGCGCCACACCATGTAGTTCTGCAGATCCCTGCAAGGAGAGGAAGGATGTTCAAAGAAACTCTCTTACTCATTCAAAGCTACAATATATCAATAATGGGTGAGCAGCTGTTTTCATTGCACGCTGTGCACTCGCAGCCCACAAACTTATACTCACAATCGGGCTATCTAACAAACACAAGCATATGTGCATAAACAAACACAGCTACAGGCTCATACAAACCCACAAACCTCTTGGTGTATCTGGCCAAGATAAGGTTGAGTCTTCTATAATAGTTGGGGGAGTAGTTTATGACCTTCTCTGTGTCAGGAACACTGATGTTGACTGTATCCATTATCTTAGCTGTGAAGTAACTCCAGTCAAATGCCTTCAGGCCAAGCCCAAAAGCACAGACGTGGAGAAAAAAAAAAAAACATTAGACAAAGGATAGAATCTGAAAAAGAAACATTAAATTCTGACAGATAAACAGTTATTTTTACCTGTGATTCAACCTCCAGGGTGAAGTTGGCTTTCAGATCGCCCAATTCCATCTTGTTGTAAAGCAAGACTGGGTTGTTACGATCCTCTGGAGTATCGGTAGCCTTGAAGAAAGACAGAAAGCAAGGTTAGAAATCAAGAAAGCCAGCACAATATACACCTCCTGTTTCTTGATACATGTATACCACTGTTGTGCAGGTCCAGCAGCAACAAACATATTTGGAGACCCAGGAGGCTTCAGGTTTGTAAATGTCAGAGCTAGAGTGCTGTGACTGCCTTATAAAAGCCAAGAGTGAAGTGAAGGGGAAGTGAAGCATGGCAGACTGTGGAAACCTGTTGATGTCTGAGAAAAGTTGTTGTGTTGGGATCAGGCTGGTTAACAGCTTGTTTTACACAGCAGCTGCTCTAGACTGGAGCCACAAACACACAGAGAGCAGAGACGTTTGGGCTACAAATGGAGGAGTGGAAGGTCATACTGTCAGAACTTGTTTGCTCACAAAATCCTCCTGTTGTGTGAAACTGAGAGAGAATATAAGGTATGCACTGTTGCGGAAAAACAAGTTTTTTTTTACCTCAGCTTCTCAAAGAACAGATAAACAGCAATAAAGGCTGTACTTGGATATGAGTAACTATGTGGGATCCTGTTGGGAAAAAGCTAAGTGTGAATGTGTGCTTACATTGGCAATGTCCCTCTCCAGGTCCATGACTCGTGTCACCTCCTCTCTGATGCGGGTCTCATTGATGGTCAGTCTCCGGTCAGTGCGGATAAGCTTAGCCAGATCAATCATGAACTGCTCGTAGGCTCGACAGGCCTGTCAAATACATGCACATTCATGATATTCATATCTTGACTTTACTTCAACGGGAAAAAAAGTTTGGATTTAACCAGTGACCAAAAACCAGAGGCAACAGTGTGCATTTACTAACAGATACGTACACACACGCGCACACAGCTCGCCTCAAGCTGAGTGCGGTTAAGTCCTTCTTTCTGCATATCAATCAAGAGTCTATGGTAAACTGTAAAGTAAAACCAGAGCAGAGGATGTCTGCTCCAATCACACACATCTGGTCTGGATTGAGACACAACCAAATTTGTTCTGTTTTGCCTCTTTTATTTTAATCATCACTTAACTGCCTCGGAATGCATTTGTCATATACGCACACATGCTTGCAAATCCATGTACTATAATACACACAGATGAATACGAAAAGTTAATTCAGGTACTGATGTTTCGACTAATGCCCTCATCATTTGTTGGGCATCACGTTTCCAGGAACAGACTCCAGGGGACATGAAACCCAGACTCAGTGGCAGTGGCCCAAATGAACACATGGAGTTGTTTTCGTCATGCATCAGTTGAAAGCCTTAATTATATTACAAGCGTGTGTGCATGTGTATGTGGTGTGTGTGTGTGTGTGTGTGTGTGTGTGTGTGTGTGTGTGTGTGTGTGTGTGTGTGCATGTGCATGTCAACTTTAAGCCCACCTCTGCGTAGGGTCCGGTACAGGCATAGTAATCTCTGGACAAGAGGCCAAGGCTGGTCTGCTGGTCAAACTGGCAAAGAGAAGGAAGAAGAAACCACACGTATTTATATAAGCCAAAGCAATCAGATTTGTAGAAATTGGTGGGTGGTTATTTGCAAGCTGGATGGGATATGATGTGTGAGTGCAAGTATGTATGTGGGTACATGAAAGAGAGAGAGAGAAAAAAAAGGGCAGAGCTTGCTACTGTTGCACACCTACATGAATGATGTGCGAATTGGAGTCCCTGTCGTCAGTGCCGACAAAAAAGTTAACCAAGAGTTGAGTTCCATATTTCTCATTCAGCTTAGCAACTATGTCCTCAAACCTCCATTTTTCACCTGAAAAAAGAGGAAGCAGAGGAAAGAGAGGAGAGGAATACTAGGAGAGAAATTCCTGTAGGTGATATTTTCTGCATGTAACCATATCATAAAGGATACTTTACCATAGTTGGTCTCCCAGTCATCCAGAGCTATGGGCCACTCGAAAACATCAGGCAGCATGTCGAGTAAAGGAGCCCCTCCTCTTTGTTCAATTAAACCTTAAATGAAGCGTAGATACAAACAAGCAAATATCTTTTCTGTTAATAAATCGGCATATTATATATGTGTGTGTGTATATATATATATATATATATATATATATATATATATATATATATGTGTGTGTGTGTGTGTGTGTGTGTGTGTGTGTGTGTGAGGAGTTCATTGTGACTTCTAAGCCAAAATGCTTTTGAAGAAAGCATTTATTTGCATTATGTAATACTGTAAAACTGAAAGACGGCAATTCTTGCATTTAAAAGCTAATGGTTGATAAAGAGGAAGAGAATGAGCAATGAAGGAAAACTGAATGAGTAACATAACATTTGATGACAGTAGGAAATTTTAGGACATTAGTAGATACAAAAAAGTCTATGATGATATCTGATGTCTGCTGACTCACTCTCATTGGTACATGACTTGTAGAGGGTCTTAGCCTTGGTGAGAGCAGTGGCTTCCCCCTCCATTGTTTTTTCAAGGACACCTACAAATAGAGCAGAGAAACAGAGCAAGCGTGAAGGAAAGAAACACAGATAAAAACAGAAAGATAAAGGAGAAGGAAGAGGAGGTCTACATGTCGACAGAGGAAAGGAGAAAGAGAGAGGGATGTAAATAACCTCAGGTACAATGTAGAGTTTTTCATCATTGTGGATTGGAAATAGAATCCAGCTGTCGTCCAGATGCATTTAATCATTTTAACCAAGGCATGTTGTCTGTCCTTGTGTCAGAGAGCGCTAACAAAAATAAAGTGATGGCTTCAAAACATGGGGATACATAGCAACCAGTTACAAAACAAAAATGACATTATTCAAAGAAAAAAAAAGATAATAAAAAACATGATATGATTGTTTTTAAAGGAAAAATCTACTTCAAAACTGCCATGCACAAAAAAATTCTTTAGAGCTGAAATACGTGACAATTCTTCTCCTGTTAATACTAATCTTATCTTATCTTATCGTATGATATGCTGCTTCCAACATATAATATTCTTATGAGAGTATTGCAGAAAATAAATAAAGCCATAATATTGACTCTGCTTTATTGAGCAATCTTAAAGTGACTTTCCACTCTTCTGGCAATTCTGTGACATGCTATCAAGATGATATCATGAACAACCCGTGGAACAACCTTAGCAACAACCTTAGCAACATAGGCTATGGAAGGAACAGCCATTTGTGGACATGTGTAAATCATATCATCACAAAGAGAAAGTAGAGGTAACATTGCAAATAGAGCATTCAAGGCTTTGTACTTTCAGGGAGCATTTTTGAGCCTGCATTCCCAAGAAAAACAACACAACAGGTCATAATGTCAGTCAGCCAAAAACAACCTATAGTTGCATTTGAGTGACAGATGCCATCTAGCAATTATGACCCAGAGAAGTGGTGCAGTTTAGATGACATCCATAGAAATTGACAAATTTCCTCATTTGGAGGTGGCGGGTTGGGTGGATGGATTAACCCATACTTATAAAAAGTGGACTTTAGCGATAGGAGAATGTAATACGTTTCCCATTTCCAACCACAGGTGTCACATTTCCAACTGTTCTTTAAAAAACGTAACTTGATCATCCCCTAACTTTAACCCTGTGGTTTTTATTGTTCCCATGATGGTGAAGGTCACCTAATTTTAAAGAAGTAGTAACTTTAACCCACACCACATGTTCCTCTAACCTTAACAATGTGATCATTTTAACCCAAACATCATCTTTCCCAAACTCTAACCTAACCAGACCTTAATCATAGCATTGTCAAAAAAAACATTATTTGTTAACAGTGATTTGTAACAGTTTTGGAAAGCACAAACAAATGATTTTGTCTTGCCGATGACTACCGATAGAGGTCCCATATTAGAAAAAGCTCCTATGTGCTCTGGAGTGCATGGTCATGCTAAATATATATATATACATGGAGTTGTTTTCGTCATGCATCAGTTGAAAGCCTTAATTATATTACAAGCGTGTGTGCATGTGTATATATATATATATACACACACACCATTATAATACATTATTGCAAACTTTTCACTAGTACTGTGTCCCCATTACAATTCCCAGGGGAATGTCAGGTCTTTGCTTGAATGATTGAATAAATAATTAAACATGAACTATTTACTACTGTGGTGCAGTTAATATTTTCATTTAGGTGATTTAGAGGATTTGGATCATTTGTTGTAGAGGTCAATGCTGTCATATAAACCACAATTTAGTGGCAATCTTCAACCACATTGTTTAATCTTTGTTTACTTGCTTCTCAGACGACTAGTAATCAAGATGAGGCTAGTGACCTCAGAGCAGGGAAGTCATAGTAAATAGAACTGGAAAGAATTCAAGGAAAAGCAAAGCTGAAGATGTGGCAGAAAAATGGCGATTCGAAAAAAGAGTAAACACCATTGCTTGTTTTATAACCTGCATTCATTGCTTGTTCAACACCTGTTGTGGGCATATTCTGAGTTAGCTCAGCCCCAGGCTAGATAGTGTTTCTAGGTAGACAGCTAATCAAAATGACTGGTAAGTGTTGGGGTGTAAACTTGTTCGACTGAGTGGGAGGAGAGCAGGACTAACAATACACTTCCCTGCACTGCCTCAAGGCACTGAGTTGCATATTGTAGCTTTAAAGTGTAACCATTCTTTCAAGAACTGCTGTCACTTTTCAGCAGCATTGACAGAGAGAGTGAACTTAAATACATGTTCAGATCATCAGGGTTCAATCCAACATCCACATAGTAATTTTGGTATTTGCTGAAAACCACTGTGATAAATGCAAGTAGTGTTGGGATACATTGGTAGTGTGTGACCTCATGTCCTTCACAACAAGAAAACACCTCACACTCAGCAGGTATTTTAAACTTCAACTTGGCTTCTGCTAAACTAATTGATGGTCTGTCACACACAGTACCTAGCGTGAAGTGAAATATCTTAACTGTGCCTGCGCCAATGCAGGGTTTATCTAAGACCCAAGCCTGATTCTCACATCACTGATTTTACTGTAGTTTATGCCTGGGCTTCTGGGTGGCACAAATCTCCTTTTTGAAGAAATGTGTTCTTTTTTAAAAGTGACTTGTCCTGTCAGAGATCCAGAGTTTAAATCCTGCCTGAGTCACTTCAACAAGTTGGTTCTTCCAGCTATCATGATTTACAGCACATTATTTTTTTTAAAGTATTGAGAGATTTAGGGGGGCTTTGATGCAATCCCTAGGAATCCAACATCTGGTGATGGTTAAGTGGCACAGCACTTCTCGGTTACACTAAAGTCAAAATGTCTTCTGTACAACAAAAGACTATGACTATATAGATAACTTCATGTCAGATACATTACTTTGTTCTTTGAGGTTGACAGTTCATTCTTGAAAGAGACTGTTTCGTCAATCATATTTTCTGCTTTTGGGCTCAACACTTTTGTTCCATCTAAACATATATGAATATATATGAGCTGATCTTCCAAAGGCCTGTGGATTATTATGTAGAGTGCGTAGGATTTCTGACGTGTGTATTTGCTTTATAATGACTGCGTCATGAATAATGAACGATGCAAAACTCTTTAAAGTTCCTGTACATGCAAAATGTATGGAAATGGTTGAGCTGATGGTTGCTATCACTATTGTATATGGTAATTTGGAAAAATGATATAAATAGGCTGAGGCAGTTCAGCAGAATAGTTAAAATACTGTGGCATGAAATTCAGTCAGCAGCGTTTATGGATCTAACACGAAAAAAATGTATGTCATTAGAAATGTATGTGCATTTACATTATATTGCACATTTGTATGTATGTGCAACACGTGTTATGAAGATATTATGATATGTTCATTTTGACCAATTCAGAGTAATGCATTTGTATGACTTATGGTTTTACATAACATGCATGTGCCCACACTGCACACAATTCTCATGACGTTATTAGATAATAGAAATAATTAGTAGCATATGTATTTTTATTGAAGCATTTTCAAAATCTTGAAATCGTGCACTTTGGCAGCTTCAGTTTCCAATAAACCGAACACAGAACATATAAACCCTCAAGAACACAGTGAAAAGTATAAAGAGTAGCAAAACCAAGTATGAAGACAAAGTATGAAGAACAAGACTCCAATTCTTTCCCAAAGTTATCCGGTTTGTCCTTCAGAGCAAAACTGATCCTTTCAAGGTGGAGAGCACCTGATAAAGCATTTAACCACTCTCATATTGAAGTGGGGTTTGCCTGTTTTCCAGTGTTGGAGAACTTTCTTTGCTGGTATAAGGCTGTAGACAATGAATTGTCTTTAAGGCACCCTTAATGTGTTCAGTGTCTCTGTAGTGCCAAGGATGATCAGCATGGGGTCAACTAGTCACCTTGGAGAAGATGTTGAAAGGGAAATGAATTTGTAGCTGTAACATTACTCTCTGTCCTTTCTCGGTACAACTTCCCTCAGGGGAGAGTTTTTGAAGTTTTAAAATGCTATAAATCACCAGTATAAGCTAGTTTAGCGTTTCAGAATGTGCCTCTCTTCTCTGCTTTCACAAATATGCCACTTATTGACATCCTCCAAGTCAAGTGAGCTAGCCAAGTCGAGCTGCGTGAACAATGTGTGCCATAGTACAAAGCCTTTATCAGTCACAATGACTGTATCAGGCATTCAAGTTGGTCTTGTATTTAAATAATACAAAAACTGGGCTTAAGGGAAGTTTGTGTATGGCTTTTAGCTTGCCAGACTAACCATGAGGTAAATACAAGTTAATCCAACATTCCTGAAACTAATCATACCTCTTTTGCAATACAATTTACCGGTAGTAGTTTCTCAACACTCCATCGGAATGTAAGAAAAACACATGTTCACATCGCCAAAACAGCATTTCCGAATGAAAATCTATCTTGTTGGGCTTTAATAATATTACAAATTAAAAGGAAACTCTTGAAAGGGGTATCATGTACTGGAAGAAGGAAAATCTTGATACTTTGACAAGCCATCACACATCTTAACATGGCTTCAGGATTTCTTGACACTTATAAAGTGATCTCTCATAAATGTTGGATTAGTATCAACCGTCATACTGCACATTTCAATGGAACTTCAGGATCAATACAAGAAAGAGGATGGATCTTAAATTACTCAGCCAACTGACAGGAAACTCTCCCCTGAGTCCAACAAGACATCACTCATGTCACAGTGAGTTGGGATCAAAAGGATCAGAAGAAAGTTGAAGAGAATGAGATTTTCTTTTTTCAGGATTAACTGACAGACCAGTCAGAAATAAAGACAGGTAGATGAAAAGGCTAGCCATATGTAAAACAAGGTTTATCCCTATCTTTAATCACTAATTTCATTTAATGTCATATCAGCTCATTGTCTCTTAAACCTGCAGTGCAGAACTTTTACATATAAATGAATGTCCATTACATTCAAGCCCTTGTCCACACCATGCTGATTAAACCTATCATTGCCAAGTAAATCTCTCTGTATTCCACAGTATACAGAGTTTTTCAATCTCATGTCCGACTCTACATCCCCATGGTGGCCATTAATCATGCAGCTCTTCTAAACTTTCCAAATGCTATCTGACCAAATGGATCAAATTCTGAGAAAAGTCATTTTGCGGGGGTTGTGTGATGCTCAAAACAATTTATCCACCATTTTACAGCTGCAACAGTGGGTTACGGCTAGTGGTGTACTGGCCATCGGGCAAACCGAGACAAATCCTGGTGAACCGTCATAAATATGTTTTTGGGCCGATAGACTGTCAAAACATATCCATTTTACTGGCCCTCTCTGTGTGCCTGCCATCCGGGATGCCAAGGGATGTCAAGCAATCACAGCCGAGCGCCCCCCTTTACTGTCACTGCCAGAAGGGGGAGACAAAAGCTTCATACACCAACTTTAAATACACCTGCTCTGTTGCTGCTCATGGAATATCCAAAAACTCTGTCAGTTACTTTAGCAGCCCCACAATATTCTAAATTAAAATCAATTATTTTCATCATCATCTTTTTTCAATTTTCATTTTTTAAGTGCTTAATTTCTTTCCCTTATTTCTACTTGTTTCACTCCCTGCATGGCTGCATTTCACTTCAGTCTCTTTCTACCCTTTCATTTTTCTAATGCTCCCATTTTCTCATTACCATGTGTGCACTATTTATGTGCTCATTTAATCTTAATGAAGTCCTGAGATAAGGACCCTTCACAGGGCGCTTCCTGCAAAAGGGCACAGATCATGTGTGTGTGATTGGATTACTGACAGCCTGGTGCTAATGTTTAACCACAGCAAAGGCTTACCCTCTCACTCTCTCTTACATACACACACGCTCTCTCCCCATGTGCAAGTTTGGGTGTATCTGAGAATGGATTTTGTGCCACCTGATGTTTGCTTGAGACATCATGTCAATTCCAACGAAACCATTCCGCATGATCCAGAATTCGAATTTCGAGTTTATCGTCTCTACATTGCTGTTTTATCCTTGACTGTCTCTCATTCCACAAGGCATTTCACTCTCAGTGTTTCAGTGTTGCCAGTTAGAGTTTTGCTTCCAATTTATCATCATGGAATGGATTTATATTATACTGAGCACAGAAGCTGTAAATGCAATTGAAACTGAAATAAGATGACACTGTTTGAGAGTGACAAGTCTCAGTCAGCGACAATAGAGTTGTTTACTGTTCTTCTTGCAGTATAAAAACACAGAGGACATTTAAAGAATAGACCATTACAACTTTAATTTCCTTAATTAAGGTGTAAATAATTTACAAAGTTTAATCCTATTTTTATTTGAGAGACAAATGTTCATTTTTCTTAGAGGTGCTTCTTAGAATGTGCTATGAAACAGTACATGTTGTGAAAAGCAAGGAAGTATAACTTACCAAGGCACATTTCTATGGGGAAATCCAATCAATGAGCTTAAAAAGCTGTTAAATGCACCGCTAGTGCCAAGTGTAAGCTACATTTTATGTTTTGTTGAAACAAAATAAAACATTCTTTTCTGGGTCAATTTTGGATGAATTCTGCAATTATAGTGCAGTGTTTATTTTCCTGATGGGAGCTCTAAAGCAGTCTGAATTTGCTCTGACTGGTCTTTGCTTTATAGCCGCAGCGGCTGAGGCTTATGGGCATAGTCTTTTAGAGCCATACCAATGTAGTGTAAAAAACATAATTTCTAAGAACCCTGAGCACGAAAAATTAAAGCTTTTGACCATAACATAAATGTATAGTATCATTAAATGATGTGTTTTCATGTGGAAGAACATTGACGACATCATTGAAAGAAGACTTTAAAATGGGAATCCAGAGTATCTGTTATGTCATATTCAGTCATGTACTCAGCACCAAAGTAACGCCCATTGGCTGATCTTAGTGTGTACAAAAGTTCTGTCTTGTACCCAGGACAGTGTTGGCTATGATACAACTAACAGGAGAGATTATTACCTTGGTGGAGGTCTGTGCTCTACCGAACTCTGTCCTCTTATTCATAAGCATCCTGGCTGGCAAAGACATATTAGATTCAAGATTTTTATCCAGTATATTTTTGTTGGCTAAGCATAACTGCATTAATATTCATATTATTTTACTTGGCCACAAATCTGTGGTCTGCTATCTTTATTTGATATGTTTATGAGAAATGCAGTATTTCTGGTGTTGTGCAATGGTTCTGAATGGAATTTTGATATCAGGGAGGTCATGTGAACAAACCATTTATTTCAAAGGTCGTTTTGTAGTAAGTATGGATGGACGCTATTGTTTGTTTGTTTTTGTTGGGGTTTTTTTTATCTTATTGTTACCACAGAAAAAAAAATGTCGACATTTAGTCTCTTTGTTATATCATCAACTGTTAGATCAACATCTTGCATGTGAACACTTATCTGGACATCACAGCTACCTCAGAGATGTTCAGCGAGGCAAGAAACATAAGCTGGTTCATGTATTGCAGGCTAGAATTGACGCTGTACAGTGAAATTTAGACCTGGAGACATTCAAGAAGCACTTCATGTAAGACTAGCAGTGTGCTCACACTCACACAGGCTCATGCACGTGTGCATGCACGAATGGATGTACACACGTAGGGCTTAGCTGGGAGATGACTACCACATGCTGTTTCACATTTCTTGACTTATCCTCAAAGCTTTTCTCAGTATACCATCATCCTCTGGCTACAGACCTCCTCCACTTCACCTCAAAGCCCCCCGCTTTCTTGTGTATCTCACCACCTATCTCTTCCTCTATTACTCTCCTTTTGTCTTTTATTTCACCTCAGTCTTTGCTGTTTTTATTAGTTTTGATGAAAATTCTTTCTTTCATCCTGTTTCTTACTGCTGTACATCCCTCCCTCTTCTTCCTGACAAGCTAGCTTGTAATTAAAATGCTCACAGTCAATTGGGCAAATTATTGCACAGTATGCCACACCTGAGTGGGCGGAGGTGGAAAAAAAACTTAAACAGGCACACACACTGTTGTGGTCACAATCAGAGCGCAGATCCTCATTATGAATCATTTATGACCTTTTACAGCAGCAGAGAACAATCTAAGGCATTTACAAGCAACCACAAATCTACTATTCACACACATACACATGCACACAGTCTTTTTATTGCTGTCATGCAGCCTCAAGCACCACAGTGTCCAGGTGTTTCCAGGCCCCTGCAGCTGTTGACAGGAAAAGGATCTGTCCATCAGCAGGCGGTGGTATCCATGCAGGCAGCAGCAGTCAGCCCCAGGATCAGAGGTCACATGTTTGATGTCACTTCACAGAGTAGAGGTCACAACTCTGTTGAGGCCTCACACTGGCTGGGGCCTACACCTCAGCGTACATTAGTCATTAAGAAAAAATTTAATTCTGACAGCTAGAAGTTGCTACTGTAAGCATTCAAGATCGCACACATGCCTCAGTTGGTTTTGACTATCAAGTATAATCTCAAATACACAACATTCTCTCTCCCACACACACACACACAGATCCACACACAGATACACATGAAAAGTAAACCTGAACATGTGTGTATACAATACAGTCTGAGACATTCTTTCTCTGACTGGTAAGCCTGAAGGAATGAGCACAACACTGACGATTGGTGGGGATTTGAGTTGTTGAATGATTAGGACCAGTTCCTTCAGTTGCTCCATTCTTTTTTGTGGTAAATGAGATTTGTAGAGCAATGAAGTCAATGATTCAAAAACATCAACCTTTGCACTTTACCCAGTCATACCACATTAGATCAGAAGTGCAAGTGCATTTCTCCTCTTTCTTACTCTCTCTCTCTCTCTCTCTCTCTCTCTCTCTCTCTCTCTCTCTCTCTCTCTCTCTCTCTCTGTGTGTGTGTGTTTTCAGACAGGCAGCAAATATTACCGTCTGATAAATGCGGTAAAAATACAACAAAGTGTGAAATAACGCCACACACTTACACGGAGACATGCTATGTACGTAAATGCACATAAGGTAACAAAATGCCTAGAATGAGTCCTTGTTGGGCAATGTTTATTTTGCTTTTTCCCCCCTATGTGTGATTTTTATGGGTGTTAAGACTGCCATGGAGAGGAGAGGACAGGACAGAACAGTACAGAACAGAACAGAGGGCATGTCATTTAATACCAAATGTATGCTTTACTTGTGAATCATAATATCTTTAAGTAAATAATTGTGAAGGAGAAGGACTCCAAATTTTAATTACATTAGACAGAATGAATGAAGATGCACTGTTACCACTAGAAGCACATTCGGATGAAAAGGTAGAAAAATAAATGACTTACTGAGATTATAACTACATTATAATCTCTAAAAGCTAATAAATGTTATATTGATCTATACAAATATGTTTATCAAGATGTAAAGGGAAAGTAAGGCCAGTGAGAGCTGTCAGTTCACAAAAAACAAGATTTGTTTCCAAAACAATCATGAAACACTCCTCTCTAGAAAACTTATAATTTACCTGTCTTAAGACTTCCAGTAGGTTCCCTGTCTTTTCAAACATAATGTGTTGTGAGCAATTATTGTGAATGACTGTTTGAATTTGGATTTAATTAACAAGTCTATCTGTTACCACCCACATTCAGGATTGTGTTGTGAAAAAATAATCTGCATGTCATCACAGGCTGACACGAGGACAGATAGCAAAAGAAAAAGGAAACAGTGCCCCAAGACACAAGGCTGCATGTTTCTCCATCGAGATTGGACAGATAAAGTACTCGAAGCTGGTGCAAATTATGAGTCCACGAGACAGGCTGCACTTTAAACTCTGGTTTTCCTTTCCCACTAAGGATCAATCTTTCTCACCCCTCTGAATCACTCTGTTTCTCCTGCCCTGCAGGCAATCTGCACTGTCTGTGTTGTAGTGGAAGGGACTGGCAGATAAATTGTAAATTTATGGTGGCTGAAGAGTTTTGGTTGTCCGTGAAAAAGTTTGTCCCCCTTAAAGATTGAGCACTCGCTCCTCAAGACTCGACTGGCCTTCTCACAGACATCTTGAGGTGAAGTATGGAGCCACACAAATCCACACGCGCCCACACATTTGCAGTGTAATTTGACCCTTGCTGTATCAACCATGCCACAAGGACACTACTAAGACTCTAATGCATGCTAAAAAGCTGGAAAAACACGTGAGACACACGCATACAGTACAAACTTACAATTAATTTCTCACTACCATGTGTTGACGTCTTTTAGCACAACCTGAACGCAATGTCCACACACACACACACACACACACACACACACACACACACACAAACACACACACTCTCTCTCTCTCTCACACACACACAAACACACACTGATAATGCCAGCTCTGTTGACAAATGCTGAGCTCACATGGTAGGCAGCGCTGAAGCCAAACTCCCCTGGCATCTGTGATATCTATAGAGCTGCAATCCCTGAAGGACAGTCCTCTTTAGCTCGTATAATCGAGCAACTGAATCAAGCTGTTCTCACTCCTCTTTCAAAGCAAGTGGACTGAAAAAGACTTACTGCTCTAGGTTTAATCATCATCATCTTAATCATGGACTAAATACAGAATTATCACTCTTATGAAAACAAGCAGCTCAGGTCTCCACATCTTTCATAAATTGGTCAGCCTGTCTGTCATTGTTGTGGTCTTTCTGTATGCAGATCTTTGTTTGTTTGTGTGGGTGTGTGTGTGTGTGTAGGCGTCTGACCTTTGAGGATGACCTCTAGTTCGTCTCGTAAGATGTCAAAGGTGCTGTATCTAGAGCTGGTCTCTGGGATGATGTTCTTTTTAAGCCAGCCTCCACAGGCATACTGGTAGAAATTATCGCAAGGGTCAACGCTAGCATCCATGTTCTCAATGAGACGGGACGCTGCACAGACAGAGAGGAAACAAGCTCTGAGAAGTGAAGCAAAAGGAAATACTCACCCAAAGACCAATATACTGATGGAAATGGGAGTCAGCAGACACAGATCATATAAAAAGCTTACTTACTTACATAGCAAAATTAGACATTAATGTTTTGTTAACCTATTTACACAGTGTTATGTGCTGGATGATTTTGATAGAACAAATCAGATTTAATGTGTCAATTACTGAGCTTAAGACGTGCTGGTTTTGTTACCTTTAGATAGAGCCAGGTTAACTGTTTCCCCCTGTTTCCAGTCTCTATGCTAAGCTAAGCTAACCAGCTGCTGGCTGGAACCTTTTGTGAACAGAGAGATATAAGAGAGGTATTGACCTCATTTGACTCTCGACAAGAAACTTCCCCAAATTGTCAAACTATTCTTTTAAGAAGATGTGCACTGAACATAATTGAGGAAAAATTCTCAGTAAAACTTTTACATGATGTTGGAAATCCTAGAGCTGAAATTGTGGACCACCTTCACCCTTGGGTGCATGCCAAAATGTTTCATGCTATATACTAATAGTAGAGAATAACAGAAATTGGATGGGTTTTTTTTCTTAAAAACAGTTCTTTTTAGTTAATGGTTAGTTCAAAAATAAAACATAGGCCTATGAAAAGTCTTAATCTCGATAAACATCTTGATATGCAGCTATTTGCAAAAGTAAAACCGTGTAATAGCAATAATTGGATTCTGTTAGGCACCAATACTGGAAATGTGTTAACTTTTTGGAGCTGCAATTCAATTACAAGAGGCAGCTGAGAGATGTCTTTTGACAAGGTTGTCAAGTATGAATGAATTGGGACATTGGTTCCCTAAAAATGAATCAGAAATGAATTGGCATCTGTTGCTTGAATCTAGAGGTAGAATTCTGCATATTTAATTTTTGTTAATTTGTGTCTTAATGAGTTTGCTCAAGCTGTGAATATACTTACTTAGCCATTACAACTTCTCTAGTGGGCCTACAGTTGTTCAGAGGTGATCCAAGGACAATAACCCTCTGCAACATGTTTCTACTGATCAGGACTGTTTCTGATTTGAACACTGCTTTGACTCAGAGGCAACATATTCACAGTTGAAGTCTCTGGGCTTTTGCTGCATTTTAAATTTTCCTATTCTGTCCTCCTCTGAGAAAAAATCAAAGCCTTCAGAAGGAGACATTAAAGCGAACGTACAAACAAACACACACATAATGCTTACCTGACTGTGTGCAGTCAGCCGTGGTACAGATTCCATCTACAGGAAAATGCAAAACAAATCATCACTCAGTGGGATTTTTGCAGTCATCAGTCATTATGTCAAATACACATTATCTCCCTCCTGTTTCCTTCTTCCTATATTTCTTTCCATTTCATCTTTCTCAAGATTACAACTACTTAGAAGTATTTCTTTCACTGTATCAGGAATAATTTAGGTGTACTGTAACTGTAAATCAAAGTAAATCTGATAAGTGCTAACACAAGCATACACATTGTCACACAACTGTCATGTGAATTTCATGTGTTATGTGTGAATGTATGATTTACACATAGGTGAGTGGACACACAGATATAAACACAGACAAAGACATTAAAGATCCTCTCTAGACACATATTAAGATGTACAAAAGTACTCTGCCTGGGACAATAAATGGCATCTAATCCTTTTACCTCATTAAAAATTCAGAAGCCATGAATATTACATATGTTTAATTTCAAAAGTTAAGCTGCTGGACATGAGAAATCTCCTACTTCACTGAAAAGTCAATTGTCAGTGTATGTACACTGGAGGATTCAAGTTTCCACATCACACTTATATAACTTCAGTATTAGTCCAGGATTGGCTTCAAAACTGTTTGTGAAGTCACAAATCACCCCTATAGGCCCACCCCTTAAAATCAGATTTTCAATGAGCACAGACAAACTTTCCACTTTCAGCAGATGAATGTGAAAACTGCCTTCCAGTGTCAATCTGTGCACATACATCATTCTACACTGTGAAGCTCAAACATCCAACTGTAGTTAACAAGAAGAAAAACACATTTTTGAGGGCAGGGGGACTTTAAACTTTTTCATTTTCCTGACATGGCAGTTTACACATTTATCAAGCACAAGACTGCCAAAGATAATATTAGCTCGACACAAAGTACTGCTGTACATATGCCAACCCAGACGGTTTAATGTATCATTAAATGTAATTAGATTGACTCCGTCATCTGGACGGAGTCAATGTTCTTGACTTGCTCAACTTCAAACTTTGTCAATAATTAATCTCTAAATAAGCTGTTTATTCATGTTAATGAAATACTAGTAGATAGCTTTTCTTTTACTGCAGCACAGTCATCAGTCATCCTTTGACTTAATAAAACTTCTCATCATGTTTCATAACACAGGCCCCGTGTCTTATCTCTGACAGTAAGCAAGTAAACAAGCAAGTAAGCATTAGTCAGGATATTGAAGGGGACCTATTATGCTCTTTTCCAGCAATATATTTTTATTCCGGGACTCCACTGGAGGTTCACAGTTGAAAAAAAAACGCCCTATTTATCTTTTACTAGTCCTTTATGTAGCTCCTCAGTTAAGCTTCTGTTTCGTTAAAAGCTGTCTTAGCTCCTGCCTCTTTAAGGACCCCGTCCCAATGAGCCCACTCTGTTCTGACTGGTCAGCTCTCCAGAAGCCTACCAGAGGGCAGCTGTGTCAGGGTTGTGTTAAGTTATCACTGATGTAAACCCCAACATTTACCGCTTTACTGCTTCATATTAAAAGCTTTTAAAATCTTTTGACTAAATAATGGAAGACTACAGATAATTAAACTTGTTACTCACTGAATTAACAGAGCTTTGTTAGCGGTGCTTAAAACCAGTCGACACAATATGATAAGGAGATATTTGGAGCTATTTGTTCAGCAGATCAGTTAGAAATAATGTGGGGAGAAATAGCACGAGCAGAAACAGCCACAGTGAGATGTTTGATGAAGAGCTGCAGACGACCAGCACACCTCCAATAGGTAAACAACTTATTTTACTTTGCCATGCTGTGTAATGTTAAAACTCTCACAGCGTGCCAGCTCAACTGGAGTCATGGCTCCATGTGACTACCCCCAAAACAATGTTAAAAGGCCATAATGTCAGCAGAGCGGAGCAGGTACGCACACTGTGCGTAGAGCTGATGACTGGATAAAAAAACCCATCACGAGGTGACATCGGCTCAGGCTGAAAGTACAAAAAGAACACTGGAAACGAAGCAATCAGAGCATTAAACTTTGGCCACGTTTAATATGAACGTTTGACATTATAACATTATATATATGACTGAAAATAAGGAAAAGCAATAATTAAAAAAACCCATGTGATACTTATACTGTGACACTGATTTCAATCAGATTCTATTGTTTTCTGATGATGAGTAGCTAGTGGTTGGTTTCATTTTTCATAAATGAATTGATATATGAGTTACACAATTTCTTATAATTTACACAGAAGTCTTAAATATGAAATCTCACAGCATTTTAAAGTGCATAGTAAATGTCTTGTAAAAATTCCTGACAACACAAAGGCAACTCTAAAAAGGATGGTTGCACGCTGCATTCTTCTTTCTGGCTCAGTGGTTGTACTTTTGCACTACACTTTAAAAGCACACAGCTCAAGTGCTTTATTCACCTGAACAAAATGCTGTTCTTCAGTGAACTCCTTCATGCTTACCATTAACCATGAACTCAGTTTGAAGCAACAGTCAGTCATAGACACAGTTTCAGTAAGACAATCTTAAAAAGTTCTAAAAGGTTCGCTTTCAGAAAAAATAAAATTGTCCTGCTCAGTGTCTCCCTTTTTTTTTTATCAAACTCAGGTTTATCAAACTGAATCATTCAATCAAATGTGAATCTGAAGACAGTTTTAAGAAAAATCTTTTCTAACAGTCACTCAGTGTTGCACCTATTTCTCACTATTCACTATCAGTGGTTCAGCAGAGCCCTCTACCCTTAAATTTAACACTCACCAGTCTTCTGTGTAGCAAAGAGGATGATGAGGGCAACGATGACGACGAAGAGCAAGGAGACAATTGTAATGAGGCCGATCTCCAGGGAGGTCCAGCGGGGCTTCTTAGCCGACTTGGGGGGGTTGGTCTCTGTCATTCTCAGGTCTCCTCTTTCAGCTGCTGGCTGAATCAACTCACCTGGGAGAAGAGCAACAGAGGGACAGCAGAATGATTAATCAACTGACAGGAAATTAATTTGACGCAATTCTGATGATTGATTTATAATTTAAGTAGTTAATTGGGCAAAAATACCAAGAAATCAGAGGATTTGCTGCTTCTCTCTGGTTTATATCAAATATCTGGGGGTTTTGAACTGTTGATTGGACCAAACAAGCGATTTGAAGACTCTGAGAATATGTTTTCTGACATTTTAGCAATAGACAAAAGGGGAGCCTGAGGCAGGCTTAGATAACATAAGAATAAAAAAAGATAAATAAAAAAGGTAGGTAATTCCCATATTAACTAAAAATGATCTAAAGAACTGTTAACTGTTAACATTTGTTCACAATGTTTAGAACCCTGGACATGCATTTTCATCATATTTGTTACTGTCAGCAATGTTTACAGATCAATAAAGTATTTTCACACTTTCGCAACAGACTATTTTTATTCATAATTGTTTAAAACTTGTATTTTAATCATAGAAAAAAAAATCTAAGTCTCCAGATGAGATGAGAGGTGCGAGCTTAAAAAGAAAAAGACACATGGCACTGATCAAAAAATGAAGACAAACAGTATTTTTTTTAACCAGTCCTGGAGCAAAAGGTGAGAACAATGGAAGTTCTTACCCTCTAGTGGCAGTACGCTCCAGACAAAAAAAGAAACAAACACTTCTGAAGAACAAAAAATAAGATAGACCTTCCCTCTGCTCCTCACTATACTGTGTTGTTCTCCTCTCTGGGGCCAAGTGAGAACTTTACAAAGTTCATGTAACAAGCAGTTAAGTCTATCTCTGAAGGCAATTAATCCTTGATCCCTTACCGCCGCTGCACACACATACATTCATGCAATCACTGCACACAAGCGCACACACACACACACACACATACACACACACACACGTACACGTCCACAGCCCCGCTCTCACACACACTTTTACAGGCTGGTGTCATGAGGCGCCTGTGCAGATGGGCGGGTTTCTCTACGTGCTGGCTGAGATGAGAGCACCGCACGACCAAAGGACAAAGTCTCTTAGCGTCCTTTGAACGAGTAGAAAGCCACAGACACACATCACGTACTCTCACACATCCACATGCATCAAACACAGTCACAGTCCTGCTAGATTTCAAATCCCTTTTCATTCCTCTTCATGACAAAACAATACAGCAATGTAAAGTAAACTCCCCTGGTTAGTCATTATCCAGCCTGGTAATCTGCCATTATTGTACACACCAACCACAGCTCCCTACAGGCTGCTCCCCCCCTCCACACTAGCACTCCAGTATGCATGACTTCACTGTGGGTCATAAGATTTACTACAGGAGAGTGGTGGCCCTACATGTAATGGATACCTTTCCTTTTGCAGTGTTTGTGTTTGAAAGATGTGATTCTATACACAGTATATGCAAGACACAAGGGGAAGAGAATGGGGAGGAAAATATGTGATTGATGCGTTAAAAGAGGAGGTCAGATTATATATTAATCAGAACTTCTTGACAATCTTTCTCAGGCTGCAAGAAGGGGCAGAAACTTTAAGTCGACTTTGCTCTTTTCTTTCTTTTTGTCTGTAAGCAAACACATCACTGTGACAGCAGTCCCACTGCTCTAATAAAACCATGTGTGCATGTCAGTGTTGCAGAGGGTGTATATTATTTGCTCTAATCCTGTCACATTGCATGCCAAGAAATGAAAAGTATCAAAAAGGAAAAGGGACATAAAGACTAAGTGATGGAATGTACAAAAAGGAACACAAGCACAGAGGAGGGAAAGAAAGGTGTAAAGATGGAGTGGGATACTGAGAGGTAGTAAATCATGTTCAAGTGACTCCCTCACAGTGTGCTGAGGCATGTTAGGTATGAATCTTGAGGAGCAATTACTGTATGTGTCTCCCATGCACTATCACTCATTTGTACTGCTTACTGTTGTTTTTAAATACATGTCAGGATTAGGATTTGAACACATGCACGTTTAAAGTCAGATAACTCTTCTACACTGCTTCTGTGCTGATTACGGAACCTATAACTATTTCCCAGTACGTGCATTACACTGATGCCTTGGAAGACGTTTGCTCTGTGAGGGAGGAATATGTGTGTAACTTATTTGTTATGTGAGCTGTCATTTCTGCTCATGATGTTCCCCTGCTAGCAGCACACTGCCACTCTTTTTTTACTTTTTATAATGTGGCTCTGATGTTTTTCTTTTGTGTGTTTCGGAAGGTATATGCAGCCTGCATCTGCATTTGTAAGATAATGGTTTATGAAAGGATTACCCAAAATTCAAAACTCTCTTTTTCTCTCTGTCTCTCTCTCACTGTCAGTCTGTCATGATATATCGAAAACATAAACAGTCCCAATGTCATTGGAGACCTCACAAACCCCTTCAAAATTAAACCCATCATTCACCAAGACACTTGAAAACACCCATGTGTCTGCACACATAAGTCACTATAGACTACTTCCATGAAGTCACTTTTTTTACAACCTACATCCATGTCAGTCATGAACATGTATGAAATTGAGTCTGAAAGTACTGTAATGTGGCCTATTTTAGCTTAAAATATCACCTTCACTGGGATATGAATTTCAGCACAGGGCCTATAGCTGCACACTGACAAGTAAATCACCTCAAAATCATTTTGTGAGAGGAGACTTGATTCCCAGAGGTGCTGTAATCTAGGTGAGACGAAGTCCATCTTTTAAATTGCTTTCCTACTGGTTTTTCTGATAACAGTATGAATGGAATAAGGAAAATAACTTTAAACGGGATATAACACCAAAGTTACAGCAGCCTCACCGGGGACTGAAATACAGTGAACCAATACTGCAAAGTAAGTTAATAGTATACCCAGAAGGAATTCTATGACATTAGATTTTATTGTTTTATGGTTGAACCAAATGCAACAAGGTGTTAAAACTCCAGCGATAAAAATATTCAGCTGCAGCACACATTCGTAACCGAGCAAAACGCAGCTAAATGCGTGCCAGCTCTTCATCTCCTGTTGCACGTCGGGAACTCCGAGGGGGGTGGCATGACCAACTGGTGCAAGCTGCCCCGTATCACCCAGCCGGCACGCGCGCACACGCACATGCAAAAAAACAATGCACACATACACAAAGACAGATACGCACACAGATGGCACCACGTTATAAGAGGCGCTCAGGGTGCGTGAACGACTTACCAGATGTGTCGGGAAATTTTCGGTCGATGATATATATGGGCATCACATCCACTGATCAAACATCCATCAAATCCACAAAGGGAGCGCGAACTGCTGATCGATCTGTTACAGACGATCTATTTGCTTCACCCTGGATTTCCACAAGGCACAAAACGATCCCGCCTCTCTTCGTCTCCTTCTTCTTGCTTTGGCTTTCTATTCTAGGAGTGCACATTCACTCACACACACACACGCACGCACACATACACATACACACACACGCACACTTACGCACAGACCCTTCACTACAACTACCTACTGTACTGTACCACATACCCTGTAAGGATCGCTGAATTCAAATGATCCATCAGACTCTTGCGCGGCGCAATTGGTCAAGTGTGTGATCCACAGAGGGGGGAGAGCCCATATTTATACAGCCTATGACATATACTGTAGTGAGGCGGTGAAGTAGCCTTCTGAAGTTCCCCGTTCACCGAGCCGTTGCCTCCTTTGTCAGGGCGGCGTTTAGAAGTGACCCTGTCAGCGGCACTTGCTGCCAGTGGCGCCTAAATAGCTCAAGGGCGCAGATTCGGGTGAACAGTGTGATAAAATGATGTGTTAATCTCAAATACTTTGTGGTTAGGTATGAAAATCTATAAAGCAAAATTCACGTTATGCTAACTTAAAGTGCACTGCGGTGTGTTCAACAGCTATTAAATTATATATACTAGGGTAAGGGTATTTATGGTCAACACAATGTCTTAATTTGTACTAGTGAGATCCCATAGAGGTCCCCGCAGCCCACTTGAGAAACCATTCTTAAATCATTTAAAACAGAACAACATAAACCCCTTAACTGACTTACTTGTCTGTGTCTGTTTAAATGAAGTTGCTCTATTCACTATAAGAAATATTGTGATGCAAGTGTTCTGTCATTTCCTTATACAGGAAATCTCTGGGTGTTTAAATTGCCAAATACATGAAATAAAAAAACTAGCTAGAGTACAACTCGATGTATTAAATGTAAATGTCCATGTTACTGTAACTATGGTTGGGAAGGTTAAAAATATCATTTCTTTATTCAGGCTACACTTTGAAAATGTGCTAAAATATGGTCAGCGTGGGAGTCAGTAACATGCATACTGTACTTTGCAGTTCAAAAGACAAATACTGTAGGTGTCAAGGTTGGAGCTATAGGCTAAATCTGGCAGACAGAGTTATCAAATAACTCTTTTTCAGGAACATTTCAATACGTATCTTTCAGTGTGTTGGCAAAGTATTCATCACACTGGAATATAGTCATTGAAATGCTGTTCAAAAAGTGGTTATAACCTAAACATCAAGTAAAGCATTGGCACCACATTACTTTGGCTTTTATGGACCTGAAATTCACAATCCTTATGGATTCCTTTAATGCTGCACAGGCTGTCCTCACACAGCAATACATATCAACCAATGAGGCACCACATAAATGGAAGCATCATCTAAATCATCCTCAACTTAATTCTTGTCATTTACAACAGACTTTGAACCGAGACAGTTTCCTTTTTGCACTTTTACACAGATAAATTGGGGCCATCACCAGTACCATATAATGTCAGCCTATTTGCATTAGAAGTCTGCTTGCTCTGTGATGTGTAACTCTAAAATAGCACTAGTGGTTTGTTAGACTATGTACATTTGAACAGTACACATAAAAAAAACCTTTAACTTTGATGCATTCACTCTGTTTTGTCACTGTTTAGTCACACATGCCCTTTTGCTCCTGCTGTCTTTACCATCAGACACCAAAGTTCACAGAAGGGTCACTACTGTCAGAGCAATTAACTCTGCAAACACATGAAGATGTTTAGTCTGAAAGTGAAAGTTAGCATCAAACTGCAGTAACAGTTAGTGGAACTACAGAGGAAGCAAGGGAGTTTGGGAGCAACGGATGAGACTACTTGTTGCCATCATTATCAGTGTCTGTTTGATCATAATCATGCACCCTCTGTCAAGCTGTGGTTGCTGATGTGTATTTATATATTTAGATGCAGAGCATTTCACCATGTAGTTATGTTGTAACTGAGGTGGAGTACTTATCTGGTAAATGATTGGAAGACACTTTTTTTCCTTTTTTTTCTCTAAAAATAGCTTTTAGGTCACTAAAACCATTTCATCTGGCCCTTAGACTTCATCTCTGCATGTGCTCTTATCACAGCTCCATTGACAATTATGTACTCTAAATTTAAAAGATAAATGCCTATTCAAGCCTAGTTTAGTGTCACCTCCTCATACCATCAATGTTTCAATGCTTCTGATAATGAAATGCATAATTCTTCTCCAAGGAATTTCGATCTGTGTGTACATCTTTTGAATATCTGTGGAGCTGAACTGACAGCAGTTTTCACAGTAGCTGTCTGTCAGTGCATCTGAAAGATGTTCACATTTGCCTACAGTGAAACCTCTGTGATCATTTTTTCCATCATTTTGTTGCTGTGCTCTTCAAATAAAACCCTTCGCCCCTTCTCTGTTAGCCATTTGAGCTCTGTTCACTGTCAGTAAACCCAGCATGTTATGGACTCCTGGAGAGAATTGGATTTTAAATGTGTTGTACCTGTGGTGACAAAGGTATTAAACCATCTTTTTTTTTTCTTTTTGGCAAAAATAAGCACTCTGTGTATCAACATAAACCCAGATATAAATACACAAATACACTTGACCTGACACTGGTCCTCAGGGCTTGTAATATTTCTCAATGAATTTAACCAGTGCCAAACACTATTATACAGATGCACAGACACTTTAAGTAGCAACATACGCATTGTGTCAGTGTGAAGTTAACACAAACCATTCTTCTCTGGCTTGAAAGATGTGGTGTTAATTGTACGGTTGTGGAATTTATTTATTTTCCTTACTCCTACATTAGACATGATTCACATCCTTGTGGTTTTTGGTACTAATTAGCATTGAATGTTACCGCCGCTTTCCAAGATTTGCACAATTGTGTTCCAGAAAACTGGTATTACAAAGAAAAAACCATGACTAAAAGCAGTTTCATATTTCGTTAACTTACAGAGTAACTGTGAATCACACAAAGTTACTGCAGAACAGCAGATTTGTCACAATTACAAGAAACCATTTTTTATCAGACCACAAACTCAACTAGTGTATAATAGATGTGTGTCTTCAGAAGAATCGAGATATGAAGGCTTTTTGGTTGGATCAAGGTCACTCAGATGGATTGTTCTATCAGCACCTCCCTTCAAGACCTGTCAGGAGACTAAGTCTCCTATCAGCAACAGCAGGGCTGTCCAGTTCTGCTTAAAGTCGACAGTCAGTGCACATAAACACACACACACACACACAATCCAGCACCAAAGTACAGAACACACTCACACAGACAAGGGCTCACATATACTACACACACGTTAATAACATCACTGCTGTCATTCAGGGAGAGGGGCTTTCAGACTCAGGTTTGTGCTGGTCATAAAGTAGCAAGAAGAGGAAAAGAGCCGACAGAAAGAGAGATATGAGATGAAAAGTGGTTAAAAGTGCCAACTTACCTAATACTTCCAGACTGACACAGACCGTTTGGGTTTTTTTTTTTTTTACTGCTGTTATCAATGAGAAATTGGATGGAAGGAAATAATGTTTTGAGTATGTCCTAAAAAAATTCCAATATAATAGCAAAGGTTCTTTGTTGTACTACAGCACACCATGCCACTGGTATTACTGCTCTTTGCAGTCTCCTCAGTGATTTATTTGACATGGTATGAAATACAGTGTGTGATAAAATATTAGGTAAGGGCACACATGGGAAGCGGTCGCAATATTGAAGCAAGTGATGATCAAAAGTTCTCTTTTCTCACACACACACACACACACACACACACACACGCGCACAATCTTGTTTTTGTCACATGGGAGGACATTGCATTTACTTATATTTATTCCTTGGATGCTTATCTTAACTAGAACTACTATTTGTCTAATCCTAACCCTAACCTGAACCAAGAAACCCAAAACTTATACTTTGTGGGGACCAGATTGTTGTCAGCAAATGGGAGGTGTGTACCTGTAGTGTGACTGAGTTAAGTTTAGTCCCCAGAAGGTAATTAATACAAGTCCATGCACACTCACACAAAAACAGTAATTAAATTGTGCAGAGATTGTGTTTGTGATAAAATTCTTAGTATTATCTCCAATTTCATGTGAAATATATCTTTTCTTTCTCCTTTCCTGTGTATATGTGCATTACGTCTCCTCCATCTGGTGTTTTCACCTGTATCATTATCAGTTCAGTCTCTATCATGAGCAAAGTCACAATTCAAGACACATTTCCTTTCATCAGTTACTAGCCTCTTCACTTGCCCGCACTTGCCATTGTGAGTTGGTATCTATAGGAATCTGAAGATGTGGAAAGGAATGACAGGTACCCTAGAGTCTCACATGTGGATCAGATGAAGTCATAATACAAAGATTCTCCTTTGAGATGTAGTCATGATGGAAAATTTCCAACACACTTAACACATAAATGCCCTCATCATGCTCATTGTAGTGTGTACATTTTCCTCTCTATGTCTCTTTGTTATGCCAGACAGTCCTCTACACCATCTACACCCTTTTGTCTTGCACGCCAGTACATGCTGAATTCATTCAGATTCCCAAGACAAAATACATTTTTTCATGCAGTATAAAGTTTTCATGTCTTGTGTATCCAAACAGCAAACGCAGCCATATTTTGCAGTTGTGCATAAAATGTTTTATATTTTATAAGAGGTTTATTTATTCATTTGTATTGATGGATGTATTATATTAACAATGAATCACATGACTATGTAATGTGAAAGGGGTTGCTCATAGTAGAGGAACCCACAAAGAATGATCACCCACTCAGCTCTACAGAGCAATTTAGCATCTTTCAAGGCCTGACACTTTAGTGTTCATGGTTCACTTTCATCATTCTCATTAGCATGATTTCCAAGACACAGCAGGATTATGTTTTCAGTGAAAAAGCTCTCATAAACCCAATGCCTACCTATAATAGCACCAAACATCAGACAGACATAGCTAGCCACTAGCTTGTGAAAATAGTGGAGCATTTAGCAGCTAAAGAGCTAAACATTTTTCACAGGAGTTGGTGGAGAGTTAATATTGGAGTTACATTAATAACATGCATTAATATATCATTACATTCATCAAATGAATGATAATGTTGCTCCATGTTGGTTGGATTTGTAAATAGGCAAGTTCTTGCCAATAAGCTCAACATAACATCTTTATAAGCTGACAATATGCCTATATCATGTTTTCACCTTGTTCCCTCTCTGTAACCCTTGGATCCAACCACAGTATATAGAAGAATGGTCTGTAAGCAACATTAAAACAGAACCAATTTTAACCAGGACTATCAATTTTTTCGACAAACAAAAACTTATTCCATTAGAATTACGTGTCTCATGGACCTTCTAACTCACTTAGAAATGTGCTTGTTCGCATTCAGTATATAAGTGTAGTTGTCAGTCGAGTTCCATGTACTGTAGTCTGACAACCTGCTACTGCTGCAAATAACTTTGTTGCTAATAGGTGGTGCAGGTATGAACAAAATTTCAGATCCAGAACTGTTGCTCTGATTTTGGATGATACTAGTTAGGCAGGTGTCTCACACCACTGACAGTAGATGTAGGCTCAATCTCTCTCATACAGACACATATACATGCATACACAAATCTACAAACATCCACATGCACACAAATACCCCTGTCCGTCCAAAGACTCTCACATGTTGACAGCTAAAGGTTGAGTAGGTCAAGCTGATTGCTGTTACAGTACCTTTGATCTCAGACTCAGTGAGATAATTTGTCTTGGACTGAGTTATATTGGTTTTCGGAGACCAGTACAGTGCATTTTGTTCTTTGTGCATTGCCACGGGTTCCACGCTGTACCAAGCACTAGACTGCTAAAATGTAGCCCTGCCATCGTTGAGCGGACACCTGAAACCTTCTGAACAGCTCTCCTGCTTGTAATTGTTTTCCATAGGACAATTTAAACAACTAAATATGCATAATTTCACCAATTAGTTTTTATTTGTCAGTGTGTACAGCTTTTTTGTGTCCTGTTTTGCTCATGCATGTGTAAGCTTTTCTGAATTGGCCTGAACGAGACCCAGAAGAATGCTCTCAGATAGCTCTCATCTGTCATGGCCACTTAGCATGCCTTTTCCTGAGTGTGCTCTCTTACCCTCTGGCAGTGCCAGACTCTCAAAGACTGATAAAACACTCAACTGTGTCCCACTACTGTACAATTTGTCTTAGTGCACAAATGACCTGACAGAGGTTAATGTACGTGTGAGTGAGTTTGCCTGCATCTCAATGTCTGTGGCAATGCACTACAAGCAGCAAAGGAGAGAGGACTAGACTATCCTAATTATGGACATAAGGACTTAATCGACTCAATTAATGCTCAATTAATACAAATTAATGTTTTGTAGATCTGCTTTAAGCCATTAATTAAAAAAAACTGCCTGACTGGATCACATGACCTTTCAAAAAGGGCTGCAGAGCATCTTGAATTAAAAAAAAAAAACAAAAAAAAAACTATATGAGCATTTATTCATGAATTACCAACATTTAAGACAGTATTATTACCAAGTAGAAAATAAAAAACACCAGCCATTCATTATTAATGGTTTATAACTGATCTCTAAAGCATTAGTCAATTATAAATTAACAATTTAAAAAGGCAGTAGTTTCTATTTCAAAACCCTGTGGTTAAGGGTGATTTATCAGGAAGTGATGCCAAAGTGGTTTGCATGACATACAGACATTGCAAAAGAGCTGATGAGACATCCTGACTCTAATAATTTTATATGTATTTAGTAATGTTTTAAATAGGTGACAGGACAGCTGTTTTTTACCCTCCCTTACAAGGAAAAGACAACGAAAGCAATTTGACATGCAATAACATTATGATTTAGATATGACAGTGTGAGTAAATATAGGCTACACTGTAATGTTTGTCATTTGTCAAGAGTAGTTGAGACCAATATTTGAAAAGTATACCTGAGTGTAAGTTAGCCTCCTGTTTTCAGAACAGGTTAATTACTGCAATAAGAGAAGGTTTTCCCTAAGACCTGACTACACATATGCAGTCTTTTAGGGTAACAATGACTTAATTTCCACAGAGATTCTATTCTTTTGCAGCTTTTATATTTGTACTGTCATCACAACATGTTTCAGCAGGAAATCAGGGCATGGCGTAATATGGGCGCATAATGCAGGTTCAACAGTGGGATTCACTCTAATCCTTTACGCTGGCGATGGAGATGACTGAAAGCAGGCACTGATGTAAATGTAAGACATGTCTAGACTAACAGTTTTTTGTCCACAGAGAATCACCAGGATTCCTCAAGTTAATGTGGTGATATTTTGGTTTGGGTTGTGTGACAAACATCCTCAAGAACAACAGCACAGGCTCATGTGGTCACCTTTGTGTGGTGTTCTGTTTTCTGTGAGCGGACATCTTACCATTTCAAGCAATATTTGTCTTAACACACTAACATGATCTGTCAACCACCACTGACATTCCTACATTTCTATTTAAGTTTACACCCCCCATTTCCTCCTCCTCCTCTCTTGTCTTCCCCTCTGTCCTAAATTCTCTGACAAGAAACATTTTACTCAACGTGACTTTGTCCAGTCAGCACAGACTTGGACAAATTGTTCATCTTCCATTTTCTCCTCCACCCTCTATACAAAAGAATACTATTGGTATATTTGTGTTTCCCTGTCTCTCAAAGTTTCAACATCAAGTGAGCATATGATAGCACAGAAATGTATGCAGCAAATAAAGTCAAGGCAGCATGAAGGTGAAAAACACAGCAGGCTGTTCAGAGATACTGGTTAACTCTAATCATTGAGTCCTGTCTACCACTCCAATCTATTTTAAAAGGTTCTGGTTGATCTGGAGGCCACTTTGGTGCTTTATGTAAAGCCACTGCCCTCTAATGTTCTGTAATGAAAGCACAGCGACATCCTCACTCAGTTGTAACCCCCTGTGGTGAAACACACTTGTTATTTTTAGCCATGTTCAAAAGATTTTTAACACCAGCCAAATTTTTCAAACTGCTCATCTCTGTCTGAGATGCGCACTGGATTGGAAAGACCAAGATTGAAAACATACTTCCCAAGATAAAATCTGCTGTCAGTTGACTTGTTGGGGAGTTGCTACACTTCCACTGTGTTTTGAAGAGTGCTCTAGTTTGATAGCATGTCTGCTTGAAAGGTTTTTAAGAGTTTGCCTAGCCATGCTTGTCAGCAGTGTGTGGATGACAGCCAAGCTAGTGCACAAATATCAGTCAAGGAAATCTTTCGACCAGACATCAGTCGCATATTTGTTTTGGATAATTCAGACATTTAGCTCTTAATTTAAAATGCTTGATGCACAAATTAATGAACGATCATATTTCATAATTTCCTTCTAACCACTTTGCCTTTCTGCTTCATTTCAAGCTGATGTCTTTTTTCTGAAAACCCCAATTTGGTGATTGAGTTCAAAAGAGCCAGTTTATTCTGAAAGTGGTGCCAGATATATTGCAGTTTACTGAATTCCTGTGACAGCGAGCCATGCCATGTCAGACAGAGAGTGTTGCCACTCTCTGTCTACCTCTCTTTGGTTATTGCATCAGAGGAATGAATGAGAGTGGAACAGTGAGATGGAGCCCAGAGGGGAAAAAAAGGTACTAATGGGGGCCTTAATGAAAATCTCCAGTCTGCTCATTAATGTAGAAATATACACACATCATGCACATGAGCATGGAAGGGAAACTAGACACTAATATGCAAACGCACACAAGCACACACAAACACACAGAAAAACAGATGGGTTTGTCACATCACCTCCTTTTTATACTCTCCTTTCATCACTTCTCTCTTCTGTCACTTAATGCTGTCTTTAATTCTAATAAGAAACAAAACAAATGATAGTTTGTCATCATCAGTTTCTCTGCATAAACACTCAGGCAAGCTACATAGGCACATTTTACCTTAATGTCCTCTCTGTAACCATCCAGGTAAATTATTCTTGGCTGGTTGTTTTCTTGCCAGGTTTCATGTCTTCTGCAAGTAATTGATTCCATTAAGTCAGGCATGCTGGAGGAATTCATTATGCTGATTAGAGTGGTGCAGGTTGTTGGGATAGAGGTTTGGAGACCATAGTGGGAGATAGTAAGAAAAAAACAGAGAGCTAATTTGCCACATTTCTTCACAGTCAGATTCCGTTTTGATTGCTCTCCCCATAGAACCGTAGCAGTGACCCACCTGAAGCCTCACCAGATCCTCTGTCATCAGGTCTTGCAGAGCCGCATCAGTGTCCCCCACATGACTATAGCATGGCTACAAGAGTCATGAAAATAGATATGAGTCTTTGGAGACATTATATTGTTGTCTAGTTGTGGTTATGTTCAGTTTATACTGACTTAAGGCAATATATGTTGGACACCTGCTTCCTCCTGAGTGATCCATTACCTGGGGGTATATTTTACTGGCCACAGCTGGTCTCTGGCATAGGCCAGCATTTCCTCAGTGCAATAGGTCCATCTGGTGGACAAATCAGAAAGTTTGTGTGAATGGGTGACACTTGAAGGCAGTGATTCCCAACCTTTTTGACTTATGACCCCTTAAAACAAAACAATGCCTTCATATGACCCCCATAGTCACTTGTCACTGCAGATAGTCACTGACAAATTCAAACGAATAGTGATTTTTTTTTCTTCAGTTTTTTTGATTAAAACTAAAAACACCTCGATTCGGCCAATAACTTTGAAATATTAGAAATCTCAAAGAATTAACATAATTTTGTGAAGATTTTTTTTTCTGATTTCATATCCAGGTAAAAAAAAAAAAAAAAAAAAAAAAAAAAAAAAAAAACAACTTGCAATCTTTCAGTTGAAACTTGCAACACCTTTTGGTGCACCCAACATATAGATTGCAAACCAAGATACACAAAATCTCAGATTTTCAGGATTTTCAGGATTTGCAATTTCATAATAGTCTCTGAATAATGATAACATTTAAATCAGGCACTATATGTCACAGAAGCATCATTATTTCCTTTTTGCATACATGCAGTATTTCATATTTTTGTGCCTCTTTAAGTAAAGTAGTACACATAATGAGTTGTTTGTTACTAAAAATGCATAATTATTCATTCAACAAATAACAACTTGCTTTAAGTTTTAGCTGAAATGTACCTTTAGGTCATGAATAAAACCTGGCAGAGAAAGCGTAACTCTAAAAAGTATTTTTATCCTCATATTCATCTCATATTTTCATTGATATTTACAGCCATAGCAATATCATTAGCAACAACATATGTTTATATGTATATGTAACAAACAAACAAATGTTGACAAACAAAAAGAAAAACAACATACAGTAAAGGTGACGGGATACCACCAGTTAATAGTTAAAGTCTTCCCCCCCTTAAATGGTATTTTGATGGTACTGCCTAACACTTTGCTCGATCATCTCCCATATGTTTTCAACTAGGTTGAGACTCAATATCTTCTGCTTTTTGATTAGTTAAAAAAAGACAAAAGCCTCTTTTCCAAAAGTAAAACCATTTTGTTGGGAAAAGCTTCAGTGGCTGACCATGTTGACCCTGTCCTTCTTTTCACCAGGTTCCTTTCTAACAGCTGCATCATGTCAGTTTATTCCAGCTCTTCTACCAATGCAAATCAGCCTAACTCAGCTCTGAACTAAATTGCTTTTAAAAACTTTGAAAAGCTCAAAGGGATGTTTTCTTTGCTAAAGTGTTAGCTGTTATAGCTTTGTCTCAGCTGAATTTGAATAAATCTTTTCAAGTGTATGTCATAGTTAGGCAGTGAATGTTTTTTTCCATGGGTACTGTTACTGTTGGATATCCCCCCACTCATTTCACCTAAAAATCATTGTGGTTGATGTGTGATGCAGTTAAGGATATCACCCTCTCACAAGCCTCTAAGAATAAACACCATTAGAAACTTTAGCAACCCTTTTGGAAAAGTGTAAAATAAATATTCAAAATCAGTCAATTAGCTGTGAGCAAACTGGGTGTTGGTATGCATGTGTTGCATATGTGTGCGTGTGAGAGTGAGAAAGAGGGAGAAAAGGTGTTTGTGTATGGCCATAAACTCCAGCCAGTGTTTCCCTGGAAACAGATGCTGTGAATTATATGTGGTCTGACATGACTTCCTGACGGTCATTCTGGCTTGGCTTGGAATGGCACACACACACCACGCAATCAAATTCTTTCTCTGTATTTCTTACTCAATATCATTTTGTTAACTTTTTCTATGCCGCTGGTTTGTATTCTTATATCATAAATTCATCAATAAGTAATGGAAAGATGCTCAAAGATACGGCCTTCAAACACATTACCTCATGTATTATAGATGACAACTCTGGATGCACACACAGATATGTTTGCACTCACATGCACACATGCAGACACAGACGCTCAAATACTTTCACATTTTCAGTTACTAAGCCTACAGGTACACACACACTTGTTTAGACATACTGTAAACAACTGTGCAAACAAGTGTTCAAGCCCAAATGTGCTATATGAGTTCTGCCAGTGGCCAAATGAAAACTTGAATCTTTTCTTCTGAATTCAATTTTGTATTTATGTTTAAATTAACAATATCTTTGAATGTTTATATATATTGAAATGAATGGCTATGAATTGAAAGTTAATTTTATTATAACTTTAGAAAATTACATTTTTACAGACATTTTTCATTATAATTGATCTTAAATTAAAGTATTCAAAATGCTGCTTAGTTAAGTCAGTCAAATGCAAATCTGAATTAACACCACCACCACCACCACCACCAATAATAATAATAATAATAATAATAATAATAATAATAATAATAATAATAATCGTCATCATCACCATCATCATCATTTTGTAAAAATCTGATCAACATCTGGTTTCAGGGACTCACTGAAATCCCTTGGTATCAGTCAAATTCAAAACACATAGTTCAGATTCATTTGGTTACTGGCACAGCTATTGTATGAAGAAAGAGTTGCGCATTTTTCCTGTTACATAATCACAGAGAGATCAATCTTCAACTCCCAAATGTCTGCTTGTTTAGTGTTTGGTAAGTTCACGAGTGTAGAGTATTTTTTTCTGTTCAAGTTTATATCAAATTCACTTTTACTTGAGAGGTGACTTAGAATTATTTCATATAGTGTTGTGCAAGTGTCTTTAAGAAACAAAGAGAATGATCTCTTTCTGAAAGAAAATTATATAACCAGTTCCCATTAATATTCTAAGACTCTTCTTTCTTTAACAGTCAATATAAAACATAACACTCTTTTGAAAGACACAGTTTATAACGTCCCTGATAGCTGAACACTGTGTTAAGAGATTATGAATCAAGTTTTGGCCACTCAAGGGCAGAAAAACACCAAAATACACTGTATGAAAAAGTGAATCCTGGAAAATGTGGGGCTGGTATACTAAGGCATATGCTGAAAAGGAGGATCTATGTTGTGTGAAAGGCAAACTTCCCAGAAAAGTATCATACATCTGTTTTGCAGACAACCACAGAGATTATCAGGAAATTCACACCTAATCTGCTAGAGCTTTGGTTGATGACTGGTCTAGTGCTGCAGCCTTTCATATGTTGACAGCTGGCTAGTTGTCTTGGATGGCAGGGGGTGCTTGCCACACCATGAACATTATATCCCTGGCTTATAGACAAAAGTTGTTACAGCTAATGAATTAGCAAGCAGTCAGCTGCTTTCACATCAAGCAGACACAGAGGAACATGATAAATACAATGAATATATGTCCAATATTTACTCTCCATGTACCTCATTTTTTTGGTGTCCACCAACTCATAACAAAAAATGCTTTGGTCTAGCAAGATTTGGCAAGATACTCAACTCTGCTTCAGCAATGTTTCATGCTGAGCAGATAGTGTGCAGTGGGTTTATCAGGACTTTTGATGAGAGCAGAAAGGTGATGAGACTTTAAGTAAATGTTAAACCAAAACACTGAGCAAAAATAGCTCTGTGGGCAGAAATGGGTGTATGTTTTCTGTGAGCTCTGCACAACACACATGACACACAGTTATTTAATACAAAATCATTACAAATAATATTGAATAATTCAGGCTAGACCTGTTGTCTGTGCACATGTGTTCACTTGTACTTCACTTTAATCGGTCAGCACTTGTGCTCACTTGTACTTCACTTTAATCGGTCAGCACTTGTGTTCTTTTTCTACCACATCAAATAGATTTTGGTTTTCAAAGTCAATCTAATTCTCAAAACAGCACTTAAATAACCCCAATATGCATTGCCTATACTTAGCATGCTGCAGTCCTAGGAGCACTTCAGCAGTTAAGATTGAGTCATTATGAATTCATGGCACTAACCATTCATTCTCCTTTTACTCATTCAGTTTTATTTCTCTCCTTTATGCAAATATAATCTTCCATTTTGTTTCTGTCTTTGTACCTCCGTGTCATGTGCTGCTTTATTAATATTTGATGTGACTTAGGATAATTACACACTTAAACCATGTGTGTGCGTGCAGGTGTGGGTGGATTTGTGTTTGGGAGGAGAGACAGGGTGAGGGGGTTGGGGGGTGGCACTTCATCAGTTCAATTTAAAGTTACAAACTGTGCTCTGCTGCATTTAGGATGCGCCACCAGAGGCCAGTAAGCAACAGAGTAATGGTGGTGTGATCTGAGAAAAAAATATATGCCCATATGTGTTACACAGTACATTATTAATGAACTTGGGGGGGATTTATACAACATATTACAGACATCTATCTTTGATTAGCTGCTTCCATTTCATGGTCCAGATGAAATGCAGTATAGAGACACAATGAGGTTTTATTTCATAGCATTCCCATGGTTTCATTTTCATTTCCAAAGCAATATTATGAATGAATGATTTATTAGATGTTGCAAGATGGTTGCAATTCTCAAATAGAACGCTTGCTTCATTAGTTTTACTGTAATTTCGTTTGACTTCATGAGCCTTCATCAAATGTTTACTGAAGTAATGAAAGTAGACACTGTAATGAAAATGTCAGGTTTTAGAAGACACCTTTTCAGTGTCAACACAAGAACAATATCGCTCATAACAGGCCTCATTTCCCAGATTTAATGTGGCATAACACTCTACAAAGGACTCCACAATCTAAAAGGAATGGGGAATTCTGCTGATGTTTACCAAACAAGTCCGCACAGGGTAAACTCTGTTTATCATTGGAGCATCATGCAGCAGTGGCAGCAGGCAGGAACATCTGGATGTGTGTCAGTCTTCAGATGGAGAAATATATTTCTTCTGATCTAATTTTATTTGTATTTCACTGCTAGAGCACATTGTGTTGCAGCATTTCTGTTTTTGATTCTACTGTTGATATGACTCCCTAAATTTTTACCATTTAAATGGGACAGGTCTAATGACAATCTAGACTTTTTTTTATTTTGGATTAAGCATACAACAATGGAGAACTCTTACATTTGTAACCAAATAAAGTGTATGTTTTGTGTGATAGTCTCACTGTGCTTTTTTTTTTATATAAGAGGCAATATTAAATCTGCTCTATCGTTTATGATATGGGAAACATTAGGAAATGTTCTTCTTTCCATCTTATTCAGATTTAGTTTAGCTCATTATACAACTATAATGCATGTATGTATTATGGATGATCATGTGGGATGTGTTTTGACAGAACGACTTAATGTATGACTAATATTTATTTTAAAATATTTAATTAGATGTTTTTACCGTGAACATCTAAACTGACACTTTCTGCATATATAAGAATTTTAATGAATTATTCAAAACTGCACACAGCTCATTTTTTCATTTTTATATGGTAAATATTTTTCTGTGATTTTTCCATCTCTTCATCTAGCTTGATGTAAAATGTATTTTCATTGTTTCCTCCATGAAAAGATAATGGGTCATGTTTTGACAGAAAGATAGCTTTTCATCTTCAGATAATGTTTCATTACACTTGTGCACTTGTGCTGAGGAAAAAAAATATACAGCTGCACTCTCACCTTGTTCCATCTCACATGCACACATGAACAAACTATTGCACGGTATATGCACAAATGCACATTTACACACACAAAGTAGGTCACCTTGATGTGTGACGCTGAGCTCAGCTAGTGTGACTCCTGTGTGTTTGTGTGTGTACACCCTTGTGGATTGTGTTTTGTCCTCTTATGTTCCTCACTGTGTCCCCATGGCCCCAGAGAGAGTGTAGTCATTAGACTGGCTGTAAGTCACTTAGCCCAAACTCTAATTTAATTACAAGCCCTGAAGTCAGATGCACTCACAGCCACGTATGCATCCACAGATACTATGTAATGATATCACAGAGTGAGTGAAAACATAATGGAGGTGTGTAAATAAATAAGTATGGACTGTCATCATGCAGATCCATGCATTTACATAAAGGGCACCAGTCCAGAAATCTATCACTAGTGATAAATTGAACTAAACTGAGCACTATATATTGAATATTATTTCTATCATCGGAGTGCTGTGAGGATAAATGAACACCCATGAACCATCTAAACAAACTGGGAAGTCCTTCAGCCTGAAAATCCTTGAAAACCACAGGGGAGGATGAGACAAGGCCACTTCCACACCAGGGTATAGGATTTAAACACACACGTGTGCCACACTTGCTCACACAAACTAATCTGCCTTTGACCAGCCACAGGGTCACATAGCATTTAATCGAGGTTCTTCTATAGTTGGTTGGTTCTTATCCCCCTAACCTACTTTAGTGTCTATCTCATAAAGCTATCAGACTGTTTTAATTACAAGTTAATCATTCATTAAATCATAATTTAAAACATGTGTCTCTGGTGAGAAACGAGATTAATATGTTAAGACAGTGTCCACTCAGATGAGTCAAGCAAGGATAAGATAACTTTTCTTTTAAAGCACTTTGTTGCCTTCAATGTGTCCTTTGTCCTCTTGTCTCATGAGGGCTGCTGCACCCTGACAGATGTGAAACACAGGACAAAGAGACACACAAACACGCATGTGCAGTAAATTGGCCTGACTGTTTTCAGTCTGGTCACAAGATACCACTCAAACCTTATCTAATTTATGTTATCCTTATCCTTATTATTCTCAGCTTGGCATTTAGTTTCTTGACTCTATTACGCCAGAAAGGTTTTGAAAATGGAACAATGAAAGCCAATCTGCTGAAAAAGGCTGGCACAGACATTGCCTGGTTGTGTGGATGATTATTTTGGTTTCCAGATGGAATTAACCTCAAACTGATGGGCTTGTTACACACAAACACAAATCTGCACTCAAAAAACACTCATGAGGCAGGGGGACAAAGGATACATAATAGCTTCTTTTTCTCATTTTTTATTCATTCCCCTGTGAGGGTGGGTGGCAATGGGGGTATTTGGTATGACCTGTGGTAAGCATCGAGCCAAGGCACAAATGAAAATGCAGCCTGATGCATCGGACCAGTTCCACACAGACACTGTAGTAGTTGGCTGCGTTTGGCCCAACCCCAAATGACTACCGCGAGAGGAAACGGTGATGACGACAGCGCGTAAATCAGCATCTGGAAACAAGAGGTGCCCTGGTTGCGCGGTTTGAACGGTGAACAGAAGTGCCTGCCAACACTGTACCCGGAGGCTCCACATTCAAAGGACCGGAAAGCTTTGGTTACGCGTGCGTTCCCTGCTGTATCGGAGAAGGATGTTGCGCTATGTCTTTCTCTCATCTCTATTGTTTTTTTTAGAGATGCGGCGCATGTTGTGCCATCCTCACATCTTTGCAGCGCGGTAAACTTTGCAGGCGAATGAGCCAGATTTAACCAATTAAAAGTGCCAAAAGAGATAGAGAAGACAAAGTTCATTCACTGAAAATGTCCACGACGCACTTAAGCTCCCCGGCGCCCAACCAGAGCTACCTTTCCACGACCACCTACGAGCAGACAGACCCCTCGGAGGTGGAGAGGCAAATTCGCTTGCTGCTTTTCGGCTTGTGCGTAACCATCGCTGCTGCTACCTTTGTCGGAGGGGTGTATTCGCTCCTCTCTCTCCTCCGGATGAGGAGAAAAACCTCCCTGTGTCTCATTGTGGCTTCCATGTCGGTGGACGACCTGCTCAGTGTGGTCCCTCTCTCTATGTTCATGCTCCTACAGTGGGAGAGAGATGGAGGTGGAGGGTCGAGCAGTCTGTGCACTTTATCCGGACTTCTGTACGTGTTCCAGGGTGTTTCAAGCAATATGAAGGCCTGCCTGATAGCAGCCTACACTTTTTATGTCACAAAGAGATTTGGAGTGCTCCAGTCTGTCCGCCGGCCCTTGAGAGTGATGTGGGCAATAGCCGCTGTATGGGCGGTCAGCCTGGCCGTCAGCGTGTTACCTTTGTGCGGATGGGGCAGCTTTACGCCGGCTTCTCTTGGGTGTTTCCCAGAGAGCGACAGTTTGTACATCCTACTGCTTTTCTCTTTATATTCCCTGTGTTTCTGCGGCTTGTTGTTCTTCTTTATCCCCCTTACCTACCAGCTGCTGTGCTCCAGAGAACCCCAGAGGACTTTACTGTACCCGAGCTATTTGGAGATGGCGAGGGGACTGAGTGGATCCGCTCCCCTCTGTGATCTGCAGTCCTTCTCCCGGGACAGTCTGAATAAAAGTTTCGGTGCCTACAACGAGCTAAGCCCAAGCTCATGTGGGACAGTGTCGGAGCTCAGGGAGAAAGAGAACAGCGGTCTATCCCCAATGTCTATCAGCGGACAGAGGGCTGCAGCTGTCGGGGATACACCAGTGGTGTTTGCACAAAAGCGTTTCTCCATGATACTGGCGGTTGTTCGAGTTATTTTATGGATGCCAATGATGGTAAGCAGCGTGACAAAAGCACATGCTACGTCAAAAGCAACAGCCTCATAACTTTTATAAATAGCTCGTCCATTTCGACACACCCAAACCGTTTAATCTAATAAGCTTTTCTGACAGCTGACATCTACCAATTGAGATATGTTTATACTTACTCCCATTGGAAATCTACTTGTACCATTTTAAAAAAAATGTTTTTGGTTTAAATGGCGTATTAACTCTTTCACTGACAATTTCTTTTTTCGAAAATTCCTAAAAAAGACATTACAAACCAGTAGAAGTGTCTTATCATACTGAAATAGCTTTTCACTTTCTTTCAAGAAAAACAGGATCCTTAGACTTAAACCCCTGTCCAACTGTATTTTAACCAAAAGACAGGTGCAACAAAGAGATGTGCAGTAAATACAAATTCAGAGTGACCTGAGAAAAGGCTCTGCAGCCACCTGAAAAAAAATGTTTGGGTCTTTTTAGTTTAGTGACTTTAGTTTAGTTTAGTTACAACAAATGTCCCATTAAATCAACCTTCCCTGAAGGCCTTCAGTTGGATGGCTTTACTGTTAAGACCTTAACAGTAGCATTTATTGTATTGTGAAATATTTTTGCATGATTGCCAAACAGCGTCTATTCTGCTCAAACAAACAAACAAAAAAATTGGGGTGATAAAAGCTGCTCAGTCAGCAGATAGTGATGGGCAAACAGAAATGGCATTTCATACTTGCAACATTGAAAATGAGAAAAGCTCTAGCAATGATTAATGCAGTAAATTTCCAAGCTGCTCAGGAACACAATAAATTCAACTGAACAATTCATAATGTGCTTTCATTTAGTAGGTGTGAATAATTTTATTGTTCTTTAAAGACACAAGTCTAAACAAACACGTCTTGCCTAAGAAGGTTTATTTTTTATATTTCTATCTTTGTGTCTGTATTTGCATTTATACAACATTTTTCTAGAAAGCTTTGGAGGTCAATACAAGAAAAATTGCACCTGTTGCTGGGGCACAATGCCTGGTTCATATAAATAAACAGTATTTATTAAGGAATAATTTCATTATAGAAATGTACATAATTATTTTTATATTTATTCAATTTTAGTACAACCATACACAGTACAACAGTGCAACAGTCTAATCATTTTGCATTTTGGACTGGAGGACAACACAGAAAAATAAAAAGCAAAAGCAAAAAAGCCCAGTGTCGGTGAAGGATCTATGTAATTTGTTTCCATTCATGAGTTTCCCTACCCCCACATCCTCATGCATACTGAATCACTGACACCTCAGTGAATTAATTTCCCCTTCCCTTTCATTCACAGACTTTGGTGCTGGTGCGCCACGCAGTGAATGCACGCAGCTCACCCCTTGAGACTCTGAGCTTCTTTCTCACTTTGCTTGCTCCTGCGGTCACGCCGTTGTTCGTGCTGTCTGAGCGCTGGATTCACATGCCATGTGGCTGCTTCATTAACTGCAAACGGGATCCAACACAGGAACCCTCAGGTACCAAGGCATGCTCCACATATACTAACAATGTGCAATCAAGCATGTTTTTACTTAAACAAGCCCTAAACCAATATCCAAATGTGACATACAGCTTACTTCTGTTTTTTTTTTTTAAATTGAGGGTGCAATATAATTGTTCTCAATTACTTTCTTCACAGTGATGAAAAGAAAATTTGAGTTCAACCTTTCCTTCCAACAAGGCTATGGAGTGTATAAGTTATCCCATGCCACCATGTCTCATCACGGTGCACCAATTGAGACGCCAGCCTATCACAGCCTCTTTAACTGTGACTTCCCTAACACCCGTCTCGATGCACTAGAGAGTGGTGGCCTCTCCAGCTTTGGGCCCAATTTTGATTTCAGCACCACATGTCCTGTGGACAGCTCCTCCCATGCGGACCTCCTGTTGGAAGCTGTGGCCGGTGGAGGAGAGGCTCTGGCTGATTGTCCCCCACTCCCACATGAGAACCATGGAGATGATGATGGCTTCCGTTGTGTCCCTTCCCTGCCCTCTCATCACCGGGAGCAGGATCACAATCTCACTGACACGTCATCGGTGTTCGAGGGGTCAGAAAGGAGGCTGTCGCACGAGGAGTGTCGCAAAATCGAGCTGACAGACTGGGAGTGGTGCAGGAGTAAATCAGAGAGAACACCAAGACAGGTACACCAAGATCCACAGCAGTCAGTATATTAGTCTGATGTTCAACCATTGAATGAAGTCATTTGTATCTGTCATTTTGTGGTTCATGGCTGGCATTAATAGATTTTTCCACATTCACACTCAGCCCTGTTGTTTTCTAAACTAGTCAAACAACTACTGCATTAGTATGCAACATATGGTGATGTACTGTAGAGGTGATTGTTTATAAGTGATTAGTGACTCAGGACCATAAAATAGATGGATTTTCAATCTTCCTTTCTGTGTTTACATTTTGTTCAAAAGGAAATTAAATGCTGTTTTATTGCAGTGCATCTGCAACCTGTTGTGGTAGGCCAGAGGTATGGAGATATACACAGCTAGAAGTGTGGGCATATTTGTGTTTTTTTTCTGTCTGAATGCCTGTCTGACTTTCTGACTTTGTTGGTTTGTGTCTCTGTGGGGGTTTTCCGCATCTGTGAATATGCCTCTTAATCAAGCTGACAGACTGAGAGCTGTGCATGAGGTATAGATAAAATTGCTAAAATCCTCTCTCCCTTAGCCCCTCTCCTGTCCTCTCATCTCATCTCTTTTCTCTGCATATCTTTATCTGTGCTAAGCCTCAATGGATTCTGACTAATAGGAGCAATTGATCAAGATACTATCAGCAGCCTACCTTTTTAGTAACAAATGTCACCTAGTCTTTCAAAAACAAATATTCATTCATTGCTGCTCCACAGACACTCTAAGACCAGCTCACAAGGCTGAGCTCTATTCATTGAATTAGTCTTGTGGTATCATGGGTTTTAGGCATTATTTATTGACATTTATCCACTGAATGCTAGCCCCCTTATGTGATTTGGAATAATAACTGAATGAAATGAAAATTAAAGAGAAGAGAATCCATGTTATAAATAACCCACTCACACTTCATCAAACACATCTACCATATCTACATATGAACACACATATTTTGTGTGCAGTGTTATGCCTGTCTGTCAAAACCTAAAGTTGTGTTAATAAATTTATGATTTTCTCAATCATTCAATAGTTGCTCTATCCAGCTGATGCAAAGCAAAATAGAACCACCGGTTAACAACTCAGCTCAAGACAGTTTGCTAAGAGCACATGAGCCACTATCCCCTAATCCATATTTAATCCATTTCTTTCTTTGTAGTTGACATCCTGTGCTCTTGTAATACCAGAAGCTTAATTCTCTCTGCGTTTCACTGGATCCAATTGAATTGTTAAACAAGGACAAAAAAGCAAAGGCTTAATGATTAATGTATCCTGGCGTTGGAGATACCAGACGTAGATTAGAGAACAGCGTCGATCTGTTCCAGAGAAACAGCAGTGCAGCCACAGGCATTACCTCGGAAACTGACAGCAGTGTAATCGTAAGTTTTCAGAATAATAACATTATGAGCTCATAAACTCACAGAACAAACAAGGACATTAACAGATGTTTAAAATGCATGCATACATGTGCACACATACAAACGCATGCACACACTCTGTCTCTCTTCCTCTCTGTCTCTGCTCTACTCATAAGTCTGAAATGTTTTGGGTTGAAAATCACCAGAGGGTGGAAAATCCATGGAGCATGCATCTACTGCTTGGCTTTGGCACTCACTTTGCATCATGTATAAGCTGAAGATGCTCACTGCTGGCTTGTGTGTGTGTGTGTGTGTGTGTATGTGTGTGTGTGTGTGTGTGTGTGTGTGTGTGTGTGTACTTGTGTGTGTGTGTGTCCTACTTGCCAGTTTCTTAGTAGCAAACTCTGTTTATTACTGTATGTTCTTGTAGGCCTTAGTCATTGACTGGGGTCAGCAGATACACATTTAAAGTATATGCAGACAGACACTGGATATACAAACACACACACACACATACATATATATACACACAACAAAACAGAAAAGACAAAAAATACAAACATTAAGCTAAAGACATACAGCAACCTCCCCCTCTCCCCATGGGCATAAAAACACACATAAGACACACACATACATGCTGTATAACACAACAGATGACATCTAAATAGTTTTTGATTTATAGTGTTTCTTTACTGTGTTTTGTTCCTCGTTAGCAGGCTAGATGTCATTAGCCAGCGTCTCCCCTCCTTACTGTCAGCCCTTCTGGCCTTCAGCATCCACAGGGACAGGTGGAATTAGAGCTTAAAGACATCTTTACCCTCTCTGTGACTTTATACTCTCTGTTAGCAAGCACAGAGCTGGAGGCGTGTTCACAAGTGCTCTCCCTAAGGGGAAATAGAGATCTAATGTGCATTCAGATGTAGGGAACTAAAACTCGTTTACCCTTCTGAGAATACATCTGCAAATGTAAATAGATGGTTCTCTCACAAATAAGGCTGCAAGGTGGAAAATGAAACAGCAATTGATTTTGAATAGAGGAAAAAAAATTATAAAACCAGAATCAATACTGCACGCCAGGATCTGTAGGCATCAATAATGCATACTTACAGCTAGTGCTGCTGCTCATATAAAATAGGTGGTTTATGTTGTCACTTTCATTCCTGTATTATGGGTACAAAAAGAGTTTACAACAGCTGCTTTGGTGTGCTAACATGCTCATAATGATAATGTTAGCATGCTGATGTTTAGCAGGTATAATATTTACCATATTCTCCCTCTCAGTTTAAAGTGCCCATTATTATGGTAATTCTGTAATAAAATGGACTTCACACCAGAGCTATTTCTTTCAAGGGTTTAACTCTCACATTGTGCACAAAGTCAGAGGTTCTAGTGTGTGTATAGTGTGTTAGCTTGAGGCACTATATGACCTTTCTTTCTCAAGACACTCTTATTCATCATAAATAACAAAATCCACCATGTAACACACATGAGCCTCCTTAGATACATCTTTCATTGTTGTGGACATACATCATATCACAACATCTCAAACATGGTGTATCGATATATAAGAAAACATTCATTCATATTTAAAGCTGGAGTGCGGGACTTTTGTCTGCCCCTTCTGGCAATAAGAGTAATTACAAAACCACTGTCGACACATGGTTCCATCAAAGGCCTCTCCATTGCCTACTCAATTGCTACTGTTGTAGCTGTGAAACAGTGGATAAATTGTTTTGTGTGTCCCAGAACCCGTGTGAAGTGAGTCGTTTCACAGAATTTGATCCATTCAGTCCGATAGCATTTGGAAAGTCTAGAGGAGCTGCACAATTAAATTATATTATCCTCATTCAAGTTAGCAGAGAGCTAACCGGAACCGCTAACTGCTCTGCCCATAGAATTTGTGCAGTATTCATCCGGGCCAGCGCAGGAATGTCAAACCCAACACCAGATTAAAAAACTCTGATAAACTGTGAAATACAGAAAGATTTATCTGGCAGTGATAGGCTTAATGTCTCATTTGGCAAGGGCTTGAATGTAACAGATGTTCATTTATATGTAAAAGTTCCACACTGTAGATTTAACAACTATATGAGAATGAGTGCTGTCAATAGACACATTAGACAGGGAAATCTGAGAGGTCCCCAAGACCCATGTTTCCGCCTGCCTAGTGTATGCAGTTTCCCTATACACCGATTGTCTTCCAGCCTCTAAAAGCCAGTCATATTAGACTCATACTGTGAAGTAAAAGGTCAACACAAACAGTTAAATTCTGTAGTGTGGTCACAAAAGTGCATCTGCATTACATATATCCAAAGATAATACAATCATGTATTTTAAATACATAATGTATTATCATGAGAAATCAAATTTCCATCACACCCTTCATTTAAAATGTGTTTTTCTTATTGTCACCTGACTTTGATGTTTGGGCTTCACTGTACAGAATGATGTTTGTGCAGAGTTTGACGCTAGAAAGCTGTTTTCAAATTAATCTGTCGAAGGAGGAAAGTTTTTCTGTGCTTATTGAAAATTTAAGGCACATACATATGAGCGTGATTTGTGACATTACAACTACTCTGGAGACCAACTGTGGCCCAGTGTGCAACTTATAGAAGTGTTATGTGGAAATATGAATCCTCTAGTGCACATACACTAAGAATGGGCTTTTCAGCGAGGGAGGAAGCATTTTCTATCAAGCAGTTAAACTTTTGAAATGAAAAATATTTGCATATTCATCAATTCTGGATTTTTCAATTAGGGACAGGAATAGTTGGATTTTTAATGAGGTAATTGTGTTTTTTTTCTTGAGGAAAAACAAATTAGATATATATTATCATTCCCAGCAGAGTGTTTTTATATATCTTAAAACATATCTGGAGGGGATCTTTAACATGTTATCATGCTAACATTTGATAATTAGCACTGAACAGATGAACATCCAGAGCAACACCAAAGTCAGTAAGATTCATCCTCTAGGCATCATGTACAATATATCAGTGCAAATTGCAATCCATCCAAAAATTTTCCAAAATATTTAAGTCTGGACCAAAAGGTTCTACCAGCTGACTGACATCACAAAAGAGCCATGGCGCTAGTGTGGCTAAAAAGCAATACTGTAAAAGAAATGTACAACAGAAATGTCTGCTTTCCTGAGAGCTGTAGCATTTGTAGTATTACACAAGACAGAAAACACCCAGAACACACACATACACACACACACACATCCATCAATATACTCCCCACGTTGATGGGTTCTAAGCATTATTTGATTTAGTTGACAATGTGTTTTCAGCTACAAGTCTCTCTCTCTCTCTCTTCCTCCCTCCCTCTATGTCTCTCTCCATTCACAGTGATGCAAAGACAATGACAGGAAAACAGACAGAGTCATGGAGGACAAGAGATTGACATCCTCTTTGTTTCTGTTGTGCGTCATAGTCACAATCAGATCATTACATTAAACTAATCTAAATAATTTAGAGGGCTTAATGAGACCTGCCACATTCTCCCTGCTGTCACACCGCAGGATGATCCCCATTTCCTCTGCCAGCAATATGCATTTTCTAATATGCATATTGCTTCCACTATGAAAAAAATATGAAATATGATGAGAGGGTGACTGATATAAATTATCCCTAAAAAGATGCCTAACTAATTGGAAAACACACACACTGAAATTATATTATTTAATTAATTCAAAAAAAATTCTGATAACTGATAAATTGTCGTATAGATCATTTTATAATGACAACATCTTTTGCTGTGAACCTGAAAGGACTCAGCTAGCGGCTAAACCCACTGAGTCCTAACATCTCATTTAACCAGCAAACTGCAGTTGACAGGTTTCTCACATGTAAGCCTCATTAACTCTCAGGATGGAAATGGTTGGTCAACACATTCATCTCCCTGGCCTTGACATCACAGACACAATCTAAGATCAATTAGTTTGAACAGAGGGAACAAGATGCAAAAGGATCTTGTAGTTGATGTGAAGCATCAGACTATTTGTACTTCTTGTCAATAACATGATGAACGGCCAAGATTGAATATACGATATTATAGTAATTTTGTGTAATTTTTTTTTTTGTTTTTCCTATGTAGCGGTCATCAGGTCTGTCAATCCCACTGTGCGCCTTCCAGGGTACCGTATCTCTTCAAGCGCCTACAGGAAAAACCCTCTCTCTCTCCACCTACGAAGTCAGCAGTGATGGACTCAAAATCTCCCCCAACAATGCCAAGAAGGTAACAACACAGTTTTTTTTCAGTTCAAATCTTGTTCATTTTGAGCAATTCATTAAAGGAATAGTTCAACATTTTGGGAAATGTGCTATCTTGCCAAGAGCCAGATGAAAAGAACACCACTCTTATGTCTCTTTGTGTTAACAATTAAGCTAGAGTCAGGAAGCAGTTAGTTTAGTTCAGCGTAAAGACAGGGGAAGATAGCCAGTCTGACTTACACCATACACAGTGTTGTGGTATTGTAGTTTTACAGGGAGTTACTTTCTATAACTATTCCCTGGTCATTGGTCCCCATAAAACCACAACCTGTTGTTTTTACATCTCAGCTTGTGTATGGATTAAAGAAACGCATAAAAAAAATGTTGAAATGGTATAATGTGTGAAATTAATTAGTGAGCTTCAGATTTGTTAGCGTTGGACAGAGCTAGGCTAGCTGTTTTCCTGTTTAATATAAGCTAATAGCTAAAAGTTCATGTTTCCCAAAACTATTCACTCACAGAAACTTGACTTTTGTCCCCCTTTCGAAAAGTTTCTATCACTAAATTACCTGTTGGCATTTTGGGGAAAACATAAATGGAAGATATAGTTAGAATGGTTTTGGAATAAAGAGAAAAAAATTATCCTTATGACAAATCAATGGGATTTGTCATCGGATATTAAAATTAAACATGTATAAATTATCTAGACAGAATATGATAAGACATGAATGATCCCTGTGGTGAAACTGTATTTATTGAATTAATATTTGAGTTTCACAAAAAAAAGAGATGCTGAATTATATTGTGACCCCACACTGTTTAATTGTATTATTAATCTCCTTCTGCCTTAAAGGTGGAAGTGTACCGCTCCAAGTCAGTTGGACACGAGCCCAGTGCAGATGACCCAGGATCAGGAGGCCAGACTGGAGATGTGAATGTCAGTAGCGTAGGGATGGGTATGGAAATCGGAATGGGCATCGGAGCTGGTGTGGGTGACACAAATGTCAAAATCCACCTTGAGGTCCTGGAGATCTGTGACAACGAGGAGGCCATGGACAGTGTCTCCATCATCTCCAACATCAGCCAGTCCTCCACCCACGCTCGCTCGCCATCACTGCGTTACTCGCGAAGAGAAAACCGCTTTGTCTCTTGCGACCTTGGAGAGACGGCCTCTTACTCTCTGCTCATCCCCAGCAGCGGCAACCCAGAAGCGGAGACCATTAACATCACTATACCTGACACTGTGGAGGCCCACCGGCAGAACAGCCGGCGACAGACGCAGGGAAGCACGGGATATCGTGAGGAGATACAGCTGCTCAATGAGGCTTACAGAAAGCAAGCTGGGGAAATGGAAGAGTGACAACAAAGGACAAGAAAGTGTCTCTCAGAAGTTAAGAGAGCTCTGACAGCAATGGATAGAAGACAAATTTCCTAATCATTCCAAATTTACATCTTTCTGATCAACACGAATAGAACAGACAGGTGACCCATATTGAGACTTAGCTTAAGACTGTTATAATAGTCTGTTTGCCTACTCTTGTACTTCCTCTTGCTTCATGAGAACACATGTACACATCACCTGTCTGTAGAGTACATAGAGATAGATTAGGCTGTAAAAGAAGATAGTATTAAATTGAGGTAAACAAGAGAGAGAGACGGAGCCAAAGGAAGGGGAGGGTGGGAGAGAGAAACAGTATTGCAGCAGAGCATCTGTATTCCTGCCAAGACTTTCACCATATGGCAGCCTCTCATCATAAAACAGATACAGCAAGAGAGAAAATTAAGTTAGACGTGGAAAAGGAGGGGCCACGGTTTGGTCACATGTCTGACATGAAGCTGCTCCTCAAGACTACGTCACTGATGACTCAGCTGTTAGGGGAGGGGTCACCTGACCCATGTGTCTGACTCATCCCTGTGTGTGTCATTGTGTGTTGTGTTTTGCATACTAAAGTAGCCTTGCCTATAAGGATGAGGGTACTGATTGTATGAGAGTGATGGTTTGTGGTGTCAGCCGCCAAAAGTGTTCATACTGTATGTTTCCCTTATAAGAATGTGTTTATTCTGCTAATATTTCTTTGAAATGTGGAGTGTTTTCCTTTTCACTTGCTGCTGCATGTCCATCATGTATTACACAATTAATGTTGCTACAATCAAATGAGAGCGAGAGAGAGAGAGAGAGAAAGAGAGAGACCACTATCCATGCTGGAAATCTAAAACAGGAGGAGAGCAAAACGACGAGGAGAAGGAAAGAAATGGCAAGCATTTGTAGGAGAGTGCAAGTGATTATTGAAGAAGAGGTCGGGGGGATATTTATGCATAGCAGTTTTCTGCTTCGTGCACATTCAGTGCAATTTAAATGAGTGACAGTGTGCATATTTTACTACAGTATGCAGCATATGAATGTACATTTCAGAGCCACTTTTGGGGATCATCTCTCACTCAGTTCACTGCCCATTCAATCAGTGTGCCACCTGAGCCTCCCAGTTTCAATCTAATGCGTGCATAAATTCAAGACTGGATTAAATTTTCATAGATAGTATTGTGTATTTCTGGACCATTTTTAATGGTTACATGGATTGTGAACATCTGTCAGAAGCATATAAATCTTTATTCTCTTTCACAGATATCAGTATATCCATCATTACTTATATGCACATTTACATGTACATGTGTGTATACAGGCATAGTAAAATAGGTATGATAGACTAATTTTAAATATATATTTATTTACGTTTGTTTTATGACGGTGTCTTTTAAATGTCAGTTGTTTGCGCAGTTGATCTTGAACACATCATCGGCACTTTGTGGACTTCATTTGCAGGCTTTTGAATTGTCTTTTAACAAGCCCACTTCATCAGCTGCAACATGTTCCATCCTCCTGAAGAATGTTGTCATTAAAGAAAATTGCCTCTAACAAGAATGCCATGCATTTCTATTTCGAGTGCTCTTGGGCAAAATATATATAAGAAAATAATGTACAGCCATATGAGTCATAATGAATGTAAAGTTGTATACAATGTCATGCTCATAAAATGAACATAAAGCATTTCAGCTGTTAATGGTGCCAAAGGTTTTCAGCTGAGCAGAGTGTCATCTCTGCAGCCTAACAGGGTGGAAGTAACTCAATCATCTGCTTATTCTCACTATTAAACAGGATCTGTTCAGCTTCTGGTCAAACATCCTCATAAACCACATTGATCAATAAACTGTCATTTTCCCTGTTTGTGAGAGTTAGGGATTGCACATCAGTGGTATAAGTGTTTGCATGTTTACTCATTCATGTCAACCATCTGGACTGATACAGAACACACACGTAGTGCAATAATTATCTACTTAAAAGACTGACCTACATAGTTTGCAACAATCACTGGATGTTGTGCTTCAAGGATGATTTGACTGATCCACAACAGTTGTATATTTTTTATTGTGCTCTTATCACTTACTACAATGAGATGGAATCAGCTGTAAAGACATTGGATTTTCTTGTGTTTTAGGTTGCTTACATTATATTATGAATAATTTATTATATTTTCTCTGTGTGACATTTAGAAATACAGTCTTTGTGGTGGGAGAGTAGAGGGATAGAGGCAGAAAAGCAAATAGTAGGAAAACTGGAGAGAAAATGGAGATAAAGAGAATATGGTACCAAAATCAAAATAAAGTAAAAATAATATAAAAACTGTTATTATCAAAGATTTTGTCCTCTGCTGATGTTTTATCATTTCTTTCTGGATCCAAGGACTTTCACCTCCCACACACAACCCCTGATTATGCTGAAGTATAATCAGAAGGTGCAGGTAAAGCCTGCATCAGTGGCACCGCTTGAGACCTCTAGATCAACACATGCACTTTCAATGAGTACAGCATGCATTATTAATAATGTAAACCAAAGCTTGAGAGGGAGAAAAAAACAACCTATGTTACAATATGACTCTTTTCATCTGAGGTTTTTCATCTTGGTTAAATGATTCATTATGATCAGACATTATTTGTTTACATCACAGGTAGCCCTGAGGTTATGAAAACAAGGTGTGCAGAAGAATCTGCACCACAACTGAGAGGAACGAGGGAGCGGGATTGGCACATATGAAACAGTCCTCTCTCCCCTTGAATCCTTTTGTTTTCACAACCCCTCTAGCACTGAAGTGGCTCTCTTGTATTTTTCTCCCACCTCACACATCAATTTAATTCAATGCCTTTTTTTCTTTTTACTTCCCTCTCTTCCTTTTCCACTATTTTTCTGCTTTGCTTACTCTCTGGCTCTAACTCATTTTCAATCCCTCACCCGTTTCCCTTGGAGCAGCCAGGTGAGATATTGATAGTGATCACACATTTCAAAATAATGACATAGATAAAAGAAAGTATTGGCAGCTAAGGAGAAATGCTGTGACTCATCCTCAGTGCGAGCAGAAAAAGTTTAGTTGATCATGAGAGATTTCTTTTTATTTTTCATGCTGAGCCCTGCTCAAAGACAAGACTGAATATATTTCTGTCAAAATTTTACATTTTTAAAAACAGAGCCATATGTGATGTGACAAAGCTGATGAAAACAAACTCTTCAACAAATTACTGACTGAAACAAAAATTCACATAAATTAAACAAATAGAGCTTATCTTTCTCACAAAGAAACAATAAATAATTTAATTTATCCAGACAAATACATTTTCTAATCTCCAGAAATTATTTTCTTTCATTGTATCTATATCATTGCCTGTGTGTGCAGCTGGATTTCCTTAATTACAAAATGTGGATAACGCTATGAAAATGGACACACTATGCAACTGTTCATTTCACTGATTATAAAATGAGGCGTATCATTTTCTCATCTATATCATTGCCATGATGACAACACAGCAGGAAAGTATATGAAAAGAAGTTCATTTAAAAGTGGTGATGCATAATAGGTCATGACAGGAGCACAGCTCGAGGGATGGATCTACTCTGCAAGCTATCATGAGCATCATGCACAAACCCCATGAATGACTGACTTGCACCTTTCATCCCTCTTTCTATTCTCTCCCATGTGCTTCACGGCACTAATTGCGTGTATATAGTTTCAAAAACAGAGGGAGAGAGGGGGGTAGAAGACAGCGAGAAATGCAACAAACGCATCTTTTACTCATTTAATATTCCAGCTAATTTAGAGACTGTTGAGTACAATCCAATTAGATATATTTCTGAAAATGTGAACATCCAAAAACAAACAGAGTCAATGAAGGATAAAGAAAATAAATTAGAACACACTGTAATTGCCAACCACCGCAAAATTCTCAAATAAGAACAAAGCAGAACCAATTATTGGTTGAAAATGATCTTAACTGTTAATTGCATCTCACTAACTTCAGCATTGCCTTGTTGTTTTCAGAAATGTTGATATTGTCTAATTGTTATTGTCATTAATCCAGTGTATTGTGGTTTTATGAATTTTCAGAGGGTGACAGATAACTATAATCATCAAACTGTATTTGGATAGATAAATTCGTATCACATTTTACAACAGAAGAAAAACTGTAGCGTTTTTATAAATGTGAGGAAATTGCTTTGAAACTGCTGATAGATGATATTCACCACAATGCCCATAATACAGCGGAGCCAGAAGCCCTTGAGATGATATGGTTTATAGCAGTCAGGATAGATCTTTTTCATTTGGCTGTAACCTTTAAGGCCCAGACAACAGGTCATTCACTGATGCTCCATGGAGCTGTGAGCAGGATGAGCTAGTTATATTGACAGCACTGACTGTCTCTGTGCATATGTTTGTCAAACTGGAGTTTTTGCCTGAGGACTTTTCAAAGTTCATGTTTTTTTGTTTGTTTTTATTTCTCCCATGTTTGCCACCTAAGGGTCTCGAAGGATGGGACTTTTGATTATAAGTAGTATTAGAGTTTGAAGGGTAATGTCATGGGTAGGGTCTGGGGAATGAATAGTTGGAGGTTCCTCTGTTTGATTAACTTTGTACAGAAATCCAATAGACAATAGAATACAGCAGCATAACATACATATCTGTTATGTTATGTTATGTTATGTTATGTTATGTTATGTTATTCCAGAGTCACTTTATTATTATTATTATTATTATTATTATTATTATTATTATTATTATTATTATTATCATTATGTTTTTTAAGAGTCAGCTTTGCAAAATATGCACTTATAAGCTCAATATCAAACTTTCATTAAGGAGGTATATTGTCACTGCTTCAAATCTTGACTTCTAACTCACTCCAATGACCTTTTTATTGAATTGTCTGTCAGAAAGGCTGAAGATAGATGTATGCATTTTGTGAAACAAGCAGGGCTGCAGAAAAACTCTAGTTTGTTCACCCTGAGATGAGAGAAACTGGGTTTTTACTTCTAGAGAGAGAGAGTAACTTAAACTCTGGGTCACTTACCATGGTAACTGACTCTGTGAATTTAACCTGCTCGCTGGCAAGTTTTCTTCATCAAACCCTGGGTTTCTCTCTGTCTCCTCCCGCTTACAGAGCCAGACACGCTGTGTCATTTCCTCATTCATTCGGTCCATATCAAAGCGCGTACCGAAGCGAATTCATTAGCGCAGGGTTACTGTATGTCATAATCGAAATCCTGGTTGGATATCAAGAACTATCTAAAGTTACTGCTTTTATGCATATCAGTCATTTCTTTGAACAGCATTTATTCTCACATTCAAATATTACACAGCGTGAATTCACTCTAAGCTCAGAATAAAACCTCTGCGTGTCATTTTATAACACTGTGCACACAGCCGTCAGTTTGTTAGAACTGCTCCTGCAGTGAAATGTTTGCACATAATGTGCCATCTCAGTTTAAATCTAAAAAAATCGGTATGACGCTTTAGACACACGTTATCAATGAATAATTATCTCTATACCTCATGATGTGATTGGTCGCACTGATAGAACATAATTCCTTTAATATTGGAGATTATATGTTAATATTTCTGAGTGAGCAGGATCCAGCAGCATCACTGAATACTGTTGAGCCAAGATACAAATAGATGTCTAAACATTTAAAATCTAACATTTTTTTTTTTAACATTGATTACATTTGATTTGTCTCTAGATATTTTAAAATCTTTAACTATATTTTTCATTTTCAGTTGCTGCCTCTGAATTTTGCCCCCGTCAGATTAAAACTCAACAAATATATTTGAAACGTCATGTAGGCTATAGCCCGATACACAGTCGAATTTCACTTAATCAACCATTAAGGGGATGTAAGTCTGGTAATGATGAAATAATGGACAACACTGAATAAAATTTTATTGCGTTAACATCTTGACACTTGTCACGTGTGCACAATCCACATACACACACACACTCTCTACAGCCACTGGATTAAAATAGATGTTCTACCTCTTATTTACCTGTTGCCATGATGATATAAGGTCTGTTTTCGCTTAACATTATATTTATATATATATATATATATATATATATAAACATTCTTAAAAAGACTAAGGTTCCTCATATGACGACCAGAATGCATTCACTGTGTTGTAGGTTGTATGGTGTGCCATGGAGGTGTGTGTTGTGGAGACTCGAATGCGAATAACCAATCAAGGACCGCAACGTCAGTTTCCAGCGACTGAAAGTTCTGACATCGATACTGTACGACATGCCAGATGGAAACGAGCATAGGGACTGTTAGCCTACATCTTGACAGCAGCATCTCAGTGTTGTTGTTGTTTTTTGAGTGAATTATCGGGACAGCATTTTCAAATGTACAGGTATTTGTTGAGTAATGAACTGTTCGTAACGTTCACTTCGTAGCTGCAGCGTCATATGCTCTAACTTCGGTCTGTGCTCCACAAATTCACCCAACAGCTAAAAGCTAAAGTACATGAACGTTTAGCAAATAGACTCAACTCGTCATTTGCTAATTAACGGATATTCTGACATAATTGTATAATTTCTTGCTACCGCCGCTTGTTCCTGACGGCGATATGAGTTATGGATATGGTGGTGGGGGTGGGAGAAGAGGCAGAAGAGGAGGTCGAGGAGGGTATAGAGATGGTAGCCGAGAAAGATGGGACAGAGGAGGAGGAGGAGGAGGAGGAGGGTCGAGAGGGCACAGCTCCAACTTTGACCAGGACCAAGGAGGTGGTGGACAACGGGACCGTCCTCCGCCCCACCTGAAGGGCCGTGAGATTGGTCTGTGGTACGCAAAGTACGGAGCCGTGAGGAGGAAACAGGCTGACCGGAGATCGGTATGCACCGTTATGTTTTCATGCTCTTGCACATGAGTGTCTGTGACTGCAAGTTGTAGCTCTATTAGAAACTATTTAAGAACCTTCAGCGGACACAAAGTAAGTAAGATGATCGTCACCTTTAAGTCGAGTAAACCAAGATTCACTTTATTGTCCCACATTAAAATTTAAAACCCATGTAGCATCCATATAAGACATTCCACATGCATAAAAGACAGAGTAAGACAGCTACAAGGAACAAGAAACATATCTAAGACCAGAAAGTAAAAATAAATCTGTAGACTGCAGGGATGGATGCTGTGTCACACCTAGTATCTTCCATGCAGTCTGAATGAGTCAGACTAGTTTGGACCTCAGATGCACAGAAAGCCATATCTAATTAGGCTCTCAAAGACCAACTGATAAAAGACTACCATAATCTTCTGATCAACAACATGAACTGAGTTGCTGCAAGAAGTGCCGATATTGTTGTAGTCTGCTACAAAGACCGTCAACATGTGTGCTCCAGGTCAGCAAGCTATCAATAAAAAAACAACACCAAGGTATTTGTTTGGAGAGACCAGTGAGATGGTTTCATTGCAGATGACCACAGGCCTGTGGTCACCCACTCCTCTAGGCTCAAAGACCATCTCCTCTGTCTTTTTAACATTCAAGACCAGGCTCTGAAGAGTTGCTGTCCTTCTTCATTAAACCTAAGATGGCAGTATCATCTGAGAATTTAATGATTTAGTTATAAGAGTTACGGCTTCTACACTCATTAGTGTATAAAGTAAAAAAGACAGGTGAACTAACACACCCTGGGGCCAGAACTAATAGATGCGGCTGTACAATATTAAATGCTGAACTAAAATCTACAAATAAAAGATGTACATAAGAAGGAGAATCCTCTAAGTGCTTAGATTTAAAATGCACCATGGCTGTGACAGCATCGACTGTACCTCTGTTACACATTATTATAAACTCTATTATATACCTGTAAGCAAACTGAGAAAGATCTAATGAACAGTTGACTGATGATGATAATGATTTTCTCAGAACATTTCATAACTACAGAAGTGAAAGCAACTGGTTGATAGTTGTTATTTTCCTTACAGTGTGCTTTTTTAGGAACAGGAATAATAATATAATATTTCCAGATGGAAGGAACAGTATGTAAGTCCAAAGGTTTCTGGTAGATGGGGCACCTGGTCGATATATCTTTGGACAGTCAGATGCAGGTTATATATCTAGAGCCACTTTTTGCTCTTGCGAGAAGTAAGCTGTGTCAAACCTTGTATAAAAGTTATTTAGTTCATTGGCCTTCACATCTTTGTTTAAAACGCTATGAGACCTTTTAGCTGGGACCATTGTTCGTCATAGATTTCATAGAATCCCAAAGTTTTTTGCTGTTAATTGAAGAGCAGTGAGGTTCAAATTTCTCCTTCAATTTCCTTCTGGCCTTCCTAAATTATGGTTAAGTTCCCTCTAAATATTCCTCATTTCCACAAGGTCCATACTTTTAAATGCATTTTTTTCTGAACTATGCACTTTTTAATTTCTTTGGAAATATAGGGTTTGTGTGTTTGAGTACATGGTTATTTCCTTCTGAGTTGGGACATTGTCCCTGCAGAATTTAGTATAGCCTGCAGTGGTGTCAGTTGCTGGGAAAGAGATCCCAGTCGATGCAAGAAAAGCAACCTTTCAGTGTTTCAATTCCTTCATTGTCCCAGACATGTACCGTTTTTATTTGTGGTTTACTGCTTTTAAGCAGAGACTTGTAGATGGGAATTAAATGAACAGCATTATTGTCGGAGTTGGCTAGTGGGGATATAGAGTTGGCTGTGTGAGTGTCTTTAATGTTGCCATAATATTTATCAAGAATTCTGTTTCTGTGAGTCTTACAGTTCACATATTACTTAAATCCAGGTAGCGTGCCTTGAAGCTTGTGAAGGTTAAAATCACCAACAATAAAAACAAGGAGCTTCTGGAGTGCATCGCAATTGTCTGTGCGCACAGTCCTTAATTAAGATGGCTGCCTTTGCAGTGTTTCCACTCAGTGGGATATAAACAGAACATAATAAAATGTTCCTGAATTCATTTGGGAGATAAAAGGGTCTGAGACTTAGACATACCCACTCATTGTCGGGGGTGCAAATGGACTCCCTCAGTGTAAATTGGGAGCACCACTTTTTTTTGACAAAGACACAGATGCCTCCTCTCCTACTCCTGAGTTATCATTCCTGTTGAAGTGCACTGGAGAGTCTTCCAGGGCAACAAGTGAGTCGTGCACATCTCCCTGCAGCCAGGTTGGAGCAGAAGGAGTTGGTCTCAGGTGTGGCATAGAAATGCTGGGTTGCTTTCCTAACAGGCTGGAGTCGAATGGCATTTTGTTATTAAGTTCCCAGATGATTAAACTCAGAGTAATTTCAAAAAGAGTATCATCACATACTCAATCAGTTGCTTGGTGTTCCCCTCAGAATGGTTAAGTAGAGGTGGTAAGCAAGTTTCAAAGAAGATCCTGAAGCATTTTGTCTCATGATAAATTTAGTGGATAAGCAATAGCCTGAAAAATTGACACACTTTTCCTGAATGTTAGTTTGTCAACTTTGATGAATAAAACTGATGTTAATGATGTTATCAGGGGTTTTCTTTAGGGCTGCTACTAACCTTTGTTTTCATTCAATTAATCTGTTGATTACTTTCTCGGGTAATCAATGAGTTGTATGGTATATAAAATATAAGAAATTGGTGAAAAATGTCGGTCACCCAAAGCCCAAGATGCAACCCAAAATATCATGTTTTGTCCTCACCAACAGTCTACAACCCAAAGATATTCCGTTTACAATTATAGAGGACTAATGGGACTAGAAAATATTCACATTTAAGAAGCTGGAACCGGATAATTTTGGCATTTCTTCTGAAAATGACTCAAAGTGATTACTCAGTTATCTAAATAGTTGGAGATTACTTTTTCGTTGATCAGCTTATCATTGAAGCTCTAGTTTTCCTTTATTTCAGGAGGTCATCTTAATTCTGTGATTGATAGAATTGGTTTTAACCCATAAAGTAAGCAAACTTCTTTATGTAACACTTTTCAAAGCATAAATTACAAAGTGGTCAAGGAACAATTAATCTCTCAGCTGTCACTAAAATACCAAAAAATACCAAACTTGGAATTATGAACTTTTCAGATAACGCAACAATGTGTGGGATAAAATGAAATTCGGAGACATTGCCTCAAAGCAAGCCTTGCTATCACATTAAGTCAGGCACTTGAGCTAAATATCAGGTCACTCTCCCCTTTCCATATCTCTGTGTAGCGAGCGGTGGTCCAGATGGATGAGGCCAGAGAGCAGCAGATTACCAAGCTGCTTAACTCTGTCCAGAATGACCAGCCTGGTCCGGCGAGAGATGGCAGGGATTCGAGAGCCTCTACGTCCGATGACTGGCGTACAGCTGCTAACAGAAGTGGTCATTGGTGAGAACAGCTTGCATAGCTTTTTCTTTTAAAACTTGGTGTACTGTGTAAATTCTACTGTTCCACAAAGAAAAGCCAGATAGGATTAAAGTGTTTAGAGTGTCTATTTTACTAGATGTGTTTGCTGACACAGATTTAACTAATAAATCTATGGCTTATGTATACAGTTACTTTGATGGGGAGCCGCCTGAAGAAGAAAAACATAAGATCAAAATCAAATCTGAGGATGAAGAGGAAGATATTGATGCGGAGCAGAAGAAAGCAACTCGTAAATCACAACGGTAACTATGCCAGCAAACCACATGCATGCCAAAACCAACTCGACCTGCTCCTAAAATATAGTCTTTGGATGGTTCTCCATGCCAGTGATGCAGAACAGCCAATATTGTCTGGTGAACAGCTACATTGTGGATGTTTACACTGTTTACTGATCTTCCCCTTTATTGTTTTCTTGTAGTTACTTCTCTCAGGCAGTTGCTAAAGATGAGACCCCTGATAAGTGGGATGACGATGAGGAGCAGCAGCAGGAGCAGGAGGAGGAGGAGGAGGAGAAGGAGGAGAAAGAAAAACTGAGAACGAAAGACAGAGATCTGGAGTTCTTATTTCAGGACGTAGTCAGAGACAGTTCACTGGATGACTACTTAAAGAGAGATCAGCAGAAGATGAAATCAGATCCAAAGTACAAAGAAATGCTGGTGAGTATTTAGTGACATCTATTTTGACACAGTCAGCAGTAAAAACATTTGAAGCGAGCATCCTGGAAGTTTTCAGGCTTGCTTAAGTAGTGTCTTGGTTGCATTGCAATGACTGATGATGTCCCTGCTGATATGAAAATGTCCATTGGGCTAAATGTTCATCCTTGGTTTGATATTCCACCTATTGATATTTTGTTATATTAAGGTGATATGATCAAATTATAGCAATCTCTCTTTGAAAATTGGGTCATTAAGGCTTACACATATCAGCTTTAATAAAAATACAACTATACTATAATTAAGAGGTCAGACATTTACAGGTTAACAAATGTTTACCTTTATAGATCTAATCCTTAGTCATGTTTTAGCACAGTATAGTTCACTACCCCCCTTTGCCCCCCTCTGTTTGCTTACTAGGTCATCTCTTCTCCATCCACATTCTTGCACACCTTAAACCTTTCATTAACATTCCTAAAATAGTAGCCAAAAAGGTTATTCTTCTCAACTGGAAAAACAGATACAAACTTTCCATAAATTACAACTAACTACAATTCATTTCAAAAGTCTTGGTTTCCTTTTCTGGAATTCATTAAAAGCTGATTTCTTCCATCTCTCGAACCAGCCACAAAACAATTACTCATGCCTTCGGTATGACAATATTTTATTCACAACTTTTCGTGAAGTACAATGTGCAAGCAATTTGTTGTACTTTAACATCTATGTTTTACGTTTTTGTTTTCTTCTCTTTCAAGTTTCTATAGTCTATGTCCTGCTCATTGAATAAATAAATAAAACAGAAGGGGAAAAAATGATGTTTTAGTACAACAATCTACTACAAAATTATGCTGGTGTATTAATATCTTAGTAAACATAGGACTAGTATGCTGTTCTTTAAATATGCAAATCATTTCTAAGAAAATAATGTACATGGAAGTCGCAGTATTGCAATATTATCATGTCTTATGATTTCTGAGAGTGTATACTGAATTCTGGGTTAAATTAATTATTGCCAAAGAATCTGTGATTATTAGAATTTCATCAAGTTATTAAGATGAAGAACATTCTCTCTTGATGTTACTGTTTTTTTTCAGTGTTTACTAATGTTTATTCATTCTTGTCTTCAGAAATTCAGGGAAAAATTACCATCATATGGGAAAAAAGAGGTATGGTTTTGATTCCATATATAAATTCTACCCTGCTCAAAATGTTATTTTAATTCCATGCTGTGCCTTTATTTTTTTCACAAGTCTGAATTCTTTAAATTACTCTTGGTCAAGTCTGAAGCCTTATTTCCCCTGCCATCACCCCTCTTTCCTCCTTTACATTCCATAATCTTTGCACTGGCTCACATCTGGTTCCATCTTTCCATCCTCAGGAGCTGGTGAAGCTAATCAACTCTAACCGTGTCCTGGTTGTCAGTGGGGAGACAGGGTGTGGAAAGACCACCCAGGTCACCCAGTTCATCCTAGACGACCATATCAACCGTGGCATGGGCTCGATGTGCCGAGTTGTTTGCACACAGCCTCGTCGGATCAGTGCCATCTCGGTATGTGCGCTCTAGCTTTTCAGATCGGACTGTGTTGGAGTATGTGTGGGTGTGTGCATGCTGAGGGTGGATGTGGAGTTGAAATTGTGTGTATGCAATGCATTTGTCTTTTCCTCCACCAGTTATGTAGATTAGATGGCTATTTTTTCGTGGTGCTGACTCGTGTGTGTGCCTCCTCACAGGTAGCAGAACGTGTAGCAGCAGAGAGGGCAGAAAGTGTTGGGAATGGAAATTCTTGTGGTTACCAAATCCGCCTGCAGAGGTAAGGAAGTATTTTTATGCATAACATATGTTTATGCATAAAATACAGGAACTGTACAACAGAAATACCCTACAATTTTGAATGACTGGCAATTTAAGCCACATGAAGGTAACACAAAACTTTCTCAAGAGTTGAGTCACAGTTGTTTTTGGGTTGCTGATGGCTTCTTTTTCTGTGAAAGGAAAGAGCTGCTGGTATTCCAGAGCTCTCTTCTTTTCCCTTTAGAGATGAAACAGTTGGCTTATTATTGGGATAATAATAATAATGAAATAATAAATAATAAAGGGTTTAGTCATATCCCACAACCCTAATTTGATGACATCACTTTGGACTTCAGGAAATTGTCATGGGTGTTTTTTTTTTCTATTTTCTGAAATTTTATACACCAAATAATCAACTGAAGAAAAAATTAAAGATTAATCCCTTATGAGGACAATTTTTATTCCATCTGTATTTATGATGATGATGATTTATGATTCTCTCTCTAATGTACTGGTTTCAGACTTCTGCATTGCTGCCAACATCTCAGATTTTTCTTACTCATTTATAAAGGTCCGATGTTGCTTTGCTGTGTTGCTTTGTCTGCGGTTGGATAAACAACTCAGCCAGTCAGAGCCATTGTGGGGTGGTGACATTGATGACGTTATCTAGCTTTCTCAGACAAATAGGGGCAAGATTAAAGTGTTGTATAAGTTTCATAGAAAAAAGCATAAATAGTCTGTTTCATTCCCTTAAAGTCCTGCTTTAAACTTGCAGCCTATAGATTTTCTTGGTCCAGATATCCTTGCTGAGGTCTTCAGAGAAAAAACTAAATACAACTCCTAATGTGTATTCTTTTTGTGTATTCATCCACATGAAGGCATATCATCGAAGTATAAAGGCCTGATCCATGTATTGAGACTGTGAAGTCTTATTTAGTTTTCTTGATGGATGGGCTGAATTGAGATGGATGGGCTGAATTGAGATGGATATGGGAAATACGTGTAATGAATCATTACTGCAGGAAATGAGTTGTTTTGATAGACAGGAAATATAAGAATTAGTAGATGGGAATGATCATCTGAGACCATGCGCACAGAAAGAAATGGATAAAGCTAAAGGAAAAATCCCTTGAGCAGAATGCAGACTGAATGAGAGGAAAGTTACAGGAGATGAAAAGCTGCCGCAATCAGATGTGAATTATATTCAGCAGCAAAGTATAAGATGGATGCAGTAAAGGAGGAAAAGAGGCAATTCGGACATGACATGAAGGGAGACTGATACAGGGGATGACAAGTAAAAAGATGGACAAAGAAAATGATTACCGACTGTCAAAGAAATGGGACAAATAACAGTCTTCTAGTCTGTGAATTTAAAACAATTTTCCACATTTTATTCCATGGATCATTTTATCTGGTGCTATTTTTTTTTCTTTAGTTGTATGTTGCAAGTTGCTGACGTTTTGATTTATAGCTCTCATTAAGGGAGAAAAACAACATATAGCCTATGATTGTCTCAGAACTTAAATAAAGTCTAGTCAATTTAGAAAGGCATCTTTTTGAGCTTTATTCATCATGCGATGCTGTCAGTGCCCACTGTCACTGATAAAAACCATGGGTATATGCAAAAACTGGCAATTTGTAACTCAAGCTTTGTTCAGCTTCTATTGATGCTCCAGCACCCCCACATAGCAACTAATAAAAAAAAAGTACACACTACTGCACTCCAAAAACCAGAGCTCCGGCTCTTTATTTTTCCTCCAGTCTCTCAGTGGGGAGACAATTTCTTTTAAAAACAGTCTGGATTCATTTTGGCCAGAAGACATTTAATCTAGTCTTTGCTAACTCCATTCGTTACATTTGTAGGGAACCAGTCTATTAGTCTTCACAACTCAGTCAGTGCACTGAATTAAATGTTTTTCTCTCTGGCGCTGTTAAAGTGTAAATGATGAGTGGTTATAATAAACACAAAGTAGAAAACAATTTGGAGTAAATTATATTAATCTGATTCATAATAATCTTTCTTAGCTATGAGATTTGAAAACTGCCATAAACAAGCAGAGATGACTGATAACGTCTGATTAATATTGTGCTGGAAAAACAACTCTGTACTTTCTGTGTGTCGACTAGAAATCTGTTTGAAAATGTGTATCATTAAAACACAATATGAACTGACATTTTAAGGATCAGGTGACCAAATGAACAGTGACACGTTTTTCTTGCTCTCATCATTCCTCCTGTTCATACTGGTCACTAAATGATCCCTTTATAATGCACTTTCAATCTAAGTGATAGGATACAAAATCCACAGCCCTCCTTCTATCAAAAGTCTATTTGAAAGCTTATTTGAAGCTAATATGAGGCTTCAGTTGTTCAAATTAGTCAAATCAAGTCAATATATTTCAAAGCTACTGTTTTTAGTGCCAAAATTCCACTTTTTGTTATGATCTTTCCATCACAACTGAACAGGAAAAAACTGTCCGTTGAGACACAGACTAATAAATTTCTGAAGCTTCATATTAGCTTCAAAGAATTAAATATTTATTAAATACATTTTTGCTCAAAATATGGACTGTGGATCTTGGCCCCCATCACTTACATGGTAAGTGCATTTTAAGGGGATCTTCTGTTGGTCAGTATGAACAGAAGGAATGATTACAGCGAACAAACCTATTTCAATGTTCATATGGACACCTGACTGTTGTTTAAAGACAGTTGTGCTTTATTACCTGATCCTGAGACCGTTTCATGAAGAGGGTCTCCGTGTCAAGTTTTAAGCTCTTCATTATTTTTGTTTTGTGCCTACAAAACAAAATGTATATTGCTAAATTAATTTATGTTTAATCAAACTACTGCACAGCAATCCTGCCGCCAGATAGTGTTCCAACATGGCCTCATTCCTTCTGTAGTTTCTTTTGATTCTATTATAAACACATTTAAATTTTTGTTTAAGATTGATTGCTTTTATCACTCTCTGATATTGTTGTTTGTCATCTTTTTCATACACAATATATGATGTTGCGCCGTTTAGCTACAATCTTGCTTATCAGTGAGGCTTAATTAGGCCCATAGTTTATGTGTTACTGTGTTTTGATTCTTTAATTATGTTTTTTCATGTTGTGAAATATTCTATAACCATGTTTTGATGAGTGCTTCATAAAACATTATTTCATTGTTATTAGTGTTGTTTTTTGCCTGAAATGAGTTGTTGGAAATATCACACTTGGATCTGTCATGCAACAAAGCCTTTTATGCGGTTCAGTAGTCAGTGAAATACATTTTTCAGATGCGTCATAAAAGAGGCTCTTGGTTTAAGTTATCTCATGATTGCTGATCATTTGATAAACTTTTCAGCACTGACTAATACTTATGCAAAGTATGATGTAAAGGCAGTGTGGACACAAGTGCCTATTATGACAAATTACAGTACTTATTGGCTGACATTTTCTGTATAAGCAACATTTTATAGCGGCATCCATCTCAGCTTTATGTGCATATCTTTGTACAGGGTGAGCATCAAGATATTGCTGCTATGAAATAATGTTTGTTTGTGCAACCAACTTAAAAAGAAGAAAATGACTGGAATACAGAAATGGAAAAGGAGGGTGGAGATACAGGACAGAAATACAGAAAAGACAACAGAGTTTGTACCAATCACACACATATATGTAGGAAAATTAACAGAGAAACCAGAGCCTCATTATGGCAACCGTTCCCTTGACTTTCTGTCTTGATTTGTGTCATTTGAGAAATGTAAAGTCTCTTTCTTTTTTTTTCTCTCTCCCCTTACTTTTCAGCCGGTTACCACGGAGACAAGGTTCGGTCCTATACTGTACAACAGGCATTATTCTTCAGTGGCTTCGCTCAGACCCGTGAGTCCCCCCCCCCCCCCCACTTCATCCCTGCTTTCCTCATCTTCTTCTAGCGTTTTCTTCTCCTGCTTTTCCTGCATCTGTGCTCCAGCTGTCCTTCTTCTACTCTCTTATTCCCTCGGTGTCACTCTGCTTTATCCCCATTGATTTGTGGTTGACTCTACTGTCTGTGGAAGAAGCATTAGTATGGGTCCCCATTCTTATAGGCAGAGAAAATCAAGACACATACACACACACACACACACGCAGCTTCTGTTGACTCATCGCTGCATGCTCATCCTTGCATTCTGAGTGTCTTCAGAAAAACCACAGAGACTAAGTGAGAGTGCCAGCCTTTCCTGTTGTCTGGCTTCATACTCATCCAGAATTGGCACGACTAGTGAGTCATTTTAGGACTACGGTAGACTGACAAAATGCTGCAACTTTTTGGCATTAGCTTATGTTTACACAGCAGCTGCCTTACAAGATGACAGTCTGTATGGACTGCAGCTAAAGTATGTCTACGCCTGTCAGTTTCTGTGTGACTGTTGTGTCCAGCCATCACATTAGTAATGCATTAACGTATTCAGCCCGAAGACCCAGTGAACTAATTTATTATTACAGACCAGTGCTGCTCAGATTATCACAGAATTTAATATTAAATTCAAGTTGAAATACCAATGATAACAGACTTCGCTGTACTCTTTGTATGTATGTTCTGTCTTGTTAACTTTCTCTCATGTTCTGTCTCCCCATCAGATTGCTGTCCAGCATCAGCCACTTGGTTTTAGATGAGATCCATGAGAGAAGCTTGCAATCTGATGTGTTGCTTGTCATTGTGAAAGACCTGCTCAACCGCCGAGACGACCTAAAGGTCGTCCTCATGAGTGCCACGCTCAATGCGGAGAAGTTCTCTAAATATTTTGGTATACACCTTAGAAATGACAAGCCAATTTTTTCTTAGCAAATATGTTATATTGCACATTATGTATTGTAAGAAGACCAAATAACTCCTGTTGGATTAATTGTTTTCCTCCTTATTCCCTACCCCTTCCATTGTATCAAAATCCTTTTAGACAAGTGTCCAATGATCCACATCCCTGGCTTGACTTTCCCTGTGGAAGAATTCCTGGTTGAGGATGTTGTGGAGATGACCAGGTAGAACAGCACTGCTCCCAAATACACATAAGCATATGCAAATACAGATGGAACAACTATCATCCTACTCTGGGGTTTTAAATAAGCTGGTTGGTGTCTTTATGCCAGGTATTGTCCCCAGAATCAGGATCGTCGCCCCTCCTGGAAAAGAGGCTTTTGGCAGGGACGTAACTCCAGACCTGAGAAGGAGGAGAAAGAGGCTGAGTACAAGGAGAGCTGGCCTTGTTATGCACGCACACTACAGGGCAGGTGAGTTGGAGAAAACGGCAGGATAGTAAAATTGGCAATGTAATTGCCAAGTTGATAGATGTATTGTTTAGGTGGGAAACGGGAGGTGTGGACTGTTTGACATTGTCATAAAAAGAAGAAAACTGCATTTTCTTTGTGGATTTGAACTTTAAATTGAAACCAGAGCTTTTTAAAAGGTGTATACTGAGGAATGCTGCTTTGATATGCTGGAATTTATGGAGCAGGATGATTGGTTGTGAACACCTTACCCTTGATAGTTGTCACTTACACACTGATTTATACATCTGCATTTAAGTGCACCTACACCATAGGTGGCTGCAGTGTATCCTGACATATGTAAAAGTCAATATTGTAGCTTATGTGCTTTTCTTCAAAAATGTATCTATTGATCAAGGTTACACAGGCTATACAAACACTGTAAAAATGCTTTTGTTCCTTTTAACTCCTTCAATCTTTGTAGTGCTGCTTTCCCATCAGTAACTGCCTAAGCATTTTCAAGGAGACCAGCTCATCTTGAGATGTCATCCTCTCTTCAATAATGCTCTTCTTCATTTAGTCCAGATATTTGCAGTGCAGTCTCTCTCTTCTTTGTCATAGTTATTACTGCTCTCTAAATGTACTCAGGCACAACACTGCCTGAGTAAGCAACACCACAATCTTGTTAAATGAAAGCACTACAACAGTCGATGGGGAGAGCTCTTGGCAGAACTATAGATCACTTCCCACACTGTATGTTGCCCACACTGCCTTCCTACTCTTTATGCAGGTACACTAACTCCTTGATGCCCAAGTGAAATTCAGGCTTCACAAGCAAATTTGAAGTTAAATGTGACTTAAACTAATTTACTAGCAAAGTATGACTACCTCCAGTACAGTAGGAACTCTTAACTTTGCTTAAATATACTTTACCAGTGTCAGTTCTACATACTGACAGTTTGCTGTATGCAGCAAGCTAGCAATGCGACCAACTTAACCTCAACAACACTGTTCTCCCTCACTTCACCAGTTTCTGATTTATTCTATTGCCAGTTAGACTATTGTATTAAGTAATACACAAGCTTATGCCGTTAGTCAGCCAGTATATTGCATCCCTACTTGGAACCTTTTATCCATATGAAGCTATAAAATCAGTTGTCTATAATGTTGTTTATCATCTTTTTTTAATGCCTATTTATATACAATATTTCATGTACCATGCAAAGCATCTACTAACTTAAGAAATAAAACAGATAATTCAGACTTTTTAATGCACACAACAACAAATCCAGTTGGGTGAGGTCACTATGGAAATACATGAACCAGCAGTGAAGACAACAAATGAATTATACAACCATAAACTATGTAAACTTTATGAGGCAGATGAAATTTGAAGGACCACAACTAAAAATGCTTCTGAGCAGCTGTGATACATTCAGCCCAGCATATAACCAAATGGAAAGTATATTTGTGCTGACTGAATATCAATACCTGAAAAAATACACCAACTTATGCTTCAGATACCCCAAAATGATTCAATAGAACAGCCCCAGTTTGTTATGTATTGAGTCTTGGCTGTGAAATGCCTGCAGGGTATAAATATCTTTTTTTTTTTTTTTTTTTTTTTTAATGATTTGATATAAGTTGCCTAGAATTTTTATTGTGACAATGCAGGGACCATAATAGTCCCACACTGACATTTACTAGTCACCATTCTCTCAAGTCTAATAAACTCATTAATGACCTGTCAATCACACATCAAAGACAATAGAGTATTTCTTATTTGGAAACTTTTTTTGTTTGTCTGTAACAAAACAATTCACAGCTGTTCATCATTGAGCCTTTGAAAAGTGAAATAAAGATAATAAATTTAAACTGAAGAATATGTAGCAAAGTAGTTTACTGTTGTTTCTAATGGCTGATGGAAAAAGCACCATTACAAGTGACACGAATTTACTTGCTTCCAGTGGCTGAGACATTAGAGTTTATGTTTTACAGCACTGTTGTTTCAGTCAACATGTGTCAAGCATGAGTAAATACATTTTTTCATGGACGCATTATACAACACGAGAATACAAACTTCTGTCTGAAAATACATATATATACGAACCTCTTGCTTTCATAATGCAGGTGTGACAGCCAGAGTAAGAAGGGGACAGTTATACTGCTGTGTTGTAGTGTAAACCATGTTTATTGTGTCCCATGTTTTACAGATACTCTGACAGGACCATTGAGGCACTGGAGATATTGGACAGTGATGATAAAATTGACCTGGACCTGATCATGGCACTGATCCGCCATATTGTGCTCAATGAGGAGGTGAGTTTCACCTTGTATGCCTGGTTATCTGAAAATGGCAACGATCTAGTGTCCTTAATCTGGTTTTCAATTAAGTACATTTGTTTGCAGAGATGAAAATTGAGCTTCTAAGTAGCCTATGATTGTATCATTAAAATGTGTTGTAGATTTTAAGATCTGTGTTTTTGAACTTGAAATCTTCAGACATTTTGATCTTATACGGAGAAAAACAGTGGTGATTAGTTCAAATAAATGTGAAGAGTTGACACAGAAACTGACAAAAGGAGAGAAAGTATAGTGCATTCCTAGGTAGAGCAGATGGAAGGAACAGGAGGACTATCTTCCAAACACAGAGCGACATTAGATCAGAGGAAATAACACCAATCCTGGCAGCAAATCTGTGCTAATGAGTGATCGAACAGATGCTCTCCCAGTTCACATCAATTCCCTTTTTTCTCTTTCGAGTTCTTAAATTTCCTTGTTTTTATGTCTGCGTCATTTCAGTGCTCAGCTCAAGACTTTAGTAAAGCGGACTATGTCAACAAAGTCAAATGAAAGTGCTCTTGTATATTTTACTTTTTCAGTAGACCTAATTAATCATCCACATCAGGAGTTGTTGATGCAGACAAATTGAAGCTCAAAGGCAGAATCCATCAGAGCAAAAAACTTGGCATAATAGTCAGTAAATTCCCTGTTGAGATTTGAATGTGCAGTATGATTCCTGTGTTGCATTTTGCCGTTTCGATTGACAGAGTCACGCAGGCCAGAGCCAACATGTGCAAGGACAGAGCTGCACAATACAACACAATATCGCATTTGTTGTAGCCTGTTGTCACTAGCAAATCCACAATGATTGTGTTTTTGTAAGTCTTGTGAGGAGGAGAATGAATGTGGGTGAGGAGAACCTGTGAGGAAATTAAGGTGCTAGAATAGAAGAAAGGGAAAAAAATGACACACACTTTTCCTTTATTTTCCATAGAGAAGTGGAACTAGTTTGACTTACTTATTTTGGTTTGGCTTGTGGCTGTGTTTGTGAAAAACATATAGAAGAGAGAGGAACCGGAGAAAGAGAGAGAGAGGCCCAGAATGAGGAGTGACTAACGCAGAGAGACAGAATAATTATCCCTTTCCATATGAAGCCGTATCTCTATCAGTCATGGCAACCCTGAGCCAGTAGACCAGCTGATTCGCCGTGGCATTGTCAAACGGCCGAAAGGGAACAGGCTGATTTGCTGTGACTGCGTTCTGAGCCGAGGATACAGTCGTCTGCCAGGCTTTCGACTGTGATGATTGGTTAATTATGTTGCAGGGGTCTATGATTAGACACCTAGGGCGATGACATGTAGGCATTAATGAACACCTGCTGGGTACAACTTTGCGTGTTCGCTTGGCTATGTGTGTGTGCTAAATAGTCAGCCAACACTACATAGCTTACTGTACTGCTACTTGGTTTTTAGTTGGATTTAATTAGAGCCTCTCTCTGTTCTGCATGTGTGGGGACATGTGTCTCTGTTAGGTTGTAACTAGGCGCACTGCCTGCATCTCTCTCTCTCTCTCTCTCTCTCCCTACTGTCACTTTCACACACATGCATATGCACAGACATTAACACACACACATACACACACACACACATGCAGTCCCACGTGGGTGTCAGTGGTTGAGCTCTGGTAATAATAATTAGCTTTAATTAAAAGGCAGGGGTGCTCAGGGCCCAGAAGCTACCTTTTTATGTCTGTTCTTCATCTCCACTTCATTCCTTTCTGGAAATTAGTCCTTATTTTAAACCAGCTTAATATTTTCCTGAGAACAATTTTTCATTTAAATGTAATACTTTGATGTGGTGAAATAGCATTGCCAAAACCTTCACTACACTGGTGATAACTGAAACCAAACATAAAGCCTGGATTTTACCCAGGTTTCCAGAGTTCACTGTTTTTTTAATTATTGTCTTTATTGTTATTATTGACTGGACAAATGAGGTAGAGATGCACCAATCCAACTTCTTCTTTCCTCATTCCAAAATCTCAATTCAGGGTATTTGCTCATACTAACTACTGACCAGATAGTAATGCTCGTGTAAAATCTGTATACCACACTGTGTGGAATACATTGGGACAATTTTTATGTAAGATAACATGAGATTAATGTGGCCCAAAAAAACTTGAGTTGAAGGCCTGCCATGACCGATATTATTATATTCAGTGTTTCCACTAGGTGTGGAAACACTGAATTGTATAACATTATCAAAGAAACGTGGATTTGTCATGTCATGGCAGATACCTGATCCGCTTAACAAGGTCAGTATCTGTGTAGATGCAGATCTGGCATATTGGATTGGTTCTGTGTATGTGTATGCCATGATCTGTAGTCTTCATATTTATTTAAAATATCTTCTCACATAATTCTTCACCGCTTTCTAGATATCCTGTTGCTTTTTTTTATCTCTAATAATGTTAGTAGCTAATATTTTAAACATCTGTTCTGTATATCTGGTAATGTGGATGGCATTTGCACATCCATAAACTGCAAACATCTGTCTGTTGACCTATAAATCACATAAATATTCAGTTTAGTCAACACAGTGAAAATGGTTTCAGCTAGAATATTAAAAACTGTAATCTGAATCTTTATCTGTTCGTTTTATAATCATCTGTATCCAGCTCCTAAGTGATGTTCTTACTCTTTAGGGACACCTAATGTAGGTTTAGATCCACAATGCGTTGTCAGACAGCTGAATGAGCAGAGATCGGCTCATGCTGGAATATCTCCAACGCTATTAGTCAGAATCATCTGTTATCCTGATGATGTTTTCTCAGCTTGTGTTTTTGTGTTTATATATTTTCCAGGTGACTAATTGGTGTTCCTTTTTTTTTTTTTTTTTTTTTTTTTTTTTGCTGACTGAGAGAAGTAAGTGCATCCCTGTGGTAATGTGAAGCAGGGCCTGTTCTGTAGCGGGAACATGTTACAATGAAGATGTTGGCAGGGGGTGTCAAGGCCTATTGTGTGGCTGATTGTAGAGGTTTGGAGCCCAGGGCAAGTCATCTTCATTTGCCTCGCCTCAGCTCCTCCGAGGACATGGGAACCTTGTTCTCTTGGCTCAGTTGTTGCTGAGGCTCCTCTGACTAATGACTGTTTGCTCCTGTCGGCAGTTTGTTTCTTGTTGTGGTTGTTTCTGCTGAAGCCCTGCTGGTTTTTGTGTGTCTGTCAGCGTCTTCAGTGTTGTGTCATGTTCTTTGTCTGACAGGAAGGAGCCATTTTAGTCTTCCTGCCTGGCTGGGACAACATCAGCAGCCTTAATGACCTGCTCATGGCTCAGCAGATGTTCCGATCAGGTATACACACATATAGTAACACACACACACATGCCAGTGACTTACAGGTTAATACAAATTATTGTTAATTTGAATTGTGTTGTTTTTGTGCCTCTAAATTTATTTGGATAAAAAAATGTGATGATGAATGTTTTTTTGTAGTCAGTTCTGGCTTTAAACCCCCGCAAAACACATTACTAGCTAAATTATTTTATAATAATGGTGATAATGATTTTGCCATACACAATCAAGTATGTAACTGGGCGTGTTTTTGATGCTTTATGTGAGGAATCATTGCTTTTGTGCATCAAATCAGACGTGCCACGAACACAAGTAAATTCAGACCAATCATAATCATTTCTTTTGAGCACAATTTGATTAACCAGACTGTTACAATCATTACTTTTAAAAGTAGTGTAAATGCATTTTCTATGTGGAGGTAAATGCTTTTAATTTGGCGCTGGAGTTTATAAGGTGCCATGTAAAAGTGAGATTTCTGCACATATAAAGAAAATGTATATTGTAGTAAGATTTATTTCCAAAGAAGAATCATCATCATCAGCGATCAAATCACTGTAAGGAGTTGGGGAATTCTCAGTATTGACTAGGATACTCATGGTTATATTTTTAGACATCATGCAGCACTACACACTTGGAGTTGTATCTTACGTTTGCAAATGGTGCTTTGTTTGAGGTTTTCTTCCATGCCCTGTTGTGTTTCAGACCGGTGCGTTATCATCCCTTTGCACTCCCTCATGCCGACTGTTAATCAGACACAGGTCAGCATTTTCTGCCTCTCTCTTTGTCTCTCTGACTGTGCCTTTTTGTGTGTCTCTAACAAATGTCCTCCTTTATTCCCTTCTCAATATCAGAAAAGTCCAATCTCATCTTTCTTCTTCACTCTTCTCAGGTGTTTAAAAGGCCTCCTCCAGGAGTAAGAAAGATTGTGATTGCTACCAATATAGCTGAGACCAGGTACGTGTGTGTGTGTGTATGTGTTTGGGTGTGTATTTATTCCCTTTGAAAATTTATTCTTGGCTGTTCTGTTTCCATGTTTCTTATAAGTTGAGGGAAAAGGGAAAAAAAAATGTGATGACATTTTATTTTCAGACGTGTGTGTGTGTGTGTTTTTGTGCACCCTTGTAATGCAGCAGATCTCAGTCATTTATGGAAACAGTGGATATGGGACTAATTAGCATACATTTCGTAAATTGATTATAAATACTGCCATATAGGCTTGGATGGAGCACACTGACTCTGTGACAGGCAATTTCTTAATGTTTTCACAGAACCTCACATACACACACACACACACACACACACACACACACACACACACACACACACAACTCAGTAAATTAAGAAGCTGTCTGCACTCTCCTCACATCACTCCACTAAATATAGACTCTAAACCTACCAAAAAGCTCAATTTTATTTTTACTTCTGAATGATTGTGTGCGTGAGTCCTGGATAAGCATTTTTGACAGACTGCTTTGAAGTGTTTTTCTCTCTGATTTGGTCTTTATTCCATCCCTGTTTTCTTTCTCTCCCTCCCCCTCATGCTCTCTCTCTCTCTCTCTCTAAACTCTTCCTCACAGCATCACCATAGATGACGTTGTGTATGTGATAGACGGAGGGAAGATTAAAGAAACTAACTTTGACACCAACAACAACATCAGCACTATGACAGCCGAGTGGGTTAGCCTGGCCAATGCTAAACAGAGGAAAGGACGTGCCGGCAGGTGTGTATTTTTGTTTGTTTTACACATCGGGTTATTTGTGGATAGTTTTATGAGGGCATACTGTATATTAGCACCTCTGGGTATGCAATACTAATCTAGGAAGATTATTTTCCCTTCCTTTTGTCGTCTAAGCTCTCCATCAGTCTTCCCCATCAGCTCACTCCTTCCTGCCTTCCCATGTGTAAACACAGAGGAAGGGAAAGCATAGTCTCTCTCAGATTATTTCCAGTCTGTGACTCGAGACGTCTGCTCTTTTCCTCAGCTCTGCCATCAAAGTGGAGCAAGGCCCAATTAGCAGGAGCTGCTTGCTGAATGCTGTTTCATCCCATTGATTTTGAATTAAGCCCTTTTTACAAGACTGATATAACACATAACCTTTTTTTTCCCCTCTCACCCCCACTCTCTTCTTCTCTGCATTTATATAGAGTGCGTCCAGGGAAATGCTATCATCTGTACAACGGTCTCAGGGCCAGCCTGCTAGATGCCTATCAATTACCTGAAATCATGAGGACACCACTGGAGGAGCTCTGCTTGCAGATCAAGGTTGTGTATATGGAGAGAAAGAGGTAGACAGTCTGGCAGAGAGAGACAAATTGTGGCAAAAAGTGTTGACTTGAGAGGTTGAGATGAGGACAACGTTGCTGTGAATGAGTTCTGTGAGTACAGGGACAAATGAGGACAGTGCTGCTGTTCTTGGTCTTTCGTTGAATTACAGGCTTTCCTGCTTAATGAGAACTAGGGTTGAATATCCACGGCTGACTCATGCCCCCTTGCTCCATCCCTTTTTTCCACAGACAACAAAATTGCTCCTCTTCAGGGTCTCGTTCTGTTACATGAACAGTCGCTTTCTTCTTTGATTGCTCACGATTTTTTCCTCCCTACTCTTTTAGCTTTCTCTTTTTAAATCCTCATATTCCACTCACATGTATTTCAACGCATGCTAATGGAACATTAAGCCAAAGTTCATTCAGATCTAGTGTTTGCAATGATTGTTCTCACCAGTGACTTTATAGGATATGTTTATTGAGTGTGTGTCTTCCAACTAGCTTCAGCTGGATGTATTTGAGTATGTGTGTAATGTGGCTTTTGAAGCTAGTGGGTGAGAGGCGGACTAATGCATCAGTCTGTCCTTAAAGAGTGAGAAACACTGACAACATGCTAACCCAGAGCAAATTCTCTAATGCACAAGCACTTCAACACCACCCTATTAGTCAGACATAGAACTGTGGTTGCTTTCTTACTCTTCAGTTTGCAACAGGTATGTGTTTGATTTTTTATTTTTTTTTAATCTCTTTTTGATGTGAGGGTGAATACATATTTAGAGAATGTGGATATTCATAGTATCAGGTCTTATCAATCTGCATCAGCACAACATTGAAGGAAGCATGTTAATATGTTAACTCTACACAGTGTGGGTTCTTTGTCAACATACATCTTGTCAACATTATGACCAAACGTCATACAGTGTGTACAGTATGTTTGAGGGATAAATATTGCAGTGTAGCTAAATATATCTACAGGCTTCTTGTGCTAACCACAATTCAACTGGCCACAAATGACCAGCACTTAGGGAGGGGCAATTAATGCTAAAATGCTGTTTATCACTCAGTGGTGTAATGTAATATTTTCTGTCCAGATATTGAAGCTTGGGTTTATAGCTCGATTCCTGGAAAAAGCTCTGGACCCTCCTACTGAAAAGGCTGTCAATCTGGCCATCAAGAACCTGATAGACCTGGTAAGAAAGAATAAAGAGCAATCAAACCCATTTAAAAACATGTTAAGGACAGAAACAAATAATAGTAATTAACTGTTTTTTTTTTTTCGATAAAAATCTAAATTTCCAGCAAGTATTTTTGGTAGAGACTATCCTTCAACCTGAGAAAGTAAATCCAAGGTCTCCTGTCAGCAAGTATTATCCTTGCAGATGTTTTGGGCAAGACAACAAATGTACTAGCTCGAAGGACAAAGGATCTCCTTCTAGAGGAGAGCGGTTATAAAAAACAGCTTGGGGTGAGCAGAGAAATCAGTACTTATTAGAAGGTTTAGGAAGATAAAACACAAGTGTTTTTTTAATGATATGGTTAAAAACACAATAACAATCAATGGAGGAAGCAGTCCTTGAATCCAACAAAAATGAAAGGCAGCTCCTCCTGAAAGCCTTAAAAATGATAACATGACTTGCATTTATTAACTTGCTTTGTTGGTAAATGCTTTTTTAATTTTTTGCTCTTAATGGAGCAGTGGACATTGATATCCTTCCTTGTTAATGTGGTTAAAACACCTTGTGTTGAACATGAGAGGACTAAATGTGTGTACATTTTCTTTGTTTTGTGACTACGCTATGTGTTAGAACGCCTTGGACCGTTCAGAGAATCTCACAGCTCTGGGTTTCCACCTGGCTCGTCTACCTGTGGAGCCTCACATTGGAAAACTCATCCTGTTTGGGGCTCTATTGGGCTGCCTTGACCCCGTACTCACAATTGCTGCTTCACTCAGCTTCAAAGATCCTTTCTTCATACCCCTGGTAGGGCAGTGAGTTCACAGACATGAAAGCTTATGTCATCTGCAACACACATTGCTGCACTCTACTGTACCTTCTGATTTTTTTTTTTGTCGCAATGTTGATTTTAAACACATTTTCTTTTATGCGTCTGAACCTTTCTCAGGGTAAAGAGAAGATGGCAGACATGAGGAGAAGGACTCTGTCTAGAAACTCCAAGAGTGACCACCTGACTATTGTTAATGCTTTCCAGGTAAAACAGCTCACATCTGTCAATTTGCTTTCATCCCTGCTGTATGATTTGATCCTGTCTTCATTTATCACCCATTGATTCGTTAGGGCTGGGAGGAAGCGAAACAGCGTGGTTCCAGGTATGAGAGGGAGTACTGCTGGGACAACTTCCTGTCTGCCAATACGCTCCAGGTGAGCCGGGCTGATTGCAAGTGCTGTGCTGAACTATAAACCGATGTGCTTTGAAAATAAAAAACCCAGGGTTGTCCATGATTACGTTTGGAGTTTGACTTGTGTCTTTTGTCTTTTTTCTAAGTAATTTAGCTGTTATTTTTCAGATGCTGCACAACATGAAGGGACAGTTTGCTGAACATTTAATGAACGCAGGCTTTGTTAGCAGCAAGGACCCCAAAGACCCCAAATCTAACGTCAACTCGGGTAACTAAGATGAGTTGTTTAAGTGCAATTCAGCTATCTGACAAGAAAACAGTCAGGCTATGGAACTATGCTAAAATATGATGTGTTCTTTCTCTAACTTCTTTCCTCAGACAATGAGAAGTTAATCAAGGCAGTGATTGTAGCCGGTCTGTACCCAAAGGTGGCCATGATCAGACCATCTCACAGCAAAAAGAGGCCTGGGTAAGTCTCGCCGATTCAAGGAGAGTTGAGCAATGACTGACAGTAAAGAAAAGACTGAAGACCACAAGATAGAGAAGTGCACAATCTTTTTTATTGATCTCTACACAGAAAAATGGCTTTCACACTACAATATCTCATCATCTCGGGTAAGAATTCTATAACAATACTGTGACAATTACCTGAAACAGTGCAGAGACCATGTTAGGAAAATTGTTGAAAACAGGCGCTTTTGCAGCTGAAGATCAATGCAGTCATCATAAAACTGCCCTCAGGCGGCTGTCATAGGCAGCGGCTGTGACCTGTGTGCAAAAGACAGACGCACGCAACAGAGAAACAGACACACACACACACACACACTTGCACTCACTCACATTAAGGCTGTCACTTTTATTTGTCTGTCTTGATGACAGCTTTAGACCCAGTTGCACAGTGAAATTGCCAGGGTCATTTCCTTTGCATAAGTAATTCTCAGTAGTTGTGATGCTAAGCCAGTTGTAAGTTTTCTTTGCACTGTTTAATGAATTTGTTGCTCGATTAAGCACTTTTTGTTTGTTTCACTGCCAAATCAGACAGCTGTCTGGTACAAGCAGCTTGCTCCCTGCAGTCAAGCAGTCAGTGTCGTCTGCCTGACACGCAGGAGTTTGGAACACAGTGTTTCTCTCATGTAAGAGATGGTTTGCTAACAGCATCACAATTTTGCTTTGATATCCTCCATGCCAAAGTGGTATGAGGCATTCTTTGTGCATCATATTAACAGTTTTGGATGAAGCCAAAAGCACCTGATGAGTTCTTTTTTAGAGAGATGTAGCAAAATTTATTCTGTTGATAATGAATTTGCACAGAATCTGGGTGACAATATTTGCGTACAAACACACATACACAGAGAAAATATACAATACAATAATAGCATAATAATACAATAATGTTTCTGTTTCATGTTGAAACATTTTTTAATAACTAGAAAGCCTCAGCATAATGGTGCATGGTGGCAGTGATGGGAATGTGTTTGTTGTGACAGTTTCTTGACATTCTGCTTTTGGCTGCCAGTTAAAATATTTTTTTCAACCATGGCAGCAGCTAACGATTATTTTCACCATTGATTAATCTACAGATTTTTTTTAATCAGTCCATAAATTAGTTCATAAAATGTCAGAAAAGAGTGAAAAATGCCCTGTAAATATTTCTTGGAACCCAAGGCGACAAAAGCCTGACATTGACATTTGGTATTTTTCTTGATAAATTACTTAAAGAATGAATTGATTATCAAAATTGTTGCAGATAAATTTTCTCTCTATCGACTAATCAGTTAATCACTTGATTGTTTCAGGTCTACTTTCCACAGACTCTAAAGTGCCTTTTATGAAACTGTGGTATCATAAAGTTGTCTTAAAGCTGTCATCAAATTTCCTCTTGTGTTCTTGTGTCAGTTATTGAGATAATAATGGTAATAAAAATCATATTTTTACTTTGAAGTGTCAGGAATTAGATTTTTTTTTTACCAATATACTCAATCCTACTAACTCACAGACAGACAAACTCTCACATCTTATCTTTCTCAGGGTTAAGGTGTACACACAGGCTGATGGAAAGGTGTGTATCCACCCGAAATCTGTCAATTATGAAGAGACCGAGTTCAACTATACGTGGCTCATCTATCACCTAAAGATGAGAACAAGCAGCGTGAGTAATCTGGAGGGAAATACCATACAACACATGCACCAGTCACATTTATGCTGTGCTTTCACTGCACGAATGTTTTGTATTTTTACATTTGAGTGCATGTTGCTCTATCTGTCTGAAGGGTGCATGTGAGTGGAAAGGAGGACCAGTGGTTAAAGGTTGGCAGCGGTGCCACACCAGCTTTACACTGAATGAATATTTGATTAAAACGCTGCCTTTCAACTCTATCTCAAAGGCTCTTGTGCTTCAAAGCTTCCAGACACAATATAAGAGGTGGAGGGGAGGAGGAGGTGCAAAACGGTCAATGCGGCTCCCTGACTGCCACCCTCTCTCTTCTCTCGCTTCCTATATTTTTCTCTTTTTTTGCCCCTCTTCACACTCCCAATTTCCTCTCTCTCCCTTCCATCTATCTGTCTTTGTTCTTTCTGTGCTCTCTCTCTTTGTGAATGTTACCATTCTGCAGAAAAAACACCTTTCATGTCCTCTCTGATTGCTGCCTGCACCTTTGTCTCTCACTTTGCTGCCTTTGTCTTTATGAAGAAAAGTGTTTTGCTGGATTTCGATCATCATTATTACCACCGTTAAATGTTTTTTTCCCCTCTCTTGTAGCTTGTAAGCGGTTTTGCGCACAATGCTATGTGGTTTTGTGTTTATTATAAAAGGAAGGTATTCTGAGTGCAAGATTGTCAAGGTCATTTGTTTGCTGTGAGAGACTGTAGAAAGGGGGAAAAAAAGGAAAGAAAGAGAAGGATGACGTTAAACTTTATCTCCTCTGACGCACTTGCCCCTGGTGGTCCATTACATTACACATTCATGGGGCAGAAGAAGTTGTCCCTGCTTTCTCCTTGCTTCTTTTTTTTCCCCCCATGTCTCCTACCCACTGCCTTCGCTTTTCACTGCCTCGCTCTGACGTGAATTTTCAACACTGCCGTCTGTTACCTTCAAAGATGAAATGGGTTTAGTTTGACCCTAGTCTGCTGCTTATGTAGTCTTTTTATTCATTTATTTTAGTGCGTACATATAGATGAGTGCATTACATAGATTATTTCTGCTATTTCCCGTCTGCAGTGTTTAGAATTTTCAATAATTTGTGAAAAATATTTGCTCACTTTGTCTTTTCTTCTTAGGAAAGCTTAGTGATTTTTAATTTTGGGTATCAATAGTCAAACTACTCTACATAAGCAGCTGTCAGTTTAGCGCAGGGAGGAAAATTGACAGTGAAGAGTGTAACACAGAAACAGGGCAAGATGACATTTCTCCTGGCACTAGAGACACTAAAACGCATTTCAAACTCACACAGCTTCTCGTCACTAATGGGACACTTTCAGCCCACACCACAGCATCGCTATCGGGCACGGTGTGTCATAATGATGCTGCTCCCTGTCGAGTGTGTCAGCATGTTTGTTGTAATACTTCTGTTGATGTGTGTTAGCAACATCTTTATGTGTGTGTGTCCTCAGATTTTCCTGTACGATTGCACTGAGGTGTCCCCGTTCTCCTTGCTGTTCTTTGGAGGCGACATCACCATCCAGAAAGACGAGGACCAGGAGACCATCGCGGTGGACCAGTGGATCGTCTTCAGATCACCGGCACGCATCGCTCACCTTGTCAAGGTAAATGAGGATGGATGCATATCAACAAAGCTCAGTCAAGTGCAATTATATGATTTTTTTTTTTTGCTTCACAAAAAGCTGTAACCTCATTTTCTTTTCCAGAGTCTAAAGAGAGAGCTGGATTCTCTGCTGGAGGAGAAAATCCGTAACCCTGCTCCTGTGGACTGGCAAAACCGTCAGTCCAAAGACTGTGCTGTCATCACAGCCATCATAGACCTCATCACCACCCAGGAGAAGGCTGCAGGCAGCACTAAGGGCTATGGCAGAACATGGGCGTCTGCCCCTAGAGGACAACACGTTTACTTCAATGACGATGATGATGATGACGATTAGATGTGGCCAGGTTTTTGGCTGGATATGAAGAGAGCAGTCTCTGAAATGACTGACTACATCCTTCAAGGAGGACACAGGAACTTAGTTGGGATATTTATGATAACCAGCTGCTTGGCTGAAAATTTAGTGCTCCCTGGATGCCCCTAAAGGCCAAACACAAGGTGCAAGAGGACTGGAAAATGTAATGCACTTGAAGTCTCCTATTCTTCTTCTTCTTTTTTTTTTTTTTTTTTGTCTATTTGGTCATTTTTGCAAGGACCAATCCATGTTGTAAAACACTCACTTGCTGTTTTGTTTATCATTTAGTTTGTAGATTTCTGGTTTGGCTGAAATCTAGGAATTCAAAAACAGCTGAAGTGATAACAGTGATAACAGTTACCTTGAAATATTGCTGGTGTCATGATGTAAGACCATCATCTGTTCTTTTGACGGAAGAACACCATTTATTATGTGCTTTGAGAGACCAATCACTAAAATGACCTGGGTAATATTTGGTTGGAATGAAAACCTGCATAGTTGTTAACCTCCAGCAGCACACAGTTGCATACCCCCAGACTTAACCGCCAATATCTCCATAAATATCTCTGAAATAGTGTGTCTGGCCACAGGATACACACACATATTTCTGATTAATCTGTAGCAAATGTCTGGAGAGTGCAAGGCTGATTTATTGTTCCAAATATTACTGAAGGAATAAAAGTAGTCATTTTCCTTGGTCTATCTGGCAGTGGTCCTCAGGGAGAAGAGATGTCATATTAATCATTCAGAACACGTGATAGACCCCAAGCAATTAAGCTTTTATTAATAGTGTCTGATTAAAATATATATGGTTGAATAAGCAAGTGCATATAAATCTGTATTTAGGAAAACATACATGTCACAATTCTGTGTTCTCTGTTTTACATATTTACATGTACACAGGTGATTTACAATAGTTACAAGAAGAAGAAATGATTGAAATAAAGATCAGTTCATGCTTAGATGTGTTGTATCACATAACTAATTTTCCCTGAGTGCAAATGCAAAGCCTCGTCTCTTGAGAGTCTGAACAGACGTGTCCATCCTGCAGGGTGCTCTGCTTGCTACTGTCATACCTCGCTTTATGTAACTCAACAGTATGTGGTTGTCATTTGGGGCCAGAGCCAAAGCAGTGCGCTTGATAGATGGTGTTATCACCACACTGACCAAGCCATTCATTTCCTTAGGCTGGGCAACACTAAAAAGATGACTCACACTGGACAATCACATTAAAAGCAGGGCCGGGCAGGGCCGCTTGTCTCTCCTGGACTCACCATCAGCACACACAAATTAATTTCAGCTTGCCTCTGTAACATCACACATATAAATCCTATGGGGGTGTATTTATATATACACCTCTGGCTGGAATCAAGTGTGTGTCATATTTCAGGCTGTCCAAATCATTGAGTGGATGGAGAGAATAATGGCATTTGTCACATAAATGTAGAGTCTGATTCATGACAGTGACATTAACTGGTGACAAACAGCGAGGTACAAAACAGATACTTGGCCCCTCTGCTTAACCCAGGGATGACATATGAGGTTATAACTCTCAGATGACTGTAATCTGTACTATTATCCAATTAATTATGACTTATTCTATTTACAGAAAGTGCCTTGGGCTTCAGACAAATGGCACTTTTTTTTTTCTTTTGCAGCTAAACATACACCATATTATATTTTCCTGTAAATATCATTGTAATAGTTTCACTCGCTATCAGATGCTACATTACACACTCACACACTGTAAAGAAGCTGCCAATCCTACCATCTTGGCTTATTATCACTTTTACAATCAACATCCTAATGGTTATTGACAAAGCTCCTAATCATATGACCAGAGCCTCATTAACAGAGCTGGCTACTGTCAATTTCACACTATACTTCAAATAGTGGTACTGTAGTCTCAATTATTACATTGCACATCATTTACATGCCAAAAAAAAAACACATTTGGAAAAAAATAACAAAATTTACACATTTCATACCAACAGTTGTTATGTAGTCATGTATGACTTTGGCAGTGGGTGTGAAGTTTTTCTAACCAACTGGAGAATTAATGAATGTGACAGATGCCACTGTCGCTATCCCGCCCACAGAGGGACTGATCAGTAATTAAGGAAATCTCTCTGTTCTTCTCACTGTGATTGTTCTGAACACAGCCGTTGCTTTGAAACAGCATGCCTGCTATTTAGTGAACGCCAAGCAGAAGTCTGAATTACGGCTCCATCTGTATCCTGCCGAAAAGAGCGAGCCAAGCAGCCACGCAGCTCCCATACTGGCCAACTCGGTCCCTGAAGGCAGGTCACTGATGCTGTTACTGAACTCATTTGTCTGGGCTCACTGCTTAGAAAGTCAGGTCACTGGTGTGTCGAGTCACTAACGGTCGAGAAAAACCCTCCGTGGTTGAAGTAGCCCAGCTCATCCGGCTCACACATTAGTCTCCAGCCCCTGCAGGCGGTCCATCCTCTGCATGTTGCGCTCAATGGTGGCCTGGCATGTGATTGGTTCGGCACACTCTGCGAGGAACCATCCCCTCTCTCCGTCACGCAGTCGCTCTCCTTCATACCAGCCTAAAAGGAAAAATTGTATTGATGCATGAAAACTGAGGCATGTGTTATGTTACTATTATGGTCTCTTTGCTTTTGATGCTCAATGCTGTCTGTTGCCATGATCACCCAGAGGGAAATGACCTTTCGCCTGTGCGTGTTTGTGTTTTCATTTAGGTTTAAAACCACATCTTGGGAACAGGTAACACGGCCCATTAGGTGAGAAAGATAGGTACTGAAAAGGAGACGGAAAGCGTATAAAAGTGCATGATGAAAGGATGAAAGGACAGTTAAAACTGGAAGGTGGAAAAGTTAAGCTGTAGAAAGAGAACAAGACTGAGCGATAAAGGCAAGAGAGGCTCTGAGAGGTGACGTACCGTCTTCTACAGTCTGCGAGACTAACACCACATCAGCCACCTGTAGGGACAACTCATCTGGCTGCTTGGCTGTGTAAGTTCTGATCACCTCCATCTGCATGGCATCTGAAATGACAGACAAAAATCCATAAATCACTTCAGATAAGTTACACTGGTCGTATTTCAGTATATCTGAATGAGAAGTGTGTTCTCGGGAAATCAAAAAAGTTTTATCTAACAACCACAAGGGGGTGCAATAGGCTTAGAAGTGAGGTCAGGGAGTCTTGTTCGAGGAGTGTGTGCGTAAATGTTTTGGTGCACAACTCACTGGTTCTGTCCTGACTCCTCTTATTGTTGACATTTTGGCCCAGAGCACTGATCCATCGAGCACGCTCATTCCTAAAAACACACAAAAGTACATGAATGATTTGGTAAGCTTTTCTGGCACTGAAGGAATTCTAAATACAAACAAAGTCTTAACTGGACAAGCTGCGGAAGTTGTTTGCCTCATAGATTATTTGAAAGAGCTTAATTCTTTTGATTGCAGCATTTTGATTTTTACAAAATCAAAATGCTTTGTCACAGCTGTTTTTGTGAACATACTGAGCCACAGAAGACATTCAGAGATGTCAAACCAGATCAATAAATATAAGGCAACATGCACAAAACATTTAACAAGCGACTAATTTACTCATTTAGTTGCCTGGCAAGTTTTGCCTTCCCTCCCAACCCTCTCTGTCCCCTGTCTATGAGAGAACAGAGGTGTGTTTTCAGTCAGAAAGAACTGAGGGGAACAAGTACAAAGGCTGATTCTCAGGAGGGGACAGACATGCTTTTGCTTTCTTTCACTCCTGTGTGTGTTTCATGGGGAAAAAAAGCAGTGGGTGGAGTCACACAGGTCAGATTCCATGAAACTCTATCTCTCATTTCACCTGTTCTCAGCTAGGACGGAAGAGAGGTGAGGATTTAGAAAGAGCCAGAGAGAGAGAGAGAGACAAAGGGGGCTCAGGAAATGAACCAGAGGGGGTTTTTGAGGCCCTCAGTGACTCAGCGCCGGTGGCCTGCATCATGCAGATGGGTACAATATGCAAAGACATTCACAGACTAGGAGTGGCATTTGTCCAGAGCCTCTTTGCAAGGGCCTCGCATGGACCTCAAACGGGCAAGTCCCGTGAGTCAGACCTCATTATCATGTCCCCATTGTACACTTTCTGGTGTGATCCTTTTCAGCACATAAAAGCTGTAAACTGTGTGAAGTCATCCATTAACAACCAACAGTACATTATAAAAACTGTCATAAACAAATATAACCATTACTGAATTAAATCATTAACTTCATCAATTTGTACCCACAAGGGGATATTAGGATTGGTATGGGATGACCTTTGAAGTTGAATGATAAATTTTACAGACCAATCACCTCTCTTCAGTCCCTTTTTATATGTTCAATTATGTGTTGCCATAAAAAAAATCTGGGGTCATAGTTCAGGAAAGAAATAATCAATCTTGTCCAGTGGCATCAGCATTTTTTAAAAATATGATAACCAGATAGAATGGTTACCATATTCACCATTTTAGTTTAGCATTTTAGCATGCTATCATTTGGCAATTATCACAATTAGACATCCTTAGTGCAGATTAAAAATGAAGGAAAGAAAATATAACATTCTTGGCAGGCACCATCGTATCCACATTAGTCCCTGACAAGTAGGGGTAGCAAGTTTTATGTAGTTCAGCACATTAAGCTCATATTTGCCTATAAATGGAAAAGTATGCAACAAAAAAAAGCTAAGAGGTTAGGTGGTGGCAGAGGTAAAAAATTATTTTATATATCATATTGGAATATTCATATTCATTCACTTATATATACACAGTACATGTATGCAGCATTCTGATAATTAATATTTTATATAAACTGATCAATTTACATACAACATACTCAGTAGAATGCAGATCTCCGCCAGGTGTGTACAGTCAAGATGCTGTCGATAACGAAAACAGGGATTTATTCATCTTGTATCGTGCCTAACTTTAGTACAAAGTAGTATAAAATGGAAACACTTAAGTAACCTTGAAAACTTATATTGAGTAAAGTACTTATTTACATGCCACCACTGTTTATTGAAACATATAAACTACCTATTTTACCTATTTTAGAAACAGATAAAGTCACTGATCAGTTTGGGGATGCACCCAGCACTGTGACTAGGGCTGCAACTAACTATTATTTTCATTATCGATTAATGTGTTGATTATTTTCTCAATTAATTGCTCTGTCTATAAAATGCCAAAAAATCGTGAAAAATGTCAATCACTGATCCCAAAGCCCATGGTAATGTCCTCAAATGTCTACTTCTGTCCTGAGCAACAGTTCACAATTCAAGGATATTCATAGAAGATTAAATAAATCTGAAATTATTCACATTTGAGAAGCTGGAATCAGAGAATGACTCCAAATGATTCAGTGATGATCAAAATAGTTGCAGATTAATTTTATAGTTGACAACTAAACGATTAATCGACTAATCGTTGGAGCTCTAACTGTGACTGCTAATGAATCTAAGCTTTCTGTCCCCCTTATAGGCTGAAAGTGTGGTCACTAAGAGACTGGACATCTATGAGAATAAACTTACATAGGATAAATGATAATCAAGTGAATAAATAGTACACAAATGTAGGAGAAATAATGCACTTTAATAGGTTACCTATCTGTGTGTTTAAGTTTTCCAATCATCTGAGCTATTCTGTGGGAAAGGCAGCTGATAGTCGCTGCTCTTAACAGCTGGACACACATGCCCAAATGCAAAACACACCATCATGACAGCTCGCCCTCTCAGGCTAAAACAGCTGAAATACTTTATCGAAACTATGAATGCACAGTCATTCCATTTATTGAGCTCACACAAACAGGCGACCGCATGTGTTTGAGAAGCACTTCAGGGTTATCTGTGGAATGGAAGGCACATACCAAAAGAACTTCAGGTAAAAAAAAAAAAAAAAAAAACCTTCAAACTGCAAGAATGTGTTTACAGGCAGGCATGTGAGTACTGCATATGCACTGCACAAACAGCAGGTGCTTGCCCCCTTACCTTGTAGGGGACTACAAGCCTGTGCAGGATCAGTCTACCCATGATAGTAAAGCTCATTCTGCCTTTAACCATTCATCCCAAAGAGCAAGCGAATGCTAAGCATCATAAATCCATTGTCAGAGGTTCTTGTTTCACCTCTGAAAAGAGAAGAGGCCTCGCTGAACTGTAAAACTTCTCTCACACACATAGATAAAGAGTGATGACAGCCTTTTTCTAACTTTCCCTCCTCTGCCAACTTAAAATCATCACCAGACCACTGTTTTTCATCTCTTTCAGTTTCATCCCCCCCTTTCCTCATAACCGTCTGTTCCCTCCTATCAGTTTGTTTACCCTAAACCGAATCCCTCCCTTGTTTTCACTTAATCACAGGTCAGAGTAGTATTCGGGTACAATTCCTACTCCAGTCAGGGAAACTCCCAGGCAGAAGGAACGATTCCCATCAGCAAGCTTCCCGTTATCTTATAAACAAAAACAGAACTAGTAAGAGAATAAAAAACAATCACATAAACGAAAGCAGACAGAGTGAAAAAATGTCAAACGTAATGCCAAAGTGTGCAGCAGAGGTACAGGCTCCCTCCTCCGTTTGGGCCAGTTACGTAACCAGCGCTGCTTTGTGTTATAGCTGCATATCTGACTAACAGAACTGTTTTGCTGCAGACTTCTGTAGGCGCTCTGTTCCACTAATAGAGAAGCACTATTCACTGACTTGCTGGACAGGACACAACATCAGGGTCATGGGGAAGACACACTGACAAGAGCATGCCAAACAAAAGGATCCACAGAAAAGTAAGAGGACAGACACAGAAAAAGAAAAGAGAGACAGCAGTCACACAGGCGTCCTTGTGCCATCTCCAATCCAGTTGTCTGAATTCCTGACTTATCATGTCACTGCTTCGGTCAAAGATCAGTCTGCTATAGCTGTTTATTTCTCAGGGCTCAACACAGTGGCAGATGGGCAAAGGCAGGTAGAGGACAAATGGAACTGAAAGCAGACACATCCACACTGACCACCACCACCATGAGAAAAACCCCATTTTTACAGTTTCATTTCTACAAAAAAAAACATAGACCCGCCTTCAGTCAGAATGTGTGGAATTTCACATTGGAACCCAACTTCAACTGCACTTAAATTCAGTGGTGTAGTGGACAATATATGCAAGTGTGTGCAATACATCCACCTGTTTTCTGGTATATTATTCACTAGCACCACTGATGCACATGCTGCTCCCACACTTATTTACAGGGAAATCATGTATGAAGTAGGCATGCATCTGTGCTTTGACGAGGTTTGACAGCAAAAAGAAATCAGCTTTCTTATCCCATGTCCATCCCCACATTGTATGAGTATCTTCATATTAAGAGTGTAACATATCACCTTTTTTCATGAAATTCTAACTTTATGTTTTGTAGTAATACACAATATGTCAACAAGAAACACATGATAATCATTGTAAACACATTTCCTCAGTTACTGCATCACTACTAATCTCTCTGTTCTGATAAAATGATTTGTATTGATTTGGTTGATTAATTTATTAGTTCCTCAACAGAATCAGAGATTGTGACCACTGTTTAATTGTTTAAGTAATTTATCGAGCGAAAAAGTTGCTGATTTTATCTTTGTAAATGTGAGGGTTTGCTTTCTCCGTTTTCTATTTTTGTAAGAATCTCAAATATCTCTGGAAAACAGATGGACATTTTAACTAAACTGATTAATGGAAAAATAATCAACAGATTAATTGATAATAAAAACAATACTAATGAACTGTTCCATCAAAAGAAGCAATTTGAAGACAGAACCTGGGACTCTGAGATTTTACATCAAAATTAAGTAATTAAAAGTAAAAGTAAAATTAACTAATCAAATATAATCAGTAGCTTAATTAATAATGAAAACCATTACTTGCAGCTTACTTTCCGCCCTTTTAGCAATTTCTGAGAAAGCTTCAATACTCCTTATTTGTCCGCTCTACTTCATTTAACTTTTATAGAGGACCAAAATAGGCTGGCTAATGTATCATCAATTCCATGTGTCATGTCGGTTTAGATCACTTAATTGGGATGAATGGACGGAGGAAGAGGAAGTTATTCTCTGGTCATCGAAAACAAAGAGCAGACACTGGCTGCCATCTAAAAGATGAGACGCGGCATTATGAAGAAGAGTGCGGGAGAGTGAAGTAACGGGCAGAGGGGGAGGGATAGTCGTGGGAAACAGCCAGATTAACAATGGGTCGCTGCTAGGCAACTGCTCAAACAATGCTTAGCAACCACTGTAACAATGGACAGTTGCCAGGGTGTCCTCTCCTCAGCTCATTCAGTACTACAGTGAGTGGAGCACTACACACACACACATCATTACATCTCAGCCGAGGGCCCCAAACCCAAGCTATCAAAGGAGGGAGTCTAGGGGCTTTCCAGAACAATGCACGCACGCACACACACACACACACACACGACAGGAGGGGCGGTTGGAAGAGACCCCCTCACGTATACATGGACAGTAACTAAAGGCTCAGCGGGCAGCACTTTGAAGTCATGTCACTCTGAACGCCACCTACACAGGCCCAGTGCAGTCACACTTAACACTATTACCTCAGTCACTTTTTAAATAGCTAAACCAATATCAGTAGCCCAGGCTACTTTTAACCAATAAAACTGAATGAAAAAAAGAAGATGCTTCGACTGTTGTTTACAACTTATAGACATGCAACCTTTTATGAGGGGCTACAAATGAATCACATAGGCAAGAAAGGTAGGTGATGTGTAAATGTCTGTGTAGATTTGTTGGAAGTTGAAAGCCTTCATCAGCTTCTAAAGTTATCACATTAAGGTGTTTCAGTTCATTAAAAGGCTACTGATGCTACTTGTCACTTTAACGTGTTTCTGTTCCTGTTCAGCAGTTATGTGGTTTACTTTGTTCTGCTTTGAAAATAACTGTTATTCTTTTCAAAAAGTACCTAAGGTTAACACGTTTAATTATCATTCAATCAATTTACAATGTAAAGCTCTGATCATTTTTGAAATAAAATGAAAGCTGAAACTCTTCTTCATTACACCCCTAGTGATGTGTGGCAAAATAACATTATGTACTTTAGAGTCACTGGGCTTATCCTAGAAGAAGACTAGAAAGAAAATAGAAAGGACTTAAGAGCCATTTGTTTTGTACAGTGAAGTTGAAAACCGCAGCTTCTGTAATGAGAAAGCAAAAGGAGGTTCTAAAACTACAGAGGAATGAGGAGGAACAGGCTCTCTGCATATGAAAACACTCCATAACAAAGCCTTGAACCACAGCAAATAATTACAGTGAAAGCAGTGTGTGCATATTTGTGTATGTGAGCGCACAAGTTCATTTACAAATGCTAACCAGAACAAATAAACCCTCTATGTAGTGCAACATATGACAGGTCCTCTTTGTTTGTGTGGGTTATATAATCTATCCAAACAACACCACTTTTCAATCTATTTGCCATACAGTGAGAGATGGGGTTGAGCTTTACCAACACAGCCAAAGGCATGAATCAGGATCAAGAAACTTTAAACCATCAGACTATTTATAGGTCTGATGTGGGAGTAATCATTTACACTGCACATGCAACATATTTTAGTTACAACCAGTTTGACTTAAAACAAAGGAAGTTGCTTTCCTCAGAATAGATGACTAGGTTGGAAGACGCTCAGTCAACAAAACAATTATCTCTGGAACAGCTGGTCTACATTACAGTATGACTGCAGACACAATGACAATGTATAACGGACTGATAAACTCCATTTCCTTGGTGACATTAACAACAAGCGGTTGTTGTTAAAAGCCGTTCTTTGAGAATAGATGTAACAAAATATCCCTGTGACCTGTAATGAGACAAAGAAATAAGAGCTAAGGAGAGTGGGGTAAAGGGATTTTCTTACTTCATGTTAGAAACCATATTAGAGTGCATACAGCAAAGATAAGGGAGTAGGAATCTGTTTCAGGGAACAGAGAGGGACCTGAGCTGTTTATTCCAGAGACAAGCTATCAGACAGAAAGACTGAGACTCACTCTGCTGTGTTCGATTAGGCTAGAAAGGAATGGAAACATATGTTACAAGTGCCCTTGCTTATAAATATATATATGTAAAAAGATAAAGGTTGAGTAAGAGGGAAAAAATGATTAACCTGATACTTCACAGCAGATCTCATAAATCTGTAACTATAATGTAAGTGAAACACAAAAAGTACCTTTAGGAGGGACAAAAGGTTACAGAATAAAGTACTCACAGCAACTCTGTCCCCAGGATCATGGTCACCTTTTCACCAGAGTGGTTGCTACGGAAACGCAGATGGAAGAGATGGTTGGCGCCGGCCTGCCGTGAGCTCAGCATGCTGGCGGTGCTTCTGACCGGTGACAGGTTGAGATCCTCGGGCTGGCAGGAACCCACCCAGATCTGATCCCTGAGAGCGTAGTCTATCACAGAATAACTCTCCTCACTGAAAGACAAGACATAAAAAGAGAGAAATCTTTAATATTTCACCTCATGTGTTTAAGATGGAATTACCGCTCATAATTAATGGCCTTCAACCAACAATTCAAATCAAGTCAGATTTATTGTGACGGACATTTTTGGTGATGGAGGCCTTGATGTGTGAGAAGTGAATCTTTGTTGTGGTTTAATTAGGGAGGAAAATTATTTTCACACCCTGAGGTGACATTGACTGCAAGAGCATTCAGATACATATTGAGAGAAAATAACCCCTATTGCAATACACACACACACACACACACACCTATACGGCTATATCAGTGTAGTTACTGTATGCTGTAAGATACAGACTAAATGTCATCACTTCACAAACACTCATTCTGTTGCTTCAGTGGAAAACTGAATTTGACAGTCAAATGAACAAAAACACTGCTACTTGAACCGTATCCTACCAGCCAACACAGATGGAAAAAAACACAAATTAGACTATGCCTTTTAGCTTTGAATTTTCAAGAAAAAGTATAACTATTCTGTAGGTCTGTTCCAAATATTTGGCAGGTTGTTATTTATACATAAAGCAATTGTGGATTCAAATTCAGAAACCTTTTTCAAAACATTTTTACAAACAGAATGATTTAATCAAAGGTTTGCCCATTTTTAAGCACTGTAATGGTTTATTTGTGGTTGTAATGGTTATGGTCTGTAGAAAGCCCCAATCAACAACTGGTGTAATGCATCCATCTGACCCAACTACAGTCTGCATTCCTGTTACTTCTCTGACATGGACATGGCACACCGCTAACCAACTGGGGCTTTAATAAAAAAAATATACTATGTTGTTGTTTTTACAGTATTATATTCAATCAAAATGTTTATATGATGATTAAAATGTTTAAAGAAACTCATATCTGCCATGACAACGTTCATACTGGTCATGTGTCTCATTTTTTTCTTATTGCTAATTAATTCAGAACAAATCCTCAAACATTTGGAAAATTTGCCAAAGTAGAAACTAATTTTGATATACATATGCTTGTTATTTCGTACACACGACACCATCCATCCATCCACTCACTCACTCACTCACAAATTTAAAGTTACTGTTTTCAGGAGAGCTCTAGTTTCGTGGTCCCTCATCACTTAAACCCCAGAGAGGCTAAATATCATGTGGTTAATCAAATTCACCTGAATTAATAAATCAGCTGTCACATTATGTCTCAGATTTTGTGCCAGTCAAAAGTCAAAAACATTAAGCTGTCTACATAGCCATATGCTAAATCACATGCTGCCACCTGGTTTCTTTAGTACATGCCTACATTTCCCATGAGTACCTTTACCTGAGCATGACCCCATCCATGCCTAACAGTACACATAGTTAGTTAGAAACATCTGGAGCCAATTGTGAAACATGGGACTTTTAATACAGCATAAACTAGGAGAAAAGGAATGTGTGTGTGTGTGTTTTCATAGTGCTCTGAAGAACAGAAGCTTAAGTGCTGCCCACATGTGTTTTATCAGCCTGAGACTGAAACAGCAGCCAAGCAGAGAAGCTACTGGAACTAGCTTCTTGTAAGCCAACATGTCCATTGGAGTACACATTCATGCTGTACACACATATACATGAGCAAGGACAAAGGTAGCACTTAAATAAACAGGAGTGAACAGTGTAACTATCCATGTCTTACTATCTCTCCCTTTCACTCACACACAGACACACACTCTGGACTTTGGGGTCATGACTGGTTGAAGAATCCAGTCACGGTTGGGAGGTTCTCAACAAGGTTCAACTGTTACTCATCAGACACCTATTGTACACCAATCAATCAAGTTAAGCCTATCAGCCACAACCAATTGGGCTTCTGAGAAGAGGAGAAGAAAAGTACAGATAAAGGCTGAGGGAGTTAAGAGGAAAGAAAGAGCAGACTGAAACAAATAGAAAATGCAAGACGAAGAAACGGTATGTGCTAAAGCTGCATCCAACTGTAACCACAAACTGCTCTCTGCATCAAATATGAAGGTGGAGCCAGGAACCGGTTAGTTTAGCTTAGCCTAAAATATGTAAACAGGTGTTAACAGCTAGACAGGCTCTACTGTCCCCCCATAAAACCACAAATTGTCATTTTCATACTTTGGTTTTAGTGTTAATTAATGAGTGCTAGAGCTTCTGGTAGAGACATATACCTTGGGATAGAGCCAGGCTAGCTGTTTCACCCTGTTTTCAGTCTTCATGCTAAGCTACAAGCTGCTGACTCCAGCTTCATATTGAACATACAAGCATGGTATTGATGTTCTCATCTAATTATGGCAAAAAATGTATAATTACTTAAATGTCGAACTACTCCTTTAACTTATTTTCTTATCAGCTTTACTAAACTAAAGATTTATCACAGTTCCTGGGCAAATCTTACATGGAAGTAAAAGTCTTGAAGTCTGTTTGTATCAAAGGAATGCTTGTCGAATTTTGCTCCTGACAGCCCTACAGGTAAAATGCCTGGAATGCCATTTACATGACACTGGGGAATGAGATGGGATGGGTGTGGAATCTGCATGCTTGTGGGGTGAGTTCTTGCGTATATAGGTGGGTGAGTATACAGTGTCAGATTATTATTAAATAGAGGAGTGAAAGTAGGAAATAGTTGTCATGTCCTATGTCAAAATGTGAGAGACAGTCACTAAAAACTGAAATAATAGCTGAAAGAAACCCTATCTAGTGAGGCCTGATCACCAGCTTCTTACACTGAAATAAACACACAAATTTGCTGGAATGAAAATAACACCGCTGTTAGAGATAGCACAGGCATCTACCACACGTCATCACATCTGTGCCAGCTGCCATCCAACCACTGTACAACCAGTTCTACAGCACGCAGGCAGAACTAACACAAATCTTCAGATTAAAAGATACCGAGATAGGACTCCACCAAGTCAAGCATGGAATCAAGACATGCGCACACACAGGGTTAGAGAAAAATGTCGTGGTGCGAAGTGTTGAGACTATGGCACAGTCAAACAAACAGAGGGAGGAAAAAAAGTGTTGGAATTATAGACTTGCACGCATACACACTGGCCGACAAAAAACCTGCTGAGATATGACTACCAAAAAAAAAAGAGAAAGGATAGAGAGAAAAAAAACAAAGAGAGAAGACAGAGACGAAAACCTCAACAATACTGAATGTTTAGATGATGCCCAGCATCACACAGGAAAAAGAGTGGGGGGGGAGTGAAGATGAGAGAGGAGCCAGCTGGTGTGGACTGTGGAGCGTTATGTAAGTGTTCCTGTGAACCAGAGTGCAGAAGCTCAACACTTTCCCACTGCGTGACAATAGCCCAGTCTGACATGGGTTTGGTTTCCAATAACCAGCTCCATTTTGGATCAAGTTCAAAGTTAACAAAATAAGCAAATTTGTTATCCTCAGGGTCTAACAAATCTCTTATTGAATCATTTATCTTCTCTCCTTTTTATAATTAGCAAAGGGCAATGTACTGACAAAAACTGAGGTTTAGACCTTTGAATGTCACACTTTTTATTATTTTCCATGTTGATTAATCTGATGATTATTTTCTTGAATACTTGATTAGTTACTCAGTCTATCCAAGTTTCCAAGGGGACATCTTCAAATGTCTTGTTTTGTCTGACCAACAGTCCAAATCCAAAAGATATTCAATTCAATAGACAAGTGAATATTTGGCATTTTTGCTTAAAAAATGACTTCAATGATTATCAAAATAGTAGCTGTTTAATTTTCTGTCAATCAACTGATTTACTATTAATTTACTAAATGTTTCAGCTCTGAATTAAACAACCCCAAACCAGAATAAGTTGGGACAGTATGTTAAATTAAAATTAAAACTGAAAATTGTGATTTGTAAATCATCTTTGACCTATATTACATTGAAAACAATACAACACCACATTATTGGATGCTTTACCTCATCAATTTGATTGGTTTTTCAAAATAAACACTTATTTCAATTTTGATTCTTGCAACATATTTTTTTTAAAAAAAGTTGGGACAGTAAAGCATTTACCACTTTGTAACGTTGCCATTCCTTTTCATAAAGCAAACACAAAGACCTTTAGGGACTGAAGACACTAAATGTTGAAGTGATTCAGGTGTAATTTTGTTCCATTCTTCCTGCAAACAAGTTTTAAGGTGTGCAACAGCATGAGATCTTCGCATTTTGCATTTCAAAATGCGCCACATATTCTCAGTTGGGGACAGGTCCGGACTGCATGCAGGCCAGTCCAGCACCCGCACCCGCTTCTTACTTACAAAGTCAAGCCTTTGTAATGTACAGAATGTCGTTCTGCATTGTCTTGTTGAAGTATGCAAGGGGCGTCCCAGGAAAAGATGTCATCTTGAAGGCTCCAAAGTCTGTGTACTTTTCAGCATTGATGGTGCCATCACAAACGTATGAGTTACTTTTGCCAAGGGCACTGACTCAAACCCATACCATGACAGACCCTGGCTTTTGGGCTTATTGCTGATAATAGTCTGGATGGTCCTTTTCTGGTGTCCATTTCTTCCAAATAGTGAAATACTGATTCGTCTGACCACAATACATGATCTCAGATGCCTCTGAGCCCAGAGATGTCATGGTGCTTCTGTACACAGTTAACATAAAGCTTCCTATTGGCAAAGTAAAGTTTTAACTGGCATTTGTGGATGTAACTTCATATTGTCTTGATTGACAAAGGTTAGCCAAAGTAATCGTGAACCCATGTGGTTATACTGTTTATAAGATGAATGACAGTTCTTGATGCAGTGCCATCTGAAGAATTGGAGATCACAGTTATTCAGCTTAGGCTTGCACCTTTGCCCTTTACAAACTGAAATTCCTTCAAATTCCTCAAATCTTTTAATTATGTTATGCACTGTAGAGCTTGCAATATCCAAATTCATTCCTACCTTTCTTTGAGGAACACTGTTTTTAAACATTTCAATAATTTTCATTTTCTCATACATTTGTTTGAAAACCGGCAATCCTCAGCTTATCTTTGCTCCTAAAAGACCAGGCCTTTCCTGGATGGTGCTTTTGTACCAAATCATGATTATAATCACCTGTTGACATCACCTGTTTCAAATCACATCATTATTTAATTATTTTATTTTATTAAAAGCCCTAAACTTCCCCTGTCCTAATTTTTTGGAATGTGTTGCAGGCCTGAATGGCAGGAATGGATGTATATTACACATGAAATAAGGATGACCAGACAAAACATGGAATATCTTGTGTTCATACTGTGTGCGATGGAATACAAGTCAAAGTAAATTTAGTAATCACTGCTATCTTTTTTTTATTTGCATTTTCCATACAATCCCAACTTTTTCTGAGTAGGTTTTGTAACTTACTAAGTTTTCAGTGGTTTAGTGTTTAAAAAATTTGATTAAAAAAATGTTTGAAAACTCAGATTCAGTGTGTAGATACTAGATTGAGATTCAATGAAACGCTGTTGAACCCCAACCACAGGCAGCCTACTAACCATGTAGGATCCACAATTAAGTAACACAGGCTATCACTCACATTTGTGAAATATAGGTCTATAAACCAGAACATATTCTAAGGTCATAGGTATATTATTTCCTCCTCTGTATAAGTGCTGTTGCTTTGACCTTTTCACCCCTTCCCTCTGGTTTTGAATGTATTCCTAGACATTAATGAAAAATGAGACAAAAGGAAACTGAAGGGATTCAGGCCCACAAGATTATTGCGTTTGGCAACAAAGCGTGGCAATAGTACGCCATCTCCCCACACTATCCGAGTCATAATGACGAGGGAAAGAGCTATTATACTATTATGTCTAGGAGGTTTGTGACCTGGCGGTGCCTGGCTAGCCCTGTGTACCCCTGGTGTGTTTTTGTTTTGATTACTGCAGATGGAGTGCAGTAGAGTAGCGTGCCACAGCAGGGCTCCAGCACTCCCCGCAGTACAAACCAATATTATAACAGCTTCACTCATTCAAACACACGCACGGATACACACTGATTCCATAGCACTCCCTTTCCCAAATCACTCTTCCAAACACAGGCCTGACACCACACACTGCTGGAGTCTGCTGTCCCGGATCAGATTCCCAGAAAAATATCGTATGGAATGTTTCTTTTCTTTCTTTTTTTTCATGATTCTTAGGAATTCTGAGTCTGCGAGTCATGGGACAATCAGTTCCAGACAGAGTGGGAGATGAACAGGAAGAGATTTTTTGGAAAAAACAGACACACTTGTATGTGCACAGCCATACTAAACACACAAATGAAAACCACATCATTTCAAGGAAGTCCTCTTTATGGCCTAAAACTAGAGGAAACAGGGGAGGGGGAAGGAGGGTGGGGGTACAAGGCGACCCACTGACAGGGTTGACAATGAGCAGCTTTGCTAGCTTTCGATGATTCATGGCACTAGGACATGTTGAAACCTTGACAACATTCAGAAAAACAGACTCAGATTCATAATGCCAAGTCGCAGCAGGTTCAGGTAACTGCACCTGTTCAGCTTAATAAACAACTAGAGGGTGGGGCAGGGTGGAAGCTGAGGGAGGGTATTGTGGAAGATTAGTCTGATTGCACAGTGTATCTGCGGGTGCCAGTCCCTCTCAGCTTTCTAAAATCTTATCAGCCCTGCTGATAATGTCCTCACACGGTGACTGTAAGCCTTGTTTCTATTATTGTCATTTCCAAAATTTCAACTGGTTTTCGAATGAACAGGTTCATATCCCAAGACAAGCTCAAATAGAGGAGACAATATGACACACCACATTCTCACAATCTTGGCCTTTGTGGTTCATACACTCACACACACTGAAATCTAAGGGCTCATGGTTGCACTTTAACCCTAAACATGTGAGAACAGGTGAGTTATGTTCAAAGCCTGCCCCCCAAGCCCACGCTCACAACAGCAAAATCAAAACAGAGTCTGCCTGCACTGTCCGACAGTTTGCTGAAATCTTGGATAGGCTTACCTCTTCTTTCTAGTGACAATGAGGACGTCGTTGAAGAGAAAGAAATAGACCTGATGCCGTGACGTCCGCTTGAGGAAGATACCATTGTCCTCCACAAAAGCCGTCAGCTCCCCTCTCTTCACCATCCACCTGGATGATGAGACCAGGGGGAAAGGCTGGAGGGACACAAGAAGAAAGAAAACATTGATTAAAGTAAAACATTTTGAAATGTCTGCAATGTTGGTGCTGTCAGGAAATGCTAAATCACAATTGTGTGTGTGTGTGTGTGTGTGTGCGCATGTGTGAACAGCTGGCTATGCAGACAAGAGAATATGCTTGGAAGACATCTGTTAATCCCAAATGTACCAACAGCTATTTCCCACACTAAGAAACACTTAAGCCTGCCAGGCTTTGTGTGCATTATGTGTACAGACACTCAGCGGTGTGTATACTATGTTGTATTACAGAATCTGCGTGTGTGAACATGTCATTGTACAACTGCATTAGGCCATGCTTTACATGGTTGTTCGTTACATAGTCAGTTTTTAACCAGACGTATGTTTTGTTAAAAAAAATATATAATAACCAGAACGCATGTGTGTATCAGTTTGATGTATTTTATGTCATCCATACCTTGATCTTGAAGTCCAACTGAGAGTTGATGGTATACATCATCTCTGTTCTCTCCATTGTGCGAGCTCCTTCATTACACTTTCTGACCACCTGCTCAAACACACATATTCACACACACAAACGGATACTGTCAGTGATTAATTTGCTCACATTTAAAAAGGACAAGAAAGGCAAGAAATCAGCTGTTTTTGCCCCAAATACTTCAGTAACATATGACATTGTAACTCCATAAATCCACTGACCTTGCTGACTGCTTGTAAAGCCTTCTTACATTCTTCATATTGAGCAGAGTCTTTCGGAGTCTTCTGACAAATTGTCTGCAAAAGATGAGGTCAGGGCACAAATCAGTCACACTGATTTATATCTTAAAAAGAACAACCCACTTAAAATGCATTAGTGCACAAAGACCCACAACAATTCATTGCACCCATGCAGGCATTCGAACTACACTACACTCTAGAAAAGTCTAATACAATATTTATGCCTAAAAGGAAGCTGTGGGAAGAAATGAAATGAAACCAAACTTTCTCAGGATCCAAAAGCCTCCATGTGTACTAGCATAAACCCCAGAGTCCCTTGAGAGACACAGAAAATGGGAGAGAGAGGGGGATGAAAGTAGAGCAAGAGAGAGGAAGAGGAGGGAGGCACAGTAGGGACAGAATAATGTGGTGCCAAAAGAAGCATGAAACTAAAGGAGAAAAACCATTAAAAAGGAAGAAAGAGAAGTTAAATCAGTTAAGAAAATGAAGCAATGATGTAAGGTCACACTAACATCAAGCTGAAAGGCAGAAAGAGAACACACCCTGTGTATAGTCAGTTAGAACAGTATGAATAAACAAACTATTGTGCAAGAGTCAGAGTCTTGTAATCCGAAGCTCATGCTACTGTATGTCTTGAACGTGCTTACATCCATAAGCAGGGGCAGGCGAGTGATCCTTTGCATAGGCAGGATGAGGAAGGAGATCATGGGGAGGTTCCTGCAGTCTGGGTGGCCCTCTATTCTGGTCAGCACCTCCTTAAATGCTGGATTCTTGGACCTGTAAGGAGAGAAAAGAGAGGGGGCATGGGCAATTGGAGAGAGGACTAACTTGATGATACACAGAAGAAAGAGTAAAAATGAGTGGGAGGAAGAGCCAACTCCCCTGTTCAAAGTGTCAGAACAGTCATGTTGGACCAAATCCAGAAAAGATATGATAAGAACATCTGTTTGTGTGTGTTTGAGAAGTCACTCACACCAGCCTCTGCAGGGTTCTCTGCTGGTACACCTCATTGGAGCAGTATGTGACATAAGGATCAAAGTTGGACTGCGCATGCTTGCAAAAGATGTCGCTGATGTCATCGATCACTATGTTCTGCTGGTGTTTTTCCTCCAGTTCCTTAAAAAACCTAAACACAGGAGTGGCGGCAAATGAATAAGGGTTAGTATGTCAAGCGACTCATGCCATTTATGGCAAGAGCTTTAGTCAGGCGCATCAAATCATGAGTCAACCCACAATTGGGAGAATATAGGATACAATGACAGATACAGAGTCAGCAGGGCAGGAAGAGCTGCCAACACCTTTCTTCTAAAGCTGCTGTAAGATCACAAAAGAGGAATTCTACGCCTCTTAAAATAGACATAGCCTACCATTAACCATAACACAGGGGCTTTTCCTCTTCCTGAGCACCAGCAGATGGCTGGTTTAACGGCACGCCACATGGCCAACTTCAAGCAAGTAAGTGTTTTTGCGTGTGTGATCCAAGGTGACAAACAGGAAGGTGTCGCAAAGACACAGGACGCTGACCTTGACCGTTGGACAGGGTTTGAGCTCATCTGCAAAAGCACCTCTACTACCCTCAAAACCACCCTACCCCACCCTACACTACACTGCACACACACACACTGTGCTGTGACTATCTATGGGAAACAATGCTTTTTGTGACCATGCCTGACCCAGTGATCTCTGAACTGTAACCTTCCTAGTGAGGGCATGAGGACACAGGATAACAGAAAACACACACACACACACACGTTACCCTGTCCTCTGGCCTTTATTCTAATTCGGGTCTTTAACAGGTCAAGGATGCTCAAGTACAGGGTGCGCTCCCTCCTGAGGGAAAACTCACTGACCCCGATAACAGCATGTTATCATGAGGTAGGAGGTCCAGAGAGAGGAGTTAAATCAGGGTGACAGGGTTGTAAAAAAAATACAATGCATGCTCCTTCAGGGATATGCACTCTGTGTTGCAGTATACCTCTCAATTACAGTGTGTTGTTGCAGTTATAATATATGTTATGGTAGTAAATGAGGTATGTCATATCCTGAGGCTGCTAGTGAAATACAATCTGTAAAATACCTGCATGTAAAATACTCAGCAGACCTCCCACTCACTATCAAACACGGAAGCCTGCAGGTGGAGTGATATTTCTGCTATTTTCCTTGAGAGGGCAAACTCAAAACTGGACTGTTTCAAGTAAAACATCTTGTTTAACCAGAGCTACAGGCCATTTTATATCCTACGATCTACTTTCACTACATCTCTCTGCCGTCCACTCTCCTCCCTGGACATATACAGGGCTAAGTATTTAGGTGGGGAGAGTAAAGTATTGTATTAATGTGTGTGGTCTGTGAATAGGAATGAGTTGAAAGAGGGGCTACAGCATGTCTGAACACAGGGAGGAATTTAAACATAACCACATTCAAGCAAAGTGGAAATAAGCCGTGAAATGAATGTGTAGACACAATCTACTATTTGTCGATCCACATCTAGCTAATAAGCTGTGAAAATAAAGGAGTATAAGTTCCCTCCTGTTAATGGAGATGAGTTATATTTATATTATATCACATACTGTATACAAGAAGTGAAATCTCTCTGAGAAGGGGGCTGCCATCCTGACATGGAATTCTTGAGCAAATGTCATGAACAGTTGCACAAGGGAAGCTGTGAAGGCTCTGCACACAGACACAGACACACAGACACACAGACACACACACACACACACACACACACACACACCTTCACTGAGATAGCGATGATAAAATGAAATCACAGTAAATGGTCTTAAGAAGTTTTTTCATTCTTACATTTTTTAGCCCTGTGTAAACTTAAACCCTTGGCAACAGAAAGACAAAGACTAGCTTAACCTCATTTCACGCTTAGATTTATTGGCCTCAGAGTTTCCAGCACACCCTTTGGTTAAGGGGCCACATTTTAAAATAAGAGAGCAGGGTTAATGTATTCAGACCACTCACTGGATTCGACTTGGCTATGCTGCCGCATGTCACAGTTATTTATTGTATATCAAAATGTTACTCTGCTCTGGCCTCAACTCAGATTTGTAATACCAACTCTGTTTTCTTTCAGAATAACCCCCAAAAAATGGTAACAACTTGTTGGCAGCCAACCTGGAGCTATGAGAGGGTAAAAGTGTGAAAAAATGTGAACCTTGGACTAACTTTGGAGTCTCATAGAAGCGACAACTTCACAGAGGGACACAAGATTGACAGCCACAGTGAACAGTAACTTCAGAGCAGGACCTGAGGCCATTAGCATAATGAAAACTGACCTTTAAGAAGAACCTGAGAATATTCTCACATCGAACAATTATATCATAGTTGCACCAGAGGCCATTATCATAATGAGTACTGACCTTTAAGAAGAACCTGAGAATATTCGCACATCGAACAATTATATCATAGTTGCACCAGAGGCCATTATCATACTGAACAGTATTATCATTAAACAGAAAACATGAGAAATTATATAATAGTTAAACCAGAGAAAGAACATACTAAGGTCAGGGTCAGAAATTCTCCTGTCAATTATTTGTAGAAATAATGGAGCCTTTTCCAACACAGTAATCACTGAGGCAGCACAGTTTCAACCATCAATTTAAATAATTCTTGGAAATTCATAGTTACCTGGTCATGGATGTCTTTAAACAGTCCACACGCAAACACTATAAATCATGATGGACACAAAAACTCAGAGGGGGCAATTTACATTTACATTTATATCCAGACATCAATACAAAACAACAGAAAAACAATACAGACACATCGGGCCTGCTGTTGAGCTCTCTCAAGCAGTGAGAAATGTTCATGTTGACAATGCAACTGTAATTAAGCTATATTGTTCTTTTGTTCTTTCATTGCCCATCATTTCTTCCTAGGCTCTGTTTTCTGTCAATCAACATGTGACCCTACATGTGACCCTACTAACCAGAAAACAGCTGCCTTCCCACAATCCAAACAACTCTGACTGAAGGTAGAACGTCAGTCTGAAAGAATGAGCAAATGCTGTTTACAGATACACCTCACATGGAAGGAGTGCGGTCTACCAACTGTTAAGTGCAGTTAAGTGAGGAATTATCCACCTCATTAGCCAAAACCAAATACCACAAACACTGACACATTATTAGGGAACATGTAGGCCCAGCCCCAAAATACCAACCAGCATGAAAAAGCAAGCTCTTTTTACCATTATGCTAACACCATAAAAAATCCTATAAACAAACTATAATACAATGATGTCACACTTACTTTTTGCTAGCCTCACAGACATCAGTAATGTTTGAGAAAAGGTGGTGGTGTTCAGTCTTGGTCATAGCCTCACTGAGCTCTGCCGAATTCTTGAACATGCGGATCAGGATCTCCAGACTGTGGAGGTAGGAGTGCTCTGACGAGATCACCTCAAAGATGGCCTAATGAAGGGCGAAAGAGAGAGAGATAGAAGAAAGCAAGAGTGAAGATGTAGAAATAGAAACGAGGGGATTATTCATTTTTGTGTTTTGTTTACAGTTCATTCAGTCAGTTTGTGGCTTTGTTATTCAGTTACCTCACTGGATTCTGACTCACTCCCCGCTGCCTGTTCTCTACTATTTTTAGCATGCTATTAAATAATACAATACAGAAAGTTACATAAACCTGTCAATCAATTCAGAGTTTCTCATTATCATTCTCATCATTCTTAATATGACGCAGGTGAATATTTGTGCTTCTCCTCCCCTTTACGGTGCATTTACTTTACAGATAAAATCGACTGTGAAGCATGTTTCCTGCTGTACTCCTTTAATGGTTTTTTTATTGGTCTAGTGGAGTTTACAGAAACCAAATGAACAGCTATACTCCTCTAAAGCTTGGTAACTCTTAACATAGCGTCTATGTGTCCCAAAATTTGATTATACTCACGAGGGCCAAACCGCTGTGAACCAAATTAAGCGTAACATATAATTCATACCTCCTGTCTTTTGCGTTCTTCCTGACTCATCCGGTCAGACAGGCCACTTTTCTTTACCTAAACAGAAAGAAAAACAATTTGTGAAAAAAAAAGTTCGAAAAGCATGATTTCAAATAAACGTCACGCTTGTTTGACTACTCTGAGTTTTTCTCAGGTCAGGGGTCATTTGCATTTATAGCATGGGTGTGTGTGTGTGTGTGTTTGTGACGAGTGTTGTGCTGACACACAAAGACACAAGCACTTTGCATACCACACTGAATAGGAGGCCAATGAAGTTGTAGAAAATAGGAAAAGAAAGACCTTCATTGAATAAAGAGGCACATGACGAAAGTAGAAATTGGAACTTATCCACAGAACTCTAAAGTTAAAATTATCAGCGCTTATGCTCACTGTGAAAGTGTAATTTGGCTGAAAGCATACAGAAAGTGTATGCGCGTGTTGTTATGTATGTGGCTGGTCTGATTTTATCTGGAGATGTTTGACTAAGATTGAAACAAAGCAATCTTCTGGAATTAACTGGGTGTGGAGTGCTATTGAATTAATCAGGCTGTGGCTTTGACAGAGTGAAGGTACGGTTGAATAAAAAGCATAGTTTCACAGAATATAACTGACATGACCTGGGGCACATTCAGATCATACATGCAGGTAGAGGATCATCTTTCCTTACTTCCAGTTCCTTCTCACCATGTTTTGGTATAAAGGCACAAGGAAGTGATACTTCTCCTGAAGGAGCCTTCTTTCTCTTTAGTATCTGCCCTGCAGCCCTCAGCAAACATTGAGAACAAACAAGCCCGCAGCAGACCAAACACCTCTTGTGGTTCATCCTTTCCATTCCTCTCACACATATATCTGTTTGACTATTTCTTGCTTTTACTTTCCCTTTTTCCAAGCCATTAATCCACCATCAGCCATCATGAAAAGGCTGTTTTTATTGTTAGAGCAGCTAACTGAACTTCACCCTGCCTTGCATTTTCACTGGGTGTAACTGAACACGATCAACCAAACACAATCAGTATTGCTATTCAACAGCAATTTATACATTCCTTTTTTGTAGCTTGAGTCCTTGTTTCCTTGTTTTAAGCACAACAAAACAAACAAAGCTTCAGGCAATCTTTAGCACCAAGTGAGGGAGTTCCCACTTTTGAAACTACAGGCAGTAATTCCTGGAAATGTGAGGATTCTGAGAGGCAGCTTGACACCCAGCCCTATATGACGAAAGATGCTACAGGGACAGCAAGAAAAGGGAGGAGCTGAATGAAACCAAATTTATTGAAAAGGACAGACTAACATTATGACAACTTTGCCTAACTGGTTCTTGGCTTCACTGGAACTATGCTTATTTAATGTCAGACTAGGACATTGACAGCATCATGCCATCACTTCATCCGTAATTTGAAAATTACAGATGAATCCCACTGTGTCACATTATGTAGTGTCTGGCAAAACACAGTCACGCATGAGAAAAAGGGAGCCAACTCTGGTATTGTCCTGGTCAGCCTGACAATGTCAAATTCTTGCTCAATTCAGTTCTGCGTTTTGCTGACCCACCCAATAACAAAAATGATAAAAGAAACACGTTGAATGTTCCCCAGTTTCAATCTAATTTCCAGTTTATTAGGGTGTGTGTGCATATCATTCTCTTCCCAGCAATTTCAGAATTACCCCCATCTATCCTCTTGCCTGTTTTTGCTCCTTCGCTTTCCCTTCTCAACAAGTAAACAAACAGATGGGAATGCCTGAGTAGAAAACTAAGTTAGCTCATTCCCTTCCTCTACATCCCTCTATCCTTCCATCTCAATCTCTATTATGTAATGCAGAGCCACTGCACTTCTCTCTGGAGGCAGCATTTTAAGCATATTTTAAGACTGACAAATCTGTGGAGTTTGCCAACACACTGGCATCAGGCCCAGGAGTGCTTCCAAGACTTCCTGCAGGTCTGGCTGACTGTCTGCCTCCCTGGCCACCCCTGTACTTCACGAAATGCTCCCGTACTCCCTTCTAAACAGAGTAAGGGGCTGAAGAAGGCAAAAACAGAGGGAGGATGGGTATGGACTGCAGCCAAACTGGATATGACAGCATTCTTTAGAGCACTGGCATTCCAACCCTCCACAGCAGAGTTTATTGTATATTTGTCTGTGTACTGGATGTAGAGAGAGAGCAGAGAAAGATATAACTGTGTGTGTGTGTGTGTGTGTGTGTGATGTCTGACCACACACCACACTAAGCTGGCTCCAGGAGGTGCGTATGGGTCTGTACTGCACCACAATGCCATTATCAGGTTTGGGTTCTCTGGAATCGGCATCCTCATCTGAATCATTATGTAAGGCCTTCTCCTGGTAGTTCTGGTACAGCTCCTCCTCTGAAACACACAGTTTTTTGGCAGAAAGATCCATAATTCTGAAGTTTTTATAGACAAAAAAGGAAGAAACAATGTTTGAGAAAGAGACAGAGACCACGTAAAGAGGAAAATGAATGGAAAAGTGTGATAAAAACAATAAAGAAAGGTTTATCTCACCCTCACTGTCAAAAGTTCGTTGGGTGGTCAAAACATTTTTCTTATCTGGACTCTGGAAAAAAAAAAAAAAAAACATCAGACGTCAACAAATATAATGAGTCATAATGACAATCCCTGAGGGACAGGCAGACACACGCATACACACGCTTCAGATGAAACAGGCGTGTGTGCCTCTGTCACCTGTCCATGACCTATTGCTGTCCTTTCTGGTGACCTCCTTTGCTGACCCCTGTCTAATTGGAGAGCCATTGTGTGTGTGTGTATAGGCATGGAGTCGCATTACATAACATCTCCAAACAACCACATTAATTGTTTCCTGGTAAGGTCTTGTCTTTACTCCTGCTGCTGTGAAGTTTGTTCCACAATACTCAGTCTGTGTTGTAATTTTACAATGTGAACTTTAATCCCCCCTCCCATGCCGAAAGTCCATGTTGAAGCAATCTTTGTGCACACACATTATCAAACATAAATTCGTTTGATGGATTATGAATAAGTGAGTTGAAAAATCTAACTCTGACACAGCAAAGAAAAAGAAATTGTAATGCCTAAATTCACAAATATTTACAGTGCCGTCCATTCACATTTATTGCCGAGTTCAACAAAAGGCGTTAATTAACTAGGGATTTGGTCTTCAGATGAATCCTCAAGTTAATCCAAACACCTTTACACATTAGAGTTCAGGTTGAAACTGGTCATTTTTTAGTTGTTTAACTTAGACTTATGTGTTTGTTTCTTGAGGGGATCTTTTGAGTATACCAGGTTTACCCACCTTGTTTTTCCCAGTGGTGGTAGACTTTTCTGTCTTAGGGCTTGCTGGTTTTTCTGTCCTGGGGCTTGCAAGTTTGGGTGTCCCAGGGCTGGAGAGTTTGGGTGTCCCAGGGCTGGAGAGTTTGGGTGTCCCGGGGATGGAGAGTTTGGGTGTCCCGGGGATGGTAAGTTTGAGTGCACTAGGGCTGGCAAGCTTGGCAGGACTGCCTCGGCCATCTGGGGAATCCAGATTATTCCCTTCTCTGATGACAGGCTGGGAGAGCTGATGAGCCTCGGATGGGACCTCAAGATCGACTCCACTCACAACCGCCCTCCTATAGGATGTACTCCTCAGTCCTCTCCTTAGTGCCCCTGGGCTTTCACCTTCTGCATCTGTCCCCTCCCCATGCCCACCTACTGTACTAAAGTAGCTTCCTGTCTCCACCATGCTGAGAGTTTTCAATGCTCGCTTGGAAGTATCCAGCCCCAGCAACCCTGCCAAACCATGACTTTGCGGCCCAGAAGTAGGTGCCTTGCTCTGCCGAATATCCGATGCTAAGCCCTTGGGAATGAGTTGATTGGTGCCCATCTTCAGGGCAGCTGGACTGTGGGTGCTGAGGACAATGGAAGGAGAGGGAGAGATTGATGGGGAAAGAGAGGGAGAGGGTGAGGTGCAGGACATGGAGGAGGGGGAAGAGGCATGCCTGGTTTCTTGTGAGGAGGCAGATGAGGATGAGGACTGTCTGACGAGAGTCTGCCTACTGTCTGCTGGCGATGGCGAGCGTGGCGTCGGGGGGTCTGAGGAAGTGAGGGATGAGAGGGAGAGGATGCTTGAGGTGGAGCTGTGGGAGGGGGTAGGGGTACGCCGGGCAGGAGGAGATGGGCTGGATGTAGATGAAAGGGAGGATAGTTCATGGTTACCATTGTTATAGCTGTTGTTATTTGGGGTGTGTGGAGAACACAGGGCAGGAGAGGAATTGTGAAGAGAAGCAGCTTCAGGTGCAGACGACCCAAAAGCTGTCTTGTCTTTCTGCAAACTCAGACTGAAAGGAGTGGACATGACTTTTTGGGGATTCTGGACACACTTGTCCTGCCAAACTGTCACTCCATTACCGGTTTTATCCCTATCACATTCACCATTACACACTCTGTTGTCCAGTGAGGCTGATCTGTCTTCAGACCTAAATTTGGAAAGGGAGAAGCGTCCGTTGGAGAGGTGCCCAATGCTGATGCTTCGAACAACTCGGGATTTCCTGGAAGGTTTGTTTAAAACATGTTTCAACACCGTAGTGTTCTTGCCCGAACATGGAGGTGTGACCACCAGTCTTTCAGCGGCTTGGCTCAAGGTAAAAGAGCCCTTGTTATCCTCCACAGGGAAGTCCGTTGTCATGACCCCATTTAGGTGGTAGCTGAGGGGTCGTGATTTGGGTTTGTTTGAGTCTGTGCGACGTTTCCACAAAGGAGTGATGTTATTGTTGGACAGATCCACATCGTTGCCGAAATCCATGGTCCTCAAGTGTCTGTGTCCTCTTCACTACCTGTGTCACAACCTACAGGTCACAGTGCAAACACTGCTGCTCCTGCAGAGAACTGATCTCACCCTTATGGGTAAACAGAGAGAGGAGTACCAATCAGTATCAAAGAGCTCAGCGCCGTATCCAAATTCCCAAAGTTTACTCATTAACAGGGATTTTGGTGCAGAAACTGGCAGCTAAATTTAAGAAACACTAAACACACACAGGGGAAAAGTTGCTCATTTGCACAGAACAGTGAAAACAGCTGATAATCTTTTTGTGTATGTTCAGTGTGGTGAAATGCCCTAATTACAAGCACAAAGCTGACAAGATAGTTGTATTGACTAATCACTGAACTATTCCAAAAGGGAAACAATGGGTCATCTGCCACAGTAGTATTGTTTTTAAATGAATCATTTTTTCTTTGATGTTTCTTTGTGTCCATGCAAGTTCACTAGCTTCCACAACTAGATGTAACTTTCTTGACAACAGATGAAAAATAGTTTATGATTCAGCTGGAAAAGAAACTTGTTTTTAGCTGAAGAAGAAACTTGTTTTTAGCTGTTTTGAACTTACCTCTAATCAGTCGATCTATTGCAGAATGCGGTCATTATACCTGCGCCGTTGGAAAATAATCCTCAACAAAAGTTAATGAGCTTAATCCAGCATGGTATCGAAGCCAAATAAGTTTTGTGAAACCAGAGTTGGAGCCGCAGGGTAGACTGTGACCGACAGGAAACCCGTATGTGCGCCAGTGAGCGCGTCTGAAGCACTGCTGACTGAGCTTAGGAGTTTCTATGAGCAGGAGGGAGGGAAGAGGAGGAGGAGGGGGGGAGCAGGAGCAGAAAGGAGAGGGAAACAACACAGGACAAAGATTTCAGGCGACCCAAATAAATTTCACAGGTTGTACATGAGATTGATTTGGACTGTTCCTGTTATGGATGACATAAAATCTACAAATTTGCCTCTAATCTCATATTATTATTTGCCCCAGGGAGTTTAAGCTTCTTACTGTGTGTCGCCATGAACTGAAAACGTAAAACATCCCTATATACAGTATGTTGTACTCGCATTTGCATAAATACAGCATTAACGTTGGGTTTCTAAATGGACCTGTTGCTGTTGTTCGCCATCGTGTGTTTTTGTGGTGCAATTGCAACAGGCACACACAAACACACACACACACCATCAACTAAAAATCAAATGTGGCTACTGATGTCACAAAAATGTTAAATCAGTATATGTGAGTGTGTTGCATATGAGTTAGACTGAATTGGCAGGAAATTGCACTTCCAACTATACACTAAAATGTCCTATTTCTATACAGGCTTTCAGTGTGTCCGGTCATGTCTTTTACAATCCACATCCATCCCGATACTTAAAGCTCCAGTGGTATGGTATCCATATAATATCTCACTTGCCTTTGTTGTTTTGGAGTGTCATTTGTTGATGCTTCGAAAAATTATTGAGTAAGTGTGGGATCTTGAAGGATTTATAGTTTTTTCATTCCTACTCCAATAAGAATCTGTGTTGTGCAACTTGTTGTGGCAGCGGTTATTTCATGCATCACTGAAAATTTGAGATTGTGAAATACCATGTGTGACAAAATGTTCTCATTAAATTATATAATAACCTTGTTTCAATATCTAAAACATATGACTCAGATTAACCACCCACACGAAAATTCAAAACTGGATGTTTACAATGGATTTTACGCGTGCTTACTGTAACTGACTGAACGGGATGTAATGTAATGCATGTGTGTGATACATGTGGTATGGAAGGTGCGCCACCATGTGGCTCTCATGCGTCGGTATTTCACCTATTTGACCACTAAGGGGCGCGATTGCCATGGTTACCAACATACCATCACTGCTAATCATATGAGAGTATTGATGATGGTTTTGGGAATATCATCCTACAAATTTGGTATTATGTTTAACTGAAGTGCAAATTATACGCTTGTTTTCTACGATTGCAGTCCAAAAACAGACCCCAATATAGCTGTATTATTTCCATTTTCATTAGCTTGACATGTTTCAGAGTAATTGTGAGACATTCAGTTGTTATAGAAACAGAAATGAAATGATGCTGTGAGTAGTGTAGCATCACACTTTTTAGGCAGACAGCAGGGGGACAAGTTGTTTGAGGTGGGAGGATCAACTGAGTAAAGACAGTCAAAGTTTGTAGGACTAAACAAATGTCATCCACAGCACAAACATACATTACAGACATAGTAACACAGACAGGCAAAACATATATACTGTATGTATATATGTAGTGGGCAGGGTGAATAAAACACAAGTACGGCATCATTCATTTATTATTTGATTTTTTCTTGATGTATATCACTTACCAAACACTCACCAAACTAATCCCACACAAGTTGACAGCATTATTATTAATGTATAAACCACTTGCAACATTAACACCAATGCATTTATCAAGAAAATTCAAATGACCATCATTATCATAATTGTAGTATCCTCAAATTCCTTTTCTGCCATTCCCGCCATCTTCTGTTGTTTTTAATCATTTTTTTATTGAAAGAATCCTGAGTTTTTCTTTTATCTGGTGGTTTCACAGTCTCACAATAAAATACAGAAACAGCCTGAAGAGCATTGTTAAAATTTTTTCAAAGACCACCGGAGTGAAACAAAGAGATCTGAATTCTTTTTGCAGTCAACAAATCCTCCAGAAAGCAGCAAGTATTTTGGCTTCTTCTGGAAATGTTCTAGGTAGTGAATTTTCTCTGTTGCCATCAGGGCATCGTTATGTGTTACCTGCTTCTAAAAAACTACCATTCTAAATCTTTCATTGCAAATCGACCATTAAATGCTCTGTAGATTTTTTATACCACTGTCATTGTTGGTGAATGTTTTATCAGATTATTTATTTTTTTACATAGCCTATATATTCTTTGTTGTTGTTGTTGTTGTATATTGTGTTTTTTATTTGTTGGTTTGGATGTTACTGTGTTTTTTGTACAACACACTGCTCTAAGCAAATTGCCCCTAGTGGGAGTAATAAAGTTGTTTGTATTGTATTGTATTGTATATCACTATCCTCATTATGTTCTATAGAGGAAGTGCAGCAGTCTATCCTGTTGTATTGTTTAAAAGAGCTATATGCTTCCTCATGTTGTTTGGTTTAAAAACGGCCATCATACAAGACAGTCACCTCCGTCTGGAAGGCCCAGAATTAAGCCCCCTGTGACCATGAGCATCCGCCCAGATGAGGAGACAATGAATCTCCAAGCTTTTCTGTTACTGACACTAACTCTGGCTCTTTGTGAGGCAACAAAAAACAAACTCTCTCAATGGATCAGTGGAGTAGAACAAAAAAAAAAAAGGAAGAGGGGGGCAAAAGGTAGAGAATGTATGGAGCAATCATGGGTTTCTTCTTGTTTTTGGACAACAAGAAAAACTTTAAATCCCTGCTACAGAGCAGGCTATAAGCTCTTATAGACTGAGCTTATCCCTTCAGGTTCTCCAGATATCTTTATCTGTCTTTATTCTGCCACACATCGAAAATTGATAAGACATGAGCACTTGGTTTGTCTGCCTGTGCTGACTTTTGCTTGTTTGAACAAAGACTGCTCCAAAACAATTTAGAGCAGCAAAGTTAAGTTGAATAAAGTGAAGTTCAGGGTAGCAGAAGTGACAACTTGACATCCCAATGGTATATCATGGAAAACAAAACTGATGAGATTGATGTAAATAGACCAGAAACCACAATTTTTGAAAATCCATAGGGGAATATCTGATTGCTGTCTGTAGTTTGTGTTTTAAACTAAACCAAAATGTCTTCATCAAACAGGTAAGTAACTGAGGTGGAGTCTGTGGACTGTAGTGAGATGGAGAATTATTGCCATATGGGCTTTAACGGCATCATTTCTACAAGTTTCTCTGTTTGGATTTTCAGTTAAAGAAAACATTTGCTGAGTGGATGAGCTGCTCTGAAAGCAGACATATTCTCACAGAGTTAAACCTCTATGGCCAGGGCAGATGAACCAGTTTATCTGGTGCAGTGATATTTCTGGAGAAAAACACACAGAGAAGAGAGAGGAAAAAGCTTGCACTGTGAACCTTGGCATTCCTCATACTAATTCAAGGGGTCTATAGTTTATTTTCAAAGCTCACTTGATTCATCTCAGCTATCAAATACAGGTGGACTATAAACTGGCTGCCCTGCTGACCTTCCATGAATAAACTTTAATGAAAATGCAGTCCAGTGTTCCCTTAAGGCTGGTTATCTTTCTAAGACAGCTCTGCTCCACTGCCCACAGCCACTTAGTTCATCCCAGAAAATATGATATTTCTCTCATAATGTGCTGCAAATAATCTGGTCAAACAGCAGCAGATCCTGATTCAGATCATTGAAAGAAACAAATAAACAATTAAATGCTCAAAAAAATAAAAAAAGAAGAAACTCTTATGCCAAATGCTGTATATATGGTTTATACTATAAATGTAGTGTATATTGCAGGAAGAAAAGAATATCTTATTATACTAAGTCTTCATTCTTTTGTTTTAGTATTGAAATCTTATTTTACAGTTACTTGTTTTCAATTAAAGTACTCTAAACTTGTCTCTTGAGTGAAGACACAGTACTCAATGTAAACTCGGTGTATTTGTTTCAGTCCAAGTGGGAGGTTTCACTTGTTTTAGGACTCTTAAAGGGTCACTCAAATTACACACACTTTCTCACTAACCTCTGGTGGTATGGTGATTTGAATTGCATTTGCAGTGCTCACGGTATTTAAAAAATATCAAAATTAACAGCAGTAATGGTGTCCTCTATAATCCTAAGAATCCTAAGAAATGAGGTGTGTAGACTATCTAGAGTAACAGGTACACTGTTGAATTTTTAAATGTCATTTTCTAATACTGTGTACACCAAAAATTAATCTCCGTATAAAGGTGGAGGCAGAAATCTCAGAGATGTTTATCTGAAGAACTTAAAATGTTAAAATGGAACTATGTGCATGGTTATATATCTCAACACTTAAGACTTAACTGTCTTTCCCCTTAGAAAGTACAGTATAGAGACCACAAAAATATGCAAAATACATTGGAAAAGTTCTTGATTAAGGCAGATGTATCTAATCATGATGATGTATGACCTGGCCTGCTTTTGCTTGATAAAAGGTGAGAAGAGACACTGGGAAAGAGGTCCAAGCTGTGAATAACTTGGATGACTCTGGTGTTTGGTCTGGTGCTGGGTGTGCAAAGTAGTGTAGCATATAATTGAGATAATTCAGTCACAGACAATGGGGATAACAATAGTGTGTGCAGTCTCAGGAGGTGGGAATGCAGGGGTCAGATGATTCCTCATCATGATGAACACTAAAAAAAAACACTGAAAATTAGTGAATGAAGAAGCAGGAAAGACAAGAAGTCGAAAAGTTTTGTTGGAGTAAACTATGGAGAGAAAAACTTTGCATTAAAATACCCATTACATGTCAAACACAAGCTATTTAAATGTATTCTGGATATAGAAATTCACAGTCATTTGTTACATTTTCATGTTGAGCTCCTCTCCTCTGTGCATCATGAGTCACCTGCTCGTGTCCTACCTAATCAGCTATGAACATTTAAGCCTTAAAACAGAGAGATAGCATGAGCACAACATTCCTGTGCGTTCTCAGTCTTCAGGCATTTTACTGTAAAAAAGCTCTCCACACACTGACCTTTTCTCAGCAAACCTCTCTCTCGCTCCTCTCTCCCATTTTTCCTCTGACTCACATCCCATTGTACTTCTCCTACTCAGCACTGCCGTTTGCTCGGTGTCCTCGCCTCCCCTCCCCTCACCCTTCACTGCCACCCACACGTCTCCTCATCCATCCACTCGGAGAACAATGCAGAAGAGACCTAACGACCATAATTACCCTAGCTAAGTTACAACAGCTGGAAAAAAAGAGCTGTGTACTAAACAGAAAATACATTAGAAGTTGGAGAAAAGGCATAGCTGATACATGCTTGGATCACAATATGTGTTACAGAACTAGGACAACAGCTAACTATTGTATGTATGATGTGTGAGTGAGTTCACCTCAGTGTTCCATGCTGATAAGAGTTCCGTGTCCCTTCATGCATAGTATAGGATTCATGCATAGTATAGGATTAATATGGCGGGCCAGTCTATGTATGTACAAGTGCATATGGAGCAAACACAGGGGGCATCTGCCACACATACACTATTTGAACCCAGGCTAATCACCATGGTTACGTGCCTATTCTGCTTGCGCTGATTGGTTGACATTATTGCAATGACCCGTGATTGACTCCCCCCCGTGGGTTCTCATTGGCGCTTTGCCCCAGGATGATGATGTCATCATGTGTGGCATGTTTCAGTAGATATGGCATTGAGACATGCACTACTGGGCATGCATAGAGAAAGCAGAATTAGATCAAAGCTGGAGGTGCCGGCTGCGTTTTGTTCAGAAATAATTCACATGAGTCTTTGATTCATGATGGTGTAAGTGTAAGGACCAAAGTGAGCATGGTTGTTACAGGCCTGTTATGGCAGTGTTTTGTTTGGATCAGATTTTCTGATAGTTGTGCAGAATGGTTAAGAAATATTACCCATCCAACTGATATACTACCCATTTAAACCAGTAGAGGGTGTATTCAGAGGGAGAAAAGAGAAGGAGGAAGACGTTGACAGAAACACACATGCAGATCCTTAAATTCACATTTTATGATGTTTCAGTATTGTTATTTTCCCCTTTTGAATGAGCCATTTGTCAAAATATATTCCTGTCTCAATGTACCGTTGGATAAAATTACAAATATATTTTCACCATTTGGGAAAAAAGTTCAAACATTTAGCATTTTTCAGCTCATATAGTGTAATGTGTAAGGCATTCGGTACACATAGTCATTTCACACTGGAGCTCCCCTATATCTGTATTTCTCTCCTCCTAAAATCAATATACTACACTTTCTGATCAGCTCTGTCCCTGTGATCAACCAAAGAAATGAGATGAAACCAAGTACTTGTAATACAAATGATGCACTCGTCCATTGACTGTACTGTATTTCATGAATTGTAATCTGAAAGTGGTATTACTGTAAGTCCCTCTGGAGCTTATTATGTTGCCATGGATTTTGCAATTTGAAATAGGTTTTGACAGTAAAAATGATAATGGGACTCTATGGAATCTAAGGAAAATAACTCAATAACCCCAGATGCATAAACATCAGTACTCACAGAGTCAAATAGAAGTATTATTTTTGAACAATTTTAATGTGCAGAAATGATAATAAAAAGTCCATGCAGGAGAAATGAGACATATTTCTGTGCTAAAGGGTGCTTGATGTAAAGTTGAGCTCCCTGAAATGAGGAACAAAGGGCATAAAAACACACTACACAGAACATAACATATTGCAATAAATAAATATGTAAAATAAATATGTCCATACCTTTATTAACACACAAAAATTCAGTAAGAAGATTTAATTTAAGTTCTGTCCATGAAGTGATGCTCCTGCAAGCCATCTTGCCTCAGCTTCTCTGTTAGAGGGCCTTCTGTTGTCTTCGCACCAAGTGCCTCCCTACCACTCTGTCACCCCTCCTCCTGCTGCTGCTGACTCATCCTGAACCCCCCAGTCCAGTCCAGTCCTCCTGACCCCCCCCCCCTCTCCCCCCGCTGCTCCAGTGAACCCATCAAGTCAACTAATTACTCTTCTCAAAGCTGCTTAACGAACCCTTTAATTAAATAAAACTGAAATCTCCCCTCGCATGGTGCAGTGACCCAAACCTTCTCCAAACCTGGAGAAGACAAAGCCACAGAGCCCGGGGCAAAGTTTACGGAAGGATAAGCTGGTGTGAGAACAGAAGATAAGAGCTCTGCCACCAGGTGTGTTTGTGGGCCTACGGCGTCATCAGTAAGCTGTGAGATTCAGTCAGTCAATGAGTGTCTGTTGGATGATCTAGGGATGGAAATGTCAGTCAGTTTGTCCACTCTGGTTCAGACTTAAATATCTAAACAACTATTGGATGGATTGTCATTACAATTAGTACTATGAGGTCAACATTTGTGGTTTTGGGTGAAATGTCTCGACAACTATTGGACTGATTATCATGAAATGTCACACATATATATTCGTGTCCCCTACAGGACAAATTATAACAACTTTAGCGATCCCTTAACTTTTTCTATAGCGCTATAATCAGGCCAATATGTCATTCATATTATCCAATACTTTAGTTATATGACCAAATACCTCCACAATTAATGGGCCTCAGTTTTTCTTTGTGTGAAAGGGGACATGAAACATGCATATTTTAGCACTGGTTGTGCCCAAACACATTATAAAAACGCCTTGCCTAAAATCAGATTTTTAAAATGTTGCTTAAAACCACAGATATGACAAATTTATTTTCACATTTCCTACCAAGCTATCTCGCTTGCAAGCCACTATTTTGGAGTGACGTAATTGTCAATGTAACATGGTTGGTTGGTGATGACAGTGAGGCATTTCTGGGTTAAATCACATCATATGTTTCTATTAGTTTCTATTCTGGTCTTTACTTAGCACCTTTCATACAAACATGCAGCCCAAAGTGCTGCACATAGCAAGATTAAAACAACACAGACAAAAATAAAAACAAAAATACATAACAATACATTGAAATTAGCAAGATTAAAATGTACAACAATAAAATAATAAAATGTTTAAAAAAATACACATATAAAGGTTAATACAATAAAATAAATACCAGGGTTAAATCTTAAAAACTAAGGCTATAACATTACTGCAAATTAAAAACCAAATTAAAAAGATGGGTCTTTAATTTCTTTTTAAATATACAGAGAGCTTGTCACTCTAATATCCAGATGCAGTGCATTCCACAGTTTGGGGGAATAAAAATAGAAGGCACCTACTTTTATGGGACACATAAAAACATTTAAAAAAGAAGTGGTGGAGGACCTTAGTGATCTGGCTGGAACTTAACATGAAAGAATATCTATAATATAGATTTACACAATAATTTACTTTTGGAACAATACCTTACTTTTTCAATGGAAATTGTTGTGCCTTACATTGGTTTGGGATGGCTATGATATTGTTTTAAATTTGTCACTGGACATGTGTGATGCCTTTTTGGCAGTTGGGCAATGGTGAGGAAGATAATGGAACTGGGGATAATGTCTGGGGATTATCTAATGTTTTGAGTCTAAAGTCTGGAGTGTCTGAAATGTGAAGTGTGAGCCTGACTGAGTGCTAAGGAAACGTGGAGTCAGAATATTTCTTTGGAGGTTTGCATCAGCTGTGACCCTCTCTGGCTGAGGAATCAAATGATGTATGTTGTGGAATAATGTGAGTTTTAGGTGAACAGCTTCAGGCCTGGATGTTTATAATGGTTGTGGCCCATTTTGGTCACTCTGCCATCTCAAACTCAATTTCTGCTCTTGGCTGCTCTATTGTATAGCCAAGCTCCCATCAGATAAATCCTGTGCTGCAGAGATGCTTTGGAAATTTTTTTGGCCTGGGGACATGTGTCTGATTGTGTGTTGGACTGTGCGTCGGGGGGGAAGGGGCAACAGGTGTTCATGAATGCTACTGTTTGGAGTGAAAGATGAATTCAATGACTTTATACCGCTATTGTCAGAGTATGTTGGGAGGTCAGTAGGGCACACATTTTAGGTGGTGAAATTGAAAACGGAACAACTTCAGTAACTTCCTGTGGCTCTTCAGTCTCCATCTTTCACTCTCTACTGTAGTAACTGTTGAACTCAGCCAGTCCAAGTAACCCTGTGACATCACAGGTTATAGTACTGTAAGATAGTGGTGCCCTTGCTACAAAAGATAGAACAGGGTTTCTCTTTTCTTTTATATGTTTACATTTGCCATGTTTGTTATATAATTGCATTAAGTGCTAATTAGCAAATGTTAGCATGCAAACATGCTAATATAAGATGATGAACATGGTAAACATTATACTGCTAATGCTACATTCATGTCCTTTCAGAGTTACCATAATTACTAGTTTCTGACTAAGCGTTCATATTAATTTCAAAGTCATAATTAACACTGGGTAATCCATAATAGTGTGTATACGTAAGCATGTTAGTATTGTTAGTGTGAAACACAGCTTTGCCTGTACAGCCTGCATGACTGTAGACTCTTAATTTTGTTATATTACTTGCTATGGCATATGCTATGGTATATTTATAAAAATTTTACTTCATATTTTTGATTGTATGTGTTCTTGGAAACTGTTTCCGTTACTGAGTTCATTCATTCATGGATTAAGAAAATAGATAAAAAGAAAAACTAATACAGGAGGGAAGTTACCATCCATCCTTTGTGCACCAATCAATATATATTCACTTCTGTTGGTTATTCTGCTCTTATAATCAAGAGCAGAATAACCAACACCATTGATAGCAGGATTTCAGAATAGCAGCTGAGCTATAGAAAAGGAAAAAGAACAAGAGATGACATCTTCATATTGTGAACAACTAGGGAGAGGATGATACAAAAGAACAAAAAAGTTTACATGTTGTTCATAGACTATCAAAAGGCTTTTGATCAGGTAAACCATGAGCGACTGAGATACTGAAAGAAGGAATTTCAGCTCATGGAATAAGAATAATAGAAAATATATATTGGAACCAGAAAGCAACTGTCATTTTCTTTAATTTGTACACAGAAAGGATGATCAAAGAAGCTCTATAAGAGAAGAGAGGGATAAAGATAAATGAGGAGAGCTTGACATACAGCAGGTATGCTGACGAAACAGTTCTTCTGGCAGAAGATGAGCAGCAACTATAAGAAATATTAGAAACTGTAAATCAGACTGGCAAGAGATACGGAATGGCATTGAACATCAAAAAGATCAAATTAATGACTGTGGGAAAAGGTGAAGTTGAGTAGATCAAAATTAAACTTGAGGATTCAGAATTAGAGCAAGTGCACAAATACAAATACTTGGGAAGTGGGATATATGAAGATATCTAAATAAAAAAAATAAAAATAAATGCCGAATTGGCAATTCAAAAATAGCTTTGTTGGAGAATAAAGAACTTCTGAGAGGCAACATCAACATCACCGTAAAGAAAAAGATCATCAAAACCTATATCTTTTCTGTTCTTACATGTGTATCAAAGACATAGCCATTGACAGATGAAGCAAAAAGAAGGATAAATGCATCTGAGATATGGTGTTACAGGGGAATGTTCAAGACCAGCCAGAGAGGATTTATGTCAAATGATAAGTTTCTGGAACTGGTAAAAGACAGGTATTTTATGAAGAAGACTGCAGAGAGAAAGTTTGAGTTTGTGGGGCACATTCTGAGAGGGTCCAGTGGGAGGTTGATGAGGATGGTTTTGAAAGGAGTGATTGAAGGGAAATGAGGAGTAGGAAGACAACACATAATGTAGCTTGATGACATAAGAGATGGAGCAGAGAAAGAAGATATGAACAACTCAAGAGGGAGGCTGAGAAGAGAAACAGGGCCATGAAAATATCACAAATGATTGATTGACTGAACTTCATATACATCAATATACAATAAAGAATTCATAATTCATTCAATAAAGATTTCATTCAAATGTCACACTGAGACACACCCATATAAGCACATAAGCACACATACTATACATGTACACTACATATACACACACCAGAAGGACAAACAAACCCAACACTCCAGCAGGAAGAGGTGATAGCATCACTTCCCCCCTGATAACTATGGAGTAGAGTCTGGAGTGTCACTGTGGGAAAGAAATTGTGAATGTGTATCTGTGTGTGAGTGGCTGACAAGCCCATTCACTTCCTACTGCATTTTCCTCATTCTGTTGGAGGGACTGAGGTGATAGAGCTTCACCAAAACTGTAAAGTGAAGCATTCTTTTATTGGTTCAGTGTGAAAACTGATTAAGTGATGAATCCTCAGCAGAGTTCTCCCTGCACCTACTGATTCATGATTGTATTTTAGGTAAATAGCTGTAATAACTGAGACCCATTAGCAATATTTAGCTGTAGGGATTGCGCCTTTGGGATACACTGCAGCCAACACACAAGTCCCAAGGATCGCACCTCTCTGTCTTTTCACTCACTCACACACACACACATATACGCACACAGGATGCAACAACAGACTTACCATTTACCCTGCAGCTTCGGTTTGAGTCATCTGGTAGAAAAAAGTCTCATATAGGAGCTGAAGCAAAGCAAAAAGGACATGAGCTGCAAGGAGGGAGATAGGAAGATGCTGTGTTGCTTGCTAATCACATCAGAAAAATGTTATTTGCGTAGGGAGTGTGAAAGAGACAGAAGAAGCAGGAACGTAGGTGTAATGTAAAGTGTGTGTTTGGATGGTAGGCTGACAAACAACAACAGCAATTTATCCTCAGAGGATTTGAACAAAAATCTGTTTCTCACAAAACGCAAACACACACACTCAAGCTTCAAACCAGCTGACAGGTAAATCAGGGATGAAAGAGACATTAAATTAATTTTTGCAAAACTGTATGATAAGTTTTATCTTTGTATTGGACATAAACAAGGAAACAGCTACACTTTGCACACAACACAAATACATACACACACACACACAGTAAAGGGCCACATCTCTGTCCCTCTGCAATTAAAGTCTTAGTCATACTGCGCCAAAGGCTATTTCAGTCCTCTTCCACCCCAGTTTCCTCAGCCATCTTCATAGCAGTTACATGTTTTTTTCCTCTGTATTTTTTCTTTTCCTCTTTCTCTCTCTTCTGCTCAGTGACAAGGTCGTGAGTCAAAGTCAATTGAAGTTGATTATTATTGACGCATGCTACTAGAACAATGTGAATTCACAGAAGTGGCGGCAGTTGAAGAAGCTGTGAATGTGTGCTTCTGTTTGTCAAGAGGCAAAATTGCTCTTTTCAATCCTACCACAGTGCACACATTCTTATCGAGAGGTAAAAAAAAAAAAAGTCATCCAGTTTGACAACTCTCATCTGCCTGACATGAGTACACAACACGCTCAACACTGCCGTCCTTCTAAATCACTTGAATATACATCCATCTCACTGTCCTGTCAGTCAGTCATAACACAGAGAGGTTCTCTGAATAGATCCCTCCTCTCTGTCTCTTGTCAGTCTTCCCTCCCACACCTCTCAGCTCGCCGTAGATCCCGTGTTCCTGAGCGGCCCAGAATACTGCTGAATGACAGTTCTGTCCAACATGCCACGTCTGCTGCTGACAAATTTGGCAGCATCCCTTCCCTCTCTCATCTATTCACATCATCTTCCTCTCAGGCTAAATTCCTGTCTCTATTCATTTTTTTCTGCCAAAAGTTCATCCATGTTTTGTCACATATATGCACATAAACCTTGTGACAAAAAAGTGTACATAAACAACAGCTCAGGGAGAGACATGACACTCACCACCACGTTAGTGCTTCCCAGCACTTGTGACACATTATAAACGCAACGCAGCGGAAATTTTCTCTGTCCTTCTGCAAATGTGATTTTCTGGAAATACCCTGCGGGATGCATTGACACAGCATACACTCTGAAACTGTATGAAGTCACTGTCACATAATCAAAGTCTGCAGGGTGCTGAAGACATCTACAATAGCTAAATGATTTAAGATGGCTTACCTCCACCAAAACAATGATATCACCAGGGCATACAGACTGACATTACTAACAAATTTACGCCCTCCACTGCAGTGTGACTAATGCAATAGAAGGATGTCTGTGAGATTGGTGAGCGGTCGAAAATTTTAAATCAGCACGGTGAGGAACAGGTGGAATGGGGTTTTTCAAAAGAAGTAATCTTGGCCATGGGTGAACAAAGACACTGCAGTATGAGCTCATCGCTGAAAGAAGTGAGCTCATGTCTTAACTGTTAAAGCGGTAGACCATAAGAATCTGATTTTCTTTTTGTTTTTGCAACTTCTTCTTCGTCAAAAGACAAGCGTAGTGTTGCATAACTGTAATTTCTGTATCTGTCAAAGTTAAATCATTGAAATATTATTGGGATATTAACATTTTTCATTTCATTGTTTGCATTCTCAAAGGCGCTATATAGAGTATAAAATTGACACTGAGAAGTTGGAGACTAAAATAAAATAAATAAAGTAAATATAGTGCACTAGGTAGCAAATAGGAAGTGATGTCAAACACAGCTACAATGTTTTTGTATTATGCTTTGGAATCAAGTGTGCTACTGACACCAGTCCACTACAGTATATGAATCTTCTTCTGGGGAAATATGTGTTCTAAATTACACAGCAAATTTGTCTTGGTTTGTTCAGCCAAAGTGGCTATCACCTCTCATGTTAATTATTGAATTCTACTTCTGTTTATGCTAAACATAAGGCATTCACACACACACACAAGGATCACTTCATATGCGTAATACAAGAGAAATGTTTTGGAGAAGCCATTCCTGATATGCACTGGTAAAGGAGTACTCCATTCCATTAGTATTACATTTCCATAACACTGGGGGAGTTGCAAGACAAAGATTAAAGGGGAGTTCTATCGATACTAAACATAAAGGTTAGGATATCTAAAAGCTTTTCTGAATTGAAATAGTACTCACTGAATTTACAGTAGAACTGCACTTCCATAAAGTTAGTGGAGCTGGATGTGGAATGGTCAGAATTGATGCATCAAGATACCCATGCATTTATAGTCCATAATATGGGCAACTTCCAATATACCTATGATAAGGCGGATTATACCCCCATCTTTCAAACTCCACATTGCCAGTTTGAAATGGGCTTTCTTAAGATATGTAGTCTCCAAGTACAAGCTGAGATACCCAGTTGATGTCACTCCTCCAGAGCCACAGGAGACATTATACAACTGTTTTTACAGGCTGTACAGTACTCCCAGCAACTGGTAAATTGACTTTGACATGTAAAATCAGTGGAGTGCCCCTTTGTTTAAACCATTATTTTATATCTGACAGCAACATAACCAACATTTATTTATATGAAAATATCACTGATGATCACATTTATTATACCATTTGTCCCAGTGCTTGCATATGCCACATCTCACTTTATGTCAGTCATATAATGAGTTGTGCGAATGCCTCCACTTCGTCTCAGAACAATGTAAAAGCTCTGTTAACTGACACTTTACATGCCCACGCAGGAGCAGAGAGACAGAGGAAGACAACCAGAAAATAATTATTTAGTCTAGATAGATAGATAGATAGATAGATAGATAGATAGATAGATAGATAGATAAATAGATAGATATATAGATAGATAGATAGATAGATAGACAGACAGACAGACAGACAGACAGACAAACAGATAGATGGCTTTATGCTGTCATGTTAACATGCTCTAAGCAACAGTCTTTCTCATCCTTATTTTTGTATTTTTCTTTCATTCTTTTGCAACAGGAGATAAAATAAAAAGCCTGAGGGTTCAGAGGACTCTAATCTATTTTCCTGCTCCTACACACTGTGAGTCATCTATCCACACTCAGCTAACCCCTCCTTTATCTCTCTCTCTTGCTAAGGATGGCACATTGGAGGAGAGCCTCCTCTCCTAGACGAGCTATTTGACTGTGACCCTGACAGACTAATGGAACACTTCACCATGACACCCTTTCACATCTCAAACTGAATTAGAAAACTGTATAAAAACAGGCTGCAGGGTTCATTTTGCCCACTGATGCCCCTGAAATGCAGATAGTGATGGATTCAGTCCACCTAGTTCTTGGTCTGACAGCTACCATGGCTCAGTCTTAGCAGCTTCATATCTTTTAGATTGAACGTTTTGTCAAGACTGCAGAAAGAGTAGAACTTTGTTTGTCTAAATTTGATTAGTCATAACACCATGACAAAGGTAGAGCTAATTTTCACTCAGTTACTTGATGTTATGCTATAAATTCCTGGGATATTTCAAAAAAACACCTGGCTTTTCCTCAGTTCTTCTGACATTCACATGCTTAAAATGATTTTATTCACTGCGAATCATTGTATATTTTTACAGTGGATATCTGAGAAACCTCCAGTTGGAACAGATCAGAACCTTTGAATTCATGCCATATTACAAGACAAATGATTTCATTTTGTGTGCTGTTTTCACCACCGCAGAAAGGCAATGCAATTCTGTCTCTCACAGGAGGATTTTATGGACTTGATTATCACACATTTTTCAGTCCTGGTTGCTAGGGCTGCAACTATTGTTCATTATAGATTGATTATTGCTGATTATTTCCTAAATCATTGTTATATAATAAAATAATGGAAAAAATACTCAGAGAGCCTATAATGTGGTCTATATGGTCTAAACACCTGTCAGTATAAGACAATAAAATTCAACACAGCTCTGAAACAGTTTCAACAAAAAGTGAACATTGAAATCTTTATGATGGTGGGAGTTATTGCTGGGCTGTTGTATTAGACTGCATTAGTTTTAGCACCTAATAAACTGAGTGCAATTGTCACAAGAAAGCCCCAATTCACATTTTAATGTTTAAAAATTTCAAAAAGGACTTGTGCCTGTATGCAACTTTAGCGAATTTGAAATGTGAATTTCTTAAATCATACGTTTCACATGTGAAATATCTGGAAATCACATGCGCCTTTAATATTAATAATACACAACACAGCACTTGAACCCTGTGACTTAGAAAACAGAGTTAGGTCAGTGTGTTTGTGGGTCCATGACAGGGCCCTTATTCACCAGAATACAATAGTGCCAGCTAGTACAGTCGCCCCACTGTCCTGTCTGGTGGCCAAATGGCAGAATGCAGACTGAACTACAGTATGGTTCTTCTTTCTTTACTCTTTTTTTGGGGGCAAACACGTTCGTTCACACAGAGCACAAGAAGCCCACTCAGTGCACGAGTAAGAAGAAGCATTCATCAAGGGACAAGAGTGAACTTGGGGAACCATTTGGCCAACGTTTGACAGGAGGGGAGAGGTCAAACGTTCAAACAAGCACCATACACACATTGACACAAACAGGCATGCGGTTTTGGAGTCGCACTATCCCACCCCGTTTCAGTTTCCTGTCAACGGCTACAATAGTATCTGCCTGCAAGCCGTGTAACCCAACCCTATCTTATCAACTGCAGGCTCAGACACAGCAACAAAACTCTGCAGTGTGTGCGTGTGTGTGTGTGTGTGCCCCAGGAGGCATGGGGAATGAATTCACTTCACAGGAATGCACAGCTGAGTCTGGGTGTTTTTACATCAAAACACCTACTGTATGTTTTTGATAAACGGTTGAAACTTTCTCCTCATTTCTCCACTGAGCTCTATGCTATGGGAAAATTAGGTTTCCACCTGCACACAAAACACAGAGATCTGGGGAAAGAAATATCAATATAATCAAAAATACACCCATTATATTGTTTAACTTGTCAGTCTATGAGAGGATTTAATATTGAAACTTATTTATCTATTGAATACAAGCTATATCAGAGGCATTAGCTACCAATCTCTGACTGACTCACTGACTCTATCCATCCAATCAAACTATGATTCTTAGCCCTTTATTGTCCTCTCCTTCTGCTTGTACCTTTCTGTCACTGCAGCTGTTACATTCTTAAGAGAATATCTCCATCTTGTCCTGGCTTGAATACTTGCTCTTTACCGCCTACAGTTCTCTGAAAATAGACAAATAACCCATGGGGAGCCTGAGAGACACATTCAGAGCATTGCACCTTAAGAAACAGTAAATTGTTGTTTGCCAAGCACGGTAGCATCGCCTGAAGCTTGCTCTTAAATTTTCCTCTTCAGTTTTCCCAAATGTTTTGGAGTGTGCATGCCTGGGAACAGTTATTACACCAAATACTGACACTGAAATCTGAAGAAAGGATGATGAGACGGAGGTTGACGACTAGATATGCTTGAAGCAAAATGTCAAAAACCAAAAACATCCTCTTCTGTTTAAAGCTTGCCTGATTGGATTTTGTGCACAAGCCTCGAGCTAGACCTGTGCATCACACCACCTTTTCTACTAGCAAACCCTACAAGAAAATCTTCTCTGATTGCTTAGATCTTAATTGCTTGTTGCTAGTATATGCAAATTTCATGTGTATGACGCAAGAGACAGGAAACTCTATGCAAAGGTTGCCTGTAGTCCAAACATTCAAACAAAGTCTTCACTGAACTCAAATTTGCTAGAAAATAAGCAGAGTGCTAAACTTTAACAGCAGGTTTTAGGAGTTAAATAAGATGTGAGGTAAACATAAGACACTCATACATGCAAGTAGGGCAAACATGCACTCTCCCTATTCTTACATAAAACCTCAGTATCTTTACTGACAATCTGCCTTATTTGTCTGTTCAAGGAGCTTGCAACTGAATTATATCACCTATCATCTACTGAGTCATCTACAGACTCTAATTGCTTTCAAAAATCTCTCACCTTGCACTCTCAAATCCTTTAACTCTCTCTGGTCAAGGAAATATGTAATTCAGTGTGTACTGTATAGTACATGGCACTATGTCCCTGATCTTTGCAATTAAGGGTTAGTTATCATTTTGGCGAGTTTAATCTCACGTAAAAGTCTCCAAAAAATTCATTCATATTACAGGATTACATTACAAACCAAAGACAATGATATATACCATATCATAGGCAGGTTTGTGCTGGTACGTGATACCCACAAATCACTGTGTAATTATATACTGTACAGAGAGGGAGTGGATGGAGATACAACAGACAAGTGCAAACAGCACCAATTAAATGCTGGTTTAAGTGTGTTGTTGTCATGGTGACTAAGCTAGTAGGCTACCTCTGAAATTCTGTTTCATATTAAATGCCGTTGCTTTTGTTCCTGTGCCCATCTCTTTATTCTTAACCTCCCCTCCCTGTCCCCGTGTGTCTGTCTCTTACTTCATCCCTCTCCTTCTAACCGTTTGGCTGAAAAAAACATCAAAAACAGTCAAAAATAGTCCCATTTAACCAGCTTCCAACTGCCTTGTGTCCTTCACCGCCCCTCTCTTTGTAAGTCTCTTCCCATTTCTCTTCCAGCTGTGCCCTCATCCATGTTACCGCATTAGACAGTTAGCAGACATTGTGGCACAAGATGCAGTGGGGGTGGAGGATTTATGCCACAGGGGTTTACAATGTGTCTCTCCCCACATTTCTAAAGAAAACACCATGTTTCATTGTTTACCCCGGTGTGCAGAGACACCGAGGTAAATGGTTTTATGTGATCTGTCTAATCCGAGAGAGAAAGCCTGACTAGAGGAGAAGCGTGGGAGCTTTGGAGTACTTTGATTCCAGCGACCTTCCCTTTTTATGCTGTCTGGCTCTGCTGCAAGTCTACGCTGGTCTAAAACACAGACAGACAAACAGTCACACAGACAGCAACATGCATTAACTGAACAGGTTAAAGGATGGAATCAGTGTTTTTGCAAGTTGGTGCTCCTCAAGCACAGAACATGTCTACATTTTTGCTATTTTCAAATATATGCTGTACTCTGTGTTTTGGGGATTTTTTTTCTAAACGGCAGCATTTTGTTTCCAGTCAGTTTCATAAGGTATGAAAATCAATTAGCGGACTCACAAACCCTGCTATTAGTGTCAGTCTGCATTCATTTTCATCAGTTTTGCAGTATTGTTGCATGATAATGTGATGCCGACTTTTCTTTATCTTATTTAATCTGCATTTAAAGAATAATTTCCATTTATTACTCATTATTTTCAGAACGTTGAACATCATTTCTGTCAGTTGTGATACCATTATACTGTAATGACACGGGAACACAAGAACAATAACAAAGCCTGAGGGGTAAAAACACGAGGAGTCAGACAACCAGACAAACAGCAAACAGTTTAGCCAGATCATCTAAAGCACAAAAATTAGTGCAGCCAAAATGTTAACTGAACAGGAAAACAATGCAAGCAAAACAGTCAAAGCTGAACCACTGTGATGGACTGTAATCATTTTTTTTCTTCTTTGTTTTCTGTTTCAAATAAGTTTGTTTAACCTGTATAATCATCTGATTGCTGTGTCCCTTGCCTTGAGCCTTAAGCAATCAGATCAGATAGAAATGGCCAAAACAATGAAAACAAGACCCTAGCTGTAAGAAAGGAATTATTCTTTAAACTACAGTACCATACAATGGTAATGTGCCAAAAAAGAATACCTTACAGTAATACCATACAGAAATAAATGGGAACCTGTGTTTGTCTGGACTGAAAGAGAAAATATACTATACTGTGCATCCAAATGACAGCGTAGATTACAGAATGGTAAACTGTAAGGTAAAGAATATATGGTTTGTAGTAAATGGGATAAAACATACAAGCCCACTTGGTTTGGTGCTTTTTATGCAAGAGTTGAAATTGTATAAATACACACATTATTCAGAGAGATGGAGAGAGAATAAGTCAGAGGGGAAAACTGAAAAAGGAGAGACAGAGTGAGAATACGTAGCTTTCTGAGCCGACAAAGTAGATAGACAAACTTCCATATGGGTAGTTGCATGTGTGGGAAGAAGGTATGAGTTGACTTGTGCGTTATGGCTCAGGAAAGGCCTGATGACTCAGGTAGGCTCAGGGCAAGTTACTTTGGAGGAAGATGGAAAGCATAAGATGTAGACAAGTATAGACAGGCAGGTAGAAAGCAAATCAGCTGAGGAGGAGGAGGAGTAGGAGGAGGAGGACGAGGAGGAGGAGGGAAGACAGAGAGGGGAGCAGAGAGACTGACAGATGAACACGAGACAGGCCTGTTGGGTATCATTGTTATACAATAACAGACGTGAAGGTGCAGACTAATTACAATGCACAATACAAGTACATGATACTGAGGTTGGACTAATTATGTGGAGCATGTGTGTGTGTTTGTGTGTATGTGTATACTGGTGTCTCTGCTGCCTTTGCATGCGGGATTTATCTTTGCCCAGCAGGCAGTGTTGTACCATATGGTCCACAGAGTAGATTTCCTAAAACAACACATACACACACACACACACTCAGACACAAAGACACATAGGCTCACACGGGAACACAGACATGTGCACGTGAAAACAAAATGTGATGGAGAGGAAGAAGAGGAAGAGCGAGAAAGAGAGTCACTGATGAGCAAGATAGAGCCATCTGCCCACCATGGATTGCTGAGATCCACAGATCACAAACCAAATAATAATTACACAACAAGCAAACACTGCACAGTGGCGAGCAAATAATTATATTTGCTAACAATTATGCAAAATGTCTGGAAAGAGAAATAACAAAGTGATAGGACATTTTTTTTTCAAATTCTCCTGACAGGAAGTTTGAAGCAGCTGAAAAGATGCCCCTGAATTCCCCTCAAACAGCAGGCCCTCCAAGGGGGGCTGGCTGGAGGTCCACTAAGCCCGTCAGAGCCCATATGGTCTAGAGGCTTACACACCCCGGGATGACATGACAAAGCAAGCTCAGAGGCTGGAGATTCATTAATGGGAGGAAGAAGAAGAAGAAGAAGAAACAAGAACAAGGAGAAAGGGGGATGCAGACCGGCAGCATGTAACAAGCATTGAGAGTTGAGTGACACACTCTAGGAAAGGTGTAATTGCTGTGACTCCATGTGTGTATTTGGATAGCTATTTGTCTGGCTTCCCTCACACGGGGGTTTGTGTGAGGAAACCAACTCCACAGGATATGTGACATGGTGGAATTTATGTGTGTGCGTGTGCCAGGGTAAATAAATAAAGAGCAGTAATGGCTGTGTGTCATATGATCTGCCTGCACAGTGACACTAATGGCATTAGCCTGAATGAGAGACCTGTGGCATGGCCTCTTCTCGTCCCTCACAGTTCTGTGTGCTCTCTTCCCTCCTCTCTTCCTCTGTATCTCCAGCTGGTCTCTGACACTTTTTCTCTCTTTTACAGGTGCATTCATCCGTTCAATCTTGTTCACTGTTTAGAAAGACTGTTTCTGCGATGATTATTTTTTCTCACCTCCCTAATTGGAAGACATCTCATTACAGCTGACAATAAACATCCTTGATATCAATCAGTGTTATCATGATTGGAGTCAAGTCACAGTTTCAAATTGAAAGACTTTTAACAGGATCAGGGCAGGCAATCAAGATATTAAAGATCAGATGTGTCAGGGGTTGCGGTTAGGTTTAAGTAATTATCCAAAGGATTATCACATAAATTGGCATGTAGCGCACATGGATTAAAGCTTAAAAATATAGCCTACTGTATTATGGATTTGCTTGGCAAATTAAGGAATAGTTTGACATTTTGGGTAATTATTCCCTTCTTGCTGAGAGTTAAATGAGAAGATTGATACTACTCTAACCTTTTGTACAACTTAACGTTTTAGCCAGCAGCTGGAAAGTATAGCTTAGCATAAGGACTGAAAACAGGGAAAAACAGTTAGCCTGGCTTTCTTTGATAGCAGAAAAAAATCCATCTATCAGCGGCTCAAAAGCTTACTTACCAGAACATTGTATCTTGTTTGTTTAATCTGTATGAAACAAAAAGTGAAAAAATTATGTTACAGTTTCAAGTTGAATTATGTGCTGGACTATTTTTCATGGATGTGAGCAGTGACTTCCTGAGGCTGGGTGGTGAAGTTTTTAAACTGTGGTTTTTGTATGGATTAAACAAATGACTAAAATTAAGCTCTTGAGGTGCTGTTGGGTGGATTTTGTTCCCTTTGCAGAGAGCCAGGCTCACTGTTTCCAGTCTTTGTGTTAAACTAAGCTAACTGGCTGCTGGCCGTGGCTACAGATTTACCATACAAATAAGAGAGTGGTATAGATGTTTTCATATAACTCTCTGGGAGAAGGTAAATGCTCTTATTTCCCCAAAATGTCAAACTATTAATTTAAGGGGAAAACAGGTTAAAAATGACTTTTGTAGAATGGAGCTTTTTGTAGTCAATGACATGTTGACTGTCCACAAGCTGAACAGATGGTACAACAAAAGCTAATAAAATATATGAGAAAAAATGTGAGTCAGAGAAGTAATTGAGGATGGACATGGGTATGCCCTGGAGCAGAGAGGAAGAGAAGAGTGAGGGGAAAAGGAAGAGAGCAGCACAAGGACCGACACTGAGTCACACAGCAGGGCAGGAAGTCTTAGATGGAGACACCCTTCCTTCCTGTCAGCACACTGATCACCAACACTGGACACCATTCAGTCTCTCATCACATGACACATGTGACAAGTATTATCATAGACACTACCATGTGTTGTACACTCTGCCGTTTATATGGAGTGATACTGAAGGCTATGTGTTGCCCGTAGTAACTTCTTTTAGCAGAACTGCTGCATCCAGTCCAAGACTGTGGCTCAACAAGAAGTCAGTCAGTGTGCAATCTTCTCAAGGGACAGTGGGGTTTTTATGGTTTTGATATCAGTGCCTGTGATGAAGAAATTTATGTCCAGGGGGTATATCTTTTATCTATCCTAGTGGAGTTTTCTTTTTGTAAAAGCCCATAAGCCACACTGAAATCTTTAGCAGCCAGACAGAGAATTTTAGCACACCCACTGATCAACAAATTAGTCTGTAACCAAGCATACAGTGCCAAAAGCAGAAAGGAGCAGTGAGGTCTAGATTTACTGTATGAGCAGGTCCAACCTGCTTTTTAGTTATCTTATTGTACATGAAGCCTAGCAAGATATTTGCATATGAACAAAAACAAGCTTCAAATACAATTTTGACACCTTTTACAAAAACTGAAAAAAGTGAGCAGGATTGCGTGTGATTTTCACAGTCAGATACTGGCCAAGTTAGCCACTGAGACTGTGATCTTTCATAATGGAGGAAATAGCTAAACAGAGGTATCAAATTAGATAACACACACACACACACACGCACAGACACAACCCTACTACTTTCCCATTTCCACAATTGCACCCAATCTGGTTTGAGATTTTCACACTGATGGACTTGAATTTACTCAGATAAGCACCTTAAAGGCAGAGTGTGGAATTTTTAACCGTTGGTGGCACAATGGAGCAATGTTCTGATGAGTGAGTGCATACACACAAAGACAAACACGTTCTTGTTGATAGGTTTTCCTCTATTGCACTGTACAAAGGTTGGTGGTGATAAGAAATGTAGTATGCACCAGAAAAAAAGAGAAGAAATAGACTGCTAGGAGATGTAAACAAAACAGCTTTCAAATTGTTTAAAAATGCTGATGCAAATTATGAACACCTCTAAAGATTACAAATTAGCACATAATATCTTGTTTGTTTAATCTGTACAAAAACCAAGATGTAAAAGAAGCAAACTATGCTAAGCTAAATTAACTGGCTGCAGCTTCATATTCACCAGAGTGGTATTGATCTTCCTATCTGACTCTCGGCAATAAAGCAAATAAGCATATTTCCCAAAATATTGAACTGTTTAAGTACAAATACTGCAACATAGCAATGCAACACATTCTCCAGTTACTGACATCGCAACTGTGCAATTCAAACTTTCATTGGTGTAAATTATATACTTGTATATTGTACAACAAAAGTGCTGCTAGGCCCCTAATAGTGTAGCAGGATCCAGAGCCAGGGATGTAGGTCAACAGACTGGAGATTCCCAGTGTCACAGGAGACTTCCTCTTCCACAGCTCCACACAGGATATGAGCAATTTCCTCAGAGCCTAGTCTCTCCAAAATTCCCAGAAATCAATTCAGTGTGGAGGGTCATATCTAGGGCATCTTCTATATCTTAAAGATAACATATCGACTACAGTGACAGCTTCATGTATGAGCATTATGCTCCCTACATGCGGGAACAATGAGCAACTATACTATACAGGTATGACTGCATGTGTACACGCTGTAGCTTGTCAGCATAAAAATATCACAGCAGTTTCGATGAAAACGAAAGAGTTGTGTGACTCATGTGGTAATAACCCGATGTTGTGTGTTAACAGTGATTTGGCCTGAGAGGAAATGTTTGCTTCTGACTACTGCGCTGTCATGCTTACTTCCTTCTGCAGTGTGAGACAGATACTTTGGTATTCTGGGTGGGGCTCATGTGTAATTTTATGGGGCAAAGTCAGCTGTACAACACACACTGATCTAGCAGTGCAAACTTCCTGGACCATATTTGGAGAATGTTTCCGAAAGGTAAATAAACATGATCTGACACTTTGACTGATAATTGCGTAACTCTTAAAATCACAACAAAGTGTTGTGATATATTCAAAAACTATGTGCAAATGACATTTTTATATAAACTTGTTAAAAAATTTTGTAGCTTTACAAACTTTCCCAGAGTTTTTTTTTCCTTTTTCTGTTACTTTTAAGGGCAACGTTTATCTGCTGAATATTTTTATATTATATCTACAGACTGCTTGGAATGTATTGAGAGCAATAATAAAAGGCCCACAAATTCTTAAAACATAAGTCTTCTTAAGCTTGTCTCCTGGAATCAAGCAAAAATGCTTTATATTGATTTAAAGACATTAAAATAAGTTTGATATCATGTGAAAATAACAGCCTATTAGGAAGCCAGTAGTGGGAGACATCACTATCCTTCCCTACAAACTGAAAGGAAGATAAATAACAGATGATGACAATGAGATGACAATGCATATATTCTTAGAGCTCACAAAATAAGACAGTAAAGGCTTAGGACATATTTCTAACTATACATGAAAACTTCTCTTTTTGTGGTTGCTCTCTCCCACAAGGTTCTCTGCTCCCCTCATTGCTCGGGTTATGAAAGAGATGTTGCGTAAAGCTGCCTCAGGAGGAGAAAAGTTTGATGATGAATCCGGACTCTAACTGGGGGAAGGAACGTACAGAGACAGAAGAAGAGTATATAACTAAATAAAAACACAGATGCGAAAGCAACCCAAAAGCCTCTTCATTTCTGGACCCATCAAGTCAGAGTTCTGAAGTTCAGAAAAAGACACAAAACGACAAATACCTAGAGAGGCATAACAGCCTAAATTAGAAGAAAAAGGTGGCAGGGGATCACAGGATAGAGTAATGACGTCAGTAACCCAATAGAGGAGGGGGGGGAAAGATGATGGAATGAGGAAAAGAAATGGCATTGCAAATGGGGGAGGAAGGTCACAGATGTCACGGCATGAATGCTGTGGCAAGTTGTCGTGGTGACAGGAGGGCAACGCCAGGGTGGTGGGAGGTAGTCACGTGACCCGGCGTCAAGCCCTGGAGGAAGATGCCACAAACCCTCTTGTGAGCACAGATCTGCCAGATGGGGGGATGGAAAAGAAAGGAAGGCAGGAAGATGAAACTGAAAGCCAATTGCAAGTTTATGCAAGTGTGAAAAATGTACGTGACATGGGTTCAGTTTGATTTACAGTGCTGAAGACTGGGGGAGCAGAATAATGTAGTAACTGAAGAGAGATTTCTTTCAACACAAGGCCAAGGCTCGCATCAAGCATCCTGTCTTGCTGAAGTGTGAAAGACACAGTTACACATGCTGTTAGTGAACTCAAACTTAACCTAGTAATAACGCAAAGGTTTACAAAAGTGGACGCATCTGACCTGACACTTCAACACGCAGTTTAACAGTGTAATTAACACCACCTCTGATATGGCTCATATACATTTGCCTACTTACACATCCAGCAGATACAGAGCAAAATTAGCACTCCCAAGCAACATTTTCTGCTCTTGAGCTGCTAAATGCTCCAACTAGTTGCTAACTTTCTCCGCAATTTTGGGCTGGGCAGGTAGTGTACAGTGGAGTTTTTAAGTGTTTTTTTTTTCTTGAAAACAACTGCCTGCTGCTGCCGAAATATGACACTATGAAAGCAGTGAGAGTGAACCAAGACAGTAGTTGCAGGCCGGAAAATTAAAACAATAGGCTGAATGATGCTATAAAGGTCAGTACAGCTGAGGGAAACTGCAGAGTCAGGTGATATTCACATTACACACAGTTATTTGATCAAAATATGTAACAATACTGATTATAGTCTCTTTTAAGTCTATAGTTTTAATGGTGCAACCCATTTGAATAAAAGCACTAGTTTTAAACTAGCCAGTAGCTACTATAGGAAGGACTTAACATACAACTTAGCAATGGATTTATGAATAGCTGGTGTAACTCAATGCAGATACAGAGGTGCTGTTCTGTTGCTGACGGTGCCCTGAGACCTCCCTGTGGTGGTGGCGGCAGTGGTTACGGGGTGTGGGTATTATTATATTACAAGAAAACAAGTCCTCAAGCATTATCAAGTTTAAAACTCTAACTCTGCTCGTCTGTGGTTTCACCCGAACCCTCTGAACTCACGCAAATAGCATGGTCAGATGTAAACTCCTCTATATCTTCTTCCTTTTTCAACATGTGACTCAATGCATCCATTAGACATCTGATGTGGTGTATGATCAAACAGTCACACAAACAAACTACAAGGAAATGCTCGAGACTATTCACTTCTCGTATGTCCTCTGGCAGAAAAGCAGGCTTGTCGTTCAAGTGGAGAAACCACACCCAGACCTCAGGAGGCCTGCCATAGAGTGACTGACATTGCCTGACTCACTCAGGTCAAAGGTAAAACCACACTAGATGTTATTGAAGATCTTAATACCCTATAAATTTGAGAATTTATCCAAGCAGCCCAAGATACTAATTATATATTTAATTATACCCATACAGAGAAATCAAATTGCAGTCTGCCAGGCCTCCACACACACTTAATGACCTGATTTTTCCCATCATAATTAAAACACTGATTGTAACCGAGTTCAATTACAAATTGGGTCCTTAAGCATTACTTGTCCTCACTGACACCAAGTGAACAAAAGCTATTAATCCAAACAGGGGACACTGCTAGTAACTGTCTGACTGGCTCCTTTGGCCTAGTTTCCTTTTCAGATCGAGCTCTGGTGCGAACCAAGGCAACTGTGCTATGATTATCTAAAGATGGGTATAAAGAGCAGTTTGATTGTGTGCCCAGTGGGATCCATCTTGTGACACAGTGGGGCGGTGTCTGGAGGCCTGTTTAGACAAACCCTGCACTCTCTCTTTTATCCTTTATCTCTGCTGTTCAGTCTCTCTCTCTACCTCTATATTCCTAGAAATATTCCTCTTATGTTCTCGCCACTGATATCATTCTCTTGGTTTCTACCAGAGGTGTGATCAGTGATGATTAAAACGTGGAAAGTTGGAAAACCATGAAAAGTCATTTCAAAACAGACATATAGGGCAAGTAAGGACAAATCCATGAATTTAAGCAAAAAGAACACAAATATACCACTTCTATGCAAACCCTCCTGTCCTGTCATACCCCCAACTTTCTCCCTCTCTTTCATCGCTCTTTCAGTTCAGGCTAAAGACATGTCCAGACATTACAGTTCAAGGAATGACAGGAATGAGAGGAATTCTGGGGCATTCCCATCTCGGCACAGTTAGCGCAGAGTGAGAAGGCAACTCCCGGATTTACAGAATGAAGAAACTGATCGATGATCAGTCATGACGTTTCAGCTCTTAACTGAGGATTCAGGAAAGGCTAACCGACCTTTGCTACGCTTACTCAGTCCAGCAGACACACACAGTTTACCTATCAAGCCCATGCTTCTGTACAGAGAAAAATAAGAGAGAGTAACGCCCTAAAACTTTTGAAATAAGATTGTTCAGGAATATCTACATATTTAAAAATCTCTCACAATCCTCCGCCAATGAGATTACAAGATATCACTGTTCAAGGTGCAATGTGGTCAAAAGATATGATAAGACGGATTAAACAATAACTAAGCAATTAAAGAAACAGTCAGGTCTAATCCAGCCCACTGTTGCTGTGCATGAACTCAGAAGAGGTGAGCGATTCCTCTCCTGTTTGTGTCTGGACAAAGTCTTTATGTTGGAATGCTGCAGGAATCTAAACTGCAGTGTGTTTAAATATGCACAACACAAGTTAACTGCAGTGTGTGTGTGTGTGTGTGTTCATGTGTGAGTGAACGACACAGAAAAAACAAAGCTCATTCAGCCTTCGAGGGGAAGACAAACAGGGAGCCAATGGTTATTCCGGTGTTGTTATGGTAATGCCCGGCACAAAAAGAAACGGCACTGACACACACACAACAAAATTAACAACCCTGTTGCATATAAATTCAACGCAAGGACTGTCACAGGCATGAGTTTCAAATAATTTGATGTGTCAAAATAAAGAACAGTAAAGAAAGAAAGGCTATTATAGTCAAAGGAATTTCAGAGAGCACACTGCCTTGGATAGATACAGTACAACAGCACATCTACCAAGAAAAAAAAAGCCAAAACCGCACTCTTGAACACAACATAGCCTCAAAAATAGCATGATGACGCTGAGAGAGAAAGAGAAGCCTGTAATTCAGCAAGGAGCCTATATAGTGATTAAGTCCCATGTAAAAATGCAAACACACACCACCCACTCTCACTGGCTCTGTAGCAACACTTCCTGTCAGTGTAACTGCTCCCAACAGCAAAACACAGTCCTTGCTTCTGTGCGACGCACTTAACCCTCGTTTTAATCATTAAGGAATCAATATTTAGTTGAATGTAACAAAGAAAGGAAATTATTTAAATAGAACTGGTGAATCTATCTCTACAGTTGCCTCTGGGTCACAGAAATTAGCTTTAGAAGTAAAAGCAGATTTCTAGTCATTGTTAGGAAAGAAAATATGTAATTGTGGCAACTAAGAGAAAGATGATCAAACAGACCGACACCCTCCTCTCTTACAGTCACCATTCCAGCAGTGACTGAACTCCCATAGGTCACGAGGCCACCCTGAGCAGCCATACCACATCCCAACCCCCCTTAACCATGGCAACCACATCACATGACCATCTCCCATGACCAGCAACTACTGACAAGCCAGGCCATCTGTAAACCTGAACATGGCTGATTTCCTGTTGGCTGCAACTGAAACCAATAGATTTAAAAATAGCCTAATTAAATTCACTGAAATAAAATGAAAAAAACAACATTGCAGTTGACGAATGTAGAAATGTGGCTGCAACATACTGAAACATAATAAGGCTGAAACCAATTAAGCTCACAACCACAAAGAGATAACAATGGTGCTGAGTTATGCAGAAAAGATAAAATATGAAATAAGGGGCAGGAAGTGAAAGTTTCACCTTCTTGCTCCTTAGACAGAGACAGATAAAAAGAAACAGGAACTCGACAGGCCCCTTTCTCTCCAAAGGGCAAATTCTTCTGCTATCAGATGTTTATACCACAGCAAGAGACTGAAGCTGTGCAGCAGTTGAAGATGGGGTGTACATTTACAGTATCTGGGGCATAGCTATAATAACTCCTCTCCCGCTCATCAACCACTAGTTTAACTATATTATTTTAAGGCAGAGTTCGACTTCAGCTCTGTCCAGATCTAATTACACAAGGAAACATGCCATTAGCCTTGACTTCACATACTGTCGGTAGCACTATTGTAAACTAGCCACAGTTTGTAGCAGATGTAGGGAAGATCAGCTGACATAAGCTGTCAACAGTCATACAACCACATCTGCACAGAGCACCGGAACCAAATGCGAACGTAGAAAAGAGAAACATAGTTTTTGTCTGTACTCACACACAGCAAGAATGGACATGTAAATAAATGTTGTATATTTACATTAAAGCTGGGGAATAGTTCAATATTATTGCTGTATATGATGATAAGGACATGTGTTGTCACTTTACAGAACTCTTGATTTTGCATATATTTGCTATATGGTAATATATATAGTTATTAGGAAAATATATTTAAATATAGTGGTGATATTTCAACCAGCTCTAATGTACACCTTTAATGATCACACCTGTTAGATGCCATGGTCACTATTGAATTACTTCCCCAGAACACACACTCCTGTACCCCGACCTCCACATGCCCTATATTCAGGCCAAAGCCAAAGAATACATATGATACCATTGCTTATACTGGCTAACAGGCACAGATACCCAAGCCTACACAGTCCCACGTAGGGTTTGAGCCTGTGCAGGACAGTGACAGGCAGAGACACATATGCTCACTCATAAGACGCATACAGTACATACCACAACACACGTATGGACAGCTTGAAGACTAGCGTATATCTACTCTATGAAAGACTGGACTCTATGTGAAGCTCGTCTTGTGTTTGTTTACTCTTTCTACCCCAAGCCATTCCGCGGTCGACCAGCCAGCCGGGGCTAGGTAATCCCCATAGGTAAACACGAGCAGAGCAGGGCCTGCTCAGTCATACCAGCCTCTCCACATCACACCACTACACCCACACATGCTGCACCCAGGTTGGAGCCCTGGGCTGAAAAGCTACTACACCCACACAGCTAGAAAGAGACATTTCTCTGGAGCTGCGGAGCCTGGCCTTGTCTTTTAAGGTATGTGTGGATGATGAGTAGATAGAGGTGCTTTGATCTTGATCCTGTTTTGTTGTTAAATTGAGTTAAGGTTCATCAGAGAGGCAGGGATGATAAATCTCATCAATCTTGTATTTTACAATCATCTTTGCACATATTCCTGATGGTCAGGGAGTTGCACTGCAATAATCTGAAAATAACCAGAGTGGGGCGATGCTTAGATTATTAACAGTATCATGTAAACACCATAGTAGCAGAGACTAACAGAGGCGAGTTACTCATCTCTTTTTCAAACTAGTCACACCGTGTATACACCTTGTTCTGTTTTCTCTCAGCTTTTGATTTTGCACATGCACCACAATGGTCACAGTTTTAACCACAGCGAAAGTTTGCGTCTGAGAAAAAAAAGAAAAAAAGAGTGATACAGTTAGGAAGTGGTAAGCAAGCAGAAATATGTTTTTGAGGACAACATGGCTTTTATGTCGTGCCGAACACCAGCTTGTATAAAGACTAGTAAATTTGTCACAGAAAACTCAACATAACCAACAAAGTAGCCGCATCCTCCTATCCTACACCTACTTCCTGTTAATATGTGGGATACCACACATCCTCCATGATCAAAAAACTCATGTAACTCATGAGTTACATGACAAAACTCAAATAAATTTGGGTTAGTGTAACTTATGCACACAAATGAACGATTACTACTATATTACTATGGGTATTTACAATAGACCAGTTATTTGTGTGCGTCCAAACATACAGCTTTAAAAAATTAATGTGCAACTGGTGTTTAAGCCATGATAAACTTGTCCAAATCGCATGTGTTAACCTCGTTTAAACTCAGTACCATAATGGCAGTAAGCCATTATGGTGAAATAATACAATAAGCAGATGTCAACAAAGAGAAAACACAGTCTGGTTTCTTTTTTAAAAAATGCAATTTGTATTAAAAGTTTTTTTGTTGTTTTTTTTTTTGTTGTTGTTTTTTTTTTTTTTTTTTTTTTTTTTTTTTTAAACAGACAACCCACTGTTAAAGGGCTGGTCTGAAATTAAACTTACAATCAGGTTAGATTTGTCATTGGTACATCATCACATTTCCTGCTAAAAACAATGACAAAATAAACAGAACAAACAGAATTCCTTTAAGTGGTCTGGAAGGTAAGCGTTTGGTACTGTTGTCATGTCTAGAGGGTTCCAGTACCTGTGCATTTCAAGATATAGGTTTGGCCAGACCAAGCAGACATTGCAAAACGAACACCTTTTCAGACTTCAAAAAGGCCAATGTAAAAACATACAGAAAACCGCCATTCCATTAACAAAAAGCCTATTGTAGTTTTTTTTTGTTTTTTTTCAGCCTCCACCCCATGAGATTATCCAGAAGAACAGTTCACTAGTTTGTGGATTGCCATGTTGAAAGGTTCTTTTGGTGATACATGTAGGTTGGCACTAAATCTGAATAGCTGATTTGTTTTGGAAAGGCACTCGACACAAGGGCGATCGGGTCACCGTCCCCATGTCACTTCAGTTAAGGTCCTCTCACACACTCAAAGAGAAGATGAAGAAAAAAGTGGCACTCGTCACGTTACTCCACCAGCAGATAAGTGGTGTCGATTTCTTTAGACTTTGGGAAAAAAAAACATAGGATTTGGAGTGTTGCGGAGCATTGCTCCAATATGGGATATTCCCCAAAACTTAACCCGCCCCAGACTGTGCAGTTATTTAACAAAATATACTCTCTGTCTTCTTCTTATACAGAAATATCCATTTATGAGTGCCTCTAAGTGTTGCTCTCCATATCATCTCTGTTGGGGTTTAGTTCCAGTTGTGAGTACAGTTGGAACTAGTTGGGGTTGAAGGGGGGGTGGTGGTGGTGGTTGTTGCTGAAACTCTGGATCTGACACTGTGTTGACATCAATGGCGGACACATCGAGCAGCAAAGATACTCCAACCCAGCAGAATTCCTGAAGAGTGGACCCCTCCCTCTGTTTCAGTTGCTCCCTTCCTCCTCCTCCTCCTCCTCCTCCTCTCTTCCCCCTGCAGCATTCCTCCCTTCATTTTCCTCCAAGGCCAGGGTGAGACACATGAAGAAGAGCTCAACAGTACACACTTGCTGCAACACACTGCCACAAAACAAGAGATAAAAAAAGAAGAAGAGTCGTGAATGAACTGAAGTGACCTCTTAGAAAAAGATTAAGAAAAACACAGCGCTTTTCAGCTAATTTTAGGCTCGACTCAACAAAAACTGACTCGCTGATCCCTGAATGTAGGCCATACAGGAACTTTGGAATCTCCCGACTCCTCTTAACCTCATTCTGGAAAATGCAACTCCAGACTATAGGTGTAAAAAAAAATAAATAAAAAAAATTCAACCACTATCTTTGTAAAGCTAATTAAGTCAGCCATAGCTTGCCCTACCAGTTCTGCAAATGAGTCAGATAGTCAGATACTTCCCCAATCTGTTTAGCAAAACAATAGCCTGCAAGTGTCCTACTGTAGATTACCAGCTAAAACTAGTGCTGAGCTCATATGAACAACACTGGCACTGAACTGAGTGGTGTCTGATTGAAAAACTGAGAGCTACATGTTGGAAATAAAGTTGACAATGCGTCCAGTGTTAAGCTATTTTACTATATTATACTTTAAACAGACAGGATTTCAATAACAAGTTCATTATCAATGGTTCTGTGTCACTTTATGAAACTGTGTCAACGCTTCATTTTCACTTTATCGTGGGTCAACTTACCATTGCAAACTTAAAACCGAGCAAAGAATAAAACTTTTAAGGCTGTCCTTTTTTCTTAAAGAATGACACAAGACGAACAGCACTGATCGTCGCCATTTGGTGTTGAGGCATAGTTCATCTGTCGGACTATCTCTGCAAACAGTTCGTCCACCGAGGTTTTATTTTTGGCTGAAGTTTCCATGAACGGGCAGTTCCAGTCGTCCGCCAGTGCCTTCCCCTCACCGGACGAGACCTCCCTCTCCCCTTCCAGATCCACTTTGTTTCCAACCAGAATCATCGGCACCCTCTCGTACCGTTTCACCCGAATGATCTGATCCCTCATCGGCTTGATGTCCTGGAAGCTCTGCTGGTTCACCAGGCTGTAGACCAGGATGAAACCCTGCCCGTTTTTGATGTACAAGTCTCGCATGGAGGCGAATTGCTCGGTCCCCGCCGTGTCCAGGATCTCCAGGACGGACGGAGAGGAGTCAACCTCGATCTCCTTCCTGTAGAAATCCTCTATCGTAGGGTCGTATTTCTCTATGAAGGATCCCGTCACGAATTGGACGGTGAGTGCGGATTTACCGACTCCTCCGGACCCGAGAACCACTACTTTGTACTCTCTCATGGTTCCCAAAGAGCCGACACTCCTGCTTCCTCTCCGCTGTGAGCCCGCTAGCCGCCCTGCTGGGTTTCAAACCGCTCACCGTTGCGCCTCCGCCAGCAGTTTTGTACGGGCTCCGGTCGGTTGATACGGGGCGTGGCCGTCAACTATTGCCGGTCAGGAGATAAATACGGTTCTTCGGACCCTCTCTCAGCATTTGTATTGTGGCATGTTGAGTCCCCAACGACAGCTCAGCCGGTTCTTGTGCAAGCTTCCCCCCGTTTTCGTTCAAGTAACCACCGTGCGCTGGTTGCTCTCTCGGCTACAGTCAAGTTAATGGAAAAAAAAACACTTCCGGTGGTAGCTGCCAAATTAAAGTCTACAGACTTAACGTGTCATGCAAATTCTATCCGGATACACCTCCACTATATTTTGTGATACAACTTTACACAAATGTATTTCTAAATATGATATATTTTTATATGTATTTGTGGAGGACAATTATTTGAGCGTGATAATTATATTCTTTTGAAAGTGAGCTGCGTGATTTCCGGTGCAGTTCTTGCTATATCTAGCTAGCTTGAGCAGTTCTGCCTGTGCTTCCTGCCCACACTCAGCACGCAGTCTGCGTCCCACGTCACTCAAATAAATACGCTCCAGTGGTGAGTTTAAAGGTGCAGTGCGGTTGTTATCGCACAGTCAGCTGCCTTCAGTACCCACGCAGACCTGCCACACCTTAGTTTCGACATCACTGATCCTTGGGCTTACTACTGCTTGACTCATTCCCACACAATTTACTGGAAAAGTCAGTCTACTGCAAGCCTCTGCTTAACCCCCCAGAGTCTGTGGTTTTCTTGACTTCTTCTGAAAATCTTGGTTACAAACTCATGAAAGTCCAATATATTAAAATATAACAAACATGTCAAGTTAATTAAATCACAAGGAAAATTTGTAGAAAATGACAAACACAATTAGAATGTCTCTGAATTTAAAGACAAAACTAGGAGTGAAGATATCCCCATATTAGTCATGTAATTTACATGTTCAAAAATATCAGCAAACCTTAATGACATAACAAGGGTAGTGAGGAGGAAGTGCATTTCATAGCTCTTGTGAAGCATGACTCCACATGACACATTGTAGACTTTTGTTTTGCATGTTCAGACACTCACATATGTGTGTATTTGGTTTTGTTGATGCAGTCCTGTAACAGATTTATATTAATGTCCTTGTTCTGACTTGTGTTATTCTGAACCACACTGCTGCTGTCAGACCTACCAGGAAGGAAACTTGTTTGTTCTCATTCTTGAACTTTTTCTGAATCTGGAAGTTGCCCACAACACGTGTCTTGTGGTGTGATTTTTAATCAGAGTGGAAACGGCACTATGTAATAACTTTACAATGAAATTATTTAACGTATCCCATTTGCCTGTTTGTGTGTGCATGTGGAAGAGTACAAGCTCATTATGAAATAACCACTGTTTCCAATCAATGCCCGTCAGCGCAGCGCAGTGATGATTAAACCACAGTCATGACCTCATCACCTCGAGGGATGGCTGGGGAAGCTCTGCTGAATCAATAAAATTTTAATTCATCCACAAATCACCAACAGCGATCCAAAACACACTCGCACACTGCGGCTAGACCCATGAATGGAGGAGGAAATCTGTTAGTATCTGTCAGTATGTGATTGCTGAAGTTTTAAGAATATGTCACACATGTTCACACACAAATATTATCACACACCTACACACAGATGGAAGAACAAGACGCAAGCACACATTCAGAGGACTTTCAGTGACAGTAGTTGAAACATGTGGATTGACTTGTCATGTGGGCTTCCCAAGTGCCCTGCAGCCAGCCCCCCTACTCAAATCTCATTAAAAAACAACAAGTCAAAGCCTATACAAAGACAATCAACGCTCTGCCCCATGGGGAGTGAGGGTAACGTGACCTATAGAGCCTTGTGATGTGGATTGTCACATCTGTGAGAGTGATCACCCTGAGTATAAGGACTAGGCTGCCCTGTCATAGAAGAGAGGAGTTTATTTTCACACACCACTGATAATTAGATAGACATGGTCACTTTGTCAAGTATTGCTACCCACCCCCCATCCCCTTAGGTAAATTCTCCAAAAACAAAACTAACAAAGAGCTGGTGATGTAGCTGATGGTGATGTGTGGCTTTTCACACAGTTGCTATGGTGTTGAGTGCTTCTGGCCTGACTCTATTTAGGCTGCTTATACTGTATGCATTAATATACTTCTCTCTCTCTATCTATCTCTCTCTCTCTCATACACACATATACAAACGTACACAAGTCACATGAACAAAGAAATGACACCTGATGGGAAATAACTGACACTGAATAAAAAGCTCCCTTGATGTGAGTAAAACTAGGATCCAGAAAGTGTTTAAGCATCTATAGTACAAATAATGCTGCAACAGGTGCTCAGTCTGGATTAAATAACCTTTTTTTTGTTTTATCTGTATACCTATATGAAGTAGGAGATTCTCAAAGGATAGATTCAGATGTTTTGTTTTTTTTAATTCTACTGTATCTTAAAAACAATGGCAATATGCCCACATGTAAACTGAAAGAGTGTCAGGTGCAACACAAACAGGGACTTTCAGATCAAAACGTACATTTCAGACTGTAACTTTGGAAGATACATTACATTGGTTAACCACAAATACTTTCAGGTGAGGTCTCCAGTGAGATTTCACTGATTACAGCAACATTGAGTTTTGTGGGTGCACTCTTTCAGTGTATACAGTACATGATCATGTGAATGATGTATCAAAATCTGCATTAGCTGATTTTTGGGCATTTCAGGGCAGCAGAAACAAGTTGTAGACACAATACTGACACATAATAATACCTTTTAAGTTGATATGGTGAACTTGTCGACTAACAGTTGCCAATTTACATACCCAGCAGATATGGAGCTATATTAGCATCCATTTGGATTCATGTTTCTGGCTATCTGGGGAGTGTAAATCAAATATTCTATCTCCTTTTTGCTCTCCACTAACTCCTGAGGGAACTATCTGGCTCTTTAGTAGCTTAATGCTTCACTATGTTCTCACTATGTTTCTAAATTTGTCTGTCTGCTGTTGGTGTGTATGATTTGCTTGTCTCTCCTTCTGTGTGTGAGTGTGTATTTGTGTGTGTGTTTTTTTTCCAGGTCTCCACGGTGAGAGGAGGTCATGTGACTCAGGTCCTATCTCTGTTTGGCAGCACCTGGAAGTTCCTCTATGCCCTCCTGATCATAGTGTTCATACTGTTTATGCTATCAGTTTATCTACAATTGTGTCTGCCTGTTTTTTTTTTTTTTGTAATTTTGCTGTCTTGGTTTATTCTGTTCACACAACATCAATTACATGTCAGTTCCTCTTCTGATCTTCCTGAGGTTTCTTCCATTTTTCTCCCCATTAAAGGGTTTTCTTTTGGCGGGGGGTTTCCTATTTCAGATCAAGAGTCTGAGGATAGATCATGTTCTAAGCTGCATTGATCGTAAAGCACCCTGAGGCAAATTTCTGATTTGTGATATTGGGCTATAGCTATAAATAAAAACTGACTTGACTTGACCTGACTTTGATGCTGTGCATGTAGCACACTGTGAGTTTTTAGAGAGCTTTTTCGCTGAAAACAGACAAAATAATTAATTCAATAAACACTGTAGAGCTGTTGGGACCTCAAAGCATAATTATCTGAGGGTTTATCACTACAAGTGACATCTACATACAGCCATTCCATCTGTTGTTATTATAATAAGCGGTAGGATTAGTGCTATAGTGTACTAATTCTTTTTTTAAATTATTTTACAAGATATGTCTCTTAAACAGTATTCTGCTGTGTTTGCATTCCTAAAACTCTCCTAAAACTTTCTTAATCCGGAGCTTCCCTTATAACCTCCACCAAGGGGCCTTGACTTATTGCTTCTCACCTAATACCACTTTCATCTCATATCATCCCCAGCATGCTCTAATTAAAATAGCCTGAAACAGCCCGACGACTGCCCTGGTGTGATCTATTCAGTAAAACGTTAACATCTACAACAACACAATAAGATGTACAGCGACAAGTCTTTAATCCTCACCCCTGGTCCTGTGAGAGTGACAGTAGACTAATTAAAATGTCTGAGAACACTGTGCTAATTAATGACAGAGATTAGTCCCCTCCAACATTTTCATCCCAGAGGGACTTTCAAACATGTTTTTAGGCTGTAATTTCAAAGGGGAAAGACTTTATTTTATTACTTGGTTGGATGTACTGTTGGTAGCCTCTTGACTTTGATGCAGTCCTTCAGTTTTCATAGTTTGTATTTCTACTCATCCTCTATGGCAAAGTGTGTGTTTTGATTTATGAATTATTCAGATGGTGGAAGGTGCCCATTCATCATTCAATAACATCAGAGCACAGTGTAAATAAAATGCTTTCCATAGCCACCTTGTGATGAGGCTTAACAGCTATAAAAAAAAATTGGCAGCTATGTGTAATACATTAGGGTTTCCAAATGTTAACTATTATGTATTATAATGTCAGGCTGTCAAGGGTTGTTATCGCTCTTTTTTTTCTCCAATCTCTCCTTGAAAAGCCGAACACCAGCATTCAATCTATCACTTTAGCCTAGGGTTGTTAATCCAGTCTGAGTTGTGTCAGTTGCGGTGAGATTATTATTATTATTTTTTTTTAAATGAGCTTTGGAAGTTGTAGTTTGAAAAACTTATATTAACTCAAGGTAACCTTTTTTGCTTTTTCTAACCTTTCAACCATATCTCATTTTCATCATGTAGAAAGAGTTTGAGCAAGCTGACAACATTTTTTCTATGCAACATTTTTTGGCACTTTACACATAGTACGCAAATGATGTGAAAAGCAGATGGGAGCGATTGAGAAGAGCGACAGATGTTCTGGGCCAGATTCAAACTGATGCTGTCACAGTTACTAAGCCACCAGCAGGATACAAAACACAGCTTTAAAACAGACATAAAGCCTAAGATGTGATGGTGATGTTGCAGAATAGTTTTTCTTAAACTGGCGGTTGCTGGACGAATATGAAGGGTTGTGATATGATTTACAAAGTAGGAAATAAGGAGAAAATATATTTCTACTGCACACATATTTTTTGTCTCTAATGTTATCTAATCTTTGCATTTTATCTTGAGATACTGCAGAGTTTTACCTCCTCAAAACCACAGGAACAGTTCTGCCTCTCTTTTCTGCAATGAGGCATATTTTTCAGCAGAGAGCAGCAGACTTACATCCAACCATGTAACTGCCCTGAAATATCATGCATGAGCTCAAATATTTTGGTGAACTGAAGACTCCGCACTGAGGTGAGAGAAAATCAGAATTACCAATGAAAATTGATTGGACTTCACATAAGACGTGACTAATGGGTGATTGTGTCAGAACTTGTTTTATTGAATAAATATGTAACACAGCTTCAAAATTCTGAAAAAATATAACTCACAGGAAGAAGAGGATTTTCTCTTGACATCTCATCTGGATGAGAATGCAATATTGTTCAAATGGAAGACAAAAGCCTCTTGTCTTTGGTCAAATGTCATTATGTTCACTCACAAAGCAAGAACATTCTGGAGAGAACCCGATTGAGTCTCTGTCACTGACATTGTGGCATACGGCTTTTCAACCAAACTGATCACAGAATGAATTAAAATAGAGAGCAAGAGAATACATGATGTAAGACAAGAGTAAAACAGGGAAATGAAAGAAGAAGCAGCAGATAGAAAGAAACAGGGTGACAGCGAGAGAGCAGACACAGGGTCTTTCATCCAGCCCACAATGCCAGCCTTTCATGTGTGGAATTTGGCCATCATTAATAATACATACAGTTCTATCCAGTCCAGTATAGTTGACTGCTGGGGGTTAAAGTTTAGGGTTAAGAGTCACAGTAACCATCATCATCACAGAGAAGGGTCTGACATTTTCACTTTCTTACTGAGGCTGATGGGGAGGCTCATAATAATGAGAAATGCGATAAGGAATTGTATTCTTTCCCTGGTACAAAACTTCAAGTTGCCTCTGGAGGGAAGTTGCAACAGATTTGTAAAGTACTCAGCCAGATGTGAAAATTCTTGTAATAACCAGATGAAGACTGTGATGTCCAGCTTCAGTGTTGTGGCCAAAGAGAAGCGACAGAAACCCAGCAGCAATGTAATTACTGCTGTTGCAAACACAATGGGAGCAATTCATCCATTAAAATAGGAGGTGCGTGTATGTGACTGTGTAATGTGTGTGTGAGGGGTGGAGGGTGTTGAGGAGGGGCACTTCTCTAACCCACTCCACACAGACACAATCAGTGCTAAATAGGAATTGGAATTGGAAAGGCTCAGAGGTCTACTGGGGTTTCATGCAAGACTTCCAACAGACAAAAATAAAGCTGCTGATTTCTCACCTTATATAAGACTGTCTGCTGCCAATACAGTATGTGTTTGTGAATGACATTTAGGACATGTCAGCTACAATAAGAAAATGAAATTTGTGTGTCGAAGGATGTCTGTTCAACCATTTTCTTTGCCGTTCATTCTAAAATGGCAAAACTACTTATCTTGAAGCTTATTGACTGTGAGCAAACCATAAAATAATAATAGTTGGACAAAACAACTCAAGGTTCACTTACAGAACAAGCCTTTTCCAGAGTTTTTAACCCTAGTGCATGGTCCTTATCTGCAGATGGAGTTTGCTCAGTTTTCATGGGGATGGATAAGATATGCAAGTTCAGTAGGTGTTGTGGTTTTATTCACAGCACTTGTAGGACTTCTCATCTGTCATGAAAGTTCTTGAAATAATACAAAACAATGTCAACATAAGGTCCACTTATGTCATAACCATGATGTCTTAATCATAAAGACTGTGTGAAAATAGTGCATCATTGCTACCATCTAGATAAAAAACATTAGATGAACGGTCCTCACAGGGTAAGATTTGATTATGTTACATTTTGCTCTTTCTCTATGATTACTTTTTTGTGTGTGTTTCAGTCTAGCTGATCACAGAATGCAGATATTTTACAGACATAAATGTTTTTGATGTTATAAATCAGTATAAATCAGTGATTTCATTGAGGTCCATGTTTCATGATAACGAAGACTGACTGCAATTTTGTGGGTTTATTGACATGATTTATTGAATCACTCTTTAGGCTGGTAATTTTTCTTCTTGTCAACAAATCTCACGTGCAGAGCCAAACCTACAATTAACTAATCCTACTTACAAGTATTGGGTGTGTATCTGAAGCATAATATATTGTATCCTCTGTTCTATAGACCTCCGTTGTTGTCCAAAAACTATTTAAAACACACAAATGAGCTGCACCTTTGTATTGGATGACATGTTCCTTCACCCTGAAGCCAGTAGCTACCATAGTTTATTTACAAATGGTTGCAAAGACTAATAGCTGTTGTCTCAGGAGAGCAGGTACTTATACGGCAGACACCACTCAAGCACTCAAGAAGCTTTCACTAAGTTGAGAGGCTGGTCATGTAGTAATCATATGTCAGCATTTTTTTAAAGTTAGTCTTTCCACACTAAAACATTAAACTCTCCAAATGAATCCACTTATAAAAGCATTTTTGAAAAGATTCGTTTTTAGTGGTCAACAACTGAGACTTAGCATGGATGAAAGGCCAAAACATGATTTATTTAAAATGTATCTGCATTACTGTGAACTTGACCTTAAGCCTGCTGTCTAGAAGCCAAGCCTCTGTGACTCACAGTGAAGCTGACCATCGCTGTCCACTGCTGGATCAATACTCTGCTCATCAGTGAGTTCACACAGTGTGAGATCAGTAGGCTGAGGCAACAGGTACCGAGGCCTGCTGCAGACGGAAGTGCTCAGCCATGGCCAAGAATCCGCTCACTGAGCCATACTGATGACCACTCAATCATGACCACAGTCACTTGGCTAAGTTTAGCAGGGAATCCAGGACAAGTGGATCAGTTTACACACACATACACACACAAGCATATAGACACACACATATCTTAGCCCAGAGGGGCAGCACAAACAGAAAACAAAATTTTGCATACAGAATAAACTAAAAAACGTGCAACCAGTGTATGCCACGCAACAATATCTATTGCACTGTTTCCTGGTGTGTGAGGATGAATCACTGCAAAAATAAGTAACAGTAACAGTAACTGGTGTCTTAACTGTCAAAGTTGTGTAATTAGCTGTTAAAGTCACCAACGGTAGTTTCACAGTTTTATTCCTCTTTAATGATCCACAACTCCTATTAAAGCACATCACTTTTCACTACATCCCCATTTCACTTCTCTGTCAATCCACTAAGAGAGACACAACCTCGCTCTGGTGTCTGTTTTTGTCCAGACAGACAAACCCCTCCAGACAAGATTATAACAGGACACCTGCACAAGGTGTGTGTGTTTATATGCAGAGGCCAGTTAGGGTGAAATCATTGATATACGTGCACATACACTTTGAAAATGTTCACACCCCACCACCCTCACACACAGCAGGATATAAGCTACTTGTGTGTGTGTGTGTGTGTGTGTGTGTGTGTGTTGGTATCTGAGTGTGTGCAGGGAGCTCCCTGTATGTGTGTACACGTAAAATATTATATTAAAATATTTCAGTGTGCCCAGAAGTTGTTTCAGTATAAAGAAAGTCTCAGAGCATAACCTTGAACTTCGTAGCTCTATGTTGTTGTCCTTTCAAAGATGAAGATACAGTTATTACTGTTAACTGTGATCAACTATGAGTTACTGCTAATATTGACAAATTTTATGATTTTTTTCATCCACATTGTGCACTATATCCAATCTACACAATATTGCTCCTGTCCATCAAGATGTTTCCCCCCATTGCAACAGGAAGGTCTAGATCTAGAACTCAATCTGCCTTTCTGTTACACCACAGCAACTTCTGGGGGCACTGAAATAATTTTACACAAGCACACTCAGATACCCACGCACACGAGTAGCCTATACCCCACAGTGGTGGGATGTAAAAGATTTTCAGCGTGTATGTGCATGTTTTCAGTGTGATTTCAGTGTGTACATGCACGTTTTTAGTTTTTTGTGTGCACATTTTCAATGTGTGTGTGCACATACAAACACACACACACACACACACTCACACACACTGAACTGCTAGGAATTAATAGGGTGAGGCAGCCAAGCAGCACAGGATAATAGAATCTGAACAACGAGGCTGGAGGGGAAGAGAAAAGAGGAAAGGAGAAATAGGAAGGGGAGGTGTCTGAAGAGAGAGCGACTAATCACCGGAGGTCAGAGAAGGGGAGGAGGATTTATGGTCGCGAAGAAGAGGTTAGAGGCGAAATTGGTAACACAAAGTAGGTGCTGGATATAAAAAATACAAATTTCATTTTGTCAGGCTGTTTTGGTGTCTTTCTTTGATTAACTCTCACTCTCTAGATGTGTGTATGTGTTAGTGCAGCGGCTTTAGAGGGTAAACTGTTCTGTCAGCTTTTTTCTTCAGTGAAAAATGCACTTCACTGCTGATCGTCTCTTTCAATTAATAGATAATGGAGGTGTGTGTGCATGGCTGTTAATGTTTATGAATGCATATAGATATGCTCACAGAATTCAAAGTAAGTATGTAAGCATAGAAAAAAAGAGAAAGAAAGAGATCACAGCACATCTAATGTTGGATATCAAATAAAAGAGTGGAAACAACATTTGTTTTGTTTTATATTATGTAGCATTTTCTCATTTTCTGGCTGATTTAATCCCTGCACTTGGAAGCTGACAAAATCTTATCTTGATTTGGATTTTATGTGGACTGACAAGACCTTCCCTTGGTACATTTCATGTTTTAAACACACCTAAACCAATAGTGAGGAAGCAATAAAAGGCTCAGACACCTGACAGTCACCTGCTAAGCACACAAGGTGTATCTCTGCCTAATGAGGTAAGAAAACAACTCCCATGAGAGGCTAGATCCTTGACAACACAGCTTTATCTGGGGTGGATCATTAACAATCACAGGCCAGAATAGGATGCAGAACAGATGAGGTAATTGAGTTCATCAGTGTCCATGTGCAGATGTACAGCACACACACACACACACACACACACACACACACACACACACACACACACACACATACTCACGCATACAGTATGCAGAGAGGGGAAAAGTGACAAAATAATGGAGGCAAAGAATGAGACTTTGAAGTAGTTAAATCACAATTACAAAGGCAACGTTAAATGCCAATTAGCACCATGTGTCAGTTTTAAAAGAGATCGGCTATCACTTCAATGGTGTGTGAATTTTCAAAGCTGCACTTGTTAATTAGATTGTAAAGGTTTTTTAAGACCCTCACTAATATTTCAATGTTTTATCAGTTGTGTAATTATGCAAAATAAGTTCGTATGAAAGTTTTATTTGATGATAAAATGTTTTACTTTTAGTGTTTAACCAGTTGACTCCTCCAGGTTGTCAGAGCTTCAGAATTGCCTGTTCTGATCTACAGTATGGACAAATAAAAAGGCTACGCTGCACAGGAAATGATGCATTTTTTTGTTTGATTTTAATTAATATACGTGATAAAAAAACAAACAAACAAAAAAAAAACAAAGTTGTTACTTTCTGCAATTCTACTCTTTCCAATCCAGAGCAATCTGCAAGCAGCAGGAAGCTCATGGGTATTTATTGTTAAATGTGCAACAGAGTGCAGCTGTGGATTCTGGCTTTACAGCAAATTACTCCACAAAGTTTGAATTAACACCTGCAAGAACATTTTTAACAGCTATCTTTTCACTTTAGATACATCATGCAAGATATAATTTGAATACCATTTGGAACAGAATATCCACTAGAAATTATGATCTGTGTCCTCTTAAGAGATTCTGACAGACAGAGATGTGTTAGTGCTCAAGTGAGAGAATAAAATAAACAGCAATAGTTTTATGGAGCTTCTTTTCTTAAAAGTAAACACTTAAAATTAAAATTTAGATTAAATGTATTGAATATTTTCCAGAAAAGACTTTTTGTTGTTTTTTAAGATTGGAGCTCATATCGTCTACATGTCCAGGTCATGTCCTCTGTGGTATCTCTGGGAATTTGATTTGATTTGATTTCGATTTAATGACCTGAGGAGGCGTTTATATTGTACACAAATTACATGGATTTTAAAAGGCTGATAGTTTTTTTTGACTGTTTGTAGCAACAAATATTATACACATCTCTATCTAGAAAATATGAATGGAAAAGTTAAACACATTTTAAAAATATGAGTAAAAATCTGTAATTTTAACATTTCTTACAGGGTTTGGGGTTGCACAGGAGATATTTGAACTCATGACCTCAGTTTGAAAATCTTGACTGAGGCCTTGCTCTTAAATCTCTCTCTCTAAACACTGTCATCAACCAGTGAAAGTTTTGGAAGCAAAAGTGTCATTACAAACTGATGATTGCTCTGTGGGGTCATGTAATGGTCAATTCATAGGACATGCAATCAGCCATTCAGCTTCAAGTGAATTCTTTAAGATGGCCCTTTAAGATAATGACAGACCCATAAACACAGCTGAATAAACTCGAGAGTGGTTTCATCGAGCACTATTCCGATCTAAACAAAAATGAATCTGCGTGGGAGGTTGCAGCATAGGGTGTGTAGAGATTTCCTAATCCCTTACATGACACAGAGGTTTTCTTTACCACCACACACAACTCAAGACCAGCATGACAGGAAACTGGTGAGGAGGAGTGAATCTGTGGAGGTAAAAGATGACCCTGTGTCTTACATATAAGGCATATAAGGTTATGTTTGTCCAACATTTCCATTATTCACCTGCTGTATATATAAATATGCCTACACACAGTTTGCTGCAAAGCTCTTTCCTTTCCTTTTCATACCCACACGCTTATTCCCACTCTCTGCCACACACATACTGACACACTGTGAATATGTGAGCAGTGGATGTAATATGCCAGTACAGAAACTTTTGGTCTTAAGAGATTTATCATCTCTGCAGAAGGGCAGAAAGGCAGACTGTTGAGTTGCCAGCTAATAAAAGCATCGGACTTTCAGTGGAGTGCATAGCTCATCATCCTTTACAGTGGTTTCACAAATGAAGATAAATAGTTAACTTAAGTTCATGAGCAAGGCCACACCTCAACTACACCTCTAATCACCTATCAAGCGATATATATTCTTACCCCATCTACCCCCTTCATCCCTTCCTATTCAATCCATTGCATTCCTCTCCCACGTCTCATTCAAGGCACCATCTTGGAGCCTGTAATCATCTCGGGTGTATTTCCACCCGAGATGGAACCCCCACGCTGAGTCTCCCTCCGCCTGGTCTACAATACGTCCTCCCAGATCAGCGTAACAGACGACATCTTCCTTCCGCCTTCACCCCTCCCCTTTACGTCCATTCATCTGTCCTCAACATCCAATACCTCCTGAATGTCCATGAAAACTTTTAAATGACATATTGTTAGGGCGTGGTTCTTGCTAGTGAGCTTGCAGACAATCTACAGGCAGATAGGAGCTTAAAATTAAGAATCTAGTTCACAGGACAGTCTCCCAATATGGTATCAATATGAATCTGACTCACTTTTGGGTGAATTTTGTTTTATTATTTAATAAGAGGCATTTCTTGAAAAACTTACTATTTTCTTCGTGGCCTCATGATAGAGCTCTTGGTATATTTTTTAATGAAGATTTAGGATTAAGATATTAATCACAGGAATACAGTAACAGTTCTTCCATTTATTTCAGTGTGTATTTGGAAATAACCCTCCTTTCTTTCTTAGTGCTTCTTTCTCTTTCTCCTGCAGCCTTTTCAATATGCCCACAGCACATATGATATCATTGTAGCTCTCAGCTTCTTGCTCTCACACCTTGCCTTATCTTGTCTCTTCCCTATCCTTCCCAAGCAGCGGGCACTCTTTTATTTAACCTCAGTTCATTTCAAAGCTACACATCCAATCTCATAACTCTTATCAGACGGGCCAGCTCGTCTGCACTCTGTCTGACAACGCTCTTGTCTCCCAGCTGTGTCTGTCTATTTGTAAAACTGCATCATCTGATATCTGTTAATATGAAACAGCATCGGCTTTACAGTTTCCATATGTACTGTATATATTGCATGAAAACCACAGGATTAATATGACTTTTTTGTCCAAAACTGACCAAGCTGAACCATTTTTAGACATCTTCCTCTCAGTCGGGGGCTAAACTGCTTGACAGATCTTTGTGACCCCCATTGTATGAAATCAAAGACGTAAGTTTGTGGATGTCAGCCAGTAAACCGATCGTTCAAGTTGATCGATGACAGCTCCAAGAAGCGGCAGAAAATCAACAAGAAGCCAGACAGGAGCGGCTGAAGAGATATTGATCATAAACCTTATGACAGCCAAAATATGACAGCCTGCGCTCCATCTCATACACCCTCTCCCACTTGTTCTTCCAGTCCCATCTAATACTTGAACATCTTATATACAATACCAGTCTAACATTGTTATTACTGGCAACAGTCCCGAGCCATCACATGGTTTACTTTACACATGACTTTACAGTAACCAATACAGATAGAGATCAAAATAATGAGTTCCCACTCACTTTTATGCTTACACCATCTGTACAGTAACAGAGTGAGAAGAGTGTCTTTCATTTTGTTTTTACTTGTCCATACAAGTATTAGATCAAGGCCTGTAATTGACTTTAACACCCTTGCATGTATGTCTGACAACATGATGAAAGTGAAGTCATTTCATTGGAGGGTCAAAGGAGGCAGAGGCAACCCCAGAGGTGACTGTAAACATATTGCCCCAAAGATACTCACGGCAGTCTCATTTCAAATGGCTTTCACTGTCAAAAGCAGCCACGCCCCAGGTCATCTGTATTTCTGGTAGCCTATAATTCATGCTGCATAGCTATATATGTTGCCATCTTGGCAGTATTAGTGTGGACAGAGGCACTGTAGATGTAGACATATGAACACAACAGAATGGATGGTCACTATTAAATTATCCGATTCAATGTTTTGCTTTTTTTTTTGTTGTTGTTGCTGTTATTTTGTGTTGCTGTTGTATTTTTTTTTTACAAGCCAGTTTTTTTATGGATAAAATGCTGTGAGAGAAGCTATAACCTGAAAAAGCAAAGACGCTGAGAGACAGAATATAAAACAACACTCAATGGTTATATGAGTAACATAAAGGAAGCATATTCACATGCAAAATGAAAAGATTACTTTCAAATTCCCCCTGCTAAAATAAATGCAAACACATGCAAACATACATGCAGAAAGGTTGGCTCTCATACTCTCTTGAGAGTATGGAAACATAATCATCTATAAAAAGATTATATTTATCATCTGACCTTCACTCATTTACAGTCAGGTTCAGCGGCAATAATATGACATTTAAGTCTCTGATAGCTTCTTGCATCAAGCCAGTAAAAGTGTTATTACTCCGTTTGATTATAAGTGTTTTTGTGTGTTTGTGTGTGTGCAACTGCATGCTCTCTTTTGTTGGTTAGTAGTTTTTAAGTCACCCGCCCAGCAGAGTCCTATCTGTGATGTGTGACGAACAACTCCATAGACACACACACACACACACACACACACACACACACACACACACACACACACATACATAGGCACACTTGTTTGCATTTTGGGCATGCATCAACAGCCTGAATCCTTCCACAACTGTTTTAACTGTCAGTGAAGTGTGAGCTACACTTACCTGACCAGCACAGTGTTTGACAGTGTCTGTGCCCGGATCCTCTCTCAAAAGTAGACTCAAGTAGGTGAGATTGATTAGTAAATTTCAAAAAGTTTAAGTCAAAAAAGGATGTCATTACAGGCTGACATTACCATATAAGTGCAATAACGCTCTATGTGCGCTCTAGTGTTGGGTTGGGTGGTGGATGATGCATGACTGGAACGAGTAAACACATGTTAATATCGAAGTGTTACAGTGTGGTGCTGTAACCAAGAGCAATTGAACAAAATATTTTCCTAACATGTTTACTTAGTTGGAAAACTTGTACCTGGTTTTGTGACTTCTGCACACTGTGTTGTGTATAAACACACAGTATCTCCCTTATGCATGACTGGGGAGGGCTTTGCACACTCTCAATAGTGCATACTTTTTACCTCCAAATACTGCTCATTGCAAAAAGCATGTGCATGGTTCGCTAATAACGCAGCAGCATTAATGTGGGAATTTGTGTGTAAAGGAGTTTATATTGCCTCACGTGTTTTTACAGTGATGTCACATGGTATCAGTGGAGTCACTGGAATTTGCAGTGTAGCCACACATCATTGTGATTGTTTGAATCATGAGTTACTCACCAGAGACCACACGCTGACATTTTGATTACGTGGTTTTTGTGTAGTTAGCGGTAGTTTTTGGCTCAAGCAGATGGTGCCCCAGTGATGGATGTGGTTGTGCCATCATTGTAAATCTACTGTGCTCCCACTGTAAATCTCCAAGAACAAAGCTCAATGTTTTGGTTTAGCTGTCTTGACTGTGATTACCCTCTGAGCCCCCCTGCCACCAACAGTGTCTTCTGGAAACACACACACATTCAAAGATTGTGCCATTACTATACACTTTGCAGTAATCCCTTCTTTTCTCTCTCCGACACTTCTTCAAATAATATTCTCCTGAAGGTGATGGAATGCAGTGAAGAAAACTTGTTTTTTTTTTGTATTCAGAATAAAGTGAGAAAGATGTGAGAGAAAAGAGGTAAAAGGTGGCTGAGAAGGGAGGGAAAAGATACTGGCAAGCATCCCAACTTTCTGCAAGTTAAGATTTGACACTCAAGCTCAACAGCACAGACGTTGGCTTGAGGTTTGGCATTGGCTGCATGTAACCCTCCTTTTATCTAATCACATGTACACACAGCAGAGAGGATATATTTCCCACAAACTGACAAATGTACATACATATTAATAGCCTTGTGGTTCATGTGCATTACACAGTAGCTCCTTTCAACAAAGAAACAATAACCAGTCCCCAACAAACAGCAGTAAGAACTAAAACAACCACCTACTTGAACAAGGTCTCCATTGCCTTCAGGCTTTCTAAACACACGTACACATGCAAACACACTTATATTTGCCAAGGCCAGTTATGCAGTTTGCACCTCAAAGCCAGGAAATCAAAAGCCGTTTGTATTCATGGGCCCTGCTCGGAGGAAGAAGGTTGGTGGTTTTCCTGTGCCCACAGTCCCATGAAACCCCGGGGTCCTGGCGACAGCCTCACACCCCTGTCTGCATCAATAACTTCACACCATTGTGACGGACACAAAAGCCATCTTAGGATAAGCCAGAAGAAAAAAGGTGCCACTCTTTATTCCTCCCTCGTCCCCTTGCTTCCTCCTGGCCGTGTTGAAAAAGAAAGTCAACAGCAGCGCAGAGAAAGAGGAGGAGCAGCAGCGGGGAAGACAAAACTCTGCATGCAAGTCTCTGCAGCCTACAGTGTCCATTCAATCATAGTGTACATACTTAACTAAGAACAGCTGGTATGGATAAGGTGACGTTATTACAGAATTATCATTACATATTCTTGCTTGTTTTAATATAAAAATTTATTGACAAAGATACAAGTGGCCCCAGATATTTTGTACAGATGATTCTCTTCCTTTCTTGACAATAGTAAGCCACATTACAGATTTACAAAGGTACATTAGTACAGACATCAAACATCTAGGTAGTCCAGAGTAAAATATACTGAGAGAGCTCCACAATCATTTCTCCAGAATGATTACAACAGATACAAAACAGAAATGATTATCTGTCAACACACAAGCACAGTGCAGTATTTACTTTGAGGTATCTCATACAAACAAGTCTTCAATATGTTGATGGAGTCACAAAGCAGGTGATTGAGTGCGTATGTCCGTTCTGCTCATTTAAAAGCTATTCCCTATGTTGCACTTTTGTAGTTAGTACCAGCTGTGGTATATCACTGTTTCACTGATAATATTTTGATACTTGACTCATGCACTAAAAGGTTTAAATTAGTGATATTGATTTGAAGAAAACGGTTAACAACATAAACTAATCTGGAACATCACAACATCCTGTACAGTACACCTTTCATTCATTGTATTATCATATACACAAAATACTGTTAAGTATCATCTTCTGTTTTTTCTTTCCTGTGGAGAACAGGTTAACAAATCAAGAAAGATTGTGGTAACAGAGCCGTTGCAGACCTTAACCTCAGAGCTGTCAAAATGAAAAACTGTTCGACCACATTCCTCGCCCAGTCGGTAATAGATGGAGAAAGAAATGAGGAGTGATAGGTAGCCCTCCGAGCAGAGAGTCCCCCAGTCATAGTGCATTATAACGTCTGCACAGCACATCCATGCAGCAATCTCAGATTCAGTGCATTTACTTTTTTCCTCCAAGAGCCATCCCAGGTACACTTCCTTAACCACAAGCTCTCACCTGCTTAATAGCTATTGATTAAGCATCAGCTTGGCGGCTGCAGAAGGTGCTATCCATTCTCGTCCTATTTTTCCTGAACAAATTGATGAACAGGACATTATTGCCTGTAGGAAAACCTATTTCCCCAAGCTTGGCTGATCATAACGTTCATTTTGTCCAAAGTGTAAACAACACGAACTACTCAGTGAGAATGAAGAGTAAGAGTGATGGCTCTACAATACATGTACAGAACAATACAGTACAATAGTTTATCAACATCGACAGGCTGCAAGTGACCGATGGTTATCACAGGGTTAAATGGAGTATTTATCCTACAGTTCTATAAACCATTGTCTCATTACATTTTTCACACAGCCTTCAGTCCACACAGTGCATTTACTTATTCAATCCCAGGTCCATTGTTGTTTCTAGTACTATTTCCACAGCCATGACTAGTCACACAGAGGCCACCTCTGTGCCCTGTCACATCCTCCGGTCCCCATTCTCCACATACTCAGCCAGGCTGTTGAGCGCAGTCTCCTCGCTCTTGGACTGAAGGACATTGTCCCCCTTCCTGGAGGGCTTTTTAGTGGCCCTTGACAGCTTCCTCCGGAAGGTATCTCCAGCCAGGAAGTAAAGAATAGGATCCACACAGCTGTTGAGGCTGGCCAGCCCCCGCGTCACCTGGTAGGTGGCGTAGACGCGGTTATTAAAATCGCACATGTCAGGGCTCTGGAAGTACAGCCTGGCCCTCATGTTGAGGTTCTTCATCACATGGAAAGGCAGGTAGGAGACGGCGAAAACTGCGAGCACGATGATAACCAGGTGGATAGATTTCTGCCGCAGAGGCGCGTTGTTCATGTCATTGCAGATTAACGCTTTGACAATCATGCCATAGCAGCAAAATATGATTATAAAAGGAACACAGAAACCAAACACAGTCAAAGTCATGCTGTAGATAAAATAACCTGGCAACTCGTCCTCAGTGGTGGTGTCATAACAAGTGGTTGCATTGCGCTTCAATCCGGTCCTGGAATAATACAGGATGGGTGAGATGCCTATAACGACCACCACCCACACCAACGCGCTGGTAATAACTGCATTTTTCTTCTTCAGTCGACCCAGAGACTTGAGCGGGTGCACCACCCCGGAATACCTGTGAACACTGATGCAGGTCAGAAACAAAATGCTCCCGTACAGATTCACGTGGAAAATGAATCGCTGCAGTCGGCACAGAACGTCACCGAATATCCAGTCGGTCTTGTTGAAGTAGTAGAAGATGAGGAAAGGCAAAGACAGGACATAGCAGAAGTCAGCCAGAGCCAGGTTGAACATGTAGACAGAGATGCTGCTCCAGGGTCTCATGTGGCACACAAACATCCAAATGGCCAGACTGTTTCCCACCAGTCCCGTTATGAAGACCATGATGTAGACGGTGGGCAGATAGTAGAACTGAAAACCTGTCTTGGTGAGGGAACATCCTCTCGTGTGATTGTGGAGATCAGTTACATTCAGCAGAGAGGTCAAGTTCAGGTCTGTGGTCATGGTGTCAGGGGCAGAGGCAGGTCTTTTTTCTGCATGAGAAGGATGAGCAGATGAAGAAATATTTGATGTTTAAGCTTATTATTGGTGTTTAAACGTATTCTCAGAAAGAAAGTAACAGATTAAAATGTCACTGATCTGTTGCTGCATGCTGTAATTATTCAATGTAAATGATATTTGCATTCAAAACCCCTCATGCACGAACAGGAAACACAAACTTGATTTTGCGGAACGCCTACACGCAGTCCAACAAATACTAGAGAGAGACAGGAATGATAAACGCATTACAACACTCACCGCTGAGATACACTTGTATTCCACATTCCTATAGCCTTCACAGTTGCAAAGATTTCAGGCAACACACGGACGGGGCGTTTAAGAGCTGTCAGGTGTCTTCATTCAGTCTCCTAACAGTTTTGGAAATTGTTTAAAAGTTACGATCCTTCGGCTTCGCTCTGTCACTTCAAGGGGGGAAAAAGTCTCCCGTCGGTTCGTCATGCAGGGCGACGATTTTCCCACAACAGCGGCGGTGGGACGCAAGAGAGACAGCTGCAGGCTCTGGCATGAAGAGCAGGAATTAGAGGAGGCTCTTGCGCTACAGAGAGGGGAGGTGCGCACTACACAAAACCACTCAGCAGCTTCCCGTTTCTAAACGCGCTCTTTCTATTCTTTCCTCCTCCAATTGGGCTCTTATGAGATCAGACCTGCATGGGCTATGACTGTAGGAAGGTACACAAATTATATCCGAGGATCAATATTTCAGCTGTGGAGATCTGTGCAAGTTAATACTATTATGTGTTTATTAGATGCAGATATTTGCCATAGGGTTTAGTAATGCAATTACTGCTGTTTCAATTAGAAATTCAAGGAATAGATTAAATATTAGACCACAAATCACTTTGGAAATAGTGTTTTGAATACTGTTGAGAAGCAAATCATATATTACCATTTAAATGGGAAGTAAGCAGATCCATAGTGATATATCTTGGTAATGGTTTTGTCAGTGTGATTCACATTTTACATGATTCTTCTACACTGATTGTCAATCAAGAGGAGTCAGGGCTCAATAAAGACACAGATTACAGCTCAAAAAAAGGAGAAGCCTAGACAGGGCTGGAGTATAAAAACAAGAAATTACTGTTTTCTACATCAAGAGGGTCATTTTCTTGTCTCCTGAAAGGCTGAGATAGACAGCTGTATGTGTACGACACACGGCCAAGGACAAAGCAGACACTGGCAGCAGACAGAGGGAGGGTGGTGGAGAATAGAGAAGGGACTGGGGCCGTGGAGTGAGAGAGCCAAAGGTTAAGTTAATTTAGCTGTGATGCCAAATATCTTAAAAATGGTGGAAAGTGGATAGAGCCAAGGTTGTAGTAATAATCTAATGGATGTTATTAATAATACAGAGAATAAATGTACACCATAGACTTTGTACATATACATTATGGTCCATCAGAGGATATTAGGTGAGCTGCAGATATAGTTTTTACGTAGCTAAGATGTGGAACAACTGCCCACATGTCAAGAAAGCAAAGCATAAGTACACAAATTCATTTGTAGTTGTATAAAGGGACTGAAGTAGTAAGTATGAAGAAATACAAAAAAAAAGCAAAAAAAAAAAAGCAAATAACTAGCAAAGCTCAATAAACTATTGCTGGTCACTCACAACCAAAAGTTGTTGTTGAGGGGAAACTATTCTTTCACAAGCTCATCCAACGTTCCTTGGAATATGTTGTCTAATCTGTTGCAAAGAAAAGATTAGATTCTTGAGTCATTTTGGAATGAAACTGAATGACTGTATGATAAAGTGAAAACATATCTGTAGAGTCTAGAGAGGCTACCACAACACAGAGTTGCTTATAACAAAAATGTACCAGACCGAAAGTAACTCAACTGTGTAATTGCACCTTTCACATAATTTCAAATGATTAGGTGCTAGATATACGGTATTACTGAAATGGAAAACTATTAAATTTAAGGTGAGAGGTCTCAATTAGAGTTACAGCGTATCTGTGTTTGACTTCATGATGGAGAGAAGAATATCTTAGAGAAATGAAGTAAAAATGAACAAGAGCTTTGACGAGATTTAGCTCTCATTACACTACTTCACACTAATAGGTGTGGAGGTTTAAATTGTTGTTAAGATTCTCTGAGGGTAATTTGAGCTTCCCTGTTTTGGAAACTGACAGCATGGCAATATTAGCACTTAATCAGTTCAAGATATTTAAGAGTACAAATCTGCCAAAACACAGAGTGATGGAATTTGCACCTTGTAATCATCCTTTCCGTGTGCAATTGTTGGCAGCGAGGCAAAGGCTTCAATCAAAACAGAGTTCTTCAGGCATTTTTGACTGTGTAAACTCATTCCAAAAGCATAGCAATAGAGTCAGTTTAACATGTGACATATAGAGTTGTATTTGTTTACTCTTATATGTCATGTCTCTGTCAAACCTGCCCCGCGTGTTGTTATATAAGACTGAAGTTACTTGAAAGGCGAGGATCCAAAAAAATAAAGCCTCAAGGCAGGATGAGCAAACTTAAGACATGCTCTCTGCACCTGCCATTAGATTTTCTGCCAAGGACCCTATCCTATTTGGCTCTGACCTCCATTTTCGGCCCCAGAGGTTGACAGGGACAGAGACATATTGGGCACGGCTGGACGTGCACTATAAGATTAATTTAAATGTATTAAACACCAACAGGGGTGAGGTCAGTGTACCTCAACCTGCCAGAGGAGCTGCTGTGTGATGTTAATGTTTTCTCAACATTTTTAAGATGGTTTGAAGACATTTTGTTATTTGAAAAAACAATTAAATAGTGTAGATATTTTTACTCATAAAACATAGATGTAATGTTCTCTTGTTTCTTCCTGTTATTTTATATATGTTTTTATTACAACTGTTCCCTGTTACCTTTACTGAATATTATCATGCATGCGGGTAGGAAAGTGAATAGAACAATAAATGCAAAGGAAAGTAGTAACTCACACATACTGTCCTCTCAGCATTGAAAATGCAGTTTTAGGTCATAGCTCTTTGTCGGGCATTGAACTATATCATCATCTTTACAGGCAAGGGCTGCAACAACCGATCAACAATCAACTATACCTGTAACAAATGAGACAAGACTTACATAAAAGCAATGTATCATAAGATCCAAATAATTCAATAGAAACCTGGAAATTGAAAGTCCTAGACTATCAATTCAACACAAGTGATATAAAAATAAGTATCTTCAAGGACAATTCAGCAATTGCAGGTTTTAATCATATCAGCTGATCTTCCTCAATGGATGGAGTTTGCCCCGTTGTCATGGAATAAATGATGTAACGGGGAGAGGAGGAAGAAGGTCAGACAATGGCTAGTACAAGTACCTAATAATACTGTAAAGAACAAAGTCATACAGAAATTCAATATTTCAAAAGTCTGCAAATGAAGACAAATAGAGGAACAACAGAGTCAATGTTGTCTTCATTAAAATGCAAAACACCCTGTAACAGTGCTGCATGTTGAAAATTATTTATGGATCAACCTGGCTCGACTCTTGGTTACTTTGCTGTCACAGCTTTTGGTGAGTCAGGTGTTCCCAGTCAGAACCAATCCATGTCTGCGAGTGCAGCGTTACCCAGCACATGCTCCCAGGTGTGGAGTTAGATAAGGACACAGTTGAAATTACCTTCTGCAGCTCCCATCCACTCACTTAGTGTAGCAGCATATGGATCACTGCCTTCTGGCCCAAAACATCCTAGCTGCTGCCTCATTTGGTCTCAAGTGTGTGAAAAGTAAAGTGAATGCACAGAGAGGCATGACATTATTGCAGACACTTTAAAACACGTCATTAGTTGAGAGATACTACTGAAATGCTTTACTACACATTCTTAACTCTAACAAGCCCATTGGGTCCTGTTGTTTCTCAGCTGCACCAGCGGATTTAGTTCCATTGCTGGAATCCTTTTAAGTGATTGGACGTAATAACACTTCTTCTCATGTCCCAGACGTAATCATAATGACAAGTGTAAAGCATTGAAGGGAAAATCTATTTGTCTCAGGTCCTGACCTGTATTTCTTTACATGCCGCTTCGCTGGCTCCTCTGACAAGCCAATCGCCATCTGAGTCAGGACGGCTAACACTGTTTCCTGCTCATATCATTCTCATTAACTGTTGTAGAACTGGGTCTCTGTCCAACCAGAGGAAGCAATCAGAAGCTAACTGGCATTAGTGTTCTTTATGCATCTGTCTCATTAGGGAAATCTAATTTGACAAGTTAGTGGATTTTTGGGAAAATAATTGTTTACTCTTTACTGTTAAAATCCTCGCTATCTCTTAAGCTCCGTCTCTGTTTCTCCATTCATTTATTTATTTTCTTTGTCTCTCTTTGTGTCCATCTCTCTCTCTCTCTCTCTCTCTCTCTCTCTCTGTAATTTTTTTTTCTATTCAATTCATTGGCTTCTTTATTTTGCTTCATCCAATTCCAGGCTCATCACATTCCCATAAGAAGACCACCACACACAACGCATGCGTGATTCAGATGAACATCTCTGCCAGTATTGATCTTTCTTATCAGCCGTCCACCAGACTAGGCTGAAAAATAATTAATTCTGCTTTTGCCTCTCTTTTTCTGTCACTCTGCATCACTCCACACTGTTCTGTTTCCTCTTTTATGTTCCTCTCCCTTGCATTCATCCTTATAAGCTTCAGATGAACATCCGCATTCTCTGCTCCCTTCCCCAAATGTAGAATGAGAGCTTTACTCGCATTGAAACTCTCAACTGTCTGCCTGTATTTTCCCGTGCCAGTTCTGTGTCTCCAGCCTAAACACCCATTACTACTGGCCTCTATTTTGCCAGTCACTTGTTTTGAGAGTCCGAGAGTACTGAAACATTTAGCTAAATTTCCAGTAATAGCATGTCTGATAGCTTGGCAGACTCCTTCCCTGTGGGACTCTTGCTGTAATGACACTGCACGGCTCACTTGTCAACATACTTGCTACCAAACATAGCTAGATCACAGTACGTCAGCTGTCAAAAATGTTAATGTTGTGTTTGTAGTAGTGAGTAGGGCTCATGTTCACAGCGCAGACTTTTTTTAATCTTGCATATTTGAAATCAAAGCCAAATATTTACCATATTGAAACTCAATTAACATACTCAAGTTGATGTGATGTCTTAGTCTGACATTGAAGAGATGGAAAAAAATTGTGTAAACATGCAGAATAAATAAAGGGTTTTCAGTGATGATCTGTTTAATACTTGTGAATATAAAGTCATTCTACAGTTCATGTATTTTCTGAGCAAGTGAGCGTGCACTGTATAACTGTATGAAAACTATTAAGATTCTTATTTCATGGGGGAAGCAGAGTGTTTATTCCACAAGAGAGCTGATATCTCCCATCATTCGTTTCATGGGGCTATCTTTGTAATCATGGAAAGTTACTTGTTTTAAAGCCACTGCAATATATTTTTACCCAACTCTGTAGCTCTGTGGAATGTTTAAACATCTTTCAGCTTTTTGTTTTGTTTTTCTGACCAGGCACTTTACTGTTTCGGTTCACTCTTTTATATGTTAACTTCTTTTTTTGGTCTGTTATCTGATTTATCAACGTAAGGAAAGGTAAACTTCAGGTACTCATGCATGGAGCAGGAATGAAAAACTCTAGGGTTAAGCTAAACAGCTTTTATTCAACCTGACTACTTACAATAAAAAAACAACCAATTCCAACCATAAAGGTCTTCATCAGGGTACCCTGATAAAGAAAACAGCTTTTTTATTGTAAGAAGCTATGTTGAATAAAGGCTTTTAAACTTAATCCTAGAGTTTTTCATTCTTATTCCATGCATGAGTACCTGCTTTTCCATCAATGTGATGATCCTTATCTTCAAGAGCACCTGCGTTTTTCTTGAGCTTTATATGATCAAGACATTCTTCGATCACACCACTACCTCTTTTTCATCATTTAAAACATCTTTTCACCCACTTATGTAAAATAACATATATTTCATCGATAACATAGGTTGGAATAATTAGCTTTAACAAAACTGGCTTGTGCAGTGTAATAGTGTAACTAACCTAATGAGTCTCCACTTTGCACACAGTGCAAAGTGGAGACTCATTACGTAAGCAACTTATGTCATCATATGTCATGATGTTATAAACCCATAAAACAAAAATGCCAACACATTCTGAGCAGTCAGCATGACTGGTCCAGGTTCTGTGTGGGAGAAATTATCTAATGACTTCCGCTATAATAATAGTGTTCAATGTTTGTCAGAGTGCTGTAGAAGAAGATCTCATGGTCTGGCAGTTCAGTCTTTCGCAAGGTAGGTACAATGTGATCGCAAGTGGCAGATGTCAATGTACGCAACATGACATAACCCAGAGAGACAAAATTACAGATGCTGAGAACTTCCTTGGTGCTAAAACGTATAAGGTCAACAGGACCTAGATATGCCAGCTGGAATCACACACAACCCTAAATCAATGCCAATGTTGCTCCGTAGGCCATCTGCTGAATGTGTAAATAGGCAACTGTTTGCTAACACGTCCAACCATATCAACATACTATAAAAAGGTGATAATACTGTACGTTAGTGATATTTTACAACATATTTCCACTGCCCCCAAGTGGCCAACAAATCAATCAATGCAGATTTAAAGACATAGAGTTTGATGAACTTGTACACACATTCTGAGAGTGACCTTGACAAATTTTCAGTGACATTTGTAACTCATCTAAAGCTCCTGCTCTCCTGATATGATTACCAGGGAACTAGCGTCCACACAGAACAGACCTTAAAAGAAAGGTCAGTTAAATCAGGTGCCCTCTTTCGTTTTCAGTAAACAGCTCAGGTGTGTTCCCACATACACATACACAAAAAGGTCAGCCGCTCCCCAGGGCTCCTCTGGCTGCAACTGCGATCAACAGGCTAAACCTTATGACTGACCCCACATGCAGGCTCCAGCTCCACCTGCTCTCCTCCTTTTCATCTTTCATCTCTCTGCACATTGGTATCACTCCATCAGCATTTTCTCAAATTTGATATCTGCCAGTCTTAACCAAATGGCAAGGTATCATTTACTTTTGCTGTTCCACATTAAGCAACTGACTTTTCTCTAATCTGATCAATGCGGCTGAATGTCACAGCGGCTTTCTATCTAGCAAAGAGAAGGTCAGTGTGTCTGTTCTGTGTAAATACCGCAGTAATGTAGTTCCCGGGCCACTGTTCTGCCAGACCTTTTACAGCGGAGTGAGTCAAAGTGTGGTTGGTATTTGTGCAATTTTGGAAGGAGACTGTGATGTGAATATAATTTAATAGCTGTTCTCAGAAAAGTAAATGAGTGAAGTAGTCTTGACTAGCCTGTTAAAAATTGTTATCATGTTTTTTCTGCCAAAATTGGACCAAAATATATTAAAATAAAAACACTACTTAGAATCCCAGATTGGTGATTTGCCATCATATTTCTCATACTCATTGTAGTTTCTTCTCCTACGTAACGTACATCTCATTAAAGTAAAAAAAAAATGTTTGTAAAATGTAATGCACTGATTCAGCTTTTCCAGTGAAAGACACTAACAATATCCGCTGACCTTAATTTCTAACAGTCCCTTCAGTTTGGTTGCATTCAACCCATCAGAGTCTCATCCTCTCTTCCAAAGGTTTAATGTATTGCTTTTTTTTTCACTTGTTTATTTTCCTGCATCATTCTTCTTCTTTCTCCCCCATCCTTATAAAGCCAAAATGAGATCCTTCTGGACCTCAAACAACCTGACCACAGAGTTTATGTTTATGTCACAAAGTCAACACACATTCATTACATGGAGTCAGAAGTGAACACAAATGCTGACGTGCACACAAAATTCCTTTTGACAGTTTTTTTTTATCGGTTTCTTCTCATTTTCAATGTTACATGTGGAACGTAATGGACAGGATGTTTACTTATATAAATGACAGCAAGTAAATAAAAATGTACACAAAGAATCCAGATAGTCTATACTTTATATTCTGACAAGTACCTTCTCATCCCACCTGCACTAACCCCACACCATCCAGCCTGTCAACTATCTCCTAACAGATCCCTTTGAGACTGATGTGAATGTGAACACCTATAAGAATGCATAATGGCAGCAGAAACAGCCTGCATACAAGTTTACAGATAAATACATCAGTCTAAAAAGAAGTAATAAAAAAGGGGAATGAGAACAAAGTGGTGTCAATCAAGAAAAGGGGTCAAAATAATCCTAAATTCGGAGGAACTGAGAAACTGAGAAATGCAAGGCAGTCCTTTTTCCTCTGACATCATTGCCAAAACCAATGCACGTGCCTTATTTGCTACTGTCGACAAGCTAACAAACCCCCCTGTGTCAGTATCCCCTGAACCTATATCTGCCAAGGCTTGCAATGAATTTGCCTCCTTCTTCACTGACAAAATTCAGAAAATTAGACAAGCAGCCAGTGCCTCCATATCAGGTGCAGGATATGCATTGTCTCTGTGTCTACTTAAAATCAATTTGAGTAGTATGACACAATTGCATCCAATCAACCAAAAAAACCTGGAAGACATTATGCAACATCTGAAATCCTACTCTTGCTGCCTTGATATCTTGCCTTGTTTCAAACTGCATGGCCTCAGATCTTCTACTGATTGTTCTTCTCTCAGGTGTTCCCACATGCCCTGAAAACTGCTGTCATCAAGCCACTTTTAAAAGAGAACAATCTAGACAAATCACTAATGAGCAACTATAGGCCCATATCAAATCTCCCATCATTTTTCAACAGCAGAACAACTTTGTGGCACTAAACAACTGCTTTGATGCTAAGGTCTTCAATGGCATACACTTAAACACTGACAGTGGCAGAATTACAGTATTAGTATTACTGGATCTCAGTGCTGCATTTGACACAGTTGACCACAACATATTACTAGACAGACTGGAAAACTGGGTGGGACTTTCTGAACTGGTTAGAATCCTACTTAAAGGACAGGGACTACTTTATGTCTATAGGTACACATCTGAGCAGACAAAAATGGCATGCAGAGTTCCCCAAGCTTCCATTCTGGGAACTCTTCTGTTCAACATCTACATGCTCCCACTAGCTCAGATAATGAAAAACAACAAAATATGCTACCACAGTTATGTGGATGACACACAAATTTACATAACCTTATCACCAGGGGACTATGATCCAATAAAAGCATTGAGTAAATGCATTGAACAAATCAACAATTGGATGTGCCAGAATTTTATCCAACTAAACAAAGACAAAACTGAAGTAATTGTTTTTGGAGCCAAGGAAGAACATGTAAAATGGCTTCAATCAATAATGTTAAAAACTACAAACCAAGCCAGAAATCTTGGTGTCATGGACTCAAACCTGAATTTCAACTAAATTCCAACAGACACATTATCACCTGAAGAATTTATCAAGAATTAAAGGACTTATGATTCAGCAGGATTTGGAAAAAACTTGTCCATGCATTTATCTTCAGTAGACTTGACTACTGTAACGCTGTCAGTCAGACAGCTGCAGCTTATTCAGAACGCTGCTGCTTGAGTCGTCACTAAGACCAAGAAAATGGATCATATCACTCCAGATCTCAGCTCTTTACACTGGTTTCCTAACTGTCAAAGAATTGATTTTAAGATATTGCTGTTGGTTTATAAAGCGCTAAATAGTTTAGGGCCAAAATACATTTCTGATCTGCCACATTATGAACCATCTAGACCTCCTAGGTCATCTGGGACAGGTCTGCTTTCTGACCCCAGAATAAAAACTAAACATCAAGAGGCAGCATTCAGTTTTTATGCTCCACATATCTGGAACAAACTCCCAAAAGCTTTTGGTCTGTTGCAACTCTCAGTACTTTTATTAAATCGCAGCTGAAGACTTTTCTGTTTGCTGCTGCCTTTTATTAAACCAAATTCAAGGGTTAATATTTTTAAACTAATATTTTAAACTGCACTGTAACTTTTATTCTCTTGTTTTATCTGTCTTATTCCCTTTTTAGCTTCATTTTATTTCCAAATTTAACACTTTTTAATTGTTTTTATATCTTTTTACTTGTGCTGCTTTTATTTTCTGTTTTAATGCCTTTTATGATCTATGTAAAGCACTTTGAATTTCCTTATTGTTGAAATGTCCTATAGAAATAGACTTGCCTTGCCTTGTGCTCTCCCTATGAGTCCATTTTTCAGGTTCAAAAAGTACAGTCATATTTAGGCCATATATAAAGTAGATAGGTAGTGTGATGATTGGCCTTTATGTTGACGGCATGAAAACTCTACGTCAGAATAAATTTGACAAGTTTGGTGTTAAATGGATACGGACTTATTACTCATGATGTCATACAAAATACGAAATCCTTATTAATTTGGAGGGAAGGGAACAATTTTTATTTGTTAGCAAGAAGGAAATGATTTTTGTTTGGAGATATCTGACAGGTAAGTTTATATTCAAGAACTGCAAAAATTACATAACTTAAGCAGTCTCGATTCCCTTACTGGTTCTGAGAATGCAAGTAGTGACATTCACTGAACAGGGGAGGATGATGAAACTTTAAATTCTAATGCAGAATAAACTGTGACCAGATCCTGCGTGAATGACAGGCTTTGAACAACTTACTTTTAAAGGGAAAACTGTCCATATTCTACATTGTCAGCAAATACCGTTTAAAAGAAAAAAAAATCAACAGTGTTTGTCTGCCTCTTAAAACTTTCTGACTTCCCTGCCTGTCTGTGATACTCAGCCCCGAGTCTGTTCGTTCCACCAACATTATGAAAGTTTAATTTAAAAAAAGGCTTAGTACTTCCCGAAAATAGTTGGGCAGCTGGAACATTATTCTAACAGGAATAAATAGTGCATTTGTTGGGGAGTATTTTCAGATGTGGATTAATACACATTTAATGCTCCAGTATATATAGATATGTGGGATTGACCTCAAATAAACTACAATGCCCACCATGCCACCCAGGATAACAGTGTGGCTCACTGATGTGTTTTTAATAGTCTTGAGAAAACAATAGAGGTCTATGAAGAATACTAAGTGTACTTAGTAGCAATAATTAGTTAGTTAGTAGGATCAGATCATTGTTAGTTTTGGACTTTTCATGGGATTTGTTGACAAAAGGAAAAACAGAACATTGTCAATCTTATCCTTAAAGGGCAGATAACAAGTGGAAATTAAACTGACGTCTCTATTTTACAAGCACAGTAACAGTAATTACAGTCAGGTAGGGTGAGGCCAACAAGATTCTCACGACTTGAAGGGGGATTTTTTTTTTAATTACCTACACTATCATTATCTCTCAATATTCAAAACTGATCTCAAGTCTGCCTGAGGGCTCCCAACTGCCAGATCGAAATCTCACTTTATTTCATTTACACTGAGGAATAACAGTTTTAACTTAAGGTGAAAAAAAAACCAAACACGTTCCTAAACTCAATTTGCAACAGTCAAGCTGTAAAAACAGAGTGAAACTAGGCACTTAATCTGATTTATGAGAGGTGTCAGGTCAAATGACGAAACATTTCCAAAGTAGAAGGTTTTAAGCGTGAAATGTGAGGAATGCGGATGGATAGATGGATGGATGGATGGAGAGGAAAACGGGGGTAGCAGTGTTATCGTCTAATGGAGAGGATTCTCTGTTACTCAATTTGTTGCACTGGAGACAAGGATGCTGAGATGCCGAGATGCTTTGAGCAAAGTGGGGGTGAAAGAGTAAGGGCTAATGGTGCACATTAGCGTAAAGCTGTGGCCTTATAGTTGGGCTAATGCTGACTCATAAAGACTCAGGAGCTTGGTGAGACATACAGGATGTACATTATCTTTCCAGGAGAGCCCCACATCGATCTACACTCTGCCAACTAAATTGGATTCTAATCCAATATTTCCTGGACTGCTTCCATTTTCACCTAACACATACAATATGCCTCTGGTAGCGCTGAGCAGAAAAGAGCTATAATTGTGTATTGTGTGTATATTTGTACAAGTGTCTAAGTGCTTTGGTGAAATATCCTATTTTGTGTGGCGGAAGGCAAATAAGTGAATGAATGGCACCATCTCAACATATAGTACCTCACAGTGTTAACATTATCATCTCTTCTGTGAACCATAATCAGAATGGCTCTAATTCACTAAATCCTTAATGGAATGAATCCTGATGATGAAAGAAGGCTGTGAGAAATGGAACGAAAGGAGAAAAGAGAGGAGAAAATGACTTTGTCAAACTATTAGGCAACCAGGCCACCGTAAAATTGCTGAACATTCAGAGTGGAAAGCGAACAAGGTTGTGCATTTTATGAGCAATTTGACGAGGTGAAAAATAATGTGTGTTTGACGTATTTGAGACAGTGCACAAAAAGTGAGCAGTAAATCACTTCTCAGAGTGGGATCTACTGTATGGTGTGTGTAAACTGCTGTGTCTAAACATGCCAAGAGGTGTTGGAGCACATTTGGCAGCCATGATACACAGCCTTGGCAAAAGAAAGAAAGGGAGAGGAAGACAGAAAGAAAGGGGAAAAAAAGAAACATGACGAGTAGAAATGGCATGATGCCGTTTACACGTTTACTCACTCACTCTCTCATGCGCCATCTCACTCTCTTACACACACACTTGTATTCATGCATGCATATCAACGATGCAATATTGTACTCTTTAACATTTTCTCAGGAAATCGCAGTCGATTAACCACATTCCAAACCTTTGACTCACTCACATGCTCCTCTGTTTTATTTTATTTTATTAATTAACACAAGAGTGTTTTACTACGCACCACTGCCATTAAAGAAAACAAGAAACAATTAATGGTTGAAGCTGCTCACACCACAAGTGGTTTCTAATTATAAAAAGACACGAAGTCACAATACAGCTTGCCAATTAAAGCAAGTCTTGGTTCGACGCCCTGAGATGTAAAAGGGAAATATCAACTGCCATGTTGTGGAGGTTTTTCAGACGATGCGTTTAAGGGTCTGTCCTTGACCGAGTTCCAGTTATCAATATTCTGCACCGTGACAAGAGAGAGAGAGATGGATGAAGCACAGGAGGGAGGAAGACTTAAAAGGCAGATGAAGAGACAGCACATAGAGAGAAGAGAGATGTGACAACGGGAAGCATTAGTAACAGAGAGAGAAACCAACGGGTGAATGAATAAAAGAGAAGCAGAGGGAGGACGAGGGAAGGAGACTCTGAATATAGAGCACAAAACAGAGGGAAAACTGACAGATATGAAAAGAGAAAGGAAGCAACAGTGTGTCACATCTGGGAGAGAGGGGAGCGCCAAGAATGAAACAATCCATCCTTTCTTGTTATTGGAGGCAAAGAAAAGGACAGGAAGGCAGCAGTGCACCATGGGAGTTCTGAGGTATTTAATTGAAGATGAAGAGAAGCAGGCTGAGAATCAGGTTCAAACTGAGTAGTAATAGAGAAAAACAATTTGATGTTTAGGGTTAACTTTCAACCGTATCTCACTCCTGTTATAGAGAACTTCCAGTTTCTGTCTGACCATTAAGAAAACCCCTCTCAAAATCACACTGACATACATAATAACACAATGAGTAAAAATCCAACCTGAAAACATAACCTTACCCAACAGTTTGTTAGGAGGTTCACTCCATGTGAAGCTAAGCATGTCCAGCTAAGGAAAAAAACAAAAAAACAACAACATTGTTGTTTGTTTAATATTTTGTTTCAAATCTATTTCATTTATATAGTGTGTGCTATATATATTTCATTATATAGCACACAGATTTTGCACCAAAGTGCTTCATAAAGACAGACATACATTCAAGCATAAAGACATGTGCATAACAGATGTTACACACAATTTAAAACTCAAGGAATCAGATAAAAAATAAAATCAGGTTAAACACAATTAAAAACGGGAAAATAAAAATGGGTCTTCAGGTGCATCTTAAAAGCGTCAACAGATTCAGCCTGTCTAATGGCCTCTGGCTATTCCAGAGCCGAGGAGCTGCTACAGAAAAAGTCCTGTCCCTGGCCATTTTTTTCCACAAACGGGCATAGCTAACATACCACGGTGTGAGGATTTAAAGGGTCTGGTGGTGCTGTAGGTGGGACTTTACAGGGGACATGTCATGCACATTTCCAGTTCTATGTGTATATTCTGGGTCTTTAAAAAAGTCCTTATTTATCTTATACTGGTCCTTTATGCGGCCTGTTTATGCAGTGTTTTATCTCCTGTATCTTTAAGGCCCCCTCCCGATGAACCCACTCTGTCTGGTTAGCTCTCCTCAGTAAATTTCTGCCAGTTCTATAGGCTACATAAAAAAAATGTCTCTCTCTTTTTCTTGTTCTTTACTTGAAATGTAAATTTCTCAAATACATCTGTACATGTTTGAGCTGGAATACAGTTTGAAATATGTGAGTGGACAACATGAAAAATCCATGAACAATCTTAGAAAAGACTTAAGAAGAGATGGCCATCTGCAATCTGACAGCGGTTTGATGAGGAAGTGGAGGTAACGTTGAAAACAAAGCATTCAGAGCAGGTTGAAGTCTGGACTTTTGGCTTTCGGGGAGCATTTTACACACGTTTACCTCAAGTTTTGGAGTTTTGACCATGTTTAACACAGACAACCAACATCATAACATTATAAAAATAATAGAAATAAGTTGTGTGACCAAAGGGCTAGCAGTCAGTATATTAAAAATTAGTGGTGTGCACAGCTCCAAGTCTTTCAACAGGAGTATCGGTGGACGGAGTATCGGTGGACAGTATCAGTTTATTGTGGACAGAATTATTGTCCACAATAAATACTAAGAAGATACATCCATGAGTGCTGGTGTTTTGTTTATTTTAGTAGTCAGGGTAACCATCTTGAAAATATGCATGAACACTCCCAAGCCCAAATAACAGGAGATTTTCTTGTTTTCCTTATTATTGTGACCAGCTTGACAAAAAAGATGTCAAGGGGGTGCAGCTAGTTCAGACATGTCTGTAATAACAGCAGGACAGAGAGGTCCAAATGCTGCAGATGTTTTTTAGACAACACAGATAACAGCTAAGAAGTTGGAAGAACAACACTGCAGGTGAAGGCTCGTACATTTTCACTGAAACTGCAGGCTTCTGGCATGCTAACAAATGAAGCACTGTTAAAACTGTAGATGTTCATTTATTATTGTTTCAGTTGCAGAATGTAGTGGAACAGCAGCTAGCCTGGAGGTCATGACTTCATCTGTGCAGTCATGTGTAGGGTAAAAAAATTTTTAGCCTCAGAATTTCCTCAGTAATTACCTTACTAAGTTTTGACAAGAACAACTGTATGCTGCCTTCGGTTACTCAACTTTCTCCTCTACAGTAACTTTTAGGAGATTAATATTTCTGTTTCCTCCTCCCCCCTGCATTCTTCAGCTTTTACTCCTTTGTACTTTCTCAGACCCATTTAACCAAAGAACAGTGATGCTACTTTTTTAACTTCGCATTAGATAGCTCTATGGTCTGGTGGGCACCATTTTTCCAAGCCTAATAAGGTGACAGAAAGGATTACAGGAGGAAGTCAGTGCAACTTGAAACACTTTGCTCCACCAACTGGCCTGTTATTATTGGCTAATTCATAGACGGTTGGCAAATATAAAGATTGATTTAAATAAGACTGATCTCAAAACAGGAGCTGCCTGAATCTAACAGTGGCTCCGATAAAAATAGACCCTCCTGAGCAGATGTTTGTTCTTGTGTGATTAAGTGTCTGAGTCACAGTGCTGCTAAGGATTATTCACACGCTGGTTCATGAGAAACTGCCTGCCTCAGGTTTACCTGCCTACATGAATACACTCAGGCTGAAGGTCACATGGAGGAGCACAGTGGTGGGTTGGGCACAGGCTCGGGAAATAGCAGAGAAATTAGACTGACAGGGCCTAGATAAAACTGCAACTCATTATTTATCTCTGAATTTTGACCCCTTGTGGGTTTAAAACACATATCAAGAGTGTGATAGCTTTGACTTGATAAGACTTCATTTAAGGGAAAAGCAGCCCTCCATGTCGTGGCAATCCAATGGAAAAAGACAAATCCAAGCAAAGGAAGCTGAAACATCTCCTGTACTGTGATTGCTATCTTTTGTATAAATGCCACAGGCATTGCCTCTTTCCTGTTTTCCTCCAAAAAGATCAAATTTAAGAATAATGTAGTACCTTCACACTGGGAACACATGTAATAAAATGTGGCATAAAGGCCTGCCTGAAGAGATGAAAGTGTGTGTTGAAGGAATATTTGGGAAATACAGTTATTTGCTTTCTTGCTGAGAGTTTGATGAGAACAGCAATACCACTGTCATCTGTCTATTGAAGCTGGAGCCAGGAGACAATTTAGCAAGGTTAGCTTAGTTTAGCACAAAGACTGGAAAAAGCGTGAAACAGCTAGCCTGGCTACCAAAGGTAAAGAAAATCCACCTCAATGCACATCTGAATCTCTTTAATTAACAAGTAATATCTTGTTTGTTTGTTTTGTCATAGACAGAGCTAAGCTAGCTGTTTCCCCATTTCCAGTCTTAAAGCTAAGCTAAGTTAAGCTAACAGTCTCCTGCCTCATAAAGACATGAGTATGGTATTGCTCTCCTCCTCTAACTCTCAAAAAGAAAGCAAATAACTGTATTTCCCAATATGTTCAAACAATTAATTTGAGAAAACCTTTTACAAGAAGCCCAGTGGGGAAGAAGTTAATCTCTTGCTTTTTCATGAAAGTAGCGGTTACAGAACCAGCACTGGAATAATTAATTTGTGAAAATGTAATACAGCACATAATGCAACCATTAAAGATTTGATCTCTGCCAAACAGACTGAGACAAGACACTGAGAGAAGGGGAGGGCAGCATTGAAGTCTTGTATGCCAAACTGCCTGTCTCAGCAATAGGCCCCTCTCACTCTTCCTAAATCACTGTGAATTAATTACACCACAGGTGATTTAGATGCCAATCATCGCTGTTCCGATAGCTTGGTGATAGCCTTGGTGAACAGGCTGCTTTATGAGTTGAACACGGGTGGCAGAGATGGAAGAGATAAGGAAGAGTGAGGGAGAAAAAGAGAGAAGGAGATGAGGAAACTCACTAATGAGAGGGATGGATTACGGGTATCACACACATACACACATATATATGAGCAGCATACTGATTTACACTCTACAGTCTACCCCGAAGTGCAGATTTACATTAAAGCTTCAAACAGTCTGTCTTTGGATTGAAAGGGTGATCCCCACCTTCTCCTCTCTCCTCCCCTCCAGCTTCACATGCTTGAGGGTGACGCTGTGACTTGATGCAACTCTTCACTTCATCCTCCTAGCTGTCCGCAGAGTCTTGTCACAAAGATGAAGTTTAGCTTACACCACAGCTGTTACAACAGATTTTTTCCCCACTTTCTTCCTGTGGGCTCTGGTATCACAGTGGGATCTTTCTTTAGGCTTTGTCTCTCCCTGTACACGACTCTCATTCTCTGTGGACTCTCCCTGCTGCTGTTTTATACGTCCTCAAATAGCACTACAGTCTTATAAAGACAAATGACTGGCTAATTAACGCAGAATAAAGGATATCTTACAGTATGTTAATAGGATCTACGTCATGCATTCCCTGACCTCGTCTCGCTTTCCTTTATTCCCTTCTTTGTGTGCTACACGTAACGCAGAGGGACATCCTGTCACCATGTGAATAGTGGCCGTTCATCTCTGGGTACAGCTGTGCCCTCAGTACCCTCTTCGTGTGACCCATATTCTGTCAGCAAGATGTCCTGCCAGTTGTTATGTACCCCCGACTTGTACTTCCTCTGCTATCTAAGAGCTAAAATATTCAGTAAACTGTAAACTGAAAATTCACTCACTAAATTGAGAATAGGCTCAAGGTCATGTCTGAAAACAATGTGTTGTGTTCTGATCGTAGTTTAAAGGTTGTAGTCTAACTATTTGCTGCATCATTAAATTTAAATCAGACAAGAAAGACATGCCAAGTCTTCTGTGACTTTCACAAGTCTTTTACAAATGAGCAACATTCTCACTGCGGGCCAAAAACGAAAGAAAGATTGTTTTGTAGCACTTAATTTACAGTAAATACAGCCTTTCAATGACCACTTATGGCTGCACTCCCAGTGATGATAATGGAGGCATTGCGAACTATAAATAGGTGTGTAAAAACTCCCTCTGCACTGTACTGCAAGCGTGCCTTAAAATAGAACTGTACACCATGCACATGTACACCTTCATACATTGTCAGATTGATGGAGAGTGTTAAGTTGTTCATTCCAAAGGAGAATAAATAATGGATTGTTACAGACTAGTGCCCCATTATGACTGGCAAAGGGTTGACAGTTGATGGATTTGCTGAGTTTTGTCAAGCTCTGTGTCAAAAACAGACTCTCAGAACAACCAGTAGTAGAAAGAAGGGAAGAGGGTGCAGGTACAACTTTTTAACGATTTTTTACTTTATCATTGTATAAATAAGGATCATACTGAACATACCGAGCACTAAGAAGAAATATATGTTGCTTCATAGAACTCCTGGTTTTTGGAGAGGTGTCTAGGATGAAGACCAGTTTAAAGTATATAAGAGAAGAATCCCAGCTGCACTGATTTGGAAGCTGGGACAGCGCTGACAGTAACAGTCTGGTAAAGTAACAGAGAAAAATGTGCATACAGTGTCCATCAGTCATTCATGTCATAGAACAGATACATTTTTGTGTCTTCAAATGTGTCAATCAATACTACTCTAACTTTGATAGATGAACGTGTGTTGTGTGAATTTGCGAAATCCATCAGGTGCCATTGGGCCGACAAAGTACTTGGATCCATTCCAAGCAGCAGCTCCCACAGCTTGAGGCTGAAGCCAATGCTGAAGTACTTTCAAACCGGCTCCAATGCAAACCAAGTCCAGCTTTATATACAGTTTACAGAAGCCTATTCAGAACCCACCTCTTTAAAGAACTTGGTCTATGAACGTATAGCATTCTGAGAACTGCTAATGGCCTGAATTGCACATCTTTTGTTCAAGCTTCACAGTGGAAAAACCTAATGGTGTGTTAAGGACATCCTCTCTTGCTGTTATAGTTGAAAAAAATTTAATTTTAACTCCAGGAACTTGCCATCAATTGGCCAAAAAAGAGGGAAATATCAATGGCAAGTTTGAAGGCAAAACTTTCAGTATGGAGGAGTTGCTTCTGACTTTAAAACGTGTAGCTGAAATGGTAACCATGCCTGAATGGTACTAACACTTAGCCAGTATCTTCCAACAGTATTCAGTAATTTGACTCCATGAAAATGCAACAAAATCATAGGCCTCTTATTGGCCTGTTATTGTTATATACAGCTGGTGTTAAATTCTATGATGGACTTCAAACGGCCGGATCGATATGTCTCCTCTTCCAGAAGGAGATATGATTAGACTAACCTTCTGCAGCTCCCACTCTGTTTTTCCATCAGCAGAGGAAAACATTCACAGACACTTACTGTAAACAGATACACATACACACACACTAACACACTTACTGTAATCACATACACCTGGATGCATGCATGCACACACGCGCACTCCCCTATATAAAATTGGATATTTGAGCCATGCTCCAAGTAGCACTCAGTGAAAGTCAAGTGGTGACTCAGCAGACAGGTGCGATAACAGTGGAGGGAGAGACAGCAAAGAGGTTTGATGTCAAGGGTGGGGAGGAAGGTGCATATAAAAATAATGAAATGATTACTTTGATGTGAAGATGTCAAAGGGTGAAGAGGATGAAGCTGTCTTTCTTTTTTGATCATTGTGTATCAAGCGTGGAATTACCTTTCTGTCTCTGTTTGTTTGCACATAAAACCCCTTGTGACGCCTGTCTTCCCTAATCTGTTGTTTATCTCTGATCTCAAAGAAAGCACATCATGATTTATTTTTTATGCACTCATATCTCACAATTGCACCTCCTGCCGCCCTTCATACCCATGGCTTCTCGCCTTTCTTTCCCTCCATTTCACGCTCTCTTCCTCTGCTTTCCATTCTCCCCTCCCTTCCTCTTTTTTTCTCATTATGCCTTCTATAATGGGGTCAAAGCGTTAGTCCATCATGGGGTCAGTTAAAAAAAACCCACACATTAAATTCAACTGCTTATCCTACCCCTTAATTGAAAAGACATCCCACATCACTTTTGTCTGTGTCTAAATAGAAGTGTTTAAATTTTTTATTGCATTTCTCAGTATTTTCCTCCCCTTAGAGGTAATTCATTAAAGGATATTTATTGTGTATTAAGGGACACTTACAGCTCAGTGCTCACAGTGCAACTCTTCCTTTCATTGTTTTCCACATGCGCACAAGACAATTTGACTAAGGGTGCAATCTCTCCACGCACACACACACACACACACAAACACACACAGAATCACCCCTACACATGATTCAGCCTTCTCTGTTGTTTTAGGGATAGCCTAATTGAAAGTCTAGGCATGTCGAGGGGGGCCGTAGTAAGTGAGATTCATGACGTGTTGCAGACATGAGGTCATACATCATACTTTGTGAGGTGGGCGACAGAAGCTGCCATTATTGGATCAGCACTGCTTCATTAAGTCCCCACATGACACAGTCTGCTGCTAATGCCTCTGGACAGAGAGATGGAGGGAAGGGGAAGAGAGGAAAGAGAGATGCTAGAGGGAAAGGAAGGGTGAGAGGCTTGGAGGAAAAGAGATGGAAGGAAAGAGAAAAGGCAGAGGAAGCTGGTGATAGAGTGAAGGAGGAGAAAGAGACAAAACAGTTTTGCAAGGAGACAAGGGGGTGAGAGAGAGGAGTGAGAATATAGAAAAAGAAACTGTGGGACTAAACCGCAGTCATCCACACTTTTCTGTAAATTGAGGTCATTTAATGATTTTTTCCCCTAAGAAGATAATCTGACGTAAAAGTCGGACTGTAAGGAAATAATGCATTAGGGATAATGGCTTACAGCTTCCTGTCAATGCTCCCTTAGTCAACATTTCCTCAACAACTGAAGCTGTGTGTTGGCAAACCCTCCAATACCACACCAAATCCAAATTTCAGAGGTTAATTCCCATCTATCCATTCAACCATTTGCCCTTCTTGTTTTCTCTGACAGCTGTGGCTATTAAATAATTTAAGGCACAACCAGAGCACCAGTATTCTGTCTAATCAGCCTTTTGAAATGCTCACATGATTCAAGAAAACATATGCAATTGTTTCATATGTTCAGTATATAGCTCTGATATTGGACAGGTGATGATGCAGTTACACTGTGTTGTCACTGCTTAACTGTGAGTCAAAACAAGAACAAAGAAATGGTGCTATCTGGTGGCTGTACTGTGCGTCACATCTTTAAATAAGCATCATGGTTTCTATTTTTTTCTGGAGAGGGACACCTTACCTCTGACTTCTTTCTGCATAAAGACATCAAACTTTAAAGCTCCTGCAAACCTGCACATGTGTTTTCAATCATTCTGGCTGATGATGATGATGATGATGATGCACTTCAACCTAATTAAGAGGTCTAATTAAGCCAAATTAACACATATAACACATGCCAAAGAAGCAGGAGTGGCTTAGATTTAGGATGTGTGTCATTTTAAATGTTAATTGCCTACTTCAATCTTCACACTGTGTGTACATGCTGTATTATATAGCTGAATTATAGATGAGTGAATTACCTCAACATTTCAAGGAATCCCTCATCCTGATGGCTTAATTAGCTTTTTTTTTATTAAAAAAAAGGATTGGATCTACATTGAACCACATTCTCAGTCAGATTTGATCAGCGTATCAATTCATGATTCTGAAAGAAATGAGGCGTACATTTCTAACACAATTAAAATCTTTGCTCCTAATTAGAAGCTTCAGTGGCTTCAGTAGCTAGGACAAAGTGGTGCATAATGCATACAGATACAAAAATGAATAACAAAATCAACGTGGAGTCACTTAGTGCATCAAAAACATGTAAAACATATCTATTTGTTGTTTGGAGCGTTATAGATGCCTAATGAATAAAAACTATAAAAAAATATAGATGTTATGTAGTATAGATGCAAAAAAATATTCAAAAAAGATAGATAGGAAATACTGTACATACACAGAAAAAAAGAGTTTAATGTGCGTTTAAAGTAAAATGTCTGGTACTGGAAGCAAGTGGAGCTACAGTAGTAGTACAGCTGTTTGGAGAAATATTACATAGAACAGATTATTACACTGAATGAAGGGACAGTCACAGTTCCATTATTGCACTTGAGGAGAGGTATGATAACTAAAAAACAATCACAGTGGCTGAGATATATATAGTCAGTGCCAGTATGAACAGTTGCACATAATCAACATGTATTACTATTTAAATGTGTAATAAAAACTGTTCTTTAGCCTGGTCGTGTGAGCATACAGGGCTCTGTAGCACTTGTCAGACAGCAGAAGGGTGAAGATGCTGTGGCTGGGGTCAGGGTAGGTCTCTGCAGATGTTCATGGCAGGGGGTTCTGTTGATCTCTTCTAGTTTTGGGAGCTGTGAGTTGATAATCCTCTGAGCCGTTTTGATGATGCACTGGAGGGCCCTCTTGTTCTCAGAGGTGTAGCCAGACTACCATGCTGTAATGCAGTACGTAATGATGGACTCTACGGCACACTTGTAGTTGACCAGCAGCTGTTGGGGAAGTTGTACTTTCTTAAGGGACCTCAGGAAATGAAGCCTCTGGAGACCTTTCTTGGCTGTTGCTGTTGTGTTGATGGACCATAGGAGATCCTGGCCGATATAGACTCCCAAGATATTTGAAGCTTGGAACTGGCTCCACCCTCTCACCGTTGATGCTGATCGGATTATGTTTCAGTCTCCTGAAGTCCAATATGAGTTCTTTTGTTTTCTTTGGGTTGAGAACGAGGTTGTTGTCCCGGTTCCAGCTCTGTAACTTCTCGACCTCTTCTCAGATACAGATATTAACAAAAGCCGTGCTTGCCTATTCACTCATAAACTTTTTAACAAGGTAAAAAGTCTTGAGAATGGAGACACACTCTTAAAAACAATAGTCAATAATCAGGCTTGACCAAGATCTCAAGGTTAAGAATGAAACTTCAAGCTCAAGTATAGATGTCATTTTCAAATTAGCTGCTATAGGACAATCAAAAGCAATGGAAATTAGCAATGTCACAAAGTTCATCAAGTCTGGGTGGTACATTATGTATAGGGTGCTGAAAACATGCAGTTGCAGTCCAAACTGCATGTCCCTTAATATCCAGTAATCTAGATCCTTTTTTAAAGTAGCCTCTTTAATGTAAATCTGTAATGTAAATGGTCTGTTTCAGTGATAACACTATTATCTAGGTGATGACTTTTCATCAGCTCATTGGCTTTGTATTATGTGGCATCATCACTGTTCTTGTTTTCCTGCTTATTGGTAATTGGTTACTAGTGAAATATTTAAACAAATAGTTCAACATCAACAAGAGTTAGATGAGAGGTTATTGGGGTTATATGCAGAACTATTTCTTGGCCAGTGGCTCCTTACAGTCTCCAGTGGACAGCTTCTCATTGATGACAAAACTCCAAGAAGTTAAAGGAGGGGTTCACATTTTTTCAAGTCTATCTTATAACAGTCATATGCCCAAATGAATTTTGAAACATTTTTTTTCTTGCCGCAATCATTCCTCCAGTTCATACTGGCCATTAAAAGATTCCCCCTTACAATATAAGTGAAAAGTCAAAATCCAAATTCCTCACAGTCCATCTGTGCAAAAATGTAATTAAAACTTTATCTCTAGCTAATATGAAGCTTCAGCCGTCCAAATTAGTAAAATCAAGTATCGAAACTGTAGTAGAAAGTCGCTCTTTTTGTTACTGTAGTCCCACTACTACTACTGCAGCTCAGCCCTGGAACACTATCTGGAAACACAAAAAGGGAATTCTATGCTAAAAAAGACTGCAAATGTGGCAGATATCCACTTGATATGACTAAATCAGACTGCTGAAGCCTCATATAAGCTTCAGATAAACTTTTAAATGCATTTTTGCACAAAATTACTATGTGGTGACACTGTGGATTTTGGCCTTCCATCACTTACATTGAAAGCTCATTTCAGCAGCATCTGACTGTTATTTTAAGACAGTCTTTGTTGTGAAAATTGTGAACCTATCCTTTAATGCACCCAGCCAAGAAATAACATAAATCTCTGTAAAACTGCAATGTACACTTCAGTTTTTGTATGCACTAAACAAACAAGATATAACATGTTAATCAATGAGCCTTAGAGGTGCTAGTAAGCAGATTTTGTCATCTTTGGACACAGCCAGACTAGCTGTTTCCAGTCTCAATGCCAAACTAAGCTAACCGGGTACTGGCTCCAGCTTCATATTGAATGGACAGACATAAGAGTGGCATTGACCTTCTTATCTTACTTTCGGCAAGAAAATGTATGTCCCAAAATGTCAAACTTTTCTTTTGTTAGACAGAACGACCTTTAGCTACAATCCACATATATATGAAATAATACATCTTCAGCAGTTTCTTCAGTTCATTTGTAAATTTTTATTTCATTTTTTAAATTCATAACAGCAAGAATCAAATATAGCAATGCAGGCCCCGTGAAAAAATGTGCCAACTATTCTCTTAACCACACACATCCATCAAAGTTGGCACAGCACACCACAGGTTATATCAACTACATTCATGACTTCAATTATTACATGATGTTGTTGTTAATATAACCCCTGCAAACACGTTCCAACTAGCAATTTCCCACCTCTTTTTCCTTACTGGTTTCTTTACACACGTTTCATTTGGATGAGATTATATTTTATGGCTTTAGACTGTGGCAATCAGCGGTTTTCACTACAGGTGCTTTTCAGAGGAGGTGGCCAGCGTGCAAACATGACACATCTTTTCATGGGGCCTGTGACAGTTAAACAAGCAGAAACAAACTGCAGCAGAAGACAGAATACATCATATTAGCACTACAAGCAGAGAAAACAAACAACAAACGAAAAAAGTTCAGTTTACATCATATCATAAATGTAAGCATGCGTGCTTGTAGGAGATGAGAGATGACGAAGATGATCAGGACAAAACTCCAAACTAACGAGTTCATGACCAAACCACAAAGCAAATTATCAGTTTACTTAAATTCTGCCTGATGTTGAATTACATTCCTGTTTGGTCAGTTTCATCTACTAGAAGCACAGCTTACATAAACATAAAGAACATACTTATAGCTATGGTGTTTGTGTTGCATGTATTTTAACTCTCCAAGTGGTGAAACTTTTGTGAGTATAGTCTCAGGAATCTTTTTTTTTTAAATAAACCACTATTCTATTTTTGTATTTTTTATATATATTTTATTCCATTACATTGATAGAATATTGTATACTGTAAATACATCTTTCTGTGTAACATGTTTTCTTATTCAATATTACTGTGTCGTGATTTTTTTTTAAACGGTATATGTATTTCCTTTAACATGCATTCCTCTCTGAGTAAAGTAAAGAGACAGGACGTGTTGTGATTGGTTGGGCCTGGGAGGGCGTGGCCATGACACACAGACCTGTCAGTACAGGCAGGTTAGGGGACCAGACAAACCCAGTCAGGCCCTTACGCTGGAGGGTAGTGGACGCCTCCTCCGGAAGGTTACCTGGCAAACTACAAGCTGCTGACAAAAAAGAAGAGCAACACTTGGCCTTTTCTGAAAGGGGTAGGAGAGTGAGAACTCAGTGCCCTTTTGATGCAAGCAATTTTGTTCAGCCTTTCATAAGATTTTTTTGTTATCCTAGCAAAATTCCTTGTCATTATAGACATTATTTTTTTATTCAAAATAAGATCTCAATATACATGATTCTCTCTTTTTTGACTATGTACAGAAGTGCAAAAAAGTCAACCTTTATCACCTTTATCGCCTCAAGATTCCCCACCCCACCCTTGTTGTTTGCAGTTGGCTGAGTAAGAGATGAGTGTGCAGACTCACGTCTCTACTCACCACGTTCACCTGACCCCACCAGCAACGCCCCCAAAAAAGTGATCAAATATGCAGCTTGTTTTCCAACATGGCCCAATTTCCAGGGAGAGTAAAAATATTAAAACAATAGTTACTATTTGAAATGGATACAGTAGAAAATAACATCTTTACTCTAAACATCTAAGAACTAGATTTTTTATAATAGTCTTTTTTTTCTTATATGACTAGTTACAAACCTTACAATCATTAAAATATTACTCGGTTATCGGCGACGGTTGCCACAGTGACAACTTAGCCTCTCTGTTCTAGTATTTCATCACTGTTAGATACTCATATAAAACATCTTTGTTCAAAGAACACAAAAAGACTAGAGAAATGAACAATATGCATACAGTTCAACAATATGCATAACGTAGAAAATATTGTGTTTACAATCATAATCATACTAAAATTAACATTACATGGAATTTCAGGAAACTGTGCATGAGGAACACACAAACACACACTTTACCTTATATTCATTATAAGAAAGATAAATATAATAAGCAGAACTAAAAATCAGAACTAAATATCAAAATATCATCCAAACAAAATGAAATAAAACACTCCTGTCTAAAGAAAAAACCTACAAGAAAGTTAAGAAAAACTCAAAAACAAAGTGACAGTTACATAGTGCTCTGTGTGTGTGTTAATATGGCGTGGATTAGGCAACTGGATGGTTCAAAATGGCATGTTGCATTGTGCTGACCCGATGGTACATTCTAAGGCTTTGGATGAGTAATACAATCGTTATATTCTTGCCACTTTCCCTGTACTATCCACCATTTAAATATGCCTGAAGAACACCCAGAACACAACAAAAACAAAGAGTTCTAGAGATCTACTCTAAACATCCAATCCTTCATTGGGCTCACTATTGCGGCCCAGACGTTTCTAAGAAATTTAGCCCCACTAGTCTACCCACAATATCCAATAACAGTGACACAAAAAGACTTTGGCTGACAATCTGAAAACAGTTCTCAGGTAGACGTATTAAACAAATATTCTTAAATATGTCAGACTATATACACAACACGGAATTTACTTTGACAATCTGCCTTTAAAATATGCATAACCATACAAATGAAAAACAAATCAGGTCATACAAATCACATATCCATCACCAGTTGCACCGTGGATTTTGACGTCTGTCTCACAGCAGTTTGGATACCAATTCATCTATTTCAGCTATTCATCGTCATGTCTTCATCATTGGGAGAGTCTTTGGTCTCTCGTGCAGGCCAAGACCCTTCTTTATAACTCATCTGACTTTTAGAGTCATTAGACTTATGATCATGGAAAGATCTGTGTCAGAACAGTTCCAGTCATTTCCTGTCTGACATCGACAAGAGAAAAAAAAAATTAAAAAGCAATTCATTCATTCAGTAGAAGATTTGAGGAAAATCTGGGGAAGGTGATCTAATCAGCAGTGATGCTACTGGGAATCACAGATAATGACAGGTCACAACAATGGACACTACATGCTGTCCAAGAGAGAAAGTATTAAAGGGAATTGTTGAGTTTAACACTTTGTAACACTGCTTAAATACCATTCATGTATTTTGAGATGTATGGCACTTTACAGGGATGCCTGCAAGGTTAAAGACATGTGCTTAAGAGATAGAAAGATAGGCTACAAAGGTTTGAAAGACACCTCACAGACATTCAGTTGCTATTTTGCCTCTGAGTGCACTCTTGTAATTTCCCTTATCACTGGTTTAACAAAATAAAATTATACATAACAAAATCATTGTGCATGCATATGTGATTCAGTCAGATTATTTGTTTCTTATACCTCAACTGAAATACAAGGTGCACCTTTGTGTAAACAAATGAACACATTTAGGTCAAAGACCAACAACCAATGAACGGACGAACAAAAGAAGTCATGATTCTTGGTCAATGGACGTACCAATCCAGCCGATTTGATGACTGCGCACATTTACCTCATGTTAACATTCAAAGTGTGTCCGGTGAATAAAGGTAAGTTGCCTCTACAGAGCGAAAGGCAGTCTTTTAATGTAAATGATGTTCTCTTCTGTAGTTGTGTAATAGTGTGCATGAAGTACACATGAAAACAACCCTAACAAACTGTGCCTCCTATGTTAACATGCAGATTTATCCCAAACCAATTCAGAGTCGGTTCTCCGTTTTGCTCTCGATGTTACAGGCATGAAGGGTGACTGCTAATCTCGGACTTGACACCAGCACACTCGAGTTCCATCTGGAAAGAAGATCACAAAAGACTGTATAAATTAGATGTGAATCACAACGACAAGTCATAACAAAGCTTAGTTGAGATATTTTCTTATTGTCTTGAAATCAGCCCCTGATTTCACATGACAGGAAACGTTTCAAGCCAGTAGACAAAACATCAATATACGATGATTTTTAAAACCCTGATTTACCTTCATCCCAAGTGTTTTCTATAGTCAATGCCAACACTTTTTAATTCTTGTTTTTATGCATTTTTTCTGCATGACAATTATGGTATGGTTAAATTAAGTTTAGCTGCAAGTCTGTGAGGGGACACAAACTCTGGTCTCTCATATGAAAGTCAGATGTGCTACACACTTCCCTAACCCAACCTGCACACCCGTACTTTCCACCTCAATACATACAGGGCACACAACTCCCTGCATTGGCATTGGAAGTAAATTACAATGTGCAGAATTATCCAACACAGATCTAATCCGATGGGATACTGGGATGAGTTTATTTTTGGTGTTTCCTTAATATTAAACAATTTTGATGTAACATCACAATCACAGTTTGTCATCTGTTAATTGGGTAATATTCATATGAATAAAGTGAAGAGGATTCTACTATATTGCCACAGAACTTCCAGTTCTTTTCTAAATATAATTTATACACATTTACCACTGCAGGGAAGCAGGGAAACTAACAGTGTCTGCAAAGGAAGGAAGCAAGGAGTCAGACTGACATTTGATGGTGCATGACCCCAAAAACTTCCACAGTAGCCAAATTTAGAAAATCAACAGATGTTTGGTAGATCTGCCATCATGTTTCCTGCAGTGTGACTGCTGAATTCAAATATTTTACTTAAGTGTAACCTTACTTGAAGTTGCAAAAAATAAATAAATAAATGGGTGACTGCCTTAACAAACAGCTTTGTCAGCTGCAAACACTGCAGCAACTGCTTCACAGGTTGCAACATTGTGGCTGTTTGGGTGAAGAGTAACAGACCGTATTGGTCCTAAAGCTGTATGTAAGATGTCAGGAAGAGGTGCAGTACATACTGTTCTGATTGAGACTCCTACATCTGGGTCACATACTTGTGACTAGTCAGATGGTCTGCAGATATTATTGGAATCTGATTGAGAGGGAAAAGAGAGATATAGAGAGAGAAAGATGGAGGGAGAAGGAGAAAAAACAGAGAGACAAAGAAGAAGGGGGCATCAGTTGCAATAAGAACAAATAGCATCCACTCTGTCATTAATTCAACCTAATTTGATAATAAATATATGCATAATAAGTATCTAAGTAATCACAGTATCAGATGTTCTCAAAAGCCCACAAAGATCAGAGATGAGCCTTGTGCATTCATGTTTTTTCATTAAGAGGCACATGGGAATCATAAAAGTAAAAATAAATAAACTAATAGATATTGAAAAGTCAGAGCTGATACCAGAAGTGAAAAAAAGAGAGAGGAGGCAGGAGAAGAGCAAACCTGATTGGCTGTTGCGGTTGCAAAGGGAACACTTGTGGCAGATGTGGTGGCTGCAGACACAGTGACTGGAGTAGCACCGTGCATCATGGGTACTTGGAGGAAAAGATCACACAGGCGTTTGAACCAGAGCAGATTTAAAGCTTTTTATGTTTACACTTCATTTTTAAGTCTGTCTATAGACTGCTAATAAACATGAGAGAATCTGTAAATAGCTCAAAATAAGATCTATTTTCTAGCAACTTTTTTATATTTTTTTTTTTCCACCAATTATTACAATTGTCAATTTAAATTAAGAGATAGTCATATGTGCTGTGGAGGAAGAAAAAAAGCTGAACTAAAGGATGTAATGGAGCTAACTGGCAAATTTGAATGACAAGAAGGAACTTCCAAAATGATCAATTCAGATGGCAACAACTTTTTCTTGGCATTCACACCGAACATTGCTTAATTGGCTTTTCTTTTACTTCCATAAAACAATAAAATTGTAAATCACTACTATTACTACAACAAATAGTGCAAACATTAAACAACTACTACTTCTACCACCACTTTCACTACCAATAATTACTCCTCATGTTTATAAGGCATGTATAACCAGACAGTATAATGAGGTGCTCTAGAAGTTAGAGAGCTTGGGATGAAAATATTGTATAATGAAGCAGGGGTCAGGGGATTTTGAACTGCAACAAGTATTAGGTGACAGACAGACCTGTGGCAGAGCAAAAAGGGATTCATAAAACAATGTATTGCAGATAATAATAAAACACATGACTTCCAATTGAAATTACACAAATTATTTTATCAGCCACATGTTCGATTGCAAGGAGGAGAGATTACATAGTTTTGGTGTAAATATCAAAGTCTAAAAATGGAGAATGTGCTCACATTATGTGAAGAGTTGAATGAAAATGTGAGTGACTAAAATGGGCTCAGAGATAATCAGTAAGGAAAGCTGGCACCTACCAACACTTGTTGCAGGTGTCATGCACAATATCGAGCCTGCCCATCATGCATTGCAACAGGGAGTGGAGTGAATAGGGAGGAGAAGAAATCGAGAAAACCCATTACAAGTGTTATAAAGTCAGACAACATTGGATTTAACCTGGACATGGCATCAACACAAGGGCTATAGCTGATTATGTAACAGTACTGATTATCAATAATTGAACAAAGTAATCATTCCATTTCACATATCCCAATTTCTGCAATCACACATGCACAGCATATTGCATAGGAAGCATATGCCTGAGCTACTGTATAACACTCTAAGTGAGGAGAGTTGTCTGTCCAGTCCCAGTTTACTGTTCAACTATTGCTACTCCATTAAACGGAAGGGCAAATGAAACACTGCCAGTGGTCCCATTTTCCCGTCTGCACCGTTAAGAGCTGTTTGCACGGTGGTACTCTTGAATGACCTGCTTTCAAAACCCTCAAAGTGTGTTGCAGTGACCTGACAGTCCAATAGCGTGGGACATATGAGGATCTGAGTATCCGAATCTCTCACAGAAGGGAATCGATGGCAGGCTATTCTTAGGCTGTCAGACGAGAATATGGGACGCAGTGTAAGATGACTATGCGGTGGCCAGTGAAGAGCACTTCAAATAAGCTCTGTGGGAGTGTGTGTGCAAACTGTATATACACATATGTATGTATATACACACACATTGTACATCAAGGACATCCACTTAGGATGGAAATGCATGATGTACCCCCCCCCCCCCCCCCCCCCCCCACACACACACACACTTTTACAGTTTCAGTTTGACTGTGTGTATAAAATCTCTCTGAATATTGTCCTCTTACTGTGTAGCTGCCAAAATCCAGATCAGAGAAGAGAGGGTGTTTGATAAAAATATTCATTTGGTTCACCTACTGTGTAATAGGTTTTTTTTTTGTTTTGTTTTGTTTTGTTTTGTCTGTCAGGCTGCCCTGACTATCTGATTGGTGCCATTTGTTGGAGTGGGATGCAGCCTAAGGAAGCTCTACATGCACAAGTTAGAGCCAGAAAGAGCTAGTTGATGATATTATTCTTCTAAAAAATGGATAATCAATAAAAACAGTTATCAGGTATTCATGGGTCTTTTCAACAGGTTTAACCCTAATAATACTGATATAAACACAACATTTCTAATTGATTTGTTAGACTACCTTAATTATGGAAGGTGCAATGACCAATTCTATCACAGCAGATTATTCACACTAAACACTGATACACTGTACTAAACATCTATATATGCAGAAAATAGCAATCATAGTATCTAAACAACACAACTCTGACTTTATACCCTCCCCTCTCCACACACAAACATACAGACATGCACACACACTTCTGACCTACCTAATTGCTGTACAATCATGCACAATTAAGTTCATGCAAATAAAATTTTCCACCTTGTCACCAACAATGAAATCACATAATCATTCATAATCATTCACCGCTGATGCCAAAACATAATCAGGGAGTTTTGTGAGAAACTACATGTGCTTTGACGGCCAATAGCGACGTGATCACTGCCACAAACATGGGCTGAAGAAGGATCAGGCCTTACCTGATGGTATGAAGGCAGCCTGCTGCTGAAACTGCATGTTGGCCAGGGCCTGTTGGTAATGGAATACGCCAGCATTGAACATAGTGGTGGCACCGTTGGCTTTTTCAAGTGCAGGTCTCTTTGGTAAAGGAGGCAAGACGGGAGGGAGCCCCTGATGAGGGGACAAGGCCAAAATAAAGGAATGGGAAGTGAGGGAAATCAAAGGATGGTAGCAGTGACATTCAGGACAGAGAGAAGAAAGAACTTCGTTAGAAGATAAAGTTGCCCCTCCAAACAGCTATTACAAACACTGGCAAGCAAGCAGTGGACTACACTACCGCTGTCAGGGCAGGACAGGACAGTGGTGCTAGCTGACAAACTGTGACATCTATCTTGCTAGTGATGACTAAAAAAACAGTCCTCAGCACAATGTCATGAACCTTCTGATTTTGAATAATTCAAAACATACCAATTTTACAGTCTAAAGCATAACTAAAGGTTTCTGTAAAGAGGGGCTAACTCCACTTTCAGCTTTAATACAAGTTTTATAGTACTGATTGTCGGACCATCAACAGAAATGATGTAGTTAGGGAAAGCTGCACTGCTCGCTCCATGATAATAGTACACTATAAGCCATGTTAAGACTGTCATGACACCTCTTTATCAGTTACACATGCAGTATGGGAAGTGACAAGATCATGCAAAGACTACTATATCATATTAGACACTAAAGTATTTACATTTACAGTCATATCATGCAACCAATTATTTGGGTATGAGGTGATGAACTGACCACTGAAAAAGTGTTTCTTCTCTGTTGTCTTGTCTTTAAGATTCAATTGGCATTTTATCAAAATTTTGCATACGACAAATATAACAGCTTGCAGCAGTCAGTTCATCACCCCTCAGTGTTTTCTCAGTTCAGTTAATTCAATTTCTACTTTAATTTAGTCAGAACAGTTAAAGTATATCTAGTACACCACAGCTACATGCCAAGCTAAAAGGTGAAAGGTCATAGTACCAGGTCAAAAGTTGCGTCGAGGGGTCGCTTCAGTGATTTGACAGCCGACTGAGTCTTAATTAGCAGGCAGCGAGCACATGATGGCAATGGGCCAATGGGGTTCAAGCGCATTAACATAAACCAGCAAGCGGAGGTGCATCATGGGGACAGCAGTGCAGTGTGGGTTGGTGAGAAAAAACAAACAAACAAATAAAAAATAAAAAACAAATAAAAAAACAAATCATTGGAATGCAATATACAACAATAACAAGACTAGGGCATGCACATTAATGGCTGTAGGGTTACTAAAAAGAATTATGGGCCTTGATATCATATTTTGTCAGAAGAGAATTTTGTTTAGTGAAGTGTAACTGATGTTCTGGGGAATGCAAGACAGGAGGAGAAGCCAGTTAAGCCAGTTGTTGAATTCAGAAAAATCCTCGAAGAAAAAACCCTGCTTCAGGTATTAAAGGTGTGACAAAAGGTTGTGGCAAATGATATTATGAAACTAAATGACTATAATGGAAAGTTAAGTTGATCCTGACTTGGGCTCCAAGTCTAATTACCAATGTACCAAATTATGATGGGTTTACCATCAACTGACCAGATCATTGCACTAGGGCCATAAGTCATAATTATGAATAACTGGTATTAAGTTGTCACAATTACTGTAGATATAGTGTATCAGAAACATTGTTATAATTACTTACTTAAATATAAGGCCCCCAAAACACAAAAGTGTTTTATTATGTGCTTTTAAATACACTATAATATATTTTTTTTAATTCGCTCAATAATGAATTATGATCAAATTAGAATGTAATTATGAAACTCATGAAGATAATTTGGTCCTAATTTGTAGGCACATTGTGAAAGTAGCATTGTCACCATGAAATGAGATTAAAGGAATTAAAGAATAGGTTTGAAGTCTGTCTTAAAACATTAATCACATGCCATATGTAGGCTGAATGAGTTAGTTAGTCGCCGTAATCATCCCTCCTCTATATACTGGCTGAAAAGTGACTTAAGTAATACCAATGTAGGAGATAGGAGACAAAATCTCAAGTCCTCTTTTGGTGAAAAAATGTGATTCAAAGTTTAGCTGTTGCAAATAGGAGGTTTCAGCAGTTGCACTTACTCAGTGAGTAAACTAAACCAAGTGGGTATGTTCCAAAGTTAGTCTTTTTAACATTAAATACCACATTTGTATTACTACAGTATCCCTCTATAGCAGCTATCTGAGGAAAAATAAAGAGGGGAAATTTGTGCTGAAAAGACTGCAATTTTAGAAGATAATTGATTTAACTCAGACAGACTCACGTTAGTTCCAGCTGAACATTAGAGTGCATTTTTGAACAGAACAAGAGCTGTGGATCTTGTTCCTCATCTCATGTGGTCATTTTAGGAAGGGATCTTGTCATGGTCAGTATGGACAGGAGGAAAGATTAGATTAACATATCCTGTGTGCATATACGTTTTGTATTAACTTGAAAAAATGTGAAGTTACTCTTTAATATCTCCAATGTCAAAGCAGGGAATTAACCAAACCATGTTAGCTCTGTTTTGGCTTTATGTAATGACCTGCATTTTGAGCAATTATCATTGTGTCTACATTATCACTAAATGGTCCTCACAGTTTTCTTCTCTGCACAAATGTTTATATCGACTGCGAACAACAGCAAAATGTACAACTAACAAAGCAGCAAAACGAGGAGGAGGAGGAGCAGGGCAGGGGAGCAGCAGGCTCAGTCACATACTAGCACGATCACTACAGCCTGCTGCTAATAAAGCACGCATTGACTCTATATCTTTCTTAGTGCATATTAGGTCAACAGAGGAGTCTGAAATGTGTGCTGGGAGCTTGAATAAAGGCACAGGGTAGGAGATGTTGACTCAGACAACTCTGTCTGTAAGAACTGGATATGAGTGATTGTGCTACACTGTTTGTGCTTCATACCCACATAGAATCACCTAAGTCATGTTTATTGAGCTCTTATTGTAGAAGAGCCCACATTAATAATATGTTTTAGGTCATCACATAAGATAGTGTTGAAATAACTATATAAACTCTACTCTAGATTACATTTAATTTGTTTTAATTTATAGTAATTCCTCTTGCTGCACAGGGCTGAGGGTGCTATGATACAGTAGATGTTCCTCAGCTTGACTCCCTCTTGGTGGTGTAATCTCTGGACAGATACCTACCATGGCTGCAGCAGCTGCAGCTTGGTTGACTTGGTGTTGAGCGGCTTTGATCTTGGCCTGCAGGTGAGCCGGAGGGTGAAAGTACTTGCACTTCTCCCTAGAGCAGCGGCCCTTAATGTAGTCCATACACACAGTGACTGTGTTGTCGTTGGTGTCAATCATAGTACTATCTGAAGGGTGGGCAAAGCGACAGTCGTTCTCTCCACGTGTGCAGTTGCCACGCTGGTATTCCCGACATACCTGGTGCACAAACATACATTTTTACTACTTTTATTTTGTTTACTTGGAGGTGAGAATTTGATCATAATGCCAAAACACACATAAATCCATGCAAATACAAGACTCTCTCACACACACACATTATGAAGTTGCTGTTCACTTCACTTCACATTTGATGAAGTAATCAATCTATTCAGTCATTTCAGAACTTGACAATCACTTTACCAGACATTGCTAACCAATCTTAATGACAGGTCTGGCCATTACTGCTGATTGATAAGCAGAACAGACCGTAACCAGCGTTTACAGACTCATCAATCACACAACATTTATCCATTATTCAAATGAGCTGTGTTATTGTTCTTCCTGGGAGAGACAGAAGGGGGCAGCATCTGCATGAGAAACTCATTGCCTCCGCCTGAATGTAGGGGCTCAATGAGGCTCATGGGAAATATGAGACTGGTTACCCTCAAAGGAGGCTGCAGCTGACGTAATCACCAACCCACACCCACACACACACACACGCATACAGACACACACACAAGGTAGCTGCACATATAAATTATGAGACAGCGTTTTTTCCCCCAAAGTGAAATTTTGACACTTAAAGAGCTGTACAATAACTTAAGATCTCCGTTTGAGGACAGTCAGCCACTGCTGAGTCTGATTCCTATCCTCCACCAAATGAAATGTAATTTCATGGTACGTTGTATCAATTTATCAGTTATTTTGATAGAACAAGCCATTTACCAAATGTCTGTTTACTGGTCTCACTGTCTGCATGCATAAAGCATTTGATTTGTTGGTGGACCGGCTGCCAGACAAAAGGCCACCAGCACCGTTATCTACAGACTAACCCTGCTCTGTCTCCTGTCATGACAGCTCATCATCCGCAATCGCTGATCTGTGTGAGCGATGGGGTACGATTCTCTCTCTGTCTGTCTCTACTTTGCTCCTATGTGCCTCTCTCACATATGAATGTGAACCCACACACACACACACACACACTAACACACACACACACACACACATTAATTCCCCACCACTGCCACCATCACCATGGCTGCTACTGGTCTTATTTAAAAAAAGAAAAAAAGAGACTGCCTTGTTGTCAGGCAGATGTTGGAGAGGCGGGTGAGGGAGGAAGGAAACAAGGGAGAGGAAAGGAAAATGTAAGAGTGGTTGATGAATAGGGAGTAAAGGACAGAGAGATGAGGATCAAGGAGTGAGAGCGAGAGTCTTTGGTGATTGAGTGAGTGTGGCTGGCATGGTTAAAAATTACTGAAGAAAGGGAAGGCTAAATGGAAGCAATTTGATGTTCTCTCTGCGCCAGGTGTGGATCAGTGTGTTTCTCTTAACAGTGGTTAATCATGCAATAAAGGGAGCTAACCCAGGGAAAGTGCTTAGTTGGAGAAACAAATAAAGGGCCTGTTAATCATATTTCTGTCCCCATGGTAACTGTCCCTCTGGGCCATTTACATCACCATGGTTGCAGGTAAGCAACATATGAGTATATGCATGCTGAAACGCTGCAGTGTATCACCACATAAGAGATAGAGACCGCAAGACTCCTGGAAAATATTTCTCAGGAAAACAGCCGAGAGGATTGTCTTCTAAAATAGGAATTTCTCTCAGCCTCAAGGAAATAGTCTGTAACATATCTACTCACTGGTATGTGTGTCAGTCCACAGAATTCCAGCTATGTTTATTTTGAACGACGCACACTAGAAGCTAAAATATGGCTGGCCCTGTTTTCTAAGACATTTTTAGTAAACCTAGTTCCTGACAAATTAGGCTGGGATGTGAATTTTCCCAATCAAAAAGCTTCATAGGATACACAGGCTGAGTACAGCAGGCAGTGTTGACCACTGGGTTGAAATATCTTGAAGGGAAAACACTGAAAACGAGCAGACTTTGTCTCTACTGCCAATAATTGCATTTGGCTAATAAATATTTCATATCTGTTTGTCTGTTCAGAGTTTGGTGCAGAATGCTATCCATCCTTTGGCAGACAATTGGTTCAGTCATTGGCCTGAATCAAGACCTGAATGTTCCTCTTCTGCTAACAACATCTTCTTGCCTCCAATCTTGTTCAACCTCTGTAACTTCTTCTAACTGCTCATGACTCTTTTATGAAATTCAATCAGCACTTTCTTCTTTATTTCTGTTATCTTTGTCTCTGCTTGCCCAGCCCCTCCCCTGATGACCACAACAGGTTTACAAATTGATTTCCTATCTCCCCCTCCATCTCTTTTTCCTGTCATTGACCCATTCCCTCGCTCTGCATGTTGTCCACTCGTTCATCGGGCCTGGAGACTTCCTCAGCCTCACTCCCATTAATTACCCGGCTACCCAATGTTACATTTTAAATGTAACCTTCCTAACGTTCTTGCCCGCCTCCTGCCTGCCTCCAACGATTTCCCCATTATTTCGCTGCAAGTGTTTCCCGGGTGGGGCAGCATAATGGATGAGATTGACTTACTGTCCAATTAATGATTATCTGAACACAGCTACAAGAGAGGCACTCATCAGGTTTCAAATGACTGATTACTTTCATAGGAGAATTAAAGATTTCTCTGAAAATTATGCACTGACACAGTATAACTTGAACTTGTGCCAAACAGTGCTGTCTCTTGCCTGTTGATCGAATGCAGCATTGACTAAGGTAATGTTTGTAGACAGATACTCTCATTAATGTCTCTTTCTCTTTGCTTAAGTCTGGGTAATGACTGTGTTATGGTAATAGGATGTAGTTACTGTAACAGAAAGTGTGTACCAGATACATAATTAAAGTCTACAAACAGAAACTGTTGAGGCAGGACTTTCCAACCCATGCCTTTAATATTCAAATAGACACAGTCCCACATTTCAAAGCCCAATCTGTTTGCATAGCTGTGAAAAAGATTCTCATCGTGTGCAGTGTTTACTAGAGTTTTAATAATCTATCTTTTAATCTGTGACTGATATGAGAGTGACAAAATAATTATGCAAATCCTTGCATCTGTGTGATCTGTGGTGTGTGTGCGTATGTGCTAATGCGGTCATATTTTCTCCATTTATACCTGCATGTGTATGTGTGTGTGTGTGTAAATGTTTGTGTGTTTCTCACCTCCAGTCTGTCTGTCCTCATGAGTTTCTGTGCAGCAGCAGCAGCAGCAGCTGGTACGGGGACACTGGGGTTGCTGGTGACCAGTACTGGGGCGCTGGGCAAGATATCAGCGGGCATCAGGCCGGGCGACACAGGGCCAAGGTAGGGGTTAAATGCAGCGGCCGCTGCCGCAGCAGTATTGGCATTGGTTGCAAGGCTGGGTGTGACTGAAAACATGGGCTGTGGGCACAAGCAAAATGAGAGAGCTGGTCAAAGTTGGGCAAAATTTACACAAAATGATCTCCTTCAGATTACTAACCAAGTCTATATATATAAAAATGTTGCATATTTAATTATATCTATCAATAAATATAATGCCATCCGTCCTCACTCCTACTCATATTCCCCTTGAAGATATATGACAGTAGATGGTGAAATAAGACATGTATGCAATTAAAAACAGCCGAGCAAAGGATAGGAACTGTGGCTGTGGATTTGGAAAGAGAAAGATGGCAAAAATATACAATTAATGGGCGCAGATCTGAGAAAGAAGAATGTGTCTTCTTTGATGGCTGCTTGTCTTTTATTTGCAGTAACACATAAGGGAGGTCTCGGCTCTGTATGTGGTGTTACGTACTCCCCACAAGGATCAGATGGAATCACACGCTTCATACACCAAAGATCATACACATATAGGAGTAATAAGGATAAGGGACATCAAGCTGTGTGTACCTGCAAGACAGGGGCAACAACCTTTATGTGTCATGCTGGAGTTTGAAATAGAAAACATCCTTGCTACAGATCCCTCCGACATTCTCTGAGAAGGAGACTAAGGAGTATGCTAGTTGACACAGTCCGCTGCAAGTTTTCCCTGCACGTTCCTGACCTCAGCCCCAGTCTGAGGACTGTCTCTTGAGCCCCTGCCAACACGACACAGTGAGTAATAAAGCAGCGGCAGCCAGGGCTGGACAGCTACATTCCTCCCAAAACCTCCTTGCAGCTCTGGGATGACTCAGAAAATCAAGAAAAATGGCATGGACTTTCTAATTCTTCCAGTGCTGCCCTCGGGAATGTCTGGAGAATTATGTCCTATCACAAAGTGCTCTGGAAAAGTAGACATGTTTCTCTCAAGGTGCTCAGATATCAGTTTAGGATACTCACAGCTCAAGGTTTGGATGAAGTGCATATGATGTCATTGAAAAGAGTCAGAGTCATGAGGTTTTAACAATGTAATGATGTCATCCTGTTAAAGTTTGCAAGTATGCTCATGGTCATTTCAGAAATATTTCCTCACTTTGCTCTGAATAACAGTAATATGACAATGCAGATTCTTCAGTTATGTTGAATGAATCACAAAGTAGAAAAAGAAAATCTATTCGCTTCATGCTTCTTGTCAGCATTTTGTATTGCAACAGTGACATCTTATAGTTATGCAGTAAAGATGCCCCATTTTAAATACCATGCATCCAGGTTGAAAAAGCACATCATACAAGATACACACTGTGAATACACATCAATCAAAATTTAGATCACACACCTTAAGATCAAAGATAACTTTTTCACCCCACATTTTTATGTGACATCCGAATGCTATAAGGGTATTATCTGAGTGAGACTGAACAACTTGCTTTTTATGAATTATGGAAGATCAAAAGCAATGTGATCATCTAGAGCTGGGTTTCAATGTCATGCTATTGCAAGTAATGCTTTTTTAACCAATGTTAAACGTTGCTGTGTGATTTTAAGCTTGGACATATCCAACCCAACCACAGAGCCAATAACTGACACAGTCTTTAAAAAGTTCTTCTATAATAATTTTTGCTGCTCAAATTCATAGTATCAAGCTTATTCACATTTTTAATTAAAGCCTTTATTTATAATATCTTATATTATCTTATTTTATGCAATGCATTCATGTTTTATCCATTTATTTAATCTGAATATAAAATATGCAACAAAAAAAAACCCTAAGATTTAATTATTAATTAACTTTATCTGTGCAGCACCTTTAAAAACAAAGCGACAATGTGCTTTACATAGGTAAATCAGGGTTCACATATTTTGGGTCTACAAATGTGCTTGTTATGTAAACAAATGTAAAATCAGGCAGATAAAGGTAATAATATACAATAAAATACTCTACAAATATAGTGAGATAAAAGAAGTAAAATAAACAAATAAATTATGTAAGAAATATTGAAAAATTAAACTTTGTTTGTTACGGTGCATCAAACTTTTCAGCACTCGTCTACCTCCTGCCCATACATGGTAATAAATCCGTCTACAGAAGTAAAACAGCAATGGAATGCTTTTCCCTTGTTGTGTTTGTGGGTTTTTTTTTTATTTCACCATTTATTTTTCATTTTAAGTTATTCACTTTGTGTCTGCACCAAACAAGTGCACCAAAGATCATGAGTTGAGTGAGTGAGTGAGTGAGTGAGTGAGTGAGTGAGTGAAAGAATGAGTGAGTGACACAGTCCTGTAAATAGATATAATTGTAATGTAGGCTGTCCACTGACGTTGACTCTGTAATAAAAAGCATCAGGAGCACCATCGCTCACAGCCAGCTGTAATGGACCCTAATTACTTCACCCTCTGCACAGTTCCATGCGTGAAATGAAATCACTCTCCTACGCATGTAGAGCGAGGGGGCACAGCTATAGACAAAAAAAAAAGTGGGAGAGTAACAGATAAAATGTGGAAGAGATGCAGAGGATGGGGGCAGGAAACTGAGCTAAAGACACATGGGAGGGAGGGAGGGAGGAAGACAGTCTGAGCAGGAAGGATTCCTGGAAAGCCTAGTATACCCGGTCTTACCCTTTGTTCCCTTTGCACACGACATGGCTCTGTTTTCTTGACTTTTCTTTGTAGCGCAGGACTAAAGCCATCTCTCCTCAGTGCTGTTGTCCTATCTCCTTCACTTTGCCTACCTGTCTTTACTCTGTCCATTTATCTCTCCCTGCCTCTCTCTCAGTCCTCCCTTTCTTCTTCTGCTGTGTCTTTCTCTGTCAGCCTGTCTTCCTCCTCCTTTGCTCTTCTTACTTTCTCTCTCCCCATGACATGAACAGAAAAGGAAGGCTTTGCAGTCCCAGTGAGATCTATTGCTTCTTTAAACCCTTTCATGGTTTCCTCTGTTCCTCTCAATGGGCCTCTCGACTCTACCCCTCTTCCCCCAGATAAAGGTGATAAGCCATCAGCTAAGTGTGCACGTGTGTGTGTGTGTGCGTATGTATGTGTGTTTCTTACTTAACCTACTTTCAGGGACTTTCCAGAAATTTCAGATTAAAGACCAGGTAATTGGGGATGACTTGTCCAATTGGGGACAAAACTTATTTTAGGGTCAGTGGTTAAGGTTAGGTTTAGGTTAAGGTTAGGGTACTCTAAGGGTTGAGGTTAAGCAAGTAGTGATTATGGTTAGGGTTAGGGTAAATCTCCAGGAAATTAATGTAAGTCTATGTAATGTCCCCAAAAGTGACCTAAGTATGTGGTGTGCGTGTGTGTCCAAGCATGCAGAATCTGAAGCTCTTTTGAATAGTGTGAGACAAATTCACTCCACTGCTCTCACTTTAACATAAAGGGATGGAGGAGAAGACAGAGGTATTACTTCAAGCCTGACTGACAGGTCTCATTGACTCTGTACGGTCTCATGGACTGGCCAGGGAAACATTCATTTGAACCGGCTGACCGGGGCTCCGGCCACCACCTTGAAGATCCTTGGAGCATGCAGCATCACCACAAAGCAATTTGTGATATAATTTACTGTGTGTGTGTTTGTGTGTGTGTGTGTGTATCAGTGGGCATGCATGGATTTGTGGGTGTGTCAGTGATTGTGCAATGATAATATGATACTTTATTGATGACTGTATAAAAATTTCCACAGTGATCAGTGTCTTACATCTGTGTCCTGCTCATCTAGCATTTCTTATTTGAACCAAGCTAACATGATGTTATCTTACTGTAAATGAGTCTAACTAAAAAGCTGAGTCAATATCAGCTTTTTAGTTCTCTTAATGTGCAATCAACACTCTGACGAAGAAGTCTTCTCTGGTAAAAAAGGTGGTAAACTTATCTAAATTAATTATAATAATGAATTTAGCTCAATAATTACATTTACATTATTTTTTCTTTTGCCTAATAAGAATGAAGAATGAGCTTCTACACTCATATTAAATTACTAGTTAATTTGGATCCAGCTAAATTAGTGCATCAAACAGAGTTTGATTTTTTTTTGATAATTTTGGCTGAGTTTAATTTGAAATTAAAGCAAACATGGCAGATATATAATTGGCTGAATGCTGATCATATGATGCTGACATAGTACTTTAGTTCTATTGGTTTGGCAACAGAAACCATCAGTCATGTTTATCTCTTTGATTTATTGCTAACTAAATTTGAAGTCATTTTCTAAATGTACAGCTTTTATTTTATTGTCTATTGCCTATTTCATCATGTATAGGTACCTTACTTTTTATTATGAAAATTAAATTTATTGCAACTTGAGATTTATTTCCTACCTCAGTTATAACATTGTACTCCCCAAAATAACTGCAGGGACTTGAGAATATGCCCACATCGCTAAAAGTAAGTACAAACAGGGGACAAACTTGAGTGTAAGCTGATCATACAGGTTAGTCAAAATCATGTGAGAGAGAAAACAAAGGTGAATTGTAAAATTATTGCATAAACTGTCAGCATCCTGGTTCACTTTTGACAGAAAGACTTGCCATAATTGTGCAAACTCATAGTTTTCTTGTGTAATGATGGATTATTAGAGATACTAGGGGTATGCTTACTTAAGGTTTTACTTCCAAATAAAGTGGTAGCTAAATTAGACCTTCAGCTTGTTTACAACCAGCATGATTGTCTGATCACTTGTGTTTTTTTGCCCTGTCTGACTTATTTTTAGCAATGCTGCAGTGCTCTGAGATCTCAGCAATTACTTTAGTGAGTACAATGCTATCATAACCAATAAAAGCAGGATCTGAAAATTATAAACTTTATTTTCCTCGAATTTATCTTAAATTGTATCTGGAGTTAAAAGTATATTTTACACCAGCTTCAGGAAATCAAACAGGACCCTGTACATTTCTAAAGAGAACATTTTGTGCACCCTGTGTGTAGAGTACAAGTGCTACCTGTAAATGTCTATACAAGTGCACATCTGCAGTTCATGTTATATATCTGTGTATGCATATGTGTGCTCTCACCACTGGCTGGAGCTGTGTGCCGGGCATCATGGCGTTGGCGAGCTGCATCTGCTGGGCCAGCATGGCCATGTTTTTCTGCTGGATGAGGTTGTTCCTTCCATTGATCTCCAGCTGGGTCTTTAGGTGAGGAGGAGGATGCAGGTACTTACAATTCTCCCTGGAGCAGCGGCCCTGACGGGATAAGACAGGAAGAAGAGAAGGAAATAGAGAAAAGAGGGAGGGATGAGAAGGATAGAGATGTGGAAAAAAGGTGAGTTAGAGGTGTTTCCATTAACTGTTGCTTAATGTAAAGAAGTAATGAGCCTTGACTCAAGTTGCTGCCCTCCCATTAGCAGGCGCTAACCTAACATCCCTGACATCTGGGCCTGCCACTTGGTTTGTCGTAAAGAAGACCGATCAGTTCTGCTTTTTTTACCCCCTTCATGACCTAAGCTCTGCACTCGGGACTTTCTCATACTTTTTCAAGGTCTCAGCGACAGACAAATTATCTCCAAAAGCAGTGATAAAGAGGATTAGCTAGTTTATCTGCTTCTGCTAACAGATTAGAATACACAGAGCGAAAGAAAGACATGGGGAATGATGCACTGTGCACTCTGCTCACTTCATACATTCTAAAATGCTTTTTGGGTTTACTGTGTTGAGTATTCAATGTGTGCTTTCTTATTTCTTTTCTTTCTTGTTACATTTAAAAGGTATTTTCTCTTCTAGAGACAAATGATGTTACCAGAAGTTCAAAAAGCAGTCCCTTCAGGATTTCCCAGAGGTTTTCTGTGATTATTTCAGCCAAAAATGTTTGATTTTGCAGAGGCTTTTCTCAAATATAACAATACGATTTTCGATATTTTATGTGCTCTTATAGAGGTAAAATTGTGGGAAATTTGTCCATCTCCCACAACACAAAATGCGACAGTTGCTTCAATTCAAAAGCAGTCTGTTAATCTGGCCATTTCATGCTGAAAAGTTGCAGTGATTTAGCAAATATTCCAGAGATTTCTTGAATTTGCATTAATTATTGCGATTGTACAATTTCCTGGAGGGAATGAAAAAGGTCAGGAACATATCTCTTTATATAACAATTGTAAAAATAAAGAAGCAAATTAAAATAAAAAGGGAAAAAAGAAACACACTTTTTTACATGCTACCTTAATTGCTATTGCTATGTTTCCAAAGAATTGCTTTGGGACTTTCAATTAGCAAAAACCCACATTCTCCTCTATCCTACCGCGCTACAGTAGTTCTTCCATGGCTGCCACCTTAGAAGCAATCCTATTTGATGCTGGATGTTTAACAAGGCTCGGTGAATCACTATTGATCTCCTCCCAATTGAGACAAATGAGTTATGCGTCAATATTTTACATCATTTCAGAAAAGAACAGCCTGGAGAACTGATGCGAGATCTATACGTGATTGGAGACCTCTGTGACAATAAACATACACAAATCACAACACTGTATCTAACATTCTGCTAGTGTCTAAAGACAGTGCAGTGTGCATCTGGGTGCTGTGGGTGATTATATTCATCTAGCAGCCGGCAGCCCAAGGGGAGAAGGAGGGAATGTAATTTACACTCTCATAATGCCTGCTCCACTGAACACTCCCCCGGATAGGTGTAATATCTTAGATATCTCCTCTTCTTTTTTATATCCCCCCTTTCTCTTTCATTCCCGTCCTTTTGCCTCAATCTCCATACATCCCAAACCCCATGCTGATATTTGCTCTCCTAATCATGAATACAGAGCAGTGGAGGCGCACAGGTGCTGCTGTGATCTGTGTATGTAAACATGTTCATGTGTGTGGAATGTGCGAAACAGAAGTGCTACACTCTCACTGTCTCTTTGTCGCTTTCTCTCTTTTAAATCAAAATGCATCCTCTGCCCATCTCTTCCCATCTTCTGCCCATTACTCCTTTATATAAATCTATTTCCAGGGAATGGGGAGACCGACCCTGCGACAACTCCACAGTGCCACCTCCCATGGGGAATTAAAGGTTGGCTGTCATGCTACTCCTTATCTCGGTGAGATTACCTGCTGCCCACTGCGGCCCACTATGACACCTGCTTTCACAACCTAACACATACAGCCTCCTACTCTTCCCCTATTCATCCCTCCTCTCTTCTTTCTACCCCTTTCCTTTCCTTGGCACTTGTTATCTCTCCTATCGCTCCCTTTCATTTCCTCACACAGCCTGTTCTGCCTAGCTACAGCAGGAGAGATACTTTGCATTGGAGAGCAGCAAAATGTCAAGAGTTATTGTAGCATTTTCATTGGCTGTGAGCAACACTATTCCCAGCGTGCCGACTGGCCTAGAGGCACACATTAACAATGCTGCTAGTCTTGCTCATCCCTGTGTGGCTGTGACTATTGATCAGCGCTAATTGGTTAATGTCTTTTGATTTTCAGGGCACATTCCCTCTGGGTGACTAGACTATAGCATGTCAACTCCAGCCGTGTGTGTGTGATTAGCTGGCAAAATGCAGAGCTTATCTTGACAAATAAAAAATCCTCCAAGCCATTTGAGGGCATTCTCTTCATTTGTTTGCAACAGTTTAAATAGTATTTTTTTAAAATATTTTAAGCAATGTGGCTCTAGGGATGGCAATGTAAGTCTGTCGGTCGGTCCACCACTTTGCTCCAGACTAAAATATCTCAACAACTATACAGTGGATTGCCATGGAATTTTGTGCAGACGTCCATGGTCCACAGATGATGAATCCTAATGATCTCGGTGATGTCCTGACTTGGTACCACCAGGAAGTCGGAGTTTTCACTTATCCGGTGAAATATCTCAATATCTACAAAATGGATTGACACATAATTTTGTTCTGGCATTCATGGTTGCCAGAGGATGAATCCTACTGATGATGTTAGTAAACCTCTGATTTTTCCTCTAGCACCACCATGAAGTTGACATTTGCAATGCTTGAACAACTCTTGGATGGACTGCCAAGATATTTGGTATATTTGGTACAAACATTTATGTCCCCCTCAGGATGAATTGTATTAACTTAAGTGATCCCTTAACTTTTCATCCAAAGCCTGGTCAAAAATCATTGTTTTTTGGTTTATGACCAAATACCAGCAAAACTAAACTTCCTATCAGCCTGAGCTTTCTGTGTTTTGCGTTAGTTATTAATTGTTAGCAAATTGTCATTTTCCTGTCCTGTCACAGCTATGCTGCGGAGGAGGGAGAGACTTCTTTTATTGCAACCGCGATTGACAATGAATAAGGGTCCTCAACCCTGAAGTAATTATGGTTTAGTTTCTGTCTGTGTTTACACGCTAACTTTAATGAACTGAAGCAAATTCCAAACTATAAGTTCATCATTAGTTAAAAATGACCACCCAGTCTGAGAGAAGCAACACCACGAGAGTCGAGTCGAACTCACCTGAGTTCAGTTAAGGCCTGCGTGTTTTCAAATTCATCAGCAACTGATGAAACTCAGTATATTTTGTGGCCTGTAAGTAGCTGGTATAGCCTCAAGGTTTAGTGTTAATTGATTTCGCAAGATGTAACTTTTTTTTTTAACAGTACTACAGTACCCAAACTGACACATAGGAAACTTTACACTTGCTAAACATCAGCTTGTCACTGTGAGCGTTTCATCATTTAAAAAGCCAAGATTAGCTTTAAATAAAGAATATTTTGTGATTAATGATGGATGAATAGATCAGTGCAAAATGTTTATCAGTTGAAATCGCAGTCGGAATACCAGAAATGTACAATCAGCAAAGCTGGAGGGATATTAAAGCAGTCTGGACAGAAGGAAACATAACATGATGGTTAAAAAAAAGCTTTGTTAGTTAGGGAGCGTTTTCTTTTGATGTTTTTGTCCTCTCATTTCCTAAAGGGCAAGGTCAGTGGCTGCTCAATCAGTTTTAGATGTAGAAAAACACAGTGTCAGTTGTTGTTCCAGAGTCACTTATAATACAACACAAACTGATTTGGATAACTTTCATCATTATTATGTTCCTGAAAGAAGTACTGTAGATTATTTAGTTCCTTTGGAGATAGATGCTGCTGTTAAGACATTATCTGGATTAAGTACTATCATTAGGTTAAAGGTGAAATCAGAATTATTATGCTTGTAGTAATGAGCATTTACCTCTGTGCATTTTATCAGCTACATTCACAAAGGTCAGCAGTTGGACATGTTTTTCCCCTCTGTTTTCAGCAAAAGCCCCATTATCTGTTGCTATTTTGTTGTTGTCTAAATAGTTCAATTCTACATGAGCCTGAAGTCCCCACAGATCACTCCCTGCGACTCTTTCCTGTTGCTTTTCTCTGCCATTTTCCCTGTTGTCTAAACAGTGTCAGCATAGGTTAATGGTGAGCCAGTCTGATCCAAAGCAGTGCTCCCTATGGCTAGAGTGTGTGACTCCCAGACTCCACTCACATTGACTCTGTTCTGCCTTCACCTGTCCCCTCTCTGAGACACTAATATGCTAACAGACAACCTGCATCTGTCTCTCACACACACTCTGTCTTCTTTTCCCCGTTCCATCCTACCTTTTAGATGGTGGGTGATTGTCTGGACTATCTGTTGCAACAAGAAAATTACACTCTTTCTCCCTTCAAAGCTACAAAACATCTTTTAACATATCAGGGTAAGGGTTTGATAACAGTCCCCCTATGTAGAGTAATCTCACCAAATATAGATTCTGAAAGTTGAACCAATTTGTTTTTGCCAGGTTTTAGTTGCGTGTGGCAAACACAGTTTCACTTACTTTTAATTGGCAAGCAATTAAAAGCAAGTGAACCAGCTGTCACAGTCTCACACACTTGAAGTGTATGTGTGTGCATGTACGAGTCCATGCCGGGGAATGGGGAATGGAGCATTCTGAGAGTATAAATCACCTTGGCCTCATTACACCAGATATCTCTCAGCCATGTTTCAGCTCATGGACACACACTCACATGCACACACATGTGTCTAGACACGTGCACGCACACACAAACACACCGTTATTTGTTTTTAGGATAATGTAATAAAAAGTTTGAGGTGGCAGAATGTTATTGGTGCTTATAATCATATTTAGGTGGATTACAGTGGCAAAGTATAGAAGCAAGCAACACGCACAAACATACATACTGTATACATGTCCTAACCTTGAGTCAATTTTAATTACCACAATGGCATTTTCTACATTACAGTTTCAGGTATCACACAAGTGGCTGGTTGTGACCTCAGCAACAACATGGTTTTAATCTCATCCTGTAATCCTCTATGACAGCGACTGTAAAGTCAACAAGACCATCCGGAAAAACAAAAGTAAGTCAATGGGCACTAGACTTTTTCTCACCTTTTAATGCCCACCTACCTAGATACACCACTTTTTTTTAAAGCTGCTCTAGCCAATATTTTTATATCAACTATGGATCAAACTATGTGTGATATGAAAGGGGTCACACATAGTGAAAAATTCACAGCCCCACCCAAAATTTGCAGTCTCTCTCAGTTGTGCAGAGAATTTTAGCATCTTTCAGCTCATTGTTGTTGTTTTTTCCTTCTTTTTACAGCCAGCACATTTTACTATTTTGGTTTGCTCTCACTGCTCTGATCAATCTCTTCCTGTGAAAATGCTCTAAAACCCAGTGTACACCACCTGTCCTGCCCAGCACCAAATGGCAGACAGACAAAGTTAGCGATTAGCTGGTGAACATAGTGAGCACTTAGCACCTAAGTGGAAACAGAGCTAAAAGAAGAGTGAGTATTGGACCTACATCCACCAGGTGACTAGAATCACATCTCCAAATAAGTGCTAATGTTGCCCAGTGTCTGCTGGATGTATAAATAGAAAACTGGCTGGTAACAAGTTCACCCTATGACTCTAAGACAGTTTGAATGGTTTGAATCTTGTTGCAAAGCCATTTAATTAATAATCAAACTATTAATCTAATACATTAAGTTCCAGTTGTATACTCTGTCGTGCATTGTTCAGGGATACATTTCACAACAAGGAATTGAAAATTACTATCATAATAATAGAAAAAACACACATGTTAAAAACACTAATGTTCTAATATATGTTCTAATATATACTGCATGCTGTAACTTTCATGTAAATTGTTTACAAGCAGTCTGTGAAAATTCAACATGTTGCTATGGTCCTGTGGATGGAAAGGTCTGTTTATGAAAGGTTTAAGAGGGAATCTGTAATTGTACTGTAAATAATGCCTGAAAGGACACAGACCACTGTTTTGGCAGAGAGATTATTATATCCCCTTGTATTAGCATACACTTCATATAGATATACAGATAAGCAGACACCATAAACAAAGAGAGATTCTTCTAGCTGTTTTCTGAAAATGTGGTAAAGGAAACCCTAGGCTGCCCCTTGCCAAGATGCTAAAATGCAATTCTAACTGAAGTACACAAATCTTCTCATCTATTCTTCCAATGTCTTTCTTTCTTACAAAGATTAGTACTAACTTCATAAGAAAGAATAAAAGATGTTTGAAACTGTATCATTTCAGTTTTTATTGCTGTTATTGCACATGATCCAGCAGCATTACTTCCTTCTGTTGCTTTTGCTCTATCATTTTCTCTGTAACCCCAGTTATTTTCATTGTCCTTCCTTTTATGTTCTTTGCCCTTTTTTCTCTCTAGACTTACTCTCACTGAATTCAATGAAATAAAGGCTCACTTTTAAATTACAATCATTTAAATGTTAAGGATGCCTTGCTAATTATAATTGCTGGTAAAAGTCACTTATAACCACATCTGCAAAGCTGGTCAGGACTTTTGGGTCACGCACAGTGAAATCACTGACTTACTATTTTCTGTGTGTGTGTGTGTATGTGTGTGTGTGTACACGCTGTGGGACTATATGATCAAAACCTCATACTGTCAGTCTTATTTGTTGCCTGTGGTACTTTAGCAGCTTTCTGAAGGATGTGTCTGTGGAATCCCAGAGAATAAAACCCATGGCAAAATTCCACTCACGGACTAGCAACAGAGACAAAAACAAGAACAGAAGAAATGGAAGGTAGACAGTCAGAGAGAGGTACGAAAACCGAATGCGGAGTATGCTTTTCCTATTAATATTAATCAAAGCAGTCTGTGAGAGTGATTTGAACAGTGTCTTTGCTGGCAGATATCCACATCCTCCAAGGGTTGAATGGCGCACTGCTTTCCACTAGGCCCTTCTGCATGTTCACTCCCGTAATCACCCATTGATTCTAAATGATCTTTTAATCTACTCATCCAGAATGACTCATTCCAATTTAACCACACATAATCCAACAGCCTCTGATCTTTTCCGCATTCTCTCTCTGCTCTCGCTGTGTCTGAGCTCCCCTCAGACCGTGGCTGCTGCACAGTGAACACCGTGACCAGTGTGACAACTGTAGAGCTCAAGTCTGGACCGAGCCACCATCCCAAAACCCTGTGCATTATTAATTCTCTCCCAATGGCACCATCGCTCCCTCCTGCTCCCAAAGACAACCATCAATCAAGAAAGCGGCGTCTGGATGAGATACGTGATGAGAATACACAAGCATGCAAGTGCATGCACACACACACACACACACTAATATCAGACCATGGTCACTTTTGGGGACATTACACAGACTTACCTAACCCTAACCATCACCATTACTTGCCTAAAACTATATTGACCCAAAAATCAGCTTTTCCCCAACTGGGATACAGCTTTTGTCCCCAATTGGACAAGCCATCTTCAATTAACTGCTCTTAAGCCTGAAATTTGTCCACAAAAGTAGCCTATGACAGACCACACACACACACACACATACACAAACACACCGGCATGTGCTTTCTTGACCACAGGTTTCTGTTGGCAAGCATACGTCAGACAAATTATGACATCAGACACAGCACAAAGAGCGGCCTGTCTGAGGACTGAGAGTGCTGCCAGACTGCCCACAACACACACTCACACATTAATACAACATATTAATGTGTTAAGCAACACACTCCAGCTGCAAACCACCGGCCTATCATGCCTGATGACAAACATGTTTTTTTTCTCTGCAGTCAACAGAGAAAAAACATCCTGTTTCTTTCGTCTTCTCTCTCTCTGTCTTTCCGTGTGCCACTGCTCATACTAGATGTCTATATAAGTCTCATTATCCCTTTCCAATCATCTATCAAATCTGGAACACCTCTGGTGCATTAGTATAATAGCCTGGATCAGTTAATGGCTTTAAAATCTCATTTAACTGGGCAGAGGGATAAGCCTTTGAGACATAGAACAGATAGATGTGTGGACAGAAGAATCACAGACAATGATAGATAGAGGTGACACAACACAGCTAGTAGAAACTATAACCGGAGTAAAACAGCTGATGAGTTCACAGAAAGAAAAAAAATGCTGCCTCAGACAGCAAAGCTCCTGCACATCACAAATGACGCAGAGTCTGCTCAAAGCTTTTAGCCGTAGTGCTCAATTAGCCAAAACACCAATTACAGCCCCCAAAAGCACTACTTAGTATGGCAGTGTCTTAGCATGTTTTGGGTGGGTGCGGGTACAGAATCGTTAGCACAGGAAGCTAATGATGGGGCAAAATCATTAGCTGTCATGGCTAATGACAGCACTCTGCTACTGTCGAGCTGAGCTGTTCCCTGTTTGTCATCCGCTATTAGACATGGCTGAAATGTCTCATGGCTCAAGTGGTCCATGTTAAACTGACATTTAAATGATTCATTCATGTTTTTCTCATGTTCAATGTATGGGGGGGAAATGCTGGTTATTTATCGACTGATCATCATAAGTTTAACATAATGTATTTTAGTATTACACTGTTAATAAAATACATATGTGTTGCTTTTAGCAAAAACAGACAAGAGCAAATACTTTTCTGTTATGCCATGTCATCTATTTTCATTCATTTTAATCTATAATCATTACATATGTTCGTTAAAAAATCAGGGTGAATTCATTTTAAGATATAGAGTTGCATGCTTAGTTGATTCATTGATTAGACTACTTTTATAATCAAATAAATATTTTAGTCCCTTTTTTAAGGAAAAATATAACAAATACTTGCTGGTTCCAGCTTTTCAAATGTGAGAATTTGAAGCATTTTTGTATTATACATAGTAATAAACTGAATATCTTTGGATCTGGCACTGTTGATCAGACAAAACAAGATGTTTGAAGATGTCACCTTAGACTCTAAGAACATTATAACATGCATTTTCACTATTTTCTATATTATATACAAAACGATTAATTGATTCATCAAATTATCTTTAGTTGCAGGCATATTGTTGGACGCTTCATAGTGAAACCCCTTTCCAAATCCAAGTTTGCCCCATGATATCTTTGCTAATTTGATAATAATATAAAGCATGCAGCTGACACTGTTGCTCATCGGTTAGAATGGCTGCCTCCCAACTAGGGCTGTAACTAAGTAACTAATTTTCAGTCAGTCAGTTAATCTATTGATTCATTTTACATTAACTAATTAATTGTTTAGTCTACTTGTCAGGTGAAAGTGACAAAATTTTCAACACAGTTTCCCACAGACCAAGAAGACCTGGCCAGGGTCCTTCTCACACAATGTTAGCTAGCATAGGATCAAGACCCCCTTCACCCTGCAGGATGAGTGGCTGGAGATAATGTTATAGATAGACATAGAGGTACAGGTGCAGTTCAAATGTCCTCCTGAGCCATAAATGCTGAGACTTTAGTTAACATCACCAATATGATCAGTGTAAGTGCTTGAGTGCAGGAGGGTGTAGGGCTTCAAACCCTGTGTGAGAAATGGGGCGGCAATTTGTGAAATTCCATAACCCACACTAGACATAAGAATTTGTGTTGACAATTAAGTGAGGCTCATATATCTCATACATACTCAAAAGAGCTGGAGAGCTCCCTGTTCATAAAATAATGCTGCCAGACAAAATCAATATTTTAAAATCATGCCATCAGGAAGCTCACAAGTACACATAGTGACATGTGTTTATACTTACAGAAACATTTCCATGATCTTTGTTTGTTTCTCTTTTTTACACTATCATTTACGGTTTTAATGTAACAACACTGTGCACTTTGGATTATTCCCTTGAGAAAAGTCTTACAGAAAGTGAGCATAGGAAGGGCTCAAAAATCAACTAGGGCCCTCAAGCAGTTGCTTATTACAGTGGCCCTTAGGCCCTTGTGGACATAAGGGTGGACACTGGAGGTGAGCCACACAGTGGGTCTGTACTGTATATCATGTGATCATTAGATCCTCTTGAGGTTGGATAAATAAATACATATCTGCTGCTGGCTGCTTTGAGAATGGCCACATTAACATCCCCATGGTCAGAAATGTCACCATTTATTTAGCATTTGAGAAAAAGCTACAGAAACGTTGCGAGGGGGGACGGTGCAAAACTATTATGTAAGCCTAATGTCAAAGTCCCAAAGTCAGCAGCCGAGCCTCCTTTTCATCTTTGCTCACTGTGCTCCTTTCATTGACCTGGCTACACTCAAATAGCCACTTGCTTGTAAAATCTACTTGACATGGATGAAAAAAGTTAAAATGAAAAAGTCTCTACGCTCTCTTTTCCTCTCTGGAGGGTGCAGTATAGGTGGCAAGTGCTGTCCTGGGTCCTGTGGGACCAACATTGTAGAATTGTGCAAGGCAAAGTCTCTAATTAGCTTTGTTCTCATTAGGTCCACAACATTGTCTCCCCCCAGACAGACAAACACACACACATTCACCAGCACACACACACACACACACACACACACACACACACACACACACACACACACACACACACACACATACACAGATAGTGATGTAGAGAGAGGCCATCCCACAGCCCCTGAGATCTGGCCCTTCTTCTCTATTTCTCTTTCAATTAACCCTCTTCCTTCATCCTCTATCTGTTCGTCTTTTTCTTTCTGCCCTCATCTCTCCTTCACTCTCTAGCCTAAGCGTGCTCGATTCACAATCTCTAAAGTTTAGCCTAATTCAGTTTTTATCTCCCATTCAGTGTGCCAAGGAGGCAGGCAGAGAGCAGACCCATTAAAACAGCCTTAATGGAAGACTGGTGAACAGGCACACAGGATTCAGCAGCTTTTAGGCCTAATTATTTTCTGCCCATCTTTGTAACGCTCATTCTGCTGACATATGAGCTTCACTTGCTGCTGGGAATAGACCTCTTTATTCTTGTTTTTTTTTGTTTTTTATATCTAAACAACTTTAAAATGTTGTCTGCCTATATTACTATTTGAAGAGAGAAACATGAAAAAGTAAGAGAGTGTGAAAAAAGGGAAAAGAGAAAATGGAGTTGTCCTTGTGAATGAACAAAAGATGCTCACTGACAAAGACTGGCAGCTGTCTTTGGTTTGTGCTGTGATCTTTAGCAGCGACACAAAGTGGCTCCAAAGTGAAAACAAAAGACGTTGCTGGCAACAGCCTTGTGAAAACTGCACGAGTGGATGCAAACAGCAAACACAGACATAGAGACATGAGAGCACAGAAATTTCATATGATCTGAGGAGGGATTTAGTATCAAATGTCGATATTTTTTTCTGCACTCCTGTTGAGATGAGCCAGGATCAGATGCAGTGGAGTCAGAGGGCTGGAATGTTCTATTCTATTCTACTCCTGATGAGTCATGGGGGACGTGGCAGATAATCACAAGACCACGCCCTGAAGCTCAGAGCGAGAAAAACTGAGGGGAAAGTTGTCAACAACGAGTAGAGACGTCTCTTCTAACGTGCGCATGTGGTACATGTCTGCACACACAGTCTCACACACACACACACACACACAAGCACATACACTCAATAACGATTCTCCTCCAACGTAGTGTGTCACTGTACTGGCATCAGCAGCTAGTGTCATTTCCTCGAGGTTAAAGCAGATAAGAGAGGATTAGCATTCATTACTCCATAAAGTGATGATACCCACCGCAAGCACACCCACACACACTACAATGCGCAGACATGCTCAGTGCACACACACAAGGAGAATAGCCAGAATTTTATTTTTTATTTTTATTTTTTTGTAGCCACTGCTCCCCTTCTTGAAGACTAACTATCAAAGCTGAATACAAAAGGAAATACCAGTAATACAGATCCACAGCATGTAATCCTTTGTAGCATCAACAACCACAGAGCTGGAAAATCCTCAAACTGAAGCTTTGGGTGTTCTTAATGAGTTCTGACAGTTTCAGAAAAAAAAAGAAAACAAAGGCCAAATGTCAAACAATAGAAAAGAAGCAGATGAAGAACATTTAGATTTAAGAATAAGATTTTTTCATGCTGAAGTTAAACATTTCTTATCCAATAAAACTCAGCACAAAAGCAATGTTTGTTAAAAACAGTGAAATAACCATTCCCACCCCTCACGATCTTAATTTTTGCCATTGCAATTTCAGCAGGCACGGTGCCCATAAAGACACACAAGAGAGCGAAAGTGAGAGGCAAAGGGACAGACAGTGAGAAAAGAGACAAGAGACCGAGACAGAGTCATTTGTAGGTTAAGGATATATTTTGTTAGTGTGATACATCACGGAGAAAAGCATGACACAGTGTGTCTTAATTCCCTCCCACACATGCACTGAGCGACAGAGCAGAGGGCCATCACCCCCTCCTTCTCCACGTAGCGCCTTCCGGCTGCACACTCATCCACATCGATCCACATTGATCAAAGTCGGCTCGTACCACTTCAGCAAAGAGTGGGGGTAAAGTAGGAAGGGTGATCACCTTCACTAAGCCACTCTCGCAATGGAATCATCCGTTGTGGGAGACGTTGCCATGTGCTGTATTATTGGTTAAAAAAGTAGTGTTCCATATCAGAGCAGCTATCAAATTAAAATATAAATCAATACTGACACCAAAAATATTATTTTACTTTGTTTTGACGTTAAAGATCCCACTGTAATCTCCATGTCATTGTGATCACATATTTTGTGATATGTGATCAAGTCTAGACTTCAAATATCAGCAGCGGAAGTTGCTGCTGGAGACAGCACGGTGACAGACAGTGTGCTGTCGGCAGACCCAACACAACACAGCTGCTGTATCTCTCTCTGATGGCTGAGCCTGATACCGCTGTAATCCAGTTAAAGCCTTTTGAAGAATCACAATGTCCAACAGCAAGCCCTGCAACATGCACTATAACAATAAAGGGATATTACAGACATTCTTCAATCTTGCACACGCCGAACAGACGACTCACACGACTGCCGCTCACTTCTATGCTCTCCTCTGTTACTGCTTTCTCTCCATCCATAGGCTACACCATCTATCTGCTGTTCTTTCCTCTCCATCTGTCTATCACTGTCCATGTTACACCATTAAATGTCTACGCACCCATCCATCACTCTTTCCCTCTCTCTTTCATTCTATTTCATTGCTGCATGGTCTCTTTTCCTCGCTGGCTATAATCTGCTTGTTGACACCACCCTTCTGTCTGTCTGTCTGTATGTCTATCTGCCTGTCTCTGCAGGGATCACATTCTTTGCCTCATATTTAATGTCATGATGATGCAATTAGAGGAGGAAGGCATTTCCGCAACCAAATTGGCTTCTTGGGTCATTTCACAGCTATTTTTGTTTTTGCTGCATGTTTCATGGTGGAAAAAAACAAGTGGATTTTCACAGGTTGCTGCAAGACAGTGATTCAGAGCTGATGTATTAACTTTTGTAGAAAGAAAGAGAAAAAGAAAGGGGAAAGAGGAAACCCACGCTGAAAGCAACAAAAAACATCCGCTACATAATGGTCATGAAGGATCAATATTGCATGGAGACAAAGTGCTTCTAAACAGTGTGGTTTCTGTTAATTAGCACTTCTCTAATGATCTTCTCTTTTTTTCTCCTCCTCCTTTCCTTACTTCCTCACTTTCTGTACTTCCCTCCGCCTCTCACACTGTATTACTCTCTTCCATTAAAACCCTTTCTTTCTTAAGCTTCAACACTTGCCTTTGGAGGTTTTAGACTCTTTTCAGCCTACCTAAATTTCATCTCAGCACCCCTATCACTTTTTGCTCTCCAAAGTTAGAGTTTGTGAGCATGTCAAACTGAGCATGCAAGAAGTAGCTAGGTAGTGAATTTAGGGTTCCAGGGCACAGGAAAACACAAAGTTGAAATGTTAGCAAATAAAACAGCTGAATTAAATGACAGAGAACACTGGGTCAAATTGGTCGTTGTTACTGTGCAGTTGATTTGATGTAGGGTATTTGGCGATGTATCAACGTAATTTTAATGCAAGGCTTAGAGGTGAAGAAGTTTTCAGAAACTGACGTTTCAGAATGTAAACACAATCTTGCTAGTTAATGGCTTGAGCATCTCTGAGCTAGCCCATTTGTAAATTTGCTAATTTCAGATTTTAAACAAGGCAGTGTGTGAATGTAATTTGTGTTAAAGTTAGTTAATGTTGTTTGTGTGGGTCATAGAGACTTAGGAAGTCTCTGGTTATAGCTCCATGGTGTGAATTGTGTCGAAGAACATTTGGTGATGTTGTTCTAGCTCAAAGATTATTGGGTAATATTAGCTCTCTGACCTAGTCTGGTTGCACACTTGCCAGCTAATGAGCTAACTGATGCACATTATTATTTTAGTTAAAGTTGTCAAAATGTTTTTTTATTCTGATAGAATTGGACCAGTACATTTATGGAGAATGAACTGAAGCATTGGAACAGAAAATATGACTCCTGCACTCTTTCTCTTATTGCAGCCACTGAACTTGTCACAAAGTTGTTTTTGGTCTCAGATTGTTATCTTTTAGCAGTTTGCTTCTTGCCCAGGTGCTGAGATTGGAGGGACAGTCTGATTCGACATTAACTGTATTGTATGATGCTTCTTTCATTGCTTGATATGGTGGACTGTCCCCATGTGGTTCAGAGACTGAAACAATGTTTTGTACATTTCTTTACATATCTTCTTCACTATAACTTGATCTTGTACTGACTTTGGAAAGTTCTGGTCATTATGATTGAGTCTTTGTCTCAGGTTTCATTAACAGACTGAAGATCCTCTCTGAGACAGGTGTTTTATATTGAAATCTGTGATTGTTCCACCTGAACAATTATTGTTATACACTACAATAGACCACCCAACTAATTAGGTTGCTTATAAAGATAACATTGTGTACCTAATTGAATTGGGGTTTGCCAAAGTGAAAGACAATGAATACTTTTACAAACAGCATATTCCATTATTAAAAATGGTGGTGTAAAACTCATGTTACTTACTAGTAATTTATTCAAAGTATTATTGTTGTAAATTAAAATATCATATATAAAAAAATATGAATGTATTAATTGTTACACAGTGAAATGTTATGTTATGTAGCAGGGGGGATGAACACTTTTGCAAGGAACTACATACATTTCACATTCTCATTATGGCCTGAGCTCCCCTAAAGGTCCAATCCTAGACTCGCCCCTGTCACTTGCTCATTCCTCCGTGTAAGTCTGTTGATTCTGTCCTCCCAACCAATGTTCCATCTCTCAGCAGAGAAAACAAAGCGAGAGGGGGTATCCGAGTTCTTTTCATAAGCGTGATAAATATCCCACTCCTGTGTTTGTGGCTGATGGCTCTCAAGGATGAGATTTAATGAACCTCTCATCCAACACTGATTATTTTCTAATTAAAGGAGTGAGTGATGGGGGCAATGAGTAAATTCATGAATGCATGTTTATAACTGCGGGGGGAGGGGATAAAACAACAAACACGCTCATGACAGATGCAGAGACAGAAATCATACGCAGTCGAGCCTTGTTCCCTGCACTCCCTTGGGAGCGTAGGTCATTTGACAGAGAGAAATGTTTGGGACACAAACAAATTACAAATCTGAAAATCAAATTTGGTTACAAATGTAAGTGTGGATCAAGTGATATTACAATGTTTTAGATGCATTAATCAAGCTTGAGAAGACTGCTAACAAATTGTACATCTGCAAGCATATTTGTTATTATGATACCTTGATAGAGCAGAAAGATTCAGAAATTCTCCCAAAGTTTGCATACCACTCAACCCCGTCTCCTAGAAGTTTTGTTTGTATATTACTAATTTTTCTCCTAAATTATTGCAAGAGTTCCATGAGTGTTTAGGCAAGTTAAGGCAACAGAAGCTCAATTAAAGGGTAACCAAGCACTTGGCCCCCAGTGGTTTTATTTGCTGCAGTGATGTACAAGTGTACTCCAGAACCCAATCTGTGATGCTGAAATGTTCAACCAGAAAAGGCATTTATTATTTAAGGTTTGATTAGGGAAAGACAGTAGTTTTCTGTTACATGTCACTTATGTAAACACGTCCTGTCTCATGCTTCAAGTTACTTTTGTCTTTTTCAATATTTCAAGTTCCCTCCAGATGGAGGAGATGCTTTGAATAATAATTTTATTCATACAGCATCCATCCATCTTATCTAATTATATACACAAGTAGCTGGAGCCTATCCCAGCACTCACTGGGTGAGAGGCCAGTACCCCCTGGTCACTCTCACAGGCTTAACTGCAGGCCTAAATACAGACATACAGCCATTCTCACAATCACACCTACTGGCAGTTCAGAATCATTAATTCACCTAACCTGCATGACTTTGGACTATGGGAGGAAACGCATGAAGGTATAGAGAGAATATGCAAAGTTCACACTGTAAAAACCCCTAACCTCTCCCAACATGCTGGCCCAGCATACAATATGTTTTTACTAAAATAATAACACATCTGTTCTTTCAAAATCTCTCTTGTCCCATTTTAATTTCTCTCTTCAATTATGTCATAATTTAAGTGCTATCATCCAATGCTTTCCAAAGTAGAACACATATCCATAATCAATTCAAAATGTCCAATAACACAACAGCGAGAGACTTACCCTGTCTCCAACTTCCTGCCTTTTGCAGCCTGCAATACCATTAACCGGGCACCAAAGCCACTTTAACATGATTACCTACCTGAGGTGAATGCTCATGATTCTACAGGACTCTGCTGCTTTACAGAGATCCATCTGTGTATCACTGTATGTGGGTGACTGCAGTAGAGAGAAAGTGTTTGTTTGCTGTTCGCCTGACTACCAATGTGTGTGTTTATGTGTTTGGGGTTGAAAGTGAAGGATTACACTTCAGAAGTTCGGTTGCACAGTGCCCAAACTCCTGAGATCAGATGAAGAGCAGAGGGTCAGTGACAGATAGAGGGAAGAGGAGATGGAGGAAAGGCAAGACAGGGGTAGACAGACTTACGGCGCTGCCAAACGACAAAAGTGGGAGAACAAATTGGCAGACGACTTGCTGTCCTGGAGTGAATTAATGTTCTGTTGCTCCCACTCTCCATCTACCTCTCCCTCCATCCCAATACACCTTACTTGTCTGCAGTTTAATTTAAATGTTTGTTTTACCGCATACCTTTTGAAGAATTACAAATGGGGTGCTTTGAAAGTATAGTCGGAGGATGGCAAGGTAAAAGAAGCGGGGAGGAGGAGGAGGAGAACGAGGAAGAGTGAAGGTGGTTGGTGCACTTGGAGAAAGATGCCAATTTACTTTGGAGAGGTGGGAAGGGGGTGAGACAGACTAACAGGAATGGATTAGGCCATAACTGATTAGATATTCTGTTCACAACAGCAGTAGCAGCAGGAGCAGCAATAGCAATGGGACATCTCGACTCAGCACGCAGAGATGCTGATATTACCTCCAGACTGCCTAAACGTCCAGGGCCCTCCAGCCTCATGCAAAAAACACATGCAGATGCACACATATGCTAGAAAATTGTCATATTGGGAGAAAAATTTGTATGCAGAGTTGTAGTTATCAGGATTTTATGTGAGTCACATAAATATTTTGAAAAGAGGATGAAAAGTGAAAGAAAGGGTCCCAAAAGGTGAAAGAGAGACCATTTCATGTGGTGGTAGGCTATTCCTGAATGCCCTTGTATGTATTTTGGCTCTGATGTTGTTGTGTCATGTCTCCATGCTGATGCAGCATGTTTAAAGATGGATGTGTGTGTGTGTGTGTCTGTGTGTGTGTGTTCGCGCGTGTGTGTGTGCGTTTGCGTGTCTATGCTGAGGCAGCGTATCCACAGATGGATGTAGAAATGGTGGCCTCTCTGAGGACAGAGAGACATTTAGAGGAGACGCTTCAAGGGAGGACTCGCTCATGAATAGAGCCAGACAAAGTTGATAGCTGCTGGCTGTGTGTTCACTGTTTACTTCATGGCTATGTGCTAATAAAAGCCTTCTTTCATAATGTCCCGTGTAGGCCGAGCTATGCGAGAAATCAGATATGGTATATCCTGTTTAGTTAGGCCCAAAAATATATTCTATAAATGGATCTGCACAGAACTAGATGATAACAGGATAAGTATGCCCACTTACTAACACTAATGTTTTGAGCATCTCTCATGCAGTAACACCACTTTACAGAAACAGCTCACAACTGACTACTACAAACATGCACTAATTTACAGGCACATTCTATCATAATCTAAAGAAAACAAACATTTTCCCCCAAAATAACCACAGGTATGGAATGTACTAACACTCCCAAATTAATTGACAGTTTGACACTGAAATTAAGTTTTTTTTGCACACATACATTAGAGTTCTCCAGAGAGGGTGAGGTCTAGTGGGAATCAGTTCTAATGTTAGTAAGCTAGACTAACTAGCTTCCACTTTCTGTTTGGAATACAAACAGACAGATGTCTTAAACAGTTTACATTATGAGGACTTGTTGAAAAATAATGAAAAATACCTTGTATAAACCTTCATAAGTCATACAAAATGCTGTCACAAGTGTACCACAGAGGTTTGAAAAGAAGACTGTCCTCCAAATCAAACAAACAAATAGGTTGTTTGACCATGCATCCCACAATGACACATAGGGGCACCTTTTAATGTAGCACCCTTTGTCTGTGCTTTCCAAAACTATTAATGTAAATCTTGATCATAAAATAATTATGTTTTACGCTATGCTTAAGGTCTGGTTTAGGAAAAGATCATGGTTTGGGATAAAATGATCGCTTTGATAAGGTAAGCGAGACATGTAGTGTGGGTAAAAGTTATTATTTCCTTAAAGTTAGGTGACCTTGGTCATCATGGCTACAATAACAATCACGGTTAAGGTTAGGAGGCGATCCATCCACCCCTCCTCCTTTGAAGGATGAGAACTCGTTAATTTATATATATCATCTGAACTGCTAGATGGCTTCTGTTACTCATGACTCATGTTACAACATGACTATATGTCGCTTTCGGGCAACTGACATTACAATCTATTGTGACATTTTTCTTGGGAGGACAGTTTTTTCCAAACTGTAAAAATAGACATAAAAGCTGCAGTATCATCATCACTTGTATGATTTTTCGCACAAAAAGCAGGAAGAATTCAAATTATGCTTCAACTTTAAATATGTATATCAACAGTACATAAAAATAAAATTGTTTAGACAGAAATAGCCAGAGGTTTTTGATAACAATGAGGTTAAGACTGCTCAGACACAATATCCTGATATAAAAATTATTATTATAGGATTATACTGTGATTAGATGTCCTAGAAATTCTTATGACACAACCCAATCCCCTACTGTGGACGCACATTCTTTTCATGTGTAGTCTAAACACAACCGCCCTTAGTAACCCCTGTGGACCAAAGTCCGATGACGCAAACGGAAGACAGGTAAGAGGCATCCATCAGGTATGAATCATCTCCTCCTGATGGTTGGCCACAGTAATAATAGTCAGAAAAAAAAAAACAAATGTCTCCCCAAAATATGATGAAAAGCGATAAAAAAAAGATAAAAATCACAGTGTGTGAAATGGAAATGAAAGTGTCTGGGATGCCAGGAGAAAAAAGAAGAACAGGAGGAAGGAGGGAGGGTTTGAGGTGGGTTGAGTAGAGACAGATTAACAGAGGTAATGAGAGAAGAGGATGAGAGCGAAGAGCATGACTGTAGAATACAGATACAGACCAGATTAACACTGTTGGAGTACATTTCCCTTTCAAAGGGCTCTTATCCAACATACTGCATCCCTCTGTGCACTTACACATTCACTCACACACACCTATACCCGTTTTCCAAGGGGCTCTCATCTCAATACATATTGCTTTACCTATTCTCTTGTTATCTGTTCTCTCTGCTCTCCTCTCTCTCGCATTCTCCTTCACATACACAAGTACATTTTTGTATGTCTTTTCGAGGACTGCCTTTTAAAAAATTAAAATTGGTTTCTATGTTTTTTTTTCTTTGCTAAATGGCCCAGAGGCCTGAAACAGCATTTGTCTGGTCAGCTGTGCACTGTCCAATTCACCAATTCAATCTTCGTAAGACACCTTTACACCACTGCAGGTGGACAGGGCGTGAAAGTAAAACCCCAAGAGTGCCAAATATAAGGTATGTTTGTCTCTAGTTGATAACAGTCAGATGTCAGACTGGTCAGAAAATGGTAGAAATAAAACATTTCATCAATACTTCAACTAAAGAGTGTTTTGTCTTTGCCAAACACTTTCTCTGGCAAAGAGCCACTCAAATCAAATCAAACGAATGTATCAAACACATTTTTTGTTTGTTTCACTGACTGTGTTCAATATGGTAGCATCTAAGTTTGAGTTGTCTAGTTATACGACATTTAACCAGATATGTATCATTTTTAAAAACATTGTAACATGTAATTACTGACAGATTGTTAAACAGAAAGTGACATATTTATACTAGTCACTTCCTAAAATAAACATTAAACTGAATACAACAGTCCAAAATAGCAAAATACTTGTAATACAGTACAAACCCTTGGTGTTGGAGAAATTCTTGTATTGACCACAAAACATGTACCTACATTTAATCAAATTTCCTCTGTCAATGTGCCATTTTCATAAGAATTGGCTGTCACAGACTTCCACTGCACAAGAAAGATGAGATTTGTATGATAACTTTGTCTATTTCTTTATTGGAAGTCACATGATTAGACCTCACTTTTTGCATCAAATGCTCATTTTAGTTCATTCAGAGAAAAGATGAGTTGGAGCAATTTTATGTAATATGCATTATTAGCTACCTATGTCTTTCCATTTTCCTTTGAATTCAGTAAGACATATTTTATGTAACTCTGAATTGCAACATAACAGTTCTCAAAAGATTTTTGTTATCGTACATCATACACATGTTCAGGTTGAGCCAAGGCTCCAACAAACTCTTATAACATTTTAATAATGAACACATGAACTCTAAAGCACAGATGACACTGGGACTGAAACTGTGTGAAAACTATCTTCTTCCACTGTGATCTTGATATCTCAGACAATGTTAAGACACCACAAGCCAAATTTTCAACATACTAAACTCAAGGTTAAGTTATTTCAACATTTTCCATGTCACAGTTCTGCTTTTATGACAGTGTTTCCTCATAGTGTTTTTCAGTGGAAACCTTTCTCACTTTGTTTTTGCATTTTAAAACATTGTGCTAATTTAATCAAATTCTTGGCAGAAAATGCTATTGATTATGGGCTGGAGGACATGGATGTTGAACACCAGTAAGATTAACAATAAGTACACTGGTAAATCCTCAATTGGCTTGTTAGACTGCATGTGAACACAATCTCTGTTTTGGGAAAAATACAAAGAAAAACCTTTGTAGATGGGGAAACTACAATTACAACAACTACTCCCTGAAGCTAAATCCATTCATATCTGTCCCTATATATATATGTATATATATATATATATATATATATATATATATTAATAATAGCAACATCTTCTAAATTTTAATATTGAACCATTTTGAGATTGTGTCTAGGGATTTTTATCCATTAGGATCAAATATTCAGCCCTATAAGCTTGGAAGATGGCCTATAAAAGATGCCAGTTTTCAATAAATTCTATGGAGAATGGTGGCTTTTAACTGTTACAATGGATTTTAAATAGTGACATTTTATGGATGGGGGGAAAAAGTATTCAAATGTCCATTTAAAATAGTGGTACAAAATGCCTAATGATGCAATTATAACTAAAAAAACACTTTATCCATAAAATTTGGGTAAATTAGTATTATTTAATATTGGATTTGCAAACATCTGCTGTTGCTTGAATCTTGTCATGTTGTACTGTCAGTCCATGTCAGAAAGTCGTGGTGTTCATTGGTTAGTTTGTTCCTGCATTTTCTTTTCGCAATGTTTGTGGTGGAAAATGTGGGTCCGCACGTGTACGTACTTACAAAACCGGATAGTCCCTTCTGCACAAAGTTCTTCACAGCTGGGTGCTCACTGACAGAGACCATGTTCCAAAAGTGGTGTACACCTGCTCCAATTTTAGTTTAGAGGATCTCATTTGACTGCAGCTCAATAATTTGACATTCACCACAGCACGGTCAGGAGACCAGCTTGTGATGACTGGGGTCAGAGATGATACTGAAACCTCGAATGGGTTCTCAGTGAAGTCAAAGACTCCTTGCAGTTCTGCACATCTTTGATTCAAAGCCCCTCCTCAGAGACCACAGAAGTGTTGTTGAAATTTTGCAGAAGTCTGGGTCTTATCGAGAAATGTGAGACTGCTGAACAACAGATTTTGATGTGGAAAGCTATGACCACACAAAGCATATTGCCTGCAAGGATGGACTAAGAGAAATTAAATCACTATTTCTGCTTTTATCATTGTTTTGGCATTCTCTATCAATAAGGCCAGCTTCAGTACCCACTGGATTCACCAAGTCCAGCTCTCCTCTCCCCTTTGCTTGAAAAGAATTTGTGGATTTGAGGCAGAAGACTCTAAAAGCTCTCCAGCACCCTGCCACGAGATAACCAGCGTACCTCATTGTGCATGACAAAGTCTCTGTATTCTGTCTCGCATTCTTGCAACAGCAGAATTGGCGATGATTCAGGACTCTGGAGAGGATGAAGCTGAGGTTTGTGAGGAGCGCCTCTTGGTGAATAATGCAGTGGAACGTGGCAAAATTGGGGATATCCTCCCTCTTCCTCAACAGCCCTATAAGTTCCTTTACTTTCCCACGCATAAGGGTGCACACAGATGCATGTTTTGATCAGCTGAGTTCTCGTCCAAAAACATGCATTTAACATGTAAGCGCCCCTCGTTTGGCCTTGTATTGGCAGCATGCACAAAAGTTCTTCATGAAAAGAGACATTTTTGAGGAACCGGACCCAGGTGCATAGTTGAGTAACATCACTAATGTCAGTGCTCTCATCCAGTGCCAAGCTGTAACACAGGCCGGCTGCCAGATCTTGGTTCATCTGCTGATAGAAGCCTTTGCCAATTTCTTCAACCCCTAAAATTATAGTTGTTTATGTGTTTTACAATGGCCTCTTCAGCATACACAATTTCCGCAGATGGCAAAAAACAGTCATTCACTATACCTACATCTGTAAATGCTTTTTTATGCTTTGCCAGGATCGATGCATCCATTTCATATGTCGCCACTGTTAGTCTTTCAGCAGCTGACACCAATCGATCCATAAGTTTTTGCGACCATTTAATCAGAGCAGTAGTTGCTCAATATAGCTTTTCAGGTTGCTGCCAGGTGAATCTTTTTGTTGATATTGGTTTGCATGGTTTTAAAACAGCGTGTCTTCTGGCATAGTAAGCACACTGGGTTTAAGCCGACTCATCAGGGTATTTTTCATGGAACTTTCTGTGCTCATCTTTTTGCTAACCTGTTCTCCTTCAAGCTCCTTTGTCAGTCCAATTTTTTCCTTTCCATCATCAAAATTCAAAATTACACCTGTATTGTTGTGGTTTCTTTCTCAGATCATAAAACGATCTATAATTTAACATGGCCTTCTTATCAGATGCTTCCCTCTTGCCATAATTGAGTCCGTACTGCCCCAAGATGGGTGTGGAACTGGTTTCTGCTCATCAAGTTAATCATGTTACATACTGTAGGTCTACATCTAAAACTGAGGCTCTGTGGGCCCATGGTCAAAGGGCCATGCACTGAGTAGTTAGGATATAAAGGATGAAAATCTTAAAAATTACAAGAAATGACTTCATTCATTCCATTGTCAGACAACTGCACCATGTGCATCAGTAGCCAGTCCAGCATACTGTAGTGGAGCCCCTGTGGCTCTTTGGCTCACTCTCACCTGTTTCCCATCATAGCCCAGTGTGAGTTTATTGTCTTAAGTTAGCCTAAATACCCCCAGATTTCCTTTTTTATTTTTTTTCCAGCTGCTAATAGCATCACACTGCTGAATTCCTGTAACGGAAGCCAAGAGGATAAACAAATTTCCTACGATTTTTTTCACTCATAAAAAGATGACAGTTATCCAACAAGTCCTCATACCTAATGACATGACCGGTTGTTTGTCAGTGTCTTCCAAAATGGCTGTTCCAAGAATGACTCATGAGAGTTTTCTGATCTGCCACGTCTATTGCTTAGGTTTGGTTAAGTTTAGGCAACTGATACTACTTGGTTTAGTTTAGAGAAAGATCATCATCAAAGCTAAAAGAAATCAACTTTAACTGAGTGGGCAGGATTCGAATTGGTGGTCTCCAGTGGGAATGTCCTGGTCTTAATATACACAACCAAAACATTTTGCGCGGGTTCAACAATATATTAAGTCTGCCATTGCTACTGAGAAAGTCAGACAGTCATTGTTCCCATGGTGTTGTCATACAGAATATAAAGCAATTTTGTGACCCAGCATGATTGCATTTAAGGTCAGTGGGATGCTTGAGTGCATGAGTGTGCATTAAATGTTATCATATTTCTACTTGAGCAAAAAACTTACACAACTCCTGAAAAAAACACTCATCATGAAAACATGGACAGGTTCTTTTAAGCATTTTTCAACAGTTTTTAGCTGTACCCTTGAAAATCATGAATGGATAAATGAATGCTATGCTAAATTATTTCAAAGTTGTACTGTGTACCCAGACTGTTTCCTCCCTTCTTTGTATGGTTCATCTTCAGTGATTCCAGGCTGAGAGGATCAATCTCTCACTAATATTAGCCAATCCCACAGAGTTTCTGCCTCTGACTGATTTCCTGTTCGCCTCTATCACTTCATCTTCTGTTATGTCACTCATCAAATGGAACTTTCCACTACATACACTGCTGACAAACACCTTTTTTTTGGAGATAACACAGAATGGCTGAATGAAGTCCTTAAAGAGAGAGGGAAAAATAAAGACGCCTATACATATAGACCAACTGGTAAACCTACAAGAAACTGTGGTTAAAGACTAAATGTATGAAATCTGAGAGAGAATGCAAAGGTGGAAAAAGCTAGAGAGAGCTATCCTTATGCCTTTTTATTCCTCCTGCTACAGGCCCTCAATTCCTTTGCTGGACTGCATTTCAAAAGAATTGAGGGGCGAGTGGTATGACAAATTGTCCAGGAGTGTGAAGCCACGTGTACCACCATCCATTCCTTTACTCCCTTATTTTCTCTCCACATCCTCCTGTCTGTCCTTCCCTATCCCCTTGCCCCTCTCTCCATGCCTAGCTATGTTTTATGAATTCATCTGCAGATAAAGCAGATCTATCATACTGTCATGGAGGCAGGGAAGGGAGGTAGACTGTGGAATGTCCTGGCACTGAGAGCAGGGAAGGGCTCTGAGTACAGAGTTACGCTTCCTCGCACATTCCCTGCTGCGCCTGCTCTCGCACTCTCCGGCTCAGTCTGCATGACTGTTTTCATGATCCATACGATGCCCCAGCAGTCCCCCTTATCCATACCTGTCTTACCTGTACCTACTCAACCCACCCAAGGCATCCCAGCTCCAACCAAGCAGCCTAGAGTTGTAATAACACAGTGCCTGGCTTAACAAGAAATCCCCCCCAGTTATAAACCAGGGTAAGCTATGGCCTGGCCTGGCTTGTCTGACTTCCAGCTCTGGTCTCCAGTTACACTGAGTAACACCCTGCTTGCCAATCAGATAGGAGACAAATTACAGGACATGTGCACAACACGGTAGACAGAACTCTGGGATCCAGAATCATTGTGCCCACTTGGGCCAAAATGCCCAGATTGACTAACTGATATCTCTGTATCCAACACATTTCCAGCATGTGGAATAATGAGAGAGCAGGCTGAAATGCCGCAGTGTAGGTTTGTGTGACACACACAGGCATGTGTTGTGGTATGTGAGCTCATATTCTGCATATGTACATATTTAATTTGTACATATTTATGTAGCATATACTTTGTTACAGTAGCCCAATGTGTGTGCTTGGCTCTCAGCCATGCTGCCACAGCTGACCCTTTGTGTGTGACCAGATGCATACCCGCAGTTAATGGCTGGTCACAACTGTCAGCTGTGTACCATATATTTATAACTGATGAGATAATGTGTTGTGTCTTGTTTAAATGTATTTTCCTTAATGTCAACACTTGTCTTGATAGTATAGATCTAGTTGAAGCTAGAAAATACATTTGACAAAATGTTGACTAACAACACATTTTCATCTGTTTTACCATCAATATTCGCTCATAGCAACTAAAGCAGCATGATTAATGGTTTTAAGGTTAAGTTTAGGCAACTCAACTCAATTGATCAAGGTTGGTTGTACTTTGTTATATACTGAAAAAGTCAATGCTGACTTGAAGCATGAGGCAGGCTGTGTTTACTGTTTAGCCACTTAGTGACTGAAATATCTCAACAGCTACTGTATGAATTGGTATGAAATTTTGTGAATACATTTGTGGTCCCCAGAGGATGAATCCTACTGACCTGGTGATCCCCTGGTTTTTCATCTAGTGCCACCATGAAGTTGACATTTATGGTTTTAAGTTAAATGTCTCAGCATCTATTGAACTGACTGCCATGAAAGTGACAACATTTAACAACAAAATTTTGTTCAATATGTTCATTTATGACCAAACACCTCCTGTTTAATAGAATGTATAAACTTAATATTTGGGGTTGACATACCGTGACAAAAATGACATAATGACATAAAAAGAGAGAGAGCAAGAGCGAGAGATAGAGAGAGAGCAGGAGAGAGAGAGAGAAAGAGAGAGAGAAGCTGCATAGTGGGAGTGTGTTGTCTCAGTGCCAGGGCAAAAATAGATAGTAAATTACAGAGCCTTCTGAGAACACCCCACTGTGCTGCATGACCTCAAAATAACACACACAGACATACACTTGCAGACTCACATACAAACATGAAATACACAGTGTGCTGTCCTACTTCTGTTTCCCATTCAGCCTGTTGATGTGACGATCACACAGAAACTTTTGCAATGTGCCAACAGACGGTCCTGCCTTAAAGTTTTGTACCAGAGAAGGAAACTCTGAGACTGATTCCTATAATGCGGCCTCATCTCAGCTTACCAAGGCACACAAACATATTTATACAGATACAGTACTGGTCAGACATTTGGACACACTCTAATTCAAGTGAATGGGGAAATGTGTCCACAGGTTTGACTGGCATTGTATGTATTCATCCCCTTGCCATGGCTTAACCTCATGGTACTCTAGATTAAGACACAATATCTCACTCTGCAGCAGAATCATTGCTGTTTCCTTCCTTGTTTCCTTACTGCAAACAGTATTCAATCTTCCTGAATGAAAAGCCTTTCCTGAACTTTTCTGCATCAAAGCCTGAATCACCAGCCTAAAACCCTAAAGTAAACACTTACAACTTCCTGAGACAGCGCTTGTCAACATCGCAAGCCAGACAAAAAGGCAAACAGGGCTGTGTGATGAATGAACATCACAGGTGTTTGTCATACTCACCTTGAGTGAGTCAAAACAGGCAATGACTCTGCCATTTTCCACTTGACAGCTCTTGGCAGGGTGGGCAAACTTGCACTCACTGTCCGGTCGTGAACATGTTCCTCTCTGGAATTCCCGACAAACCTCCAGCGTCAGCCACTTTGTGTCCCGGATCGGTGTCACATTCACCGCCATTTTGAGCCAGGCAGGAGGGGTTGATTGAGAGTAATGGGTATCCAGCAAATGCAATTATGTGTGCGTCTGCACGTTTGTAATGACACTGGGACAAATGGTGAGAATGAATAAGTAAATGACATGGGAAAAAGCCAGTTTGTAAGAGGTTATCTCCCGAGGGTCTGACTCTGAGGTGAAGCCTGTGAGGCCAGGGACTCGCCTACCACCTGCGGCCCATCATAAGAGTCTGTTTGTGGCTATAATAGGAATCCTTCACCGCCTGTCACCCAGGGCCTGAGCTGGTGATGGCCACAGAGGTTTGCTTTGTAATCTCTCTCTCGTTCTCTCTCTCTCAAACACACACACACACACCGGCACACACACAAGTTCTCTCAATCGCCTGGCTCCTTGGCTGAACTGTCAGATGAGACAAATGGCAAAACACATTATCGATCGAGTTGGCCCATGATGAAAAGATGCAGGGCTGGAGCAAAGGAGGAAGGAGGAGAAAGAGGAAGAGAAGGAGGAGGAGTAGGAGAAGGCTGTGGTGGAGGGGACACCAAAGAGACAATCTCCTTCCGCTCACAGGAGCTGATAAAAGCTGTCTGTCTTCAGCATCAGGCTCTGTCTGCAAAGGAGGGAGTGGTTGACTTCCACAGAGGAGGGTTGAGTGGCATAGATGGAGAGAGTTCTGGCTGGCAAACAGAGCAGGAGATGGAGGGAGGGAGGTGTCAGTGGTGCGGGGACTGGCTCAGTGGACGGGGTTGGCAGTCCTAGCAGTCCTGCGGCTCCTGGTGTGGCTGGCAACTCCGGCAGACATGTACAGGCACAGAGGCAGAGACGGCTTCAGTGGAGCCAAACAGCCACGGGGGTCAGCGAAAGAAGGCACTTCTCTCTGTGGAGAGGGAGGGAATAGAGTCAGTGTAGCATGGCTTCACACACACACACACACACACACACACACACACACACACACATACACACACACAGAGGTTAATACATTCACAAACAAATTCAGATTCATACACACAGCTTCATTGGAACATGTTTCCCATTCATTCTCCTGCAGATCCTCTCTCACAGTAGCCTTCACAGAGACTGCCAGGCTCTCGACTGGAAAATCAAATCAAACACCATATCGCTAACAGTAAAGCTCACGCATTCAGGCACAGACAATTTATTTATAAGGAAGACAGTGAAGAAGAGAGAGAGCAATCAAGAGGAAGAAGAAAGAGAGAGAGAAATAGTGACTTGTAGGAATGGATAATAGTAGAAATTTGAATACCAGTATAAGTAGTATTTCATGCAATATTAACTAACCCAGACCGCTGTTTATGATCTCATTTTGATTTTTAGAGTAATAATTACTTTGAAATACTTATTATGATTGGCACAGGTCAGTCTTTAACAACTTTGATACAAGATAGATTTAAATTAAAAGAAAATAACAAAACAATAAGAACTTTAACCTCGGGACTTCTACACTTTCTCCATCTCTATAATACATGTAAAAACTGAATCATCACTTCAGAGAGCTACCTCAATGACCCCCTAACTAAGAAAGAGGAAACCAGTGCTGTAAGTTATTGGCACAAACATGTGCTATTTAAGTGCAGAAACACAGCAACTTTGCACCCACATTACAAAAAAACAACAACAACATAGGTATCAATAACAACAGAGCAAGTGTTCAAGTATCAAGGTATTCACTGTCACTGAGTAGTCACTGACTTATAAACCATGGTTCCAGCATCACAGTTGGCAGGTGGCCAGAGGAGATGAGGGATAGGACTACATGAGGTTGCTCATCACAGAGAAAGAGGAAGGAATCAAGTGATGACATATTGTTTTACTTTTACATCTTTATTTCATTAAATATATTCTCGCACGCTTGTTAAATCATCCAAAGACTTTCTGACCTCTGTGCTCACATTCAGATGTTGCAAGAACAGACTGCCCCCCAAACCTCCTACAGCTGCTACGTTTACACTAAGTGCCCTCATCCCACATGTGGTTACATCATTTCTAGGTCCCCCACACTCTAGCAGATGTAATGTGTTTGTGAATATGATATCAGGAAGGGATGATATGATATATAAAGCAGCTATTAAGACAGAAGTTTGTGGGCAATTTTAAAAGTACTTTATTTAGGGAAACCCCTGGTTACTGAAATAGACCTTCACTGTCCTGTTCCTACATACTGTGTGCAAGCTAGGAGCCTACTAGTTGTCATTTTGGTTTGATTCAGAAACAGGAACCAGGCTGATCTGTGTCTGTTGAGCTGATGTGGCCTGTGGAGGTTTTTTTTGTGTTGGTGGGAAACACTAACATCCCAAACTCAAAGATCAGCTGCCAAACACTGGCTATTGTATTAGAAAATGAAGCCATGAGGACAAACAGAAATACTGATGAATGATGTGGAAAAAGTTATAAGTGGTAGCATCTTGCATTAAATGATTACTTTTTGGCAGCCTTCAATGTCAGAGTTTCCCACCAGCAAGTGCTCACACCAAAATGACATTTTTCTTTTAATTAAATGCATCAATGGGTCAAAAACATGCCAAAGACCGTTTGCCAAAGACATGCTATTGATATATCTAGTATGCTGATCTCTTTTGCCACCTACATGTAGTGGATGCACAAAAAAATCAAAAAATAATTTCTCTCTGGAGACTGTCACAACGCATTCTGGGAAGCGAAAGAAATCACAAACTGAAAAAGAAAATGAGTCAGGTTGAAAGAGGGTGATTTACAACTTTATCAAAAAATAACGATTGGAATGCCCTGAACGTCACAAACTGATGATATTTAACAGTGACAGTATAGCATCTGAGGATTGGCTTTTTTCATATCTGCAACCACAAATACTGCAAAAACAATAAATTAAAAAACAGGTGGTTTGAAGTAAAATGACCATGAAATACATGGCAAAGGGAGAGTGGAAGGAAGAGAAAAAGTAAAAATACTCTCTTGGTCAAACATTGATTGCTTATGTGTCATGCCCTCTTTGACTATTTAGGCCAGTCACATCTGTGGTGAACTACTTTTTCAGCCCAAAGTTGATATTTTGAGCAGTGCATGTATGTGTGCAAGAGGCCAGGGCAGCCCACTGTATCTGGCAGGAAGAATGTGGTAAGGAAAGAGAATACAGAAAGGACTGCCATTACCAGTGCATTAAATATGGAGTGGCAAAATTAAGTCTTCTGCATCGACTATTATCACTTACTTTCTGACCTCTTCTATAACCTTCCCCTTTTCTCTGTTGCATGGATGTCAGGATAGTAGGTGACAATTCTTGTCTGCAAATAAAAGAAAGACCTACATGTTAAACGCAATGAATTCAATTTTAAGGTTTTTTACTTGAAAGAGTAGTTCAGATATAGCTTTTTTGCCTTTCTTGTTGAACATTAGATGATAAGATTGGTACCTTTTTCATGTATGTCCATTAAATATGAAACTACAACCCGTCGCCAGTTTGGCTGGAATCTCAAATTAGACTCTGCCCAAAGGTAACAAAATCCACTCACCGGCACCTCTAAAGCTTCACAATGAACATGTTTCACCTTGTTTGTTTATGCAATGCTAAAACTACACATTGTGGCTTTATGCTAGTCAGAGACAAACTAGTTGTTTCCCACTGCTTTTTAGTTTTTATGCTAAGCTAAACTAACTGTTATGTGGCTAAAGCTTTGCATTTTTTGTGTCAGTTAAATAAATGACATATGACAGGTTTTTTTTTCTTTTTTAACTTTGCTATTTCAGCATTATTTATTACAAGAGAAATTTATGAAAGTGATATCAATCGTCTCTTGTGGCAAGGACACAAGAAAGCATTTTTCCCTAAATGCTGAACTATTCCTTGTATATTATATATATTTAGATACAGTGTTTCCCACAGGTTGAGAATTTACCTGTGGTGATGGGTTGCATGGCGTGTGAAGGAACAGTTTATAACGGATGGGTTCAGTAGCATAATAAACTAGTCAAAGGTTTATGAATAATTATTTATTGCTCTCTGAAGTTATCTAGTTTTGTTTCACAACAATTGTCTACTGTCTGACATTTCATTGTCTTCATTCTGTTGGCGCTTAGGGCTGGGAATCTTTGGGAATCTCATGATTTGATTCCAATGCAGAATTGATTCTCAATTCAAAATCAATTCTCGATTGAATGAATAGAAAAGCTTTAAATTTATTATGATGTTTAGATATGAAAAATATTGAATTACATTACTATTTTAACTCATTGTACCTCAAAATAACTTATAAAAGGTCCTCCAAGCACTTAAAAAATATGCATTTACCTGAGAGATAAATGTTACTAGTTACATTGCATACAATTTAGATTTTACTCATGAAATATAACAAATACAATGATGATTGATATTATTCATTAAACTACCCAGCATTATATAAGAATTAAAAACTCCACCTTGAACACAAGTTATGTACATGTAAGTACATTGTGCTAATAATACCTCTGCTTCACTCGTCACTTTTAAGTAAATATTTAAATGCTGACTTTTACTGTGCTGTATTAATAGTTTTACTTCAGCACAAAAGTTTTGAGTACTTCTTCTACCCCCGCCAATACATAATTCCCATTTAGAGAGAGGCTGAAAATAAAGCAAGAGAGAGTTTGCCTGGGACCCCAAATCACTAAATCCACCCCTGGGCAGAGTGCTCTGCTGTGTTATTAATGTTATGTCTCCAGCAGTGAAGAGCAGCTTCTGTTGCCTGGTTAGCTCTGAGGAAGGCCATCACTGTTTTGCTGCTTGCTGCAGGGTTTTTGAGGTGAAACAGACTGAGCACTGAGTTATTTTCTCCACCTCAGAGTTGCTTTAATTTGTTTAATGCTGCAGTGTATATTGGTCAGCCGGTCTTGTTTGTTACTGCCGGAGTTTGCTGCTCCACGTCGCTGCTAAGTTTAGTCTCTGAGTGACAGTGTAGAAAGTTCACAATATACTTAATGTTTGTCTTGCAAAGTTATTTAGTGATCAAATCTAAATATGTTTGCTACCACTTCCTTCTTTGAAGATGAACTACAAGATACATGTATGTATTGACAAGATAACTCGTGTGTAACTAGTGTGTGCACACTGCAGACTGTCTGGGTGCTACACTGCCCTCGCAGCTGAGTTTACGTTATAAACTAGTATTTAGAAAATCTGTTTCGGATATTTGTGAATAGATTCAGAGTCATAGGAGATAAGAATCAATATGCTTATGTGGGCTGGTCTGTGTGAATTATGAAATTGCGCGTTTGAGATTTTATCTACTTGGACAGGTCTTAATCTACTTGGGCGGGCGCCCATGTAGAGCCCATGTTTGGGGAACACTGCTGATATCATGAATACCTTTTAGAAATGGAGCCAACTCTATTGTTATCATTCACCACAGAAACACTGATTCTCAACAAGAAAACAATTCAAACACACACAACTGCGCACCTAAAGTATCAATTTTTAGCCAGAAACACAGCTCACCAATGTTGTGTGTAATTGCTGTGTCAGAGGCTATGGATTTAAGCAGAAAGAGAATGTGGGTTTAGAGAGAAAATATCCAGTAGCATTGAACTCTGGCATGCACTGAGATAAAAGAGAATGCGATCTACTTACAATGACTGCATGAATGGAAAGGAAGCAAATAGCTGGAGAATGCACAAAAATTAGATTAGACAAACCCACCCGAGAGTCCAAAAGCAATGTCATGCTAGTTTTCCAAAATGAGTTATGTTTTCTCTGGACTTTCATACAGCACTGGTATTATACCTCAGTGGAAACAGCTACGGCATAATGAACTGCCATGAGCTTTAACATGAAATAAAGTAGATTTAATAAATGGGGCTCCACCTACATGTATAATTAGCCCCTATGTCACACCGCCATGCGAAGAGCTCTCTCATGCCAAAAGCTTGAACTAAATTCCCATCAAACAAACACAACACATCTGAAAACACAGTGAATGAGGCTCATTAGACAAGGCTCATGTCAAAACAGGGGATTAAAACTGAAAGGGTAAAAAAATGTGAGAAATGACTCTGGTGTTGAGGAAATATATAAATAAAGGAATCATCAATAAGCATCTTAGCATGTGTGAATAATGCATGTGGCCATTTCCCGTAGCCAGAGGCAGGAGATATTATTACACTATCAGATCAACTAGCCAAGGTAATAAGTTGGAGAGGAGAGGGAGGTAGAAAAAGCAGAGGATATTACGCAAACCCCAGCCCCTTAACGCCCCAAATCCCTGAACACACACATACACGCACAAACATACACACTTCATTAAAAGCATAAAATCTTGGCTAAACATTTTGCCTCACTCGTGACCAACCTCAGCTGTTGACATGCACAAAGCAGAGTGCAATGCTGCGAATGTCACAGGGGTTCATGCATCTCCTCGTTTAAAGCAAGCCACCTGATCCTGTGTTAATCTGTCTGCTAAAATGGTGCCGCTTGTTTGGTGAACTCTGGATTATTTTTATGGCTATGACAACTCTCCAGAAAAAACACACCATTTTAGCCTCCAGTGACACCACTGCTGCTGACTTATTGACTGTTATGTGTAAAGAATATAGGTAAGAATATTCACACATTGTGGTGTTCATAATGAAGAGTGGATCCTATTCATCAATGATAACCTACAAGAAATCATAATAATTGTATGTGAGTTTGTGTACAATGTTGAGCCAGAACCACATTTTTTGCTTTAAGTAGCTGTGTAACTTTTAGTGCAAGCCACATGGAATTGCACTTTATTTCATCAAACTGCCTCTGTTAACACAAGCCACATTCAGCCCTGCATCTGAGAGCAGCACAGACGGAGAAAGAGAAAGAATGAGGAAGTCAACATGAGCCAGAGATGGGAGCCATTTATTCACCTCGAATGACTTCCAGAAAAGAAATAAAGGAGAAAAAGTGGAAGGAAAGAAGAAAAAACAGGTTGCTACATGTTTGGTTTCCTATTACTGACCTTTAAAAACAACAAACAGACAGAGACAAAAAGAGCAATGGTCAAACTTGCTTTAAAGAGAGAGGAAACAATTTGCCTTGAAACTAAATTGCCCAAGAGACAGAGTGTAAACTCTGGTCTATAATAAAAAAAAAGAAAAAAAAAAGAAAACTTGTTGCTGTCTGCCAATCAGACAGTCCTGTTTGTTTAGGCGGTGAGTTGACAGTTCAGACATTCCTTAACTGTTACAAATTTCAGTGAAGGGCTCAGAATCTCATTTTTATGCTCTCTTCTAGTATGTTGAAGAATATAGTAGATTAGAAGCACAGAGATTATTATAATTCAGCTTGAATGTAATTAGCCAGTTTATACAACAGATTAGAACTCAGCGGTATATCTGGTGCACTCTCGCAAAAGAAAAAAAGAGAAGGAAAGACAGAGGGAGGGAGGAGAAATTCAGTAATGCGAGAGGTTAAAGGGCGCTGACTGCAGCAGCAAAAAGCAGATGCTGGACGTTTCGTATTACACCGCATCACCGGCTGACCAGGACATCATCTATATACGACCTGAGCTGCCCTTTACACTGATAGGAGCATCAGGAAGAAGGGAGGGGTAGAGACTGTGAGAGACAAATTGAGTAAAGGAGACTAGAGGTGGTGACAGGGGAAGGGAAGAGGCTAAAGGAAGAGTGATTGGAGGCAAACAGGAGCAATTAGTACAAGTTGGAGGGAGACAGAGGTTGGTGTCTGGTAGTGAGAGGGGGAAACAAGGTGAATCCTGGCAGGTATAAAAGAGGATATGAGATGGAGTAAGAGGAAAAAAAGTAGAATTTTCTAATTCTTCATTTATCTTTCTCTGATCCCCACCTGTTCTCCATTTCTATTTCTCTTCATGCATATTTCTCAGTGTTTTCCACTTTTTCTCCCCCCAAATCTTTCTCCTTCTCGGAAATCTACGCGCCTTCTGGTAAGCTGCACTTGTATGAGTATCATGTGACATAAACAACTTTGTGAACGTGGCTTGTCTTTTAATAGTAGCTGGCCTCATTTTATTCGCCCACTGTCTCTGCCCCCTCTATCTCTCCTCTCTGTCTCTCTTCTCGTTCCTTGTTCACACAACACCTTATGCTGCAGTACCACAGAATGTGCTGCAAGGTCATCATCACCACGGCAACTAGAGAAACCATGTTTAAAGCAAGGACAAAGTAGTTAATGGTGTCAGGTCCTGCCTGATATCAGGCGGTTCAGAGGAAATCATCAAATGCCGCAATGAAATCTGAAGAGCATTGCTTTTTCTACCCATTGCTGAGGCTGGAGCAGCAAGCTCAGGCTTTTCAATAACAAGAGACGATAGTTTTCACCAAATAGTTTTACTTAAACACTTATAATGCTACATATCTGGAGCGCTTCCTGTAAACAAATATGAAATATTACTGTAAAGTTACTTCATATTGTTTCTACAAATGTTTAAGAATATTTTATAAAACTATTCTAAGTTACACATTAAAAATCAGAACAAGAGTGTCATAGCCTGATTTCAACAAAAAGTAACATTTGAAAACATAAACAAAGTTGGAGGTATTAAAATTTTTGTCAACAACAAAACAGAAATGTAAAAGAGATTATTGCTGCTTCACCTGTTGCACAATAAGCAGCATCTTGCATTTCAGTGATGCTTTGTCTCTGCCAATTATGTTACCTAACTTCACCAGTTTACAACAGATTTATGAATCCAGTTCATCTACAATCCTTCTGGAAATTAGGTAAGAAGACAGCAACAAAACAGATGGGACAAACTACAAAAACAGACAGTCCAGCATGCCAACCATGAGAAAAAGGCAAGCTAATGTTAATATAACATTCTCAAGGGCTGTGGATGTGACTTAAATGTTACTTTCAGTCCCTATCTCTCCTCTCTGTAGACTAACGGCAGAAATTACTGCATGATAAATGTAGATGGAAATAGAATACTGGACTAAGGCTAGCTAGAAGAGACAACAGGTTTTTTATTTTCATAACATTTATTTGAAAAAACAGTGTTAGCATACTTATCGCTTACTCAGCACTGTTTTGTTGGTGCGCACTGCAGAAGTACTCACTAGCATTATAATAATATTATGAGATAGCAGTTTTTCTTTTAGCCATGCTTGCAGCATGGCTCTATACAACCTAGTTGCCAGAATAAAATGTAAAATGTTTGTATTTTTATTCATTGTATGCTTCTGCAAACCACAGATCGGTTAAGGTTAGGAAAAGATCATGGTTTGGGTTAAAATACCCGATTTTGTCACCAGAAAAAAGACTACAAATATCCAAACATCTCGTTAAAAATACTCGGTTTTGTCAGTCAAAAGAGGAAGAACAGTGGTCTTTGCTGCTTTGATGCTTTTGCAACTGTCTAGCCAAAAACCCAACATGTCTCCTCCTAACATGGAAGTGCAGTCATATAGATGTCATCTGAACTGAACGCTTTCCCAGTGATATGTATTAGAAATTCATATGCTACATATTAAATGTATTGACATGTAGAGACTCAAGATATACATGGTTTACAGAAATGTACAATTCCAATATTTTATTCTGGTGTGGCAAGTGAACTGCTATATGAATAGCAATGTCTGTCAGTTGGTTTGTTGGTCGCTACACTACTTTGCTCCAGTCTGAAATATCTCAACAACATCAAACCTGCTAAACATCAGCATGTTAACAGTGCCAGTGTAAGCATGTTAGCATGCTGACGTAGAATGACATAACATCTTAATTACTGATGCAAAAATGGCTCATTAAGAAAACATTAAGTCACATGACAGTGAATAATGAGTGCTGATGGGATAAATTTCCATTTTACTTTAGCTAATATCGTACAAGTGAACATCAAAATTGCTTTTGGAGTCCGTAAATCTACTGAATATCAAAGGTACAGTGACCAGATTTCTGAAATGAAAACCATGGACATTTCCACTTTGGTGGTCCATATATCATTAAAATATCCAATGTTATTAGCTATGAAATAAAAAAGGGGGAAAATTCCGGGTTTCAAGTATTTTGACCATGGTAACTGTTGTTATTTAATTAACTATGCTACAGGCCGACTGATAAAATTGGGTGCTAAGTAACTTTGTAAACTGTGTCAGAAAATCATGGTTTACAGTACCATGGGGAGTGAAACTATGGTAAACCATGGAATACACATTAAAAAGAATGGTCAAACTACATTGGTTCAATACAGTTTATTTAATTATCTATACATACAAGACAGAGAAGACAGACAAGCAACACTACCAGACTGACACACTAACAAACACACTGCAACAGAGAGACAAGACTATCAGACACACTAACAGTTGTTCTGGTACACTGGGTAGAATAAGAGCGTAGGACAACATGAGCAAAATTGAAAAGCAGAGGCAATAGTATATGTGAAATACTTAACAACGTAATAAAGAAATATGATGAGATTGGTAAGCACATAATATACTTATACCAACCTAATCTGTATATTTCTCAGAAGAATTTTCTTCAGGATTGCTCTGTCTTCAACCAGCTTCTCCATTAACTCCTGGCAGGGGAGGTTGAAGTTTGTCTTCACAATAAGCATGGCCTTGATGGGAGGAACAGCAAAGCTATTTCTTGCTGCTGTACATATATCATTCTTTTGGTAGAACATTTTCTCAACTGGTGCATTACTTTCAGGTTAGCACATGACAACAAACACTAATCTAGTCTAGTTTGTGTGCGGGATGTCATTCACTTTGAAGTGGGTAACCACCATGCTCCATCTCTGAGTAAGTGGTGTCTCAGATGTTTTCCATTCTTCAAGCGATCCCCCCTTTAGGAAATCTTGCAGGCCAATAACCTCGTCAAACAATGCATCCTTGTTGATGGTCACATTGGGGCATTTTTCCCGCTGTGTGGCTGCTGCCTTCTGGATCTGTTCATGCTGTGGTTGCCTTTTTAAAAGGAGACAATGTCAATCTTTTAGATTATGTGTGTGCTTTCCCCATGCTTGCAAGTAGTTCACAGCCGTGGTGAAGAATGATTGGGATGTTTTGGGAAAGCTCTCTTTTGACATTGCTCCATTTTCCTCTTGCTCTCTCAGAAGTCCTCTGACCAAAACTGGAATGAAGTTGCCATCACGTCTTGCAGTCAACTCCTGCTGCAGAGCATTTTTAACTTTGGTATTCACTGACCCTCCCCAGCCTATTCAGTCCTCCAAATTTGGTATTTGTGTTGTCGGCAGAGAATGTCACAACTTTGTTTTCCAGATTAAATTTTTGGATAACTACCAGGACTTCAGCTCCTTTTGCTGTTTTTCCTTTATAGTCAACAAAATCACAGATGTGTTGCCATTATATATCTTGCTGTATCTGACTGCTATTGGCAGCAGCTTTATATGTCTATGATTAGATGCATTAATGGACAGGTCGAGGTCATGTGTTACCAAAGTAGCTGCCCATGGTGCTAACACGTTACTCACTATGGCGTCACATTTTGTCCTAGCACATGTAAACTTTGGCTCATAAATTGGGGCGTATAAATGGAAATTCTCTCATCATGTTGTCATTTAAATGGCATTTCCGTTTCTTGGAAATAGCCATTGTACCTCCTCTGTCTGCTCTTCTTCACTCTCCTTGTGTTACTATTTTTACTCTTTTAACTTTTTCTTCTCCTCCAATCTTTCTCTTCCTATTTTCTTCACTTATCTTCCTTCTCTTTCTTCCTATCCTTCTCTTAACCTTCCCACCTCACTCTTTTACACTTTCATCACTTCACTCTTTTTACTCCCTAAATTTGTCCTTCTCACTCTCCTTCCTCTTCAGTCTTTAATAATAAATAGTACACTATTAGATAAAATACTTTGGTTAACAGATTCTCATTGCTTGCCTCATTTTGTATTCTATCTCAAAAACATTGTTTGGAATAATAAATTGGCAGGCTCCTTTCCTCCTTTATCTCCTTCACTCTTCTTCCTATCCAGTCATCCTCCTCTCCTTCATCTCCACTCTCTAACAAAACATTATGTTAATGTTATCCATGAAAATTTCAAAATATATTTTCACACTATTTTTTATAATGCCAAACCATTAAAGTTGTAAAGTACAAATAAATAAAAAAAAATTAATAGTGCATTCATTTAATATAATATTATTTTCAACATAGCCTGTCCACTGTATGCTTACATGTTGAATGTTTTTTAACCTAGCTAGCATGACAGTAGCTAGCTAACCTAGCTAGCTAACTTGGGCTATTTAGCCTTTTAAAACCTTATAGAGTAGATCATCTATCAATATGATAACATCACTAGCTAGTATCTCAAAGTATCTCTAGTATCTAGTATCTCTCATTGTAACTTACTAAATTCATTCATTCAATTTCAATTTTTATTTATATAGCGCCAAATCATAACAAACGTTATCTCAGGGAACTTTTCACATAGAGCAGGGATAGACCGCATTCTTTCATTTACAGAGACCAAACAATTCCCCAATGAGCAAGCACTTGGTGACAGTGTTTCTCATGGTGACAACTTACCTGGCTTGAAAAGATGTGGTGATGTTATGGATTCACTTGACACTTGCTAGCTAGTTTTCTCTAAAACTAGCATGAGTAAGTAGCTAGTAGAAGAAGAAGAGTGATATGAAGCTGCTATAGCAAGCGGCCCACTCTGTTGGCCAAAACAAGTACAACACACTTGAGACGTCAACCGGTAGACTCTGCTGTGTGGCCTTTCTTTCCATGTAAAATCCTATTCCACTTTGTGGCCTCTTTTTAACGCACAATTAAAAACAGGGATAAAAATAAAACACTTAAACTGCTTGGGGAAAACTGAGTGATGGACATCTATGTGACAATAACAACTCAAACACCTTGCTGAAGGGACAGCCATGTAAATTATGCTCACATGCCAGTCCCCTACAAGCTTAAGATATGATCCAACTGTCTCCGGTTGAGTGCTGGTCATTGTGAAATGATACTCCATTACGATGATGTTTCCACAGATTGTACCATCAGGGTAATCTTACACTCATACACACACATTAGTATTGACCACAAACCATGACACAGCAGATCTGCATCATCTACAAAGCATACACAACTTTAGAGAAGAATGGAAGGTCAGCCAGTGCATTGATATTCAGGACACAGGCATATGAGTAATATGTATGCATATGAACAACATCAACTATCTCTCTCATGTGTTCACTCTGTCTCTCTCTCACACACACACAATCTATGACTCCCTCCTTCAGCTGTAAAACAAACAGAGGGGAGGGGAGACGATGAGGGCAGTCAAGTGGCACGTGTGCAAGCTGTCGTCTGCACTGTGATATCAGTGGAACTGTTTAAACAGCCTGATGCACATGGGGAGGGTCAGGCAATAGTAGACACCCACACAGACAGGGATGTGAGGTAATATACATTTAGATACGTGATTACCTATTTGTGCGTGCATGTATTGTGACATGCATTTTGCTTATTTTTTACGCCTATCTCCTCTGCAGTGTGGATACCTAGCTGTGGTAGTGCCAGTGTGGTGTAATGCAGCGGCAAAAACGGTGTCACTGAGTTCATGGACATAAACCAAGCCACTGCCAGACCAGTCTGCTCCTCTCAGGAATAGCAATGGAGGAGGTGTGTGTATGAGAATATATATGTGTGTGAGAGTGTGGGTGGGAGGGTAGATGAGAAAGATTGGAAAACAGAGAGAATGTGAGAAAGAGTTAGATGGAAAGACAGACAGGGTGAGAAACAGACTGATTGATGGAGAGGAGACATCCCAGGGATATAGATGTAATAGGTGGAAGGGAGGCAGACAGATGCCAATGAAAAAGTAGCCTGCCCACTTTGAAATAAGCTGCCTTGTGTAAATTTACGACCTCTGCATGTGGCATTTCAAGCACGGGGCCTTTATCAGATACATACGCAGTCTTTACTTTTTTTACTTTCACCTCCATACAGTATACAGATCTAGACAAACAGGTAGGCAGAGGGGAGGTAGAGAACGCAAGGCCTGAGATAGACAGAGTGGAGATATTCAGAATGTAATGAGATGAAGCAGAGTAAAGGGGAGAGGTTTCAGACAGGAACACCAGCATATAGAGACAGAAAGATGCAATTTATGAGTCAAGGAAAATCCTTGTGAGGAGACGGCTCAGTAAGAGCAAGATGATCACTGATTAAGCTGAATGGCTAAAAACGTTAATAGCAGAATTGTTGTATAGATTATTAAAGTAGTAGTATGAAGATAATTAACACTAATCAACTGGCCTTCTGTGAATTTTTGGCATTCTTCAGTCTGGTATTTCATATCAAATCAGGAAATAGCACAGGAGTGGATGTCAGTTAATCACAACCACACACACATGAAGTGCAGAATCCCTGACTCATCATCAGAGCACCATTTGGCCGAATGGACTCCCTAAAAACTTGGTATTTCACCTGGATGGGTGTGGTTTTGCAGGAATTAGCACACGCTTCTGCAAGCTCTGCAGCCATCTCAGCCCGTGCTCTGAGTGCATGTTCATGAGTTTTCCATGATGGAGGGTGAGTTACACTAATTTTGTACAAATAATGTAGGTTACTGCTTTTAATTTGCACTATGCAGTCAAGCTAACTGTTAGAGTTATTTGTGCAGATGTTTGTCATATATGAACATATACATAATATTATATTCAAGTATTAATTTGTATATTTGGTCTCGCAAGTGTGTACATGGAAATGTCAGGCTGTATGGGCTGAGCATCTTTATGTAAGATAGGGCCCTCAGTTACTTTTAATGACGTGTTTTGACAAACACTAAAAATCCAAATTATGAGACCAAAGGAGTTGCAACATGCACTGCCTCTGGTGATTGTACCAACTGAAATGTAATTTGATGAGGAGTTCCCAGACTTTTCCATGCTAAGGACTCTCAAATAGATAAAACAGAAACCTTTTGGTGAGAAACTCTATGCTATGTCCAGAAGAGGTATTTTACTCCTGAGAACAGAATTAAGTAAATGAGGAAGGTAAAGTCTATTTGGTCGGTAACGTGGGAGGTGATGAAAATGAATTGCACAGAAATTGCACGCAGAACAAAAATCCTGAATTATTTTGGTTTGATGAAAATTAGAAGTTGGACTGAGTATGGGATAGTTTTTATTTCTAAAGCTTGGATAATTAGGCAAACTAGACTCAATAATACATGCATACAATATGAGATCAGATTATTTGATGCAGGTCAAGTATGAAAGTATACATAACATACTATTTACATTTTTGTATATTTGATTCCTATATGGAAACTTAGTCTGCCATGTGAGCTGGTTTGGGTATCTATTGATGCAAGATTGCAAGATACTACATTGATATCACAATACAGACCCCATGTCTGAGTAGATTTTTGTTGTTGGACATTTAGTTGTACATATTTTCCAGTACAATGTTATGATGGTCAATTTAAAAATTTATCAACAGTCAAGGTAAAAGTCATTTGAAAATCTCCAGGGAAATCTAGTCGCAGTTGCAGCCATGCCAGTAGTACCCAGAGCAAAAATTTATCTTCATAAATCAATGATCACAAAAAAAAACATCTCTATTTGAAGTTATAATCAGGCATGAGATCTGTAGATTTAATCTTGGAATTAAGGCAAAGATTAGGTTGATAAACAACTTTTTAGGTTACGGTATTGCTAGCTTATCCACAAAGTGACAAGACGATCCAAAGTGAGCTGACGACAGTGTGCATCAGGCACGCAACACTGTGTGATGCAGGGCATAAGGCACCGCCCCTGGGTAAAATACCAAGTTTTTAGGGAGTCCCTTGGCCAAATGGCGGATAATCTGTACTCTTCAGCTGTCTATGACCAGTGATTCAGTTTGACACCTTAATCTGTGGAAATCACAGAGGGCTGCTCTGTGGAGCCAAGTGTATTTACTATAGATTACATCTTCCACTAGTGTGCATTAGTCCAGTGACAGCTTTGCAGACTGCAGGGAAAACAGCAATCATACACCATTGACTGACTCACTGTGATTTTGCCACTCACCCAATGGCCTCGTAGGACTCCCCCAACCATTTGTCTGAGTGACTGACTGTCTATCTACCGGTTACATGCTCTGTGTTGAATTTCTAAAGTGTGGGACTCAATGTCATTTCCAGTCACCTTCTCCTGCCATAACCTTGATCAGAGCTTTTGCCCCATTTTCTTACTTGTCATTATGCTCATGTCATTATGCACATACACACATTTTCTTTGTCTCACACACACACACACACACACACACACAAACACACCACTCATCTGCATGCAACAGACTGCCCTGTGCCTGCTGAGGACAGCAGGGAGATGACATCACTTCTAAAGGACAGATTAGTTGAAGGATGGAAAGAAAAGATGGGGGAGGAAAAACATAATTCCTCTTTTTTTAATCAATACAGTCAAAAGCAGGTAAGTATGCATCCTCTCACTCAGAAGAGACAGAGTCTCTTTCTTTTCTCTCACATACACACAGTTGTTTAGTCGGGATGTGTGTGTTGTGAAATTCAGTATGTATGAGTGTCTCTGCACTCTCTCTGTTCTATACTCTAATGACCGTGTAGATCTGCCTGCTCTGATCTGCAGAGAAGCTTTTCCATCCCACTAAGAGTCAGACGAAAGAGAAACACAGTGAGCCATAAAAAATACAATTTTTTTTTTAAAAAAGACGCAGAGAATAAGACAGACAGCTGCAGAGAGAGACAAAGACAGAGAATGATGAGGAACCCAAAGAGGTAGAGGTGTTCAGATTAGTGGGTGAGAAGAGGGCCTGTATGTGAAACAAGATAGGAAATATAGACGGACACTGTGTCTACGACATGATCAATTTGGTGAATAATGACATGACAGCTCAAACTGCAGTAATAACTGTTTGTAATTTGTGTTTGCCCCTTCTGTAAATATTCCATCAGCAATCAGCCAACACGACTCCTTCTACTCCTAAATTTAGGTTCTTACTTTCACTTGTGACAGATAGAGGGAGGAAGAAAAGGGACCCACAATAACATCTCTCTGCCGAGCTCCTGGGGCTGCAATGAAGTCTGCAACTTAAGGTACTATGGATGCAAATCTAAAACTGGTAAATGGAGTCACACTGAGCTTATTAAACGAGGAACCGCAGGCAGCAGGCATGTGTTTCAGTTTGGATGAACCCACAACATGTCATCAAAGTAAGTGACACCTTTTGGCAAACCCTCCCGAGACATGTAGGCAGACAGGTGAACGAGAGAGTGATAGATGCCGTACGGAAAATTTGCATCATAGACTCCGATCACAGTTACAGCACAGAGCAGGTGTCCGAACCGTATGGAAATGTGGCAAATGAGCAGTGCATGTTTAGAAGATTAATTGAAAAATGTCGAGACTCCAAAGTTAATGTATTCTAGACCGCACTCAACCTTTTCCAGTGATTTAACTTTTAATGCAAAGCAAACAGGAGTGAAACCCTGCTTATATTCAACATCCAAAAGTCCAGGTTTTCAAGAGAGTATGTTTATTATATTATTTTCTCCAAATGGTTCTGTATTAAGCATAGCTTTTTATAATTAGTTGCCCCCCCACCCCCCCACCCCCACCCCATTGACAACTAAAACCACCCACATTAAGAAACTGTCAGGGAAACACTGGCAAAATTAAACAGCATATATATACATGACTTAATTATAGCATCCATTTACTATCTGGATGTATACACAAACTTAACTAGGGATTATCAAGCCACTTTAACTAAATTACGTTTACTTTTTTGGCCTTTGTACGGCATGAAAATGTCAATGATGATTTATTTTGTGTGTGAACATGCATGTGTGTATTTGCGCTTGTGTGTCAGACTGGCGCAGACGGCCCGGGTAACGCAGGAGTTTAATCATTTCCTGAGGGCAGCTGTAGTGTAAACAGTAGTCCCGTCATTATACGGGGGGTGAGTGGAGAGCTGTTCATATGTATAAGTGTGTGTCTGAGTGAGTGTGTGTGTGTGTGTGTTTTCATTCATTCATCCATAAATGTGAGTGAATATTTTAGCTTTAGTGTTAACAGTAGGAGTCACCCAACAGGGATTTCAGTGTAGTCCAGCTGAAGGAGGAGAGCATGTGAGAAACTGAGACAGACAGAGTGTTGTGAGCGTTAACTACTCTGCGGAACATTAAACACTAACGTTACCCATTCTTTCGTCTGCTCAGCTCTTTTCCACATTAAAACTGTCCCGCCTCAAACAACCACACATTAGCAGTGAAGCACGGTGGCCATCTGCATATGTACACACACACATACACATACACACACACACACACAGAAACAGACATATAAATTACTCATACAAACACACACATGAATACACCACAGTCAATATCCAGATGGTGAATGATAATTCCAAAAGCGATATGGCAGAAATTGTAAGCAGCAAACTCACTCATTAGTGTCTAAACAAACACAAAGTAACACATGTATACACACCTCACACACACACACACACACACACACACACACACACACACACAGATTAAACAGCAAAGACTTACTGTGTCTCTGCAAGGACTCATCTGACTGCTGCTGAGGGGAGAATGGAAAGTGAAAACCTCATGCTTGCTTCGCGGCACTCCTCTCTTTCACTCCCTCCGTCACTGCCCCCTCCTCCTCCCTCCTTTTTTCCTTTGCTTTCTCCCTCCCCTGCCTCTTTTCCTTCCTCCTCCTCCTTCTTCTCTTCCTCCCTCCCTGTCCTTCACTCTCTCACTCTCTCTCTCTCCCTCCTTCCCTCTTGGCAGAGCTCTACTGTATTCAGATACACCCGTCTCCATATAAGGCTGCACAGCTAAACATGTCACACATAATTTATCCACAGCAGGCTGCAAGTTCACCTTTCACAGCTCGCGCTTGGATCGTATGCAAAAGAGGGAGGAGAGGAGAGGGGAACTTAACTCAGACAAACTTCTACTGTCAACAGCCACGTTCTCACAATTTCACACTGCGTTATAGTGTGTGTGTGTGTGTGTGTGTGTGTGTGTGCATGTGTGTATGTTAACAAATGCTGACAATCAGACCGTAAAAATGCTACCGGAGACCAAAAATGCAATTCACCTGCACTGTTCCAACACCTCCCTCTCCCCTACTTTCTTCCTCCCTGTCTCTCCACCATCTGTATCTGCAGGCAGTAAATCTCATACAGATGCTGTTTGTGAGACCTGTCCACCTGCACGCCCCCTTCCCTCCCTCCCTCCACTCGCCTCATCTGTGCTACTACCTTTATAAAACATGACTGACAGGAAAAGAGAGAGAGAGAGAAAGAGATAAAACCACAAAGCAAATTAAAATGAAGGAGGGTTAAATAGAGAAATAATGAGAGGAGGAGTTAATTGATTTTTGGTCTGTGATTGAAGCAGGGAGGTGCAGCATGAGTAAGAGCGCAAGAAGGGTGAGATAAAAATAATATGTCAACAAATAAGATGCCATCCCGGATGATGTCTGCTTGCAGCTGTGAAAATCAGCACGATTCCCTCTGATGATGTGTCAGATTTTACACAATCGATAGCTTTAGAAATACATGCCTGCTGACCTCTCCTCTACCTCCTCTACTTCCCTTGACTGAGCTTTTCAACTCAAAGCCCTTATACTGTGAAAAAAAAAAAAAAAATTAAAAAAGGAAAAGAAATTCACCATGCAGATAACGGCTGTGGTGAAGAGAGAGAGAAAAAAAGAAAAGCAGAGAATAGAGAGAAAGAGAGATTGGGAATAATAATAGCTGCACTTGAGTAGCAGCGCTATATCGTAGCTTTCTCCTCCCTCCTCCACAGATTCAGTCCACTCACAGGACAGCAAGAGTCACAGCTCTGTTGCCATGGTGTCTAACTCCATCAAACACTACGTCAGGTGCGTGTTTGTGCTAGTGTGTGAGCATGTATGAGTGTGTGTGTTGTGGAGGTGTGCGTGAATGTGTCAGGTGGGTGTTACCAAGTGACTCAGAGCCACATCACTGACTTGTGGCTGCAATATATCAGGGTGTTTGGAATCTATCACTGTATTGGCTTGTGTGTGTGTGTAAGAGTGTAAGGGTGTTGATTGAGCAGCAGCCTACAGCCTGCCTTCAAAATCACATATGATGAATGTCTGTTCTCCTCTAAGTGTTAATGTTTAGCTTTTGCTTCTGTAAATATTTATTCATTAGTTCATAGAGTCAAAGTAATGCACTACAGACGCCAGTAATATGGAATTTCAATTTTAGAGCTGGCAAGTCACTGTCCTGTGCCCAAAAAAGGCCCTACAGTTGACTTCCAGGATTATACGGAAATTAGAACAGGATTTACTGTGTACATGTCATGTTGTGATCTTTTAGAATACAGATGGTCTCTAAAAATACAGGATGTGATAACACTTTTCTCTGGAAAAACATCTGTCTGTACACTCTGTAAAGAAAGATTTATTGTTTTCTTGCCCTACTGAGAGCTCAGATGTCAGATACATATTCAGAGTCCTGCTCACAATCACTTCAGTAGGTCAACTGCTTTCCCACATGTGCCATTGTAATAAGTGATGTGGTGGCAAGAAGTATTCAAAACATTCATACTCCATCATCTCTGGAAGGTCTAACATTTTGAAAAAACAGCTCTGCCATAAATTGTACATTTAGAAAATTTATACATTTTCAGTTTTGGTTGGCATTGTCAGAAAGGTGATAATTCTACTTTATGTTTATTATTGAGGTTGTAGTAGGTGGTGGTGGTGTGCATGTATTGTAATATTTTGTCAATTCCATTAGGGTGGCAAAATATTAGGAACACTTTTACTGTATATCATGTTATGTTGCATTAATGGAGTATTATTACTGTTGGATTAAAATATAATTTAGCATTTTAATATTGTAGCTATTGTTGTAGCTTGTCGAGATGGAGCTAACCTAAACTATTTTGTACATTTTGGGTTGTTTAATTTAAAGTATAACAATCCATATTTTATATTATATTAATTATTTTATATGCTCACTATGAACTTGAAAATCTGAATCTGAAGAGTACTCTTTCCTCCAAAAACAAAGCAAAGTAGCATAAAATATAAATACTTAAGTAAGTGCCTCAGAATTTAAGTACACAGAGTTAAGAGTTAAGTACTTGTGTAAATGTACTTTCCACCACTGGTGATGTGCTTCTCGTCTAAAGGGAGAGACACAGTGATCAAGAAACAAGGCACAGTGAAAGGTTTTGGATGCAGATAATTGCTGCAATTGCAGATAATTTAATGCACACTAAGGATCCTGCCCACTGCTCTGCTGATGTCTTTGTACAGAGCAGAGAACGAGAAAGCATGTTTCAGGCCCTGCTTTCTAACACAAACCAGTGCCACACAAGCCCTAACATAATGGTTCACTGTGATTATATCAAAAAGAGGCCATAGCTCCATGAACATGTTCAACCCTTGTGTTCCACATCATTAAAGCCAGGAATGAGGGAAAAAATTTGAAAAAAGGAACAGAGAGAGGAGGAGCTGAAGTTGGATGAGAAGATCTGGATCCATATATCACCTCTGATGCATGCTGCTAAGCAAAGCCAGAGCTGGACTGACAGCAAAAGAATATCTTCTGGAGAACCTCAGGGTTCTTACAAAATGGAAAATCAAGCAGAGCAACCCAGTGTGAGTCTGTGAGGTTTTCAACATTCATAACAGACCTCTGCTCTATTGTTGAGTATCTAAGATCAAATCATTGAATCGATCATCTTCAAAGAGCAGCAGCTATTTTAATCTTTTAAAACTGCATGGCCTTGCAGCACCTCTGTCTTTCTCCTCACTATGAACAGCCTTAAGTGCTACATATTCTGAAGATGTGACCTAACCACATGAGGATGGAAAATCTGGAAATCTGTCAACACAAAGCTCTATAACAGACCAGCAGTGGAATATCTGAATGACCATTGTTAGAAATTCTGCTAAACTCTGAAACAAATCATTGATAGAGGTCTGGTATGACCAGATGTATGTTATTCAGTGCAAAGTTGGAGCAAACCAACAACCACTTTTTCCCTTTTTTTCAACTTATAACTTAAAACAGACATACTACCTCCTGCTTTTTCACTTCGCTTCAACAAGAGCTCACAATGAGACCTCATGCATATGCTTTCAAGAACACGTTAAACACCCAGATGACTATACAGACACATATATGTTCACACACACATTCATTTTTATCAAACAGCTTTGAGTCTTCCAGAGCACCACGCTGAATTATTACAGAGCGGAGGCAGATATATAGATGCTACTGTCACATAGGTGTCTGGTGGATAATTCTATCAGGCGTCAACACAGATAGTGAATGGGGGGGTGCTCTTAATGAAAGGAGCCATAATGAAAAAGAGGAGCCTCTCCATTTTGAGTTTTGACAGGTGGATTTCTGCAGAGGAAGAGCAGAAAGAAGCGGTGCTCTGTCTGCGCTAAAGGGAGACAAACTGAATATTCAAAAGATTTTTTTTTTGTCTGATCTGCATTATGGCTTTTTTGCATTTTATGTCCCAAGCCACAAAGCTCTTTGCATAGTCCGTTACAGTGTTCAGCATAAACAGCTTCCCTCATCCACATAATACACTCTGTCAGAAGGTGAAAGATGTACCAGTAAAACAATCTTCAAGCTCATTTGAGATTTGTTTGTGGAATTGTTTGGTGCTGTATTTTATTTAAAAGCTGTATTCTGAGATAATATAACTCAGAGGTCACTATGAATGACTGATGTTTAAATTATGTCCTTTTGGAATTAAAGTTTAATTTAAAAATCATGAAGTTTTATTTGAAAGCTATTTTTTCCTATTAGCCCTTATTTTGACCTTCCATTGTTTCTAAACATGACAGTGTTGAAACATTAGTTCTCAAAGGGATCCCAGGGTGGAGAACTGAAATTTCCCATTTGAATCCTGAGGTAATAAAGTTTAAGAGTCCCTGCCCTAAGCTGCGGCAATCACACTTTCCAGCCTGTCTGTGTCTCTGGCGCAACAGATATGGTCACAAGCCTCAATGGCCGTTAAACCACAGAATGACCCATAAGGAGGAGCCACACTTTTACCCGCCAATAAGCTTTCATTAATGACAGCTCTCACTGCAGATAACTCTGCATACATATTCTGATAATGTCTTGAACAAAGCTACAATATTTTTAATTCTGTAAAGAAAGAACTTCAGAAACTTAATCCTAAAATGTCTCATTGGTAATTGTTGTTATCAGAGTATAACTCATTATGGGTCATTAGATCAAGTTGTTTTTTGACTGGCCACATTAGGCTTATATTTTAAATGACCTAATGAGTCTCACTTTAGTGTTTCATGAAGCAAATTAGACAGAATCAATGCAACATTAACTTCATGTTTTGCAATTAAGCCTTTAAAACTTAATTTCATATATGTATGTTGAATTGCTATTACTTTTGTTAAACAATATATGGAAATGTCAATATTATTATAACTATTCAGTATCATAAAGCTACTGCACTGTATACATTCTATATGAAAATGTAATCAGAAGTCTTTTCCTAGAAGTTAAGCTGTGCACTCCAACACTCACATGATAAAACTACATGCAAAACAATTCCAGTGTATTCAAAACAGCAGTTGTTTAGATAGTGTCTGTGTGATGGAAGAATGCAAAACTGTGCAAAAAAAAAAAAAAAAACAGACAAAAACTAACACATATCCCACATGCATATCGGCTATTTCAAATCCTCTCTCTAATATAAATCCTGCTTTTGAAAAATACCAAACTCGAATAATTCCAAGTAAGAAAAAAATACAGCAGCAGTCACCAGCAACAGGCAGAGAAGTTGTCGGAATCATAACATGTCAAATATTAATGACACACTGTCGTCTGGATATAGAACTCTCCCCTCTCCTCCTCTCAGAGGCAGTAACAGACAGACAAGCAGATCATCATGTAAACCCAGAAGCCGTCCAACGGACACAGAAGGGCTGCCTTACCTGCCAGGTTGTCTGTGTGTTTCTCCTGCACTTGGTCTGGATGTATGAGTGAGTGTGTGCTCACACACAATCCCCTCCGAACAGGAACTGATGAATCTGCACGACTTCAGCCCTGCAGCGTGCAGTGCATTATGGGGTTTCAGTCTCTCTCTCTTCCTCTCTCTTTCTCTCTCTCTCTCTCTCTCTCTCTCTCTCTCTCTCTCTCTCTCTCTCTCTCTTCCTCTCTCTGTTGGCACAGTGTTAAAGGGGGATGTCCTCGCCTTCTGTCTGGAGAGAGGAGGGTGAACTCACACGCGCTGTGTCCACACACATACACACACAATGCAGAAGAAGCCTCATGATGACGACCGCCGCGGCTCTGGTTGCCCTGGCAACAGCCTCCCTCTCTCCCTCCCCCTTCTACTGTAGCTCTTCAGTCTTTCTCTGTGTGTATTCTGTTTAAATAGTGAAATAGAATGGAACAAAAATAACGTTTCACAAACTACATTCAATCTACTTGCCTCTACTTCTTCTATTTAGTATTTACTTTGAGCCTGAGCTAGCTCACCAAGACAGAAGTGAGGATAGGTCATGTGATCACTAACTGTTGCTTCTGCCTTGTGAGATAAAGAGAGGGTGGTGTATAGTGAGAGAAACACAGACACAGTATTTGTGTGTATGCACATGCATCCTTGTGCTTCTGTTTGCCTCTCTGTGTGTGTGTTTGTTTGTGTGTATGGGGGGGCGGGGGGGCATGTTGATGTGGCAGTCCATGCTTGTTCCTGGAAGCAGGCTATAGTTCCTGTTTGTGGTTTCTTCCCCTTTCTCCATTGCTACTGCCAGTGTGCTGAGGCCTGCAGCACATTGATAACACACATTTCAGTCACATTATCAACAAGAAAAGTACTGCTGGACAGCTGGACAGACAAACCAGATGAATGAGTTATGTGCACACATGCATGCAGCCAGATAGATAGACAGACACACAGGGATAGACAGACTTTACACTTTGATGTAATTATTTCAGTTTTCCTCATTATTCACCTTCCTTTTAACTTTTAGCAGTTATTTAGCTGGCTGATTCAGAATGATAATGGGAGCTCAATAAATTATCAATAAAGGGAGAGTTGACAGGGAGAAAAAGAATAGAGGGAGAAAAAGAGAGATACGTGTGTAAAGGAGAGAGAATGAAGGTGAGGGAGAAAAGGAGACGAGACCTCCTCTCCACCGTTTCCCATGGTGACAGAGTGGGTGGAAGGCCGTGGCCGTCCTTCAGGCCCTGTAAATCAGCAGCTCGCAGCTGAGTCCTGCAGTGCAACCGTCACACTGGTTCCCCGAACACTCGATCTTTCAACATCTAGCCTTCCTGTTTTTTCTCTGGTAGCTGTCATTGTTCTTTCTCTCCCTCTGACCCACAGTCTTGCACTACCTACTTCATATCCGTCATGACCTTACGAGAATCCTCTCTGTCACCGTAACATGCACATTGCATGTTCACATTTGGATCCAGATGAGTGACACCGCTATGCCACTGGAGCTGAAGAGAATCAGACTAGTCAGACCAGTTAAGAAAAAAACTACATCTCTCAGTGTTCTCTGTCTTTTCGGTAGCCATGGGAACAGGTAGAAACTGGGATACACTGAGCATTGACTGTTGAAATTCTTATGAGAATGATTTAATCACTGAGCTTGGAAAAGGAAGGGGAGGGAGCAGAGTAAGGTATAGACAATGTGGGAGGCAACAAGTGTGAATGTGCCAGCACTTGTGTGCTTGTTTGTGCTGCCAATTGACACTCGCTGCTCTACTTTATTCCTTAGGTCTGTGGAGAATGTGCCACTAAGTAAAAGCTACTCCCCCAGGCTTTCAGTGCTCTGTAGAAGACAAAACTGCATTAAATCAATAAAATGGGCTTTTCCGTGGCATTTTTTGCCTCTGGAAGAAGTTTATCTGAACAAGCTGGCATTATCACTGAATCCACTCATATCCTCCATGTAATAAGAGTAAGAGTCCTTGAGATTGAGGGATACTGAATAACCTGCCCAGATTTGAAAGTCAGGGTGATTAGTCTGCTCTTTGGGACTAATGGCAACAGCAGGTGTCCACAGGCTCTATGCGCCACATCTATTCATTAGCGACATTAACACTAACCACTTGTGCACATACACACACATACAGAGCTCACTGCTCATTGGAACTATTCATTAACAACATTGCAGTTCCCCTTAAGCGCAATGACCATTGATTAGGCTTATGCATAATGATGGCAGTGGAACTCCTGGTGTAATTATTACTATCCTCAGGGGCGAATTCACAAAAGCATTGCGTGTCTTTTGCGGCCATTAACCTGCACAAATAAGACAAAAAGTAACCATGTAATTCACAAAGTATCCGCAAAGGTTGAAATGCACCCCGAACTGCGCTGCAAAGCAAATAGTGTCTCTGTGCTCCTTTTCTATTTACATATATTTAAATTAGGTAATATGCCTACTATTGGCGCAAAACTAGCCGCTTTCTATGCAAATGAGCCTCACAGCAAAAGCAGTCCAATTCACCAAAAGACCAGCACTAATAGCCACACAAAGTTAGAGTGAAATTATTAGCATCTTCAGAGATTTGGTGGTAACTGAAACACATTTACAAGGCCAAATTGCATTCAGCTGCAAAGCTTTATCAGACATTTATTCACCTGGGTTTGGGTTGTTTTTTTTGTTTTTTTAAACTGTCTATCGACAGTATTCCTGCATTTTTCTGTGTTTATCTTGCATTACTGCAGAGAGCTCATAAGCCCTATTCACATTATAGCAGAAAAAAGGCTCTTGAGCTGAGCTTGCTACTTTGCTCCGTGCCAGATTCTTGGGTGGGCTGTGGGGGATTCTGTGGGAGCAAACTTATTGGTAAATAGCAATTTGCAATTTGGTTTCTAGCAAGACCTATAGGTTACATTCAGTATGAATGCAAATCTTGTAGATGAATCTGAAGGCTGATATTTTACCCAATATGATGATGATTTGTTATTGTACAGATACTTATAGAAACAAACCTTTTCAAATCATTCTTTTTGTCAATCAGTCTTTTTCTGTTATTTCTATATTGTTATGATGTCAGACATTGCAAAACCTGAGGTGAATATATGAAAAAAAGCACCCTGAAAGTCAAAAGCCAGCTCTTCAGCCTTCTCTGAACTTTACAAAGTTACGTCTACTTCCCCATTGAACTAACATCAGGATTGTTCAAGTTTGGCTCAAACATGTATGGATGTAGGCTAAACTGGGGGGCTGCATAAAGGATCAGTATAAGATAAATAATGAATTTTTGTTGTCCAAAAGGTGCATAATTTATCCTTCATTTTCAAGCACAGCACAAGCACTAGCCTTCAGCAACTGGCTGCACTTACAAAGGTCTGCAAAGCTCAGGGTCAAAGTTTATCTAATTTGAACTTTTATCAGAATGTGGCTCCACGCATGATGTCCATCACCAGAAGATATAAACAAACAACACATATAATTATGGAGGAGGCTCACATAAACGTTGTTTTTCCTTGTTATCTGACTGTGGCTTTAGAATAATTTCTCAGATAAAACTATCACAGCATGCAGAAACTGCTGTGTCAAGTTTGCAGTTTGAAATATTTGAGTTACAGATACAATTAGAACATTTGAGAAAGATTAGTGGTTGTTGTCATCACTGTTATACAACAAGTAGGGGTTGTTGAATACGATATGTTAGATTTATATATCTTTTGATGGCTTCCCCACATCTCAATATTTTCTTCAGACAACAATAGACTCTACTGTAGGTGTCCCAAACATGATATTTTGGTCACTTTGTCTATTGTACGTAAAATGAAGTCAAAACAATCTCTGTTGTGGTGGATATAATTCATGATATCACATATGCAGATCCTGAGAAGTCTAAAAGGTTCAACTGATATACTGCCTATTATCTCCACTCACTTGAGGTAGAGATTTTTCTAAAGGCTTAATTTGTTGATGCAAGCACAGCATAACATTACACATATTTTACATTGAATATCTAAACAGCATTGCACTTCAAACCCTGATTTAAAGAGCGGGATCCTGGGTGTAATTTGTAAACAGCAGAGCTACGCTGTTAAAGGCCTGGGGATCCTATTGCTGGTGGCAAATTGAACAGGCTTTTTAAATGGTGAATCTGACAGCAAAATAATATTTACCCATTTATTTTTAAGCACATCTCCCCCTCATGTCTATTTGAGAGATGAGATGGGGATGAGTGAGGGGTTCGATGTTTGTCTCTGTTATAATAAGTCTGCTACCACAGAGGAAGATTCAAATCAAACAGAATGGACAAACATCACAGTCTTGAATTCTTTTTAATATCCCTTCACATGCAGACTATCAACAGTCCCTTCACTATCATCCAAGCAATAAAGGCCTAATGCTATGGCAGTTGGGGTAATATTATTAATGCAAGGTTACATCACCTCTTTGCTTATGGCCAGTTGAAAAACATTAACAAAACATAGAATTTTACTCAGCCTATGAGTGCGTGTCTGTGTTTCCTGCTAACGCTTGATACTAAACAGAATACCAAAATGTTGTTGTCACCCTCAAATTAAAAGTGGTGTGGTGTTCAAGGCTTAGAAAACATCCACCGCACAACAGCAATGTAATGCCAAGTGCAGCTTCTGTTATAACCAAAGAAGTCATGGAAGGAAACAGCAACAACACTGAAGAGTCTGGCAAGAGTCTGAATAGTCTGGTAAGCTGGTAACCCCTATCAAGAAATCACTTAATGTGAAACCCTTAAAATTTATAGAGGTGAGTTCTCACTTTAAACCCAGAAATGCCAAGGCTGACCAGCAAACAACTCTGTATCTGAAAGGCAACATGTATAAAGCAGAGTATTCAATAGACATAAAATAAGCCCCATTTGTTTCACTTAAAAGCCACTCAATCAAATTTGATTGCTGAACGTGATCGACCTCTTCAGCACTGCTGCCCCTGACTGTGCTCCACAGACGAATGCCACTCCATTGTTGGCACAGTAATGTGAATTGTTAAAAAGTGTTTGGATGGAAGAAAATTCCTTGTTAATGCCACTCACACAGAATGGTGCAATGTAGCTGCAACCTTGTCTGTTTGTAGCTGTGTTTTGCTGGGGGTGCAAAATGCAACATATACTGTGTGCTTACAGCTAGTATCTGTTGTAGGTACATTCAGTTACCTAACAATGCAGCAAAAAGAACTTGTATTGTACATCGAATGTGGACGTGAGGAATACTAACTCATCTGTATTTCCCTTTTAATGAAAAAAAAAAGATTCTTAAACACGAATCTACAGTAGGTCAGGTTCTGTACATGGGTGAGATGTTGACTTCTCTGATAACACATAGGTTACTCTTGGGTTTGATCCAAATACCTGACCCTGTCTAGAGGAGAGTCAGAGCATTATCACTGAAAAAATAACTCACACTCACATGCAGTGATGCAGTGTGAAGTGCACAGACATATACGCATGCATACACATGAAACAGGGTGGGAGTGAACAAATCTCAGCAGATTGCCCTTGGTAACTTGCTGTTGGTAAATATTCATAAGGACAATCTCTCGACTCATAGCAACTAGCAGAAAGAATGTGTAAATGTGTGAGACGGTGAAGGGAAAGATGTGGAGAGATAATGAATATTGGAGAGCGTGTTGGAGAAAGACAACAGATGCTAAAATAGAGAGACAGAAGGGCTAAGGATTAACAGAGGAAAAACAGAAACATTGGTTTTATTATTGGTTTTGGTAGTTTATACACAGTTAGACAGAACTGGGATGAAAGATCAGTACTTTTTGAAACTAATTGGCAATTATGGCAGCTAACTAATGCATAAACAAAACTAAACTGCACTTTGTTTATGTGGAGATTAATAGCTGATTAGAGTTGCATGAACAAAACAATTGGAAAACATGTAACGTAACTGGATCAGTGAATTTATGTGCTAATTTTGTGCAAGGTTGGATTTAGGGCCCATAAATGATCATTAATAAAAGATGTTCCAACAGACTCTTAGTGTACACAGTCTATGCCTATAGTTTGTACTGCTTCAGAAATTTGATTGGGAATATCAAACTGTTACTTTTGTTGTGGTGGGAAACCTCAAAAAATCACCTGCAGCAGCCCCCAGGCGATATGAAATCTAGATTTTCTGTTTGATTGGACAAACAAATGCCTCATGAAATAGTGTTGCCAGTGGTAAATCAGAGTCCTCAACACACACTGTACATATTCATAAGGCAATGCTATTCACTAGATGAGGTATGTGGTATTTAATGATTCAGAACATTTCTTCATTTCTTATTTCGTAATTCCAAGTCAGAATGTCCTTCCCCGAAGGCACACGCTCTTCTTCACCAGCTGGTTATAGATGCACAATCCATAGAGCAGATCAACCCAGAAGGCAAGCTACAGACCCTGGTGGGCAGATAGTGTCCACTCTGTGCACCACACATTATCCTCTGCTTGCTTCTATGTGTTCTTCAACAGCTGTGATATATAATGCTTCCAGCAACTTGGCCTTCTGAGAAAGACACTACTTTATCATTCCTGTAAGAAAACAAGACGCTGACCTCTCAAAACTCCTGTCCTGCTGTCATACTCCGAGTGATAAATGGTGTACCTTATTTTAGGTGAGGAGGATTCTCATTTTCTTCCTGTATTGATCCGATGCAATGTGCACACTGGACAGTATGGCTATTTCCCTTTTAAGAAATCTGCTAAGTAATATCACACTAACTGGAGGAGGACTCAGTTGTTCACATGGGTAGAAATGTAAAAAAAAAGTGTATGATATTTACCGCAAGTGCCACTCACAAGGCTGTTGATAGTGCTGGGTGTTTAAAATGTGATTTTCACTTTTTGTTTTCACTCAGATTTTGCTGTGTCAACATGCAACACAATGCTTTTATGGGCTTTTCTGGCACGAGCGAGTCAAAATGGATCAGCCCTCTGCTTCTGTCTCAGATTTCAACTTTGGCCTTCTTGAAAAAAAAGAGTAATCACAACATCTCTCTCCTTTATAGCTAAAAATAATTCTGTTTCCAAGAGGTGCTGGCCAGCTTAATAGACTAATTAACTCAAATCACAGGAGTACTGTAACAGCCAAATGAAATTAAAAAACAGCTCACACAACACTTTGCATTAGAGACAGTGACTGAGTATTTTGTTGGTGTGTAATAGTTTGCATGAATATCCCTTTTTTTAATCTCTCTCTTTCTCTCTGGAATACATGTACAAACATGCAAATCTCTGTCACGCACATCCTCCCCGACGCAATGATTTTTCACTTTTCACACCCTTTTCCCCTTTCCTTTAGAGACAGTAATCCCCAGCTGCAGCACTAATAGCATTAGCAGAGCATATCCAATCCCCTTACTACCCCGACAGGGAGCACAGAGCCCACACCTACAGTGAGACAGACACTCTGGGGGACTACGCTACCCATAATGCCTCAGGAAATCCATGCACTTTACTCAGCTTTACTCAGATTAAAGTCAGTAAAACAAAGGTGAAATATAGAGTGGAGAGGCACGCAGTATAATATCAATATGATCTTTGAGACTTTTGAGCATTGAACTTTGAGCATTTTGGTGGGTGGCTGGTTGGAAGTATTTGGAAAAAAGTCACCGAGTGAAAGGTTGTAGCAGAGGCTTAGATAACAACGTAAACCCAAAACATTGTTAACCTATTTTATCAGTTAGCAGTGTATATGTATACTGCAGGGAGAGATTTGTGGGGAAGATCATGAAAATAATTTCAGAAAATATGAATTTTTCAGTGGAGACAGTGATATATAAACCAAGTGATTTTTTTCTTGTTACATGCTAGCAGTATGGCTCTACAAATGGCAACGTCAGTCAATTGGTTGGTCCACCACTGTTGTCTGGATTAAAATATGTCAACAACTATTGTTTGGATTGCCATAAAATTTTATATCCATCTTCCTCACTGGATGATCTGTAGAAATATTGGTGATCCCCTAACATTTCAGCTAAAAGTTCAAATCTGTTCAATATTTTAATTTATGAGCAAAACGAATGATGTTCCCATTAACTACAGCTGAAATGTGTTAAGTGCTAATTAACAAAGGTCAGCATGCTAACACACTAAACATTATACTTGCTAAATGTCGGTATATTAGCATTGTCATTATTAGCATGTTATCATACAGATGTTAGCTTTTAGCTCAAGGCACTGTTGTACTACAGCTTCATAGAGCCGCTAGCACAGCTGTAAACTCTTTGTCTTGTCTAATAACAGCAAAACTTTGTCGCATCATTGACAAAAAATAGCAGATAATTATGCAGTTCACTAATTATAGTACTTGTAGTGTAATGATGATCAAGATATTCATTTCTTATTGATAGGCCATGTTCTACCTCTGCTAATTAGTGCCACTACATAATGGCTAATTCAGTATTAATTGTTGTAGTATTTGTATTGAAGTGTAATAAGCTATATCTTAATTAAACATATTTTGTTTCTATTTGTATTTTGCAGTTTCTTTTCATATGATTAAATGATCCAGTAAGCTTGTTTGTGACTTAACTATCAGAAACATGATATATTTCCACTAATCAGTGTGCGCTACTTCATGTGTAAATATGCATGACAGGAAAAAACATGAAAAATAACGAAAAAAGAACATATTCAAGAACATGCAAAGTATGTTTATGTGTGGTGCAACATGAAACAATGTTAACATAATATTTCAGATTGAAATTCACATCAACATCCTGGTGTGTTTTGAGTTTGCTGCATTGTTCCTGAATTATTCATTTACACACAGAGCAGCAGCATTTGTTGTTTGTTTATGCAAAAGCAAGACAAATACATATGTTTGAGCTTTTCTATATGCATGTGCCTTTTCATACAGCATGTGTCTGTGTTTGAGTGGACCAGACAGACGGGCACACTTACAGACAGACAGATATATGGTAAAATGATTGCATTTATATAGCACTATTCTAGTCTACCGACCAGTCAAAGCATTCTACAACACAAGCCAACATTCACCCATTCACACACACATACGCTGATGGCAGAGGCTGCAATGCAAGGTGCCAATGTGCTCGTCAGGAGCGATATAGCGCTTTACAATGTTTCTACTGGTCACCTACTCATTCACACACACACTCACAAAAATTGACCCTCTCTACCTCCTGAGCCACAGTCGCCCCAATAAGTAGTAGATAAATAGACATAGAGAGAAAGAGGGCAAGAACATAACGGTATATGTGTAGTCGTCTCTGAATAGTCCATTAGCCCTGCAGTGCAAACAAACCTTGTTCCCAAACACAGCCTTCTAAGGCAGAGCAACACCAAGCCAACCAGCAGCAGACTTGTCTTCCTTCCTCCCAGCCCCTGTTAGCCAGCCTGCCAACCACTCTGCTTCTTGACTCCAGCTCCATCTCTCAGCCATTACCCATTCCTCACAGTGAGTCACTGACTTGAAAACAGGCTGCAGACTGCCACGGCATCGGCTTATAAGTAATCATTCTACTATGCAGAGTCAATATTGTTTTTTGTGTGTGAGAGAGAGAGAGAGAGAAAGAAAGAAAGAGAGAGAGAGACAGAGAAAATGATGTAGACACAAGGAGGGAAGGAGGAAGCTACAAAGGAATGAAGGGGAGAGGAAGAAGACAAAAACACAGAGGCAGTTGTGTGTCAGGCCTAAGAGTGAGCTGTAACCTAATGAGTCTAGATGAAAGCTGACTGTCTGAGCTAACTCAATTCTTTGCTCTGCTAGTCACAGTTCTTAGCTTAATGATGTTTGCTCCAGACTACTGATGCCACAGCCAATGCTGGATTGCCTTTTTTTGGTCATATGTTTTCCTGTGTTCGACGACCCTATCCGCTGCTTGCATGTGTAGAATGTTGAACTTGGCCCGTGCCGCACACAAGATGACATCACCCAAACTGTGAGGCAGACATCCGTTTAAGATATGTTTACAGTGCTTAAACCGCCGGCATGCCTCTATCCCCGCTCATATAAACACAGAATGTGGTTGACCATGTGCACACTAGCATGTGTATGCTGTGTTTACACAGAACAGATAAAGACATATAACCAGAGCAGGAGGTAATACTTCAGTCCATGTAGTTGTTGTTAAATACAGAACAGGATTGAAGTAACATGGTTGTTCCAGGGAGGTCTTTGTAAAGGGTTTCAGAGATTTTGAGGGGCAAGGTGTAGTATGTATACAGAGGTGAGGAGGAGGCATGATTCTTTCTCAGGAATGTTGTAAAGCTGTTTGTAGAGTCAGCAGGCCAATGAAAAAGCTTAGGCGTTGGAGCTCTGCCAAAGCAGGGGTGGAAAAAAATGGAGAACAGAAAGAAAACAGGGGAATGGGAATAAAAAGAAAAGAATGGCATCCATAAAGAGAAAGCTCAGACGAGTTGTCCATTGAGAAGAGTTTTACACTCCGGGTAAGAATGCAGTCTCAGGTTAATGAAATCTAGGAAACTCTCTTTAGAATTGGATTAAAGTCCTTCCTGTCCTAGTGCACAATTTCTACCACTTTCATCTCCACTGCATCAGCAACACATCTGGCATAGGGATGGATAATAAGACTGTGATATTAAGACAGTTTCCAAACACATTCCAATAAAATACCACATCATACATACAAATAAAAGGGTCAAATAGAGATTGTATGTCAGTTTCTCAGCCTTTGTGTCACAGGCTGATAATGATCAGTTTCAGTTGATATTTTAAGGTTTAAGGTTTTAGATAGAAACATGCCTCAGGACATGTAGGTCATTTCCTACCCGGGTATATGTGGAACAGAGGTCACACAAGTTAATTCAGGAGTTTGAAAGGAGGCGTAATATAATCAGAAAGGTGGCATTAGGGTGTTGATAGAAAAAAGCTGGTTTGATGGCAGAAATGTTTCATGTGATGGAGAAAGAGCAGGAGGAGTGAGTGATTCAAGAACTATAGTATTGATTGTACCTGCGACACAGACAACCTCTTCTAAAATAAGACACAGGTTCCATGCTAGCAGCTCTGTGACTCTGAGCTAAATGCTAGCATCAGCTTACTAACATGCTCAAAGTCACAATGCTAACATGCTCATGTTTAGCCAGTATAATGTTTACCATGTTCACAATTTTTGTTTAGCATTTTAGCATGCTAACATTTGCTAATTAGCACTAAACACATAGTACAGCTAAGGCTGATGGCAATGCCATTGGTTTTACAGGACAAAATATTGGATGAATTTTGTCCTGATGGTGGCACTATATGGAATATTAAACAATCTCCAAAGCTGGGGAGGGGAGCATGAATGTTTGGCACAAACATTCATGCCAACAAGTTTTCTGGCATTCAATCAAGTAGATGTTGGGACATTTCACTGAAAAATTAGACCTGCCATTGGTGCTACATTATAAGTCAGGTGATCATCATAGTCATTAGGACATTAGGCACCATACATATCTTTACCAAACTGCATGGCAATCCGTCCAGTAGTTGTCAAGACATTTCACTGAAAAAAACAAATATTTAGAGGAAAGGTCAGGGGATCACCAAAGTCAGTATGGTTCATAGTCATGGAGAACATGAATGTTACAAAATGTCATGGTATGATTGTTACAAAATGTCATGGTATGAATGTACAAAATGTCATGGTAATCCATCCAATGGTTGCTGTGATACTTCAGTCTGAGCGAAGAGTGAAGAGTGAAGAGTGGTGAACAAATACATATTTTCATTAGAAACCATTACAAAACAACAAAGGAGTGATTAGAATTGCTTAAAATTACAAGGAACTATAGCACAAATAGGGGGGGGAATCTATGGAGTTTCATTTTCAGATTTATCTCCATCTGAGCAAAAATCCAATTTAGATCCACCCCTCCTTGACCGCATAGCCATGCAGACTCTCCTTCACAGCACAACATAACTCAAGGACAGTGAGTCAGCCAGCCAATATGAGCCTAATCTAATCCATGGAGCTGAAATCTGAGCTGCCATGAGACAAGCAAAGAGCTGTGATGTCACAGAGCAAGACCTCTGACCCATCTACCTGCTGAGAGAGGCGATGAGAGAGGGAGCAGGAGTGGAAATGTACGATGGGAGATGGGAGAGGCTGTTTCCCTGACATTTTTTTTCCCTTTTCTGTGTGCATCAGAGCACGAAGTTGAGACATTAGTATCGTGTCACTCATAATCACCACCTGGGGAGGAGTGAAGGAAGAAAAAGGCAGAGCAACTGACCAGTGATAGAGAAAAGGAAAAGAAGACAGTATCTTCTTCAGGAGGATGAAAACACTGGTTCAGGTATTTGGATGGACGTGAAGGCCACCACATGCACAAAAACAGACAGGCATACATTATGAAGTGTTGGAGGACAGCAGGGAGTGTATTCTGCCCAGAAAAGAAGAGAAAGGGAGAGAAGAACCAGGAAGGTGCTTGCTCTAATTCAAAAAATGAGAAATCACTTGAGATCTGAAACTCAAGATAAGCATATGTGTCATGCTCGTCATAGGTGTGATTGCAAGATGTACTTTGTCAGTCATAGCTGTTGCTCAACAAATGCTCACATGCATAGATTTTCAAGAAACAGGACCTCTGGTAAGTCACAAGTTTTGTACATGCTCACTTCCATGTATTGTGAGATTAACCTTATTTGGTACTATCATTTGTTCATGTGTTGTCATCCGTTTTTGGTGACATCTGCATACATGTAACCAATGAAATATTTTGAATTGATAATGTATGCATGTTGTTTCCTGTAGACTTCTGATAGGACAAAAATAGTACACAAACACCTCCCTCAACTGCAGCTATATTAAAGGAGATGTAACTCTGAATCAGTGTTTCATTAGTTTTTTGAGTTGTGAGTTTTTACTTTTCTTGAGTTTTTGAGTAGATTTTCAGCTCTTTAGATTTTATTCTTTTGATATATTATACTTAGCTTGTTGTGTTGAAGATTTAGTTAAGTAAACTTTTTTGGGGATTTTATAGTTTGGTTTTTGTGCTGAATAAAACAAAGTAGATCATTTTGATCTATTGATAGACAGAAACTTCTCATCTTTTTGGTCCTGATAATTCATCCACCTGAGGCTCTCAACTACCCTTTCGGTAAGACCTCTTGCTTTTTAATAATTCTCTAACATGTTAGAAATGCTAATCTGTGCCCTTCAGGAGAGGGACCAGTGGTAGATTTGTTAGGGCAGGAGCCACTGCACTGGGGGAAAGCCTAGAACAAGGGGCAAACCCACCAAGGTTCTGGGGCTTTCTAACAAATTTCTAGGAGGAAAAGAGACCTCTTTAAACACATACTGGTTCCAATGATAACAATAAGTTATTGTGTTATTATTGTTATCTTATGCAGTGATTAGAGACACCGGAAGAGGGTATTGATTCTCGCTCACCCTGCTCACTTACTACAACCAAGCTGATAGGCAGGAGGTAGCATAGTAGTCCTAATTACTCAAACCACACAGCAGTACTTGTGAATGGCTAAATAGCACCAAACCAATAGGAAAAGGACTTCATTGGATCATAGTCTAGGCTCCTAAGTAGTGCCCAGATTGACACTTTCGTTAGATTCTGGAGTGCATCAGAATCATTTAACAGAAACATATTTGACATCTCACAGTATTTATGTTACACATCACTCCACATGAGAAAATAAACAGGATGACCCTTCTCAACCATAGAACAAACATTTAAACTCTTAGTGGTTCAGTTCATGTGAGCACCTCCAAACGTGATCTTTCTTTATTTCCTCTCTTTAGATTTTGTAAAAACCAAGCAGACTGAAACACATTCCTGTGGGTGTGTTATTTAGGAGAACTGTTGACCACTTCAACAATGGCTGGCAGAGTGAGTCCTGTCCTCTGCTGCCAACACACACAAACCAGGAAGTTAAAGACCACACAGAGAAAATTCATCATTCTCAACCTGCGACACTGAGACCTGATAAAGAGAAATCTTTGTGTGCAGTCAGGGGTTATTTATTTGTCAACTTGTCTTGCTCTACTTATGTCTGAAATCGTACTTCATAATTTTATGTTTAATTTAATTTTCTCCTTGTCAAATTTACAGTAAAATCTGTCCACATTATACTATTGCACATTCTCTTTTCTTTAGATTAGAGACAGATTTCAGTGACGCCCTCTGTGGTGCTGTGTGACGCCAATTGTGTGACACCAATTAGGAGGCTGCAGTTATGACAAGCCATTGGTCCAAATGCTGTAACTGATGCGAAAAACGCCCTAGCTGTGTTTTCTTGTGTATGATATACTGAGAAGTGAGGGAGTAAAACATAGACAAGTCAAGAGAATTACAATGATGGGGAGGTGTGGAAAACCCTGAGAGGGAACTGAGTTGAAACTGAAAGGGAGCGAAGAACGGCTGATGTCAGTGTTGCAAAGGGAAGTTTTCTGTCATCAGCCCACGCTTAACTGTCAGCTGACAGAGCTGCCAATTCAGGCCTCACAGAAAAGGAGTGACAGGAAAGCTGATGTGCTATGAGGGTACTTGAAAATCTGAGATATAAAGGACACTTCCCAGCTTGCTGTTTAGAGCAATGTACAGTTCTGTAAAGGCTTACAAGACACTCACTATCTCCATTAGACCCCGCTAAGCTATTACAATGTGTATTTTACATAATATAACCTATTTTACTGCTCCCAGGTTCCCCAAGAGCAACAATATGATGTCACCAGGTCGAAATATAGAACAGGAGGGCCATTATTTTCTGTGAGGTGCGGTAATGTTCACATCTGTAAACCCTGGTGATGCCAGTAATTAAATAAGAGAAGACTTTGAAAATATGTGCGTGTGCTCCGAAAACAACTACTGTGCAGAAAACCTGCCGAAATGAATGACAGCGATTCACGTGAACTCAGTCTGACATGGACGCAACAGGCAAATCACACACAGATGTTGCTGTTCGAAGTGCACCCCTGTGTGTCACACAGCTGCCAGTTTAATGCGGAAAACAAGTTTCATAGCTTGTGAAACTTTCACAAAGGCTCACTCAAGCTACCATTTTAGGAAAATTAAAAGCAGGCAGCTGCTTATTGCATTTCTGATGGTTCACTCCATTGAAAAGTATGTGTACGCTAACCCAGTATTATCTTAAAATCTGCTTTGGGACAAAAACACAGCAGGCCAGCATTAAAGCAGAGATTTTGAATGAGCTTCACACTCACATGTAAAGCATGTAGATATAGCCAAGGCATGACATTTGTTGTGCTTGACTGACCCTGAGAGCAGAGGTTGAAGTGAAAACATGGCGGAGTTAGATATTAGCCCCTGCTGAGGCCAGGAAGTCTTAGCTCTGCAACGAGTCCAGTGACTAGAGTAGAGATTAGCTGATGGTTAGCTGACCTGAGGGTGGTTTTGAATTTATATGTCCCAGTAGACAGCAGAGGCAATCATATCAGTAACGCTGAGAAAGCCTGACACAGCATGCACCACCCGCATGTGTAAAACAAGCCTCTGGAGCTACCGTGACTGAAAATGAAATAGATCCACAGAAAGAATACAAAAAGATACGCTGGAGGTACATGGTTCAAACTGATGGGATTGCAGGTTCCAAAATAACCAGAGCAGTCAAGATAGTAGTTGAACATGGGGGGCGTGCTGGCTATTCAATTATATTTACTATCAAAAATCGGGGCTCCAAAATGGACTCTGCAATTTTGAAGATAGAAATATCCTAAAAATGTTACTTTATGTTGAATTCTTACAATTACTCCTGCAGAAGTCAGGGGAAGAGGAATGGAAACTTAATTTAACAGTGCCTCTGACACAGTTAAAACAGCATGGGTCTAACTGGTTCTCTCTCTGAAGGGAAACTGTAAATTGGCCAAAAAAGCAATAGCTTGCTGTATATTTTTACAACGAATGATCATGTTTCACTGAGACAGAATGACCACGGGCACTTGAAACATGAAAACAAAGACTGTTTGGGACATTTTAAAGCCACTTTTTTTTCAAAACCAGTCTGCATAACTGGCACTGGCTGTGACCCCTACAAACAACCAGAGCAGATGAGGTCCTCCATCTCACCTCTGTCTGAGCATGCCAGTTTGACCACTGCTTAAACAAACACTGGGTGAATTGTTGAAACATCCTCTCAAACCTATGACAACATATTGGGATTTTATGTTTTGGGGGGAGGGGACGGGATTGAAAAAGAGCATTAGAGAAGGTTGAAATTATGAAAAAAGAAGATAGACCACAGGAAAGAGAAAATTCTAAATAGACAAAAATAAGTCAAACATGCAGAGAGTATTAGAGTTGGAGGACTTCATGTCACACTTTTGGATGCAACTTAACAACCTTAACATTATGCAGTAAAAAGATGGTATTTGCCAATCAAATCTCTCACTTTCTCCGCCTTCATCTCATGTGATACACACTAAAACACTCCTGAGGCCACATACTACCTCAGGTTTTGATCCAATTAACTCACTGTCAAATGTGAACCACACTGATAATTAGTGCAGAGTTGTAGCGATAAAGCTTTAACTGTGTCACCTTCCAGAACTGGGACAGTGAAATCTACAGAGGCTAATGGGAGCACTCGCCCACAATGGGCCAGCATGTAACACACACTCACTCACTAACACATGTTAACATGGAAATCTACATATGTGTTCGCCAGGCCAAATTATATATTAATATTTTCTCTGCAAAATTGATTTTTTCGTGATGCTTTCACATCATTTATATCTTCTCTCTCTCTCTCTCTCTCTCTCTCTCTCTCTCTCTCTCTCTCTCTCTCTCTCTCTCTCTCTCTCTTTCTCTTTGTGTGTGTGTGTGTGTGTGTCATCGTACATTTAGGACAAATTACCCAACTCAGGGGGAGATGGAGAAATGAGCACAAGTGAAAGTAGCAGCCTCAGTCCATCACCTTTTCATTTCTTCATTTCACACACACACACACACAGACACACACACACCCACACACACACACACACACACACACACAGAATCACATTTAATGAGGGCATTGTGACATACTAATTGGCAAAGCTCCACCATCTAACTAACCAGTCCATCAAGCTCTGATATCTGTTCCTCTTTTATCACACTGTATTTCCTTCCGTTTCTGTCTTTATTTCCAGTTTAATTTCCATCTAATTGGCAACACTTAATACTTGCCCTCCTGTATTGTTTTTTATTAATCCCTCTTGTTCATTCATAACTTCTTAGTTATTTCAATTCATTTGATATACCCTTATAATAATAATAATAATAATAATTCTGTAACAATTCTGCATAAAAGTGCATAACTCTGTCAATGTAATTTCTACAAATATAAAGCAGGACACTTGTGGAGTCTCAGGCCCACCATCTGAGCTTTTGGCTAATACTGCACTCTTCTGGATAAAATTTGTATTACACCTCCATTAAGGCTGTATGCGTCTGGAATAAATATGCTATTTATGATTTTGATAACATTCTCATTCATTTGATCTCAGTGTCCTCTTCAGATTCTGTGAGGACTGTAATTTGCAAATTTTGTCCTCTAGCTTCTTGTAGGAGACGCACATATACCACAATGACATCTTAACGCACATTTATGGACTCCTTTTATGGTGACCAGGAGACTGCTGTGTTTTACAGTAACTGCACTCAAATTCAGCCAAAAAGTACAGTTGGAAGGTAGATTACTGTAGAGACTACTGTATTGCAGTGGTAATTTGTAAGTCTCAAACCTACACATGTACACACATTTGTAGCTTTTGGCCCTTTAATTTTAATTTAATCCAACTGCCGATGACAGGTTTGTCTGAAAAAGATCTATAAAGAAATATGGTGCCAGTGGGTGTTGGGGGAGATGATGTTGGCCAGTACCCAGACTCCTTCTGTAGGACTTAAAAAGTATTGTCAGGTCATACAGTAGAAAGTGAAAGAAAAAAATGATATCTGGTGACTGGGAGTCTAGGGGTTCGAATCCTGAATGCTTTCCTGCAAGTCACTCTAGATCAATTTAATCAAAGTGCATCTGCCAAATGCTGAACATGTACATACAGCTCATATTTGACCTGAGTACTTTGACTTACACAGGCCAAACATATACTGTAGGCCAGTCACTCAGATGTTTTCAAACCTAGCTGAGAAATTGAAGTCTGGGGGAAAAGTGCAGCCCATAGTTTTAAAAATGTGTGTCAAGACTGAGAGTTGCCTTCACTCCATGCTCATAGGATGGACATAAAATGAAAAAAAAAAACTGGCTACTGCATGTAGACTGGTCATGTGGTCATGTGTATGACATCAGCCTTTGAGCAGCACTTGCTTCCGTGAAGACTCTAATACTTTGCGGTGCTCAACCACCAGAGAGCACTCTCATGCTATATAAAGTGGTGATTGAAAACCAAATCATCATAAAAATATTAGGGCATTATTTGACATATGGTCAGATATTTTCATATGATAATGTGATTCAACCATGGGCTACTTCTTCTCAGACAGGAAAAATGTGATGGATTCTGCTGTGAACAAGGCAAGACAAGACAAAGCCAAGCAAACTTTATTTAAATAGCACATAGCACAAAAATTACAGAAACAGAAAGCAAAGAAAAAAATTAGCCAGCTCAGCTGGTGGAAGTCTATGGGAGCGTATACAAACAGCCAGAGCAGGAACATCCTGCCTGACATGAGATTTAAAAACTATGTATACTGTGAATTATCTGGCTGTGATGGACTAAACCAGTGTTGTGTGAACTCATCTAGCAAGGGATGAATGTAACAGGCGTTCATTTGTATGTAAAAGTTAAGGACTGCAGGTTTAAGCCTTCTTTTTAATGAATCTTGTGGCATTTTTAAGCTAAGATATATTGTCTGTCAGAGGTATAGAAATCAGAGGTAACCTCTCCTGCTCTTGGGACCTGACAGAAGACAAAGACATGAGAACACTGCCTGATCAGTGGTCTCAGAATTTTCAGAGGTTGTTATTGGATTTGTTATTTGGATTTGTTTTGTGTAATCTGGAGCAAGGCCATTTAATGACGTAAAAACAAAAATGATATGAATTATATAAACACAAGGATACCATAACATAAGCTAACCCAAGTCAGTATCAAAAATAGACTTATGTCATTGCCCCACTGTTGGCCTCTTCCCAAACAAATCCCAACACCACTAAAGCATAGCGATGCTGAAAGATTACTCTTCATCCCAAGTAATATAACCAAACAAACCACTGTCAGTCCCAGGCGGGGTTTCTTAAGGACAGGCACATTCTATTATACCTAGCCTACTTTCTCTGCAGGGAAAGGTAAAAAAAAAAAAATCTTTCACCCTGACTCGTCTCACATGCCTCTCAGCAGTAGATCATGTGCTTTCTAAAGGCTGACCAACATTGTAAGCTTTGTTGCCAAAATATACTGTGGGGTCCCTATCAGAATCAACATCATTACAATCAGGGGGTGTTACGCAACTAAAGGAAAGGCGCTTGACACCATAAATTGAAAATTCTAAAGTCAACACTGTGGCATTGTTCTGTTATCTGCATATGATCCAGAGCGAAGTAAATGAACAGCTAAAAACAGGAACATTTCTCAAATGTTTTAATCACCATGTTACATAATAATGTTCAATTTAAAAGGATTATAATTGCCAATTGCCTACTGTCCAAAAACAAGACTAGCTCAGAACCTAGTATATGGCTTAACTATGTATGGTCAATGTGTGAAATTGTGGCCAATTTGTTATAGGGATAGTCAGTGGTAGTGTCTATAATATGAATTCCTGGATATTAAATGTTCATCTGCAATTTTTCTGTAGTGGTCCCAGTAATATTCTGTTAACTCCCTCTGCTCTTTCATCCATTTCACTCTGCAGATGTCTGTCGTTTTTCACCCTGCATTAAGTGTTTTGTCAGAGTAATGTTTATTTGGGGTGCTTTAACTGTGCACTCTCTCTGTGCCTCTATGCGCCTTTTTTCTACCTCTTTACTGGTCGATGATCATAGAGGATGCAGTTGAAATTGTAAATGAAAGTTTAGACAGCAATTTGGGTGCAAATTCAGGAGGCTTATTAAATTAAGCACACTAAACTGATGTGACAGACTACATGAGTTTTAGCACGTTTTACCTGCAAGACCTGTGTTTTAATGCTGTTGTTCATCATTTGTGAAGTGAAAACATCAGAGAAATAAAAAGTTTGTTAGCTAGCTAGTGCTGCCAGCCAGAGATTCAGTTGGACTGGACGGTAGAGGAGGAGATGGTAGAGAAGTTGGTACATGTCTGTTTAAACAGGAGTTTAACCAACTTCATTTAACACCGGCGCTGAGAGCGTCTGAGTTTGGAGCAGGAAACACAGTCACTCTGCATCACACCATTATTCTCTGTTTCCATCATCTCACACCAATTCATTTTCAAAGAGCAATGGCCAATGGGAAACTCCAACACTCAAATTTTCTTAAATGTCCAATATGTAATTTCAGTAGCTAGGGGTCTCTCAATCAAAACAATAACAAAAGACGGAGTCTGATGACGGTGTGAAGTAGCAAGGGATCATGGGAGTTGTTGTCTTCTTTTTTTGGCTCCTTTTTACCAGGAGTCAAATTACCCGCAGAGGTCTCATCCTCTCCAAAACAATTGGACCTGATGATTACAGGTTAAAACACTGAATAAAGTAGTTTCACCAAAAAAAAATCAGTGGTTCTGATGAATGGCAGAGTGTTATTTTTAGTGATGAGGCTTTTTTCATTTGAGTACAATTAGGTGTGCTGTCATGCTGATTTGGCACATTCTAAATGTCTAGTTGACCAATCAGATTGCTTGGTCGGAATTACATGTTGTGTAATGTGGAAAAATTACTTATTATAGCTTTAAAAAGTAGTTAGTGTTTGAATGTTAATCATTTTCTAACAGTCATGTTTCTTCTTTTAGACCCAGGCTTTGTTCCATTTTCGTTGCACATTTTTATTATACCTATGTAAATCTAAATACTGACACTGCCCTTGTAGAAGCTAAATGATAATGTGCTGCTCAGTTTGTTGACTTATGTAAAGACTTATGTAAAGGCTGAAACGCCTCCTATGTATACAAGCCCCCAACAATATCCAATTTAAATTCAATTTTTCAATCCCAGAGTATCTCTCATTAGCTATATTTACTGCTTAGTGAACACTAGTTTGGGTTTTGCCCTCAGATGTCACAGTGGAACAAAAAATGGTGTATATGTCCATACTATTAACTTATTAAACTAATTAAAATTTTCCTAAAAATCTCACAGTGCAATATTTTGCTTTTGTGAGACATTGTAAATGACTAACTATTTATTTTAAAAAAATAATGTAATGCAATGTAATAAAGTATCCAAAAACTGAATGGATGATTCAAAGTACAAAAACTTAAATAAAGCTAATAAAACAAACACCTTATTTTTAGAGGACTAGTGGAGGATTAATGCATTCACAGACCTTGAAAGAGAAACAGTCAACAATTTGAGCACTTCAAGCTTTTGCTTTGAGCAGTTCACAACATTAGTGCAGAAAGATAGCAACATAAGTTATTCAGCAAGAACTTCCTGACCAAGCTAAAGTGGTGAGACAGCCTCCAGTACTGTGATGGTTTCTAAGGTGGCCAAATGTTGTCTGGCTATGCCCCATTACAACATATGCCCCACATTAATATAAATACCGGTCTCTAACCATAAACACTCAATTTAACCATAAACACTGAAAGGGCCTGATGCCCTGATCTAGCATAGCCTTAACCCCCTTCCCAGGTTTTGGTCAGGGAAATGAGAAGTCAATAGACCACAGTTTGCCATGGTTCTACTGACCTCTTATAGAACTGTTTGTTTTTTTAAGTTGGAAAAACAGTTTGAAAAAAGCAATTCTTTAAAAGGAGGAAATGGCAGCTATTTATATTAAATGTGTATAAGCGTGAAAAAAATGTATGTTCATGGTCGAATGTTTTATACATAATTCTAAGAGTCAAATTCGTGTTGGTCAACGATTTATAATAACTCACTGAGCATGAAGATTTCACTGACATTAGATGAAACCATAAACATTTTGTAGACATTATGAAGTTTTGTGTTTTTTGCATTTTCTTGTTTTATGGGGATTTTTTTCTAAACTTAACAGGGGATTTGTTTAAAGATGGCATCTAGGGTTACAGTAGTCACAAACATTACTAGCTGCACTCCTGGACTAATAGAGATGTGCAGATATCAAGTAACCTGTTAATCTATTTAGTCTTGTTTGGTTTATATCATCTTTGCATGCTGTAAATGCAAATGACACTCAAAGTGCCTGTGTTTTCCAACTTGTAGGTGGAGTAATTATTGAGGTTGTATTTTCCAACCATGTCATATTAGAGGCACCAGTACCCTCACAGCTCAGTGTTTACTGTTTCCAGTGTACAGATAGTGGTTGCACCTGCCAATGGTCACACTTCCTACAGTATTCACACCACCAACAACTACTACTACTACAGCATGGTAAGTCCTAATAAGATAATATTAGACATACAATATTTATATTGTGCTGAAAATGGTTAGCATTGAACCTAAAATAAATTCCTATTGAATACATTATTGAAGAATTGTCCTTAAAGTTACCAGTTCCAGGTCATAAGATTTTGTTTCTATTATTACTCATCTATTTATTTCTTCTCTCCTTCTTTACCCCTTACTTTCCTTTCTTCCCATTCATTCTCTTCTCCTCTTTTCTTGTCCTCTCCTCCCCTCTCTACTCTCCAGGGGATCAATTGTACAGAGATAGATGATGTGCTGGAGATGTACTACCTGTCACCACTTTATGGGATAGAGTTCTGCATTGGTTTCCTTGGCAACCTTTTGGTTGTACTTGGATACATATTTTGTTTGACAGACTGGCAGAGCTGCAATATCTACCTCTTCAACCTGGCTGTCTCTGACCTTATTTTCATCTGCACCCTGCCACGTCTCTCCTTCCTCTATGCAAATCATCAGTCAGAAACCAGTCCCTATGCTTGTGTCATCAATCGCTATATCCTGCATGTCAATCTCTATACTTCCATACTCTTTATGGTCTGGCTTAGCATGGACCGCTTCCTGCTCATTAAATATCCAGCACGGAACCACTTTCTGCTAAGGCCACGAACAGCGCGCATCGTGACCGGGCTGAGCTGGTTAGCTGTCAACGTGGAAGTGACTCCACTCATAGTACTGATGGTCCAGGATCTGCAGAGTGAAAACCAAAGTCTATGCAAGGATTTTGCTAGCCTAACGGGGGATGTCAATCAATTGGGCTACAGCCTGGGACTAACCTTGACTGGTTACATTCTCCCACTGCTTGGACTTTGTGTTTTCTCCTACCAGATTGCACATTTGCTCCGTGCCCAGGACATGGCTCTACATCGCAGGACAACTTCGTTCAAGAGGCCTCTAAGGGTTGTTACATCAGTAGCAGTAATGTTTTTGGTTCTCTACACTCCATACCATGTGATGAGAAATATCAGAATTGCATCTCGGCAGGCTATAGATGAGCCTCCGTGTACAAAGGAGTACATAGAGGGCTTGTATATCTTGACCCGACCATTGGCCTTCTTGCACAGTGTCATCAACCCTGTCTTCTACTTCTTCATGGGTGACAAGTTCAGAGAACTCCTTATTACTAAGCTCAGAAAGTTGGTCAGAAAGTCAGAGCAGCATGGAGAATCAGCCTGACAAAACTCAACACAAAATCCTTCTATATGTACAGAAAGACAACACGGGTAGAAATAGTACATCCACACGTGAGTCAGCTCTATCTTTACATACTGTGTTTTTTAATTATGTTTTTCTTTATTTCTAGTGTCTTAATTGTCTAATTTTAAATAGTTAATATAAATTAATATCATCAGACAGTCCACTATTATTATAATTGCATATTTTTGGTCTTAGCAGATCATGTTTGCCATGCCTATTAATGGTGTGCATACTTTGTTGTAGAGACCATATCCACATATATTACAAGAAAACATATCAGGATATTCATCAAGTGGTGCTGGGGCACAGTTATGCCACAGTTAATAATTTAATACATGTAATGACCAGTGCTTATCTTGTTTATATTTATATTAATGCTCTATAAGCATACATATAATGAATGTACAGATGGGTTGCTGTTTGTGTTTGCATCTGTATTTTTTTGCGAAAGCATAATTTTTCTATTTGTCTTCAGATGAAACTGGAGGCACATGTTTTGCGATTTTTACTACTATTTTTGGGATGTTTGTGCATTAAAGTCAACTTTGGACAACTGCTTTTTTAGTATAATAAAATATAACTATAACTCAACAACAGTTGGCTGATATATTATTTATATTATATGAGAAGGTTAAGGGTTTGTGAGAAAGTACAGAATATGTATATCTTTTGAACTAACTATGACTAACCAGTCATAATGATGTGGAATTATTGTGAGAACAGAAGTAACACTCATCTAATTTGAACTATTAAGAAGTAATTACAATTTCTGTTCTCAGATTTTCCCCCTGTGCAATGTGTAACTTGGCTGATTTCCTGTAAGTATTTTTGATAACTGCTACTTTTACCTTCCTCGACATTCCATTTCTTACCTAACAGCGTGGTTTGAAATTGGATTTTCTACAACTCAAATATTGAAAAAAAAAACTGCATGTTGAGAATATTTGTTATCCTTTACAGATACTAAAAGAAGATTCTATGAGCATGCTGAAAATCAGTGAAGAGAAACGGTTTCATGATTTGGTCTCAGTTGTCTTTGTTTTTCATGGATTTAGCTGATCCCCACTTGCTGAGTTATGTAGTACCTAACATCATGACCTTTTCAATTGAATCAGCTGGGTTTTCATTTTGATTTTGAGAAGCTCCTCATTGTTTTCCTCAGAGGGTTTATTGTGCAATGTCCTGAGTTGTGTCAGGGCTTTACACAAAAATCACATGGAGGACAGGCACTAAGAATAGATAACTGAAGGGTTTGACTTGGCTGATATGTAAACAGCACACATCCTTTGCATATCTACATTCGTAGGAATGAAAAACTAACCCTAAATAAAAAGTCCTGGTAATTAAAAGCTTCTTTCTAATTATTCTCTCTCTTTCTTCTCTCTTTTGAAAATGATTCTTTTCATACCTTGGAAAAGGCTTCATCTGCCATGAAAAAGTTACTGAAATATGGAAATTGGTGTGGTTTGGTCTGGTTTACTGAAACATTCTAATAAATATTTCTAAAGTTGGAATCATCCAGTGGTCCCAGCTTGCATGAAAGCCTCCTTCATATTGGATTGTCAGTGACCTTTAATGCTTGCTAATGCCCTGAATCCCCATTAAACACAGTTAATTTTTAGAGCTTTAGAGCAACAGACAGGATCAGGTGTTTTCTTTCAGTCATGAATAGTCACACCAGGCTTGATCCGTCATTTCATTTACACTGGCATCTCTCCTGGAATGAGCAAAGGAAGAGAAGAAAGGGTCAAATATTGGCCTGTGTTCTGTGTGCACGTTTCAAGTTTCATAACAAAAGCCTGAGGAATAGTGTTGAGACAGAGAAGAAAAAGGAGCAGAAAAGTACATGTGAGGACAAATACAAAACTCAAAGCTCTGTGTTACATGTAATGTTATATTCTAATGTAACAAGACTTTGGGAACATAATTCAAAAAAACAAACAAAATTCAGACAGCTGAGGCCACTGGGTGCAGATTGTCTGTATATGGGTTTTCAGGCATGTATGTAGGATTTCTTAAATAAATTACTTATTCTAAACAGTAATAACTGTGTAATGAGAAAATTATAGTATGATTATCAACATTAGTCTGAGACTAAACATGTAGAAAGAAAAAAAATCTACCTTGTCTAGTTTTTAGTATTTGACGTGAAAATGCTATGATTTTATTTCCAAGTCTTAAGACAGTGTTGCACCAAACCTGAAAGAAAATCGGGTTTACACAAAGTACATATTTGTATGAGCAGTGTGTGCATGCTTACTCACATTCCTGTGTGTGAATAGAATAAGTATGTCTGCACGGTTTCTACTGTATGTAGGTGTAATCCGTGTAAAACTGCTATACATTATTAACAGTTTTCAGGAATCATATGTCTTAATCCATTTCACGTTACTGTTATTAGCCCTTCATAGCAGTGAAAGAATTTGGGAACAGTCCCACCATGTGTAGGATGTATTTTCCATCCACAGAAGAATAAAACAGTGCATATACACATACAGTACCTGCAAGCACACCTGAAACCAACGCCAGGATACAGAAGAAGATGACAAACATTGTGTACCACATAAATAGTCCACTCTACACCCAGAGGGCGTGGAGTGTTTTGTTTAATGTGTCCTGATGAACAAGGTTGACCTATTTGAATCATCCTTTTGTGTAAATGGTTTCTTCACACTCATGCATCATCCTCTTTGCTATCCAGAGACAAAAAAAAATGTTGCATGTTTTTTTTTCTAACCTCTTGGGTAGAATGTGTGTAGGTGTGTTTAGTGGTAGATTTATGAACACAGTCTGCAGTATGTTTGCAGATCAACTGTACTCTCTCTCAGCTATATGCTCCCTTAACGGATCAAACAGGGAATGCTTCAAGTGGCGCCAAATGGATTTAGTGTGTCTAAGTCGGTCTGTACAGTACATCCTTCTCAGCTATCATCCTGTTCACTTTCACTACATGCAATGTATTTGTCAACATCATGTACCATGACGAGACACTTCTGCTCTTCTTTCTCCTCTATTTTAGTATGCTTTTCTCTCTTTACATAGTAAAGTATGTAAAGTACAGTATGTGATTACACACACAAGAACAACTAATCAGTAGTTAAAGGTCAAGTCCATTTATTGTCAGATAACATTAAAATGAAAAAATTATGCAAAAATGATGCACCTCCAGAGGGAACTCAAAACTAAAATAGAAATAGTTATATTTACAATTGAGAATGTAGCAGTGCTTGAGCAAACGAGCCAGGTTTCTCTGACGAATGACAGTTGTAAAGCAGTCACTTTTTTTGAAAAGTTACATACTTTATGTGATTGTTTATTATCTTTCTGAAGGAGAAGCTGGTAAAAAAAAAAAAGCTACACAAACACTCAAACAGACATTCAAAGAACAGCATGCCCAAAGACTGGGACTCTCTGCTGTTATCAACTGTGACTCTTTTTGAACAGTAAAGCTCAAAAAACAGTATTAACCAGACAGGTTCAATTAAAGGACCTGTGTGTAGAATTTAGTGGCATCTAGCGATGAGGTTGCAGATTGCAACCAACTGAATACCCTTCCTCTCATTCTCCACTTCCAAGCATGTAGGAGAAGCTACGGCTGTGCAACTCACGAAAAACCCAAAAGACTCTCTTTAGAGCCAGTTTTTGGTTTGTCCATTCTGGGCTACTGTATAAACATGGCGGTACAACATGGCAGTGTCAGTGGCAAAGGACCCACTCCCTATGTAGATATAAAGAGCTCATTCTAAGGTAATTAAAAACAATTATTATTTTCATGGGATTATACATTAAAACATACTTATGAATATTATATTCCATTTCTGCCAAGTTCGTTCCATTAGATGCCACTAACTTCTACACACTGCACCTTTAAAGGATTATTTTTTGGTAATCTTTTACCCCTGTTATCTTTTTGATAATCATCCCATGTGCAGAGAAATCACATGATGACGTCACCCACAGACAAAAAGATAAAGGAGCAGAAAGAGCGAGACAAGTAAATGGTTTCAAGCCACCTCATATGACTGTTGGGCCTTGCGGGAGAATAAATGCAACCTCATCTCCTCTAAAATGTTGTTAGAGAAGAGGATCAAGGACTGATAGTTGACTAATAAACTACACAGACATGACTACAGAGATACACGTGCCAGCCATATAATCTCCTCCCCACTCTTCAATAAAACAAATTCATAACTGTCACTTGGTCTGGCACAGGCAACTTCCTTTTAATATCACCTTTGCATCGTTGCCTGCATCCGTTACACAAAGACTGGCCTGTGTTATGCACCATAATATCTTATTTATTGTTAACATGTAGAAGGTAGACACTATTTACTCACACTACAATAAAATCATGCTTTAAACAAAGAAAGGGGAGAGCATACACACACTCCTATAAATCTTATTATAGGGAGCTCTTGAGACTCTGAGACTTGTTATGTGCTGTAAAGATAAAGGCTCAAAATAAAATGTTGCCCAAATTCCCTCTTGGATATTATCTCTATCTTTGCCATATTGCTACATCACACTCAGCAAAGCTCAATCATAAAAGTGTGTGAGCTCCCAGTGTGAAGAATGTTTGGAGGTATGCACATTGTTACAGCATAGCCTTTACTTATAAATACTAATATTCTGTGTGGAATGTGGCTCATCAAATTTTATTGTGTGCACTCATCATTTATACAAGCTGCCCCAGGAAGCCCTGATGTGCAGCCATTACAAAGCAAACAAGACTTGCAATACATTTGTTGTTATATCTCTGAAAGTGTGTGGAAATGAGACTAGATACAATAATATGTTGTAGTGATGAAGATACAATGCACTCTGTAATTTAAATCATTTATCTTATCAGCAAATCCAATCATCTTGTGCCTGTGTGTTTGTACAATTGCACAATTAAACATCATTTCTGTATTTAAAATAATGTAATTTGCCAATCTTTGATATAATCTCTACATGTTTTAGTTTTGTAAATATGTAAGTCTTAGGTTTCAGTATCAGCTGCACTCAGTGTAAATGTTATCTTTGGCCAAACTGAACATAATTTTTGCTGTTGTGAAAACATTTTTTCTGCTTCGCTAAGACATACACTAGATTAAAACCCCTAATGGGATAGTTCAGACTCTTTTATTGGTATGCATTACTAACTAGTGATATTGATGCAATGGACATAAGATCAAGTAGCAGCTCCTGTAGTGGAAAACAAGAGTGAGCAGCACCACACAGGGCCAGCTAGCCAACTAAAAGAAAAAAAAAAAAATCACACAACCACAAAATGCAAACAATGCACAAAAATGTTCAGCCATCCAAAATACAACAAACTTTGAGATTTTCCACAGTTTGATTTCCTCTCAGACCTCTTAGTAGTGTTGTGTTTGTTGGAGAATAAACACTATGATTGATTGTAATTGAGCAATGGCGTCACATGTATTATGTTGGACTCACACCACCTTATGTGAAAAGATCTGAACTAAACTTTCAAATTCTTATTTCCTATTGGTACCTAATGTGGTACAATGCATGAGTGGAAAAATAGTATAAGTTAATATATTTCTTAATATATTTACAGAAAAGTAGCATGATCAACGAAAATGAAATAAACAACAAAAAGTTGAACACCATATGGGAAAGATTTGCTCCTAACCAAACACTGGTGCATTGTGTGGGAAAAAAAACGGAATGAATATTGATAGTCAAGAGTTTTTGTTTTTTTTACAAGTTTTCCTTTAGCCATTTGACATAGTTGTCTGTCATACGGCGTGCGATCAGGAAGTCAGTTGGCCACACGGTGAACATCAGTGCTCCATGAAATCCTGTGTCATAGTGTTCATGTGTGACCTCAACACCAGCTGCACGGAGCCGTGTGACATACATGATCCCATCATCTCTGAGGACATCATACTCACTTGTCAGAATGTAGGCCTTGGGCAAGAAGCGTAAGGCCGCATCTGGAACCAGCAAGGGTGACGCTCTTGGGTCAGCAAAAGATTGAGATGGTCCATCAATCCCAACTGCTTGCCCTGCAACTCCCTGCACCACAGCAGGAGCACTATAGTTGTATTTTCCGTGGTATGTTTCTGGCAGGAAGGCGCTCCAGTTCACAAACTTCAGAAGGCTGGAAGACTCATGGTTGTTGTGGGTGTTTGCCATCATGGCTCTGAAAAGGGCCTTGTCGCTGGTGAAGTACTCACTCCAAAAGCGTACCATGAGGGTGCGGGGCAAAATAGGCATGTCCTGATTCTCCTGATAAGAGGGTGTGTTGAGGTCTAGAGCCTGCAGCACTGGGTAGAGGAGTGCTTGGGCCTTCAACTGAATCTGCTGTCCAGGGTCTTTCTGTAACTGTTAAAAGAGAAAGAGAGGTTGGTGTCTCTCTAGAAATAAACCAATATATGTTTACAGGAAGAACTGCATCACCCCCAGTGTTCTCCATATACCTGTCTTTTTCACTGAGCTGTTGAAAACTCTGGTAAAATTAAAGCCAGGTCATAAGTCTAATCATGACCTTGAATTGTGATTAGCGGATGGCTTGCTGTAGCTCCTGTGTCAAAGCAAACTCATCTTAAGCATCTTTTGTCTTTCAGCATCTTTTTTTTGTCTGGTCAGACATAAAACAACAGGTATATTTAGGGGGTCTTAGGTCACGACAAGTTATTCATGTCTTTGAACAGTGATACAGATATTAACCCTAAACCTACCCACATATTTAACATAGAAGGACTATTGACTGGGGTCACTGGGAATCAAGTACAATTTTTCCACAAAGCCCTCAAAATAACAGAGTTTATCTACTGCACCCCCCTGATGGCGTGTGATCCTTTAAATTAGGACCCATGGCAAACATGAACTCCATAAATAGTTCCATCTATAAAACCTGCATGGGAATTGGATGCTTTTAACTGGAGACAATGATATGAAGTCATTATAGAATAAATCCTTTGACAAAGTCATGAAAAAATGGAATGATAAAATGAGGCACTTGTGAGACATGACAAAAAGTATACCTCTGGGGTCTGCGGGTACCCCAGTCGGTAGGATTAAGGTTAAAGAAATATGTGATAGTCTATTTGTGCCCTCACGCAACTCAAAGTGAGCAACAAGACTAAGGTCATTGAGGTGGGAAAAGTCCCTCATTCCCCAGTGCGGCAGTAGTTGCAGGGTTATGTTCACTCATTTTGAAATGATGAAAACCTGTGTTACTCTAAAGCCACTTCTTGTAAAGCAAAGCAAAGGAACATCCTGTATTTATGAACATGAGACATAGGGGTACACATTTTGTGAGTATATGGTGATAAACCAATTATCCAGTTTGACTATTTTAATCAGTCTACTCATAATTCATGCAGACATATGTATGTGCAATGCAGGCCTTAAAACAACATTGATATAGGATGGATTTTACATTTGTGGTTTACTGAGAACCAGCAGAGACGTTCCTCCCTGCTCCTTGTCTTCTGAGCTGTCACAGATCCCTGTGTTTAGCCTCCATAAAAGGAGGCACAGGCACAGGAAGCAGGCAAGTCCAATGTGATTGTCATGGGCACGAAGAGAAGAGCCACACAGAGCCATGTAAAACCATTCTTGGCTCTTTGGGTTGATGTCATGGTTGCTGAAGAAAAAATGTGGGAGAATGCTGTCTTTCTAGTGCCAGCTCCCCTGGTGCTGAATTGAATCATCCTGGGTGCATCCAAGCATGCAAACTTCAGTGTATATTAATGCAAAGATAAGTAGTCAAGCTTAAGGAGCCAAGATCAAAGATGAAGTGTGAAATGGGGGGGGGGGGGGGGGGGGGGGGGAATTGATAATACCTTTTTGTAAATTTCATTTTGATAATTACAGTTATTAAACAGTAATTTACCAGATTAATGGTATTTCCTGGGTTTCCGCATCTTAATTCAGGTCATTTTAGTATAATAAGATAGTAGAAAATGTTATATTTGCCCAACTATCAGTGCTTTCAAGTGTATTTTACCTAATAAACTGTAAAATACATTTATTTTAGCAAATACTATACTAATGGCTAACACTGTATCAACTTCTGAATCACTGTGATACATGAATTATGTATATATACTAAAATGTGTTTTCAATTCAACTATATTATAATACTTGTGTAAAACAAAATATAGTCTTTATCTTGCTAGTAGTGTTTGTATTGTGTGTGAAACTGTACTGAAGCAAGGGTATAGTACAGTATAAGTGCATTCACCCACAACCTAATTGCCTGATATCAGACTTGGTGGAGCGGGCAGATTCAAAGGTCTGGACCCAGGCAAACAACCTAAACCTATAATCACCATAAGAAAATTAAATTCCAAAGAGATTATCTTGAGAGAGCCATACTCCCTGCCTTGCTAAGGCTTATTCTCTGCTCTCTTATTTTATCTGTTCAAGTACCTGCATTGCTGAGCATTTAGAGTTTATTCTTTTTATTTTGTTCTTTTTCAAAAGCTTTCAAAAGCTTTTTCAAAAGGATTTCTTGTGTGGTCGAATTCCTCTATATCAGTATTTCAGTAAGCATTCTTATGCTCACTGGGATTACAAATATTTACAGCTTTCTTCTCATGTAACCTGATAACTTCCTCCTGTAAAAGCAATTGAACCTCTCTCCTCATACTCATTTTTTTCTATGTATTTTTATAATCTGAAATGGCCACTTGAAATGGTACTGATGTTATGAAGAGCAGCTGAAATAGTTTGTTATGAAACTCTAACTAACTAAACAAAAGCTTACTTAAACCATATAAATAGGCATGATGTGGCCTTTTTGACGGTGCCTTTTTTTTTATGTGGGTTTTTCTGCATCCTTTTTCATTTACGGTATGTACAATGGAAAATTCCTTTGCAATCATTTCTCCAATGTGTTCTTTATTTCCACAATGTCATCTGTAAATGTGGAACAGCTCTGTTTCTCCTCTGGTTCTTTAATGTAAATGGTTATAATTTTCCCTGCTGTTTTATACTCAGAAAGCTCATTCCAACTTTAATTTCGGATAACAGCATCCACCCCATCACAAGGACAGATTTGACCTCAGATTCCAACAACATGAATACTCAGATCCTCACTAAAGGCCCTGGTGTCGAACATTGTAGTTATTGAGGGTGTAGCATCATCAAGCAACTCATCACAATCACCTTTAATGAAGACACTACTGATTCTTTAATCCTAATCAAGTCAAGTCACATACCTAAATCATAAACTCTAAGAATATGGAAATTCTTGGGAGGGCAGTCAGTTTACTTTGATTTTGACATACAGTATTAAAATAAAATGGCACATTAACCTTGTCTCGTGTCATCTTTTCTGACATTCATTTCCATATGTGAACCAGAAAATAGAGCTGATACAAGGAAGAAAAAAAAACATAGATTCAGTACCTGCTGGGAGACTGCAGCTGCTAGGTTTCCCCCAGCACTGTCCCCAGACACAGCAATGCGTCCTGGGTCCACAGAGTACCGGGCCAGCACCCCCTTCTGGAGGAAGTGTTTGACCACACAGTACACGTCCTCATATGGGACAGGGAAATGGTGAGCAGGGGCAAGGCGGTACCTGAAAAGAAAGGTCAGAACAGAAACATTCAACTTAAAGTCACAGCATAAAAAGAGATTTGAAGGCTATGAGTACAGAAAACATTTTGAACAAGGGAAAATAAAAAAGATGACATTTTCAAGGGGTAACAAGTGGCAAACAAAAGTATACATCACAGTTGAGAGAGTGTAATCACAAAAAGGGGAGAAGACATAAGGGTGTAAAAAATAAATAAAAGCATCAGAAAGCTGCTTAACCAGGCTGTAAGTTATAAAATCAGTGGTCAGTCATTATCACATTATATTTGCCAGTTATTACAAAATTCTATTTGTAATCCTAATTAGAATAATCTAAATCTAAATATATTTTCCAGCATAGGTGGAAAATCAACCATGATTAGTTTCACTTCTATATAGTTGCTACATGTTTTTGTTTTGGCCTTTCAGATTGTGAAATGTTGGAATTATTCATTAACCTCTAAACAAATTCCAGACAGGAATTCAAATGAGGCAGATCCAACCCCCATACACCCTCCCCCACACTCTACCCCATGCTGTCAAATATGTAAACTGGCACAACCTCTATATACACACAAAAAAACAGAGTATTACTTTATGACTAAGTACTGGTCTTTCACCTAGCTGCTGACTGATAAAACTGTACAACTGTGAAGAGGAACTTATTGAATAAAGAATCGCAAAAGAAAGTTACAGTACTGAGAGGCAGAGTTAGAGCCGGATGTGCCAGAAAAACAACAGAGAGTAGCTGTGACAAGGAAAGCCTGGCAAGACCCAAATGAAAACCTGTTAGCTTCACTCTGCTGCATCTCCACTTCTATCTAGCCTGTGACTAATGAGGGAGGACAGGCACATATGACAACAGAAAATTGTGTGCGAGACAGAGAGAAGAAGGGAGAAAGAGTGGGATTTAACTGTCTATAATACAGATAAACCAGGAAATGTGTAGCCAAATAATTACATCCATATATTACATGTACTAGTCCTGCATCCACAACACTTTTAATATTTAATTGGTGTGCAAATCATCCCTTTTTAAACAGACAGAGGTCTGGGCAGTTGGTGCAGTATACTAGCTGCATAAAACAGGCTGTGAAATGTGAAATACTTACTCTACAGAAAGAACCACTGCATTTAAATCATTGACCATTTTTCTGGCCAGGAGATCATATGGGCTCATTCCTGCATAGACAGAAAAGAGACAGATAAGAACAGAGATTTAAAAGACTTCCAAACCATCACAGTAACTGTCCATACACTTTACTTTACATGGAGATGCCGTATCAGACATGCCATGTAGTCTAGTGATCCTTCCTGACAAGATTAGCATTACTGTAATTGATAGAGTTCAACAGATTGCAAGAACAGCGTGAAATGTGTCAAACTGCATGTCATGTCTTTAGGTCGTGGATTAACAAGAGTGGCCACCCTCTGAGGTCCCCACCGCTCCGACAGACGGTGTGTTATTTCCTCAGGAACTGTGGAAGGGAAGTGTTGTGTTTGATAGCTTCTTCATTATTTATGATCTTGTCATAATGGCTGTCGTAGGGAGTCTGTATAAAGCTATTACATTACTTGTCACACCAATCAAATAGTGCATTTTCAGAATACTTTCTCTAAGTAATAGAGGGATTATTGTGTGATGCACACATCAAAAGGATATGTATTATCCATTCATTCATCCATCCATCTTTTAATCCATCCTTTAAAAGTCAATGAGTCATAATTGTGTGTGACAAAGGAGAATATGGGTCAATGCATCTACTCACGGGAACTACCCAGACACCATCCTCCCCCGTGCAGGTAGATGACAGCTCTCCTGAGCTCTGTCTCATCACTTTGCTGCTTTGGCTGGTATACCACCACCTCCACTCCGTCGAACTTCTCCTCTGTCACCTTGACATGCTCATCAGACACAGGCACTACCTTCTCAGCCAGAGTAATGAAGTACATTACTCCCATGTAGTCCTTCAGCCCTATTAATTCACTAAAGTCTGCCTGTAAAGAGAACCATAGAGGCAGCATTAGATCTACTGTAGAGACAGGCACATTATAGAATTTCTCATTGTTCATCAAATTCAAACCATTAGCATAACCAACTGTATATACAAATAAGCTGTGATAAACCAGTCTATACTATGTAAACAATCTCCTAGACCAACATTTATACCTTCAAAAGAGAAAGGGCTTAGATGCTAAGATGCTACAGAGGGAGATTACAGTCATATAAATGTTGCCTTGTAAAATGTCAACAGCACCCTACAGTTATTTGTTTTAACTAAATGATCATAAAAGCATTTATAAAGTCAGAAAAGCATGACTCATACACCATACATGCCTGATGATATAGGCAGTCAGTAGCAAGCATGAGGCTAATCAGCTGATGCTCCTCTACTATGACCACAACAAATTCAGAGTCATCCACTCTAAGCTCTACCATCAGGCACTAATGTTAGTATGAAAAAACAAAACTGTGCTCTCTCTCTCTCTCTCTCTGTGTTCAAAAGAATAAAAAGGATCATTTGCTTAAGTAAGGACAGAAAAAAACAAATACAGCAGCTGCAGTCCTGCAAGAGATACATCTGATTAATAATGAAAACATGTATTTGCAACATGATTAAGTTGTCTTTTATATCTGTAGTTCAGTGTATCTGAATGCATTTCAATGTTGAAGAGCATGATTTACTGTAATCATGGGAGTTAAAAATAATATTTAAAAAATTATGCTGGTCTAGGGGGATACATTTGGCTATATATTGGACATGCAAGTTTAAATTTAAAAAAAGTTTGATTTTGTGCTGCATTAGATGCTACACAATAATAATATTAGGAAGAAACTAACTTCATTTTTTTGTGCTGAAAATAATATAGATCTATTAATAAAGGTTAACAGTCAAACTGAACACTAATCTCCCTGCAGCACAAACACTGCCCTGCTGTGTTAGATGCAGTGGCCTGCATAGTTTTTCCCACTCAGTCTGATGTAATATTTCTTGAGGAATGCATGTACTGTAAACCTCAACAACTGCAACACCTGGTCAATAAACAAAGTATGTTGAGCTTTCAATAGTGAAAGTGTGGCGAAATAAAGCCACTACTCATCTTCTCCTGCTGTTATAACCATGCATATAATCACCTTATTATGTTTTAAAACTGTAATAAAGTCATATTATCCCTGCCAGGATGGGCTACAGTACACCACAGGCATCTCAGTCGGTTTCCTTAATAGGGTCTATTATTAGAACAGGTGAGCAGGACTATACAACACATGGATTAGCATCTGACATAATCTGGTGTAACCAGCATGTATATCCACATCAGCGAAATGCAATAAACCTTTAACCAGCTACATTGCCTGCTGTGCGAGAACAAATAAAAGCAAGATAATGTTGCAAAATGTGTTATTTAATAAATGTCTAGATTATCTAAACATGCATTACATTGAAATAAGAAATAAATATACCCTACACCTATAGAATAGACTACAGTGGCTTATTTTAAAGGCATTTCATTTCCAGATTAATTATCAGTACCAGCAGACTTGATGTCAAAACTACATAACTCCTGTTTTTGCCCTTACCAGGTGGCTGAGACTTCTGAAGAAAGAGTTGGTCAGCATGAGTTTCCATCTCTCTTCTATTTCCTCGGGAATGGGCTCATATATATAATAAGCGGTAAAAGAGCAGAGAGCGACGATTAAAATGATGTTTCCCAACCTCATTTTACAACGTGCGTCCCCCAGCGATTGACTGCAGGGTGCAAGCACAAACAGGCTGTAAACTGCGCTTGTTAACAAGTCACTGCGGTGCGCGACAAAGCTTACGCTCGGAATTAATTTTGGATCCAGACCAGCTAAATATGACAGCACGTGTTTGGTGTCATTTGATGGTTATCGGCGTGCATGTTCGGAGCTTTCCTTCGCTGCTCGTGCGCGTGCAGTAATGCATGTCCGTCTCGTGGAGCCGTAGAATTAATTGAAGTGTCAGTGATACGGAGACATGAGCGCGCACCCAGTGTACTCACGAGGCAGAACCGTCCCACCTTGGCCCGCACCGCAAATTCCTCAGGTGCCTTCTAGGTTCATACAAGGGAGACGCGACAAAACTTTGTGCCGAAATGCAACTCATACATAAATAACATAGTTTATAAAACAAGAGTGACTCAGTATTCAACTTTGCAGCCAGTTTTCCTATTTATTTTTTTTTAAGTAAGATCCTATGTAAAGCTGATACACAAAGCAGTGTCAGCTTTCCGCTTCACAAGATACCCTTCATGCGCTGATTCGCTGCGTTTCTCAAATGAAACTTCTGTGTATCTAAGTCTCTGTATAACGACAGAAGCATTCTGGTGCAACGCATAACCTTGCGACACAGAGAAGTGGCTCTGTAGTGCAGCTATGGTTGCAGGGCAGCCCAAGCTAATTATATTATTGGTGACAGAGCCAGATGAGATGTCTTGCTTCCTGGCAGGACTTGCTGCCAAGGCAATGTGACTCCTCCTGCACTCACGTTTAGGAAGGACACTGCATGAGGAACTGATTTAGTGCCGCAGGAGTTTGACAAAGGACTTCATGAGAGCTGTTTTTCATCTTTGTACAGGCTATTATTTTTAATTTGATGGCTGTAGTTTTAGCAAATACAAGAGATAAAATACTGGAGGACAGGTCCTTTATGTGGGACAGCCAAAATGAACAAAACAGTCAAAAAGGTGACTGTGAGTTTAGTGTTTTTTCAAGTATTTAAGTCTCAGAGGTAGTTTAGGTCATTCTTCTTAACTTTCTCTCAGAGCTGTTTTCACTATAAAGCCATAAAGCTGCACCCAAGCAAAATATCGGTGCTCTTGAAAGAGAAAGGTTAAAATCCTCAAAATGTGTAAGCACACTTAAACCACTTTTATTAAGAAAGTAGAGGAAACAGTGCAGAGATTTTAATCAAAAGCCTTGGTGGAGATGAGGGTCCTGAGTGCCTCTCTGGTTTGGAAGTGAGTTAGCTTTTCAAGTGTGTGCATGTTGTGCGCAGCAGTTTAATGTTTCAGAGACCTGATCCACATGCCTGAATGTGACTTTTTTGTTAACCTCTGCATTATGATCTTTACAAACTTTCTCTTAGTCAAGTTGGAATTTGTAATTGCCCAGTGTTTAGAAGCAGGCAAGTGTCTCCTTCCATTAGCCATCAAACTCAATTGAGATTCAATAGGGAACTACAGGATCCAGGGTGTGACAGAGGCTTCGTGAAAGCCTCTGTGAGACTGATCACTGCTGAGCAGTGGAATACTAAATCACTTTTCTGAATACAAAATCACACTTCAGACACTCAGGGATTCCCTATGGAATTCCCTCCCTCCCTTTCCCCTCTAACCACTGGCCTCCACTCAGCTTCTAAGGAAGACCACCTCAGTGGGTTAGTAAATCTTTCATGGAACTCTCTTCACTCTTCACGTCTTATCAGTGGGGAGGACAGGTGTCAGAGTGCGCGTGGGTGGGGATGTTGTCTTCATCTACGTAGAGCCATGCTGTGCAATGCTTTGCCATGTGGACACCCCCATACCCTGCTGTGTGTGGGGGTAGCTCAAGCAGATGTGAAAATGTCTGAAGACTCCAACGAGGAGTTTGAGTACTGGAGTGTGAAAGTCTGTTCATGCGTAAAAGTGTGTGTGCTTGCCCTTGTGAGCTCGTGTGGATACATGAGTGTGAATGCGCATGCAGACAGGCCACGTTTTACTCCCTTTTGCGTGCACATTCTTCCGTTTAAGACATCTGCAGAGGCACACCAAATTCTTATAATTAAGGAACTCACTCCAGACCACCACAGCCAAAGAGTGCGAGCAGCAAACTTTGGAACTTTTTAATTTGCAGAGCCCCTGCTGAGGCAATAGATGGGCTGCATGACAAGAGGTATCTGAAAGCACTCGACTCTGAAAGAACATTTTCTGATTTAATAATGAAGAAGAAACAGCTAACTTCAGCCAACTAATGACACAAGTCTGAGAATTGCATTAAATTGACTGTAATTAAAAAGAAAAAAACATCCTTAATGTAAATTGTAAATACTGTGTATATGCAAAATTCTTCTTAATCATATTTTTTCCCCTATACACAGTTTGAACCCCACTGTTTTCATTGTAATCCTTATGCAAGCTGTTAACACTGGCTTCATTCCTGTCTGGTGAGATTAGAGGAAATCTGTGTGTGAATGCCTGTGAGTACATGTGCATGTGTGCACAGTTTGTGAATGAAATCAGTGTAACTGATGAAAACATCCCCCCTGCAACATGCTGTGAAGTACATAAAACACTAGCCTTATTTATGAGTTTCTTTTTTTAACCTTTTAGATGATTCTCCCAGTTTCACAAAGAATCAAAAAATCAGTTTACAGCTTCATGTCTGTGAGCCAACTGATGGATTATTATTTGAATGCAAATTACATGTATAAAGTCAATATTTGACATCTAGGCTTTGAACTCCTCACTCCTCAAAAGCAAACAAGTTTACACCAATCTCAACACAGCAGAGATTGAGAAGTGATGAAGATAACCTACCCTAGAATTTAAGATGCCTTCAGATGAGAAGAAATTTGCTCTTTGCTCACAGAACATAGGGTGCAGAACATAGTGCAGGTTTTCTTCCATCACTTTCTACATTCCCTGCTTGCATGTGTCACATACAGCTGTTACTTCATTGGTTGCGCTTTGAAAGGTCAGTGGCAACCAAGGTTAAAGTTGAAATAATCTGAACTCTGAGCACAGCAATCAGTGGCAATTTCAAGCAGTGTGCCACGCTAAGGGTATCCCTTCTGCTTAGTTGGGCACACCACTTTCCCCATATGAAAACAATGGCTCACCCAGCACAGAGTGGTTCTGATGCTGATTGTGTGTGGGAACCTTTAGACTGAGAGCCTACAGGTGGATGTTGGAGAGTTTTCAGATGAACAATGCAGCAGTAGGTGTGGCAGAGCAAAAGAATAAACAGGAAAAAACGAAGGCTCACGTATACTGCCCTATTATAGTGCTTGCATATTGTTCTTGCATATACAAGCACATACATATTGTAACAGACAGAACACATGCCATTCTATTTATTTAAGAAAAAGATCACATTTCCAGTAGTAATGCATCTCTTAAGAATAATATTGCTGCCAACTGAAGGCATTTCACTAAGCATTTTTACAAATTTAATGAACATAAAGACTGCAAATAACATTGACACATTTATGTACACACGTTAAGAAAGAAGAAAAAGTTGTAACTGAAGTAACATCCCTTCAGCTCACAAGAAAGCCCATGTACTTGAAGTCCACCACCATTTCAAAAGTAATTATTATATAGTTATTATCAACTCTGTAAGGCCAACAACCAACCACAGCATGGAGTGAAGAGGTTCTGCCATAAATAGGCAACACAGATAACTTACTCTAATGTCCCTCTATAGAAGTTGATGTTCAGCAATTGAACATTAGCCACAGTATCCAGTGAAATTTCCATTTGCGCATCAAAGAAACTGCAGAACGTTCTGGGGGCGTCTTGCATTCCATATTCCATGTTTTATCAATTTGGAGCCGGATTTGCGAAGTTCAGAATATTATTGTCAAAGCTTTTGAAATTGTTCTTACATCTGTCTTTGCATTTTTGTTTTCTTATCAATACTTTACAACAGAAGGCAAGGTTAGCAGTATATGACATAAATATTTTCTTGTTTATACTGCCAAGATATTGTACCTGGGTCCATCAGGCAATAATACAAATATAGTATGTGTGTTGAAAATGAAATACAGTGGAATCAGCTGTCAAGACTGGGCAATTTCCTTGAGTATCTGTTACAGTGTCTTTGCCAGGTTATACACGTTACAACAGGAAGATGGAATAGAAAATGTATCTTTCTCATGTTGGCTATTCAGCTAAGTAATTATAAACATATTAACTTGTGTATTGTATGTATTTTCAGAAAACCTGTGTGGCTGAACAGAGTGGCCTTGATTTCAAACTGCAGGCCAGAAACAGAGCCACAATCTAATCATCATTTGTAATTATGAGCCTGGCAAGTTGCCTCAAGCTGTTGGTCCATCCTCCTGTCACTTGTCCAACTTAAATACTGTGCTATGGTGCATCTCAATTTACTGCATGACCCATTTGTGCCATTGTGTAAACAATTGATCAAGTTCTAAATTAACAGAGATATAAATATATCATACAGAGATTAATAATTAATGACTGTGAAGTAATGGTAAAGATATGGAACTTGTGAAAAACACTGTTGTTTTCATGAAGAACACTGTTTTTCATGAGTGCTTTGAGGTAATAAAGATGTGTTTTACAGAGACGGGATCAAAGTTATTACTCACTTTGATTAATAAACACTAAACAGGTTTTAGCATGCCATGACACAGACATTAATCAGGAACATTATGTACCAAGTTTTTCTCTCTTTGAAACAAAGCTCCACTACAGTGAACATTGAAGATGTATTGTATTAGGGTGTTGTTAACCACTGTACCCAGACAGAGACTTGTTTATCCCGGCAGCACCCTGTTACATAGTTTTCCCTTGCGGGCCAGTGCTTTCATTTTGTACATAGCTGAAAGATGAGAGTTCTTTTATCTGACCAGATATGTCATAAAGATAAGTCTGCAGATGTGTTTGTATAAATTGCCTAATGTGATTGAGGACAGTGTTTGGCAAAGGTGTGGAAAAAGATATTTAATCAGTGACTGGCCTTTTAGGTGCTGGATCTGACTGAATAAGGCATTGTAAGTCATATGGACAGCACATTCTATCAAATGAGGAGCCAAGCTATTGCTGCTGTTTCAGATTAGAGAGAGAGTAAAATGTTGCAGTTTCAATGCCAAACCAAACACATTTGTTTCAAAACAAAGTCAATTTAAATAGAATCTGATGTTGCGGTATCCTTATTTTGAGAGAGGGACTTGGGAATATTTTTGACGTGTGGCAGGAAAATGTTCAGTGGGCAGTATGCAGTACTCAGTGTACAGTGTGCAATGTGCATTTTATAATGTACATTATGCAGTGTGCACTGCTCACTGTGCTCACTGCACAATGGCCAGTGTACAGTGCAAGCACACTGCACCACTGCAGACAGGTCGAAAACTCAGACAGTAAACAACAGGCAGAAAAATCAGTAATAGGTATAAGATCTCAGGAACAGGTAACAGGATTAATGTAACACAATGACTGCAACAACGACAAACTAGTAGAGAACAATAGTAAACGGGCAACAAACTAGATGATTAGGCAGAATGCTTTAAAGTATCAACAGATCCCACAACCACCAACATCTCAATTTGACAGCATAGATTTATGTCAATTATTGATATATCACAAAATATATAAAGTAATGCATTTGATTTGAAAGGCAACAAGCTGTTCTTCAACACCATGTAGCAACTACTTCATTACATTAAATCACTTACTTGAAACCTTTACAATTCCCAATGAAGCCAAGATATTTTGTTTCATGCCAAAGCTTTAATATATCATCTGAGCATTTTCAGACTTGTACCTTCATGTAATGCAGTTTGGGAATTTTACTGTCAACATCAGGGTGCTATTCACTGGAAATGTTTAACTTTAGTTTAGTTTTCATCACCTTTCTCCCCCATAATTCTCTTCTTTTACATGACTAGTCATGACCAAAGTAAAGTAGGAAGGATCTCGAGGTTTGTTATTTCCACACTGTGCCTCATGATCATGGGACTGGGTGTAGGAAACTGCAGTGGATAAGCTCTTTATCAGTAGTTGCCTATGCAACACTTCTGTCATAAGGAATGTTGGCCTCTCACCGCATTCCACATGAATTTCTTCTGGGTTATCACCAGAAACAATGATACAAGAAGGTATTTGCATTTTGTTACACATTGACAACATAACTCATTCACTAAAGTGTTGGTAAAACACTGTAATCTTGAACATTGTCTGTTTCTAAGAATTTATGGTGCATTGTTTGACTATGGCTTAAACATTGAGAGACATTAAATGGTCTGGTGATGTTTGCAACATCTTGGACATATTTACAAAAAACACAGTCATTTCGTCTTTTAGTAATGGCGAGTTTTTCATAAACATTTTTACATAATTGCCTTTGCAAAATTCTGTAAGCAGTCTTTTGACAGCTAAGACACATGTTTTCACCACAGCACATGAGGAGTTCTCAGGCTCACCAGTTCAGTTTTTTTTTTCAGCTACAGCAGAGATTTCGTTAAGTTTTACAGGTTCCTTGGCTCTGAAATAGATTTTCCATGAAGGTTTTCAATTTAGCCTCACAACCAACTTTTACAAGAAGTCCTGCAATTCCTGGAAGAAGATAATCACTACTACTACTAGGTTATTGTTGTGACATTGCTGTTTGGATTATTTAACATTAATGCGTACTATATAAACCTTTATGCAGTATTTCCTGTATTCTGTGTTGTGGTTTTGATATTTCATTTCTTAAATATTTTGAAATGAATCTCATTTTTCATCTCAGTGCTTGCTATAGAATACAAACAAAAACATTAAATTACTATTCCAAAGTTAAATTTTTGTTCTGAATATAAAACTATTATTTAATAGGAGTCTACTACTTGCAACAGGCTATTATAGATTTTTATTATAGATAGATAGTAGCACCATTTAGAATCTAAAAGTAAAACTACTAACAATTGTGTATTGCTATTAATTTCAAGTATAATGCATTTTGAAGTAAAGAGCATGATATTAAGTGCACTTCATTTAAACAAGTCTATCTATAGTTGTTGAAGTCTATTCACCAGCAGGTGGTGCTATGACCCAAGTCAACTACTACAAGACTTCATGCATCTATTTCACAACGTATTGCTCTGTATCTCCAAAGTGTCAACAATAACTGTGTTTTAGCTGCATTTGTAGCTGGATTACAATACTTATTTTAGTCTACAGGGAGCTCAGAGAAAGATTGTAACCCTAGGATGATGAAAAAATGTCTGAAGCTCAAAATAAATGTGAAGAATGCAAACCATCATCAACAGTGACAATATACAGTAAATGTAGACTGATTATTAATTTTTTTTTATCTACTCTTCTATTCTGGCTGATGTCAAGAGAGAGAAAATTATTTGGCACAACAGCCATGCACACTCCATGGGGCACATTCACTATTGTCACCCATGACACTGCTGTATCTGTCTTTTTGCTTTGTGGACCATATAAGTAATTTTTTACATTTGTACATCCTCTGGTATCACCCCAGCACATCCAGACTTCCTGTTCAGGAGCTTCCCATTGTTACAATGACCCTTCACGACCCCTAAGGTTGCATGGCGTGCTGCTCTGCTGACCCCTACAGGTGAAAGGTTGAAGATGTGTAAATCAGCCCCAGAGCTGTGGCTTACATCTGGTTGATGTGCTGCCATTAATCACATTAAATACATCACACGAACATAAAGGTCTCACACATGCACTAAGAGCAGAAATTCTGTTATGGTCACAGTCTGTGGTGAGCATGGCCAATTGGCTCAGCTTTACTGAATCATATTTCTTACCAGATCAGCCAGTGTTACCAAATGTGCTGTATGTTATAAATTGATTGTAAATTGTATTGTATTTTCAAATATAGCTGCATAAATAATAAAAAAGAGACTGAGAAAGTATACAGGAAAGATGCAGTGACACACATATTGGTCACCATTAATCACTACACCATACCATGCACGTATCATGTAGATAAAAGCTACAACATGGTTGACCTCAATGTCACCCCTGAATCACCTTTAAATGTTCAATTCTTACTTATTATTCAGTGGCTAGACTTTCACCATCTGGTTCTCTGCCTGAGGTGGACAGATGGAAAAAACAGAGTCATGATACTGGAGAGCTGAGACAAATCAGATCAGACACACCCACATGTGTAACCCAAAGAGCTATTTTTAATTTAATTTAACAAAACTTGAACTTTTGTTAATGAACAGAATTAGCTTACATAACAGGCAAATGACTGTATACATTGTCTGATAAATACAACGAATGTAATCTGATATATATAAGATTTCCAGTGTGAATATGTACACTTAAAATATGCTATATCAGTGCTTTGTATAGGGCCAACAACGGCTGGTTTGAGTGCATCCAAACCATAAAAGAGAAGATGAATCACAGTGATTTACACAATCACTCCCCTGGGACAAGTTACTATCCTTCTCTGCTCACAGTGTGTGGAAAGAAAAGCTGAAAACATTTCAATCCATAGCATGCTTTCCATCCTTTTCTGATCCTGTCCTTTACTCACCAGCTTTTAACAATGAATCACATCCAGATATATCCCAGTATCCAGCTGAGAAGGTATGAAGTATTGAGTAAGTAAAGAAAAGTTACTCATTAAATTTTAAGTTAAGAGTATTCTTATATTCCTATTTAGACTGTGTGGCTGTTTGTGCAATCCATGATCACCAAAGCAGTTGGCTGCTTGCAGTGTAAAGCCCAGGAGGTTAAACAGCTCCAATATTTCAATCCAAAATATGATGCAACTTCCATGCAGGTTTTCCTGAGACTGATCTGATGAGACTCCTAGTTGCTGCTCTCAAATTCAACTGAAATGTTTTTCTTATTTTTTACCAACTAAATAAGGTCTGTAATGGGTTAAGTTCAGTTCAAAAAGTGCAGTTTCCATCATCTTAATTGACTCTCAGACTGATAATAGACATATTGGAGGTATTGGGTGGACAGATACTGTCTCAATATTCGGTAAGAAATAAGGTCATACAGGAAAACAGGCGGCCTCCTCTCTTCCTGCTTTAAACCTCTGTGTCATTTAAATTTAGGGCTTTCTGGATGGGTGATAGTGAGACTTGTAAAGCACTCAAATTTGTTCCTGTGACAGACACCTTGGCCTGCACTGAGGACACAGAGAAACTGGAAGAACCTAATGGGTCTGAATGAGATCACTAAGCCACATGTTTGATTCTGATGGGTTTTTGGCCTCATCTGAGATACTGCAAGACTGTTTTTTTAATTCATATTAATCACAATATTGTGAGATGCAAACTTCCTTGATTTTATCACATTGCCAGTTCACTTATAAAGTAAATAATTTATGTTGCAAATTGCAACTGGTAGTTGCATTTCAACAAATACATCATTCAATACATCAGCCACTGAAAAGCCATCAATAATAACTATTTCAGCTGCCTGACAGACATGAGTCATTCAACTCAGGGTCTTGGAAGAGAGGACCGGATGGGTAGTGTGCACAACACACCCAGAAGGACTGGATGTGCTGGTTATTCGGGCAAGTTCACTTTTGGGAAGCACTATTGAAAACATGCACTCTGTGTTCTGTTCATTTATTACTTTGTCAACGACCTAAGAAAAGACTATTTTAAGCAAACAGACCTTACTTTGCCAGTGCGTCATTAGTCTTTGGATTACGATTTTGTCTGCATCCATCATGCTGCATTATTTTTCTTCTATCCTGTTATCTTATTTAAAGTGGAAACAGACAACTTTTCAACTTTCCACAGTATTTCCAAGTGGTATTAACGTTTGACTACCAATCATTTTCCTTAAAGTGTAGTTCCATGAAGAAATGATCAACACCACTTTGGAAATAAAAGAAAAGAAAGAAGCATGTTCACTGAAGAGGTGAATTGAAATTGTCACAATTTTATATTGAATTTGGAAACAGGCAAAAGATATTGTTATAATGTGCACTGTATAGTAACTAATAGTAGGTTTGCGTAACATTATTGCTTTGCACAAAAAAATAACTACAGCAGGGGTTGGTGTCAGGGTGGAGGAGGGAGTAATGTTAGAAGAAAACATTAGGAGACAAAGTGTGAGTTTGTTCATTCATTTAGTCTATAATAAGGACTATTCTTTAGTATGTATTGAGATCAGCAAACTGGGTTGGCAGCACATTTATGGTTTTACAAAATGAAAGAAAGTGTGCAGTGATAACACATTTTCTGTCCATTAATTTTCATAAAAACAAGTAGATGAGCCTGACAGCCAGCCTGACTGAATACTGATCCAGTATTGCAGGGCTGGGACACAGAGTTGCATAGTGAAAGTGAAGCTTATAAGGAACCAATCTAAATGCCTAATTAACAATTACTTCATAAAGATTAGATAAAAGCAAAAAACATTTCCACTTAAAGTTCTATCTTGGTGTCTGAAAGCAGGGTCTAAATGTCTAATCTACATGTCTCTAATTGTCAAAAGTAAGAAAAGGAACAACCACTGGAATCAGCAGGCAAAGAGAGCACTGGCAACAAGTAGACAAACGTGTAAAGTAACAGTAATGACAACAATGATTCAGTGACTAAGATGATATGACAAATTGTGGAGGTTTAATTGCGCCTGTACTGGATGCAGAATGATTTGTTTTGGAGCAAATGAGATTGTGTGCAAGCAACATTCTCCAGATAACAAACAAGAAAATAAAGAAAAAAAGAACATGATATGACCTTTTTCTAAGCTATCATTAACATTCTCCAGTTGATCATGTGTCGTGTGTCTGTTAGCACTTTGCATGCATGCTTTTAATAAACAAGACAGTATTTTCATTTTTTGTATATTTACCCTCAAAAACACTGAACCACCAACATTTGTATACACAATCAGTCATCCCATCAAAATATAATCTCTGGTTGGAAAGGTACCACTTTCACCTGCTGCATCATTTTACAGACATAATAAGTATATGCTCTGTAAAATTGATTTAATTTTCTTCCTGGAACCCATTCTATGTTTTGTATTTTGAGTACAGCTACAGAGATAAGTTGCATAACTTCTGTCATTAAACCCTACAAATTATCATGGTCAGAAAGTGCACATCTTTCTTGTTCTTACATTAGCAATAAAATGGTAATAACGAAATACTTTCCACTTAATCTGGACCCTGTTGCACTTGCTTTTACTTTAAGAAGTTCCTTGAATAAGTGAATACATGAATATTTTTTTTGCAAAATCCTCACACATTTTAGCCATGGTCTTAATTTCATGCAATTGAGAAAGCGAGAGCTGTTGTTCATTAATAGTGTTCCCCTTCAGTGAATTAATTCACACGTGCGTTCAATTTAATGCTTTTGTTTTTTAAGTGCAGATAAAAGAGAACATTTATAAATAAAGAGGGCACATACAGAACTCCCAGCAGGACCATGATATCCTCTAATGGCTCTAATGGAATGTACTCTTTTTAGTGGGTCCATTAGGGCCCTAAGCACCACTAGACCACTTCAAAGTGAGATTTAAAAAAAAAAAAAAAGGTAGGAGGAGGCACGCTTTCATTTTCATGGTCCTGGGTCACCAAGCCCATGTTCTGGAGCATATTTTCTTCCCTATAGCTGTAACCTCTGCAATCTCTGGAACTGGAACAACAGCTAAATATGAGAGGAAACTCAGAGCACAATGCTTCTATATGTCCGAATCACTCAGCCCCAGCAAAAAGAGGCAGATAATGTACACTAGTGATTGTGATGATCTGTCCAGTATTTTGCTTGTTCTATTTCTTCTTCTACTTAGCCCAATTTGTGACCTCACACTAACAAAGTAAATGTAGAAATGACCTCTTTTTTGTAAGACAAGAAATGTTGTATTGCAAAATATCTCTAATTATTTATATTAGTGTTTTGTATTAAAGTTGTGTTTTTTCTTAAAGCAACACAACACATGTGGCAGTGAGATGAAATACATTCATGTGCAAACATAAATCATCCAATTTCTTTTTATAGCCAACTGGAGATTTCAGGACATATTAACATGGTTATTTATGTCATTAGATTTGGAAATTGCTTCACTGTGTGACTTTTGGACGCCTTTGCACAATTCACTCAAGCTGGTAACCTGATCACTGTAATCAGAGGGATAAACAAAGCAGTAAACACATAAGTTTGCAGCTCTCTCAAATGACACTGTGTATTCCTGACATGTTTATACATACCAGAATGAGGCCAGACACATTCACATGCACTAACATGCTTGTGCATGCAACTGCACATCATCCAATAGCCACATACGCAAATATCACAGGCCTCTCTAAGTCCAAAACACCAAAATTTGATTGATGGTGTGACAGTCTAGGACATTTTGCCCAAGGATAAAAACAGAAAATATGAAAGGATAGCTGATCTGTTTTCTTCTTCCTGCAATAAAAATAACTTGAAGTTCATTAGAAACTGACTCACAAGTTCCAGGCAGCAGTAAAGGAGTGATGCATGAGAAAAAATGGTTGGATGGATCAAAAGAGGAAAAAAAGAACAATTGGTTTACTACATGAGCAGCTCCAGGAGTCTGATCCTTGCAATCCCTCATTGTGTCCCACTGTGTGTGTGCAGCCTGTAAAAGCAAGCAGGTCGAGCTAGAGCTTTATTTATGACCTGAATCTAAAGAAGAGGTGCAGAGATCAGCATGAATGCACTGAAAATACATACAGGGCAGTGTATAAATTGTAGCTGAAGGCTTAAGTGACTACATATGCAAACACACACATTATAGACACAACTTATAGCCTCCCCTGTATTTATGATACAAACACACAGATGCAGATGACAAACAAGAAATGTCCTGTGTTTCTCATTATCACACTATGCATGGCAAAGGAAGCAAATGTCTCACAACATCACTAACCATGTGTAACAGATCAAACTTCATCTATCATGTAGCATAATGCTTATTATCGATCGCGAATGAAGAACTGGCATACCAATGTACCACATGTGCTATCTAATGGTAATAAGTGGGACTTCTGAGGTTATTCAAAGTGAACCCACAAAGGAGCATTTGATACCAGTAACCAATATATCAGAGTAACAGAAGTTTTACATCATGCTCAATAACCATGAACAGTTTCTCATAGTGAGGTCAGAGTTCAAATGTAAGATTCAGTGCCTCTTCAGAGTGCTGTTGGAGCGGATTAGTTCTGGTGTACCTTGACTATATTTACGTATTCTGTTGTAAGGGCTGAAGGTAATAAGAATTAATAACCATCTCCAATGTTTAGCCACATTAAACCACAAAATATTGCCCATTTAAAAAAAGCAAATACAGTTTTTACAAGTTCGTGGTGTCAATGTGGAAAGAGTATAAAATCCACAAACTCACAAAGATGAACAAATTTTAGGCACTTACATCAGTTACAATGTAATACAGTGACTGTGTTTCTCAGATTTACTGGTAGAAATAACCGACATGGGTTTTACAGCTTGTATGTACAGTAGAGGGCAAATTGACAACGCATACCAGGAGAAAAGTATTGTTTACATCCTTCTGTGTTGTTTAAAGCATTGAGCTGCTGAACTCATGAGAAACTACAGACTAGCTCAGACTTTGACACAGATGAGGATAAACATAATCATGAACTGCAACAATTTAAAAGTTGTTGACAGACAACAGTTCAAAGTCAACCAGTGGTAGCAGATTGGTTGATTGATTGATTGATTGATTGATGAAGGTCAGCAGTGTTGGGTTCGGATTGAGTTCCCAGCAAAATATACCCAGATTCATTAAGTTCTGACACTAATCAAACCTTTTATGTCTCCTCACTCTTTTTTATTGGCAAAGAGCGATAGAAAATATATGCAGTAGGTAGCAGGCTTCTCATTTTAGCCACAAGTCACTGTTCTTAAAATAACAAACAGAGGTGGCAGATTAGATCTGCTTCTGCTAATTAATTCCATGAAGGCTGAATGTTGGCTGTTCTTTTTTGGCTGTTAATATGCTCTCTGCAGCTGGTGTGCACACAGTATGTATGTAGCCAAAGATTAATTGTTTCTGAGTGGAGACATCAGTCTGTAAAACTAAGTGAACTCTCTGTGTACTGTAGTTCAGCAGGGACCAACAGAGCCTCTTAACAACTCTTGTGTCATTTTAGGAATCTCCCTCTTGAACATCAGCATTTTAGTCAACTAAATAGTTCTGAATCTTCAATATTTGAACAAGACATACAAGAATACAAATACAGCTTTAAAAGATAAAGATAAAGCTTTGAAATACGTTTCTTAAAATCTTCTCATTTTCAGGTTGTGAAATTAAGCAGGCTGCCACTTAACAACAAAATTTGATTAGACATCACTGAGTTGAAGTTATTTTGTGTTTTTTTGTGTGATTTCAATTTGATTCAACCACTTTCAATGACCACACAGGAAAGCTGGTGAAATTATTCAAAGGTAAACATAATAAGATTTGATGAGGGATTGGAAAGGATTTGCATTTGATTCTGGATCCAGATTCAATAAAATGCTGTCAAATCCCAACCCTAACTATCACAGCTTCACTTAACACTATGTCCGTACGTATCAGTACATTTTAAATTAAATCTCCAGTTAACCATTAGCCTTCAATCCAATAGGTAAACAGTACAGGAACATTATTGGCAAATTACTCTAGTTTTTTTAAATTGAAATTTAATTTCATTGTTGGCATAAAAGGATGCTATGTCAACTTGGCTAACTGTATTTCTCCATAATCCAAACTACATTTTCCAGTGGGAAGTTATTTTCCACAGTTCTGTTCCCTGTTGCTTCAGCAGGTCTGACAAATGCCTTCACACACACATGCAAATTATAATTAGACCACTGACCACTGCTTCCAGTCTTCAGAAGAGTGCTCTCCTCAGAGAGGAATTAACTTAATTCACCCCCACATTGTGTATCAAGAGTCTGTTTAAGTTTGTCAAGCACAGCCAAACACAGTTTTTCCAAAGCCATATAGAATATGAGAGAAGAGGGAACTCACTGGAAAAAGTTATTTATGTTGTTCTCACAATAGCTTTTTTCTAACGTCTGTTTGCTGATTTATACAAAATTCAAAATCCAACCATCTGGTTTTGTTTTAATATAGTCTTAAAGACTCAAATACTCAATACTCATTGGCCTTCAATCACTTACTGCATTCATTACAATAAGAAGGTCCTGCTGATCCACTCAGAATCGCCAGCATTTACTCGCTGTCATGAGCGTTCTCCCAGTAGCCAAAACTCTTTCTACCATCACTGTGATTTACAATGACAAGGTCAATGCCAAACAGCCATGTGGATTTTGAGAGCTCCAAAAACATTTCTGAGTAAAAATATCATCAAATTCCAACTTCTAACTATGGCGCAGCAGAAATCCCTCGGTTGATCATTAGCTGTAAAGGTTTATCAGTACAAAGCATGACACACAGCCGTTCCCTGACGTAGTCCCATAAATACGTGATTTGTGGGATGAAGTCATGATAAAAAATCAAGACTCATAAAGCGAATGAAAACATGACAACCATGCAGTACTTGGCAATCATACACTGATGTATTCATTACTGAAGAGATGTAAACAGACTGACTGATGTTGACTGACTGCAAAAAAAAAACAATCAATAGATCAATCAATCAATCAATCAATCAATCAATCAATCAATCATTACCATGTATGAGTGAAACGTGTGTGAAATGTGAGTAAATTCTTTTAAAAGATCACAATGAGCAGCTTCCTCCAGCACTGGAATGTATTTGACACCTCAAAGTCACTTGAACCTCCACAGCCTGCAGTCAAAGGCTTAAAGGCACACACACAAATACATACACACAATCACTAGCTGTATACTGTATATCATCACATATATGTATGGATAAATACACATAAACGCACAATAACTGTGACAGACTATGAATGTCAGTAGAGGTCATTTTTCAGTGAAGCATTAAGACACTATTCCCTGTTTGCTGTAGGTCTGTTGGGAGGACCTGCTCCATACTATCTCAGTTTGTTGCAATGGTAGAACTTATTTAAACAAAACAAGTGAGGCATTAAATAGATCCACTCACGCACCAACAGAAGGCCTCGTCCACAAAAAAATCAACACACATGGTTCTGATCCTAGCATCTGAAACCGACAGAGAGCTGAGGCTTAAGCTCTCTAACAAAAGGTCAGTGTCCTATTTTCAGACAGAGATGCTGAGAAGCTCACTCAAGGAGGATGCAACTTGTGTAAGACAAGTAGATTAAGAATTACTATTTAAACAGTAATTATATTGCACTTACCTATCAAAGATTTTTTTAAGCAAACTGTTTGCAAGCAAATTTGCTTTCTCTGTCCTCCATCCAAAGCTGTGTTCAACTTTGATAAGAGGATAAACAAATATACACAAGGCATTGTTTCGCTGCTGTTTTTCATGTGAAAAACCAGCGTGTCTGGTGATTTAAATTATGAAGTTACGCTGTGCCTTGTGCGTCAATGCGCACAGTGTCTCTCTTAATAGGGTGATCCCTGCAAGTATATAATAAACTTAAGCAATGTTACAGTTGTTTTAGTGCCAAATTCCCTTATTTTCTTATAATCCTTCCACTGCAGCTCAACAGAGAAACACTGGAAAGGGAAACAGAAAGTGGAAAGCAGTGTAACATCATTGATTATTCAAATCTCCAGAAACGCCGACAGGACCAGTTAGGATCTAATATTAATTCATGTTTATTGATGGTATTTCCTGGTTGAGCTACAGTGGAAGGATTACTAAATACCTGCAGTTAAGAACCTTCCTAGGCAAAAGAGACTATTGGACTGCAGCCCCTGTCTCATCCCTGCAACTCTGTGGATTTAATACAACTGCTGTTTGGACTGTTTCAATTTGCCACCCATGCCTGTGAGATTTCGTATTGTCTCCTTTGACAATAAATTGTCCCTGTCTGTATTTGGGTTCTGCTTAATACACACCACCTGTGACAAATATACAGCGTGTTTTTGAAACGAGTAATAAGTAAAGAATGATCCCTTTCTTTGTAACAAACCCAATACTGCTGTTGAGTTACATTTTATCAAGCCACTGAACTTAAACCAGTCCGAACACCAAATTCCAGTCACCTGTTCATCATCTTATCATTAATTTTGACACCTGGGATATCAATATAAACTGCATTAATTAACGCCACAGTGATGGGGCAAGACAGAGAAACTAGTGCTCCTCATCTTTTACTCTGTGCCAGATATATATTTAGAGCTGTGGTAGCCTCTCTTTCACAGAATTGCCACCTGCCTTGTCATGAGCCTAAAGGCCAAAGGTCACATCAAACTCATGACAGATGGCTGTTAACATGTGTGACTAATGTCACATTGATAAGACATGTCAAGAGAACTCAGTTCCTTGAGTTTATGAAACCTGAGTCACAGAATAAGCAGCAGTGAAGTCACAGAACTGAAACCTCACACAACACACAATTTAACACGCTATACTACATTTCTAAACAAAGACAGTCCATATTAAATTTCATTACAAATATAAACATGTACAGTGCTTTTTGTAAACAAGAGTCATTCTATTAAGAATTTCATTTCATCCCTCTGGCTACAACCATAAAAAATTCAGGTGTTCCATAAAGTCCACCATAACTACAGCCCTGCTTATTTGGGACATTGAAGTTGCCAAACATGAAGGAATATGACGCAAACCAAGAGAGACAGATTTTAAGCAACCGGCAGCAATAGAGGAGATTTTGAGCCGTGCATGCTGATGTATTTTGTTTGATGACCATTATTATGTCACTTTAATAAGTTTTAATATTTTTTAAGATAGTGACCACTTCAATTCCCAATATGCGGTCAGTTTATTCAAATAACACCTGTTTGGAAATTTGCTCCGACATTCAGAAGGTTCAGAATTTACTTGTGGTGGTGAGTGAGTGAGTCTGTGATTGATTTATATGCAGACATTCATGCAGTTTAGAGGGGGAGAGTGTAACTCAGGTTATTTTCTGTCACTGCAATTTACAGATGTCCCCTAAAAACCTCACATGCAGATTGTCTGCAGACCCTACAATTTACAGATGTTCCCAAAATGCCTCACACGCAGGCTATCGGTAGACGCTAGCTAGGCAGCTGTGTACAAAGAAGCCTCTAGTCACCACTCAGTTACTGCAGCGTGTAATTCAGCCTGGGCCGGCTGCCCGAGCAGAGTCTATGTGTGTGAAATGCTGGAGCCGCTGATGAAGTAAGACCTGAACTGGTCTGTGCAACTCTTTGCCAATTTACCACTGACGCTAATGTCTCAATAGCATTTTGATATCTTGACAATGCCATAGCACAGATTTACAAGATTGAAGGCAGAATGGACACTACAGTGATTCACTACAGTGAATACAAAGTGGTATTACGAGACAGGACGTGCCAGGCTACTCTTAAATATAGCACCTTTAAAGCTGGATACAGATCTTAAGATTTTTGAAAAGGCTACATACCCAACGTGTAACTATCTTCATCAAAACACATAGATTCTATAGTGTTGAGTGGAGCACAAATTGAGTGACTCAATAAATTCAGCAGACAACTCATTGGATGACAGATGTTATACAAGTCCGAAATCACATCACAAGTACAAATTCTCACATATGACTCGGCCAAGATAGAAATGAGCATCCATCCAATACTGTTTAAACTTGCTAAAAAAATCCTGGCTATCTGTTGCAATATCATATATCTGCTTGCACTTTGTAAAATCTGATGTATAGGTATAACAACAATAACACAACAATTAATCTTTTCCATACCCCTTCACTTTTATGCTTATCTTTCTCTAACTTAACTGTTAAAAAGGTGTTCTCAATTTGTAGGTTTCTAAATTATGAATGCATGTACTGTGTATAGGCTATGTCTAATCAGAAAAATTAATTTATGTGAAGGTTGTTACTGTAACACAAGAAGTAGAAGAACATAAAATGTGCTGAATTATTAAGAGAAAGTTCCACATGAGGAAAAACATTTCAAGGATGTTGAGAGAGCATTTCATGTAAGGCGATATTTTTTCCAAACCACACTATGCCCGTCAATCACTTCCCACAGAGGTGGGCCCCCAGTCATAACCGAGCAGTGAGTGTGAGGAGCTGAGGCCAATGCTGTATGTGTCTATAGATTCCTCAGAGCCTACCAGCTAGCTGTGACTTTTAACAGCCGACCCGTCCTTCCGCAGTCAGTAAGGCGAACGACCGTGTATGAGGAATTCCCTAACTAAAACAACCAACTGCAGAATTATTTGAAGTCATTCAAACTCAAAGTCATTTTAAAACCACCAGGAATCCCAACTTAGAACATTTAAGTATTGTAGCTTGAAGAATAACACAGCTGTCCTTATAGTACTCTATCATCTGGAGTAAATTAAAGTCAATGGGAAACAGTTTTCTTGGCCAAAGGAAAGAGATGAACCAGACTCAAACAAACAAATCATATTGTCCAGACCACATAGCTATACCCATGCAAACACACATACACACACACACACACAAAAAAAAGGAAAAAAAACCTGTTGCAAGCTATGCTATTTTCATCTCATCTCATCTCCTCAACCCTCTAAGCCTCTTATCACTGCAATTTGCTATCTCTAAGAAGAGACTTAATTCTTCAGTTACAATGATGATTTGACTGGGATCAAGACTTAATTAACTCTAAAAAAATTCTGCTCTGTTAACAGATTAATACCATTCTAATAGACATTAAATTCTTCATAATTAAATTAATTCATGTTTGTATCAAGATTACCTTGGAGAAATGATAATAGAGCATCAGCAACACCAATCACTATGAAACTTTGGTAAGTGAATCATGTGTGTAGCCTCTGACAATACAGGATTAATGTCTGTCTTCTCTGATCACTGTTAATAGATTTACAGGAATGTCTCACCCACATAATGACTGTTGAATTTCTATTCAATTACAGTAACAAAAGCGAGAGTGCACCAATTTCTCTGGGAGAAATATGACTCACTCAAACAGAAAAACTTATTGAAGCATTAGTGATGAGAAGAGAGGAGAAGAGAAGAGAAGAGAAGAGAAGAGAAGAGAAGAGAAGAGAAGAGAAGAGAAGAGAAGAGAAGAGAAGAGAAGAGAAGAGTTGTGTGTTGCTGTCGACATGTGTTGGTGTGTTGTCCAGATGTTTAAGTAAACAACAGCGATGATGACACAAGCAGTGGAAGGAGGCGATGTTTCCTGTGACCTGAAATAATTGATGAAAGGGATCCCCATAAACCGTCATTCCACACCAATTACTAGTCCATAAACACATTCATGATGAAGTTATCTGATCTTCTCTGTTATTCCTCTGTGGTTCAAATATGACTGAAAGGTTACACTGCAGCCATTAATAGTCTTCTTTAACCTCTCTGCCATATATGTGGAACTATTTCTGCATCTGAATGTGTTGAGGTGTGTGTGTGTGTGCGTGTGATTGTGAGTCTCTGTGCGCATGTGCATGAGTGTCCAAAGTGTGTGTATGTCTGTTGATGTTTGATGGTGTGGATGTGGGCTGTGGTGAACCACGGTGACACAGAGCATAGTATTTGGGAGGCCAAAACACACATGGCATGATTTAAAGACAGCTTAAGCTTCAGGGCACATGGATACTGTGTCATGAACACTGTTTACAAGTGAATGACTCAGAAATGTTGACAATGACAGTCACGATGAGTCATGCAAACAGTAAGTTGGGGATTAATCAGATGCTGGGACAGGTATAATTTTACCTAAGTTCTGGGAAACAGAGATCTATGTTGAAGGTATAGTCAAGGTTTAAAGGTACACACACTCACTTGTGAGCTGTGATGAGTTGCAAAACATCAACAGTCAAAGTTAAGGATTTGAGGATGCTGAATGACCCTATAAAAAGATGAAGATGAAGATGTACCTTTAAATGTCCTATTCTTAAAGCCTCTAAATATGTGTATTGCTAAATATGCTGCGCTTATAAAGGGGATTCAACAAACCAGTCAAAATGATTAGATTTTAGAAAAAGACAAAAAATTGACCCAAACATGCCTGGAATGATGCTCAGTTCGTGACTTCAACATGATAAAAACAAGCAAAACAAAAAAGAATAATGTCCCATGTGATGGGAAAGAAGAAAGTAAAATACTTACTGAACTCATCTACAACACATTTGTCCTTGTCCATCATGCCTCGATGGTACTTTCTTGTCACACAAGGAGTTTCAACAGTGTTTGGGGAGCTGAGAGCACTTGCCATACTATGTCCAAATGCAATCTTGTACTATTTATTATTATGAAAGAGAGCCAAGATGAGCAAAAATCTCTAAATTATTCAGGAGCCATACATAATAAATCACATCAGGGAAGCATTTAAATCCATTATCTAAATTATGGACTTCAATGTAAAACAGTTTGGTGACCTACTTCTAAAACTTAATCACATATGTCAGATATTATTATCTTGGCAGCAATTAATATTTCCGCTCTTGTCAACTGAAGAGGTTTTTTTTTTATTTAATATGTGTGTGGCATTTAAAAGTCTCACATGCGTGGTTTACCAGCAGATTGCTTCCCTGAATATTTCGTGGTCCAGGATTACATTTCAACAGATTACAAAGTGGGGCGGAGGAGACCAAAGTGAGCGCTCGACTACACAGGCGCTCACACAGACATGACTCCAGTCCCCCCCTGCTCCTCAGACGCACCGGACTCATCTGAGGAATCAATCTGGAGGACTACTGAAACTGATTGTGGATCTTTCCCACTTTCTTCCATTGGATTTTTAAAATTCATACAAGTGCGGCAATCCCGTTTGCTACGGCTGCCAAAGTGCGGTGAGGGAAATTGCAGATCATTTCTATCCGGGGGCAAAATTCACTGATGTATAGTTTAACATGTGGTATTTATATCATCTTTGCATAAGAGTTTGCATTTTACTCTAGTTGACTTTGTTGTTCCTAATCTGACTTGCATGTGCACTCTTTTCACACAAATTTCTTCTTTCTCCATAATGCCTATAAATAATTATCAACAGGAGGCAAATTTGCGATAAGTAGCTAACGAGTGATGATGCAAATTCAATTATTTATTATTAATATCTGGGGAAAACGCTACAACACGCTGTGCTTCTCTCTCCAGGTGGGTTTCATTAATGGTTCAGGACAAAGTGTAGCCCCCCTCTTCCTTGTGCACAATGAGTGTGTGTGCCTGCAGCGCTTCATACCTGCGGAGGTTGCTGCTGAAGACTCTGTTGTTCTTGGCTGCTGTGATGCCGACGAGGAGCGGCTGCCCCAAATCATGCGCCTGTTATGTTCCCACCGAAGTGCACTGCACCTTCAGATACCTGACCGCAATACCTGACCACATCCAGCCAGCTGTGGAAAGAATTAACCTAGGGTGAGCTCTCGCTTTCTTTCCAATTTTTTAGCAGATTGGAGAACCGCAGCTACTCTGGGGATGAATAATTTTATTAAGTGACTGAATGCACAAAAAAGTAAAGAGTGGAAGAAAGTAGCTACCGCCTTTTCTGTTGAAAAGAGCAAACTACACACCTCCAGTGTTAATATTAAAATGGTAAAATATTAAACTGAAATAATTTTTAATTCATTGACAATTAACAATGTAAACGCTAACTAATTTCCTAACTGTTAAATTTTAATTTCTTAAGGTGGCCAAAGCAGGTTAGCTTAGCTCTGGCGGAAATTGCTAACAATAGGGATAACTAGTCACGTTAGCCAAGGTTAGCTTTAATAACTAGCAAGCCAACTTACATAACTTTAAGCGAAAATGCAACTTTTACAACAACTACTAGGTAGTTCTTCACTTCTGCATTGACTCACTTGAAAACCTGAAAACTGCTACAGCAAAGTTTCTCTTGTCTTGCAAAAGTCCAGCGCCGTCCACCAGCTAGCTTCTCTTTTTGTAAAGGTTATATGTATTGTACATACAGGCTTTATGATGATGTGATGATGAACTTTATGATACTGAAGTATCTGTATACTTTATACCAAATCCTCTTGAATGTGGCAGCTGTGGCTCAAGAGGTAGAGCAGGTCGATCCCCAGATCCTCAAGTGTATGGATATATGGGTGATGTTGGCATGTAGTGTCAAAGCACTTTGAGTGGTCAGAAGACTAGAAAGATGTTATATATATATATATTCAGCCCGGTTACCATTTATTAATGTTGGAAAAATGTTGTTTTTTTCAGTCCGTGCCAATCAAAAATACATATTTCACACCTTCCACCACATGTTATGTCTATTCCACAGGTGTGTGGTGAAATACAGGATTATCAGATTTACAATTATAAAAACAAAGCATTTTTCATTAAGATATATATACTACATATTTGGACACTAATTATATTGTATTGTTTCATCCTTTGTCAAAACAAAGCAATTAAGATTTTCAAATTTACTGCTTAAATTGCTTGTTGAAGTGAAGTACACTGAAGTGCTCATTATGTCAATATTAATGTGACTGTTTTCATTGTTCATTAACTGCCATAGATAATGTGGTAAACTGGCAACATTCAGTCAAAATGATGATGAATAATTCCAAGCTGAGGTCTCTTTTTGATTTCTCTGTCTTTAGGTACAACAGCATAACTGTCTTGAGAGAAGACGACCTTTCAGGACTTGAGAACTTGGAGCTATTGATGCTGCATAGCAATACTATCCACAGCATTGAAGACAGAGCATTCCAAGACCTCAAGTCATTACAGGTAAAATCATGTGTTTATCAGTCTTGTGTTAAGTTCATTGGAGTGGAAGAAGTCATTAAATAGAATGCCTGGGTTACTATGTTACTTTCATAGTCGTAAGTCAACATTACTTTTTAGCAAACATTTCCAAATTTCTTAATCATGTTCACACAGGTCCTGAAGATGTCCTATAATAAAGTAAAGGAAATCAACAAAGAGACCTTCAAAGGCCTGAACAGTCTGCTGAGACTCCACATGGACCACAACAACATTGAGTTTATCAGCCCAGAGGCTTTCTATGGCCTGACCAATCTACAGTTGGTCCATCTGGAGGGTAATCATCTCCAGCAGCTCCACCCAGACACATTCATTACACTGAGACACAGCCAGGTGTTCAAGGTTTCCTCAGTGAGAAACATCCACCTGTCAGACAACCATCTCACTAGCCTGCCTGCAGATATTTTCTCAGGCTGCAGCCAGTTGGAAAACCTCTTCCTGCATGGTAACCCCTGGATGTGTGATTGCCGTATGAACTGGTTCCCAGTGTGGGCACAGAGGAACGCAGGTGAGGAGTGGAGCTCTGTGTTTACTTTGGTACAGTCTGAAAGTTTACAAGGGTTGTTTACAAGGGAAGGGATTTACCTTTGTGGACCCATGTTTGCTAGCCTTAATAAGACACACCTGGTAAAGTTTCTAACTGCACTTGCACTTTAATAGTTTATTCTACTCATAGTTTTAAAATGGTATGCTTTTTCTGCTACAAACTAATAGTATGGAACAGTATCCCAAGCAAGAGAAAAGCTATCTAAAGGAAACATATAAATCTTTGCAGAGACATCACTGGAGATAAAGATCATATCATGAGAGCTACAGAAAACTAAAGACACAGCAGACAAAAGTTATACCTTTTATTCATGACTTGGCTAATGTAAAAGTCAACTCATAAATTAAAAATCTGTACAGTGATGATGATGATGATGATCTTTTATGGTTCATGAGTTTTCACTGATCAGTTTCAGCTTGGCTGGCCCATAATGTGGGAATTGTAAATGTTCTTTTACATGCAACCATCTAAATGCTACACCACTTGATTTAAATGTTTCCAGGTGTGCTGAAATGCAAGCGAGACAGGAGATATCCAAGAGGCCAGCTGTGTCCTGTTTGTGAAAATCCTACCGTTTACCATGACAGGCCGCTGTCCCTTCTCCCTAGTGACTCTTTCACTTGTTTCAAACCCTGGATCCATCCCCATCTAAAGCAGAAAAACATCAGCCTGGATGAGGGGGACTTCACTCCAGTTTCCCCCAAGGACTTTATCGCCCCATTAGGCTCCATACAAATGAAACTCACTGACCAATTTCACAGTGATGCCAGCCTATCCTGTACTGTCCAGAGGCCATCTGCTGTCGAGAACCTCACACTAACCTTGGAGGAGGAGGGGGGAAACAACATCACTGTGCTTACTGCTGGCATAACTACATATTTGGTCTGTAACATTGACTATGAACATATCCAGCAGTTGTGGCAGATCCTGGCCACCTACAGTGACTTTCCAATGAGACTCGAGAGAGGCTTAATGCTGGCCAGAAGCCCAGAAATGGTGTACAAGTATAGTCAGAAACCAAAGGAGGGAGAGGAGTTGGTTCACACAAACATTGAGGGTGAGATTAAAGCCTCTCCTGCATGGTTGATGCAGGGGGAGATTAAGTTCCAGCTTGACCGCACTTCTACCACTTACTCTACTCTGCACATTAAGTACCAGTCTGTGGTCAACCTACGTATGGAAAACACACCCCCTAAGAAGGACCGCTATTCCTGGACCATGATCAAGCGAGACAACAAAACCAAGACTGAGCACACAGTACTTACAGGTGGGAGTTAGAGATTAATAAACTAGCTGCCCAACTAAACTCTGAGCTGATGCATAAAAACCTACTGAGCAATTCACATGATGAAACAGCCAACATTGTAAAAAAAAAAAAATCAATACTCCAACTACTGAACTTGTTTTATATACTGTATTTTCAGTAAATCTGACAGCAATACTTACTGCAATATATATTGTTTTTCATTTTAATATAGGTGGTGTGGCACAGTTAAGCTGTCGAATCCAGGGTGAGCCAAAACCTTTGTTGGAGTGGATTTTACCAGATGGAAGTAAGGTCAGAGCACCCTACACCAGTGAGGACAGGAGGATCATAATCACTGCTGAAGGAAAACTCACTCTGCGGGGTGCAGATGCCTCCGACACAGGCATCTACCGATGCATTGCCACAAACTACCTGGACGCAGATATTCTCACCTTTCGAGTGACAGTTCTGTCCCCTGATGTGGAAGAAGTTGATGTCAATGGTGTCCAACTCTTGCGGCCATTGGGTAAAAATCTGTTTTTTGACTGTGGCTCTTCAGGAAGTCCTAAGGCCTCGGTACAGTGGATCCTCCCTGACCACTCAATACTGGACAAGTCTCATGGAAACAGAATGTTGTATGAGAATGGATCCCTACTGATTAAGGGTCTCACTGCGAGGGACCGAGGATTTTATAGGTGTTTAGTTGCTAATCACCTGGGAGTTGACCTGCTGGTGTCTCAGGTGACAGTAACTGGAGAAAGGACAGTCTTTGACAATGAGGGCTCAGGGATGGAAATGGAGGTCAAAGTGGACCCCAACTTGACTGACAACACAGTCACCCTCAGTGAGACCCTGTCTTCTAGTTCCATTGACGGAACTAGTCAGGAATCCAGGACCATCACCTCAGATCGACCGTTCCCCAGACTGAACACGTCATTGGGACAGAGGAGACGTCCATTCAGCAAAAGACGCAAATGGAGACATAGGGTCTTTGATAAAGCACACAGGAAAGTGGACCCAGAGAAATTTGCTGAATATATGAAAAAGGCTCAAGATGGATCAAGAATAAAGACAGAGAGAGAGAAGGTAAAAGATGTAGAGTCACATACGGTTTTTTCTGGTGATGGTGAAATTGGCTCTGGTGAGGGTCATAGTGAAAACCATCACAAAATTCTACCAAGTATAGTCAAGCCAAGAACAGATAACCCACAAGAAGGTAGAATATTTGGGCAGGAAAACAGGCAGTCTGAAACAACCGAACAGACCAGTCAGGGTAGTATTGTAGTAACAGCAGGGACACATCAGACAGTAAGAGAAAATACAAACACATTAACAACAGAATCATATATGCAGTCTGATTCTACACCAATCAAGTCCACATTCATACACAATCCAACAGAAAGGAGTGAAAGTCAAAGTGATATAGTCTCACTATATGACACAATTTCACCCAACACAGGCATTTCTAGTTTTGATGAGACTACAGAGCTTTATGCCCCGGAAAGAACAACTAAGCCAGTCACTCTCCAAGTCACTGTGACAGACACCTTACAGGAAACTCAGCTCCTGTTTTCAGGAGAACAACCTGCAGAACCAGAGACATCCACTGGGACGGCACTCTCATTTACCACAGACCCTTACGTCACTCCAATGAGGGATGGACCAGGTCCAGCGGAGATAGTCATCCACACAGATCCAGAAAGCCAGACCACATTCACAGCCGTCACCACTACAAAGAGACAGCAAGATGAGATCACCTTCCACACTACCCAAACAATCAAATCCCCACACCTTCCTGCTGGATCCACCATCATCTCCCGGCAGCAGATCCATATCATCCCACACAAGAATGGCACAAGATGGGTCCCCAGGAAGCCCTTCCGCAGGAGGATCATCAAACCCAACAGGATCACTGACATACAGTCCTTCATCAATAAATTTAAACAGCCATCAGTGCAGAAGGGTCAAGTGACGCAAGGGAATGCCACGGTGCCATATAGAATTGAACTGACCACAGGTAGGTAACCTTGTTCTGTAAGTGTAGCCATAGTTTAGTTTGTGCTTAATTTTTCTGCACATCTTTCTGACATTTTTTGCATCTATTATAACAAATAGCACTCTATTTAAAAAAAACAATTACTTTTACTTATCTATCCATTGTATGTGAAACTTAGAGATATTGTAATGTTTTGTTTTTTCAGACTGTAACTGTAATGAAGATAAAAAGAAGACAGAAACCACTGCTCTGCAGGTGGTCACACCAACAGTTTCTTCTAGTTCATCTTTACACAAAACAGAGAGACCTGCCTCTACACAAAATACTGAAGCTTCGCCCACAAACTATTTTATTGCTTCAAATGCCCCTTTCACACATACAGAGTTGAGGCCAGATGTTTCCAATGGCTACATAACCTCTGCTGATGCCCCTGAGTTTGACCCTACAATTGATCCATTTTTGACCAGAGACAAAGAACCATCAATCTCCACCACAACCACCTCTAAGGTTATTCGTGGGAGAATTCCATGGAACAGGCTGTTTGGAGGCAGAAGAAGGGAAGAGATACTGGGCCGGTTAAGGAAGCCCTTTAACAACCGCAAAACCTCAACTACAACTGAAACAACAACAGTGACCTCAGCTACAACCCCTGGTGCTATGCCCACCACCATTACAAACTCCCTGGCTGAACCTGAGACTCTGTCCCCATCCAGACACACAGAAAGCAAAGAGAGCTCATTAGATGATGACTATGGAAATTTATTCTCTGCCGAGTTTGAGCTAACAACAGTGGGACCCAGCATTCAACATCTAACTACTACCAACCCATCATATTACTCGAGGTCCTCCACCACTGCTGAAACACCACCAGAATCACAGACTCTACCCTCCCCACCTACTGTCAAACCACCTTTAATGGAAAATCCTGATGAAGCATTATCATCGGGGTCCGGTGGACAAGATCGGGTTTGTTGGACAAGAGGACCACGAGGACGGAGGAGGAGGCCCTGTGGGGGAAGGAGACCCTTAAAGAAACCTACAATCTCTAAATTATACCCTACTAGCACAACTGAGGCTTTAACCACAGAGGTAACAACTACTGAGATTACGATGGAAACCTCAGTGGAGACAACTATAGGGCCTCAACAGACTTTTTCAGTTCTCAAGCCCCTGTACACACCATCCAGGAAAGCAGACAGAACCATGGTAACTGTTTCAGCTGAGGAAACATCAGAGCAGGAGACATACTCATATGAGGAAGTTGACTGGAACAGATTCACATCTAGCAGTACACCTGTCTATACCACAACCAACACACCTTTTATCCCTTCAACCACATTCATGCCAACTACCTCAAAAGGGCTGTACACAACAGCTCAGAACAGAGTCCATAGCCATATCAGACCACCAACGCAGAAGGACAATGGTCCCACCACTCATAGGACACCAGTGAGTGGAATCAAACCTACTGTGCAAAGCAGTGCTGCCAGAGAAAGTGCAGATAAAGGCCTAACCCTTGATACAATGACTATACTTACAGCAGAGCAAGGATACACTAATACCCCAGCCCCATACAATAACAGGGATATACACAATGTCATCACCAGTGTTTATAATCATGCCACAGGTTATGAAACTACCAGGGCCAATATTGGTGGCTTTCAACCTACAACAATGGTCATGACAAGCAAACCTAAGATAGTTGGTGGTAATGCAGCAAGCTTTACTGTTTTGGCTGACTCAGATGCTTTCCTGCCATGTGAGGCAGTTGGAAACCCTGAGCCAACTATAACCTGGAAACGCTTCTCCTCAAGCACAGGTACAATAACTTTTTCATTAATTTTAAACCATGGGGGAAAAAACATCTATGAAATTACAGATGTAGTGTAAAAGTCTTTTAAAAGTCATATGTGTGTATTCTCTATTTTCAGGTGCATTTGTAAGTAATATCTAGGAATGGCAATACTAAGTAAATTAAGTCAGAAAGTCACTGAGGCAACTAAATCTTTATTTTGGCAAAGGGTTTTTAATAACATAGTAACAGCATAAACATAAAAACACTGAGAAAACAGCAAATTAACAAAAAACAATACAAATGGTAAAACAAATAAAAGCATAAAACGGAAAGGGGTGAGTTTTAATAAATAACCTAAAGTTATTTTTGGTTAGCATACTTAATTATTAAATTATTATATTTAATATTAAAAAAACAGTACCCACTGCTTTTTCAGTTGCTTTGAATCGGTATTTGTATGAGTGACGTTTATTGTTGTTGGATGTTTTAAAGTTGTTTTTAGAAGAAACTGTCTCTCTCTCTCCCTCAGGAAGCTCCGATACCATTAAGGGGAGAATGGGCAAGTTTGAGGTGTTGAGCAATGGCACACTGTCTATCCAGAATGCCAACATTAAGGACCGAGGACAGTACCTCTGTCTTGCTGAGAATGATCATGGATCAGATAAACTTGTTGTCACCCTCTCTGTGGTGGCCTACCCATCACGCATTCTTGAGCCAAAAATACGTGAAATAAAGTCTCATGCAGGAAACACAGTGGAGATGAAATGTAAAGCGGAGGGTCGGCCGACACCTTTGATATCCTGGATTCTGGCCAACCGGACTCAAGTCAGGGGCCAAATTTCAGAAAAGGAAAGGGTATCCGTGACTGCTGAGGGGACTCTGGTCATTGAGCAGGTGTCTGTTTATGACAGAGGTCATTACAAATGCATTGCCAGTAATCCAGCTGGAGCTGATACTGCTACAGTCCGACTACAGGTGGTAGCAGCTCCACCAGGCATCATGGAGGAAAAACGGCAGCAGGTGAAAGCTGGCGAAAGGCAAAACTTATGGCTGCCCTGCACCGGCCAAGGCAGCCCTCAGCCTACTATTCACTGGGTGCTCTATGATGAGTCAGTCATCCGTTCCAACAGACCTGCCAGGGACACAAGGATATCAGTGTATGAGAATGGAACCCTCCACATAAAGAACGTGACTCCAGCAGACAGTGGGAAATATGAATGCATTGCTACCAGCTCTACTGGTTCAGAGCGAAGGGTGGTGACTCTGACAGTAGAGAGACAAGAATCTGCACCTCAAATAGTGGCGACATCCCAGCGCATGACTGAGTTATTCTTTGGGGACCAGCTAACACTGAATTGTTCAGCTACAGGAGACCCTAAACCCATAATCATCTGGAGGCTGCCCTCTAAAGCTGTGGTGGACCAGTGGCACAGGTAAAAATGCCTTCATCACTGGCAGTAAATGCACAAAATAATATTTACAGCAAACATACTAGTAAAAGCTGGAACAAACAGTGAACATGTTGGACAAGACATAAAACATTTCTTGACAGTTTTACAGCTTCGCAGGTCTTATAAAAGTAACTTATTTTTTTCAGAGGAGAGTAATTCTTCACTTCAGGATTTAGTAAAAGGTCTCCTTTCATGGACCAAGTCTAGAGATTTACAAATCTAGCTTTGATTGAAAACAGCCTCACTTGAACAAAAAAACAAGTTTTTGAGTGACAGTTGCACTCTTCAGCAGAGATTGAGGATATATAGTAATGATAAAACAAGGGGTTACTGTATTATATGTATTGGTGAAATTCATTTTAACATCTTGGTCTCAAGTTTGGTTTCCTGCATTGACCCTTTGAGCTGTCTCCTTAAATTACAAAATAATGGAGTCTAATTGTGGTTATTGTAATTAATAACATTATATTTATTAACATCAGACTGTTCAGAGTTATAAGCATTTTTTTAAAACTCAACATATATATACCAAGTTTAGAAGGCCATTATCTCACATGATGTTAATGTATGATGCCTTTGGGAGAAAATAGTGCTGTTGACCTAAGATATATTGCATTCAAAAGACAAGCCGTATCTATACAGAAACTTTGACAACTTGCTACAAATTAAGTTCCATTTCAATAAATACTCTGTATTTTGTATGTACTTCACTGCTTTCTCTTGAGTAGAGAAACATAGCAGGCTGCACAGATCATGTTTTAATCTGTCCTCATACTAATGCTAAGTCGCTCTCATTTTCATGTCATATATTTCTCCAGGATGGGCAGCAGAATCCAGGTGTTGGAGAATGGTACATTAATCATTAACACTGTGATTGATAAAGATGCTGGAGACTATATCTGTGTGGCACGAAGTAAGATTGGTGATGACCTCCAGCTCATGAGGGTCAAGGTATCAATGAAGCCAGCCAAGATAGAGCCTAAGATCTATGGCAAAAAGCAGGTGCCCTATGGTAATGACTTGAAGGTCGACTGTAAAGCCTCTGGAGCACCAAAGCCAGAGATTTCCTGGGGTCTTCCAGATGGGACAGTGGTCAACAGTGCTCTGCAGGCTGATGCCAGCATTGGACGAGGACGAGTACGGCGCTACACTCTGTTTGACAATGGAACACTCTACCTAAACCAGGTATGCTATAGTATCAAAAATCAACCTCCATGAGAAATATAAACACATTTTACAAAGTTTTGTGTCATCTTTCTCCAGGTTGGTATATCAGAGGAAGGGGACTATACCTGCTATGCTGAGAACCAAATGGGAAAAGATGAAATGCATGTGCATATCACTGTGGTGACTGTTGCCCCAAGGATACGTCCACACAGCCAGACCTATGCTACTGTGAAGCCTGGAGGGAACATTCGCTTTGACTGTGAAGCAGTTGGAGAACCCAAACCCAAGATCCTGTGGATGTTGCCCACCAACGACGTAATTGCAGCATCTAATGAACGCTACCTAATGCATGTCAATGGCTCTTTGGATATCAGGGATGTGAAGCTAATTGATGCCGGGGTGTATGTTTGTATAGCTCGCAACCCTGCTGGAGAAAACAGAAAAGTCTACAAGCTTTATATTGATGGGAATCCACCAGTAATCAATGGCTACCAGCAGAACCGGACTGTAATCAAGGATGTAGCCCCTAAATTCTCCAGGAAATTTATAGACTGTAAAGCAGAGGGCAATCCAGCTCCTATTATTACTTGGATAATGCCTGATAACATCTTTCTGACAGCACCATACTTTGGCAGTAGGATTAACGTTCACCATAACGGGACATTAGAAATACGGAACGTGCGCCCAACGGATACGGCAGAATTCATTTGCATGGCTAGGAATGATGGAGGAGAGGCAGTAATGGTGGTGCAGCTGGAGGTGACCAGTATGCTCCAAAGGCCGATCTTTAAGAACCCCTTCAACGAACGTATTGTGTCTCGGATTGGGAAAACCACAGTTCTGAACTGTTCTGCTGATGGACATCCAATTCCAGAAATCACCTGGACCCTGCCTAATGGAACACGATTTGCTGGTGGTCCTGAAGGTGGCTCCCGCCACCACCTAGGCAACGATGGGACTTTAATCATCTACAACCCTCGCCAAGAAGATGCTGGGAAGTACCGCTGTGGTGCGAAGAATGTCATGGGTTACATAGAGAAGCTAATAGTTCTGGACGTTGGGCAGAAGCCTTACATCCTGACAAGGCCAAGGGGCATCATACGCATTGTGTCTGGGGAACCTCTTTTCCTTCACTGTCTATCTGATGGGAGTCCCAGACCCAGGATCTACTGGACCATGCCTGGGGGCCACACCCTTACTCGGCCACAAGTCCTTGGACGCTACCATTTGCTAGACAATGGTACTCTCGTTGTTGGGGACACCACTGTCCACGACCAGGGGAATTACATCTGCAGGGCTCGGAATGATGCTGGTGAGGCTGTGCTCTCTGTGCCTGTTGTTATTCTCGCCTACCCTCCACGGATCACAACAGGGCCACCTCCCAATGTGAAGGCAGTGGCTGGAACATCTGTACAGCTCAACTGTGCCGCAATCGGGATCCCCAAGCCAAATATCAGCTGGGAGCTGCCTGATCATTCATTTATGTCAGCAGCAGAGCAGGGCAGTCATATGGGTAGTGAACTGCTCCACCCTCAGGGCACACTTACTATCCAGAGGCTCACAGCCTCAGACACTGGCTCATACAAGTGCCTGGCCAAAAATCACCTGGGTACAGACTCAAAGGTCATATATATACATGTACTGTGAGATAAAGTCATGACTGGAGGAAGCCAGTGGCGTATCCGAATGAAAACATTAACAGACACACAGTCACTTGTGTCTGCGAGGTATAGTACATGCTTTCTCACGTGTAAAATTGTGATCACAACTTGTGGAATATTATTTAAAAAGTGACAAATGTGTATTGAAAAAATTAACAGAGCATAGGAGGAGAAAGGAAACAGACTTTTTAAAAGGGTTTTTTTAACTGGAAAATCCAGCCTGGGGCAAGAAAGTTGTTATTGTAACTTTGTAAATGGAGGTCTGGAAATTCATAGGTGGTTCTCATTTGGGGTGACTCTCATGGGAGCAAAAGGGCCAGGGTACAAATTTAAAGTGATTTCTATGACCAAGCATTGCTGGCCACACATAGGATTATTATTACAGCACACACAGGCAGGGAGAAAAAATGTGTAACATCTTGAAATAAAGAAAAAAGGCTCCCAGTGAGGTTTTAATTCCCTTTAGACATTTGCCAGAAGTTGCTGCTGTCATTACACGCTGCTTTGTCGTTTTACAGCAAAAGAAAACAACTGGCAGAATATATAATTAAATATCTTTCCAGAGCAATTCTTTGAATTTCACAGTGGAAGAAAATAGATTTATTCAAAAAATATATGAGGCTTGTTTTACACTGGATGCTTATCTGCTTGGACAGTACAATGCTTTCATATCAGAACTTCTTTATGATACTTTTCATATTTTTATAACAGTCTAAAGCAGATTCCTTGGTGTCTATCACAGTGCAGTTAATTGGTAAAAACACACTATAAATCTATTGTGTTGTACACAAGAATTTACAGTAATGTTATACATTATGTTAACCTGTAATAATACAGTATACGTACAGTATATCTTTTTTGTAGTATCTACTTTATCAAAGTATGGGAGAAAAATTAATAAAGTAAATGTTTCATGTCTTTTTTATGTGTTTTTATCACACAATTTGCACAAATACATTTCAAATTTGAGATTTGCTATTAGATATTTTATGTATTATATATGTAAAATCATCTATTATTGTTGAATGTACTCATATTAATAGTTTGTTATTACTATGAGTAATAGTAGAAATCTTCCAGACACATGATTTTAACTCTCCAGCTGTGAAAATAGTTTTACCCACCTCTTCAGTGCATAGGACCCACAGGGGAGCCTTTGATTTTTGTTTGTGATTATGTGCTGATTTGACTGCCTTTCTGCAAGTTAAACTGAGAGATTAGGAAGGAGGTTGAAACAGGGAAGAGGAACAGAGTGATATATTTTTAGAAAATTAATCTGTGATATTGATTTGATATAATATTCCTGTTTGCAAAGTTAAATTTCAAGAAAAAGAAAAAATGGTTCGCATGTAACACAAAAACTTAAATGTTTTTTTTTTTTTGAGAGATCGTAAATTCCTCTGAATTGCTCTTCCTATATAGTAATTCTTGCTCTCTAATCAGTCTTTTTTGGCAACTGTCTGCAGATTTACATTTTTGTATATGTGTGTTATGAAGAAATGGTTACAGCACAGTCATTTTTAGGGTATTCATTACGACAAATGCCCTTTTCCTTGAGGGCAACAACTGGAAACAATTTCATAGTAAATTGCGCCAATTGTGGATTGCCTATAATGATATACATTTAGAATAGGCAAATAAACTTCCTTTTGCAAGACCTCATAAATAACGCTGTGACTTACACTGGGGTTATGTTTTTTTGTATATTAATCAGGAAAACCAGAGAGAACACAAAAAACTACATAAAATAAAGGAATCAATTCTTCTAAGAGATGAAATTTGTAAGTTAATGACAGACTTAAATGTTTAAATCCACTACAGTGCCTGTGTGAGTATAGACCTGTGAATGGAAACGCCCAATACGCTTTCTTTACACAGGCATTGGAGGTATGATTAAATGTTTCTCGTAAAGCCATAGTCATCATAATCTTCCCTAGAGTTTTTTCCTGGTGCTGGAACATGACAGACCATTGCAAACACAACCGTTAAACAGGACATAATTAATTTACAGTGGCTTCCAAAGCCAAACAGCTGCATTTTAATGGAAACTCAAAAAGAGGTCAGTGGTTAGTTCTCAAGTGTGTATATCCCAATAAATAATTTTTTTAGATATTAAAAAAAGATTTTTTTCCGAAGACAGGAGCCAGTCTGTAGCAGTGTGATATGACCCAGGCAGATTCGGGGAAAGAGGGAATTGTCTTCCATAAACTTTGGAATGTGGGCTACTTGCTCCATGAGAGAAAACTGCTTGCATATGTAAGCCAGAGGACAATCAAACACAAATTACATTGGTTAATAAGCACCACAGATTCTTTATATATGGCTCTTCAATGTTAAAGACAGTTCATCTTTCACACCATGTGCCCTCTGTGGAGGGTGGAGCATTTATTTGTTCAGTTCTGGTTTTGTGGCTAATGTTTGGGGAGTGATAGAGTTTACCTTCTACTGACTGAGATATTTATGAGGATTTTAAACATGTGATTTTCTCATTTGCTCCTTTCCTCTTGGGTGTTTAAAGGAGAGGAACTGAAGTCAAATGTACCATTTAAAATATGATTTTATATGCAGCTACTGAATGGAGCAGTGTGTGTTTTTTGTGTGTGGGACTGCAGGAGTAAATTTCACCTCTACCAGGTCAAATATACTACCTCTGAACTTATTTTCTGTTAACAGCTGTTGAAGCGAGACATGACAACATAAAGTTACACTACCACAACCATTTCACAGCAAGGCTGTCCGTCGCCACTCCAGGACCAGATGAGAGGCCATATCTGTTCAGTTGGTCAATAAGTTGATTCTAAATATCTTTCTCAGCTATGCAAATACAAATCTCTATCTAGTTTCTTATCTAATGTAGCCTATATTTTTTCAGGCAGGTATTTAATATTTTTACTATAGTGTACTGTTTTTATCTAGTGCTGTATGCAACAAAGCCCTTTATTTTTCAGGAAGCAGGTGAACACAGTCCATCCAAACTGAAATATCTACACAATGGATTGCTGTAAAATTTAGTATAGAAATTTACAGACCCCAGAGGAGGTCTGTAAATTTCTTCACAAGGAGGATTGTGAATTAAGCATTCAGAGCAGGCTGAAGTCCATTGCCACCACCCCAAAGATATCTGAAATCATAACAGTATAAAAATAACAGTAAATCACAAAAAGCATATGTCCCCTTTAGGTAAGTTGTTGAAGAGAAAGTATGCATTAAGTTACACTTATTTTTTAAACTGAATCTATGACATATGTTGTAAATGATATGCATGTGTGGTGAATACCTAATGAGGTGTGACAAACTGTTAAAAAAGACAAAACTTTGAGCCAAGTGAGAAAAAGTGGAAAGGAAGGAGAAAGTCTGGCAGAGGTGGTAGACAAGGGAAACCAGGGAAGCATAGGACATATTTTTGGTCTGTGGTATGAATTCCATACTTAAACTAGATTATTAGAAGCTTGAACATGGAAATCTCAGGACTGCTGGGAGCTGACCAGAATCAGCAGACAGTACTTCTCTGTTAGCTCAGAGAGCCTGTCTTATTTATTTGATGCCGCAAAGTGGGCAACCAGGAAAGTCTCCAAAAGAAGTAAATGAAGCAAATCATTTTTGCTGCAATCCAAGCATATAGGTGGAAAATCCTTTTCAAAATATTGAAGTGGGTGTTTAACACATACAGCCTCACAGATGCACACACAAGCCTACTGTACAGTAGATCGATGTCTCTGTCAGTATCTGCAGTGATGCTGGTATTTCACACCTGCATTGTAGAATCCACACCTCAGTCTTCTAGCCACAAGTAAGACAGACTCATCTTTGCACTTCCCCTCCAGGTAAGATGTGTCATGCAGTGGTAGTGGTCCCGGATTCATCAGACCATCACTTCTCAGGCTTTTGAGAAATTGTCAGTTTGACTGGAAGCTCAAAGGAAAAGTATGCAGGTATTATTTGTCCTCTTGCTCCTGCAGTTGCAATTACAGCAAAAAAATGATTTGTGGTATGATTCCACATACTGTGAAATAACACCTTAAACTTCAAGTATCAGCTTCAAGTGTTAAGACTGAAAATATTGCACTATGGGTCATGTAGGCCTATACACCCCCTAAAAAGTCCAAACATAAATCAACTGATTTCAACCTTAAATCGGTCAAAGCTTTGAGAAACTAAATACTACGAACATTAAATGTAATAGGGGCCTAGTACGTAAAACAAAAAGAAGGATCAGACATACTTTCTGTATATTATAAGAAATGCTATATACATTTTAATGAGACCATATTATTTAGTCTCTGTCCTGAGGGCAGTGGAAGTACTTCAGTGGGGGTTCTGCAATCTGATTGGGTGCAGATGTCGTCCTTTGGTCCTCAGAGAGTAACCAGGTGGATTGGTGGAGCCCTTTCCTCACTTCATTCGCATAAACACCAATCTAAAAACATCAAAGCACCTCTAAATTATTGAGTCCCAAAGGGGGGTAAAGCTTTTAAACAAGCCAGCTCACCCAATTAGGCTGCATCAACAATATGGCACTACTACTTTACAGCAGAGGTTGATGTTTCTTTCTGACAGGTTTAGCTTTTCCAGAGAGCTTTTAAAGTTCAGTGATAAAGTAGTAAAGGTAAGTGGGGTGGGGTGTGTCAGTAGGATTGTGAGGGTGAATAAACTTCTGGGGGTCAGACCTTCCAAATGGAGTCTATTTCTCCATTTATTTCTCCTGGTTGGCTAGTTTCCCATTTTCTTACGAAACCTCATTGTTTCCAATAGAAGAACAAAGCCCATGTGTTCACAAAATGCATTCCTTCATTCAGATACATCAATGGTAAGCACTTCCTCTGTGCTTCTGGAAATAAAGTTTAATTTACAATTCCACTGAAAAGCCATTGTGTAATTTAGATGCATGTATGATGCAATCTGAAGGATCAGTAACTCAGCTGAAGAAACACTTAACACTTATAAATAAATAACAAGACAGAGCAGAAGGCTTAGCTTTGGACATCTCAGTACCTTTCTTCAGTTTAAGAGGGATATTTATGCATGTTATCAAAACATAAATTCTTGCAGTAATATTAAATAATGGACATGTCATAATAGCCTGTTTCAAAAATAAGAAACATCAATGTCAAATATTTACTGTGCATACTTGAAAGGATCTATGCTTTTAAAAAAACAAAATAAACACAAAACCTACAATACATTAATGATTTGTAAACTATATTTGGATCTGTTCTTGACAAATAAACTTGACTGTCTTAGGAAACTTTCAAAAGTCTCTGCCAAGGCAAATCTTTTATTTATCTAAAATATAATAAGGAGACTCAGAGTGTGTGAGTCAACTGTGTTACCTGTAATTTAGACATATTTTGATAATAACATGTCCCTTATGGTGTTATCCTGTCAAGCAACCAATAGATGGCATCAACATCTCTAGTCATCAATCCGTATCTAATTATAAATAAGAGGCTGACAGACTCTGCAAATATATTTAAGATATATTTATTCAATATGAAAAAATCTCCCTGAATCCAAGACGCCAAACCAGCCAGGCATAAATTGTGTCACTGTTAAACTTCTAAACATTTTCACAGGCCTAGTTTTACATGACATCATTCAGACCACCTGCTGCAGCTTGTCTGTCTTTACAGCACCTAGCAGCCCCAGATACCTCGATGACATCACAGGAAAACAGACCCTCTAAATAGCTCTGAGTTCACTGGTTGCTACTGAAGTCATGCTTACTACTTGGATCATAAACATTGCTCAAGACATGCTCTAAAACAGTTTTCTGTCATATAATTTTACTACATATTACTTTGTGCCCAGTGTCCAAAGCAGACAAGGAAATTGTTGGGGTAGCTTTGCCTTATGAACACAATTGAACACATACAGCTGTTTTGTCTTGTATTTAGTTCTCTGCCCTCAGATTTCTTAGTTTGGGCTTTGCAGAATTTAATTCAAGTTTAGACCTTAGCTTGACTATGAATAATGTGTGTTTAGGTTAATATTATTTATATCTAATTCCTCCTGTCCTATTTTCTATGTGACATTGACCTTTTTGCACAAGTATTCCCCACCAGTATGGTTAACAGCTGATGCCTTCTGCCCTGTCCCTTGGCCTATCTGCTGCCCTCTGTATGCACACAGGTCTCTGGTGAGCACACAGAGACATCCTGTCAAATATGTGAGGTATCCCGGACTGGCCAGCCTCTCAAAGGGAGCTGTTGTCCTGCTTTTTCTGATCCACAAGCCACATCTCCGCATCAAACTTTCTCAGGCAGTGGGTTGAGGGATTATCAGACAAACATCAACACTCAGGATGAGAATTTAAAGGGGAACTGCCACCAACAGTGGCACTGTCAGCTGCCAGGGGCCAACAATGAAAAGTATTTGTATAAGTGTATGTATCCCCAATGCAATGTCATTGTGTAAAAATACATTTACACAATGATAATGCCAACCTTTTACAAAAAAAACATATCCTGGTTACTGTTTTTTTTTCTTGTCTGTATATTATGTCTTACTGCACAAGGGTGATTTTAACTCAATATAGTAGCAGCTATCTTGTGTTCGGTAGGATCTGTCCAAGCAGGTTAATGAATGCTCACACAACAGCTGAGCTAATCCTCACCTGGGTGTCCTCATCACTCCTCCAGTGGAGGCCAAAATTACATTTAATATCATGTTTATTAACATTAGTTAATGGCCTTGGCAACTCTAACTTGCTTTTGTTGCGTGCTTGTTACAGTAATGCACAGGTTACAGCCCAGATCTGTAATTATATCTATATTTAATTAGCTTGAAATAAAAATCATCATTTGAAACAAACAAAATATTATGTCTCATTGTCCTACAAGGCCCAAATCCATTTGCACAAAAGCTCAAAATAGCAGCCAACCAGCAAGGTGTTACATAGGATTTACAAAATTATGACCCTTGGTGATATTATAAACTAGCCGGCTTATTGGTATATAACCACAACACAGATTATCATCAACAGTTGTGCACAGGATGACAAGGTCTACTGCATCTTTGCCATGTCTTTAATGCCATGTTGTTATTTAAGTACAATGTACTGTATGTACCATCTGCTGTTCATATATAAAAGTTATGTATAGACACATATGGACATATATTGCAATAGTGATACACTGTTGTGTTTGTGCCTTGGCCAATACCACAATACATTATTAATACTATAGCCAATAACATTGATATAACAGACTATTGGTGTGTTAATTGGAGTTAAATTAAGGTTGAGGTTAAGATTTGCATCACACATATATTTTCACTTTGGCAAAATTATAAAAGTTGAAAATAAATAATATCACTGGGGACAGATAGATTCTTATGTTGGTTTTTATTGGTCTGAAGGTAAGGAAAATTGCCACTACACTGAGAAATCTTTTCTTTGCATCATGTAAGTCAAAATTAACATTTCCTCTGCTTTTGTGAAAAGATCAGTTGCATAAGCCAGGAAGTGTTTATTAGTAGGTCATTCACTAATGCATATAACAGACCTGAGAGATGAGCACTGATGTGTAGCAATACCCAAACAAAAGCAGTTGCTAGGAAAATGTCTATGTTAGCAACAAACTGGAACTCAGGATGGAATCAACGACATCATTCACCAGTAGAGAAGAAAGCTCGGGAGCCAGTTGGACCTATCGATGTACACGAGTGTGTGTGTCTGTGTGTGTGTGTGTGTGTGTGTGTGTGTGTGTGTGTGTGTGTGTAGGTTTGATGCAGACGGTCAACACACCCATACTGGACACATGGGGCTCATGAGAAATGAAGGAATGCACTTAAATCAGCAGTTGTGTGAAACTCTCATAAAGCTCTGAAAGATAAAACTAGCAGCTATGGTAGGACAAATAGATCATTTCAATTTTTTTATGCATAAATGTGGAATGATGCTTTACAGCCTAATGGCATGACAATAAATCTGGTTTCATCCTCAATAAAATCAAGAAATACTGTAGCGTATACTATTTTTGGTTATATCCATCTGCCCCTTCACCTTCATATGAGCTGCTTTAGATTTGTCAGTGTGGATAAACATATGGGAGGCAGACCCACTGGAACCTATGCTGAACAGCACGCCAGCAGTAGCTAAAGAAACCTTACACTGTCAAAACAAAGTGTAGCCCACACATTGTGACTATTTGAGTTGAAGCTAAATTGAAAGCCTGCCAAAGGAAATGTATACACACAAACAGGCATACATAAAGACAAAGACAGTCACAAACAAACTGAATTCAAAGACCACCATGAATGTTTCTCTCTCTCTCTCTCTCTCTCTCTCTCTCTCTCTCTCTCTCTCTCTCTCTCTCTCTCTCTCTCTCTCTCACTGTGGTAAGAAGTTCCCTGCTTACGTCTGTCTACCTGTCATGATGACAAGATGATCCGTCGACTGTTGTTTCTAGGGTCAGGGGTCACAGTTCGGCCTCATCCTGCCCTCGGATCAACCAGGCTCTTCAGTCAGCAGCTGTTACAGCTCTGTGACTGTTATTAGCTTGATGTTTGCCCTCAAACACCAGGCTTTCTTTCCATTACCTTTTCCCTAACCTCATACTCAGTGTTGTGATGAAAGCTCCTCCAAAGGCTACGCAGAGAGAGGCTATTTTTTCCTCCAAGCCTGGCTGCTAGAGGCAATTCCCCATGTGCAGAGAGGAGATGACGTATTTTCTCCTGCTGCTCTCCAGCTACTTTATCGCCACAGGGTGAAGAAAAGTGTTTATCTTGACCAGCAAGACGGTAGTTGTGCAACAGTAGGCTTGTGGTCTGGAACTGGAATAAAGTGAGAATGAGTGGTGACTTAAAGGTCAAGGGGTGATGTGGGAGGTAAGGAAAGCAGTACACCTATAGAGAGTAAAAGGCATGTGTGTAGGGGTGGGGGGTGTTGAAGGAGGCTCAGAAGGGTTTAAATGGAAACTCAGTGAAGTCTTGTGTTACTTTCTTTTTATTTCCTCTCCTCATTCCCCTCTTCCTGTCTGTCTGAGAGGGATTACTGTGTACTGTGCAGCTTTGCCCATGTCTGAGTGCATATCTGCAACCGTGCATTCACACGACATTTGATTATGCCTTCGTCTGAATGATTCATGTAAATTTAGAACATTAATACAAAAGGTAGGATTACAGAGTGACCCTTGCCCTGGAGAACTATGTTATTTTAAAGCTTGATTACCAAAAGAAACACAGAACACGCAATCTTAAAAACTGATTCATCATGTGATCAGCTATGTCAGAAGCAAGGTTAAAAAAAAAACAAGGAATAGAACCAGACGAAACGTAGTAAAATAGAAAACAAGGATGACTGAAGGACACGCAAAAAGACCAGTGTTAAACTGAGAAGCAACTACTGTAGTTCTTGAGGAGAATGCATGCTTAATGTGGTCCTGATCAGACACAGATGCACAGAGGACGCAGCTGTGGGAAACATGACTGTATGTAAATATGGAGAGTTAGGAAATTGATATGACTAAATTTAGGCTATGCTATATATGTGACAACAGCCATAACAACATGCAGATGTACATATGCACACACACACACACACACTTTGATAAGCATTCAGGAAGTGAACACTTAGGAAGTGAATGCTGCTGACCATGTCAATCTTGTCCCAGACACAGGAAGTTGCAGCATTGCCATGCTAACTATTGACATCCAAGACAATGAAGGGCAGAAGGCCATCGGGGACATGTGTTGAGGGGAGAAGTGGATAGATGGGCGTGCAGAAATTGGACAGTTTCAATTCCTTAAATAACAATTAAAAAAAAGCTAAAAAAAAATAAAAAAATAAAAAAAAAGAAGAAGCTGTTGTGAAACTTTCACTGTCATTGTGAACAAAAACACAATCAGGATTATATCCTCTTAATGGAAAGACATCATGTAGTTTAACAACACAAAACAGTACTAATTATTGTTTAACAGTGGCTGTAGAGACTTGATTTTGTGGTAGCTGGGTTATTCAAAGAGCCTCTACATTGGAACAGCAGTTTGAGGACTTGAGATGAGAGCTGTTCAACAGTTTATTGTTTTGTTCACAGGATTTCCATTTAAATAGTTGACTGTCACAGATGATTTAACAGCTAAAAGGCAAATTACAGCAACAATTGGTATAACAAAGGCACTCTAACAAATTGTAATCAAATCAAAGCATTTATTTTGTCATTAAACAAAAAAAAACAGCAATAACCATAAAAAAAACGTAACTTACTCAAGTAATACACCCTAGTGCACAGTCAACTAGAGAAGATAGCTAACATAACACACAGGTCAGCATGCTGTCGTAGACAAAGGGAGAGACTGAGCAAGGCCTGATCCAGGCCTCTTATCAGTTCAGGTGTGGCCCATTAGGTTGAGGCTAAGTCCCGCTCCCACCTAGGACTGGGCAGGAAGGAGGATTTTGCACAGTGGGTTTAAGAGCTTATGAGCTTTGATAATCACAGTGGTAAGTTGAATGGATAAGAGTCAGTTACAAGATGTACTGTATGAGAATTGGTGACACCATTACAAGCAGATCGTTCTAAAGATATTTACTTTTGCTTCTTTGTTTTTTAAAACAACATGAGAAATTATTCAAATCTTTTGGTCAAAAAGTTATAGTTATATATATCATTAAATGTGGAGATTAATATTTTTATCATATTATTCTATATTTAAATTCTGACTAAATGCATTTAATTTTAAATGGATTTGCAAAATACTAAAAAGGTTTTAATGTTACTTTACTGTGTTATACTCATGTGTCTTGTTCTTGTTCTAACATTCAGCAGGTCACAGTTCTTTTAAGACATGTTTTATTATTCCTTTGACACACTCCTGACTTACTGGGCTCCTAGAATATCACTCCAATGATAAATCCTCCATTCTGCAGACACCCACAGTGATCGTTGACTTAGCACACAAAGGCAAAAGTTTTAATTGTAAGAAACAGTAGCTTTTAGCCATTGTGAGTCATGTCAGAAACTGAAAATAACTACTGTGGAACTGAAATCAGTTTTGTGCAGGGTTTTTTGTCATAATTATGTTTCTCTTGAAGACTGTTGGACTGGACTCTGTCTGCTATAAGCTTCCTCATGCTTTTCTCGAAGAGAGGGAGGTTGGAGAGTGAAATGACTTCTATGAAAGTGAACATCTATTACATAACATCACACATGGTTTAGGCACCCCATAGTATAACTATAATATATAGTATAATGTTACAACTAAAATTACCTGGGAAGGCAGTGAGTTCAAAATCTGAATAGGTCTGTGAGCAATGGGAAAGTTTTATATCACTGAAGCATCTGCCAAAAACTGTCTCGTATTTATTTCCACCATGGAACAGACGGTATTGCTGCCTCATGCTTCCAAGCTCTTTGTTCTAAAAGAAAATTAATTATATTGTATCAAAAGTTTTTACACTATTTGTGGATATTCTATAAATAACATGAGAAAGTTTTCCTGCTTTTTGCCCCATTCATGCCAGAATATGATGCAATTCAGCAACCCTGCAGGGGAACAAGAAGTTACAGAAACTAGAGGATGCTTTTATGACTCATAATGTGTCATTTTTGCCCTGCACACCCCACACTTTTGGTAGTTTTTCCATTTTGTGAGAAATTCATTCAATACTTGAATGAATAAGAACAAAGGTTTTAAAGGGTACAAAACACAGTCTTTATCTAGTGATATGAAAACATTTACAGATAACCAAATAATTTTATGAAGTTCTGTAAAAAATGACAGCATGCTTTAAGTGAAAATAAAAGTACAACTTTGACGCCACATAAACAATGCAGAAGTAGTCTAGGTTACACAAACAAACAACTTCTCCATATTTGAGTTATTGCAAAAATACTTCCTGATATGATGATAAGCTGGTTGTGTAATAATTAATTCTTTATCACTATAGTGTGAACTTACATTGTTTTTAGATATCTTTTGCTTGTATAAGTGCTAAAGTCTTTAAGTGCATTAAAATAGTTCTAGAGTCTGCAACCTTTCCTTGTGACGGGAAATGGAAAGGAGAAGACAAAAAAAGAAGTCGTCATGTGGCTTAACAATCTATACACACACAACCTGGTTTGAAGCCCTGAAACCGTCTAGAGTGCTCAGATAAGTAAGTGGCACAGCACATTTGTGTGTATACACGGAACAGGAACAGAAGGACCAGAATACTCAATAAGAACCCCACTGGGACTAAAAGGTCAGTTATAGTTTTCTGTACTTACCAACGTTGAAATGCATTATTTTAAAACAAGAAATGTTAATGTTGATGTTTTAAGAGTGTGAAATTGAACATATGCACCCATGCAAATTTGCAAGGGTATTATATTGTATTTCTGTATATTGTACCAGTCTTCACGTAATGCTCCAGCTTCTCTATAAGTGAACATGACTTACTTTTCCTTGAAAAATTTTGAGAATTCATGGAGACCAAAATTCTATTGTTTTTTTTGTTTGTTTGTTTGTTTGTTTGTTTTTTAGGTGACTCTCTCCATGGACAAAAACACAACTTTCTCCCTCCACCTTGGAAATGAAAGTGATACCAACAATACCTGTTCCCGCGACACCATTTTGAAAAATGTGGTTTTTCCTGTTCTCTACTCCTTTCTCTTCGTGGTGGGGTTGACTCTTAACGGCCTAGCAGTGTGGGTGTTTTTACGCATCCCCTCGCGGTCACACTTCATTATATACCTGAAGAATATTGTGGTTGCAGATGTCATCATGACTTTCACATTTCCTTTTAAGGTTTGTCTAAATATGAGCACCACTTTCTTTCAAGCCACCCTTTATGAAAGTTGTAACTAATATCTTTATTAATAATTAATAAACCATTTATTAATACTTTATGGATTAGGCATAAGCCATTAATAAGAACAATTCTTTGGTTGCCAGGTTGTGAAAACTCTTTCTTGTTTAATACTCATGCCATTAAATACTCATGTGTTCTAATTTTATAGTAAACTATCAAGTCTATCCATGTTAGTAAGTCATTAAAATGGATAATAGACATCCATTCTCCAGTTACACATGTTAATAAAGTCATTAATAAAGGATCATGAGTTTCTAACTTTCTAATAAACAATCAGCAAAATTGGGTAAGTAATCTTAAATGATAAATGTTAAATATTAATAATTCATTGATAGAGCATCTTTTACAATAATTTATCAAGTCTGCAATTGTAATTGGATGTTAATAAATGGATTGTGGTCCAGATTCCCTGCAGCTAAAAACACCAAGTGGAGGAGGATGAATAACCTGGCAACACAGAAGTTTTTCTGATTAATGATTTAAGTATACTGATTTACTAACTAATAATCAAGTGTGCCACTTTTTCAAGAGCAGTAAATGTGATTAAAATAATTTGCATGAATTTGAAATATGTGTTAAAGTGTCATTGTAAAAATGTAACAATGAAGACGTAGTTCTGTGTTTCTGCAGGTGTTAGGAGACTCCCACATGGCATCCACTGGACTGCGTGTATTTGTGTGTCAAGTTTCCTCAGTGCTCCTCTACCTCACCATGTACATCAGCATCCTCTTCTTTGGCCTCATGAGCATCGATCGCTGCAGAAAGACCCTCAAACCCTTTAAGGGAACAAACACAGAAAGGTTGACCCGTCGGAAGTTCCTGTCTGGAGCTGTCTGGGCCTTCCAGCTGCTTCTCTGTCTCCCCAATATGTTCCTGACTCTTAAAACCCCGACTTCACCAAACTTCAAGTGCAACGAGCTGAAGACAAAATTTGGCCTGTTCTGGCATGAGCTGGTAAATCATGTCTGTCAAGTTATCTTTTGGAGCAACCTGGTGACTGTAATAATATGTTACACCTTAATCAGCAAAGAGCTGTATAAATCCTATTCCCGTGTAAAGTCTCACGGAGGGGCTATACGTATAACTCCAAGCAGGGCTACAACCCGGAAGCCCCAACAGGAAAAAAGAAAAATTAATGCAAATGTATTTCTGGTTCTGGCAGTGTTCTTTGTGTGCTTTGTGCCATTTCACTTTGTCCGTACACCATACACCTTGAGCCAGACCCAAGGCCTTCGCTTGGACTGTAACCTCAAACTCTTCGTGTTTCACTTGAAGGAAAGTACGCTCTTCCTCGCATCCCTAAACTCTGTTCTGGACCCTCTCATCTACTTCTTCCTCTGTAAGTCCTTCAGGACAACTTTTTTGAAGACCCTGCGGCTGCCCCCTGGCACCTGTAGCTGGCGAACAGGAGGAGGGTCAGACACAAACTCAGGCAGCACTGGACATGATAAAAATTCTAGTAATGTGGCTTCTGGTGGCAGATGACACATCAGCATATATAACATATATGCAGCTTTGTGACTGAACATCAAAAGACATACTGCAGCTGAGGTATTTTCTGTCATTTAATCAGTTGTTTCTTGTGATTTTCATTGAAAAATGGTTATAAATTGATGAACACAGTTTTGCTGATGTTGCTTTCTCTTGTGTCAAATATGAAAAGCTGACATCTGCATGTTTTTTTTTAATTTTCTTTCTGTTCTCTATTCAAGTTAATAACAACATAAAGTTTCTCTTCTACTGTTCTAATTTTGAAAAGAAGAAATGTGATGCATCCATTTACAAAGTGAAAATAAATCTCATTTCAAGGCAGTCCTCGGTATTCCTCACAGTTGGTTGATCTGTCTAAATTTCCTATAGTTTTAGAAACAATCTCACAATCCATCTTATTATTGCATGTGGATAAAGGTTATGTTGTTTAGTTGTGTTAAACAATGACTGATTTGTCAGGATAATAAAATCTGAATACAGGAACAAGAACAATACACATTGCCTGTTATATGCAAGTAATGTGTATAAATGTGATCTTGTTGAAATCTGCTGTTAAGAATAATCTTCACTTCTCCAGTGATGATGCAGTGAATGTACTTGAGCTTGAACTGTGATCAAAATTGAACAACACTGAACACATTAGGTAAACAGGGAATGAATTATGTCCTGAAATTGAATAACAATATAATAACAATTATAATAAACAAACAAAAAAAAACATCTTATGCCTGTCTAAACGTAATGACTAACCCTCAAGTAAGACAAAATGAGATTGTCGCCGACTGGATCCCACATTGTCACTAAATGGTATTACACTCTAAAAAAAACATAATCTCTCAGACTGGTTAAGACGAGAGAAGCACATTTGAAAAAACTACTAACTACACTGAGACCTGTAGAAATAAAGCAACCTGGGTTTGATGTTCAAAGACAGAAATTGCTTCACTGTTGCCTGAAAACACACAGCTAACCACAATGTATGTTATTTGAATCCCTTTTTCCCCCACAGCAGCTGTTCATGGATTTGCATCTCTCTGGTTAAAGAGGCTGACACACTTTCATAATTTATCTTCTAAAGGTGTTAATCTCCAAAGCTGCACAGCGTGGCGATAAGGAGGCACCGTTCTTGGTGAGTGGCTGAATGTTACGCTTTGTTTTGCAACTTTTTGGGAAAAGATAATGTTCCTCTGAAAAGAATGAAAAGTCACTGAAGGAATCAAATTTACTAACTGGATAGCAAACAGATGGGGTGATTTAGACTGAACACAAAATAGCTTGAGAATATTTTAGCGTGGCTCATTGTTTTGTTGACAGTAGGCCTATCTATGCACGTCCATTACTGTGAAAATACAATCAGGCCTGATTAAACTTTCTCAAAATAAAATAATCTTGAGCACATTAAAACAAAGATTTTTCTGTGCAGTTGTTGGAGAGATCTTTTGAAGTTAACCTGTCATATAAAACAGTGGACATGATTAGAGGATAAATATAAAAATCCTAATCTTATACAATATGTTAAAAGCTACAAACAAAAATGTATTGTGCAGAAACTTTAATTTAGCTTTCTTGCCTAGATTCATTCAAATAAAACAAATACTTTCTTTTTCTTTGGGCACTGTTAATACACATAGACAATAAATGTGTATCATTTCAGAGTTAATACGCTGGTGAGGTGAATCCAGTTGCTAATTATATTAATTACATCCAAAACATTTAATAAAAGGACAAAAAGAAACTTTGAAGCAACTGAGATGTGATATGCAGAAGGGTCTACAGACGGATGTCACTAAAATATGTTTCCAGGTACTATATTAAGCATGTCTCTATGTGATAAAAATAATTATTGCTATTTTTTGTATACAGGATGAAGAAAACAAATTGCAACTGCATAACTTCTGTCATTCTGTGTCAAAAGTGGAAGTGTCATGTTCGGCATTCAGGGCGCATTCAAATGCTCTGGTTGAGCATTCAAAACCAAATCATAGTAGCAAATGTCTTGTAACTAATGGTAAATGCAAATCAGGTTCAACTTAGCAAGCTGGAAACATTAACAGCAGTATTTCCCTGTGTCAAACAAGTTCTAGGCATGAGTCAGATCCGTGGACCTTTGCCTTTGAGCAGTCAACACTGGAACTGGAGGATGTTTCCTTCACAAAATGTCGCAACCTAGTAGCAATTGCTCAAATTTGTTCACATGAAACCCCATCCATATTACAACACAACCACAATGTAACCTGTCTGATTTTTTTAATAAAAATTGGTTGAAACATAGTAAAGAAACCTATGTAAAAAGACCAGGACATGGTTGGTCATTGATCAGATTCTGCTGAAAACTCACAGAAATCTTTGCAATCTTTCTTTGATCCTTATTTGTTCTTTTTTTAATATTCCAGACTCTATGATGATGTCCAACAACTCATCACAACTTTCCTCGGGTTGTGCCCATTTCAGACTTGTGGGCGAAAAAACGGCTGTCTCCTACCTCTTCTTCATTTTGTTCCCCATTGCATTGCTGCTCAATGGCGTAGCAGCCTGGGTGTCTCTCCATCTCCAGTCCACATCCACATTCATAGTGTATCTCAAAAACCTGGTGGCTTCTGACCTGCTCATGACCCTGACACTCCCGCTAATGGGAGCTAGCATGCTCCCTAGAGCCACAGTACAGTTGAGGGCGTTTGCGTGCCGTTACTCCAATGTCATTTTCTACAGCTGTTTGTACACAAGCATTGCTCTAATGGGTCTCATTAGCCTGGACCGCTTCTTCAAAATTGTTAGACCATGTGGAAAGGTGTTGGGACAAAGCCTGGCCTTCAGTATTGTAATGTCCGCCTTGGTTTGGGTTGTGTTATTTGGCAGCACAGCTATCCCAACTATGATTCTAACTGACCAGGATCCTGTTAATATAACAGGAGATTTCTGTATGTCCCTGAAAAGTCCAGCTGGTCTCACTCTTCACAAGTTTGTGGTTCTATTTATGGAGATTTTATTCTGGTTTGTCAGCTTGCTGATTGTGTTTTGCTACATCTGCATCACCCTGAAAGTCCTGCAGTCCTTCAGAAACTCCGGGAGCAACAACAGTGATGGGAAGAAGAAGACCAAGCTGCGAGTGTTCTTGATCCTCCTTGTGTTTTTTGTATGTTTTGTGCCTCTTCACATGATGCGCATTCCATTCACACTTTATGAAATCTTTGGCATTAATGTCTGTGCCGAAGCGTGGATGATGCTAGCCCATAAATTTGTCCTGTGGGTCTCTACTACTAATATCTGCCTGGACCCTCTTCTTTACATGTACCTGTGTAGGGAGTTTAAAGACAAACTGGTTGATATGATGAAAGCTGGAGGTATCTGTGTTGGGTTATATTCAGGTGAAAGAGAGGGGACTTCACAGTAGAAAGAAGTCAATTATCAGTCTTCAAATTAAAAATAATTTGCAGCAGTTAGAGGCAAATAACATGTCTTCAGCCACAGTTTATCAGCTTAATTTAATGGACAGACAATTCAGTTGTCTTATAGTAATGTTTGATGTTTAAATTTTATCTTGTACCGCCCTCTAGTGAAGTAATGAGGATTAGCATCTACTGAGACAAAAGGTCCACTAAGAATAAATCAACAGCATATAATAAATAAAATGTCAGTTTGATTGTTATAAAAAGTATCTATGTAAATAAATTTTACTATGTGTGTTTGCTCTTTAAAGAAGCAAATTCAAATTCGATGTTAAACCTCAGTGGCCATTTCTCAGAACAGTGTCCTTTATACAGACACTGTGTACTGTATGTGTTTTTATATTTATGAAAGTGAATTCTTACTCAACTCAATGTTTTAATTTCACATCCAAGTGTTATTGTGAGATCTATACACTAAAACTATCAATAAATTTGAGCGTGAAGTCATCTTATGTTTTGTTTTTCCTGTCGTGAGGAGCCCCCTCAGGGACAGACTTCATTAGCTATCAGTAATAATATAACTCAGTCTTGTCTCCCATGGGTTTATAGGGGAGGGGATTTAAATTAGCAGTATAATAAACATAATATAGGAGTGAAGTTTTTTTTGAGAATTCATAGGCCATCCCCATCATAATTATTACTTTAATTGACCAACCCATACAAAACAGTGGAGGCAGGGACACCTTTTCAACTGCACAAAAGAAAAATAGAATTGCAACCCATAAAGTTTTGGTCTATTATTTCTTCAGCTGAAATAAAGAATAGCTCTCTCTGTATTCAAATTTAACATCCCTGCTGAAGAGCATTGTTCAATTGCCAAGAATTAGTTTCTTTCAGCTGAATGAATTTCTTATATTTGGTTTTCCATCACCTCATTAAATTATTTCATTATCTTTAATTATTCTCTATGTAATAAATTATGTTTATATGTAACAAGGGACTCCTCAGTGCCAAGCAGTGAAATTAAAAATTAAAAACCAATGTGCATTGTTTGTTAGTCACTAAAATACTCAGGGCTACACTGATAAAATATTTTATCTCACTATTATCATATACTAAAGATTTTTAATTGGTTTGATTGAAATGGAACTGAAATCTAGCCACCTATACTTTAAATCTTCTTGGCATCTACTGCACTTTCTTTCTAAGTAGACAATAACCTTCAGTGTCGTCTGTAGGACTTTTTGCTGGCTTTAACAGCTGACGCCACCCTTTGGTCAGATAATGCCACTGTACCATGCGTGGTGCTGCAAGAGAAGTAGCTGAAATAAGTGGTGCAATCAATCATATAACAAAGAAGTGAAAAAAGAAAGAAAATTACTTCTTGCTCCTCTGCTGGCACTAAATGATACAATGATGGTGAGTGGGTAAAACTGACGATGAGCAGGCTTCTCTTCCTTCTTAAATATGCTTAAAGCTAAATATGCTTTTAGGCCAATGATAAAAAAAAGAGTTCTTCAGCATCTTTCAGCATCAATTTGTGTGTAAACAAACATAAATGCTTACTTGGATCAGTTCTATCTTCAATTTGGCACAGAATAAGAATGAATTGAAAACAATGCTGTCTGTATAGTTCACATAGAGGTTAAGGAAGCCTGTACACCATGGTGGTCACTGTGGCCTGGGTCTATGACGTCTTTGCTGCTTTTGGCTGAAGACCATTAAGTTTTCCCTATTTTTGCATATGTCATGATGAATTGCCAGACTTATCACAGCTGAAATGATTATTTGTTTGTTAGGTAAATCAACAGTGTTTCTTTAACACCCATCGCATCTGTATGTTGTAACTCCGTTCCGTCTGGCTACTTTGTGCTCAAGAAGAGTGAATCAAGTCATCAACTGTAAGTCATTATCAAAATCTAGCATTTGAAATTCAGCTAATTCTTTTAACATGGATTCTCTTTAAAGAAGTAATTTAAAGGATAAGTTCACATGTTTTCAAACCTGTCTCTGCAATTCAAGTTTAGTCTCATATTAGCTTTAAAAAAAAATCTGAACCCATCCTTTAATGAATGAAATGAAGTAAAGAACTGAGTGATACACCAAAACAAAACAAAAATGGAAGCATTAATATGTTTTAAAGGTTGGACGGTTGACTGTATCAGTCTGACACATCTGAATCAATTGAAATTGATTGAGTATGTAGATTGTTTTTATCAAAACTATACCAACTGCTTTTTTGTCTTCTGCAGAGCTAAATAGGAAAACAGACATATTCCTGGAAGGGTCTGTTGTTGATCCTTGAAATAAAATACTCTTTAAAATAATACCCAGTAAGATTTCCATGGGTTTAATTAGTTGAATTAGTTACTTCTTCATCCACTTTATGTCAGATCAGATGCATCTCCTGCAAAGTTTAGCAAACAGAGGAACAAACATTCACAGGACAAGGAAACCTATACACTGTCCTCAGTAAAATAACATTTCTATCTTAATATACATGCACTTCTCAATTTACTTTTTTGTTCTTTTATATTTTTTTCCTGTCAATGTAATTGTGGAAATATTGCCTTCTCTGTACTGTATGTAACAGAAGATAAAAGCAAAGGAGAAACATTGTGAAATCGGAGGAAAGGGTTTTCCAATTTTGCTGAATGATGATATGTAAAGGAAGAAAAAATGTGTGTGTAATGAAAAAAAAAATGAAATTGCACAATGGAAAAATTAAGAACACAGTAAACTATGGAAGCTGCTCTCTTTGTTTCATTTAGCTTGCTGGCAATGCAGTCCAGACTCACTTAGGTGGTGGAAAATGGATGAATGGATGGATCGTCTGTTTGACAGCAGTGAAGAAAGTTAGTGGACTACTCAAAGAAGAATCTGTGTCACTATTAAAAGTCAAGAATCATCCAAATAATATTGAACATTTATAGTCTCCATCAAGATCACATTTCTTGACATTTCTTCTCTGACAGCTGAACTGTGGGTTATAAAATGTATTTTAAACTCTTTCGATTTCTTTCAGGTACAGTGATGCCATCGAATCAGACGTCTCGCAGTACTTTGGAGTGTGACAGTTATATTTACAACCTCAAAATTGTCCCAGCTCTCTACTTCTTAATGTTCCCCATAGCCTTACTGCTGAATGGTGTGGCAGCCTGGGTGTCTCTGCACCTCAAGTCCACCACCACCTTCGTGGTATACCTTAAAAATCTAGTGGCAGCTGACCTTGTCATGACCCTGATCATCCCAATCAAAGCTGTGGGTGACTTGCCGGGTGCATCATACAAGTTATTTATACTTTCATGTCGTTTTTCCAGTGCCATTTTCTACAGTACACTGTACACATGTATCACTTTGTTGGGCCTTATCAGTCTGGACCGTTTCTTCAAAATCATGACACCCCGCAGCAAGTTGTTTGGTCAGAATCTAACCTTTAGCAAACTGATATCAGCCTCAGTCTGGCTGATCTTGTTTGGAGGCACTGCTTTACCAAATATAATTCTAAGTAACAGATCAATATATAATATAACAGCGTCCAGGACTTGCATGAAGTTAAAAGGACCGGCTGGACTTGAAATACATCATGTGTCAGTAATTACCGTGAATGTTTTCTTCTGGTTTGTCAGTGTGGTCATTGTGGTTTGCTACATTTGCATCGCAAACAAGGTTATTCAGTCTTTCCGAAAATCCGGCAGCAATAACAACCATGGAAAACAGAAGATCAAACTACGTGTTTTCCTTGTTGTAATTGTGTTTTTTGTGTCATTCGGACCGTACCACATTGTCAGGATCCCGTACACTTTCCAACAAGTGAAAACATCTTCCCAGCCTGCTTGCCCTTATGTAAAGGGCAAGTTTGCTAAAGAAGTCAGCCTATGGCTTGCCACCACAAATCTCTGCCTGGATCCACTTCTTTATGTCTTCCTATGTAGAGAGTTTAAGGAGAAGCTGATTTCTTTGATGAAAAATGTACCCCTTCCATTCAAAGTAGCCTCAGCAGGCAAGGTAGAAGGCACTTCACCATAGAGTAGATTCTGACATAGGTCACGTACAATAAATCTTTAATGTATGCTACACGCCTTGCCATGGATTAAGCTCAGATGTCTCTGAAGATTCTGTAGACTAAAAGCCAAGTTACTGTTTCACATGCTTTCACATTTTGTAATTTATGCATTTTTTTCTGCTCATGTTAATGTCATCCATATGTTGTTTTGTGTCTTGTCAAACTGTGGTTCTAAATGGCTTGAAAATCATTAACAGGAAATACAATAAGGATGAATGAGATAAACATAAGACAAAAGGGTGATGGTATGAGGTTGTTTTTACATCAACAAAACACATTTATATTAGCACTGGAAGTTCAAAATCAGAGTTGAGTGGAGTTCTAGAGGAATAGACTGTAAATGAAATCACCATGCAAAACAAGTTAAGTTAAAGCTAGTTAACATTTGCATTTTTGTTTGTTTGTGGTGACAGTAAAAATGAGTCATATCCTTAATGGGGTTCTGCGGATGTGCAATGTGACGACCACTGTAATCAATGTACAGCATGCTCATCAGCTTTTAACATTTTACTGCAAAGAAAATAGTGCATACAAAAGAACAAGTATGTTTGTTCATCTTTCTTCTATCACAAATATCGTAAAACATCTGTTAAATCTGTTAAGTGATTACTAATTCTTCAATTGTTCAAACAACCACAAACTTGAGGCATTTCAGTTTTAAGGCTTTTATTATTATTATTTTTATTTTTTTAAACCTACTTTTAGCATCAACTTGTTTTCTGTTAAAAAGTTATTGTTTGTATATTATGGTATATTTGTATGTAGTATTAGTACACTACCACTGAACAGTACCTTAAGGGTTTTCTGACAATGAAAACTGGTTGGTAAATGTGATAAACAGACATTTATATCTTTCAGTACATTGTGACGAAATTAAACATGAGGTTGTGATTAACTAATGAGAGACACTGTGCTTATTGGTCAGAAGTTCTTTGAGGTCTTGGAAACCACATGTCTCTGTATCATTTACAGTAAAACAGATTCTACTTGAAACCACATCAACAAGTTACTGTCACGTAAGTTGAAAGTTTATTGTAATAAACACATGCATGCAATTTGTCAGTTACGCTTTTCCCCATCTGTCAAAATTTCCTGGTCCAGATCCAAGAAAAGTCACACAGGAAATCATGTTGTGTAGTTCTCAGAATGCACTATTTTAAGAAAGCACAAAAGGGAATAAAACTCTACGAAAGCAAAGTTTAATCAGATATGAGGGGAAGGGAAGGTTCAATCACTTATATTGTACTTCTGTGAAATGTTGTATTTGACATGTTAAAGATTATAGAATTTAGAATAAAGTTTAATTTAAAGTAAAAATTTAGTCAAAAATAATTTAAAGTAACATTTTATGACAAACTTGTTAATTAATCTGTTAATTAATGGGGCTCTTCTGTCTCGGCATAGTTCCCATTTATGGCAAAGTTGAAGAGAAAAAAAAAACATCCTCTGAGATGTCAGTAACCAATATACATATTGTTCACAGTATACATTCTTTCCCACTAAAACCACAGCTTTTGTTTGTGCCTCGCTGGTTGCTGCTGCTAAGACTGAGTTTCATGAAAAGAAAGGGCAGAGATAGAGGTGGGGTAAATAAGCTGCAGAATGGAGGGAGGGAGGAGCAGTGGGGTGCAGGAGATCTCTAGACCTTGAGTGTCGAGAAATGAGTCCATGGCTTTGGTGTTCGCCTGTCAACAGCTACCGAGACTGACGCAAGCCAACGGAGGCAGGAGGACTGGCACGAAGCAGAACAAGCCTCTCGGCAGACAATTGGGACAGGAAGCAAGGAAGGAAAGGGTCTTTCACCCGGAGGAAGACTGGCAACCTCATTGGGATTGTGACAAGACAGCCACACAGTAGCTCCAGAGACCACCCATTGTAAGAGCATCAAACTCACACATTTAAAGGGAGGGAGAGAGAAATTCTGAGAAAGACCGAGGCTGAAAACTCAGAAGTAGAATTTCATAGTACTTCTTCATTAATTGAACTAAAATAACACTTGGAGAGTTATGTTACATTTTCTTCCTGTAGGTAAGAAGAGGGAAGTGGAATTAGATACTTCCCTTCTTCATACTTTTTGAAATAGTGTTTTTTCATTGCTTTCCTCATTGTTCTTCACATGCTTCAGCAATCACAGACGATAAGGACAACATAAGAAGGTAAGACTCAAGTACATCTTTCTATGCTGGGAACACAGATCACATAATTTGTTCAACAACTGTTGTAACAGGTCTAATTAACGTTAGTGTGCACAGACAAAAGTTTTATTGTATATCTTCGTTGCCACAGCACCTGCTCCTGCCCTCAAAGTTATTCTAAGCTGTTAAGGCTTTCAATGTAAAGACAGCACATCCTGGAGATATACTGCAGTACCATGTTAGTGAAAGAGACAGGGGGATATTTCACAAAGAACAAACACAGTAGTCGTTGGAGGTCTTCATCACTGCGTATTCAGTGTATCTCTACATCCGACTTGGCAGATTCCTTTTTAAATGTGGTACAGTATAGGGGTTACACTGTATGCAGTGTGTGAAACAGATTACTTGTTTAAATGTTTGTTTGTTTTTTTTAAGTTTACTTGTTGGACTTAAAGATAAAGAAATACCTGATCATTTGGACTACAAACAACAAACTAAAAGATAAACTAGATGAATAAGTAAATAACTCATCATCAATAATACACAATAAGTCAGCTAAAGATATTCAAAAAAGTTGTAGCTCAGCAGCCAAAATGCTGTAATCTTTCTGTGTGTATTTAGGTTTTGGTGTTCCCTCTTCATATCATTTCTTTATTTCTTCATCTGAATATCATCTCTGTCTATTACATATACTGTAAGTATCAATGCCATCATTATTAATGTTATCTTATCATCTCTTCTTTCGACCCTTCTAAAGGTCCACCGAAGATCAGAAGATGAACGACACCCTGCCCAACGCCACAAAGTGTGTGCGTGATACCAGTGTGACAGCTGTGGTTTTCCCTTGTCTGTACAGCGTCCTCTTTGTAGTCGCCCTTGTACTGAATTCCCTGGCTGCATGGATCTTCTTTAGCATCCCCAGCACTTCAACATTTCTGGTCTTTCTAAAGAATGTGGTAAGACAGAGAGGATTTTGCTTCATGAATGTTGTGGTCAGTGCAGAGGAACAAAACAAAAAGAAAAAATACATGTGATCCTTTAACAACAGGTGGTGGCTGACTTGCTGATGACACTGACCATCCCTCTGAGAATCTTGAGTGATGCAGGTGTGGGTTCCTGGCAACTACGTGCCTTTCACTGCCGGTACTCTGCAGTTCTCTTCTACATCACCATGTACATCAGCATCCTTTTGCTGGGCCTCATCAGCCTGGACCGCTACCTGAAAATAGTCAGGCCTTTTGGGAAGTCAGCCCTGCAGCAGGTTCGCGTCGGTCAGGTGCTGAGTGCAGCTGTCTGGGCGGTGATGTTATCTTTAGCATTACCCAATGTTATTTTAAGTGACCAGCCACCAAAGGTCTCTGGAGGAAAAATGAAGTGCAGCTCCATGAAGAGCAAAGCCGGCCTGCTCTGGCATGAAGGATTCAACTACTTCTGTCAGGTAATTATTAAATAAATTCATATTTTTGGGAAATGTGCTCATTTGCTGTTTTGTTGAGAGTTAGAAGATTGATGCAATTCTTACCTGTCCTTGAAATATGAAGCTGCAACCAGGAGATGGTTAGCTTGGCTTAGCATAAAGACTGGAAATGCCTTTTTTGGAGTCACTGCTCACAGTCAAGGATTAGTCCGGTATGTAACCTTTGTAAAGCCAAAACAAACAAAACAACAGCACTCAATAATCCATCTCCTTGACAAAAAGAAGACAAAAAAACAACAAAAAAAACACAAGAAGATGGATTAGTGAGTACCGTTGTTTTGTTTTGTTTGTTTAGTCTTTAAATCAACTGTGCACCCGATACGATCTCAAGATTGGGATTTGTGAGCACAGCTGCTTAGTACCATCTTTTGAAAAGCCACATTTTTTTTACATGTATGTATTTGTTTAAATTAAAGATAGATAAACAAGATAGAATGTGATAGTCAGTCAACTTTCCTGTGCCAGTAGGTGGATTTTGTTATCTTTGGACCAAACCAGGCTTTTTGTTTCCCTGTTGAATATATATATATATATATATATATATATATATATATATATATATATATATATATATATATATATATATATATATATATATATACACATATATACATATACATACACATATATACACATACACATTTATACAATGTGCACTATCCACTAAATAATTACATTTATATAACATCTGACTTTTGAATTTCAGCTATAATTAAACAATTAATAAAAAAAATAAATAAGGAGTAGTCATACGAAAAGTTTAATGTTTTGTTGATTTGTATTACTTGCAGGTGATTTTCTGGGGCACCCTGGCCTTGATGGTGGTTTGCTACACGTTCATCAGCAAGAAGGTGTATGAGTCATACAAAGCCTCAAAGAGCAGATCTCAGTCTGCCAGTCGCAAAACCAAGGCAAAGGTCTTTGTGGTGGTGGGGGTGTTTTTCATCTGCTTCGCCCCCTTTCATTTTGCCCGTGTTCCATACACTCTGACCCAAACCCGTAACACAGCGAGTCATTGCCAGGCACTCTACATTGCCAAGGAAACCACCCTGTGGCTATCAGCCACTAATGTATGTCTGGACCCGCTCATCTACGTGTTCCTGTGCAAGGTGTTTAGGAAAAGACTGACAGCTGCACTTGCCCCTAAGCTTCTCAACAAAGGCATCATGGAATCCCCAACAGCAACATCAACTCAGCTGGAGATGTCACAGATACCCCACAGTAACAGACTGTCATACAATGGCATGTCATAGTGACACACTGGACAAAGTACACTGGGACATGTTTAATAACTGTCAAGGCACAGGGATAATTGTGTAATTTTATCTGTCAGTAGCATTTTATTTTAATGACAAACTGTAAAAATTCTAAAATTGATGCAAGATGGTCAAAATCTGCTGAAAGGACAATGCTGCATCACAGAAAAAAAGGTCACATTTCTGAAAGTGGTTAAGTTTCATGTCAATATTACTTCCGCTTCTGATACAGTACTAACTAAGCACTTCTGCATGTTTGCCAAGTCATTCAACACATCTCCTTAACTCTGCATACTGTCATCTTCTGCTTCCTTCTCTCTAATCTTGTTTAAACTGCACTTTTCCTTTGCAAAACATAAGTCAAAAGGGCAAACATTTTGACAGCACATCTTCTAAAATAATTGCACAACACACTGTAATCATTTGAGGACTGAATTATAACAGTTTTATAACAACGCAGCTAAAACATCTGTGTAATGTAAATAGATAATTAAAAAAACATTTTTCATACTGTAACTGCATGGTGTTGAAGTTTTACACAGGAAATAACTATAATTTAATCATTATAATACCATCATTTATCATTGTGTCATTAGTACATAAGGTTTATGTGACCAGCTTCTTAATAAACATGGCACAATCCATATGACATACAGATCACATTCAAGGTTAGGGTGAGCGGGTTGGAAACAAGTCTAAAACATGTGGTCAAATGGCAATTCTGTTATGTGGAGTGGAGCAGGTGAACCTAAGTGCAGACACACAGAGACGAGGAGACAGGGACACAATAGGACAGGGTATTTTTATTATTTATTAAAGCAGGCCAGGGGAAACTAGTAGCGGTAGCTGGGGCAAGAGGAGAGCAGGTCCAGAGCGGAACCCGTGGAAGCTGGGTAGAGTGGGCGTCCAGGGCAGGGAAGCAAGGATGAAGAGACAAGGGACAGGAGACAGGGCAGATGGGACTGCAGGGAACAGGAGACGGGGACAGAAGCCAGAGCAGACAGGGCCGGAGGGAACAGGAGACAGAGTCAGGCTAGAGAAAACTGATAAATGCAGGAGAAATACCTTGAGGCGTAAACTGACTGGAGCAGAGGCCACAATCTGGCAGTGTAGATCTGGCAGGGCTGAGAATAAGTAAAAGTCTTGGTTATGGAATGGGTTGCAGCTGGTAGGGCTCTGCTCTGATTCCAGCACACCTGTCTCCACTCACACAATCACACACACTGGGAGAGAGAGGGAGAAAGCTACTGGGGAAGTGGCAACAGGTAGGGAGACACAGGGTTGAGGCAAGAATAGTGACAATTGCTGATATAACCTAAGAGATATCAAAGAAGATTAGTGTATGCGCACAGAGCTGAGCTGATGTAGCAGTGCAACAAAAAAAAAACAGGGTAAAACCACCTCAACCACCCATGGTTTCTATTGAACAGTAGCGCTGACACAGACCTTTGACAATAGTCCATAACATGCTGAGGCTGTTTATATAACAGAAGAAATGAAAGTATATTTTGAGGTTTGAGGTTCGATTATTAGATACAAATTTTGTATAGAACAGGCTATTTTTTGTTGCTGCCCTTCCAGAAAGCACTGACTAGAGATTTGTATGTTCTTTAATCTTTATATTTACCATTTAATCACCAGTAGTGATCAGTGTCTTAGGTACATTTTATCATTGTGGAGCAAATGGCCTACAGGAACTGCAAACTGCAGAGATCAAGTTGCTGATAAGACTGAATGTAAACCACATCTACAAAAGCCCAGCTATGTTTGCAAGTAGGGCATGTAGTCTCTCACAATACTGCATATTGCAGTAAGCACGTGATTAATTTTTGAACAAGAGGAGAAAAAAAAAATATAGAATTGTAATAAATTGACTTTTTCCAACACTGCCCCCCCCCCCCCCACCAAGATGGGTTTCAGGACATTCACAAACCGGTTCTGCAGGATTAATGTCACACCCCACCTGATTTACAATCGTGCCTGCATGTGGGTCTGATTAATGTAATAATGAAATATGATCTTCCTCCATCCCACCCTCTGTTAGCTACGACAGAGGCTGATATTTGGGCAGGAAATTAATGAGCTACAGAGCGGTCGGAGCGGCGACTGCAGCCAAAGGAAGGACCGTTCGTCACCCTCAGATTAAATCCTCTGACAGATGACCCCGCAGTAGTGAATTATGAGAAATTCTAAATGACATTCATGGAAATTAAATAAACCCCACAGATAGTGTTGCCTAGCAGTATGCACAGTCACAAGTTGGGGATAGAAAAGGGCCAGATAAATACAAGGCAGGTGGAGGTGGTGGCTGACAGTTTCATATAGCTGGATCCTTGTGGTGGATCTGATGAAACAGGGTGATACAGCTTGCATATCAGAGCAATCTGTCAGGTCTATGTGTCAGTGATGCCAATCAGCAGTTGTTTCACTGTTTTAAAGGTTGCTTTAAGGCTGCTTATTATAGCTTTAGAGGAAGCTTTAGGTTGAGAAATGTATTTTGACACTTGACACTCCCTTTTCTCCCTTTTTGGTTTCAAAGGAAGGATGTACATTTCATCTAACCACATACATGACATTGACATTTGTGTGGGCAAAGTATAGAGAAAAGCAAGTCTGAGGCCACATCTTTAAATTTGCAACAATCAATTTTGCCCACTAGGGTCAAAATAACTACAAAAAGCTGACAGACAACAAACAACAAAGCAGAAATTGTATTTCTTCTAGAGTTATTATAAGGTTTGTAATATGTGCCTACTTACATGTCAAGATGACACAGACTTAATCCACAATAATTGTCTATTTGGCCAATTGACAAATCCAGCCTAATATTCACTGTCCTTAGCTGCATCACCACCTCCTGGGGAAAAAGGAAAAAACAATTATATGTAGCTTTCTTCTGGTAATTACCTGACTCTAGTTGCTGGGCACTTAGCAGGTTTATCAGAAACTGTTTGCATTTTGCAGGAACAGCTGCCTGTTGCTGCTGCTGGAAACAGGGTTACAGAGAACAGTGAGACTGAACCATACATGACTGTCCAGACTTGTCATACAAAAATACAAAAGTAACAAAAAACAACCATCATCAGATCATCATCAAAACCTAACAGAATGTGGTGGTTTACTCCATTCACTTTTGAGATACATTTTTTCCTACGGTTGTTGTTAAAACGTTTTACTTTATAAGAGAGGAGATAAATGTATTTTATCTCATACTCTCCCATGATTACGATATAATTATCCCATAACATTAATCTCATACTGATAATATTATAATGATACATTATTTTTAAAATGTCTGTTTTGTCTGGTAAATGAGGTGCAAAAACGTATTTCTAGCGAATCTTTTGACTGCACTTTAACCCTCTTATGTTCGTGGCACTTGCTACAAACTGAGTTAGTGAAGGTATTTGTGTTAAAACTCTTCTCAGAAATCGATAAAATATCTGACAGTTGAAGCTTTTATCTGCGCGCGCTCGCGCCAGCTGCTTGAACTTCTCAGCAGGCGCACGCAAACATAGCACCTGATGTGATTTTTTTTTTCTAGGACAGCGAAGTCAAGACCCGCCCTACTCTATCTCTGATTGGCTACCCTATTTTATCCTACCAATCTTACCCTTGCATTCCTAAACCCAACCAACGAAGGAAACGAGTATTAGCCAATCAGAGGCAGAATAGGGCGGGTCATGACTTAGCCGTCCTAGGAAAAAAATATCACACCAATCGGATGGCTACAAGCTACAAGGCTAATCCCACGTGACGTGCCTGTTGGGTCATATGATCGATCGCCTACGTCTGCTGGTTTTCTCCCGGCTGGCGTCACCTCACCCCCCCTACCCCAGTAAATCCCAAACAAACGAACATGGCGGACTTTGAAGAGCGGCGGAGCCTGTTGGGAGATGAGGACAGGGGGTCGTTCACCGGCAGACAGGCAGACAGGGGACCCGGCAGACCGCTGCCGGCCATCTGCGACCCAAGCCACCTCCTGCACCGAGTGGTTGTCCTGATATTCATGTGCTTCCTGGGATTCGGTGAGTTGGAACAAGTTAAACTTCACTAATCATCCTGACATGTTATTGTGGAGAATTTTGAATTAATGTAAAGTTATTATATATGTATATTAAGCTTGTAGTGTTATTACCCACCGTGACTCAAGTATTTAACTTTATAGAAACGCAGTAATGTCTGTTAATGTAGTTCATTTGTTTCAGGAAGCTACTTCTGTTATGACAACCCAGCTGCACTTCAGACTCAAGTCATCCAGGTAATTCATCCTCTATAAATGAACCTGAAAGTGCTGCAATTAGAGTATTTTACTATTATTTAAGTCCACACATTATGCTCTGTATTCCACTCCTAGATTATTAAGGGGATGTAACAGCTTAAAAACCAAAGCTGACAACAAATCTGATGTGATTTTTCCCTCTCTATACCAGGATCTGAACTTGAACACTGCAAAGTTTATGCAGCTATATGCCTGGTACTCCTGGCCCAATGTGGTTCTTTGCTTCTTTGGGGGATTCCTGCTGGACAGGGTCTTTGGTATCAGGTATGATCACCGACAGTCATCACCTGTTTTGATTCCAGTGTGTGTTTATGTGGCCATAAGTGAAAGTGAAAGAATGGTTAAGCTGTTGTGCCCTTGGTTGGTTTCATCTTCTGTTTTCTTTTTAGGCTGGGAACCATCATTTTTTCCCTGTTTGTCTGTGTTGGACAGGTATGTTGTTTCTACACAGAAATACATACAGAAGCACGTTTTTCATCTTGACAAACTTAAAAAAAACACACACACGTGAACGCAACAGGTTGTAAACACACTTACATGACCAAAAAAATCCTATTTTATTTATTATTTTATTATAATTTCTCTGTCTGCACAGGTAATATTTGCTGCTGGAGCTTTATTAAATCGTTTCTGGCTGATGGAAGTTGGACGTTTTGTGTTTGGGTGAGAATATAATTGTACCATTGTGTTGAAAACTATAAATTTTATTAACGTAATCTAACACATTTACATGTCAGTGACCAGTTTTCTGCGTCCATATTGCACATACTTCTATTCAGCACACTTTAACTGGAATTTCACAATACACACTGACCTGTCTGTTCTAAATTGGTCACAGACTTTCTAAAAGTCTGAAAAAGTATATGAAAATCTGATGAGTCTCAGGTTGGTCTTGTACTATCACAGAGCTGACATGCTCCCATACTTTGTTTTCTTTTGTGTAGTATTGGAGGAGAGTCATTGGCTGTGGCCCAAAACACCTATGCTGTCAACTGGTTTAAAGGAAAGGAGCTCAATTTGGTGTTTGGCCTTCAGCTGAGCATGGCTCGCCTGGTAAGGACACTGCCAACAAAACATCAGCATATCTAGGCTTTCAGATAACATGTTAATGCTTGTTTTGATCGTAACCATGGCGAACGAGCCTACTATATATATCACATGTCATAGATACAGTGAATATATGCTCTAAGTCCATTCATTCTTCGTCTCAAGGGCAGCACAGTGAACATGAACATCATGGGCTGGGTGTACAGCAAAGTCGCCGACGTTGTTGGCTCTCCTGGATACATCACACTAGGCGCATCACTCATGATAGGTAAAGTGTGCAACTGATATTGCCAAGGGTTAAATATTAAGACTAAGGTTACACATACTTTATCTCTGTCTTTGCTAGAGTTACTAGATCTTCTACTCTGTAATTAGTGATCTCGGATATCACAGCCAGCAGAGAGAGAGAGAAGTGATATAGAGAACTAAAAGTGCTGCTGGCTGCTATAAATGAATCACGAGTTGAAAGAAGTGTCAGTTCTTGTAATATTCTGCACTTACTTAACAATGCTAGAAGTGCTTCCACTTTTGCAAATCTTGCAGTTGTGTGCTTTATTTTGTATTCTGCCTCCACTGCCACTGTTAATTCAACTTTTGACCATTTGAGATCAGCTCATGTGAAAAATAGAATTAATCAGCAGTCGTCAGGAATTCCCTGATACTCTTATCATTGAAGAGGAACTTCTGTTTCCTTACTTTCTTTTCTCTTGTGTCCTCCATGTTTATTTATATTTTTAATTCCCGTTTTCTTTCCTTAGCTGCGGTGACCTGCTTATTCTCATTGATCTGTGCCTTGGTGTTGGGGTTCCTTGACAAAAGAGCAGAGAAAATCCTCCACAAGGAGCGGGGCGAAACAGGTGACATATTCAACTACAACAACAACGTCTTTCCTATCTGTTGTTTTTCATCTTTGACCTACACAAGTCGAAAACTACTAGCTTGTCACAGTCAATATTGATCCCAAAAGAGACTGTAAGGTCACATTTTGTTGTTGTTATCTACTTAAAATTGACATTCTGGCTAGACAGCTAATAGCCTTTAGCCCTCTCTGTGCTGTAGTTTCTTTTATAAACTGCAGGGGCAGTTCAGTTCAATGTGTGCTATATTAGTGAATTTCCCTTTAGATCTAATAACTTCATTGTCAGAGAAGCTGTCCCTGTTTTTACAGTGGTTGAATATAAATATGCTCTCAAGCTGATCTGTGTGTGTGTGTGTGTTTGTGGGTTAATCTCACATGTTAGGTGAGGTGATCAAGCTGACAGACGTGAAAGACTTCCCCCTCCCCCTGTGGATCATCTTCATCATATGTGTGGGTTACTATGTGGCCATCTTCCCTTTTATTGGACTGGGACAGTGAGTATTACATTGGTGCCATCCCACAATAAAACAACCTCCAGTGGTGCTGACATATCTTTGTGTTACTCAAGTTAGTCAGAGGGTTGTCTCATCAGTATGACTTAAACTGAACATATTGTGCTTTTTTTCATCTTGCAATGCTTCGTTTGCAAAGTTACCTCTACTTCCTCCTCATGATGACATCAGATTGTTTGTGTATTCCCACAAACAGCTATCTGTTGTTGTCTTAGTTGCTAATGTTGTTCCATGGGTTGTTCATGTTGTCTACACACATCAGATCAGTCGCGCTCTTCCTTATTAAGGTTCATATGTGTAGAATTTGACTTCTAGAGCTTCTAGGGGCACTAATTATTACTGTAGAAAATAATCAAATACTTATTCCATCAAAATAATTTGAAAGTCGCTATAATTACATATAATTTCTAAACTTAGTGGCTTCAGTACTTCATACACTCAATACTGAAACGTTTTTTTTTGTTGTTTTTTTTTTTCATGTCTGATGAAAATATCTTGCTCGTCCTTGTGTGAGGAAAGAATAGAATTCATCTTCTAAACAAGATGCTATAATGCTTTATGTGTGTGGTATGAATAAAATAGAGACTTTCAGCCCAGCACCTGCCCTCTTCACCTTGGATGTGCGGGCTAATCGTAGCATGGATAAAATAGAGAACATCATTAAATTAGTACAATGCATGTCTCTGAGGAAAGATTCAACGGTGCAACCTCCCAATGCTGCGTTGTCATCAAACCACAAAGGGAGGGAGAGGGGGGGTCAGAAATGGAAGGTGCTTTGACAAATGGGTTGTCAGTGAAAGAAACCAATTGAAGCTATCACAACCTGCATTTCCTTCACTGAAAGGCGATCTCAAATCACTTAGCAACTGACATGGTTTTTCCACAGAGGGTCAGTGCTTACAGAGCAAATAGTTGTTATGCAAATGGGGCAGAAAACAATGTATGTAAGACTGAGTCATCTCAATACCTTCTCCCCTTGGTGGTGACATCAATATAAAGGCGAAGCAGCTTTGTGTACTGTGAACCCATCATCTTGTCTTTCTATTTACAGGGTGTTCTTCATTGAAAAATTCAACTTTTCCCCGGCTGAAGCCAGAGCTGTCAACAGGTAACTCAAGTGTAATAGGCCATTGAGACCAATCCACCATAAGACACTAGCACTTTTATTGTCTGCTGATGCTTATATATCTTACAGTTCTTTTTTTTTTAGTGAATTTTTCTTATTCCAATGGATCACTGGCCAAAACTACATTTCCAACGAAAGACTTTTATCAGCTATCTGAAGTCAGGAACAAACTAAAATCCTACATAATGTTAAAAAAAATAACTGGACATGACATATAAGGACTGACGTTTTTAAATAGTTTGTCTCATTTCAGTTCTGTCAATAATCAAGCTACAGAATTACACTTTTATAGTATCCAGTTATAAAAATCAATCATGTTTGACTTAGTCATCAGTCTGAGGCTCAATCTTAATCCTTCGAGCACCAGTATATCTACTTTATACTCCAGTAAAGTCATATTGAACAGTGTTTCTTTAGCATTCACCCTTCATGCTCTTCTCTGTCTTTCACAGTATCGTGTACATCATCTCAGCCCCCGCATCTCCAGTTTTAGGCTTCCTAGTTGACAAGACAGGGAAGAATGTGATTTGGGTAATATGTGCCGTGGTCACCACACTCGCTGCTCACATGATGCTGGCCTTCACCTTCTGGAACCCGTGGATCGGCATGGTAACGCCCACCTTAGGCTCTATACTCCAAACAAAATTAGATTTTGTACATTCATAAACTGCTGTTATTAATTTGCATTGTTTACAAATGTCGGAGAATTCATTGAAAATCTGCGTCTGTTAGGTGAGATAAACTGTGTAATTCCTCAAAACATGTTATTGTTGAACTTGTGTCACTAGTTACACTGAAATGACTTAGATACTGTATCATAAGGTCATATTGTTGATGTAGCAGTAGGAGGTAACACAGGGTTTTGCCTAAAGAATATAATAAAAGCACCATTCCTCAAGTTCTGGAATAGGGTTTGAAATGCATTAAAGCTGCAACTAACAATTATTTTCATTATCGATTCATCTGGTAATTATTTTCTCAATTAATTGTTTTGTCTATAAAACACTAGAAAAGAGTACAAAATGCCTGATACAATTCCTGACAGCCAAACTGATGCTACCACATCATTTTAAGTAATTTGAGAGCATGTGTGTGATTGCTTGTTTTCCAGTCACTGCTGGGTGTCTCCTACTCCTTACTGGCCTGTGCACTGTGGCCCATGGTAGCCTTTGTGGTGCCTGAGCATCAACTGGGGACGGCCTATGGCTTGTATGTATCCCTAATGGCACCATCATGACTTACCTTATGCATGTTCATGTTTGCTTAGTCAATCCATCAGCAATCAGTTAATGTTATTTTTCATTAACAATGATGTTGACCGTCTGCCCCCAGCATGCAGTCCATCCAGAACCTGGGACTTGCTCTCATCGCCATGGCAGCAGGAGCCATACTAGACACCAGAGGATACCTGTTTTTGGAAGTGTTTTTCTGCGGCTGCATCTGCAGTCAGTATTTTGTGTCTGTTTGTGTGTGTGTGTGTATATGTATGTGTGTTTATGAGAGTAAAATCATTCAAACTCCAGTTGGACTTTTTTGAGTGACAGTCTTAGTGATTTTCCACATTGTTTTTATGCTCACCTGTCTTGCAGTTGCACTGATGGCAGTAGTGATGTTGTACTTTGTGGATTATCTCAGAGGTAAGAGAAGACTGGGGCTTTGAACTATCCCCCCTCCCGACTCCTCTCTTCTTTCTCTATACACATTCTCTTAGATTTTGTTTCCCAACCTCCCCTTGTCCTTCATTTTCTCATGCGACTACTCTGCACTTTACTCTGCCACTCTTCAGTACACCCCGCTCCTTACCACCACACTCGCTACTCTTTCACAATTGCTCCCTTCTTAATCTCTCCATCTCCCTCTCTTGCTTCAGGAGGAGATTTGAACCGGTCAGCATCAGCCAGAGCCAAGCTCCTTAAAGAAGCCACTTCAGACGCAGAGTAAGTACTCTCCGTCACTGCTTTTCCACCCACTCACCCAACAATTAGACAAGCATCTCAGAAACATAATTAACAACCCACTCATATAATCAAGTGGCGGAGGCATATTTTGGAAGACTTAAAAGAGCTCTTGTTCTAATTTATTCTAGACGTTTCCTTAGCTAAGCCTGCTGTGGTCAATTTAATACAAATCTTCTGAAATTGGTATACATTTCTATTCTGTTCTAGTCTGAGTGTCCAGTGAGATAAAAAAAATAAATGATTTAACAGTTTGAGCATGATTTTCAGTGTGATAGCTATTGTAAATGCTCTTGCTTTCCTCATTAACTCGCATGAAGTTTTTATGGATTTGTTCTTTGATCCCATATTCTACCCATAGACCACATGATTCACATGCAGAGTTGCAGAATCATGCTTTATTTTACGGCTACAACTCATAATTGAAATAGTTTACAGTTTGGAGAGGTGAGGAGTCATGTTATCATCAAAATGTTTGCTGATTGGTTGATCTGATTGGGCTAAGATTGTTTCTTGAAGGCTTATTTCCACAAAACTGTTCATTGTCCACCTGGTAACAAGCTAGAGTGTGACAGTTATCACTATCAATATCGATATAGTTAAACGCAATATATATATATATATATATATGAATGCCCAAAAAATGGTGATGATGGCCATTTTGTATTCCATTTCTCCCTAATTTATTGCAAACAAAGTTGTCAATATCAGTCATGTGGACAGGCCACCAAAACTGTCTAAAGAATGAGCTTCCTTTACCAGTGTTACATGTACTGGCACTGCAAAAAACAAATCAAAATCTACTCTGGTGTCTAAATTTTCTCGGCTGGTGACAGACAGGAAATGTTTTTCGAGTTTTATTAGTTTCGACTAGCTAGGCTTTGTCTGGCATTAATTATGAATTGAAAGCAAAAAGCGAAACAACAAAGAAATGAGGAAATTAGGTTTTCTGTACCGCACCATGATGGAGGTGATGGAGTTGAAGTAATTTGAAAATATACATACATACTAAATGTCACATGCCAATACCACAAAAACCTGCACTTGCATTATTTTGTGTTTTGCGACAGAAAAACAAACCACATCAGTTCTCTTCTTGTGTCTACTTTCTGTTCTCTTTCTTTGCATCAGAGGGTTCACAATATTTATGTCTATCTCTCTTTCTTCATTAACGTTTCTAATCAGTCTAATCTATATACATAATATGTTCTATGTTTTCTCTATCTGATGCTATATGAAAGTACAGACTAAAATGCCGGTCCGTGATGTAATTGATATTTTCCAGATGATGATGATGAGGGAACACACATGGTCCTGGGTTTCAGAGCCAGCAAGCTGCACTGTCCACCCCAGAGCTGTCAATCATCTGCCATGGGGCGGGACTGCACTACTGACTCCACCCAGTGCTGTCATCTGTGGCTCTTCCCAGCAGAACTGACTGTCTGGCCCTGGCTATTACATAACCAACCGTGTATTAATAGCTGACTACATCCCAATCAGCACACTGACAAATGACTCCACAGTTACTGACATCTCCAAAATTTACTCTCAACTGACACCTGCGTGCATTGAGCGTCAGCATGAAGTTTCTTCACAGTTACAGAAGAAAGTTTAGTTGCTTGAAAATTGTTTTAAAACATTTGAAATGTCCGAACTGTTGAGAAAGAGGTGACTTATATCCTGTGGAAAGGTGCCTATATCCCTGATTAATAGTGTTTGATTTGATTACACACAAATGCAACTCTCAATATAGGTTTCCTATATTAATTCATTTGTTTTATATGTAAATAGAGGTAACTTTTGTGGATATTTTTAAATGTTTTTATATGTTTTTCTTTATACAATTTATTTTCAGCTAGAGTCTGTTACTTCCCTTATTGCAGACAACTCAGCAGTACATCTATGTACATATCATTTGTTAGTATCTACAATAATTGCCAACCAAAATCTCTCTTTCTGGTCTCTCCTTAGGCAGAGTGCGTTTATATTCAGTTTTAATCACATGCGCTATTGACTTTTTATGGTGGATAATCTCAAAAAGAGCATAGCTCTTTAATGTTTAAATCTTTATTGCTCAATTCTTTCATTTCTTAATTCCTTTATCTGCTCTTCGCTGGTTTCGGAGGTTCATAAAAATTTATTTTTTGTCGGATCATCAAATGCTACATTACTATAATGATAAGATGGATAAGAAAAAGAGAGAGGCACACTTTTGGCTGCATTTATCCATGTAATGTTATTTGCAGTTTCAAATTTTTAAAAACTCTTTTATTAATGTGACCTTTTGAAGAATCAGTTCCACATATAAATTATGGTTTGTGGGCTGTTTTGCTCTTTTATCACATTCACGTAATTAACTTATTTTAAGCACTGCCCCTAATTGTTGCTTGCCTCATCTGAATGTGCAACAAGATATTCATGCACTCTGCTTAACTCTCATCATTCCAGTTATGCAGGGAGAGATTTGTCTTCCTGTGTTATCAGGGTCACACACTGTGGATGATAAACATTCACTACCTCAGTTGGGCAAATTAGTCTTCTTGAAAATGTTAAAGAAAAAGCTCAACGCCTGTAAGGAAACGGTCAGTAGCGGAACATTGAAATGTTGTGATTGCACATTAAAATGACCACTGTGTTGCACAGCCAGAAACATGCTGCTCTCCTCACGTGTCACTCATTTGCTCCGTGGTGTTGAGACAGAAGTTCAATCTTTGTTAAACTGAGAATGTTTGTTTTAATCTATCGAGCGCTAACTGTCATCGAGCTGTGTACATGAACTAATGTGTTTGAGAAATCACAGAAGATAAATTGTGTCATCAAACAGAAAGTAAAATTGTATGTAAAGTCACTTAAATAATCACATGCAGTCTTTTGTAAAACCAAATCACAGTTGATGCTTGACTGTTTCTGGAAAAAATGACATTCCATTAAAAGCAATTTATTTGAAGACATTTCAAATATGTTCTGTAGTAATTTTTATTCCAGCACCTTTGGTGAATAGTCATTTTCTCAGCCTTTTCCAGCAGAGTGTGAGCGATTAATTCTACTGGTAATATTTATATAGCTATGCTCATGTTGGTGTTGGCTGTAGAGATGATAAAGATGGTGACATTATTATTCCTGCAGGATTAAAAGGCGGCCCAGTAAGCTGACAGAGGGTGAGCTTGCTAGACTAACACCCATGTCTGCTTTCGGCTTACGCAACCGGTACCTCTCCAGGTTGGGCACAGAGGTATGTGCACACACATAAATTGACTGGACGATTAGACATGATTCAAACAGCAATCCATTTATTATTCCAGTCAGCCTCTTATCTTGACACTGGTAATACATTTGTTTTTTTTTATAATAGAGGACCAGAAAGATTGGTTTTACTGCAACACCACTATGTAATTATGTGTGTGTAACTCCTGCTACAACTGTGGTCTTTAATCTGTCTTGTTCCCTTCCCTCTCTGCTCTCAGCTCCCAGACCACTGCTCTACCCATCTGTCATCACTTGCCCATAGGAGTGTTCTGAAATGATGCCCTTCATTCAGCTGTCTGCTCCTCCAACACTGTTACTCTGTGGCTCCAGACAAGCATGCACTAAAAATTTGTGCTTACAAGGTGTCTGATTTTGCACTATATACTGAGGCACTTTTTACCTTCAAGGTATTTATAGCCTTCACATGACTGACTGCTGTTCTGGGTATTTAGGCAGGTATCTTTTCCTTTGCCAAGTTTTCATTTGCTGAGGCATTTTGTGACTCTTAAGTATTCTCACCATAGATGTTATTTTTGTACTTTTTGTAGTTAGTTTCTTTTTGCTGCTTGTTTATTGTGCCTATTTATAGAACTAGAGTAACAACACAAAAATATTTTTCACAGGGTTGTATCATATAAAATTGGATTGCTGCATTACGGTATATGCTGTTTTAGAGACTCGACCCTCTGCAAACAACAGAGGGCACCAATTCTCTCAAATGTTAAGTCACCTCTGGCCACTACCTATTCTTTGCTTTTGCCGACCCTCCGGGTTTTATAGATTATATTAAGTTATTTGAATAAGTTATTGTGTACAAAAAAAGTTAATATCATAAGTCAGGGACTTCAGCGGCCTGTTGAATGCTGTTAAATACTAAATAATTTAAAATAATAAAAAGAGATATTAAAAACAGCTTGTAGGCATTCTTGGCACAGTCCTTCCTGATGTTTCTGCACACTAACTCGTGATAAAAGTCACTGTTAAGATGATGGTTGCTCTCTATCCTCCGGATCTATTTGTGCTACCTGCATCCACCAGACATAAGCTGGGCTGCACTCTCGTCTTCCTGCTCCACAGCCAGGTCCGGAGCTTCTGACGGTAACGAGCAGAGCCCCAAAAGTAGAGGAGAGGATTTGCGCAGCAGTTGAAACTGACCGCAGGCTTTAAGACCTTGAAGGAGATCATGACAACGTTCAACAGTTGACAGTTTCCGGGCATGTAGACCCTCACAAACAAGTAGACAGTCCGAGCAATATGATAAGGTACAAAACACAACACAAACATGAGGCACACGACCAAAAGAGTGTACAAGGACTTGTTGCGCATACGAACTGTCCTGGTATTAGAGATGCTGTCCGCCGCCCTACAGTAAAGCACCTTGATCATGGAGCAGTAACAGGTGATAACGACAAGAAATGGGATCAGAAAACCCACTATGGCTAAAAACAACCCATAAGGGAAGTAAACCTTAAATTGTTGCGGGTTTGTCATTTCAAAGCATACAGTCTTGTTGTTGATTACACCTGTGTGCGCAAAGACCAGTGTCGGCAAAATCTCCGCAGTGGCCAGGACCCAAACGCACCCTGACGCAAACAGAGTGAGTTTTCTGGTCCTGAGGCGCACGGCGGCGATGGGGAAGCACACTCCGATGAAGCGGTGCACGCTGACGCAGGTGAGGAACATCATGCTGCAGTGGAGGTTAACAAAAAAGAAAAACCTGACACCTTTGCAGATTATGTTGCCGAAGGGCCACAGGCCTCCCATGGCATTGCTGATGATGAGAGGGGGCAAGGCCAGCACGTAGAGGAGATCCGCCACGGCGAGGTTGGTCAGGTAGATGACGGTGCTGCTCCAGCTGCGCGTCTGATAACACGCACACCACAGCAGGGCGCCGTTTAAACTCAGACCCAGCAGAAACACAAGGCTGTAAGTCACCGGTAGAAGGATCCTTTGGTAGTAGTTAGTCACTGGACAGATCTGGAAGTCCTCCATTCAGAAGATCAACTCGATTGGTTTGATAATTTGGGAACCTTGCAGTAAACCTTAATTAACAGATGCACCGGTTCTCCTTTTACCTCACTTGTCTGCTGCTCATCTAACTGCTGACGTGTGCTTCTTTAAAAAAAAAAAAAAAAAAAAAAAAAGTATACCAAATGAAGGTGTTTGTTCAACTTGTGCGTCCCTGCTGTTCCCAGCCCACACCTGTGTGATGTAAACCATTATAACGCCATATCTAGGCTATGAGCAAATAGATTGGCGCACGTACCGTGAAGCATTTCAAAAGCCGCGTATAATGGGCTGAGATACTGTAGCATGCGATTGCCCTTCCCCGGAGAGAAGGCGTGCAGAATAATGAATGCAGTGATTAAAGCCCCACTGCCAAGTTAAATGACACAGTCAACACACACACGTATACACGCACGCAGGGGGCGCTGTATGGGAAAAAAAAAGAACCGCGAGCACGCTCAGCATCCCATTGGCTGCGAGATTTTTTTCCAAGTCTGGGCTCTCTCCAGCTGCTCCCGTCTCAAAGTGCTCACTTCATCTCTGTCTGACCGCGGAGAGGGAGCTCGTCATGCTGAGAAACGGCACGTACAGGTTAGTGTCACATTCACCGTCTGGTCTTAGAAAGGAGTGTATGGCAACAATGATTATGTAGGATAAATGAGACAGTATAGGCTGCTTCGACATGCACTGATGTGTGATTTTAAAAAAAAATCCTGCATAACGGTACTCTCTGCAGCTTGGACACAGACGAAGACAGGCTGTTCACATGCTAAAGGCTCACGGCTGATTTCATACTTGGGAGTTTTGTATGTGTGTGTTTGTGTCTTAACTTGAGCGGTGTCCTTCCAGAAGCATGTACCAGGGAGAGGAGGCGAGGCTGCGCAGCGGGAATCTGGCTCAGGAGAGGAAACACCTTGCTCTGTGCATTAATAGCCAGGTAAGAGACACTCAGATGAGAAGGCAATAGATAGTCGGTCAGAATATGTGTAGTTAATGAGAAGAGGATTGTGTGCATTTCTTTACCTCTCTGGGAAAATCATGCTTATTGGTGATATATTCTCCTTTGCTGGGGGAATATTTTAGCAATGATGTCATTGACTTTCTGATGTTTTTAAAGAACAGTAAGTTGATGTTTTTAGTGCTCATAACAGCAGAGACACTCCTAAGGGAAAATAAGCCTTTACAGACCGGATGAACATTCTTTAAAATAAACTATCATTCTCTGCAGTATGACAATGTTAAGGCAATTATTCCTTAGTGGCTTACAGCTGGAGAGACTATCAGCACCATGGACAGCGAAAACCTTTTATCATGTGCAAAATTTAATTATAGTAACCTTAACTTCTTTGAATTTTGCTTCCCTTATTCACCAGTTCAAATGGCACAACTGGCTGAATTCAATTTAGTTAGGGAAATTGCCTTTTCATGTTGGCTTGAGGCCCCTTTAAAGATTTTTGTCATGACAGCAGCTGAAAGGGTCTCATTAATGCTAAATATTCTACCTCCCACTATAAATGTCTTCATTTTCAGCAAGGAGTGCTAAAGGCGCAGCTGAGCTGCTCAGCTGACTCGAGGTGTCATGCCATCCTCAGGCTGAGAGCAGAGCTCATGCAACATGTTTTAAAAACTCAGACAGTTGATCTGAGGAGAGCTGCTGTTGTAATTTACTTCATAATGTTGATCAGTTTTGCTTGTGTTCAGAGAAAAATTGAACATTTCCTTTGTTTGGTTGGATGAGTGTAGGTGCACAAGTTCACCTGGTTGTATTGAGCCTCTGAATATTTAATGCCAGTGATGTAGTGTTGCGCATTATCGCTGGCTGGGGATATTGAGCACGTGAGCTCTGAAAGCACTGTTCCATCACAGCTTTCGACTTACTCTGCAATATATTATGTTGGTACAACACACACACACACACACACGCACAGACAAGCACACACATACTTGTATTCATTGCTTGTACTCCTAAACTTCCTCATTTTGGATCTGCAACAGTTCCAATCCGTTTCCACTACTGCACTACCTGAACGGCTGAATTTCATTATCGCTTTCAAAAAACAATGACATTCCAAACTGATCCAAAGGAGGGACACGCACAGTGGAACCTTGGTGAAGGACTAACCAGTAGTAATTGGCGTGTGAAATATGAGTGAGGATTGAAATGCAAGTTATTGGATATGGAGGCTGCTCCACTTGCTTGTGTCCATATGAGTGATTCAGATTCATTGCCGAGGCGTGAACCCCCCTGAGAAACACATTAATCTATCCAGCTATTACCCCATAATCAATGGGACAGCTGAATTTTACAGCCATGGGCCCGTGTTGTTAACCATTTTACACAGAGCTTATTTAAACAGCATGCCAAGGGGATGGGGGGGGGGGGGGGGAGTGGTGGTCACGTTTAATGGGGTTAAGCATGAAATATACAACACAGGTGACATTGTTGACACAGCACTTGCTAGCTGGAATCTTGAAATTATTCATCAATACCATGCATAAAGCCTCTAATTGTTGCTCCTAATTCACTAATGAAAAAATGTCCCAGCATGCCACCCTCTTAATGAAGTGATCTGCTTGTGTTCAACAAGGAAACAGAAATCCAACATACACAGGAGTCATTCAGACCCTGTATCATAGGAGAGGGCAGGCTCACTGTGCTGTAATATATAGAGGGTTGTATATAGTGGTAGTGCGGTGCCAGGGAAGGTGTCATATTTCAGAAGTGCATTATCGTCTCTCCCCCAGTGGGACAGAGCTGTACTGAGTGCTGTTTGCACCAGCTCACTCAAACGCCCTGCGATTGAGTCGTAATAACCTGCGGAGGAGTGAGACAAGCCTGCACACTGACAGATAGGTGTCTCTCTGGCTGCTACGGTCATATGACGAAGAGATGTATCCTGTGTGTGTGTGTGTGCGGAGCTTTAGTTCTATACCACAAAAAGCCTCTTCTTCTTTATTTTATTTTATTTAAATGCACCTTAACTCCTCCACATCATACACAGAGAAGCACCCATGGACACACACACATGCACACACAATCACACTCTCTCTTTCTCTCTCTCTCTCTCTCTCTCTCTCTCTCTCTCTCTCTCTCTCTCTCTCTCTCTCTCTCTCTCTCTCTCTCTCCTGCGTTTTTTTGAAGTCATTTCCATCCCATCCCATTACCATGTCTTGGAAGGCTGGTTTGGTCTAAGTGAGTGAGCTTAGTCTTTGATCACTGAAAGAAGCCCCCTCACCGATGGTGTGTGTGTGTGTGTGTGTGTTTGTGTGTGTGTGTGTGTGTGTGTGTGTGTGTGTGTGTGAACATGCTCTCCCTCCCTCTCTCCCTCCTTCCCTCACCATATGTTAACCAGAGCAGCTCTCTTACTGGTTAATAGCGGCAGGGGGAATAGTCCCAAGCGCTCCATTTTGCATTTTGATAGACTCTATGATCATTTTCTCACTCGTCACACCCCACCCACCTCCTCACTTCTCGCTCGGGATGTCTTTTTCTTCTTCCCCTCTCCCAGATTAGAATAAAAGTGGGCCCTCCTCTTTTTTTCCCATATTGATAACCCTTTAACTATTTCCTTCCCAGCACAACCACTGTCTTAATACGTGAAGGTTTGAAGTCTCACGTATGTGTCAGCAATTAATCAGTTAGCTGATTGACGGACAATTAATCCCCAACAACAGTTTAGATAATTAAGCAATAGTTATTCATCAAGCAGAAATGCCAAGCATTAGCTTGTTCCAGCTTTTCAAATGTGAAGATATGCTGTGTTTTTAATGATTGTTGTTGGGCAAGGCAAGCACTTTAGTGATTAATTGATAATGAAATACTACAGATATGAAATTAATCTCACATCTGTATGTGTGCATGGTGTAAGCCTCCTTGTTGCTGCTGTTCCTTATCTGTGCCTCATACTGTAGGTCAGTTTACATCTGCTGCTTCAGCCTAGTATTGATGGCTGTGAAACTGCAGTAGCAGCCTGGCTATTCTGTGATTATATAGGTATCTACACATGGTTATTTGATCAGTATGAAACTGCTCTCTGGCTGCAGTCAACAAAAGTTTATCATTTTGATTCTTGGTAAATTACGCCTACAAATCTGAGTTTCTTTTTCTTTCTCTGTCCTGCTTTTATGTGCCATACTCCCTGCTCAAATAGAATTTAAAGGTTTGAGAAAAATTACATAAATGCATCCATTTCCCTCAGTGGAAAGTACTTGAAAGTACCCATAGCTATAACAGTAAGAGGAAACAGCATCTCAAATCATGTAATCGCATGAGCACATCTGTTACACCTACAGCGGGCTCTCTCAGCGGGCTCTTTTTGTACTCAGGGACTCAGGCGAAAGAGTAAATGTTGACTTCCATATTACTCCTCACACGCACTGCGCATGTAAATTGATTTCCGATGTTGCGATTAACAAGCTTCTCCACTGGCACACCTCCTCTCCTGATTGGACATTTCCGCAGGCTGATCGGCAAGTCGAGCTGCTGCTCTAACAGCAAATAGCCTGATGCAGATGTTTTAGCACATCACCACACTGCAGTCACATCCTCTGAGATCAGATTGATGTGTGTGTTTACATGTGACCGTGTGTTGGTATGTGTGCATGCAAGTGTGTTTTTGTGCTCTCTTAGTGCACTCAGGTGTGTTTATGTGCATGTATGTGTGTGGAAGTTTGTCTCACTAAGAGACCACACGTGTCTGAAGGGCACAAAGAGCTGACCATCTCACACACATAGGAGAGATTTGGCTTGTGTGTTTGTGTGTGTATAAATATGTGTGTGTGTGTGTGTGTGTGTGTGCGTGTGTTAGTATTCCAGCCATCGATCTCTGTGATAGAACTGGGACTCTGAGAAATAATGATTTGAATAACTCATCAATTAAATGGCAGCAGGCTCTCAGCTGTGTGCTGTTGTTTTCTCCTCTCTTCCTTCATCTTTTTCTGCCTTTTCTCATTTTTCAGTCTCACAGTGTATTGATTGCCCTTATTTTGATATTGAAAATAATGCGATTAAGCTGTTTACATGCCCATGCTAAGAAGGTTCTGTTAATATATCCACGTTTTCATGCAATGATGTATTCTGCAATTGGTTTAATGGATTGTCATGTACCCTATAGGCTACAAGGAATGCGTTTCTCCTGTCATCAGCTACAGTCATATTGCTCCTTTGGTGGTTCTATTGCTCTCATATAACTTTAGTGCACTTTATCCAGTCCAGAGACCCAACACATTAAGATTGGTTGTAAACACAAAAGATAGTAGCTGTAAAGAATGAGTAAAAAAAAGACCAACACAAGGAATATCTAGCAAGTCTTGCTATATTTAAAAATCATTGTGATAGTGTTTCAACCATAGTGCCCTTAATGCTAAATCATTCAACATAACCAGACAGTCCATTATTGTTGTGTCATTAAAATGTATTACTTGAACTTTAAATTAGTAATTTCTGGCACTCCTCCTAAATGTACATTATATTTCAACATATAAAACTTTTCTCTTTAAAAAATATACTTAGATAACGCATTTACTTATTTTCACTCTCAAACGAGACTCCCCCGTTATCATTTCTCATGGATTTTTAATTTTAGTTTATGCATCTGGATGGAGTTCACAGTTAATACAGCATAACACTTGTTGCTACAGTTATGTTTTAAACCCTATTGGCCTTCTGCCTGGCATCCTGAACACTTAATCCCTACTGGCTTGGCTGTGTGGAGAAACAGGAACATTCAGAACTGTTCAGTTAATACAGCAACAGCACACGGTGTCTGGATCACATGTACCCAAACATACACAACATGAGCTTGAAGACGTACAAAAACAATGTAAACTGTTAGGAGGTTTTCTACTGTTGCCTGAAAATTTAAACAAACTTTAAGTCTTAACAAAATGTTTTTTTGCTTCCACAGTAACTTAAACATCAGATTGTGTGGAAGTTATTGAAATAAGTGAGTTACGACATTTGCACTTCATGTTTCTGATGACATTCTCATCTGGACAGAAAAAACTGAAACTCAAAAGCTCAGTTTTTTAACATTTTATGCTTAAGGAGGGATAAATAATGTATTGTGTGTAGTCACAGTTTGTTTGTTGTATGATCTCTAAAATAATCTAAAAGATATTGTGAGTATATCGAATTGTGAACCCTGTATCGTACTTAACTTACCTCTGATGTATACTTTAGTACATGAACACAAGCATGAGCAAATATTCACAGCTTGCTGGCTAACAATAAAATGAGTGAATACTAGAGATGAGAGTGGAGCTGCTTTGCTACTTCTGGAGCACATCCATCTGCCCGGTCCCATTGAGCTCTATGGCAATGTCCCCAGAGCTGCCTGGGATCGGTCTCACCCCCCTGGCCCGCAGCCCATGTCTGCCTGGTTAGCACCTGCAGAGCACAGATGCTGTTATCCATCAGCAACAACATACACAACACAAGCCAGTTGTTTTTTTCCTACTAATATGTGTTTATTATTATTTACACTTGTGTTAACAGACCCAGAAAAGCCGTCACTCTTAAGGTTAATAAACAGATAACAGAAGAAAATGACAAAAAAGAGCAATTTTCCTCTGTTTTGGCTCAGTAGTGCAGTTACGTTAGACAGACGGTATGCGTGGGTGGAGGAGCAATTACACATACACAAAATGCTGCAGATTTATTATTGTATCTTATCGAAGCACGGCACCTCCTGTGTCACATCCTTGGCATAGAGAATTAAAAACCTTGTTGACATATTGGTGCTTTTCACTATGCAGGAAGAAGTGAAGAGGTATCATCGCTACTGCAACCACAGTGGAGGCCAAGCAGTGTCAAAGGTGGAGAGGTAAGACACCACATAGTAATGTGTAATAGTAATAGTAAACATATGTATGTGTATGTGTATATATTCCTATTCCTATTCCTATCACAAAAATGCCTTATTTTACAATGGGAAGCCCTTACTCCTGCACAACACCAAGATAAGTGTTTATTGTGCTGTGACTGCCAATATTATTTTAGATATAAACTCATTCATTAGTAGAATACAAGATGAGTTGCAAACAGCATGTGTTGTTTTGATAAAAATCCACTTTTTTGTCTTTTCTTTTTTTCCTTGTTATTGTCATAGAAGCCGTCCCCATAGGAGCGAGGAGGAGGATGACAATAGCCCTCATCGCCGTGAGCAATGGCAGCATCTAGAGATCAAGGCTATTGTGTGAGTGTTACCTGTGGTTTATTTGTGCATTTCTATGATTATTTTTGCTAAATATCTGTGTTACCTATTACCTCAAAAGTGCATCATATATGTTTTGTGGTAGAGATCAATTTATGTGTGGCTTTAATTCAATCTTTTCATCTGATTAGGTTTCAAATCCAGGGTCAGAGTTCGTGAACCCGTGCAGAGTGCCATCTAACACCATTTTACTTTAACATGGTCCAATGCTTTTATAGGTGTAACAGGTACCAGAGCTCTCGCCTCAGGCTTTCACTTCCTTGAAAGTGGAGGATGGAAAAGAGAAAGACAATGTTTCTGTGTAGACTTAACATGATTGGGGTGTAGAGAGGTGAGACGGATAGGAAAAAATTTCAGGATAAAAGTACAGAGAAGGCAGCGGAACAGGCGGCATGGAGAGGCGGAATGGAGAGATAGAAGAAGCAAAGGGAAAATAAAAGTGGAGGGAAGAAAGGGGGAAAGGTATTGGTTTTGGAGCCAGGAGTTATGGCTTAATTCAATTTGTTCCATTTGGCTCAGCTGTCTCTCTGCTCCACTGGAGGTGAATGTGTTTCTCCATCGGGTAATTGATCCCACACTCCATCCTGGACCCTGGAGTTGAGGTGACTATGGGGATGAAAGGAAGTGGAAAGTGAGAGAGATGGAGAGGGCAGTCTATGGAGGTTGAGAACACGGGTCAGATAGGTGGGGAGAGATGAAGAAAGTTTGTAAGCAAGATTCAAAGGCATAAAAATAAGCAAAGGCCTAGAAACAGATACAAGCAAAGTCACAGAGGAAGAAAATGACAAACTGAGAAAGAAAGAGAGCAATATGGCATGGTGAATCATTCATCTGCTCTGTGTTTCTAGAATTTTTATGAAGCCAATTATTTGATCTATTTACAACAGCAGATCAATTTTCTGGTATATCTGCTGCGTCTCTCTGTGTGTGAATAGTAGTATTTTCCACTCACTGTTATCTGTTAAAGTTCAAGGAGCTTCTAGTTCTTAAAGTGTTTTTTACCACTATAAATTCCAATTTGAGTGCTTTCTTTAGTGATTTCTTCAGTCTCCTTGATAAATAAAAAGCTATTATGGGCTTGTGGTATGTCAACTTTCTGAGAAATTATGGAATTATGTGTTTTCAGTCAGTTTGGTTCAGTGGATGGCACTAAATAATACAATACCCATGAGTCTCAGCACCATTGCAGTGGAGAAGAAGCTAGGCAGAGCTGCAAATCAGTGCAGTTGTGAACAAAACACCACACTACAGTTGCGGAATTGATCCCAAATTTACCCTGAATCTGAAAGTTAAGTTATTTAAACTGCTGAATGTGATATAAGGTTTCAATAAAGCATAATTGTTGAGTTTCAACCCAATATTAGTGGTGCATAAGACTGAATTTTAAGCTTGAGACTTGTCACAGAAAAACTCACTGGGAGTCATAGTTGACTTTGCTCCTTAAGTTTTGATGCATACAGGGTTGTACGTCTTTGACTTTTTTAAATGAAAGAACATATATTTTCTAACACAGTTGCTCAACTTTTGTATTAATAATTCAACCCATTGAGTCTCATGTCTGTCCAAGCCTTGGAAGTGCTCCACTTGCCAGTCACCTAATATTGCAGAAAATGTACAAAACTTACTGTATTTTAGGAACCCAGGATGTCCCTGAATTACTCCTCCCAGTTGTCAGCTTCATACCCTAATTCAGCACAGTTTGGTCATTTTCACTGTTACACAACCTGATACAAAAGTTAATTAGTCCAATTTATATTGAGATGTAAATGTCACAGTTATATTTCATTCACTTACATTCTCAGGATCCAGCGTGCCTGGCGTGCTAGCGTCACCCGCAGAGGGAGCTGGCATGGGCAAGACAAGAACCGTACCAGTCATCATCAGGATGAGACGGTGCCTTCAAAGAGCCTCCAGGACCCTGTGATCACCACCAATATTTCTCCGGTAAGAATGCATAAAGAAAATCAAAAAGACAACCATATGGTGCGACATGACAGCAAAGCAGGTGGTGAGAGATCTGGACATCTTTAACTTATCTGCTATTTAGTTATCAGCTAGAGAGAATGAAAAAGCAATGGGTGAGTGGATGCATGGATGGATAGACTAATAAAGAACAGCGTAAAGAAGGGGGATGATGGGAGGGGTGTTTACCTCTAGTGTCATCTGGGGGACCGCGGGGGTCGTATTGGTAGAGGTGGATGGGATGCCAACTGGCACTGTGCCCAGATCTGTAATTAGCTGTTAATTAGGTAAATTTTCAAAGCTGGTTGATTGATTAATGAAGTGCCTCCGCCCTTGTCCTCCCCTACCCCCCTGCCCCTCCCCTTCCTCACCTCGCTCTACTCCTGAGAGAGCGCAGGGGGAGAATTAAACAGTGCTCACATGGCATGGCAGCCAAACAAAAGCCAAAGAAAAAAACACAGCATGAGCAGCAGATAAACAATAAGAAGAGAAGAAGGGAGAAAGAAGCAAAGTCAGGGAAAGGCAGAGATGAGATGAATGCGGAGATGCGTAAAGATGCCTTTAAGACTGCCTGAAGTTCTAAGTGACAGACAAGGACACACGGGTACACATACACAGTCTGCTGTGCTGGTTTCTTAGTCTGTGTTGGCTGTAACAGTGTAGTAATCGCACTGAGACACACAAGCTGCCTGCCTACGCTCTTTGCAGAGACTGAAAAATATGATGTCATGTCTGCATACTCACTAGTGTGTGTGGGATGCATTTTTTTCCCACTCTCTTTTTTTAAGCAGTGCTAGAGGAAAGCAAGATTCTCTCAGCAAACAGATGGGCCGGTGTCCTGTTGTGCTGTGTGTGTGTATGTGTGCTTGTGTTGTTTTTAGGTTGTTTGTTCTGCTTGAAAGAGTTTGTTGATCATTAGCACAGCAGCAAATGTCTTCCTAATTAGAAAGTTACTGTAACTTAAAAACCAAGATGACAAAGAACCCCCGCTGTCCCAACTCCCCCTCCTCCCCCTGGCTTCCTTTTTTTTCTCAACAATATCTTTATTGGGAATTGAAATGAACATTATTGAGAATGTGAAAAATGTGTCTCCCACACTATCCAGTCCCTCCAATATTCACCTCACATCCCTCCTTAACCCCTCTATTTTCAACAAAAAATACATAGATACAAACAACATACATTATGCATATATGTGTGCATATAAGCAAAAGCGTAAAATTACAAAAGGGGCAACTTTCTTTTAAAATGAAACGCCAGCTTTCTATCTTACAAAACAATCTCACTATTTTCAGGTTAGAAACTGTTTGGCACTCTTTCTTCACTCCAACTCGTTTACCCTCTTCACTAGCTTGCATCACTCCTCCTTCCTCCACCTCTGCTCACAACACAGACCCCCACCTTTCAGTTTTTCTTTCAGTGTTTTTTTTTTTTTATTTTCCCCCTCTCACACACTCTCTTTCTCTGTTTTGCTCTCTTTGCCTGTCCTCATTCACACACTGGATCTCTCTCCTGTGGCTGTTGTGCTCTCTGAAGGACAGACATTCATCAGCGTAAGGCCAGGGTGCCACATTATATCTGTGTGTGTATATGTGTGTGGGTGTTCATGTGAGCTCATGTGGGCTTGAAGGACCTTGCTACTGCCCTGTAGGGGAGGGGGGAAGGTTCAAACATACTTCATGCATATTTCATGGAACTCTGATATTGAACACTACACACACATACACATATAAACACTCATGCACACACAGACATAGATAAGACACTGCGGCACACACTAGGGTTTTTCTCCCTCATCTGCTCCAACATAGAAAAATATCCTTGATCCACACACTTGCTCTCAATAACACCTCCCAGAATGAAACTGTTTATATCGATGTCGAGTTTTCTCTTGCGTCTTCCATATATTGCAGATGTATGTCCAGCAATGGTGGTCTCAGTCCCGCTGCAACCCTACACCCTGATGTATTATTTCTACATTGAGAGGCCAGGCCCTGCATGTCCTGCTCTGGTCATTCCTGGACTGTTGATAGTAAATTAATAGGTCTGACTGTTCTGAACATGTTGCTGCTGAATGTTGGCTGACCTGCAGGGGTTGGTGTGTAGACTGTGTAAGAGGCAGAGTGTTTGGTTGTTCAAAAATGTAAAGTAACCTAAAGGTCAGTAAATGAGCATTTAAAAGCTGCAATATCTCAGCACCTGGCAGAGTAATGATCAACAATGCAATGTCATTTTATGGGATAGTAAAATAGTAAAATTTGTACTTAAAGGGGACAGTATGTTTTTTTCCCCATTTTTTTTGGTTTCCTGTTATTTATATACTGTTATGATGTTAACTTGAGGTTAACATCTGTAGAAATGCTTCCTGCATGTTAAAAGCCCAGGCTTCAACCTGCTCTGAATGCTTCGTTTGAAACATTTTTTTCTACAATGTCTGCTAGCTGACATCGGCTCATTGCACATGCCCCTAATTGGTCATCTTTTCTGTAGCCTTGCTAAGGTTGTTGCTAAGATTTTTCTATTTGTTGTCTGTGTTGTTCACTCTCATATTTCAGGTCAGATTTTGGCTCAAACATGTACAGATGTATTTGAGAAGATGACGTTACAAGTAAAGAACGAAAAAAATCCTACTACTTAAAAGTAGTATGAGTTTGTTTCATGGTTTGTTGACATAGCCTCCCGAGCAGCCAGAAGTCAGCTTTGATGCAGCTTCTGGAAGCTAACCAATGAGAAGAGAGTTGGCTCATTGGGGGGCTTAAAGCGAAAGGAGTTTATATGTCTTGTTTTAGACAGAGGCTAAACTGAGGGTTAGTATGAGTTAAATAAAGAGTTTTCTGTAAATCATGCAAAAATATTCCAGTAGAGCCCCAGATTCAAAATATAGACCTGGGAATGTGCATATGTCCCTTTTTAAAGGAATTATTTTAGGAAATGCATTCGTTTGCATTTAGGTGAGTTAGGTTAGAGTTAGGTAAGAAGTTGAATGCCATGTACGTTCATGTTGGTCCATTAAATATCAGGCTACAACCGAGGGATAGTTAGTTTAGCTTAGTATAAAGACTGGAAACACGGGCAAACAGCTAGCCTAGCTAGAAAAATGTGCCTACTGACATCTCTAAAGCTCACTAATTAACATGTTATTCTCATTTGTATTAACCAAAGAAAAACCAAAGTGTAAAGATTACATGTTATGTTTTATCGGAAGTTATGTGTGGGATTATTTGTCCTGGCTGTAGCTTCATATTTAATGTACAGATATCAGAAGGTGTCAATCTTCTCATCTGTCTCTCAGCAAGAAAGCAAATATGTGTATTTCCCAAAATGTCAAACTATTCCTTTAATGCAACTTAAAATGCTGGCATTCACCCAAATTCTTAACTTGTTAAAGGAAAAACGCTCCCAGTACGAGTAGTAGTACAAGCCATGTCTCCAACTTGCCTCCAGGCTAAACTTCAAATTCTGCATGTCCACTTATCCTGGAGAATTTGAGAAAGACACCTATAACTGATTGGCTGCAGTTTTGAATACAGATGAGCTCATGGACAGTGAAGAGCCTAGACCTGTGAAGTCTGCAAGATATTGTGGACACAAGGTGGATTGCAGTGGCGTATTTTATTAGCATAAATGGTTTATTATTAGGCTGCTTGCACAGTTTGTTCTGTGTTTAGCTTTGAAACTGTGCTCTTTTGTAGTGTGACGTGAATTTTTGCCTTTGTACATGTGCAGAACTGTGTGTCCGTACATACTGACTTTGTTGCACGAGAAATCCCCATGATTCATAGCTGAGCATGGCCCTCTGGGATGGCTTGTTGAGTTTTATTCAAAGACACAAAGCAATGATCAAAGCTTCAGTTTTGAGTTGAGAGTAAAAATGAAGTGCTTCAGTGCTCCGCCCGTTGTTACAAAGAAACTAATGCTGCTGCTGGGCTAAAGATAAATAAAGATAAATAAAGATTTAAAAAATGCACAAGAGCTTGGATGCTTGGGTAACAGTGCTAATACAAGTTTGTGTGTCCATGGCTGTGTTTGTTTGCTAGCAGTGTTTACGGACATTGATCTGTTCCCATCTCTGTAACGTGTCACACTTTCTTCCCTCTTCTTTTTCTGGGGCCCCAGCGGCAGGAAAGTGATAGTGTAAGCATTCCTACAGCCTGGTGTGGGACATCATTCTCTCATCTCTCACTGCCAAGAATCTCACAAAGCAAAGTGATGGCTTCATCCATGCCTCCACCTCTACCCCCTTAATCCCTTTTTCCCACCCTCACTCTATGTCATCCCTCGCTTTCCCTCCCACTGCCTGTTGATGCACACAGGCACATACACACACCAGCCCCCCCCCCTTTCTGTAGACAGATGCTAACAGATTACTTGTTTTATTGGTGTCAGTTGGTGTCTCATTTGAAATAAATTTATTTACCTCTGCCCCAGAGTTGACATCGATCAGGCTTAACTCATTTAATAGCCATGACATTTGCCTATTAGCTTATTTATTGTCAAAACAGGCACAGGCTCAGCTGGCTTCCTGAGAGACAGTCGCTTTCACATTTGTATCTGTTATCCGGAAGAAAATGTGATTGCTTGTGCAAAATATAAACTCCAAGAATATTCAATCCAAGTACACACACACACATACATGCAGGCATGGATTCATACACACTAAAGTTAACACCCATCATGCATAACATAATTTCCAAGTGTTAGGGTTGTTGTTGACCTCAGCTGCAGAGGTTCAGGCCTTTACTTGAAACAGGCCTACATTAGAGATAGGCATATTAAATAACTTTTTAGTGGGTAGTCCAGTTTTTTTATCTGTTCCAGTTTTAATTTGCTGCTTCTGCTGTTTGCCGATAAAGCAGAACTCCATCAGTACAAGTTAGATTCATTAAACCCCTCCCCTAAACAGCAAATGTCCAGTTTTAACAATCATAACTAGGCACGGCAGAAGCGTTGGATTTGGAGAGTTTTTTAATCCATTTCCAAACCCAAAAATACAACGGTTAGACCAAAAGTATAATGAATGGTTTAAACATTGCATTTGTCTTCTTTAACGTAAGCTGTAAATGTAAGTATATCCATGTGACTAGCTTACTACCCACAATAGTAATCTAACCAAGTGTTACTTTCTGTGTAGACTCCACTGTGTTGAAGCTGGCCATGCATGGAAGCTATTAGAGTTTAGGGTAACCATAGTTTCTCTGTCCTGTTTTTTATTAGATTTGAGGAAGTTAGACTTTGTTAGTTTAGTCTTCATCCTAAAAGCCTTTTCTCTTGTAATGTTAAAAGTGAAATTACTGTTTGAATTTAAGCTAAGTAGCCTCAATCTTTTAGCACAATATCATGTACAGTGTGTTTCCATCAAGTGCATATTTAAGGCCATATTACAGGTTTCCTGTTTTAAAACAAGCCAGCTTAAAACATTAAAAACTGGAGAAATGTTTTTAAGCAACTCATGCAGCTAATGTTGGCCTGATTACATGATAGCTACTGCTGAGCTACTTCTACCGGATAGAAATGAGAGGCCTTTTTTTGGCAATGTTGGTTTAAAAAATTATTTAAAGTGGCAGAATCCATATTATTTATGTTACTTGTGTTACTTGTCATTATTGTAAACCACATATGTGCCATGTGAGACTGAAAAGCTTGACAGGAGTAGTGACCAAGGGGTACAGTTAGTTAGTTTTTTTGTGTTGAGCTACTGTCATTGAAACTCAACACTTCCAGCTCAGATGTTTCACAGTAAATGCCTTCTAGAAGCTCAATGGGCACAATCCCTCCTTTTCATTATAGGCTTTTTATGTGAATTATCTGCACTAAGTATTGAGTTGTATTGACAGTAGCTTAACTCTGAACAATGGAAAAGTAGAAGCTATTAGAATTAGTGATTGATTACTGATAAAAGGGAAACTCACAGCAGTAGATTGGCGGGTATGATATGACTTGGTCGTACTGATTGAATTTTTGCAAATGTACATTATGCATGTGAGCCTTTAGATAATTTCATTCCCGATCAGTGTTTTACCCTACCTTTATTAGGGACTGGACTTTATTATTATCGGTTCATGCTGGGCACGTTCCTGGCATTAATTTAAGACTTGGAAAAATTTTTAATAATGGGTTTTATTTGAGAATTTTCACTAAATGAGAGTCTACATAGACATAGTGTACATTATCTGGCATGCACACAAGCTTATTTCTGGAGAGCAATGCTCCAAAATAGCCATTGATTTTGTAAAAGCCTATTGGGAAGATATCATAGAGATTTATCATGGCTATACAGTATGGTAGAGGAAAATGCGGAGAGTGCTGATGACTCCAGGAGGTGGAGAGAGGACGATGGATGACTAGAAAGCTGAAATGAGGAGGACAAAGAACATAGAGAAGATGTGGATTTTGGAGTGGTAATGAGGATAATAACTCTGCATTAGAGCCTCTATGAGCCTACGTTTGTGTGGGTGCGTGAGTGTACGCGCAGGCGCAGGTATGTGTGTCACAGAGTCTCATTTCTTCTTCATCTCTGTCTCTGTCCAACCTGCACCAAAGATAAATTTTGACCATCAAAGCCGTGAACCTTTAAGGATACACACAATTCCATGCTCACGCCAGCTCATGTGCACAAAATATAAACACACCAACAGCCTTCAGTGGCACATTAAGAGCATCTTATGACCCCTCCAAAAAAAATCAATGAAAGCTGTTACACAAATAGAGAAGAGCTGACAAGTGGAAAAGCAGAGAGGGCAAGATAGATCTTGATCAAGACACGGGGGAAAGAGAGGAAGAATATGGAGTGAAAAGGGTGTTACATTTCAGCTGTCTTTAATCTGCGCACTCCTTACTTTATGACATTTACTGTTGTTTTTCTTGAGCACAGGATCTTGAATCACTTGATTGGATATTTACAACAGGCTGTGCGTAGAATTTCGATAAGAGCGATAGTTTACAGGCGGTGTATGGGGATTTGATTGGATGCTGTAGCTCACTGCACACTCCCCCTGAGCTTGTAATTGGTTATTTATCTAGAAAACATGCCTTTTAGCTGACATTACTTACACTAAACAAGCATATAGCAGCGTGCATGCTCACATATGGTCACTTACAGACATAGAAGTGGCACATATATACAAACACAGACTACAGTAACACATAAATCTGCTAGAAGCGTCTTCCAACCATCTGCAGCAGTAATAACAATCTGGTACCTAAGGCTATATGCTCTACTGTTCTATTACAGCACAATTCTCTGCACACACATCTTCCCTCCAGTTATCTCCTCCACCCTCTTTCCCATTCTCCAGTTTTTCTTTCCTTATCCATTCTTCCACTATCGCTTCCAGTCTCCTGCTACTTCTCCTCCTCTTACACATAGGGCTTGTCCCCCTCTTTAGCCCATCTCATACGCAGATAGGCTCAGTCCTCATGGCCCGTGAGTCTGCCATAATGAGATCCCTGGAGGAGAGAGGAGTACCATAAAGAGCAGAGGAGGGCAGCAGAAGGGAGAGGCAGAGTTCAGGGTTGATCTCCTCTCTGACCTACTGTGACAGGAAACCTCTGGAATAGTTCACCCCCACACTTCTTAATATCACTATACGCCTTTACTTCTACTCTGGCATCTTCTCCTCTTCCTCTTCCTCTGTTCATCAGCCATCTACCATTAATGTCCATTAACCAGATCAGAGGCATTATAATCCTCCTCTGACAGCATTCCGGTTGTGTGTACACTTGGTTTTGCAAGGAGGGGCTGAGGGTAGGCTGAGGTAACTGGTAGCTGCCCTCAGAGAGGAGAGGATAGCTGGGTTGTAGAGTTAAATCAAAAGCGTGCATATGAAAGCGGAGGCTGAAGACCGCAATGGAGCAATGGAGGGTCAGAGGAGAAAGAGAAAATTAAGTCCAGGCTGTGAGCGAGATCTTTTATTGCATCGAGTGTGCACATTGAGTCCATAAGGTATTCACTTCCTCTCCTCTTATCTGATCATCGGCTCCTCGCTGGCCAAACACAGTTCTGAAAGAGAGATGATGCATATGAAATCTTCTACAAAACACATTTGCTTTTATACATCTGTGTTTTTGGGTTTGCACATGGCTTTTCTTTTTCATTTGATTGTTCCTGTTCAATAATAAACTCTTTTCTCTTATTTAGCCTCAGTGAAGACCTTTCACATATTAGTCCTCAGTCCATAAGGAAGCCAAGTAGAAAGGACTGATGAGCTAGTCATTGACTGTTAAACTGGAAGCACCTCCCTGATATCATAAAGTCTTGGCTGTGGCAGCTAGCTGCTGTTTGTCTCATTACCCTGTGCACTAACAGAGCTGCTCATCACAGCTCTAACAGTGTATTAAGAGTTTAAGCAGGAATTCAATACGAGAGACCATTAATGAAATGTTCTGGCTATTTAAGGAGACATTGTTTTTGGCAAAGTAGTGGTGGTTGTCTTTACACAGACACAGGCACGTTTCCTCCTTCCCTTTATCTATTTATCTAGCTCTGACTGTCCGTCCATCTGTTCATCCATCTCTCTTTCTATATCTGAGGCACATTCAAATTAGTATTTCAGTGGCCAGTGTGGTTTAGGATTCCTTGCTGTAGCAACCCAATGATCTTGTATCTCCTCTTTCTAACAAGCTGCTCACTGGTCTTTTTTTATTTTTAAATGGACACTCTTACACAAAATTGGTTTTCAGCACTTGTCATCAAAGCTGTCACAAATTACCCACCAGATATGTTTCTGAATACATTTGAGATGCAGGTGCGAAGTCATGCATCATTTTATTTCAACAGTGCGAAGTTAAGTTATAGAGATTTGTGAGGCAAAACATATCATCATCATCTAATATTTAGCTTTTTGGTCAGGCTTGCAGCTGCAGGGCTCTGTTGATTCTCAATCAATGTCTTCTGGGCTAAAATCTCACATTGAATACTGACCTTGTGAGATTTAGGCTGGCTTTTGCAAGGCTAGCCTTTTAACCACTCAGCCATGTTGAATGCGTGTGTCTGTATATGAAAGTGTGTATCCATAATATTGGATAAGCGTGTTGAGTATGCTGGGGGAGGCCCTGGAGATGTCTTGTGGGTGGATTTCTCACAGACACATTTGATCTCTATCTGCCCTTTCTCATGTCTTTTTGATCTGAGAATCGGGGATGAAGGGAGAGAAGTGTTGTCCTCTAGTTTGATGCACATAATGAGTTTCCAGTCTTTACTGCATCACAAAGAAAAGAACATAACACATTAAAGGGGGGGAAAGAAAGATAGATAGCAGATTGCTGTGGGCCGAATGCCAGGCATTTTAATGTGGCGCATGTGCACATGTCAACGCATAAAAACTGTCTTCGTGTTGTCAGATGCGAGTGTGCTTTAGTGTGTTGGGGAATCTTCTCAGCCAAGGGCCTTTGCTTTGAAGTTTGCCTTTGTCTAAAATAGATTGTTGAATCTTTGAAGCCACTGTGAAAGAACTTGTATTTGCATATGCATTTACATCAACTTAAACATACTGTATGGGCATGTGCAGTATGTAGACAGTACAGTATGTGTGCTCAAGTGTGTCATGTGCACGCACAGACAGTTTAAACACTGGCCCAATGTGTCCACATAATCTTCTAACATCACCATGGTAACAGTGAACTTGCTCAGGATGTCCTTATTTACCTATGCAAATGACATCATGCAGCTCTCCAACCTGTCAATCATGATCCTAAGCATATTGTAAAAAGTTCAGACAAAAAGGAACTGTCAATGTCAGGTCCGTTATGAAACCTTCACTGAGCACCAGTTTGTCCAAAGCCAAGTGCTCTCTGTCGAAATCAGTGTCTCTAAGAGTTTTTTGATGCAGTGGTAAATTTTACAATACCTCATTGCAATGTCGGTTTGGTATACGTATTAGAACCTTCTCTCTTGTTTATATATTTAGAATCCTATAATTGTAAATGTATTTTTTTGTTATGTTGTTGTGCTATTTTTGTAACTGTTTTTTAAATGTTATAAAAAAATGTCTGTGCAAGCTTCAAGCAGACCCATCAGCATTTCACTTTCATTTGTATATTTATTTTGTCTGCATATACAATAGAAATGACTGCAATGTTTTAGGAAAATAAGGGATTTACTACTGCCTGAACTTGCAAAAGCAACAGAGGTCCCCCTGTTCTCCTTCTTCTTTTTCTGTCTGGACTGAGCATTACCTCCTGAGCTTACTTATGTTCATTTTCTTCTCTTTGCAAAAGCAGAAATACTTATTTTTCTCCCAGTTTCTCCTTCTCTTTCCTCTCTTCTTGTATCCCCTTAACTTTCCTCTCTCAATCTCCTCCTTCTTAGCATCTCCTTCCTAAGACTCTCCTCCTGAGTGTCATATTTTATCAACAGCTGATGTCATTTTTTATTAGTTCTTATACATTTCATCTTCTGAAACCACTGGATTTGTTGTGCTAGTCATCACAATATGTGCTCAAATGACAAAGTATGCAATAGAACTGTAGAGCAAAAATGCAGTATCTTACTCCAGACAAGGTTGCTGTCCATTATTGGCTGATCCATCTGAAATGAGACACCTCCAAGTCTGAGGCGGTGATATTCTTCTGGAAAATGGCCCCTTAGGGTTGGGAACAAATTGCTGCCTCAAGTGAAGGAGATCAAGTATCTCGGGGTCTTGTTCACAAGTGAGGGTGAGACTGACTGGAGTGTGAGATTGACAGGTGGATCAATGCAATATATGCAGTAATGCAGGCATTGTTGTGGTGAAGAGAGAGCAAAGCATGATGGTAAAGCTCTTAATTTACATCTACTTCTATATCACTTACTTATATAGTGACTGAAAGCATGAGATTGTGGATACACATACAGCTAAAAGGAGTTTCCTTCTCAGGATGTCTTGGCTGACCCGTAGACATGAGGTGAGAAATTTAGGCATCTGGAAACAGCTCAGAGTAGAGCAACTGTCTCTTTTGCATGAAAGGAGCCAGTTGAGGGGTATGCCTCCTGGGCATTCCCTGTGAAGGTATTCCAGGTGGATTCAACTAGAAGTAGACCCTGGGGCAATCCCAGAACACACTGTAGACATTTTGTATCCCATTTGTCCTGTGAACACCTTGGAATTACTGGAGGAAGTCACTAAAGTGGAGGGTGTCTGGGATATTTTTCCTTGCATAGATGAATGCATGGAAAATAACTATTATCGCATCATCACAATGTAGAAGGTAATAATGATGTCTTACTGCAGGTTCTTTGCATTTGGTTTCTATGGTCAGGTGGTGGTCGTTAGTTTTCTTGAATAAATGATCCCAGTCTCCCCTATGTACTTCAGCAGTAAATAGCTCAGTGATCCGCTTCATGAAGCAATTTCAAAAAGCCAGTAATGGCAAACAGGAAACACTCTGGGTCTGTAGGCACTGTGTATGGCTAATGACTACTCATGAGTTACTGTTCTATCTCCATGTACATAATTGTGTGTGTGTGTGTGTGTGTGTGTGTGTGTGTGTGTGTGTGTGTGTGTGTGTGTGTGTGTGTGTGTGTGTGTGTGTGTGTGTGTGTGTGTGCGTGCGCGTGTGTGTGTGTGCGTGTGCGCGCGTGTGTGCGCGCGCGTGTGTGTGCGTGCGTGCGTGTGTGTGTGTGCTTGCATGTGTGAGTTTGAGGGGAAGGAAGTTTACAATACTATTTACAGTAAAACATTTACTTTGAAAAATGATATCATGCATCACCTCCAAATGTTTCTCCTCCTGCAGTCATTTAGCAGATGTTATTTCCTGCCACAGGGAAAGTGAACAGGGAATGAGAGAGCAAAATTAGTATTACACCCAAAATACCAAGACGGAGATGGGAGTGGCAGAGAGAGAAGGCGAGAAATGAAATGATTTTTGAAGGTGACTGCTCAACTTACTATTATTTTTCAAATAAGAAGCCAATTAAACTGTACATACATATAGACTATATATAAAAGCTTTAATATCTCAATGTTATTTAAAGATTTATGACTTTTAGTGATTTCTAGTGCTCATTAATCCAGAGTTTGCCGCACTTATTGCGCATGTATTTGCACTTGTATATAGCTATACTAAAATTAACTATGTGCACAATGTTTCCTCTTCAGGCATTTTTAATCTCAATTTTAGTATTTGCTCTTATGTTGTTGTGGGTGTGTTTTAGTTATTTCAACCTCTATGTAAATAATAGCACTCTAGATGCCTGTTTCCACTATGAAAAATGTGCTGGAGTGCATAGAAGACATGCATATGTGGTAAGAGTCTTGTTGAAGTTTAGTCATTTTAAACAATCGATCATTTCAGATTGATCATTCATTCTTATCTTTCTGTAGAGTCTTCTGCAACAATCACATTTTCTAAGAGCCCAAGGTGATGTCTGCAAATTGCTTGTTTTGTCTGACCAAAGGTCCAACAAAAAATATTTTATTTACAATAATATATAATATAGAGAAAAGCAGCATATCAACACTTGAGAAGATGGAACCAACTTATGTTTGGCCTCTTTGCCTAATAAATGACTTAAATTATTAATAGATTATAAATTACATATTAATTTTCTGTCAACAAATAAATCAGTGATTTGTTGTTTCAGCACTGATGTACACAGAAAACCCTGCACACACAAGTCCTCAAACCCTTTTTAACCAGCTTTCTCAGCCTATTGACTTTAATATCTGGTACAATGTATGATTGTACCATAAGAAGGGGTATGTGTGTGAGACTGAGAGAAAGAATATAATACAGGTGACCACTTTTTTTCTGTAGTTATTGTTTAAGCACAAAAAAATGAACATGATACATCATTATATGTATTCAGCGAGAATAGGCTCAGAGACAGAAGAGACTAAGTTGGCCGGATGAGGAGATAAAAAGCCTTGGTGAAGAATGGGGGGTATGAATCTTTAAAACCGTAATATGCACCTTTCAGGAAGAAAAATGACTCATAGAATAATTTCACTTTTTCCAATTTATGGCCACACACAGAACATTTTTAAGTGAGGCAACAATAAGAGTATGTTATACTGTAGGAGGGTAGTGCCATTACTGCATAGCAGCTAATTACTAACCCCAGATGGCATTCTGGGGATCCAATTTTTCCTCTGGTAGAATCTTATTTACTCAGCACAAAAGACAGTCAGTAGACTTCTAGAAGTTAAACATTTTTTCCACATAAATTTTTCTCTTTTCAATTTGCACAGTGGTTAACCATCTCTGCTGGTGATGGAAAATGGCTGCACGAGTGTAGAAAGTCCATTTAAAATACAGGAAGAGAGAGGAAGAACTACTGGACCTATGAGCTCAGTTTTAATCACCTCTCATCTTACAATCTGTATCTTTTTACTTCTCTGCCTCCCTTGTTCTTGTTCTCTAGCACATTGTGTTTTGACTGTTAATTAGCATGTCTGTCACCCCAAAAATACCTTTCTCTGTGGTGTGTGAAGAATATAAATATACATTTTCTTTTAGCCTCACTCTTTTTTTCTTAGTTCCTTGTTTGACTCATATAAAATTGCAGAAAGTATAAAGCAGTTTGGTGCAAAAGGAGATATTACTGTTTGACAAAAATGACATCTGTTCTAACAAAATGACTGATAAAAGTAAGGTATTTTTAAGACATAGTAATAAAAAAAACTCTAACTGCTTCAAAATGAACACATATTTCTTAAAATGTATTGTGACTTAAAATGTATTTTTTTTTCACATCTTCAGTAACTTTCTCGGTCTCTCTAACATGTCCCTTTATTCTCTCATTGTTCTTTCAACCAAAAAAGTATGACACCTCATTAAAAAAATTCTGGTGCCTTATGCACCTTTCATAGTGGCACTGCTGGGCAAGGTCAGAATGCTGATGTATAGACTCCACACATTTACATTGACAGATATTTCTTCAGGGTAGAGCACAAGTATGATGGGAGCAGATCTATGATTCCATGTTTTGAAACAGAATCTAAATTTCAATGCTGCCATGTCTGCACCAACAACAAAAGCACTAATTACTTCCTCATTAACCTGTGACCAAGTGTAGGTGTATGTGTGTGTGGTCTCCTTAAATATTCACTCCTCTCTCTATTCTTTCATATTGCTCTCTACTTCTATCAATAGTAAGGATAGTGTTACCTCTATCATGTCTGCTGACACATAGAGGACAACTTCATACACACCTAAATGCCCTACAATGTCTCACCATCCTAAAAAAGAGACTGTTTTTTCAGCTTAGCTTGTTGAACAAACCACAAAAAAATCATTTGTGAGGGGAAAGTGCACCACTAATGTCATGTTAGCAGGCTAGATAGCTTATCAGCTGCTCACCTGCAACACATAAAAGGGGATCTATTATTCTTGTCTTTATTTTCAATCATATACATAATGTTACAATGTTGGATGTTACCATTAAATGTGGCCAAAATTTCAAAAATAATGAGGTAAACATATGCAGAAGTAATCTTTGTGAACAAAAAGCACTGCTTTCAGACTGCTCTGAACACTACGTTTCCACTAGGTTTTTTTCTACTTTCCGCCCAACTGATGTCAACAGACATATTTTTTCATATGGTCATCTGTTCACTGCTCCACTCTACTAACATTATGCCATTTTTCCATTGTTTGGGGTTTGTCACGCTGAGCCATGACTCGAGTCGAGCTTGCATGCTGTGTTTTTTCATTACACAGCACGGCAAAGTTAAATCAGTAGTTTACCTGTTGGAGGTGTACTGGCCGTTTGCAGCTCTTCATCAAATATCTACATCACTGTGGCTGTTTCTGCTTGTATTAATCTTCTCTGCATTAATTCTTACTGATTCACCGAACAGATAGCTCCAAATATGTCCATATGTTCTTAAGTCAACTGGTTTTTAGAGCTGCTAACAAAGCTCTGGTAATTCGGTGAGGAACACATTTAATTTCCTGTAAATTCTTCACAGTAAAACTCCCCCTTTTTTTAGTAATTTAAAAGCTTTTAATTTGAAGCAGTAAATCAGGAAATGTTAGATTTGCATCGGCAGTAACTTAACACAACTCTGATACAGCTGCCCCTCAGCTGGCTTCCTGAAAGCTGGCCAATCAGAACAGGGTGGGCCCATTGGAGGGGGTTCCTTAAAGACACAGATGCTATGACCTGTTAAGAGACAGAGGCTGAACTGAGGGGCTGCATAAAGGGCCAGTACAGTGGAAACTGCTTATAGAGATCACAGTTACAGTGATTAACCACTTATATGGATCAAAAAGCTCAGGACAGGATCATTCCTATAAACATGCTGTCTCTTTCTCATTCACCAACTTTCTCACTACCACTGCTTGATCGCCTCATTGAGCTCATTCGACCGCTGCTTCTCTCTCTCTCTCTCTCTCTCTCTCTCTCTCTCTCTCTCTCTCTCTCTCTCTCTCTCTCTCTCTCTCTCTCTCTCTCTCTCTCTCTCTCTCTCTCTCTCTCTCGTCTTTTTTAAAATAAGCCATTTGCAAAGCTGAACTTCACTTTTAACATTATCAAGCCCTCCCTTCTTCCTAGTAATGTTTTTGTCTTCCCTCATGGCAGGGTTGTACAGCATTACAGGTTGTATTTCTCCAAAAGTTGATTCTAGTTCAACTTTCTGCTTCCCTCCGGCCCTCACCCCTGCAGCCTAAACACACAACACACAACCTGTCTGCTGCCAGCTGGTGACCTGAGGCTGATGCTGTGTGCACATTGAAATCATGACAGGAAAAAGAAACTGAAAAAGTAATTTTCTCTCAATGAAAAACATGGTCTCCTTGAAGCTTATGACAAACTGCCAAAAATGAGCCAATGAGATGCAGAAGCGAAACAACCATTTGAAACAGCTGTTCTGTATCTTGGAACAGTCAATAAAATACAGTAAAAAGTGAAGCTGCCAATTTTGTTACTTTATATTCATGTTATCAATATACAAATGTCAATTAGATGGTAATCTGCATGAGAAATTAAGAAAAAGACAAAAAAATTGGATATAGGGATCAGCCGCTTATAGTGATTGATTTGACCTGGACAGAAGTGATTACTATAAGCGGTTTCCACTGTGTAGAGCTGGGAATGAGCATAATAGGTCCCTTTTAAACAACTTGTAAATTTACTTGCAAATGTTACTTTGGTCCAGTGAGATGCCCTAACCCTAACCCTAACCCGTACAGCTGGCTGCAACCTTTTTTTCTCAGTTTTAATAATACAAAACTCTTAACAATATATTTTAAAAACACATGAGGGACGATTAAATATGAATAAATATGACAATATCAGCTAGACTTAAATACCTTGCCTCAACTTAGCTCAATTGTAATAATGAACAGCAATTACCAACATCAGTGAGGGACAGACATTATAATTGAAGTTCAGAATATCCTAAACAAAAATAAGACACACATCTGTAATTAACGTCAGTGTGGCATAAAGCCAAACACACTTGAGATAAATCAAGATAATTCAGCAGCCTGTTAGGAGGAGTTTGGCTGTATCAGTGACAGCAGGGCTAGTCACTGTAGTAGCATGTGTAGAGGCTCTGTAATGGTTATATTTAGCTCCTTATCTCCCAGACGGCTCTCTCAGCACACAGTCGCCTGGCACAGCAGCCTATTCTGGTGAGAACTATGAAACTGGGAACAGTTAATGCCACTGTGGCCCTGACAAAGCTATAGCTTCAATAATAATCTTCTGTTTGGGCAACTTGTGCTCTCGCCCCAAAATGTATAATAATAGTGCTTCTTTTGGAGTGGTTGTCATTCTTACCCAGGCTTCACTTGCAGCATAAGAAATAGAGATTTCCCTCACTTTTCACTTTTTCTATTCCTATGTGTTTTCTCTTCACCTGTATTGTCTCTCTTTACCTTCTTTCATTTTCTCCCAGAGCTTGTTTCCCCCAGTAATCTGTCTGGTTGAATGAGAGTTGGAAAGAGGGTTTGTGTTTTTGTGAAAGTGTGTGATGTTTCATATGATCCCTGCGAGTGTTTGAAGCTGCATTACATCAGACTCGCTATCCAGCCTCTAAAGCCCCTCTGTCATAGTGTATCTGTGTGTGAGGAGGAAGGGGGCTGAAGGCATTGATTTTCACGTATATCCTGTATAAACATGAGAAACGCACACACACAGGAATTCTAAAATACATATACTCATAGGATTGCACGCAGACACAAAGGCACAAAACACATGCATGTATGCATGCACATTGCACGCTTGTACACTTACAGGTATGTGCGCAGTACTCAAGATGACATTAGTATATTCTGCTGCTGCTGCTGAAACACTGGGGCTTTCTCCTTTGCATTATAGATGAGGAAGCTGTGAACAGCTTGTTTGCTTTCTAAATTAAGTTTTTCTCTTTCTCTCTCTCTCTCTCTCTCTCTCTCTCTCTCTCTCTCTGCCTCTGCCTCTCTCTGTGAGTTTTTTGCATATTGGCTTTTTACACCTCGAGACGAGCCAAAGCTTGTTCATGTCAGTGTATGTTTTTGCTTTTCTGCATGTTGGCACACGTGTGTTCACAAGTGTAAGGAGGGCTCTCTGCTGGTATTTGGTGTGAGCGGCTCTCATCTTTAATGCATGCTACCCTGTGTATGTGGAAGTAACACCCTCTAAGCTAAAGGCTTTCCTGCTGGTTAGCCTCTAGTGGATTGCAGATAGTCACTAAGCACACGCTCATGTACAGTACATTCACACACAACACCTATTTAAGACTCTACAGTGCAAGCCTGCAACATCTGTGATCACCCTCCGACACTGAGTGTTTCCTTCCTATCAACTTACTATAAACTGTAACTATGCTGAATGTTGAAACCAGTACAGAGTGCCATAAGATGCAGTTCTTCTAATGGTTGCTTGATGATGGCTCTGAAACCTCTCAGGCTGCAATGAAGTCAGTTAGAAAATCCAGCTCTAAATACAAAGTCAAATCAATTTTTCCATAGAACAAAATTGTCTTTACATGTAATTCTACTTCATATCATCTCTGGATTGGTGACTATTTAAGAATGTTCTGTTAAAGAGACCCTGTCACCACCAGGTATATCTCTCTGGTCAGATCTCTTGCATGCTTTATGCGCACCAGAGACTTTCACTGGCCAAACAGATAAAGTCTTGTTAGTTGTCTGCTAACTTGAATAGGGATAAAATAATTTAATTGTGTGGCTCTTCTAGACTTTCCAAATATTATTAATGGATCAAATTTGGATAGTGAAACAAGTAATTTTGCAGGGGTTTTGTGACAATGAAAATAATTTATCCATCATTTTACAGCCGCAGTAGTTTTGGCAGAGTAGGCTACAGCAGAGCCCATTATGTAAGCATGTGTAGACTGTGTTTTTGTAATTACTCTCACTACCAGAAGGGGGAGATAAAAGTCCCACACTCCAGCTTTAAGAGGCTTAAAGAATATGCTTTGAAATGCATTTGCCTTGACTGACAGGGACCCTATGCTATCACACTCTGGTTGCTACTTCATAAATAAAATTTAGCTCCACCCAGCCTCTCAGAGCACTTATTTTCTTGCTCCAACAAGATGGCAGCAAGAGAGAGATCTGAAATCTAGGCTCCAAAAATGCCTTCAGAAACCTGGTAAATGTTTTCTGTCTCACTTTGCCTCTAGTTCCATCTCTGACACTCTCCAGCGAAAACAAGATGACAGACAAAGGGAAAAAAAATATGAGAACAGGGAAGTGGGTCAAGAAGAGTGTTTCATTGTTTGCTTTTTATCAGAAACAATGATCAGTGACATTGTGCATTACTTTGTTGTGTGCTCCAGATTTGGTTTATTTAAGAGCATCAGTGTACTATATACAGACTCAGTTCAGTGACATTTATCCACAATAAAACAAATGTTACAGTATGTACTGTTCTGCTGTGCAATCTCTGTGACTCTAAGTAATAACTTGCTTTTTAAGATTTGTCATTTTTTCCTACTCCACCAAACACACATATGCGGTGAGTGGTGAGATTATTTTATTTTAGCTCAGTTACTGGAGTCTACTGGATCAAGAAGTGGTATCAGTCTGGATTATGTGAATTACCTAAATAACAAAATACACTCATTTATTAGGATACACCTTGCTAAAACTGATGTAGTCTAATGCAACAGCCCTGCAATAAATCCTACCTTCATGAAGGCTGTAATGCTCAGATTTTGTTGATTCAACTTTATGGAAATTTAAAATGGGGTGGACACATATTAGAAATAGTATATTAGGCTTTATTGAGATAATATTCAGACTGTATAAACTCAGAGACATCCTACGTCTATTTTGGAGCTGCCAGCAGGAGCCCAGTCTAAAGATATCTAATTTGTTGTTCCATTATTATCTGATTTCTTATGCAGACTTTGGCATATGTAAACAGCATGAACTCAGGCAGACATAAAGTCTGTCTTTTGATGTACTGAAAGAGAGTTTAGTATCTGTTAGTTGAACTAGCAGCCTTTCTGTCTATTGACTTTTGTCACTGTCTGACTATATTACTCTGGCTATTAATGAGATCTGGGTGGGTGAATCAGAAGTTCTAGCACCTTTTGTATAGGCGGGGCACTGCTGTCTGCTTCATTGCTCTCTGGTCAAGCTTAGACAGAGTTGGGTTGGAGGCCATTGATTCACAGAGAGACAAACAAAAAGGTAGAGTGAAGACGATGGAGTTAATGCACAGTTTGCTGGTGCAAATCCTGCTCACACACTCCTCTTTTTCTTTTCTAAAAATACTTGTTGATGTACTACACCACATGCATGCACCACACGTACAAACAAAAATGAGAACATTGCCTCTGTACCTGGATGGCAGTGATTATACTGTTAATGCCTCCGGGCTTGTCTCTATCTTGTGCTGTGGTTGATCTTTAACATTGACTGTTGGATTCATAGAACATGATTATGGTGTGTGATGTCTGTCTTGAAGGACTCTCCCCTGCCCTGGACAGCGTATTCCCATGCCAGGCACCTTGACTACCCTGAATGTCAAGGAGAAATGACTTATCAGTCTCCCATCCATCTCTTTGTCTCCCTCCCTCACTCTCATTCCCTTGTTCATGCTGTCTGTCAGATTGGCCCCCATGGGGCAGATAGCCAGAGGTCAGACCTCCCTCCTTTCTTTCCCTGTTCCTGTCCAACTTTCTGTCCACCCTGTCCAGTGGGACAGAGGGTCACTGACTGACATTTATCTCCACAGATCTCTTCAGACAGGGAAATAGCTTTTGTCAGTGTATTTGTATGTGTGTGTATGTGTGTGTGTGTGTGTGTGTGTGTGTGTGTGTGTGTGTGTGTGTGTGTGTGTGTGTGTGGATGAAGATATGCCCTTTGGTGCTGAATAGAATCATTTTTTGCAGCTGGTCCACTAATGGTGAAAGCTGCCAAGATTTTAAGTGCTGAAATGCTTCTAAAATGTTACTGAAAATGTATCAGTAGGTGAAGCTCCAATGCCATTGTCAAAGATTATATTCTTGCATTTAGTGCCTTCAAATCTGATGTCTTTACGTGACTTTAAAGTGCTGGTGACTTTAAAGAGGCAGACAGATATCTCAGAACCAAAAGGTAAAATCTATCTGCATGGCATGATAAGACTAAATATGATTTTTTTTGTATGTGTGACAAAATAATCTCAACTCAAAGTCCATTTTTCAGAGCTTTCAACCGCATTTCAGTCTTCATAATATGCCATATACGACCACTTGTTATCACATGACAAACATGACCTAAAGAAAATTTCATTTGAAGTCTGTGAAAGTGAAAAAAGCTAGAAAATGGAAGTTGAATTGTGATGTTTTTATCACATACAGATCTCAAGGTCAAGAGTGAACTTGCATGCTAAAATGTTTTTTTGTAATTTTGGTTGAGTGACCCATTATTTTCACGAAATTCTGGTCTTTTTCTGATAACTTTGTTTGATTGTTTGGAACAAATGCTTTGTGGAGCCTTAAAACTCATCTATCACCAGATGAAAATAGTAATTTTCACATGTTTTTTTACCTTCAGGATGATAGAGTAACCACCAAACGAACATCCTCTAGGGGAAGCTGGAAAGCTGAAGCTTCATGGTGTTTGTGTGTGAAAGCATATTCAAAAATATAGAGCTTGTCCATGCTGTGATAACACAACGGCTGTCCATCTTGTCAAAGGCTACCCACAGTGTTGTTCTGAGACCAGCAGATGGTAAAGCCGCCCAACTACTGCAGATATTGCATTTAACTGCTACAACACACACACAAACACTCCATAGTCCCCACCATCCTCTTTTTTTCTCTGGGGTTGTATTATGGTCTGATTGAGATTCTGTACCAAGCCCGGCTATGCACTCATTGCTTTTATCAGTGGACTTTTATCTCTCCCCCCCAAACCCCACAACCTCCATCCTCCCACCTCGACCCAGCAGTCAGATATAACAGCCTGCCCCTGAGCCCTGCAAGCTGCCAGGGTGGCCAGCTGCTCGCCCCCCTCCAATATCCCCCCTCCCACCACCACTTCCACCAGCACCACTGTGATGTAATGTGCCATTTCTCTGTTAGGGATGAGTTACACGGACAAGGGTGTGGAACACATGCTACAGTATATGCGCAAGCAGGTATGAACAAATAAGTGACTTAAAAAGGAAGAATGAGAGCGATGTTGTTAAGGCTTTGTTTACAATGGTGCTAGAGTCAGAATGGGTTTATCAGTGAGTGTCTCTGGACAATTTTCTCACCTACCCACCTACTCCCTCCCATTTTCCTTTTCCTTTTGCATCTCTTGATCTCTTATCTCCCTCATGCTCATTCATGATAAGATGCACACACACACACACACACACAATTTTAGCTGTTGTGTTTTAGCGATGACCCCTATAGCTTGTTACGAGTACAGTTAAAGCATAGTGCATGTATGTGCTCACACATTCACACACTACACATGCCTGTAATGTGTAAATATGTCAGCTGCATAAAGGTGGAGACTGATATGTAAAACAGGTCACGTCGACAAGGACGTGTATGTGTCTGTACATGGATATGTGTGTTTGTGGGTGTGTGTGTGTGTGTGTGTGTGTGTGGAATATCTGCTGACATAGGCTCTGTGCCCTCCAGCAGTTCTCTTTGCTTACCCAACTCTTATTAAAGCAGTAAATATGGCCAGGACATAAATTTGACGTCATGATTTAATTCCACTTTCCACCTCTCTGGTTCTCTCTGCACTTTCTCTCCATCGCTCTCTCCCTCTGTTTGTGTGTGTGTGCACGCACTTGCTGATGCTCATTAATATGGCATTAATGTTGCCTTCTAATTACAAGGAGCTAAGAATTGCTGGGGACCAAAGTTTGATGCATTCTGTTTCAGGGTGCTCCTTGCTCTTTTGAAATATGCCCACCTTTACCTTCCTCATCAATCTAGTTTAGAGGTAGTGATATATTGTAGCCTGTGTGAGTCTTTATGAGTGTGTGTAATTGGAGTTTTATGTAGATGTTCTTGGGCTGTTAAGGTGCCAAACACACTCCAGGTGTTACTGTGGCCTCTGCTCTCATCTTAAAGGTACTTTGGACAGCTGCAAAACAATTTGATACAACAAGATACACACTCAGAAGATAACACGGTGTATGGTGTACGAATGCACAGTACAGATTCCCTCCTTTCCTAAAAAAATAAAACCATAGTCTATAAAGAATAGGCAGATTTGCTGTAAAGATAATTAATTCCCTCTTTAATTTGGAGTTTGGCACATTTACTGTAACTGAGATGAAATATCACTGCTTCAAGTACAACCCTCACCACATGATCACACTCTTTGTCACGACAGTGACTCTGAAAGAAAACTTTTAATTTATGTAGTCAGTTTGTTCATTTCTATTTCCATGTCAAATTACATAAAACATTGGTTTTCAACAACATTTAGTTTACTTTGAATAGAAAGCCAGACATGTTTCACCTGCAAATCACTGTGCTGTTATCAGCTACTCCAACAAATTTAAACTTTTTGGGGGGGGGGGACTAACAGACTGCAAAATCTATGTCTCTCCTCCATTAAATAATTTCACTGTAATACATCTTCATTAAATCCTCATGTTCTGAGAGGCATGCCAACAACAGAACAACTGAATGCTAAAGATTGCTGTCTGTCTGTGGCATGATCCTGATCTCTTTTCGTTTTGTGGCCAGATATCATTTTTTAAGTATTCATATCTTTCATATTTTTATTATATGATGTATTATGTATGGTAACCAAGCAAGTAAGCATGGTGTTTGTTGATTTATAATCATAATCTAGTGAGGAATATTGGCAAGGGTTACTCAGCATCCAGACTGTGGTGGTTTGATAAAAGTGACTGAATAACTTCTACAGTCACACAGATTACCTATATTTTGTCAGGAGTGATTGCTGGGCATAATCAACCCAAACATCTCTGCTTTCACTGTGAGTGAAAGAGCATTCATTTTGACTTTGCCACTGCAGTAATGGCAGCATTGCCTGAGCTCACAAGACATAAATCAGCTGGCAGATTATTCTTAATCAAACATAAAAACATATAGCAAGACATTTACTGATAACACACACACAAAGCCAAATCAAAGACAATCAATCATAAAATTATCTACCCACAGTAATTTCAGTTCACATGTTTATGTACAAAATTTCAAATAAATTGTGTAACAAACAGCAGTAGAAAGAAGAAGGATAAAAAGTGTTTATACCATTTTTTTATTCTGATAAAAGGACTTATTTTCCTTATCTCCTAGGCTTTCTGTGAGTAACTTTATAGTTTTGTAAATGGTAAATGGACTGCACCTATATAGCGCATTTCTACCTTAACAGAAAAAGCACTTAACAATTTTTGTGCCTCATTCACCCACTCACACACACACTCACACACTGATGGGGGCAGAGCTGCCATGCAAGGTGCTGGCCCAACCATCAGAAGAAACCTGGGGTTCAGTGTCTTGCTCAAGGACACTTTGACACATGGGCAGGAAGAGCAGGGGATCAAACCACCAACTCTGTAGTTGGTACACGACCCGCTCTACTTTCTGAATCACAGCCACCGTTTTGTATGCAAATATAGTAATAAGTGTTCTAATACACTGTTTTCATCACTCTTAATCTGTTATTTGCTTGATTTTATATCTTGGTTTTGCTTTGATTTAAAATTTTGATGGCATTTATGGCTAATGCAACATCTGGACTAGGGAAAATACTTGAAAATTATATCAATATGCACTTAACCTTTAAAAATGAAATGAAGCGGATATATTATAGTTTAAATACATTATACAAATATAATTTTACAAACTATTTTTACAACCGTTTATTTTAATTATAAGATGAACCGCTTCTTCTCATAACCTCATGAAAACTCAAAAATATTCAACTCATATATAAATGATTTATGTTTAGTATAACAAATACTATGTGTGAGATGTACAACATGGAATATGAGGGAAATAAGTATTGAATTATATTAATGAACCAATTTTAATTTTGTCTACCTAAGCACTTGTAAAACAAATCCTCTCTAAATGAATTCTTCAGACAACCTGGTGAGAAGCCACTTTGTTCCTGACAAGTATTTACTCCAACATTTATGAGCCCATTAAAATCATATCAAGCAAACATCGTTCTTTTAATTTAGCCACCATCATGACAATTTTTATTAGTGGTAATGGTGCAAGAGAATAAATGAGATGGACCAGGGGAAGGGGAGGTAAGGCAATGTGAGTGGATTATGTGGAACCTGAACATATATTCCTCTTTCTTTGTCTCTGTATATGAACTAATAGGTCCATAAGACATACGTATGCACACACACATTGTTCTTGCCTCACACCCACCGCTCACACAAAAAACTAGTTTCCTTGGTGAATAGCTGTGAAGGAGGTTTCTTCGACTTGTGAAGGATCCATTTGGGGCCGTGCAGAGAAGAAACGGGATGGAATAGCATAAAGGAAAAAACACTTTGCCTTCTCTCTTAAACCCCTCTCCATCCTTCCTTCCCTTTAGTCTAAGATGGACTGAGACATTGAAAAAGAACATTAGTAAGAGTGTGAAAGGATGAGAGGGTAAAAGCTGAACACCTCAAGGCTCCAGCAGAGAATGTGGTTTTCATCACCCAGCTGATACAAAGAACAGATTGACTTTTTGTGAATTGTTCTGTTGAATATGATCATACACTGCGGAAATGAGACTTTTCCAGCTTAGCACAAGAGACATGAGGTTAGAATGACTTTTTGTTAAGGCTGCCTTGTTGAATTAACTTAAACCACGACGGTTCTCCTTTGTATTCTCTAACGTCTTCTTTCAAGTTACTCGTTTTAAATATTGCCTTTTCCTTCTTATCTATCTTCTTTTCTTCTTTTCTGCTTATTCTCATGACTCCACATTTTCCCTCCTCTGTCTTTACCTCTTCTCCATCGTTGTCCTGCGGTTACCTGGAAAGTGTTTCTCACTTTCCTTTGGCAGGGAAAAAATGACATGAGTCACTTATCTATCTTGCAAGTGTCTTATCTTGAAAAATCAGAACTTAATACAGTATGCATTTCCAGCTGAGCCAGTGATAAGTGTTAAAAGTCTGGCACGGCTGGAAATGCTCACTGTGAATTTCCCACACCAGCAGGCAAGAGCTGATCATCTTGAGTAGTTAGTTTTACTGATGGATTATTGACCTGTGACTAAGAAGTATTTATTAACCCTTTAACATACAGTTATATTTCCCTTAAGTAGCTTTGGATTTGGAAATGTTATCCTGCTCCACACTATCTGACAGTATATCAGCGCTATCAAAGCTATAGATTACACTGATCAAAAATATTCAAACCCTTGTTTCCATGTCTCTTTAGGGCTTTTTCTATGTATAGAAAAAAATGCTGTTTGGTTGTTCCGTATTAGACTGGCCTGCCAACTTCATACTGGTATAATTGTGGTGTGATCATAATATCATCCTGTCCCTGACAGCTTTACTGTGGTGCAGTATGAACTACCTTTCATGTACAGACTAGTTGTGTAACGTACAATCAAGTTGTTCTAGCAAATAACATTATGATGACTACAGAAGCCTGTTGGAAATAGCAGCTGAGGGTGTGTGATCATGATCAACAAAGGAGTGGGTACTTTGGATTTTCTATTATCCCCACATTGCTGAGATGTGCCATTAAACTGAGAGCATTGTTATTAAGTGGTGGTTAAAAAAAAGGTATTTTTTTGTATTGTCAGAAGGAACATGGTGTTACAGCAATTTCACAACTTTAAATTTCAAGCGAACTCAGTGCTTGGCCATCAGTAGCCCTAGAAACTTCAAATAACACACTTTGCTATCTGCATAATTCAGACTTCAAAAGAGATGTCCACACTTTGCAGTGCTCCATGCTGAGTTGAATCACAGCAATAAGGAAGGAAGAGAAGACACATAGAAACAACCACAGTTTGCATTTTTAGAGCCTTGTGAGACAAGGAGTTACCATATAAAGCCTTGCAGTGATGAGAAACTTTACTGCCATCAAACAACTGTAAGCAACTTAACCCATAACACACACAGGCTCATGCACCTTGTGTACACTTCACACATTTTATTGTAATTCGTACATAATCAGATGCATTGATTCTAATTCACTTTCATTTACTGCACACCATGAGCAGAACATTGAGTCAGGTTTATCGCTCTGTATCTTAGATTATTATTGTTCTCAACAAATAGTTGCAGCGCCAAGCAGGTTCATCCAGATCCATCTGCGTGCTTGCATGCCACTTGGTGTGCATGCGTGTGTGTGTGTGTGTGCGTGTGTCTGTGTACCTGACAGGGCCCCAGTGTGTGCTAGCTGAGCCCTGTCACCCACTCCCACAGTGAGGTGAAATGCTTTTCACTGCTCGCTGCCTTTCTTTTCTATGCTCCTCAGGCTGCATGAGCATCCAGGTGGGACAACAGGCACAGAATATTGAAACCCCAAAGCTGTGGTGTGTGTGTGTGTGTGTGTGTGTGTGTGTGTGTGTGTGTGTGTGTGTGTGTTGCGTGTCTGTTTTCTGGCATATGCATGTGCGTATGTAGTGTGTAGCTGCATGATTTTCCACCAGCGGAGTGTATCCAAATGCTGAGACATCGCTGTAGGCAAGCTTTCTCTATCCAACACTCCCGTCACAAGGCTTTCTCCCTCCTGCTGCTGCTTTTACAGGATTAGAGATGCCACCCTCACCTTTTCTGTGTGTTTGTGTGGCTGTGTGCTTCACAGTCAGAATGGCAGAGTGATTGGACAAAGAAGAGTCATATCTGTGGTTCATTTTAGTGCAGCCACAGTATATATGTGTATATATATTTTTAAATTGAGGTGATAGCAGCCATAGTCGTGCTTTGCAACACCTTATTCCACCTCCGATTTACCGAGTATTACTTTGTGCCGGCTGTCCTATTGCCCATCATTGCACTGTCTAAACCACTGCCTCATTAACTCCAGCATCAAGCTGCATGACTAATAGACTAATATTACACTGATAACAATCCTGTTTGTGGTGGTAATTGTGTGAGGCAATTTCCATCCATATTAGCCCATCTCTCCTGTACTGATAAGGAGCAGGGGAACCTTCCCATTAACTGGCTAGAATTAGTCATTAGATCAACAAATATCAGGATTCATGGTTGTCATTTCCAGTGGATATCAGAAATATGTTCAGTGCAAATGCAACCAATCTGACAGTTGGCACTGAGTCAGAAGTGCAAAGTGTCAGTTTTTAGATGAATAAATTAAAGTAAATCACTAAACTATCTAAATAGGAATAAAATGTTATTGATTTGTATTGATGTATTATTTGTTTGTGTGTTTAGATATGTGATCAAATGCAAAAAGAATGTGTGTTCTTGTATCACTCACATTGCAAGGCCAAGAAGATCCGGTGAAGTGTCTGTTTGTACAGCTTCCTGCAGCACAATCCATCCCTTAAAATTGCGCTGACAGACAATGCAAAATGTAACTAAATGAACAATCAATAGTTAATATCCACATCCCCACCCATTGATTTGCCCCCTAGATGTGTTTTTTGTGCCAACATGGAAAGAAAAAGATCTTTCACTCACTCTTCACTTTGTTTTCGGCTTTTCTGATCACTTTGTGTTGTGATTTGATTTTAACGTGTCATGAAAAATTGATGTCAAAATGAAAAACAATTCTGTTATTGAATACACAAAGTGAAACAACTGTTCTTCTAACAAACATTTTTGATTTAATCATGAAATAGTAAACGCATGCATAAAAAGGAAGTACATATAACAATGTGCGTTGTATTTCATTTTCTTTCTCTCTTTGACTTGTTTTCATTTTGGCATTTTTAAATCAACCATAGATTGGTTGAACATGGCATGCTTTGATTATATTGTCAAGAATAACTATGTTTACATTCTTTCATTCACTTCAGGGGTGACAGCATTTTTAAATTGTTTCGACCAGGAGCAGGGGTCACATTTGCAGTGGAAATGTCTGTGTTAGATGTGTGTTACTGAAAATGAGAAGATAATTGAGCCTCTTTTTCCAACATTCTTCATGTTTATTCACTTTGGACAATCAAGCATTAAAAACTTGTTAGTTCTTACGGTCAACATCTAGTTTCTCCATAGCTGCGAGGCGCAATAAGCTGTGGTGTCAGCTACAGTATTTTATGTATTTTGGGAGCGTATGCATCTAACCATCCCTAGAGCCATGCAACTGGTGTGGCCATAAATACTGATTAGAGCAGTATTATAACGCTATAGAGTATAACACTATAGGGTAAATTTCCTGGGAATAAGTATACTGTAGGTTGAAACAAGTTTGAAACAAGTTTGTCTTAGAGAGTAGATTAGTGTGCCTAGATCCCATTTCTATCAAGAAATCAAGCATATGCTGTGGTGCACAAAGATAAGCACACACAATAGCACAGATTGCCTCCTGAAGGTTGGAAACATATGAACACTTGATTAACCATTTGAATGGTAAATATTAAATTCAAATTGTGCTTTGTGCATTTAAAGTGGCTGCAGATCTCTGTCTTACTATCTCTCACACACACATTGATACATGCCTAGTCATCCATTGAGATTATTAGAGTTTATCAGTGAGGAGCACAGGCTGAGACATGGCAGCCAAGTAACCTGCCTGCTCCCTGAGAGGAGACAATAATGATGTTTAGAGCACGCATGAACACACAATGTGTATGTGTTTCACCGCAAAGACAATGAAGCAGATACAGCTTGGTCACACATGTGCACTGCTTTAGAATAATGACCCATGCACTCCCGCAGCTAAAGATACATTTCCAATCCAAATTCATACTCATGTTAAAGATTTGTCCAAATTAGTGGGACAAATGTTCCAAGATTTGCCTTTTATTGGCTTTGTCCTTCTGTGATAGAATATTACAATATTGACATCCAGCAGTGTAGCAATTATTCCATTTCCAGAGATGATATACTTTACTAAGCGGCAGCTGAATGTGAGCCACTTACACATCGCAGGTGGCGTTGGCAAAGTGTCGGTAATCACAATGAAGAGAGGTTGTGAAGGTGAGATGGGTTGTGCTGAGTTCAGAATTAAAGGGCCATTGCAGGATTTCACACAACTTTCTTCAGTTCCAAGAAATACATTCCAGGTATTCTATGGGAACAGAACTTCTACCCATAAGAGCTGCATAAATCTAAATTCTACAGACAGAACTTCTAAATATCAGAAGTGGTCATTTTGAGGATTCTGCATGAGACTTGTTGTACTGATCTGTACTGTTTCTTGATAGATCTCTATTTGCAAAAACAGATGAGTGTAACTGAACTGAGCAAATGATCACACAGTATCACCTCATGCTGAAATAAAACATAATAAACTTGTGATGCAACTGTAGAATATTAACTCCTCCATGCTCCTAGTTACTGCTGAAGTTAGAATCTTTCTCTGTTCTGTAAAAAAAATTATGACATAATCTTCTCTCATATTTATCTCATAATAATCAAGTTCAGTCATATCACATTTTAGTTTTTTTTTCACACTAATAGACACTGTGTGTAGTGTTGTACATAGTCAGTATGAAGTATGAATACATTTAAAGGGAATTACACAGTCTGCTTCTATTTTGCAGCATCAGATTAGCCTTGAAGCAAATGATTGAATTCAAAATCTGCAGTCACATTGAACTCATAATCTCTGTAATGCATATCAAACAAATCTACACTGAGACATTTATTATTCATTCACAGTAACTACAGAGTAATTGGATGTAAAAATGTGCAATTGTGTGCATGCCAGCTCCAGTGTTGTCACATGACACACATACACTCACACACACACATACACTTTAAACACCTACTTATTCTCAACATCACATTGAGCTCTTTTGGCTGGTGTGGTCTCAGTGCGGGTTGTTATCCAGAGCACAACAACAGAGACACACATGGGAAGACTGGCACTGAAACATGCTACAGGCTCTAGTGGAGCTCTGTTAGTGCATGTATGTGAGTGTGTTTATATATATATATATATATATATATATATATATATATATATATATGTGTGTGTGTGTGTGTGTGTGTGTGTGTAGCTGCTCCACCTGTGAGTTGTTGAGTGGAAAGATGTCGTACTGAGGGTGAGACGGGCTTTTCAGTGGCTGTGCTGTGGCCCATTGAACATCCCCACTTCACCCATCCATCGATCCTTCTTTGTTTCCTCTTCTCCCATTAACCCTCCTTCACTGCTCTTCTCCCTCAACACTTACTTCAACTCCTTGTCCACTCTTTGTACTTTCACTCCTCTCCCATGCTATAATTTCTTTCTTTGTGCCGCGCTCTCTCTCCAGTTTCCTACGATGTATTCCACCTCTGTCCTCTTCTCCTGCTCTGTTTTTTGTCCCCTTACTTTCACACTTGACTTTGTGTTTTTTCTTCTTTCCATCTAAACCTGTGTCTCTATTCCCTCCTATAAGATGGCAAAGAGTCATCAGATGGAGACAATTATTTTTTACTCAGTTTTAAGTATAGCATACTGTAGTTTGACTGTTTTACATGTTGTGCATGTTTACAGAGAAACCAGATGCTTTAAAGCATGTAATCAATCCAAACTGCAAGTACAGTTTACAGTTACTGCAACATAACACACTTAAACTTGCATGATGTCCAACTGATAAATACAAAATTGACTGACGGGTCGGTTTTCACCTCAAGATGTAGTAGGTATGGAAATTTCTACTACAAAATTGAACCAGTCTAGTCAGATACTGTACTGGACCACAATCAGCAATCATTTAGATTTAGACAAATAGTTTAATAGTTTTAAACTATTAGTCTAAAACAAGACATTTAAGATATAAAATGATGCATACTGTATCAACTGGATATTTCTCACTTTGGATTTATTTTCGGCAATGTGTTTCTAGAAATGTGTTTCTTTTCATTTGATAAAACATGAGCAAAAAGCAACGCCATCCAGGGAGCAGTGCGTTCTTCCAGAACGTTGTTTTGACTGCAGGGAAAGCACAGGTGAAATTAATAAACATTAATTTCTGCATTCCATCCAGATATGTTTCAAGGCCCTGCTGTATGTGATGTGCAATGTGGGATACTTGGATAATTAATTGGAACATTAATGTTATTAGTTACACCTGTGGTTCTCCTTTTATGAAAAGTCAAAATGTTAAATATGAGTAAGTTCTCCTGGTCTTGAAACGACATCTGTATCAAGTTATCCATGGCCATGCAGAACCTCAATGAGCACAGCACAACGGAAGGCTAATTCATGCTGTAGGAAAAACAGTAATTGATTTTGTTAAGATGATCGTTATGTCTCGTGGCAGTGTTTGAGAAGGGAGAATTATCTTTTTTTCTCTCACGTGTTTTTTGAAAAACTGTGTTATTTCCTTCCATAAAAGAAGTAGACGATGTACTTTGTGTAAATACTATGGCTGCAGCTGATGATTACTTTCATTAAATTAGTAGAATGTCCAAAAAATGTGACAAATGCCCATCATAAGTTACAGTGGGCTCAAAACCAAAAAGTAGGAATTTTCTATTTAATTTGTTGATATTAATCTTAGAAAAGCAGCAAATCCCCACATTTTAGACCCTGGAACTAACTTTTTTTTTTTTTTTTTAATTTCTACATTAATTACCGATGTTGGTTTATTCTCTATTTGTTTCAGCAACTAATAATTTAGTGTTCCTTGTAACTGATTGTCACCTGTAACAAATAACAGAAACTATTTTTGTGACTATGATTTAAAATGTTGCCTCCAATTATGTTCTTCTCCACTCCCACCTTCTCTCTTTGCCTCCCCTGCTCTGTTTTACCCCTTGTCTCTCCTGGTTCTCTCTCCGTGTGTTGTCTAAGGTGGCCTCGTGGCTCTGCTTTAATCTCCTCCCGCCCTGAACATCAGTCAATCACCAGCAACCCAGCCTGCCATCTTACTGTGTTAAACCTTCCCTTCAGCTGTGCTTTCATCTCTCCTCCCATCTCTCACACCATCCTCCAGTTCTATCTCTCTTCTCTTTCACTTCAAATCCGCTCTATTTCCAAATTTTCTACATCTTCCGCATTCCTCTCATATGTTCAAGGAAGGCAGACACTTCCTAATTTCTGCCTTTTAAATATTTGTCTCTTTTTAAAAAAAAAAATGTCAGTCATGTGAGAGTTTGTGGGAGGAAAGTCTCTCGGCTTTAAAGCTTATTTGTGCCCTGATAATTTGTTTGACCTTTACGTAGCTCTGCCCTCCAACCTATCTGATTTGTTAAAGCATCAACATTAACAAAAGAGGTGAGTATTTTCTGACTGCTTCATCCAGAGTACATTATTAATAGTTTGAATGGTCTGACTTTCCTGCAGGATTGGAAAATTATCTGTTTCATTTGAACTTGACCTTGAAAAGAGGCTGGAGAGTGAGAAGGGTGCGGACAGCAAAAAGCTATCCATCAAGGACAACGGAGGGAAACAGGAGCAGAGTTGTTTTGGGTGAGAAGAATGATGGGTGGAGATGTGAAGAAAGAGAAATGAGGAAAGAAGGGCAGTCAGACAGGTCAGAAGACAGAGAGGTCTGGTGATGGGCAGAGGGCAATCTGTGGGAAGAACCAGAGTGACGGGAGAGACAAAGGGAGAGGGATGAGGAGGGAGGAAAGAGATTGCTGTTTTAAGGAGATTAGCGTCCAGATAAAACGCATAAGACCAAGCACAAGAAAGGAAGTGTTGATGGGAAAGTCAAAGCTGTAAGAGCTAAGAAAGAGGAAATGCAAGTGTGTGAAGAGACAGTGAATGCTTACAGGGTTTGTTTTATCTCTGTCTGATTGACGAGGCTGTTTGCCGGCTGTAATGTCCACAGTGAGGGATGTAGAAAGTACTGATCAATTGAATGTCACCCCTTGGAGGAAAAAAAAACATATCACGCTCCATAAAACCACAGGTTAGGTTATTAGTGGCACTGCCCTCTTGAAATATACATATACCTGAGAAAAACATAATCATACTACTAATAAAATGATGCGTGTTTTTTTGTGCACAGTTCTTAATTGATCTGATTCCTACTTTAATTATGCTGCCTGTACACAGACACTAGTATGTTGGAGCTCTGATTGGGTGAAAGTTGACCTGTTTATGAGGCACTATAACCCAGGATTTATTCTAAGGGATAAACGAAAAGCCAGCAGGAATGGGGATGAGACGGGTGGCAGGCAAGATGGATGTAGAGATGAAGCGGTAGAAAGAGAGGGTAAGTAATCACACAGCGGTGCACTTTCAAACATTACCAAAACTCGATATTTACTCACTGACCGCCTGACATCAATACAGCTGAGTATAAACAAATGTAGATTTCATTCTATGCCAGCTTTCAATACACTTGTTCTCAAAGAAATGTGTCAACAAAGAAATCCATTTTACTGCCACTCCTTCCACAGCATATTGCCATCAGTGTTGTTTTAGCTTTTATTTTTTGCAAAGCAGCAAAGTGCGATACACATTTATGCGTGAGGTACAATCCAATCACAACTCAACCAATGAAGTTTAGTTTATTTTTTGTTTAAAAGTTAAGTTTCATATACTGCACTCACCAGCAGGTGGCAGAGTAGGCTGTTTGTGGTACATTACTGCAAGCTATATAGAAGAAAACCAGTGTCAGTTGATGGTCTGAGCCTTGACGAGTACGTGCCCAGTGCTGCTGTACTGTACTGACTTTCAGGTTTTGTTGAGTCTTGCCAGTGAAGTGATATGGTTCTTCTACACCACTAATATCGTCCCTGTCTGTATGGTGTAACAGAAGCAATGGCCAAAGAGAGAGTGGTTTTGGTTAACATGACATCTTTGTGTGCAACCCCCAGGTCCTGTTCTTAAATACTGCCTTTATGCACATAGGCACTACAACTTTTTCTTGTTTTTGTCCTTTCTTCCAGGGCCATATGGTGTTAAACCAGTTGACAGCATGCTATAAATAAACCTGACCTCACTTTACCAGACTGAATGCCCTCTCCTTTTCACTCTTTTCCATCTTTCACCTTGCTTTGTACTTATATCCCGCTTTATTTTTTTGGCCCCTCATCTCTTCTGCTGCACTCTCCCAGTTCCCCTTTTCTTCCTGAACATCTCGCCTTGCCGTTCTGCTTTTGAGTGTTGCTATAGTTACTGATCTAAAAGAAAAGGACTTCTAGTGTGAAGCAGCAGGGGGCTGTGAGACTAAGATTTAAATGAAAGTCAGGTTAGGACCTGCTAGAGTGCCACATGTGGTTCCTCATCTTAATGTGCACATTGAAGCATGCAAACATTTTCACACGTGCATACACACAGAAAGATTGAGAAAAGGTCAAATTGTTGAGGACACTGACCACCGCAGCGTTAAAAATAAAAGGAGAAACAATATTTGGAAATACAAAGAAGTTTTTTTGCTGTTCAGGGACCTGAAACAAACCACACATCACCAGTGCAGTCGGTTTGCATTATATGTGCATATACTGTACGTATATGTGTGACCATGTGTGGGTGGATATAGAGAGGGAAACCTTTATTCTGCTGATTCCCTTGTTTTTTTGAAGGATTTACTCATTTGGGAAGCATAACTCTTTCATCCTTCTCTGCCTCATTCCTCCTCCCTTCTGGCTACCTTGCCCTTTCAGTTTGACTAAACACAACACTTTTATGTCCAGTCCTCCCTCATTCCCATCTCCTCTCCACACTCTGTCCTGTCCTCACTTTCTCCTCTTCACATTTACTTCTTTGACCTACCTCTATCCATTTCTACCTCCTCTATACGCCCATTTTCTTTTTGGTTTCAGTCTCAAGATTTACCTGTTTCAATGGACTACTGCTCTCTGTTTCCCTCCTTCTTTCTTTAATTTAAATTGTCAGACTCTCTTGGTCTCTCAGAGTCTCTTTCATTTTATTTCTTTTGATGATAATCTCACTTTTTCACTTTCCCATCTTTGTCTCACCCCGTCTCCATTTCTCTGCACTGCCACAGTCTCTCTCTCTCTCTCTCTCTCTCTCTCTCTCTCCGTTTCCCTGACTCACTGACTCATGGTTCTCCTCTATTAGTATTCCCCCAGGGTGGCTGGACTGCACAATGTGTCGTGTGTCACCTCACCAAAAGGCAAACAATGAAAAATGAGAAGCCCAGCTTTGCCTCTGCATGTAAGGAAAGGGGTGGAGGAAGAAGAAGGAGAGTAAGAAGATGAGGGGGGGAAAGGCGATGATTGAACCAGACAAAGAGACTAGGCTTTGTGTTTGAGGAGCACAGACAAGTTTGGTCATCCATATGTATGGATGGTACAGAGAGGCAGGCACACAGACTGACCTGAAACGTGCTGACTGCACGTGTAGAGTGAATAACTGCTCATTTTCTCCACTCCCCATAAAAACTACCCTGCTGAGGTGTGCTGTGATTGTATGCATCAACGCGTTCCTACACATCTGAGGATGAAGGCTGTTTTTGCACCCTGTGTGTGTGAAAGCCCATTACTTCTTGTGTTTTTGTGATAATATTGATTTCTTCATAATGGGAGTAGTAGCAGTGGTGAAGAAGAGTTTAATTTCTGTGTTTCACATTTCAAATAAAGACAATTTTGTCTTTATAAACATTACTATTTTAAACCAACCAGCATCAGAAAGCATTAATATAACTTTTTTATAGTGTAGTCTGTGGATTAAAAGACCTGTCAAACCATTCAGGAGAGACAGTGTTATGTTTTCAAGTTTGGTGTTGGGGCAACTATTTGTTCACAATTTTAATGATGATGACGATTTTAAAATCAGAAGAAAATTTGCTCCTGTGTCAGTGGGTGTTTCTTGGGCAACATGAATTGATGTTGAATGACTAACTGATGGCCCAACAAAATCAAAGAATAACAACAAAAAAAAGTCAGAAAAAAATGAGGGTAAGATAGAGGCAGAGAGGTAATTTTAGGAGGGAGTGGACAGGTGTTGTACTAGGGCAGAAATAATTATTTAATTTATTTAAGTCATTCATCAAGCAATAATGACAAACACTCAATGGTTGAAGCCTCAAATATGAAATTTGTGCTTCTTTTTTTAGTTTTATATTATTTCCATAATGATCTATCCATAATGAACTTAATTACCCTAGGGTACAACTACCCTAATTTAGTACATTTACCATTCATGCATTACATCCAACCTGCATATCCTTGCTAGATACCCATATATGTTCCACAATGTACTGTCAAAACCATTTCCCTCATTAAAACAGCACTGACAGCACATATGAGCAGGTGTAGTAATGATGAACGTTTTCTACTGTGTTGCTTTTCTTCATAGCTGTTAGCTAAACAATAGCTGGCAGTTATAAGCCTGAACATTCCTGTCATCTTGCAGGGTACTCATGAAATGCACAAGCAACCATGAATATGAAATGCATGTATTATTCACAGTGACTATGATCTAGTCCTGTGTCTGATTTGAACCTCATGCTTGTCTCTCTACAGTAAAACACCAGAGGCAGGCTGACTCCTTTTTCATTTGCTGGAGAAATATAGCCTGTGTGCAACTGGAGGGGAGGTCCTAACTCTTTTTTTTCTATTGCTTTGCTTGCAGGCACCTACACATATACATTATACTATTGTTCACACACATAGTAGTTCCATCTTTCAACTCAATATCAAGTGTGCACTCAAGGTCTCTCTTTTTCTCACAAGCATACACCTCACCCCACACAGGGAGAGGTAAGTCAGAGTGTGATATAGAGGGGGTCTCGGTGTGTGTCATGTGACGTAACTCAGGAGCCGGGTTAGTGACAGAGAGAGGAGGAGAACGAAGGAGGGTAGGGGCGGGTGATGAAAGGGTGAGATAAAGAGAGGACGGCCTGAAAACATAGCACATAAAAGCAGAGCATCGTCACAGCCCTTCTCTCCCTTGGCCGAAAGATCACTCCATCTTCCTCTGAGGCACTTGAAAGACCCACAGCATGACGACCTGGCAAGTCCCTCACACGCACATGCACATACACACACACGCACACAAATACGCTCCTCCCATACAAATGGAAACACAAAGACCCACATGCTGACGCCCACACACACACAGGCAGACAAAGATCAGAAATCATTGCCTTAGCCAAGCTTTATATGAGGCTCTCCAACTTTAACATTGTTGTGATGTAATGTATTGTAATGTGATGTACAGTAAGACATTGATAGTGTGTGTTATATGGGTATTTGTGTATTGTATTAAGATGCCCTCCCACACATATTAGCACACACACACACACACACACTGACCTTCAGTGGGTACCTTAGTAGACAGGTGGTGGTGCCATTGCCTGTTGCTAAGCAATTACCAAGTCCATTACCCCTGCAACATGCCCATAATGTGGATTTTTTTCTTTCTGTGTTTGTGCTGGCTGGGTTACTAGTGTGTGTGTATGTGTGCGTATGTGTGTGTGTGTGTGTGTGTGTGTGTGTGTGTGTGTGTGTGTGTGTGTGTGAGAGAGAGAGAGGAAGAGCGCTTTCATTAAAGCAGGTATAGTGAATAAAACACAAGCAAGAACATAGTCAGTGTTTCCCTGCTATATGCCACTGCCTCCTGTTAGCTCCAGTGTATGTATTTTTTTAACAGAACGTTTTTTAATTATATATGTGTGTGTCTGCATATAGTATGTCAGGTGGTAAAGAATACAAGAGAGCTGATAACATATATAAGGCACTATTAATAGATTTTTATGGTCTTAAAGGTGCAGTGTGTAGGATTTAAGCTGAATCCAAATGTCCAGACTTCACTGCACTTGCAGACTCGCAGACTTTGCAGGCACGTTCCCGGGAAGTCTGCGAGTGCAGAGGGCTGTCCAAGCCCACAATTTATCAAATCCACAAGGGCCCTCAAGCAGACTTTCTGTAGACTTCCAGACAATATGCTCAGGCTACAGACTTCAACAGACTTGGCCTGGAAAATGACCCATAATCCTGCAGCAACAGGCTGTAAAGTTGTTGTCTAAAAGAAAACAATACTACAATTTGCTATTATCAATAATAAAAAAGAACAATTATCATCATCATCATAATAATAATAGTAATAATAGGCTGTGTAAAATATTTACTTTTGATGACTTTTTCCACTTTTGATGTGATGTAATGAGGTGTAATGTACACACAGAATAATAGGCCTATAGGCTTAATAACATGGATTTGTCTATTATAATCAGCTAAACTAGACAGGCAGAGGTCTACAATGTGAAGGTCCTCAGTTGAAGATTTAATGTAAATATAATACGAGCTGTGTTTCGCAGTTCATGTAAAGGGGAAATCTCCCTGAACATTCGAACCAGGTGTGTTGCGTGTAAAGCAGCAGACCTGCACATAACAGAACCATTAAGAATCTAGCAGTAGGACCAAGTAGGAGAATCTACGGTGGCTGCGAAAAACATGAAAGGCTCCCTCCAGAGCTAGGGTTTGGTACTTTACATCTCATACTAAACGATTTTGATGCAACACCTCCTGCGACAGACATCATATCATCAGCGACCTCAGGCTGTCAAATTTGAAAATGGGAGAGGCACCTACCTCACCTTCTTCAAATTTTTTTAAAGCTGATCCCTCATCTGTTTTTCTTCCGCTTTTTATGAGATTCCAGCAGGCTGTACACTACGAGACATGTAATGCTGCGCTCTACACATGAAGTTTTTCCCTCATCTGTTTCCACTACATTTAGCATTGTGTGACGATGTTGTGGGTGAAGACAACCATATTTAGCATGCAGTCTGGTTTGAGGATAGTGAATTTTATCTCTGCACACTCAACATTTGCTAGGTGAGTGGTATGGATTTGGAACACAGCAACAGAGTCAGTAGCATGGCTGTAGACTCTTTTTTTCAAGTCTATCTAAATACAGCTACTTGTATTATACAACATACTTAATGTATGTTGAGGTAGTTTTGGTCACTAAAATCAGCTCTTTTCCATATATATATATATATATATATATATATATATATATATATATATATATATTTTCTCTCTTTTTTCCATTTTATTGTTTGGGAGAGCAAGAGAGTTAAGAGGTGAGATTTATTCTGTTGTGTGCTGGCATCCAAGTCCAGAACATTACTTCATTGTTCTGTGAGTGTTTATGTGTGTGTGCATGTGCCTGACGCGCACAGCCTGATATACGACACAGTGGCTAAATGCAGCTGCGTGTGTTGGCTGTAAATAACCTGCAAGCTATTAGAGAAGGGTGAACAACTGTAGCTGGTGAAACACACTGCAGACTCTGGCACGTGGACGTACACAAGAACCACCTTGATCCCGTGCATTCACATTCACAGGTACATAGACAGATGGTCAGATGGACAGACATAAGCTGTTAAACACCCCCATCCCTCCTCTCTCGCTCAGCTAGGAGGAGCATGAATGTGATTTGATAGCCACTTGGAGTCAGCTACCCTCCCCTAACAGCCAGCCTATTGCGGGAACCCACTTTTGCCCCCTAATGCAGAAATGATTGGTACTCTGATATGATTACCCCTCCCTAGTATTCTATTAAAATCACTAAAAAGTGTTGAGGGGAAAAAGCAGCCCTTACCCTGTCTGGCTGTTGCCTCCTCCTCCTAGCTCTTTCTATGTTCACATTCATCTTTTCTATAGAAGGAAGGGTAATTAAAGTTGACCTTCACCTGTCTTTTGTGACGTGATAGATGTGATTATATGTGCAAATTATAGCACACATCAAGAACAATCAAGTGACAAATACACATTTACACACCACACATTGTAATTTCAAGTAATTGCGTTTCTATTGGGTACAATTATTCGACGTGTTTGGTAAAGTGTTATAATAATTTCATTCTTCTCAGTAATTAGTGGAGTAATGAATTGCATTTTTTTGTATTTTTCTGTCACTTCATGCAAGAGAATTGACTCTTTTAAAGGGGATATATCATGCTTTTTGTGGTTTTCTGTCATTTTTATACTCTCATGATGTTGGATGTCTATATTAAACATGATTAAAGTTCCAAAACTTGAGCTGAACGTATGTAAAAATGTTTCCTGAAAGTCAAAAGCCAGGCCATCAGCCAGCTCTGAACACTTTGTTTGCAATGTTACCTCTGCTTCCTCCTTGAGATGACATCAGATTGTTCACGCGTGCCCACAAATAGTTGTCTGTTCTGTAGCCTTTGTTGCAAACATTGTCACTAAGGTAATTCTATGGGTTGTTCTCCTTGTCTGCCCACATATTTCAGATTGGATTTGGGCTCCAACATATACAGACGTATTTGAGAAGTTTATATTTGGAGAAAGGATTGAAAAAGAAGTGAAATCCTACTACTATTGTTTATTTACATAGCCTCCAGGGCTGGCAGAAGCGTCCTGAAGCTGGCCAATCAGGACAGAGTAGGCTCATCGGGAGGAGGGCCTTAAAGCTAAAACAGGGCTTAGAAGCTAAAACAGGGCTGATCTGAAGGCCAGCATCAAGGGCCAGTGTAAGATAAATGTGGAGGTTTTTGAACTGTAAATCATGCAAAGATATTCTACTAGATCCTCTGAATATAAATATAGACCTGGAAATGTGCATGATACGTCCTCTTTAAATAATAAATGGTAGAATAGAATTTTTCTAGATTAACATTTTCCTCCTCCTTGACTCAAAAAGTTTAATGAGACCTTGTAACTGCAATGTTATTTGGCCTCTCTTATCGTTCACCGGAGGGCAGAATGATCATATTTTGAAGATAGGAAGATGGGTCGATACAATGTTAATGATCATATGATTTTTTTTTAAGTTAAAGTCATATCTATGAATTTTCATGATTCAAAAACTACTGCTGTCGTTGGCTGGTACTAGACAGTTCACACCACAAAATCCACCACAGACTATTGACCATAGATATAGACTAGACTTCTTGTTTTCCATAATACCTCCAATTAAGACTTTTATCTGACTTTTAGCCTCTCTAATTTGACATTTTTTCATTCCACTTCATTGTTTCATCAACTTGGCCTGGCAGCAGAGTAAAGCAATCTGTAGGGTTTGCAATACATAATACTGTGGATATGGCAGGCAAAACTCACAACTTCAGCTCTCCATCTCATCTAATTTTTGCTCTTTTCACACACCATTCAAACCTCTCTATCTTTCAAAACTTGTCACTTCTTCTCTTTATTATCATCTGCATCTCTTTCTCCTCCTTGCTCATACACACCCACTCACCCACTCCCTCTTTCACTCTCTCTCTCTCTGGGTAGTGGCCCAGTGGTAGTGGTAAGGTGATTTATGGTGTATGGCTGTTGGCTCTAAATGGGATGTTTTATTCAGAAGTAGGAGGAAGTCTTTCTGCCCTCTCTACCGCTCTCCAGAGCCTTGCATTAAAACACGTAACACATGCACGCACATACACAATCTAAAAGGATAATTTACAGACCAACACTGGCATTTCCTCTTACATCCAGAAATGGCATTAAACAAGAAGAGACCGACAGACTGACGTACTGACAGACACCTGCAACTGTCAAAGAGTCAAACATAGAGAGAAGAATAATGGCAACTTCTGTATTAACTGTGCACTATTGCATGCGTGTGTTTAAAGTCAAGGTCAAACCATTGCATTTGTCTCCCTGTCAACTTGCATGCTGACAGCTATGCATACAGTTACAAGCAGCAGGAATGGAAATTCGTCTGTCTGACTGACTTTCTCTGTGTGTCTGTCTTTCTTTAATTTTTATTTGCTTGCGTATCCATCCTTACTTGAACATTCACCTTGTCTGTTCAAGTAGGCAAAAACACACGCTGGTGGATGCGCTTATTTGCACAGAATGAACAGCGCCGTGTGTGTGTGTGTTTGAGTTTATGCTGGTGTGAATAATGCAGTGAGAATAATAGTGTGAATATTCATTAGCTGTGTAGCAGTGACAGTTACCCATGTACCTGTCACTCAGAGCCTCAGGTGGATACAGTTTGTTTGAATACTACACACACACACAGACACACACACATACACATATCCTTGAAAAGATGCTTTGGTGTTTCCAATATTGGGATATTTGTGCATTATGCACTCAAGCTTGTAAAAGTTTATATTAATGCAGTGTGTTTGCTTGAGAATGTGGGATGTACTGATTTATTATTTTTATCAGTCCCTAAGAGTCATCACATAAGCAGGATAGACTCCAGCTTGTCACCTCTATGTGATTATGACCTCCAGTAAATGCTCTTGTGGCAGAGCTCCCAAAATCTCTGCTTTAATTCTAGCACAAGTCCTGCTGGAGAGACAGGTGCACTAAACATGACTTATCCCTCACCTGAATCCCCTACGTTTGGACACTAATTGAACCTGTGTATATTTTTTTGCGCTTGCTTCTTTGTGAGTGCGCCTGCATGCACGTTCACACATATTTCCCCTAGAAGTAATTTCAACTTCATTCTCCTTCTGGGATCTGGAGAGCAAAGACAAGTCATGCAATAGCTCAGCGTGGAGCCGTAAACACGGCAGGTGAAATGGTGCTTGGAGAGCACACAACTCTCTCTGAGATCCCCAAGAATATTCAGATAGTTTTCATTTTCCACAAGATTGGCTCTGGGTGATGACCACTCGCTAGAAGAATAGACAATGAAAGAGGAAAATATAAAATTAGAGAACCCTGGGGAGGGTGTCAGACCCTCATTGAGGCAGAGTATAAGCAGATGCTTTATAAGAGGAATGATAATATGTATATACTATTATCCTCTGCCAGGGAGTATGTTACCCTTTTTTTTGCATAACAGCTCTTTTGCCTGTTTGTACATTACAGTATAGGATAATGTATTTAATAATGTGCATTCAAGCACATACACATGTTTTCATAGACCCTGAAGGGCAGAGTAATTGTTTAAGAGACATGCTGGAATGAATTATAGAAAGTCAGGGTTACAAAACAGACAAAAATGTCATAGTTTTCTTAAATAACAGGGAGGAGGACAGAGTGGCTTAAAGAAAGCAGGCAAAGAGTCAGGGAATTTTTGAAGGAAAGCTGAGGAGAGCATGTGTTGAAAAGATAATTGGATGTTAGGAAATGTAGAGGTATGGGAGCTTTGGCTTCTTCTCTCAACTCCAGAGTTGACCTTTGGTGAAGGAAAATGATTTTTTCTTTTTCAGTCCCGATGTTTTGAGTCCACCTGTCCTTCAGTGTCTTTGCATTTTTCACTTTCTGATTTCCATATGTCCTCTAATATCTGTACCCCCGATAGCTAAAGCATGTTTTTGGACATGAGTGTTTATATATACATTTGTGTCTGTCTGCCTTTTTCAGCATTGTTACAGCTTCTCCTGTAGTGATTAATCTAGTTAAAGTGTAGCCGACGGGTCGGATAGCAGAGAGACAATCCCACTATTAAAGCTACTAGCAGCCTACTATTCTTAGCTCAGGCAATCACAGCACTCTCATTATTACTCAATAGGGTGGAGGCATGCAACTCATCATCTCTCATCATCTGTTCTGCCCCCGGCAATGAATGCACACACTAAGATTCTGCACACACCACACAAGCGCACACACACATACACACACCCACACGCACTTGTTAACACATATTGTATCTGATGTTTTCTGTAGAGGAGAGGAGAGTGTTAAGGAGACATTCATCAAAACTAGCACTGATATCATTGCTGATATGCATAGCTCTTTAGTTCTCATACTCCACATTGAAAAATGAGTTTATCTGTTCCTGATACACTGATTTGGAGTAATAAACATCTGTTGTTCGGAAAAAATGTCAAGGAATCAGTAAAGATTAGTGAAAATCATTAAGAGAGCTAGACACAGTCCCGCCACACCGTTTCGCTGCCAATTTGCCCCAGTGGCCACTCATGAGTGTGAGAGTTTTTTTATGAGTGTGACAGAATCCCAATGTGAAGTCCATAGGCTAAGCGGGATGGCACAGGCAGACCATTGTGAGAAACACTAATGCTCATGTTTAGTGGATCACTTAAATGTTCAGCGAGCAATTTTCATTCACTGAATGGGAGCAATCTTGGAGTCTGATATCCAGGTCTTATAATACATACATAATAAAAGTACAGAAAGGTGTTGAGGTCACAGGAGACACAGAGCAAAGACAAAGAAGATGCTGAAGGGCCTCAATTGAACAAATTACAAATGTGAATTTTATTTTTTGTCATCATATTTGTTTTTTGTGTACTTTTTTATGTATGTCAGTACTTGGTGAAATACATCACACTTGAGCAACAATTCAGTATAATCGAATATTGATTACAATCAGATTGTATGATAATATAATCATGTAATGTTTCATTTGTTGTTGTTTTTATGTATTTTTCTAAATTCTGTTGTATTACTAATACCAAACAAACTATAATTACAAACTAAATTAGTTTGTTGTAAGTTTGTTTACTTGTGTTAAGAGCTAATTGTATGATGAGTCTTTACATAGCAACCAAACACAGTTGATTGTATCAAACTTCAGTTTATTTTATATGTAACTGTGAATACATTTGCACATATACCATATATAAATATCATTACTGAAAAAAAAACATATCATCATACTATGATTCTAGTGCACCCCCGTCTGTGACACAAGTCAAACTCCAAACCAAAGAAGCACAGATGAATGGTACAAAATAATGCACAGACCTATGATATGACATCACTGACAGCTTCAGGAAAACCATCTGGTTTGGGTTTCTGCATATGAGCTCAGTCTGCTGATCTGCAGCTAGTGTGATGAGAGCCTTTTTACCCACCTTCTGTCTGGAGCTATCTCTACAATTTAACACTGCAGGATTTAGATAGCAGCACTTTTTAGATTAAAAATCCTTAAGATCTTTGGATTTATCTGAATAGTTCTGAGAAACAGAATCAGGCAGAGAGAGATAATGAGAAAGAGAGCCGGGAGGAACAAGAGGCACAGCCCCCCCTCTCCTCCTCTCCTCCCTGCTCCCACTGTCATGCCTGTGTGTTTGTGGGTGTGTTGGACAGGCGAAATGGCTTGTTTATGGGCAGATTAATTGCTTTTATGGCCTTGTTTCTCCCTGTGAATGGTGCTGTGTGTTTTAATGAACACCCACACTGCCTGCCTGCCTGCCTTGCCAGCCTGCCGTGCCATTCCTGCTGCTGCTTTTTAGAGCATAGCCAAGCTTTAGCTAGAGCCCTCCACGGCTAATGCTTAACGCTCACTGCATGGCCCTGCACAGGTGATTGATTTCATTGGTGTGTGTGTGTGTGTGTGTGTGTGTAGCTGTGCACTTAGCCCTCTTAAAACACCCAGCACAGGTGAGTGGGTCCAACTGAGGACCACAGGGCTGAGGGTGACCAGCAGTTAACTGGACCGTGACTTTAATAATTTCCTGCTGAGCTGAGGAGCAGTAACCCAGGCTTTCCAGAGTGTTAAGCTACCATCGTAGACACAAAGATTCTTCAAAAGGTTTTCAAAGAAGGAGATAGAGTGATAGGTTTGAGACGAGGAGAGGGAGAGCATTTAGTAGAGAGGTTGAAGGAACTAAGACAAGGTAAGCGCTTTTCACACAGCAGCTTTACATGGATCAATTAAAAATCAAGCACAGTCTTGCCCTCTCCAGGCCCCTGCCCTTCCCTCCTTACTTCATCAGCTCTAATTATGCGTTACTTGTCTCCTGTTTCGCCTCACTTTTTTCAACCCTCATTCTCTCCTTTTGTCTTCATCCCTGTTCCTCTTGTCCTCTCTCTTTCTTCCCCCCTCTCTCTCTCTCTCTCTTTCTCTCTCTCTCTCTCTCTCTCTTTTTCTCTCTCTTTTTCTCTCTCTTTCTCTCTCTCTCTCTCTCTCTCTCTCTCTCTCTCTCTCTCTCTCTCATTAATCAGGTCTGCCGGCTCTCTCTTTCTTCTGGCTTTCTACTTCATTAAGCCTGAAACAGTGATGGACCACTGCTAATGGACAGCCTCAGCTCTAACTCACAACTCAAGCCTGGCTTTAATTGTTTATGTGTGTGTCACTGTGTGTGTGTGTGTGTGTGTGTCACTGTGTGTGTGTGTGTGTTTCTTTTACAATGTTCATCACAAACATTGTGAAGGAAACAGTTTTTATGTGCCTGTTTAATTGCCATTTGTGTGAGGTTTTAGGGTCATGATGACCTTTACTTATCACACCTTTGAACAGACACTCAAACAATTTTACACATTAAACTCAATTTACTAGTCACAGGGGTGCTATGCAACCTGTGAAAACAGGTATATAATGTCTTCTGTGGCTCAGAGGGAGTTATGTAAAGACTGAAAAACTTGCTAAAATAGCACCACGCAGATATCATGATTAAAGTTTGGACACTACAAAGGTTGAAAGATATGGATGGGAAGGTTTTGACAAAAACTGTTTTAAGTTGAGTTATAGAAAATGAGAATATGGTGTTTTTTGGAGCTTGACCTGCATAAAGGACTAAAAGTCAAGCTATCTAGACCTCTAGTGCATCACTTTGCAATACAATATATTTGTATTGTTCTAAGATTTTTTTCTGTCACAGTACACCCCACTTCTCTTGGTCTATTAATTCTTTATAGTTATTGTAAGCAGGATGAGATTTCCAGGTAGCTTCTTATAATATTTTGTATTCCATATTGATCTGTTGTGACAGGAAGGCTTGGAGCAGTTTCAGACAGTTTCTCCAGAATGAACAAAATGGCAATATTCAAATGAAGTTTTATACCAACAGTGGTTTATAGTGGTTATTGTGCTGTCTAGATGTTGTGATGACTGAAGTAAACATCCTAACTTTGCCATTTCATATTGTCATATTGTTTGTCTGATATAACATCGTGGCTGTGTCAGTTTGTTCCTTTTTGAAAATGTACTTCAAGTTCAATACTAACTCACTGGAGGACTATTTTTGTGCCAAATGTCAACTTTAAGTGTTCTTTGGTCTGTAGTTGCAGTCTAAACTCTACTTCTAACAGGGTCATGGATTGATTCCCTCCACTGAGAGCTCTGAAAAGTAACAGCCAGATTCCTTAAGTACTGGGGAAGGCACAAATAAAGTTGACTCCACTTTAGAGGTCTTTAACAAAATTTGTTCAGATGCACAATAAACTTCCAAATCACATCACCTTAACTGAAAAGCCTCTTGGGACCTCGTATTCCTTAGTCGGCATCTCTTTTATTACTCTTTCTACAACTGCCTTTACAATCTTATTAAGCAACGATGCCGATCCCTCCATTTGACCATAATGCCCAATAAAAGAGATTTTATAGTTGCATACATCTACCATCAGCTCTTTGCATATACATTGCTCTCCACCCAGCAGTGCAGCCGTTAGTACAGTGGTGTTCTGCTCGGCTGCCGTATAGAACAGGTAGTATTGAGTGATGTTGTAAAAGGAGCTGGTTTACTGTGTGTTTGTTCTGGCATGTTAACGGTTGGCTTTACTGCTCTGATTATGGCCCACCAGGGGAGCAGGGAGTGCTAACTAGGGAAAATGCTGTAGGCAGAAAAGGACAGGAGAAAGTAACGTGCGCTTCCTCGGGTGTGCATGCCTTTAGTGAAAGTCAAAGAAATCACCCTACCATGGGATACACTGTTGTTCTTAGTTGTGTATGTGTGCACCTGTGTCACTAAAACAAATTCCATGATTGTGCAATAAAGAAATGCAATATTAATTTGGTGCTATAAAATTCCCTGCAGTGTATATTTTTAGATTGAGTTTTTAATTTGATGCAACCAATAAGTTTTATTTTCACATTACTACATTTCCACTCCATTTTATTCACATCAACCAGAAAACTTAACACATCTTTCCAACTTAACACAATTAATAAGACACACAAACACATGCACGCACGCATACTGTGTGTAACAGAATTATATTTCTGTTGGACCAGTTTCTGTCTGACACCACACAGATGCTCATTCTGTTGCCTGGACAACCACAGACCTTTGAAATGTGCATGCGAGCGTGCGTGCGTGCGTGCGTCCGTCTATGTATCAGTGGCGGCTGGTCCATACAGTGGCGGCTGGTCCATAGAGGCAGAGGAGGTTGCTCCTCCTCAGCCTCTATGGACTCCTCCTCTTTTGAGTCATAGAAGCAGAGGAGGAACAACCTCCTCTGACTCCTCCTCTATTTTTGAGTCACGGGCCGCCACTGGTATGTATAGTATGTGAACTTATACCTGGCAACTCTTCCTGTCTCCTACTAACTGGCACAGCTTTCCTTAATTTTTATTTAGCACAGGCAACTCACAGTAAAAACACCTTATCAGTTCTTTAAGAGCTACTCCTTTCACTTCTCTTACCCACGAACATTGTCATTGTCATAACCTTGTCATTTATCATTATTTGCATTATGCAGCAGTGATGTGTTGTGGATTTTCCTCATGGTTCTGTGTTAGCTTGTGAGGCTGTCTTTAGGTTTTCTTCCAGCTCCATTTCCTCTTTCTCAGTATGCAGCTGGTCTCCTCTCTGTCTCTGACACTGTCAGTCATTAGCCTAACCCCCAGAGCAGAAAGAAGGACTCTTGTGTGCATATACATGTGTGTGTGTGTGTGTGTGTGTGTGTGTGTGTGTGTGTGTGTGTGTGTGTGTGTGCGCGTGCGTGCGTGCGTGCGTGTGCGTGTGCTTGTGTGTGTGTGTGTAGATTGCGTAGTGCCCATTGGGGTTTAGTGTCCAGACACTGGCAATGTCGTCCCTGAGTGACCCTACAATCAGAACTGGCTGGCACTCTCTCTCTGTTGCACTTTCTCATACACACACGCACATACGCGCACACACACACGCATTGGTGCCAGAGGACAGAGTGTCTGGCCAGGAATGACTACAGATAACAGCACCTGTCCTCTGTTTTTGCTATCACTCCCACACACAAACACACGGTGTACTGACAGGTTCTGTGTCCCCATAGCAGAACAGAGCGATGAGGATGTGTGTGTGATGGCAGAGATGGCGCCGGCTGGCTGGCTGGCTGGGCCAAAGGACCCCAGGGAGGCTTGACTGATAGAGGCTGCCTCCAACCCCTTTGGAAAGCCTGTGTGTGTGTGTGTCCGTGTGCATGTGTGTGTGAGAGAGAAAGAGGAGCTATGTAGTGTGGCAGATGGTATGATGGTGTTTAAACTAGTTAGGTTACCATAAGTAGAGGACCAGGTCATGACAGCTTTTTGGCTGAAAGGTGACTGGAAAACCTCCTCGCCTCAAGGTTACACTATTATTGGGTTAGAAGTACCTGTTCATTGTCCAAACAGAACTAGCAAGAAGTAATCTATGCACATACTGTGGCTGATTTTCTTTGTTAGTTGAATTTTCTTATTTGATAAAAGTAAAGGTATTCTCGTTAGTTTGCAGGTGTGACTATTTTTCAAAGTTACATAGGACATTTTGTAAATTGTATCTGTATGCAAATGTGCAAAACTTGATTTAATTATGTGTGGATGTAACCGTTTCCTTCAGGTCTTTCATGGTGATTTTAATCTAATAAAGAGGGAGCATTGGATAGGTTTAATGCAGAGCTGTCTTTGGCTTTATGGATATTTTTTAAAATTTTTGAGGCATTTTCCCCTTCATTAGTTGGAGAAATAGTAAAGAGCAGACAGGAAATATTTCCCAGGCTTGACTTGGACCAGGGACATTTATGGTATTAAACCGATAGGCCACCAGGATGTTCCTTGCCTTTATGATGAAATGAAAAAAGATTTATGTAGTTTTATTCCCCCTCCTATGGATTTTTTGCATCATAGATTCATATTATTTGTCCGCAGCATGTAAAATTAACTAGAATTATTTGGTTCATATAAATTTCTGTGTGTATATGTGTGTGTATTCTGGAGACTGTGTACTCGAGTTAATTGAGTTCATCAGGAAAACAAACACAGCTGGCCAATGTTCTGCAGTGCTGGAAGACGATAGAGTGACGACCAGGAATCTGTTGCCAGCACTTCACATCAGGAAGCTCATCAAGTATTGAAGAGGAAAACCAACTTAGACTGAGAGACTGTAGACGGAACATGAGACAAAACAAGGCGAGATGAGAGTGAAGCAGCTGACACAGAGAAGTTTGTTATGAAGAGAAAATGGCTTAGAAAGTGATCTTATAAATGCAGCATCGAGGGAAATAAGTTATTATTTTTACTTAGTCTGTGTTTTTAAAGGCTTCTTAAGTTTGTTTTTTTTTGCCTTTATTGGATAGTGAGCAATGGAGAAGCAGCCAGGAACTTTAGGTTTTTTAGATGTGTGTCTCTGTGTGCATTTCTCTCCCCTCTTTGTCTGTCACTCTGTTCCTGTCCCTGAACTGAGTTAAAGGGGCATTTAGAGGAGCAGGAGAGCTATTTAAATCATGTGTGTGAGTGTTAGTATGTGTGTGCGGATCAGTTGGAGGTGCAAGGAACAGATTTACACCCCATGTGCGGGAGATATGAAGGCCATTTCCCAGGCAGCCCATTTCTCTCTTTTCTGTGTTTCTCTGGCTGGAGTTGGTCCAGTTTAATTTCTTCAGAGCCCACAGGCTTGTTCTTTCACCTCTATATCCCTTATTCTCACCGCCAACAGGGGAACCTACTTTCATACTTTCTTCCTTCTTTAACTCCCTTGCCAACTCTCAAACTATATCATTTTCTGTCTCTCTGCAAAATGCTGTTGCTTTATCTTTCCCCTGCCTTTTGTCCCCTACAGCTTGGGTATCTAACCTTTTACAGCATCATTCATTTAGCCCCTCCCTCCTCTGTCTCCTGTTTCGGTTTCTTCCCCACGGCACATAGTCTTTCTTGTTGTATGAACTGTCAACCTAAAGCGTCATAAGCCAGACGAGCTGATCACCCAGTGAGAAATGCTGCCACCTTGCATCAGAAAAAATAGACACATGATGTAGATGTTGTGAAGCATAGTTTAGAGATGTTTATATGATTGTCATAAGCACTTTGTTATTTACTTTTCCATATCTTAGGTGACTACATTTCTGAATTTGCATCCAAACTTCTTCCTTACAAAGAAATAAGGCCAAAAAGTGTATATTGGGTTTTGTGCTAATCTTTCTGCTTCTCTTGAATACCAATAGATGAATCAAGCTGCTTATATCAGCTGGAAAAAGACCAAAAGAATCTAATAAAACCATATCACTCCAGTATACTGTTTTTCTTCCTTAAACTCGGGTTAAGTCAGTATTTATTACTCTATTATAGAAAATGACATGTGCAGCCAGGTTTTAAAACATTATATTAACACGACAATAAGACAGCAGGGACACCACACAACTGTAAGACAATTAAAAGAATGATACAAACAACTATGAGGCAGTAAAAACAATAACCAAGCGAAAACAATATAAAAACAATAAGCAGTATAAAAACCCAGAAATCATATCAGAAGTGAGGCAACATAAAGCTCAAATGAAAGGCAGAGAGGGCAGCTGTTAATGTGCATGAACTATTCCATGTTCAGCTCAATAGCCATACAGAATATATAAAGGTGAGCTTTAGAGGTCTTGTCCTCATAGCATCTTTTTTTTATTTTGGAAAAGATGTTTAAATGATGACTTATATTAAAGATTAATTAAAAGATTAACAGCAACCTAAGATGAGCGCAAAAAATGCCTTTTCAGTTTGTTAGAAAGTAAAATATCTGGAATTGTTTATGGAATCTTTATAGCAAAAAAATAGGAAACATTTCTTGTTGACCTGAGCTTTTTCTTTTACTAATGTTGCAGGTTTAATGGTCATAGCTATATGGACTACATTTAGGCTTATGTAATGTGTATGCTAAAACAGACCGTCAGACCTGTGTTGGGTGATCATTTAGCCCATTTGCTCCTGTGCATATTGCCTCAGCATGAGTGCAACTGCGGATGTAGGGCAAACGTCCACCTGCATAGAAGATTTTTGAGCAAGCCTGGTGCCTGGACTGCTGGGCTCTTCTGTGCCATACATCATAAATTGCAGCGGTATATCTTTCCATGCACTCATATGCAACTGTGTAAGGAGCCTAGTGGTATCTCTCCCAAACCCTGCAGCCCCTTTGACCTTGCAGCTCACCCATCAAAATCCTCCCAAACAACTACTGGTCTACTTTCTCCAATATGCCCAATATGAAGGCACATTTCTCACTGTGATCCAATCATCATTTTCTTCTGCTCTCTCTTCTCAGCAACTGTTCACACCTGTCTTATTTTATTTTCATTACTTTTTTTCAAAGAGTGGTGTTAAGGAGAAAGGATTGATGAAGGAGGGAGGAGGTGGAGACAGAGAGGGGGTGAAGGAGGGATGGATGACAGAAGAGTGCTTGTGGTCTGTATTTGGTTGTCAGTAGCTCTATTTCCTCTGTTGTTGTATAGTGTCCTGTGGGTTCAAGGTCTCTTCTCCATCAGCATCTCTCCTGCTCCCTGCCTCTTTCTCTCTCTGCTCCGCCTGGCTGTGCCATAAATCCAGTAACTACACATATTTTGCACACACACACACAATCACACACACATATCCACACACCAATCAATACAAGCCTGCTTGGCACTGCCAAAGCCCAAAATGACTATAGATTTTCTGTCAGCTCTGCCACTAAATTATGCAAACCTCTGGTTTATGTTCCGGTACTTTTTTGGCATTCCTACCCTAGACACAGGATGGGGTTTTCCACTGAGGCAGGGGTGGACAGATACAGATTTGGAGAGCAGAGAAAGAGAAAGCGTTTTTGGACTGAGGACCAACTGTACAAATTTTGACAACAGATTGTTAGTTACTGTGGAGCAGAGACATACAGTCTTTGGTTTGATACACAATAATTGCAAAATGTATACTGCTATAGATTTTGAAATCAATACCATGTGTTAAGATGGTTGTAAATGTCCTGCTGAAGTCAGGGTTTTGCTTAAGTGGTGAATAATGCGCTCCGGATATCAGTGTTGGATTTTCTGTTTTGCAAGCAAACACACACACACACACACACACACACACAAACATAATCAATCATAACAATAGCGATTAAAAAAAAACTTAATGATAAATTGAGCTAGAATGAAACATTTACATAACCAAGTACCTTTTACAAAGTTCAGAGTTTTAAATGCAACCTTGTCCAAATTATTGGTATCCATAACGGTATTTAATGAATATATGTATGATCTATTTCTATAGTAAAGTATTGTGAATTTTATTGCTTTCTGGTGAAATCTGACCTTCCTCCAAAATTATTTGACATCCCAATGAAATCTGACATTTTCCTTTTATTAAGGTTGGATCACAATCTTTACAGCTGTTTCAATAAATTAAAGGATAAATTAAGTTATATCATAATCTGCAATACTTTTCTTAAATCTACTGTATATTGTAAAAAAAAAAAAAAAAAAAAAAAAAAAAAAAAATAGATGTCAAACTAACAAGGTATACCTAAAGAATTATTTCACCGGTATTTGTTTTTCTCATGCAATCACCACTTCATTTTAATCAATCAATCAATCACCATTTTAACATCCTCTCTGTTTGCACTTCTGATAATTTGTTAGCAAGGGGGGCTTACTTGTTATTAAGAGAACACTAAAGAAGGAGCTGAGTGTGGGAGAGGATGATGCTTTTAGCTGAGCTACTGATAGATACACCAAGATATGAGAGATGTTTGATGTTGTGTTTGTGTGTGAGTGTGTGTGGTAATACTCATGTGTGCAGGCTTAAAAGACTTATAAATGTTTGTCCATATGCAAATATGTATATGTTTTGTGGGTCCTATGTGTGTGCCATGCCTGAAAGCGTGTGCATGTGTGCGCTTGTTTCTGAGGTGGGCTAATAGTTTGTCTGGCCAGGCTTGTGACAGGGCCATCAGTAACTCTATGGGGAAATTGAAATGATCAGCTCATACAGTCCTCCAGCAACTCCATTACCCAGAACCTCACAATTACACACACACACACATACGCACACACATATCTCCCCCCCTCCACCATCTCTCCATCATTGCCACTTGCTCATTTATCTGTCTGTAATCTCAAGTCTTTCATCTGCATCTCACTGACTTTTAAGTCATTTTAGTTTCTTTTAGGTTCATTTTTCTCTCTTCTCTATTTCTCTTACTTTCTTTTTCATCCTTTTCTTTCTTAGGATCCCCATTAGCACCAGCATAAGCATTGGATATTTTTCCAGGGTTCCACCACCCATACAATCATACACACTCATACACACTATAGCTATTTAAACACAACAAACGAAACAGCTCATCTCACTGAATTAACAATCAAAACTGTCATCCTCTCAGCAGACAAAATTATAAATCTATCATAACTCCTCAAGGATTCATAGCAAACCTGATTTTTTTCTTCTTCATACAAATAAATAATAATTAATAATAAGCATAAATCCTTGTCTGAATGACCTTCTTAAATGATATATTTATCCGTCCTGCATTTTCACACATTTAATTCCAAGAAAATAGCGTATTAGAATACATTTATCATTCTCTGCTAAGGGGGATTTCTACTTTCACTCAGGTTTATATTTTATTTCTTACTAGTTTAGACACACACAGTTCAGTTATGGTTCCTTGAGTGTTTGGAGATGTTTTAACTGTTTTAGTACAATTTTGAATGAATGCCACCTGACCATAGCTCTATACACTACTGTTTTCTGTATCGTACTTGTTTTCGCTTTAGGTAGCATGAACATTCTTTCTGCATATCATGTTGGATTTGTGTTGAGTAAACCGAGAGAATAACATTTCATATGATATCTTTGGATCAGCTGGATTCTTTGAAAGCAATATAACTTTTTCTATCTTCCATGCCTGGCCATATACATTTTTCAATACTCAAATTAATAATATGAAGGACAGGAACAACGATTAAATTGGTAACAATTCTAAGAAATGTAACATCTAAATGATCTACACTGGTGGTCAGTCCTTCTATTGCATTAAGCAGACATTAAGCAACATTTATACCTGTATCTTTTGCCATTTTAAATTTACACTTGATGTGATAGCTACATTTTTTGCATTATCTCTTTGTTTCATCAATTCCCTCAATTCCTCATCTATCCAAGCTGATCTCAAGTTCCTGACTATCTGCTTTCTAATTGGTTAATGTTTCTCAATCACTTGTATAATTAACACATTAAAGACTTTATGGGCATCATCTGGATTATTCTTCTCTACTACATATTCTCAAGATATATTTTTAACATCATCTATAAATGACTCTTCACATTTTTTAGAACATACATTTAATCCAATCTCAAACACACACACAAAATCACATACAACCCAACACTCAAACACACGTGGTTTATCATACATGCATCCTACTCACTACACTTAATGAAAAGAGCATACTGGTAACTCCCAAACATAATCAAATAATGCTGACAATTAGAATTAGATTCTGGTTACATTTCACTAAAACCAGATCTTTCTAGCTAATCAAATTTTGTCTTTGTAGGAGAAATGAACAACAGTAGACGTATAACTATTAGTAAATAAGTAATTCAAAGACAAGTGGAAATTGGCCACTGAGAAAAATTTATTTAACTAACTAATACTGCAGTTAATGAACAGATAAGAGTAGATAAATAAAGAAGAATATATTTCAAAGACCAGTGGCAATTGCCCTCTAAGAATACTTCATTTAACTAATACTGCAATTAATTCAATTCATAATAATTACTGCAAATTCCATTTCTTCCTCTCCGTATCACACTATCTATTAGATCTCAGTAATAAGTCTACTCATTGTCAGTCATTTAACACCTCCATTCCAGCTTGAACTGCAGGACTGATTACTTTTTTGTAATAAGTCTCAGCTTCACTGCAGTCCCGAAATAGTCTCATTCGTCTATGGTAGGTGACAATAAGTATGGCTGGGAACAGTAGTCCTTGCCTCACCTCATCCTTTAGAAGCTTCATACTGAATTAAGATCTCTTCCTGGTGATTTCAGGTGTCACATCGGAAAATATCTTCACTCTCATGTCTCAAAAAATAACCTGTCCCCTGCTTCTTGCCAGCTTCAAGATTGCCTCTTTCACCTGATAGCTCTGCATTCTTACAATCACAGGTCTGGGTCTCAAACTGGGCACTAGACCGATCCTGTGTGTAATTTCTACCACTGGTTCACATGTGAGCTCCCCTTGGAACACCTCCTTAAAAAAAAGTCTGTCATAAAGGCAATGATATCCGTCTTCTCAATATCATTAGATTTAACTTGCTGTGTATCTCCATCCTCTCTATTTTGTCTTTAAAGCTCTTTGTTTTCCTTTATTAGATTTCCATTTGTAGCTTCAAGTGTAGCAACACAATAATCCATGCTGACCTGCCCTGTTCCAACTCCCCAAGCTTCTGACAACAGGAGTCAAGTTCTACCTTTAAAGCATCAAGCTGTGCCTGAAGTCTGTCAAAAGCAGCCCCAGTCTCTTTCCTCATTAATGAAAGTATTAGAGCCGACAACTCAGAGTGGCTCACCAGCAAAGATTCACTTTCCATGGCGCTCTCCTCCATTGCTCGTCCTCTTTGTGTCTCTTCAACTTCCGATAGACAACAGTGTTGATATAATAACTCTTTGTTGATTTCTTCGGTGGTATTACATTCCCCCATACTTTATTTTTCCAGTGGTCTTTGACTGAAACATTCAATCATCACATAGTAACCTGAGTTTTCATTAAGGTTTAATGAGGGAGCTACACACTCTCAAACTGCACCTTCTACTGCCACGCATGCTCAATCTTCTCTGCTTTGCTCCTGCCTGTCTCAAAATTCTCAAAACGACACACAAACGAAAGTCTTTTTAAAATGTGTGTCTGTCTAAATGTGTATGTGTGGGAGTGATGGACTGTATAAAAGAGAGACAGCTGTCTGTTTGGGACAGCATTAGGTGGATTTGGAAAAGCTGAGGTGACATTGACTCTTAATGCAGAGGAAAGTTCACAGAGGTTTTAGTGTTGCGCAGAATCCATAGCTGAGAGTTTTACTTTCACAGATCCTCTTTTTCATCAGAAAGAAATTGAGAGGAAAAGACAAACAGACAGAAAGAGATGAAAAACAGCTACTTGAAGCAATCATTGATCACTAGTCAAAGTCCTTGATTCTGTCTAATGAGGAGCTTGTTCCTTCTGGGAGGCAGAGTAATGAGAAAAACAACACTGCCTGCCACAGAGAAATTGGGCAAACAGCCAAATGAGATAAACCTTTTTATTACAAAAAAAGCAGCTATGCCTTAGTAGACAGTAGACAACAGCATATGTTCTTAGTTATATATATGGTACAATATATGGTAGCTGCTCAGTGCCCTGATATGACCCTCCTAGCACATCAGGAAGAACTGCTCCACTTAAATTTTGTTGCTCCCATGTAATTGAATTAGTCTACTCAATTATGTAGAGGCAGGCCTGTCCTCAGCACTATTACTGTAAAGCACGGGGATGGAGCCAAGGGGAGGGGAGCAGCAGGTGAGGAGCAAAGAACGGAGCTAAAAGTCATTTAAGTGAATAGTTATAATAGAGTGTATAGTTTCAATGCTCTAATCTCCAACGTGTCTGCTACATCTGCACAACAACTGTGCCATAGTTCATGAATTATGTCCTGCTGTATCTTCTCTACTGCTTTCTCATCAGCCTTACTTGTCTCTCTCTGTTTGACTTTCTCTCTGCTTCGGGGGCTCAATGCCTAAAAAACTCGGAGGCAGCAGAATTGGCCAAGTTCTTTCAAAGCTTACTTCACAGGAAAACATCTACCCAAGCCAAAATGCTCCCAAACCACTTGCTGCAGGGGTCCCTGAGCTCAGCAATAGTGATCGCACATCTGCCAAACATTCACTCATATTTGCACACACTCATAGTTATATCTTCGTATTGTAAAGGCTTCTCTCTGTGTGTGCACTAAAGCCAGCTATATATCTCTCTTTCTCTCTGTCTGTCCCTCTTTCTGTCTATCACACAGGAGCAGCTGAAGAGCCTCCAGAGTGGCTTCAAGCATGTTAATGATGGAGATTTCCAGCTGCAGAGGTGGGTTTACACACAACACAAACACACACACACACACAAGCATACACACAATAAACACACAACACAAAGACAGAATGAGCAGCCTGCTCTTGTGCCCTGCAGATGGGACCAAACCATCTCTGGCTAATTACTGATAACCCAGACTGACATTGGACTTGTAATGTAATGTCTGTCTGTGTATGTGTGTGTGTGTCCTCTGAATGTCCCCTACCCGCCCATCCCCTCCTCTCCTGGCTCAGTAATCATCTGACCATGGACCTAGACAACAACATCAATATCAACATGCCGCCCTTTGAGACCAAGGTGTTGATGTGAGTATATATTTAGTCTCTGGCTGAAAAAAGTGTGCTGTGAAGTTTAATTTTAATTAAATGTGTCCAAAAAATGGCCTCTCTGAATACATGTCAGTCTACATGTCTAAGTCAGTGGTTCCTAACCTGAGGTTTAAGACCCTTCCATGAGGTCACAAGAAAAAATTTGATTGGCATGTAGTGAAATTCCGGATAGCTTTCTAAAATAATTCAAATGAGACATAGTACAATTACAATGGGAAATCGCTCTTTGTTGGAAGTGTTCACAACTCATAGAAGCATGTAACTAAACACAAGGGCTCTCAAGCCAAAAAGTTTTGGAACTGCTGGTCCAGGTAGTAGCACAGTATGAATAGGATGGGAATGGGATTAGTTTGGAAGTTTAATCATTAAATTTTAAGACTGATTTAAAGAATATTCTGAATTTTAAAGAAAATTCACCTCCTGGACTGTCTGAATCTGAAGTGATTGTCCTTGCCTGTGTTTACATGTTGTCTCTTCACCTGTTACATGTAGTATCCAGCGCGCCTGGCGTGACTTCCTCCAGAGACAGGAAGCAGAGAAAAGAAGCCCCTCCCCACCCTCTCTCTCTTCCTCTGACAAGATGAGCATGTCAATCAGCATGACGACCCTATCAGATGGCAGCACCCCGGTAAGTCATGCCTATCAGAAACATGTTTGGCGTTATAAATTCAGGGCACTGAGACTGAGATGCTTTTTTTTTGACTCAGTGATTTCGGTGGTAGGGTTTGTGTGTCTTCGCTTGGACAGTTGGACAATGATGGACATATGTTGGCTGCAGTGATTTTGCAGTTTTTGGGTGCTTAATGTGGAGAATATTGTGCAGTGTGTATGGTCTCATTTTCGTCCAGGAGGTGGGAGTATCTCTCATACTCACAGACTCTTTTCTAGGAGCACAGATTTGGCCTGACAGCCACTCTCTCTCTCTCTCTCTCTCTCTCTCTCTCTCTCAGAAACAGCGTGCACAAGAACACACTGAGAATAGAAATCAGTGAAACAGACATTCCCATTCAGCACATCTTCCCTACATTTAACCAGACCCCACTAAATCCCCTGGATTTTCTCAACTGCATCTGTTCTGGTCATTATAATTCTATACTGACGTCGTCTGCAGCCTTCAGGCTGAATAGCAAGTGTGTGTACACTTCTCCACTAATCTCTGAGCCTGAAGTCAACAGGCAGGTTAAATCTCAGAGACGGCTGGGAGAGTTCTGTGTATGAGCACACTTAGGTGGTACTTGTCCACTCGATCGCTACCGAGAAAAGCTTTTACACAGAAGAAGACTGTTTGATTTAGATTATTGTGGATAAAAGGGGGTCAGATGGGTTTGTGCATAGAATTCAGAGCGCTGAGCATCTGAAATAAATGTATGCTCTCTCACATGATGGTCAGTATTCAGGCCAGGAAGGTTGCAGATGAAGTCATCAGTGCATCCCATAAGGTTATACACATACACACATACATGCACATACACGCATACAGTACATGCACTCACACACGCCTAGTAAACATGTGCATGTGTTTGAGATCCTTTGGGATGGCCAGGAAATGCTTAGCTCAGTGACTCAGACGTGCTGACAAGGGCAGATGATCATCACTGAGAGAAAGTGTGTGTGTGTGTGTGTGTGTGTGTGTGTGTGTGTGTGTGTGTGTGTGTGTGTGTGTGTGTGTGTATGTATACAATAAGACCCTGAGGTCAAGGGAGATAGAGAAGAGTGGTGGAGAGGAAAGGGAGATGAAAAACAGATGTTGGTTCACCGGTTGAAATGTGCTGATACTGTAGATTCTCCCTTCTCTGTGGGAAAGAGCGGTCCAGCTTCTCTCATATGATTTCATGGCTCTTTTTTTTTCTTTTACCTGATTGATTACAGCAGCCCATATAATATGTGTTCTGTTACCTTAACTCTGTCTTGCTTCACACTCTTTTTCTGTCATTTTTTTTCCTCTTTATTTTATTGTCCTTTTTTTAAAGTAATACTTTTGGTGGATGTGACAGCTCTACCCTGTTTGAATTTCTAACTGTCTTATTTCTGTTGACCCAGCAATACATTCTCCACTCGCACCAGGGTCTATATATTCATGGGTGCACACACGCTCACACATACACACAGAAGATGGAGTTATATATTCCTGAGACACAGTGATGTTGCAGCCATCTCTAAAGTGATTGAATTTGTAACCTTTGTGCCTATAACATCAGTCTTTGACAAAACCTTGCTGCATGACGTGCATGTCTGTGTGTGTTCGAGACCATGCTGGTGTATGCCAACCCAGATTTCTGATCTGTATTTTCAAGTAAGATATTTTGTCATCCTCGTGCAAATTAAAGAAAGATGAGTGCAATGCTCTCAGCAGCGAGATATACAGTATTTGGCATGCAACTCTTAATTGGGTAAATGATCTTTCACTCTGTAACTTAGCTCACGCATTGCCATGGCAATACCGCGAAATAGAGCAGCACTGGATATCTCTCTTTGTGATTGATCCCTCTGCTCCATAGCAACACCATAGAGGGAAGCAGAAATTATAGGTTTCATTAAAGAGGAACCTAACAAAACTCTGGCTTTTATGCCCATATATGAATCATCTGTCTAAATTTTATTGTTTCATAATACTGTACCGCATCAACACACAGCCCCCCGACCACCTACATACACACACGCACACACAAGAGAGAGTGAGGACACACACACACAGGCACATAGACATACAGACCACAACAGCTCCAATTTCAGACTGTCTAGATGATAGATGTCTTTTTATAACCAGACATCAATCAATACTGTTTGGCGACTGGTCGATGTTTTTTCTAGCAAGGTTGCCACTAAATTTCTTGAGAAATGAGGACAAAAACACATATACAAACCAATACAAGATGCTTGTTTTTTTAATTGTTAAAACCTTGTGGTGTTTTAATCGTGGGTTGTAGAATAAATTGTAGTTCCATGTCCTGTTTTTTCGCTTATTGGTAGCCTGTCTTTTTGGGAATGGGAGCTGTCCTTTACCCTGGTGCTGATCCATGATCCTAGATGTAGTAGCAGAGTTTAGACACTAGAGGGAGATGCCGTATCACAGTGGGAGTTTGCTCCTTCTGGGAAATGATTAGACCCCAAACATGTTGACATTTTTTCAGAAAACAACCACCTTTAAGTCTCAAAAGTAATATAACCAGAGTCAGAGTTATCTGCTGTATCTATATGTATATGTGGAAAAGGCCAGAGGACAAAAAAAAATGTTTTTGCTCATTTTTGGAGTTTCCCTTTAAGCTATTTGTATATTTTGGGCTCAATAATAGACAATAATGACAGTATATAGAATATGCAATTACAATAGTGCTTCATTGCACAGGTCCCTTTAATTTCTTACAAATTTACTGGAAATTTTCTGAGTAATTTGCAGGTATTTAACAGTTAATCTTTAGGACATTTTAGACAAAGGACGGTGTAATTTGATACAAATTATAAGTGTTAAGTTGGTTTTAATATGTTAATATATCATTTGCATTACACACTGAAAAGTATGTTTTCTTCTGTCTGTTAAAGAACTGTTAAGAATGTAATTTATTAAGACTTTTTTGCAAATTGAGAATAACAAATGAACCTAAATAATACTGTGTGGGTACTTATCTTACCTTTACCCATTTTTCGGCAAATTGCAGCACCCTGTCTTTTAAATGCCTGCAAATTTCGTAGACGATTTCCAGGAACCTGCAAAATAAAGTGTTACCGCGTTTACAGAACATACTTGTGTTTTCCTGTGTATATGCGTGTGTGTATGTGTGTGTGTGTTGGCTGGTGAAGGGCACACAGAGACGGGTTAGTCCATCTGGCCTGCTAAGGTGCAGTGAGACTGGGCCGATCAGAGCAGCGCCGCCTTCCCCGTCTGCCAGCTGTCATGCTCCTCAGTCTCTCCCCTCCCCATCAATGTTCTCTTAATGTCCTCCTCCTCCTTCTCCTCTTTTTCTCTCATGTCATAGTTTATTTTTACCTTTTGCTTTCATATTTAATGTCTTTCTCTTTCCCTCTTCTTCCTCTTTCTGTTCCTCTCAGAGCCTCTTGCATTCTGGCTCTGTGTTTCAGTCTCTGTCTCTGTCTCACTCACTCACCCACCTACTGTTCACTTGGCAGTATCAGGTCATGCAGCTGCAGCAACAGTCATGGAAGCCTGGCAGAAGAGATAAAGGAGTCTGGGCAAAGTTTGGGGAATTTTAGTGGAGGGACTGTACAGTATGTATACTGTACTTTTTATATACAGCTCAAATACATAAAGCAGTAGTTGCCTCCACAGATATAAGAGACATTTAGTCTTGTTTCACTACCTGTTCTGGTCTAAAGGTTAGCTTTTGCATCTGCTTGAAGTTGTCCTGGAATAACCCACTGACTTTCTTTCTAGCTGACTCAAATTCATCATTACACAAAGCACTGGAACTTCAGCAGATTACTGAGCCAGCAGGTTGCACAGCCTGTTCTCTGTGTCAAAGCATTTAACCCCTCATATTCGTTTTCACCCATCTAATCCAATACAGGGTGCAAATTGTTGCCCTGTCACTAAGCTCACATCATTTTAAGCCTCGCAGTCTTTTCTATTCACTGCACAAGCCAACCTTTCAATACTGTAGATGGAAGAAAGTAGGAAAGGTCACATATTGTATCACCCCGGCAAAATGGTTATTATGCTAAAGCCTCAGCATTGTTATGGTATGAATGACTCCCCCTCAGGCGCACTGTGCCCCCATTATGTTGTATTTACTGTACATCCATCTCATAGTGTACTATTCACTGATAGGTAGACAATGGCAGCTCACCAGTCTCGCAGCATAGTTCTATAATGCTACTTTCTGTTTGACTATAGTCTAGGTTTAATTTTGTTGATCCCTTTTCAAGACAAATAGTGATCTTTATTAACACAATTTATCTGAAGCACTGTCACAGCTGACACAATGCAATTCTAATAGTCTTCAAGGCCACTAAATCAGTAGCAGTGCACACACTGTATTATTACAGCAGTTTTAAATATGTATAGGAAATCAAATTACCACGTTGAGACATGACATGTATTATTAAAATGAATATACATAGCAATAAGCAGACATTTGAAGCTGCAGATAATGTGGCACACAGTTTCTGTATAAACCTTCAGACATTTTTCCCTAGACACAGAGACATACCTTGCAGTGTACATATTATTCCAAGAGCCACAAGATCATTCTTAATCATTACAATGTCAGCTATCAAGTCAGCAGTTTGTTGCATGCGTCACTCTTCCAAGCACTTTCCCAATATCCTTTCCCACCTCTCTTCCACTGTGGACCAGCACATCCCTGTGATGATTTATGGTAATTATGCAAATGCAACATAAGGCTTTGGAAATTAATGCTAACCCCCACCGGTCTCTTCGTCACTGGAGGATGGGTGTAACTGGAGCCAATGCTTTTACAATCCTGTTACTGTAATACCACGGACAATGTAAAAAGCCTAGGTCAGATTAAGGATTCCCTTGAATTAGTTTAGGTTTATAGAACCCCATGAATGCAGTTCACGTGTTTAATAATTTTTCTTCATTCATTAGCTCCAAATTGATTGAAGAGGCAAGCCTACACATGGTTTATACTCTTTCATATTCCTCAGTAGGGATGCTGGCTTTGTGTCTGTGGGCTGCAGATTTAATTGACATAATCCCTCCTGTCATAATCTCTCACCTAGATAAGATGTACTGTATGGTAGCTGTGCAGGTGTGGGTGTGCTGGGCCTCCACTGTGTCTAAGGTGGGCCGGGTAGAGTGACAGCCCTAGCAGGAGGTGAGAAGACTGCTGTGACACACCAGCCAAGGTATTGATTGACAGAATCATTAGTGACCTCTCACCACTCATATGTGGAAAGAGTCCGTCTCTAGATCTAGAGGCTACAGAATTTACATCCTCTTGTGATTGTAACCAACCAAACCAGTTTTTTGAAAAAAGAATTAATTTCCCAATGACCTTTCTATGCACTCGAGCTCTAGGTTTCTTTGTAAATGCTTCAACCACCCTGCAAACATGTGAAGGACATTGATATGACTCTTATAATTATGTATTAGGGAGATGGAGCCTTCCAAGCAATAAAGTCTGATGGGGGGCAGCGAGGTCTGACTCTCTGCTAATCACCTGCCAGCAGCGTGTCAAGTCGAACATGGGCCCTTTACACCTGGGACTTGTCATGTCATACACTCTCTGAGGTGTGTAATACACATTATGTCCATGTGACATGCTGGACGTGATGTGCAGCATTTGATGGAGGGGGTTGGTCTTAATTAGTCAAACCGTGAAGCATGAAACACCAAGAAAAGCCTGTGGAAACTGATGCTTCAACAGTTTAAACCTGTAGAAAAGTATTATTTTTCATTGGAATTTGCACCATACATATCTAGATATTTGTTGGAGAGTTGTATATAAATTATTCCAGCTCCTGCCTATCTTCAGAGTGACGTCATGTTGCACTTGTATTATCCAGTAGAATCCACAGGGGGTCACTGTTCTGCTTTGCCAGGAGAAACCGGCAAGCTAGCAGGGTGTATTCCAGGTCTAGTAAAACCTGGATCAAAATGGATCCATTCTCTTCTCTGGAGAATATTCCTCTCCTTCTTTATCTGACATCAATACAGAATGAATATGGATCTAAAAGCATGTTGTGTTCCTAATCGTCAGAACCACAGGGGCACTTAATGTTGTTGTGTAGAGGACTCTCTTAGTTATCAAACACCCCCTTCTCTTTCTCTCTGATAATGCTAGTCAAGGGCCTCTTCTACCTAAGATAATAACCAATTATCATCACATTTGTCATTAGGTGTGCTGCCTTTCTGTGTGTCAGTGACTTATTTAGCACCCTCTGTTTTTCTCTCTCCCTCTCTCTTGCTGTGTCTCTCTCCTCTCTTCTGTTCCGTCCTCTACCTCCTCTCCTTGAGTCTTTTAATTTCATGACACTTCAATTAAATATTAAAGTGTTTCAGGATTACGTCAGACTTGTGAACAAGCTGCTGGGTTTTTCCAGCCTGCTTTCTATATGTAAATTTCTTCCCATCTTTTTTTTTATCTTTCAGTTTCAGTTACAACTTGTTCTACTGGCATGACACATAAATACATTTGTGTAGATAAAATATGCAGATAGGTAGATGGTAGATAAAGGTATTGATGATAATAATAAATGTAAACAGTGCTGGCTCAAGCCATTTTGGGGAAGTGATGTATGTTACAATATACAATATGTCTCATAAATTGTGCTTTACAGCAATATACAGCATGTATATGCAAAAAATAACAATAATTAAAAGAGAATTGTTCTGCTTTATATTATTTTTGTTAACAGCTATTGAATTTGCACACATTCCCACTAACAATTTACTACAATTGACCACAATGAAAAACACTGACTAAATGAAAGCAAACCCAGTAAAACAAAGTAATTCACCGAAGCAGCAAAATGCAGACCGCCATTTCTATGCTTCTTTCTTCTGTTTGTTTTTTTCTTTTTTGGTTTTTCCCAGTATTTTGCTCTCTCTCTCTTGTCTTTTCTCTCATACCAAGAGTGCCATTCTCTCTTCTGGGATCCCACAACCGCCATCACATTATCTCATTGATCTCTATTCACCCAGCAACAAGGCCATAATTGATCATTAATGTCTGATTGGGGACAGTGGTGTTATGAAGAGCAGCAGATTGATACCATTAGGAATCATTTTAGCTCTGGAATCTATTGACTGGGGCTTTGCAGAGGTAATTAAGGCCAGATTAGCCACATACTGCAAAATGTCATACTTTATTCTGAAGACAGCCTCCATGCAAGATTTCTGAAGTGTTAAGTGGGATGTTCAGCTGATGGATACAAGACAGAATTTGCTGACGAGAGCTGATAGGCGTGAACATTAAGTCTCTCCGCATTCAATCTGCTAAATTAATATATGAAATTGAGGATATAAACTACACTGCAGTTGTGCTGTCATTTTAGCAACGTTAAAAAACCTCACCTGTGTAGAGATGAGGCTCTGAACTGCTTCTCGTTCCTATGAAACAAGCTCTGCCGTCTTAGGTGGCAATGTCTTATTAATGGGGGAATCATCAGTGCCTTATGCTGTCAGGCTCACACATAGGAATTCACACACATACACACATACATACACAAAGCACTGGAAGTAAAGAGGTAAGGGAAAGTATATCGCCATGTGAATTAGTATTTGACAGGTTTTTGCACATACTGTATACCTTAGAGCTGTGAGATGTGGGGGTGTGCGTTTTCATGTGTGTGTGTATGTGTGTGACACTGGGTGCAAAGGAACAGCCTGTACCGGATTCCACTCCTCCATTATCAGCAGGATCATTATCCGCTCTCCACTCTGCCCTCGCCACCTCACTTCTACCAGGATTCAAGGTGGCATACCAAAATATCAACACATGCATCTCACTCACATTTACCCAGAACGCTTATTATCCTGTACTCTTTTACATGTGAAAACCAAAAATAGTTCACCGCTGAGTGTGTGTGTGCAGATATAGGTGCAAGATTTTATTTTTTTGTTACAACAGTCCTGGGGAAGATATAAAAATGACAAAATAAGGTTAGTGTGTGCATGTGTGTCTCCACTTCTGACACTGGTGGTACACAGGCCACAGTTGACACCTCCATCAGTGCGTATCAGTGTAGTGGAAGGGCATGAAGATGGAAACATAGACATCTAAGATGAGATTAATGTTTCAACTCTGCTGCCAGCGGAATACCACTCGCTCATTGTCTTCTTTCATGCACATGTATACCGCACTGTTGAGCATTATAGAATGTAGTTTATGTTGCAGAGCAAGGTCATATATATGTGTTCATGAGAGGACACATTTGTCTATATACAGGAAATGGAGCATTAACCATGCCCTAGCAAGCTCTCTCACCATAATAATTGTTTTTAAAAGATCAGGGTACAGTATCCCAAATGACTGTTGTGACTGTTCTCTACTTTTTCCGTTGTGAAGTATTTCTTTCTTCGACTGTGTGGAGTGCTCCATTTTTCCTGTTTCTTGTCAAAGAGACAGCCTCCTCACGCTCCATTTCTGTGATTCTGACTGTCTGGTCCAATTGTATTTCTGAGAAGTTTGCCATGTTGTTATTCAACTTGAACAATCCCACTGTTTATTCAGCCCTGCGAGATCCCACTAATAGTCACAGTGGCTGCTGAGGCGTGGAACGGTAGGTTACACTAAACCGACTCTGGAAATATAAAAGACAGCACGTGTTCTCAACGCTGATTGTTGTGTATGTGCCCACATGCGTTTGAGTGTGTGTGTGTGCTTTCTCAGATGTGACCATCTAAGCTGTGATTTTTATTAAAATACTGAACATGCAGTCTCTTTGAAAGGGAGAGAGAGAGAGAGAGAGAGAGAGAGAGACAGACAGACAGAGAGAGAGAGGGGAAGGGGTTTCTCGGTTTATTGGTTTGGCATTTAGAGACTGGAGAATTCCTGGGAAGAAGAAGAGAGGGAAATGTATTGAACAGAAGGGAGATAAAAAGAAAGGAGAAAGAGCCTATTCTCCTTCCCACTGAGTGTTCTGGCCTCCAGAGAGAAATAAACTCATTTGTGATTAATGAAAAGATGGAGGAGAGGCTTCCTCTCTTCCTCTCTTTCTCTCTTCCTCGCTCTGTCTCTCATTCTTTCTTTCTCCCCCCTTTCCCTTACCTACCTCTCTCACCCAGAAAATCCATCTTGGTAATGATGTCTGTGTGTGGAGAATGATTAGGGAGCAGATAAAGAGAGAAATCAGCCAATGAAAGGAACACAAAAACATTCTACAGTATTATCATCACACAACCACTCTGCGGGGGAATGGAGATAACGTTTTATCATGAAGTAAACACCTGACCTCTTGCAAAACGCAAAGTCATAACCTTCTCCTGCTTAACTTTCTCCCCAGTTTCACAACAAATAATCATTTTCATCAACAGTTTAGCAAAGTGGTAACAAATGAGTAAGCCGTACAGTGTAGCTGATGATGCAGAATAAGAGTGAGTATTATGGAGTTTTAAAGTAGACGCACAGATGGGGGGGGGGGGGGGGGGGGGGGATCCTGAGTTTAGCTCCTTCATGCCTCATTAGGCTGATAGCAGTTGTGCTGTCCTTATCATCACCTCCACCACTTTCTCCCACCACACATTACACATCCCTGCACCTACCAATATCATAGGGCATCACTTTGGCCTCCTTATTCCACCAATGCGATACAGGGAGGACAGGGGGAGCAAGGAAGGTGCTTGTTTGTCTTTAAACTGCAGCATTATAAGATTATTGTAGGGTGGTGGAAAAGGAAAAGAAAAACAGTAGTTGTAAGACGTGTAGATACAGAATAGGGGTGAGCAAAAGTATCATCATGACGAGAAGATCAGAAGCCACGGTGCAACGCTGCACCTGCCTGTCACAGGGGAGACTTCACAGCAGCCGCGATACAACCAGTCATTCACACAACATTGCGCAGGGGAAGCACGTGCTTCTCAATGTGTCAAGAGCGGGGACGGGAAAACGGAGGCGTAAAGGGAAATATGTTAATGAGGAAGAGAAACTGCATTTTTCCTGAAATGCAAGGTCTGATTTTATGTATAATATCATGGGAAGCTAAGGTGAAAGGAAGTGCCATGCTGGGGTGAGGCAGCAGAAGAAAGGTCACATGAGGATAGATTTTGAAAAATGTAAACAGGGTCACTCAAGAATAAACAATGGCAGGCCAAAATTTAGAGATAGGTTTAACCATTCATTTTTTTAGCCGCCTACACTGCCAGTTATGGTCACTGGGACAACTCCCTCACACCAGCTGCTCCTTTAGGGTCCCATTGTGCTTATGTCCTAACTAAGACTCCCTTGTTTTTCCCTGTATGCTCAAGGGTTTCTGCACAGTCAGTCATGCACAGTGTACCTCCTTGTCTTGAGCCCTCAGAAACCTCCTCACCAGATGCTCAGATCACCTCAGCTGGCTTTTCTCAGTGTGGAGGTGTAGCAGCTCAGCATAAAACCCCATCTGATTTTGAAGCTTCTCACTCTATCATATTAAAAGTTGAATAGAGCAACCTTGTTTTTTCTTTTTTTTCTTTAAACCTGCAGTGCAGAACTTTTACATATAAATGAACGTTTGTTATATTCAAACCCTTGCCAAACAACTTCACATAATGCTGATTAAGCCTATCACAACCAGATAAATATCTCTGTTTACCTGAATACTGGAGTTCTTAATCTGGCGTCAGGTTTGGCATTCCTGCAATGGCCAGATGAATGCATACTGCACATATTCTATGGGCAGAGCATGGACACCAGAGATTTCTGGCTGCCAAGCCGGCTAACTTCTGGTTACCTCTTTGCTAACTTGAATGGGAATAATTTAATTGTGTGGCTCTTTTAGATTTTCCAAATGTTGTCGGACCAAATAGATCAAACTCTGATAAAGAAAAGAGTCATTTTGCAGAGGTTGTATGACAAAAACAAAACAATTTATCCACCATTTTTGCAGCCACAACATTAGGGCGGAGCCTATGATGAAAGCATGTGCTGACAGTGTTTTTGTAATTACTCTCACTGCCAAAAGAGGGAGACAAAAGTCCTGCACTCCAGCTTTACGTCACTACCCATACTGTAGTTCATGGATATAGAAGAAGGCAGCAAAAAGAATCAAACAAGCTTTTCTTTGTGATTGAGCTCCCTCTTTTCTACTACAGTCTGATATGTCTGCCCGCATCACTGCAGCAGTTACCAGTAGTCATTCAGTTTCACTGTTGTTCCTGCACCAGAACCCCTCCACTTGGGGCATCCTCTCATATTTAGGCTACCATCACATTAATATGAATGGGATGAGATAAACAAAGCATGAGAAATGCCTCTCATTATAATGCAACGTAATTCAGCAGTACCACAAACTACAGCTACCAAAATCACCATAAAGGTGAATCAACACTTCTCTAAAAACAGTTTCAACAGTAAGTCAACCTTATAGTGTAACATTCATGAAGGATTTATAGTTGTATGAGACTGCGTTAGTTTTATCTTGGTCTACCTAATACACTGACAACTTGGAGTAGAGTTTATAGTTTTTTGTCAGAATTGTGTCAACTATCTGCATTTTTTAAGTTTATGAAGTATTCAGTTTGTGTTTGTTTGTGTATTCAGTAATATAGTACATGTGTCCTCAAATACAGACAACTGTTTACCCTCAATGTATACTGAATGACAGCAGTCGTACTTTCCCAGACTACAATGTCTGAATATTCACATCAACTGTCTAGGAAACAATGCATGCAGGATTCATGGAGCAAATAGAGAATCCCTGACAGTTTTGATATGACAACACGTTTCCCTTTGCGTAGAGCACCACAGTCTCAAAATCATTCACTGAGTTCACGAACTCTGAGAAAACTAGAAAGAGGGAGGGAGAAGAAAGTGATGTGGAAGAAATGCGATATGTGAGTGAGAGAGAAGACAAAAAATGTGAGGGAAGAGTAGAAATCTGTCCAAGAATTCTATTGTTCTTGTGCAACTCTTCAGTGGCTTCCCATTCCTGTGGGGAGAACAGAGGTTTCGCTGAGAAGGGAGATCACATCACTATTCAGACGAAGGCATTTTCACTTCTTGGTAGTAAGTAGATCTCACCAGGAACTAGCAGAGGTAGAAAGTTTAGCAGGTACAAGCAAGGAGAAGCTAATTATTTTAGAGACAGGGAAGTTTTCCAGTTCTAGTTATGCTTTATTAATTATAGCTCTGGAAATGAATTTCCTGCTGTAGGTTCCTTTCTGTCCTACATTTGTGTTATTAATTCATTGTCTCTTTCTCGGTGCACACCAGCTGTTTTGCTCTTCAATTTGGATGAATATTTCATTGGATGATTTCCATTCTCCAGTAGGCAGCTTTCTCCCTACCATAAAGGCTGGAATATGAAAATGACCTGAGTCTCTCTGGCATAGCAAATGTATTCAAATCACACAACATCAATCACAATATATATCTAATACACTTCTATACCACCATCCCTTATTTGCATATGTTTCAAAGTCTTTTACAAATTCAATATTGTGCTCTTACAAGCACCATTTTGAATGAAGGAACGCTCTCTGCATGCATAATTCAGCACAGAAATCCTCATTCAACACAGCTATGTTGGGTTTCCTGTACAAATTCATCTATTTCAGTGAATGAAGGCAGGATACAGGGCACAGCGACCATATTTCAGTCAACTGTCGTAATTAAATGACAAACGACTAGGCGGACACTAATTTGTTGAACAGGAGTTGATTTGATATATTGCTGTAGTCAAGGACACAAGAAGAGTTTGGTGGTACAAACGAGCAGCATGAGTGTCTGCTGGGGGCCATAAATACTGAAATTTGATGAAGTCACATCATTGCGGATATGCTGTTGTAGTGCACTCAAATCAAGGTTAATTTATGTTAACTTTATATTCAATAATGCTTATCTTTTTTTGTTTTATTCAATGAAACTCTTTCAGAGTCAGCATGATTAGTGTGACAAAAGGAGGAAGGGCAGATTATTTACAACATACAATACAGTAGTTTCTTTTGTTTGTTTGTTTGTTTGTTTTTTGACCAATGTATTGACACGCACATTATACATTTGTAATAACAGTTAATCAAAGAAAAATATGTCAGAGACTAAAAGAGAAAAAGCAGATTGAGAGGGAGATTAAAGAAGTTTGACATGAAGCAGACTTTATTATTTGAGGGAAATTAGACACACATTTCATCTTATTTGTCTGATTAAGTGTTGTGTGTTTGCATGGACAGTAAGTTTTTGCTTGTGTGAAGGCTGGTGTGTGTGTATGTGCCGTTAAGTACAACTCACTGGACCATGATTCCGTATGTCTGGCCTCAATGCAGCCATTGTCTTTGAGTTATGCACTAGGATTACCTAACTCACTTTTCAATAAGGCAGATTGCTTTGCTCAAAGCACACTTTGTTCCGTACAGCACTCCATCTCTCACTCTGTAAAAATTAAAAGCCTTTCTTCATTGCTGTGCTTCAGAATTTGGTGTGGACTACAGAAATGTGCATACAGAATGTGGTGTGGAGAAAGTGAAAACATGGCCAGTGTAATGCCGTTCAATGAAGAGTTTGTGATGCAATTTTGATGAAAAATTCTCCCATATATTTAAAATGTTCATACTTTGTTAAATATATGTAGTTGGCAATAATAAACCTACATACCTTGTACCATATGAAGAACTTCTATTATAATATTTTATTTATTACAGTTTGTTTTTTGTAATAATAATCCCACGTGAACACAGAAAACCCAAACAGGTGTCCCTAACACTATGAAATTGTACCTGCGAGGGATTTTCCATAAACAACTGTCATATCAGTGTACCGGTGTTCATTTCTGCACAGTTAATTATCCTGTAGGAGAGAACGCATACCATGCTGGTTTGGATCCATTTCAACAAGCATACCACATGCTAAACCAGCCGCCATGGGCAGTCAAAATCACCAAAGGACATAGAGAAATCTTTTTGCAACAGAAAGCATACAGTAGGATTAGTGGTAATGGGTTTACCTTGCTGTGAACAGATTTAGCGCTTTTGTTTTAAAGTTGTTTTTGCAGTTTCACAGGTTAGTCTGATCATCTCACTTTTCATGGTATGATGATAAAAAGCTGAGATCCCTTTGCGTGAAAACAGTACATTTTAGCCATAGTCTGGAAAAATGTCATAGTGTGCTTTACATCAGTTTTTGTGTGTTTGTGTGTGTATATACGTGTGATGATATCTTGATATCTTTTTGTGCATCCCAGCCCTCTCATCCTTTGATCCCACCCTACCACATGTCCCTTTGATCAGGCCTGATGTTTAATTACACTAAACAAGATAAGACTGTGTCCTCCATCTGAACTGTTTCAGCTTTGTCTTCCACCCTGCTATCTATCTCTAATAGAAAACAGCTGGGCATATCATAGAGAGGAATAAAGTGTCTTATCCCAAAAGGCTGGCTATCATAGTTGTTTGTGCTCGTCTTCTGCTCCTTTGTAGAGGTTGATGTACACCCAGTGCCTGGAAATTTATGGTTAAGTGCAGTCCATTGTCTGAGACTTTGGATGTTTTATGAGCACTGATGTTCACCCGACAAACAGACAGAGGGATAAGAAAGATAAACAAGAGAAAGATACATAGAATCTGCTATAGATTCATATGCTATGAAATGTTAGACAGCTGTCTTAAGATTTATTGTATCAAACCTGGTTGTTGACAGAGGCCACAAAATATTCCACATCCAACCCAAGACCCAACCCATTCTGCATAGCAGCTACAGCAGAAGTGAGAATGGTGGGAAGAAAATGTGAGTTATGAAATCTGTAATGAATAGTCTCAATGACACCACTAGCTGCCAGATTGCATAGTTTAGCTCAATCCATCACTAAAGTAACATTTTCAACTCTTCCCCTGCAGCTGAAATATGAAAATCACAGCTACTACTGTCTGCTTTTAATACTGAAGCCATCAATTCACTGGCTCCTATTTCACCACAGCCTTAATTACATGGTATCTCATGTGCTATCTGCCCCCCATTCAAGCCTGGTCATCATTCAGTATAAGATGAGAGAGAAGAGCCCAGTCTAATTAAATAAGAGAGAGAGAGAGAGAGATTACAATACCAATGTGTGCAATTTGAGGTGGGTAGAATAATGTCTACATTTGACTGTCACAGAGTTTGTGAACTTAGTGCTTAGACATGGAGGCACACCGTAGTTATGTAAGATGACTGGCATAAGATATGAAACCTACCACAACAGAGACATCTGCACCAAATAAGTGTTTAAAAAAACTGAAATATTGCAATTGTCCATTCTTCAAAACTTCTTCTAAAGAGAAATTACTTATCTTTTACCTCACTGAGTATACAAATATTCACAATTGCACATGAATAAACAAAGCTAAGGCTTTTTGTGTTAGAAATTAGATTTTTAGTGGAAGAGAATTTTCTGCATATTTCAGCTTTACCTCACTGTTCTGTAAGACTCCTGCACAGTCATATTGAGAGAAAGAGTAATTCTGTTTTCTTTACTGTCAGCCTTACAAGGTTACTTATAATTGATTGAACTGTGCTGATCAGATGAGTTTCAGACTAAAATGTCTGAAACTGAATACATTTTATTCGATCACCTGTAGAGATATGAAATGGCTCTGCTTTTTTTGTGTGTGGGAGCATGAGCACAGCTCGGCACTCCTGAGAACAGCTCACTCATGGCCCTGAAACAGTAAACATCTATAATTCCTGGCATGCTCCAGAGCCCCTGTCCAGCTCTCGATACCCTGAACCAATCAGTTTTCCTCCATTCCACATTCTAGTGAGTGTGTATGTGCATTTGTAGGTGGACCCTGCCGGAAACTATGGAATGTCCCAATCCTTGCAAATGTTATCTCTTAAACAGAGCATGGAACGTCCTGTAGAGCTGACCAGCTGGGCGGCCATCTCTTTCACAGTGGGACACACACACACCAGTCAGAAATCCTTGTTGCTTTGCTTTTCTCCCAAAGCAAATTGAAGAGCTGCAGGTATCCTTTAGGGGAAAACATTTGGAAAGGGGTGATTTTGGTGAAGAAATGTGCTGAAAGAAAGTGGAAAATGCAGTTTTGTTGAATATAAAGACATGTTTTATTTTATTTTCTAATTAATATCACTGATGCACATTCCTCCTTGTAATTGTCATCCAATATAGTATTTTATCCCCCTAACCAAGGTCAGAATAGAGATCACAATAAAAGCTAGTGTGATTAAATATGACCTGCAGTTTGTCCCCAGTTCATACAACACGTCACATAACTGAGGCTTGACCGCCTAGGGTGAGGTCAAGAGTCAAACTACTGAGTCCTTGACCTCAGATCACCTCCCAATAAGCATTCATTGATTTAACAGAGCCCTCAGTGGATGACCTTGGAGGGAATAACAGAGAAGATTTATGAGTTTTTCTTCCTTCCAGGTAATATGGTTTATGTACAGTGTGATACACAGAGGTAATCCCCTTAGGAATGCGGTACAGTATCATTCCGGGTCAAATCTTTAAATTTCAGGGTGCTTTAGTTTCTTTTTTATTTGAACTCACAGTACATCACCTCATGTCCTCCTCTATCTACCCTATTGCCTCTGCCCTGCTCTTTCTGGCTTTGTTCCCTGAGCTAAAGACACAGACAGCCATCACGACAGACAGTTTCACAGCAAACAGTGGATTGTGACTTCACGGTGCTGAAATCAACTCGGATAAGAGGATTATGGGACTGAGGACGACTGAACAGGACGTTTAGTGTCGGTGCCCAGAAACAGCCCGATCAGCAGCTAAGGGTTATTAGGCAGCTCCCAGACTTAAAGACGGGCTCTGTCTCTCATTTACTATCCTCAACTTCTGCCATGCTCTTCTTTTGCCTCTATCGTTTTCACTCCGTTGCCGCTTTCCCAATTCTGCATCACTGTCTGGTTGATTTTATTTCTTTGCTGTGTTTCACATTAGTTTACTCTTTTTCTTATTGTGAATTATAATGTTAATAATTTTGTTATGTCCCTAGATATTACTTTTTAGAAATCTTTTGCACTGGTAGGAGAGCTTGAAACTCAAGCATTTCATTGCCACTAATGCCTGCCATGCCTGTTAATTCTTGTGCATTTGACAAATAAAGACCTTGAACCGTGAACCTATTATTATGTCTGTAATTTTGCACCTTTTGTGTTTAATTCAGTTTTATCTTACCCCTCTCTCATTCTGTTTCTTCCCTCTTTTCTTCCCATTGTTTTCAGTGACTCATCAATGTAATATCCCAGCTTGCATTCATTATGAACTTGTCTAAAGTGTGTGTGTGTGTGTGTGTGTGTGTGTGTGTGTGTGTGTGTGTGTGTGTGTGTGTGTGTGTGTGTGTGTGTGTGTGTGTGTGTGTGTGTGTGTGTGCGCGTGTGTGTTCATGCGTGTGTGTGTGTGTGCTCTCTTTTTAGTTCAGTCGATTTAAGACCAGGAAAATATATGTTCAGTTCTCCTGCCTTAATGTGTGTGTAATGGTCATAAACCATAATTGCACTACATCTGAAAGGGTGGTGATCTCAAAGTGACAATCCCCAAAGGAACTCCCCCCAATACAAGAATTCAAGAGAAGATAATTACTCATAGAGAGACAGAGAGACACAGTCACCATCTTGTTCTCTGTTGGGTGTATCGGTTATACAGCCATGGATTATCTTGTAAAACCGTGAAATCCAAAGAAAGAGTTTGTGCCAGTTAAAACCTTCGCTTCAGGTCGGTCTGTGTTTGCTATATGAGTTGCAATGTCTTATAATCCACAGTTAACTCTCTATTCTCAGTAACAGAATGACTTTTACAGCCAATTGGTCTTAATGTCAGAGACAAACTTGCGTAATGTTTTGCCCTCAGGGAGCGAGGAAAGTTAAGTGTGTGGCTTCTTCTTGTCTCGTCTCTTTCTTTGTTTAAGCATTTTAAAATGATCACTGCAGAGCTATTTACTGCAGAGCAAGATATTTTAATGCAGTCACTTGTTTTACCCACCAGAAATATATATATATAGAACAATAACACAAAAAGGTTGTAGTTAGGGGCAGGTATAAAAAACGAAATTACTTTTTGACTAAAGTGTGTAGCATTGACTGTCTAAAACTATTACATATTAATAGCAAGCTTTAGATCCTTTGTAAGGTCTTGCATATATGCTCTTTGATATTTCCTGATTGAAGTCATCACTGAAGACACCAAATGTATATTATTTTATTTCAGCACAGTTCTTGAGTGGCTGCTTATATTAAAGGAATAGATTGACATTTTGTGAAATATCTGCTTGCTTGCTGAGAATAGAGGACAGCAGCTGGTTAGCTTAACTTAACATGAAGATTGTAATGCAAAGATAACAACACCTGCCTATCAGCACATCTAAAGCTCACTACTTAACCTGTTATATTTTATTATATAAGGTATAATAATGTTATTTAACCTGAAGTATAAAAATGACACGTTGATGGGTGACTGATTTTGTTTTGACTCTGTCTTTGTGGTAAGCTAATCTAACTGGCTGCTAGCAGTAGCTTCATATTTGAACTATTGCTTTAAGAGGCTTTTTAAATGAACAAAAACCTTGCTTGTGTTCTGGTTACAAACTGCTTCTGTTTGCCATAGATGTTGGATGACTACCACATCAGTTATTACCTTGTTTGAGGGTGCATGTACAATAGTTGCAGTGAGAGTGAGAAGAGCTTTTTATCATTTATTCTCCCTGCCCTGCTTTTTCCAAATGGTTTGAGATTTGTAACTTATTTCAACAGTCTTTTACTAAATTGATAGTTGATGTGATGATGTGTTACAGACATGATGCAGAGGTTTCAGGGTTTGTATATCTGCAAATCAATGTTGTTTCATTGAGGGACTCCGGAAATCACAACTCTATCAATTTGCCAAGCATGGTACCTCCACTTCTCTATAGAGCTAGGAAATGAATCAGACAGCAAATTGAATGAGTTTGTTTGTTAAGAAGAAAGAGAGAGAGAGCGAGAGAGAGAGAGAGAAAGAGATGGATGAGACTGGGTTACAGCCAATTATGGCTGACTGTATGTACAGCAGAGAGAATAAATGGAGTCAAGTTGATCAATTGATAAGAGAATGTCTAGTCCAGTCTTTCATGTTAAATGTTAACCATGAAGACCAATATTCTATTTCACAGATAAATAGTTTTATTTTGCACACATACACACAATTATGCATCTTTCAGTAAGCATTTTGAAATCAAAGCCTTAATCTCTCGCCTGTGATGTTTGTTCGGTGATGTACTGTATTGCTTTGTACATGTGTACAAGCGCACACACACACATACACAATGAGTCTTTAAGCAAAGCTTTCAAAATCAAAACAACCTTGTGCTGTCGTTTCTGTGATGTTCTTTGCATATACGAAAGCTCCACTCATTTCTAAGCTCTAGTACACACTCAGTCAGACCGCCACAAGCCATTTACTCGCTCAGCAGGGGAGCGAAAGTGTTCATTCCCTATTCCAGTGGCATTTGTAACTCCAATCATCTTTTACTTGTATGTTTTTTGTGTAATTCAGGCAGGAAATAAGGAATTTAGAGGAGGTCTGTTAAAGTGCAACAAACAGTAAAACTACCACTGTCACCTCTGGCCTTGAGCTCTGCAGGGTTCTGCCCTTGTGTTGCACCCCGACAGCTGCCATGTTAAGTGCAATGATGTGGACTGTGCTGTTGAAATTACGACACTGCCTTCACTGAGTTTTACTGTGAGTGCCTCATTATTTACCAGCCTTGTTGTAGAGTCTTCTGCCCCGAATATGTTGACAATCATATAGGCACAGCCTTCCTTTAATCTCCTGGCCCGTTATGTGAAGTGATATTCCCTGGAAAATGAAAACTAAAAAGCTTTTCTAAACCGAAAAATGTCATCGAGGGGCGGAAAATTATTTTTAGATTTTTCTATCTCCTCAGCCAAAGAAAACCAATTTCGTTTTTATTGTCATATTTCCAGCAAATGAATTGAGTTTTTTTTTTTCTGTAGCGGTGAAAAGTTCTAATCCTTATTGCTACAGGCAGAAAAATAATTGAGTCAGGGAGAGGTCAACACACACACACACACACACACGCACTAGCTTTGTGACACATATACATACACAGATAGACATAACATAATGTACATGCATACATGTGCAGCACATGATCATGTACACAGACATGCTCTCAAACACATAAATATACACATACATACAAATATTCCTTAATATAACAGGGCTGTAAATAAGGATTATTTTCACTAACAATTCATCAGCCGATAATTTCCTTTGATTAATTGTTTATTCCCTAAGATTTCTTTTTAATTAAATTGTAAGGCTGCAGGCCCTTCATATTGCATGTTTTATCTGAACAACAGTCCAAAAGCCAAAGATACCTTAGAAACTGGAAGCAACAAATTAAATGATTAGCCATTAAATAATTAATCAACATTTGCTGTTGATTAATTTTCTCTTAATCAACTAATTGTTGCAGCACTATTATAGTGCCATATATATGTAAGCTAAAGATTAAAATACTATCAATGACGCATTGTCATATATGTTTACATGTTGGTGTATCTTATGAAAACAGAGAGTACCAGGGCACTGACATGCTCTCTGGAGCAGACATAAATATTGCTGTGTTCTTACTAAATAATATGTGTGTGCAGACTTGAATAATCATGTGGTGGCAGCCCCCGGCATACTGTGGTGCCGAGGGAAATCAAGCTGAACAGCACCCAGCAGGGTCCCTTCCATTCCATTAGCTAAAGTACAGGTGGATCAGCCCACCCTGCCTGCATGACTCCCACTGTCACCTCTGCAGAGGCAAATATGTGTTTGTCCATATTTGTACATGTGTGTATAGGTGTGTGTGTGCGTGCGCACTTGTTTTGATGCCTGTATGTGTGAATACTAGGACAGCTATGGTCACGCTATGCTGCTCGTATACACCTACCCGATATGCAGCCATTAATCATTGAGCAGACCCTATGAATATATCCTAAAGGGATTTCTCCTGTGTGAGAGTGCGTGGCTGTAATCAAGCAAAAGAAGTAGCCCTTTGCTCTTTTCTCTGTGTCTCTTCTTCATTTCTTTTCCTATGTTGTAGAGGAGAGATGAAGGTTGTTATTGAAGCTTTCACCCATACCTATCCTTGCCTCTCTGATGAAAACTCCCTCAGACCTGAAGAAAAATACCTTGATTGAAGGCGACAGCTGCCAATAGTCATGGATTTTCCTCCTTTACTTGTAAGCATGTGTGTCTGTATATGAGCGTGTGTGTGTGTGTGTGCATTTTTACATGGCTCTGTGTGTGTGTGTGTGTTTGCATGCATGTCTGCCTGTGCTCTTCCATATGGTTGAATGTGGTTGGTCTGTCTGCCAGCCAGGTTTCAGTCATTAGGATCATATCCAAGTCACACCAAGCTAAACCTCTCATCTCTCATTTAGCCTGATAGACACCAACTCGGGGAACTACAGAGGGGAGACACGTCCCTTTCTGTCTGTCCTTCTCACTCTGTCTGTTTGTTTGAGCATGCATGACTATACGTGCCTGTCCCTGAACAGCCGAAGGGCACTGAGTGTAGATTTCTTCTTTCCATTAAAATGAATAAAATATTTCAATATCTGTTCACAGATATCAAAATTGCAAAGATAACTCATTCTAGCTGAACCTGATTGGTACCATCCAGACTTATTATTGCCTGGTTTGCCTATACCGCTCAGCTTATGTTCCATGACTGTATGGCACAAATTTAACGAGCTGTGGGCGTAATTACACAAAGATGATTAGAGACTGAATAGGTCAGCTGTACATCTTCTAGAATGGCAACAGTAATAAAGCAGGCAACTACCAGCATTGAACTGCTTTGAAAATGAACCCAGTTTTAAGCCTGATATATCACCACTGTAACAGTATAATAGAAAGGGGTCAATTTAATTTGCAGTCTAAAGTTGGTTTTCAAAATTGAGCAAAAATCTATTTTTCATATTGTGTTTCCATCCTGTAGGTTGAAGTGAATTGTCCCCTCATCCAAAGTTTCTGCAAGCATAAAAGATCAGCCTTAAAGGAATAATTCAACTTTTTGGGAAACACATGTGTTCGCTGAGTTTAGCATGTATGAGAAGAACTATTCCTTTAAGATGCTATTGAGAAAACTGGGTCCTGATCATTTCCATTATTTCAGTAGTGGGAATACTCAGTAAGAATAGTACTATATGCTCACTGACACCTGTACTAGATTACCTCATCTGAAAACATAAATCACCTTCAGTCCATTCACAGACACCTCAACATTTTATCTCTCCCATATCAGAGATATCACAAAGCAAAACAATAGCTGTAGACTGATCTGACATCAGCATAATTCATAAAGCTCTGCAGGCATATCAGTGTCAGGCATATGCCAATGCTGTTTAATTACTAGACAGATAATCCACAGGTAATTACTCCTTTTTATTAATTTCCATTTTTAATGCCCCCATATCCATTCATTTACTTTGTCGCAGCTGCTGAGGGACTGTGGTGGAAGGCATTATGTATTTAGGGAGGTTTCATTTCAAATTTAGTGTTTTCCCATTGCATGGAGAGGAGCCATTACATTGATGTAAATAATATGGTAATTTGGCAGAATTTCAGGCCCCAATATATTCTATATCCAGCTGCAATATTGTTGGCTTTGTGCCTTGAGCAATTATGTATCAATGCCGCATACAATCAAGTTTTTTTCCAAATAATAAGCTCTGTTGTGTATTTCCATGCTTTTGTCTTTATCTTCTCATTCTATCTGTTGTGTTTTTTAAATTAATTTGTCCAAATGACTGTGGTGAATGTGTCTGACATGATTTTTTTGGGCTTGACCCATTATTCATTAATAGGGACCCATTATTATTATTAAGTATTTTCTTTTACTGGAGTTGTTTTATTTTCACTAAGTACGCAGAGAGAGAATATGAGGGTTGAGTAAAAACAAAATAGAGAACTGCAAAGAAAAGCCAATGGCAGACCAGTACAAAACTGAGAAAGGTGAAGGAACCAGGAGACAACAAAGCAATGTAAAAGAGAAAAGGGTGTGGAGAACAGGGGGAGAACAGTCTCACCACAGAGAACCTTCCTTGGTCATCATTCTCCCTCTTCCAATTAAGCCCTCCAGAAACAGATCTCTGCAAACAGGAGGGAGGTACTCAGCTGAGACCCTCAATGTCTCCCACTAGTCCAGTTTCCCTGGATAAGCAGTGGATCAGTGCAACTGCAGCGCTGGTGTGTCTGAGAGAGTGGGACCTGCTTTGTCAAGTTGAGGAAGCTCCAGCTGTTCTGTTGCTGTAAGGAACTGAGGACACGTCCTTACCAGAATAAAATGAGCCCGCCTGGAGTGAACAAGAGTTTGTGGATTTATAGTGCACACTTTCAGCACCAGCCAAATGGCTCTCTGATGTAATCAGGCCCACCATCACAAGACACACAGCTCCTCTATGCCCTTGTCTTGCATCGTAATAATTTCCTTAAAGGCGACATATGCACATATCCTGGTCTATATTTATATGCTGGGGCTCTACTAGATTATCTTTGTATGATGTACAGTTAATATCTATATACTGACTCTTTATGCAGCCCCTCAGTTCAGCATCTGTCTGAAACAGGCCATTTTAGGTACTGTCTCTTTAAGGCCCCCCTCCCAACGAGCCTACTCAGTTCTGATTGGCCAGCTTCAGGAAGCTGCACTTTGGCTGACTTCGTGCGATTCTGGAGGCTACATAAACAAACAGTAAGATTTCACTTCTTTTTCTCATTCTTTACTCGAAATGGAAACTTCTCAAATGCATCCATACATGTTTGGGTCCAAATACAATCCAAAATAGGTCAGTTGACAATATGAACAACTCATGGGACAATCTTAGCAACAAAGGCTACAGAACAGACGGCCGTTTGTGGGCATGCACAAATAATCTGATGTTATCAGAAGAGGGACGTAGAGGTAACAATGCAAATAAAGTGTTCAGAGTAGGTTGAAGCCTAGCTTTCTAGCATAACATCATCATAACAGTTTAAAAAAAATTAAAATCACAAAAAGTATGCCATGGGCCCTTTAAAGGTGAGTGGGAAACCTGACCATGACTTGGCTATTTGTTGATGACTCATCCCAATCACCCCCACTTCCCACCCCATTTTTTTAATCTTCAGACTGTTCCCATAAATCAGTGGGTCCGCATTTACGTAACATCCTAATCATTGGCTCTCAGCAGGATATTTGAAACTTTCTTTCATTGTCCTGAAAACTCAAGATGAATTCTGATGTATTTGGATTTGATCAGCAGAGATGCAGTTGATTTGAGCTCTACTGGGAGTGTACTGCATCTGTGTGTGTGTGCTCAGAGAGAGAGAGAGAGAGAGAGAGAGCGAGAGAGAGAGAGAGGTGGTGTTCACATCAAGTAATGCTGCAGTGTGTGTGCGGAGACAGTAAGATTGTTGCTAGGATGCACATCTCTCTCAGAAGGAAATGAAATCTGGATGATGGCACAGCAGCAATCAATTAATCCTCCATGAAGTCAGGAAAGTCTTACTCACACAAACACACAAGCACACCAGTGCACGCACACAGAGATTTATAGTAGTGATATAACACTTTTTCAGACTGTCCTGTGTGCAGCAAGGGACCTGCGAGTGAAATCAAGCCTTTAACAGTTTATACCTATGACCTTTTCTGCTGAAGGTTTCTGAAGGTGTGTGTGTGTTCATTTCAACACGTCCTCATAATTAAACGACCAAATAGGTTGATTGTACCATGCACTCCAGAATGTCTCAAAGGAGCATTTTCTAATATGCCGCCTCTATCAGCAGCTTTCCAAAAGTGTTACAAATCACTATTAAAAAATAATTATGTTTTATGGTGTGATAACACTGTGGTTAGTGCCTGGTTAGGTTTAGGCGCAAAAACCACTTGGTAAGGGTGAGGCAACCTTTGTCATTATGGCAGCAGCACCAAGACAATAATAGATATGGTTTTTAAAAAACTGCCCTGACTCATGGTTGGAAACATGACCACGTCCATGTCCACTTTTTGCCATGTATCTATCTGGCCTAATATAGAGGCCATATCTGAACTGTGTCACTTCTCCAGGTCATAATTATTACAGCCACTAGTTGCTTCTGTCACTCAAATGTAATTATAGATTGTTTTTGAATACTGAATTATGGACCTATATTCTTGTTTTTCTTAGGACAGGCTGGTTCACTCACATATAGGATCAGGTCATCAAGCTAGAAAAACTGCACATATCAAACATTGGATTGCAGGAGAGAACACAGAGTAACACAATTAGCACACAGTTTATGTAGTAAGTTATTGGCCTTATTGAACCACAAAGTAGAATGAATCTTAAAGCCAGACAGCTCCAGTGGCTTATGAATAATGATTTCTCAGCGAGGTAATTTGATTTATCATTGCATACTTTTAGCTGGAGTCTACTTTTTCTTCATTGGTGAATTGATTCCCAAGGTTGAGAGACAGTGGAATGATAGTACTCCTGGGTTTGCTTGAACTCTTTTTTTCTTTATTAACCACTATGTATGAGGCAGAGAACGTGAGAGACACGATGAGACAGCCTGGCATAAACATAAGATAGAATCCATCAATATTACAGCAGCACTAATTATTTTCATAGTAAATGATGTTATGGTACAGTGCTTTGTCTCTTTTACTCTTCCATCTCTCTTCTTGATCCCATTTAATACCTTGCCCACATTGTATTACATTAACTCTGCAGCCATTCTTCTTCATCAGTAGATCGACTCTTGATGCCTTTTGCCCACATTACACAGTCTGGCAAGTGATACTACACAGAGGAAGAAAAACAAAGTAGATGGACACAGAAGAAGCTTTAGTGGCGTTGTGTTGAAACCACTGGTTGCTGTTTTTGGGGCTTTACGACAGGTATGGATGTCTTGTCAAAGAAATAGGATGCTGTAATTCTTCTGACAAGCACAGATAGACACAGTACTACCAAAGCGCAAGGGCTTTGTATCCATATGCAGTGGGGAAAAGAAGCCTGCACGGTGTATTTTGGGACTGATTCCACTGAGGTGTATGTATACAGTGGCAGAGAGTATAAGATAAACAGTCACTATAAGAAGTGCTTGTTCACCAGTATATCCTCCCAAGAGTATGGTTCCCTTTATACATGACAGGAATATCAAAGGCGTGTTTGATCTCACCGCCGGCTTTTCACCCTCCGAAACAAATTGACACGGTTCAGGGCTTTTTTTTTTTCTTCTGAATAGCTGCTTGTTGGAGTTTTGATGATGAAATGTTGCAGTCTGTTCAAACCCTCATGCTCTGAATTTCTCAGCTCCTCCCTGTGGTGTTCCCTCTTTTACCGGTTCTCTCTCTCAAGTCTGGCTCACTTCCTCTTCACAGTTCAAGATCTCACCTCATGTGGATGTGCGGCTATTTGCATCTACATGTGCACCAGGTTGGCAGTTTGTGTATGGAAGAGAAAGCAGAGGTGTGGCAGAGGAGGAAAGAGAAGACCGTGGAAACAGATGAAATGTAACGATAGAGGGAAATGGAGAGCAATATGCCAGATTAGTTCATTCCAAATGGTTGTCATCACACCCCCATCCAATCTTATTGCCACACAGTCACACTGTTACAGGCTCTTAACTGTTCCTTCTGGTCCAAGTTACTCTCAGTGTGCATAATGTCCACCAATTAGGCTCAGGCTCATTTTGGACTGAGCATGTCTGATTATTTGTCATTTGTCCCATCAGAGCTGTGTTTCTGGACCCATAACTGCTACTTAATTGGCTAGGAGACAGAACACTGGGTCTATATGGGTGCTTAGGCTGGCTACTGACAGATGATGATAGCTAGCATGGGACTAAGAAAGCCTATCTGTGGGGTAATGGAGACTGAATGGATGGTGCCCTGCAGATGTCTTATGTTTTCTATTTGGCCAACACAAACCCTTGCATCTAGACTGTAGGTGCCTATTAGAGGTCACATGGTGGTGTCTGTGCTCTATGATTAAACCTAAAGATGGCAGCCACATCGCTCTGCATGAAACTGGAGAGTCAGTACATTTTTTGACAGTACAGACAGATAAATGAACATAAACCTTCAGTCAACAGGGCAGTAGAAGAGTAAAGATGAGAGATGAGGGAATGTAGCCAATTTAATTCCTTGTGGACCAAATTCAGTAAAGAAACACTTTTCTCTTACACAGCAAACTACCTCTAAGGCGCCCTTTAGCTAGGCACATAAAGGTACCCAGTATGAGGTTTTCTATTAAACCAACATGCTTAGGTTTACATTCTGTGATTCTTACCAAAAACCCATTGTGTATCCTTGAGACCTAACAAAGGTGTTGAATGCTTCTTTCCTTGGAGTGATTTTAATGTTTTGAAACCTGCATTGTTGAACTCAATGTTTAAAGGATCGATTTAGTGACATTCTATATTTCTGTGGCTTCCAACAAATCCCATGAAAAGACTCAAACCAACAATGAATTTGATCCAAATAACATTTTTTGTTTATGTGCTTGATATTAGCTTATTTCTCTATGTCAGATCTTCATTGTAGTCAAAAACTATTAAAAATGCTTCAGTGAGCCGCACAATTGCACTGGGTGACATGTCCCTTAATTAAGTTGAACACCAAATCCACAGATGAAAATAGTCCCCAACAAATGCACTATTTACTCCTGTTTGTGTAATGTTTGCTGAAAAAAATACAGTCCCAGCTGTTTTAGGTTTTACTTCTCCTTTTTTAAAAACATGAATCACAGTCTGTTTTTTTAAAGATGTGGGTCTTTAGTAGAAAGACATGGTTTGGGGGTCAAGTGCCAGCAGGCTGGGAATGTTTTTGGTCTTTAGTCATTGGTTTTGATCTTTTCATCAGATTGTTTGACAAAAACAAAACAAATACAGTCTTATCCTTTAAATTTTCTAACATTTGTCTTTTTCACTGCCTTCTTTTGAAGATTGCAATGTTTCTTGGCATGTTTGTGACACCAGCTGTCAATCACAAAAATGGTGGTAATCCTTATACTCAGTCATGGCTAATATTTGAGGTAAATACTAGTTTCATTTATCATGATTTGGACAATTTGTCTCTTCTACTATAAGTTTCATGGCTTCCATTCGCTGTTTTACCTTCCTCTGTAGTCAGTAACAATGTGTTTAGTGTCATGTGCTTGTGCATGTACAAGTGTGTTCTCATGCATGTGAAATACAGGGACCATCGTGTTATAATATTGCCCTGTATCAACCTTATTGGTCAAAAATTCAAAATTCAAAGTCAAAAGTTGTGGTTGCAGGGGAGTGAATAAATGTGACTGCATGAATGTGACGTAATGCAATGCTGCAGAGGAAGAGGCATGCTCTGCCAACATTCACCGGGTAAATAATGGTCCAAAATAAACAGAGAGCCAGTGTTTTGTCGATTGGGACAGATGGACAGCACCTCAGTAGATAAGACAGCAAAATGCAAACAGATAAACAGAGAGGCTGATAAGAACCATTGGATCAAGTTGTGAATAACTGGATCTGGCTCAGCGTCAAGTGGAAGGAGAAGAGGCAGTGAAAGGAAGAATAGCTGATATGGTGTGGAAATAAAGGACAACAGAGGAGGGGGGCAAGGCTGTTTCCAGAAATAGGAAAGTAGCCAATATGTCCCTGACTGCAGGTTGGAAGACGACAGGACTGGAGTCTGAGAAAAGAGGAAAGCAACGGCAGAGAACAAGGGGTCATAACTGCCGCTACAGCTTGTATGAAGTCAGGCAGAATCTTGTTAATTTCACACCTCGCTTCCATGTCCACCGTCTTCTCTTTGGCTCCATCTTACAAGTTCTATTTTGTTAAGGAACATGAACATATTCTGCTGTCCCCTTTCTCGTGTACTGTAACCATAACAACCAGGGGATTGATTATTGTTCTGCTTTTCAACCCTACACTTGGGCACTGTCTGCAGTGCTCCATTTAAGGGCCATTGTTTCATCCACTATGTCCAGCCATAATACTCCCATGGTCTTCACCAGGACAAATCAAGGTATTGCAGAGGAATAATACAGTATGTGGTATCACATGACTAAAAGTTCACATTTAGGTCATGTGATCGCACCTGAGCCAATTCTGTTTATTATATGAAATTGAAGATGCAGTTGGAAGTTCTGAATTATAAGTAAGTAGATCTTTGAGTTTAGATTACATAAACAACATGCCACAAAAGAAATGACTTTTTACCTCTTACTCTACAGCAATCCAGAGGACAAGCACTTTCAGTGTACTCCATGCACATTAACTATGTATCAGTTCTCTTGTTATATCACTAATTGTGAGATTGGTGTTTAATCTGATTACTATTAATCAATGTTTGACACTTCCTCACCTTTGACTTTAAGTCATTTGGGACACTCATTTTGCTATCTGCCCTGGATATCTCTATTTAACTGTACATGTTTTCCATTTGGTAATCCAGCTGTAATCTGCACCTAAAATAACATATAAAACTCACATGTGCATTGTTTTTTGTGGTCAAAAGAAAGCAAGGGAGCTGTGCACTGGGGAGTATGGCTTTCTCTGTTTGTGCCATCATACCTTTTGTCTTTATTAATTGTGTTAGCTATGTGACCACAACCTTGCCCATAGGGACTATTGAAATACTCTTTAGCTCTGTGTGTGTATGTGTCGCATCAAATGGAGACTCTTATTGTTATGTTATTTACCCACTACCAAAAGCCGAAAGGGGTAAAAGGAGAGACATGAATTGATGAATAACTGGAATAAATAGAAGGCATAGGTGACAATAAAGGACAGAGAAAGACAAAGAGTGAAAGAGAGCTATGTGAGTAATACTAAACCACTCTTATGGAACTAAAGAGTAAAAGGTCAGCTTGTCTGTTTAAGAGCAGCATTCCTCCGGCTCCACAACTTGATCTTCTACCTACCTTGTTTTCTGCTCCTGTTTTAATCCACCTGCATTTTCCTTCCTGTTTTCCATCCCTCCCAAGCAGCAAGGGGTAGTTGGTTTAGGATGGACACACCTGCACTACTGTCAGGCTGGACTTTGTGGCAGAGAGGGCAATAAAGGATAATAGACAGAGGATTTCACAGTAGAAAGGGAATTTCACTGTGGAAAGACTTGTAATGTAAGGGAGTTAAACCATAATGTATACACGGACACTGACATTCCTTTTTACTCCTCTTTCTCTCCTCTCCTCACGACTCCTCTCTCCTCAGGGACACTAACCTCTGCCAGACAGACAGCAGACTGAATGCTATATCTTTTTTATTTCTTCTTCCATTCCCTTACTCTCTCCCTCTTTCTCTCAGTGCCTCTCTGTTCACTGGTGATGTCATTGATGCAGAGATAAATATGTTGCTTTAAAGACCAGCTCACTGCTGAGGGACAGTCCGCAGTGCGGAGAGGTAGAGGAGGGAGACAGAGGGAGGTTTAGCAGAATGAAACAGTTTGAGATGGACGAAGGGATGGAGAAAGTTAGTTTTATCCCAGCTCCGCTCTAATGGCGCATAGTTACTATGACAGACAAGTGGACAGACAAGTAGAGAGTGGGTGAGTGGCAGAAGGAGAAGGAGGGAGAAATAGCACTCTGTCAGTTCATGTTTTAAATATGCCTCACTTCTCAGTCACAAATCAATGGGCTAAGCCATAGTAGAATCAGCAGAAGGGATCCTGTGGTAGAGATTTAAATAATGATCTACAGTATTTGCACACATATACACTCCAATATATGCAAACCACGCCCCTCCACATGCACATCGGCATTCATAAACTTCAGCAAACGCACAGAGAAAGAGCAGACTGGGTTTTGGTGCGTGGACATGTCTTGCAGTAGAGGTGATTTATAGCCCGCTAGCTCATCCCTAGATAATTTCTCCCATGAATCATTGCACCTGCAGTGGTGATGGCAGACAGGGCTGTGTCACTGGCTGCTCCTTTTGTTTGGCCCTATATGACTTTGTTTCGTAGGAATTTTCTTTTTCTTATTTATATATTCTCTCCAAACTAAACTTTATACAACTTGTATTTGTTTTACTTTCTGACATGTTCAAGTCATGTTCATCCAACTTCCAGCAGGCTTGTGGATAATAGAGATGTGGAGTAAACTAGGCAGCTCTGTAGATCCTACTGGCTTGGTGGAAAGTAATTCTATGCTTTCCATTCTACGCTACTTTATTCTTCCACTCCACTATATTTCGGAGGGAAATATAGTACTTTCTACTCCACAACATTTATTTGGCAGCCTTAGTTATTAGTAACCAGTCAGTCTACATCCCAACTCTCACCTATCATCACAAGCTTTGGGTAGTGACTGAAAGAATGAGATCACGGATACAAGCTGCTAAAATGAGTTTCCTCTGGAGAGTGTCTGGGCTCATCCCTAGAGATAGTGCGAGGAGCTTGGACATCCGGGGGGAGCTTAGAGTAGAGCTGCTGCTTAAAAGGGGCCAGCTTAGGTGGTTTGGGCACCTGGTTAGGATGCCTCTTGGATGCCTCCCTCTGGAGATATTCCAGGCACATCCAACTAGTAGGAGACCCTTGGGCAGACCCAGAACATGCTGGAGGGACTACATATCTCTTCTGGCCTGGGAATGCCTTGGGATCCCTCAGGAGGAGCTGGAGGGGGTTGCTGGGGTGAAGGATGTCTGGGTTTCTTTACTCAGTCTGATGCCAACATGACCTGGCCCCAAATAAGCAGTGGAAAATGCATGGAATGGATGGATGGAGTTACTAGTTACTTTTCAGTTTAGGCTTTTATTCATAAAACATATGATCAGTTTGTTATATATGCATTTTATAGATCAGACTATTTAATAGTATATGTTAAATGAGCTCTACCTTGCCAACCTTAAAATGCTGCTAACATGTATGTCAAATAATATAAATACATGTATGATAAATATGACACTCTAAATTGGGTCATTTTGCATAATGAGTACTTTTACTTTTGATAGGCCTACTTTAAGTACATTTTACTGATAAAGCTTTTATTTACTTTTACTTGTATTTCTACATTGTAGTATTGCTACTTTTACACGAGTAAAAGATCCAAGTATGTCTTCCACTAGCTATACAGTGCTACATAGCTTCAATTATATTTCTGTCAATAGTGCTTAGAAAACATGTTAGTTGCTTTACTCAGTCCATCCATGCCTTGAATTATGAATCCTTGTCCGTGTGTGTGTGTGTGTGTGTGTGAGAGAGAGAGAGAGAGAGAGAGAGAGAGAGAGAGAGAGAGAGAAAGCTTCCATACTATAACATGCAGTGATGTCTTTTACAGTCTCAAGAGGGATGGCCTCTGTTTATTTTAAGTGTGAGTGTGTGTACTAATGTGCACTGGGACATGTATTGTATTAAAGTACTGTACTTAGGTAAAGTTTTGTTGTACTTTTACTCCACATGTTTTCAAAACATTTTAATCCATAAAATACAGGGTAATAGTATAGATTTTACTATTTGCAAATATAAAGTTAAATAAAATGAGCTTTACCTCAACTTGAAAATGTGCTCTGACTGTAATGGAGTATCTTTGCACTGTGGTACGTTGCTATTTTTACTTAAGTAAAGGATCTGAATACATAGTGCCACTGTGTGCACAGATACACAATATATTTCTGGCTGTTGTTCATAAGAGAGTGTGTAAAAACATTGTGATTCTTACCATATGCATGCTTTTGTTTTGTAGCACAACCCTCTCTGCCCCCTATTTGCTGTGTCGTTAGCTGCTGTGTCCTCAGCCTCGCTGTTTATAATGCTGAGTTGCGTTAGTTTAAGCCCAGATAGACCACAGGCCTGCACACATATTTGTTTAGAAAAACGCAGACGCAGCTCAACTTAGACAGTCTTGTCAGAGTTTGTAGGGAGTGGGAGGCTTAGGAATTTGCTGAAGGATTTTCTGCCTCTCTGTCTTTAATCACAATGCTAATTAAAGTTTACTGGCTAATTGTGGCTGAGATCGTGTTTCTGTATGCTACCTACTTCACTGAGCTAGTGGCTGGTTAATTACGTAGCTAATGGTCTATTGGTTGGCTCTGCTGTGGACACAACACTAATGCATGAACAGTAAAGTGATGGATTACAGTCTGTGTGAATCAGTCCGGGTCACGCTGGAGCTTCACAGCAGGTTCAGGCTTTTGCTTCTGCCCACCAATGAAACTGGTGTTCTGAACTTTATCTTGTCAGTCTGCCACAGTGGTTAATAGTTGTTATTTCATGTCAGCTCATAAGACTTCTTATCAACCTGTAGTCTTATATGCTGCACAGTTAATCCACAGACACACATGTGCTTGCACATGACAATAGACTCCTTTCATGCATGGTCACTTCTCTCCAGTCAGGTTGGACCATTGACAGCTGGTACTGACAGGCTGATATCCTGAGGCTGGTACTAGGTGTATGTAATGTTTGCGCGTTCGTCAGCCATAACAACGATTAATGGGGTTAATTGGGCACAGTGAGGCTCTGATTATGCTACAGGATGACAAGGAGCTGCTGGAAAGCTGTCAGAGTGCTGTTGGAGCGTCTCGATGTACCAAGACATTATGCCTGACTTCTGTCCTTGCAAATCCCACCAGATCAAGTCAGGGTGAAACACAGCACTTGAAACGAAGATTGTTTCTGTGTGTCTTTGTCTTCGCTGTGTATGCTCACTTGGGTTAACAATTTTCAGCATCACTTTATCTGTGGAGATCTGTACTGATGGAGCTTTTTGTGTGTAGTGTCTTGCGGTAAGCTTGCCTGCTCAGGACATACAACCAGATGTTGTTAAAATGCCAGTCACCATGCAGACAGCTGTAGCCATGAGCAAAGGGATGGACATCCATGGACATAAAGAACAAATTACACACCAATGCTATATTCCAGATTCAACATTCTGAATTCCTCTATTCCATCATTCTCATGCATGCTGGCGCCCAGCTGGATAACTGGGATTTCAAGTGGCATTCCCGAGAAACGAAAGCACAAAACTTCCTTTGTAATCCTTTCATTCAATACGTACAGAGTCTCATGTTTTAAAGAACTGATCCAGCCTGTGTCTTGGATGTGGAATTCACGCAAAAGTCTGAGGTTATTCAGTTTGTTGCACACAAAAGCACAGGGACAGCAACTTCAGAAGGCAAGCCTATTATGAACATGGCCTTCTTTGAATACTCTTGTGTGTCACTGTGCTCATGTCCTTTGCCTTTGTAATCGGATCTCTGTGATGTCTTGACTGTCAGAAAAGCCCTCTGTAGGCAACAAATGATAAACACAAGGGTAAAGAGAAAGAAGGAGAGAGAGACCTATTTGAATCAGGGATTCCTCTTTCTTCACCATGTGCTTTGAAGCTCGGGAGAAGCCGGGTGATCGGATCAAGGATGCTGTAAGAAATGGGATAAAGGATGGGAGAGGAGGGGAGTGGTGGGAATGAGATTTTCCTCTCTCTGGGAATATGGGGATGTTCTGAGATTTCTTCACTTGTGCATGCTGACAGTGACACTAAGCTTGTCATCATGATTGCGTGTGTGTGTGTGTGTGTGTGTGCTCAGAGTTGTACCACACACTGTCAGAGCTCCCTGATATCAGAGAACGTTAGACACACACACATATACACTGCGGCACGCACATGTCTAATGGCAAATCATGTTTGAGTCCTCATCCACCGTATCAGATCCTTGATTGAATTAGATCAGCATGTTTTGGCCTTAAGAGGATTTCTCCACATGCATTTTGTATGAGACTGTAATCGGCACTGTTACTATCACTGCTGCTATTCAAGGGAGAGGATTATTAGTGCGGATTACAGGCAACTATTTAAGAGATGCTTCAAAAAAAAAAACATCATGTACCACCCACAGTGTGAGTATATATTGCAGCCAGAGGGAGAGAAATGATAAAAACAGAAAAAAAATAGAGCAGAAAGTATTATGTTTAGTGTTTTGACCTTGTTTCCTCTCTCTGACATATACAGTAATAGTGAGATTTTTCTTGAAGTTCTAGCCTGGTTACCCTCTTTTGCTGACCCCAATCCTTTTCTATACATGTCTCCACTTTAACATCCACTGTTAACTACGTGTCTGTGCCCTTACTGCAGTTCCCTGCCTCGCCCCGCTGTCTGACGTATTGATCAGGACAGCCTCAAGCTCTCTGCATTGAAGTTCCCTGGAGCCCAGATGCTCTATACAGCTCTGTGCATGGACCAGAAATGTGTGCTGAATTGTATAATTCATTACGGCCTTGAGTATTACCCAAAAAGCTGCATATGTGTATATTACACACTGCTCATTAGATGAGTACATACAGTGCCTGTGCAAAAAACACAATTCATCTTTTATTCAGGCTTTTGTTGTTGTTTTTTTCCTTTTGCTTGGCTTTTATCTTTCGTCCGGGTGTCTGTCTTTAATTCTCTGTTTAGACTACAAGAGCAGAAGCGAGTTTATCTCCCTCTCTCCGTCTGATCCCCGTGGTGAGTGTGTACCTGCCTCCTGTCTCTCTGTGTGCCTTGAACTGTGGTTTGGAGTAATTACCTGGAGAGGCAGAGAAATGAGAGGGAACATCTGACCTTTAAGTCTTTATCAGCCCGCAGACCTGGAGGGGACAACACAAGCACACACACACGTACACGTTCTCATATCATACACAAATGCAATTCAGATTTGCCTGGCATGCAATCGAGATAGACGCACACTCACACAAACGGTGCCAAAAAACAATAATAACACACACGAACAGAAGTCTGTCTAAAATGAGCGTGCACGCACACACCATCATTTTCCCTCTAGAAACAAATGACGGTGTGTACAGTGGTGACAGGCCATCTCGGTGAGGGATTTGGTCACATCAGCCAGGCGCATATGGCGGGCCTTAATTACACTTGCCCACATACGCACATAATTGATCATGTAATCAATTAATTATGTGCCCCCCTCCCCCTCTTGTTATTAGTGGCCCATGAAGCCCATTTGCTTTTACAGGTCATTAAAATGATGAAAGGCTGGAAGCAAGGTCATAAAAGAATATACTCATGGATAAGAAATGGCAACAATAAGGTAGGGAAATAAAGAGGGTGTGTGTGTGTGTGTGTGTGTGTGTGTGTGTGTGTGTGTGTGTGTGTGTGTGTGTGTGTGTTTGTGTGTGTGTGTGTTTAAAAATGCCCGGATTATCTATTCCTTTCATTACTGTCACGGAGACCCACAAATACAGAAAGCACTCACATGTACAAAAAAAGTGCAGATATACACAAAGATACACACAAGGACAATCACGTCTACTCCCCCTGCACAGCTGTCTCTACAACTTGAAGGAGTAATTGTCTGCATCTATAGCACATGGCCTATTTCTCCCTTCATCCCACTTGTTCCCTCTCCTCTCTCCCTCTCACTCTTTTATATTTTCTTGCTTTCAATAACCAGCTCTGCTTGGTTTGTCAGTTGGCCACCAGTTCTCATTCATAGGGTGCCCATCCGGGTACACAAGCACGTGCATGCAAACACACACACATACACACACACACACCAGTCATAAGGAGACAGGTGTGTGAATGTGTTGACAAATGGAAATTAATGAGCAAGAAAGCCCCTTTTTTTTGGCAATGGGAAAAAAATCTGGCTGATTATTCAAATCAGACTTGGCTTTGTAGCGGTGAAATGAGCTTGGCAGTCATTCAGAGGGATAAAGCAGTTTAGAAGAAGAGAGATGTAAGAAACTTCCTTTTTTTTTCTTTTTACAAGATTTTCACCAAACCATCCCATGTGTCAGATGGTTTACCCAAAGGAGGGTGGAGGAGGGGGGATTGATTCCTTTTAGCTGAGAGAAAAAGGAATTGTCTGGCCATACCTGTCTATCTTGTTTTGAGGTTACTCTACACTGGCTGCAGTGAGCAGAGGAGACTGAAGCAGTGATTTAACACATGACTGCTGTCTCACTTCATCAGTGTCCTGTCATCTCTCACCTCCCCCCACTCTATATACACACAACCCAATTCTCCTATTGCCTCATCATCTACTCTGTCTTCAAGATATAGTTAGATATGTCTGTCTAGCTCTCTAACCTCTGAAGGCTTAAACTTGGGGACACAACTTTGTTTTTAATTTCCAATAGTACAGTCAATATCTACAAACATATACAACTAACTCTCTTCACTGGAAGTCAGAGCATCATGATGTCATCAGGCGTCACATTTTGAAGTTGATCCATTAACTGATTAGTGGTGGATTAGTGATGAGTTCAAAGAGGTTTTGTTTTAGATGTCACATGTTTGCTACAGTTTCTTTTTGATACACTCATCAGAGTGCCAAAGTCTCAGATTCTACACACAGTTTGAATTGAAAGTTAATTATTTACCACTGAAACAGTGGTAATTGAACTCAATCTCATTACAAAGTCTTGAAGCTGTTCTGAAGCTTCCAAGCATATCACATGTTATTCTTTAGTAGATGGAGTTTTGCCCAATTTTCATGGCAGTGTTGGTGTCAAAGTTTTCTGATCACTTTAAGGACTTCTCATCCATGTTGGTTCAAAAGTTGAGACTGAAAGTTCATTTTTGAACCTGCAAGTCACCACAAGGTTTTCTTCCTTTGGAGTTGCTGTAAAATTACCTAAATCTAAATTAGCTGAATTTCACTGACAAGCTCGCATAAATCTTAAAGTGTAAATCTGTAGATTTGTGAGTATTAACTGAACAATCTATCAGTAGTATGCTAAACAAGGATTATTTGAAGCTGGGCAGTGTATTAGCATGACAAAGACACTGTATCATTATTCAATTTGTTTTATTATACATAATCGTATATATTTCACAGTCTTTGGTGCTGCAATGACCCAGTTTCTCCAGGGGGATCATTAAACTTTCATCTTGTCTTAACTTATCTTGGAGCAAAACCTCAAGGCTCTCCTGAGCTCACCGGCACACTGCAGCCGCATGCAGCCACAGCAGCTGAACAACACTTCCACAGTGTGTTACATTAACATCCATGTCAGTGGAAACAGAGGACAGCCAAGACTGGGGAAAGAAAAGGAAAAGAAAGCAAAAGAGAGGAGAGTCATTATAGCTTGCAGCAGTGCTGAATGAGTAATGACCTATCATCTTACCGCAACTAAGTCAAACAGGGAGGAAGTTCGGGTTAACGGGTGCGTGGAGTGTTATTTGCACATTTGAGTATTTGGGCCAATAATAAACACACAGGCAGGGAGATGCCTGTTGCCTGCCTTCTGTACGGTTGTTGTCACATTGATTCATGGCATTCCATCCATGTTTACATACAGTCAAATTGTAATAACATTATCTGCAGGCTAAAGAAATATGTCATCCACCATTTGCATAAGATGTATAAGAGTATATAGTTAAATGTGTGTGTGTGTGTATGTGTATGTGTGTGCTTGTTTGGTTTGCACACCTGAAAGACAAAGTTAATTGCTGCTCAGAGACCTCTGGGCTTTTGAGAAAGCTGCGATATGTAAGACATTGTCAGCAGAAAAAAAGAACAAGAAAGAATCACTTACAGGAGGCGGATCCTGGCAGGTGTGTGTAATGGATGAGCGCATGTGCCAACTAACACTCACATGACCTTAATTATGGAGAGGAGAGGAAAGGAGAAAACAGAGCATAGCTTTATTTTATAGTAAAATAAAGTGACTTAAGAAAAAGCAAGAGAAAATAGAGACAGTGAGAGGCTGACATTGAGAAGATTAGAGCTGCGTAGAGGTGAAACAGGAGAGATTGTGGATATGAACAATAAATATGGTAAAGCCTGAACAAACCAAATATTACCCATTGAGATCAATGATCCTGTTAAAGCCTCTAGCAGATGCTCCTTGTTAAACAGAGGCTGGCCAGCACTGCACATGACACATGAGAAGTATTGACCAGCAATACAGCTCCAATTTACAATATTGGACATGTCAAGAACAAAATGATCATCATACATAGTGCTTTTACATGCAAAAGCCCACAAATCAAAAACATATACACAAGTAAATGAGGTGAGGAATTGTGAGCTTAATCAATCAGCATGCCTTTGCTCTTTGTGTGTGTGTGTGTGTGTGTGTGTGTGTGTGTGTGTGTGTGTGTGTGTGTGTGTGTGTGTGTGTGTGTGTGTGTGTGTAACAGCTGCGATCTCTGAACTCTGCAGAGATGTTGCTGCTGCCCTCTGACATTTGGACTTAGATGGAGTGTAAACTCCAACATAATTTCCTCCTCCAGCGCTAATTACAGTGTGAAACTAATGAAGTAGTCTCAGCATGTACAGTATGTGTGTGTCCTTATAAGGAGGAGAATTTCATGCACTGATGTTCATGACGGGAGCAAGAGGGCAGTGGCGTGTGAGAGAATAGAGGAGTAGAGGAAATGAATTGGGAGGAAGGGAGAAAGTGGCTGATGGGATTCATGCTGTTATTTATGCAAACACTTGTCACCCCTCCACACCTGATGCTCCACCAGCTTCCTTCACTGTGGTCTCTCATTTCAGAGCCCAGCAGACACAGTGTTTGGCTCATTGCGCATAATAATACTCCCTGGGAGCAGTAATTTAAGTTTTTAATTTTGTGATGAGTCTTGCTCCACATGTATTTACACCTTTTAGGATTCTTTTTCTGCCTTAAGTGTATATTCTTTTTATCTATGTTCATTTCAATATGTAATGGAATAATGTTTACCTCCTTCTCGACAGACATATCAACCAATTTGATGATCTCCATCTTGTGAGGTTAAATGATTAAAACCATAAAGTACAACTTAGCAAATTTCAAATAGTCTCTCTGGACACAGCCAAGATATTTATGCATGCTATGATCCTTTCATATATATATATATATATATATATATATATATATTTATATATATATATATATATATATATATATATATATATATATATATATATATATATATATATATATATTTATATATATTTATATATATATTTATATATGCCTATATATGCCTATATATATATTTTCAAATTTGTGCCTGGTTTATAAAATTTTGAACGCTTTAGCCCATCCTCCAGTGTGTGACTATGTGTACACTCACTCAGTAAATTCTATTAGATCCTCCAGAATATCCTCCATACGACATTGTACCGAACCATTTCACCACACAGCATTTGGGCAATCAGCTTTCTCTGTAACCGCCACAAATCAATGGAACACCCTGCCTGACGACGTGAGGAGCTGCAGCTCTATCAGCACTTTCAAAACCAACTTAAAAAGTATGTTAAAAGCTGCTCAGCTCTGCACTCACTGATTTGATATTCTATCCTATTGTGTGTGTGTGTGTGTGTGTGTGTGTGTGTGTGTGTGTGTGTGTGTGTGTGTGTGTGTGTGTGTGTATGTGTGTGTGCGTGTGTGTGCGTGTGTGTGCGTGCGTGTGTGTGCGTGTGCATGCGTGTGCATGTGTGTGCATGCTGTTTCTTTGCTCTGACCTGCCAAGGAACTGTGAATTAGCCTGAAGCTATAATCTGGTACGGTACAGTGCATCAAATGTTGACATTTATGTTTGAGCTGTACACTGTCCCTTTTAAATAAAAATAAATAAAAACAGGCTGGTATTTCATGCTTGAAGAACACTTGGAACAAAAAAAAGGAAAAACCCTATAGGTCGTAATATCAGTCACCAAAAATGACCTGTAGTTACATTTGTGTGACAGACACCATCTAGCAGCCATAGTAATTATGACCCAGAGAGGTAATGCAGTTAAGATGATGTCTGTATAAGGTGACTTCCTTATTAGCAGGAGGTGGGATGGGTGGATGGCTAGGTACCTCAGGTTACTTAGATGGCAAAAAGTGGACTTAACTGTAGGAGAGTGCTGTTTGCTTCTCATTTCCAACCATGAGTCAGAGTGCTTTTTTTAAAAAACTGTAATGTGGTGTTTACTGTTGACATAATGACAAAGTTTGCCTAACTTTAAGAAAGTAGTAACCATGTTTCAAGTCCCTAAATAAGTGTTTCTGCGCCTAACCTAACTACTGCATTGTCACATCATAAAACATAATTATTTTCTAACAGTGATTTGTAACGGTTTTGGAAAGCTGCATTTTACGCTCCAATGGGTCGTTCTGGAGTGCAGGCACAAACAATTTATGTGGTCATTTAATTTGGAGAACTTGCTGAAAGGCTCATAACATACCTTTTCTCCTCGCTCTGGCTAAGAGTGCCTGAAGAATATTTCTTTTGGATGTTTTTTCATCTTCAAGAGCACCTTATGGTTGTCTGAACTCACTGTATCTTAAACTGATTGAGCACTTAGCCTCTGCATTTCTTGGAGTGTTTGCTCTTGTCCTTTTGCTAAAGTGGGTACTTCAGTATAGGTTGACATTGTGTTTTATGTTGTTGATCTGGAAAGGTTTTACAATTAACAACAGAGTTATTGTTATCCTCGTAAAATCAAGGTGGAGTATTTTTGCCTGGAGAAAAGAAACTTTCACATCACAGAGGCTCATTCTTCTGTGCAAGGGGAATTTTCTTCTTTTCAATTAAAAACTAATTATAATGACAGTGACAGTGTTTCTGTTAAACCTCAAGATGATAATAAGGGGGGTTAATAACAAATATAATAACTTTACACTTTGACCAGCTGCTATTGGGAAATGTGTTTCTTTAACACGCTGCAACTCTGCTATAATAAATAAATGAACACACTTTAATTTCAGCCTCTTTCATTTATGGATATGACTAACACGTTCATCCTTTCTCTTTCACACTCTAGTAAGCTTACATCCACCCTCCCAGCTACACACACACTCATACAGTACAGCTTTGCTGAAAGACAGACAGACACCTCTCTATCCACCCTTGACCAGTTGACAGTGGCAGAGCTGTCATCTGTGAGAGGGTGTCTCTCTTTCAGAGTTTGCTTCTATAAATCACTCAGCAGCAGGATGCCTCACGGTCCCCCTGACAAAAACACATCTGACAATCAATTCAACATGATACAGACCGGATATGGTGTAGGTGGGGCATCACAAAACTTGTGCTTATTGAGAGAGACTGTTGCCATCATCAATAGACTAAACGTCTCCCTTTTTGGATAGAAAACGTCAGATCCTATTGATGTTAATGCAATTTGATATGTGTTTAGCTTAGAATTTTGACTAGTTTGTGTTAGTTAGTACATTCATTTTGTGTTAAACAAGTCTTTGTTTTATAGACATGTCTAGTTATTATTTTGCTACCTTGCCTGAATTTGAGGACACTGCTTATCCGGACATCGATACATATTTTTTAAAGCTTATTAGCTTATTACAAGTCTTAACTAGTAAACACTAGTTATCTTACTCTGTAAGTTATAAAAGAGTGACATTACCAGTTATGATCTGTTTCCCACACACATATACATGGGAAGACACTGGGTCCCATAGCTTCCCCTCCTTATCTTGTCTCCAGATAGCTTGAGGCCATAAAACTCTCCTTTTTGGATCCCTTTCTTTTCCGGGAAGGTTGGGGAACCGGAGAACTTGATTTGTGTCTTTATTTGTTTTACGACCTGCTACATAACAGCTTTTCAGCATTTTCCTGTTTCTCTCATTATGTGAAAGTGTGATTATTTCCCCCAAAAGGGGGCACGGCCTTGGTTGTTCGTCACATATGATTAATGATAAACCTGTATGTTGAACCATCCACTAACAAAAAAAGGGCATTCATAGAAAAAATTAAAGAGGCTGAGAAACACAGTGAGAAAGTGTCTCATTATCAATGGTCCCCTCAGCCCTCCCTGAGATTCCCAACATCAGTGCTTGACTGGTGTCCAATAAGTTAGGCTAGTGTGTACATAGGCTGCATCAGACACGCGTGAGCAAAAACACACATACACAATCCAACATAACAATCCTCAGCTAATAAGCAGAGCAGGTCTGGGCCTTGAGTGGCCTTGGGAGCCTAGTTAAAGACTGCAGGGGAAGGTTTGTATGTAAATGGATCTATTTGCAGCAGGAGCAGGGTCAGAGGGGCCCTGTGCTGTTTAACATTACCAGCAGCACCGAGCATGAGTCAAGATGTCAATGCTCCACCACCCTCTAATCACCTGTAGGGAGACCATTAAATGTCTGGCACGTGTGTAGTTAAAGAGGGAGGTTTTCTGTCTAATTTATGGCATGTCTCTGTATATATAGGTACTGTATGTATGTATATGTTAGGATTTGTAGGGGTGGGTTGTTTGTTTGTTTTCTGTCCATTTCTGCTTGTATTTCCATCTATGTAGGTGTGTGTATAAGTCTTTATATGATGTCTTAGTGTCTCTCTGTGGGGACAAGCATGTTTGTGTGTCCCCGTGTTGGTTAACGTCGACAGAGCACAGCATTTAACGAGGAAGATGGGAGGAAAATAAATATAGTGCCTTTGAAAATGATTTCATCTCATCCTTTTATTGCCTCTCATTTCCTACCCATTTACTGTGTGGGAGAGTGTATATGGAAGCACAGAGAGGGAGAAAATTTGAATCATTACACCCCAGTGTCAACATTAGTTTGTCTTCCTTTATGCCTCTGTTTCGGCTTTATTCATTCCTCTCACTACAGCTGTGAGCTGTGAGCTCTGTTTTTAACATTAGGAAACTGCCATGAAACAATAATACAGTTCATGGAAAAGATGTTCTCTTTATTGTCAAAAAAGGATGAGTAAATTGCAAAGAACGACGTGGTGACGTTTATAGCACGTCACCTTCCTCTTTGTCTACCTTCTCTGTGTAGCAACAACCTCCCTTTCCCCATGTCGTATTGTTAATTGGTTTGACATTTCCTGCCTCTGACCTAAAGAGAAACTGTCATTAGATGAGCTGACCAGTGAGAGTGGCGGTCTGTCGGAATGTGGCCTGTCTGTTTTTCAGTGCGTGTGTGTATATAGGTGTGTTTGATTGCCAGTTCGAGAGGTCAGAAGCTGTCGGTGTACCAGATCGTTCTAATTTCCTCTCCCCTTTTTTACTTCCAGCAGATAGTATGGTGAGGTCCTCTGCACTTCCTGTGCTTGTGTTTCACTGGGCTATATCGTTTCCTCGTTGATAATAATGTAGTGTCAGATGTAGTTGGCAGGGTCTGAGGTCAGCTGTTGGAGTGAAGGATTGTGGGATTCCATCAACTTACAAGTAACGTACCCTGTAATTGTGTGCAGAGGTCTTGCACACAGGAACTGTTTTTAAAAGAAAACGGCTGCTAGATGGCATCTGCCACTCAAACATGACTACTGTATATGTAATTTTTGGGCAACTACTGTGTTGTTCTTCTCAGGAGGGCAGTCTCATTAAACTGTAAGACAACAACAGTGAGGCTTGGCTTAACCCCTGCATCATCTATTACAGTCATGAAACATATAACTTGTCAGATATTATCCCTTACGTGATTTTCTAGATCTTTAGTGGTGAAGTAAAGGAGCCTCAGATCAGCCAGTAAAATCCATTAACTATGATTTATTCAGCTAATTACATCTTGAGCCATAATTGCACATTTTATTTCAAACATACATTTCATTGCAGAGAAATTGTTATATGTGGCTGGTGGGCTCTTAATTAAAGCTGTTCTGTGTTTGAGGTCAGAGCCTACAACATTAGGACCATTACCCCAAGGAGCTGAGAATCAATGCAGAGGGAGAGGAGCATTCTTCTTTTTCTTTAACTCTATCGATTCTCATTTACCCCCACCCATCCACCCACCATATACCTCCACTGCCCAGTTCGATCAGGACAAGTGTGCACAGAGCCACTGGAGGTGAAGTCATGGGCTTTGCAAGTGTGTATGTCAGTGTGTGGGCGGGTGGATGGATGTTTGGTCCAGATGTTTAAGTAATGCTGTATTTATTTTGATAACTCCCAGATTTCTCTTCCATGGTCTGTCTCCATCTGTGAATTTTCTTCAGACAAACATCACCTGCTCTTGTTTGCTGCCTGTTCACTCACACTGAACTCACTTTCTGGCTGCGCCACAGCTGGAGGTAAGGAAACAGTATGTGAAAGTACTGTATGTACCGTGTTTTGCCTCGAGCCCTTCTCTTGATCTATCCTGCACTCCATGTTCACTTTTCCCCCCAGCTCCTCTACCAAGCTGTGTTGTGTGTCTAAAGTATTGCTGCATTTCTCTTTGCAACAGAAGCAGGAATAAAAGCACACTATTCTACTTTTTTGTTTCTCTTTTCATTTATCAAACGCATATCAGACAGTCTCATAAAATGAAACCTTTTTTCATTACCTATCTCCTCTCTCTGGCATTTTGTAGGTGTTGGTATAATATACAGTGAGGTGCAGCAATTAAGAAAGTGGGCAGGAGTCTGGGCCTTTAACTGGTCTCTTTGTATATGTGACATGTTTACAGCTGTCTGCTTTTTTAAACAACACCTCAGTCTTTCTAAGAAATGAGCTACTGATAAACCTCTAAACTAAACCACTTCACCATGTCTAAATGTTTTTTCAGGGCTAATACCGAGTGATTATTAGTAATAGAGGTCGATAACCAATATTAAGAACCAAATGATATACATTTACAGTTAAAATGAAGATCTTGGTGTCAAAATTTAGAACACATGATTTTAACACAATTATGCTTAATTTATTACAGCAAAACCGCTTTGGAAAGTCTTTAGTTGGTTTCAATTATTTAAATGCAGTAATAGAAAGTAACATAGTACATTTACTCAAGTTCTTTACTTAAGTACAATTTAAGGTGCTCGTACTACTTTAGTATTTTCATTTTATGCTACTATATACTTCCACTCCAGTACATTCAGAGGCAAATACTGTACTTTCTATTCTATTACATTTATTTGACAGTTTAAATTAGTAGTTACTTTTCATATTAAAAATTTACATAAAATAACATAATGATGAGCTTATAAATTATAATACATGGATAAGGATTAAATCTGTGGTTCCCAAACTTTTTGGCTTGCGCTTCTCAATGCAATCTGTGGCATGCAGAGCCTTCAGTGTTGATAGGCTGTTACTCATGATGTGAAATCAATCAGATAGTGCCATGGGCAGGACATTGCTCAAGACCACAGAGTAGTGACCACGGATAGAGGGAGGTGGCTGCATCAGAGCCAAAGTAGAGCATATTAGCAATCAGATATAAATATAAAAAAAAACATAAAAATGCTGAATATTGAATCCGATAATCAGCCAGGCCGATAATCTGTTGACCCCTAAGCCAGCATATAATCATACAAACAACTACAGCATAGTTTGCCATAAATGATGGCACAAATATAAACACAAATAAAAGCTGCAGCACCTACCACAAACTCTGTTTATGTAGAGGGAGGAGTGAGGTTTATGATTCCCTCCAAGCAATTTTCTTGATCATATGATTGATAGTCACACAACATCAGTATGTTATTATGAGTATCATCACTCATGGAGGAAAACTGACAGTAAAAAGGGGCTGTAGGGGTTTGTGTTTACTTAGAATACTGTAGCAATATTAGCAATATTCTTTACACACCCGCACTAAACTGTGCACTATGTGTGCTCTGTGTTTGTGCACATGTGTGTGCAGCTACAAGGTTATATCAGAGGGTAATACTTACATATATTAACCCTGGATCTGATCATGTATTCTACAACATCACTGCAACCCAGAGTCCTGGGACTTTTTACAGCACATTTTTCTTTGAGTTGGGAAATAACAGTTATTATTCAGGGCACGGTTATCAAATCTGACTTTTAAATTGTATACAAACACACATCACACATTCAGTGACATCTCCTTTCCTCTGCATGCCCTCAAATGCTTTCCGTTCTATTTTCTCTGTTTGCTGTCTCTCCGGGGAGGACTCGTATGAAAGGTCCACAGCCTAGGGACATGCTCTGTTAATAGCCCCCCTAAATGAAGCCATCCATAATGTTAGACCCCTTCCATACATACACAGATTCACTCACACATGCACACACAGCAAACACATTCTTCTCTCTTTGCCCCAGGACATATTGGAAGCAGAGTCTGTTGGGATGGGGGAGTGGGAAGGTAGATTTGACTGAGTAAGAAAGGAAATGATTGAATGAGTGACCTTGGAATGGTAACAGAGATGAGAGACAGACAGGTTGAGTTTGATTAAGGGTTGCGGGAGGTGAAAGACAAGCTCGGGTTTAGCAGGGGGAGAGGAGCGGCAGGCGATGGACAGGAGTAATGGTATAAGTCCTTCAAGATGAGGAAGAGATTGAGGGGAAAATGTGAAGGAGGAGTGATGGAGGTAAAGTCAGTCAGTACTTTCCTGCAGAGGAATGAACTTATTTTTAAGGTTCACACGCCTTTGCATATTCAGTTTGATTCTTTGTTTGAAACAGTCATTAAAGCATGATGCAGAATTTGCATCACAAATGCATCAAACAATGTAATGAGATGTAGCAAATAAGTTATTTTTGGTTTCTCAGGAAACTTGCTCACTAATTCTAAATTTGTCTCTTTGTTTCATAACTTTGGAAATGAATATCAAAGCTGGCCCCAGAAACAAGGCTTTAAGCGGAGCAGAGTTCTGTGGGCGTTGTTCCAGCATTGCAGCTGCGTTACGTCACTGAGAGCCGGTGTTTCTGTTCCTGATCTCTCTCCGGATATTTCACACTGCCGTTCACTCCTGGGCTGTCTCTGAGAGAAAGGGAACCATAATAAAATGTGCTCTGCCACATCACCCTACTTCCCTCTGCCCCACTCTCTCTTCCTCTTTCTTCACCTATATCTCTCTCTGTTCTCACCCACACAGTTTCATTTGCTTTTAACGTCTGGCTCTCAGTCGCCGTCCCTTGATTCCTTGTCTCTGCTCTGCTACCACCTCCTCCCTACTTCCCAGTCAGAGTGGTAATGGGTTTGAAAGATCTATGTGATGTAATCCAAACAAACTGCAGTTCTGTGTCAGGGATGCCGCTCCCTCTGCTCCTGCCCCCCTTCTCCCCCCAATACACCTCCACCCACCGCTATCCTGCAGTCTCCATTCAGGCACAAGAAAGCATCTCCTCTGTGCCGCTGTGTCTCTCAGGCTTTACTGTACTTGTGTTTCACCTTTTGATCGAAGAAGTCTGTTCAATCTGTCAGCCTTTCGCAGGCCAGGACCTTTTGATGCCCCCATCTATCAACTAGACCAAAATATACCTTTATAAGTGAGGCTATATATTTTTTTGTTTGTTGAGGGCAAAATCCTAGAGATTAAGTCTTTAAAGAGGAATCAAGATCATTTACTCACAACATTCATCAGTCTTGAGGATGTTACTATTCATCCAAATATGGCAGCATTTTTTGCAAAAGGTGAATATATCCATGTAGGATCAAAGTGTTGTTTTTACATTGTTAGTGCAAAGTGGCAGTATTTCTGTTGCAAACCGTACAGCTCTGATGTTTCAAATGTACAAACGAATTGCAGATCATTGCACGGCTGACCTTGTGAACTGTGGTGGCCCTTAGGGCTGCAGACAGGTGTTCAGCTGATCAAAGGGCTGCATAAAAGCAGTGAACTTTTGTACCTGCATACATCAGCCTTCTCCTCTTTCTGTCACTCACTTACCACTAACTTTCTCTCTTTCTCTCTCTGAGGAGGAAGCAGCCGAGTGTGTCTTGTCAAAGAGCGACAGCACTTTTATCTGTTCATATAAAGTCAGGCAAAAGAGGGAGTGCGAGAGGGAGATGATGTGGAAACAAAAATGTGTTTATGCAGGGACCAAGAGGATAGCTAAAGAGAGAGAGAGAAACCTATAGAGAGAGACCAGCAGTGAGAGAATGCAAAGAGCAGAGGTATGGAGAAAGAAAACAGATACTTTTAAGAAGCCATATGTGAGTAAAATATGCAGTTAAATATTGACAACAAGGAATGTTGGATTACTTCTCTCCATCACTACACACTTACTCCCTTGTACACACTCTCTCTCTCTCTCTCTCTTCACTCCAGCTCTATTTTAATAGTGTTAAAGGACTTACCCTGTGAAAGAATCCTCTGAGACATCTTTGCATCTTAGATGACTGAATGATTGAAGTCTGACCTCCACTGAGACAGGTTTTCCCCTCTTTTTCTGCATTTCATCCATGTCCCAATCTGCATTTTTGTCTGTCTCTGTTTTTTTCCAGGATCAACCAGTTGCTCTTGCTCCTGAAAATGATTGTGGGTGTGACTTTTTTTAAGGAAAGCAAGACATACTGAACTTCCTCAGAGTTTTTTTGTTTTCTCAGAGTGATTTCCGAAAGGTTAAGTTAGTGCACGCTTTTCTCCTCTTCTTTGTTCTTCTGTCTGTTCTTTGCTTTATGTGCACGTCCCAAGTCTCTTCTTTGAAGCCAAGCTATAAAAAACCTACTGAAGCATGTTTATTAATGATTCTGCCAAAAAAAAATGCCTCTATTCTTATAGAGTATATGCTATGTCAGTATTGGTGGCTATATTGGGTTGATGCCATTCTTTTTGCTATTTTATATTGACTCTTCATTTTAATGGATTACAGGTGTTTCCATCTGCTGTTCACTGTGTGTTGTATTGAGGTCTAAATATTTAGTCTGTGCTCTGTGGATGTAGGGAAGTGGTGCCCATTGCTCTAAATCTGTTGCAGGCCATGAAACCATAATTATGGCTCAGTAATCTAGTGGCTCATTGATATGCTGCTCTCCTGTTGCAAAGGTTTGAGCTAAGCATCGGCTGAAATGGATGCAAACAGAGACACATGGACTTCAATACACATATAATCTCCTTTCCTCAAAATAAACACCCATACATGACAAAAACAAAAAAAATCTGTTCCCAGAGAACAAAAGCCTCCACCAGTGCTGTGTGGCAGTCACACTGCAATGCTGCAGATTTGGGTCAATTGCTGGATGGTGGCCGCATGGCTCTGGAGCTGAGTTGCGGCTTTTTAACAGATTGGATTTGCCCTCTCTTCTGCTCACGGATGGGCACTTACTGTATTTCACATAATGTTTTGAGCGAGTGGATTGAGCAGTAGAGTAAAGGGAGAGGGGGCGATGGAGCTGGACACCTCAGGGAAGTTTCTGAATAATTACTAAGCAGGCATCAGCTTTTGGCAGTCAAAATAGTATTATGATTGGTTGTATCATTGTATCCCATTTCAATCAATTAAAATGTATTCCAAATTTCACACACACAGGTACACATACATTTTACACTAATAATAATAATTGAAAAAAATACATTCAATTCAATGCACATTTGCATGATAATGCTTAAAGTAATCCTGTCATAATCTGTAATATGTTTTACTTTTACCAGATTAGTGATGTTTTTGCAGAAAACAAGTTATCTACAAATGCAGCAAACAGCCTCTTTGCTACATTCATATTCTGAAGTGCAGTGGCCATTAAGCCCCTACTTTAGTGTACTATGCTCTCCTCTTTATCCAGATTTACTTTCAATCTGTATGTTACTAGCTCTGTTCCGTCCAGGGTTGGCTGTATGTGTACTGACTTGGAAGTTACTCTATGATGCTGACAGGTAATCATTTAACTTATTTCTTCCACACTCAGTTTCACTTGTTTCATCATTGTCAGAAACAGTGAATCAGTGTGACAGCAGCACTCTTATTCACCTTGGCAGAAGATATCATGTCAAGGGCAAGTGATACGGCTTTTTTTAAAAAAAAAAAAAAAAAAAAAAAAACATAGGACAAGTGGTTGTTGACAGGGGCAACCAGACCAGATAAAAAACAGTTTCCCAGCAACCGTTACTGTAAAGCTATGCCTTTTATTGTTTTTGTTTCTTTCTTGCTTTCTCTTTTTCTTTCTCACAAATTGTGTTTTAAAAGTTTTATAAATTGTTAGTCTTAATTTCACCTCATCTTCACTTTTATTCTTGACACTTGTAACACATCAGGTTTGCTGCTCTTTTCAGGCACATCCATGTGGCACAGGAACCCCATACCCATAACACATCCATTCAGCCTGACCTTTATACTCGCCACAGGCAGGAAATCCCATTTTGAGTTTAACATGCTGAATGCCTTTTAATTAAAAGTAATCTTAATTCCAAGAATGTACACACACAAACAGTCCTACATTCACACATAGTCCTGTAGGCTAAATAAAACACACACACATACTGTACACATGCTCACCTTCTCACCAATCGTCTCCCTAACTTCTGTCTGGCAGGATGTAAAGTCTGTGTGATAAACACTAATACTATCTCCTCTTAGTAATAGATAAATCAATGCTGCACTTTCTGCCAATCAGACTGCTGCTTCAGCCCAAACTGATACAGCAAGCGTTCATTACTGCAGTAACGATCGGACCGCCTTTGCACTGACAGAATTGATATAATGTTATAATGTTGATGCTGGGATCATTGATTTCCTGTGAATTGCAGACAAGAGAGAAAGGAAAGGAAAGGAAAGGAAAGGAAAGGAAAGGAAAGGAAAGAAAAGGAAAGTTAAGGAGGGGGGTTGTGGAGGAAACAAGAAGGAGGGAGGAGGTAAATGTCTATTCTCCATATCAGAGAGCATTTGATATTCATTCTCTCACCACTAAATCCTTGACTTCACAGGATTAAAGGACCAGTGTGTAAGATTTAGGGGAACAGACTTGGAAGAAATGGAATATAATATTCATAAGTATGTTTTAATTAGTGTATAATCATCTGAAAATAAGAACCGTTGTGTTTTCGTTAGCTTAGAATGAGCCTTATAGGGAGGAGGTCCTCTTTCGCGGAACCCACCATATTGCACCGCCATGTTTCTACAGTTGCCCAGAATGGACAAACCCAACACTGGCTCTAGAAAGGGCCTTTTGCATTTTTCGTGAGCTTTGCAGTCACCGATGGTTCTCCTACACGCTTGGAAGGTGAGGGTGAGGGTAAGGGGTATTCAGTTGGTTGCCATCTGCAACCTCACTGTTAGATGCCACTAAATCCTACATACCGGTCTTATAAGAAAGACAGAGAAAGAGAAAGAATAAAGGAATACAGAGGGTGTCATTTTAATTCACTGACTAATACCATTGGATGCTACATTTCACCTTGAGGTTTCTTTATGTAAATGGAATTTGGTATCATCTAATTCTTTCCCCAACTCTGTGACATTGAAATAATGAGCTGCACTCATGCCAGAGTTCAAATCAAGTCTTCAGGCTATTTGGTGGGTGGTGGAGTGCACTGAGTGAGAGGACAGGAGCTCAGTCAAAACAGTGTGGCAGCGATTCGAAAGCCAAGAAAAGCAATTTAGTTCATGCTCCTCTTTTGTTTGGCTGAATATTAGTATCTTGACTTCACATTAAGACCGAGATACGACAGGAGAATATTATTAAAAAGAAGAGACCTTTAATGTGATTTTTGCTTGAAAACTTTTCAAGGAGCGGAATCTTTTGAATTGACATTGATGTTCAACATGGTGGCCTCTTGTTTCTGACACAGCAGATTGAACCTAAGTCCTTGACCTGATTGACAAGCTCTTTAATCACTACGTTACTGCGCAATAAAAGAAAAATATGAAGATTGCATCAGTGCTGTATTGTGTGATGTTGCTATAATGTGCCAGTGCCAGTTAAGCAGGTCAAATTCTGTCTGCACCCGGTGTGCATGGTAAATTACTAGAAAAGTGTTCACTGACAGGCTGCAGTGGCTACGAGCTCGAACACAGTTTCCTGGGAAACCACCTCCTCCTCATCTAATATATGATATTGAATCTACTGTAGCTTATATGGTGTGTTCTATTACTCTCTGCTTCCTCACTAGGTTGTGTAAAACCCAAACCAGAAATTCAAGAATATAGTCTAACAACTTTTCATTCTCTGCCATGCCATTATTTGCTCGCATGACCAAAGGTACCATATGGGACTATTACTGATCATATTCAAAGCTGTAGTAGTTTCACTATCTTCCCTGAGACTCAAAGTTATTTCCAGGCATATCATAGCATGTAATTTGTGTAAATTCTATTCACAGAGACCATATGTGGATTATTTTCACTTCGTCTGCAGTCTGAATTTACTGTTTCATGCATTTTCACGGTTTAGCAAAAGTTGTATCTAACTCGCCCACCCCTCATATGAATGGCAGCTGGTTACCCTGCTTAATTCTGAGCCAGAATCCACATGGCTTACCAAAACTAATCAACAACAAGTACACAGATGTACTCAGTCACCCTTTGCATAGCCCCATGATGCTAGAACATGTGACTGGCTTCACGCATGTGCTGCAAAAACATTTTTTTTTTTAATTCTAGATGGATGATCTACTTTTCATTTATCTGCTCACAGTAAGTGGAGGAGTTGTGGACCAAAGTGTCATCTCATATTTAAAATGTAGAGCAACAGCTTACACCTACAAAAAAAGATTTCTTGTCTGACATTTAAATTCAGTATCTCTCAAAGACATTGCAAAGTGCATGTTTGCATGTGTAACGAGGTAAAGGTCATAGCTATAATTATGATTGTAATCAGGGTTAAATTTGTTCTCTGTTTGTGTGTCAATTTCTTAAGTGGAAAAGCAAGATTGTTTTGTGTTTTTCTGTAGTTTTTTTCATCACTCTGCAGAGGAGCTATGAATAGTAGCATGTTTTCACTCTGCCTGCTCCTCTTCTATTCCAAGCCAAACTCTGCATTGACAGAGACAAACTTTTCTATTGATCTGCTGAATGCCTCCCCTCCCCTCATATCCCACAGGAAAATTAAAGCAGGATAGAAAAGCTTATTTTTTTTCTCCCTCCCTCCTTGTTTCTCTTCTTTGTCCTCTCTGCACTGCTGCCCCAGACAGCCCTGAAGTAATTCAGATCTTTGACATATGCACTGTCTTTATGCCACCGTCTCCTCTCTATGTGTCTTTGTGCATTAGCAGCTCTAATGTGCAGGGCGTGAGTCTTTTACAACATGTTCAATATCACACCACAGGGTCTCACAACCCAGACAACAACTCTAATGATGCAGAGAGAGAGAGAGAGAGAGAGAGAGAGAGAAAGAGAGAGAGGGAGAGCGAGATGGAGCGAGGGATGTGAGGAGAGATGGCACTGGACTATCAGCGCAGAGTAAACCCATTTGTCTTCCTCTTTCCATATTTGCAACACCTCCTACAGCCTATAAAACATACCACACACAAACAGACCCACGCACACTAACAAAGAAACATATATCTTCCAAATTCCACATTATACATCCCACAGAAGGTGAACCTCTCAGAGTTCTAGACACACACTCCGTTCTCCCCAGGCTATGCCTCAATTACTAAACCAACAGGGCTGGAAAGTGGAGACAGATATACAATGTTTGGACCATCTGTGTTGCCATACTGTAGATATTTGTGATCTTGTGATATCTATGAGTGCAATGTGGTAAGAATCATGACTCCAACAAGATCATTTAATGCTACAATAATGACATGCATCAAAAAATGGAAATGTATTCAGAATTAAAAAGTGTCCCTTAAAGGGGTCATATTGTGGTTTTTGTGATTTTCTGTTATTTATATACTGTTTTGGTGTTGGATATCTATAATAAACATGGTGAAATTTAAAAAGCTTGAGGTGAACGTATGTAGAAATGCTTCCTGCAAATCAAAAACCCAGGTTTCAACCTGTTTTGAACGCTACGTTTATGACATTTTTTTTTAGATCAGCTCATTGCACATGCCCATAAAATGGTGTAGCCTTTGTTGCCAAGATTGTTTCTAAGGATTTTCCATGTTTGCATTGTCCATTCCCATATTTCAGATCTCATTTCGGCTCAAACATGTATAGATGTATTTGAAAAGTGGACGTTTCAAATATAGAAGGAGAAAGAGTAGTGAATTCCTGCTACCGTAGTTTGTTTCATGGTTTGTTGACGTAGCCTCCCGAGCCACCATCGACAGAGACACAATTTAGCTAATCCATCAGAACAACAATTAGAACAGAGTGAGCCTTAAAGAGACAGGAGCTGAAAAGACCTGTTTCAGACATAGGCTGAACTGGGGGCTGCATGAAGGGTCAGTATGAGTTAAATAAGGGGGATAATCATGCAAAGATAGTCCAGTAGAGCCCCAGATTAAAAATATAGACCTGTAAATGTGTCCCCTTTAAGGTTTTGTTTTGACCTAAGACAGGTCCTCCTCATGCAAAAAAAAAATTGAAAGAAAATTGAAACTACTGATAAAAGCTAAAGGATACTCTTGTATCCAGCATCAGCTGTATCCCACTGAGGTTCTGGATGACTATTGTATACATTGTATAGCTTAATGTATGCACATGTAAATCAAGAGATGGACTCAGTGAGCTATGTTGAACTATATTGCTTCACATAAGATAAACCCTTCAAATGTGTGTGTGTGTGTGTGTGTGTGTGTGTGTGGGTGGGTGTGTGTGTGTGGGTGGGTGTGTGGGTGGGTTGGTGGGTGGGTGAGGGGGAGGGGTACCTTCAATAAGCAATTTTGTTAGTTGCTTGGAACATTTGAAGAGCAAAATGTCCACTGAAAGTCATTTAAATTACAGTCAAACTCTACTGTCAGACTAACTATTATTTAACATATTATGTTAGACTTAATTGGTCCATCAACAGAAAGTGATAATAGTTTCATACAAAGACAATATACAATCAGAGTTATTACTGTTGTAAAACATTTACAGCTCTTGTAGAATTCAAGTTTTAAGAGCCTATCAAGGTTTACTGGCATGGTGCGCGGTAGACATGGACATAGTTCCCGAGTAGATTAAATTCCTAATACAGACAGACCCAGTGATAGTCTGTCAGGCGGACAGACTGAGCGGAGATGTGTGCTAATATTTGCCTGGTTATCCATTGATCCATGCGGGTGAGTGTTGAGGCTTTGCAGATTAGGTGGCCTGCCTCAGGGCTCTGTGGAAATCAGCAGGATACACTCTCACATCAGACCGACTTAACTGGCCTCCGCTTGTTGGGGGATTTAATTTCACTGTCACAAGCCTGAGTAATAAAGGTTTTAAAACATTGGAAAGTTGTTAGAGTGACTGAATGATTAACAGTGGCCCCCAGATGGTGCTGGGGAACCAATACACCTTATATTGAATTAGTGGTCACTGATACTCTGGTAAGAGATGTTTATCTGCCTTTTTGAGGCTCAGCTCTGTTGTGAGTTAGCTAACTGACTGATGTCTCCAGTGGTTTTTGTGTAAATGCTCATAAACACTGATGATTTGACAAGTCGGGCTGATTACTCTTCATTTAATGGTGCTAAAGCTGCCCATGGGGAAAATTATCATGGGAGAGAATATGATTATTGTGTTTCCCACTTAGTGATATGGCTTCCTCCAAAGGGGGTTTCTATTGATGCTATGTCAACAAACACCATCTTGTTGTTTTTTGTTTTTTTTGCTTGCCTCGCAATAAACACATGCACTATCACCATTTCCATTTCAGGGTCAATTAGGAACACATTGACTGGGCAATGGTCAAGTGAGCACAGGCGAACATGGCCTATAGGGAGGGACACAAGCTGATCATACACAAGATGGCAGCCTGGTGTGGGAGCGTTGGAAAAAAAAAATCAGAATGGATACCGCTAAGGGGCTTGGTTTCTTTTTTTCCCTTTATAGCGACTGGTATTCCTTAAATAGTGAATGAGTGTGTCGTGTTTCGCTGTATGTTTGCGTGTGTGTGTGTGCATGCAGAGTGTAAAAGCAGGACAGACGCTGAGTACCTCTCAGCTCTCCTTATTCTCACATGTTCCCCAGAGATGCATATAGGCTTGTTTTAGAGTGCAGAAAAAAGAAGCAAGAGGAAGCTGAGGGAAGCAAGAGATTTTATTTTTTTAACTCTACAGTGTAAGGTGAGTTATGTAAGCAGAAAAATAGTGCCTAGTGTGTTTTTTGTGTTTTCAATCCCTATTCCTCCTTTTCTTCCTTGCTTCCATTTCTCCCCTCATTCCTTCTCCTCTCCACCGCCCACGATCCTGCCCTCACTTCTTCTGCACTACCTGCCTGCCAAGTTTCCTCTTCTCTCGCCCACCTGAGCACAACACCTGTGTGAGCAGTGAGTTCCAGGAAAGGGGGCCAGGATGCCGTCGCAAGCAGCCTGTCACGAGTTCTCTCCTGCTGGGTAGCTACCTCACACAGCCTGCTTGCCTCCCCTCTGGAGAGTCAGACCTACCCCAGAGAGTGTATTTCTGAAGGGGGCATTTTCTGCACACTCTCTGTTTTTAAGCAGCTGGGCACTTTCTCATCTGTCTACTGCACTTACACATACATTCACACTCAAACACAGCTGGTGTGTAAAGCAGCACACACACACACAGTCACAGAAACACATTGTACTCTTAACGTCTTCCTAAGTCTGGGCTGGTTGGTGGTTGCGAGTCATGATAACCCTCTCACCACCACCAGATGGCCTGCTCTCACTCATCAGTGTAATGATCTGGCACCCAATCACAGTCTATGTAATATTCATGAATGAAAACAAGGCTGGATGGTAGTGTAAAGTGTTTGGTGAGGAGGAACAGACATAATGTTTGCTTCTTTCGTCTATTCAGATTCAGAGCAGTGCTCCCACATTTAATGGTATTCAGTGTGTTGATGTCATCCCGAAATCATCTCAGCCCATGATGTAGGAGTGCTCATCGGGTTGTGAAGTGTAAACAAAAGCTGGATTCATTTGTCAAACCGGGCTGCATCATCAGCTGAGTTAGCAACATTATGTAAGATAAAAATGATACTGCTGATACTACTTTGTAATTCAAGTTGTTTATTGACTTGAAAGCAACACAACACCTAATAGTAAATAATTAAATAAATGGTAACAGAACAAATCAAATAAAAATAGGGCAAAAAAACCCAAAACCTATTATGTTTATATATATATATATATATATATATATATATATATATATATATATATATATATATATATATACACGTGTGTGTGTGTCTATATATATATATGTATATGCATATGTATGTATATAATTATTAGCCTTAGAATGAGAGATTCAAAGAAAGAAAATGTCTCTCTTTAATTTTAACCATTCAGCAAAATCAGGCTTTGTCTGACTTTTCCAGTAGTGGAGAATAATCCTTGAAGCTCCAGTAAAGCCTACCATTTCAAATCCAAATTCTTGTTTGGTTATACCCAGTGGAAGGAGAGACCTGTCTCCTAATGAACAGAGCTAGGGGGATTCTGGCACTCTCGCACACTTTTGATTATTTGTTTCCAAAAATGAGAAGCAAAAGCACATTCCTATATTAAATAAAGGAATGTACCTGCCTCGTTAAGGAATGTGACCTTTATGTTCACCACAACATGCTGTAACAATATAGGGCTGCAACTAATGATTATTTTCATCCATTGATGAAAATGGAAAAATGTTTTTACCCAGTACATTTGTTTTGTAATTATGATTATGCAAAACAGAGAAATTCTTCCATTTCAGGAAATAGAACCAGCTAATGCCATTCATTTTCTGTTGCACAATAATTATGAATTGAATTGACTTAATCGATGAATCAACTAATTGTTTCAGCATAACTCATTCACCCAAATGATGTTGTATTTACCATCATCACAGTGATTTATTTTATTGTCTTAAATTTCATTTTAAACAAGCTCAAACCCAGCAGAGAGCGAAGCAATGGAACGTGACACTGCTTTGTTATCTGTGGCAACCAATTAACTTCATACATTCCCACCACACAGTCACACAAATATGAATAAATACACAAACGTGCCTGTACAAAGGCACACATAAACAACATAAAGCTGTAGTGTTATCTGTGATATGCAATTAGGTGAATATTTGCCATTGTGCTGATGGTAGCAGTAATGACTGGAGTATTAATCCATTAGTATGCACAGGCTGTCTGTGATTTGCTCTGGAACACTACCTTGCATTGTTAAACAGTGAGAGAATAAAGTCTGCTGCAATTATTTTCACTCCTTCTTTGTTTCACTATCTTCCTCTTCTCTGTCCAAATAACATCTCAAGTCCTTTTTTTCCTTTCTTTTTTCATCACATTCCGTTTTCCTCATTTTCAGTTTCTCTGCTCCATTCTTTCTTTCACTAATTCCCCCTCCCTCTCTGTTTCCCCTGTCTTCTGTCTACACTGAAAGTTTTTCATTCCCAGGTACTGTGTATGTGGCCATTTTATAACAAGACTAAGGGCCAGGGAGACTGACCTCCCAAGAAAAATGACACGATCAGTCATTTATGCAAGTTCCCCAAAACGACATGTTCACATTCAAGTCACAAAAGCCCTCTAGCAGCCGTAGTAATTATGATGGAGGAAAGGAAAATGATGAGGAAATAATATGGCATAAATTTATAACAAAATACACAACTTTTTACTGTTTACAAAATACGAATTTCACCTTTCCAACGGCAAGTCAACACTGTTTTTTAAAAACCACGACCATGATCCCCTAACCTTAACCACATAGCTATTATAGTAGCCATGGCAACTCTATTTTCTCACCTCTGTACAGCGAGCCAATCAGTGCATGAAGTGGGTGTGAATGCCAGATTATCAGTTTTGAAAAGGTGCAGAACTTTTTTGGACACAACTCCCCAGTTCTCTCAGATGTTGGAAGGATGTGGTAGGTTTCCAAAGCTATTTGACCATGTGACAAGTAGTTCGGATGGAGTATAGTGGTAGCTTAAGAGTCTACTAACATGATATAGCAGCTCTGTGTGGCTGTACTAACACAGCAGTGCTCTGAGCTAAATGCAAATGTAATCCTGCTTACATGCTCATAATTACAATGCTCATAATTGAAATGCTAACATGCTAATGCTAACGTGGAAGTGTTTGTTAGTATTAGCTAAATAGCTGTAAACACAATTTACATTTTTTGCCAGTAACTGTCCAATAAAAGACAAAAAGTGCTAAAAGAATAATCCTTTGAAAAAATAACTGGATGATGGTGCAGGGGAAACATCAGGGCATCAGCAACATTATTAGGATTCATCCTCTCTGCACCATGGATAGTTGTACCAAATTTTATGTCTTGTGATATTGTGCAACCGATGGACCAACAGACAGGATGACCAACATTGCCATCCCTAGAGCCATGCCACTAGCATGGCTAAAAAGAAATGTTCATTGTTCACTACTACAGAAAACAGAAAAATATGCTTTTCAACATCTTTCTTAGATTAAAAAAAACAGCCTAAGAAAAACATCAGGCACAGTCAGTCACAGGTTTTTCTTTCATGTCAGCAATCATTCTGTTAAGAGTAGAATATTCTGTTTTGGAGTCAACCTTTTTACCTCTTTTATTTCTGCCCTCTTCCTCCTCCTGCTCCCTCACTCTCCCTGGGGTAATGACTCATCTAACATGCTGAAGTCCAGCTTCCAACCATGCCACTGGCCTCGAAATCGCACACAAAGCGAGGCGAGCTTGAACCTAATCTGTACAGCACAGCCAGTCGTCTCCCTCAAAACCAGGAAGGAGTGGTACCACAGACAGAGAATGAAAGCAAGAGGTGAAGAAGAGGCTGCGATCAGTCACACACAAGCACAATCAGAGACAAAATGGAAAAAACACAAGAAAAAGAGGCAGAGGGAGAGCATATATGTCTAAGAAGAGACTGAGAGACCTTAGAAAAATATGTTAGAGTTTAAGCACTACATGCATGTGTGTTAAGCAGACCAAAATCTACTCACTGTACTATTCTACATGGCCAACCCAGTCTCACATCAAAATGTTAATAGCTATGTTGGTCCACAGCACAAAATGTACCAGTTTCACAATAATGACTCTAATATTGTTAGGAGTTTATTATGTTATTTGTGTTATTTTATGTAACTATTTGATGATGTTCTTTCAATAAAAAAAACATACATTTTATAACACCCCAGGTATTAATTGAATTTGAAGCTTTGCAATTGGCTGACCAGAGGACCCACCTGGAAGTATTTTCCTCACTGTCACTGTATTAACAATAATGATGTGATAGGGTAATGTTATGGCCAGAAATAGTGCTGCTCCTGGCACTAGATCAGTTTCCCCTGAGGTTAATGTAGAGTTTTCAAATTATGTTACCATAGAAACCACTCTGAGATCAGTTCTAATTGCAGGAAAGTTAGCCATTAATCTACTGCAATTGTTAACATATTGGTAAACATTCAGGAGACAGGTTAATAAATGCATGATGTGCCTGAGCAAACATTTTGAATCCATAACAAAGAAGCTCCTTAAAGACAGCTTGAAGTGCTACATAACACCCACCAACACTGAACACCAACCCAAAACTCTGTTTCTACTACATGCTATTACTGCTATTACTACAGGTTTAGGATTAGGTTTAAAGTTTGGGTTAGGGCTGAAGAGACCAACCTATCCTTATTCATGCTAATTCAGGCTTCTCTTACACAATCCTGGAGATTTTTTGTACCTTTATGATTTTTGGCTTTGGGATATTATGTTGTGCTGGCATAATATCCCAAAGTCCATTCGATCAGAATCTGTTAGCCAATGCAAGCATACAAAGAATGTGTCTTGGCATTTGCTCCCAAAAACACAACACAGAAAAATAAAAATAGACCAAACAATGACATAAAGCAGTATTAAAGTTAAATTAAAATTTTAAAATGTATTTACAGAATGGAAAAGTAATAGTTTTGAAATGCAAAATGGAATGAAATACTAACTTTACCAAGGAAATATGGACTGCGCTATGGACAAAGAAGTTAACTGTATGAAATATATGAAGGTGACAAGAACAAAAATGAAATGTGACATGTGCATAAATAATTAAATTATGTAACAGTGAAGGTTGAATGCACAATGTAAAGTCCAGTTTGATGAAATATATGAAAGTGACAAGTGCAGGGATTAAATGAGGGATGTGAAATGTAAAGTCCAGTTTGACAACCCTGTCTTCATTTAGTTTATATGGCCACAGTACAAGATTTAATACACACACACACACACACACACACACACACATTGGGTTGCTTTATTGGATGATTTAGCCCAATATTAATTGAGGAAGACTTTGTTTTAAGAAAGATGATTTCATATCAAATATCCTCAGCCACATATTCTTGGAAATATAAAATTAAATGAGCAACTTCACATTTTACAGCCACAGGCTGTAAAACTCCTTTTCTTATCAGAGATAGTGGCTTTTGGATTCAGGTTGTGGCTGACTGGCAGCAATTTGAAATGGAATGAAACCAACTGACGCCAGACAACCAGTAGTCAAACATGCCAAGTTCCCCACAACACAATGATCATCTGTAGCCTTCTGCTATCCGAACCTGAAAAAAATGGAGAAATTATTAAAACTGATGACCTTAACATTAACCGTCATACCATCATATAGTTGAGTTGAGTGATCAAGGACACTTTCATGTTTTTGTGTTGAGAAATGTTAAAGATATTAAAAGAAAACATTCACTCATGTGATGTGGACACATGCCATTAGAAAAGAACAGGCCAAAAAACATAGAGATCTCACAATTTTACAGCTGTTATTGTGAAACTGGAACATTTTGCACTGTGGACCGATGCAGGTATTACACATTTTGATGTGAGACTGGGTTGCCTGAAACCGACTTAACTCATCCTCAGTAGAGAATCACAGTCCACCCTACAGCACAAGAAAATACAATGAAGAGGACACTTAATCCATGTACACACAGTGTGGGTGATGAAGGTGGGTGTGCAGCTGGTGAAGCATCTGGTCAGTCAGAGGCCACCATGAACTGCACATGAATCAATGACCTGCATTTCTCCCAGTAAAGAGATCTACCACAGTGTTGGAAAGATAGCCACTGAGGTGCATTAGATAGCAGAGGGATGGACTGGCTAAATTTGTTGTATTGATCTTGTGTTTTTCCAGTCCAGCCAGCCAGGTGTGAAGTGTATGAGAAGATATGAGACAACAGTGTTAACAGCCTACAGCAGAGGAGCAAATGAGTGCGATTAAATAGACTGAATGTAGCAGGTTGGTCAGACTCTAATATTAAGAATCATGACAGTTTAGAAAAATGTTATCTGAGGTTAAAATAAACCCACAATTAACTATAGCTCTCTTTTGTATCAAAAGGGCACCAACAAGTCATTAGATTGAAACTAAAAAATCTATTATCAGGAGCATATCATGACTGTTAGATGTAAACCATGTATCTCCAATATTGTTAAGTATTGCTAAGTTTTCAGATAAGTTAAAGAAAGACTGTATACAAACAGGTGACAATTAAAAGGAAAAAAATGGTACAGATCTAAATACTTGATCCCTACAGTGAGGTGATCTGGTGGCTCTTTTATGCTGTGGTGGATGTTTTGCTGGCACTGTTTGGGTCCACTTGTCCCCTTAGAGGGAAGGATCACTGCAAATCAATACAAAGTTGTTCTGAGTCATCATCCTGAGTGGTCTCTTCCAGGATGACAATGCCCCAATTCACAGGGCATGAGGGGTCACTGAATGGTTTGATTAGTACGAAAATGATGTGAATCTTATGCTATGGCCTTCACAGTCACCAGATCTCAACCCATTCGAACATCTATGTGTTTTGATGATGGTGATGGAGAGCACTCTCCAACACCTTCACCCAAAATCTCCCATAGGTGTTCAGTACTGTCTAACACTGTTCCCTGTGAGAAGTAAAGTTGTAAAGTTGTTAGCAAATCACTGAGGAAGGCAGTCTGGGTCAGTGGTTGGGCATAAAAAGCACAAGATATGACTGGTTTGCATTCCATCTCTCATGCACTCAAAAGTTTTTTTAACCATGTCGACCATGTTTCCCTAACACTTGACCACACAGTTTTAGTTTCCTAAACCTAACCAAACATTTACCACAGTGGTGGTAAGACTGTGGTAAGACAACACTCATATATACAGTTTTTGCAACCATCATGGGTTGTTAAGGCTCCAAACAAATCATCATCCTGGTCATTTAGATATGACCTCATGTTGATAGAAGGATCATGGGGGAAAAAAATCCCCTACTTCTTTTGTTCATAAAATGTGTTGTTGCCAAGCATAAAAAGACTTTTTTTCCTGAACGTAGACATTTCCAAGATACATGGTTTTCTTCTGAAAGTGTCAATATTCTAATTTTCACCTTGAGTCTTGTCCACTCTCCAGAGGAATGAGTCAATGGTAATATTAGCAGTCAAGATAGAACACGTTTTCATAGCCCAACTTTCTCCTCCTTTCCAAAGGGTTTCTTGGCCTGCCATTTTATCTGTGGAAGAGACACCCAGTATTGATCTGGCTCTGACACATCACCAATGACTCACTGAAGGCAGAGAGAGGGATATATGTGTGTCAGTCTGTGTTTGTGTGTGTGTATTGGAGAGAGAAATAGAGGGACAAAGGAAGATGTGGCTCGTCACGGTGCAATCCGACGATGTCCTCCTTGTCTCTTTTTTTCATGATAGTTCTGAGTTAACAGCACGTTCAGATCAGACTGCCATGTCAACCCAATCTCAAATCAAAATGTGTAATAGCTACATTGGTCCATAGCACAAAACATATTAGTTTCACAATAACAACTCTAAAATTGCTGCTAGAGCAGTTTTTCCACAGAACACTTGTAATCCATGTTCTTCTCTGGGATCTCACTCTAACACAACCTATAACCTGAGTTTCCTCTCCCATGTATTTCCTGAACTTAATATGGTTTATTCTCTTAATCATATCTGTGGGGTGTGGATATTACGAAACCTTTCTGGAATTCTTAGTTAGCTTTTGCTGCAATTCAATATCCCAGTTAGGGTGAGGAAGTATCTTCTGATCAGCTTCAGAATGGAATTTTAATGCCTTTCAGGGTGATTTTAGTTGAGCAGAAAAATAAGAGTCTTAGATAAGGCTCGTCCGTCTTAGTTGTAAGTGTTTTCACAAAACCAATCCAGATTTTTTTAAAAGGAGACTGCCTTTCACATACTGAAAAACTACTGCAGCAAACTGCTGTTCACCATAATTTACCATAAATAAGGTCCTCTTGCAGTGAGCACAGATCAGGATTTCTTTCTGACATAGAAGTGAAGAAAAAAAACCTGTGATTACTCTTTGCCTTTATTGTACAGTTGACATTGTAGTAGCAGACAGGGAACAAAGAGAGATGTGTATGTACATGCAGCAAGGATCCCTGGCTGGAATCGAACCAGGGATGTTGTGGTTATGTGGCATGCACAGTAACAGTTTTGGCTACAGGGGCAATCATCCATGTGTCACCTACAGTGACCCATGAGAGGTCAGTTTTCACATTTATGTCTGAGTAGATAAAAGCTCAACAGAAAAGCCTGCACAGGATGAACTCCAAATGATCAGATATTTTCAATATCACAGTCAGTCTCAAGTTTCAAGGAACTCAGATTCCCACTTTTTCTATTAGAAAAGCAGCCCTATTAGAAATCTGAAGACTGTATAAAAGAAAAGTGGACTCTCTCTATTCCACTGGTGTCCAGAGAGCCTGTCTCTAGTAGTGCTGCTGCACTACAGCCCTCCAAACTGCATTACAGTATAGTATTTGATGGTAGAGTCTGAGAAACATACAGCTTTATTCACAGAGCGTGAGAAAGGGTGCGAAAGCATGTTGGAGGTTTAGTTTGAAGAGAGACAGAACAAGGGAAGAGCAGAGTGCATGAAGAGGAGTGTAAAATGAATCAATTTGGTTTCCCTCACATGCTTCAAATGTGATTCTTAATCATCAGTAGACCTTTTCAGAGTTAGATGAGAATCTGCATCATCATCATCATGGCCATCTTTTTTTAGACAATCATCTGTGTGTCACATGCCGCAGCTTCTCAGAGTTGGTGAGGCAGAACACGTCATCTGATATGGAAGTCATATCACACTGTAATCTAATTCATTTAACCTTCTCTTTCCACTCACTTACTCATTCAGCTGCTTACTGTCTTCTTCCTTCCTACTCTCTACCTGCAGAACATGTACACACACACAGACACACACACACACACACACGAGCCTATCACACCTCTCATTTCTGCAGTGCTGGCTGGGTTGAACCACATGCCATTGATCTGTTCAAGTGATTGATTGCAGCTGCTGAAGGGTTTCTGTCACTTTTTTTCACCTTCACATGAGCACTCATTTGCACATTAGCATACACACTATAATTTTTTTTTGCATAAGTCACACAAAACACACACATACCATATCTGATGATAATGCAGAGACTTATTGTGCATCGTATGGGCTATAGCGCTGTGTTGGGAAATGGTACAAGTAGATACTACAGTATATAATCTAAGCACAGTTTAGTGCTGTTACATTAAAATACCAGATTCACTGCAGCTTTTTATCACCATATGTTGTCATTCTGTGCTGTTGAAGGCTTTATGTCGTATAGGCCAGAGATCATAGCTCCAGCAGGATTGGTTCATGTGACAAACTTATCACTGTGAGAAAAGATAAAATGGGAAAACAGAGGGCAGAGGAAGGTGGATATAGTAGAAGGACGAATGGTGATGTAGTAGACATGCAAACATGTCTAAGATTCCTGATAACACACAATTGCCTTGCTTTGTGCACTGATGATGTTTCTGCTGCAACGGTGTGTGTCTTTGTACTTTACATCTACCTTTGTTAAGGGCTATATATCCCTACAAATAATTAGATGAGAGTTAGGATTATTAGGATTATTTCTGTTTAAGGGTTTGGTATGGTTTGGAGGTTGCATTAAGGTTCGGCATTAGCATTCAGGTCAGAGTTTAGGTTAGGATAACATAGTCACTTTTTGAATTTTCTAAGAACAAAGGTCTTGTTTAAGGTTAGAAAACAAATCAATTTAAAGCTTTTGTTAAAGATTTGCGCCCGAGAGTGCTGCCTCATGGACATGCAAAACTAGGATCCGACATCTATAAAGCTGAGGTGTCAATCAATATTGACCTTTCAGCCTTTTCTCCAACAGTTAATCCCTGACTCCAGGCCACCCAGGACCTGACTCGTATGAACTCATCAAACAACTCCCTGTCGCTTTGCCTTTTTCTCCCTCTGTCTTTCTCTCGTTTCATGCCTCCTCTATCCTCTCATCTGTGTGATTGATGTTCGACTCAAACCCCAGTTCTCCCTATGACTCTCTCTCTCACCCCTCCTTCCCCTTCTCTCTCCCTCCCCTTTTTTTCCAGTGCTAACCGCCTTTTTATAAGTATGATAACAGCAAAACATTCTTTTTATGTTTCCTCTTGCGTTTCATCTGCCTGTCTCCGTCTGGCTGCCAACGAGTTCAGGTTTTGTTTATTAGGGCTTCCTCTGATATCAAATGCTCAAACACATAAAAAATGTATGTAACGTTATTTGTGAATTTCAGGGTCAAATGCAGAATCATGCATTCACTCAGATACCATCAGTGTTTACATTCGTATAGATAAATGGTGTCCTAAGTACATTAGTGTCTTCTTTCTATTATTTCAGAATCACTGGAATGAAAAATGCAGACCAGTAAAGTGCTGCAATAAACAAATTATTTTTTTGTGTATATGTGTCAGAAAATGCATGATTTATTTAATGTTTATCTGCATAAGGACAAGTTAAAAACATGAACTCATGCCACATACCAGAGCATTTATAGCCTAAGCTAGTGTGCAATGCTCATCCCAAGATGAGTTAAAATGGTCTGTTCCACGTGGGATTACAACATATAAATAACAACCTCCAGTGATTGACCTTCATGTTCCAAAGAAAAACTAATTTTTTGCTGCCAATGAATGTTTTATTGGCAGCATTTTGCATTTAGTTTTTTGGGTGGTTTTATAGTTAGTTTAAGTTTTATATAGTTTCATATGGTATGTCTTTATTCAAAGTTGCTTAAATTTCAATGATACTCAAAATGTACTATTATCTTATTTTTTACTTTTACTCTCATCTTTGAATATAAATTTTATTGTTTAACTCTTCCTTTTACATTTTCTTAAATATCTTTTATGAACTTGATCACAAATAAGCTCTAGAATAAGCAAGCAAGTGGACCTTGAGTTAAGAGTTCTTTGTTTCCAAGGCCAAGAATGAACTCTCACGCTTCCAGCTGATATATCAAATATCTAGCTGCTATATTGTTACCATATTTTTATTATTCTTAAGTACCAAAAATCCAGTAGCAGTTAAGCTCTAATCAGAACTCTTCAATTATTATCTTTTCATTTCCTGATTATCTTTTCCATCAGATATTCAGTACACAGTGTCCTTAAGCTTTCACCTCATTGTGGCGAATGTACTCAGGCTTCCCTGTTATGAACTGTCATGTGCTGAGGTCTGCTCAGTGCTTTTGTCATCTGTCCTCCTTCCTTCCTAGTTCTCCCCTTCATCAGGGCTAATAATAATGACGTCCAATTAGCACTTTGTAATTTCCTCATCACCCAGAGAGGCCTGATGCTGATTGGCTAATCAGGAATGTGTCTATGTGCGTGTATGATGAGAATGTGAAATCCCACACTGATTTGGAATCTCTTCACACATCTTTCTTCCCTGGTTTCACTTCCCCCTGCAGCAGACAGTAAAGTTTGGTGTTTGTGTGTTTTGCATCACTGAGGGAGGCGGCAGCAAACCAAAAACCTCTGTGTAGCCCAAAGGAACCAGAGGCCACACATATTCTTCCTTCAGGCACTGCTGTACGCTTCGATGTGCACACAATTACACACAAAGGCATATGTTTATTCCAACTGATCATTACCAACTGGCTTTCCCATCAGGCCTTGGCAAAGTGGCCATCTCTCTCAGATGTAGTGAGGCAGGCGGCTCCTCTGAGGTATCACAAACGCACACACACAACAAATCCGCTCAAGGTGTTGATTGTGCACATTTGTGTGTGTGTTTGTATGTGTGCATTCTTTCAGTCTGCTTCCTGCATCAATCATTGTCCACCCTCTAATGAGGGCGAAAAAACAGACTCATTAAAGCACCTCATTCTCCCACCAATAGAGCCAAGTGAAGGGACGGGTGCTAGAGGCAGAGAGAAAAACTCAGAGATAGCGGTAATGAAATAGAGAGAAACAGAGAAACAGATTTAGATATGGAGTGGAGAAAAGGTGTGACAGAGGAAGTACTGGTGAGAGAGACAGAGTTAGAGGTGGGGAGGAGAGACAGAGACATGAAGAGCTGGAATGAAAGACAGCCAGACAGAGGGAGGGATAGAGGATTCTTGGAAGGCGATGGAAAGCGGGGTTGGTGGGGGTACACATGGTGGATGATAGTTTCGTTTGTGCAGGCCTCTTCCGTGGCAAATGGAGAAATCTCCCAGATTTCCTCTTTTTATGTGCTGTGTTTCTGATGTGGTGCCTGGCCAAAACTCAAAAGACCCATTTACTCCCTTTACTTCTCTCTCTCTCTCTCTCTCTCTCTCTCTCTCTCTCCCTCCAGTTTTCTGTTCTCCTCTCCTCTTTCTCAGTGAGTCAGAGGCTTGTTGAGAGCCTCTTTAAAACCCAGGCACAAGGTTTTCATCTGGTTTCTTATAATCCTATCAACCACATAGTGTCACATTGTTATACCCTATTTTCCTATTTGCAATCACACTTTATCAGCACATTTGCTTCCAAACTCAAAGTACTACTCACATTATATCTATATTCATATACTTATATTACTTATTTTATTGATCCTGTCTTTTTCATTGTTGTCTTGTCTTTTATGTTGCCCTTCTCACACCTGTGAGTGTTTCATATTTAGAGTGGTGTTGTGGTGTTGACAAAAGAGGGAGACCGCACATACTCCACAGACCACTTGAGACTCTACCCCTCTCCAGACGCAGCATCTCCCACCTCAGCAGCTTTAATGCCTAGGAACAATTTAAGAGGAAGGGAAACAGAGCCTGCGGTGTAGGAACATGTTATTAATTAAGTTTTGAAGAGATACAAAGACGCACAGGACAAGGCACCCACCAAAATATTATCTTTCCCCTTAACATGCCTGATGTCCAAGTTGTAAGGCTGCAAAAACCAAGCCCACCACATGAGCTTCTCATTTGGGTTCTGCAGAGAGGTGAGTGGGTTATGGTCAGTAAACATTACAATAGGTATTCCAAGGTAGAAATTGAAGTGCTGCAAAACTGAGATTAATTTCAATGCATATTTTTCTACCTAAGTAAGTAATTAGGTGGTAGGTGTTGAACTTCTTGGGGGAAAAAAAAGCTGGGCGTACCTTTATTGTCAGCTTGAAGGAGTATAGCACCTGTTGCAATATGTCTTGCATACACATGAAGCTTGAAAGGCTGATCCAAGCAGGGAGTGAACAGAACTGGAGCAGAACACGGCAAAGCTTTAATGTTAACAAAAGTTTGCTGACATGGTGGACCAAATTAATTTTGATTTTGCCTTCAGCAAGGCAGTCAGAGGAGCCACCACAGTCAAGAAATTCCAGCAAAAACAGCAATAATAAAAGACCAAACCCAAAAACTTTAGTGGTGGGAACAGGAAACTCATCAATAGCTGAAACTTTGACTCTGACCCACAGCCTTACCATGAAATGTCACAGTGGCTTTTGCAAACTCACAATTTGTTAAGTTTACTGTCAAATTTCCGTCTGGTAGACATTCAAACAATTTAGATGCTACGCCCAGGTGTTACTGTATATCACCTCATCTTCCAAATCTACAGCCCAATCTTCAAGTCCAATAACGACCACATTCATGAGTTGCTGCAATGTAGCTGGTGCGTTATTGAAGCCAAAACCCATGACTGTATAATAGAACATGCCAAGTGGTTTTAGGAAAGCAGATATTTCTTAAGCTTGTGGGGTTAATGGAACCTGCCAGTATCTTGAATTGGTTTTGCGCTGCCCACATCAATATCATGTTCAATCCAATCCGTTTTTGACGGCGTGTCCTCAGATAAGGATGGATCATTTTTTATCCATTCAGCCAACTCAATATGCTTTTCAACAGTCAGGTGACCTAACCCAACATCTAAATTTGAAGTGATTCAGAGTTCATCAAGCAGTAAAGAGTCATCAGGCACTGCTAACTCCCCATCCCCCACCCTCAATAATTGCTGACTGTGCAACTGTACAAGCAGCCAAAGCAGGACACACTTCTGAGGAAGAGGATTCTGAGAGATCAGACCTAACCTGAGATGATGCATGAACATAATATGGTTTGATCTGGATGGATGCCATCAGGCCCAATATTGCCCTGCAGAAGACAGAAACACTGTGCTAGAGGATTAACCGCTGTTTAAGCCCTTATGTCTGGGGCTGCTGCACTCTGTGCTCTTTGTGTGTGTATGATTTTGTGCATATCTGAATGTTTGTGTGTGTGTGTGTGTGTGTGCATGTGTGTCTGCTCTAGCATGCCAGTGTGTCTGTGCTGCAATGTCTGCTGCTAGCAGATTAGCACAGAGAATGAAAACAATGGCCGAGCTCTGAGACAAGAGGAGGGAGAAAAAAAAAATCATGAGAGAAGAAAAGCAGTGGAGGAAAATGGAGAAATGATGAAGAAGGGAAGGGAAATATTGACTGATATTGGGAAATGGCTAGATGAATAGAAGAAGGGTGGTATTAAATAGGAATGAAAAGAAGGTACCTCTCAGCGCAGAGTAAATGAGGTTAGGAAAGGGTTGATGAGATTTGAAAATGGAATGGGGAAACTCAATGAGCAAAGATATTTATGAGGAATGCAGGCTGAGCTTTAGATAGAAGTTTTGAGACCTGTATGTGTGTTTATGTGTTTAAGTGTGTCGTGCATGTGTGTCTGAGTGCGTGCGTGCGTGCGTGCATTTGTGTGTGTGTGTGGGAGATAGATGGACAGATGAAAGCATAAAAGGCTGCAGATTTAGGTTCACTTATCTGTGAGGCAGCAGTTAAAGTGCCTGGGGCTTCCCTCTCGCTTCCGTCTCTCTCTCTTTTTCAGTCCACTACCAAAGGAGCCTGTTAATTCTTTGGGATCCAACATACTCATCGCTGTTACGCTGTTATGCATGTGTGCACACACAGATGTCTGCTTAAACATTCATAAATTCACAGTGTGAAGCTGTACATGTGTGATAGATTTGTCTTTACACAAATGGCACATGCAAACATAAACAAACATACACACACAAACTTACACACACACTTAGTTGCCACCATCCATCAGGTCCGTCCCCAGCGTGTCCTGTTCTTGCCCATGGCCAGCAGGTGTCACATCGAGAGGAAACTTGGCTCATGCTGAGCTGTTGGCAGTGGACCAGGCTGTCCCCATGTCAAACACATACACAGAGACCAGTATTCACACACTATGCTTGCACACAAATATACACCCGCTATACACAAATATACACCCGCTATATTTGTACGCACACACACGCACACAGAGAAGGTGACACACACACATACACAGCTGCTGGCATGCCTCAGTTTTCTGACAGGCTGACAGAGGGCTGCTGGCTTTACACCCACACAACTGTGCTACCCACTGGCCTTCAACTCCATCAATCTCTGTAACATAAAACATAAGCAGACACGTAAGCCTGCAAGCTTACAGTATGTGTGAAGAGAGAGGAGAATTTATTGTTAATTTTTTTATTTTAGTGTTAAATATAAAATCATCCAATGTATCACAACATATTTATTACATAATGTCACACCAAATTATCCAAGCGTGCCACTCTTCTACAGCTGCTGATTCACAACTTTCATAAACTGCAGTACCTCTAATCCTCAGCGTTAATTCAATCAATTACCAGTCTGACAGGTTTTTATGTAGCCTAACACTCCAGTATGCATCCAGACCTCTAATTTACCACCTCAATCGCAAATTTTGTTAATCAATTAGTAAAGCAATAGTGTTCCTCTACATTTGGAGAAAGCCAATTAGCACCTTTGTAGGTTGGGAACATCTTCTGACTGTCCCAGATCATAAAGGGCCGGGATCCAAACAAATATGGTGCAAAGTGTGGATGAAACTGACTCATGTATCAAGGCTGTAAATCGAACAACTGAAATAACAGCTTTTATATATGAGCAACACTGTGCATTGAATGCATTTCGGCACATCAGAAGTATGGTGTTTTTGCTATACTCCCCCACAGATTTCCAGAAAAGGTTTAATTCATCACTTGGCCCCTGTGGTATTCGAGGAAATGGTTTGCAAGGATTTCATGTTTACAGTTCCCTTGATCATCTTGAAGCAGGATTAAGTGAAAAAAGATGAGAGCCTTGTTTTGACAACAGCATGACTTTGAATGCACAGCAAAAACAAAGTAGTGAATACTAAATAGATAAATAAAGTTTGCTTCAGCATGTTGCAAATAATATGGGACTTTGTTCAACTTGATAACTGCTCCTATCCACCACTAAAGAAGCTTCTGTGTCACCTGGAAATGACCAGACGGATGCAGCAGCCGCAGGAACTATTTAGGGCAAAATAATCACCCAATAGAGAATGGCTCACAAGAAGCCAGTGTCAGAGTGATAACAAAATGACAATTCAGAGAACATCAGCATATCTGCAGGAAAGGAGGACCCACAGTTCTTTGTTTGTAGGTCATTAGCATTGAGTATGCACTGTTTACAAGGAGAGTGCAGGAGATTTTTATTATTATAGATGTATTAATGCAGATACAGTGTAAATGCACTGTGGATAAACATAATTGATGTTTCTGTCAACCTCCGGCCACATTACATTTCCATTTTTACTGCACTTGCATGCAAATATTGTTTCTCACCGTAGAAAATGTGTCAGTGGATTTTTTTTTCTTCTAATGTTAATTGGACAATTAAATTAGACAATGCTGCATGATGAAAAGAGGAAGTCAGAGAAATAAAATCCCCTTCATCCTTCCTGTCTGGTGCTGGAGTATTATTTCTCATGTATGTGCATCTATATTTGCATACTTCAGTATAGTATATGTACTGTATTACCAAATTAGGAGCAGGACATTCATAGATCCACCCACTTCCAGTCTCATACTTACCATAGACAAGCATGCATGTGCATACACAGACACACCCCTAAATGACAGGTGTCCCACCTTGGCAGCTCCCCATTTGGGGTTAGAACAAGGTTAGTGGCTCTCTCATTATGTGCCATTTACTGTTTGGCTGTTTGGTTGGGGTATCTGGCAGTAAAGCACAGCTGAGGAAACCCATGAAGTGGCAGCAGTCAGAAGTCAGCCAGAGACCATGAAAAGGAAATCCTGCCTTGTTTAGTGGAGAATATGTGGCTGTGAGTCCCCTTCTGCCCACTGCTGTGGTCAGTGTTCTTTGTTTATTCTGGAGCTTTGTTGTTGATGTTGCTCTTTTTGTCAAACTCTTGGCCGGAGAACAGTCAGTAATATTCTTCATGCAGTATATTTGATGGACTGACTGTGAGCAGCTGGGCAGCACGATACAGCAGAAGGAGAAGACTGCAACTGATTGTTAGCTGAAATGAAAGACAATTGAATCCTTCATTGAATTACATTTTAAAAAAACAATAACAACAACAGTACTGCATTGAAACACCTGTACCCTCAATACATTTTGTGATTTGTAGGAATCAATGAGCAATATAAAAATATTGATTGAAAATCAAAATTGTGACATTTTTGTATGCATTACTATACAAAAAATAATGAACACACAGTAAAGGAAACAGGAAGTAACATGGTGTTTTGCACAGCAAGGCAGAGGACTGAAAATCGGATGCTATGGAAAGGAGCAGAGAAGATGGGGGTAAAGTGGTTGTTTTGGTGCTATTGTTTCAAAAAGTGACAAGAGTTGAAGGTGTGTTTGAGCCAGCCAGCGCAGATGATAGTGTTGTTTAAAAGGGACATGGAGGATGAAAGACAATTGTGGCAAAAACCATGACAACTTAAATTGTTGGTGTAATTACTAGAGTGAACATAGTCTAGCATCAAGGTACTTTGCTGCACACAAAGAGAGAAATAGAGACAGGTATGGCAGACAAACAGTGGTTTGCCAGATGATACAGATACAGCATTATTCCATATTTATATTAGAGAAATTATCACAAAATATATGTTCTATGTGATATACTGTATAATGTTTACGCTAGCTACATTTCCATGCACCTGTCTTATGCACATATTCAGTTTCCACCAATGTGGAAATAACAGAACTTCAGGAAAAAGCAAAAGTATCAAGTTTCTATACTTGTCTTTCTAATACATATTGTCATTTCAGTACTTGCCTCTTCTTTTTCCCCTCTAGACAAAGCATTCATGTTATGCTTCCCTGCCTCTGCTTCACCAAAACCTAAAAGATGGGAAGAGATATAAAATATAAAGAGTGTTAGGGGTGTTGTGGGTGTATATGAGCACAACATCCCTGGTTTCAGGGGCACTTGTCGCATGTCACCTCCCCTCTCCATCCTAACAGTGGCTGATGAAAACACTACAGAGTCAACCCTGTCTCCTCCTAAAAATGACATTCACAGATGATTAAATTGCAACAGCAAATACATTTTGTTAGAAATGAGATGCTGACTGAATTACCATAATACTATACTAATTGTTTTCTCTCCACATAATGAGAAACTGTTGTTAATTAACATGTTTGGCAAGTTGAAAAAATGTTGATACTGAACATATGACTGAAATTTACGGAGACAATGTAGTTATTTATTTTGCCACTAAAATATCTGATCTTGCAGCATATCTGCTAATACAGCAATGTTAAACTTTTTATGGTTATGTTTAGTCATTAGCAGCACTTGGTTAAGGTAAAGGAGCTATTATGGACTGGGATTAATACAGAAAAAAGTCCACAATGACTTGAAGCACAACATGTTAATTAATATTTGAGCGAAGTATATCACAGTATATACTGTACATGTAGCACTTCTAAAAACATGAGCATAATCCAGGAGGCAAGTACATTTGGCAACATAGCATAATTGGGAAAACAATTTAGTCGTATATGAAGAGGGAGTCATTTCTAGGAGGCCTTGTGATGGAGTCCATCTTATATTGAAAACAGCAGTGAAGTACTGCATTTACTGGTGCTTGATTAATTATGTAATCTTGTCATGTCCTCTTGAATATATTCACACAAACATAGTCGAGGGAAACACACACTGATGCATGAAATTTCACAGTAAACTCGCCCAACATTTTAATGGAAACATAACTTGTAAAACTTTACCTAAAAACCACTCTGGCTTTTCTCTTCAACCCATTTACACACAGGAACACCAACAGAATGGAGGTAAAATCTATTCAGCAGCTCTTTTTGCACAGATCTCTCACAGCAAATCTATAGTTAGAGCAAAGCAGGACTGTGGGTGCAAATAACAAATGAGAAATAAGAAAACACTTGCTTATGCTATCAATACAGGAACATCAGGACGGGAGAGGTTGTGGGACATAGTGATGGGTAGCTGAAAAGGTAGAATGAGGTGATCAACAGGAGGGGAGAGTGAGATTCCCTCTGCAGTGTTGAAGGTGAATACCAATGCTCTTTGGTCCAGATCAAAGCGTTGGGCTCCTCTTATCCTTCTGTTCATCACCCCCTTCCTCACTTTCCCTCTTCTTCACTCCTTCACTCAATCCCCTCCTATACTTTCTCGAGTTTTTTTCTCATCCAGCCCTCTATCTCATCTGTTTTTCTGCTCTGACACCTTTCGGCTCCCTGCATCAATCACAGCTCACTCTTTTCTTCCTCGCTCACTTTTCCCTCCTCCTCTGGTCACTTCTACCTATACTACCCGCCCTCCCTATTCCCACCCCTGATTCCTTCTATTTTCTTTCTTTACTTCTTGTGTTATGTGAGGAATGGTCCACACTCTAGCTATCTCTTTCATATACCTCGAACCTCTCTCTCTCTCTTTCTTTCTCTCTCTCTCTCTCTCAGCTGCATGTGAGGGATTGTGTACATTCAGTAGCCCAGCTATCTCCAAATAGCCCATAAATCACTGAGGCTTGGCATGACGGGGAGAGACGGCCAGCCAGGGCAGAACTATTAACACAGCTGAACCACACTCATCATTGTCCCCCTCTCAGTCTCATCCTCCTCTGTCCCTCACAAACTCCCATTCTCACTTTCTCCTGTTTTGTCCTCATGCCTTTCTCTTCTGTCTCACATCAGCAACAATTCTGCTTCTGAGCAAGACTTACTTTTCTGTGTTGAGCGTATATGGTGAGTAGTGTGAATATAATGCTGTGTAGTGTTGAAACAGATTTTTTGATTATCAATTAATCATTTAAACATGCATTAACTTATATTTTTGATCACTTGGAGGCAGCACAAGCTGTAAACACAATATTGACATATCATCACATCAAGTTGTTTTGGAGAACTTTTATACATGTCCAGCACATCGGGAGCAACATTAGCATTAATTTAAAGTTGTGTTTCTGGCCACAGATGAATGTAAATCCAATATTCTCTCTTGTTTTCATTCTGTTTTTGGTCTCCACTAACTCCTGAGAAAAATATTTAGCTCCTTGGTTGCTAAATGGTCTGCTATGTTCAACAGCTAGTTGCTACATTTTTCTGTCTACAGTTTGGTGTTGGGCAGGTAGTGTACAGTAGGTTTTTATAGTTTTCTTACTGAAAACAGCTGCCTGCTGGGTACCAAACAGTATTGAACGATAACTGTTAAGTTGTACCTGCTCACTGTTTCATTTATCTGCTAGTTTACATCAATTTGCACTTTGTCATTAATCTCTGTGTATTTTAACTCTTTCTAACATTATCGTATTTGTATTTTTAGATAGATCTTTGTGTGTATGAATGAACTGTATATGTGTACTTTGTTTGTAAACTTGCTCGCCTCAATTTGCCCTTTGAGGGATATATAAAATAAATCATTTTGAATTGAACTGAGCTGAAAACACAAAACAATGAGCTGATGCTAAACAGCTACATAGACCCGAAGGGAAACTGTCGGGTGATAATCTCTGTGACTACAAGCATACACATTATCATGTGATCTATTGTTAATATATGAATATATAGTATAGTTGCCTTAAGTCATTTATCAACTAAAAGCGCCATGCATTTGCTGTTCCCAGCTTCCCAAATGTTAATATTTTCAGTTTTTCTCTGTTTATATCTCTGAAAATTGTATTTTGAACTGTTAGTCTGACAAAACATCCTTTCATTGACTAGAGGTTTAATCAGCCCTTTCAAAATAATTAATTGTTAATGAAAATAATTGTTGGTTAAAGCCATTTACAAAATGAATAGTATTGTTCATGTATGATATATAATTTAGGACTGTTCATTTACACTCACAGCGCAGAACTATTCAGTTTCCACATTGTTCTTTTCCTTTGCAAACCAAAAAATGGTGCTCCTCTCCAAGCCACTCAGTAAGACATGTCTCACTGCAAGGAAGCCAACATGTTGAGCTCCAGCTGAGCTCCAGTCAGCTAACAGATGGATAATATGCCACCACTGTGATGCATGGCTTTCATTTACCAGTTTGCTGAATGTGTTCTGTAGTCACTCATTGGTATTCATTGCTCCTAAATGCCTCTCTATATGATGGCCATTTTATTAGGCTACAACGCTAATGTGGGGTTCTCCCCGCCTAGCTAATCCCTGTGTGGGTGGAGGATGGGGAGCCATAATGCCAGCCTGTTATTGAGCTGTAATCCCTCATTCTATCACTCCCTCCATTTTCCACATTAAGAAGAGAAAGAGGCAAATAAATTAATAAGGACGTTCGCTTGTGTGAACAAGATCATTTCAACAGGTGCTGCTGAAAATCAGATACAGTGCCTCTCTTTCAACAGTCATATTCATCAGTTTTATTTCCTCTTAAGTACCTCTTAACCTTCAAGCAAGAAACCTGCTACTGTGGCGCAAAACTCCACAACTCCCAACTGTTCCAATAGTTCAAGATTGTGGCTGAGAAGAACACTTCAAGCGATCTCTTCAGCTTTTCAAACAGATGCTCAGCTTGTCAGCGTGGGACAAACACTCTAATACATTGGTCTGGAAGTGTCAGTGGTATGCAAATTCATATTCATTTAAATATGTGCTTCTCATCGTCAAATCATGGTGTGCAGCCCCCTGACACTGCAGCCAGCCCATCTGTTAGTACAATGCATATTCATATATACTCACACAGTATACATGCATCCTCAGATAGTTATTTTCTCTCTGTCCTCCTCTTTTCTCCCTCTCTCCCTCTCTATCGCTCTCTCTATCTCTTTCACACCCAGAAATGCACAGCCATATTAAAACTCTTATATTCAGTCATGGGAGTTCGATTGGGACCACAAAGACAAATTACTGATATTGTTTAATTTCCCTCGGGTCCACTGTCTTAGAAGAGCCCAGAAGCATATGGCTGCCTGTCTGTATGTGTGCTTATGTAGACCAGCATGCATTTGTCTGTGTTACTATATAACTGTTGGAGAGTGGTTTCTTTTGACGAATTGACTGCTTTTGACACTCCTTTTCTGTGTATTGTGTGTCTCTGTCAGTTTGTGAGTAAATGTTAAGTGTTGAGCTTTACATTCCCTGTTCGACAGATGGGTCAGGCAGTTTTTGGCGACCTTTCCATGTGTACTGAACCTGGCAGTCCGTGCCTCTCAGCCACCTGTGATTTCCTGTATAGTTCATGTCCCATAGGACTGGGATGATTGATATGTCAGGCAGTTTGCTGGCCACCTCTCAGGTCCTCAAGCCACCGAGGTCCCATCCCTGTGGTCCAAGGATGACTGATTTGTCAGGCAGCTCTCCAAACTGGGTTTTTTGCATCCGGCTGGGCCTCATGTGACCAGTTGAACAGACTTTCTGGAGGGCTGTATGTCAACTTTCACAATATGGATGATAAATGCTATATATTCTCTCTGTTTTCTTTGTTTTTTTATACCTTTTTCTTTGGCTTCCTTTTTTATTGTCCTTCCTCCACTCTCCCTAGCCAACTCAGTCTCTGAATCTCTTATTAGTTTTTGTCTGAGAGAACTGGCATGTAGAGTTATGATTTGTCTGGGCATAGTTGCAAGTTCTGCAACCTGTCAAAGAAACTTATCCAGACACAGTAACACACGCGGACACACACTTTTTATCTGTGTGTGTGTGTGTGTGTGTGGTAGAAGAGAGATATTATGTGCATGTATGTGTACATGCACACACATTTCAGCATGTACATACTCAAACACTCATGTGCATGTGTAATTGGATGTAAATGAGGAAGGTTTGGGCCGAAGGTGTTTTATCTGACAGCCTTTGGTATCACTGGCATACCAATCTGACGGCGTATTACCCCGAGACTGGCAGATCTGTCCATCATCCCTTGGTTACAGACCTCTGGGGAGGAGGGAGGGACTTTGGGGAAAGGTAGATGAAAGTACAGGAAAAAAGTAGATAAAGTGTGTTTGAGAAGAGCTGCAAATGGAGTGAAGAGGAAGGAGAAAGGAGTAGCTGGTCAGTGGGTTCAAAGAGAAGAGCAGAAATGTGGAGAATCAATGCTTATTATCTTCCTTGTTGGAAACCTATACACAGATTCTCTGTAGATGACAGCTCTGAAGATGCTCTGCAGGTGGAGTACCCTTTCTGAGTCATAGTTACTGTAAGTAGTAGACAGGAGGTGGATAGTGGGTATAAAGTTGCCTCTCATCTTCAGAGTTAAAAACAGCCATCAGGACAGAGGCAAAAGCAGAGATGGACCTGCTCATTAAACATGACACAGACACTCTGTTGTCCTTCTCCCCTCTCTTTTTCCACCCTTCATTTTGTCCTCTAATCTGCTGCCACAGACTGACAAACATCAGCTTTCACAAAGTTGCCTCCTCCTGCTCGTGTTCACCAAGGAAATATGTTGTGTTGAATCCTCGCTGTACTGCTGTCGATCAGATAGTTATGCTGCCGAGGAGAGTCAGTCTGGAATAACACTAGACTGATAGTGGAGCCTTTTTGGCAGTGAGGGCAGAGATTGAGAGCACACACACACATACACATATATACAGTTACACTATTTGCCTCCTGCACTATTGTGGAAACGTTGGCCAAGAAATGGCAAATAGTTATAATTATTTCACAGCCTTATCTAGTATATACACATGGAAACACACACACACACACACATTTGTAAAGTGTACATTTATAAAGGGACTAGATGAGAACCACTCCTCCATTATGAGCCTCACATGCTCTTAACTAAAACTGGTCTGAATATGTGTGTGAATGTGCGTGTGTGCATCTGTTTACATGTCACATTGCTTAGGCTCAATTTAACTAGCAGCTGCCCTGTGCATATCACCCTGCTTTCTACACACACCCCTGACAAGTGACGCAGATCTACCAATGACAGTGTGCACACACACATACACTAAACACAGGCACGGACCAACATGCACAACACCTTTTCTAAAGTATCCTCCAGACAGTGGGTGTTAGCCAGCAGCAGTTTAAGGGAAATTAATGAGCTCTTATAATGAATGCATCACCAACTTGTGTACCACTGCCTATGGGAGGACTACAGAAACACACACACACACACATATCACAGCCCACAGGGAAGACTAGATTAACAGACAGAGATGGAGACTGCTCAATCACTATGGTTACACAGATGGGCCCCAGAGAGAGGCCGGCCAGCACTAAGGCTGGAAGGCAAATGACACACTCTGTATATGGTCACATATTTGGTGGAAGTTGCCCCTATTCTCCTTACTCCCTCTTCAAAAGGTAGAATTTGTGAATGAGAGTTTGGTGATGCACAGTAATCACTCTCTTCCACAATATTTTCTTACTTTGAAGGAATTATTTTTGACTCACCCAGACCCGATAATGTCATGTTTAATTTCACGTTTGTGACCTCTAACCCCTGGTTTTAATCTGTTTTTTATCTTTAATCAATGAAAATTTATTGTATTTAAGATCATCAATCATAAAATCTATAAAATCATGTTTATGTAAATTGATTTCACTGATGTCTTTGTTTCATTTATATTCTGTCTGGAGCTTATACTCTGAAGTGTCCCACTGTGCTTCCCTGTCTTGTCTCTCTCTGTGTATTTAACTGAGCCTTTAGGCCTTATAGAATATGGCCTATGACAGCACGGCAGACACAAACTCTTTTCTCTTCACACTATAAAGTTTCATTGTCCCTTTTCTCATCAGGGAATTGTAGTAGAGATAGCATTAAAGTGAACGATATCACTTGTATGTGCTCCATATCCGCCGGGACAGGCGGAAAATATATCACTTTGAGGAAAAGGGAATTGAGGCAGGGGAAGATGGTTTAGGACTTTCTGTCTTCACTCACATATTACCTTGTGGGGTTAAATCACATCACAGTCTATAACTCCTTGCACTTCTGTACTTCCTCTCCGTCCCCCGTTCTGCTTTCCTATCGCTCCTTCTGTGCCCGGCCGGTCCCTGAGGGGACATACAGTACGTTGTCATCCCTCCCATCTCTGAGGGCTCCGCAGCCTGACAACCCAGCAGCCTGTTGTCCCCTGAGGCCAAGGTTGCCGCAAGAACAGGAGGAGAGATACATTATAGGCCTGTGGAGTGAAACGGAAGAAGGGAGAGATCTGGCTGTGGCTGTGGTCAAAATAGAGTTCAAGACAGGCCACGTGGTGTGCATGCAGACATGAATTTGCGTGTTAAGTGGACGCATATAAACAGAAAGGCTGTTTACACTTCTGTAAGGCAGTGAGATCCTGCTGTGTGTGAGCTGAGGTCATCCAGTATGTGTGATCATGAGCTGAAAGGCTTTCTCAGTGAGTCGCTGCTTCAGACACATGACTGACTATTCTTAGCATAAGAGACGAGACACTGAAATACTAGCCAGTCTGTTTATTGGGCTGCAGCTACACCTGTCTGCACTGGGACTGAGGCAGGCATTCAAAGAGAGAGAGAGATACTTCACATATAGGCTTATACAATTATATAGTTTGTAGGCCATATGTTCCATTGGGGTTTTTTTCACTGGCCAATATTGTGCTCATCTGTTCTCATCAATTTGTTCCCTATAGCTTTATTCCTCACTAACTCCATGCATTCCTGTGTTTATATTTCCATACATCCATGAATTTTCCCTCCCTTTCATCACCATTGTTGTTCATATAGAAATAGGCAATAAATCAATACAATATTGATACTGTGATATAAGATTCAAAAAACAACGTGTGTTGGGCCACAATTCTTCCAAAAAGTACTCTCTTATTTGGTGCATCATTGACCGTCCTCATACTCTTAATGGTACTATCTACATTTGCTCTGTTTCCCCACTCATTTAGTCTGCTTTTTTCTTCATTTTGGGTCCTGTCTGTATATATTAACATTGTTCTTTCAGGATCTTTAAAGACAGGGGTTCCCTGATGCGATACAATGTGACAACCGTGGCAAAAGACAAAAGTGTTTGTAGATATTCCAAACAGCCACACTCAAAGGTGGGAAAAGCCTGCTGTCATGTGAAGGGCGAGACCCAGTAATCTTTCAAATGGGGAAAGAGGTGCTCTTTTCTCGAAGATATTTATAGTGTTGCACTTATTTGGACAGTGTGACGAATGGGGGAAAAAAGACAGCTTGAGAGAGAAGTTCAAACCCTGCTTACTTTCTCACCTTTGGCCAACCGCAACTGCAAGTAGGCGTGCTAGTCAAATCATCAGTTTATGAAAATTACAGTAGAGAATTTGTCAGATGCAGCCCCTCACGTCCTCCACCCCCCTCCTCAGTTCTGATGTTGGGAAGGTGTATTGGGGGGGCTGCTTTCAGGTGATGTTTGTCCATCTGACAAGCACCTTGGTTGGGCCATACTGACACCTTAAGGCTGTGTTTCAGTAAAGTAATTATTTGAGTATTCTAGCTCAATAAAAGCACATTTTTTCATTCATCCTTTTCACAATACAAATTATTTGTTTCCTAAAGCACCAATTCTGTTCACCACATTATTAATGTCAAGGTATTTGTTTTAAGATATCACTATTATTTGAGTTTGTCAATATTGGCCAATGCTCATTCCTGTCTTATTATATCTATAAACAGTTTCTCAATTGAATTTTCTGAGTGGCAGTACTATTATATATTGCTATTGTGATATGTAATTGCCTACTCATATCATGAATCTGCTTGTCTCTATCTTTCCTCTCATCACCCATCCATCCTTACATCGTTCCTCTCATCCATCATGGCATCCATCCTTACAAATAATCTTCTGTTCATCCTCCAGGTCTTCATTGCACTTTTCTTTTGTGCCATCTATATTTCCCTCATAATTCCATCTTTGGGTTATTGTATCTCCAGTTTGTAGTGAGCATGAGGCAGGGTGGGGGTGACAGTAAAAGACCCTGCAGCAGATCAAATGAGTCTGTCTCACTGTGACCAGACCTGGGGAAGTGGTGGCCTTGTCGTCAGCATGTGACACGGGGACCGGCTGGAGCTGCCAGACAAAACCAGTCAAGTGCGAAACTAATCTACCTATCCATTTGTCTGAGAGCAGCAGAGGCAGGCAGAGGTGGTATAATTGTGCTCGGTGTTATAAGTATTGCCACTGTTGTTTTTTTTCCTCACAGTTATGGAGGCTGGATTTCACAGTCCATTTTTAAACCGCTCTGTCTATCTCTAAGCTGTTTTAGATTGCACAGACATGCTGATAATTGAATGAAAAACAGGTCTTGAGTAGGAAGGTGTGTGAGAGTGTGTATGTATGGTTTAAAGCCTGGCTGCATTTATGAGCAATAAGCTGTTGTTTGTGATCCTCTGTGGATGCATAGATAATGTGTGCCTTAGTCAGCAGACTGGCAGCCTCGATATTATAAAACTGTGTTCAGGGTAATTGACTGAAAGGAAGTGAAACAGCTGCATAGAAATGAAAGATAAAGCTAAATTGGAAATAAGATATATATTGATGATACCATCAAAATCTAACACATCATGTCTCTATCCAACCTGAATTTGAGTTTACACTCGCACATATTCTGTATGATGAAACTGTGTCACCCGAGTGAATAAAACTTACGACTATATAATATTGCTGCATTTCATTAGCATCCCTCTCCTTCCATTTGCCCTTCTGACCAAAGCGCCTAGGTAGTTAAAATGTTAATGAGTTGGATCAGTTTAATAATGTCACCAGAGTAAGGCTCATCAATCACACCTTCATATGGAATACCATAATGCTGGTATGAATACAGACTCAATGCAAATTGAGAGTCATTATGCTCCTTGGTTTAAAAACATAGCCGCTTTTACTCATGCTCATAAAATGCTGTATGTATGACGTCCTTCCATCCCTCATACTTCCTTTTATACTTTTCTTTAAAACAGTATGATTCTTTTCATTCATCTTTTGACTTCTGTTGCAGCTTTCTCGCCTGTCTTCTTTGAATATACCTCTTCTCTCCAGGCATTCCTTCTCAGTTTTGTGCCGCGACTTGCTGTCATTTCTTCCTTCAGTTCCTGTCTATCTGACAAGGCCTCCTATGCAGACTGTTTCACGTGTTTTTTCCACACACTGTGCGCTACACACATGCATACAGAAGGCAAACACATACAGTAGTAGCGGTGGTGTTGTAGTCTCCATCTTTGTTGCTGTGACAGTGCTGTCATTCCCATCTAGTTGTCAGTTTAGATGGGTTGAACCAAGATGGCAGAGCATACTACCTCTCTCTGGTCCTCTATACTGTTGGCTTTGTTGGTACAATACTGTCATACTGGCGCACAGTATGACAGTATATACCATAAGATGTTAAAATGTATCAACCGTCAGAGATTTTGCCATACAATTTATATCTAGGTAGATATGCCTTTGATTCCTTTTTGTATTATGCCATTGTGAGCAATGTTGTAAATTATTCAGCACGACAGAATGGCAGTACTATACTGCCATTCTTATATAAGATTTTTGTATCTCAATTGAATTTTTGGACTATTTACCATAATAAGTGGGGTCCAAAATGGTATACTGCGTATTGATATTGTGATATATACTGTGATAAAAGATTATATCTATTATTGCCTAGCCTGAATTCTAGTTTTAGATACTGTGCATGTGTAAAATCATTCTAAGCACTTCATGTTGTCTTAAAGTCAAAGGATAAGGATGGCACTTTCCTATTTTTTTCTTATTGTCAACAAATGTCATGTGTAGAGTCAAACCAACTATGATCTCATCCCAAGTACAAATATTGTGTGTGTAACCAAAGCCTGATATATTGTATTCCTCTGCGCCATAGACCTCCATCATTGTCCACAAACTATTAAAAACATGTCAGGGAGCAACACTGTTGCACTGGGTGACAAGTTCCTTAGAATGTAGCACTCTGTGCTACATTATAAATTTCTCAAAGATCTTCAATACAAAGTCAAGAGATTGTGATATGTAGCACAACAAGCTACAGAGGTCTTCCACACAGAGGAATACAATATATCATACTCTGGATAAGTAAAATCAATTCATTCTTGGTTTGGCTCTGTACATGACATTTGTTGACAATAAGAAAAAATATAGAAAATTGACAGCCTTATCCTTTAAGCTGTCTACCGCAGTTGACAAACCAGTCTCAACTCAAGGTCCGCTTACAGTATTTGCTTTTTCCGCAGCTTTCAACTGTATTACATGGTCTCCATCAGCTGATGTAATTTGCTCAGTTGTCGTATAATTGTAGATGATAGAAGCAGGTTGCATTAAGCATGTCAACCTGAGGTCAGCGGTTCACGCTCTGGCCGTGTTCTCAGTCTAATCACAGTCTGATGAAAATCTATAATCCAGACTTCTCACTGCTGTAAGTTAGTTAGTTATACACTAATCTTTCCCAGGAGCATCACTGATCCAAATAAAATACTGCTGTGATTTTCCTCCTTACTGTCTTTCATCTATTTATGTGTGTGTGTGTGTGTGTGTGTGTGTGTGTGTGTGTGTGTGTGTGTGTGTGTGTGTGTTTGTGTGTTTGCTGTGTGTAGGTGTTTCATGTTTATCCTGCAATCCCATTTCCTTTTCCTCTGAAGCCTGTGTTGAATTCAGGTCAAGATTATTCACCTGACTTTCTGTCCCAGGTGACGAGGAGAGCGTATGAAAAACATAGTGGTAGTATAAGTGTGTGTATATGTATGTGTGTGATGAAAAGATATATTTGATTCTCTCATGGGTGCAGTTTTGTTCACATTTGTGTATCCCCTGTATCCCGGCATACAGCAGCACCTCATCCATTCCTAATTAGTGCGTGATCGATAGCTGGTTGTTGTGATGCTGCGCGTGGGGAGCCGTGTCGGAGCAAGAGAACAGTGACATTTCAGCGGACAGGGATTACTCTGTTGACCTTATTGTTGTGATTAGAATTCAGCCCCAGCTCCCCCAGAGATGACCTCACCTTGTTCACACTGTGCCGGGATGCTGGAGGTTGTTCAAAACTCGTTCCCCTCCCTTCCTTCCTCCCGCTTCCCCACCTCTGCTGTACACTTCTGAAACATCCTCTGCTTGCATTTTTCTTTTTTACCTGTTTTTTTCCTAAAGGGATGGTTGCATCCAGCTTTTAAAATATTGCTACATCCATCTCTACATTCCTGAGCCTTCCATATTTCCCACTCTTGCCACACTGTTATCACAAGATTATATATCACAAGATTTGCAACTTTTGTCATTTGTAAATTCTGTGCATGTGTGCACACATGTATGTAGTTTACAGACGTATGCACACAGAAGCAGTATCTGTGACACATCCAGAGGATCTTATGTTTTCAACAAGCCAGTGTGCTCTGTTATTTTCTCACTGTCTTTTTTTTAGTTAACTCTGATGTGTTCTTAAGTAACCAGCAAATACATACAGACATCCCTCTTCCATGTTGTTCATTTTTCTCGTGTCCCACATGAGCTAGTGAGTAGAGGAGGAGATGGGCAAACAACCTCCACTCTTAGAGAAAGTGCTGAATATTTTGTCTGACATTTGCCCTATCTTTCCTGTACTCCTCTTTTTTTCTTTGTTTTTTCTGTTCACTCTACTTCTAAGAGTAGTGATTACAAGCCATTTAGGCAGTGATATCTGGCAGAAACAGGTAGAGACGGACCAAGAGAGTAAAAATGTGTCATGGCTGAAATTACATTTGGAGTTCCACAGAAAGATTTCTTTGCTTATCTTCATTCTCGCCACTTTACTAATACAGATACTAAATTATCTCAGGATAAGAACCTTCTTATCCAGATCCTCTCTGTACTAAGTATAAAGTGTCACCTGGAACTTCTATACATTGTTTTTGAGACTCTTCTAAAATTGCTAAATTCTGGTCATGTTTAGCAAAGGAGTTAATTTTGTTTCTTCTTTAATTTTACATAATAAAAGTTACATAATATTCATCTGTTTATTATTTTATTAAGCTCAAGCCTGTAACAAAAAATTATATGTATAATTAATGTGGAAAAAATTATCTAATCTAATTATTAAAAAAAAAAAAAGATGAAGGCGGTTTTGTGTTGTATCAGTTTATCAGAACTGTAAAAAAACTGGGGGTGGACCATATGTGTATTTATCAGCTGTTCCAAACATTTTCAATATTTTCATTTGGAGCTCCCCTTGAATTATAAAATATATGTATATATATGTATATGTATATGTGTGTGTATGGATAAAGTATAAAGTAAAGTAAAGTATATGTGTGTCAAAACCCGAGCAAATAAAACCAAAACAATCTTCTGAGATAGATGTCACAACGGGTAAGTGTATGCCTTTTTGTAATTTAGGTGAACTAAACCAAAATGGCCAGGAGGGTCTAAACTGCAGGAGCAGTCTAAACTAAGCTAAAGATGAATCTGTGATACTATCCAGGGCAGTACATGTCATTCACAACTGCTTTTAAACTGCCTCAGTGATCTGTATGTATGTTCTCCCTGCGGCCTCTGATTTAAAAAGAGCCATGCAACACCATAACACACATCGGTTACCTTGACTAAATCATGCACAAGCTGCACCAGGCTGCCAAAAAAACATACAAAATTCTGATTAAGTGACTGAGCATGTGGTTATCTTGCAGATGACTATGTTGAAAAACATGATGACCAGACATTTAATCATAAATTCAGCTTTAAATGCCTTTTTAAGATCATCTGCCTTGGGCTGAATTGTTATTATTTTGCCATATGTTTGCACCTCACCTCTCTGAACCTCCCTGAGAGCAAACTCACTTCACTGTTGGGAGAAGCTCTCACAGTGAACCATGTTCATCATATCCCATTGTGATTATCTCAGATGTTTGAAAACAAATTTGAAATGTGGCTGGCTGGTCAATGATTACCACATGCTCTCATGTGTATTCCACCAAAACCTTTTGCATTTAGTGCATTGTGCGTATATGAATAAAAATAAATTAGATACAGACATACAGTCCAAGCAAGAGGACAACAGGACTAATAAACTACCAAAGCTGACCCCGCTCTTTATGCTAAAACATGCACTATGTGTGTGTGTGTGTGTGTGTGTGTGTGTGTGTGTGTGTGTGTGTGTGTGTGTGTGTGTGTGTGTGTGAGCCTGTTAGTGTATTTGTGGATGCACAGTGGCTCATCCACTGATACTCACTCATTCATATTTCTTTTGATGGCATGTGTACTCGTACATAGTCTGGAGGGGGCATAGCTGTTGAATGACAGTGAAGGGTTGTCATCATCGTCATCACAGAATCACTGGGTGACTGGCACACATATGTGGGATAAGGCCTGGAGTGGCATAGTAACTGTGGGGGCGTATAATGGAGCGCCAGCAGGTGAGGGTGCAGGATTGTGGATTTAGTTGCGGCATTTTGGTTCTGCCAGAGGGGAAGGAGTCAGTTGGTGGTGGGGAGAAATACAAACCTGTCACACCTGTTTGAAGTCCGCTCTGCTTATCAGAGAGTTTTTCCAGCTCACAGAACACAGCCAGACTGTCACTATGGAGAGGAGAGGAGAGGAGAGGAGAGGAGAGGAGAGGAGAGGAGAGGAGAGGAGAGGAGAGGAGAGGAGAGGAGAGGAGATTGTTGTGGCACACACACATGGTATGCAGGGAAGGGATAATGATATAATGGTTACAGAGATGGAGTAGTGGAGAGTTGGATGGCACTGGGGGAGAATTCCTCTGTAGCCTCCCACTGCTGCCAGCTTAGTGATAACATGCATGAGTAGACCTTAGGTGAAAGAAGATGGGAAGATGAGGAGAGAGGGAGGATGGGAAAAGCAGGGCAAAATTGACAGATTCAAAGGAGCAAAGTGGTCTGAAAGGCTCCCACAGCCTCCCTCCTCTCTTCATCCCCTCCTTTACTCACGGGGGCGGTGCTGCTAAGGACGTTAGTGTCCATTAAAATTGCAGCATGTTTACATAAAATGAACACCGCCTTCCGCTGTCTTTACATCCTACCTCATCCCACCCCCCTATATAACACACATGCAAACATAATTCAGCATATTTACTGATGAACAACCAACACTTTCAAATGTAAATTAACATTTTAGCCTTTCATAAACTGTGAATTAGCACAATCCATTTAAGCGCTGAAAAGAGAAACTCTTTTACATAATTTGCAGTTAGCATTTTGTCAAATGTAGTTGCAAAGTAACATCAACACACACAAAGACACACACAATTTACCCATCAGCTATACTGATGTTCTACCCTGTTTAGCTTTTGAATGATTCAACACACTATAGTGCAAGGTCCATTTGCTGTCTGATTCCTTTTGTCAGGGAGGTTTTCTCAATATTCTGCTGATGATCCCCCACTCCTCCCTATCTGTTAGTGTGCTGTGGGCTTAATCCTCTCATGCCTATACCTCCCAACCTCTTCAGCAGCCATCTCTGATGCTGCATAGAGTATCAGAGATGGCACATAGAGCCTGGAGGAGAGAGATGAAGAGAGACCGTGAATGTAGAAGCGAGAAGAATAGGGCCAGTGGAGATGAGGAAAAGACATGAATGTTTCTTTGAGAAGTTCTGATGATGGAAGGAACACAAGTAGAGCAAAAGGGACACAATTGCAGCTATGGGGGGTAAGAAGGGGTGCTGATGGAAGTGATAAGGCCCCCCGCCAGGTGTACTCTGTGCCAAAATGGCCAAGGTAACACATCCTCCCTCTTCAGTGCCAGGGGCTTTGCATGCATCACTACTGGAGTGGCTGGTTACCATTATGATTCTCTCAGCTCTCAGTGGCTCATGCTGGATTGCCTTTCGTACTTTTTGGCTTTTCAGAGGAGAAAATGTTCAAGCCTTTTCCTGCAGGTGCATTGGATGAATTTGTCTTATTTCCAAAAGAGCAAATCCAGCACACAGCTCTGGCTCAGTATCATTTTAATCACAAATATTTCAGTCCTGCTGGACTTCATTCAAAGCAGCTCTCTCATTATGGCTCTAAAACAGCTGACGGTTAACCTGCTATTAGTTAGCAATGCAGAGGTGCAATGACCAAGCCAGCGCTGGCGGGTCTGATATTTACTCCGGTCTCTTCAGAATATTTTTATTAATAAATGACAAATGTAATTACAGAAACCAAAACCATCATTTTATACAAACTCTGGCAATCTATTCACTGATTCTACCATTATCCATGCTCTGTGGTCATGGATTAGCTCTAATCATCACTGTTGTATTATATAATCCACTTGAAAAAGAAGGCTATTATGATTTAAACTGCTATAATCTGATCTCATTTCCTCCACTGTCTCCCCAATTACTTCATCATTTAGCTAATCTCTGAATGTGTCTCCTAACTGCACCGAAATGTGAGAGTGCGAATATGCTGCAATAAAATGATGCTGATTTGGAGTCAGTAAGGTTTTTAAACACTTAGCTTGGCAGGGATAGTTGTGGTACTAAATTCAATTCAAGATAATCTAAATACTCATGGAAAATGCTGCCAAAGCAAAGAGTCCTGGAAGCAAAGAACTTATTTTTTATCACATGTAAGAGACAAAAATCTAAAAGAAAAGAAAATATTTACTGAATGTCTAAAAAAAAAAGAGAGAGAAACTGATATGTATGCTGTTAGATATGTAGTGGTGGCAGGGACCACTGACCATGCTATGGTTTCATTTTTGAACATCTATGACCCTCTGAAGGAAAAAAGGTCTCTGAAATACTAGAATGTGAAAGCCTTGGGATGACTATTATTGCAGGGATCATGAGCCATCCAGTTGTGTCATAGATTACATAGTGACATAAAATAATAAGAGCAGAATCAAATTAAATTGGACTTTTTAAAACTTCAAAGTCAAGATTAGATTATAAGAACAATGTATCAGGGATGCAAGAATGTAACATACATATGACGGTATTGTCAGAGCACATAGAACTTAAAGCTGAACCTTGAGTAAGTCTCTGCTTTCAGGAGAATAAATACTAATACAGATGGAAGGTTTTTGGATTAAAATATTATGGGTGAAATTGACAACGTCATGTAAGACAGAAAATAAACTGTAATTGGAGTAATTACTGTATATCTTGCAGTTGTAATTAATGTATATCTTGTGCTGCATTTAATAAGCAGAGGTAGGTAACAGAAAAAAAATGAGTTTGTGCTCATTATTAGAGTGGAGTGTATGCCGTTATAAGAGCTAAGGTAACAATTAGATATAGGCTATTAGCTGAGAGGATAGAAATAGTACTGATACTCACCAAAAAAGAAATACTAAGATGTTAAAAGAAAAGCAATACATTTAAATTAAAATTATATGATGAAGGAATTAACCTTAACTATATCACAGGCAAATACTGTTACAGTATAGTCTTACACAATTTAGGAGATGAGAATAAGTCCAATCAAGAGTAATATAGGATAATATTTTCAGAAACAGCATGGTAATGTACTCCCGCAGGACCCAAGTAACGTGTAATAATCTGCAAGAAAGACAGTAAGATGGAGATGATGTTAACAGAAGATGTAACAGGTTCACTTGTGTAATCCATATGGGAGAGCTATTACCGTCTGCTAAAAGAACATTTAACTGGCGTAGTCAGTGGCAAACACATGGTGATTCTCTGTAATTACAGTAATAATCAAAGAAGGCTTAGGCTGCAGTTTGTACGTCATCTCGTCAGATAATCCTACTGAGTATAAAAGTTGCTCAGTGACTGATGATGATTGCACCACATATTATTTACTGAAACCAAATACAGATCTGAATAGAAGAGAGAGAGAACCCTTAGTTTAATAGACTCTACACGGACGATTAACACTCAAACACTGATTTTTATCTGAGATGCTGAGAGAGTTTTTGTTTTGGGCTATTATTGTTTCTTTCTTTTTTTTTCTCTCTGGGAGCAAATTGTGGTTAAAACAAACGACTCAATAACCTGCCTTAAATGTTGAACAATGAATTGGGGTCAACAGCAGTTGAGTGTGTGATGAGCATGTGTGTCTACAAGGGGTATATATTATATATAAATGTGTGTAAATGCAATGCAAATTTGGAAATTTGGACATGATTAACAGCAATGCCCACAAGTGACAGCAGTATCCTGGGAATTATTTTTATATTGGATGATTCTGCAGTGCACAACTCGTATCCAATGTCTGAGTTTAGTGCCAATGCAGTAAGTAGTGTACCCTTTACATACTGAAGCAAAGACTATGGAAATCAGGGTGGTGGATGAGCTTTTGGTACGTCCAACTTTTATGCCAGAGTTTGCATCCCATTACACACCAAATATATGAATTCAACCAAAATATTTCCCTAACTTTAATTAATCATATTAGTTGCCTAATATTGACCATATTGTAGTTGCCCTTACAGAAATAAATAATTAAAAATATGAGCATTAAACATAATCCTTGTAGAATAACCCAACAATAACGTTGCTGCTGGAATGAAGATACATTTATTAAGTTGCTGCTCAGTCCTTCTCTTATGCCATCTCTGTGATGATGAGTTATGAGGCTACATCTGAGACGGATGCAGGAGTATCTCACACCTGGCAGTCCAGGATCAATAAATGATCTAGACAGTGTGCCACCATCTGCCAGGGTCCTTCAGGGTTCACATGCACACATGTATTACCAGAAAACACAGACACACGTCTTTTTTTCTCCTGCTACTCTAATGATCTATACACTACCAACTCAGGTATAGCCGGTCAGATGTCAGATTGTGCTTAATCTCGACAAGTCTGTGGTGACCTGGCAGACTACATGTTTGCCTCCAAGGTCAAACTATATAAATTGTAGTTCATCACTGGCTGGTACTGAAATGTGCAGACTACAGTGTGATTTCCACAAACAACTTTGTGCTCAAAGGCAGAATCTTATCAAAGATGTGTGCACGTAGGAAGAGGATTTGCTGCAAAAGTAGAGGACAGTCTCTCCTTTTTTCATATCCACAATCAACCCTTTTCCCCTCTTTTGTGCCTATGTCATACAGCCCTTCCTGGTTTAATTTGCACCTTAAATCAACTCCCGCTGCCTCACTCCTTTCTTCCCCACAATCTCTAGATGTTTGTCGTTTATGAGAGAAGTTGGAGAACAGCAGGTGCGAGGCCTGCACAAAACACCAGAGAAGTGATCCAATTTGGTGTGGGCAGTAAATTGTGTGGACATCTGTGCGCTGCACGGCGTGGAGCAGAGCTGAGCTGAGCACAGGGCAGGGTGGATGCATATCTCTGCCTGGCTGTACTGCTGACAGGGCACAGAAACAGCATGGAGAGGTGCCAGAGAAGCTGGGGATTGAGACCTGACACACTCTCAGTCTCCGTCTCTATATCTGACTTTAACCACTGCAGATGTTTTCTGCTGCGTTGCAGAAAGAGCAAAAGGGGGAGGCAATATGGTGTGGAAACGTAAATATGAGTGAGAGCCGAAAATCCATCCAGCATGTTAGAGATGTGTTTGAAAATTAATAGAAAAATCTTAAGGACTTTCCCCTGTGATTCATGAAAATGGTCTTCAGTAACAGCACACAGTCCCAGGCCTGAATCTCTCATCAGCCCCACAGGATGCCTCTCCAGGATGGGCTAATTGAACAGATTACAAGCCTTCCCTTCTTTCCCTCTAATTAGCATTAGAGTGCCATGGACTAAATGGGTCTGGAGTAAGTCTAGGCCCTCCACTCTTGCAGGTCGATTAAGATCTCCTGTCACAGCCTTGACTCTGGTCATATCTTCATTAACGACTTGGCTGACTTTTTCCAACTCCGCTGGTACCAGTCCCTGAGGAAAGTAGGATGTGAATCTAGCTTCTCTATAGCATAAAGATCTTTCATTTGGTTTAGCATTTTTCTCACAGAATTCTCAGCTCCCAACTATGATGGGAAGTGCATCCGTGTTTTTATTGTATCCGATGTAAACATTGAGATGCAACCAGACTGTATTGGTTTTGATTCATCATGCGTGTCATCATCTCCTCACTTGTAGCTATAGTCTATAGAAACTATCATTTTCATCTGCACCAGCAGGGCCATAATAACTCTGATTTCTGTGGTTATGTGGTGACATTATCATTAGCAACATTTTCATTTTCCACAACTTCTTCATCACTGTAAGTCTCCTCCTCCCCCTCAGCAATACTATTGCCTCCTCCTTCACTACATATATCACTGTTTATTTTCTGCCCTCATTTTCTTCATGTTTATGACCATATGTACACATCTCGATCTTTCCTGTAATTGCTAGTTTGGGTTTAAGGCTTCTTGATGAATGCTAAGCTGTGTGAAATGCTGTCTACCAATGAACGATCCGTTTACCCTCCATAACACCAAACTAGATTAAACAAATTTGGTCTGAGTCTGTCGTCATTGTGCGACAAGTTGTACCCTGCACACACTATAGTGCAGACTGGAGCCTGACGTGCCTCCCGTTTACTGTAAATGAATCTAATAGCTGTGAGTGCTTGTATATACGTTCAACAAGATGTTGCTCTCACAATTCATTTCACACTTCGTTAGCAAGTGAAATTGTTGGCTGGATATACAATATAGAAGGGAAGATCAATATATTACAGCCAGGTATTAGTGGTGCAATTCAATACAAGCGCTGGGGTTTCAACAGATTGTGTAAACACAATTACAAAAAAACATGATGCAAAGGCGAGTTGTTATGCACCATAGCACATGAACACATATCAGACACAGATGTACATACACTTGCATATAGCTGCCCGTGTGCACACTCCTCTTTGTTGCTCCCTTCTTCGCTCACCCAGCAATTTGAATGGAGCAAATCATCTTTGTGTTCGGAAAGGAGATTGATGGCTGGTCTCAATGGTTTGGCCACCCATTCTATTTAGAAAGGCAGGTCAGTCAGCCAGTTAAGGATCCGACCTCTATTGTGGCCATCTGACATCTCTATTCATCATCACACAGTCTGCATCCTGCTGCTGCTGTTGCTGCTGCTGTCTCAAGGCACAAGCTGCTTTCTTACAGTTTGAGGGTGGCACTTTGTGTACATGTTGCAACAAATGTGGGAAAACAGTGACTGTCCACATAGGCTTGGTGAAAAGATGATATATAGTGTATGACAAGATACATTTGTCAACCATCAGACATTTTGCTGCACTGTTTTTACAGCAGGATATTTCCCTCTAATAATAAGTCAGGGTGTACCAGGTCAGTGCGGGAAAATCGATGGGCGGAACTTCTTTATAGCAATATAAGATTTTTGCATTTATGTGATAAAGTACTGTGACTCATTACATATTTACAGTTCAGCATCAGATTTCACCACAACATCACCAGAAGATCAGGCCATATTGGGTTTTAGCTATGTACACCCCACAGTAACTGTGTTTACATTCTTCCATTCACTTAATAAACATTATTAGACTGTGGGATACACACACACACACAACACAAGTTACATCCAGGTAACTTCAATTTGGTCTTGAGCCTACTGTTGTGACTCAGTAGCCTTCTCTCATGCAATCACATCCATTTATTCACAAATAGGGAGAAGGAATTACGGTGAGCAGAAAGTTTGCACTGTAAATGTCTTTGCTAGATGTGTGCTGCTGCTGAAAAAGTCTTGTCTGCACTCAATCCCCACTGGCATCAGTCAGCACATGCAGACAGTTCTTGCGGTCCCCACTCAGTATCTTCATCGCCTCCATAGCCCTGACATATAATTGCATGCTTCAGTGGCACGCTTCAGTTACGGCATAGGTACAGCGCCTATGTATGTAACCACCACAGTTATGGAATAATGCACAACCATAAATCAAGCTTTAATTTAAGTATTAGTCAATGTAAAATGAGTTTTGTGGTACAATGTGGCTAAATTACCTCTTCGAATTGGCTTATATGCTGAGCACATTAATTTATATAAGACTGTGGTTGTCAGGAAAACTTAGCCAGGTTTTCTAGTTGTTAGCAAAATCCTTATGCACACAAGATTGAACATGTGGGGCACAGAGAAACCCCTCTAATGCTAATGATTTGGGAAATGTTTACAATTTTCCATTTACCTTTACATGTAGACATCACTTACAGCCAATTACATACTGTAGGACTCTTCTTAGCATTAGATAGATAGTAAGAAGTATGTTTAGAAGCGATAGGGAGTCTTTAAGTTGTAAAAGTATGTTGGTTTCTTTCATGACAGCTAAGATTGGGTTTTCTTTATCTAAAAAGACTTGACATGTAGAGAGAGAGGTGAGTGTTGAGTCTATTGACTGGCCTCTCTTGGCTCCGTGTCTCTCATAACCAAGCAGGACATTTCCCATCTGCAGGTCTGGCCTTGTACCACAGTCATGTTTCTGACGCTTCATTTTCTGTCATCTGGTTCCACCCGAGCCTTATTTCAAGGTGAGAGATGGAGAGAAACAGAGGAACAGGGAGAGGGAGAGAAATCCTCCAAGGTCACTTTCAGTGTCTCTCCGTTAGAGTTGGTGAGTTCCTGACAAGGCAGAGACAGTTTCAATTTCTCACCGACTGTCAGGAGCTCCCTGTTTTTTAAACGCCTGCGAGACAGATATAAGCAGAGGAAGATGTTCCCTGACTTTTCAGTATTATCTGAGGGGCATTCTTTTCTCTGGCCTTATCTCTCTGTCAGTAATGGGCCTTCGGTGATTTCTGCCAGATAGTTGCTGCGGATGGACTGTTAGGCAGGCAGATAGAGCAAAGCTTTCCCAGATACTGTAGATCTAGACCGGGTTGTTTTTCCATGATTCTGCCCTCTCAGTGATCGGTAAATCTCAATGAATGGCAGTTTGACAGACACCACACCTCTGCTTCTTGGTAGAGTGGAGGAAAAAAACAAAACAAAACGGGTGGGGAGTGATTGATCCAAGGTGCCTGGAGTGGAGCTGCACATCATGTTGAGCAGTGAACTTTCTTTGACCACCTCCTCAATCAAAAGTACAGTAAAAGTCATCTCCTTCTTCCAGGTGTGATGAAGACATGGAATGGAGAGCTTTGATGTGACACATGGACAACTTCATCCTGCCCTTTTGACACCAAGCTTGTTGCTGCTTTTATTGTTTTGTGAAACAATTCGCTGAGGGGAAGGATGCCATGTCAACTGTTTTTAGAGGCTTTGACGCTATGGGGAAATGGAAACTTCAAAGAAAGCAAACTGAGTGTCCATGCATGTAGTGACCTAAAGAATATTGTCCTCCTGTTGACAAGCTCATGATAAGTTAATTGCCTGGTGAACACATGGACTCTTAGTCCTCACATTCTCTCCAAGATAAAACCCCTCAAAAATGCCTTATCTTCCTTAAAGGCATTCAGTTAACTCTACAACTCTTCACTTTGCTTCACTATGACCGATTAATGTTTTGGGAATTGGGGAGGAAAAGCAGAGGGGAGGAGTGGAAGGGCTGATAAGAGAGTTGAAAGCAGTGGTGGGGAATGGAGTGGTAGCAATAGGCTGGACTCCTGCTGGCTCCTCTTTGGGGAGATCCCCACTAGTGCTGTCCATACTGTAGAGTAAGGAAAGGCTCAGCCAGGGGTCTTTGAAGTACTGCTCTGTTATTACATGGATGAACTCCTTTGTGCTGCTATTATATATTCAACGCGCCATATCTGAAGACAGCTCCCATTCTTCAAACAACTACAAATCTAGGCTGCGCCCAGCCGGCCATACAGAGCAGAGCAGAAGAAGTTGTGGAAGTGGTGACTCACTGAGAGGTTCCCAACATCATCACTGGTGTACAGCACGGCTCTTTTGTATTTTCCAAATGTTTGGCTTTACCCACTCAAGAGACACCTATCCAATTCCTAATCATAACACTTGTTGTACAAATGCTTTGGAGTGCATTTTACTCCTGCTGTTGTTGAGATTGGTTTATCACTGACATTTAACTTGATATCAATTTTGGAATATGTAAATTACCAGCTGTTGCAAGAGGAAACAGAATGCAACATGAAGATATCATGCCATGTTGGTGTTACCCCCTCTTCAGCTGTGACCCTGCAGCTGCCATCTGCATGTGTTTCTGCATGGATACGTGTGTGTGTGTGTTAACTTATGTCTACTACAGTGCTTTTATCCTAATGTTAGATAGAATAAAAGCAATGACACTAGTAGAGAACACCAAAACAACACTGACATCTGGTGCCATCAGATTTACAGTTATGAATAATAAACAGTTATGAGTTTATCACCATCAACTCTAATTTATGGCTGCAACTAATGATTCTATTCATTATTGATGAGTCTGTTACTATAATCGTCAAGTCTATGAAATGTCAAATTTCTCACAAACTCTCAGAGCCCAAGGCGACGTCTTCAAATGTCTTTTTTGTCCAAGCAGCCTACACCCAAAGATATTCCATTTGCAATCACAGTCTGGAGAGTCTGGAACCAGCTTGTTTTTGGCATTTTTGCCTGAAGAATGACTGAAAGGATTACAACTGTCAAACAGTTGATGATGACTTTTCTGTCTAATGACTAATGGATGTATCAGCTAATGTTTTAAGCTTTACTGCAATCGTTCCACTCTATTAAATCTTGCCTCTCTGAAGGTGACAATGTTCAGTTTTTGCTGACACTGTGTCACTGAGGTGTTTCTGGTCATTCTTCAAGGCTGTAGTTAATGATGTTGTTGCACTGGGAGGTGTTTGTAATATTCTTTCGCCTCACATAGGGTTGTACTAAAATATCAGAAAACAGTGGAATCACCTGAATCAGAATCAGAAACAGGTTTATTACCAGGTTGGTTTGGATATACAAGAAATTTGCTTTGGTTTGGTGCATAACAATCAAAAAATAGAAGGTAAGAGAAAATAAGACCTATACAAAGTATGAGAAATACAATTCCCACAAAAACCAGGTGATCACAAATAATATAAATAATATTTTACAATAAAAAAGAATAAATATTAAGCCTTTTAGAATAGAGCAGTTCAATCCTACCCTGTGTGACACAGTCTCAACACAAACTGAACAGCATAAGCTTCAGAAATGGAAGATTTTTTTTGCAGGGATGTTGCAATGGATTACATTACACTGTACAGGTGTGCCAATAGACTGGTAATTCAGTGTAAGAGAAAAATGACAGTCTGTGCTTTAAAATTGTAAAGCCAAATAGTAGATATAACAGCAGAAGGGTCCTTAGGATCCCTGTGGTTCTAAATATGTGATAGCTAGAAAATGGGTCTAGAAATATTTTAAATTCAGAACACCAGAAGTAGCCTATATGATTAATAATTCACTTAAATAGTTTCCTCTCTCTCTCTCTCTCTCTCTCTCTCTCTCTCTCTCTCTCTCTCTCTCTCTCTCTCTCTCTCTGCCATTTGCAAGGTCAGTGGGTGCAGAAGGTTGGGCTTTAGTTGTGTTTTGTCGTCGTCACTTTCTCCTTTCCTCGGAGATGCAGGCTGCGACAGAGAGCCGGCTTACAGGAGCTGCAACAAACAGAAAAACCTGTGCCAGGCATTGGAGCGGGAGCTTGTTTTGCGCTTATAGTTTTAAGTCATGCTTCTGTGTAATGACTGAGTTATAAAGGCCGCCTGGTTGGGTGTGAGCTCTGAAACGTGCGCAAGCCCACGATATAAGGGGACGCACTTAACTCAGAGCAATTTATTTTCCAGCTGACGTGGGAGCGAGAGAGCGCAGGCTGAACTGCTTGGTTGGGCATCTCTCTGTGTGCCGGGGAGGAGAGCAGAGAAGCGGCGTTGACCTGCAGGGATTTTAAGGCATCCACGATATTTTTTTTCTTCATCAGGACTCAGAGACTCCGGTTGGCTCCTCGGTGGACAGACTACACACTCAGAGCGATGACTGTACTGAATTATCCACCGGCTCTCTGTCATTTCTCCGGCGAAGCCATCAGCCCAGCCACCCGCCCTTAAAATAAAGCTGCTGTGAAACAAGTCAGCACCATCACCGTTGCCTAACAGCTGGATTTACACTTTACCATGTCTTGAGACGCGGCGGGGAAGCTACAAAGATGATGACAGTGAGTATAGCCTCGTTTAAACGGCACAGATGTTGCATCCAGGCTACTTTTAGCACGTCTCTCGGGGACAGGTTTTTTTTTTTTTTTTTTTTTTTTTTATCCAGGCAGGCGGTGACTTTAATTTTGACCGATAATAGTGAATCGAGTGGGGGTCAGCCTGGTCGCAGCTGTAGTGGGTGTCACCCACCGTGTGATAGTGTGATGCTGGGCGTTTCTGTCACCACTGTTGCCGGGGGGATATCAGGTTCCTCCTGGGACTTTTTTCGGGAACATGACATCATTTGAGTAGCCTATGAATGACTCTGCAAATTGAAGAAACGCACGCGCACTATGTTTACGTTTATAATCAGAATTAAATGTGTCTTCTCAATGCATCTCCTCCTCCGCATCCTCTTCCACTCGTGATAAATAAGAGCCTATATGTACCCAGATGTAATCATGCAACTGTCACGCGTGTAGAAATGCCACTTGGAGTGCGCTCGATGCATGCAAAGACTGGGCGTATGCGATGATGCCCCTTTGCAAACCATCTCTACCAAACGACGGGCAGAGTTGTGAGGGTAGTCTTTGACGTAAATTAAACGCCCCCCTCAAGCACCCGCCCGGCTGCGGGGTGGGGAACGGTGCAGCTGTCAATTTGCATGTATTTTGTTGGCCAAATCCAGCCTGTATGCTGCGCTTCGGTTAATCCCACAGCGGATCAGCTTTACCGCCTGCCGGGCCGTCTTCCAGCGCCTTCCTTTCTCTCTGTCTGTCTCTCTCTCTCTCCCTCGGTCTGTCATAAACACACACTTTAAATGATTACATTATTCTAATCGGGCTCATGTGACCATCATGTATTGTCGTGATAATATTTGGAAACCAGACGCTGCTTGGAGGCTGCACACATCGGGATACCACGTACTTCCAGAGAGGATCGTTGACCGAGATTTGAAACACGATCGCCTTGGATACTCTTTTTCTACTTAGCGATATTCCTACTTTTGGAAAGGAGAACCCACCCGGTTCTTGAAGCCGGTTTTTATGTGTTTTTTTTTTTCTCAGTACTTAAGGGTTGGCAAAGCCAATATGACAGGCTGGCTCACACAGCAGAGGGACTGGTGACCGCGTAGTGATCCAGCGCGTTTGATGAACACGTCGGTAAGGTTGTTTTCCAATGTGCTGCTAAATTGATACATTGTATGGTGAAATAGGAGCACATTATATACATTTTATAGCCAAAATATTTCTTGTTACAAATTCACATAATCGTGACCGAAGTCTTTTTGCTATAACACACCAGCTCTAAGCGATTTCAGAGTGTGGGGCCATAAGTGGGCTGGTAATAAGTCCTCCCCCTTCAGTTGTAAACCCACAGGGGCTCCCGGAGTTTTTCATGTCAAGGACTCACAGATTGTTGGAAATGATCCCAAGGAGCTGAATATAGGGAGGTTTTAAATGTCATTTCATTATTGTCTAGACTGAGGGATAACAAGCAAAACTGTAATCATACATTCTGGCGGGTTAATTCATCAGTGGGTGAAATAATACTTAAAATAATAAAACTCTCCCTCTGGAGCTCTTGGAGGTCCCAACACGCCAGTGGCATGTAACATGTTCCCAATGCTCTTCTAATAATGCTGTTTTGACTAGGTAATGATGCCTCACCATTTAGTCAGAGCAAAATGTGTCCTTTTGTGCTTGTATTTGTGCTGCCAGTGCCATCCTCATAACTGCAGCAGCTTCACTCCTGTTCTCTCCGACCTGTTAGCATTTCATGGAGAAATGCAAGTTCTTGAGCACAGTGTTAGTTATGTCTCTACACTGCATCAGCAAATTTGTGTATCTAGTCTCCAAGATGCTGAGTCACATCGCTTCGCCCAATGTAGATATTTTCTGCACTGTCCTCTGACGTCAACAGCCAGTGTCTGCACAGGTGTGGTCCACAAGAAAGCTTAATTTAAATGTATATATATATGTGTGTGTGTGTGTGTGTGTGTGTGTGTGTGTGTGTGTATTGCAATTTTTCCCTTTAATCTTTTATAAGAGCCACGGCTTGTAGTGTTAACCAGCAATCAGCAATGTTGATAATTAATTTCTTTTTTAGAGCAACTCATAATGTGGATCACACAGCAATCTGTCATTAATTTGTCTTGACTGCCCTGAGAGAAATTTTGCTGCTCCTTGCTTTTCATTAACTTTTAAAAGTGGTGTGAGGCGCTATGATAATGTGCTCCTGTGGAGAAAAGACTGATAACTCTGCAAGAGAAGGCTCAGGTCAGGGGGATATTTGTGGAGGGTTGTAAACAACACAGACGTTTTCATTAGGTGTGAACTAATCAGTCAGGTGGTGATTGGGGCTCTGCAGGAGCGACATAGTCACTGTGGACTCATCTGTCTGTGTCAACGTTTGGTGTGTTGTGTAGTGACATGTCAGTGTCACTCACTCTCAGCGCTCATAACACCCTGTTTTGTCCCTGTGGTGCTGTGCAGATGTAGCAGTGGGTGGTGGGATATTATTCTGACACATCCAACCACACAGACTCCGCCTTCGCTGTGTGTGTCAAGTGTTGCGCAAGACCACACACATACATGGTCATATTTGCCAATACAGAGGAATGTAATAGGAATTAGATTATCGGTTAGCAAAAGTCTGGCAAGATTGGGAATTTTTGGAGCAGTGCTTATTGTCAGGGAGAAGACTAGAAAACAAGTCCAAAAGAGACAGTGACTGCAAAATTCTTGTAGAAAGGAAGTTCCTGCAGGACAGGAAGTGCTTTGTGGTTGCTGGTCTCAAACCACAACACTGGTGTGACTAATCTAAGTGAGCACACTTCCCTAAATAATCTTTTCCTCAATCATGCATTTTCCTCTTTTCCCTCCTCCTTCCCTCTCTTTTCTTATGTCTCTTTTGAACTCTTGTACTTATACATGTTCCTCTCTCCTGTCCTCAGTCTAATTCTATCTGTCTTCACCTCTGTCATTGCAGGATTACCGGGAGGATGGCATGGACCTGGGGAGTGATGCATCCAGTCGCTCCAGCTCAGAGTCCAACTCCAATAAGGTTACACCTTGCTCCCCGTCTCTTGACCTGGCCACTTTGGAGGACTACAAATCCTCCCCCTCACTGGACCTGGTCACTTTAGAGGACTATGAGGAGGATGAGGACTACCAAGAGTATAAGAAAAAGGTGATAGAGGAATGGGAGAGCGAGTATGGAGAGGACTACACCTCTCCACAGCCTTCTGTTCAGGAGGAAGGTGGAGGAGGCGTCATGGGGGTTGACAGGGTTGGTGAAGGCCACAGGAAGGTAGTGAACAGCCGCAGCCTCGCAGAAGAATTACAGGATGTGAAGGCCGTCCCGCCCCTCCCGGCCCCGGGCGGACGGACTGCCACCTCAGTTGCAGCCGTCCCCGAGGAACTGAAACAGAATGGCAATCTGATTTTGCCCAGGAGCAACCAGCTCCACTCCCCCGGTACACCACAGGGGGGCACAGGGACTCCCAAGCCCAGACACCGCAGCTCTAGTCAAGGCAGGGGGAGCCGCAGCAGTGGTGGAGGTGGAAGTGGAGGAGGCAGTGGAGGGACTGGGGGGCGGATGGGGGGATACAGAGAAGAGGAGTGTGTAGAGGAGGAGCCTCTGCCCACCATGGACTGGGCAGCCCTGGAGAGGCACCTGGCGGGGCTGCAGTGCCGAGAGCAGGAGAACCAGAACCTCAACCACAACCAGAACCACAACATGGGCAAGACCAACTACACCTCAGTGAGTGTGCAAGGATTTTACATGTTTCAGTGTGTTGCTCTTGGTCTTTTAAGATTTTCTGCTTATGTGTGTCAAAGGTTATCCCACACATATTTTTTCTTAGTTTTCCCATGCTTTGGTGGGCTGCTGTAATCCAGCAGTTATCCGTGTCAGATGGACCCTGGCAAGTATGAGGTCAGGTTAGCTGGAGTAAGGAAGAGGGATTAGTCAGCTAATGTAGCTATGTGGCCCAGCTATTAACCTGACCATCATGGAAGTCTGGCCTACACAGCTGGAGGGAAGTGGAGGCTGCAGGGGGCAGCAAGGAAAAAGGGATTCCGTGCAGATGCAAACAGACATAAGCAGGAGGAACTCTGATTTAGAAAAAGATCAACTGTCCAGGCAATCTTGAAACTCCCAAAAACGTGACTGTCATATTGTTATTAGAAAGAGTTTAAACAGCACATAATTGTTATTATTTGATGACTGTAAGTAGAAAACTACTGCAGCAAAGGCTCATGGGTGACCTCACAGATTTGTGCCAGTGTAACCTTTTTTTTTTTTTTTAAATCTGTATGTTCCCTGTTGTGGCCATGTGGTATTTCTACCAGAAGAGGTCAGTGTTGCATTGACATTCTGCAAAGTGCAGCCACAGGCTATTCATGCCACACCAGCAGCTCCACTGAAGGCTTTTCTGATTTACTCACAATTTCATGACATCACTCAGTTTAAATCACAATCAAAATCAGTTTTATGTTAGTCTGTGGCTCCAAAATGGTGTAGCTTTAAATCTGTGTAGGGAGGAGCAAGGGAAAATTGTTTACAATACTGCAGTTTTAGTGCAGTCACATATGTCACTGAGTAAAACTGAGCAAGGGTGAATGAGTTTGAAAGAAGGGAATTGGTGTTCCTTTTGGTATGCAAGCACCAAAACCTTTTCCTCAGTGCACACAGACAATAGCTGCAGCCAGTGCCATTGTGAGTGTTGTGTGTCTTTGTTTGTCTGTCCTGGAGGCCCCCTCTGTCTCCCTGAGGCATGTCAGGAATGCAGCGGGAGAACTGGGGGATGAGAGGAAGGAAGGAGGGAGGAAAGGACAAGAAGATGGTATCGTTGGGATCAGGCAGTTCAGGGTCGCATGGCTTGTGTGTTTGTGTCAATGTTCATTACCTGCTGTCCATCCTTAAATGGGAAGGTCACCTCCTGGTATGCTTTAGTCTTGGGAAAGTCTGTTCTCTCTCCATAGGCTGTGATATAATTGACCCGAGTGGAGGAAAATCCCTTGAAATAAAGCCTCTGTCTCCACATGGAACCACTATCTTCTTACAACACATATGCACACACAAATTCACACACACGTCTCTCACTATAGAGACATTCTTGGTCACTGCTATGTTTGTGCATGAAGCTATAGACTTGGCCCTGTGTGGCAGATAGAGATAGACTTCCAGCTGTCTCTCGAATTACAAGGAAAACCCAGACAGGCCTCAGATTTCGATGGTCCTGTGTAGATAAGAAATTGGAATTAGCCGTGTAATCCCACCTGAGCAGGGAGCTGAAGAGATATACCAGAGAAGACCAGAGACACACGCTCATATCCTGGACAATCCTGCTCTCAAAATCATCTATACCGTATGGTTCATATCAATACAGTTCATTACTGAACTCCTGATTCCTGACCTTTTGGTTTGCTGCATTCCATGTCTGAGCCTCCCCCTACAGTTAAAGAGGACAGTGCTAGTATTGACCCCCTTTCTAACCTATTATTACAAAAGCACAAAAGCAGTCAAGTGGCAATTTAGGAGCTGAAACGCTGCTGGGAAAATCTCCAGCCCTCTGTGACCCTGCAAAGAATAAGGTATAGATAATGTATGGATGGACTTAACTGAACAACATTCCCCTTCTCCTCTATGCCAGGGGGTATCTGAAAGTCTTCATTCTCACATTTGCAGGACTTAGCAGACACCCTAGAGGGAAAGGGGGGGTTGGTGCTTTTAAAATGTTGTTAAATATTTAGGCATCCACACAGGCGGGACCCACCAGCAAGATGGTGCGTGTGTTCATGTATGGAGGGGTCTGTCTGTCTGGGATCTTGCTGGGGTCCAGCGGGACAGATATTCATGCTTCACTAGAGCTTCAAAAGCATCTGTGCTTTTTGAACAAAGGGACACAGTGAAGCTCAAGGCTTATAATCAGTACCGGTCGCTAAGTGCTTGGAGACTGGTTTGGCTCACACACACTTTTTATCGTGCTTAAGATTTTTATTTTTTTTAATATGATTAATTCAAATCAGGGATACACCAGACACATTCACTGCATCTGACACGATACACACACACTAATGTCAAGACCTTTTCTTGCACCCTGATTGTCCTGTCCATATCTTCATGGCAACAATCTGCTGTCAGTCCAGGAGAGTCTGGAGGTCTTTAAAAAGTAAAATTGGCTTCATTTATGTCTTTAAATTGTTTAAAACACTCTTGGTGGTTATGTTTTATAGGTAATGTTTTTCCACCATTCAGTGACCCTGCACTGAAGGTCTACTTGTACAGTAATGTTGAATACTGTATGGTACTGTATTTAGCATTGTGTTTTATCCCTGTGGCCCATTTTTGTATGAATGAGGTACAGTAGTCATGGTGGTGCAGGTGTGTTTAGTTAGGGTGTGGTTTCTGGCTGCTATAATCTAAACATCTGCCTTCAGGATGTGGGTGTGGGGTCAGGAGGATTCATGAGGATGAGGGGCATGGTGACCTGAACGTAATTTGTTTCTAATGAATTCTGCAGGCGCGTGGCAGAGAGGGGCCCACAGGGACCCCAAGTCCATCAGGGGTAACACTTCCCCTAACCCTTCATTAAGCTCTACAGCCCTGAAAGGTAAACAATAATATTATTGTTTCGAGGCAGTCTTGAGGTGAAGGAGGCCAAGAGGGGGGGCTTAGCTCACATGTACTCAGAAGTTTATCTGTATGTTTTCCAGGTAGAATATCCATGCCTGAAGGCTACTTTTTTGAATCTCAGAGTGCACACACCCAGACACAATTTAAAAACACCCCATGGGTAAACTGAGGTTATCAAGATAGGGCCTGTGCTAAGACTTGCAACACCACTCCCACTTTAAAGAGACAAGCTTTCTTTCTCTCTCTCTCTCTCTCTCTCTCTCTCTCTCTCTCTCTCTCTCTCTCTCTCTCTCTCTCTATCTATCTATCTATCTATCTCTCACTTTCTCACACACACACAAGCACACACACAAAGAAATTTGTAACAGCCCGTTGACTCAAATACAGTCATACTCCTCACTCAGGTACAGGCTCACGCATTGGTTCACTAATGCCTCAAGACAACTGTGAAATCCATACATACATATATATGTGTATGTATGTATGTATGTATGTATGTATGTATACATATGTTTAAGAGCTTCCAGATTATGACTGGATCTATTTATTTCCATCTGGCACTTTCGAATGGGATTTTTTTATCTAATATGATTAGAAATTCTTTATTATTATGCTGATTCTCTTACATCTGAGATGTATATGTTTATCCACCTTTTAAAAAGTTGGACAACTTCTAAATGTATATCTGTGCTGTCAGATCAGATGTGACAATTTACCTTTTCTCAGCTGTCAGGTCGACAAGCATCTACTTAATAGGAAAGTGTCTCTTAAGCGCACCATATGAGTAAAAAGGCCAAGAGCCAAACCAAATCGTGGAAGTGTGGAGACCCAGAAAAGCACTCAAGGGCTGTGGAAAATAAAAGGATAAGAAAAAAAAGAGCAAAGGCAGAGAGAAGTTTCTCTGTTTCTCTCCAGTCTCCGCTCTATGATTATGTACGAGTTCAGCAGTTGAACTGTACTCACCACCCTCCACTAACTACTACCTTCACTCAGTACTGAGACGTTGCCACGTAGAGAGAGAGAGAGCAAAGGTAGGAGAGAAGGAAGAAATAGTATGGTTTGAGAAGTGGGTAGTGGATATAAATAACAATGAGTGTAAAGAAGTCACAGTAGACTTAGATCCTGACCGGGAAAAAGAAAACAGTGAGATCTGAATTCAGCAGAGTAGCGAAACCTCAGGGGTAGAGAGTGATAGCTGGGATCAAAAAGGAGGAGGAGAAAGGTGAGAGGAGGTATGTGGGGTCAGGGTTGTCTTTGATTGAATGCCAAAAAGGGCGGGTATTCTGAGGAGGAGTAGATAGTCAACGTATACATGGATAGGAAGTGGGAGGAGGCGACAGGGGGCTTTAGCCAGGTGTGGAGAGCGTTTTCAGAGGCTCCGGTGTCTGGTTCAGCCCCTTAGGCTTAATCATTGCTCCTCGTGTGTGTGCCGGTACCAGCTGAAACATGCCCGGCCCTCTGCACACCACAGCTCACACACAAACACTCTCCTTACACTGCGCCGCCTCTGCTTCAGAGTCAGGCAGTCCTCCTGTTAGTCTGCACACACACACACACAGACACACATGAACATTCTCACGTCACTAAATCAGAGGATATCTTTTTCTTCTCTTGGTATTCTGACAGTCTGCCAGTGTTGGTAGATGTTTTTCCCTTTTTTATCAGTGGAGTATTTTTCATCTCAGCTTAACCTTGGATTCCTCACAGCAAGTCGGGCACTTAACTCAGGTATAGCAAAATATGATTAACTCTAAAAAAATTTCAGAAATGTGCTTTCTGTCCAGTTTCAATGACCTTTTTTAATTTTACATATAATGTGATGTGGCTGTTGTTAAACTGAGACAAAACTTGAGAAAGTTCAGACTGAAAGTAAGATAAATTGTTTTGCAAAAGCCTCCACATGTAATTATAGCCTAGGGCTGTACATTCCTCTGCTGTCACATGTTGTCTTTTGAGTTTATATGTAACAGAAAAGTCAAATATGTAGCAACGGGAACATAAAGAGCCAGCCAGATGCACATCTGTCCATGCATCTCTGTTGACCCTCTAACAAAGAGCAGGTTCATGCTGGCAGGACTCTCTCACCATGTGGGTTGCTGCTTGGTAGCATTCTCTTTTCTGACTTTCTGGCAAAGAAAGAAAAACATCAAATATGCAGTGCACATGTATTTGAATCCTGCTTTAAATAAGCAAAGTTTTCTTCTGTACACCTGTTTTGAATGTTCTTTTACCTTGAGCTGCAGAGAAAGTTCATACAGTAAGAGCTCTGACACACCAAACTGGGCTACAAGTATTAATGATGAGAAAGCCCAACCGTTTAATGATTTTCTGTTGCTTCACAACGTCTAAGGTGCCAGTCAAAAGTTTGGACACAATCGTGGGTCCAAACTCATGACTGGTGCTGTATGTCACTTCAGGCCTTCTGTTAAAATTTGCATTTAAATGTACTGTAAAGACTACAAGTGGCAACTGATCACCAGCATGTACATACATTGTAGGAAACTAGTCAACAGGTCTTGTTATATGCTCGAAATACAAATTGAGAATAAGTCAAATAAGAAGTTGCATCTGGCACTATAAAAGCTTGGCTTTGCCCTGGTGTTGTCAGTCTATGGTCTTTTGCTCATGGAAGAAAAAAGGAAAAGGGAGAGGCAGAACATAATAACAAACTACCTTAAATGGGTAAAATCAGTGATTCGCAAGGCTGAACAGTCAGTTAGCTCTCACACTGTTGCCGTTTCAACATGCAAACATGTCTGCTTGGTGTGTCGGGACTTAAAGATATATACTAATGTTTGTTATTGAAGAGTATCTTACCACTATTTTACTATTGAGAAGCCTAGCATTAACCCCATGATTATTAACTGTGGTTGAAAAAAATGAAGTCAGTGTGACAAGTCAGGTAGTCTGCTATACCACATTTGTTTGGAGCACATGGATATGCACAAGCTGATGCAAAATCTAAACATTTGCAATTTAGACTGAATTCCTGGCTAGTACTGTATGTATTGTTGAAACATACAAACTGTAAGCAGTGGAAACACAAAGGTTATAGAAATATTGCATGGTCATAAAGTTCGAATCTCTGCGCCAGCAGGAGTGGTACTTTCTAAACTGTTCTTATCTGGTGTCAAAGTACAGTTTGATCAGTTGATCAATTTGATAGCCTGACAACCACTTCTCCTTTAAACATGTTAACAAACACAGAAACACACTGACCCTTGTATTGATGAGTAATATTGATACTATGGGTGAACATGAACTGACAACAACAGACAAGCTTCCCATGCAGTTGCTTGAGGTGGAAGGTGTGTTTGATGATCCAGAATGATGTCACCAAGGTTAGTCAGTATGTTGTGGGTAAACTAGGGCTGGGTTTTCTTTAAACGATTATGATACCAGTACCAGTACCAGTACCCTTAAAATGATACCAATACCAATAGAGTACTTCATTCAATACCTTTTTTTTCTACTTCATTCTATACGCATCATGTGAATGGAAGCAATCAGTTGTGTAAAATGCCACCGCTCCTCCCCATCCAAATGATTTTTACACAATTTTGAAAGGGTTCAAATGAATGAAATATTTACTAAATAACTGTACAAAACTGTACAATGAAGTATTATCACCACAGCCTGTATGGGTTGTACCTGCTGTAGTAGTGGGCCAATCACATGTCGCATTAAATCAAAGAATGCTTGCAGTGATTGACTGCAAGCAAAACCATACAAATAGTCATTTTTTTCTAGATCTGCGTGCAAAAATGATTGAATGTAGGTATGGTATGACTGGAGAAGTTTTGATACTACTCGGTACTTGGGAGATGAAAGTGTTTTAGGTGGAAAGAGATGGTTTACAGCTAAACATTCCACTACAGTTAGTTTGGATGAGCATCCTGAAAGATACACAAAAAATCACACTAACACCACCTTTTTATTGGTCATTCACCCATGATTCATTGTGTATGTGTTATATTGAATCTGGCATGCATGTCAGTCCAGACTCATACCAAGTATCTAAATCATTGTACCACACAGTTGTGAATCTCCACTTTCTTCTTTTTCTCTTCCTTATTCCCTCTCACTTCCAGACATCTCCTGTCCTTTACTACCATTCCCACTCCTGTTCCGTGCTAATTGTCCTCTTCCTCAAGCTGTCAGGAAGCATTATAGTCTAATGTTCTCACACAGCCAAAATACAGCAGGAGACCATTTTTTCCCGCCGCCTGGCTCCCCCTCTCCACCCTATGAAAACTATCAAAGAGGGGGTGCAGGCTGTGAGTGGCAGAGCGTGCTGTGGAGGAAATGGGGATTTATGTAGCTGTGAGGAGACAGCCTCTAATGTTATAGCTCTGTGTCAGTCCTCATACTGCATAGTCACCACAGAGCAACACATTCATACACAGGCCAGCTAGTAAGAAGGAGACAAAAAACAAGGTTTATTTCGAAAGGGTAACAAAAAGAGAAGGAGAGTGGGTTTTATGTTTTCCAGGTAGTGAAGGCTTTTAAACTCCTATCCATCACCTCTCATGTCTGCAGTTGGAGTAATAAAGCCTTGAGTCAGACACACAGGCAGAGCCCGGTGTTTGTGCTGAGTGTGTATGTGTGTGTGTGTGCCTGTGTGGACATGAGCGTTCATTTGGGTGGAGCTGAAATGTGAAACACTGTTCTTCTCTGCTCCTAATTATAGAGCATGTGCTTGTGTGTGTGTTAGTGTGTGATTGCATGTGAGAGGCAGAGACATGGGTTGTGAACTTGGTGTCTTTATACCGGGGCTAAAAATACTAACAAGCCATGTGGAAATCACATCTACACACACGCACACGCACACAGACTGTAAACAACCAATGGTATTTTTGTCTCTATGTTTCTCACTCTTGTGTTATCTAAGCCCTTCATGTGACCGTGTGTGTGTGTGAGCGAGAGAGACAGAGAGAGACTTGATGCCAGGTCATGCTGAGAGCTTCATCTGTTGCTGTAGAGAACTGAGCACAGAGCACTTTTATCTCCTCACATACCCATAACACAAGAATAATCATTCCATCAGACTAAAGCAGGGCTGTGACTTTAATTAATGAAATGTTTAGCCTGTAAAAAGTCAGTAATATTTACAATAAATTTCCCTCCTGGGAACCATTACAACTTCCTACAGCCTAATATGACTTCTTCATATTGCTTGTTTTGTCTTACCAACAGTCCAAACCCCCCAAATGATTCAGTTTACCATCACATAAGACAAAGAGAAGCAGTAAATTATCACAGTTGAGAAGCTGGGACTAAGGAATTTTTGGTGTTTTTCTTCTAAAAAAATTTAAAGTGATATCAAAATAGTTGCTGATCATTGTTCTGTCAAGCTAAATGACTTCTACTAAATGACTACTACTACTACAACTAATGATTATTTTCATTATCATTCATACTGCTGATGATTTTCTTAATTAATAATTTCGGTCTATAAAATGTTGAAATGACGAAATCCACAATTTTCCACCATGACAACATTTCGTTTTGTCTGACCAATAGTCCAAAACCAAGATATACTAAATTTACAATGTTGTGAAACAGAGAAAAGGAGGAAATCCTCACATTTGAGAAGCTGAAGCTGAAGCCAGAGAATGCTTGGCATTTTTACGTGAAAAGTCTTTGCAGATTGATATTCTATTCATCAACTAATTGATTGACTAATTGTTTCCACTTTAAAGGTGCAGTGTGTAGAATTTAGTGGCATCTAGTGTAGCAGACTTGGAAGAAATGGACTATAATATTCATATGTGTGTTTAACTAGTGTATTATCACCTGCAAATAAGAATTGTGTTTTCATTAGCTTAGAATGAGCCCTTTATATCTTCACTTCCATGTGGCACCACAATGTGTCTAACCCAGAATGGACAAACCAAACACTGGTGCTAGACAGGGCCTTTTGCATTTTTCGTAGCCACTGTAAGTTCTCCTACACAATTGGAAAGAGAGGGGGGAGGGGTTGGTTGCAATCTGAAATCTGCAACCAAGTGAATACCAACCAACCAAATCTCACCACTAGATGCTACTAATTCCTACATACTGTAACTTTAAGCTAAGATTTGCTTACTTTTTTCTCCCAATCTCTTACTTTCCCCATTTTGTATCTGCAGTCAAGACATCAAGAGGCACATTAACATATCTGTCTCAGCTACTTATTATTCACTGTGTGTCACAGCTCCTGTTTCATAATAGACTGTGTCTGTGGTGGTCAGCTACCCATTTAATTAGTTGGTAGGCTACACAATGTTGTTGTGGTACATTTAAAAATATGAAATAAACCTTACTACAGCCTGGTGGTCACAGCATGTTCAGTCTTTCCACCACCAAAGGCAGACATACAGTCCTCGTTAGAACAACCTCTGGTGGCTGATCATAAGAACAAGCGCGCACACACACACACACAAACATGCACTCCTTGGCCTTCCACATCAGTTCCTCCCTGTCAGAGCTAGCTCATTACCGCCAGAATCTGGCCCTCACACTGAGCCAACCTGCTTTGCTATGCAGTGTTTTTACACTGGCACAAAATGTCAGCTTGCTAAAAGCATCTGAGCTCTCCTCTTCCCGCTGAGAGGGAGAGGGAGAAGGAGGCAGAGAGAAAGAGAGGGAAGGAGGAGGACGATCAAGAAAAGTAATGAAAGGAAAGCAAATGTAGTTACACTGAAAGGCCATAGAGAGAGGAAGGAGGGGTAGATGGCAACGAGGCTAAAAAATAGAGAGGGCAAGCTGTTTGTCAGAGAAAGGGAGGAGGCGTCACAGCATGACTGAGATTCATGTATTTTCCATGAGCTGTATGGAGTGGTACAGGGCATTATTTACCACCTACAGTATCATTTCCAGCTCTTTCTGTATCCCACTAGTTACAGTAGAGTGAGCCACCATGTTATTCACTTGGTGATCTGTGACTTTTGATTAAGTATTCATTATTTCTGTTTGCATCTATAAATACACCCACATAGCAGAGTTAAATACACAGAGCCTGACATGAGTGTTGTTTTGATGTGCTTGATGAGAGGAGATGCTCCAGTGCTCAGTGTACACTACAACGCTCCCTCATAGTGAGAGTGACACACATAATAGCAATTTCTCCTACTCTAAGCAGGTGTAATTGACATACTACTGTTGAAACCCGCCATTAGAATCAGCATACAGCTATGTTTAATGTTCTCTTTTCTTCACTTTTGTTCATTTTCCTTTCAGTTTTAATTTTAATTTAACACCAGCCAGCTCAACCCAGAGGAATATCTCATAATGTGGCCAGTGTGAAGGAGACTAAATTGTGGTCTGCCTGCCTTTTTGTCTCTAGTAAATAATATTTGTCATCTGTGCTGATTTAGGCCACTTAAATAATCACAGTTGTTGGAGTTTGTCTGTTTTTTTGCTGCTTGTTTTTTGTTATTTGAGAATCAGGGGTTGCACACTATACATTCTGGGTAGTGTCAGATAATGTTTTCTGTTATTTTGTGAATAAAGAGGTGCTGTCTCGGTCTCCACCTGTGCCGTGACTCAGATTGTAACCTTGACAACAGTGTGAAGGTCAGCAGGGGGGTGTCTTTGGACTGACTGCTGCCATGGTGATAGAGGAGAGACAGGGGGTTGCTGTGGCTTCTTATATCAAAGCGTGGCTCACAGATGTTGGACATCAAAGATGTTTTTCTTTTGGCCCCTGTGTATGTGTGCGCCTGCCTGAGAGCGCATGTGCATCAGGAAGAGAAATCAGTACCATGGATCTGTGTTCAAAAATGGAAGGCATTAGGCTTTAGTGCATCTGAAGCTGTAAAGACTAGTGCACACAATCATTGACTCACTACTTTAGGGCTTGGCTTTCATTTTGATTTTTTTCACTCATTAAATTTATAGCCTCACTAAAGGTTGGGGTATGCGTGAGACAAATTAGTTTGTACAAAGTGTTGTCTGACCGCAACCAAAGGCCAAAGTCTTACGTCTGGTTGAAAAGCCTGTTATCATAGCGGTGCACACAGCCATTCTTTCAAAGGCACTCATGGTGTTACACTGCACACAAAAACTGAAGAAAGTAGAAGTATGAAGAATGAAAAGAGAGCACTTCTGCATACCTGACCAATCACTGCATGTGCATTGACGTTCTATTGAGTGGGTCCTCTTCCATGGAGGCTGCCATGTTGTACCACCACGTTTCACACTGGTCCATTAATATGTGATGCACCTTATACATAAGTTAATAGAGTAAAGTACAAGTGATTACTAGTTTTTTTTATCACAATAAGTAGATGATGAAGAAGACACATAGCCTTCATCAGGTTCTAATTGCTAAAATCTTAGAATACACAAATTAGCTAATCCAACAAAGCATGGACATGGCATTGAAAAAAAAGAACCTCCCTACCGCTCTACCTCCTGAGCCACAGCTGCCCCTAGAAGACTTATCACCTTTCTGATGATGTCAACAAAAACTGAAAATGTATAAGCTTTGTTAAAGTAGAATTTATGGCAGAGCTGTTGTATTGGATTGCATTAGATTGCCCAGGTGTTCCCAATAAAGTACTGGGTGAGTGACTTAAGCAGCTGTTAACTCAGCCTATGCTTAAGAGTCCTTTTAAGAAGTTTAGCTTCCAATTTAAGGAAAAAAACTTTATCACAGGCCAACGTCATGCACAGATAATTATGTCCAAGGTTAGAGTGGCAGCATTGGCACTGTTCCACTCTGCTCCAGCTGGGCACCATGCAGCAGGCCAAAGCAAAGCCAGTGATGTGCAGAGTTTGAGCAGAGAGATCAGAGCAGGGAGCACATCGATCCACTTCCATGTCATTAAACCCAAGAGTGGTGTTATCGGGAAAAGCAGCGTCACCCAGCAGACATCAATATCAGATAGAGAGATCTGGCCAGAATGGAAGGATGAGATAACAGGAGGCGTATGTACCTTTCCAAAAAAAAGACACACATCAAAAACTCAAACAGATGTGTGATTTAATTGCATCAGGATGTCACAGTCTTGTGCAAAGCTGTTCCACTGCTTTAATGGGAGTGTTGATAGAGGAGCAAAATAGAGATGCAGAATTCTAAATGCAACACAAAAAAATGTGAAATTATAAATCGAATAAACAATTAGTTGAATAATAGAAACTTCATACATCTTTGGGCAACTGATTAATTGTGATTATTTTTTAAGTAGTTTATAAATGCAAAAAATTATGTGTTAATGTATAAACTAAATTATTAATATATTAATCTAAAATTAATTTACTGATACCAATAATAACAATTGTCAACCCAATGCTGATATCTCAAGGTGGAGAGATTCTCAGTGAGATCAAAAAGAACGGACAAACCAGAGATCAAAGAAACTGATTTGATGAACATTGATGGGAAGATGCCAGGAGGGAGGTATGGATGAAGAGATGGAGAAGGGAGGAAGGATTATGTGAGTAGGTTGGCCTGTGTGTGGATTACAGACAAGCCATCTGCCACTATGGGATTATAATCCAACAAAGAGGCAGACAAAGAATCAGGGGAGGCTGAAAATACCATGCAATACTGTGTATACTTTTCCACAGTGAGAGAAACACATCAGTGTGACATGTTTATCTAAATAAAATAGTCTAAAACTGGTAAAATGTTAGTTTGAATCAGCAATTATCTGATCAAAGAATAAGTAAATATTACTCAATATATATGCAGATATTCAATACAAGCTTTTTGATACTTGAGGTTCAATCTCCAGGCCTGTTTAGTAGTTTTATGACTTTAAAGCATTGCATCATTTGTTTTGTTGACTATTCATGCAGGATTAAGATTAAGGTTAAAGATTTAAAGTCATTCCTCTGCCCTTGTTCCTCTCCGCTGTCTCTGTGTCCCTGTCTGGCATGACTCCATATGAAACAGCAGAATGACATCCCAACACTGACCCACACCACCCTCCTCTCTCCCTCCCTGCCTCCCTCCTTTTTCCACCATCCCCTCTCCCCACTGGCCAACTCTGCATAAACTCAGTCCAGCAGCTCCTCCCCCATTTCAGTCCAAACCAGACAGAGAGAGGCAACCAGGAGTGTACTCTGCTTTTCACTGCTCCCCTCCCTCTCTCCCTCTCTCTCTCTCTCTCTCATTCTCACACCCCTCCTCCAGTCTCTCACTCCCCTCCCTCTCTCAGCTTTTTGGAAGCAACGATCAGACCCTGCCCTTCTGTCTTGACAAACAGACAGACCAGAAAACAAGCAGAAAACAGAGATAGAAAGCAGCAGTGAAAACTGAACTGAATGGCAACGAGAGGCAAGCAGGAGAACTGGTGATTGATTTTTTGTTAGTTGGATCAAGCGCAGGGCGGGATCCTTCCTCTCCTCTCTTCTCCTCTCCGCTGGAATACCACTGCAGGGCTGGGAATCTTATCCCAGTCCCATTCCAGCTCTCCCAGCTCAGCCAGCTCCGCTCTAGGATGCTGTGAAGGATGGTCCACCAGGAAAACTGTTCTTACCAGGTAGTTCTCAGATTTAGATGACATTCAAGTTATGTCTTTTTTCATTTTGACACAAACTGGTGTTAATTTTGTTGTTGATGTCAGCTTGGCTGATTGTAGCACTATCATATTTTGTCAGTTTATCATAAATCCTTAAATGTCATATTGAAACTAGGAAATTGCTGCACAGCTTAGGACTTGTGTGTCATTGCAGAGACTCAGACCTGTGTAGGAGCTGTCTTTTGTGTTACGTGATTGTGTTGTGAGTCTGATGGCTGGCTGGTTGCTAAGAGAGCACTTGACTCAAGGGAATAATGTCCTACCTCCCCTCCACCTCCTCCTCATCCAGCCTCATCAATCCATGTCAAAAGAGGGAATGAGGTGTGCAAGTTTTTGGTGTCATGACTGAACTCTGTGTGTGTGTGTGTGTGTGTGTGTGTGTGTAAATGTGTTCTATGCTCTGAGTTTCAGTTGTAGAGGATGTGTTAATTATTAAATCAGACAGTATGGTGAAGAATAGGATTTAAATGTGAATGGTTGCTTGGAGGGATTGTGCTTGTGTGTGCATTCATGTTTATGAGTGTCTGTGTGTGTAATTCCTGTACATGTGACAGCACTGTCCCACTTTATCTAAAGAGGAATTGGGAGGAATGAAGCAGTCGTGATTAAAGGAAAGCACATCACAGCTGTACATCCGATTTTCTACAACCAGCTCTGCGAGGGAAGAGAGTCTGCAATGCAGTAGAGATGGAGAGTGGGAACAAGCAGAGAGGTAGATGAAAGGCAAAAGACATGAGCAGAATATGCCAGGGGAGGCGTTGAGGGGGAAAGATGGAGCGTATTTGATGGAGAGAAGCAAGTGCAGAAGCAGGGAGGGAAAAGCTGCAGAGGAAGTGATGAGAAACATGAGGGTTCTAAAGAGATGGGTGGATGGCCCTTGTGGGTGTGATATCAACATGCAACATGAAACTTGGAAGCCCAAATTCTGTCCTCCAACTATTTGACTTTCCTTTGGGGTTAAATGGAACAGCATTTGGGGGGGAAAAAGTGTAAGTGATCTATGTATTGCTGTTTCTTGTGCAGGATTTGTCTTAGCGTAGCTGAAGGGCTTCAAACTGGTTGCTAACAATTGTAAGCACTTACCTCCCTGGCATTATCAACAGTTATAAAAGCTGATCTCTAGTCAGCTCCATTAACATCCTCTTAAAGCTCAAGATTAGGCTTAGGATTTAATAAACTGCCCTCAGGACTGCAGTTTTGGATTTTTGTGGTTGGAAAATGACTCACATTATTTAACAAATAATTTGTACTAATCTTGGTACATGTTCTACATATTTGTATGTCAGGAGGGTGGATTTTCACTTGTGTGGGTGAGTGAGGCAGCAGTTGTGTAACAGGATTTCCTGCCATGTTTAGTGTAGATAAAAGCTAGATGGAGACGGAAAGACGGACAGATAGATGGACAGAAAGAGGTGAAGATGACCAAAGAAAAGTGAAGCCAAAGAGCTAGTATAGAGATGAAAGGCAGAGATGAAACAATAGCAGGAGAAGTATTGACTATACAGTCTGAGTAAAGAGAAGAAAGAGATGGGTAGAAAGAGAGCGATGAGAATGGCGTGCAGTTTTCTGAGCAGACGGAGATTATACATGATAGGGAGAATGGAAAAAATTATTGACGCCAATTTGATCTAGGGAATGAAAATTCAGGGGAATGCTGAAAAAAAAGTTTATTGACAGTGGGAGAAAGGGAAGGAAGTTGTCATATTGTAAGGAGTGAACCAGAAAAGAAAGATGGAGTGAATAAGAGAAAAAATGAGAGCGGCAGTAAGCGGAACAGAGGGTTCTGGCTCTGATAACAGCGACTCTCTGGAGGCTCCTCAATTAGACTGGTAACCTGGCAACCAGCAGTGAGACAGCGCCCCTCACACATACACACACACCGGAGGATGGAAAGAAGCAAAGGGTGATGGGGGAAAGAACAGAGGACTAGAGGAAGAGACAGGATTAATGAGAGGGATTGAGAAAAGGGTTTAATGAGGGAATAAAGTGAACAAGGAGTGGTGAAGGCAGGGTGTTGTCCCTGTGTCTGTTTGTCTCCTGGGACAGTCTAGTCTATGTCTTGGGGCAATCTTTGTTTTCCTCTGTTTTTATTAAGGTGTGGTGTTCATCTTACTGTTTTTGGCTACTAGTGGCTAAGGAAGGAAATTGAGAGCATCTGTCCTTCCCTGTTTGTTCACCGTGTAATGTTAAGGCAAGCTCCTTCCCACTTAATGTCAAAAACCATTAGCCAATTAAGTCTCAGGCTGACCCCCCCCCCCCCCCCCCCCCCCAAAAAAAAAAACAATAAAGTGACCATTTGACCCGTAGTCAACCAAAAACCATCCATCGATTTAAGCCCTGTCAGGAGGGGTGGATGCGTCATGGATCCATTTTTCAAATGAACTATGAAAGCAAAAAGACAAAATAAAATGTTCATCATTATATCACAAGAACAATCAATCATCTACTGTCTGAAGCCATCTCCGTCATCTCGGTGCAGCAGTTCATTTTATTAAGTGCTTAAGTGAGCTGAAACCATGTTTTTGTTCATTGTGTTTACCAGAGGCTGAGGTCTCAATATGTCATCCTGTTTTCAGATTCTCCTGTAAATCTATAAATCCGGTGGAGCTGTTTTGCTGTCAGCAGCAGCAGCAGCACAAGCAGGGTGAAGGGTGATGGTGAGATTTATCCGTTTGGCCACAGTGTGTCATCTCAGGCCGTAGGAATACTGTCAGCTTGCCAAGGCCTCAGGAACTCTGACTGAATGTTGAATCCACACACAGTATGTGTTTATTAGGGCTGTAGTCTGCTGGTCGACTAGTCGATTAATTGGTCGATACTCTCTCATCCGACTAAATTCTCATTGGTCGAATTATCTCCGTGTATCTCTATCTCTACTTTCATAAGGAGAAAAGTGCTACATCAGCAGCTTTCTGGGACTAATCCATTATTTTCCTGCAGCGGGCTGACAGACCAACAAACTACCTTTTGAAAATGGGGGTGTATTCAAAACACCCCCGCTGTTTACACAACTTTGGACTCTTCCAAACTCCGGAGGTCTAACTCTAACTATCTTTATACAGTCTATGGTCTAACTCCGTTACTGAGCGTTTCTCCTACAATTATATCAACAAGAACCCCCGCCAGGCCAAAAAATATTTTTTTAATACTAGAATTAACGCCAAATATCCACTCATTCAGAAATATTTAGCGTTTGGGAGTCTGTGCAGCGCGTGAGTCAACCGCTGTGTTGCCTGGGAAACGAGCAACTGTGTTATACGTCATTGCGTAGTATGTTTGCTTAGGAAGTTGGACACAGAGAAAGTGACGGTGGATATGAGTGGAGCAGAGGAAAAGGTTAGCGGTAAGTTGTCAGTCTGGCAGTAAATATACAGCACAGACTACAGTGTGTCAGTTAAATGTTGAAAAGTCACGTCTGTTGTTTCTCCAAGTGCTGGAAAAGTGGAGGGAGTTAGCTCCAAAGTTAGCAACGATGGGTTAGCCTAGCCTGAAGACGCTAAACAGAGAAATACAGAAATACAGAATTCATTATAACGTACACCCCCCGCCCGCGCGCGACTAATCGATTAGTTGCAGATTATTTACAATTTTAGTCGACCAAGATTTTCTTTGGTTGACTACAGCCCTAGTGTTTATGTGTATGTCTCTGTGTGAGAGAGAGACAGTATGTGTATTTATGTTATCCATATGTGTATACAAGCGCATGCAGTTTTTCAAGCTGGCTGGCAGAAGGGTGAAGGAGAGCTTCAGTGTCAGAACACTGTAACAATATATGAGGTGTGGCCTGATGAATTATAAATGAGGACTAGCAGCACAGTAGATACCACTGATGGATCATACTAGAATGACAGAATGGACCAAAAAGGGTTGGCAGTAAACCAAATTTATGGAATAAATGGTATTCAATAAATGGTATAAAACCATGTAATTAAACTGAAAATAACCATAACGAACATTGTCATCTAACAAGAAGTTCATCAGAAGTGAACCAACAGAATAAAGAAATATTATGCCATGCATATTTAAACAAGACTAAGTGATTATGGCCATGCTAGCAGCTCTGTGAGGCTGTGTTTTGTTACAGTAGTACTTTGAGCTAAATGCTAACATCAGCATGCTAACATATTCACACTGATAATGCTAACATGCTGATGTTTAGCAGGTATACTGTTGATACAGCTATACATCTTTTCTAGATCAGATTAGGAGATCACCAAAGTTATTACGAATTCATCCGGTGGGATATGAATGTTATTATATTACAATTTTTATAGAAATCCATCCAGGAGTTGATAAGGCATTTCACTCAGAAACACAAATTTGAACCTCATGGTTCTAGAGGAAAAATAAGTGGATCACCAAAGTCAAAAAAAAGTCTTGGAACCAAGAAAGAAAATTGAAACACAATTTTTATCCCCATCCATCCAATAGATATTGAGATATTTCATAGGATAAGTGAAAAACTTTGACATGCTGTCAGGGTATAACAAATTTCTGTAGGATTCATCCTCTTGGGACTATGAATGTCAGCAGCAAATTTCACAGCAATCCATCATAATAGTTGTTGAGATATTACAGTCTGGACCAAAATGGTGGACTGACCAGCCCATAGACTGACACAGCGTTCCCTAAAGTCCCTAAAATAGTTATTGTTAGATTTAATGTTATTGAGGTAAGCTTATCTCAATGTAGACTTCAGGACTGTCCAGAGCACTATTAACCAGTGTCAGATTGGAAAAGAAGAGGACCTTTACCTCTAATACCTACACAGATTTAACAAGACACAAGTATAATTTGTAATAAACTTGTTACACATAGTACTTTGCCAAAACTAAAGCTCCCTCAAACACTGGCCTCTATGACACAGTGTGTGTGAGTTAGGGGACTTCCCGATGGGCCGCCCCGTGCTCCTTTCGCAGCCCAATTTGTTTGGAACACACAGCATTGCCATGGAGAAATTCTCAACACGTTGCTATGGTAGCAGCCCCCATTCTTTTCCTCCTCTTTCCAAAATAAGATCGGATCTAAGTCTCTAGCGTTCCTTTCAAATGTGTCAGGAAATGTGATATGCTATTATAATATCACACAATGATATGCAGAAAGATCACACATGCGTTTGCAGATACAGAAACTCATAAACAAGCATGAAGCGAGACTGAGAGCGAGCGCATCGCAAGTGTAGGTGCATTTGTATCAAGCATATGCACGTTCACACACATACACACACCACACACAAACACAGTGCCATTGGCCTTGGATGCCAGGCTTACAGGAGGTGCCAGGAACCCACTCTCCCACAGTCACCCTCTGTTCAGTTGGAACAATACACCATTCTGTGTCTGTCTGTATGTGTCTATCTCTCCCTCTCTCGCTCTCTCAGCTGACCTGACAGTCAAGCCATCGTCTACATCAGAGGAATTAACCTGTGTGTATGTGTGTGAGAGAGAGAGAGAGAGAGAGAGAGTGTGTTTGTCTTGAATAGTCAGCTGAAAGTATCCTCAGTCTTTGCCCTTGTATTGCAATCAAGGCGATATATTCATGTACAAATTTGCAACTGTATGTGTGTGTTGCCTGCTTCTCATGTCCAGGTAGCCAAGATACCCCTTCCCTCTCTACCTCCTATCCCATTTGAATTAGCAGTGACTTCACCTTCACTATGAAGTCAGCCTCAATAATGAAGCAGAGAATCAGCGGGCCCCACCCTTCAGCCCCAAACAGGCCGCTGTCATACACAACTAACACCAGTTTTATTGGCTTGTGTGTGTCTGTGTGTGTGTGTGTGCCTGTTGTCTATATTGTCCCCGGCAGCAGCAGTCCAGCGTGGGTGGATTCAGGAGAGAGCCAAACAATTCGCTGTACTCTACCCATAATCCTTAGGGATCAACACTGAATCAAACCCACTTCCTATTTTTCCATTTAACCCCTGTGTGTGTGTTGGAGTGGAGCATACATGTTCAGATGAGCTTTGATGTTGTCAGGCAAATGCTTTTTCCCCCAGCTGTCTGATTATTTTTTCTATCTTCTCTCTCTCAGCAGAGGAACAGATGAATGTGACTCATGTTCATCATGTATCACTTGGTGTTCTCTTCTTTAGATACATTTGTCCTTGGCCAGCTATTTTATTTCTTATCTGATATCCCCGTCTTCCCATTAGATCTCTGACCGTTCAGTATGATTCATGTTCTGGCATCCACAGGTGGAGGTTTTGATGCTTCAAAAGAAAGACGGAAACAGTATAGAAATTTTAAACAGCTCCAGCTCCACTTGCAGGCAGGGTTAAGGTTTTACGTATTTCTTCAAAGCTTAAAGAGGAGCTTTTTTTTTAGTGCAGTGTGTTTATATCTATAGTAACTTGACAGGCATTAGACATTTTTCATTTCACCCTGCAGCAAGCCTTGAGAATGTGTATATTGACTACACATAGCCTCGAATAGGGAATGACTTGCACCATATGCAATGCAGGTATCATTACTGCTTGCAGGTAATTGGTAATCAATAGTTTAAATGCCAGTGTATGGTATGTAAATAAAAAGTAAGTGTCCAAGGAGAAGACTTCTTATTACAGAATCAGAGCTGGATATTTTTGGAAAATGGCCAGTACTGTTGTTTAAGGTTTTTACAAAACTAGGACTGCAACTAATGATTATTTTCAATATTGACTAATCTTCTGATTATTTTTTCAATTAATTGGTTAAAAAAAAATTTCCCAGAGCCCAAGTTGATATCATGAAATTGGTGATGTCATATATTTGGCAGTTTTGCTCGGAAATGACTTAAAGGAATAATCTGTTAATTAATTAATAATCAATCTGTCCATCAACTAATCAATTAATCGACTAATCGTTGCAGCTCTACACAAACCCTTTTTTTTCTGTTGAACAACATAATCTACTGCTCTCAAATGTATTACAGTAGTATCTAATTTTGTTGCAATAAAAGTGGGACATAAAACATAGTAAAATATAGTCTAAATCTAGTAAAATTGTCATTTAATCTGAAAATATCTGATCAAAGAAAGAGAACAACAACGATTTTCTTGATGCCAGCTTCCAGCGACTAGTTGTGAGGTTTGATACTTTACTGCTGCTTTTACACTTGTATACAATAATATAGTTCTAAAATGATATGTTTTACTTCTTGTTTAACTCCTTTTATTTCTCACATATGATGATTTGCTGCTTTTCTATCTTTCATATCATTTTAAATTGACATATCTGGGATTTTGAATGTTAGTCAGACAAAAAACAATTTGAATACGTTGCCTTGGAATCTAGGAAATTAACAGATATCATACACAATTAAGCAATTAACTAAAAAAAATCAACAGATTAATCAATCAAGAAATATAATCAGTAGCAGTCCACACTAAAGTGCATTCCACTGATTCATTACACACTGAAAATGTTGGCTATGTGATCCCCTGATGTGGTGATTATGAATTATGGTTTCATATCCGTAAGAACATAATAATGGTTTTACAATTCCCTGTCACGCCTTCCATTTTTCTGTGTAACCAGTTGATGGTTTGCGTTTCTGTGAAGTCATGCTCCTAGGCAATATGATTCTGCAGCCATGTGTGGATATAATTTTCTGTCTGGGCGACTATGACAAATATATGAGTCATGGGTCGATAGCGTCTCGCAAAGATGAGATCATTACACACCGTGGAGAGCTCAGATTGAAAATGTAAGTCATTGATACAAGGTTGAAGTTAGTGGTGACTGTGTGTGTGTGTGTGTGTGTGTGTGTGTGTGTGTGTGTGTGTGTGTGTGTGTGTGTGTGTGTGTGTGTGTGCGTGCCAGACTAATGGTCCATTGTGCTCTGTCAGGGTTTATTTAGCTGGCCGGGGCTGTGGGGCTGCTGGCTTTGGAGTCCAGACAGGGCACTATTTTTACCTCAGTAAGGGAGGGAGCACAAGACCTCCTCTGTTACATAAACACACAGATTTTTCACATTCATTTCACTTGAGATATGGAGGTTAATCTACATTCTCTCACACACAATTGTAAGCCATTCTAGATAAGAGGGTTAGGAAGCTTAAAAAGGAAAAACTCAGAAAAGAGTCCTAGGTGTGACAGAGGTTGAAATAAATATAGACTTGAGTCCAGGAGATACGACAAGAGGCTCCAGACACACCAGGACACCTAACCACACACATATACACACACACACACATTGTGGCTACCCCATTGCTGTGGTGTCTCTTTCCAAACTGGCTGTGAGCAGCTGCTGCCCTCACGTCAGGGCGTGAAAACGGAAAAAAAAACACCAGAGTGAGTTTCTCCCTCTCTCTCGCTCTGTGGCACTCTCTGGCTGTGAGAGGCCGCCCTGACCAGAGGGTGGAAGGTAGGGAGGGTCTAAAGGGGCCTTACCTCTGACCATTGTGCTTTCACAGTCCTGTGGGAGAGGCAGAACAGCAGAGGAAACCCAAAGGAGAGTGCAGGGAAGTGAATGAGTGTCACAACATGTAAGAGAGAAACAGGGAGAAGCCACCAGTGGAGGAGTAGATTTTTTCTGGCTGTGTGTCAGATCATGGCAGGGGTGAGCCGGCCGGGAATATGATGCGTACTGACTGGACCCAACGTCAGGAGTCGGGTCTGGACTAACCTACTGACTTGGGAGTAGAGAGGAAAAGACAGGAAGACAGAGAGAGGGAGGGAGGGAGGGATGAGGGAGGCGCTGGATACCATGGATGGTTGTGGTGGAGTGGATGATGTCATCAGGCAAGCGTCCAGTCTCTACCTTAGTGATGACTACAAAGAGGTAAAGGACCATGTTGCAGTTTATATGTTGTATTCCAAGCTTATAAATCAACTTTTTAAGGAGAATTCTGGTGATAATCTATATTTTATACATTGTTTGTGGCACAGTGGTTGCTACTGAAAGCTTGAAAACAAGCCATAAATATATAGTTTCTCTTTTTCTTAGGCCACATAATTAGATAAATCCCCTAGGCACTGTTGTTTCTAGCAAATATTACCTAAACAGGAAATTGTGCGTTGTGTGTGTGTGTGTATGTGTGTGTGGGAACTATTTTCAGATGTTTATTTGGTGCACTACTGAGTATTACAGCAGCAGGATGTTCTATGTGGGATTGACTCAAAATAAATTCAGTGCCCATGTTTATGATAATGATGGACCATGTCTGTCAGTGCAACAGTGTGGCTCACTCGTGTGTTTTTAATAGATTTTGGACAACAATAGAACTCTTTGGAACGTAGGAATGAGCTATATCAGGCTATTTCTACAAAGAATCCTTTAAGCGTACATAAGTGAAAATGCTGCACGCTGAGGACTAACTGACAAATCTGTGTAGTCAATAGAGGTGGACGTGAATGTGTTTACTTTGATGTAATACTTAACTTAATATGTTACAAGCCAAAGACCGAGGCTGATGTAATGCTTGAAGTTTGGGCGTTTAAGCGCTTAGATATTTGTGGCAGTGCTATGACATAATACTGTGAGTAACTGGGTTTTTATCCTTAAATCTGCTTCATTCTTTTGGGGGGTATAAAAACAGATTCCTCTACTGCATCTTTTCCCACAAATCCACCGTCTGGCCCTCTCGCAGAGAGAAAGCTCAGATGTCACTTGGAGACCCATTGTCCTGTCTAACCCCACTTCATGCTTCCCATATCCCCTCCCTTCTTCATTCTCCCCCCTATTCTTATTTTTTCCTTTATCCCACCATCACCCTCCCCCACCTCTTTTACCACCACATACACATTTGCAGCTTTCTACCACTTGCTGAGTTGTTCTCCTCCAATCTGAGTGACAGGAACAGCCTTTTACTGACCCGCAGCTGAACTGTAAGAGGGGTCAAAGGTCAGGTCCCTTATCTGGGATAGAATGTTGCACTGCCTAGATAGACAGGTCTCAGATAGCACGCGAAAAGAAGAGGGGTCTTACATACACACATTTTTAGCCTCCACAGAGAGGCTGTAGACATTCAGTGTGTATACTTAAAAAGAATATACACAGACTTGACTCTGCATTTCCAAAAATATGTACAAGTGGATGCAGTTTTAGAATAAACTAAGCCTGCAAGAACATCTGTGTAAACGGGGAGACTATACTGCACAGTCAAAACACACACAAACAGAGAAGACACAGTGACCTTGTATCTGTTTGTAAAGCTGTGAGCTCAGCAGCAGCTCACTGTCAGACCTGGAAAACATATCAGAGTGAAGCTGTCCTCTGCTTGGATTCTCAACACCACACACAGATAGCCAAAACACAGCAAACCACACATACACACACTTAGTACAACCATATCTTTAACCTCTTCGACTCCACCGCCCATTTTGGAGCTAAAGACATTTACTGTCTTTAGCTCCAAAATGGTGAACTACAGTGACTATATACATACAGTCACTGACTATATACATAAATAAGGTCTTGCCAGAAAGAAAATGCTCCAACGCTTAGAGTCAAAGTATCAGAAGTTCTCTGAGTGATACAGAAATAGTGCAGATTAACTTTGAAGTCAGTAAAATTTGAAAAATTTTGTCTGCCTTGTAAGCCTGTGATTTTGCCTTAAAAGGTCGAGGGCAGTGTACCTGCGAATACCTGCCTCACATTTGAAGAAGATACATAGCACACAGCATGACAATTCTCCAGTGTTTTTTTTTTCATTAAAAGGTCCAAGTGGATTTCCAAAAAGGACATTTGGAAAATTAAAGCTCTCTTTAAAAGCTCTCTGAACTGTTTTCCACATTCACAGTCATATATGGGTGTTCTGTAATGCTTTTCACTGTTGCTATACTTAAACAGACACATAGCCTGTGCTCACGAGACAAAGTATTCACATGTGTGCGTGTGTGAACAGCGGGTTCTTGTCTCAGACCAGGGAGTGAGGTCTCTACCGGTGAAAAGCCTCCATTGTGCAGGAAAAGGGAGAGCACTTAGAGAGGAATGGAGGGAAAAAGAAGAAAGCAGAAAGAAATATTAATAAATGAATGGGCGATCCATTTTAAAGGACCTTCTCTATGTTTGATTTTTTTTAAAAACTTTAGACACAGAAGGAAGGCTAAAAACAAGACTGAAATCAGATGAAAGCAGAGGACGGAAACCCACTGGCATACAGAGACACACACATTCATACTCTTCTCAGATCTTAACCACTAAACAATTTCTGGCCACAAGAGCCAGCAATTTGGGGGAGGGCGAGGGAGGATGCTCTTTGTTAGCACAGATAATTAAATTCATCTCCCTTCTCTAATATAGATATTCAGGGAAGATTTGAGGGCTCAAAGCAAGCACCCTGTCGTCCATTGCCAGGGCTAAATCACCCTCTAGGCCCGTGGATGAATAGTTGTAGTGCAGAGTGGAGGAGAAAATGTCTTTATCAATAAGCGTTTTTCAACAGAGGAAATTGCCTGGTGAATTTGAGGAAAAACACAAATTAGCCTAATTGTGTTCCTCCCAATCTAATTTGGACAGTGATGGCTGTGGTGTTCAAGGCTAGGAAGTGAAGGAGGTGGTTAGGACTGTCATTCATTCTCTCTCACACTCTCTCTATTTTCCCTTTCCCACATGCACATTAAAATGTTAATGTAATGGATCCAGCAATTTTCCATGTCATCATCGTGTGGAAACAGGCACTCAGACAATTTGCCGTCTGAGGATTTTATAAGACTTCTGCAAATCTCCCACCAGAGCGCTAGTGGGAAATGAGTGGGAAAGGTTACGATTACTTATTCATAACAGATTGAATGGGTGACCCAGTCAAAAGAGCAGAGAGCTTATGATTATGGCATGTGACATGCAAGGTTGGCACCTAATTCATCCAAAACTGAAATAGAAAAGTCACACCTGGAAGCAAAGGGATACAGATTGCTTCCTGTGTTTAAGAGACTCAGAAATACGTTGCTTTACTTCCAGTGAGAGAGGTATGTTTTCAGATTGATATGATAGCACATGAAATTTAAAAAGACAAGAAGATGAGGTAGAGCTGTTGAAATAGATGATAAGAGAGGTGTGAAGAAAAAGAGGTGAAAAGAGAAGCTTGTATTTACTACCCTTTCGCACCTCCTTCCCTCAGTGGCTTATTCCACACCTTTGTAAATGGTTTATGGTGCTGCCATGATGACTGGTTTACCACACAAAGCCCACCCAGATACAGACACACAATACAAACAGCTATGTAACAGACGATGTTTAGATAAAGACAGGAAGTTTTGTTGTCAGGCAGGTGTGAGATGCAGTCAAACATGACCTCCGTCTCACTAATCCAGTGATAACTTTTGCATTGGTGGTGATTTGAGGGTTTTATTTCCCCCTATTTATTATTAGAATGTAATGCTGTGTTACAGTCTTGATTCCACTTGTGCCAGAGCGTGATTTAGAGCTGAAACAATCAGTTGATTAATCAAGTCAATACACAGAAAATACATTGGCAACTATTTTCATAGTAGTTTCAGCAGAAGTTGCTTTACTCTGTGTTATACAGTTGTAAATGGAATATCATAATGTAACGTTTTGGATGTTTGTCAGAAAAAGACATTTAAAGACTCACTTGGTTTTACTGGTATGTTTCACTATTTCTGACATTTTATAGACAAAATGATATATTGAATAAAGTGGAAAAAAATATTTTTAGGTTAACTGATGATGAAACTGATGATGAAATCATCATGTGATTGAGAAGTTAATGCAGAAGTGATGCATTTCAACCTGACTGTCTCATAGTTTTGTTTCTATTATTAGTCTATTTAGGTGTAACTGATTCATATTGGGCACAGATTGTTCTTACGAATACATGCTATTTGTGGCCTTGTGTAAATGTGTGCCCTTGTATGTCCATGTGTATATGAATCATAAATATTATCCCAAGGCAGTAGTTGGTTTGCCCTTGAGGAGTGATGAGCTTACCAGTGGCAGTGTATGAAATATTTCTCGTTTTAAATCATTGCAGCACCATATGCTCTGTGTTCCGCCTCATTTCTTTAAACATCTTTCACCTCTGACCATAGAGCATGAAATGTGAATCACAACAGAGAAGTGTTTCATATTGTTAATGTTATGACTTTAACTGCTTTTGTGGTGGCAGACGGAAAACTTTTTTTTTGTTTTGATTTGGGTAGTGAAACCGATGAACTGTTCAGACAGTTAATTTAACAAGTGTCTGACTAAAAGGTCCTGATCATGACTGCAGCTCTAAAAGTGTTAGTCAATGCATCTCCAACCCACACTTAAGCTGGTTTTGCAGAAAGGCTTCCACTGTGCTGTACCATTTCCATTTTGGGAACACAACATTACAGTGAGCAGTGTGTGTGGTCTGTCAAACTGTTCTTAAAACTACACTTTAAAGTTGACGGTGATGTTGTTTGATTACACGGTATTCTAATGCAAAATATCCAGTCTTCCTGAATGTGTCACACTTCCTCCCCAGCTGCACCTCAGCACAGCCCCCATTTGTGTTTCTTCTTAGCTCTCACCACATGAGGTGAACAAATGGTTAACAATGCCCAGCGAACCAGTGATCTGTGTAGTAACTTGACTGACAGTGTGTCAGCTGTACTGTAGTCAGGCTTGTATAAGTGATGTATGTGTACATAAATGTGTTTGACCTGCACGGGCTACTGTTGCGCCTATTGAGCATTGAATTGAAACTCTCAAGTGTGTTCATCTTGACACCTCGGGCTATCTTTCTTTTAAACACACACACACACACACACACACACACACACACACACACACACACATTAAGGAGCAGTGCCAGGTCCTCTACATGCCAGTGTGTGTACTGGCAGTGCCAAGTGCATCTTGCTGGGCTCTTGTGTGGAGTGGGATTATGTTAATTTGTCCTTGGTAAAGGCACTCTCACCAACGCCTGCACACAATTGTCAGGAGAGACAAACAGAGGCAGGAAAGGAAAGCAAGGAGCAAAGGAGTTAGAGAAAATGAGTGGGAAAGAGGTGAAGGTGTGCTGAGGGATTTGGAGATGGACGAACAGAAAGAACCGAAGAGAGCTTTAACATGATGGGAGAATCGTGGAGGCCTGCAGGCAGATGGAGAGAGATGGAGATGGAAGGAGATGACTGGAATTGGGGATAATGAGGGAGAGAGAGCAAGACGAATGACTGGTGAGGCTGAATCAGGTGGATAAAGAAAGCATGGAAATGTGTGGAAGAGAGATGGATGAGACAGGTGGAAAATGTGTGGAGGAGTAAGTGGAAGGAAGAAATAATGGGAAAAAGATGATTCAGAAAGGAAGGGACATAGATTATACTCTAGGCCACTGGAAGATTTCCTGTTCATCACCTGCTCCTGTTCATCACCTTCTCACCCTCTCGCTTTATTGTCATTTTGCCGTTAATTAATAGTGAAGTCAAGATACAGACAGGAAATATAGATGATGATAAAAATGTCCCTATTAACCTTTTTTTTAAACCTTCTCAACTTTGAGGTCAGAGCCCTCCAAGGTGTTATAAGTTTATTTTACCTCGTAACCAAACAAGCGTGAATGTCTTCCATGAAGTCATTCAAGGTAATTATACCCACATTTAATGGATGTGGTATTTTATTGTCAATTTACAGTATTTTTTTACTCGTCACATGGTCAACTCAGTAATTATACGACCACTTGAGTTGTTCAAGTCACAAATGGGAGACATAGGAGTCTTTCCCATCTTTTCCATGCACACACACAGTATCAGTACACATTGTTTGGCTATAAAGGATCACAAGCCAAAAAGTCTGGGAAGCAGTGTTTTAAACCTTCAAAATGTTCTTACAGCTCACATCATGTAAACATTTCCACTCTGTCCTTCAGGCGTAGTGATTTCTCTTTGAGAGGAAGTCAGCAGCTCTGCAGTGGCTGCAGTTGAGGCAAACTGCGCCTGTGCCTGACAGACTGAAAGCCTCTTGCAAAAACAACAGAAAGTTCTTCCTAAGTCATAACATGTCCTGACAAAAATCTGGGCTCTAGTGTTTTTGTGCAACAGTAGCACGTGTGAAAAGGTGCTTCAGAGAATGTAACTCTTCTCAGTTGATTAGAAACAGTCTGAGTCGTTTGTTAGTTGTTTGGACTTCAGCTGAATGTGTTTACCTGCTATCAGTGCAGACAAGACGTCCTGTGGGGAATAGTGTTTGCATGAACGTGTGTGAAGTGCTGCCAATGCAGAGGCGACGCTGAGTTAGGAATTCGGGATTGGGAGGTGGCCAAGTGAGAGCGACTCAGGAATTGTGTAACGTTGGGATTCTTGCAGATTTACGCATGTATGAAACTGGAATTAGTGCTCTTCCTCTGGAGTTTACTAAACTTAATCCTGTTTGAGTCCTGCATGTGAAGGCCTACTGTGTGTGTGTGTGAGAGAGAGAGAGAGAGAGAGAGAGAGAGTGAGTGCTTACTGGTTGTTTTCTGAGACAACAGCACCACCTGCCTGTAAAATACTGCCAACGTGTAATGATCCCTGCTTAGATATTTCACATATTTTTTCAGTGCTTCAGCTGACTCCACACTTTATATCAGAGCTCGTTAAGATAATACTGAACCTCTTACTGCAAATTAAGATGAGTCTGCTGCTATTAATATACTTGCACCCTTGATCTGGACTGTGAGAAAGTGCTCGGGGTAAAAGTGTTTTTATTTGCACATGCAGCCATAGAGAGAAAAGGGTTTCAGGGCATGCAACGAAACTACATAAGTATCTGTGTTTAAAATGCTGAGACGACAAGCATCCACCCTCCTGAATTGTCTCTGAGGAAGATACAGAAACCCTTCCAGCTTGACCCTGACATTTTACCTCATTGTGAAAGGGAGTGACAGATATCTCTGTTGGAAACCAATAAGTTTAAAAAGTGAAATTGTAACCATTTTTGTTAACCTCCTGTTGCAGGCCCAAAAGAATGAGAGGGAGTCTATCAGGCAGAAGTTGGCCCTGGGCAGTTTCTTTGACGATGGGCCGGGCATCTATACCAGCTGCAGCAAGAGCGGCAAACCCAGCCTGTCCTCACGGTAAGACTTATGGCTTCTGTCACATTACTCTTAACCAATAAACATGTGACCGCTTCCTGGAAAATAAAAGATTTGGGGTTTCTAGTATTTTTTGTGGTCTCATTATTCCCTAAAGAAATATGAAATATAGAAAGAGGAACCCACACAAAGAGAAGTAGTAGCAGCTGTTTAAATGCAAATAAACATGAAATCAACATAACAAATAAAAAATAACGTGAATAAAAATAAAATAAAGTTGAAAGTCTGAGTGTGCAGATTTACTGTAATGGGCACCTGTGATGAGGAGGGAAGAGAGAAAACATTAAATAAAGAGGATTTGTGCAATAAGCCAGATATGATCAACCCTTATGGCTTTCACTTCCCGAAAGAAACATGAACACTCACCGTCTGCGACCTCCTACACTGTATCTTACTGGAACTAGATGCTCTGTAAACAGTTAAGTGCTTTTGTTTTCCTGTGATTTGAATCACGTGGATTTCTCAATATTGTCGCAACAGATTGATGACTGTGGTGTTAAATGTCTCACTGATAATAATAATGGGGAAATAGTCAGATGACAGTACTGTGAAAAAAACAACACAGACAATGTGCTGGACACACTATTTCTGATCTTTTTTTTTGGCATTTAGTGTCTTTCTACTTATCCACTAACATATTCACCAATACGAATATATCTGTAATAAGCTCATACCAGCCAATATATTGAATATCACCTTATCAGCATCTAGTCGTCAAAAAAGTTAGCAAACATTTTTGTGGCTCATATGTTTGAGCTAGAGGGAGCTTTTTGATGCTGCCTCCTCTGTAAAAAATAAAAAGCAATCGACCACTCCAGTCCTATTTTAATCGGGACTGATTGGATCTATGCTGTGTAATCAATCAGCTCTGTTTGTAATTACTGCATTGAATAAGCAAATTATTGATCCACAGTGGGCAAGGCCTACACCTAGTGTTATTCCGCTCCTCCGTGGCATAAAACACCCCCACCAGTCCCAGGCAGATTGGATCAGACCTACCGGAGGCATCCTAGATCGATCCATATTGAAGACAAGAGGGGAGATGATTAAAAACACAAGCCCTCCTTAATTCTACCCTCAGCCAGCACTTTGCTCTGGTGATAAAGGCAGCTAGTGGCTGTTGGCTCTCCATTTTTCCATATATTTTTATACTTTTAGTGCACACAGTGCTTAGTGCATACAGTACTCACAGCACTCTAAATGCTCTATTGAGGCAAAACAGTTTGTTGAACTCATCACAGGTCATTTGTATTAGCAGCAGTGGTATCGACATTGTTGTCTGTTTTGGCCCTGGTCCGAGTCAATTACTGCAGAAGCAGCTAACGCTGAACTTACTGCATTTATTAATATTAACATATCTACGTCTGTTCCCGTCCCTGTCTATTCCCACAGGCTGCAGAGCGGGATGAACTTACAGATCTGTTTTGTCAACGACAGCGGTAGCGACAAGGACAGCGATGCAGACGACAGCAAGACAGAGACCAGTCTGGACACGCCTCTGTCACCCATGGTATGTACCGTTACACGCCTTAAAGCACATGCAGAAATGTCAGAGAATTTCTCCAGAATCTAAGAATGGAAACAATCCTGAAATCACTATGAAACACGTGTTATGATATACAAAACTGACAGAATGTGAAAGTGATTGGGTGTGTGAGCAAGACTGAGAAAGCAGTTATTCATTATTCAAGATATTCATTATGAATTAGGTTTAGTAGCTGTATGAATGTCTTTGCTCACGTTTTCTGGCCTGTTAACCAATTCACGGGCAGCAAATGAGAGGTGAATTGGAATACGCTCGCCACGGCCATGGATGAATGGCCCCATTAACCTCCTGTCAGCCTGAGACACGTTTAAAGTAAAGAGTGGGAGAAAGAGAGAATTATCATCTCTTTACGTGTTCATCCTCACTCTGCTCACATCCCAGTTGATGTACAATGACATTCCTGTCTATGTATGAAATCTACATACCTAAATGCCAAGAATACATGAACATTAATCCTCTGACCTGGTCTCTTTTATCTTTCTCTTTTCCTTTCCATTGATATTACCCTCTTTCCCCTACCTTTATTATACAATCTCTCCTTTCTCCTCATTTCTTATTCTGTTCACTTCCTCCTTCATATTTAATTTCACCTCTCCGTTCTTTTCTTTTTCTCCCTCTTCTTCCCACCCCGTCCCTGCAGTCCAAGCAGAGTTCGTCCTACTCAGACCGGGACACCACAGAGGATGACTCGGAGTCTCTGGAGGACATGGACTTCCTGAGTCGACAAAAGAAGCTGCAGGCGGAGGCGAAGCTAGCCCTGGCTATGGCCAAGCCTATGGCCAAGATGCAGGTGGAGGTGGAGAAACAGAATCGCAAGAAGTCACCAGTGGCCGACCTGGTCAGTAGCAGAATTATATAGAGTGATAGTATAATGCTGCCTTTGAGAGCAAAGTTGTATTTTAATAAATACTTTTCAAAAAATGTGAAACACTAATTTTCTGTATTGCTCCCATGGCCAATAGTTATATAGTAGCATACAAAAATAACACAAAACTGTATACACTGGAACCGAGAGATCCACTGATTTATAATATGTAAGAGAGTAACTCCAAAAAAAGGACAGATTCTGTTTAAAGCTTTCGGTTTTACTTTAAAGCTGCTATAATCAATACTTGAGTATTAACAATGAAACATATGACTACTTGTAAGTGAAAGGGGGTTTCTCAAAATGTGAAAATTACAGCCCTTCTCTGCTGTTCCCCTCAACTCTGTGGAGCTTTGTAGCTTCTTACAGCTCATTGTTTTAATTTTCCGGTTCATTCTCATTGCTCTCTTAAGTGTTGTTTCTAGCCAACAGGCAGCTTTTTTCAGAGGAAAAACTGCTCTGAAAAAATCTGCTGTTTAGTACCTTCCCAGCATCAAATGGCAGCTAAATAGCCAGATATTTTTCTCAGGAATTGGTGTAAACCAGAAACAAAGTTAAAAGGAGTGTGAATATTGGACTTGCATTCACCTGGCGTAATTAGGCAAGTTCACCATATCAACTCAAATGGTGATTATATGTCAGTGTTGTGTTTAAAGCTTGTTTCTGATACCCCCCAAGTGGCAACAAAATTTGGTTTAAAATCGTCATCAGGAAAAAGTAGAGGTGATTTTCGTGCAGTTACAGCAGTCACACTGTAAGATAGAAAATCAACACATGTCAACATGTCCAATGTTCTTAATATCATATTAAGAATTTCAGTTCTTTTAGAAGCTCTGAGAAGGTTTATATCTTTACTTCTATTAATTCTTTCAAGGTTTTGTATATATTGTTTGACTGTAGGTCTGTGACATCATCAGCCTGACTGATGCAACCAGTTGGCACTCCTGGTATTTATCAGCTGTTGTTTCCTTAAAAAAAATTTCCTGCTGCTGCTTCGGCTGGTTTTAAAGCGAAACCGAAAGAATGCCTTCTTTTGTTTCAATAATTTTAGACTTGAATTTTAGACTGATAAGCCTACACTGATGAGAATAAGGTTTTGAAATTCTTCTTTTGAGACGGAAATGAAAATAACCAAGCAACTTTTTCTGGCACTGGCCAGTAATAGAAACAAGTCACATTTACCTCAATCTTACACAAGTCTTACATGAGTTTTACTGTAAATGAGTAATACAGCTAAGTTGAGCGACCAATAGTATACAATAACACATAACTTTTTGTCAGTGTCGTGCCTTTTAAAAATATAAATCATGTGGTCCATTAGTCAGAGTTTTGTGTTTCACTAAAAGGATCAGGTCACATATATGGTATGATGATGTCACAGAATTCCTCTCTCTGTTCCCTCAATGCCCCAATTAAGAGGAAGGAGGGTGATGACAACACTGTTCATCATTATTTCATCTTGTTTGATCTGCCTCACTGCCTTCTAATTCACACACACTGGCACAGTCATACACCCACGCTGTCAGACTTACACACAGTATACTTCTACCCGGACTTGCAGGCAGAACTGCCTCATTTATTCAGTGACAAGAAGGGCAGCTTGGCCCAGGTCCATTTATAATTTATACACCGGAAAGCATTGACTGTGGTGTTTAGGAATGTAACAGTGTTCAGCAGTCAGAAGACATCACTGTCACATCCAGACTGGACATACAGTGAATATTGAGATGTATTAGAGCTGCAGCTGCCTGCAATATCCACAAGACCGGAGACATATTAAACTGCAGAAGTTACATGTGCTAAATGCCTCTGCTGTTATACTGCTGCCAGTTAGTTTAAGTGAGCTCCAGCTAAACTGGATTGCCCTCCCCTCCCCTCTTGCCTGTGTGTTTACTGTGAATATGGATTGCTCTAAATCTGTACAAACGAGAGAAAGTCAGAAAAAATTTCTGCTTCATTCATTCAGAGAAGGGTGTAGTTCCTCATTCTGATATTGAGTCATTACTGGTTTGCTGGTATTGAACATTAATTGGTAATTTATATTCTTCATTAGTAGTGTGACCAATGTGTGACAGCAACTCACTTCTAGACACTTCTTTATAACCTGCTTTGCCTTTTGACACCACATGTCTCTCTATGTCACTCTCTATGACCAGTCACTCGAAGCTGAAACTGACACTTGACAGCCTAGCAAGACACTAGCAAGAGGAGAGAGAGAACTCGCACATTTTCTCACCTACTGAAGATACTGAAGATGAAAGCGAGAGGGTGGGAGAGAGAAAATTGGTGTTGGAGGGAAAGAAAAAGAATGTAGACCGGTTGGATGCGAGTGTTGACTGAGGGAAGGCTGGGTAAACAAAAAGCAAATGATCTGCCTGTGTGCCTGCGGTGCTTTGTAATTTTACTGCATGTGCAACTGCAGGTGTTTTATTAGCTCACATACTGGAAAATATACAGTGCTGCTTGAAAGTTTGTGAACTCTTTCGAATTTGTTCTATTTCTGCATAAATATGACCTAAAACGTGATCAGATTTCCATTCAAGTCCTAAAACTAGATCAACAGACATCAGTTAAACAAGTGAGACAGAAACTTTACACTTGTTTGTTCATTCAACTTTATCTAGTTTTAGGACTAGGTGTAAATATCTGATCACTCATTAGGTCATATTTATGCAGAAATTTCTCTAGGGTTCACAAACTTTCAAGCAGCAATGTAATTGGCACAAAGAAAGGTCCAAAAACTCCAGGACACATCGTCATATGGAAGATTTTCATTTTCACTCTTAGCTTTTCCTTTGTTTTTGATGACATAATAGATGTTGTCTCTAGATGAGCGTTCCTTAGATTAGAAAAGTTCCTGTGAAAAGTGATATCATATTGTAAATTTTAGAAGCAAAATTAACCAGATTGCTGCAGTCTGCACGTGAGCAGTAAGTGGGCTCTCAGGAACAGCAGCACCACTGCTGGCCTCTACCGGCAAGTTAAATCTGAACACAGTCACAGAGTTCATCTACTGTGAAATTGCATTTGCAAAACATTGCCACACTGTTCATGACCAAACAGCAATGTCTAATTGTAATCCATCCAACTTTACAGTCTCCTGATGCAAAGTGATGAATACCTCAAAGAAAAAGTGATTTTCACTTTTGCTTTAAGGGGGAGTTATCAGACAACACTGAGAGACTGGAAAGCAGTAGTTTCTCAGAGAGAATGCAACAAATGAAATAATAACTCGACACATAAGTCCATGCAGCAGATTCAAGTGTCAGCCAATCAAAGCATCTGACTCAGTTACAGATTTCATTCAGTTTGACTGATCCTATTCTGCTCACAATTCATGCCATTGTAGTTTAGGGTTTTTTTTAATTTAGGGTTACAGCGAACAACCATATTCATTACGGAATAACCCTCTTACTATTCTTTTTTTGTGAATAGATTAGTTGTTTAGTATAAAATGCTGGAAAATAGCAAAGTTCTTAGAGCCAAAAGTGACATCTTGAAATTGCTTCCTTTTTTTTTAACCAGCTCTCCAAAAACCCAACAATATTCAATATTTTATTAATAAATTATTTAAATGATTAACCATCGGTCAAAATGTTGTAATGATATGTCCATGTATTATATGATGATAATATATCCATAAGTTTATAATTGTATATAGTAGCATCCAAAGAACCTTTGGACTGCCACTGTATATTATCTATAGTATTTGTAGCAATACCAGCCCTTAATTAAATATCTGAAAAACTAGACATTAAGATTCATTTTTAACTTCATTCTTATCCACCTCTATATCCTCCCCAAAAATTGGTTGGCAATATTCTGATGATGACATGTCTTTTTTTCTCAGCTCCCACACATGCCGCACATCAGTGAGTGTCTAATGAAGAGAAGCCTGAAGCCCACCGACTTGAGAGACATGACGCTGGGACAGCTCCAGGTTATAGTCAATGATCTCCACTCCCAAATTGAAAGTGAGTTGACTGCACCAATCACACACACACACACACACACACACACACACACACACAAACACACACAGTAGAGTACAGACACACAGAGATGAACTGACCTCTACTTTCAATTACAGAAATGAGCAAGAGTACAAATGGGGAAAAAACATACACATGCATACTGACCCCTACCCTGCTCAGTGGATGTGAAAGTACTTTTATATATGTTAGTCAGTTCAAAGCTTCCCCTCAGCATTTACTGGTACCATACTGTACAGATCATTGATCCTTGTACTCAGGGATGAATAATCTCTCATCTTACATAAAACTGCTCCAAAAGTCCCCATGAGTCCAAAATCATGAACTAGTTTTTGCTTACAAAACAGACTTTCCCTTCAAAATGTCTTTTGTTGGTGTTTGAAATTTTCTTGGCAAAGTGGAGAAAACAATAGCTGGAACATGTCATGTGAAAACAACCACAGTTCACTGCTGTGACTGTCAATGGTCATCTTTTTTTAGCTTCATAAAGTCATTGTGATATTTGATTTGTATTAATGGTCATCTATTAATGAAGGTCACAATGGATTATGTGTCCACTGTGGTCATTGTGGTGTTTAGAATATTTCTATACTGTATGTAATGTTGAAAATTCCTACATATAATAACTTGTTTAACTTTAATTTCAGAAACATTTTCATGTTTATGATTATACCTCTGTACACCTTTTTTATATTATTCTTATACTTTCTACAACTCCAGGTCTGAATGAGGAGTTAGTACAGTTGCTAGTGGTCCGCGATGAACTACACATGGAGCAAGATGCCATGCTGGTTGACATAGAGGACCTCACCAGGTGAGGAAGCACTTTCAAAAAACTCCCTGCCTTTACCATTATTATTTCACTCATCTGGTATAGTTTCTTCCTGACATTTTTATCACATTGCAGAAAACACTTAATTTAAAGTATAAGCTAACAATTGTTATTTGTTATTCCCAAGAAATCTTGTGAAGAAATAGACCAAAATTAACAGCATGTTGGTGTGTCTGAATACTTTGAATTCCCCACTGAACCCCATGTCTTTTTGGTGAAAACATCTTTAATGTGTCACAAATGTATACTTTCATTTAAAAAAAGGCTCAGTAATTTCCTAAAGGAGCTGACCACTGTAATAGATATTACACAAATAGGAGAAAAGAGTCTTTTTAAGTATTATAAGTATTTTGTATTATAAGTATTTTGAAGTATTTGTGGCAGAAGTAAGGTGCATGTGGAATAAACTACAATGCCCATGTTCACAGGAATAAAGGAACATGTCACCCAATAAAACAATGTCGCTTTCTGATGTGTTTTTAATAGTTATTGAACAACAATGGAAGTGAAAAAGCTATATCATACACAGACAACACTTGTCAGTCAGATCAATTCATTTGTTGGTTTTGGTGTTTTCATGGGATTTGTTGACAAAAAGAAAAATGTAGAATAGCGTCAGGCTCATCTTTTAAGTGACTGTATGTATTGTTCTCTTTCCCAGGCATGCTGAGAGCCAGCAGAAACATTTGGCTGAGAGGACCCTATCCAAATAAGATGCCCGTCCCTACTCCACCCCGTTCCCCTCTGCCAAAAACCAAGCTGAACCCACCCACCCCCCACCCCCCCACCCCCACCCCGTGTCGATCCAAATCCTGCCCGCTTGTCCCAAGTATTTTGCTCCTCGCTGCTTTCCCGTTACCCCATGTCTACAGCAAGGAGCACTTCCCACTTCCTGGGAGAAGAGGGAAATGATTGTGTGTTTTCATGGATTCTGTCCCAGCTTCCTGTGATCGGCCTTGCTTTGCTACTGTTTCTTTTTAACTTTCTACATTCGCCACTAAATTATAACTGTCAAATGCAAAAATTGTGGGAAAAAAATAAAATAATAGTGAAAACTTTAGTAGAAAGTCAGTCATGAGAAAAAAGAAACAACATTGTACAAAAAAACCGATGGAAAACTAACTTCTTCAGACCATTTTAAGTTGGACAGTAAAGTATTTCAAAGTCGACCTGTTTTTATTCTGCACAAATGGTAGTTTTCAACTGAGAAATGTTTATTTGAAGGTGCTAAAAGAGTGTAAAGGAAACATGCCTGCCTTGTAGTGGAGTCGTAGCTTTTGGTAATACGTTCACTCTAATTGCTCTTCAACATTTTGTGAATGTTGATTTTCTGACACGAGTCATTTTAAATGAATAAGTGTGTTAATATCGTTTTCATCCTATTGTATTCAGAAACTTTATTTGAGGGAAGAAATGTTTATGTACAGATATGTAAAATAAAGAATAAACTTTGTTTCATATATTATTGGTTTGTTTTGCACTATTTGAATGGATGTGGATCAGTCAGCTGGTTTGCTTTTTATATGCTTCCTCATTCTGATGAATTTATTGAAGTGTAATCACTGGGTTCACCACATAACACGTAGTATAACTCATCTTTCTTTCGATATTGCCTCATCAGGACACAGTTTTTTTCTTACTCTTTCACTCAGGTTGGCTCACTATTAAAAGGATTAATAACTTGGACAGCCCCTTTCAAGACGTAAGTCACGACCAGGAATTTTTGCTTCCGATGAAAATGACAGCATGTGAACTTGAAAAATAAACAATGAATGGCTGTAAATGATTCTAATAATAATATGAGACTATTTTTCATGCAATATATGATCAACATTTTTCTGAGGAAGTCCCCCCTCTTAAGCAGTGGGTCATCTCTCAGGTCATAAACTGTATTTAAGGAGTGATGGTGAGTTTCATTTGATGATGGTCATTGATGATCCCTCAGTGAACGCAGAGAAAGGGCAGGAAACTCCTCCTAACCACACAGTCATCACTACACTACTCATCACTACACTACTCATCACTACAAATTGACACAACAACAAATGGGTCTCATATGCTGGCACTGAGAGTTGTAAGGTGAGGATGATGTCATGCTTTACGTACTGATGAAAATTCCACATGAATTTCATTTTGACAAGCAATTGGCTGATACTGAACAGCAGATATGAACAGGCTGTGACACATATCTGACAAAAGGGTCTTTTTTAACATACATACTTATGGATCACATCATTTATATATTTTATATTGAGTTATGCAATAGATTGAACAAAGATATATAATTTTAGCCCGTGTAAGACACAATGATTAACTCTCAAGAAAAAAAGTCTAAAATTTGTTTGCAGCTTTTACCAATGGTGGAAGAAGTATTCAGATCATTTACGATACAATTACCTGTAAAAGTTTCAATTAAAATTTTTAAAGTATTGAAAGCATCAAAAACACTCATGTAGAATGGCCCTTCATAGTGTTATTTTATCATATGTGTTATATTATTTGATTATTATTGCTCAATGTGTTTAAGCAGCATTTATTGTAGCAGGTTGAAGTGAAGCTAATTTTAACTACTACTAACTACTATAGGCTACTTTATACACTGCTGGGTAGTTAAATCCACAGATATGCATCCGTCAAATAGTTTGTATTTTTTTTTTTAAAAATCGTCATCTGTAAAGTAATTGTAAGGTAGGTAAGGGAGCAAAAGTATAAAACACTCAAGAAAAATAGATGCCCCATCATATTCATTGTATTAATTCAATTAATATTCATAGATACTTGTTTTTAATAAGTTTTTACTGTGTTTGCTTTTATTACGTAATTTTGATTGCTCGTCGGATTGATCAAGCCAAGGACTTCTTTCTCACGTGATCTTTTGCATGAGACTGGAGCGTTCACTGAACCGCCACCCACTCGTGCTGGGCAGAGTATAGCTAAACAAAGCCTCCTCCACGCTGACGTTACCGGTAGCATTTACTGATCCTTATTCCGTTGGTCAGTCAGAGGTTGTCAGATGGGATGGACACCCCCTCGGTATCGGTTTGATCCATTAATAATCATCTGTTGAACAGAACACCAAAACTGAGTAAAGTTGCCCACATAATTTCTGGTTCCAAGGATGAGGATGAATCAGGGTCAGGGTTTACCCGCTCTTTAATTTACCGTTACAACCCTGAATAAAGTGACGTTTCATTATGATCATTTAACCATAATCCCGTCAGACAGAATGACTTCAAATATAGCGCCGACAACACAAGCAGATTGTAGCACATTGCTTACACATACTTACATTTACATGCACTTCATGTTTAATTGTATAAACAACAAGAATAATTGCACAAACCTCTGCAGCCGCAGACAGAACCAGATAACATTGCCCAATTCTGCGACACAGAATAATGTCTAATGTCCTTGTATATCATTAAAATGTTGGTGCTCATGTTCATGCAAATAAGCAATATTTCTGTTTTTGTTTTTGAAAACAAGAAGGTGATATCACCCACATATACACATCAAGGGCCAATCATACGTCAAATCATGACACGCACACGCAAAACCATAAGCTAACATAAAAGCTTGTATCAAAATTCAACTGCTTTTATTTACTTTTTGTCACGTTATACAACAACTTGACTTCCTCCTTTTATACTGAAACTATGACTACTCTCATTCTCCCCAAGGGAATCTCCCGAATCTCCCGAGAATACTTTATAAATCCATGAGATAAGACGGCAGCAACACAGTGCTACTGATTTGCCAGACACGAGCAGAGATCTCTATCTGATCAGTAAGATGGCAAACTTTAATTTCTGTAAGTCTGCCAGCCTGAAACACGTATTGCCAAGAGAAAAGATACCTTCGCCAACTGCTGTTTTCATCTGAGTTATATTGTGTCTTTTTATCGTGCAACTTGAACATGGTATTTTGTAGACTCATGAGACGTATGTATTAATGGTTTCTCTTGTCTTGCAGACTTCGTCAGCTGTGTGCTGCTCCTGACCCTGAACTGGCGCACATCCACAGGAGTCCCGGTGCCCACTCTGAGCTCAGAGAATTGCGCACAATGCTCAATGCTTTTCAAAAGCCTCTTGCTTAACATAACAGAGCTTCTCAAAAGTGTGAGTACAATTTACGTTATGTTGTAATACTGCGCTGGCTTTTCTTTTCTTATCACACCTCTGTAGTTTCAGTATAATTAATACCAGTATTTTGTTTTACAGGATCTTTTGTGTTTTGGTATCACATCTGACAAAGCGGTGCTGAAGAGTAACGATACAGTACTGGCCTGCGCACCCACTCTGACACAGGTGAAACTTGTTTCATTAGTCATATTAAATATGAGACAAAAGAGGATACAATTGTTTTTGGACATACTGTGGAAGGCTTTCAAGTCAGTTTTGCATTAAGTATTTGGGGATAAATTTATAGTTGGTCCTTTAACTTTGAATGGATCGAATTTATAGTTCCGAAATGTTTATGTGCACCTGGTTGGACCGGTAACACATCAAATGTCTAATGTTTAAAATGTGTTTTTTAACCCACAGAATTCAGGTTGTATTATGCAAAGAAGCTCTTCCTTCAGTGAGGTATGCTTCAGTAATTATATCTTTTAAAATATTCTTGGGATTAGAACATACTGCATATAAAACTACAAATTACAAATATAACATTTGTTGTTAATCTGTTATTCTTCAGACATATTCAATCACTCACTCTTATTTTTCTATACACATATATATCAGACAGATGACTGATGGGTATTTTTTCTTGTTGGTCTTCACAGAGTGAATGTCTGAGGAACATCATGAAAGACTTGGCCTTCTATAACTCTACTATCAACTCCTACCTCAATTCTGCGCGCAGAGCTGAGAAGGAAGAAAGAGAACTTCTAGAGCCAACCCTGGGAATTGTACAGAGTCTGATGAAGGTGTGTTTATTATGCATGTGTAGGAGGGGTAGAAAATCCACAAAGAGTAACAGAGTCACGATTTAAAGACAGATACAGTGAGAGAGAATCTCCTGGGAAATAACATTTGAAAGTTGCCTGACAAAATCTTCCTTTGCTTATACAGAATTGCTCCCCAATGCCAAACACAGGGAGTTACTCTTCAGAGGTACTTTCATTTTCCTTCTTTTTGGTTGTTCCCTATTTACTCCTCATGTTTCAATCTTTTAGTAGAAAACCAATACCAATAATTCTTTTTTTATTTAGTTTGTAAAACTGGCAGTTCATTCTTTTGGATTCATGTTATGCCCTTCTCCTCTGTCTTTTAGAAGGGCACGAGCCAGATGTTTGGAGACAACACCTTCAGCAACAGGCAGGAGATGTGTAAGATGATGAGAGGCTTCTATATCCGAACCATCACCATCAACAGAGCTATGGGCTACATCTCCTCAGGAGACCACAGGAAATAAACATCATCATCATCATCATCATCATCATCATCATCATCATCATCATCATCATCACCATCACCATCATCCAAATCAATCAACAATCTTTTTCTACGTCACCACTAAAGAAGCCCTCCTGATCATTCACTACCATCATTTACAACTACCGACCAAGTGTGCTGTATGCTGCATGAGTTTTCTGCATGATTAGTGCTCAGACATAAGCTAACTGTCTAGTCTCTATGAGAACTATTGCTAAGGTAAGCTGTGGAGGCCATGTTGGCCATGAATGTATTCCAATATTTGGGGAGATTATTATCTATTTATTCTATTTATTACATCTATTTATTTGATGACGTATGATGTTATCCAATGTTATTTATAATAAAGTTTTATATTCATTTGTTGCATAAATTGCAGAAGTGGAAGTGATTTTTTTTTAATGAAACTGGGTGCAAACACATAATACTTTTGTCCAAAATAACAAAATTTACTAATGCAGTGGAAGAAGCATCCAAGCTTTTACCTCAGTAAAAGTAGCAAAACCACAACTTAAAACTACTCAATACGAGCAAAAGTCACATTTAAAAGTTTACCAGTCAAAAGTTGTGTCCAAAGTTTGTCAAAACTTTTGACTGATACTGTTGTTGCTGATGACAATTTATAAAAATGACAATGAAAAAGACACGCAGGGGACCATCTTTTGTTTTATTCAGTCAACATTTGCTTCTTTGCTATTATTACAAAAGTCTTTGGAGGGACTCGGACCTGAATATGAACAAGTGCAAATAGGACGGGCTGTACTTTCGGTGGTAAAGCATTTAAGGAAGCAGCCTTGCTCTCTGAATGTAAACATAACTGCTTAATATCAACGTAAAAGACCCTAAAAACGTTCCTAAAAACATTACTTGCGCCATTTCTGCAGCTTTTCCAAAATAGTGTTGTTGAGATCACTTGAGTGTCATTTGGAAGAAATATAAAGAAACAAACAAAAACAAACAAACAAACAAAAATGACGTAAAAAAATTAAATCACAGGTTTGAAAAGCAGGTAAAAAAAGATATATACAGTACATAGTGTGTACAAATATAAAAATGTAGTAATCAATGTGTTATGTTTTGGACAGTCACATGCATGTGATGCAATGCCTAATTGTTTCATAAAAAGTCCCACAAACATTTTAAAGTGAAACAAGACAGACAGGTTGGATTTTTCCCATTTTTGCAGTTTCAACACTACAGCACCTACATTTACATCTAGTAACGGCTACATAATTAGCTACTAAACATCTCAATGACCTCTTCCTCGACTAGTCATTCTTTAACCTGATAATGCTAAGCATTACGTATCTGGGTACAAAAAGGTACCTCTAGGTACAGCTTGACAATTCTGTATTCATTACAGAACCACAGGAACATGTGAACAAAATTAGGGGAAAATGCCCATCCAAAGTTAAGACAGTGGTCCTTTTCATGAAATTCAGCAACACAATGACCCATCAATCATTTAAACATCTGGAAAACTTCTCAAAAGAGAAACACAAACTGAGGGAAGAGCTGATGTTTGGTCCAGAGATCAACTCTGGCTCGCTGTATTCCTGAGATGGTTTTCTGTTCCAACACTCAGTTTAAGTCAGATCACTTTCACTTAGCTGCTCGATTGTCCATCATTTCTGAAAATAGACACAAATAATAAAAAAAAAAATCAAGCCAAGGACTTCTTTAATTTGTCTGTGTTTGTGTCTAAAGATTTTTAGTTTGATCAACTATTAACTAGTTTACACTGTAAACATACAAAAATGTAGGAAATTCAAAATAAGAACAAGTGCCTTTTCTACCAGAATTTGGATGTTTCAGTCAGAGATCTGCTCAAAATGTAATTTCAGAAATACTACTAATTAAAACTGTAATCTCATTTATGTATCATCTGGCCACCAGCTGGGCCTTTGACCTATTTTTTTTAAACAGAAAGTCTACTTCAGACACTGGAGGTGTGGAGTTTAGTTTATGTGGGCATTAAGAAGGCAGGGAAGCTCTAATGAAGGATGCTGTTGAGTTGCATTATGGGAAGTGTAGGAATCAGTGGTTTCAGAGCTTGTCCCATACTAGGGACTGAAATCAGGACATCTCTGCCTCTGCTGCTTCTATTTTCTTTCTTTTTTTTTTTTTTTAAAAAAGTTGAAGTTCCCCACCTTCTTGGAATTGCAAAAATAGAAGAAATAAACAATGTTTTTTGTTACCTTACACATGACGTTTTTTTCCAGCTTATAGGTTGCTAAAAAGATTTCCAACAGTCTGGTGAGCTTGAAATTTCACCCCATAACAAATATTATGAGCAGTTCTGTGACTGAAAGGAGATTGCCATGCAAGACTATGACAATATGACAACATGTGAAAAAGTATACAGTTTTGGATGAGGGCTTATTACCTACATTATATAATATATAATAGATTATTTAATCTGACCATTGGGTGAAAAAAACTGAAAGTATTAATTTTATCACAATGTGTGACTGCTAAAAGAAACACATTTCAGTATTTATGAAGATGAAACCTGTAATTTTTTTAATATTTACTAGAGGTCATTTTTTTTTATTATTATCACATATATTAGATGGCGTTTATTTCAGGTATATTATTACCTTGCAGTGTCTGATGGACCTCATTTGACAAGTCATCCAGTTCCCTCAAACTCCTCAACAGGTTGGATGGTGTGGCCTCTCCCGGCTGCATCCTGCTCTTCCACTTCACCAGCATCTTCATCTTTTGTATGGACACGTCTTTCTCTGATGCCTGGATGTCATCCAGCTCATTGGAGGTCAAGTCGAGATAGATGGCCACCTGCTTCCATTCCGTCCCCAGCCGTTTGGCCACCTGCAGTAACTGTTTGTCTGACATGTCCTGGCCCTGAGTCGTTGCCATTTTCACTCCATCTGGAAAAAGACACACACACACACACACACACACACACAGGTACCTAATTTCAGTAAAGTTTTAGACAGACAGGTGCATCTGAAAATAGTGCCGTGTTAAGGTGCCGACTGGTTTCTGTTGAATTGATTGGGACAAAACAAAGTTGTGCCAGAAGTTATAGTCAAATCAGAAGTTGGTTTAAAAAAATAAAGGAAATCAAAATAAGCAAAACCTGGAAAGTCACCTGACTTGTCCTGCCATCGACTTCTTTTACAGTCAGGTTCTTCTTCTGATGGGCTGCTGCTCCTCTGTCTGCCTGTGAATGAGATAGATGTGATGTGAGTCAACCTGTAGAGTTATAAAGCTGAAAACATGTTATGGTGGTAAAAACACATGATTAACAACAACAAAACAATTAACTTACTGTTTGTTCTTTTTCTGGGCCTTTTTTCTGTGTTATCCAAACAGTCACCTGAAAGTATGAAAAACAGAGAAAAGACATCACTACCCTGGAATACACCCCAAAATACACACTCTGAAACACAATAATTAGATAGATGAAGCCCAGAGAAAACAGTGTTGTTAATTTGCAGGTGAATAAATGTCCAGGTTTACTTTTGCTCTTTTTTATGGCTGCTAAAACAATTACTGGTATTATAAGTTAACTGGCAACATGTATCTAAAAAGCTCATGGATTTCATTCCTGCCAAACATCATTGTTGCATCTTTTTCTCTTTCTGCCTCTTGCCATGTTTCCTGTTACTGTTCCCTGTTCAATAATAAAAAATGTCTGACAAAACACTTTTCACTTGCAAATCACCAAAAGTTTGCAGTGGGAGACTAAATGCACTGATACCTTCTCTGATGGTGGCTGACCATACAGTTTCCTCAGTGTTAATCTCTATGAGAGACAATTTAAAAGGAGGAGGCTGCTCAAAGAAAGCTTCAAAGTAGCCTTTCATCTTAGTCACGGCAAGGGTGAATTTCAAATCCTGCACAGAGACACATAAACATAATTTAACTGCATAGTCAATGCGTAACAAATGCAGACTATATGTATACGTGAAGTTGAAATATAAATGAGGCCATGTGAGCATAGACACCATACACGCACATGCAAATAAAAAACCCACAAACCTCAGGTTTGATCTCCCCCTCTGGCTCACTCATGAGACGATACGTCCCCTCATCCAGTTTACAAGTGGGAGGCTTCTCTATCCGAATGTAACGGTTCTTGTAGCACCGCACCTGCTTGGATATGTCCTAGTTTACATACATCAGGAGGACAACATGAATTAGAAGTCTTACAGATGATAAGCAGGCTGAATTGTGATTAACATTCAATAACACATTTTCCAAAAAAACTCAAGTAAACTGAAGGCCTCTCAGATCTCACCATAAAGACACTTGGTCTTTATGGTCAGTGATGGTTAGAGCAACATAATGTGTATTATGCCAGTCATTTTTCTAGGTTACAGTAAATGTAGTATGATTACTCACCAGTTGCATACTGCCAAACTCACAAACACACTTCCTGAGTGCCCTCTGCGGTGCAGCATTTAAAAATTGACTCTGCATTATTGTCATATGACTGTCAGATTCATGTGGCACACAGTAATACAGTAATTCTAACAGCATTCTGATACATACTGTAACAATGACATTTTTTTCTTGACCATAAAGGCTATTCTAATAAAAAACTATTAACTGTCATGCAACACAAAATTACTATAATATGCTGACATTTGTACTTTTCAACAGTAAATTATAGTTTGTCATGTTATTTTTGCAATCTGTGATATACTGTCACCTTAAGCACAACAAATTTATTTTAATCTTTGCTTCAGTTTATTACACAAACATACTGAAGGTGTCTGCTGTCAATTTCACAAAGTCTGAGCCACAACAGTTACAAAAATAGACAAGAAGTGAAAGTTTTTGGCTCAAATTCACTTCTTATTTTTCTTATACACTATATCATAAGTAAGGCATTTTTCTGGAGTTTTATCCTGTAAGTAGTTGACATGATTGAAAGTGATGAATGAAAATTTAAGGGCAGGTTAGGTGATTGTCTCATGCATTGGAGTTTTTTGTAGCATGCATGTAGAGAGGGTGTTTTATTTTTTTGCTTCCCTCCTTCAGAAAAAAAAAATCCTCAAAACACAACGTATGTTCAAGAAAAGTCATGAGATGGTTGTCCCTTCTCTCTCTCTCTCTCTCTCTCTCTCTCTCTCTATATATATATATATATATATATATATATATATATATATATATATATATATATATATATATATATATATATATATATATATATATATATATATATATATATATATATAGCAACACTTACAGACAAAGAACACATCTAAAATTGCCAAAACATTTGCAGACATTTGCATGTCTCTCTGAAAGATAACTTCCTCTAACTGGGTATTATAAACATAAAATAAAAAAGGTTCATGCAACTACAGCAGGTTTTAGGGAAATTCTGTTTCCAAAACAGCCAGTTAATCAGTTTTAAAAATTCAAACAAAAGACCAGTGACAACCCAGCAGGTGTTCCCAGCACCTGTCATGTTAGGCGTAGGAAGGGTTCATGTTGGTCAGAAAACTGTTATTTAATGTAGAGCCTACTTATAATGACTAAGAATGCAAGTGATGAGATGGCCTTGTCACTTAATTAGTTTGGGTAAATTGGAAAAAAAGCTGAAAAAATTCACAACAACCAGAACTATCCCTTTAAATGATCTGATCACCAATCACCAGTGATTAGTGCCATTAATATCATTAATTAATGATTGGCAAACTATCACCCCATTGTGGAATCTGTAATAGAATCACTTAACAGATGGACTTTAATACCAGTCTCCTTAATCAGGCACATTATCGTCTTCAAAATAAAATACATTACCCACATTGCTTTATTTATATCAATCAATCCCCTTATGCTTACTCAAGTAATTTTTTACTTGAGTTAAAGATTTAATTAAGTGTTCACCAGCTTCATCTGGAACAATAGACACTCTAGGATCGTTTTTACTCTACCTGCCTGACGACAGAGGGCATCTAAAACTCCCCAGCCTGCGCTGGTACTATTGGGCAGCACAATTGAGAGCAGCCATGTGCTACTTCACTACTCCAGCATGGATCACATCTGAGACATGCTCAGCCACCTTTACTCTTCTGAGCCAAACAAGCTGGGGAAAAACACAGTCAAAAACCTTTCTAAGAAATACTATATACATCTGGCACAAGGCCCAAAAACATATAAAGGAAACTCCCCAACCCCAACCACCCACTGTCACGTTTCATGGATCAAGAGCAAATTTACACTTGGAAGACAAGATTCTGGTTTTAAGATATGGGCAAACAAGAGATTAAAAACAATAATAGATCTATACAACAGTACAATTCATTTAGTGAAGTACAAGAAAATATGAACCACCTCTCTCAATGCTGGACAAAATTACAATAAAACATGCTGTTGGTAGGGGACAGGCATCGCTCCTATTTTTAGAGAAGTCATCTGAGTCCTCTGAGAAGAGGAATGGTCTGAGGTATGCCTCAAGGCTCAAAAACAATCAACATGCAGCTTAAGTTGCTACAATACAAGTGGATTTAAAGAAAATATATCACACTTTAAAATTTAAATTAATTTTAATTAAATCACTTTACTCCCAACCCACCAGACACATGCTTTCAATGTAACAATGCTAAAGGAACATTCTTTCACTGTTTATGGGAATGAAATGTGGTCAAAAGTTTTTGGAAGGAGGTTCTTGATGTGGTTAGCCAGAAATGAAAATCCCCTGTTTGTCAAAGTTGTGCATCCTTTATCCAAGGGATTTTATTACCAAGAAGAGTGACTGTGCAGACTTGTGTCTCTTACAAGCTAAGGGTGCAATAGTTATAGGATAGAAAAATGTGACCAAACCAAGAATGAACCCAGATATTCAGGTTCTATCCTCATGTGTTGTTAAGGGAAAACCTTACATGCATTACTAAAGGAAAGCTGGGATTTTTTAAAAAGTATCTGGGGGAGCTTCATGGAGTTTTTGAAACAAAATGTAGGTAATGATTAATGAAGTCATAGATTGGGGTGGAGGAGGGGAAACCAGGATAAGATTATAAAGTGGAGTAGCCTGTGTGAGATGCCTGTACATTGTAATTACTGTAACATCTATATATTCACCTTTGTTTCTATGTTCTTATTTACTTCCCTATTCATTTGGTATACTGTATTTGCTGCAAAGACTGACCATTTCATTAATATGTACTGTTTGTTATGATTGAAAACCCCCAATAAAAATCTAATAATAATAATATAAAAAAAAAAACCTTGATGTCAGACGAGCTGTTGGTGGCCAGGTAGATGTGGAAGCTGTAGTTGTTATTGTCACTGCCCAGCTGCTTGTAGACCAAGACCACCCCATGGTGCTCTACAGACTGGCTCCTCTGGATGATGGGACCCACGGGTGAGAGGGATGACACACGCCACTTAACATGGCTGCCTGAGTGGTCCACTGTCGGCTCAATGTGTGGACGGTTGTCTTTTATGTGCAGGACACTGAATGTCATCTCATTTTCGGGGTCTTCGCGAGGAAAACAGGGATTAAGAAAGTTTAATATTTAGTTTTTGCGACAGTGAATGTAAAAAAAAAAAAAGATGATCATAAATTGAATTAAATTTTAATGTCACACATATCTTAATTGATCTAGGATTCTATCTTTACTTTCATGCCAGGAAAGTAGGTATAGTAGTTGTATAGTAGGTATGCATGTTATGTTTTGTTTTTTTTTATTTTAAATGATGACATTTTTTTTTATAGAAATTAACTTTTAATTAAAATCATAAAAGCCTTCAGGTGACATCTTCATTGGAAATACTTGGCCTTCACAAAATTGCCTTATGGGCCAAGATCTTTCTTAACAATCATTTATTGAACATAGAAGATACCAGGCCTGAAACGACCTTGATATGTATTCTCACCAGCCAGGCAGACAGAGTGAGGGAACTGAATGGACTTGAGGACAGAAGCATCCTTGTTGACTGTGTCCACATTAAATATTGGCCCAGCAAACTTCCAGGAGTCCCGTAGGAATGCACCAAACTTGGACCAGGACAATACTGAGTACCGCACAAGGACCCTCTCTGATGCTTCAAACACCAAGCCAGTGACTGTACACTCATATGTGCCTTCTGCTTCCAGCTGCACCCTGAAACACACACAGAGTCAGTGATGCTGCACATAACAGAAATCATTATGACTGTGCACACGAGGAGCACGTGAAAGGTGCCTGCAGAGGCTCTTCATACTCACTGTAATCGTCCCTTAGAGATCCGCCGGGGAGTAACAAGCTCATTGCCATGACTCTGTCAAACAAACCGACACAGCTTCAAATTATAACATCATCAAGTACAGATGGATATGTTCAAAAGAAGAGAAGCAAAGGTCATACATGGCCATCCTCAATGTCAGGATGTCAAATACAAGTAAACAAGGACAATCAAAAACATCAGGCAGACAATGTGAGATAAATATTTGGTTTCTGAGCTCACCTGCTGTATGGCTTTGCATTTTTCACAGCATAATTTGAATGTCCTCTCATCTGTCAGGATGTATGAAAACAAATGGGATGTTATTTACAAGACAGGTGTTAATATCTCCTGTACACCAACATCAGTTATGATTTTCTTACCTCTCTCGTTTTGAACCTCTGCTTCAGATCCAGGGGTCAACTCTAGAGGGTAAAATAATTCATGTCTAATATTATTACATGAAATTCACATGACAGGCGGAAAACCTTGTGTTAAGACTTTTCACATCCTTGGCCAGTTGATTTGGTTGTGAGCTAGGGTGGAGCACGCTCAATTACATGTCAAATTGAATTCCGCATTCCAAAAAATCCCAAAGAGTCCAACATTTTGTGGCATAATTACGCAGTGTGGCTGCCATTAAGATGTGGTTGTGGCTATATTCTGCTCAGCTACCACTAAAAGCCATAGCAACAAGCTGACATGACGGACTGGATATAAACACCAAACAGTCAGTTTTTTAAAAAGCAAAAAAAGTTGCTCAGTCTGGTAAAGGAAGGAATCAATATATAATTACTTGAAATTTATCTAGACGCAATGTTGCTTCATGAAGTATCTCACCATTTTTTGACTCCTCAGCATCGGCTTCTTCATTGTCTGCAAAAAACATGAAGGGGATAAACTCAGTGAAACAATTCTAGCAATGTTCATGAAATTTTGGAAAATCAGGCACTCAATGACTCTTCAAATCATCCTGTATGTCGAATTGGATATATGATTTTAGTTCTTACCTTCTCCTTCATCCTTCTCGGCACAGGCTTCTGGTTAAAGTCAAAATATGAAGGAATGGTGAGAAACAGAGAAATTATAGGACAAGTTTGACATTTTTAGGTACATGGTTTGATATACTTTCTTGCTGAGAGGTAGATAAGAAGATTGATACAACTCTCAGATATGAGGGTGTTCTAAATCTTCTCATCTAATTCTCAGTAAGAATGCAAATATGTGAATTACGAGATGTGATAGAGCAATGATAGACTAACCGGAGTCCTCTTCCTCTTCTTCTGAGCTTTCTTCAGTGGATGTACCTGTGTTCTCTGTTCCATAAATCCATACGAGAGAGACATATGAGATTTTCACTGAACGTCCAATGAATGATAAGTAAAATATCACAAAGTTTAAATGTTACAAGAAAAAAAGATTTTAAAAAAAGGATTAAGTGTCAAAAAATGACCCATTTTCTTTTGTAAGAGTTATGTGGAAAGAACAAATGCCTTTCACTGGTGTGATGCATTATTCATGCTTACCTGAACTACTGTTGTCACTTTCTGTCAGATTATCTGAAACAAATTAGTAATTATTTTGAGGTTAGTGTTGTTTGGTATGTAAAAACTGAAGCATTGATGTCAAAATGTAAGGAGAAAGGCCCAGTACACTTGTGTCTTATTAGTCATTGCTATCACTATATGATTATTGATGTTTGCTTTTATCCAAATCATGGTTATCATTATGGGACATTCATTACTTTTAAAGGTTTGATACCATCATCAACCCATTTCTGTGGGTATTATATTACCCAGCAGTTAATGTATTACCAATTGTAGGTTTCAGGAAGGCTGCGTTTAACCTGATTGGGGAAAGTCACTGTGTAGTGAAAAGAGAGCACACTCATCTGTAAAGGCTGTCTGTGTATTTTTTTTTCTTTTTCACATAACAAAGCCTACTTAGAGCACAGAAAACCTTGGGTGCAGTGACATACACTGTTGCTAAACTCATCTGCTATTCTTCACACTCACACTGATTAAAACTTTACTTACAAAAGGAAAGTGACGGGGTGAGATGGACTCATGTAGATTTAAGTGTCATAACAAGTAAGAAGTACAGAGTTTTAGCTTCTGTCACTGGGGCTGTTCCTTTAATAGGTACAGCCCCAATGACTGACCTCTACTTTTAGTTTACTTCTACTCTTGTGTACAGTCTTCATCCATATTAGTCATCAAAAAAGCCCTCAGCATATCAGAATTACATCAACAACTTTTCATTCCCTAGTAGCTGAACAGTGCAAAGAAGTCTGTGATAAGTGTCACATATTAACATTCTGGCATATTCATACATATGGGTCCTAAGGAACTGCTGCTCCTCTCTTCCCAGTAGCAGCGAATGTCCGTGGACCAGGCCATCTGGCTGAATGCCCGGCCGACTAATGGATGGAGCCCATCCTCTCTGGCCCACAGAGTTTTATCTTAGACTAACAAGCAGATGCTGCCATCGCTGCTCCGCTCGCAGCAGCTCCCTCATCAATCTCTCTCCTCCACTTCGCTGTATCCGTCTGCGTCACCTCTCTCTGCACTCTCTCTCTCTCTCTCTATCCCCACCATTTCTCCCTGTCCTCACATGACTCCTCTGGCCAATCTCTTTCTCTGCTGCTAACTCATCTAAGCCAGCAGGCATTCCTCTTCACTCTGGCATGGCCGCTTCCCTTCATCAGAATGACAAACAAGGTGGAAAGCAAACACCTGCATAGATATACACATGCATGTCTGCACCTACACACAAACACACAACTCACAATACACTCCAAGGCTTCAAAGGTTTTGGGTAGTTTCATGGGTGTTGCCTGCCATCTGCTGGTCTAAAAAAATAGGAACACCATAGGAATAATAAGAAGGGTTGATGTGTGGTGTACAGTGTTTGACCTCTTAACCTCTTAACATACAGTTTAACCCTTTATGTTAAGGTTGTTACACTCATCTTATTTCATACTATCTTCGATTCTGTATCGATGTTTTCATTGAGGCAACAATATACAGACAGATGACAAATTTAAGGTCTGAATGCTTGACCCCTATAGTGAGGGGATCTGATGGCTCTGTTATGCTTTAGGGAGAATTTTGCTGGCATGCTTTGGGTCCACTTGTCCCCTTAAAGGGAAGGGTCACTGCAAATCAATACAAAATCGTTCACCCATCATCTTTATCCTGTGATGAAACATTTCTATCCCGATGGTCTCTTCCAGGATGACGATGTCCCAATTCACAGGGAACAAGGGTTGACTGACTGGTTTGATGAGTATGAAAATGATGTGAGTCATATGCTGTGGCCTTCACAGTCACCAGATCTCAACCCAATTGAACGCTTATGGGAGATGTGGAAGAGACCACTCTGGTCAGTATAGATGTGGCTGCAGACTATTTTTATTAAAAAGTAATATTCCTAATGTCTTGTGCATCATTTCAAACACATTTCCCCAAAATTCAGCCTGAAATTTCTGTCTTTATCTATCTTTGGAAATGCTGACAAATCCACTTGAATTTTAAACTAATGTTTGTGGGTTTGAACAAAGTTTGGATGCAAGAGGTCACTAGAGATGCACCACTCCAACCCGCCCAGCCAGTATGTACTAACTTTTCATCAACCACATGTGACTGATTTTGGACTTTTATGGTCAGTGTCAGTGTTTCCACAATCAATTGCATTTATTCAATGATGGTGAGTCACAGCATCCTTCTGGCTGTGGATGAGATCCACGCAGTGAGGTATAAAGATTTTAAATGTGTGAAAAATAGAGCTTGGTAGTTGTATCAGCAGACACTTAAGTCAGATCCCTGCACTCCTAATCATCACCAGTTGAATGTCTATCTTTTATGACTAGGTCAATTATAGAGGGATTTTTAAAAAATGTTAAGTAAGGGTACAGTACAATATTAGTAAATATTAAAGGAACATCTGAAAAAATAAACATATTTTGCGTACAGTACAGATGGTACAGTGTGGCATTTTTAAAACTAAATGGAAAACTGGGGACACAAACGATTGTGCAAAAATCTTCTTGCCCTTTAAGGCAAATGATATGGAAAGTAGGCCACACAGTGAGATGGCAGCAGAGATAGGAAGAAAATCAACAGTAGTGGCAAATAATAGATGGGGATGCAGACATTTTCAGTTTTAAAATGTTCCAGGTGACATAGTACAGTCCCCAAATTTATAAAAAAAACACACACACACACATCATCCACGGGGAGGGGAATGGGTAGAAAATAGGTTGATGTTTACCTTTGTTTTCAGGCACAGGGATATCGCCATCTCTGCAAGGCAGAAGAGATAACATTCAGACAGCTATAAATTACATAAGAAGTATGCACGGCACTCTAAGGTGTGGTGACAATCTTTGGATGAAATGTAGACGTTAGAAGTTACGGCTCTTATTACTGTGCAGCTGCACGTTCCTGTAGACCACTTCTGCTTTCGAACAGGAACACATGCAGAAAACAGGAAATGTGTGCAAGATGCCTGCATCTGACACAACCCATCCTGCCATACCATAGATTCACCTTTCCACCCGGTCTACCACTCTGACCTACTTCCAGAGCAGTGTTGATGGCACCGGAAACCAGCTATGGAAAGATACCAGCTGGAGACTTTTGCCATTAAGCAAAAGTGTGGCTGAATGATTCATGTTCAATATAGTCATTTGTCTAGTTTCAGTGGTATCATATTGTGATGATATGACCATAAGGTGTCATTGTTTTTACAAAGTTCTAGTGTGAAATTGTAATTACAAACTAATAAAATTTGCTGTGTTTTACACACATGAAAAGTTTTGTAATATATATATCAACGTATATATGTATACACTGTGTATGCAGTATGTATATAATGTTATTTAAGTACAAGATTTGACACAGTGGATAATATAACAAGCTTTTAAAATACAACACATTGTTAAACTGTATATAAAGTAGTTCAAACTAGCTTCACCTCAAGCAGCTACAACAGTAACATGCTGCTCACATGCTGATGCTTCACTATGGTATTCAATAATGTCATATATAATAATATATCAGTCAGAGGGATGAAACGAGTACTTGTACAGAAAAATGTGCTTTTACTACTTGCTACTTTTTTCATGCAATACTTTTACTTGGAATATTTTTACAGCATTGTATTGGTACCTTTACTTAAGTAAAGGATCTGAGTATTTCTTACACCTGTGTATATTAGACATCAATACTAGTTCGACCTGACTGTTAAGTGCTGTAAATCTTTTGATTTGCACCACACTGACCAAGGAATTTAGTAAATCATTGAACCAAGTCCAAGTGTCGTAGTTTAAATGTGTCTGAGCAGAGGACCGGAGAAACCTGTTGACGCAGTGTGAGCTTTAACAAGAGGCAACACGCTTAAAATATGTCTGGGGAAATTGAGAGCAGGCCAAAACTAAAATATAAACAAGTTCACCACCGGTAGGCGTAGGTCACACATCTCGCCCTGCAACTGTCTGCGTTTCTTTTCCTGTTTCTCACCATCTAGTTGTAAAACTGCAAAACTAGGTCATAGAGAAGTAAAATGATATGTCAGGAGACAAGGGATATTAAGATTGACAAAATAATCGTTTTTCATTTAGCATGTGTTAATTTGTGATAAGGCACTATGGTTTCCTGTTGTTTTCAAACATCTGCCCAGGAAACACTGTTTTCTACTCTTCAAGGTCAGCACATCCACAGCTCTGCCAATAGCCACACCACAATAATGCGGAGGCTCATTAGTTGGCACGATAATCATCTCTTCCTCTTAGCAAGGTTTGCTTTCCATTGCTCAAATGTGTTCAGACACGATGAATTATCTCCCTGCACAAGTTCATGTTTCTATCATCTTTCCACAAAACATGATAACAACATTTTCTGTGAGTGTCTTGGTCTGTGTCTGGTTGAAAGATAAAGGCCACAACATTTACATGTTTCCTACAACTTCCCATAAACAGGGTAGAAGAGAACATGTCTTTGTAGATAAACAACTGTCAGTTGGCCTGAGTCTACTACACGATTTTAAAAAAAAAAAAAAAAAAAAACCTGTTGACCTTTAATACTTTCACTAATTAATATTTTACTTCTCTACTTTCACTATGACCTTCAAAGAGTCAACAAATGCCTTTATTCAAAATATGATCCTGTAAGCTTATATTATCCTGCCACTGTTTCTCTTTATATTAAACTACTTACATATTCCTTATGCACATTTATTTTATTGAATATTTTATAGACTGTAGTACAATGATAACAATACAACATGTTATATTATATTGTTCATTTAATAATTTTTCCAGACCTTATGACTCACTGAACAATACCCAGGCAACAACACAGTTGCACTCACTGAGGACAATGAGTCATCAGTATCACCTCACCTGTCTGCTCTACGCCATTCAACTGATAATAAATATTGTATAACTGTTCATGCTTAGTGGATGGGTGTGAATAAAGAGTTTCATCCTCTGTTTTGCATATTTTATATAAAATAGTGAGACATTTAACATTTTAAACCATCCATAATGATGAATTGAAAGCAGGACGTTATATTTTGGTGCTTATACTAGTTAAAGTGCTTGTTTTTGGTCCACTCTATGGTGAGGTTACATTGAAAAAATAGCGCACTTGGCGCATATTTTTATATGTATGTTTATTTGTAACAGTATAGCCTATGACTATAAGTACTGTCGAATCCCAAAATGTTATCCAACAGCCTGGTTTGCAACATGATACATTGTCAGTGAGTCATCAGCGTGGATAAACACAGCGGCGTGCAGAACAACAAAGAGGTCACTGCTTCCGTATTATCTTCTGTTTAGATCCATGTTTGATTACAATGTAATTGTTACAGTGAAGCAATGGGTGCAAATTTACTTCTTTTACTTGAAATGCATTACACAGATGGCACCATGCAACCAACAGACACAAAAGACTTCACTTCCTGCATTGTCGCCAAGCAGTTTTTCGCGCTACATTCATCCACTGCAGTGCAAACTGTACCCACACAACCACAAACACTGGTATAAATCCAGAGATTAACAGTTTATTTTCTTTATGGTGACATTAAAAATAGTCTTACCCGTCCTCAAGGTGACAAGCCGTTCGGCAGCTCGCCATCTCCGCCACCATCCTCACTATCTCTCTCTCTCTCTAATCAAACCCCGTTACACTTTCTGTTCGTCTCGGCGTGCAGCGGCTGCGCGTAAAAGCACCTGAAAGGCAAAATGATGCAACCATTGGCTATCAGTGTTTTCCTTAAAGCACTAAGCAGTAATTGGCGCATTAATGGTCATCAGAGCCCTCTTTGCTCGACAGCTTCTTCACATCACTTGTCCATTTGAGTGCAGCATCCCTTCATTAGAAAAAAAAAAACATCTGGATGTTACCAAAAAAAAAGGTGCTTACAGTTTCCAAAAATCCAAAAACAAAACAGTCATCCAGCTTTTTTACAGCGGGGATATGGGTGTATTGTTTGCCTTCACAAAATACTGCGCTTGTTGATGCAACAAATACAACACAGATCTTATCATCATACTGTTCAATACTGCTCTGTTTCACTGCGGATGGCGCCTCTTTCAAGATCTAGGGTGCTGCGCAGTTGCGGCGCAGCGTGCGAACGCACATCAATAGACTCAACACGTGGGCGGGAGAGCAGCATCCGCATTCAGCATAGGCTTTGTAAAGTTATGTTGATGAGTTACAGCCGGATCCCCAAGCCCCCCCTAAATCACCCCCACACCCTTTTTAATATCAGAGATAACAAGAATACAGTAAGAAGTCAGTGATTAGGAGAGTTACATAGCAGCAGCAAGTCTGGTGTTTGTGGAAAGACAACAGAGGATAAAGTGAAATCATTGAACATTTTAGACATTTGTAGAGTCTATATGTGGTCATCTTTTTCCATTACAACATAAAGGTTTATCTTAAAATGAACTATATTTGTAAAGGAAAGAGGAGGTAGTTGGAGAATCAAGCAAACTGTTATTTTATTTACTTCTCTTTCCAAATAAGGTGTCTGTATTAATCTGAGTTTTTTTTCTTGCACATTTTCTCCCACACAGAAAACAGCACAGTGCAAGTAGGTCACTTTAAGCGGGAAAACATCCACATCAGATTACCAGACTGCATTACAGGCAACAAACCACCAGATGTCACATCAGACAACAAAACAAGTACAAGTCAGCAGCCACACCGAGCCTCTGCAAAATATCCTTACACCGGAAGACATATTCAAACTTGATTCATGTGTTTGACATTTTGGAATAAAGTTAATAGTGACATGTGTAAAGAATCAAAGAGGACTAAAAACTTCAGTCAGAATCTATCACAGCTCACTGTCCAGCAGAGAGAGCAAAAGAAAAGGAGGGAGAATTCTCTGGGAGATGTCCAGTGGGAGGAATGAGTGAAGGATCAAGGGCTTTCCTATTGATCTTTCACTCATTGATCTCTTCCCTTGTTGCTCTCTCCATCCACCCATCCAACTTTTTAAGGATGGATATGCAGTTTGCAGAAGAGAGTAGGGAGACAAAGAGAGAGAGAGAGAGAGATACAGAGAGAGAGAGAGAGATGCCGCAGACTAACAAGGATATTATCCAAGTCTGAGTGTCTAAAGGGAGAGATCAGCTCCTCTGTGCAAGAAGAGACAGCACGACATCAGACTCAGTGGCGAGACGATACCCCCAATACCTCAGGAAATTAGAGGCGATAAACTGAGAGTAGTGGAGGAGAGAGGGGGAGGGGGTGGGGGGTAGGACAGGAAAGGTCAGAAGCACAGGAGAGAGGTAGATGGATGCGAGCAGAGGGAGAGTGAAACAAGATGAAGAAAAAGAAAAGGACTCATGCAAGTCTTGACTTCCTGAAGACTTGAATTGATATTTAAAGGCAAAAAGTTGAGGAAACTCGATATTTTAAAATGCCATATTGCTGTTTCATTCACATGGATTGTTCTGATTCACTGCCTGTAATTGGACATTCAATGCACTGATTCCATTAAAGAAAGGAAGTATTTGTTATGATTTTTGGCTTTTGTGCTACTGTAATTAGCATACTAAGCACTGACAGACTGAAAAGCTTTTTGACTTGCAAGTCAAGTATCAAAGACTTGGATTTGATCCCAAAGCCTTAAAAACAGCTCTTGGAATTATGTCCAATGTGTTGTAATCATACATTTCTAAAAAGCAAGTAAAAAAGCAACAACTGACATAATCTTTCCCTCCACTGCAGTTCAGTTAAAATAGCATTTGCATGTGTGTATGTGTGCGTGTGTGTTATGACAGGGCTTTTTTTTTTTTTTTTTTTTTTTTACAGATGGACTAACCTGTTTGGAAACGATGATGTCAGACACCCTAGAGGGTTAATATGAGCCTTCATTGTGCAGACTCATTATCCATCACATAGACACACACACACACACACACAGCCACTCACATATACGGATAGAAGGAGGAAGAAAACCCATACCTCTGCGCTCAAACATCCCCTTTTATAACATACATGTATTCACACACAGAGATGCACAAAAGGTGTCCTCTTACTCTGCAGATGAGGAACGCCACATCCTTTCAATTTCAATGGGCATTTTGCCATCCGGGCTGAGTTATCACTGGAAAGATCCATAGTAACAGAGATAGTCCCTGTTCAAGCCAGAGAGACATGAACAGGGACAAAGAGCAACACCTTTACATGGAGAAAATGGGAGAGAGGCTCTGGAGATCGTCCAACCATGAAAGGTTTCAGAAGGAACCTCATTTAATCCACTAAAATGTTTAATGTATGGGCCTAAGAGTTGACAGTTTTCTAAAATTATTTCCTGAGCAATCAATAGGATAAGCTCTCTGTATGAAAGCAACAAAAAAAAAAGAAAGAAAGAAAACAGAGCAATGTTGTTGTACTCTGATACAGGGTTTTGGATCAACAAGGGAGAAATGTTTCATAAAGTGTTACTTAATAGCAGACAACTTTGGACTCGGATTCAAACGCTAATGATTTGCGACTGAACTTGTGACTTCATTCACCGAGCCCTTTTCCCTTTTGATTTCATTATCTGAGGCCGGTATTTGCTTGTTTTATATCTTTTTGTTGTTTTCCAGCATTCACTTCTGTTTGCTGTTGCCATCATCTCGTTTTTGTTTTCTGTCCTTTGGGGTTGAGATGTTTTATGAGTCCTTTATTTCTTCATCTCACCCACATAGTTTATACTCCTTTTGTTCTCTATTTTCAGAGTTTTGTGATTTAAATGAGAAAATAAACCTAAGACCCCCAAGAAATGATTGTTTTTGTCACATTTCTGAAAATGCCTTACAGCAACAACAACAGAAGCCGGGAGGCTGTTTGACATAATGTCCCTTTATTTCAACTGTTAATCTGGATGATTCATTTTGAAATTTGAACTCTGTGGTGCAGTGTTATGTAAGAGATAGTATTATATAGGATATAACATTAATGTAAAACAGCTCTGTGAGACTGTTCGTAGTGATGCTTTGAGCTAAATGGCAAATTTAGCATGCTAACATGCTCACAACTACAATGCTAACTTACCATCACCTTAACATGTACAAAGTACAACTGAAGCTGGTGAGAATGTCATCAGTTTGGAAGGTATTTGGTCATAAACTACAACTCAAAAATGTCTGACCTTATGATGGTGCTAAATTAGAAGTTAGGGGATCACCAAAAGTACTACATTTCATCCTGAAGGTGTGCACCGAATGTTGGCACTAAACGTAAAGTCAAGGGCTCACCAAAGTCAGCAGGCTTCATCATCTGGGAACCATGAATATCCGGTACAACATTTTATGGCAATGAATTTTATAGTTATTGAGATATTTCAGACTGACAGACATTGCTATCCCCCCCTAGAGCCATGCTGCTAGCTTGGCTTAAAAGGTTTGACCACTGAAACCTCTGTGCTTCAAATATTCACTTTAAAAGGCAGCTTCCAAGTCGGATAAACTACATTTTCAGTAGAGTTTGACAACATCATATACTGCCTATATCCTCCATCTGCTTGTTTCTACTTGCTCTGAGGCTATATCAAGTTTATTAAATTAAATACTCAAATCTAAGTTGCTGTTTTCTATAGCTGCATTGTTTGGATTAAGTGGAAAGTTCCACTGTACATCATTTACACAAATTTGTCTTTAATTTGGCATGAAATATTTAATATCTTTGGAAACCCTGGCATCCTGATTACAATGCAAAATAAATTTCTGCGGATATGAGCTTTGTTTTCACACAAGTCTGCCAAAAAATCCACAGTTGAAGAAGTCATAATATACAGTATCACAGAGGTCACATGTCTAATGTACAGCAACCCATGTATGGATTTTCATTTTGTGAAAGACATCAGGGTTGAACCATTTTGTACCATGTGTAAATTCTGTTTTCTAAGATGACATGCACCACATCTGTTCCTGATGTTGTCATTGTGTGGATTTGACACCTACACAGAATTGTAATACTAACCCAGACGGCATTGGCTTTAATTGTTGTGCATTTCCACATATTAACAGATTTCCTGTCTCTGGACATCCATAAAACAGGATGGAGGGATGGAAGGAAGAGACAATGAATGAGGAATGGAGGCCGTAATTGGGGAAAAATTGGGGGAAAAAAAGAGAGGCTAGTGCCTGCATGTCTCCAAGGAACTTGAGTTGACTACCCCCTCCATTTCTTCTCCCACATTAGTCTACATCCCCCACCCCACTCCACTCCACCCCTTCATCTCCTACACATACTCTGCACTTATTTCTCTATATTACTGTATACTTAGCCTGTCAGCGTTTCTGTATAATGTGTGTTGTGTCATGGCCTCTTTCGCTTTTTATCTTTCCCTCTTTTTCTCTGTGTTGTTGATTCCATATTTCAGAGCCCTTAGGGAAGGCTGTGCATTCAGAGGCCACAGTGGGATGAGTCGTGGGACATAACGTGGGCGTTCTGGTAGGAGGGACGCAACTGAAGACTTAAGTCTAGTCACCTTCTGAGACGCAGACCACCCCTCTCCCCCTCCTCTTCTATGAGTGACTCAGCGCAGTAGTGCGGAGGCAGGGGGTCAAAAATCCCCTGCCCTCCGCCTCCAGTCTCAAAACATGTGGTAATGGGAACATTTTATCCTATATTTAACCTCCAGGTGTCTGTCCGGTGTGTATGAGTGTGTGTATGTATGCGTGTGAGTCATCTGCAGTGGGTTGTTTGTAGACGGGTTATCTTATGGGGAAAAATGAGGCTGTCCCAGTTCTTTGGATTGGTTGGGGGCTTTTTGGCAGTCTTGGAAAAGCTGTGTCTGCCCCCCAGGGCTTCACAGTCACCTCACTCTGATGAGAACTATTACATCTGTCTGAGGGCGAGTGTGTGTGTGTGCATTAGATTTGTGTGAAATGTGCTGAGGAAAAGAGGCAGGACATGGGAGAATAAAGTCAGTTGGCTATCACTGTGTAAATGCAGTAATAGTGTGAATGTAATGCCATTGTTTTGCTCTGTCAGCTAAATAATGTTGCAGTTTAATTCAACATTTCTTACACATAATATCATTAGCCATGTTCAGAGTCTTGAGCTCACAGCAATAGGCACCTCTGTGGCAGTGTAGAGGGGTAGTATTGCCAAAAAACAAAAAGACAGGGGTTGATATATATCCACATAAATCTATCCAGGCAAAATTATGTTCCCATTTATACAGAAAGCAGTGATGCTGAGTCAAATCACTTAGTGCAATTACCCATCAAACCTGTCTAAATGATAGAAGTGTATTATGCCCTAGGATCATCGTAAGAGCAACCTTATACAGTTATTCACCATACTGTCAAAAAGCCCAGCTCAGCAGAAACCTTCCAGCTCATCAGATTTATTAAGAGCACTGAAAGTGATTCCCTTGAGACTGAGAAGGGGATTTTACCCCTCTCTTTTTGTTATGGATTTTTTTGGCCTCTTGGAGCAGGTTTTCTCCTCAAAGGAAGTCTGAATTTTGATTCATCATCGAGCCAAAAGCTACACAACGCTGGGAGAACAAGCCACATAAAGGTAATAGGCGCCCACTTTCTTTCAAACATGTTTGCAAGAAATGACCACATCCACACGCTTGTTCAGTGGAGTTCTGACTGGAAAAGCACAAAGTTTATGCAGTTAAGTCTATCTTGTGACCTGTGTCACATGTCATCCCTTCTCGCTTCCATTTGTCATCCACTCACCACCACATTTTGTCCAGTAACTTATAAATGGGAAAAAATGCTTGAAACATAAACCCACACAAACGAACTACAACACAAATATAGATGCCCCATACATGAAAGTATTCACTCTCCTCTCAACACGCACGCACGCACGCACGCACGCACGCACGCACGCACGCACGCACGCACGCACGCACGCACACACACACACACACACACACAATCCCATACACTTAAAGACCTCTGAGCCAGCAGAGCGATAAGATTAGAGGAAGTACGTGGGTGTGAAATAGCTGTGGTGTGGGACTTTCTGGATTCACACAATCTACACTGACTGCAGGCCCTGCTTTTTATTAGAGTTCAAGCTGATGGGAATACACAGACGCTGATGACACCCACACACTTATCCTGCATTTCTGGGCCTAAAACTGCATAGATACAGTATTTACACAACATTAAACAAGCCAAAAATTATGCACTCATCCTCCATAGTCGGCAATTTCCCAGACACAACTATTATTACATATGCTTACACAGCAAGAGATTTTTTTTTAAAATATAATTTTTCTGTGACACTATATGATTGATTATATAACACAACAATATATCATATGACGTAAAGATCAGATTGTTTCCTTAAATACAGCAAGAGGAGACAACAGAGGCTCAGGCTGGGCTCAGGGCAGTAACCCTGAGGTTGCGACTTCTGCTCTGGTGCAAACAAAGCGAAAGCCAGAACCATCAGTGGGTCCATTAACAAAGCCCATGGCCTGACAAGGCTTTCTTTGTTTCATAATTAATGCAAACGTGATAACCGTGACATTGACCGTTGGGAGGTCCGTACATCAACGTCTCTGACACATGAAAATGAACGCTGCCATTCATCATTATACTGAGCTAATGGACCCCATAAGACTGAATTATTAAGCACAACACAAGAGACCTTTGTGCCAGATTAATGGAGGCATACAGCACATTTATTACAGTGATGCACTACAGTCAGTGTGTTATCATTTTAATTGTTAGCCATACGGGAGGCTACTACTTCAAATTATCGTGTCAGTTAATGCAACATGAGCACAGCTGCCTTTGTGTTGCTGGTGTTAACAGATTTGTTGTGTACATACTCCTCACTGTTTCATCTCAATCCTCTCTCTCATTCTACATCTGTCTATTAAAATTTCTGCTTCTGTGTGTATCAAAAACCCATCTGTTAAATTATAGAAACCCCACTTTTGTAAATACACTACCATACATTATTAGATGAAAAAAACAGAACACTTCTCTTAATGTCCTTTTCTGGTCTCCAATTAGCTTGATGTGTTTGCTGAAAGCTGCCCCTGGATGGATTGAGGATAAGAAAGAGGGGAAAGATAGAAAAGACAGAGAATTTATTATTTTTTTAATATAAGAGAGCACTTTGTGGTGGATGTAAGGGAAAGAGGGAAAAAGAGGCAGGATGTGGTAGGTTAGCACACTCTCGAGGAGGCGAAATAATGAGATAAAGCGGACAAACAAGTAAATGAGAGGAGAGGGAACAGATTATAGTTTGGTATATTGTCATTAAATCTCAGTGATCAGTGGGGAAAAAAAAAGATTTTAAAAATGGAAACGTTGAAATGCACCCTGCTTTCATAATTACTTAAACTGGTTTAATTCGGGTTGCATTACAAATCTCAAGATCTCAAGCTTTCCTCTGGAGAAAGCAGAATTTGTTTTTACTTTCAAGAGACAGTAGATATTGAAAGCTGCGGTCAAAAATAGCAGTTGTTCCCTTTACATGTCAATAAATGGCCACTGAGAAGCAGAATAGCAGAAGTGCTGGGAAAGCCCTCGAAACAATGGACTGAAAAGGGTTTCTGAACTCAACTCTCAGAGCAACTGGCCACCAGCTATTGATTGTGTATTTGTTTATTTGGTTAGAAGGACGCCCTGCGATCACGTTTCGGTAATCGAGGCAGATTACAGAAAGAAATACGATGCTGCATAAATTAGGTTGCATGATCCTGCCCTTCTACTGAATTTCACATCATAATTCCCCAGTAATTCAATTTGGTATATTGTGCATTAGGCCTTGTTTGGGAAAGAAAGGAATACAGACTGGCTATTAGTGATAAAGAGTAACATGAAGACAAAAGGAGCTAAAACGTTCCCTAGTTTAAAAGGATTCGACACATGATTTACACTGGAGACCTCAAAAAAGACCATATCTCATCACTATGATCCACTTTATCTAAAATATAGTAACTGTAGTCTTCTCTGTTCCATCTAAATATCATAAATCTTGTTCACTGAGGAAAAGAGGGAGTGATAATCCTTTCAGATTCAATAAGGACATTAAAGCTTTGAGAGTGACCTTTGTCAATCTACGACAGCCACTGCAGAAAATTGTTCATACAGTCGCTTATTCATTGCAATACGACAAATTAATCAGACTGGCTTAATTAATCAGTTAATATTCAGTATTTGTAGCGCAGCTTACTGAGCCGTCTGTCATGCTTGGAGGTTATCCAAAGAGACATCTTTAGTATAAATTAACACGTTGGGTGAGGAGGCTATCGTTTAAACTGGAGATTTAGTTTTATGGTTATGTTCTTCAATGCTGCAGACACATGGTCCTCTGGGGTGACGCTGGACTAATGTGAATCCAGACACTCTTCTAATGGGGGGCCATTACATCCCACATTGCAAAAACGATTCATTTTTTATGAGAGGGGTAGATCTGTTGGCGCCTTATATCAGGGGCATTTACCCTTATTGGTTACATCTGACTCTGTGTCCATTCAGGAGTCTGTAAGGGTATATGTGTAAAGCATGGTTCAGCCTAGTGGGGGCAATGGTCCCTAAAGTGGGGTGTGAGGACTTAAAGGGATCCTTTAGGGGGTTGCTCCCAGTGGTGAAATGTAACCATTTATATAGCCTACACTCAAGTACAAATCTGAGGTACTTGTACTTGACTTGAGTTGAGTATTTCATGCTACTTTACACTTCTACTCCACTACAACTGGAGGATATTCTTTTATTTGACAGTAATAGTTTTCAGTTCAGGTACTATACAGGTTAATGTTTTACATACAAATCATATTTATTATCTTAAAAATGTGTATACATGCATTAATGTGTAAAATGCTATTTACGCATTAATGCATGTGTAATCAGTCCAATGACATAATACATAAGAGTGTAATGTTTGCAGGGGCCATAACTTTTAATTTTTCAAGTGCTTTTTGCTAATAATACTTATGCATGTTTACTTGAGTGACATTTTCAATGCAGGGCTTGTAATTTAGTATTTTTATATTGCTTTTACTTTTAAAAGGGTAGGAATAGTACCTCCACCACTGCAGAATGAGGTCCAGTCAGGTTTGACAGGCTCTAGTAGTGTATAAGGTTTTCTCACTTTCCCATACGTGCTTGTCACCTCTCCTTCATGTACAGGATTCTCTACTGAATCTTACCTGACAACATAAATCATCAGGCTCTGCAGCAAGCACTGTCTGAGGGGGGGTTACTATTATGAAACTGTTGGGATCACAAATCTCTTAGGCAGTTAAGATGATGCTGGATGTGTCAATGTCAAGTTTCAGGACACATATATGTGGGTTGCACTGGGAAAAGGCCATGTTAGGAAATTGAGAAGAAAAAGTCTTCACGCAATAATGATGTAAGATTATTCATGATTCCCATCACTGCTCCCTCCTGACAGCGTTTTTGCTCCACTCCTATCGCCCCTACAACAGCAGACAGGTCGTCCTCAGCAGGGGGCGGGGGTGGGGTGTGTGGGGGGGTGGAGGGGGCACCTGCTGTCCCGCTCCGCGCTGCAGTGGCTGTGAGAACACATGATTAGTGCACAGCTGGAAAGAAAAGCAGACCTGTAACACCTGAACGGACTGGGACCGGGAGACGCAACAGACGCGCACTACTTTCCATCCCTGGAGATCCAGAAATGATGCCCAGTCTGCCGTGCGGCGGCAGGACGACATATGGGACCACTGGCACCTTTTTGTGGGCATGTCTGGTCTCCGCTTGTCAAGCCCTCCGGAGCTGCGGGGGGGTCCAGTGCGGCGATGGGCAACAGTGCTGCCCGCCCATCGTCAACGGGAACGGCAATGCCAGCTCCACGGTGCAATGCTGCAAGCTCCCCATCCACATCTTCTTCGACAACGTAAGCTGGTTTACGCGGAAGCTGTCGGGCATCCTGATCCTGTTGCTGCTCTTTGCCATGGGCTACTTCATCCAGCGGATCATTTGCCCGCGGCCCCGCCGGCACCCGCACCACGACCGCAGCGAGGAGCCCTCCCTCTTCCACGGGCACGCATCGGCGTCCCAGGACTCCCTGCTGGACCGGTACCCAGAACACAGCCTCGGTGGTTTCGCCTCTCCGAACCTGCCAGCCTACGACGAGGTTAAATATTTGCCCACGTATGAAGAAAGCATGCAGGAGATGCACAGAGACCGGTCCGATGACAACTTGCTGTCGGAAAACGAGAGGAGCTGTCAGGGCAGAGTGAGAGCAGCCGGACCGAGAGCTGGAGAGCAGAGACGGGATGTCCTGGAGGTGTCAGGACAGCAGCACAGCCCAAGGACATCTCGAAACTCTGTCTGACGGGAAACAGATCTTTGGCAATGCTACAGAGACAATATAGCATTCTTATTTTAATATCATCAGGGTAATTATCTTGCAGAGATATAAACTCAAGTGCAATTATAATCCTGAATGTTAAGAATAAAGGAGGAGGCTGAGAAAATGTACGTGTTTTGCAAGATTATAGGGGATTACTCGCCTTTTGTATGCAAATGACCGCTTGGGTTAAGTAAAGAAGATTAGAAAATAAGCGAGGGCTGCTGAAATTGACACTCTTTGTGTTTTTGGGACAGCTTATTTGGCTCCGGTACAATCGCATTAATTTTTACTTCAGCAACTCAATTATAAGTGGCACCGTGAAACAGTTCTTACTCATAATGCTAAATATGCTGCTGGGCCTGAAAGACTGGCTATTCTTTTAGTTATTCTATATCAAATTTGCATCCAAAAGGGAAAAAAAAATAGTTTTTTTTCCTCTCACTAACATGAAATGTGGTCTGAAAAGGAGAGTGAAGGGGTGAATATCAATTTAAATGCTGTCTGAGGAATATGTTTTATCAGCCAGTTTTAGAGCCAGTTAATTTATCAGCATGAAAACAATATTCTCTCAAACAGCCACATACACACATTTCACAGAGAGCTGAGCATTTTATCAGTGACCTGAGCCGTGTCTGATATGCCTACTGCAAAAGCTGAAGTCGCAGCATAGATGTGCAATTTTTAAAAAAACGCTCTGATCCTGAGAGCCTTGCTGCCCGAGGCTACGTACAGTACATCTATCAGTGTCTTCCAGGTTCTGAATTCAGGAAAACAAAGGCAGAGATTACAGCTGGCATACTCATATGGTGTAAGCTGCCAAGAAAGCAAAGTTGTATTTTGATGATAGCAATGTCAGACAAGATCCCAACTGCTGCCCTGAGCGACACTGATGATGTACAGGTCACGCCAAGCAAAGGAGGAGACAAGGGGACATCTAACAGAAAACAAGCGTGAGACAGACAGGAATCTCATGTCATGTAATGTTTTTGTCCTGGAAGATTTTGGCAGATTGATGAATACACTCAGATCTGCCTGTATGTTGAACTTAGGTGTTTAACAATTCCCTGCTAATTTGCATTCCTGACGGATGAGACAAGATGAGTTTTTTTGCTGCTACAACCAAACTGACACCACACACACACACACACACACACACAAACGCACAAACACACCTCTTTCCATCAAGCTCAATGACCTGTTTACTTGGATTAAATGTATCAGTGCACTTGCCATTAACTACCCATTAAAATGCCTCATTGTTATAATATTGAAAACACTCATTTGTCATTAGGTGTCACTTTACTTTGACTTTGAGTGTAGTAAACAGTCACACTTGCCATATCCTCTCCTCTCCAACTCAGACGTGAAGAAATCCTAGCACATCATTAGTCCTGGGCCAAATGAGAAGCAGGAAAGTGTATTACAATGAGAATATCCACTAGATCAAACAAAGCTCTCTACTCATGGCAAGCAAGACTCATATATTTACCCTTCCTGAATGGTAAAAGTGTAAAGTGTAATTGCTTCTTTAATGGTGTTTGAGCAGTTGTAAAGAGACAAAGAGTGACTCTCACCTTATCAAATCAGCTAAAGTGATATATCCCAGGAACCTCCATGGTGGTTATGTGCCATTGTAAAGGCCAATGTATACTTGTTTGGACACTTTTTTTAACAGGCGCAACATCCATTATTATTCACCAGAGTATACAGAAATCAAAAATTCTATTAGATGTTTAGCTATTAAAATGCGCAACAGAATCAAATCAACCCATTTGAAGAGGTTGATGCTAAAGCATCTGTATCTGCAAAAACTAGACTAGACAATTAGAGACCTCAAGCTCCTCTAATGCCCCTAACACTGAAAGTCTGAGTGTGATTGTGGTGGCTTGTGTAAGCCAATACTGCCAGACCATGATGGCAGATAGTGAACAATGATGGCTTTCCTTTCCACAGGGAAATTTGTGGCTGAGTGGGTGGTGTTTGCACTTAAAAGCATTCAGTCCATGCTCAAACCCACTGATGGGTAGATGAGATGGAGGATGTGACCCCAAGATGCATGAAGTGTTGGCTGTGTATGAGTGCTACTCGAACCATAAGAGGTGTGAATGTTGAATGTCTCTCTCTCCTTCTCTCTCTGTCTCCGTTTCCTTCACACTCATTGCACTTCATCATGAACTCCATGTCTGCGCTGTAACAGAAGGTTTGAGATCACACGGCATAATCAGTCTTCTAGAGACATTTTAATCAGATAATGTAAAACTGGGACGTCCCCTGGCATTGGAGAGGAGAGTGATATAGTTCCCTTTTCTTCAAAAGTACACATTTCAAATCCAAACATATACTGTGTGTGTACAAAGATATACACAGAGAGAGACACAGAGAAATCAGGAGAGCACAAAGCAGACAGATAAACAGAGGCAAATACACAGTACACCAACATACACACAAGACGGATTCAGTGTAAGCAACATTAGAGTCTGTGCCAATGATCCTACAGCTACACTATCACTCACTGGACCAGACAAACATATAAACTATAAAGGTCAAATCAATGAGCATTATCCACCTCATAAATACTACATTAATCCAGGAAGTGTATTTTGGGGGGGAGATGCCATCAATCTAATGTATGGGAACTTGCTAGTCTTTGAATATGGATCTACAGCATTGTGTTTTAATAAATCTTAAGTATCTGTATTGTATTTTGTGCAGCACAGTTTCAAATATATTTAATATTAACATAGTCCATTTGATAGTACCACTCAAGAGTCCAAAGTCTTGCAGTCTGAAACATTTATGCATGAGGCTCAAAATATCTAGTGTCCTTTCTAAAGTGCAAAATTGAGCAAAAGGCAGAATACAGATAGGGCAAATAGAAAAATAGAGAGGTTTGTGTATTCCTATTTGGAATACACAAACCTAAAATTGTGTTATATAGTTCAAGAGGACTTTCAATCATCATTTTCAATGTGTGTGGCCACTCTCGGTTCTAATGCATGTGAAACCTGACTCCTCACTGATAAGTCTTTTCATAGATTAATGGTGAATGGTCTGGATGACTATGGTTTATCACGGTGAGTAGGCTTAGAAAGAAAGCAACTAGAGGGAGAAGAATAAGAGAAATTGAGTGAGTCAGAGAGAGAAAAAAAAAAGCAACGGCAAGAGAGAATGAACCCATTGATAGATTTTCCTACATCTACTGTTTTCTCTCATGTTTTAGCATCTGTGGCCACTCACAGTTTCGGGGATTATGCCGATCACTTTCTACCATATCTGTCCACACCATCATGATATGGTCTAGCAGTTGTTTCTGGAGAGCCCTGCGATAGATCTTCTCCCTCATTTGTCCCTCCTGGGCCACTAGAGGAGATGGATAGGCTATTATGGGCCGCTGATGTACTGGCTCTTTGCCAACCAGGGGGTGGAGCTGAATGGCAAGCAGTTGGTTTCACACCTCAGCAGAAAAGGAAATACAAGAATAACTCAAAGAGAAGTACATACTGTGGATATATTCGACTCTAAAACACACAAGCACTCAGAAATACCTTCTGGATGTATGTGTAAAGCTGAAAAAACATCTCAAAGACACTCTGTGATCTTTGTATAAAACTGATGAGGCATCAAGACATTAAAGGAATATGTACGAAATAAGGAAAGAAAAGTAAAAGAGGAGATTTTGGCTGAATTTAAACAGTATTTTTTATCTGTTTTATTAACTGACATCTTTTTTTGTGTTTACAGAAGGCATTTTTTAAAATATATAAACTGTAAAAATATCTATCTATATATAAAGACAACATCAAACATCACTTACAAAAACAAATATATACATTTCTGCATGACTGATTCAACCAAATTCATTTTCACAAATGGGGAAAAAGTAAAAATCAAATATGGACTTGAGACACTGAAATATCTGAAAAGCTGTTACGACAGAAAGGCCATGGTGGTTTTGTTGCTGAGAAATACAGACACCCTTAATGATATTCTATGAGTCAAGTTATCCACCCACAGTAACAGAATGCCATGTACAATGTTGCAAATGTCTTGTATTACACAGCATACACCACAAGTTTGTAGTGTAATAGTCAAAGTCAAGTGTAATATCTTTAATGGCCTACTAATCTTCACATCTCTTACTGTTCCTTTGGTTTTTACTTTAAGTTAATGTATTTATAACTAATGGTGGAGATTGTACCTCAAGTACAGACATTGTTTTATTACCCTGAGGCTGGGCCAAACCACCTAATATCCACCAAATGTCAAAAACACATGGGAATCAATTACTGCAAAGCTGATGTTTTAGAGAAAGGTCCCCTGAACATTAACGTCGCACAGCCACGCTGCTCCTGACAGAAGCATTTGCAGCTCTCTCTCTCTCCTTAGACAACTCCATCTCTATCTTCGCTTGGATTTTCTCCCAGTCCACCTCAACCTGGCAGAGAGACAGAAAGACGTGATGAAATAAGATTAGTTAAACTAATGTCCTTTGCTATTAGCAGTATGAGACTGATTAAGCGTAGCTGCTAAATTCGTCACTAGTTTAAGTCTTTCCTCTATTTTTGTTGTTAACGGCGCAGTTACACAGGCTTATCTCTGTGCTCGTTTGATGGATAGCAGAAAAAAAAGTCACAGTGACATTGTCCTCTCAACTGGAGGTGCTCAAAACAGTGTGTAAAAAGCTTATAACTCATGGGAAACAATTCGAAAAGGTTACTCTTTACTGCTAAAAATGCAAGTGATTGCCACCCTAATCAATTAATGCAGTACAACAGACAGGCTGCGCTAGCTTACCCCCTCAGCGTACTGCAGGAATCTCTTATTGGTCTCCTTCCTGCCAAATTTCTGTAGGAACTTCTGCCTATAGGCCAGCACAGTGTCCACATGGGTCTTGTGTTTGACTGCCAGCTCCAGCGCCCTGGACACAGATGAAGATGAAGATTTAAGAACACATCTTGTATGGATGAACATGCTTCAATCACCTCATCTTTCACCCAAAAAATAGACCTTCTGTTAAAAATATGAGGCTGGTAAAAAGCATCCCCCGACAATACTCATATTTTCTCTCTCCTTTCAGCTGCACCTTTGTACACGCAAATAAAGAGTAGTACCTCTCCCAGTTGAAAAGGTCAATGTTAACTTGTATGGCCTGGTAGATGAGACCAGCTTGTAAGAGAGTGGCCTCAGCCTCCTGGACCTGACCACTGAACATCAGCATGTGGGCCAAAGACGACTCCTTAGATGGCTGTTCCTTTATGAAGTTTATATACTGCACTCTAGGTAACTGGGAGGGGGAGGGGGATGATATGCAGAGGGAAAAGAAGAGATTATGAACAAGATACCATGTAATTTAGTCTCTTTGACTCACAGATTCAACCTTGTGTGTCTCTCGTTATATGTGTGCATGTGTACCTGATTCAAAAAGAGTGTGTTTGACTGACTGATCCATTAACCGATGCTCTTACCTCTCCAATAGCAGCGTAAGCCATCTCTGCTGTAGTAAGCTCCCTGTTGGCCATTGCCATGCCAGCAAGACATGCCCACAAAGACTGGTCCTGCAGATGGAAAAGAGAAAATCATTAAATGACAATGCCACACCATCTGACACACTGACCAGGGGGCTGGTTCTCAAAGTAGTTTGTAAGTAGTTAGCTATTTCAATACTCTTAATTATTATCTGAACATGTAATCACTTATATTGAACCTTTTTCTGCATCTTATATTCAAAATTACATGACATGAGGCTTATATCATGGAAAGCCTCATTGTAGTTGTGCTTGGAAGCCATTGAAACACATGCACGACACACACAGAAACAAACAGACACAGACACAGCATTTGCACAGCTTTTAAAGAGTAAAAAGCATTCAAGGTATCTAAAAGAAAAATTTCCATACTCTTGAAGCCTTTATCATCATATCAAAATCGTTACTATAAAAGCTATTGTGAAAAATAAAGTGAAGAGAGAATTCCTTTATACCCACAACAATCAATGTATATTGTCACTTTGTTTATTTTACCAGCTGTTCATATTAACTTGATTGTATGTTTTAATCCTGAGTATTTAATGCTTCCCAATTTCCAAGAGTAAGGCACCAACAGAGGACTTATTCAGCTACTTTTCTTTTTTTAATCTTTAATGGTGTCAAAGAACAGACAGTATTTAAATAATTTAAAAAACAGTTTATGTTTGCACATAACAGCGAGTACAATATCTGTATCTGTTCAAATACAAATTATAAAATGAACAAAATGACCAGATTATCCTGCAAGTGTTTTTTTAAATTTTTTTTTAAAGGAAAATCATTACTGTAAGTTAGCAAGTTAGTATATTAAGATATTTATTCAGTCAAATTACATATTTAGATTAGAAAATATCTATACATTTACATTAGAAAAGTTTAGAGCTCATGGAAACCCATTTAGTTCTTTTACTTTCTCATTTATCAGATGTTCCACCGTCTCAAGGTGGACCACCTTCTCTTTTGCGGCTTGTTGAAGTCCATTCACTTTGGAAATCGTGTCAAGGGTGAGACTTGAGGCTGTGATCACAGAACTGGCTGAACTACTTCAGGACTTCATCACAGGATCAGTCGTGGATGTGGCCAGATTCCACAAGGATCTGAAGAACGCTGGTGAATTTCTTCACACTTGCTTCTTTGCCCCTGATGAGCACTCTTGGGTCAAGCACTGATAGATGTCTCACAAAGGGATAATTGATTGGAGCCTTTTCAAATAGCTTTGAGACGGTCTTAATCAAAAACAATTTACAGTTCTGTCTGAACTCCAGCCTCAGCCTTTGAGCATTTGGGTGTTTCTATAGCCCTGGACTCTTGCTGTAATGAATCCAACATGTCAAAATGGTTTTCCACATCATTATATTCTACCTGTAGAGCTTCAGTGTGGTGGTGGCATTCTGCATGACAGCTGGCTTTATGAACTTCTCTGGTAACCCTCTCAACAAACTGGAAACATCCTCATTCATAAATGGGAGTGTGGATTCACTACTCTGGTATTTTCTTAAGAAAGGAGAGGTTTCCTTTGCCACCATCAGAAAAAAAAGTTCAGTTTTGCTGGGAAGAGACCATCTCCAATAATGTTCTCAGCAGCTTTAAACAACTTGTTAGATGGTTCTGCCACTTTGCCTTGTTTTGCAGTAATTATATAGGTATTCAAGAAGGGCAGGATCTGAAGAGCCCGATCCGCCACCTCCACATTCTCCAGCTGTTGGTGACTACAGAAATCAAAGGGGAAACTTGACAACTCAGTCACCGCCGAGAAGTCTTCCCTGGGCACTGGAACATCTTTAAAAAGCCACTTCAGGCTTGAGAGGGCGCTCGCTAGCTCCCAGTTGGTGGCTGCACAACCAGCCCTGAAGGAATTGTGCAGAATGTGCAGACCGCAGCTCCCAACCTCCACCATCTTCTTGCCAGTTTGGGTTTGTATGTTTTTTGCAGGAGTGAGAAAAGCTTCCAATTTACATTGTGGCCATCCGTTGAAATCTGTATGAGGCTGTGGAAACCGACATCTGTGCACACAGATTAAATTTTCACATGGATTTGGTCTGAAGTGTGATGCCCCATGAAAAAAGAATGGAACTACCTTGTTTGCACACAGCTGTCATGCCAGTATCTTAAGTGGATGTCGAGCTGGCACGTCTTCAACAAAAGCACATATCTTGATCCTTTCTTTACTCTCTCCTTTATTAGTGACAAGAAACAGGGTGCTATGCCAAATGTTCCAAGATATGCTGCTTTCTTCTCCCCACAAGTGAACTGCTTTGCAATGCCACTGTCAGGAAACATGGTTTGGAAAACAGCTCCAATGTTCTCACACGACTTGTAGAAGTAATGACTCGTAATCACTTTTGTTGCCCAACAAATTTCTGCCATCAGTGCTGGGTTTGAGGTAACAAAAGGTTTCAGTATGTTTGCATGGTTGCCTGCTGCAGGAGTAGCTGTGGTTTCACCAGTTGATGTTGAAGCTTCACTGCTGAGTGCTTCAGATGTTGGGTGTAAAAATAAGCCCCCAAGGTGTGACCTGACCTGAGTTTTGAAATGTCTTCATGCTTCTTGCCTTGAACAAAAGAGGAAAAAATAAAACAAAAATAAAATGAGGATATGGTGTTCAACTGACCACCCAATTATAAAAGCAAGTAGAATAAGCTTCATTACTTGAAGTATAATCTAACCTAACATACTTAGCATTAAATCAATTGTTGCAATTTAATTAGAGCAACACATCATAATTGGCAACATTACAGGGGGGTAAACCTGGTAAATACTTTATAAAACAAAATAAATGAGTCTACACTCATGACATATGTTTTTCTTTAATAGCAACAGAGAGGAAGATTGGTGTACAGACAGCCTTCTTTATTGTGTAATTATTGTCAAAGAAAACTCCTGACCTGAACCTTTTATGGGAGACTGCGGTGTCACATAACCTGCTTAACTTTTCACTAGCTATATGGGACACAGTGGACTAAGTAAGTTAGTAAAGTGGATGCTCACCTGAAACCTAAAGCGTGTCAAGCTTGAAAATCTCACAAGAATAGATCTATCTTGCTAACAAAATGAGGTAGGCCACACAGTCCAGCAGTATGTAGACACCCAACTGAAACCTCATTGACAGAGAAAATCAACATGCTTGAGTTACAAACCCTAACCCTGGTGTTTTGAAGAAAATTGCAACAGACTATGGCTTGAGCATGAAAGTCTCTGTTTGCATATGTACCTTCTGCGAAGGACGGCACCATGGTCTTGTGAGCGACCATAAACAAGGCTTAATGCTCCATTATATATATATATATACCCAAAAATTTAAATGACAGACATTTAGAGCTTGACATTTTGATTTTTTCCATCAATAAGGTTTCAGTTAGGTGAGGTTATTGATATGTGGCGTGAATTACAGTATACACTGATGAAATTTAGCAGCTAGCTAGCCAAAAATGCAGCGTATGATACACTTTGCATGTACAAACATGATGCAATTTTACTTGGCCGTCGTTAACAAATTTTAGAGAAGTTTAACTTTTACCTCTTGAATGGCTGGCGAGTTCCAACTCCTCCATCGTACACAGGTTGATATCCTTTCTGCAGGTTGTGCAATATGCCTTGCTTTCTGTGTCTCCTCTCTGAAGCTATTTTTTTATATTTTTTGCTTGCCTTCCAGTTGTCATTAAAACAACAACCTGGCATGTTGCTAAACCGATAACAAAATCCACCTGTTCTCTAGTAGCTGATGAGCAGGTACAATAGTTAGCTAGCTACCGTAAATGTGCTTGCATGCATAGATGGTCTCCCTTGTGACGGCATGTTTACAGCAGATGCCAAGCGGAACGGTAAAAATGCCCCTTTTTCATTTTGGCGCCCATGTCAGTCAATCCAGCTCTGTTGCGCTCCAATTCATGTCTGATGTGAGACGCCAGGAGACAGCAAACAACTATAATGATGGCATCATTTCATTTCAAATATTAAAAGATTTTTGGTTTACATGAGTGATTGTGTAGATGAAACACCAGATTATGTTGAAAATCAAGCATTTTCCAAACCTCTTAGACATTTTCTGCACACAACATTAATGAATGTAAACAAATGTTTCACCACTTTGTTCCGTGCAGCTGCATTCATTAAATGGAGCCTTAACCACTAGTTGGCCAACGGTTGAGCAAACCTCACACTGGAGTCACCACTCTGTAACCCTGCCCCCCCTTTAATCACTGTCCATCACTAACAGCTCTAATTGGAAACCACTTATGGAAAACAACAAACAACACTGTCATTCCCTGCCTGAAGTCAGAAAACGTAATCACAGATAAAAAATTATTCTTCAACTGTACTGTATATTGAGTATTACTGTTTGTGTGTATGACTTCAAACTTGTGTGTATCAACTCCTAGCAGGTGAGCACTTACTGACAACTAAGACTGTGATTCTGGGAAAAGCCACGCTGCCACTAAACTTACCAGAAGTAGAGAGGAGGAGGGGTCAAGGAAAAAGCTCTTCATCCCTTTTGTCCCACCCTCTTCTTGCTACTAGTCGTCCATTTCTCCAGAGTTGTGGTTATTGCATCATTGCCCAAGCAAAGTCTCAGTCTCACACTGCGTCCAGTGTGTGTGTATGCATGTGGAGAGTTTACACATGCTTATAGTGGCATGTGCATTTATGAGTGAGGTCTAGGGGGGCTAAATCCGGTAAATGGTGTCACCAGGCTAATTGAAGGCTAATTAAAGCCTGCTGGTTTGGTCCCATAAACCTGTCTACTACCTTCTCATTTCAGACTCTGTCTCGCTCTCTCCCATACATATATGCACGTCTGCGTGTGACACACACCACAGGAACCCGAATGGCTCCAGAGCCCTAGACTGCAGGACACGTCACGCCATCTTAAGGTCAATTATATTAATCCAAATGCTAAATAGAAGGAATTTAGATTCAATTTAAGTAATGCACACTCTGATACATATTTAATAAGAGGGTACAAACACTAAGACCAGACATAGCAATGTCATCATGGGTATAGCCAATTTCAAACTGATAATATTTTGCAATCACAATTAGTCTACATAAATCGAGAAAGACTGATATCTTACTTTGGCAAACCGGCAGAGGCGCAGTGCATCTTCCCATCGTGCAGAGGTGCTGTATTCGTGAAGAAGGGCTGGGTAGGGAGGCACACTGCTGTACACTAATGAACCGTCTCCTTGGCGTAATGTCACCTTGGTGCCCACATAGCTCAGAACGTGGGGTGCGCGGCTGAACTCACTTTGAAGGGGACAAAACACACATCAGAGTTAGAATGAATGCACAAGTGACTACAATCTCACATTTTTGTTGTCATGGAAAAACCAGCAAAGAATACTTTTAATGTTCCTGAAAGTTTTTATATTAAAACCATCTCACTTTATAGCTTTCTATAAAAGGTTTGCATTTATGAATATTCTGTTGACAAATTCTCTTGCCTTGCTATCTACACTATCAAGATAAACAACAGATACCAGTCAAATGATGAAAAACAGTGAATATGGCTAATGAACTTGTCTAACCTCCAACTATTTTGGTCCGCAGTCAAACACTGGTTGAAGTGTGAGTTCAGTAAGTACAGTAGGTTAAGTTGATTCAAGGATTTATCAGTCACTGATAGTGGGGCCTTTTAAAAAAATTTGACTTCATGCTGTTGCACTCTATTTGATCTGAGTTGCTTAACACCATATCTAAACACAATGCTTCAAACTAATATGAAAGCTGTCATGAAATGTGTTTGCAAGTATTGATAAAAATATTTAACTTAAAGGTAGGTAGAGTATGATGGATTGTGCATGCATTTTTTTTGCCAGTATGCAAATGTATGTTATGTGTGCCAGAATTTCTAATACAAAGACTAATTTGTGGCAGCCTACCACATATACAGTAAATCTGCTGAACTGATGAAATAATATACTGAAAGTGTTGCTCTTGTAGCTTGTACTGTTGTTGTCCAACCTGCCTTCCATCAAAGATATTCTAAAAAGTTAGAAGCATTGGTTAAAGTGGGATCTTTATATTTGTTTTTTCATTAGGTCTTGTCACTTGGCATTTGGTGTTCCCCATTTGCACACTGCATAAAAAGAACACACAAAGAAATTTTGCCACTGGAGCACCAAAAGAGTAAAAGCAAAACAACTAACACAGAAAATAGCAACAAATGTTTAAACACAAACAACCAAAAATTGCACCACTATCATATAAAGTGCAAATGTGTGAATGGATGTACAAATGTATGTCTTCTACATACAGTATGTTCAAATAAAAATAAAATTGTGCAACCAAATGTTCAGGATAGTGTAGCAAAGGCATTCCAAGATTGTATAGGCTATGCGGGCACTTTGCCTCAGCACCTCTTGTCCTGACTGAGGACTTTTGGGCAGAAGTATTGTACAGTCTGACAGCTGCTGGCAAAAAAAGAGTGCTTAAATCACTATGTGATGTACTTTGGGGAATGAGCTAGAAGGTGCAAATAAGCTGCTTGTATCTGTCTTCTTAGCTCTTATTTTACATCTTTTCCTTCAATTTGTCTTCCATGACTACTTGAAGATAACAACAAACAAAAAAAATGTCATATAACTCTGGACCTGATGTTTGTACTCCTTGCTACTAACCAACTGCTTTAGTCATAGTAACTCTAGTGAAAGTATCATCTTATAAAATATCAGGATAAAAATGAGAGCAAAGAGGTGTACATGTCTACCTGCTGTCCTTTATGTACAATGTTTTTGGCAGTAGTTCCTTGTCAGTGAAGACAACACTAGGGTAGTACCACACTGTGAACTGGTTGTCTTGGATACCACAGAGGATGTTAGCAGCATCATTCCATGCCATACTGTGAATCATGCTGCCTACAGGACAAAACACACATACAACAATCATTTTCATGTATTTTTAACTTAATTACACTGCAATTTTTACTCTCAAAATAATTCAATTCTAATAAATCGGTTTGAATGAATGTAACAAGCAAATAAAATGTGTTTAATTGCAAGAGGAAATAACTTTTAAAATGTGCATTAAAAAGAGAGATTTCACTTCACATCTTGCCATGCGAATTCCCTCCTCCTTGTCTCACCAATTTTGCAGATTTTGGGTTCTCGCCCCAGATGACGTACAGAGGTCAAGTAAAGGTCACGGTTCTTGTCTATCAGGGCAATCTTCCTTTCAGTGGACGGCCCACACTGGTCCAGAGCTATCTCCACCACCTCCAGCTACATATGAATACACACACACACACACACACACACACAAGCACAAAGGTAAGAGGGACCAGAGGAGTGAATGATGGAAGGAACACAAAAGATCAGGAAAAGAAAGAAAAAGGGGGAGAGCGGTTTGTACCATGACCCAACAGCCTTTTTTTGTGTGTGTGTGTGTGTGTGTGTGTGTGTGGTGTGTGTGTGTATATGGGTGTGTGTGTGTGCGAACCTGTGTGTGACTGTGTGTTTTTGGTCAGAGCCAGCTGGCTTTGGTGCAGTGTCTTGGAGCTGTGGAGTACTGGCAGACAAAGCCATGCTGACAAACAGTAACTACTGCTACCTCCACTTCTTTTCCTTCTCTTCTAATTCTTTCCTTCTTTTTGTCTCTTTCCCTCTTAGTTTGACTCCAAAGCCCTTCCCCCATTCTCTTCCTGTGTCTTTATTGTCTCTCACCATTCTGAATATATATAAGTATCTTTTTAGCACAGACACTCATTCTGAGAAGACTGTTCCCCTCAACTAAGCTTATAAGGAAATAACTTTCCCTGTTCACAGGCTATAGTTTAGGATCCTCACTACTTGTTGATCTATGTAGAAGACAGAAATTATGTAAATATAATATGTTGCAGAAAATGTGTGCAAGATCAGGTTGTAAATTCTATCTAATGTAGCAATGTGGATGCATAAAATAACAAAACACACTTGGAAAAACCACACAAGTATGAAATATACTGTATAATTTAATACTTATATATGTATTTTTCAAACAATGTGCTCTACTTCTTTTTTAAGAGAAAAGACTTTGAGGGTGAGGAATAACAAATTAATTTGGTGTTAATTTAGAGTATGATGAGTTTGGGAAATCTTGCTGTTGGGGGTTGGGACCTCCACAAGAGGTTGCTGGATTAATTTAAGGCCAGATATATACTTGATTTTAACTACGCATATGTGTGATGGCAGCCTGTGTCTGTTCATACAAAATACTGTAGTTAGCTAGTAGTTATGCAAGCTAACTAGGTATGCTAACACACTTTTGCTGTGTGTGTCCAAAAAGACAAAAATAAATAAATACACTTTGTTCATTTCAATGGGATCAGCACGGTCAGTGGACTCATTGTTAGAGACAAAGTACTTTTGTGCAGTGAGTTTTTGTTCCAAATTTAATAAAAGTTCAATTTTAAGTTCAATGTTGGGGAACTTTGACACAAGCATTTACAATTTTCTTGACAGTGCTGGCCTTTAAGGGATCTGAAAAAGCGTTGAAGTATGAAATTGAGGAGACTATCATATTAGCTTTGTCACACAATCTAAAACTTGTCACTACTTTAAGGTCCCAGCACCATGTAGCTATGAGGAACCACAAACTAATTTTGATATGACACTTCCTGATGTTACCAGGCACTTCCTAGTGCTCCATGAACACAATTTTGGCATGCTGAAAATACTCCACAGCTTGACAAGCCTGCCAAGCCAAGTTGAGGTTGCTAAGCGACTGTATGACTAGACAACTGATGTTTATGGGAGGGGGGGTAGCAAAAGGTTAATCACACTGAGGTCAGCAAACCCCATGAACTAGTAAGAATGATAAAGGTGCAAGTTGTCCCACTTCAACAAGTGTGACAAAACAGAGTGAGGAAGATGTCAGTAGTTTATTCTGTATAAGTTTATTATCCAGGAGACTCCTGTGACTGTGCTGAGTATCATTGCTGTTTGCTAAAAGTAGTACAAAATTAAAATAAAAACAAAAAACTACAGACTGAAAAAATACTTTCAGAATTAGCATCTCCCACCTCACTACTCTATAAGGGCAAAGGATTATTCACCTTGTGAGTCAAGGGCTTCCCATCGCCAAGAGCTTTCCCAGTCAGGGCATCAAAAAGAAGGACGACTGGTGAGGAAGAAGGAAAAATGAACATAGTTAAGGCACAGGTCATCCTATTCAATAAAATCATATTAGTAACAGTGGTCGCCTCACCTTTTTCATCACTCTTATCTCGAATGGCAATGGTATCATTGCTAAGTGAGACACCCTGGGCATTGAGGATGTCAGCTCTCATACCAGGGAACTTGGGGGAGGATATGAGTCGACCTTCGTAGGAGAATGTATACAACCCTGCTCCATCCACTAGCAGAAAATGTCTGAGTGGGAGACAATGGAAAGCAAGAGGATACAGTGGATGAGAGCGGTGTAAAAGTAAATGTATGATTTTATATATGGGTGCATGCAGTAGCATGGAGAGGGGAGGAGGGGAGCAAGAAGAGACAAAGATATAGATGAAAAGTTACACAGTGACAGTTACTTAAACAGTTAGTTAATCAGCTGACACCAGCTTGTAATTTAAACATCTAATGCACATTAACACGGCATTGACTTACTCAGCAAGAGTCATTGTGCTCAAGTGAGATTACAGAATGGCAAGTAATCTATTTAGCTCTATGATGAGTGTCAGGGACACTGCACTGGAGTACTGCACAAGAGCTACTCCTTATTAATCTAATTTCCCCCAGCGGTTACACTCTCAGCCTTATTGTATGACAGGGCTGGCTAGGCAAGAGCACAGTCACTGTGTGTATATCTATATGTGTGTGTGCTTGGGTTGGCTGCTTGATGAATGGTAAGTGCGTAGTAATGATGTAGCTGATAGATGATCTATAACAGCCTGTCCTCTTGCTCTTGTTGCACTGCTCCTGTAATGAAGAGACTCACTTCTCTGCTTGCAGAATTAGGCTGACTGTTCCCTCTTTCAGGTCAAAGATGAGGGGAGTATTCCAGTTTCTTGAGCTGGCACAATTAAAAGCACAACACATTTTTGAAAATTCAGACATCTTATACAAAAGGGCTGCATCTGGCACAAACACCGAGGTGAAAACATCATAGAAACAACACCAAGAACAGAAAGATTAAGTTATGAAAGATATTAAAACAACAAAAGGGGAATACCGATATGAAAGAGTAGAAAGACATCTACAGACTGTGATATTTTCTGATTTTTTTTTTCATTTTATTAATTAAGTGTTAAATTATATTTTCTGGAATTCTTTATCTCTTCACACAATGGTCTTCAAGTTGTTTCAAGGCCTCCACCTCACTATCAGGATGTTATTCTGGCAGAGATGTTGAATCAATTTACTATATTTTCATTTAAATTTAGCCTAAAAATAGTCAAATGTAAAAATATCTAGTCTAAAAAAATACCAGAATTTATTATTTATACCATATTTTATTGGTGTATGCAGTATACACTGCAGAATGCAAATTCCCCCTTAGGTCATTAAAATTCCCAGAGTCATTACTGAATACATGACCTTGAGACACAGTAAAAAACAACAACAACAACAAAAAAAATTTTCACACAGGACTAATATTACCAAGTTCTTGATATTTGTGAGGTTTTCTTTGTTCTTGATCCTGCCAGCTTTCTGTGTTATTTCACTCTTTGACTGAATTTCGGGTGCAAATTCATTAGGCTTATCTATCTAAAACAACTCAGCGTGGAATGACATTATATTTCAGTTGGTTCTGGAGAATATCTTTAGGATTTGTAAAATATTTCATTTTAATTTGTGAGGAAACAAAAACAAACATGCGAAAAACCCTGATGTGATTCTGAAATTTAATTCCAGTGAGAACAGGGGAAAAGAGGACCAGAGGAGACAAACAAGGAAGGAGTTGGCTACTGACTTGTAGACGTAGCACTGCAGGGAGGTGGCCACCACTAGGTGACTGTACGCAAGAGAGGCTTTGATGACTCGATCTCTGAATTCCAACACATCCACTGCATCGTTCATCACATTCCTCACCTGAGAAAAAAAAAAGGGCAGAAAGGAGAGGGGTAGGAAAAGATGCGTGCAGTGAAGAAGAAAAAGAAACAAGAATATGGGTGAATCCTCAAAGGTTACAAAACAGGCATAAACTTTATACTACTGAGCAAACACATTTAAATTTGCAAACAACAAACTGGAGACACTAGCTTCACTAACAGACGGGCGCACAAAGTCACGTACACACTAGAGCGTTTTTTTCTTAATATACACAGGAAACAGTCTACAGTATGTCCAAGTATACGCAGGGCAACTGTGGTCAGAGAAAGCAGTTTTTACTGTTTAGAGTGTGTGCGTGCACTGGTTTGGTGTTCATTTTTTCACCTGCATAGATAAACACTTCCCTTGCAGCTCTCTCTATGAATGAATGAAAGGGTCTTTTCCAGCACCAGGTGAAAGGTGGGGTTATTTTTACAGCTTTACAAATCTTCCTCCTCTGCCCCCTCCAGCAAGCCAAATTTACATGCAACACAACCAGGAATAAAAAACATTTGACCGCAAGGTGGTAAATTTAGCTGGCTGATTCACAAACCACTGGCAGATGTGCACTTTTAAAAAGGACTGCGAGGAGGAGAGGGGGAGGAGGGAGACAGAAAAGCGCCTGCGAGGCTGAAAATAAATGGCTGATGACCCGCGTTTGTTTGGTTTACATAAACTGCACTTGGTAAAGATGTCTACGGCTAATGAGTCTACATGCGTGTTGGCACATATGCATGTGCGTGACCCTCTTTCTGTAGGTGTATCGTGTGTATTCCTGTCTGAAAGTATACAAGTGTGTGTGTGTGTGTGTGTATATGTACATTTGGGTGTGTTAACCGCATGTAAACGCTACCTTGTGGTTAGCTTGAGTTTAAACAGCAGAGAATGGTGGAGCAAGGGAGGCAGCTAGACAGGCTGGTCATTGTCATTGCAAGACTGCCTGGCACACTGGGAGGGTCTTACTATAATATATGGCCACAAGTAGCCAGGGCCTGGGAAGCATTTGCTTCTCTACATAGCATGTTCACTTCACCTCTTCACAGCCGCCGTATGGCATCTCGGTATTTTTTTAATTCTATCTTTACGCTAACATAATTGAGCTTGGCCCTGTTAATATTTGCTTGCTGAAAATATATTATTTTTCTTCTCAAACACACCCTTGAAGACGTCTTTAATGTGTAAAACAATATCTCTTATGATGGATCAGCAATCCAGGCGAGTCACAAGCTTGATTCTTTTGCATACGCATATAACTGAGCCATGACGGGCTAAAAAGAAACAGAAACATGATTTTGAATGTGTGTGTGACTCTCTCTCTCTACCTGCATGGTTCTCCTTTTGGTAAGGGTGATCACAAAGTTCTTCCACTCCCAGTGCTGCTCCACCACATGGGCAAAGATGACATGCCCGTTGCCGCAGGCCCCGGCCAGCTGGGTGCCGTCTGCAGACCAGGCCAAGCTGAACACACTGCCTGTGTTGGGCTTCTCCAATGCATAGGACCACTGGAGGGGAAGAGGGGAGAGAGAGAGAGAGAGAGAGAACACCATGGTTAATGGCTACAGATATATTATCTACAATCTTAAACAATTACCTGTGGGGGCGGCTTAGAAACTAGAAACAATTAGAAGTTTAGAGAAGCGTGAGAGTCAAGAGTCGCGTATGAGTGAGTGCATATATACGTGTGCGCACATAATGTAAACTCTGGTAGAAAGACAGGGGCCCAGTCAGTCAGTCACTGAGCTGTGATGAACTGTGAGACACTGAAGGAGTGCTCAGCCCTGCCAAGTCCAGCACTCACGCTCGTAAACATACACTCTGCTATCCTCATCTATTACATACATGGGGGGCAGGGGTATACGGAGGAAAAAGGGAGGGTTTGTATATGAGCCCCCAAACTGAAACCAAAAGCTGATTAACAAGACCTCTCTCTTATTATTATTTTTTTATATAAGAAAAGGTTTTGAAGGAGGCAGAGCCTGTGAGAGAGGGGGAGAAAGACAGAGAGGCAAAGAGAGGCTAACAGACACAAAGTAATAGAGGAGTTTTCCCCTGGTCCGCTGCATTGGTGCTGCATCAGCCAAAGTCTGCACTGCTGATGACAGTCAGTGATGGCAAAAGACACAACTGAGAGATATGTGGCTCTTTACAGTATCTAAGACAAGAGCGCCTCTCTCATCTTTCCCTGAGGTATCCCTCTTCTCTACTTAATCCCTTTTTTTGCTCTCTTTCCAGTACTTTTTCCTTCTCTCGCTATTGTTTTTCCACGCTCGTGTCCCTGAAGTCTTCTGTGGAGTATCACAATAATCTGGTGTTTTGATTCACCGTGATTCAGTTGAGACAGTCTGGATCCACCAGTAGTTAAAAGTTTTCCGATTTGTTTTTTTTTTTCCAGGAACCAAGCAAAAGCTACGTTAACAGTACCAAGAGTTAGGTACATTGAAAAAGTTTACATCTCATCCAGATAACATTTTTTGTATCTTGCTGTACACACCTGGGATCTTTCTGTCAAAATCAATGTTGATTTTCTCACAATAGCCCAATACTCCCTTCTACAACCACAGTCAACCTTCCTCATCACCCTCCCTCCATCCTCCTCCCTCCCCCCCTTAGCCCTTCCTGATGCCATGGGCACAAATGACTTTCTGATCTGAGCTGTTTTCTTAGCTGTGATCTGCCACACAAATATATGCATTCACACCGTCAACTGCTTATGAAGAGAGAAAAGCACTAATGTTAGCCTAGTGCAGCCTGCGATGGAGAGACAAGTGTGGTGCAGCAGGCCAAGTGCTGCGGTGAAGCTGGGAGAAAAGGCCTCAGTGTGTTCACTGCCTAATACGCATGCAGCTGCGGGATGTGAGGTGTGGCGTTATTTCCTCTTCGTTGCCTTTGACAGGGCTAAAAGGTAACAGTCGGCAGGCAACAGGTTTGCTACAGGCTACTGCTTTGATCTCTCCCCCTCTCCTGCTCTGTCTGTCTCCCCCATACACACGTCTCTCAGCTGGTTTTGGTCAGCACCCTCCCAGTAGTTAATGTCATATCAGGACCCAAAATAGTTGTAGGAAAAAAAATAAGACCTGTACCACCATGTGGACAAAAGATAATTTGTTAAGCTTAAATTAAATGCAATTGAATTTCTTTTCCCTCCCTCTGCAGCTCCAGCCCACTTCACTCATAAATCCTGTAACAGAAATTAGGCTTTCTTTATAGATGTATATATTCTTTATACATGTTTTCTCCTCCCTTCCAAACATGAGTGGAGATGTGCTTGTAAAGGCTCCGCAGTCTGAGCCAGCGTTTACAATAATGAGAGATCTCATCTATTCTTGAGCTAACATCTTGAGATGGCCCGCTCTGTGTTAAAGCACCCAAGAGGAAAAGGAGAGGGGAGGGATAGATAGATGGAGGGTCAGAGATGCAGCTGAATGTATACACCAGATTGTAATGAAGCAGGACATATGATATCGGCCCAAGGAGCACTGCTGGATTCATGCTTACCTAATGCTTTTAACACATTGAGCCATTTGACTCCTTCTAGAGCCAGCCGGCAAGCCAGCAAGTGAGAATGTGTGTGGAAGAGGCGGGGGGGTGTCTTTGTGTGTACAGTACTCGTGTGTGTACGTGTCTGTGTCTGTGCATGTGTGTGTGTGTGTATGTGTGTGTGGCAGAAAGTATAGATGAGTTGAAGTAAGTGTAAATAGAGTATGTGTGAGAATAATAGACATAAAAGACAATAAGATAACAACACATCTGAGTAATGAATGGGTGTTTGTATGAGGGAGGGCAAATATGAATTCACATTTCCCTCTTGTGACTGTCCAACGTCTGTTTTGAAGGTGTGTGTGCGTGCATGTGTGTGTAAAAGAGGTGAAAATCCTCTGGCTTGTCAGAGTTGTCAGGCAGTGTCTGACTATGGGACACAGGGGGGATTCCTATTGCTATCCTGAGAGGGGTGGGGAGGGTTAGCAGAGGAGAAACCTGGGACACAAAACCTTTTCCAGAGCAGTATTCATCTACGAGATCTCTGCATGTCTTCCTCCTTGATCTGCCTTTCTTTCATTTATTCCCTCTCGCCCGACTGGTGAAGGGTTTAGATGTTCTGACAGCTGGCTGCCCAACCAGAAACTGGTCAGGAGAAAAACTGCCTCAGGGAGTTCTTCGCTAAAAAAGAAGGACAACAGGGCATGTCCACTGGAAGGCAAATAAATTGGGAAATGTTGTTTACTATACATGTGTGTTTTATAGCCATCGTCTGGTAGGTGTGAGACGGACACAGTCTAGTTACTCTGCTTGGTCTCAGCACGATGATCATTCATCACTCACAATTTGAAATTGTACTGAGGCCATCAATCAAATAGCTATTTTATGCCTGCCATAGTATTTGACAACATATACACATATAAATACAGATCAATAACAGCACCTGTATGGTGTGATCAGCTATATTGCCATTCAAAATGAGCAGTAACAGAGATTTCGAGAACAAAAGCAACAACAAAGCAAGACTGACGTTTTCAGATTTTGAAAATAAGATGTGTGTAGTAAGCAAGAGGTAAAAGGGGTAAGGATGGACTATCAAAAGGATAGGAAAGAGGAGGAGGAGGAGGAGGAAGAGATGGGGAAAGTGGAGGGCAGCAGGAAGAAGTGAATGACTCAGTGGCAGTAGATTTGGCAACTGGTTTTATTGGAGCCAAAAAGGTTGGAACAAAAAAAATACTGGAGAGGGCTGGAAGGACAATCAAAATTAGTGCAGAGAAATATTATACAGCATGAAGAAAAAGCAAGTAGACATGCAGAAAGAGTGCATAAATCCTGAAATGAAGATCTAGGGAGGCCAAGTGGGATGTGGAAGGTGGGCTCAGACCATCATCTACTAAAGTCCACTCTCTGGTCACTGAACCTTGTGTGTCCATAATGGGCAGCTTTGTGGCCAGAGAGAAGGTGACAGACATGACGTGTAGTTCTCAGCTGAGCTGTGGGGGAGAGAGGGGGAGACCCCTTAAACTCACAATGAGCTTATACACGAAGACTACGTATATATATAGCAGCAAGGCATGGCTGTGCGTGTATGTCTAGGCGCACACTTCGATGCACACAGAAACACACATGCCCACACACATACAGATGTACTTGTGTCAAAGACATGGCAAGGGATCAAGTCTGGTAGTCTACACTTGTGATGATCTCTCTGAGCACCAAGCAAAACACCCACACATGCATCCTGTGTGTGTTGACATGTGTGTGTTAATGTGACTCAGACGCACAGACGTTAGTTGCATGTAGGTGACAAACCCTGGAGTGCTGAACTGGTCAAATGATACTGTGGGATGTTGTAGTACTGCACAGAAAAATGTGATAATGCTGGATAATTCTGGAGACAATGGTACACACGCACAGACACTGGAAAACACAGCTAGTGAAATGTACGAATGTAGAGCCTTTTTAAGGAGCGTGCTCACCCTCTCACTGCTCCCTTCCTCCTCCCCACTCTCTATGCATTTCTCAACATATGTTTACCATTAAGACTGGCAGGTGTTATGGGCCTGCCCCTTCTCTCTATTGTTGCCCTGCAGCCGCAGCCAACATGGGGAGGCCTGCAAAAAGGTTACGTAAAAAAAAAAAAAAAAAAGTTGGATAAAAGGCAAGGATGTTCTTATTCTGAAAACCCCAAAATTTAGAACCCAAACTTGTTCCTAAAGGCAAACTCTACCTCTAACTCGCTATGTGCTCCTCTCTACAGAGGCACCACCCTCTCTGCTCTGTTATTTTTCTTAATATTTTTAGTATTTAGTATTTTATTACCCCACAGTTAAAATGATTCTCCACCCATAACTTTAAGCTTGAAAGGTGGCTGTTGAAAGTTAATAGTCGTGTCCATTTCCACAGAATACTGCCTGGGTTCAGCTTGAATTATGTTGATTACGGTTACGATTCCAATAGCAACAAGTTTTTACAGCAGAAAGAAAGGAAATTAAAACAGCAAGCAGCGTTGAACAGGCCCTCGCACCTCGCCCATCAGATGGAGTGACAGCTGTGGGATTGCTACTGGAGGTCGGTTGACAGGGTTCTGAATTTTAAGGATTATCAGACACTGTGTGAATGGGTAAAATATTTCCTGTGTGTAGTACGTGGTGCTGGAGATGACATATTGGAAATTGTGTATACATTTCATGAACTATGTGTCATTTAGCCTTCACTTCTTGTTGCCCTTAGGCAATACTACATAAAAAAATATTAATGTAGCAATAGATTTACCAGAGGGCAACTGACATGAATATACATTTTCATGAATATCACCCATTGAATGTAGGAGATAACTGTATCCACTATGTAGCACAAGAGAACACCCACTAATTACACGCCAAGTTGCTGTGTATCATGTGTAGACCACACCATGTAGATTTCATGTAAATCAGATGACGTTTGTCATATAAGGCTGACTTCCTGTTGTCAGTAGGTGGTGCTATGACTATGACTCCATACTGGCAAAATTGACTGGTACACAACATCAAGGCTCTTCCATGAAACCTCAAAGGTTTTGCAATTTAGCATCGCAAAGGTCCTTAGATGTCACCGAACAAATGTGATGTCACTTTGGTTAATTCTCTAGGATGAGTTCATTAAAGTACAACGCCTGTAAATGGTTTCAAACTGCACAAACATTGCACATTAAATTTAAAATGGCTAAATTCCTGTTTCGGTTACAGTATGGCTCCAAGAGATTTTTTTAATAGTCTACCAAATTTCGTACATCTGTGTCAAACTAGATGGGGGCTTTGATTTTGAAATTTTGTAGGGGCACTATCGAGCCATTTTGCCATACCCGACCCAAAGACCCATATCAGATATCACGTTTCACCTATTCTGATGCATGCGCAAAGTTTTGTGAGTATCCGAGCACCTCCCTCTAGTACCTCGAAAATGCTAAAAGTAATATACAAAATGGCTGATTTCCTGTCAGGCATAAAAAAGAAAAAAAGTATATATTATTTCCAGCATGATGAGAGCAATCACCCCACCAAATTTCATGATCAAAGCAACTTTATCCCAACATGGCCCTGTGTTTGAAAATTTGGACCTTGCATGGAGAGCTATTTCCATTTTTCATGAGTGACCAATGTAAGCAGCTTATTACACCAATCACATCAAAAATGTGTATTTAGCCATATTTTAGGCAAAATATGAGGTTTTGAAAGATACTGAATCACCATGAAAATGCTAAGAAGGACAAAACTTCAAGCCTACTTGGGGGTGAGCATGACAGTTAAATGTCAAAACACTGATTTTGAGTGGAGTATAACTTTAATTCTATCAAACACTTTTATTCAATCTTACTTTAAAGAGGGTTATACCCAAGACTTGCCTGTTGTATGATATACTGACAGAAACAACACAAGCAGAAGCTAACTTAAATAAAAAGCACTACAGGAAAAAGGAAGAAACAGACAGATCAAGTGAGGAGTAGGAAAAATATTAGAGCCAATGTCAAAGGAGCAAATGAAAGTGTGTATCTGTACCATTGGTTTACCCCTTCCCCCTCTCTGTATCTGCACTACCTGAATCAGTGCTTTGGTCTACATGACTCCGTCTGACAGGGGTGGGGGTGGGCAGGGGTGGAGCTCAGGCCAGGGAAAGGGTTAATGACACATGTCTGGGCTAATGGCTCCCAGTGGAGCTATCTGCTGATTCAGCCCCATTACTTCACAAGCATTAAATATGTCTGCCCTGACCACTCTCTGCTCCCCCCCCTCTAGCCCCCAATGCAAGTCAACAACATGCTAATCAGAAGGGGGGCATGAGATTTCCAGGCTTTCTATGCTTTTCTAGCCCTTCATCTCTGGCACTCCTGTCACACTGAAGCGAGCATCCAGGAAAAACATTTAACTGTCATTAGTGTTAATGGGTCAACCTGTGTCTCTGACCCTGCTAAAAACTTGCTTTTTATGCAGGTCCAATAATGTTGGAGTTTAAAAAAGATTAACATAATGTAAATGTATTGTAGTAAATTTAACACATTTATTGAATACATTCAGTGTCTGTGAATGGGAAAGTGGTCTTGGACTTTTGGACTCCACTATATATAATACTGTACAGAATATATATTCCACCAAATTCTGCTCCCCTCAATTGCAACAATGTTAGACCATGATTATTATGTGTAAGTTGTAATATTAACAAACCAGTGACACAATTGTGTCTACGATAATACCCAAAGCCTTAATTTCAAGTGTAAAAACAACATTGTGTCATCCACTTTTAATGATATGGAAACATGACAATTATGTTTAGCAGCAACCCAGTATTTATCTGTGACCAACAATGTGGTATGAATGGTCAAAACTGGGTTGAACATGAACAGACTCCACAAATGCTGACTTTCTTCAACAAAAGAGAACAAATGAAAAAAAGCATGTGCAATGTGAATGACCACTCTTTCTGTCTAAATGGAACTACTGACAAATAAAGTTGCATTTGCATTAAATTTGTTCATTTAAATCTTTTTCTGATACTGTTCAACCCTACTTTCGACCATCTATATGTGACTGTTTAGTCACACAGCAGTTTTTAGCATGAAATTCCGCTCCAAGTGTACTTGGTATAACATGACAAATTTTGGCAACAAAGCCCAAGATTGCTGTTTCAAGCTTATGATATTGTGTGCAACTTGGACATTGGTGAAAGGAGAGCTATATTACTTGTTAGTTTAGCACTGTGCTAATGGGCTAGTGGGAGCTAGTGGGAGCCAACCTAGTCCAGGGTTAACAGTCTTACATAAATCAGAACAGCTGGCAGACTCTCTGCAAAGCCAGCTGGCTTCAGTTTGCCTGTGTGTCTGTGTGCAGGACAGAACCTGGCAGTGCAGGTTCAGAGTGTAAATCCCTGCACATAATAAACACAACACACATGTCTGAGAGTAATGGACACTAGACATATACAGGTATCTAGCTGTAAACAGACAGAAAATGCTGACACAAATGTACTCTTCAAGACCTGTTCCCAAACCAATGCTGTGAGATGAAAAAAAGTGAAGGAGAGTGAAACTAAAAACAAAGCCATTTGTTGTAGGGAAAGGAGGAGTTTTGGATGAGGGTTCATCAATCTCTCAGCAGATTAGGAGGCCTTGTAAATGTCAGCTTGCAGTGACCCCCTCTATGGGGGATGGGGTTGACTGTTAGGATAAGGGCAGGCTGGGCCTATGTCCAGGACTGGTCAGACCTATGTGTGGGAACTCCTCTGGCTGGGAATTGGCCTCTAATATAGACTGGAGTGATTCAAAACACCACACCTTCTCTAGAGCTGGAACTGTTACTATACTACCTGAAAACAAACTCCTGAGTTACAGTTTCACTCAGCTGCCACCCATTCAGGTCCTGTAATGTCATTTCACTCTATATGTCATGTCCTATACTGTCAAAGTGACTGCATTTCTAATAATTAATAAGTTATAGTATTACCTTCTGTGAAAAAAAAACATTCACAGAAAACCAGTGAGACATACTGTCAAGATGCTCTTTGCCTTGTAATAAAGCTTAACCCCTGTATTAAACTACACAATATCAAACAGAATGAAGACTTGGGCCCATAAAACAGCTTCTTTCAAGTGTGCCACATCACTACATAATCAAAGCTTCCATGATTACACTAAGATTAATACGCACAACTACACACACTGTCAACACTAATGAATCACCAAAGGGTTGCCACTGCCTCACCTTGATACAAGGCAGCAATCTAAACGAAACTATACACAGGAAATATTATTGTTAGCTGAGGTTTAACATTGAACTTTTAACCTTCGATGCACTGCCTCAGGTAAGCTGATAGAGAAATGGGCAAAAGTTGTCCCTCAAGTAATGTTTGAGCTTGTGATTGCAAGAATTACAGCAAATTTGACCGATCCCTCAGATGCAGCTTTTTTAATAACTGACATAATACTTCTATGAATCTATCTAATTTAAATAATGCTTGAATATATTTCTATTTTTTTCTGCTTATGTGGGACTTTATATCTTCAAATGCTGTCTTCTTAGTCTCTCTGCATTGGTTTAGTCTTCAAAAAATATGCTTGATGTGCAGATATATTAAACTGCTTCATTTTATTGCTTTGCAGTATTGTTGCATTATGACCTGTTACTCAATACAATGTACGCTACCAGCGTTTAAAGTACCCAGTAAATGCTAAGTGAACTTGCTAACAATTATAGTCTCTGCATGCATTATCTCTCTGCATGCTGCACAATAAACCATTAGCATTCCCTGCCTCTGCAATAGCACACAACAACTATAGCCATCTTATAAGCCCCATTTCTAAACATAGCCCAGTGAGAGGAGCTCTGCACTTGACTGGGCTAGAGAGATACAGACTCGACTCTGGGCCTGGGATGAGTGTAGAGTGACACAAGTTGGAGCTCTGGCAGTGTGAGAGGAAACAGAGAGGAGAGAGGGGTGGGTGTTTGAGGGGGAGCAAGACAAACTAGAAGATAGCGAGTGAGAGAGAGAGAGAGAGAGAGAGAGAGAGAGAGAGAGAGAGAGAGAGAGAGAGAGAAATAGAGAGAAAGACACAGAGAGAGAGAGAGAGAGAGAGAGAGAGAGAGAGAGAGTAATGATCTACACATGGTTTCATGCTGGAGCCTCAACATAGTAACCATAGACACATGCTGGGGCCTCCTGGGACTCATCAGCAGGACACAGCTGTGAGCTGGACAGCAGAATTCTATTAGCACCAACTATGCACACATGCGCTTGCAAACTCTCTCTCTCGCTCGCTCGCTCACTCACTCACTCACACACACACACACACACACACACACACACACACACAAACACACAAACACACAAACACACAAACACACGCACGCACACAGGTAATTTAGGTATTTGACTGTGTTTTGGCATGCTACAAGGGGCACAACACATTAGACCCTTTACCCTACAACGGACGTACTACGCCACTGAAGGTAGGTCTAGAATATACTGATCACTTGATCAGGTTAGTTTATCCAGACACAGATTGAAAAGTCTGAAAATATTTTGCCAGTGACCCCAGACGAGTTTCTATGGGATCTCTACAAACAGAAAGAGTTTATTTTGCACTGACAAGCACTCCTCTCAACGGTTCTTCAATGGGTTATGTAATACCTGTTGATAACAGCTAGTCTAAACTTTATGGGGTATTCTAGGTCTTAATTTCATCCTGACACCTTGGCTAGTCATCTGTAATGTGAAAATCACATATGCCCATGAATTCAGGTTTCGTACGACTTAAACAAACACAGGTATCCATATAGCAATAAAAACACACACATTAAGCTAAGTGCATACATACGCATACGTGATGACAAGCCCATTACTTCTCTGCGGAGGAGAACATATATAACAAATTATGCCGAATGAGGGAACCAGTCAATAAATTAGTCAACGTCAAAGCGTAGCACCATTCGTATCTATGTGGAAGCCAACAGAAGGGGGGAGGAACCCTGGGGAGCAGCCAAAATTAAACCCTTTCAAATCATCCTTTTCTGGACGTTGGTCCATTGCCTCCAGCCCAGCCCTAGTCCTCAATAACAGCCCTTAATGAACTCTGGGTTGGCAGTAAAGCTTGAAGTGATACCCCAGTTCCACACATGCTCTGCTTTCACTTATTTGTGTGCACCACCAAAGCCCTTTATTTGCTCCCTGCCTTCGTCACTCAGTATCACCCTCGCTCCTTATACCGTTTTATCCCTCTTTCCTCTCTTTCTCCTTCTTTCTCTCTGTGAGTGTGACATGTTTGTCTAGCTAGTGGAGGTAGTGATTTAGTGCTGCTAAGAATGATGACTCTGCCAGTGGGCCTGGCAGGGCACTGTCTCACTGTCATACGCTTACTCCAGCCGTGGGGGGAGGGAAGAAGAGGGGGAGAAGAGAAGGGAAAAAAAGGAGAGGGACGAAAGCAGAGTGAGAGAGAGAGAGAGAGACTTGAGGGAAAGAGAAACCACCGTCTTTTATGGAGACCAATCCTCCAAGCCTCACTGCCTAGGCCAACTTTACAGGATATATTGGACAGTTCCACACTACCCCGCCCCCCACCCTTCCAACTGCTCGCTTTTCTCAGCTCTTTTTCATGCTCCCCTCCTTTTTGGTTTCCAACAAGGCAAGCCTTTAGCCGAACTCTGGAGAGGTGTAAAAGTAATACCATGTCAACAAGTGCCTTTTACTCTAACCCACTTTACGCACACAGGCACCGGCTCAAACACACACACACACACACATGAGCTCGCACTAAAAAAATTGGGGTCAATCATCTGCAAGAAGGACTTTAGTATACACTGTTCCACAGACTGTGCCAGAATAAGTTCAGAAACACAGAAAACCTAAGCCTGTTCGGCACAAAGGACCTACAATACAAAGGAGAAACCATTATCCTCACATTCTGGTTGGGAAACTAATGAGCTGCTTGGGATGATAGATTAAGTCTACATGCAAGTACAGCATCTTACACTTCTACACTGTTCACACCCACTAGGACAGGCCTCGGTGGGCCTGGCAACCTCATCAACATGTGCTAAAAGGAATTGGTAAAATTATTCATATGAAAACAAGAGAGAGGGAAAAAAAACAGAGGAAGAAAACTTAGAAGGGCGATATAGACCCCAATTGCCCTTTTCAGAACTTGTGCTCTCTTCCTACCACTGCAGTTCACGGTGTACAGAGGGAGCAGCCTCACTACAGCGAGAGAACAGAAAGGAAGAGTGCAGAAAGCATGAAATAGCATGCAAAAGTGCAGATTTGTAAAGGGAGGGAGGGAGGGAGGACTAAGCAAGTGGGGGGAGAGAGAGTGAGAGAGAGGAGAAGCCCTGCCCAGTTGCCTGGGGAGAAAACTGCTCTGCTGCTGACTCAGGACTCTCTTTGTTTGACAATGCTCCCTCGCCCTTGCTCTCTCTCTCTCTCTAACTCTCTCCCTGTTTCACACACGCTCACGCTCTCAAACTTACTCTTCTTTTTTGAGACACTCAGTCACCATCTTTTTCTCATGTGCACATGGCGTTTCTTTGTCAGACTTGCACCAATTATTTCACTCTGACTTACTCGTCATCTTCTCTCCTGTGTAACCCCCCCCCCCTCCTCCCTCCACCCCCCCGCTGTTTTTCCACCCACTATTCTCTCTCTCTGTCTCTTACTTTTTGCTGCCTTTTCCCTTACTGTGCAGTGACATTTTTCTCCATCTGCACTACTGTACTAAAAAGTCCCCTTCTCATGTGATGAAAACAGATAAAGGCGCACAGTCTAATAAATTTACAGTGGTTTCTTTAGCCTTTTCATGCTCCACTAACAGTGGTTCACGATCAGGACCAGAACTCTGGGCCGTTTTATTCTCTTCCAGCAGCGGCGATTTCCAGATGTTGGCTGGCCAGTGGTTGGCAGCAAACTGCCAGCACAGGCTCAGGTATATGCTCCCCAATTGTGGAGGGGAGTAAAATGGTAAAATGTTAGACGGAAGACAAGGGCAGTTAAGGAGAATGTTACATGTCACAGAGGATGACATTTGACAAAGACCAAAATAAGACTGACTGCTGGCAGGTTAACGGACAGTAAAAAAGTGATTGACTCTGAGAGAAAGTAATGGTTGGCAGCTATAAGGATGGCAGACAAAGATCCTATAGAGAATGAGCCTGTAAGTTAAAGAGGGAAGGGAGGAGAAAGAAACACAGAGACAGAGAGAGAGAGAGACAGAGAGAGCAAGAGAGGGGGGGGGGGGGGCAGAGAGAGAGAGAGAGAGAGAGAGAGGAGCAATGGGGATACCAGCTGGACATGGACCCATTCCCAGAGTGGCAATGCTGAGCAAGGCTCACAAAGACCCTAAGAGGACCCCCCGGACTCCCCCAGAAAAAGGGAGGTAGACACAGCCTCAGGGAAGGCAGGAGGGAAAAAGGAGCCAATGGGGAAGCACTGATAAGCACGAGGTAGACCAACACACCCTGACACAGGGAGGAGGGAGGCATGTGCAGCGCAAGGAGGAACGATAGCGAAGGGAGAATTCCCTCTTCAAGAAGGAAAGCGGGCTTGTATCTCACAGACAAAGAGGCTATTAGGGAGGAAAATGATGTAGATAAATCTCTGATTTAAGTCCATACAGAATAGCTGTTAGACCAATGTACAGGCACAAAGTACTCAGGATGGGTGGACAGATAAGGGAAGAAGCAGTTTCTTTCAGATACAGTGAAGCTGGCAAACAATCACAGCTAGATAGAGATAATAAATCATTGATTGTCATGATTGTGGGCCATTTGGCCATTGCATGAAATAACAGAGTATCCACAAGTAGATACCAGTGGTTTTACACTTTTACAAACCCTACTCTTGAAAATAACACTGCCATTATGAGCTATAACTTTGATACATGATTTATAGCTCCTCATCTCTCAAAACTTTGAGAGAGTGTGACTGTTGTTATCATGTTGTGGAAGGAAAACTGCAAGCATGTACAGTACACTCATAGGAAAGAGGTATTTTACATATGACAAGGCTGTCGGTGAAGTTAACAGGGCTCAGCCTGAGGATAATATAACAAACATCTAATGATCCTAACTAAGCTACAAAGTAGGCTGCAGAAAGAGGAGGGGACAGGAGAGGGGAATCGAGGAGGTGTACATCGGCTTATCGGTAGGAGGGTGACAGGAACCTGGATTGGACAAGGCTAAGCTCAGCCACGACTTCAGTAAGACCAGTTAAAGCAAACCAGTAGAGAGAGAGGGCAACAGTAATCACTGAGTTCAATGACGCCTGGCTCTAAGCCCTGACAGAGCATCAAACTCAGCAGAAGGGCGGTGAAATAAATAATCATCAAGAAATCCGCCTTTGAACTAGAAAGCTGCGTTCAAGCTGTCTTGACAGCATACTGAACTTATATCGGCTCTAGGAACAATGTCCTGAAGTCTGACCTCGCAGTAAGCAAAGCAGAATTTTATTTTCTTTGATCAGTGAGGTTTCTCAAACACAGAATTCATTTGTGTTGACCAGAGAAAATCCCTGGAACTTAACTTGTCATCATAAAGTTGAACTCATAAAAACTGAAAGATTGTAAAGGAATCATTAAAAGCTAAACTAAGCAGCTCTTACATTTATGTGTGTGAGCATGGGTGTACAGTTGAGAGAGAAAAAACAAGTGCAGGGGAGAGAGAGGGGGGCGGGGGGGTAATGGTGGAGAGAAAGAAGCGAGAGGGTGCTCGCCTGGCACAATGAGTCCTACTTGTTAGCCAGTGACAGTGTCAGGGATCGTGACAGGGTCCAGACGCTAGACACCAGCTGCAGCACCTCGTAAATAGACTGCTGTCTCGCAGGCACATTTGCACGGCAATGGTTGTGCACAAACACACACACACACACACACAGACACACACAGGCATGTGGGCACATGCATATACTATGGAGCCACACAGACAGACACTGATTTATTGTCTCTCCCAAATCTTGTAAAAGGGACAGTGAACCTCTTTGTGTCTTGTGTCCTGTTAAAGATCCTGTAAAGAGAAAAAGTACTCCACACACAAGAAGTCCTAACTCAACAAAATCCCAACTAAAGTAATTAAGTAGGTATTAATAATACAATTGTGTATTTAATTATAACTGAACTCAAAAAAGAAAACAAAATTTTATGTTAAGTCCATGGGTGACATGCTGGAACTACAAGACTATTCGACTATTCTTTCCCAGTACTTTTGCTTCGATGTAAACTTTGTGTGTGTATGTACGTCCCCCCCCCCCACCCTCTCCCTCCACAGTGATAATGAGGGGGGTAACACACTACATCTACCCTGTGGTGTGCTGAGCAAGAAAATGTGGAGGGGAGAGAAAGGAGTAGGAGAGACTTCAGAGTTTAGGGCGAGAGGAGAGCCGGGCTGGACGGGAGGTGAAGGGGTTAAATGCGCGGGACTGATCCTGCTGAGCCAGCAGCAGTACGTTAAAGTGCAAGGTTTCATTGTAGCAGATACAAAATGAAACTCCTTCCCATTAGTCCCGCTAGTAACTGAAAAGGCTCTTCGCAAAATGCTTAACCCTTACTGCACCACAAACACACCAAAGCACCAACACAGGTAAAGCCCTCGTAATTGGTCAATGGCTTCTGTGTTTGTGTGTAAACTCACATGCACAGTTATTATAGTACAGAGCCCAACTGTGCTCATGAATTCAAAAATGCCTAACTTGATGCGTGAAGAGTGTACTGTATGTCTAAATTCACACATAGAAAGACACTTAAATTGAGTGACCCATGAGGGTGAATTTCTTTTTCTAAACTCTTTTTCTGCACCCCCTCACCCCCCTCCCCCTCCTCCTCTTCTTCTTGAGCAAGCCTCCCACGCCATGCTACAGTACACACAGTCTCTGAGGGGCTTTAGGGAGGAGAAGGCAAGCATACCCTTCCTCCAGTTAGAGTAGGGCAGAACCATAATCATCATAATTATCATCATCATCACACTGCCTTAACTGAGGCACACCACAGCAAAGCAAGTGGTGCAATGACAAAACAATGGAACAAATCAACCACGTAAACAAACCCATAATAGGGGGCGTAAGGTGAATCGGGTCATTACAAAAAATAAAAGGAGCATGTTGTATGCAACTCTTCTTGTTATAGTTTTAATAGCACACTCATTTTTATTTTTGTTTAGACTGAGAAAATGGATACAAGCTGGCTTCATTTGAATGATTACATCAGCTCACAGCTATAATCTGGCAATTGTTCCGAAAAACTACTGTAAACCCTGGTTCAGAAAAACCAAAAGTAATGCTAAAGGCTGAGGGATTTCCCCAGTCTTCCTTCTAACATTCATACTCTACGCATGATATTAATGTAACTTCTCCAAAACACGTACACACACACACCTTACCCTTCTGGAGAAGACATGTGTTGGCTCAGACCTCTCTCCAGCCCATTTGTTTTAGTGCTCCAGAAAAAAAAGCCATTTGATCCTAAATAAATCAAAATGGAGCATGAAATGCCTGGTGATCAGCACACAAGAACCCAGCCCCGGCTGTTTGTTTTCATTGCAACAGGTCTGATGGAGCAAAACACTGACATCTCCACGTAAAGAAGCCCTAAAACGTCCCATGAGGGCAGAGCAGCGAACAAATAATATTGTTTCTGGCCAAATGTTCAGCAATAATAAAACAACAATTACCATTCATCATTCTCTCATTTCCCCTCTCATTACAACTCCAGTTACCATCAGCACCAGGTAATATGAACATGTGGTGTAAAGCATGAATGTGGTTTACAGAGATGAACAATGTATAGAAAGCACAAGGTATATAATGGCCTACATGATATAAACCACACTACAGTGGAACCGCTAACAGTGAACTGCAGATACTGTGTGTTTCAGAGAAAAGGACGTAACTGACTGCAACTCATGAATGTTATGTTGTTAAATGAGAATGAACAAATAAAATACACAAAACAGGAATGCATACTATCATATGTGGAAAGTGCATGGACTCTACAGTAGTATATATCCTTCAAAGCATGTCAGGAGCAGCTGCTTATAACTAAATTCTGACTACTTTTCTTTATTCAACTTAGAAGCATCCTGAGCTCTTGTCTTTAAAGATGATGGCTCATACGCATTTTACATCAGTAAAATGTCAAAATACTGGTCAACAATTAGTGATCGAAACATACAATGTGATCAAAAACTGTATAAGATAAGGGACAAGAACTTGGTCAAACTGTGATTAATTTAGGATCAGTGTACTTACAACATTTTGTTTTGTGCAGTCTTGTGTCATCTAACATTTTGAACGCAAAATGTTAACAGGATTGTTCTTGGTGTTAATATAAGGTGATAACCACCACGATATTCTTTTAGCGTGAGGCTGTATGAATTGCTTCTAACATGGAATAATGCTGCATCTGAATAATTATATCTATTCTAACTAACAAGCAGGACTTTAAGAAGGTAACAGGAAGTTATCACTGGAATTACACGGTGCAACATATGAATGAAAACATCTATTACCTTGTCACACTATTGCACATGATTGCCATTAACATTTTAACATTCCTTGATCATGTGTGTGAAAGGGGGAATTACACTGAGGACTAAAATTGCAATGTTAATGTAAGAGTGTATTTGTGCTGGTAGTGAATTGAGTGTAGCTTAAAGTGCAAAGCAATATTGTTTTTTGGATGATTTAATGACCAGCTAATGTGGCACATGACTTGTGTGTCTTGCTTTCAGTAAAGCAAAGCTTCATTATACAAAAATACCAAAAATAATTGAATGAATTCATCAAGTCTGAAACTCAAAGAGGTCAGTGTCATAAATATTTATTAAGTTCAGCAATATTTTTATCTCTCAGTTAATTTTATTGTGCTAAGCTGCTGCTACATCTTTTCAGACTCAGTCTCTCCTCCTCCTGTGGGTGTGTGTGTGTTTTTTGCAGATAGGCAAGAAACGGCCATATTTCACATATGAACAGCAAGAGCATCTGTTCAGCAAGTTTCTATAACTGCTAATTGCTGACATACCATTGTAGTGACTGCTATTGTGAGCGTCATGATGGGACAAAACAATTAAAAAATAAGGCATTGGTGGAAGATAAAATGGCTTTCCTTACTCCAGTCTTATCACAGAGCCGCAGGGTGTTGAAGGAGCCCATGGCAAACACTTCTCCATCTGGAGCCCAGGACAAAGAGGTGATCGGGTAGTCATGAGACGATGATGAGTAAAGAAGACGGCCAAAGCTGTCCCATACCTGTTGAAGAGGGACAAAGATTGAAAGGTGTAAAACAATTTAACACATCCCATGACGTCCCAAAGTATACCAAAACACTGCTCACCTTGTATTTACAGTCCTCTCCACCTGACAGTATGAGGTCATTGACTGAATTCCAGTCCACCTTCAGAATGACCCCATCATGAGCTTTCCACTAGAGAGAGACAGATCACAACAAGTTATGGTGTCCGTAGATCTTGCACTTCTAACATTGCTGCCACAAGTTATTCAGAAACCTGAGTCACAGAGAACTACATTACAAACACGTTTCAGTTCACTTTTCTGTCTCATGTCTCTTTTTTTTTTTGTTGTTTGCACTGGAGTGGCAGTATATAAATGTTCATAAATGTTTGTTTAACTTCACATTCACAATGTTCGCTAAAGCCACACAGCATCCAACCCATGTTCAACCATGGTTTACTGAAGCATGTTGACCCATTCAGACAGACCACAGATACGGTTTAAACCCGTCTCACTGCGTTGGTCTCAAAAGGGTCTCAAGGGAGGTGATGAAATTGGACATGCGTGTGCGTGTGTGTGTGTGTGTGTGTGTGTGTGTGTGTGTGTTGGTACCCGCGCATGCGTATGTGGTAATAGCTGAGAGAGAGTGAGAACAAAGAGTTGAGAAGGCACATATTAAACTCTCTGCTGTTTATTTAAGGTCCCAGGCGTCATTTAGCTTCAAGAATAATAATAATAAAGGAATGTATACATGAACAAGAAAAATTCTCACTGGTGTGCAAGGTCCTCAGTGATGCAACCTTCCCTTAAAGCACTAGATCTATTGCGTTTTTGTCGCTTTTATTTAGCCCCTGTATAGCAATGAAAATCAATGAACTGCAAGTTTAATTTTCAAAGACCTGGCAAGAGGAAAAGGGCATTGTGATGCCAGGTCCAGCAGGGCCGAAATCCTTCAAGTGGCACTGGCAGGTAGTGGCACCTGAGTGGCAGCTTGTGGCACTCTGTTGGCAGTTGAAAGACTCGTTGTCAACTAGAGCAGAGCCAAATTTCCTGGTTTGTTTTTTTACGACTGTTCAGCAGCCGTAAGTCCATTTTAGGATGGTTGTTGAGCAACTACGTTCTATGTTTTGTTTTTCATTCATTTTATGTAATTACTTCCACAAAGGAGGTTATGATTTTGCCCATTTTGAAATAAAAAAGGGATACAAATACACTCTTTACTAATAATTATTTTACAGTCATGTATAACAATCAGCTACAATAGTGGAAAACAAACTCTCAATTTTATTATTGTAAGAGTGAAATTGTGTTATGTAAACATCATTGCGTAAACAGGTTTAAACACAATTGCGCAAAAAATAAGTTTAATATGTTATTTAATTGCTATATATCATAATGTTTACACAGTAGTTACAGTAATGTAGAGTTGATATCCTGATGTCAGGTATTCCAGCTAGTGGGTGCAATTTGGGGTGGAGAACACAGGGAGGAAGATGAAAGAAAGGAGTGGAATATATGTGGAGAGAGAGTTGACGGGGGGATCAGAAAAAGGTGTGATGGCTTGACTGAACTGTGTTCAGACTTAAAGTAAAGTTATGTGGCAAATCCAGAACATGTTAGACTGACTTATTCCTTGTCAGACACCCTTGTTGCTTACTTTTTTTTTTTTTTTTTAAATGTATAAATAACATGTAAACTACTTCATAAATAATATATAAAATTCTGAAAAAAAGTCAGCTGAATATTGTTTTCACATTTTTATTTACATATTTGTTTGTTTCCCATCTTAGTCTTTGTTTTTCAACTTTTTCATGACATCTGAGCAGCAGCAGAGTGACAATGGAAGTGACATAATTAAGTAGTGCAAATATTACAATATTGCATAAAAAATACATTTGTGAAAATATCTTAATATTTACTCCACTTATGTCAGTGTCAGTTGTCACTCTGTTGCAGCTTAGATGTAGGGTGCCACTGGCTGACAAAGGAGTGATTCATTTGAGATGCAGCTCAGCACTGTATGTCAAGTTTTTCTAGTCATAAATCTATTATAAACATTGTGTTTCAGTTAGACACCTATTCAAATTTTGATTTTATGTTTCATAACCTGTTGCAGCAATTTTTGGGTTGATACCATTTGTTACACTGATTTTTGACCACTTGAGAATTGATAAAAATGGCCAAAATCCCCCCAAAATACCACATTAAGACCCTTGCGGAGGAACACCATAGGAAAATTCATGCTGTGATTTGGTATCGAAAAACATTTGACATTTGGAGATTTCTGTAAGAATTGCATTTTCAGCAACTGTATGGCGAGAACTTCTGTTTTGGAAATTGCTTGGAAACCCCCTTATTGTCAATAGACCGGGGAAAGCCATATATCCTCTGAACGCCCGAGGTCTCTAGTTTGTGGTTGTAAAGGTTCATGAGGGTGTGATTTCACAATAGGTCATTTTATATAGTGAGGTCAAGTTTTAAAAAATGGTCTCACTACGATGAAATGGCTACTGTGGGTACTAATATCATCACACACGAATACAATTGGGCTCATTGAATCCACAAGAGCCTCAGTTTTCCAGTCATACCCAATTTATGCATTTCCCTGTTTAGGGATCCCCCGTATGGAGAAATATTAAAATATGCCATTTTTAGAATAGGCGAAAATAACACTGTTATACTGCACACAAAAACGGCATGGTTTTTTTCCCCCCAAAACTGCATGGGATTAGCATAAAGTGGGCATATAATTAAAGGGGAGACTCATGGGTGCCCATAGAACCCATTTTCATTCATATCTTGAGGTGAGAGGTCAGGGGACCCTTTTGATGATGCCAGTTTTTCCCTTACCAAAATTTAGCCTAAATTTGGAGCGTTATTCATACCCTTCCCAACAAGCTAGCATGACATGGTTGGTACCAATGGATGCCTGGATGCTCTCATGTAGTTTCAGACGTGGGTGTGTAGCAAGGAATAAATCAGTCCAACACTTTTTGGGTTTTCCTCATAACTTAAGTGAAGTTCGAACACAGCTCAGTCAAACCATCGCATCTCTTTTCGACTTTCCCGTCAACTCTCTCTCTCTCCCCATGTGTCTCGCTCTTCCTTCTATTGCCTTCCTACCTCGTTTCTGCACCCCATGAACTACCAGCTGCCTGAACAGCACCCACTAGCTAGAATACATGATACCAGAATATCAACTTAACCTTACTGTAACTAAGTATGTGTAAACAATATGATAGATAGCTATTAAATAAGAATATTCTAAACTTGTGTTTTCTAAATTAAATTTATAACCTGTGTTCACTTACTTATGTTTACACATTTTCACTCTTAAAATAAATAAAACAGAGGATTTATTTTTCATTATTGTGGCTGATTGTTATAAATGACTATAAAAGTAATTATTAGTAAAAAGTATATTTGTGCTCCTTTATATTTCAGAACAAGCAAAATCATAACCTCCTTTGAGGAAGTAATTACATAAAATGTAAGGAAAACAAAAAAGTAGATGGTAGTAGATGGCTGCTCAATAACCATCCCAAAACAGACTGCTGACATGTTGTGAAAACAAAATAGGAAATTTGGCCCCACCCTAGTTAACAGTATGTCTTTCAACTGCCAACAGAGTGCCACAGGCTGCCATTGAGGTGCCACTACCTGCCAGTGCCACTAGGAAGATGCTGGCCTATCCTGCCAGGTCATTGGCACTGACAAGGCAAACAGAGACAAGCGAAATGAAAGTGCTCATTACATTTTATAGAGGTGATTAGTTAGATAGTAAATGTAGCACAGAGCCCACAATCTAAGGATAAAATAAATTTTTCATTTAAACTTTTTTATGCAATGAAGAATTTTTTTAATCACTTTATAAAGAGGTGTGCATTTTCACATTCATCTGAAGCCATTAGTTCACCATGAGACTTTTGGATGAAGTAACAGAATTCCTCCGTGTTGATATTGAGTGACTTATCATGGCAAAAAGTGACCAATATTAATTTGGAGTCACTGAGTCATGTTACCAAGAAGTGATTGAAAATAAATCCCATATGCAATGACCACAAATTGAGGCAAGTCGCATGTGGTCTATGTATTATTATCTAGGCAAACAATTGATTCAAAGACAACTAGACTTAGATTTGTCTTAAGAAGACGTTTCGCCTCTTATCCAAGCGGCTTCATCAGTTCGTAATGCATTGGTCTGACCAGTCCTCACTAGTCTGTATTATTATATTATCCTTATTTTAAGTCAATTACCATAACTTTAAAAAAAATAATGTTTCAAACCTTTCATTCATTTTAATCCTAAGCAGCTACGAAAGATTTTTGACCTCTTATAACAACAACCAAAGTACATAAGAATAAATAAAATTAGTGCACCTGTATGACTTTAGAGCTGGGTTGTAGAGGCTTGATGACTAGCTGTCGACCTGATGTGTAGAGGATTCTGTCTGAGTCCGGACCCCAGGCCACAGAATACACAGGGGACCCTGGAAGATTAACAGAAAACAACAATTTGCATTATTTTAAACCCAAGAACAATTGATTGAGCTTTAGTGAATAATGTAATCGAATTAATTTAGTGAACTCTTATTAAATTATTTTAGATTATATTAAAAGGATGTATCTAAATTGTGTGTGTGTGTGTGTATGAATTTCTCCCTCTTTCATTAACAAACTAGGAGTTGGTATGAACAATAGCTCTAGGATACAGCTTTGCTAATTCCTCTCTGACATTCCCTCAGAGTCAGAGATCTCCTCATCATTCAGCCTATGGAACAGCATTTAGCTTGCAGGCACACCAGCTGAGCAAACCTGCCTAACCTCTACAGTATAAGCACGAGTTTGTGTGTGCATGTGTGCTTATGTGCATATGAGTTGGGGAAAATGTGCATATGAGTTGGGTTGTGGCTACGCGTGTGTGGAGGGGAGGTGGGCTTGACATTTAGCCCTACTCCAGGTGCATGTGGTTTCTCACGAATGCCAACTGGTCACATGATCTAAATCTGACAAAGGCGATGAGAGGGGTTCCTCTCTACTCCCTCTTGCACACTTCCAACCTGCTTCCTAGAGCTGAGCTCTCTCTCTCTCTCTCTCTCTCTCTCTCTCTCTCCTCTCTCTCTCTCTCTCTCTCTCTCTCTCTCTCTCTCTCTCTCTCTCTCTCTCTCTCTCTCTCTCTCTCTCTCTCTCCTCTCTCTCTCTCTCTCTCTCTCTCTCTCTCTCTCTCTCTCTCTCTCTCTCTCTCTCTGTGTATACAGTTTTGGGCTCTAAGGAGAGGCAACACCTCCAGTGATCTGAGTGCCATGTGGAGGATGATGCATCTCTGTGGCAGTGCTACAAAAAAAAAGAAAAAGAAAAAAAAGAAAGAAAAGACAAAAAAAAAAAATAATAATAATATATTAATATATATATATATATATATATATATATATATATATATATATATATATATATATATATAAATCTGTCGGTCTGTTCAGCAGCCCAACACCCGGCAGCTCATTCTTCAAACAGCCAGTTAAGGGAAAATGTTCCTACATACTCGGGCTCAATTGCTGTTCTCTTGCCAAGATTTCACAGCACCCGTCATTCAGCAGGAGTGTGTCATCCATTTCCTTAGAAGCCACCGTTCATCCACCACTCATCTTTTTTCTGTTTCACTACTGAGAAGAAATACTTAATAAGTCAAACAGCACAATGAATCAATTAATAAGTAAGCCATCTGTAATGTGAATGCTGGATAGAGAAATGTATCATTAGGAGTCTTTTTTTATGGCTTTTAATAAAACTCCACTGCTATAAAAGCTTTGAAACTTTATGGTGCTTTTCATTTAAAAGTATTTAAAAAAAAAAAAAAAAAAGGACTGGAAGACCGACTCTGCTTTTGGTTGTACTGAGCACAATTACATCCCAATAGGCCCAACACATTCACACCACACAAATGCAAAGCCAAGGAAAGAGACAAAAATAAAACATTTCCTGCTTGATTGTCATTGTAAGTAATCTAGCTTGAGTAAAAAGGCAGTTCCAGCATAAAAGTGAACCTTGAAGATAATTCAGCCTGTGTGCCTGTGCAGACACACATACATAAATGCAACGCAATGCAATGTAGAATGAGAGTCTGAAGAATAAAATCAAACAATATGTAAGGTGTGGCAATATACTTGTCATCTGGGAACTCATGCGAGGGAGGATTTGGGGCGGTTATTCTGAGTCTTGCATCAAACAGGAGCAAATGAGGAGGTGAATTTATGTGTCATAGCTCTGAGAAGAAGAAATGACACACACAAATAAAGCTGACATTCTGAGTACCAAGTGTCTTTATCAGGTCTCTGCTTCTTGCTCTTTTTCTCTGGCAGAAGAGATGCTTTTTTTTTTTTTTTTTTTTAAACCAAAAGGGACAAAAACAATCAGTACTATGCGTATATGTGATAGAGAGAGACACAGAGGGTGTAATTGGTGGTGGTGTGTTGTGTTTTGTTTACTAAATGCCTGCAGCTGGTTGGTCGGTGACTGGCTTCACATGGCTGCTTCTGCCTGGCAGCCGCTATGGCTAAAACTCAAATAGTCCCCTTCTCACATACACATTCAAATTATGTGAACCAAGATTTATATCTAGAAATGAACATGGACTTTAGCCACCTTGCATACAGATCTAAGCCTTGTTAAGGGTTTGGGTTATTATTACTGTTTGTCTTAATATTTACAGTCGGTTACAAGTTACTTTATAATGGATGAGTTTATAACAGTAAACAAGATTATGAACAGTGTATGAGCTTTCATATTAATGTGTGCACAAGAGTTTGAATGTAAAAATATTGACTAAAAAGTCAAGTAAAAAAATAAAATTCTGTGTCAATTACTTACACAAAGACTCTGCTCTGGTCTTTTACAATATAGTATTTTTTAAAAATAA